>OU612040.1:10000-4922500 GCA_914767945.1 Eilema depressum
CTGTCTGTCTGTCTGTCTGTCTGTCTGTCTGTCTGTCTGTCTGTCTGTCTGTCTGTCTGTCTGTCTGTCTGTCTGTCTGTCTGTCTGTCTGTCTGTCTGTCTGTCTGTCTGTCTGTCTGTCTGTCTGTCTGTCTGTCTGTCTGTCTGTCTGTCTGTCTGTCTGTCTGTCTGTCTGTCTGTCTGTCTGTCTGTCTGTCTGTCTGTCTGTCTGTCTGTCTGTCTGTCTGTCTGTCTGTCTGTCTGTCTGTCTGTCTGTCTGTCTGTCTGTCTGTCTGTCTGTCTGTCTGTCTGTCTGTCTGTCTGTCTGTCTGTCTGTCTGTCTGTCTGTCTGTCTGTCTGTCTGTCTGTCTGTCTGTCTGTCTGTCTGTCTGTCTGTCTGTCTGTCTGTCTGTCTGTCTGTCTGTCTGTCTGTCTGTCTGTCTGTCTGTCTGTCTGTCTGTCTGTCTGTCTGTCTGTCTGTCTGTCTGTCTGTCTGTCTGTCTGTCTGTCTGTCTGTCTGTCTGTCTGTCTGTCTGTCTGTCTGTCTGTCTGTCTGTCTGTCTGTCTGTCTGTCTGTCTGTCTGTCTGTCTGTCTGTCTGTCTGTCTGTCTGTCTGTCTGTCTGTCTGTCTGTCTGTCTGTCTGTCTGTCTGTCTGTCTGTCTGTCTGTCTGTCTGTCTGTCTGTCTGTCTGTCTGTCTGTCTGTCTGTCTGTCTGTCTGTCTGTCTGTCTGTCTGTCTGTCTGTCTGTCTGTCTGTCTGTCTGTCTGTCTGTCTGTCTGTCTGTCTGTCTGTCTGTCTGTCTGTCTGTCTGTCTGTCTGTCTGTCTGTCTGTCTGTCTGTCTGTCTGTCTGTCTGTCTGTCTGTCTGTCTGTCTGTCTGTCTGTCTGTCTGTCTGTCTGTCTGTCTGTCTGTCTGTCTGTCTGTCTGTCTGTCTGTCTGTCTGTCTGTCTGTCTGTCTGTCTGTCTGTCTGTCTGTCTGTCTGTCTGTCTGTCTGTCTGTCTGTCTGTCTGTCTGTCTGTCTGTCTGTCTGTCTGTCTGTCTGTCTGTCTGTCTGTCTGTCTGTCTGTCTGTCTGTCTGTCTGTCTGTCTGTCTGTCTGTCTGTCTGTCTGTCTGTCTGTCTGTCTGTCTGTCTGTCTGTCTGTCTGTCTGTCTGTCTGTCTGTCTGTCTGTCTGTCTGTCTGTCTGTCTGTCTGTCTGTCTGTCTGTCTGTCTGTCTGTCTGTCTGTCTGTCTGTCTGTCTGTCTGTCTGTCTGTCTGTCTGTCTGTCTGTCTGTCGTCAGTCGTCAGTAATCAATAAAACACTACGACAAATTAACGTTTATTTAAAACCATTGACATAATATTTTGAAGCATAATATTTTATTTATTATGAAGAAATTACAAAAAACATTACTAAGATAAATACAATACCTATAATAATACCTGTAAACAAAGCTGAAGGTTTAGGTGTCAAAAAATTTGGCAATGCCGCCAAGAGGCTGGCGACTTTGCCACGTGAATGGCAATTGGCAATGCCAATCCTTTGTGCAAGGAATTAACCCAGCCCTCTGGTCACGGTTAGCATCTATAAGGCGTTCGGAAATTTCTTTAAATATCAATCGATCAATGCCTTACGACCAATTAAAGGTATTCATCTCCCGAAGGTTTTAGGGTACCTACATAAATTGTACCAAAATCTGTACGATGGATTTTTGGTGCTAAAATATTATGTTATAAAAAAAAATTCATTCTAAATCACGTAGCCCCAAAGGTGGCAAGTGAGGCAAAAACTACCGGTGTTACATTTTTATCAACAACAAAATAATCGCTGGTTAACAGCCTAACACAACACATCTAACAAATCCTCATTTTCAAAACAGATAATGAAAAAAGACTCCCAGTCATCATCATCATTTTCTGATTCTTCTTGATGTACTCCGATATCATACTTCCATTTATTTTACATCCTTTTTACCTTTGGTACACATTCTAGCAAAATGACCGCAGACGTAACACTTCATAGTAAGAATCGGACATTCTGTCGGTAC
Source organism: Eilema depressum (assembly GCA_914767945.1). Classification (NCBI taxonomy): domain Eukaryota; kingdom Metazoa; phylum Arthropoda; class Insecta; order Lepidoptera; family Erebidae; genus Eilema; species Eilema depressum. Next base: position 12,010 of record OU612040.1, read on the forward strand.
AGTACATTGTCCTCCACGCCTTTAGACAATCCATTCGCCGCATGACCCGGCTGCCGCCAGCCGGGCACCACCGGTGCCACTGGACTCCGACGAGCTCACGCGGCCCCAGCCTCGCGTGGCGAGCCACGCCCACGTGCACCGCCGCAGATCCCTGGCCGGTATTACGAGTCTCCAAAACTCGCTGGCTGTCGCACGATATTTCATTCACTTGAACGATTTTCACAGCTTTCTCCAATGTCAAATCCTTGATTCGCAGTAAGCGATTTGTCGCACGATATTTCATTCACTTGAACGATTTTCACAGCTTTCTCCAATGTCAAATCCTTGATTCGCAGTAAGCGATTTCGCACAATTGTATCCCTTATTCCACAAACAATACGATCACGAATAAGTTCATTCTCCAATTGTTGAAATTCGCAACATCAGTGCAGTGACGTACTGATTAATGGACTCACCAGCATTTTGTTTTCTTGTGATGAAATTATTATCTAGCGAGAGCGTCACATTCGTCTTCTCACCAAAGTACTCGTCAAATTTTTGCAACAAAACCTTGTGCTTTTCGCCATCACTCGTAAACCTGAAAGTCTCATAATACATCGATCCTCAGGCCCAGTCGGATTAATTGAAGACTTGCCTGAACGCCATCTTCGTCTTTGTGCTCCCAGACGCTTATAAAAAAATATTAAACTGTGTTTTCCACCGCTTCCATGCGTCCTGGGTGACGGGGCTGCTGTCCAGACTTAATTCCGAGGGTGGTCGAGCGTGTTCCATTTTTTCCCTCACGAGCAGTTCACCAGATTCGCAATTTTACAAACCACGAAATAAAACACTACGATCGAACGTCCAGATGACAATCAATTTTTTTTATTCAAAACCATAGACATGTGAAGTATTTATGTATAAACCTACAATAGAGTGGATCATGTGTTTTAAAACAGCTTCAAGAACTCCCCCACCCTCCTTTTTAATGAGATACCACAGTTGTTGGTCTATCTATTTATTCACCGACTCTTGTTGTATTTACATCATTATAAATATAATTACTAGGGCTTATTACTAAGATTCTAATCTAAAGTAGTGAGTTTTGCCGAGTTGCGAGTTGCATATTTGTTGTTATGGCAGCGGACGTGATTTCATAACTTATGACATTATACTTAGGTAGGTAGGTATGTTGGTTCGAGTCCGAGACATAACCACTCCCGCTGGCTCAGGTGGGTACTACCCACCTGGTGGGGGTGGTGTCCTAGGGGATATCCGCACGTAAAAAGTGAAAAAGCTTCCTGCACCAGAGGGGGCCGTCTTAAATCAGTAGATGGTCCAGCATAATATATCTATTTTATTTTATTTCCTATTCTTATCCACGTTATCCTTTTAAATTATAGTTGTATCACAGGGAATGTTTTTAGTTGTTCCACCGTACGGTTGATCCATCGGGAAAAAAAAAGCCCTGTAGTACAACCAGTTGTATTAATGGTTGTACCACGGGTAATACATGGGGGAAATGCATTATTGAGTAATCTTACACCTCGGTAATTGAGACCGAGACTACGTGCCGTTTTAGTTGTTCGATTCCGACTTTTAACTACCCCAAATGGTCGATGAACGGCAGATGAGGAGATTTCCACACTAAAAAAGTTTATTACTCTTATGAATAAATGATTTGTGAGTGAAACTCTTTATCAATTCCCTTTTATTGTCATTCCATTATCAGTGAAGTACGAAGAGCCCGTGATCGCTACGGCCTTGTCACTCGCCAGGAACAGAATTACATCGGCCACTTCCCCCGGGTCGGACACCCTGTTGAGCGCGGTCTTCTGCTTAAAGACTTCAAAAAGATCTTCAACTTCAACCTTCATTTCTTTGGCATCAGCGTCAAGTATGTCAGTCCTCACGGGCCCAGGGTTCACCACATTTACCCGAACACCCTTCGGCGCTAGCTCCAGAGCGATAGACCTCGAGAAGTGATCCAGAGCGGCTTTAGACGTGTTGTAGGCGAAGCTGTTCGTGGTGGGCACCATGACGGCGCACACGCTCGACACGTTGACGATGTTGCCCCTGGTGCGCACGAGGTGCGGCACGGCGAGGTGCGCGAGGAGCACGGGCGCGCGCAGGTTGGTAGCCGCCACCTGGTCGTACACTGTGATGACGTCATCCTGCGTGATGTGCGCCGATATGGTCATACCGGCGTTGTTGACCAGCACGTCCAGCCGCCCGTAGCGCGCGACCGTCTCGCTCACGATGCGCTCGGCGTCCTCGTCTCTGCTGATGTCGGCCACCACTACGAGAGGATCCCCGCACTGTTTGGCCACATTGTTCAGTTTCTGTTGATTCCTTCCGACCAGACAGACGCGCGCTCCTTCTGCTGCAAACTTGATGGCGGTGGCGGCGCCGATGCCCGAGCTGGCCCCCGTTACAATGACTACTTTGCCTGTAAACGCCATGTCGGTCCAGTCTCGATGGTTGCACTGTGGCTAGTTGGTTTGGTCCTCGGCAGTATATACACTTCTCGAAACAAGATAAGGGGCACCAAATTGTTTCGTTTTATCACGATAAGTGAATTAATAATTATTGTTTAACTTGAAAATAACGTCGTTTGTTACGCAGTAGGTAGCTACTTAGAGTAATAACTCTATTTGACGCTATGCCCTTAATGAACACTCTGGTGGACCTTATTTTATTGTAAGCACTACGTAGCTACTGATAGATAGCACAAGTGGGTGACGCGGCGAATTGGGAACACAACAAGCGACAACAACATTGGGCTATCAGCTTATCGTATCGCGAGTAACTAATCACGTATCTAATTAATCGCCTCGTGCGCAAGTATCTCTACTCCCTAGATTCGATCACAGTGATTGTGTATAATTTCAAAATGTGATTAATTAGTGTCCTTGAAAAAATCTTCCTTAGGCAGTTGTACCTGCTATTATACCTATAGTAACCGATGACGAGGTCAAACACAGCGGCGGTAGCGAACACAAGGCATTCTGGATGGTCGATCCACCTCGTTCACTGGCTCACGATACAGTTGATGCATGACGTACAGTAATTAATTACCGGCGCTTACCATCGGTCGCTACTCCCTTCCACTACTCTTACACCCGTATTCACAAACAATACTTCGCTATGCATACTACCAAAACTGTGCAAAGAACGACAAATTCTCAGTGCGTTCGTTTTGGCAAGCCTTTTTATTCATAGACAACACTTAAGTGATACTTCGTTGAGGGAACGCACTGCGTTAGATACTGCTCCGTGATGTTTGTGAATTAATTTTACCAGCCCTATGCGCTCGAGCACACTATGAGACCTCACATTATTGTTTGTGAATACGGGTGTTAGTGTATAAAAACTTAGCAAAAGTGTAGTAAATATAAAATAAAACAAAATTATACAAAAATATCTTTATAAATAACAATAAATTACATCGCACACCATTCAACTTAGTATAAAAGTCCCACAAACAAGTACCTACTTATGTTAAACACTATAAAGCTATAGTATCCTAGTAGCCGTGCCGTTACCGTCCACCAGTCGTCACGTGGGCGCGCTGCCCCTGAGCCGCGCGAGTAGCGACAGAGCGCGCACGACGGCCGGCGCCGAGCGCCGCGCCGCGCGCCACGCCAGCAGCGCCAGCGCCACCTGCAGCGCGCGGTGCACCACGTACAACCTGCACACAGCGCAGAGCACGGGCATGGGGACATGGGGACACTCACATGTGGCGGGGAGCCGCTCACGTGCGAGTAGACCCGCACACCCGCCACAGACAATCGCTTAATAAATAAACCTTCAGTAACGAGATTCCTGGAGCTCACTGGAGCTGCACAGCAGTTATCTAAGCACGCAGCGTCGAGATTGTCATTGGTCGATCTCCAGTGACGTCACTCAGTCCGACCAATGACAGTCTCTATCAAGGTTGTCGCAGTGCTCGACACAACACGACTGCGTGCTTAGAGAATTGAACAGCTGGAGAGAGCTCCCTGAAAAGGTTTTGTGCTGTCAGTGGGAAGAACAAAAGCTTATCCTCTATGCTTTTACAGGGTCGGCAGCACAAGTGTGACTCTCCTTGTGGTACACTCGTCCATACGCCACGGTAACCACTTTCCATCAGGTGGACCGCTTGACTGCCACCTAAGTGATGTAAAAAACCCAAAATAATGTAAATGTTTCTATCGGATTAGACGGAGCATCAGTAAGAAGAGCAGGATAGAGGATTCCGTCTCAGACGCGGAAAGTGAAACTCCCCCAGAGTCGTCTTGCTGTCGGCGGCACTACAGGAGCACTATGTATCCTTCCTTGCAATCCTTTGCTCCGGTGTCCACCATCTTCGTAGGTCTCGTCTCATCGAGCACGTGCCCTCAGGTGGCCAACACGCTAGTTTAGAAGCAGCCTGTTACTACAAGTGAGTGGTGATCACAACGTACACCTGCAGGCGCGTGCGCGCGCGCGTCATGTCGTCGTCCCGCTCGTGCAGCAGGTAGCGCCGCGTGCCGCGCACGAACTGCACGCAGTGCGCGTCCCAGCTGCAACACACAGTGGACACACGCGATGACATAATACCTCGGAACAATATATGATTATAATAATAATTAATAATTTAATTATTATTATAATCACATATCTTGGACCTAACCTACACGTTTCTTGGGTGTCCTTTGAGGATAGCACGAAGTGCTACGGCGGTGGACGAGCTCAAATTCACCAAAAATAGATTGTCACAAAGCTATCAGTATGCACAGGGCTTCTTTTCTCTCACGACTTAGGTTCAAGATACGTATCCCGAGGTATAACATCTGCGGCGCAACCGCAGGCGCATAACAGTTACTGTAACGTTACATAGGAGGATGGAGTTGAGAAACTCCCCGTTTGAAAGGCATATCCTTCGATTACGAGGTACCGAATGCTGTTGGTAAAACGTGGATGGCAACTTTTGCATGGGTTAGGGAAGGCAGAGTACTCAGGTTAGACTTTGACTTCAAGTGGAAAGCTTAACCGACGTCTACATCCTCTAGACTCTTTAGTATTACCTAAAAGATCTCTTTCCAAGAAGTGATTGCCAAATTGATGACTGAGTAGTTGTGACTCCTCAATGTTGACCTCCATATAACAGAATATTACGTGCGTGAAACATTACAGTCACTCGACTTGCAAAGGGAGGTGAAAGGCATTTTAGCGGCGGTTCGTCAGAATACGCCTAAGAGTTGTCGTCAACAAGTGATAGCTACTTGGTACCACCACCCAAGGGTAGCTCGACATGAACATGCCTCCGCGCAGACAGAGAGTGGTGACATGTATACAGCTTCAGACCCTGCTCCTCGCTAGATGCGTACAGGTGCGTGCGTCAGTGGACAGTGGACAGTGGACTGTGGAGACCACTCACTCGATGGTGTGCACGTCGAGGTTGAAAAGCGCGGCGTCGGCGGGCGCGAGGCGCTCGCGCAGGCGCCGCACGTTGTCGGTGCTGAAGCACCACTCGTGCGTCATGAAGAACTGCAGCGCGGAGTTCATGGCGCGCAGGCGCGAGCACACCGTCTTGAACCGCAGCCTGAGCAGGGAACAAATTGTCTTTATTTTAGTTATCTAATATCCCCAAAGGGAAGGAGGTTTTACTAGGTGTGTTTTGTGGATCTTGGAGATAAATAATCTTACAAATCGATTAAGATAGAAAAAAAGCGAATCCACCCATCCACCCGCGATCTTTCATTTACAGGGGGAATGCTCTGACTACTGGACCGCCGGAAGTCGATCCAAACTTTTCTATGCATCCGTCATAAGGCGACTAGGTAGCATACTAATTGCTTTCAAATTCCATTCAAAACTCTACAGTTTATTTCATCGGATTTTACGATGTCAATGAGCAGTTTTCCAGTAGGTATAATAATCAGTTGGTTTTTAAATCATCAAGAGATGGCGCTAGCATAGCTTTTGGTAATTTTAATGTACTCTGTGGTTTATTTGTGCTATGTTGCCAAAGTTTAATTTCATTTACCCATATTACAATAGATAAAATATGATAAAACGCTTAATTCTTTTCGCGTCACTGTCTGTAATTTAAAATGATATTATATTTAAAATAATTTTATAAAAAAAAATATGTCAAAACATTATAAGTAAAGTAAATCATTACAAAACCGAAGAACATTTTTTCCATAAATTAGGGAACACTAGATGTGAGACCACGAGACCACACTCTACTTACCAAAAGTGCCGGCTGCGCCATCTAGCTTATCTTTAGGAACCCTATAAATACCTACTGGAAAACTGCTCATTCAAATGCCTGTTTCCTTTTCAGTCAAGTGACTTTGACGACTGATTGTGAAACAAATCAAGACGTAACAGAACCCACAAGCCACGGCTACGGTCGAAGAATACTCAGACTGGTTCCGTACCCCATCTTGATCCCGAATATGGTGTACAGGAAGTCGGCGGTGTGCAGCGGCACCACCTGCAGCGCCCACTCGTATATCTTCATCATCGTTCTGGAATTAGTTATCATTCATAATAAAACTAAATTTGCACCTAAACGGAAATACACACAAAGATAACCAATGGGGAGGCGTATGTACAATTCATTATGTTAACTATGTGTTTTGGAGTGCAGCCGAGCTGCGGAAAGACTTCACAACTAGATGCACACACAGAAGACTTAACACGTTGAAAATAATTATGCATCCAGTTCTACTTACTTGCTTTCTGTAAAGAACCCGAAGGGATACCAGAACGGTCCATCGAAGCCCCGCGAGCGCACTTCGCGCAGCATGCGGTCCTTGAACGCGTTCCACGTCGTCGGGTTGTCGTACGAGCAGCAGTTGTACACGCGCGTCTCGCGGGAACTGCGGCGAGAACCAGCGGGCTTAGTGCTCGTGTAGAATAAACAGGGATAGCTGGAGTGCACACATTCTACGCAGACTGATTGAAGTCAACTATAAAGAGGACATTTTGAAGTCCACGTGCGTGCAAGAAATGTTACATTCCATCATGATGAGGAGACTTAAGTACTTTCCGAAAGTTTTTCGTAATGTTCTACTCATACTGCAAGGAGGCCTGCACAGTTTACAAAAAGCACAAGATCGAGGAGAATATGGCTGAGCTCACTCGTCCACTCCGGTCTCCCAGGCGACGGCTATGAGCGTGTCGATGACGACGTCCACCGGGATCATGTCGGCGCGCTTGTTGCCTGAGCAGTTGAGCACGTGCAGCAGCCCCTTGCCGGTGCCGACCACCACGCCGCTGGGCCCGTTGAGGTTCTCGATCCAGCCAGGAAATGGATTCTGCAGTGAGGATACCACTGAAAACAAGATTTTGTTTGCAATCATAATTCAGGAAGCAAGGTCAATAGGCTAGGGAGCATGTTTGAAGAAGGAAAATGTTATACCCCTCGTTCAAAAGGATGGATCGCTGGTAATGGTAATTAGAATATTATTGTTCAGGGGTTTGATGGGGACTTCAGGGACCCGCCGCCTCTACCAGTAATAAATTTGTTTGACCGCAGCGAGGTGGTTCTCGGCAGTTGGTACACTTACCTATGGACGGCCTGAAGACGGCGGTGGCGTAGGCGGCGGTGCGCGCGCGCTCAGCCAACGCACTCTCCGCCATGGCCTTGGTGAAGGTGTACGTGTTGGGCTTCGGGGATATCAGCCTGCAACATCGACACACGATTCCATACAATCCTTAGATTGTTTGTTCACCGAATAATAGGTGAGTCTTTTGACGTCAAACGCCTTGACGGACGGAGGTTCTAATGCTGGCAGTGACTCCCATAATAGACAAAATAAACCTACAGGAAGAGCAGTGCTCTTTTAGGACCCAGACTCCAAAATGTGACCTTTGGATACAACTTGGATTGGCGCACGGTCGAAGACTGTAAGGACAGCTGTACGTCATACCCGGGCGTGACTTCCGCGAGGAGGTGGTCGGGCAGGTTGTCGACGAGCGCCAGCACCTGCTGCAGGCTGGCCGGCGACGGGTACACGCGCTCCTCCACGCTTGGCAGGTCGGAGTTGCTGTACGCGGTGGACACGTGCACCAACACCTGGGAGAGAGTCACTGGCCATTGTTAGGATATCCGGATCATTACTATCATCAATATCAAGACAGTGCTAAGTACACACTACACTACCGTGATATGCTAATGATCACTGCCATTTACCGCCTAATTTCTGACATAAACTGTTAGCTATAAGTAGCCACATCACTTCACGCAGTAATTTAGACACAACAATAATGCTATACCAAGTTATTGCGGTAACAGACCGGTAGACAATAAGGTGGTGTAGCCGTAGAATAAGAATAGATTTTCCACCGAGTTGAATTAGTGTTAGAACTTCTTTTTGCTCAAGTTCACGTCGTCAGTTCAAGTGGTACCTGAGTGAGAGGCAGCTGGTCGCAGATGTCCATGACCTTGAGCACCGAGCGCAGGTTCTGCTCCACCGCCGCACCGAGCGGCTCGTCGAACTTTAGCGTCGCTGCCGAGTGGAACACCACGGACACCTGTGGGCCACTCACCGCTGTAGGTACAATCCGCACAGTACACAACACAAAGTATACCTATTATGACTCTGTAGCAACACACGGGTGGAAATACCCGAGAAATGTACACGTATGTACAGGCAAGATGACCTAAGCTCTAGCTAGTCTCGTGCAAATATCGACAGTGTACACAACTTTTAGAATCCATTAACGAGTCGATGTCATCGAACGATCCGCGTGAGACGCACACCATCACACGTGCACCGGGCAATGACGGCCGATGATGCATCCCTAAGTAATCATTAAAATCAATGATCCTAGACCTTGCTAATACGGCAAATGACACTGTGATGTTTGTTTTTCTATTTGAAGTGAGAAAATACATAATATGAATATTTACACTGCCTGACCATTAGTTTCATAGCGTTATATGTATTTGCAAAGACCTAATTAAACTCCCGGGTCGGGGGAAAACCAAACGGTATTGGTTACTTCTTGAGAATAATATTGAACAGTAGCAATATTGGTTCCATCATTCATTACACATCATGCTGGCGGTGCTTCGGGAACGCTTTCGCGCTTGTTCTTTATTCCATTCCTCAAACACATTCTCCTAGTAGCAACCACTTCACAATGATATTTGGCATGGCTGGCTCACACGTGGTGAACGTTACCTGACTTAATTTCTGGATAGCGTCCTTGTCAAGGCCCAGCTTCGGTTTAATGATATCTCCCGCTACGGCCTGCAGCTTGTCGAGTTGTTGTGGACAACGCTCTCTGATCACGTCGAACACCTGCAGGAGAAGACAAACGTTAAGTATCTACAATAAGAGCGTAACACCCACTGAAGTGCTGTGGCTATGATTGTACCGAACACGAGGGTTTGCCTGGAGCGGTACTGGCAGATGGTTTGAAATTCAATCAGGACTTGTAGATTCACTCCAAACTCCATCCTGATGGAGTCACTAAAAACTTCTGAATTTTTTGGTTAGCCGTACTTTCGTAAGAAATATTATTTATTTTATTCGCGGTTCCAAAATACTCCTCAAAAAAAATAAAAAGGGGAATCTGGGACTGCGGTCCCGGTCCCGAAAGACTCCAACCCGAATTAGTTTACCTTAGTATGCAATTCTGAGGTTATATGAAACCAACCTGCGACAACTTGAGCTGTTTCAGCCTCGTCTCCGGCGGAACGTCCTTCTTGTGCCGCAGCAGCAGATGCAGCTTGGACACCTCCGGACAGGTCCACAGCAGGCGCTCTATCAACACCTGCGATACACACATATCAACGACGTGTTTAAAGGGGGCTTACCCACGGAATACAATTACCTAGGTGTTCCATGGTTCCACGGTTGCCATACAATCAATGGCAGTCGTTATGCGTAGTCGGAGCCTTAAAAAGTTCGATATCGTCAATTGGTTGTGGAGGTCAGGTGGCGGTCGCTTCACGGAAAATATCGGGATCGATCCGCCGCATCATAGTTAGACTGGGAAGCCGACACTCAAGGCTTCTGCCCCCTCCCCCCATTGCTGCACTTCTAGTAGTGCCGTCGTCCATATAGGTGCGAGCTTTCGTGTGGGTTTTAGTTTGGAAGAGGAAAATATTCTTCAAGGCACTACCAGTAGTGTCGCTTGGTAGATCGGTGGGTCACTCCTTTCGCAATTACCGATGACAAAGAAAATACAATTGCCGACGGTACTATCAGTACCCAACCTGGTAGTGCTGAGGGGCTAGAGCGAGCACAAGCACGCCTTCTAGTTGTAGCGCATATGCAGGAAGGGGAGGTCTCAAAGACGTATAATGAAATGCACCTTGCCCATGAACCCGGTGGCTCCAGTGATGAAGATCTCCCTGCCCGCGAAGTACTGCGGCACGAGCGGCGGCGAGGCGGAGAGCGGGGCCGGCCGGGGCACCATCGTGCAGCGGGGCGGGGCCTGTCTGGACGACACGAGCAACAATTATACATTCTACGTACGTACATAATAATTATATAATCTTACTAGCTGTTGCCCGCGGCTCCGCCCGCGTGGATGTCGTTTATCGCGTGGTGTTGTTAATTTTAGTGCTGAGAGTTGAGCGTTGAACGCTGATTAGACACTGTACTCGCCTCTCTATTCGACTCGAGAAGTTAGGTACACGACAGTATACCTCTCCGCCCTACAGAAGACCGCGGCTTAATAACCTCGTGTTGTGTTTCCGCTGGTGTAGCCAGAGCTCACGGGAGAGGTTTTGCGCTGTCAGTGGGAAAACCAAAGGCTTTGTCCTACTTATCTTTTGAGCTGACGGCACAGAATCTCTCTGTTCTTACAGGGTAGACAGCACGACTGTGAATCCCCTGGTGTTGCACTCGCTTATAAGCTACGGTAACCACTTACCATCAGGAGGGTCGTGTGCTTTTGTTTGCAACCTCACTACTACAGTTCGACTCACGACTATAGTATGGGGTACTTCAAGAAGGGCGAGTATGATGCCCCTGGTGTTGCATACGTCCATAATAGGCCACAGTAACCACTTTCCATCAGGTGGGCCGTGTGATTGTCTGTCACCTAAGCCCAATACCTTTGCCCTATCCACTATATCCAACGATTTTGTGACGAATCATAAAACAGTACCGACATCTATTTCACAAATTGACAAATTAGAATTAAAAAAAAAGAAGAGTAAAATACCGGTTCGGGTATATCGGGAGTTTGAAACCAAACGATAGCTTGAATTTAAACGCGAGAACGCCATCTAGTTATGATTCTGTAACTAAATCATTAAAGTTCAAATTTTAATTTCAAGATTAAAAACGTATTGGTTTACACAATTGTGTATGTAAAAATAAAGTCTTTAAATTTACATACTTGTCCGGATGTAATAAGCTATAAAAATTGATCAATAATAATAAAAAGCGCCATCTGTCTATCGGGTCATTTTCCGTTTATTATCATAATTGTTCACAACTCCGGTTCTACTCAACCGATTGGGATGAAACAAACGTAAGATTTTAAGTCCGAGCAAGCCCTTTCTAACAAAAAAAACCGCATCAAAATCCGTCCAGTAGTTTTTGCGTCCATCGCGGACAAACAGACAAACAGACAAACAGACAGGAAATTCAAAAAAAATATTTTCGTGTTCAGTATCGTTAACATAACATAACCCAAGTATTTTTTTTTAAATATCTCCAATGTACAGACACGACCACTTTACAATTATATAATAGTATAGATTTTTTTGTTAATAAACATTTTGTTTGGCTATTTTTGGTATATGCCCATCCAGTAACACCCAAAGGAGTAACACTAACAGGTGTTACTGCATGCAACAGTTTTTGTCCCAACGAGTCACAGGTGTTACTGGATGCAACAGTTTTTGTCCCAACGAGTTTTTTATTTTTTTATTTTTTTTATATAGGACACGTCAATTTGACTTCGCCTCGCCTGATGGTGAGCTGAAGGCAAAGTCTCTGAAAAGAGGGTCCCCATTACAGACACGTATCATGTTACAATGGTGGCACTCAGCTTGACGGCCTCATCAGATGCTTTTTCACGCCCCGCTTAAAGGACCCGGAACTGTAGGAGGAGGGAAACACGTGAACTGGTAAGGAATTCCAAGACTTAATGGTGCGGCAGAAGAAGGAGTAACACTAAACGAGTCAAAGGTGTTACCGGATGCAACATATTTTGTCCCAACGTGTCACAGGTGTTACTGGATGCAACACTTTTTGTGCCAACCAGTAACACTACAAAATATTGGTGTCACTGGTATAATGAATATCATGAATGGGTCACTTTATTTATATAAATTTTCCCATTCATGATGTAAAAGTGTCACTGGATGCTAGTGTTTTTTGTCATTTAAACAACTGTTGCACCCAGTAACACCTGTGACACGTTGGGTTTTTTTTCCCAACCAGTAACAGTGTTAGGTACCCGTTTGGGTGTTACTGGATAGGCTTAATTATACCCAATTCATTTGAGGAGTTTGTTACACCTATTTATTTGATTTCAACTTAACAAGGAAGCAGCCAACCCATACACGGGACTGGTCATACGCGGCGAAGCGCCAGCCTTGAGCCCCATATAAGGGCAGTATTTATTTAACTCGATGTCTAAATATTTATACCGGTATAATATTGAGAACGTTGTATCTATATACCTATTTAGTACTTACAAGACTCACGCTAAGTGTTTTTTAAGTAAATACCTATAATTGTAGACATAAAATGCAGTTGTAATAGTGAAACGAAATCTCGACAGTCCACCACAGGGCACACTGGGGAACGGGACTTATTCTTCCTCTTTAAACTTTGAAAAACAAAAAAGGTTTATCTAACACTCAATATTAACACACAGTCTATTTCTAAAACTTTTGATTTAGATATCATGTTCCTTATTTGCTCATTATCGATGTGAGTACACTGCGAACGTTACATGTGTCGTGGTGTTAAGTCAAGAGCAAATATACACGCCACATGCGATATTTGCACGCAGCGGTAATGATCTCCGGCGTTCAATAGTAATTATAATAATATATGTAGGTACCTACTAGTTAATGTATAATCTACCTACTGAGTACACAGCCCTTGCGTCTCGCCGACGACCACGGTGACCGCAGGCAATAAGTAATACTTAAGTGCAATGTAAGCATTAGTTCAAATCGGTATTGATTTAGATTATAACAATAAGTACGGGTACTGCACTCGACGAACAAGACACAGCAGGGCACTTTGCCTGAAGGAACTTTTTGGAAGCGTTCACTTTGCACGTTGGCACCTACAGGCTGTATAATATACCTTCAGGATGTCAGATGAAATAATCGCGAGCAGGGAAACCATGTCGTTTTGTTGGGTGGGAGCCTTGGCGCACAACATTACCCCGCGGCACATCTCTGGGATATTCCGAAAGCACCTAGGCAATTGTTTTTTGAAAACGAAACGATATTCATATGATTGCTTATACATAATACGAGGAAGTAGGCTCTAAAAGAAAAGAATTCCATTGGAGCAAAAAATACTTTTCGGTATTTTTAGTATTTTATTTGAAATAGGTTGGTACCCATATAAAAGTAGTAGTTACTGACTAATAGAGCGGTGGGGAAAAAGTGTTTAATTGTTTTTGCAGGCGAATATACTTATTGTAAGATTATTTTTAAAACTGCAAACGTTTTATTTTGACGGCGCATTTACAATCTGTAAATCAATCTGATCTGATCAGTAAATCCTTTCATACCGCGCAATGCGCACCGTTTTCGGTCGCAATGTGTGATTGTATTCCCTGCCCGTGGCGAGAAGTGCGGGATAGCATGTAGCAGTGGGCATTATATCAAATAATTTATCTGGGCACAGACCATTGTATAGGTGGTAAAACACGCACAGGGAGGCAAATTCCCTATTGAGGTTGGGAGGTTCCACATCGCCTGCGAGTATGGGATTGCCGACTAGCCTCAACGCTCGTCTTTGCACTGAGTCGCAGATGTCCAGCTGGCACGCAGGCGCTCCGGCTAAAAGGTGACAGCAGTAGGTACTCCATGCATCTTGATCTTCTTGCATCTTGACTGGCCTTGCTTTGAAACTACTTTAGTCTTATTCTTTGGGTTATTAACTCTAATTGTACGTAATAAGCGCGTGCCTGTAGTTGCCTGTTCAAGAGTTATTAAAATCCGAAAACATTAAAAAAATATTATTTTTTTTGACTTCTAATACAATAATGTGTATATAAAAATTCAATGAATAAAAATAATACAATTAAGTAAGTAACTTAAAATATTAGTTTGCCGATAGCAAAATTTCTAAATTAACAACTCAACAATTTAAATAAATTACAGCAAAGACAGACAGACACAGGACAGAGTCAGATGTCTGTGAATATTTCACGTTCAAGTAACTTTATTGTTTTTAGGCTAAACAATAGAGTTTTGTATTCATTTAAGTATGGATATTACGTCAAAGTTAAAAAGAAATTAATTGGAATCTATTGAAGTACCTAACTTTGAAAAATGTGGACTGTACCTACATTTTCTATTTCTAGTAAGTACGCTAAAAGATGAAGCGCCGAGAACAGCCGGGGCTTCGCTCGTACCTACTGTAGGTAGTACCTAGGTAACAATCACACCAGGGCTGCAAGGGTACAACTCAGACGTAGCGCCGCCATCACTGGAGGCACACAGTCAACCATAAGCAGAACTAATTTATTTTCATGTTAATACAATCTGTTTGATCTATTCTATTATTATATTCTGCCCCCCTAGACAAGTGGCAATTCGCTGTCATATACAAGCTGAGTGACTGTGCTCCCATTGTAATGTTACAATGGGAGCACAGTCACTCAGCCTGTATATGACGTACGTGTCTTTAGTGGTGACCCTCTTTTTTGAGACTTTGCCTTTAGCTTACCATCAGGCGAGGTGAAGTCAAATTGACGTGTCAATAATACTCAAAATAAATATACGTCAAATCCCATACATTCCATTGTACAATTTGCCGGCCAAGGCTTTGCCACTTGGTTAGGGGGGCTGATCTATCTATGTATTTGACTTGCGCTAGTGAACTGAGACACCGATACGCCTTGTACACACACACACACATACACACGCAGGCACGCACGCACGCACGCACGCGTACACACACACACACACACACACACACACACACACACACTGTAAAGGAATTGAACCCGCCACCTCTGACTCCGCCGAGCGCTCTCCTGCTACGACACGGATGTGAGATATTCTGATATCAATTAGCCTACGGCAGTCCACTGCTGGACATAGGCCTCTCCCAATGTGCGCCACGTTTGCCGATTCTCCGCCTTCCTTAGATATTCGCAAATGTTTCTGCTATAGTGATCTCAAGGTAACCACACTCGTAAAGGTGCGTCTAGAGGTCATGTTTTTTTGCATCATTTTCACACAAAACACGCCACACAACATATTTATAGAGATTTGCATCTCTATGGTTTTTCAGAACAGTTTTTGTTTTATTTGGCACTTTAGAGAATCAATATTTATCTAAGGTGCCAAACATCAAGCTCCTTAGAAAGAAAGAATTATTATTTCCCTAAAGTGTCAAATAAAATAAAAAATATTGCGAAAAACATGAGCTTTAGACGCACCATGACCTTAACATTTCCTGATGCGTTTGGGAAGAGCAACGCGGAGATCTTAGTAGCTGGTTAGCAACTAGTTAGCAGCCAGTTAGTTCCTGATTGTCGAACATAGGTATATTGCGCTGATGAAATAAACTCTTCTAATTGCCGCGATACATTGATAGCAAGGTAACAAGCCGTAGACAGCGGCCTGTTGTTTTTGAGATATTTTTGAGCGACGACATTGTGTCCATCCAGTAACACCCAACCGAGTAACACTGTTACTGGTTGGGAAGAAACTTCCCAACATGTCACAAGTGTTACCGGATGCAACAATTTTTGTCCCAACGAGTAACACCGCAAAAGATTGATGTTACTGGTTGGGAAAAAAAAATCCCAATGCGTCACAGGTGTTACTGGATGCAACAATTTTAGCAACAAATAATCGTCACATTATAAAGCTACGGACGGACAAGTACACTGTGGTGTTTACAACAAAAAACGACGTCATTTGTGTGTGCTAAGACTAAACGTGCGAACTGCTTGTGTGTCGACGTCGACGTGTTAAAATGGTACCGAGACGCGGCAACAAATAGACTAACTGTTTGCACGGGAACTAATTACGCGCCCAATAACGCTACGCACTCAGCTTATATTGTCTTATCGTAATAATATTGATACTAATAAGGAACTTACGCGTGGGCTTGTAAATATGTTACGACGTATGTAGCGCGGCGGTATGCGTTCGATGAATTCGCGGTTGGATTCCCTCCTAGAGCAAATATCCATACTTCCATACTAATATTATAAATACGAAAGTAACTCTGTCTGTCTGTCTGTCTGGTTGTCTATCTGTGCACAGAATAAATGCTCACCAAAAAATATTGTTTGAGCAGGCCGACCTAGGTAGATTAGGTTAAACCCAGTGTTTTGGTATTATTTTGTGACTGCACACAATTAGTTTGTCACTTGTACTATCGGTGGATAATGTTCGCTGCCTGCCACCATCACCATCATTGTAACGTAGGGGTGTGCAGGGTCGTTCCAACAACTCTGGGACCAACCCAGCATCACCAACTAGTCGGTGCGTCTACTAAACTACTGATGAGGTTCTGGCGCGGGGTTTTCTTCCGAGTTTGGGAGCATCTGACGGTAGTAGCTCCCAAAAAGCCAGCAATTAAATACCAAGCGTCACCATTTCGTCAATTAGCAACAGACGTACCCTCGGCGCTGTCCGCTGCAAGGTGCTAATAGATTCGCACAATGTGTTGTGCCCCTGAGATCAACAATGCCCTTCTACAAGATTGGACTTCAGTTTGTTTGTTTACGTGTTTGTCGCGGTGATTATGACGAATGCGCACAACGTCTCTAAAAGATCCAATGTAACTTTACCGAAATTGGCCAGTGGAAATATTTGCTAACTCCCCCCCCTCCCCCTCCCCGATATCTGTGTATCTGTTTCTCACGAATTCTCGAAAATGATATAAAACGCACGTGTTAATGTTATGCAAATATTATCATTATGTAGTTAGTGCCGCGCCGCTTCAGTGCGCCCGCGCAGAGTGCGCTAATCACTCATAATTTCGGAGTACATAATTTACAAGCATTATCTATCTCTTGGTATAGGTACTTACCTCTTTAAACTGCCAATGTCGAATTTTTTTGTTGTTTAAAGAGACTCCCAAACTGAATTCCTACAAATCCTTCTACGACAAGATTTTACTTCGACAACATGAAACTCCGATACGACTCAATTTCGACAATATTTTTGATCGAAACAACTCAATCCCGACACTACTGTACTCTGACAAAGCGTTACTTCGACATGACTTTGTATGTTAGTATGTAGGTAAAACTTCTCATATCTCCAAGATAAGGCAGTGTTTAGTGCTAAGTATTACCATGTTTATATTAGTTAGTTCTAAGTTGTTCGCTAGATGGCGTTGTTACAATACATTTGATTTATAGATTGCGGTATCAAGATTCTCCGGAACTATGTTAAAAGGTTATTTGAATAAAAGTGTTTTTATCCTCGCTGGGAATGTGTGTTGGTCATTTCACCCCCATTCTAACTGCGATTTTTGGGACTGCGGTCCATTTGGTCCTAACGAACCGGGTCTTCGGCAACTTGGTACTTTACGATTTAAAGTACTCAAGTACCTAGTGGTTGTATTATTGGATCGCCAATACACCACTGGAGTGTGTGCTTGTCCTTGTTGGCATTCGTGTGGAGGTTCAAGACTTGACCGTTAGCAGCGCGCCGATAGAGGGCGCAACGGTGCTTCGAGCTCAAGAGTTGGTTCCAACCGCTACCAATTGCGGTTACGGGAATTGCAAGCAGAGCCACCTGGAGATCGAGAGACGCATCGGATGCTAAGTGTTTCCCCGAGACACTAGAGGGCGCCACTAGGAGCTGACGTCAAGACATCAACAAAGTGACAACATTGTGACGTGACAAAAGTGAGGTTTGGCAGAAAGAAACCGTGAGTACATTTAAACTGTTTGTGAAGAGTTGTAGTTTGCGAAGATAGTTTGAACTTTAGAGTAAATTTATAAGTGTTTAGAACTTAGAAAAATTTAGTGACTTAGAATAATTCCGTAGTTAGTTAACGTAGACTTAGAATAGTTTAGTAAAAAGTGTAACTACGGGGAACCTATGCCCGATTTTGCCTAGGTTGGTATTAATTCTCAAAGACTTGTAAAATTTTAGGCTTTGATCGCCAACTTAGAATTTTGTGGAACATAGTTGTAGACTTAGAATACTTGAGCACAAAATCAACACTTGTAATTTATTTCAATTTAATCTTCAACTTAGAATAATTTCGTTTGTGTAAAGCTTGTAGTCTTCTTTGTGGCTTTCTTCAGTATATTAGAACTTAACCTGTTGTTCGTGTATTGTAGTTAGATTGTTGTAGTACAAAATGGATTCTTTGTCAAGGTTGCAAATAGATACAAACAGTATTATTGAGAAAGGTAGAACTAATTTTAAGAAGTCGCCTAAAAGCAGATTAACTCAATCGTACATTGAAACAAGACTGGAGACATTGGAAAGTCAATGGACAGAATTTGTGCGAATACATCGTAGTATTATTAAAATGGCAACAGATGAAGAAATAAAAAGCATGCCATATTTTACAAATGATATTTATGACAAAACAGAAGATATTTACACTATGTACAAATCAGAATTAAAAGAACTTAAACCTAAACCTAGTACTAATAAACAAGTAGAAGTTGACAATTTTAATGTTAAGTTGCCCGTAATTGGTCTGCCCAAATTCTCTGGACAATATAGCGAATGGAATTCATTTCGTGATTTATTTTTGTCTTTAATAGATAAAAATACACAAATCGATGATGTTCAGAAGCTACATTATTTGAAGGCTCATCTTTCTGGCGAAGCTGCACAACTATTAAAGTATACTCCTATTACTGCTTCCAATTATAAAGAAAGCTGGTCTGTCTTGATGGAGCGTTATGACAACAAGAAACATTTAGCTAACTGTATACTAAAACGTCTTGTCAATCAACCAGTAATAAAGGAGTCGTCATCGTCTGTTAAAGGCATTTTGGACACCACAGTTGAATGCTTAAAGGCCTTGCGCGCGCTAGGTATTGATGTAGATTCTTGGGATGCAATTGTAATATTTTTAGTGCGTTCAAAACTCGATGTCGAATCACGTAAACTGTGGGAAAGGGAAATAAGTACATCTGACCAATTGCCAACTTTTATAGAATTTAAGAAGTTCTTAGAATCCAGATTTCGATCTTTAGAAAATATAGATGAGCCATCAAATAAACAAAATGTAACAAATAGCAATAACCGAACCAACTCTGCCAAGTCATTCCATGTCGCTCCTAAAACTTGTATTTTGTGTTCAGAGGAGCATAAACTGTGTCACTGTAAACAATTCGCAAAAAAGGATACAGACGAACGTCGTGAATTTGTCCGAGCCAACAAATTATGTTTCAATTGTTTAGGTCCAAATCACAACGTCTATCATTGCCGCCAATCCACCAAATGCCAAACGTGTAAGAAAAAACATCACACACTACTTCATCCCAAACCAATCGCGGAGTCTACTGAATCTAAGGACGTTTCAGCAGATCAGTCTGTAGTGGTTGCAGCTGCAACTACTTCTACTCAAAGCGAGTGTATCAAAAATGTTTGCTTATTCACAGATGTCACCAGCCAAGGCCTGTTAGCCACTGCTTTGGTCAATGTGAGGTCAAGAACGGGTACTGCTGTTGTGTTACGAGCTCTGATGGATCAGGGTTCCCAGGTCTCTTTTATTTCAGAGGCCGCAGTACAAATGCTTGGCCTAAGGAAAACACCTGCACGCACCGACATATTGCGGCTAGGCGATGATGAGGGCTCTTCCATGCCCTCTAGGTGGATGGTTAAATTCCAGTTGCAATCACGCCTAGATCCCACCTTTGTGTTGAACGTCGATGCGTATGTTCTAAGCAAACTTACTTCGCATTTGCCTGAACGAAAGGTTGTTCAGGTACTGTCAACATTATCATCCTTCGAGTTAGCCGATCCAACCTTTGACACTCCAGGTAAGATTGACTTACTCTTGAGTACTCGTGTGGTCGGCGAGGTCTTGTTGGAAGGTTTGGTTAAGGGTCCGCCGGGCACGCCCGTCGCACAAAAAACTAAACTTGGTTGGATTCTATCGGGAGAAATCCATAGTAATCCAGTGAAGTCGAGTCCAGTATGCTGCCATGCAATTGCAGGTACAGACACAAACGAGCTATTGCGCAAATTTTGGGAGCTCGAATCTGATCAGTCTTTGACTCCTAAGGTCATGTTGACCATTGAGGAACAAAGCTGTGAAGATTTCTACTCCGCAACGACTCAAAGGGATGCAACTGGTCGATATATTGTAAGGTTGCCCTTTAAGTCCACAAATCACAAGTGTTTGTATGGTGAATCGGAGGTAATAGCTCTCAAACGTTTTCACATGCTGGAAAGGAGACTTCTAAAAAATCCTGAACTCAAAACGCAGTATAGTGCTGCTATTAATGAGTATCTTGAGTTGGGTCATGCAGAAGTGGTTCCCCAAGCTGAGAAGGGAACTCATGCGGTCTATCTGCCGCATCACGCAGTGGTACGAAACGACAAGAGTACCACTAAGGTCAGGGTTGTTTTCGACGCATCTTGTCCTGGAAACAACGGGGTATCGTTAAATGACGATTTGATGGTCGGCCCTACCTTGCAACGTGAATTGCGACAAATTATTATGCGATGGCGCTGCCACCGCATAGGTTTGGTCGCTGATATCGTCAAAATGTACCGCCAAGTAAAGGTTTCAGACAGTGATGTGGATTATCAACGCATTTTGTGGCGCGACAATCCAGACTCTGAATTACAGCACTTACGCTTGCTGCGTGTCACTTTCGGTACATCTTCGGCGCCATACCTAGCTGTACGCACGTTGCAGCAGTTAGCTCACGACGATGGCAAGGATTTTCCTTTGGCAGCTAATCGCGTTCTCAACGACTTCTTCGTTGACGATTTGCTGACTGGTTGTGATTCGATCGATGAGAGCCAAAAAATTTACGTCGAAATGAACGAGTTGCTTGGTCGCGGAGGGTTTCAACTTCAGAAATGGTCAAGTAATAGCGTAGACTTTTTACAGAAGATAACGAAAGAATCAGTAGAGTCAAAGGAAAATTTAGAAGTCAAAGTAGATGATATTGTGAAAATTTTAGGCCTTTCATGGGATAGAGGATCTGATGAATTTAAATATACCGTGCATCTTCCTCAGCTGAACCTCCCCGTGACCAAGCGCAGGTTAGTGTCGGACATCGCTCGTTTATTTGATCCTCTCGGTTGGATCGCACCTGTTGTCACCACGGCGAAGGTTCTCATTCAACGTGTGTGGCTATCAGGTATTGGTTGGGACGATGAACTTCCAGACAGTTTACTTGGGGATTGGCTTAGTTACAGAAGTACTCTTCACAATCTTTGCGCCTTTCACATTCCCCGATGGTTTCAGACAAGTCCAGGTGATACCATCGAACTACAGGGTTTTTCTGACGCATCCAATGCTGCCTATGCAGCTGTAGTGTACTTACGATCGGTGAAAAGTAATGGTGCAATTCATGTCAGTTTAGTGGCATCCAAAACTAAGGTGGCTCCAGTCAAGGTGGTATCTATACCACGCTTAGAGTTGTGCGGCGCAGTACTGCTATCAAAACTTCTTTCAGAAGTTTCGGGCACCTTAAGTATAGGCAAAGAACAAATACATGCCTGGACTGACTCCTCTGTTGTTCTAGCCTGGCTGAGTAGCCATCCTAGCCGGTGGAATACATTCGTCAGCAACAGGGTATCTGAAATTCTTAGCACAACGGACAGCCATCAGTGGTCACATGTCCAGTCTAAGGATAACCCTGCAGATTGCGCGTCTCGAGGTATGAATTCGTTGGAGTTTGTCGATTTTGAGCTTTGGAAGAACGGTCCTAGCTGGCTTAAAGATAGGAATATTATTTACAATAGGGGTATTATAGAGAAAACAAATTTAGAAGAACGAAAAGGAAAACATTTAGTGTTGAATGCAGTAATTAATGAGAGCAAGGAAAATAGTATAATTACGAAATTCTCATCCTTGAAAAGATTAGTTCGAGTAATAGCGATTTGTAGAAGATTTTTAAGATTAACACAGAAGGATAGAAAGCCTCTCAACAAACTTTTATCTTTTACAGAAATTAATCTCTCATTATTTACTTGCATTAAAATATGTCAATTGGATCACTTTGAGGAAGAAATCACTAGTTTAAGGAAAATGGGAGAGGTTAATAAAAGGAGCAAGCTTTCTTCGCTCAATCCATACCTCGATAGTGATCAAATTCTAAGAGTAGGTGGTCGATTGCACCGAGCCAATATTCATGAAGACATGAAACACCCAATCATTATGCCTCACACGTCGCACTTTACAACCCTTTTAATCGCAGACGCTCACGAGCGTACGCTGCATGGTGGGCCACAGCTGGTATTGAACTATTTACGTAGTCAATACTGGATAGTTAATGCCAGGGGTACTGTCAGGGGTTACGTGCGCAAATGCGTTTCGTGTGTTCGGTTTTCGGCCCGAGGGATTACGCCATTGATGGGGCAGTTGCCATCCGCCAGGGTTAATGCTCACCGACCTTTCTATTGCAGTGGTGTGGACTATGCAGGTCCCATCAGCGTCAGACCATCTAAGGGTCGCGGTTATCACGCCACCAAGGGATATATCTGCCTTTTTGTATGCATGGCTACTCGAGCCATACATTTAGAAATGGTAAGTGACATGACATCACAATCATTTTTGGCAGCTTTTAAGCGTTTCACGGCTCGACGAGGCCACTGCAGAGAGCTGTGGAGTGATAACGGCACTACCTTCGTTGGAGCTGATAAGGAGTTGAGAGCTCTTTTCCGCCATGAAAGGTCGGGCGTAGCACCAGAGATTGTTGACTGGCTAGCAACTAATGGAACTGAATGGCACTTCATTCCACCCCACTCTCCAAACTTTGGAGGGCTTTGGGAGGCTGGAGTGAAGTCCACCAAGCACCATCTTAGGCGAGTGATAGGTACTAGTACGCTTACCTTTGAAGAGATGATGACAGTACTAGCACAGATTGAGGCTTGCCTCAATTCCAGGCCAATATCTGCAATAAGCACAAATCCTGAAGATCCATGTCCGTTAACTCCAGGTCATTTTTTAGTTGGTGAACCTCTACTGCTTGTACCTGAGTCCAACTTTGAGAACTCAACCATCAGCACATTAAAAAGGTGGCAATTGACACAACGCATGCTGCAGGACTTTTGGCGTCGGTGGTCTAGTGAATATCTAATTCAATTTCATCATCGTCACAAATGGTCACATCAAACTCCAGAACCTAAGGTAGGGGACGTCGTATTAGTGATGGAAGACGATTTACCTCCGGCAAGGTGGCTTTATGGTCTTATTATTGAAAAGCATACTGGCTCGGACAAGGTCACGAGAGTTGTTTCTTTGCGCTGTAAAGGCTCCACAATAAGGAGACCCGTGTCGAAGCTTATTGTACTTCCGGTTAGCAATACGTAAAAAAATAGATTTAAGTGTAGGTATACGCCATGTTATTGTTTTGAAACTTTGATTTGTCTTATTTTGTCAAGCAAGTTTTATTTAATTTATTTTACAGTCCACGAGCTCTGATAACGCCTTCCAGGCTCATGTAATTCGCTCATGGTGGGCGGTTATCTAATTGTAAGCTATCGAAACATGTGTCATTATTAATTTTTCATTGTTGTTATGGCCATTCTGTCCATGGTGGGCGGAATGTTTAGTGCTAAGTATTACCATGTTTATATTAGTTAGTTCTAAGTTGTTCGCTAGATGGCGTTGTTACAATACATTTGATTTATAGATTGCGGTATCAAGATTCTCCGGAACTATGTTAAAAGGTTATTTGAATAAAAGTGTTTTTATCCTCGCTGGGAATGTGTGTTGGTCATTTCACCCCCATTCTAACTGCGATTCTAAACGACAGACCTAACTAGATTTCAAAAATAGAATAAATCACTGCAAAAATTAGTAGTTGTTACTCTACATCTTCGACCTCGCATGATAGAAGGCACCCACCTTTAGACTCCGATACTTCACTAATTGTTGAATAGAATAATGAATCTATGGGATTTGACGTATAATGACATACGTGGGCTGAGACCAAATTGAGCCCAGGACGTGACGATCGCACGCAAACGTACGCCGCGGAACGAACAAGTACCTACTTGTGGATTGTAAATATTAGTTTATTTATTAGTGGCGTTTATCAGCTATACGTTACATACATCGACAGCACAACATCGTATCGTGAGCATGAACGCATCCCGCGCCAATGTCCGCTAAGATATTATTATTCTTTAATTTAATTTTAGATACATGAGTAACACCTGTGACACCTTGGGAATTTTTTTCCCAACCAGTAACGGTGTTACTCGTTTGGGTGTTACATATTTATATATTTCAACATAAAAATTAAAATATTTCGGGGCAACTCGACACCAAGTGGCGAGTTTTCAAGTGGCGAGTTGATGAATAAGTCGAAGATACTAGTGATGAAAGAAAACTAGAGTACCAAAAATACTTATCCTTTTAATATACCTAATAACGATCCTGCGAGGTTAGTATGAAGATGTAGGTATAACGTATGGTTCCCGACAGAGTAGAATTTGGGCCACCCCATCACCTCCCATGCGGTGTCGTACAAGGCGACTAAGGGATAGGACTGCATCAGTCAGATATATACAGCCCAGACTTAGCCTCAGATACATGGCTCGAGTCAACCATAGTGCCCGGAATACGGCAATAGGCTCACCCCCTATTACGTGGGTCCTAAATGTGGGTGTAAATTCACCTCTGCCTAACTCTTCGTGTATAAAGGCGTGATTATATTATCTACGTATGTATGTATATGAGACACGAGGAAAATAAGCAATAGATTCGTCCGACGAGGACTTCAATGCTGCACTTAGAGCTCAGCACCGGAGACGCAACCGCGTCAATATCGGTGATGTGTGCCGCACGTCAACAGGCCCTCGATTCTGCTAAAGCAAAACCACTGTCATGCCAGTCTCTGAAAAAATTGGCATTGAATTTTAGACTTTATGGTTAGAAATTTAAAGTCCAAAATTAAATGACAATATTTTCATTACACGCTTGCGTTCACTCTACAAAAAGCCATTTAATTTTAAACTTTAATTGCATTACTTTAAAGGCCAAAATGAAATGGAATTTTCTCGCAGTCTCTGTGGTGTCACAGTGATTGTGCTTTAGCAGAATCGAGGCTCAGGACTGTTGGCGGTCACTTTTGGGACGCGTCAGTGTCATCAATGTACCCACACACACTGAGTGGATAGTTACCAGCATATCTTGAGCCCAAATCGCGAGAGAAACGAGGCAAGCGGGGGTGTTTTTTATATAGGACACGTTGAAGTTTGCCGTGGTACCATCGACCTAATGGTACCACGGCAATTGAAAATTGCCACCGTACCATCAACGGTACTGTTTAATGGTACCACGGTAAACAAACTCTTAATTTGACTTCACTTCGCCTGATGGTAAGCTGAAGGCAAAGTCTCGGAAAAGAGGGTCACCATTATAGACACGTGCCATGTTACAATGGTGGCACTCAGCTTGACGGCCTCATCAGATGCTTTTTTACGTTCCGCTTATAGGACCCGGGACTGTAGGAGGAGGGAAACACGTGAACTGGTAAGGAATTCCAAGACTTAATGGTGCGGCAGAAGAAAGAGTCGCTGAACCGCTTGGTTCTTGATGGAATATTCTGCACAATATAATCTATAATTGGAGGATTTGAGCTCCGTCACCGCCGTAGCACCCGTTTGTTTACCGTGGTACCATTAGACATTAGGTACCAGTGGTGGTACTGTGGCAATTTTGATTTGCCGTGATACCATTAAGGCGGTCACCCACTAACAGTCCGCCTGCAGTTTTTCGTCTGTCCGGCGGCCTGCAGTCCTTATGTCATCAATGTCATCATAATTTTATTACCTCAGACTAAAATAATAACATTATTTTATTCTTTTAGTCTGATTTTATTACGTATAAAATGCCGACGGCAATAGACTGTCCGGCCTTTAAATGTCTTTGCTGACCGGAATCGTCAAGCGGCCACACAACAGGGCTATTGCGATGAACTGACAAACCGATATCATCTGGTTGTCGTTCTATAAACTGTTAGTGGGTGGTCGCCTTTAGGTCGATGGTACCATGGCATACATCAACTATCCTCAAGAGATAGACAAAAAATGTGTGCTGCATACCTATATAGAGTACATTTCGTGAAGTGATTAGAATTTGCACTACAAAGTTAGCATGGGGCACCTCGTTGAATAACCCTAATGTAATCAGCTGATATAAAAGGAGTTCGCTGCCAAGCGCGGTTATGTTTTGGAGAACCTTTTGTCAACGTCTTTTTTATAGTCGTTTAAATATTTAAACGACGATGACTGAAACTTTGTAAGAGATTATCTTATAAGATCGTTAAATTTTTTTCAACACACTTGCCCGTAAAGTGTGTTAAAAAAAACTCTAATTTCACCGCAATTGGGCACGTAATGACACCTAGGTATCATCAAACTGACTTTTTCATTGCTATTATTCACAAGTATAGATTTTTTTAATTTTGTTGTGTGAATTGCTTTGTTCTTAAAAAAGTTTCGATACAAAAAATATTAAAAAAAACATGTTCAATAGTAAAGTACCTTTGCTTGCTCATTTCGCTACGAGCCCTTAAATGCAATTTCGTATTTAATAAACAAAAATGATTAATCCATACTCCCATACTAATCCCTATCCCTACTAATATTATAAATGCGAAAGTAACTCTGTCTGTCTGTCTGTCTGCCTGTCTGTCTGTCTGTCTCGCTTTTACGACCGCTGAACCGATTTTGATGAAATTTGGTATAAGGGTCGATTAGACCTTGAGAAAGGACATAGGCTATGTTTGGTCGCGATAACCGAAATCCACGCGGGCGGAGCCGCGGGCAAAAGCTAGTATTATAAATGCGAAAGTAACTCTGACTGAATGTCTGTCTTACGCTTTCACAAACCACTGAATCGATTTTGTTGAAATCTGGTACAAATATAGATTAGACCTTGGGAAAGTATATAGGCTATGTTTGGTCGCGATAACCGCCATCCACGCGGGCGGAACCGCGGGCAACAGCTGGTAGGTAATAATTGGATGGTAACAATTGGAATTTAAATTTCAAAATTGAAAAAAAAATTCAAAGAAAGTATAATATGAATAGTTCTACATACTTACTTTCAAAGTTCAAAGTTCAGACTTATTTATTTGTTGCATTTTACATTATAATATCGAATCACACGTTCTGCCGGTTCTGGCGTACTAATGTAACATTTTAATTCAATTATGTAATTACTAAATACATGCCATACAATTCAAAATGATTCATGTGTATCATTCAAAAAATTGTCAATATTGTAATCACATTTCTCAAATGTTCTTTTAATTTAGTTTTAAACTTTTCAAAATGTGCTCTATACGCGCAGTACACGTATCTTGGGTGTCTCTGGAGGTTAGCACGGGGTGCTACTGCGGTGGACGAGCTCGAATTCGCCAAGCATAGATTATTACAAAACAATCCGCGGGCGCCAGGGCCTCGTCTGTCTCCCGGTCTAGGTCCAAGATATGTGCCCCGAGACTCCCGAGGTATACATCGCTTCTAAGATTTAAAGGCTATTTCTTTATGGGATATAATAAACCGTACGAAAAAATAATAAATAGACGACTGATATGAGTTACTTTAAATACTGAGTGGGCGACTAAAATACTGAGTGGGCGACTAAAATACTGAGTGGGCGACTAAAATACTGAGTGACCCGTGTGTTGGTAAATTGTGAAGTTATGAGGATTCGAGTATAGCGCGCCCCAACTTGGATAGGTTAGGTTAGAAGGCTAACGCGGGAGCGGACGGAGCAGAGCTCCCGCTTTAGCCTTCGTGGTTATTTTTTTATAACCATCCATAAATAGTGGCTCACTTAGTTTTTATGTACGCCACATTCAGTAATTTTGACACCCATAAATTGAATAAAATGATTTTTCACTATAGCTGCCAATCTATTATTTTTACTAGTTACAGATCTGCTTTTCGGATTAATTTGTGGCCGCGTTAAATACAATCCTTTCTTTATTATTGGAAGTGCCCCGGAAGATCACACCGTATCTCAGCACAGTTGCGACAAGACATGATACAGCATCGGTTGGTACAGCATCTGTGTTAGTATTGCCTACTGACTACCTTAGACTGCTCACGTAGTGCTTGCCTATGATAAACTATAAAGTCTGTTTACTACACTTTCGATATGACTTTTCTAATTGAGTTTTCTGTCAATCATTAATTTTGTTATTTTTGTAGTTTATGTCAATGACTAATAGATACGTCGTACAGGAACATTGAGGCTTTCAAAAATGGCGCAAACACTAAGTATAAAAAATATATTATATAGGTATGTGCTGACTCGCGAGAAAAAATTATATTGTTAATTTAAATCAATAATATTATTTATTTATACAAGTAATATTATTGTTATTGTGAGTTTCTTAATATTAACGACGTATTTTTTCTCGTCTCTGATTGGTGCAAAAAATGATGACCAAAGTCATCATTTTTTTGTCGCCATTTTAGAGTTTATAATATATCATTAGTATGTCCATTATATTTGAGGGAGGTCTTGGACTGAAGCACATTTCCTTTGTTTTTGTAAAGTTAATTGTTCAAATAATGAACATTACCTAAACCAAGAAATTAACATACAATAATAGCGTTCTTCCTCTAGATGATACATAAATTGTTTATTTTTATATTGTTAGGAATTTTATTAAGTGTACTAGATCACTGAAAAATTTTTCATAAAAATTTTCAAAAGTTTCAGGATCGCTACTTCGCTAATAAATTACTTAAGTTTGTACAAAGAGAGTATTCGTTTCTTTTCTCTCATTAATTAACGCTAGTTGCTTCCTAGAACGTCTTTCAGAAGACACGGGTCAATACATCAGCGAGTCTAAAAAGGCCACATTGAACGATTCCGCTAAAACGAGTCACTTTATGAATTCCCAGTAGATCTCATAGATTCCTATAAAATTCGTATAACGGTCACTCATATTATGAGTAGAATCACAACAATGCATTTATTAAGCAGATTCTAATTTCGTATAAATATCGCCGCAAACAAAATATTATCCTAATACGATTTCAATAAAGTGGCCTTTTTAGAACATCAGGGTTCTCTTCATAATTTCTTAGATACCTTTCTGAGAAAGACGTCTGCGGGTGCATTGCTTTAGTAATAAATTAAAATATTTCCAACTAACACTTACTGCTATTGTTACGTTTCGCTAGTGTGTCTCGGGCCGCGCGCGGTGACCACACGGCACTGAACTATTAGGTAAACTGCGGGAGCGCTCGTCGGCCGGCGCGTGCGCATCGCTTATGTAAACAAGAGCCGCTCTCGGTGACGCACTGGCTTGCTGGCTGGCTCTGAGATGTTTCCAGCGTTAGTGATGATAGCGCAGGACGTCCCGGGTTCGTTTCCCACGCCGGGCAAAACTTACTGAGTTATAATCATAATCATAATCATATTTATTATCTGGATCATAGGTTAGGTATATAGGTCTTATAAGGTATGTTATGCACGCCATGTCCTACCACATGTGGTTTACAGATTATTGTAATAACTGAAACAAAATTATTAAAATAGTATCTGGCATGCAAGTATTATATCAACAGCAGGTCACGGCATCTGTACTATAACTTGTTCCCAATTCATGCGCGCGATGCTCATCATACGACATCAATTACGCTCATCATCATTATAATGCCGCTTTCGGTCGCGGATTACCGAGCATCTACAACCCAAGGCTATCCCTGCGAAACTAACCCCAGGTATCTGCGTGACAAAGTTTCAGGTCCGCCGCCTAGCTCGTCATATGTACCGCTCTCACAAACATCCCATTTAGGGTACCACGTAACGTCCATCAACGCACTACGCGGCTCAACAACTTATAGACTAACCGTGGACAGCTAAATTACTCAGCCCGGGGCCCAAATACACTTAAAACAAATAAACACGACAATAATTACAACTATAAATAATTGTTGTTTTTATGTTTCGGGACTTAAGTTCCATCGGGAGATAAGTTCCAAATAATAATTAATCGCGATAAGTCCCGAAACATAAAAACTATGAGTTTACATCGCGATAGTATAAATAATTGTATGAAAGTAACTCACCACGGCCGTAGAGTTCCACATAGTACGAGAGCCCACGACCAAAACCATGTCTCATAGCAATACGGCAAAAACCCTATAAAATCGTTAGATTGTATGATTCTGAACCCGACTAGGTGTTTAGTAACGTTCGAAAGTGTAGCAACTGCGTGGGAGGCCATTTCTGCTGTCTCAAAAAAAAAGGCAGTCGGTATTATAGCAATACGTCTGATAGTGAAAATGTACATAGATTTTATAATTGTATTACGAAAAAGTTTGTTTTCAGACATTTTGTGCGTAGCACATAGCCTGAGCGCATTTTTGAAAATGTCAACAAATTTAGCCGACCTGTATCATAGCAATACGGATAATTATTTTTTTTAACTTTTCGTATTGCTGCCATGATTACCAAAAACCTGTTTTCAGACACTTTAAGTGTAGCATATACTCCCAAAAACGAAAATAAGTACGAAAATGTTTTTTTTTTAAATTTACAGCCTTCATAGATATTCAAGAATCTCCCTTGTCTATTATATGTACTTTGACAGATGACAGATGTCATTACTTATTTCTTTTGTAAAAGTTATTTTACAGAAGAGGACGTTGAAGATCTCCCGAGCGACGTCGAGAGTGATTTCGAAGACGACGATTCCGAATCCGACAGCGATTGAATACGACAATATTTTGTAACTTTGAATAAACCGGTTTTTTGTTTCAACTTCATCCCAGTTTCCTTTTGTGCGATTTATTTCAGTCTTTCAACTTCAATGTTACGGTTTCGGGTAAATTCTTTGTTAATTATCATGTAATGAATTCAGGGTCGCAACGTATTCATTGGTTTGTAACAGAGAATTCAAATTTCAATTAAATGATATCTGAGTATCGAAAAGTTGTCTGATAGAGAAGATGCTACACTTAATTTGTCTGATATAAATTTTTTGCACATGTGGACAACTTATTTTATCATGTCCAACAATTTTCAGACATATTGCTATGATACCGATCGGTTAAATTTGTTAACATTTTTAAAATTTTGGTCGTGGGCTCTCGTACTAACAGTGCCTACTTGTTCTTGTTAGGGTCACCCCGATGACTTACTCGGATCTCCCGCGCCTGTCTCCGGTCTCCCTCGTCTGCTAGTCTCGACCGCGCTCTCCGTCCGCCCGAAATCGAATGCCCCGATTCTACGTTTTTCATAAAGACTGCACGGTTCTACCAATTTCTATAGAACTCGATTAAGAAGGTTAGCGTAATAAATGCTAATGCAATGAAACTTCTGGGACAACAATATGATAAAATATTAGTTCCACTTGTCCCAGGGAACTACTGGGACGTAATGGTCTCAGTTGTCCCATGATGGGACAACTCAATGGAACTAGTGGGATAAACACAAAATTTAATTCTATAGAACTGTCATAATAAAAACTGGCGTCCTAATAGTTACTTTAAAAGTATCGCAAAAACAATGACCGTCGCTTCAGAATTATAAAAAAATGGTTTTGCTTTATGTGATATGGAGGGTTAAAATAGCAACGACGCAACGAAGATGAGTATGAGTGGACAACTCTAATGAATATCAAATTACCAAATGTATTACAGATGTACATATAATAATATATTAGGGTTCACTAATTTCTTATTGTTGAATGACCAGTGTACTATCACAATTATAATTAAAAATTGGGAATTCAGATACAAAATATCAGTTAAGTTTTCAATGACATTGTAAATTCTCTAAACGTTTTTCCCCAACTCGGCTTTCCACTTTGATTGTGATGCTTAACACGTTCACGGACACATCGTCGAGAGACGTAAGTTAGTACCCTCATAATATGGCAATACGGCTGTGGCCGGTGATTTAAAATACGTCAAAACTCGAATTACGTCCATAGCCGGCAGTTTCCCATTATATTTGTAGGAAGGATATGACTCTGTGCCTTTTTAGGCTGTAATACAGATCGCTAGTGTCACATCAAACACTCTTGCACGTGCACACAAGTTACATCTGTCACGCACACATTGAAGAACATCGTGCTGTGACACCCCGTCTGTGGCCGGACGATCTACCTACACTTGACCGATTATTCGCCCCGCGCCACAGCGGGATGAAGTATGTCCTTGAGGTGCGCTGCGGCGATTTTTTGTGGCTGGTACGTACTATTTAACTCATAATTCAGGATCATGATTACGAAATATTTATTTGCCGATTATTTCAATGTATAGTGAATGATGTTTGTGTGAATTTGGTGCTGATAAAACCATGTAGGTACTCGTAGACAAAAAGTATTATAAAATTCAATTCAATTTTCGATATTGAAGTATGTTATACCTTTAAACTGATGCTATTCAATTAGTCAATCAGCATATCGCAGTCCGCTGCTGGACTTAGACCTTTCCTAACACACGCCATACTGACTGATGCTATTATTATTACTATTTTTCAAATTGTAATTGCATAATCTTATTACAGATGGCGTCGGGTAAAAATACCAAACCTTTTAACGTTCGGCGTAGTTTGTTTGACTCCGACTCTGACTCGAGCAATGAAAATCAGGATCAGTATAGTGATGTAGATGGTGAATATGGTTCTGATGGAAATTATGAACCTGTAAATGAGGCTAACTTGAGTAGTAGTGCCTTAATAGGACGTTTAGAATTCACCTGGTATGAATGTCCGTCTACAGGCGGTTACGTCTCTGACCGTTACTGCCGCAACACACACTTTCAAAATCGAATAACGTGGCAATCCGTCCGCAGACGTGATACTATTTTGTATGGGAAATTTGTGTGTCATATCACAAATTTTTGAGAATGATTTGTGTCCGTGAACGTGTTAACTTCGATATTGTTCATGAACCGTTTTCATAAAACAATGGGTACCTACTTATTTTATTTTTCTTACCGAATTGGTTTTGGGATGCATTCCATCGATCGAAGGGTCCTCTATATACAACAAGTTGGCCATTTTGATATTTTCATGGTAAACGCATCCTATTGATATAATTAATCATGTGAGCTATTGAAAACAGACCATTTCTACATAGAAACACGTTTCTTTATAACGGCATATGTGACGTGAATTTAAACATACAAGGTCCAAAGAGTAGTTCGAGACTTCAACGCGGGGAGTTATTATAATTACAATAACAAATAAATGAAGTAAATAATAAGTACACGTATAATGACTAATTTGACACATTGGCCTTTCTAAGGTGTTTTTAATGTTATTTTTAAATAAAATCTAACCTTACTTTAAAATTAACCTTTTTTAAGTCATAAGTCATAAGTAAGTCATAAGTCATTTATTCATAAGAACATTACACGTCATACAAACATAATTATATTATTTAAATTATTATATTCATCAGGTACCTATTAGGCACAGTGTTTATCGAGTTAGTACACAATTTTAACAATGTCAATGAGTAAAATAATATCAATGTCAGTAAATTATAATACAATTAATAAACAATAACTTAACACCCTTATGTAACGTAGGTATGTCACAATTTAAAAGATGTCAATGTAGAACGGAATGTCAGGTATCATGTCTAATAATTAAAATGTCAAAATAATTACAATGTCAACTGATTAGATTACTGAATTAATTCACGTCCAAAATATATCCAGAATAATAATTCATAATTTAAACATGTCAGGTTCACAGTCAAACAAAAAAATAAAAAAATAAAAATAAAAATACAAATGAAAATTACGATGTCAACAAATTATTATTCTTAATTATTATTATATCTATTAACTTATAAATCGTTCAGTGACAAGTTCGTCAAATGAGTAGAATGCCTGCTCAGTAAGCCATTGCCTTAATCTCAGCTTGAAGGAGACAATACTTGAAGCGGAAGTCACGCTAGGTGGCAATTTGTTGTACACTAGCGGCCCCATGACATGAGTCGTCCTGTCGGATTTCGCTAGTGACCGAGTCATCGTTCTCAGCTTCTCACGGCTTCGTGTACAATACGCGTGCGCATCACCCAGCTTCTCAAACTTCTCAAGGTTTGCCCTAACATGCATTGCGACCTGATATATAATCAACGAAGGTAGGGTGAGGATTCTTAGCTGGGTGAAGTAGGGTTTCGCTGAAGAGTCCTGTGGAATTCCTACCATCGCTCGAATAGCACGCTTCTGCATTCGGAACGCTCGCTCCCAATCAGCAGCACGTCCCCACAGCTCTGTACCATATTGGAGTTGAGAGTGCACGGTTGCAAAGTAGCAAGCCCTTACTTCCCTACCCGGTACTACCCGAGCTATTCGGCTGAGAGCAAAGCATGCGCTACCCACCTTGCTACACACTTTGTCAATATGGCTCTCCCATTTTAAGCCTCTGTCTATTTCGAACCCGAGAAACGTTATCACCTCGACTTGCTTGATGTTCAACCCATCCACTGACACTGTAAGTGGCTTCACAGGTCGTCGACCCGACAAGTCAAAGTGTATTAGATGCGTTTTTGTCAGGTTCAGTACAAGGCCGTTTCCCTGAAACCACCGAAGGAGTTGAGTAGCTGTTTTATTTAATTTTTGTTGTAGCATCTCAAACGACACAGCTGTAACTATCGCGGCTACATCATCCGCGTACATAAATATATCAGCGTCCGTCATAGCGTCGGGCGAATCATTCAGCAACAATGAAAACAAAATGTTTGACACTGATGAACCCTGAGCCACCCCCATCTCAGATGTCATTGGATCCGACTTCACCGTGCCCCCGCACCCTACAACGACTTGTGACCTCTCCATCATCAGGTCAGTAAGCAGTGCATGCGCTGTATTACCTACTCCGTAATGTGTCATCTTGACCGCTAGAACAGTACGGTCAGCAACATCGAATGCCTTCGACAGGTCACAGGATATCAGTGCTACTTGTAGTTTGGTTTCGCGAGCTGTCATCACTCGGTGAATGAGTTCACGCGCTAACGACGTTGTCGATCTTCCCTCTCGATATGCATACTGTCGGTCCGAGAGTGTATTTGAATCCGTTAGAAATTTAGTGATCCTAGTGCACAACCCATTCTCCAACACCTTCGATATAGCAGGGATGATGGATACTGGCCTGTAGTTATCCATGCATTCTAGTAATATAGGATACTAGCTGTTGCCCGCGGCTCCGCCCGCGTAGATGTCGGTTATCGCGACCAAACATAGCTATGGCAGCATGGTAATACGTCCTTTACCAAGGTCTAACCCCTGTACTAAATTTCATCAAAATTGGTTCAGCGGTTTTGACCTGAAAGCGTAACAGACAGACAGACCGACAGATCTAGCCAAATCTGTAGTTAAGACTGGTAAAGCGGACCCCAGACTCCAAGCTGAAAAAGCTTTGAATCCGACTGGGAATTAACGCTAGGATGAAGAAGATCGACAGAGTTACTTTCGCATTTATAATATTAATTAAGTAAATGTGGATAACGTACATGACACTTTTGACGTTTATGACATACGTTGACGATTGTCATACACGGCAAATCTCGTACATTCATCATTCTATTCTACAATACGCCGGCCAACGAACTGCCACTTTATTTTAACACCAATAATTTGCAGTGTTACCAGTTGGCACACGCACAAAAAGTGTTACATCCAATAGTAACGCCTGTGACACGTTGGGACAAAAAATGTTTCTTTCAGTAACACTTGTGACCAGTTGGGAATTTTTTTCCCAACCAGTAACACCAATATTTTGCGGTGTACTCGTTGGGACAAAAACTGTTGCATCCAGTAACACCTGTGACCCGTTGGGAATATTTTTTCCCAACTAGTAACAGTGTTACTCGTTTGGGTGTTACCTGGATGGACATAATATAAACGGTCCGAGCAACGAGTAGATGAGTGATGGTAGGTGCGAGTAATCTCAGCGATAACGCGCTATCGCCACACTATCGCCGCCTGTGGCGCGTGGCGCGTGGCGCGGCGGGGGCCGGCGACATCGCCATATTGTGTCACGGCTCATCGTTTGCCGATCTCGGCGCTGGCGCGTGACGCCGACACGCCGCACAGTGTTGCGGGCTCATAGTAAGGCACGGACAATATTATTTATGAAGTAATTTTGCTATCTATCATCAGTATTGTATAAGAAAGGCATGTCTTTAATAGAATAACTATAATTATTT
This sequence comes from Eilema depressum, assembly GCA_914767945.1. Taxonomy (NCBI): domain Eukaryota; kingdom Metazoa; phylum Arthropoda; class Insecta; order Lepidoptera; family Erebidae; genus Eilema; species Eilema depressum. Next base: position 48,457 of record OU612040.1, read on the forward strand.
ATTAATCATTCGCTGTGTCCCGCGACTTCACTCGCGTTAAACTTAATATAACGTGAATATTAGATTTCAGACTGGTTTATATAATATACTTCTTATGTTATATTCATAAAAATTGTGAAATAATAAAAAAAATGTATATTTCAGACGAGTAATTATTTATTTAAATGATTAGGGGTAGCTGTGTCCCGGATTAATCAATCTGATTTATCGTAACCAGGTGAGCTGATATCCAAATCCTTCTGATGACGGACTTTTCTAATAAGATTAAGTAACATAATGTAACTGACCGCTTGTCTGCGGGAACACGATCTATTTCGTAGGCAACAAGTTTAGCCAATTCTTTATTTCGTGGGTCACTAGGTTCGCCTTGATCAAAATTGACCTCTTTTAAATTAGACGGTCACAAAAATGTCCTAAAATTTAAAAAAAAAATCCGATTATAAAACACTTAGTGAGAATGTTACCTTAAAACTTGACTTACGAATATATCTTATAATTTAAGAAACAGTAATTAATTAATCACTAAATTCATTTTCGCTGCTATCTCCATCTGTAGATAAATCTACTGAGTTTCTTGTTTGAGTGTAGGGCAAAAGCATCTCTGTAACATCACTAGGTAAAGCCTTACTCTTTTTTTTGGGAAGTTTTCGAAGGCTTGATATTAATGGATCAGACGTAACTAATAACCTATAAAAGACGTCTGAGATTGTAGTTTGTCGAGAACATTTTCTTGAATACTGTTCACGGTAACGTTTTATATCTTTGTTCCTAGCCTCTTGGGCTTCCTCTGATAAAAGGCCGATTGGTAACAGTGCATGTGATATAACAATTGATGAATGTATTAAAATCTTATGCACACTGGTCGGCATGTAATACCACGGATATAATTTGACGAAAACTACAGCTGTTTTCAAACAGTAAATGTTAAATATTGAGGTATCTATATCGTGACCACTTGACAGTGTTATTAAAATGGTGTGGAAGCGATGAATTAGATTTTTATTTACTCTGGTTATTTCAGCCGATATTTCCAAGTTCTCGAAAAAACGGCGAGCTGTATTCCCGTCATTAGAATTTCTGTAACCAGGTTTGGGACGATCAATTATTAGGCCTAATTTACGTTTGAATTCTAGCTGAATACGTTTTTTCGTTTCTTCAACTGTTTGCTTATCTTCAGGTTTTATAACACGCCATTTACTTACAGGTAATTTGTAACTCACGTGTAATAAGCATTCAAACATCCTGATCCAACCGTGTAGAATCGATAATCCAAAACGAAGACATTCAGAATCAACTGAAGCCTGACGCGATGCTGCTATGGAATTAAATTGACTCAATGTTTTTTTGCAAATGTAGCACCTCTGTGTTGAAGAATTTCCACTAACAGCATTGCATATTTTCCCATCAGTCATAGTAAAATGCAATTCATGAGAAACACCCAAAGTTTTAGTTCCAACATTGATAGAAGTTGGCCTCAAATTACTAATTTCTTCTTCTACTTTCATCATTTCTTGCTTGGTTTTTTCAGTGGTTTCATGCTCGTACTGAAGATGTATTGGTCTACAAAACCTTGAGGAAGACGGTCGATTATTTTGCCAAAATATAACATTATGTTCAGTGGAAGTGTTACCAACTAATCTTATAGGTACCATGCAAGTCACAAGCATACTGCCATCTGTTGTTGAGACATTTTCAAACCTTTGCTTGTACTCTGTAAAGCCAGATGTACCATCAATACCCCATTTAACATGCAATTTTAAATTAGTAATATCATTTTGTGACAATAACACTTGCTCGCAAAAAAGAGCGAGGCGAGAGCATGTGTGGTCTAACAAACTCTGCAAAGCAACCTGTACATGTTTTTCAGAAGTTGATATTGCACTATTGTGGGGATAACATAATTTCTTGGCTTCTAAAACGTTTCTGTATGACGGAAACCTATTTTTATCAGCCTGTCTTATAACGTTATATTGATAAACTGATAGTTGTGCATCTAATAAGACACATAGCGCCTTATCAAGGGTTAAACAATTATTATCGCTATCGAAGGAAGATACGCATGATTTTAGTTCTATAGATGAAGCGTTAGAAAATTTGGTAATAAGCTTTGCCTTATCTTGCTGCCCTTCTTTACGATAGGACATAGCTGCAGCAAATGATAATTCACTGCCACTTGCAATTTCTTCTAAATGAGCGACTTTTCGCCGTTTAGACCTCTCACATACCATGTCAAAACTAGACTTTGGACGACCTGGCCCAGAATGTACTCCGTATGTCTCAAATGTCTCCTTTTTGTTCAACCAATCTGAGTGCCTTGTATAAAATAATCCTTTATTCCGACCGGCATCAAAATATTTTTTTTTAATTTTATTATATACTCCTATCACCTGTTTTCTTGTTAAATTTTGTCGGTTGGGAGGGCAATTTGTCTTTGAAATTATTATTTCTTGTAGATTTTGACCTTTTGTAATCCAATTCTTAATAGGATCTTGAAACAATAAGTCCGCAAGACTGCGACGAGTAAATTCAACCACGCGTCCTACAAAAAACAATCGATAATAACAACCGGGCTAGCATCTATTAGTAAGGGTTGTTGTTATAATATAATGGTATATAGTCTAAAGATTATGTATGTTAATAAATGATTATGGAATCGTGCGGAATACACTTACTAATTGCCTTGCGAATTTTAATTTTAGTCATATTTTTAGTGATTAATTGAAACTGTCTTTAGACATACGTTTATATTTACATTTATGACATTTCATATATTTCCTAAAAGACAATACCTTGAACTTCGGAATCCATGTTGTTGATTACACAAAAAACAATAAATAGCACAATAGCGTATATTTCAATTACGTTGACTTTTCGCTTCCTAAGTCTGTAGTTGTCGACAAAGTACTTTAACAAGTGATACCTTATCATTTTTATTAGAGAAGTACCCTTCTTTTTTTTATCCTATAGCTTAGTTATTCAATTTTAAAGGTCAGTAATTATTTTTCGTCTACCGACAACTTTTTAAATTCGGTTTTCGTCCGACCCGCATAACACTGTGCGCCGCACGTGACGCACTCCTGTATGTTTTTTTATCAGGACACGTCAATTTGTCTTCACCTCGCCTGATGGTAAACTGAAGATGAAATTAGGCAAAAGAAGGTAAAGAGGGGTTAAGGGGAATATTAGTAATTACGGTTGCTAATATTCTTTTAACAAAAAAAGTCTCGGAAATGAGAGTACACGTACCATGTTACAATGGTGGCACTCAGCTTGACGGCCTCATCAGATGCTTTTTTATGTTCCGCTTATAGGACCCGGGACTATAGGATCCAGGTCTTAATGGTGCGGCAGAAGAAGGAGTCGCCGAACCGCTTGGTTCTTGATGGAATACTCTGCACCGTGTGCGGGTGCTCCTTCACATGCAATCTGCACACCCACATTCCACTAACTATGATTTACGGTCCCATGTAATAGGGGACGAGCATTTTGCCGTTTAGCGGGCACTTTGTCATGGACTATATGTTTACTGTCGGATGGAGAACAGCCCTATCCCTTAGTCGCCTTCTACGACACCCACAGGAAGACATGGGGTGGCGCTATTCTACTTCACCGGGAACCAACATGGCATAGTTAATATTTTATGTTTCTTAAAATACGATACGCAGTATTACGTAGATGGCACATTCCTCGTACGCATCATTTTTGCGCTATAAATACCTCGTCCTTGCCAGTTGCATTACACAAAAATATAATTTCGTATCTTAAAGTTGAGGTAACTAGACCATGATAGGCTGCAACAATTACACCCGTATTCACAAACAACACTGTGAGGTCTCATAGTGTGCTCGAGCGCATAGGGCTGGTCAAATTAATTCACAAACAACACGGAGCAGTATCTAACGCAGTGCGTTCCCTCAACGAAGTATTACTTACGTGTTGTCTATGAATAAAAAGGCTTGCCAAAACGAACGCACTGAGAATTGTCGTTCTTTGCACAGTTTTGGTGGTACGCATAGCGAAGTATTGTTTGTGAATACGGGTGTTAATGTAGTAATTCATAGTTTTTCTGAGCATGTATTTAAGTTGTAGGAGAATTGATGTACTAAGTTGATTGCACACATTTTGAATGTATTTATTCCAATTCAATGAGTTATCTATCCTACAATTTTTTTACTAGCTGTTGCCCGCGGCTCCGCCCGCGTGGATGTCGGTTATCACGACCAAACATAGCCTATGTCTTTTCACAAGGTCAAATCTAATTCTGTATCAAATTTTATTAAAGTCGGTTCAGTGGTTTAGGCGTGAAAGCGTAATAGACAGACAGGCAGAGCTACTTTCGCAATTATTATATTAAGTAATATGGATTTATCTGTATACAAACCAAGACATTTGGTATTTTCTGTTTGTATAATGGCTTTGCCGTTTAAATATTTATATTCATGTCATGAGATTAATTATTATCCTTTGTCAGAATTAAATTAATTACTGAGGTCTTAACTAAATTTATTTTAGATTATTCTACGTCAACTCAGGCTGGTATATCATTTATCGTCTCATAATTTGTTCATTAGATAATATTGATTCTTTCTTTAAAGTGCCAATGGAGTCAATTATGAGCACACTAATCGCTTTAAATGCATTTTATTTAAATGAAGTCCTATTCGCTGGTGGGACCGCTCTCGGCGCACAGCTCGCGAGGGACATCTCCCGTCCCGAGACAGGCGGGCGCTACACACGGCGCGCGCGGATGGCGAGCGAGGATGATACTAACTAGTCCTGTAGTGCTCCTGTAGTGCCCCTGTAGTGCTCCTGTAGTGCCCCTGTAGTGCTCCTGTAGTGCTCCTGTAGTGCCCCTGTAGTGCTCCTGTAGTGCTCCTGTAGTGCCCCTGTAGTGCTCCTGTAGTGCTCCTGTAGTGCCCCTGTAGTGCTCCTGTAGTGCTCCTGTAGTGCTCCTGTAGTGCTCCTGTAGTGCTCCTGTAGTGCTCCTGTAGTGCCCCTGCAGTGCTCCTGTAGTGCTCCTGTAGTGCTCCTGTAGTGCTCCTGTAGTGCTCCTGTAGTGCTCCTGTAGTGCTCCTGTAGTGCTCCTGTAGTGCCCCTGCAGTGCTCCTGTAGTGCTCCTGTAGTGCTCCTGTAGTGCTCCTGTAGTGCCCCTGCAGTGCTCCTGTAGTGCTCCTGTAGTGCTCCTGTAGTGCTCCTGTAGTGCCCCTGCAGTGCTCCTGTAGTGCTCCTGTAGTGCTCCTGTAGTGCTCCTGTAGTGCCCCTGCAGTGCTCCTGTAGTGCTCCTGTAGTGCTCCTGTAGTGCCCCTGCAGTGCTCCTGTAGTGCTCCTGTAGTGCTCCTGTAGTGCCCCTGCAGTGCTCCTGTAGTGCTCCTGTAGTGCTCCTGTAGTGCTCCTGTAGGCTTGGATAATCTCCAGCAGTGCGCGTACCATTTCACATTAGACTAAAGTTCTCTAAGAATCGTTTTGTTGGGCCCATTCCTAGTGTAAGAAAGTCTTCCTAGGTTATCCATCTTTCTTTCAAAATGTAATTACATATAATACAACACGTCATTATCTCAGCTTGTGTTGACCTATTCTTTATCTATAGTATTATATACATACTTTTTATACATAGGACACGTCAATTTGACTTCACCCAACCTGACGGTAAGCTGAAGGCAAAATCTCAAAAAAAAGGGCCACCATTACAGCCAACATACAATTCATACAACCCGTTGACTTTCTCACACTTTCTGTAAATAAAATTACTTCTCGTTTCAGGATTCTTGTTACGAATACTCACACCTGTGTACCCCTGTTATAGTGGTACCACAATAGGGAGCGAGCTTATTCTTCTTCTTCATCCTAACGTTAATTCCAGTCGCATCTGAAGCTGAAATTTGGCATGCAGATAGATGTTATGACGTAGGCATCCGCTAAGAAAGGATTTTGATTAATTCTACCCCCAAGGGGATAAAATAGGGGATGAAAGTTTGTATGAAACTTTGTCAATATTAAACCGATCTTTGCATGCATAGAGCTACTATGACGTAGGTATCCCCTAAGAAAGGATTTTGAGATGCAGCCTATGTAAACACTAAGCGATAACCGACATCCACGCGGGCGGAGCCGCGGGCAACAGCTAGTTGTAGAATAAGATGACGAATGTATGGGATTTGATGTAAGTACCTATATAACATGCGTTCTTGACTGTCATAAACGTTAAATCCTATACATTTATCATTCTACTAGCTTTCCGCCCGCGGCTCCGCCCGCGTGCATCTCGGTTAGCGCGACCTTTGCTCATATCTTCGGTTCTACTCAACCGATTGTGATCAAACAAACGTAAGATTTTAAGTCTGAGCAAGCCCTTTCTTACAAAAAAATCACATCAAAATCCGTCCAGTAGTTTTTGCGTCCATCGCGGACAAACAGACAGACATCGCGGACAAAAATATTTTCGTGTTCAGTATCGTTAACATAACATAATTATTTTCCTTAAATATCTCCAATGTACAGACACGACCACTTTACAATTATATAATAGTGTAGATACACCGGGCAATGAATTGCCAATTGTCTAGAGGGACAGTGCAGTATGTACGTCGGTGTGGAAGGCTGTATGTGTCGCTGGGCGGGCGGCGCCCATATATAGGGCGGCGCGCGGAGTGCCGCGGGAGTGCGCGCCGAGACGCCACCGGAGAGCGAGTGCACAGTCCTCCTCCCTGCGCGACCCGGGCATCGAACCTGCGACTCGCGACCGACACCCACACCCACGGAGCCACTGCAATTGTTACAGGTAAAGCATAGTGCTGCTACTTGTAGTGCTATACTGTAATCTCTCCTTTCCTATATAGGACAACACGTGCAGGGCTTAGATGCCCCCCGCATACGGTGCAGAATATTCCATCACGAACCAAGCGGTTCAGCGACTCCTTCTTCTGCCGCACCATTATGTCTTGGAATTCCTTGCCAGTTCACGTGTTTCGCTCCTCCTACAGTCCCGGGTCCTTTAAGCGGGGCGTGAAAAAGCATCTGATGAGGTCGTCAAGCTGAGTGCCACCATTGTAACATGATACGTGTCTGTAATGGTGACGTTCTTTCAGAGACTTTGCCTTCAGCTTACCATCAGGCGAGGCGAAGTCAAATTGACGTGTCTTATATAAAAAAAAAAAAATTAGCCTATTGCAGTCCACTGCTGGACATAGACCTCCCCCAATATGCGCTACGTTTGCCGATCCTCCGCCTTCCGCATCCAGTCTGTCCCAGCCACCTTTCGCAGGTCGTCAGTCCACCTGTAAACTTGTTTATTTTAATTAAGTTTTTATTTTGTACCTATACACATACATACATATAGTCACAACTGTGAATCTCCGAAAGGGTAGGTTGAGGTGTATAATCACCATTTTATTTATTACACTAGCTTTTGCCCGCGGCTCCGCCCGCGTGGATGTCGGTTATCGCGACCAAACATAGCCTATATGGGTCATTCTTTGAAACCGAGTGTATTTGCCTCATTGATATGGCTCAATTTTTTTTTCACTTTTAGACTTTAACTCACATAAAATCGTGACCAGATCATTATATGTTATATCATATTTCGAAGGCACTGATTTGTACCCAGTAGTTAAGGACATACACTGTGCTGATAAATTGGTCAAGCAGATTAATGATGACCAAGGCAGATGAATGGGCTTTTGCACCATATTAATTAGAAGCATGCAGATAAATGAGAACAACATTATCTTCAATCAACTTTACTATAAAATATCTGGCAATCATCATCACCACCATGCATAAAGACGCATTTTCCTGATTGCATCCGTGGCCAAGATGACCTCGGAGCTCAGGGTCCGCCTTCCGGCTCTTCCTCCTCCACTTCGCACGATCTTGGGCGTCAATGGCAGTGAGACGATTTGCACGCATGTCACCCTCCATGGCATCAAGCCAGGACTTCTTGGGCCTACCCCTTTTACCTGGACTCGGCGGGGGCACCATCCGCGCCATTGCTAGGCATTTGTTACCCACGTAGCCTGGCGGTTGCCGCAAGACGTGCCCGCACCAGCGAAGGCGGCTCTCTTGCATTTTATCCGCGATGTCACGGACATGAAGACTGCCGCGGATGCGAGAGTCCACACATCCATCGCAGCATTTTCATCACCGTGACATGTAGTTCTTGCTTGTGTCGCTCCAGGAGCGGCCACACCTCTCAACCATGTAAGAGAGGACAGGTCTAATGATCGTCTTATAGACCTGCCTCTTCAACCTATTCATTTATTTTGGGATCACGCGTGACGCCAGTCATTTCTCGCCACTTGGTCCACGCAGTAGCAATCCATGCCCTGACGTCGTAGTTGATTTCACCAGTCACATGAAGTACAGATCCCAGGTACTTAACCTGGTCCGTGCGCTCGACCAAGTCATCGCCTATGTGAATGGGTATGGGATCTGTGGAGTTTAACGCTAAGTATTCTGTCTTCGTTACATTTAGCTTCAGACCGCCGCCGTTCTCAAGCACTTCCTTCCACCCTTTCACGCGTCGCATCAATCTGCTCCTGTCCACGTCCATCAGCGCAATATCAACAGCATACATGAGCAACCACGGGGGCTGCTCATGCGAGTTTCTGATGCTGTCCAACAAAACGTATAATACTACGCTGAACAGGTAAGGACTAAGGACGGATCCTTGGTGTACCCTGACGGTGATGGGGAAGGTTTTGGAGTCACCAACAGCAGTCCGAACCACAGAACCGGAATGTCTCGGGTGGTGTCAATGTAAGTTTCTGGGACTCCCTTGGCCCGCAATGCCCATCAGATCACCGCGCGAGGAAAACAGTCGAAGGCCTTCTGTATGTCTAAGAATAGACAGTGCAGAGGCGTGTTCTTCGCCCTGTGTTTTCCCACCACAATCCTTAGGGCGAACACCGGGTCCATGGTTCCGTGCCTGGGACGAAACCCGTACTGACAACCCGAGAGTGTACTTTCCTGTCGGATCCGGGAGTCGTTTATCTGCGGTAACTGCCACTCTCCTGCACCGATTCCTTGCCTTTGAAGATTGGTGTGATGATGCTCAGCCTCCACTGGCTTGGGATCTCACCGGGTACGCGGTTATAGAGATTTGCTAGAATGCTTACACCATGGGCACCCTTTGCCTTCCAAGCCTCGATAGGGACTTCGTCGGGTCCTACAGCTTTCCGGTTCTTCATGCGGCGAATGGCAGTCTCGAATTCTGCAGGCGTTATCGGTGGCACTAGTCCTTGATTCGGAGGGAGGTGTGGTGGCTGCACCTCTAAATGCTGCTTATTAAGCAGCTCGTGGTAGATGAGCGCCATCTCTCCTTCACCGCGACTTTATCGTACAACAGATTGCCCCCAGGGTCTTGAGTGCAGCGGCACTTGGATAGACCCTGTGCCGCTTTGGCCCTGGACCGCGCCAACTTTTGCCCCTCAGACGATTCCACTATAATGTAAACAACATTTTTGTACCATATTCAACAAATAAAGGACATTGAACTGTGAACTTTGAACTTTGAACTTTGAACTTGAACTTTGGTATATAGCCGTTGTAAGTGGTCTCATTTAGCCCTGGCTACGGCTCTCCTGGGGGTGAATTTGCATCTTTGTACGCATCGCGGTCTTCGGAAGATTTGGACGCTTGCTACTTTTTAAAGAGGGCTTTCTTCGCCCTGATCTCTTTCTGGACTGTGTCGTTCCACCAACAAGTGTCCCTGTCACACTTTCGTCCACCCATAGACATACCGAGCGCCGCCCTCCCCGCTTCAAGAAGAGCTGCCTGAATCCTGTCCCAGTAAACCTGTACTGGTTCGTCTACAGCATCAGCGTACTTGTCATTGATGGCTGAGACGAGACTTTGGGACTTGACTTCATCAAACAGCCAACACTTAATTCTGCGTTGGGTACACTCAGCACGTTTGCCTTTGGGTTTCACGCGGAGGTCCATGACAAGGAGACGGTGCTGGCTAGTGAGAGTCGCCCCGGGTGTAACCTTGCAGTTGGCCACCTAGCTGATCCTGTGCCTCCTAGTAAGTAGGAAATCTACCTGGGTAGAGCGCCCTCCGCTCTTGTACGAGTAGGTGTTAAGATGTTCGGATTTCTTTTTGAAGTACGTGTTCACGATGGTATGAACGGCAGTCGCATAGGGTTGAAACTTGCGACTACCGTATCGAAAACCGTGGACACGCTCAAACTCCTCACACCCGCCACCCACATGACCGTTCAGGTCACCACCCAGGACGATTCCCTGCGACAGCGGGATGTCACGAAGCCTGCACTTCCCCGAGTTGGTCCCAGAACGATCTTTTCGGCTTCGCTACGCCTAGCCTGTGGCGCGTAGGCACTTATCAGGTGGGTTACAATTCCATTGATAAGCACCCTCACGACCATAAGTCGCAACGTCCGGGAGAGCACCACGAATCAGGTGTACCTGTGTACATCAGCTGGTAGCCGTCCCCAATGTCAACTCCGAAGGGAAAGCCAGCGCCGGAGCCTCGTCCGTTCTTCAGCAGGTGCACCGGCTTGCAGGTGAGGTTGGCCTGGGGCCCAAGATCTTGGTGGACCCCCTTGCACCTAAAAATTCTTTTTCATTAAAGCTCATAAAAACGTAAAAAAACTGGTCATAAGTTGAGATTATTGTTGTTATTTTTAATTAATCCTAATTTATCTGGCCCGGTCAAATTCATCTGGGCATAAGAGCCAGATAAAACCAGACTAATGGGAAACAGACAAATTAGAAAGTTATAGTTAATCGAACCCTGCCCCTTTATTTATGAACAGATAGAATTAAAGGTGTAATTAACATGAATAGATAACATTATGACAGACCTTGGTTAAGTTTCAAAACATAACTAAAAACCCGCAATCCATGAAAGAATACAGATTAATTATGCGACATGCGTGACAAACTCTTAAATAACAACTTTCAGTCGTATTTTTTAACAAAATATAACACTTGAACGTGCAAGTGTTCGATAGCTGGCTACTGACTGACGCGACCAATCACGAGTCGGTATTCATTAAGCAAATATTTTGTGTTTACATTGAAATTATGCTTGAACAAGATGCGCCAGTTGAATTATCATTTTCGTCGGGGACATTTTTTAAAGTAATGTAATTACGAAGATATCCAATTATTTTGAATTTCAGTTATAACATATCAAGAAACATATATTCAAATATCGATGCAAACTTCTTATTTTAATATAATTGCTTCTTAGGATCGCAAAAAATCTAATAATTCAACAAAAAGCGGCATGGGGACACACCAGATTAATTAGTTTTTACTGTTTTCTGTTAGTTAAATTATTGCTTGTATTAAATAATCCCAATTAATTAATATATGCGTCGATAGACATTTTTATTTACTATGTAACCTGGAATTTTTGTGTTATTTGGAGAATAAATTGATGTGTTCTTCAGTCAAAAACATGTCTAATCTGGTTTACAAAGAATCACCCCTATGTCCTTTCTCGAGGTCTAATCAACCCCTATACCAAATTTCATCAAAATCGGTACAGTGGTTTGGGCGTGACAGACAGACAGACAGACAGACAGACAGAGTTACTTTCACATTTATAATATTAGTAGGGATTAGTAGGGATTGCAATTATAAATTCCATCAGGTGGGCCGTGTGCTTGTCTGCCACTTAAGTGGTATAAAAAAAAGAATTGAACTGTTCTGAGAGTCTTCTTCTTCTCATCTTCCTCTTAGCGTTAATTCCCAGTCGCATCCGAAGCTTTCAGCTCGGAGTCTGGGGTCCGCTTTTACCAGTCTTAGCTACAGATTTGGCTGGACCTCGATATTTTCTGTGAAATGATTGCCATCTGACCTCCACATTGTAACATGGTACTTGTCTATAATAGTGATCCTCTTTCTCCAAGACCTCGCTTTTAGCTTACCATCAGGCGAGGTGAAGTGAAATAAATATAATAAATAAATATTCTACAACATTCTACACAACGCTGTCTAGACCCATGGTAAGCTTAATTAGCTTGTGTTATGGAATCTAGAATGCGGATATACATACTTAGATACTTTTTTTTTTGTAAATACATACTTATTATACATAGAAATACCCAGACCAATGCAAATATTTATATTCATGCATACAAATATTTGCACTGAGCGGGGATCGAACCCGCGTCTCCTGCGTAGCAGCCGCGTTCACTACCGCTACGCCACAGATGCAGTCAATAAAAAAAAATTGACGTGTCCTATAAAAAAAACAGCTAGACCAATTGTTGGACTTTTTAGGGCTCCAATTACCTGTAACGACTGCTACAGATGTTCGTACGGACTAACGTGCTTAGTGCTTTTTTTATATATTGGAAACATCAATTTGACTTCGCCTCCCCTGATGGTAAGCTGAAGGCAACGTCTCTGAAAAGAGGGTCACCATTACAGACACGTATCATGTTACAATGGTGGCACTCAGCTTGACGGTCTCATCAGATGCTTTTTCACGCCCCGCTTAAATAATTCCGCCCGCTTAAATACTTAAATAATAATGTAAAGTATCTATTTTAATTATATACATACAGGCATATAATCACGCCTTTATCCCCGGAGGGTCAGGCAGATGTGAAATAATACCCACTTTTCACTTAACATTGTATTCGGTCTCATGTAACAGGGCATGAACAGAGCTGAGGGGTCACCAAAGGTGGCCGGAATACGGCAATAGGCTCACCGCCTATTACGTGAGACTTAATACAATGATTGGTGAAATGTGGGTGTTAATTCACCTCTGCCTAACCCTTCGGGATAAAGGCGTGATTGTATGTATGTAATAGAAAACAATTGGAGGTCAGATGGCAATCGCTTCACAGAAAATATCGAGGTCTAGCCAAATCCGTAGTTAGGACTGGCAAAAGCGGACCCCAGACTCCGAGCTGAAAGCTTCGGATGCGACTGGGAATTAACGCTAAGAGGAAGAAGAAAACAATTAGTACTGCGTAGAGCTCAGAATTGAACCTGGGACCGCGTTTCAGTACTCCAACATGAGCTTATAGAAGTCGAAAGCGTAGAGTGGGACATTTGGCGATAGTAACAAGTAGTAGGAGCGCGTTGATATCTTTTGTTCGCGACGAGCGAGCGACGTTAAAATAGTTCACTTTTAAATGAATATAAGTATACTATTAGTATTTAAAGCATAGTTAGTAATAGATTTTACACACGTATACTCCTGCCTACGGATCCTCGAAGGGGTAAGCAGAAATATATTTGTCTCCCTCGTTTTGCTAAGTGTTTCGGCTCCGGCTCGGTTTTTCCCTGAACCCCTGAAAGTATAGTCGAGCGATATCGCCTACTCCATTACCTTCATTTTGATACCCTACTCGACAAGTTTGAGTGAAAATATAATGATACAAGCTGTTGCCCGCGGCTCCGCCCGCGTGGATGTCGGTTATCGTGACCAAACATAGTCTATGTCCTTCCCCAAGGTCTCATCTATTTCTGTACCTAATTTCATCAAAATCGTGAAAGCGTAACAGACAGACAGATAGATATACATAGTTACTTTGACATTTATTATAAATATGGAAATATGTTCCAGTGCCAAAAATCCACCGGATAATAGTTAGTCCACCCGGAAGAACCGTAGTTTTTGTTCACATTTTATGTACCCTATAGCACTCGGGAGGTATTAATCTTTCATTTGAAGATCTTTTTCATCGAAGTCGTTAGGCCTCTAAAGGGGACAAAGTGAACTACATAAAAAAAATACCCTCGCGAACGCAATAAGCATCGCATGAACGCAATAATTTAGCAGCAGTCGGGATTTTAATTTGTTAATCAATAATTCAATTCATTACAATCTTAGCCGCGGTACCTATCTAACATCGGCCTCACGCACCACGTGTTTTGTAGTGTCGTGAGGTGAATTGCCGTGTGGTAGTAGATTATCCAACAAGTGAAAAAAAGGGTATATGCCCATCCAGTAACACCCAGACGAGTAACACTGTTACTGGTTGGGAAAAAAATTTCCAACGAGTCACAGGTGTTACTGGATGCAACAGTTTTTGTCCCAACGAGTCACAGGTGTTACTAGATGCAACAGTTTTTGTCCCAACGAGTCACAGGTGTTACTGGATGCAACAGTTTTTGTCCCAACGAGTCACAGGTGTTACTGGATGCAACAGTTTTTGTCCCAACGAGTCACAGGTGTTACTGGATGCAACAGTTTTTGTCCCAACGAGTCACAGGTGTTACTGGATGCAACAGTTTTTGTCCCAACGAGTCACAGGTGTTACTGGATGCAACAGTTTTTGTCCCAACGAGCGACACGATATACGTGTTGGGTACTCTAGTGTTTATCATTGACCACGAGCAATTAATGATTCTGTGATTATGAATTAAACTTTTATTATTTTATACATAAAAGAAGCAGCAAATTATCAGTAAAAGCTACCGCTTTAACGTGAAAAGACTCTGGAACGAGAGTTTCATTTTCATCACTGGTCATTTTAAGATTAAGAGACAAACAGAAACTTTTACAAGGATATTTGCACAGAAAATTGGTGGCATTTCTTTATTTTAATTTTAATTTTAAACTGAGCCATTCCATTTATGTACAGCCAGTTATTACGTTTTGGTAATTTTCCGTAATTTTTATAACTAGCGAGAATGTGCAACTTCTTTGCAGGTTTCTTACTATATTACTATATTTACTATAAGTATGCGTTTTTCTTACTATAATCCGTATATTCGCGAATGTTCTAAATTCTATTTTTTTATCACTCAGTGAAACAAATAGCGTTTTATTCACTTTTTTTAAAGAATCATTGGCCATTTGTCAAGTGTCAATGGTAAAAAAGTTTGATATTGTTTGCTACAACAGTAGTATAAAATAAGCAAACATCGCGACCTTTCAATTGTAAAACGTCAGCAAAGTTCAAGTTATTTACAGGTCAGACAATAGCGTCTATAAAACGAATCGTTCGGTAGTCGCGTCGTGCTCGTGTCGTGCCATTAAAACGCACTTTAACTTTTACATTTATTTGTTTTTGAGTGCCCTGAGGCACGGGCGGCCCGCTGCTCACGTCTCTGGTGACGTCATCGCGTCAGCTCGAATGCGCAAGGAGCTCAGTGGTTCGAGCAGGAGGGCAGGCTTCGCGCACACACAGGTTCACAGTAGGACCAGTTGCAATGCTCCGTTCTCCCAATATCTTTAAGATATTTATGAATTAGAATGTTGTATGCAGTGTATGAATCACAGTGATCTACATACATACATACAATCACGCCTTTACCCCCGGAGGGCTAGGCAGAGGTGACTTAACACCCACATTTCACCAATCATTGTACTAGGTCACACTTAGGTAATAGGGGGTGAGCCTATTGCCGTTTTCCGGGCACTATTGTTGACTCGAGCCATGTATAGGCTGAGTCTGGGCTGTATATATTTATACACATACAGTTATCTATAGAGATATATTATTCGTACTTTCACTTCACCATACACAACCAAGAGCTCGATTCAATAAAATAACATGTTAAAAAAAACACAACACAAAAAATTCTAAAACATAAAACCAAAATTTCAAAATCTAATTGAAAACAAATCAAAATTCTAAAGGTTCAAATCGTCGTTGGTTTAGTGACTAAGGAATTGACTTTGCGATCGAGAGGTCCCGGGTTTACAGGACGATTATAGAACACACCTGTATGAAATATTCATCCATACAAAACTTTACACTGAGCGAGAATTGAACCCGATTATTTTGTTTACCAACCGACCTATGTTTCTCAGAATATGATTATTAGTTATATTTCTATGTATCACTTAAAATAAATAGATACGACTAAAATTAATATACAGATAAATCAATCTAACTAACGAAAATACTTATCTAAATAGGTATACGGCCTCCAATATTTACTGAATCTCGACGCGTAGGAGCTCGTCTAATCTCGTTACCGGCGAGAAAATGTCGCCGGTCTATAAATAACCGGCGCCGGCCGGAGCCGGACGAGCGCCGGACGAGCGCCGGGAAACGAAAGCTTCCGGGGAACAACAGCCGCGGGATATTGTTGGTTCCGGCGACACGCGCCACGATATTAGATCGTCCCCACGACAAACTTACTCGCGTTTTGTTTTCTCCGGTGTAGGCAGAGACACAGCACGTAATTTACTTCTGTCTTCAAAATAACACAAGCGCTTTTCCTCAATCCAACTCACAGTGGCGAAGAGTGAACATTTTCAAAAGGGAAGCCGGTGATTTTTTTCTCATGATCTAGTTTGTCACGCACCATGCGATTTAGTCTCTATTATAGGTATCTGCAAAAGGAAGCTGGCCGGAATTGTGTCATAGGGACCCCTCGCCTTCACAATAACACAGGCGTTTTTCCTCTATCTAACTTACCAACTTGGGGCGCTGTTGAGTGTCGTCAGACTGCTAAGTTAGAGGTCGCAGATTCGGTAGTCGCTCAGTGAAAATATTTGTTTTTTTTTTTAATAAAAAAAAATAGTAACCCTATTAACCCCTCCAACTAAGCGAAAATGCTTGAATATCACTCGCTGAAATAACAATATTTTGTATGGATTCTATCGCGATTAATGTGAAATTATTTTAATAATTACACTAATGCCCACGTTTCGGTTGTATCCGTGTTTTTTTTTATACTGAACACGTCAATTTGACTTCACCTCGCCTGATGGTATGCATTTTTGGTGTGTGTGGTAATTATCCGCATTGACCGCATTGTACAACCCATATACCACAAACTCTTCTTAGTTTGTCTAGATGGCGCTGTGTACCTACCATGTACCACAATATTTACTTATTTATTTAACATTGTTTCGACCGTGTTGATTACAAATGAATCCCGAACAAAGTGGCCACTAGGGGCCCCTTCCCCCTCCCCCCTGCCCCCTCCCCACACACTAACTTGTTGTACGTGAGAGTGGTATGATTAACACAATATTTTAATATTCATACGTTACCTATCAGTTTGTTATCTCTTCACCCCCGCTCCCCCCTCCCCCCGTCGTCTGCGGGTCGCCCACAGGTAAGTTAGGGTAATCAAATTGTTTAATATCCCACTTTTAAAATGGAGGTTCTTGTGTCGACGCGTACAGATTTTATGTACCTATTAGAAAAGATATACGCGTCGGTTTCTTTGTGATCGCTTGCTATTTTTAAATTGTAATGATTACAATATTATCCCAGCAAAACTTCTTCATGAAGGGCATTAGAAGGTTTCTTCAGGGTCGGCAGCACGAGTGTGACGCCCCTGGTGTTGCATACGTAAATAGGCCACGTTAACTACTTTCCATCAGGTGGGCCGCGTGCTTGTTTGCCACCTAAGAGTGGTATAAAAAAATCATTGTAACTAAGTACCTTCTGATGGCATGTGATTTGGTCTATAAACGCTTACAAATGGCTTGTGATAACCGCCATGAGCGCTGTGCGAGTATCGAAATAATAAGGAAAAACATTCTGCACAATAATAATTATTAAGCTTCCTACTGCTTTTCTTAACATAAAACATGTCATTACCTTCCAAACTTCACGGCATATGTATCCATCTTTGTCATATATCGATTAAGGCTTACAATAAAACAAAATCAAAAAACAAAAGACAAAGTGCCCGCTAGATGGCAATAGGCTCGCTCCCTGGGGCTGAAAATCATAGTTGGCGAAATGTGGGTGTTAATACACCTCTGCCTACCCCTTTGGGGATTTACAGGCGTGAGTATATGTATGTATGTTTTTGTAAAATCAAAAGAAGAAGTAGGAGATCGGACCTGAATGCTCTGTTCAGCCAGGGTATTGACGTAACTGGATGCAACCGGGACCAACGCTGTAATGATGATAATATTGTATGACTCCCTAACGTGTCCCGGCGCAGGTCCAGCGAGTACTCGAGCGCGTACCGGCCAGCCAGGGGGTCTTCAGCGCGATGTGCGCGCGGTGCGGCGCGTGTGCGGCGCTGCTGCTGCTGCTGCTGGAGCTGGCCGCCGCCGACCTGGAGCGCCGGGCCGACAGTGCGTACACCTCGACACGTATCTTGGACCTAAATCGCAAAGCAAACGAGGCTTTGGCGCGCGTGGTTTGTGTCGTAATAATCTATGCTTGGTGAATTTGAGCTCGTGCTCCGCGGTAGCACTTCGTGCTATCCTCAAAAGACACACATGAAGCGTGTACTCGTTTGAGGTCCAAGATATATGTACCGAGCAATACACCACGCGGCGTGGGGACTAATCGCTGGAACTGTAGGGCGTCCCGCAGCGGGAGTGGAGTGGCTCTCACGGGGAATACCAGCCACTCGTTGAAACTTTCCCTATCGATTCAGTGTTCCCGTTGGTTTTAAATGGGAACTATCGGATATGGGTATTCCACTTCTTGGAGGTCAGAACTTTGATCTGTGAGTTCCCACGTCATGTAGTGGTGAGATAGGTTCACAATATTGTTCACCGTAGAGTTGATCCGGCTCGAAGGACCATTAAATGTACGGGACGTTATCCTGTACATCGACTCCAGTTGTGGAGTATGTGGTTGTGGTGTTTGTTGTGGAGACCCGAAGGAAAGATAGCCGAAAGTAAACGAGTAAACGTATATTGTAATGTTAAAGTTAACAGAACTACTAAATGGCCGATCTTTCCTGGATAGAGTTCACTGGTGGTCGTGATGATAGTCTCTAAGATTATTGGTTTGTGGTCGATATAAATACACATTATTGTGCAACAAATAGTGACGCGCGTCGCCGGTTCGGCCTGTAGTACAGCGTCAGCAGCGCATGTACAGTCGGGTCACTATACATGCGATGTACAGTCGTGAGACTGTACACTCTTAAAACACACAAAAGCAGTATTTGCTGCGTACATAGCAAATTGCCAATAAAAATGCTTCTTGACGCGAGAAGTCATGAGTCATTTGCTGCACAAAAATGTGAGGCACCAAGGCAGCATTTGCTGTACGCGCAGCAAATGCCCCAAAGCAAGAAATTGCCTCACATTCAGGCAGCAAATACTTCTTGACGTCTCTTGTCAAGCAGCATTTTCTTTGGCAATTTGCAAATGCTGCTTTGGGAGTAACCCCCTAACTGCTCATTAATAGGAGTACCTCAGTGACATGTGTGTGTTGTGTGCGCAGTGTCCCCGATGCCGTTCGTGATGGGGTCGCGCTACGGGCGCAGCTCGCAGGCGCAGCTCATCTCGCCGCGGAACGACAGGTGACGCTCTCTCTCTGCCAACCGTAGGCCAAGCCTGACCATTTAAAAGGAGCTCTGCTACTCGAGGAGTTAAGAAACTTTTCTAGAGCGAGGCATTACTTCCACAACATTGGTGGCGATAATAATGTCGAAGCAACTGGGTGAGTTGTTCTTTTGACATAAGTCTGAGGGCGAGGGGTCCCAATAACCCAATTCCTACAGCCGATGTGTCGCTTGGTGCATGATAAACTAGATCGAGATAAGTATTTTTTCCACCGGTTTTCCTTTTGAAAATGCCCTTCACCACTGTAACTGACTTTTCGTTGAATTACCGTTGATACGTGCGTTAAGTGATGCTGAAACAAGCTCTCCTGAATTTTGTGGAGTAATTTAACATGTAGGGTCCTGGGCCGACAAATGAAACACCTCCTCGGACCTTCGCCTGAACACTTCTTAACTAACAGCGTCCTGTAGGAGCAGGTTCTTCATGGGCAGCCGCTACGGCAAGCGCTCGGAGGGCGAGGACGGCGCGGAGCCAGGCCGGGCGAGCGCCGCGCTGGCGGGCGGCGCGGACGGCGGGCTCGTGTGCGAGTACACCGGCGTGCTGGCGCTGTACCGCTGCGTGCGCCACGACAAGAGAGACCACTACGACGCGTACGTGTTAACTAGTACTATACACGAATATTTTTTAATTACCAGAGAAATTTTGGCAAAGTGATAGGTATTCGATACTGAACCCATCCATGCTATAAAAAAAGAATAAAGTATGTATGTCAATTTTTTCCCTAAAACCACCTAATATTTGTTCACGACGTACAAAATTTTACTCAATAGAATATGAAGTGAACACGAAAACAAAATCACTCAAAGAAGTCATTGATAAAATACGCGCTCTCTTTCTCTACTTTAATCCCCTACCCCCCACGTACCCCGCACTACACGTGCCGCGAAACGAGCGACCCGGCGCGGCGGCATCTCTTTGATGCAAATGACCTTCAGTTTTAATAAAATTCAAATCATAAAAGCAATGCAGTTCCGGTTATGACGTCTTGATGCGCGCACGTTTCCTTAAACAATCGATTAATTATCGAGATGGCGTACCAAATTATCAATCGCGAATGTGCATTAATAAAATTATGTTACGTACTTAATTACTTTACACCCTGTGAAAATATGAGTGCCGTTTTACGGATATGTACCTATCGTGATCTCTACCCGAATGCCCGACAGCCAAATTGCTCCACGATTACATCAATGTCTGGTTCCTGGCTGGTCTCACACATCGCGGTAAGATACTACCTCAATACGCAATTTGAAGGCAGGTGAATTGGACGGAGGACCCCGGATCTGAGGCCAATTTACATGTGTAGTGAAGTGAAATGTGTATGTCAGTGAACCTATCAACTTAATACCTCTTCAGACGGCTCCTCAGTCCTCAGTTTGAAATTGAACTTATTAAATCGGGCTCGTTTATGCATCTACTTGTAGTGGTAAGTCTTGCACGTTTCGTAATACATCAATCAATCATTAATTTTGATTTTGATTAGTGTTTGACCTTGAAAATCGCTCGCGTCTGTCGTAGGTACGTAGGTACATTGTCGGTCGTTCTCGGAACTCATCGGCTTTTTTACGACGAAAGTTCATTGAGATGATAGGTAGGTACCTATTTACTATTCACACATAGTAGGTACGTAAAATGAAACGGTGTCTATGCGTGTATGCACGTATTTTGAGATTTTAAAAACGTCAATAACTTTGTTTTTTTGTATGGTTGGCTATTTGTATTATTCCATATATGTTGAATTATATACGTTCCCTATCAGCCCCTGCAGTTTCTCTGGTATTTAAAAAATAAGGGTGTATATGCCCACCCAGTAACACCCAGACGAGTAACACTGTTACTGGTTGGGAAAAAAATTCCCAACGAGTCACAGGTGTTACTGGATGCAACAATTTTTGTCCCAATGAGTCACGGGTGTTACTGGGTGCAACCATTTTTGTCCCAATGAGTCACAGGTGTTACCGGATGCAACAATGTTTGTCCCAACGAGTAAAAGGTGTTACTGAATGCAACATTTACTTATACGGTGCAGAATATTCCATCAAGAACCAAGTGGTTCGGCGACTCCTTCCTCTGCCGTACCATTAACACCTGGAATTCCTTGCCAGTAGACGTTATGGACATGGTGTAAAAGACTTTCAAAGTATAAATTTAGATTACATGGAATGTGTGGAAGATGTCAGGACAAGGAAGGAAGTGCCTGCCTAGTGAAAATGACAGATGATATCTAATAGGAATGTTGCACCTCAAATCATCAAATTCAAAACATTATTCACTATAATATGGTACAAGAGATGGTACAATACTTTATTTCTGCTAAGTAGGTCAGGCAGATGATGATGGTTCGTCGCACAACACGTTGCCCCCTTTCTTTCAAAAGACTATTATACAGTTGAAGAATATTTGTTGACAAATAAGCTTGGAGCATTTGCCCTCCTAGCTCGTAGGCTACTCAATCAAAGACATTGTTCGTAAATATCCCACTAAAATAGCCAGCGTCGTCGGCATCCTCTCCGGAAGGGCCCACGCTCCTCGCCGGCAGTCAGTGTAGTGTACATAGTTGAGTCAAGTTGTTTATCTAACGTTTTGTAAGTACCATTATATTTCAAAGTATTTGTCCCGTGATTGTCACATGAAATCAAACAAACCGGGAAAGATTCGTGCGAAAGACATTTTGGTTCGAGAAATTTTATTATATGCCACTATCACTAGCAATAATCGCCATATCATATTGTATCAAAGAGTACACACAGGCAAACACTAAGTTCTCGCCTACGATTATATCATACGAGATTCGTAAGTGACATATATCGCGTATGTCAAAATACGATTATTGTTTAAAATGCTGTTTTTTTTTTTTTTTTTTGTTTAGACGGACACTACCAAATACTCGTTGGGACAAAAACTGTTGCATCCAGTAACACCTGTGACTCGTTGGGAATTTTTTTCCCAACCAGTAATAGTGTTACTCGTTTGGGTGTTACTGGATGGGCAGTATATACCAAAATACGAGGCAATTCTCGCCATGAGGACGTGTGAACGGTAGTTGTTTCTGCAAATGTTTAGACGAAGCAACTTTTTTCTATCCTTTCAATAATCGTATCTTGCAGAAGAGAAACTCTCCACGTCTAAATGATGCCTTAAGGTGCGTACAAATTATACAGCATAACATGTTATAAAACAATGTTATATAACATGTTTCAGTAATGTAGACACTGAAGTTAGTACAATGTTGCAAAGTTATAAAACAATGTTAGATAATGTGGACGTATTATATAACACAAGTTATACAACATGTTACATAATCTGTACGCACCTTTAGGTTCAAGTTGTATTGAAATTCGTTATTAGCTGTTTTCATGATTGACAAGTTTTTGCATGTTTATGAAGTAATTAAGTGTGTGTGTGTCGTCTGCAGGAGGAGCGCGGACGAGGCGGGGCTGGGCGAGGAGCACTAGGCGCCTCCGCCGCTCCGCCGACCGCCCGCAACCATACGTCACATCGCACGCGTCACCTCCGACCTCCCATAGGACCAGGCATACTACTGCGCATTGTCAATTATTGTCGTTATATTGGTTACAAACCTGAAGAAATAGAAGTCCTAAAGGCGTCGTTGTGTGCCATAAAGCTGTGAAATGTTCAACTTAATGATATTTATTTATTTAAATTTTTGCACAAATACAAAATGATTTTACAAAGGCGGACTTAGCCATAGGCATTTTATGTCAAATGCAGACCGGTGTACGAAATACTGTTATGAGAGTTTGAACTATTTTATTGGTATAACTAAATAATAAATTTTATGAAGATCCCTTTTAGGCCACCTGACCCAATTTCTAAAATATTTATTGTACGTTCTTCCATTAAAGAAAGAAGTTCTACTCAAACCAACACATTTATCCACAAGTTTGTTAAATACTACACAGATTATAAATAAACAGATACATAATGTAATTTCCACGCTGTGTAGCACGGCGCAGGCTCCGTGCGTCGCAGCGTGGTCGGTGACGCGTTCGATACCTCACTAAACAAATTGTATGTATACGTATATTGTAGACATAGGAGAAGGTCGGTCACGTGGCGCCGCGGCTGGGGGCGCGACGGGACCGACACGACGGCGACGCGACCCGCCACGACGACACAAGCTTTATATCGCAGCATCGCTTGCGTTTTTACAACGTCCATTAATTTGAATGTTATTTGATGGCTTACAATTAATTGGGCTCAGGTACTGTGGTGTACTTTGTAGGCACCGTCAGGTACAATGACGTTCACTGACGTGACGTGAGTGAACACAGCAGGCTGGACATGACATGTATATTAATGTATGTTTAAGTTTTTTTTTAAATTTTAGTGTATAATTAAATCCAAATGACTTGTTTATACACAGCAGACCTGCGTTGTTAATTCACAATGTCTCGGTTATACTTATTTGTGATTTCTTTTTCATTATTATTGGTTTCTTTTCTTTATATATTCTCAATGTACACCAAACTACCCGAAAACATTATTCTCCTATTCTTTCTATCCATCCTAAGGTTGTCTGTAAGAAATTGCCGCAGAGCGATAAGGCCGCCATCTGTACTTACCACATAACTTAGATCTCTAGATGTTGTATTGTTATAAATGGTGTACAATAAAGACGATTAATATTGTTATTATTCAACAGTCAGTTATAACATGTACAGTCTATTAACATGTTACGTTTAGTTTTCATTCATGTTTTTATGAGTCTCCTTCTTTTGTAATATTCATTACTCCTTGTAAGAATTTACTAGTTGGTTTTTATTTGTCATTTTAATAATTAAAGCACTCAAAACGTCAGTGCACCTAGTACTTACCTAATTCTACTAAATATTTCCTAAGTACGAGTGCTTGTGAGGGAAGCCGGTCGCGTCGCCGAGCGCTAGAGTAAGCCGGCTGGAAGCCAATCGCGACGTTGACTAAAAGTGAAAATAAACGATCACATCATGCCACTGTGTATTATTGACGGCCATTGTGTTGTGTTTCCCTTTTTATTATTTTATGGGGCTGTTTAACATCAGACAGATATATACAGTCCAGACTCAGCGTAAACATGGTTCGAGTCAACAATAGTGCTCGAAAACGACAATAGGCTCACCCCGTATTACGTGGGACCTAATACAATGATTGGTGAAATGTGGGTGTTAATTCACCTCGCCTAACCCTTCAGGGATAAAGGCGTAATTTTTTTTTTTTTATATAGGACACGTCAATTTTACTTCGCCTCGCCTGATGGTAAGCTGAAGGCAAAGTCTCTGAAAAGAGAGCTACCATTACAACACGTACCATGTTACAATGGTGGCACTCAGCTTGACGGCCTCATCAGTTGCTTTTTCACGCCCCGCTTAAAGGACCCGGGACTATAGGAGGAAGGAAACACGTGAACTGGTAAGGAATTCCAAGTCTTAATAGTGCGGCAGAAGAAGTATGTAAGTATGTATGTTCTACTTTTTACTTTACAGAAAGGTGGGACTGTTCTCCATCCGACAGTAAACATACAGCCCATGACTTTGTGCCCGTGCCTGCTTGACGGCAATAGGCTCGCCTGATATTACGTGGGACCGAAAATCACAGTTGGTGAAGTGTGGGTGACTACACACCTCTGCCTACCCCTTCAGGGATTTACAGGTCTGAGTATATGTATGTATATAAAGGCGTTATCAGAATTAAAACAATGAAGTTCTGTCCCCCTAGACAAGTGGCAATGTGATATTTATGATATTCGCTGTCGCTGTCTGTCCGTCCCTATGTATGCTTAAATCTTCAAAACTACGCAACGGATTTTGAAGCGGTTTTTTTAATAGATAGAGTGATTCAAGAGGAAGGTTTATATGTATAATACATGCATAATATTGTAGAGAAACACTGATAAATTTAGA
The DNA here is from genome assembly GCA_914767945.1 of Eilema depressum. Classification (NCBI taxonomy): domain Eukaryota; kingdom Metazoa; phylum Arthropoda; class Insecta; order Lepidoptera; family Erebidae; genus Eilema; species Eilema depressum. The sequence goes on from OU612040.1 coordinate 73,570, forward strand.
GATATGCAGCGGGAACGGGATCAGAAAATATGGCGGTACGAAGTTCGCCGGGTCAGCTAGTCTCTCATAAACGACAAAACCAAAACGCCAGCTAAAGAATGGCACTTGTCTATGTATATGCCCCAACGAGTCACAGGTGTTACTGGCAGATCAAGTAACAGAGAAGAGGAGATAAGAGTTGTTAGAAAGAGTAAAACATGTATGCTGAGGTGACTTGCGCATGTAGACCGATACCTATACGAGAGGTGGCGGGTTTGACTCCCGGTCAGTGCAAATATTGCATTGGTCTGTTTTACATAATTGTATGTCCCCGAAGGGGTAGGTGTATTAACACCTACATTTCGCCAGTTATGATTTCGGTCCTACGTATTAGGGACTACGACACCCAGGGGAAGGCCCTATTCTGCCGAGAAACAAATCTTTATGCTATCTATCTAGTTTAGTAGCACACGACGGTATATCCGTCCCAATCGAGCAGTCCGACTGGGGAAGTAACTCCGCCCTACAGAAGACCGCGGCTTAACAATCTCGTTTTGTGGTTCCGACGGTGAGTAGGGTAGCCAGAGCTCACTGGAGAGATTTTGTGTTATCAGTGGGAAAACCAAAGGCTTTGTCCTACTTATCTTTTGCTCTGACGGCACAGAATCTCTCTGTTCTTACAGGGTCGGCAGCACGAGTGTGACTCCCCTGGCGTTGCACTCGCCTATAGGCCACGGTAACCTCTTACCATCAGGGAGGCCGTATGCTTGTCTGCGACCTAAGTAGTAGTATAAAAAAAATCTAGAAATAGAAATACTACTTAATGCCGGTATGCGCACTTTTTAAAGACGGTTTTTGCTATTAATTATTAATTGAATCAATCTCGCAGTATGCTTTATATTGTAAGGCTTCTATCATAAGACGATCTGAATATGTCCCCTCTCTGTGCAGCCAGGGGACGGCGGAACACTTCGCGGAACATTCATTAATAGGAAAATAATCGAGTGTCCGCGCCTTTACTTCAAAAGAGCAATTACCTTGAAAACCTGAATGCGTTTAGTGAAAAGGAAGCCTTAGAAGGAGGCTTTAGTAGGGGCCGGCTTGCAATAGTGTGCACCACAGGCACAGGGCGAGCAAAATGTGCCGACTGTTTGTGGCAGATAGTTTGCGGTTTAGAGTTCATTATTAGTTGACTTAATCTAGTTACCGAACTAGCAACAGAATCATTTTTAAATGGTTTACTTTACTTTATTTAAGTAATATTCTTCTCGACATAAATGTAACATTTTAACGTTCATCTGGCTAGGGGATGTCCTACCCTCCGTTTTCCTACGCGCGGTCTCCACTCTAGGACTCGTCTGCTCCAACGGCCATCAGTCCTTCGGCAGATGTGGCCAGCCCACTGCCACTTCAGCTTGCTTATTCTGCGAGCTATGTCGGTAACTATGGTTCTTTGTTGGATAACCTCGTTACGAATTCTATCCTTCAAAGAAACTCCAAGTATAGCTCGCCGACCGACGACCTGCGAAAGGTGGCTGGGACGGACTGGATGCGGAAGGCGGAGGATCGGCAAACGTGGCGCACATTGGGGGAGGCCTATGTCCAGCAGTGGACTGCAATAGGCTAATTGATTGATTGATTTAACGTACATAAGTGCTCTAATGTGCCTATACTGAATAAATGAAATTGCTTCTTTGATTCTTTTGTAGTACTAAGATGGCAAGTGTAGAAGCGAGATCTAATAACTTATCTCTCATCAAAATCAGTTGAATCTTTTTTTAGTAGTTAGGGCGAACATAGGGGGATAATAGTCATATATGTATATCGATACCTCCTACGTAAACTGTTGTAACTTCAAAACTGTGATTTTACAGGAGAGCGTTTCAAAGGTACTATTGGCAATAAAAACCGCAGTTTTCAACTAATCTTTATAAAATTCAACATGTAACTTCAGTTAATAATACTTTAGCGTTTACCTCACGGTATTATTCAAAAATACCAAAAGTTTTAGAGATTTTGTTGTTACAACATTTTACCGCGGTATATGACCTTTACAAATTGTTGTATCAGTCACTTACAATAATGTACACCGGAACACATGAGTCGCATTTAGTTGTATGTTCCAGATACAACAATTTACGCCGAAATGCAAGAGAAAAAAAGTGTGGTATGTTTTATTTTTACCACTTAGGTGGCAGACAAGCACACGGCCCACGTGATGGGAAGTGGTTACCGTGGCCTATGGACGTATGCAACACCAGCGGCGTCACATTCGCACTGCCGACCCTGAAGAAACCTTCTAATGCCCATTCTTGAAGAGACCCAGAGATCCGATTCTCAGTACTCCATGGACTCACCGTGCGGTCGCCGTGTCCTTATGGACCCGTGATACAGAGCAAACCGTGACGGCGATTGGGACTTGCGACCCAGATGTAGGTTTAGGGTGGCCATTTTGTGATACATCAGCGCTCACCTCCACCGTCAGTAGTGTACCCCCTACCTATCCAAATTTGGTAAGATCTTATCAATGCCGCTTTGGATATTCGATTTAGTAAAGAGCTTACTGAAGCTCTTGGCAATCCGAGGTCTTTAAGTTGTGCAGGGATTTAGCTTGAATTCGTCTTGGTCCTACTTCTACGGCGTAGAGTTTAATCACGTAGCCATTTTTGGTTAACTCGTTAGTCAGGTCGAAGTATTTGTTCGTCTGTATAGCGTGGTCTTTAGGTATGTTAGTTTTCCACGGTACTGTGAGTTCTACAAGCAATGCTCGCCTATGCGATCGTGAAAAAAGGAATATGTCGGGTCTGGATGACGAGGTACAGACATCCTCCTTTTATAGTGCTTCTCATAGGTGTAGTCTACAAGTATTGTCCAGTCAACGGCAGCTATCAATTTATCAATCAATTGTAGTCGCTTGGGAAAACCACCGCAGGGAGTTCATTCCACAGGTTGAGTGTGCAAGGGATGTAGTTCCTTTCATACCGCACAGTGCGCACTGTTTCCGGACGCAATGTGTGACGATGAATTCCCTGCTTGTGGCGAGAGATGCGATGATAGAATGTAGCTGTTGGTATCATGTTAAATAGTTCATTTGAGCACAAACCATTGTATAGGCGGTAGAACACACAGTGAGGCAAAGTCTCTTCTGAGACTGAAAGGTTCCACATGACCTGCGAGTATGGGATGGTCAACGAGCCTCAATGCTCGTCTTTGTACCGAGTCGAAGGGGTTTGACCACTTCAAGCTGGCACGTAGGCGCTCCGACAAAACGGTGATTGCAGTACTCCAAGTGGGGCCGAACCTGTGCGTTATGTAGGCGGAGTCGTTACCCCACAGTTAAGTATTCACCCTGTTGAGCACTCCAAGCTTCTTTGATGCCAGCTTCACTTTGTCTTCCAATTGACTACGGTATTGGACTAGGGATGCACGTTACGATGCGATTTTTGTGAAGATCGATTCAAGGGAATACGATCTAGCGATTTTTTGAATCGATTCACTTCAATACGATCTTCATTCGAATCGATTCAAAAGTATAGTGAATCGAATCCTTTGGATCGTATTACCGACAATGTATTACTGTGAAGATTTATTATTTTTAATAAACAAAGTTCGATTATAAAGTAATGCCGACACCTTAAATTTATTTATGTTTCGCCATTCGTTTGTAATTTATCTTAATCATCATAGTCTGCAATGTTTATTTTATGACGGTACGAAGCGAAGCAAGCAAATCGATAGGCAAAATAATGAAATATGATGAAGGTGGTTCAGAAAAGTCATCGTTGATTTTATTTTGCTTTGGTCATGGTCATTTATGCCGTACTAGTTACCACCTATCGCCGTATTATTTGTGCTATTGTGCTTTACCGATGGCTCCACCTATCAAATCCAGTGTGTGATCTAATTTTGTCAAGACTGATAATGTTGGAAAATGCAAAATATGTCAATGTGTCGTAAAAACAAAAGGTAACATGACAAACCTTTCTAACCACATGAAAAGGCATCATCCTTTGTCTTCGCAAAATAATGAAACGAGAAATATAAACGTGAATGCAATGAATAATTTGGATACTACTACTAGGTTAATCTACGTTAGTCTAAGCGCGCACTGCTATTTTTTTTCGTTGTGATTTAAAAGTGCCTTAAAAATAAAATCGTAAACGATTCATACGCGCATTTTTTAACGATTTATTTTCGCGCTGAAAAATATTCATATTAAGTGCATTTAAATAGGTAGATATATATACCTTATTTTATGTTTAAAAAAGTAAAATTTTTGATTATTTTTTATTTTTTAGACTTCACTAAAGTTTAAATTTGTGTAAAAATAATGTTTTATTTGTTAAATCTAATGCAAATTTTGATTCGATTTTTGAATCGATTTTCATGAAATCGATTCAAGACAATACGATCCGATCCACGAATCGATTCAAGGGCTTACGATCCATTACGATCCAAAAAATCGATTCAAAGAGAAAAATCGTGCATCCCTATATTGGACGTCGCTGGAGATATTGATATTAAGGATCCCAATACGCAAGGAAATAGTAAGCAGTGTGCCCAGGAATTGCAGTGCTACAATATATGGGATTTTGTTAACGGTGAATACACATACTTGTGTCTTAGAGGGGTTGAATTGGACTAAATTTAGTCTGTCCCAATCGGATACTCTAGATAACGTAGTCTCGATTTCAGACACAAGTTGTTCGCGGCTTTCCTCCATCTCGGACTGAGGGATATTTGCACGGTCCGTGTAACAAGCGTCTCCGGTACTGTCGTCCGCATAGTGATGAATGGAGTCATCCGACAGCATGTCATTGATATGCAGCAGTAACAGGGTCGAGACAACACGGAACTTTGTGGGACATCGGCGTTTTATGTCCATGCGGTCCGAGCAACTGCTATCAACGACGGCTTGGATACTTCTGTTGGACAAAAAGCTGGCAATCCATTCCCATAATCCCTTGGTCCATAAGAGCTTTGCAAGAAGACCTCTGTGCTAGACCCGATCAAAGGCCTTTCCGATATCGAGACTAACCGCCAGTGCTTCACCTCAAGTCTCGATAGCTTGCGCGCAACGGTTTGTGAGATACACAAGAAGGTTAAGATAAGATACACCTGTTAAGCGACGGTGGCGGAAGCCGTACTGTCGGTTACTCAGTAGATCATACAGTTCAAAGTACCCCAGGAGCTATGTATTAATGATACGCTCCGTCACCTTCGAGAGGAGGGAGGAGATTAGCGGAACAGACAGACAGACAGACCAAAGACATTTAAATTAAGTTATTGTTAATGGTACCTGATTTACATGAATACCCATTTAGTAAAAACTTGTTATTTTGAATAAGATGATGATGATTGATGATCGAAGAAGAAGATTGATGAAAAAGATGAAGAAGACAAGTTGTTGTTTTTTTTTGGGTTCAAAATGTTTATTCACTTGTTATTTTGACGTTACAAACAGACACTTTAATTTTATTTATTTCTATAGATTTTTAATAACCGCAAATGTTACTTACAACTTACACAATGTCAGTGATAAGCGAAGTAGATTGTTGTATGTGTTACTTAGTAACCATAAAATTGTTAATTTTACCACGTAAAACATTGTAAGTCATCTTGCCATGTGCTTCAGTATAACTAATTCCGAAGTAAAATGTTGTATGTATTACTTACAACAAAATACGTGTAAATTCAGCAACGTATATTGTTGTATGTAATCAATACCACATTTTATATAAGCAATATTTGAAATACGAAAAATATGTGCTAGTAGTATTACGTAATAAATATCAAATCAACACAAAAAATACGCGCGTGACATGCAACCTACAGCGAGTTCCAGCGTAGTATGTTTTATGTCACACATACGCGGGGTGAGCGCGCTCGTCAGACTCACACCGCCCGCCGTAAACTATTGCAAGTAATAAATACCACAATATACGCCGGGATAGTTCGGAACATACGATGTTATACTTCTGAAAACTACCGAAATTAATAGATTTTTGGATTTGATCTAATTGTTACAGGATACTATACATAAAATTAGACACTTTTACATGAAAAACACAAAATAGCAATTTTGTTGGTTACAACAACTTACGTGGGAGGTATCGATATGTTCATATGGCCATCAACTTGTTTACTCACTAGTCAGGTAGTAACCGAAACAGCCACGAACAATTTGTCATGTCGATATCAATCCTTAATTAAATTTCTTCGAATATTAATTATGATACCTAAGGTTAGTTCATGACATGTTTCAAAAGCGGCAGGTCCGGGGGCGGGGCGGATGCCCCGGCAGGCACGAAGCCCCGGTTCACAGGAGACCACGGGCCTGCGGCCTTACCATAAACCTTAAAACAGGTCAATAATTGAACTGCTGTCATTCTACCAACTGCAAATGTCACTTTGTAATGGTATATAAATATATAGGATTACAAAGGGATTCCAAAGTGACATTTGCAGATGGTAGAATGACAGCAGTACAATTATTGACCTGTTTTAAGAGTTCATGGTATGGGCCCAGGCTGGTGCACGCTGCAAGTCACAATTTTAGTTTTATTTTAACATGCTTCTATTAACTTGGAGAAGGGACACGACGGTATATCCGTCCCAACCGATTCATCCGACTGGGGAAGTACAGAATACCGCGGCTATAATAACCTCGTGTTGTGTTCCCGGCGGTGAGTACGGTAGCCAGAACTCACTGGAGAGGTTTTGTGCTGTTAGTGGGAAGACCAAAGGCTTGTCTTCTGCACTGACGGCACAAAATCTCTCTGTTCTTACAGGGTCAGCAGCACGAGTGTGACTCCCCTGGTGTTGCACTCGTCCATAGGCCATGGTAACCACTTACCATTAGGTGGGCCATGTGCTTGTCTGCGACCTAATTGGGGCAGCCACCTAGTTATCAAAAACTGATGACAACATAATAATTACAAATATTAATTAAAAAATAAATAATATAGGTGCTCGATGATGATTATTTTAAGCACCCTTTTTATTTTATTTTAGTTGTTGGTTTGATTTTCGCATGGTGTTTGTTTTTTTTATTATACAAAAAATTATTTCAATACTTTGGTCTTACAGCGTCCGCTGCCTTACGTGTATTAGGGGGTATGTAGGGGTCAGTCTGGTGTCCTTAATAAAACTCGCGAGTGTAACTTAACGTGTAATTAAACAGTAGTCAATGATACGGGGCCCTACGGGGTCAAGAATGAAGGCAACGAGTGATACGAGAACCAACAACTTTATTCCGTAGGCCACACTTTATTGAGGTTTATGTATACTTAACTACTAGTCGAGTGTCGGTTAGGGTACAGGTACACGCCACTACGAACGGTTGGCCAAGTGATTCACTCAACTTGGGTCCGGTCGTGCGAGGGTGATTGGCAGGCGTCCAGGCCGTCTCCGCTGGTAGTCCGGTCCGTCGGACTCTTAAGTCGTTGTGTCCAGCTGTACAGGTCATGCGGCTAGCCTCCGCCGGCAAGGTGTGAACACGGAACTTCAGCCGGAACGACGTCAATGCGGCCACTCAGCCGGAACGGAGCTAAGGCTTCTATTTCAGCCGGGACGGTGCCAAAGCTGTTACTTCAGCCGGAACGGTGTTCCCTTATACTGGGAACACAGCTTAACGCCTAAGTTAGGCAGGCAGGAATGTCACCGCGAACGTTTGAACGTGGTTAGTTTCTCGGATTATAACAATTCGTGACTACTGTTTAATTAATGTGGCTTTCATCATTGTAACATGGTACCTACATGCCTGTAATGGTGACCCTCTTTTCAGAAACTTTGCCTTCAGCTTACAGCTTCATCAGGCGAGGCGAAGTCAATTTGACGTCTCCTATATAAAAAATATGTTTTATTTTCATCATAAGCCTTAACTACGCGATTGTACCACAACCACAGGGACCAGAGTAAATGACAAAAATAAATAATAATTTAATTATAAAATAGACCAGAGGTCGAGTGGGCACCTCAAAATTATGTAGGGACGAATGGGCACTGGGGACGAATTCCAGGGGACCAGTGGGTGCTCACCCGATGGTTCGCTGAGGAATCAATGTCCCCGCGCTCAGCCCTCGCCGCCCGTCCAGCGGCGGCGCGTCTGATTGGTTAATTCTTTGTGTGACTCACGCATTAGAGCATATTATTATTCTGTGGGCCATGGCCTTATATGGTAAGGTTTTGCATCCGATCGCCAGTGTTGTGACGCGTGCTACAATCCCGCTATTTCCCGTTTGTCACTGAGGTACAAAATGCTATCACCGGAATCAGTGTTCACGTATGAAGGCTACGCATAAATCATGCAAATCATATGCATATTTTGCATGAAATTATCACTTAGCACAATGTTACATGCACGAAACAGGCAGATTGAAAGACGATACACTCGCACTCGACCAGTAGAAGGGGTAGTAGCCATCCAATTAACCAATAACATTATTCGTAACCACCGTAGACCGTCGTAGCTATCTGTAGCACTTCGTAGCCAGACGTAGCACTATAAAATTTTATATTATTGTAGGGTATGTGAATATTACTTCTTCATCTCGCCTGATGCTAAGTTAAAAGGAAAGTTTCAGGAACGAGGATCACTATTGCAGACGAATAATGCTACAATGGGCATCAAAACTGCCCACACCATCTTCTGCCGCACCATTAAGACCTGGAATTCCTTACCAGCTCACGTGTTTCCCTCCTCCTACAGTCCCGGGTCCTTTAAGCGGGGCGTGAAGGAGCATCTGATGAGGCCGTCAAGCTGAGTGCCACCATTGTAACATGGTACGTGTCTGTAATGGTGACCACCAGGGAGCTTACCATCAGGTGAGGCGAAGTCATATTGACGTATCTAATATATAAAAATCAATGCCACTTTTCGTTGTTATTTTATAATACAAGAACAGCTGAACCGATTTGGCTAATTTTAGTCTTGAAATATTCGTGGGTGTCCAGGGAAGGTTTAAAGGATGAGAAAACAGGTGCAGCGGGAACGGGAAAAATATGGCGGTACGAAGTTCGCCGGGACAGCTAGTCCTATATAAAAAAAAAACACTGGGAGTCTGTAGAGAGATCGAGCTGCATGACTGGACCATACTTCTATCGACCAGTCAGTCCATCTGACTCAACGATGGGCGACAAGAGGATGGCGCACACCTAGTGGCCCGGAATGGCGCACAGTGGCACAGAGTGGCGCCGAGTGGTCCACAAACAACGCGAGTCGCTCTCGGCACAAACAATATGAACAATTTACTATTATCAAAATTATTTGCTCCTCGCCGCATTTACACCGATGCGTAACTTTATTTTCATGTAAGAAACGCAGATTCAGAGGTGTTTGTATTTTATTGTATTGTAAGAGTAAGTGTATTGTACTTTAATTACTTACTAGCTTTCGCCCGCGGCTCCGCCCGCGTGGATGTCGGTTATCGCGACCAAACATAGCCTATGTCCTTTCTCAAGGTCTAACCTACCTCTATACCAAATTTCATCAAAATCGGTTCAGCGGTTTAGTCGTAAAATTGAGACAGACAGACAGACAGAGTTACTTTCGCATTTATAATATTAGTAGGGATTTTAAACATCTCTACTGCGGCTGCCTCTTTTCAGAGCAAGCCAGTGGGAATCGAGTTAAAAGGACCCTTCGCCCCTTCTATATGTCTTTGGTTTTAGTAGTAAACTTGTGTTACGGTGACTAACGGCGTACAACAGTCATAGCAGTGTATCCGGTGTGATCGGCGGCGGGCGCCCGGGGCCCTCGCACTGTCGCGTAAAACAATTATTGCTTTATTTTGATTGTCCGCTTCCCCCCTCCCCCCTCGGCCCCGGGGCCCCCTGGCTCCTCCGAGGGTCGTTCATTATTTATAGATGAGCGTCTAGGTAAACTGCCCGCGGACAGAGTACACAAGTATCTACACGCGCCGCCAACTGCCAGTGGCTCAGCGGCTCAGCGGCTCAACGATAACTCGCCAAATGCACGGGAGTTCCCGGGAACCGAACTATGCGTTGGTCGGAGATAGAAATATAAATAGAAATATTTATTTGCATGAAACACGGTGAGAAAGTTGTTACATTATTTTCAGAAAGTGCAATACATTTTACGTAGGACCTAATACTTAATATAGTTGGTGAAATGTAGGTGTTAATTCACCTCTGCTTAACCCTCCGGGGCGTATAGAGGCGTGATTAAATGTATACCTAATATATTTAGTCAGTAGGTATTCACAATAAATAATATCTAACAATAGTTTTGAGTATCTAACAAACCAATATACTTATAAATAAATAAATAAAAAAATATTGTAGGACATTCTACACAACGCTATCTAGACCCAAAGTAAGCATAGCTTAACTAGCTTGTGTTATGGGTTCTAGAATGCGGAGAAACATACTTAGATACATTTTTTTTTGTAAATACATACATATTATACATAGAAACACCCAGACCAATGCAAATATTCATATTTCATGCACACAAATATTTGCACTGAGCGGGGATCGAACCCGCGCCTCCTACGTAGCGGCCGCGTTCACTACAGCTACGCCACAGAGGCAGTCAAATTAACATTTTACACATTATTAACAAAATAACAATATAATTGACAAACTTTCAGTGTGAGATTGAATTAGTGAACACTGTTAGGTGTATGTTTTAATTTCATTCATCAGAGCCGTCCGCGGGCTGGACGGTGGACGCGATCTAACTAGAGACTGTTTTATAATAACTAATTATAACTATGATTTCGTTATTTTGTTAAGGTGATTACATACGCGAATGACTTTTACCATACAAATGCTCAAGGTCATTCGCTTATATTTGAACCGTAATTATCAATAAAAGTAATTTTAATAGATAACTTTATAGGAGACGGTTACTAACTAAGAAGGTCACGTCATGCTAATACACTTATTTAACATACATGTGAAATTTTAGATTATTTGGATACATATTGTAGAAAATATTTGGTTTCATAAGAAAGAGTAGAGTGATGTTCAGAGCCTCTTTTCAACTATTTCCTCCTTTTTTATTTAATTTATGAAAAGGTGAAGTTACTCTGTATATCCTGTAGTATGCAGGCATGTGAAATCCAGATCTGTAGGTTTTATGGTTAAAAAGAAAAATGGTTTCAAAAATACCGATTTTTCGATGCTGATCTGATTCTGGGCCTTAATCGCATCACGCGGCGAAGTTATACCTATGTGTGGTGTAGGCCACCGTGACGTGCTATAGCGGTCGCGTCTCGGGCCGCGTGCTAGAGGGAGAGGGATGAAGCACCGTATACAATATGACAATTATTACATTTTAAAACCTATTGGTTCCCGGTGCAGTACAATAGCGCCACCCCATCTCTTCCTGTGGGTGTCGTAGAAGACGACTGAGGGATAGGACTGTTCTCCATCCGACAGTAGACATACAGCCCATGACAAAGTGCCCGCTATACGGTAATAGGCTCATCCCCTATTACGTAGGCCCTAAAATCGTAGTTGGCGAAATGTGAGTGTTCAAACACTTCTGCCTACCCCTTGGGGAATACACGGCAAGAGTATATTATGTATGTATGTATGAACATTTTAGGACGAATGACGATGACCTAAGTGGATGAAGCGTCGGTAGCTTAGTGGTTAAGGAGTCGGCCTTACGATCGAGAGGTCCCGGGTTCGAATCCTGGCCATTACACTACCGACGTGAACCCACTCCTAGCACAAGCAATTTAGCTTAGCTGGAGGGGTTAACGGGAATATGTAATCTATAAGATAGGGGAGGCCTATGTCCAGCAGTGGACTTCCTATGGCTGAAATGATGATGATGATGATGATGAATTTATAACATTAGTGAGAATGAAGTGAACTAAGAAATTGATCTGCGTGCACAACGGACAAGCGTTAATTCCCAGTCGCATCCGAAGCTTTTCAGCTCGGAATCTGGGGTCCGCTTTACCAGTCTTAACTACAGATTTGGCTAGACCTCGATATTTTTTCGTGAAGCGATTGCCATCTGACCTCCACAGCCCAATGATAACATTAGGCGATATCGAAGCTTTGCAGCTGACCGTTGTTGTTTTTGGATTTTTTAGGGCTCCAACTACCCGTAACGACTGCCATAGATGTTCTTATGGCAACCGGGACCGACGGCTTAACGTGCTCTCCGAGGCACGACCAGACCAATGCAAATACCCATATTTCATGAACACAAATATTTGCACTGAGCGGGGATCGAACCCGCGCCTCCTGCGTAGCGGCCGCGTTCACTACCGCTACGCCACGGAGGCTGTCACAAGATTTCTTTAACTAACTAATTATGATGCAGACGCGGTCGGGCGCCGCTGTAAGCTCACTGAGGTAAGTAATGAGCCGTCGCAGCGCATCACGACGAGGACAACTGCTCAAGAGTTGTGACACCCACAGAACTGAAACTAAAGTTTTATTAAAAAAGTTAACGAATAACATTGAATTACAAATCGTATTACGTCGCACAAGTCATTTTTACCAACTTTACAGGAGATGGAAAATACTGTCGTGCGTTGAGAGGCCAATGAGGAGTTTTCCAGTAGGTATAATAATCAGTTGGTTTTTATATCATCAGAAGATAGCGCTAGCATAGCTTTTGGTAAGTTTAATGTACTCTGTGGTTTGTTTGTAGTATTTTTTCATGACATTTGCGATGTTGCCAAAGTTTAATTTCATTTACCCATATTATAATAGATAAAATAAATAAAACGCTTAATTCTTTTCGCGTCACTGTCTGTAATTTAAAATAATAATATTATATTTAAAATAATTATATCAGAAAAAATTACAAATTATTTATGTAAAGTAAATCATTACAAAACCGAAGAATATTTTTTCCATTAATTAGGGAACACTAGAAGTGACACCACACTCTTCTTACCAAAAGTGCTGGCTGCGCCATCTAGCGCGTCTTTAGGAACCCTAAAAATACCTACTAGAAAACTGCTCATTGACTTGCGCGCTGTCAGTATTTTGCGCATTACGGCTACAAATTGACTGAAATATTTATCATGTGACCAATGGTTAGACGCGGAATGAGCAGCTCTATCCAATGGCATCAAAATATCACGGAAATTATTGGCTCTTCTTTTCTTGCTAGCGTGAATTCCCAGTCGCATCCGAAGCTTTCACCTCGGAGTCTGGGGTCCGCTTTACCAGTCTAACTGCGGATTTGGCTGGACCTCGATATTTCCCGTGAAGCGACTGCGTTCTGACCTCTACAACCCAATGGTGTCAAATCATTCACGACAAATAAAAGTCAGGTCAGGTGACCTTTCACGGGGTCGCTCGCGGACGAGGCCAGCCGTATGGCCACCGGCGAAACTTTTGTTATTTTTGCCTAACATTACAAAGTCTACCTCACGATAAATATCCGTTTGTTATGTTTAGCCGTTCACCTCTTTGTTCCGATCCACTCGTCCGGAGGGCCGCGGGGGAAGGGGGCAGGGGGCAGGGAATGGGGGGGGGGGGGGATATAACAAAAAGTTCCCAACAACAACACTTTATGCACGTTTGAGTTTGCGCCTCACAACATGGCGCTATTTATTGTGAAACAACGTTAGCAGCCTAACTAGTGGGTCGATTTGGTTGGATGGTTTGATTTGGTTTTGGAGGAACTAGTGCTTAACAAAGTCTTAAGGACGCTTTCTCTCGATACCGTAGGGGTTTGAACGAAGCGGAAATCGAACCGCGTACCAGTCGGAATCGTTCATAGGGCAATTACAATTTCGATCGACACCTGCCGATCAACGGAAGAGGTTGGGGCAGGCTGCTGTACGTGAAACTCTGAGATGCAACGAGCCAAATGCAATCGAGATCACCATTAAGATGATGAATCAGCAGGAAACGATCCCGTGACTTGTGGTACTCAAACGCTCTACCGCCTCGCCAGACTTCTTATTACAATTTTTATAAAAGTTCGTTTCGCGCTTTGCAAGCAATTGTTAGTAGAGGCAAGGAGTGCTGCTGAGTGTGGAGTGGGAGGGATTAGCGTGTAATCGGGTGATTACCGCACAGTAGCGTGTACCACTCGAGTGGTCGGCCAGCGGCGCCTGATAGCGCACAATCTCGGCAATGTCGGTGACGAGTAGCCGCGCTAATTACATCCTCGTATCGATAGGACGGCACTGATTTGTGTTGGTGCTAGATAACGAACGGAAGGTCAGAAGTGGGATTAGTGAATACGGCGATTAAAAGTTTTACTCTAAGTGAGATGTTGTTTTATTTAAAGCTGAGGCATTTTACTTGTTTCGTTGGTAAGTCGTAGGTAGCTGGAATCTATTTTCGGGAAATTCTTATCGTTCACGTCCAATGCTACATAGTAATGCTGCCGGTCGCACAGGTACAACGCGCGGGGGCGAGTCTGACAGGCGGATGAGCGAGCGAGGCCCGGGCCGCAGCTGCGCCGCGCTCCCGCATGTGTCACGACGCTCCGGTGATGTATGGCGGCGTCTCCGACGATGACCCGAGCCTGACGTCACATGTATACCTACCGGATAATCGACCGCGGAGATGTCTACTGTGATTTGTATCCTAAAATAGATCAAATCTGATCTAAGAGACAGCCTCTGCGACGTAGCGGTAGTGAACGCGGAAGTTACGCAGGAGGTGCGGGTTCGAACCCCGCTCAAGGCTAATATTTGTATGCATAAATATGGGTATTTGCATTGGTCTGGTTGTGCCTCGAAGAGCACGTTAAGCCGTCGGTCCCGGTTGCCATACGAACATCTATGGCAGTCGTTACGGGTAGTTGGAACCCTAAAAAGTACAACAACAATGGTCTTACTGCAATGCTTTGATATCGCCTAATGTCACCATTGGGATGTGGAGGTCAGATGGCAGTCGCTTCACGGAAAATATCGAGGTCCAGCCAAATCTGCAGTTAAGACTGGTAAAGTAACGCAAGACTTCGGAGATATACGATTATGTTTGGACAGGATGTAGAACAGTCAAGAATACAATTTTTGTTTTATTACCAATGGCGGCAGACGAGCCAGTGCGACAACCCAAACTATGACAGATGCTGCGACATTCCGCAGGTGTGTCTCCACGCTAACTTTCGTACGTAACTTCGGCAGGTGCTGTCTGTGTCCATTAGACTTAACACCCAGCTTTGTTCTCGTATGGGACGTAGGGTGGCGACGACGTTCTTGTTTCTGATGTTATTGTGCATGTTTATAAATAGAAACGGGTTTAGGTATAATACTTGCGTCGATAAGTGTTTATGGCAGAAGGGAACGGTAACTTACACATTTTTATAATATACTAGCTGCCCCGGCGAACTTCGTACCGCCATATTTTCGGCCCGCGTGGTATTCAAATCCCGTTCCCGCTGCACCCTTATCACTTAGGGGTATGAAAAATAGATGTTGGCCGATTCTCAGACCTACTCAATATGCTCTCAAAATTTCATGAGAATCGGTCAAGCCGGAGGAGTACGGGAACGAACATTGTGACACGAGAAATTTGGGTGATATACCTATAATTAAGATTCTCAGTTATGTTTCACCGAAGGGGTAAGCACATTTCGTTGGTTATCTCGGCGGTGAAGAATACAGGAACAACCCATATCCTCCCGTGTGTGCGGTACATTAAGGGTAGGTATCAGTGGCGAAAGTTGTTTTCAAGGGGTAAGCAGGTAACAAAAACCTTACCTCGTATAGATTTCTGGGCGTACAGATTTCAGACACTGAATTTCATATAGGTACCTACTACATTTTGGTTACTTGATTTCAGATTTTGGATCTCAGAATCATCTCTACCACGGGTTTCCTTTTTAGAGCAAGCCGGCAGAAATTGGGTTATAGGGAGTCCTCGCCACTGTTGTCGAATCTTGAATATACGGCCATCGAAACCGGCATCAGCAGTGCCTTTGTACCACAGGGAACACGCTAGCACCTACGGAAAATTCCTGCCGATACGACGCGGCAGCGACCCTGGCGACATGTGGGTAATATGGACAACTTGGTAATCTTGGGTATATACCTCACACCCTGCTAATTGAAACGAGTCATTCATCATCTCGCGATCGTGAAATTCGCGAGCGCGCGCGAGTTGGCAATTTTCGATTTTGAATTATTTTTGTGTCATCAACTCGCCCGATTGTGAAAATATGACGTATTTGTGATACAAAAACGTTGTAATAGATTAAATTGGGTACCTATTATTGAAACTTGAGACGGTATGTATGCATGAGTCGTATGATGTACCTACCTGCGGGGATAACTGCACAAAAAATCACGGACCTACCTGCCTATTTAATTTATTTTTGCTAAAATACGAAATGTGCTCATTTTGTGCATTTTAGCGGTAGGTAGACCGAGGCTCCTAGGAGCCTTTTTTATACCACTTAGGTGACATACAAGCACACGGCCCACCTGATGGAAAGTGGTTACCGTGGCCTATGGACGTATGCAACACCAGGGGCGTCGCACTCGTGCTGCCGACCCTGAAGAAACCTTCTAATGCCCTTCTTGAAGAACCCCATATTGTAGTCGCTTGGGAAAACCACCGCGGGGAGTTCATTCCACAGCTTGAGTGTGCGTGGGATGAAGTTCCTTTCATACCGCACAGTGCGCACCGTTTCCGATTGCAATGTGTGAGGATGAATTCCCCGCCTATGGCGAGAAGTGCGATGATAGAATGTAGCTGTGGGAATCATGTCAAACAATTCATCTGAGCACAAACCATTGTATAGGCGGTAAAACACACACAGTGAAGCAAAGTCTCTCCTGAGACTGAGAGGTTCCACATCGCCTGTGATTATGGGATTGCCGACGAGCCTCAACGCCCGTTGCACCGAGTCGAAAGGGTCAAGCTGGCACGCAGGCGCTCCGGCAAAAAGGTGACAGCAGTATCCCATGTGGGGCCGAACCTGTGCCTTATAAAGGAGGAGGAGGCCTCGAACTAGTCCTACACCTCCTACACCTGCTAGGCAACAGAGCAGATCGAACACTAGACTAAACCGCCTTGGCCTTGACCCATCCACGTTAAAAGAACGTGTAGTGTAGATTATAATGTATGCAGACGTCAGTCTCCAAAGCCACAGAATAAATAATAGCCTAAGCGATTCAGTCCAAGCACGACCTTCCATGGTACGACCTGAATTTAGTTACTTTTTAAAACTGCTTTCGGTCATGTCAATCAGGGTATTGATTCCGAATAAAGCTAAGGAGACATGCAAGTTAGGACAAATCTATTAAATATTTGTCGTGACGACGCGACGCATAAAAAATTATGCAAATTAACTAGTTATTCAAATCTACAGCATAAAAGCCGTATAATTATGTCAAACCAGAAGAAGACAGTAGGTATGTGTAGTGGAACTAATTAATCTTAAGCTCAGAAATTATAAGCGCGGATGCAACCGTTATCAACCTTAGAGTGTACCTACATTGCTATCAACCCAAAAAAATCATATTAACATTACACTACATTCATTAATAATTCATAAGTGCAACTAACTATTAGGTAATATTTTTGGTACCTAATGCATCAAACCCAAACGTCACTATAGGTGCACTAATATACAGTATAGATACAATCGTTACGTAGGTACCTACCTATCTGCCTACGCTTGGCAACACGGATAATTTATATGATATATAATATGAGTGATACACGTGCTCTACATTATAATGTATACCTACTCTATAATCATCAAGGCTGATGATGATGTGGGCAATATGAAGATGGAATTGATTATTCTATCCTAGCAGAGACATCTGTACGACGCTGAAATAACTTATCCCATAAGTAATTCAGAAGTTTCAGAACAATGCCATCTATTACAATACGGTGTGTTGCCAAGTTAATAAATATTTTCCGAGAATAGATTTAGGATGGGACGAACATTGCAAGGGTCACCCATCGATTAAGACGACTGTTGGAAGGCATTCTACAGTTTTATTTGCTGAAGTAAATTGGGACTAGACCCGACTAAAAGTAAAAAAAACTCGAGTAGTAGTCGTATTTTTTCAATTCCCAAAGTACTTAATAAATATAACAATCAATTTAGAAATGTAATTTGTCATGTATTTTAAAATCGATATTAAAATACCTACCTATTATAAAATTTTGGGATATCATCCAATCACTACGACGGTGGTTTATTATTTTTCAGCACTGGCAATATTATGGTTATTTTTAGCAGACGCCCGAGGGTGACTGTCATGTTTGTGTTAAAGCCTCCGGAAAATTGCACAAAAATCAGAACGGCACAAAGTTCTTCAATATGGGAAATATTTTTACCTAGTTCTATTTAGAAATTAGAAAAAAATATTTAAATCACAGTAACATAAATATTATGTGATTTCCCATATAAATCAGCGCAAGTACTTGTAAATAAATGCGACGTAGTGTAGACTGCACTTAATATTCCGAATGTCAGTTCTAATAATTACTTATTGATTTTGAGCAGCGGCCAGCCCTTTCCGATCTTCGGTGCAGTAATGTTTGAATTCCACACTCCTACATTTTTTCTTTACGTGAGTATTGAATATTTATTTTAGATTTAAATTGTAAAATTTCATTATAAGTAGGTAAGTCTACAGCCATACTTCAAATAAAATTGTTAGAGTATTTTAATTCATTTTAATGTCATATAATGCAAAATAAAACATGCATGATTAATTTTGGTATCTATTTGGAGGAAGAGTAAGTAATGTGAATAAATTAATATTCAGCCATGGTCGAAATGCAACCATTATTCCTACGTTCTTTTTCTCCCTTTTTTGAGCGCGCGATATGCTGACGGCGAATGTCTCTGTGAAATTATTATGTAAATGCAGTAAATTATGTGTAAATACATTCTGAAAAAATATGCTACTAAGCTCTGCTATTTTTATAGTAGTATTTATTGTGAAATACACTAGACCTACCTGCGTTTGACTAAAGGTGTATCTAGAGCTTATGTTTTTCACAAGTTTTTCACTAAAGGTGCATCTAGTGCTCATGTTTTTTTGCAATATTTTAATTAAAAACACAATACAACATAATATAGAGATTTAAATCTCTATAGTTTTAACAACATTTATTTTATTTTATTTGGCACTTTAGAGCATTAATACCTCATATAAAGGTACCAAATATTTAACAACAAACACTTTAGATAAAGTATTATTTCTCTAAGGTGTCAAGTAAAATAAAAATGTTGTGAAAATCCATAAAGATGTAAATAGGGAAAAACAACATGAGCTCTACACGCACCTTAACGGAAAATTATATGAACTTGGAATATCAATGTTATCGTATCGTGTTATAATGTTATCGTAATGTTATAATGTTTCTATCAATAAAGAATTAAAAAAAGACGTGTGGCACTCGGGGACTGCCGCGGTAAAGCTATTGCATAGCATTTTTTATCAACTTATGTAATTAAAAATTAATTACGTTAAAAAACACCCCCACTCCGAGCTCGCACGAATCGAGACGAGTTGCTCCGAATACGTTTTTATTTACGGAATTTCTGGATTCGGTCTCCACTCCACGCTCAAGGCCCGCGATAGAAGCTATGCAATAGCTTAAAAAATATCAAGTACAATGAAGAAAACACATAAGTAAATGGTTTAAATGGCATAAATAGCAAGATTCTGCAAAGAAACAGCAAGGTGCGATGGGGTGCCGTAGAGATGTATTTACCACGCTCTCCCATAAAGGGGGAAAATGATGAAGCGATCCTTTCAGCTGGATCTTCCGATCCACTGAACCGACAAACGTGGACCTTGATAAATAAATCGAACAAGCTGGAACTCAATCGGTTCAGCTTTTTTCATCTAACTTTTCCTGTAACACAGGCAAAAGAAATAAAACTTCGTAAACCGACCACAAAAGGTTAACCCTGCACTGATTTTTGGAACAGTTTTATAAGCCTACATCTGGGGTCTCAAGTGTATAAATCCGTCAAAGTGTATATAGCTTCGTCGGGCTAAAAGTAAAAAATAAAATAACAAATAAATCGCGATAGAATCCGTTAGAAAATGGTTTTATTTCAATGTATAAATCCGGTCATGGCCTCACATTTTGCATACTTAAGTAGGTAGGTACCTGAAGCGCAGCACTGATTTATATCTAATTTTAAGAGGTTAACACACTATTTACTAAAATTGTATTTATTTTGAAACAGTTTTCTTTAGTTTGGTAGCTATGTTTCTTGTTACTAAATTGATCTGATGTTTGGTACGAACGATCATTTGCTTTTAATACCTTGGTTATTTTTTTTCTTGGTTCATTGGTTGGTGGTCGTTTTGAGACTTTGCAGTCAAGATTATTCTAACACTGACAATACGCACCTTTAGTCGGATGACAAAATAAATTACATTTTGTAAAGTGAAAGCTTCTTTCGGGTGCATTGTGCATGTGCAGTAATAATAGAACATTTTAGGTGAGCAAATATCATGAAACTCGCGTCGTCATCTCCAGTCAAAAAGATTAATTTATTTGAAATAAAGTTAATACATAGAAATAAATAAATACATATCTATATTTATAATTTTGTTCTTTTATTTTTATTTGTATTGTTAATGTTGTATATTTTATTTGTGGTATGAAAGAACAATACCTACATTGCTTTAATTTATCAATAAATAAATTGAATTAAAAATAAATAGAAATATACAGTAAAACATTGGTGTATTGTTTTATTCTCGGATGTGGAAACACCTCATGAGATCCTCCTTCTTTTGCAAAGTGTTTTTGAGTTTTTGAGTTATCGGGAAAATCATGAACGTTGAGTTCATGATTAATGATATAAAAAATATGATTTGTGGTTAAAAAATAAGCTTTGCACAGGCTTCATCAATTTTGCCGACTCTCAAATTTTATTGATCGACTCTCCCCTCTCCCCCTCCCTCACACCCTATTCGGTTTTTTGATCTGGCAATTCTGTAGTAAGTAGCGTCCCGTGCTGCCAGTTCCTTAGTTTTTTCCTGAATTTAGTGGGAATAAGTCTGTACGCCGAGGTTTTCTTAAACATTTTATAAGGTGTATACAGCTGTATAACGTAGTTCACTTTCATTTTAGTTTGTTATAATTAACACCTCTCTCTTATAATAATGAAAATAAGTTATACCTATGCAATTAAAAAACACTTTTACTAAAGTGGCTGGCAGGGGCAGGTATTTGCTAAAGATAGAAACAATAAATAATATTAAATCAAGGCAAAAAAAAAATAAAAAAATAAGTTTAAAACTAAAACCCGACTACTTAAAATCACGCTCTGAAAAGTATTAAACAAGAAAATATCTAGGATAGCCGTGGTCGTATGCCACTTTTCCTTAGAATAGCATGTATGTATCGTTTTAATATAGTAAGTGGCATACGACCACGGCTATCCTAGATATTTTCTTGTTTAATACTTTTCAGAGCGTAATTTTTTAGTAGTCAGGTTTTAGTTTTAAACTTATTTTTTTATTTTTTTTTACTTTGGGGCACCCAACAACAGAACTATAATTTATGCATATTTGAAATGTGCTAAATTTGATACCACACACGGCATATTTATCTCAAATTATTTTTTCAACACAGTACTTTATGGCCGCTAGAGGGCGCCACATTAGATTTAGTGACACGTTATATATAGCCTATAACCATCGGACGATCAAGACGATTCTAACGATATGCTATATGTCCAGTTCTATCAGTAGTTGAGCAGCTATGAGGGAACAAACGAACATACATACATACATAGCCTGTCAAAATCATAACCCTCCTTTGGCTTCGCCGTAGTCGGGCAAAAATAAGCAGGGTAAATATCTTTAGGAGTTGGCAACACTGCTAACGTCAACGTCAAAATTGCACATTTTCCCCGAGCCGATGCACCGAGAAATGAGAATTTGTGTGTTAAAAACGATGAGCACGCAAACTAAACGGAAAATGTTAAGTTAAAGTGTCCAGCACACCCCTTAGGCCTTAAGTGACGAACCAGTGCGAATGCGCGCCCAGACTGCCATATACAAAGCTGGAAGTAATGTACCGCGCAACTGGTGAAATAACAAAGGTAAACAAATGATATTCAATAGGATACCTATCGGCAAATCGCTGTTATTTGTAAAGAATACTAACTGATAATAATTCTATTGTTGTGTGCCAAGGGTACAGACAGTCATTTAATTCAAGGTTTTGTAAACGAAAAGCAACCAATTTTGTCTGACTTGCTCTTATCACATCATCATCACATTAAGATAAATATCGCGCTGTAAGATCTCCTTGTATTTACATATTTAAAATCATTCATACTTTCTCTCCAAGAGAACTCGGGCTTCATAAGGTTGGTAATTCGCTTCTAGGCAACTGTATAAAAATATTGAGTAAGATTCCCCAGGATTTGGTTGACATGCCACTTAACAAGTTTAAAATGGAAGTGAAATAGTCTTTAATGAGAAAAGGTTATTAGAAAGTAGATGAATATCATAATGATAAAAATGCATGGTCATCGTAATCTTAAATCGTAAATATAAATTGTATACAAAACCATATTAAAAAAAAGATAATCTAGTTCTCTGAGTTTCTTGCTATTATCTTCTCAATAGAACCAATTTACTGAACCAGCGAAAGAATCATTTTCAAATGATTTATTTTACTTAAATTGTTTTTTTTTACTTGACATAATTGTAATATTTTGACATTCATATACGTATGCTCCTTATGTGCCTAAACTGAATAAACGAAATTATTCTTTGATTCTTGGAGTCCAGTATATAAGACCCACACATACAATACTCTTGTCATCTAAATAGCCTATTGCAGCAACTCATCCTATGAAATTAAATAAATTATGAAGAGAAATTTTGAAACAAATATTTCTTTAGAGAAACATTGTGCCGCACCTTTGTAAATGTACAACATGTCTGTTGTTGTTGCAGCATGTTGAAGATAAAGAATAAACAGATTGATGTAGAGGAGTTTGCCCTGGAATACATCAAACATGACGCACTGGTCAGGAGGTACTCACACCGGGGCAATAAGGTTAGTGTGTTGGAAATATTTGTTATCAATTCTTTCCTTACCTTTAAAAAAAAGGACATTATAAAGGACACTTCAATTTCTATATTTTTACATCGAGAATTTTTGCGACAAAAAAAAAATCACAATCAATCAATTTGACTTCACTTCACCTGATGGTAATCTAAAGGAAAAGTCTCGGATAACAGGGTCACTATTATAGACACGTACCATATTACAGTGGTGGCACTCAGCTTGTCGGCCTCATCAGAAGCTTTTAATACCTTACTTAAAGAACCCGGACTGTAGGAAAATACAGATGAGTTAATTAGGAATTCAAGGTTAATGGTGCGGCAGGAGAAGGAGTCACAAAACTGCTTCGTTCTTGTTGCAATATTCTGCATTGTATGCAGGTGATTTTCCTATATAGGAAAGGTGATACCTCCATGCGAGATTAAATAAATGTGACAAATATTTAATACTAGTTGATGCTTGGGGCTCTGCCCGTGTGGAATTGTGATCCCGTTCATCTCTGATAGTAATGTGATGATATATATCGTCGGTATAATGGCAGAATTAAATAACTCCGATTTTGGCCAAATTGACCTTTTACCATTTTCGAGAACCCTAAAATGTGCCGCATCTTTTGGTCTAACAAACATTCCTATATCTCAATCCAATCCAAAAATAAATCCATTTTCGTGTTTCAATTGAAGAAATGGATATGTTTAATTGAACACTAAATATTATAAGAAAAAATGACTAACTCTATAAATAAATGAACAACTGTGACTTCTGATCACTTGAGTATGAAATGAATTAGCTAAATTGAGTTGTTTAGTTCTACCACGAACGAAAATATTCTAAAGAAAGCAGGCATGTTGAAGGAAAACTAAACAATTTGAGTTATTTAATTCAGGCAGTTATGAGCATTCTTTCGTTTTTAAATAATTATTTTTATGTATTTCTCCTTCGAGAAAATATACATTTATAAGAGATTCTAATCAAAAAAATGTCAATAGGTGAAATTATTGAATATTTCTATTTATAGTATTCGCACGTAAGCAAAGTTATCGTACAACTCAGTTGTACAAATTGGCGCGAAATAATGTAAACATCAATGACAGCTATCCGTAAGGTGGAGTGTGGGGTCCGGGAGAGGGTGAACGCGTGCCGACATGATTGAGAGCATTAGTGCATCCATTAGATAATGTGAAGGACGTCAACTATTTTATCATGGATTCAAGGGGTAGATTTTTTTTTAGGACACGTCAATTTGACTTCGCCTCGCCTGATGGTAAGCTGAAGGCAAAGTCTCTGAAAAGAGGGCCACCATTACAACACGTACCATGTTACAATGGTGGCACTCAGCTTGACGGCCTCATCAGATGCTTTTTCACGCCCCGCTTAAAGGACCCGGGACTATAGGAGGAAGGAAACACGTGAGCTGGCAAGGAATTCCAAGTCTTAATAGTGCGGCAGAAGAAGGAGTCGCCGAATCGCTTGGTTCTTGATTGAATATTCTGCACCGTATGCGGGTGGCATCTAAGTCCTGCACGTGTTGTCCTATATAGGAAAGGAGAGGGTGGGATTACTTGGAAGAGCTCATCAGAACATTCACCATGGTAGAGACGGTAAAAAACCGCCAAAGATACCACATCTCTACGCAACTGCAAAGGCTCGAGGGTGTTAGTGACCTCAGGATTCCCAATAATGCGGACATCACGTCGCTGCAACCTGTCGAGAGCATCTAGTAAGTACTTTGCGGAGCCATCCCAGAGATGCGAGCAGTATTCCACGCAAGAGCGAATTTGTGTCTTGTAGAGAAGACACCGCTGCTCCGGCGTGAAAAAACGTCTCACTTTGTTCAGGACTCCGAGTTTACGTGAGGCTGTTTTGATGATACTCTCGATGTAGTTTTTGTTGTTCAGTTTGCAGCGAACATCCATACCTAGGATATTGAGATTGTCCTGTAGTGGCAGTGGCGTGCTCTGAAGAGTTGGAAGGGGAAGGAAAGAAGATACCTTTGCTGTAAACGCACATGCCTGCGTCTTCTTGGCATTGAACTCAACCAGGTTTTCAGAGCCCCCATTGTGAAACGAGGTTCAGGGTCCGGTCAAGTTCAGTGACGAGAAGTTGCCTCCTTTCCGCGATATCAGACTGCTTGGCCGCAGGATGTCCGTGATAACTCCCGTGTAAGGTGCTATCGTCTGCATAGCAATGAATGCTGCCAGTGGATAGCATGTCGTTGATATGCAGAAGAAAGAGAGTGGGTGATAAGACGGACCCCTGCGGCACGCCAGCATTTACCTGCAGGAACTCCGAAGTTCGACCATCACAGAGGACGCGAATACGGCGCCCCTGCAGGAAGCTAGCCACCCAGTCGCACAGTCCGGAAGGCAGACCAAAGGCTGGTAACTTGGAAAGAAGCGACTTGTGCCAGACTCTATCGAAAGCTTTGGCGATGTCAAGACTAATTGCCAGTGACTCGCCATGCTTGTCCATAGCCTCACCCCAAAGATGGGTAACGTACGCCAGAAGATCACCCGTTGACCGCTTCGGTCTGAATCCGTATTGCCGGTCCTTGATTAAGGAATGATCCTCTAGGTGACGCATGAGCTGTTTGTTAATTATGTGCTCTAACACTTTGCACAGCACTGAGGTGACGGCTATGGGCCGATAGTTGCCTGGGTCCGAGCGATCCCCCTTCTTGGGGATCGGCTGCACATTCGCCTCCTTCCAAGCCGATGGCACTGTACCCGAGATGTATGACATCCGGTACAGTCGCGTCAGCACTGGAGACAACTCCGCTGCACATTTTTGAAGAACCACCGCTGGAATACCATCCGGTCCGCTGGCTTTCCGGACGTCGAGTGACTGCAGCACACCACGGACATCGCGCTGCCTGATGCGGATCTCAGGCATTGCGTGGTCACAGACGGGTAATGTTGGTGGCTGCTTACCGCAATCATCGATTCGGGAGTTTGCCGCAAAGAGATTAACCAGCAGATTTGCTTTCTCTTGCGGCTCATGGGCCAGGGATCCATCAGGGTTGCGCAACGGGGGCAGCGAAGGCTGGCAGAAGTTGGCTTGCACGGCTTTGGCCAGTCGCCAGTAGCCACGGCTGCCCGTGGGATGCGCCACTAGCTCCTGACCAAGCCGCGCTATGCGCTGGGCATCCGCTCTGACGTAAGCCCCCTTGCAGACCTTTGTGGCTTTATTGTACGCTGTCTTGAAGTGGCCCACGTTGGGATCGCGTGTGGCGCGCGCCCTTACCCAGGCGCGGTACGCAGACTGTTTTTGATTGACAGCCTCCGGGCACTCGCGGCCGAACCAAGGGCGCGCTCTGCGGTCACCGGTGACATCAGTGTATGGGATATAGTATTCCATACCTAGACTGATCTCACCGGCGACAGCAGTAGCACTATCCGATGGGTTCTTACCTTCAAAGCAACGTGCAACCCACGGGATGGACGCAAAATACTCACGCATCCCATCCCAGTCCGCTGACGAGTAGTGCCAGAGACGCCGCTTCCCCTGCGCGGGTCGTGGGGGCGCTGTGATTGGCACCTTAGAACAGACCAGACAATGGTCGGAGTTGCCTAAAGCGGCACGCACCGAAACACTGTACTGGTCTGGGTGACTCGTCAGCAGAAGGTCTGGAAGGGAGGGTGTTAGGCCCGACCTTCTTGGTATCCTAGTGACCTCGCGTACCAGTTGGGTCAGGCCATGCGCCAGAGCGAAAGCGTGAGCGGCTCTTCCCGCATGGTCAGTTTTGGCGGAGCCCAACCAGATCTCGTGGTGGGCGTTAAAATCCCCCAAAAATACCAGTTCCGCGTTTGGAAACCGCTCCTGCGCATCATCTGCAGCCTGACTCAGATATTCGAAGAGTCGAGTTGTCTCGGTATCTCCTGTATGGGAACGGTAGAGGCACACATAGATCTGACTCGTAGAGCCATGGTCTACGTGTACCCATAGGGTGGAAAAGGATGGGTCCTCTAAGCAGCGCAGACGGCGACAACAAACATCCGCCCTAACAAACACGCACACCCCGGCCTTTGCACGGAAATTTTCCTCCATAACGTAGCCGGGGTAGAGCAAGTAAGACGTGTCGTCAGGGCGGCGTATTTGCGTCTCCGTCAGAAAAAGCATGGCTGGATTCGCCGTCTCGAGGTGTTGGTGGACGGCGTTGATGTTTGCATGGAGCCCACAGATGTTTGTGGACTCCACCTCAAAAAGCGAGCTTGTGGGAAGTTGAAGAGCCGCTGTGTAACCATGCTCTTTGTTCTGCGCTGCCATGATTGATGTATGCCATGCCTTGCCATGCCATGCCATGCCATGATTAATGTAAAGCAAAGTATTTTTTGTTCTAGTTGATTTTACGAGTAGAAGATTTATAATAAGTAATTTATTTGATTTTATTAGATTGCCATACCTAATTATGTTGATTTTGATTTTTGTACTTTTACGTTTATTTTTTTTTTAATAAACAATGTTTCTTCTGCCAACCCAGGTTTTTTATTTCATGTGAGATCAATAATCAGTGATAAAATTATACAAATTAACTTTCACTAAGAATGCCTAACTTACATGTTTAAATATTTCATTAGGTTCAGAACTCGACAAGTGAAATTGTTGACCCAATTTCATGTATTCACATCCATCTTATGTGTGAGAAAACTGAATAACTACCATAAAGAATTAGCTAACTACGGTATGTTTGCAACATTTTGGTGTGGCAAAATTGGATAAGTTGGTTTTTGATTTTTATTTATTTTTTGGTTCATGAAAGAAATTAATTTGATTAAGCATTGAATCGACAGCAAACATGCTTATAACATATAAAATTGTCCACAGTAAAATTGTTCTCCATTTGTTAATGATGTCAAAAAAAGTGCCAAAAAACAGTAAATCGCGATTATCTCGAAACTTGAAATATTGAGTTATTTAGTTCTGCCATTATGCCCACGATATATTCTACTAGCTATTGCCCGCGGCTCCGCCTATGTGGATGACTATCATGACCAAGCCTATATCCCAAGGTCTAATCTATATCTGTACCAAATTTCATCAATTATCGGTTCAGTGGTTTAGGCGTGAAAGTGTAACAGACAGACAGACAAAGTTATATTAGTGTGGATGTTGGTACCTGATGATGTGAGCTTTCTGATAGTGGAAGAATTATTTAAATCGGTCCAGTACTTTTTGAATTTATTCATACATTATGCATACATTTTATATTCAAACGTACAAAAATATAAATCTTTGCTCTGTATAATATTACTATAGATAAGCTAAAGTCCAATTTTTTGACAGAATTGTACACATGTTTAATTTCATTCTGTTAGAGATTTTGTTGAAGATTCGTTTTTTAGGGTTCCGTAGCCAAATGGCAAAAAACGGAACCCTTATAGATTCGGAACCCTTATAGAACTTGGTAAGAAGATGTATTCTGTGAACCGCATTAAGAATTTCACACAAAAATAAAAAAAAAGCATTAAATTTTGGGGGTCCCCATACTTCGAACTGAAATCAAAATTTTTTTTTTTCATCAAACCCATACAGATAAGTAGGTCTTTAAAAATGCTATTGAGGTTTCTAACATAATTTTTTTCTAAACTGAATAGTTTGCGCGAGAGACACTTCCAAAGTAGTAGCTTTATGCCTATATCTCGATAAGACTAGGTATCAATATGACTAGATCGCTTTATGACTAAATCTCAATATGACCAGTTCGCTTTTGGTCTAGATAGCTATACGACCATGTATCTATATGTCTTGTTATCAGATTGACTTAATATCAATATGACGTACAATGGCATCGAAAAGTGGCTCTTCAGGGCTCTTCAATCTCACACTTCACCATACAACTATATCTGAAATGAAAAAGAGCAGAAGAATACGGATTGCATAATAGAGCGCATTAATGCTTCGGAGCCCATGCCGAAACGGAAACGAGTAGAACAAAAATATCAAGAACGCATCTCCCAGCACTTGTCAAAGAAAAACGAAATGGATTTAAAAACTTATTTAGTGGCTGGGCACACATTTGCCATTTACGAAAGTAATGTTTTTTCAACGACTGTTCGTGTTAAAAAGTTTATGATTGCAGTTGCAGTATTATTTTCTTTTGTAAAATGAATATTGGTTTATTTTGATTTATACATTGTGGTTTTAATTGTACGTACCTACACCTCAATTAATCTATCTAAAATGTATTGTTGCATTGCATTGCACTAATGCTATAAATATAAAAAAGACATTGGTACGTGCCGGGTATTCGAACCTACGACCTTGGTAGTCCAACGGTCATATCCCTAGGCCATTATTGCTTGTAAAGATTATCTACTTAACGCTCACTGAATGACGTACCGTTCTCTTGGGGAACAATCCATGGGCCAATCCGGCCAATTGTTCTTTGGGTGAAAAGTTATTGGTCTAAACATTCTGTTGGTTAAGCATTCACTGACGTAGAGTAATGCTGGCGAAACGTTCGTGGATGAAAAGTCCATTGGAGGAAAAGTTTATGTTTGAAAGATTATGTTGACCAACAGTTCATGGACCAATCGACTGTTGGTAAACCGTTTCAGACTCAAACTTAACATAACCCAAGTATTTTTTTTTAAATATCTCCAATGTACAGACACAACCACTTTACAAGTATATAATAGTATAGATAAAAAAAGGAAAGAAGCTGTACTTTACAATGGCTACAGATTTAATTTTGTGGCAAATAAATATAAGCGGTACGTCTTTCTGGCGTTGCTATAAAAGACAAGAGTGTAGTGCTTCTCTTATTTTTTCTAATCTCTCTACTTCCTTTTCTTTAATATTTAATTTTTTTTTAATGTGACGAAGAGTATGGTACTCTCCGTCACATTAAAAAAATAATGAAATTTGAGTTTAAGTAAAATCTTTTTTTTATTTTCTTGCACACCTTATTCTTTACTAATCTTGGCTACGCAATAATAAATATACCAATAGAACTATGTATCTAATTTGGTGCAGCCGATCGAAAGTTATGCCCGTAGGTACATACCTACATACATACATTCTCTTCTGGACAAATTTTGGTGATACTTGTACTCTTGAAAACAAACGACAATATGGTCTTTACGCTACCTGGACCAATGGCTATCTAGTCTGAATGAGATCTAGTCTATACGCGAACTAGTCATATTGAGATTTAGTCATAAAGCGATCTAGTCAATATTGATACCTAGTCTTATCGAGATATAGGCATAAAGCTACTAACCCGGAAAAACTGCTACTACGGAACCCTTCATGGGCGAGTCCGATTCGCACTTGGCCGAACTTTTTTACTCTTTCTTATAAGATCTGTAAAATATATACTGAAGTGGGAATCAATTGTATACTTAGTTCATTAGATCCAGTAGCTTTATTATTACATTAAATTTATTATGTATCATACTGCAAGTTTGAAACAAGCAGATGATAGATTTCAATTAAATTAGTGGATCAAGATATATTTTTTAAGGCCGGCTCGCACTTGACCGGTTTTATTTATCAAAATATTAGTTAGACCAATTAATTACTGAATTTCACCCGGTGTAGTGAATTTTATTTAGTTATGAAAATTGGAGCTCAAGGCCGTAAATAATGAGAACAGAGACGTCTATATTGGTAACATAATTCAAATCGATCAAATACTCAAGCAAACTTCAATCGATTTATCGTGAGTATCAAGTACCGAGTCGCAAGGTTACATGATACATCACTAGTTATGTCGCGAAGCTAAACGTCTAAATAGACCTTTTATTTTATGATTACAATATTAGTGTATGTAAATTATTAGTCTGTTCATAGGAATCATAGGTAGTGATGGATGCTCACTCGTTGCGTTTCACAGAATGTGATGTGACGTCGCATAAACATGCTAAGATTTAAATCACAGAGCAAGAACAGAGAGGAGGCAGCATGGAGGCAGTCTGACATTTTTATTTTAGAAAAAACCAGTATTTCTTGTACACAATACTCTTTTACGATATTTTCCCGTGCAAAGATAGGACGGGCCGCTAGACAAACAATATAGTCGTGTTTACGGTTTTCCAGTTTAATAATCGGAAATATAAATATAAAAATCAATTGCTGTTCGTTAGTCTCGCGAACGGCTGAACGGATTTATCTCATCTTGGTCTTGTTCGTAGATGTCCAGGGAAGGTTTAAACGGGGAGAAAATAGGTGCAGCGGGTACGGGAAATGGAGGTACGAAGTTCACCGGGACAGCTAGTCGGCAATATAAATGAGAATTGCCGTGTTGGTTCCCAGTGAACTAGAATAGGGCCACCCCATGTCTTCCTTTGGGTGTCGTAGAATGCGACTAAGGGATAGGGCTGTTCTCCATCCGAAAGTAAATATACAGCCCATGACTAAGTGTCCGCTAGACGTCAATAGGCTCGCCCCCTGTTAAGTGGGACCGATAATCATAGTTGGTGAAATGTGGGTGTTAACACGCCTCTGCTTACCCCTTCGAGGATTTACACTTACAGGCGTGAGTATGCAGGCGAAAATATAAGTGTACACTTCACCTGAACTTGAGTGTAATAATATTGTTCAACATTACATAATATGTCAATGTGTGGTGATGAAACCATAGCGGCATCCGGCATCTAAATTTATGTCAACGCCATCTATCGAGCGTTGAGGTAACAATATCTTATATATTTATATATATCTTCTATGGTCGGTGTGAACGAAACCATAGTGCCATGTAACTCGACAAAAACGCCATCTATCGCTCTCTGGGAGAAATTTAAATGATGGTACACGTGAACATTGTGATTCTGTTTGTGTGTGCAGCACAAGCCCGTGGTGGCGTACACCGCGTTGGGGCATCGCTTCGGCGTGGGCGCGCTGCAGGCGAGGAGCTTCGAGCGACTGTTCCGGCGCTACTTCAACGACAAGGTCAGCGTCACACTACTCTTTATGAACCAAAACTAGTACTAAGGTGGCTAAGCTATTCATATATGTGGGAATGGAACGTAAGTGTGAATGAGAAAGTAGACGGTAGAGTGAACGAGATGCATGTATGGTTAGGTGAAAGGTGGGGTGACGGAAGCAAGGAATAGAAGAGAGAGGAAAGGACGACGATAGGGTGTGCTAGTGCAAATAGCGATAATTAAAAGTAATTACAAAAATTCTGTATTGTACGCGAGTAATACGAATCCCATCAAAAACAATACTTGTAAAAAAATGCCAAGCCTCGCCACCCTCGGTTCTTCTACCGCAAAAAGTTGTGAGATCCTATTACAAGTCGGTTAATTTATTCAGTCCCTACTTCAGTCAATATTTAAGATAGGACATCAACCTACTAGGAGGTCAGGACAGTCCCATTCTAGGAGGGGTATTCAGCCCAATTGATTTACTTGTCCAGGATTGTAGATACAAGCTTGGAAATTTCTAGCTCTACTAGGTTGTACGTTTGTGTGTAGATGGAGTCGCTAGTGCGCGACGGCCTGCGCGACATCGACGAGCTGCCTGAGGACCTCAGCTGGCTCACGCTTGTGGAAGAGAAATTCAAACTACTGCCCAAGCTTCTCACGGTATGTACCTATCACATTGTACTTCTGTCTGTCTGAATTTATTAAATGTAGTGTCATCGGTGAAAATTGCCAGCCATAGTACTTTCTGACAGTAGGTTAGCTGTAATATCTTAATAGTACTCGTAGATACAGTGTTGGCCCCAGAACACTGCCCTGAGGAACACCAGCATGTATATTGCCTAAAATTGTTGACTCTTTTCCTTCCCATGTCTTCTCTTCGTATAAAATTTTCTCTGATAGGATTGGAGGAGAATAAAGTAATTGAAAGGCAAGTTCTTCATGTCAAATTGAAACTCCTTATTGCATACATGGTCAAAAGCCTGTGATCGATCCAAGAACTCGGACATAGCGGTCGAACGATCTCCATATGGACCATACTTCCACAACCAGTGTTATATTGTTGTTGAGCCTTCCCCGCGCGTGCGCAGACGCTGAATGCGCCCCCGCGGCCGGCCGTGAGCCCGGACGGGGTGGTGTCGGCGCTGTGCACGCAGGCGCTGCTGCGCGGCGCGCTGTGCGACAGCGCTGTTTGTGCTGCTGTGCGTCGCACGCTGAAGCTGTCCGCCAGCGACAACGACCTGCAGGCTGCCTGGTGAGTCCGCGTGAGACCCCATTGAAGGAGCAAGCGGCTTTAGGCTTTTGGTATAAACCATTTTAAGCACAAACTTCATAGTTATATTAAGATTGAGGAGAAGCACTGCGACGCTAAACCTGTTGCTGGGCGCTGCTCCTTCAATGAGAACTGGCTCTTAGCCATTCCCGTTTTCTATTACAAATAATTGTTTTTTCTTTGTGTAGTCTAGTATCTAAACTAATAGATTTCAGCTTTTAAATAACTAGTTTTATCGTCTGACCATGCGAACACTTCGTTAACGCTGTTGAATGTTTGTCGCGTGGTGCGCAGGGAGAGCGCCAAGCGCCTGTCGCTGGAGTACCTGACGGCGTGCGCACGCGCAGGCGACGCGCGCTGCGAGGCGCCGCACGCGGGGCTGGCGCGCGTCGCCGACGTCGTGCTGCTGTACAGCACCGACACCGAGCTGCTCACCGACGTGAGTGTCGCTTCCCAGCTATTAGTTTATTTGGAGTCGATATTGATGCGTACAGTGTACCTTTCGTATACAATCAATTTACATTACTTCACGATCAGCAGCTGTATCACATATCGCGAACTCCTCAACTACCGAACCAGCGAAAGAATAATTTTCAAATGGTTTACTTTAATTTATTTAATTTATTTTTTTATTTACTTCTTGATACAATTGTAATATTTTGACGTTCATATGTGCTCTTTATGTGCCTAAATTGAATAAACGAAATTGATTCTTTGATTTGGTCCTTCGAGCCGGCTTGAGGGACAATGCACAGTATGGTGTTTCTATCCGGCTCGAAGGACCAACTATGAGTTGCGTGGTGACGGTGTCCGCAGGAGAGCGAGCAGCTGTACCCGGAGGCGCAGGCGCTGTCGGCGCTGTGGCTGTTGGTCCAACGCCACCGCCTGGAGGAGCGCGCGCCGCCGCACTCGCGCATGCGCGCGCAACGCTGGACGCGCGCGCACCAGGACTATCTCGCCACGTGCGTATTCTCACACACACACACTCTGTGACTGTATCTGTCCGTGCGGGTTGCTCAATGGCAGTGGTTCCGCAGGGGCCGCGTGGCGTCGCTGGTGGTGCTGCAGCGGCGCTGGCACGAGCTGAAGGTGCGCGCGCGCTACAAGCTGGTGAACTACTGGCGCACCACCACGCGCGGCGGCCGCGCGCTCAAGAGCACCACGCCGTCCTGCGCCGACCCGCCGCGCGAGATACACATCGCCGTGCTCAAGAGGTGAGTGTGACGTCACCGCGCCGTCCTGCGCCGACCCGCCGCGCGAGATACACATCGCCGTGCTCAAGAGGTGAGTGTGACGTCACCGGGCCGTCCTGCGCCGACCCGCCGCGCGAGATACACATCGCCGTGCTCAAGAGGTGAGTGTGACGTCACCGCGCCGTCCTGCGCCGACCCGCCGCGCGAGATACACATCGCCGTGCTCAAGAGGTGAGTGTGACGTCACCGCGCCGTCCTGCGCCGACCCGCCGCGCGAGATACACATCGCCGTGCTCAAGAGGTGAGTGTGACGTCACCGCGCCGTCCTGCGCCGACCCGCCGCGCGAGATACACATCGCCGTGCTCAAGAGGTGAGTGTGACGTCATCGCGCCGTCCTGCGCCGACCCGCCGCGCGAGATACACATCGCCGTGCTCAAGAGGTGAGTGTGACGTCACCGCGCCGTCCTGCGCCGACCCGCCGCGCGAGATACACATCGCCGTGCTCAAGAGGTGAGTGTGACGTCACCGCGCCGTCCTGCGCCGACCCGCCGCGCGAGATACACATCGCCGTGCTCAAGAGGTGAGTGTGACGTCACCGCGCCGTCCTGCGCCGACCCGCCGCGCGAGATACACATCGCCGTGCTCAAGAGGTGAGTGTGACGTCACCGCGCCGTCCTGCGCCGACCCGCCGCGCGAGATACACATCGCCGTGCTCAAGAGGTGAGTGTGACGTCATCGCGCCGTCCTGCGCCGACCCGCCGCGCGAGATACACATCGCCGTGCTCAAGAGGTGAGTGTGACGTCACCGCGCCGTCCTGCGCCGACCCGCCGCGCGAGATACACATCGCCGTGCTCAAGAGGTGAGTGTGACGTCACCGCGCCGTCCTGCGCCGACCCGCCGCGCGAGATACACATCGCCGTGCTCAAGAGGTGAGTGTGACGTCACCGCGCCGTCCTGCGCCGACCCGCCGCGCGAGATACACATCGCCGTGCTCAAGAGGTGAGTGTGACGTCACCGCGCCGTCCTGCGCCGACCCGCCGCGCGAGATACACATCGCCGTGCTCAAGAGGTGAGTGTGACGTCACCGCGCCGTCCTGCGCCGACCCGCCGCGCGAGATACACATCGCCGTGCTCAAGAGGTGAGTGTGACGTCACCGCGCCGTCCTGCGCCGACCCGCCGCGCGAGATACACATCGCCGTGCTCAAGAGGTGAGTGTGACGTCACCGCGCCGTCCTGCGCCGACCCGCCGCGCGAGATACACATCGCCGTGCTCAAGAGGTGAGTGTGACGTCACCGCGCCGTCCTGCGCCGACCCGCCGCGCGAGATACACATCGCCGTGCTCAAGAGGTGAATGTGACGTCACCGCGCCGTCCTGCGCCGACCCGCCGCGTGAGATACACATCGCCGTGCTCAAGAGGTGAGTGTGACGTCACCGCGCCGTCCTGCGCCGACCCGCCGCGCGAGATACACATCGCCGTGCTCAAGAGGTGAGTGTGACGTCACCGCGCCGTCCTGCGCCGACCCGCCGCGCGAGATACACATCGCCGTGCTCAAGAGGTGAGTGTGACGTCACCGCGCCGTCCTGCGCCGACCCGCCGCGCGAGATACACATCGCCGTGCTCAAGAGGTGAGTGTGACGTCACCGCGCCGTCCTGCGCCGACCCGCCGCGCGAGATACACATCGCCGTGCTCAAGAGGTGAGTGTGACGTCACCGCGCCGTCCTGCGCCGACCCGCCGCGCGAGATACACATCGCCGTGCTCAAGAGGTGAGTGTGAGACGTCACCGCGCCGTCCTCCATAAGCGCAGGCCTGGGGGCCCAACAGAAGTACCTTTCCAGGGCCGCCGGAGTGCGATGGAAACGCTTTATTGGGCCACCATACACCTTGACCATACGAGTCAGTACTCGTACATTTGTTTTATATAAATTCGTGTAAGCATTTCTGATACTGTAACTGTG
This sequence comes from Eilema depressum, assembly GCA_914767945.1. NCBI lineage: Eukaryota > Metazoa > Arthropoda > Insecta > Lepidoptera > Erebidae > Eilema > Eilema depressum. The sequence continues at coordinate 109,825 of OU612040.1, forward strand.
AAATACATTTATAAATAAGTTCTCAAATCTAGTACGTCAGCATTACCATTTAGTCGGGCACAAGGAGACAAGTGCTCGTACATTATGGTCCTTCGAGCCGGATGAAAAACTGTACGAGTACTTGCTCGTACACTTGCATATGGGACCCGAGACGGAAACAGACGCGATGACGTAACGAATTGTTGATCTGACTATCTGACTGAGCTATCGATGTACTAAATTATTGATATTCTAAACAGTTGACCTAGTTGACATATTGCCTGTTGATCTATTATACTGATGACGCACTGGCAGTTTCCGACGTAGACGGGCGGCGCCGTGTCCTTGTAACAGTTTCAAAATTGAATAAATAAATATTGTAGAACATTCTACACAGCGCTATCTAGACCCAAAGCAAGCATAGCTTAACTAGCTTGTTTTATAAGTTCTGGAGTGCGGATAAACATACTTAGGTACATTTTTTTTTGTAAATACATACAATACATATTATACATAGAAACATCTAGAGTTCTAGACCAATGCAAATATTCATATTCATGTGTACAAATATTTGCACTGAGCGAGGATCGAACCCGCGCCGCGTTCACTTCCGCTACAGAGGCAGTCAAATAAGTATAATAAGAATAATTTGCACAGGTACCCGCACATCGTGACGTCACCGCTGCCCACGTGGCAAGAGCTGGTGGATATGGGTCTTGTCGTCACTCGTCCACTGGTGAGTATCCTGTAGCGTTGTCACAACATGACGTCATTAATGCTCATTCACGACTGTGAATGAACACATACATTTTGGATGGTCCGACACTTCGGTGGAAAGTAGATTAATGGGGCAAATAGGCCTATAGGGTAGTAAACCAATGGGGAAAGTAGACCAATGGGTGCAGTAGACCTTTATGTATGTAGACCAATGGGTAAAGTGGGCCAATGAGTAAAGTGTACCAATGGGTAAAGTGTACCAATGGGTAAAGTGGACCAATAAGTAAAGGGCCTAATGGGTAAAGTGGACCAATGGGTCAAGAGGGCCAATGGGTAAAGTTGATCAATGGGTAAAGTGGACCTATGGGTAAAGTGGACTAATGGGTAAAGTGGAGCAAAGGATGGCCAGACTCGAGCCATTTAGTGGCCGATTGACACCAAACGCTTCAGTTGGTTGTATATGGTACTACAACTATAGTACAAACATTATGTTTTCATAGGATGACGACATAAACGGTGAAACAGACGATAGCGTACCCGCCGTGACAGAGAGCCGCAAGCGGCCCGCCGAGGAAGCCGACACAGGTACGTAATTCTAGACTACTATTCTATCTTTTCTTTCCCTTTTCTTTCCCTTTTCTTTCTTTTCTTTTCCTTTTCCTTTTCTTTGTTTACCTCCATTTCTTTCTTTTCTTCGTTTGTTTCTTTCTCTTCTTTTTTTTCTTTTCTTTCTTTTCTTTCTTTTCTTTCTTTCATGAGATTCTTAACTTTTCGTTATCTTTCAGACTGTTCCCCAGTAAAGAACAGGTGCATCGTAACAAAACCTGACGTCCTCAATACCAAGTACACGTACTCAAGCAACGTGCCGTGCTTGGTCAAAGCCGAGGTAGACGAGAAAAATATTGAACATTTCAACTTAATACTCGACAATATAAAGAAAGAAGTAGAAGATGACGTGGAAAATGACCCTTATGACGATACTCATAGAGTTGATAGTGGCGTGAAGATAGAAGTCCCTGGACTTGAAGAGGTTACTGTGAAGGAAGAGCCGGTGTCCACGATATCCAGTAGGATCACTTTTGATGAAGATGACGTGGATGATGGCACTGGCGATGGGGAAGAAGAAGACTATAGTGACGATGACGATGTTAAGGATGATCTAGGTAAGTCTCGTACTAATTTTCCTTAAAAAATAAATTAAAGTTTTGTTTTTAATAATATTTTAATGTCTTCATTTCAGTATAAGACTAGATAAAATAAAATATTTTGTTACAGATATCAAGCTGCTGATAACGCCACAGGTCTGCTTGACGCGTGTTGACGTCACGACCGCAGCGCCCTCCCCGCCGCCGAGGAAGGAGGAACTGCACGACGAACTGCACATCAAGAGCGAGATAGAAGATACGGACACCATGGGACAGACAGGGATCATGTTCCACGATGATGAGTCTGAGCCCGAGCTCGACGGAAATATATTTGCAGTAGACAGTAAGTGCTCGGAACAATTTGACCACTTTCGATTGATTGTACCTCGTAAGAAATGTACAGTAGAACTCAAAAGTGCAGTAGCAATCCTACGTAACTATAGCGTCAACATTCTAGCGCTGCTTGTGACCTTTTTCTTTTAAGACAATTTACACAGACACATAAATTGTTCTTCCGTAGGAATATTATCGATAACTTCGTTGTTATTACTAAAGCAACCCGTGGCCGAATGGTTCTAGCATGAGGCTTATGGAAATGCGAAGGTTGATGGTTCGAATCCTACGATCTTGCAATAACACTTTTTGTGTTTCATTTATAAATTACTGGTTATGAAACAGTGAAGGAAAATTCCTGTTTAATAACTAGTTATGTAAATCAGTTATGAAAATGGACTAAAGGTTAATATCAGGTTGATGAATAAAATATGTTTCTTAAGTAGAATTTATTATTTGTTAAACTTTAGCAAACATCGACATAAAATGTAAAAAGAATGCCAACTTCATGCAAAATTACTTTATCAATATTTAAAATTATGTTTTTGTCATAAATATAAAAAAAATCGTTTATAAGCTGGAATCGAACCACAGATATCTCTAATCACTGTGAATCAATAGTATCTTGCTTCAGCCACTTAGCTATCAGTTAATTTACTAGGTTGGTAAATTACTGTATTAGTATCTAATGACACACACACACACATATGTAAATGCAAAACCGGGCCGGCGCGCGGCCGCACGCCACACCATTTTGAGCCTTGTTGTACAAATGCACTTATAAGCTCTGACTGTACATACGAATACTATTGCATTAATGTTAACGGGAAATAACGCGATCATGGTATAGGTACATATATCCCGTGGAACGCGAGAGGTTTAAAAGTTACTATTGCATTACGTTGAAGAAGTCGTATACAATACTGTCTAAAAATCAGTTCCGTTTTCACACTGACATCTACAGAAAATGCGGAACTAAAACTCGTATGTTCTTGGATCTCCCCAAGGCCTTTGACACGGTTTCTATCCCCTTCTTTATCTCTAGCTGGAGCTCGTCAGGTTTACGGTTCTCGGTGTAACCGGTATACCATTAGAAGTCTTTAACAACTATCGCAGGAATCGCCCACAAATAGGTAAAATAGGCTCTAACTTCAGTAACGAAGAATTCATAACTTTCGGTATGCCTCAGGGAGGTATTTCAGGTCCCACCTTATTCCTGATCTATATCAAGATAAAGATATTATCGAATTGTCTGATTATTAACATTACAGCGTGTAACAAAATACCTATGGTCATTATATTTCTGAGAGTAAATGTAGATTAAAATATTAAGAAATAAGTATTGTAGTGCATGCTACACAGGATTAGATATCCTGTGTAGCCCAAAATAAGTCTTGCTTCTATATGCAAATACAGAGAGGAGGTTTTTGTGATTCATTTTCCCTATGAAATAATGCGATAGCAAAACTGTTAATTTCTGGTGTTACTACATAATGTAACTGTCTCACACTAAGGGGCTGTCCAATAATCACGTGATGTTTTTTGGTGATACGTGGTGAGGTTTTAGACTACCCTCCCTCTCCCCTATTCAAAATCAGGTGTATTTTTTATTATTATTTAATGCTAGAAAACTAAGAATCGGGACAAAAATCGCGAGTTATAAGAAAAAATAAATACACGTGTTATCTCAACATACCCCTCCCTCCCCCTGGTGATATTTCGTGACGTGAGCCTCACGTGATTAATGGACAGCCCCTTTCTTGGGTGTCTTTTGAGGACAGTAGGCAGTGCTACTGCGGTGGACGAGCTAAAATTCACCAAGCATAGATTATTACAAAACAATCGGCGCGAGCCAGGGCCTCTTTTGTCTGGCCTATTTAAGTCCAAGAGACGTGTCCCGAGCTATATGTGTGTGCGCAGTGGAGGAGGCGGAGGGCGGTGCGGAGTTCTCGTGGCGCCAACACTTCCAGGTGCGCAAGCGCACGCAACGCGTCAGCAAGGCGCAGCAGTCCATGGCCGTCACGCGCCCGCACAACAACAAGCTCTACATACTCAAGCGCGTGGCGCCGGTCGGCGAGGTACGTACCCGCACGACCCACGTGTCCTACACGACCCTCGCGACACACGACCCACGCGACACACGAGACCGTCGCGACACACACGATCCACGCGACACACGCAACACAAACGACGCACAAGATTCACGCGACACGTTCGACCCACACGACATATACCACACACACGATCCACGTGAGACATACGACGCAGGCGATAAACACGATCCACGCGACCCAGGCGATACACACGATCCACACGACACACACTACCTACGTGACACTTACGAATCACGTAACACACACGACCCACATGACACACAACACCCACATGACACACACGACACAGGCGATACACACGATCAACGCTACACGCGCGACCCACACGATACACACGATCCATACGACACAGACGAGACACACGACCCACGTTACACACGACCCACGTTACACACGACCCACGTTACACACGACCCACGTTACACACGACCCACGTTACACACGACCCATGTGGCACACACGACTATTTTATTGAGTATCGCGGTCCCGATTGAATATCCCGATAACTAATGGTAATTAATACGAACGACAATGAAAGTTAAAATACCTAAACTGTCTATACTGTAGATTTTACATCTTCTGATGGTCTCTCGCGTTGATAGCCCCCGTAATAATTACAACTTAGCTCGATGAACTTAATCCTAAAATGTCTAGCTAATCAATAGGACTGCATCTCATAATGCCGGAAATTGAATACGCATGAATTTTGTAACAACTGAAGGTCATTATGTCTTTTCCTCAAAACGTTCTAGTTCCGAAATAGCTGAATCTCGGAATGCCTGAATGTCATCAAACAAAATCGATCTGACGAAATCAAGTAGTCAATCAAGCTACCTACATTGTGCATTGTGGCGGATCCTGGAGGAGGCGTATGCAACAGGCTGATAAGTAGGAAAGAAGAGGGAGGGCCCCGTAGGTGGTAAAGTTATGTAAAATAATCAAAAAGTAAAATTAAAAATTAATTCGCTATGCTTTAATCCTTTAATTCCATTATAAATGAATTGTATTTTCATTTACAAATAATATTTTTTTGATATGAATTGTGACAATACTTGACAAACAACGCTATTGTTCTCATCTATTATAACTGAGTCGCATTGTCCCCTTCTTACCCACCACACTACCTTTTTTTATCGTGCGAAAAATCCCCACGGATAACTCCCCCGCCGGAGCCGGCTGAGGAGGTTATGTCGGACTCGAACCGACCAAATCGCACGCCGTCTGTGGGCCGTCGGTTACCGGAAATAAGATTGTCGTAGCCATATCCCTCGCACCCCGGCTGACCCAGGGCCATATCTCTCGATCTGGCCCTCTTCCGGTGTGGGGACCAAAGAGTCGCCAACTCGCCCCCGGGTATGGGGAGGCACGCAATGCGCGCCGCCGCCGCGGCCTGCTTCTGCAAGAGTGACAGGCGGCTCCACCCGTCACCCCCAAGTCCGACGCCCGAGTTGCCGCCGCTCATCGCGGGTTGTGCGGTTAGCGATTGTCCTCCGCTCCTCGCGGGCCGCAAGGTCTGCGATTCTCCTTCGCTCCCGCTCCGCCGCCTCCTTCACGAGCATTACTTTCTCGCAGAAGGAGGTGCCGGTGGCCCACGCATCCGCGCAGCGTACCATAGCCGCGAGCAAAGCGGCGAGCGTGAGAACTCTCACTCCCAGGGTCGCCACCAGCTCCCGTCTCGGCGTCTCCCACGCCGGACACTCGGTGAGCGTGTGCAGCGCCGAGTCCTTGCTCGTGTCGCAGTGATGGCACTCGGACGTTGGCTCTTTCTTCGCGGTCCGATGCATATACCACCCGAAGCATCCATACCCGGTGATAATCTGCGTCAGCCAGAACGAGAGGCCGCCGTGTGGCCTCTCTAGCCATTCCCCCATGATGGGCCGCTACTACGGCGCGCCCTGCGCGTGGTCGCCCAAGTCGTAGCTCCCACTCCGCCACCATTTCCCTGAGGAGTCGGGACCTCACGGCCAGAATTTCTTCAGGCTCAGGATCATGTCCCCGCTCCCGCGCCTCTTTTCGGAACCGATATAGTACCGAAAGGGTTCTCGCTTCCAGGATCCACGGTGGCGATCCGGCAAGGAGACTCGCTGCTTCAAAGGATATCGTGCGGTACCCCCTGATGGCCCTGATGGCCACTATCCGCTGCGGTTTATGCTGCCGGTCTACGAGCCTGGCCTTCAGGTTGTCCGCCCATACGGGGCACCCGTATAGAGCCATGGATCGCACGACACCCGCATAGAGTTTCCTGCAGGAGTCCTCCGGGTCCCTCAAATTGGGCAGTAGCCGCGTCAGAGCGTTAGCTGTGAGCACCAATTTGGGGACCAGACTTCGGAAATGCTCCCCGAAGACCCACCGACCGTGATATTTAGATATTTCATCTGGGGCTTGATGTCGATGAGAGTGTCTTCCACTGTGGTGCTGGATCCCGCCGGTGGCCCGCGCCGAGGTCCATGAAAGAACATGGCCTCGGTTTTCTGCTCCAGACCCAGCCACCGGATCCGTTCCACGACTTGGGCAACCGCGGTCGTGGCACCAAGCCACACTACCGGTAGTGTCGTAGGAAAATTCCTTCCCCTTCTTCACTACCAGAGTGCAAGGAGAATACTAAGTATATGGATACACTCAAAAGAGTTAAGATAACTAACATTTACAATTTCAGGCATTACGGGACAAATACTTTTTGAAATATAGACATTCAACATTTCAGGCAATTCGGGACAAATTCGTTTTGAAATATAGGCTTATTGGTATCAGTCATTGTGAGACTCAGTCGTACCGATATCAGACATTTTGGGATTAAGCTCTTATGGACCGGACGCGATCTCCGAAGTGAAGAAGTCGGTTGTAAAGCATTGGCATCGCTAAGATTATGATGAATTGAGCAATCGTGGTTGTTTCTCGGGTCTTCACGTATAAAATGTTTTAACAAAAAATATTTAAAATTGCTAATTCTTCCTTACCAATCCTACCCTGACAGCTTTTACCACATCTTTCAAATTTACCCGTTTGCTACAGTGGCGCCATTAATTTAAGACTTTTTATATATAAAAAGATGGTTTTCATCAATGTTAATAGTTTCCTTCTTTCCAGCTCCCTGAACGCGAAAAAACAGTCCTTCCAACAGGTACGTATCTCTACAGTCGTCGTGATCATCAGCACATCGTTAGTTTGGTTCATTTAAAGGGCCATCCGGGCACTTCGAATTCCAAAGGTTCACTTTGGAGCTCGGGGTACCCCGATTGATTTCAATTTTCATTCACAATGCGGTATAATCACATTACAGTCAATGTCGGACGTTCAAAACCTTGTTATGAGACTCACCTTTTACGAAATTTTGTGAGATCGACATGAGATCTTCACTGAATTGTGACCATAATTTTCTTACAAGAATTCCTTGTTACCTTCAGAACTGCTTCTAACTATAGTTTATAATTGCAGAAGCAGAAACGCTCTCGTCGCGCCAGCTCACATTTTTGCTTCATGAATTGACGGTAAGATGTACTTCATTGTATCGTTGCCTAACATATTCAGCAATGCCATTCTCTAAGCATGCAGCGGTGATTTCTACGAACTTGACGTAGATCACAGATTAGAACTGACGATTAATGGATTGTACTGCAGTTTTAGGTTGTGCTCTAGGTCGAGATCTTTATGTGGGAGGACTTGTATGGGGAAGTAGAGATTGAAATTTCGAGTAATCGGTTCCATCGAACACATTTATGCTGAAATCGGATCCAAAGATGTTACGCGACACATGCTTAAACCCTGCTATAAGAAAACAGAAGTGAATTATGTATGATGTATAATGTATAATGCTTTCTTTTTTGAATACTATTAAACTCTCAATTATCTTTTGTTATTTTGCATGCTGAAATTTTGGCAAACAATACTTGAAACTTGTAATTCCATAACACCTTTGCAACAAACAGTGTTTTTATGCGAAATAAATATTTGAATTTGACGTCATGGTACCTATATGACTTATGTACTCGTGCCTGACTTCTATTCGTATTTCGTGCGAATTCTAAGATAGTTGGTATCGCTCTGACGGTCACACGTACCCGCAGGACGTGGCGATGGCCAACCACCTGCTGCGGCGCACGCAGCGGCCGTGCTGCGTGGCGCGCAAGCACAAGGACGTAAGCGACGCGCGCGAGCGCATGGGCCTGCCGCCGCTGCCGCCGCACACGTACGTATGCGTACGACGAGCTCGCGTGTGGTCTATTGCTCGTGACATATATCTGGGACCCAAAATGTGCTCTATACTCGCAGTTCACGTTTTTTCTCTGTCTTTTGAAGATAGCATGGGGTGCTCCTGCGTTGGACGAGCTCAAATTCATATTCAAATTCTCTCGCGATTTAGGTCAAAGATACGTGTCTCGAGGTACTATATTATTAAAATTCATCAGGATTACCCGATATTTAACATTCCTTTAACAATGTAAAAATGGCTGGGATAGACTGAATGCAGAAGAATTGGGAGCAATGGCACACATTGGGAAAGGCCACCAGTGAACTGCAATAGGCTAATAGATTGATTGATTGACTATTCCTACCAATTATTGCACTCCTTGCTCGATTAATGCAGCTTATTCGCTGGGTTTGGGGTAATTTTGCGAGAACTATTTTCACGTCAATTTTTTTTTGCCGATTTTTTTGAAATTACCCAGAAATATGCTAAATGCCTCCCCCCCCCCCCCTCCAGTCACGCGGACGGCGCGGCGTGCCTGTGTTGTTGCGCCACGCGCGTGTTCCGCCGCCCGCGCGCAGAGCTCGACGCCGAGCGCAGCGCGCTGCGCCGCGACCTCGCCGCCATGCTGCAGGTAACCGCACCGCCACCACCATCACCATCACCACTGTCACCACCGGCCGATGTCCATCATACCATTAAACCTCGTATCCACTGGACAATAATTGACATGTAACAAGATGTTCAACATCGTGAGCGACATTATCAACTGCCGTCTTCTTCTTTAGCCGAGTCGACGGCATATCGTGTCATATTGTGTTTGCTCAGTTGGCAGCTACTTCAATAGCATTCTCAGAGGCACTGCCTTGAGTAGTTTATTTGGTATCGCAAATCAGAGCGCGCGTCAAATGTTGCCTAGTGGATACGAGGCGTTGCTGCCCTGTGTTGACCAGTCTTTGTCTATTCGATTGGGAAAGAGGCATGACTGTATGTATAGATATCGACAAACTTCGTAAATAAATAAGCAAAATGTTTGCGCATGTCTAACCAACCAACGACATGAAGGTTGATAGAAAATGCCCATGGCATTAAGGTAACTGTACCAATGCTCGACACTGTACCAATGCTAGACACTTTCGAACAAAACCCAGTATTTTGAGAAAATTATCCATTTGTTTTATAAGACTATTGACTTAAAAGATGCCTAATGGTATCTATAAGATATGTTCAAATATTCGCAACACCATCCGAAGTAAATTTAGAAAGACTGTTGACAGCAAATAATGTGACTCCGTGAACACGGTCGTGTTATTTCTTAAGATTTTTGCCAAGGATACTGATTTTTATAGGTGTGATTTTTTTGTTTATAAGTTATGATTATTACTAATTTTAGTATAAACGTTATAAATATTGAAGTTATTGACATACTTGGACCATTGGGACAATGATGTCTAGCATTGGTGTTTTCGACCAAGTGCATAATAATTTAATTTAAAGTAAAAGTATGATAGATTTTAAAGATTTTATGGGCAAAAGTTAATGTCTAATTGTTGCTGTAACAGTTAAAAAAGAATGTAACGACCATACTGTAATTAAATTGTTAAATTTTTTAGATTTAAATTTTATTTTTCCTTAAAGTGTCTACCATTGGTACAGGTACCTTAAGTCCGCCTTTGTAATTTATTCGTGCAATGAAGTTTAAATAAAATGAAACCCGTGCGACTGCGATTGGTTTAATATAGTCTATGATTGGCGCCATCGCGCCGTACAACCGCCATAGAGTCCGAAAATGGGATTTGTGCAGTCTGCTGAGTACATTGTCACGAAGTTTGCCGATCACTATACCATCATGAAAGCGTTGCTGCACCATCGTCCTAATACAAAACGATTACATGGTCATCGAAAATCGCGCTAATGTCACTCGTTGATTCGAATCGAATATCTCCATTGGTGAAAGGAGCTACTATAATTTGAATGATGATTGCGCATTCGCTTTGTAATCGGACGATGTATTCAAACTCAATTATAAGACTATGCAATTAAAATCACGTTGGTCCTTTAGTTGATATCTCATAAGCTTTCGACCCCGTTAACAACACTTTACTAACGATCTGCTCTAATCTTATTATTGATCATACAAGTTCTTATGCACTCGAACGGATTTTATCACAAATCTTCTTAGATAAGAGTGGAATTCAATTATAATTACTCAAAATTATATGATATCAAGTCTCGTGTCCCTCAAGGTTGCAATCTTGGCCCTCTAATATTTTTTCTATCAATTTCACTCTTTAAAATCGCCAGTGTTCGTATCAAACTTACAGTTACACGATCAAGGGAGCGCGGTTCCAATCTCAAAAGCTAATTCTAAGATAAATAATGCTCTGAGTACTAAGTTGGTTCGTGTGACTATGATTGTATACACAGGAAACCTTTCGAATGGTTTGATCGTACTATTCAGACAGTTGGACGGCACTGTCCGTGCGAATGTGATTCAACTATTGCGGCGGTGCTGTATATATGCACTTCATCCACACTAATAATGCGTTATACGTTCCAATTTTAACTTCTCACTCTTAAAAATCAAGATGGCGCCATATATTTGAAAGTTTTATTTGTTTACTTTTTTTTATATTAATATTTTTTATTCTACGTATATATCTATAGTATATTTTAAAAAGTATATTATTATTATGTTCAGTTTTTCTTTTCTATTCTAACAATCAAGTATATGAGCTCACTTGGCGAACTAAAATACATATAAGGGGCACACTATCTTTTCACATGGGTAGCTTATAAGGCAGCTTCGAAGTACAGTGAAATCCGCAATTAGACTGGTAAAGCGGACCCCAGACTCCGAGGTGGAAGCTTCGGATGCGACTGGGATAAACTAAAACGAAGAAGTCTTATAAGGCAACTAAGTGATAGGATCCGATGATAAACATACAGTCCATGAAAACAGCCAGTCGATGGCAAGTGGCTCGGATCCTATTACCGGAATAATTCACTACTCACACGGATATATTATATGTATGTATGAGTATATACGTATGTATGGTGCTGAATCGTCACTCCATTCACGTTAGGTACTAACTTAACCACACAAGTAACGATCTCTCATATGTAGTATCTTCTGTATATTAAGAAGATCCCTTCAGCGATTGTTAATAGACAATCACTGAAGGGATTAAATCCCTGTACGCTAAGGCTAAACACTTTATTCTAGGACACAAGGGTATAGTACCGAAGGCCGAGGCTCCCTCGAGGCCCCGCCGCCGAATACTCCCACCGCCCTGCGGCCCCGCCCGTAGCCTATTGTAGCCTGAGTAACGATAAATATCATTGTACACATACTTTGAAGGCGACTGCGTGCGTACAGTCATGTACATTAATACGTGTACACCGCTAATGTTTGAAATATGTATGTCGCAGCCAACTAGCCTAATAAGACGTTCAGTTAAACCGCCTAGCCTCTTCCGAAACGACGCGGTTCAATTAACGGCCTGAATGATATTTAGTCATTTGATCAAACAGCTAGGCTTTTCGCCTAGCCATTTGATTAAACACTCAACAAAAATAATAAACACGAAGGCTAATGCCTCCTGCATTAGCCTTCTAACCTAACCTATCTAAATCGGATTGCGCAGCATTCCTCAATAAACCTATCACTAAATTTCTGTCTTATTTTGGAGCGGTACCCTATCGTACGAATGGCCTAAACATTAACCAGCCAGTTTATTAAATGTTATAATAAACGCTACGGCTGAATATCATTCAGGCCGTTAATTGAACGGCAGATTCTATTTGGCTGCGACATGTATGTTCACGTCATAACTCACAGTCCCCTAGACTGCGTATTATATTAAATGGGGAAAATCATTTTTTTTTTCAACTAATTGTTACAGAAACAACTCTGTACATTTATTTTTTATACAAATTCTTTATGTTTGAGAAAATAAAAGGTCCAAAAAATGAGTAGGTGTTTAAAAATACGTAAGTGCTTGCTATTGGTCAGGTCGAGTATTACTTCAAATACGTGACTTATATTTCTGCATGCTACGGGACGAAAACTATTGTAATGTTTGAAATGTTTTTGATTTATATTATTTACCATTTCATTATAATTATATCTATTTGATACAAAATATATAATACATGCCAAAGGATGAAAAAAGTAGAGACTACTTTTTATTAAATATTTGAAAATAATAAATTTTACAACCACAAATAAAAATAAATAAAAATTCTACTCAATGTAAGTTTTTGCAATCAGGATATTTTTAGTGCTCTTTAACGAGTTAGCTATTGATTTAAAAATATTAAAAAAATACTAACAATATCATCTGCACCGTATTTCGCTGGCAGGCTCAATTTTGTGATTCCATTTTTTTGCCAATTATTACAATTGTGTTTCTCCCCCCGAGAGGGCGCCGATTCTGTTCCATCACACCTCAATGGCTGAATAAGTCAGATATTTGAGAAATTTAAAATATGAATGACATTTGAAATATCGACAGCGTGTACCAATGATGTATTATTATAATTTATCATTGGCGTGTACATAATATTAATTAATTTGACTGTACATAGTGTACATCCACTCACGGTTTATAGTGTACATGCGGCTAGTTGGAGTAGTTAGTGGGGCTCTAATAAAATATATTAATATTTTTGTGAACACTATTTATATTATTAGATATTCTTTGAGGGACCGTTTATAAAACACGTTCCTACTGTTGAGGGGTTAGCTTACTGTGACAAGACCTGACAAAGTATAAGAAAATGTGACATATTTTTTGCGAGAGTTTCTCATATTTTTGTTTTATTAAATTTGAAATTATATGATTATGTTTGTTTCTATCTTATTACGGACATTTTAATGATTTATTAAAATTTTATTATTACAAATCAATATAACGAAATTTGTGTACTATTGATTTCCGTGATAATATGTACGGGTATTTGTCATACAATTTTGCATCCGTACAACATGTACGGACGCAATTTTCACAAGGGGAGTAGAAATTGTAAAATAGTGCAACGTTTTATGAACGGCCTGTAAGTATCAGTAGTAGTAGTAGTAGTATACAAATACCAGGTATCTGTTTCGTGAATTAATAGCTATCTGAGTCGTAGTATAGGAGAACCATAATTCATTTTTACGTATTTAATATAATACGTAGTTTAACTTTTGTCTTGCTGTTCAAACATGCTTAGAAGTTGTAATAAATACAATTATTTATTGAAAATTCATTTATCAAACGTAATTAAACATAGATTGTAATTTTGCTAACCAATTAAAGAATAGTTTTTTAACCAACCAAGCTACTACGATAGTGTAGTTCGAGTATCATTTTACAAACGCGTTGACATTTGTGTTAATAATTTTTAATCTACAAATCAGTTCTTTTTTGTTGTTGGAGTTTAGTTTTTGTTTCTTTATTTAATTTATCTATTTTTATTTCTGTTGCAATTAATATATTATTAACTTAAGCGTATCGTCATAGTGTCGTTGCGATTAAAATATCGATCATGTATTTTAATATCGAGTACGATGGGTAATAGGTATTAGTAACTGTTATCAATACCTGGTATATTAAGAACAGACCATCATCGCTTTCAAAATGCGTGTATAATGAATATTTATTTATTTGTTACTTCAGTGCCAACATTTTTTATTTGGAATCTTGATAAGTAGTTTTTTAGTCCCTGTTTAATGACAAAGAATGATTTAAAATTAATTTGTAAAGACGTGTGTAGTCAAAAAAACTGTTACTTAATATTAGATATGTTTTGGATAAACGTAGTTTTGTTTACACTATTGAATTGTTAAAATTTAATTGTAAATACATTAGTATGTATATAATGGTTGGCAGATTTTGACCTTACCTGAAGGGAAAATACTCTAAATACTAGAGATAGCGAATTTTACTCAAAGGAAACATTCTCTTATTTTTAAAAGGAAACGAAACTGCTTTCAAACATTTTCGAAAATGGCCAGAAGTTGTATTATGTCGGACTCGAACCGATTAAAATCCCAAGCCGTTTAAAATAAAAAAGTCTCAACGGGCTATAAGGTAACCCAATAAGGCAATTCTCGTGGAGAACGGAGGTTCTCTACCAAGCACCCTAAATTACTTGTATTGTACCCCATGCAGTTACCCAAAACAAATTAGGTACATTCTAAACTGGAACAAAGTTCGGTCGTTTAGTCCTCATTTTAAAAAAAAGCGTCAAAGATAATTTTATTGTTGAAATGGTATCTGATGGCTCCTTGACTAAAAGTGCTGTGTCTTTTGGCATTAAATTTAGAAAGTAAAGATTTTATGAACTTTCTTTCTTTTAATTTACCATGTTTGTTAGAGAGATGCCATGAAAATCAGAAAATATTTTTTTCGAAGACGGTTCGATTACCGGGTGTGCAAGCGAGTTATCAAAAATCTTTGAATGCAGTTTTGATTCTTTTTAAAAATAAATGTTTGAGTAAAATTTGCTATCTCCAGTATTTAGTGTACTTTCCCTCCAAGTAAGGACGAAATCTTCCACCCTGTATATTGGCTTACTGAGTAAAAAAATAGTTGATATATGTATAGTACCTACATGGGGTTTTTCGTAAAATACTAGTCGCTAAATTACTTGCAACTTGCAATACACACTCCCCCCGTTTCACGATATTTATTACTTTGATTATATTGATTTGAAATACGTCCATGATTGCGAGCGTATTTTATGCATTTCCCCCTAAATATTTAATTTGTGAATTTATTATTAATAGTCCCAAATAATTTTGACTGATTTTGTAATTATTACAAAAAGACAATTTAGTTTTGTAAATATAATAATGAAATACTTTATTCTTTTAAAGTTTTCTAAATTAATAAAAATATACTATACCTAAATATCATTATCTTTTTGTTATTTAAGAAGACTACTCCCATTCTAGGGGATTATCCCTGACTCAATATCGTACACGAAATACACCCAGACTCACTATGGGTTGGGTGGCAACTCGTCAGGTTCCTATTTGGTCAGTTTACGCAATCCGTCACTTTTGTGCATTTCGTTGACTGGTCAGTTTCGTTAAGTCCGTCTACATCAGTTATTGTGCAGTATACGTCAGTGGAACACGCGAACCGTAAGTAATAAAAGATAATATTTTATTTATATTACTTCATTTATTATATTGGATGTTGTTAATTGTAGATTTTTTAAATCGGAGTTTGGCCATTTGCTTTTAGTTAATCTTTATTGATTTTCTATCGACTGATCGATCTCTGTTCGCCCACGAGGCTTATGTACTCACATAAATGTAAAGACGACGTATCGATCGACGTTTACTGTCCAATACGGAAAATCTGACGAGTTACGAAAACTGACCTGTAACGAAATCTAAACTGGCGAATAAGGATTGATCGAGAAAGAAAACTGATGAGACCACCTAACTCATCAAAACACACAACTGTCAAATTAGAACACTCAACGGAATGACAGATAGCATCAGAGTGCCCAGTGCGAGTTCTTCGCATTGTTCGATCACGTTAACGTAGGCTGTGATTTAAAAAACTAGATTAGCTCCACCTGGCGGCAAATTCGAAAATTATGTTTGTATAGATAAACGAGAAGGTGGAATCTCTCGAACACGTTGTAGAACTCGCGCTAGGCGCAGTCCACAGTCGAGTCCAATTTACCCGACTTGATTTGAGAGAAAGATGAGTGAAAGTCCGCCTGATATCGGCTTATGTTTCGACAGAGAGAACGCTATACTAAACCGAAGCGAGCCGATCTTAAGCGAACTTACACTTTCTTCCCGCCCGATGCCAAAACAAAAGTCGAGTACGCAATTATTATATTTTGTTGTCCTGAAATATACTACTTACTAGTTACAATTTATAGATTATTAGTTTCATTTATTATTATTTTAAGTTCAGTTCTATTTTTTATTTCAATATTATGTATATTTGACAGGTGTTTTTAATTATTATGTTTTTAATTGAGGGCAAATGTAATGTTTGTCGTTGACATGCGATCGAATCGATAAAATAAATGTGAAGTGTATAGGTGTATTTGCATAATTTTATAAATACACAATTTCAATTGCAAGCCTTATTTTTATTTTTATTAACCGTCATGTCTTTTAACACAAAGATAATTTTTGAAGTACTAGTGGATTTAAACAAATACATTTAAAAAATTGTAAGAAATTCGTCGAGAAATATATATTTAATCTAAAAGTTAAGTTAAACCACGAGTGCCCTAACCTTTATTCCCAATTGAGACACACGAACTTATATGATGAACCGTAGGCACGAGTATGAACAGTACCCAAGGATCCTGGTTCAACCTCAATCAGTAGCGAAACAATACCCGTCACATTGATTTCGTAAATAATATTTAAGTCGATATTTTATGTCTCTATATTTTTGTAGTATTTAATGATTTCGTACCACATAAAATGCTACCATTATTTTACTTTAGCTTGGTTTTAAAATTATCCATCCACAGCAAATCGAACAAAGAACATCTTAAATATTATAGTAAATTCGTAAGTCCGACTATTGATTTCAATTCAAATTCATTTATTCATCTGCGTGTAATGTGGTACAATAGATATCTAATTTGGTAATATAATATTTTCGGTAATGCATAAAACATCACTATAGGTGCCAAAGATCTGCTTCGGTACTGCTCATATTCGTGTCTACGCTTGGCACAATGGACCCGAGTGATACGCGCGCTCTATATATAATATATACTCGAAGTACACGAGCGATGGCCGCGGAGCAAGTATACTTTATTTTATATTCCGTGGGCGTGAGTATTATGAAAATGACACAAGACTGGCGCGGTGTCGACCTATGCTCCTGCGCAAGGCATCAGTGACCTTGACCAATCAAGCTACGCATTCGAACGGATTGCGGACAACGCGTTACAGTTTACCTCCATGGACATTTTCATATTTATTCCTATATCCGAATCTTATACCACGTTTACCCGTAGATATCCTGTCCGACACGGTCTGGATCATTAAAAAATATAACCTGATGGTAGTTATATGGGGTCCTAGCTAACCTCATCTGCAACGACTGCACGACTCATCTGATGAGGCTATGACGCAGGATTTCCTCTCGGGGTTAGGGGTTCAGACTGCACTAGCTCTCGTAAAATCTAAGTAAATCAAATTACGGAAGAGCAGGATAGCGGACAAGCAGCAAACTTTGGATCCAACCGGAATTAGCACTCGGATGGCTAAGGGTAATGTTATTTCAAACTTACTTTACTTTCATAGAGTGAACAGAATGGTCAGTGTCCGTCTGGATGGATACTCAGGATTCTAGCAGTCTAACGAACTTTTTCATACAGTCTGTAGACGAAGCCATCTAGACACTGACGTCTTGAAAATGCCGCAGTGGAGTTTGTTGCTCTTATTCTTCTCCACTAGCGCCTAGGAAGCGGTGGTGAACTTAGGTTTAAGCAGAATTTGACGTCAATATGCTGTAACAGTGTTGCAAAATTTTAAGAAAAAATAAATTGAATTTTGACAGAGCAATTGTGCGGGGTAAGCGGAATGGTGACGCCGAGATCCGAAATGGCGGACTCCAAATTTTCAAAAAAATCGATATGGGTATTGTTTTCAGGATTATCGTGGTTTCTGGTTACGAATATATTATCTATTTAGCGATTAAATATGGAATTTTGGATCGAAGTTTTTAATGAAATCCTAGCGGCGGGTATCAGCTAGTAGGTACTATTATAAAATTGAAAAATAGATGTATTTGTACAGTGGAACTCAAAAGTGCAGTAGCAATCCTACGTAACTATAACGTCAACATTCTAGCGCTACTTGTGACCTTTTTCTTTTAAGACAATTTACACACACCGTAAAAATATTATCGATAATTTCGTTGTTACTACTTAAGCAACCCGTGGCCGAGTGGTTCCAGCATGAGGTTAACCACAAATATCTCTAATCACTGTGAATCAATAGTATCTTGCTTCAGCCACTTAGCTATCAGTTAATTTACTAGGTTGGTAAATTACTGTATTAGTATCTAATGAATGACACACACACATATGTAAACGCAAAACCGGGCCGTCCCGGCGGCCGCACGCCACATCATTTTGAGCCTTGTTGTGCTAATGCACTTATGAGCTCTGACTGTACATTAGAAACACTTAAAAAATAATTTGATTATATTATAGTAACGATTAGACAATCAATATCTTTAAAATTTTTGTCTGTTTGTTCGCCACGGACTTAAAACTACTGAACGGATATTGATGCAGTTTTATCAATTTGAAAGATTTTGGTGCGACTTAAATATTAAGTTTGTTTGAACGTAATTGGTTGAGCAGAACCGGAAATATGACTAAAAGTCGCAATAGCCGACATCCACGCGACGCGAACGTCACCTAGTTATTGATATTAACTTGAGTTGATGTGCCTTGAGTGAACAAAGAGAAGACTAAATTAATAGGCGTTAAATACATGTTGCAGAAATTAAATTAAAACTTTACAAATTAGACAACCCTGACAAAACTGCAAATGTCCAGACGGTGCCGGCTTTTCCGTTAACATCTAAAGCGATGAACTACTGTATGACTCGTTATACTGTGACACTAGTGTTTACAAATTAAACTATATAAATCTTAGAAATAAATGCACTCACTAATATATTTAGAAATGATATTGTTGGAGATTGTAGTAGCCCCCCTGTTCACCCTGTAGAGTTCGAAGCCACTGTAACTCCTGGATACAAGAACACATAAAATGGTATGTACGGAAGCAATGGGCAGTTCACTTTGCCTGCCCACTAAACGGACCCTGGAGGAAAAACAGGCAAGATTATACATCTTTTTTTATAATTAAACGCAACTTTTTCATCGCTTTACATTAAAAAAAAAACTAATTTATACACCTTTGTCCATATTCTAATAGCACCTACCTAGTTGGACTTTTATTATTCTTTTGATCCCTGATTTAACTCGTATTTTGACTATAAATAAATAAATAATATACTTGTGATCTTGAAACGCGATTGCATGGCATGCTCTAAACCACTAAAGAATATCTAAGATACCTACGAAATAATAGCATTTTGAAATACTGCCTACTGAAAATAGCAATCAATAGTTAATTTTTTTTATTGAATTGACTTTATTAAATTATTTAAGGGCATCTGTAGTAGGTTTATAGAAGGAACTCATGTGCAGACGCCTTATAATGTATAAACGACATTTCATGTACACGCCGCTTATAATGTTATGGCTTATAAAGTACAGACGGCTTATAATGTACAGGCGGCTTATAATGTACAGACGGCTTACAATGTACAGACGGCTTATAAAGTACAGACGGCTTATAAAGTACAGACGGCTTATAATGTACAGGTACAGACGGCTTATAATGTACAGGTACAGACGGCTTATAATGTACAGGTACAGACGGCTTATAAAGTACAGACGGCTTATAATGTACAGACGGCTTGTAATGTACAGACGGCTTATAATGTACACACGGTTTATTATGAACAGGCGGCTTACTATGTACACACAACATACTTTGTACAATTGTCATGTGCATAAATTTATAAATAAATTTAACATACTATGTACAGACGACTTAATAATACCTACGTGCAGACGTTTTATTATGTACAGACGGCTTACTATGTACAGACGGCTTACTATGAACATACGGCTTACTATGTACAGACGGCTTACTAATGATCCTTGTATACATATTAGTCACGCCAACCAAGTACTTAGTCAAAAACAGATTTCAAAAAATAATTCGGTACCTCTCTCCTGTATACACCTGTTTAGTGGGGATATCTCTTTTTATCGTCCACCCCATAATGCAGGGTGCCATTGAATAAGTCTTGGAAAACCAAGTCAAATTATGTGTGTGCGTGCGCGAATGCTAGCTCTTTTAGTTGTGTCAAGAGTCAAGTCCGATTCAACCGCTGCACTGGAGACTCATGTGTGTCGACACTTTTCCGCTTCGGCCGTCTACGCAACTGTGATTCACAACCAGTTGCGACGGAAGAATTTTTTACCCTTGATGGCAACTGGTTGCAATAGAAGAATGTTTCCTCTTATTACGCAACCAGTTGCCAACTGAGAATTTTCGACCAATGAAAGGCGTTTTCAGTTACTAGATAGATTTTGTACAATTTCATTGGTCGAAAGGATCCGAGAGATGTGCAATGCAATTCTGTAAGCGCACAACAACGAGCACAACGTCACGACAGCCTTGATATAGATCGTCATTGGCCGATCTTCAGTGACGTCACCCAGTCCGACCAATGACAATCTCCATCAAGGAATTGCATTAATGAATTAATAGTGTCGTGCATCAAAGGTAGGTCGCATGCGGCTCCAGTGACGTGTCTTCCCTCAACCCTTAACGTCTGCTGTATTTCAATGCATTGGGCATGACGCTCGACTTTGATAGAATTAACGCTAGGACTAACAACCTGGTAGAGCCGTTTGTGCTAAAGTCCAAACCGAGTGTACATAACGCTAGGCTTAGATAGTAGCACGAGCAGGCCCTCAAGTAACGTTTGTTTTTCAGGAGGACGGCGATGACCTAGTAGCTGAAGGTAAGGTCCACATTACTATCGCATGCTTTAATTCAACAGAAAAATGGACATGTCATGTCTATGAGATATTTAGTTCTTCGGCTTATTTTTATATTTTTTTATATTGATTCTAATTAAACCGAGTTCTTTTGGTTGCCCTCTTTAAAATAGGTGTTCAATATACAAATATATCTCGGCTTATTTTAGCATTTCTGTCTTAAAGAGCATGTAAAATATTGCTTTCAGTAATAAGACGATGTAAAGTAACATCAAACAAACTCTACTTACGTCTTAGTTTAACGTCTATAACTTGTATGATATCTTTTAAGTTATATGATTTGCGCTGTTCATAAAATGTAAAATATATGCAGTATGTCTATCTTTTGTTTTCCTTTCTTAGTCTAAAAAAAGCATCAATTCTTCACCAATTTCTAAAAATTAGATACGGGCCCAATGGCAAGTGCTTTCAATAATTAAATCATCATTGTCACAACTTGTGGCAACCTTTTATAATTTATTTTATTTGTTTATTACAGATAACGAACAAGCGCATGGACATCTTACGAAGGCAAATCCAATAACATCCATTAACGTTAGTTCGTTCATCAGCGATGCGTCATCAACAAAATCTGCCAGAGAGGGCAGCGATAAGTCAAGGTGACAAAACATTACACACAAGGAAATACTTCAACCGCCCAGTGAAGAAACACAATCGGAAAATAAAATTAATGATACTGTTTCAAACGCCAAAGATAACAATATACAAATTGTTCAAAGTGTACCAGTTGTAGACCCTCTTGCTACACAACAGGTACCAGCGTGTGCTTTATCAGAATGCAATGCGATAACAGTCCATGGACCACCAGGGGCGACCGACATAGCAGTACCAGCGACGCAGGGTGAATCACTGGCACTGAAGCAGGTTGAAGTAACAAAAGATGAAGCTATGACGACACGATGTAACAGCATGAAAGAAGCGTTGTCATCTTCGTCCTTTTCCGAATATCACGACCCATTATTTGATGGCGTGAAAGATATTGATAAAAAAATTAAATCCCTTAAAATTACACCCGATGTATCTCGTGCAAGAAATAGGACTCTTCCTTACAATTATACATGGAAAAAGAACCCTTCAGCCAAGTCCAAACAAACACCCTTCGAATCGTCAAAGATGTTGAATTTATGTCCAATAAACCACGATTCACAAAAACATAATATGGATTCTCTTACAACATATGAAGACTTAGATATGCCAAATATAGATGACGTTACTTTTTTACAAAAGCGTATGTCCAACAACAAGTCAACTAACGGTGCGGACTCCTTCGTTGTAACACAACCACAACACGTCTGCCGAAATGCTGTAACCGGTGCAAACACTTTCAATTCCTCAATGATGTTGGATTCTAGTCCTATAAACTACGGTTCACGTTTAGATACAGGGGATTTGAATTCTTTTAAAAGCCGTAAACACTCAAATATGCCAAGTATAAAAGACATTCATTTTACATACAAATGTATGTCCGCTAGCAAATCAACTCAAGGTGCAGACTTCTTTGGTAAAATACAACCACAAATTGCCCCTCCAAAACCTGTACCTGATGCGAAAACTTCTGAACATGATGCAACAAATAAAGATTCACATTCAACCAATGTCAATATCGTCCAGAGGCGGAATTCAGATGGAATTAGAAAATGTTCAAAGTATGTGCTACCATCGTCAGCTTCAGGAAAGAACAATATCATTACACTTCCTGAGAGAACAAGTCATCTACAAGCAGATCCAGATTTATTTGTCGATCCTGTAAGGTGTATACCTCGAATTTTGCCGCAACCGGATGTGCTGAAGATCGTTCCACCGCGTGAAAAAGACGATGACAGTTCTTCCGACGCTCGGGCCGCCAAGAAGAAATACCAAGTTCCTAAACTTAAAGAGATTCCTATCATACCAGAACTAGAACCATTACCGAAGATTAAACCGTTCACGAAAAATTTAAAAAGCATTATTTTAGAGCATAGAAATTCACGCAATAGCTTTGTGCCAGGGACTAAAGAATCGTCTGCAGTGCCTTTGAAGGATAGGCTCAAAGAGGACTGGCTTCAAAAGTTTGTCCCTCCTATCGTGCGACGTCGGGGACGCAAGCCTGGGAAAAAATTATTAAGCACAGTTAAAACCCCACAGTTACCACCGAGTTCCGAGTCATTGAAAATCTCTACTAATAATTTGGCGCAAACAAGTTTGACAAAAACTAAAGGCACTGAAACACTGAGGGATCGCATTAAACGCATATTACAGCAAAAGAAAGGAACTATAATTAAGAAAAATATAGCTAATCTTGGTATGGGCAGCAGGAAACCTAAAAATGCAAAGGTAAATCTTCCCTCTTTGGTTACCAAGGATTGTGAAACAAATTCAACAAAAATTGACGAACTCTCTGTAATACCAGAAGGCCGCATTACACATGATAATTCAATAAAACACAAAGAAGATATAATTAAGAATGAAATTGATAATCTTGGTATAGTCAGCGAGAGGCCTAAAAACGCAACCGAAAATCTCCCCACTTTAGTTACCAAGAATTGTGATAAGAGTAAGATAAACATTGATGAAAGCCCTGCAACACTAAAGTGTCGCATTGAACATGATAAGTCACTAAAAAATAAGGGCAATGTAATTGAGAAAAACTTAGTGAAACCTGATATGGTCAGCAGGAAACCTGAAAACGCTACAGCAAATCCTTCAGTTACCAACGATTTTGATACGAGTCTGGCAAAACCTGATGAACTCCTAAGCATTGCACATGACAATTTAATAAAATATAAAGGAAATATGATGAGGAAAGAAGACGCAAATCCTGGTATGGTCAGCAGGAGTCCCATAAAAGCTACAGAAAATTTCCCCTATCTTGTTACCAAGGATTGTGATACGAGTCTGGAAACAGCTGATGAACTCCTACGCATTCCACATGACAATTTAATAAAATATAAAGGAAATATAATGAGAAAAGAAGACGCAAATCCTGGTATGGTCAGCAGGAGCCCCATAAACGTCACAGAAAATTTCCCCTGTCTAGTTACCAAGGATTGTGATACGAGTCTGGCAACAGTTGATGAATGTCCTGTTATACTAAAGTATCGTGATGAACATCTTGAGTTAATAGATAATAAAGGAAATGATATAGTCGAGAAGAAAATAGTGAATCCTAGCATGGTCAGTGAAAACCCTAAGAACGCAATAGAAAATCTCCCCTCTTCAATATCCGAGGATAACGTTATTAGTTCGACAAAAACGGTTGGATGCCATGCAACACTACCGTGGCACATTGAACAAAGTAATTTAATAAATGAGACGTATAAAGGAGATGAAATGGAGGAAAACGTAATGGATCCTCAAATGGTCACAACAGAAAAGCTTACCTCTTCAGGTATCAAGAACGGTCATGAAAGACCGGCAAAAGCTGATGGATGCCCAGTGTCACTAAAGTGCCGCATTGAACTTTCCAAGTTATCAAGAAGTATTGGTGATATAATTAAGGAAAAAATTGCTAATCCTGGCATGGTTAGCAGGAGATTTAAAAATACCACAGATGATCTCCCCTCTGTAGTTACCAAGGATAATACGAGTTCGGCGACTGCTGATGGAGACCCTGTAACATTAAAGTGTCGTATTGAAAATCATAAGTTAATAATTTATAAAGGAAAAAAGTTAATAAAGAACAAAATGGCAAGTCCGGGTACGGTCAGCAAAAACACAACAGAAAATGTCCCCTGTTCAGTTACCAAGGATGTTCATACTAGTCCGGCAAAAACGGATGAAAGTCCTGTGCCACTAGAATGTCGCATTGAATATGATAAGTTAAAAACTAAAGGAGGAATAGAGAAAGAAATAGCAAATCCTGTTATGTCTCACAGGAAGCCTGGAAATGAAACAGAATGTCTTTCCTCTTTAGTTATCAAGGATTTTGATACGTGTCCGGCACAATCTGATCAATTCCCTGTAACACTGGAAGGCCACATTGTACATGATAATTTAATAAAAAATGAAGATGTAATTGAGGAAAACGTAACGAATCATGGTATTGACAACAGTCAAATTAAAAACGTACCAGAAAATCATCCCTCTTTAGTTATCAAAAATTCTATTACGAGTTCCGCAAATACTGAGGAATACCCTGTAACACTAGCGCATCGCATTGAGCAGGATAAGTTAATAGATAGTACAGAAGATATAATTGAAAATGAAATAGGAAATCCTGACACGGTCAGCACGAGACTTAAGAACACCACTGAATATCTGCCCTCTCCAGTTATCGAGTATTGTGATGAGAATCCTGCAAAAATTGCTGAATTCCCTGTAACGTTAAAACATGACATTGAATGTGATAAATTTCCAAAAAATATAAGAGATGTAAATGAGAAAAACGTTACGAATCCTGATATGATCAGCATGAGACCTCAAAACATAACAGAAAATCCCCTCTCTTCAGTTATCAAGTATTGTGATAAGTTATGTAATGAGTTGATAAAAAATAAAGAAGATGTAATTGAAAATGAAACAGCGAATCCTAGCATAGTCAGCGGGAGACCAGGAAATGTACCAGAAAATCTATCCTCTTCAGTTACCAAGTATTTTGATAAGGACTCGGTAAAAACGGATGATTTTCCTGTATCATTAAAATTGTGTATTGAATATGATCAATTTACAAAAAATATAAGAGATATAATTGAGAAAAATATGGTAGGACCTGATATGGTCTGTAGAAAACATAAGGCACCAGAAAATCTCCCCTCTTCAGTTATCAAATATATTGATAAGTGTCTGGCTAAAACGGACGAACACCCTGAGGTACAAGAGTACTGTATAGACCAAGACAATTTAATGA
Organism: Eilema depressum; assembly: GCA_914767945.1. NCBI lineage: Eukaryota > Metazoa > Arthropoda > Insecta > Lepidoptera > Erebidae > Eilema > Eilema depressum. The sequence continues at coordinate 135,763 of OU612040.1, forward strand.
AAAATGAAGGGGATACAATTGAAAAAGAAAAAGCGAACCCTGATGTGGTTAACGGTAATTTAAAGTTTATAACACCATCGTGCTCGGGAGGGCTAGCGTCGGAAGAAAAATATATCATTAGTCTTCCATTAGAGACAAGAAGTCAAGTACAAACAGATGTTTTGTCAGGACCTGAATTACGTGTAGATCCTGTAAGATTTATACCTGAGGTTTTGTCGCTACCGGATGAGCTGAAGGATGACCCACTTCGTGAACAACAAAGTAACGATAGTAACTGTTTCGAAATATTAGCTGACACCAAAAAATATCATCAATATCCGAAACTAAAAGTCACTCCTATTATACCAGAAACAATGTATCCACAAGTACCATTGCCAGATAGTAAAACGATCAGGGAGAATTTGAAAAACATTTTATTAAATCCAAGACGTCATTCTCGAATTAACTTTGTGCCAGGGGCTGAAAAATCATCAGTAATACCTGAGGACAGGCACCATGAGGAGTGGTACCCTGAAGGGTATGTCCCCTGTAAAACCCAACGTCGAAGACGGAAATCTGTGCAAAAATTAAAGTCACCTAAATCCACACAACTGTCACTAAGATCCAACTCATCGCCAATCACTATCAAGGAATTACCGAATATGAGTTCAACAAAAACTGATACACTGCAGTGCCGCACGGCTAATGATAAATTAATAAAAAATATGGAAGAAGAAATAGCAAATCGTGACATGGTCAGCGGTAGATTTAAAAACGCAATAGAAAATCTCCCCGCCTTAGTTACTGAGGATTTTAATACAAATCCGGCAAAAACTGAAGAATACCCTGTAACACTTGAGTGCAGCGTGGCACATGATAATATAATTAAAAACAAAGATATAATTGACAGCGAAATAAAGAAGCTTGGCATGGGCCGCGGGGTACCTAACTTCGCCACAGGGAACCTTTCCTCTTTTGTTAGTAAAGATTTTGTTATCCGCATGCCCAATAGAAAAAAAGTTACACCTCCACTCATTTCGTCTTCAAGACAAGACCAACATGTAATGGTTAGTATTCCAATAACAGAACACATGCGCATTCCTAAACTTAAGCCAAGTGTTCGGATATTAGAACAAATAATTATTAAACCAGAGGATTCTAAATCATCAAATCAAGACATTTCGGCGACAAGTGTAACTTCCAGCTCTAACAGCTCAACTGGAAATTTATCACAAACTTATTTTGAAAACTCACTGCTTACAATCAAGTCACATGAAATGATGCCAGCCCTTGATATTTCTAAGGGAATAATCGAACCAGTAACTGCTATAAGGCAAAATCAAGAAATGTTTGCAAAAAGTGCATTTTCCATAGCCCAAATTCTAGATTCTTCTAAAAAATCTACTTTCAATATTCCCACTCCTATAGCAGATCAAGAAACTGTAAATCTAATGGCCGCTTGGGAATATAATGAAGAAATTACCATGGAAAGTGAAATGGCCGGAATTCTAGATTTATCTAAAAAATCTGCTCTCATTATGCCCACTTTTTTAGCAGATCAAGAAACTGTAAAAATAATGGCCGCTTGGGAATATCATGAAGATATTACTACGGAAAGTGAAATGACCGGAATTCTAGATTTATCTAAAAAATCTACCCTCATTATGCCCACTTCTATAGCAGATCAAAAAACTGTTATACCAGTGGCCACTAGGAAATGTAATGAAGGCATTACCACTAAAAGTGAAATGGCCAGATATATAGATTTTTCAAAAAAATCTACTCTCACTATACCCACTTATATAGCGTATCAAGAAAATGTGAAACCAATGGCCGCTAGGGAATATAATGAAAACATTGCCACGAAAAGTGAAATGGCTGAAATTCTAGATTTATCTAAAAAATCTACCCTCGCTATTCCCACTTCTATAGCAGATCAAGAAACTATAAAACCAGTAGCTGCTATGACATGTAAAGTAGACATTATCACGAAAAGTGAACTGTTCCGAATGCCCAATTTTTCTAAAACTCTCAACATCCCCACTTCTATAGCAGATCAAGAATCTATAAAATCAGTAACCGCTACGAAATGTAAAGAAGATATTGCCACGAAAACGGAAATGTTCCGAATTCCTGATTTTTCTGAAAAATCTCTCAACATCCCCACTTATACAGCAGATCAAGAAACTATAAAACCAGTGGCTGCTAGGAAATACAATAAAGACATTGCCACGAAAAGTGAAATGCTCCGATTTCTCGATTTTTCTAAAAAATCTCTTAATCACCCCCCTTATATAGCAGATCAGAAAACTATAAAACCAGTGGCTGCTAAGAAATGTAAAGAAGACATTGCCACGAAAAGTGAAAAGGCCCGATTTCTAGATTCTTCTACAAAATCTACTTTCAACATGCCTACTTCTATAGCAGATCAACTATCTAAGAAACCAATGGCCGCTAGAAAAAGTGATCAGGAAATTTCTACAAAAACGGCAATGTTCCGATACCTAAATTATTCTAAAAATAAAATTGTCAACATTCCTACAGCAAACTTAGTTTCTAACGCCGAACAAATAATTGTTAAACCAGTAGATGTTAACAGAAATGAAGAAATTTCTGCAAAGAATTTCGATAGCTCTGTTATAAAATCAGTGAATACGAAAAAAACTCAAGAAATTACCACCAAAGATTTCGCGAACAAACCAGTTATCGACAGCCCTGAAGAAAAATCTGACGTTTATATCGCAGAACAAGTAATTGTAGTACCAGAGAAATCGAAATCACCAGATCAACAAATTATAATAACAAGTGTAAGGCGCAACTCAGTGACTGTTAATTTATCAAAAACTCTTTGTGGAAACTCATCACTTAAAATAAAGTTGCCTAAAACGACGCAAGCCCTTGATATTTCTAAGATACTAAAGCACATACAAAACTCAAAATGCGAAGTAATAATCAAACCAGTGACTCTCAAAAAACAAAATCAAGATGTTTCTAAGAAAAGTGACAGGACCATAGCCCGTATTTTAGATGTTTCTACCAGATCTACTCTCAACGTCCCTACTTTTATAACAGATCAAGTAACTATAAAACCAGTAGCCGTTACAAAATGTGATCAAGAAATTTCTACAAAAACGGCAATGCTAGTTTCTAACGCAGAACAAGTAATTTTACCAGTAGATGTTAAAATAAATGAAGAAAATTCTGCGAAAGATTTCAACAGCACTATTATCAAACCAGTGGATACGAAAAAATATCAAGAGATTGCAACCAAAGATTTTGCTAACAAGTCGGCTATCCCTGAAGAGAAATCTGACGTTTATATCGCAGATCAAGTAGTCATTGAACCAGTGGATAGCAAAAAATGTCAGGAAATTCCCACAAATGATTTTACCAACAAGGTAATTCAGACAGAGAGCCCTATGGTAGAGATGGAAGTTTCTACCGCAGAGATTGTAGAGACTGAACCACATGAACTTTCTATAGGGAGTGTCATCTCCATTTCGAAGGAAATAGAGTCTGACATTTGCGAGAACGTAATAAATGGATTGGACGTTGTCAATAACCAAATGGATTGGTCGGTGACACCGTGGGAGCAGCCAAGATTTGCAGTAGTCATGTCCCTGAGCCCAGATTACGAATGTAAAGGTAAGTGTTATTGTATTATTATTTATTTTTGATTGATTGATATTCCTACTACAATTACACATGCAATAATATAACTTCACAATAATAATAATTTATCAATGTGTTTATTTTTTACCTAGTCAACACTACACTTTTTGACTTTATGTCACATGTAATATTATGTATATATTAGGAGCTGTGGATTTCATAAAATTCACGGATGATATTGGAAACGCTAAGAAGAAAAATTGGCAAAAGGAAATACAAGAAATTATTCAAAATATAACAATGGATGCAGAAGGTAAGATATTAATGTGTGCTGCTTCGTAATGTGTAGATTACAACATCATAACAATTTCTAAGATATAACAGAAAGCCTCGCCTTTTTTGTTTTCTTTGAAATACAAACCTTCAAGTCCTGAAAACAATAAACACCGAAAAAATATATCCAATTTGGTGCAGTCGTTTGTAAATTATGCACATTCTCACACCATTCGGGGATTCATTTTTATTTATGTACATAGTCACACCAAATCCCACAGTACTGTAAAATATTATTTTATTTTTTTATTGAACTGAATATTTTTTTGAATTAGGTGCTATTTCAGAATTCTCAAATGATCTGAGCGGCATACCGCTACCAGAAGTGGCACCTCCAGTGTGTGAAATATCAGTGGACGAGATCCCACTCCCCGAAGGAAGTCCTGCTGTGAATGATAAAGAAGTACCGTTATGGTGCTCGGTAGAAGGCGTACCTAGGATAGACCAAGTGACGACACAACAGCGTTTACCAAGTAAGTGTGCTGAGGATTGTTGTGTACATATTATAAGAATTAAAGTTTTATTCACTTACTAATAAACTATTTATGTCGAGTCGATATATTATGCATACACAACTTATTCCTGTCCATCTTATAGCCTGTATAAATATCAATATCAAATACTTTCCTCTTATTTATAGCTATATTCGACTATAAGCCGGAAGCGCCTGTGATCGCAGCGTCGAGTTTGCTCAGCGGCACACCGATCCTTCGTGTTGACGACACCGTGTTGCCCCTGTCGCTGTGTGACGAGTACCTCGTGCTGACAGACGTAGATCTTCCCTGCAATGGACCCACCTACTTCACACTAGCGCCATATGATAATGTATCAAGAGTGATTATGGATACTTTGAATACTGATTATGAAGTAAGTGACAAAGAAAAAAGTTGTGCTCAAATTAATGAGGACATTTATGACAAAATTATTGCTGAAAGATACCTTAATCATGTTCGAGATAACAGTATAGATGATATTGATGAAAGTCTATACAGTAATGATAAAATCATGAAAGAAAGGCTTGATGTTATAAGTAATTATAACAATAATAAGGAGAATAATAATGAATTACACATGGATAGGCACAATATTGTTATACCAAAAAGTGTTAATAATAGTATTGTAAATAATACTCAAGAATATGACAATAATATTGAAATACGAGACTGTAGCGAGGAAGAGAAGGAAAACAAGACTGATATTGAGCTTGTTAATAAAGGAGTAGCGTCTGGTGATGAAACTATTAAAGAAGGAGTAGCATTTGATGATGAAACTGTTAACGAAGGAGTAGCATCTGATGATAAGACTGATAATGATGGAGTAACATCTGATGATGATACTGTTAATGAAGGAGAAACATCTGATGATGAAACTGATAATGAAGTAGTAACATCTGATGACGAGACTGTTAATGAAGGCGTATCATCTGATAATGAGACTGATAATGAAGTAGTATCTGAGGATGAGTTTTGTAATGAAGGAGTAGCATCTGATAATGAGACTGATAATGAAGGAGTAGCATCTGATGATGAAATTGTTAATGAAAGAGTAGCATCTGATGATGAAATTGATAACGAAGAAGTGATACCTGATGATGATTTTGTGAATACAGGGGTAACATCTGATAAAGACACGTCCACCGACAACATGGTGAGTGATTTCTTGTAGAATTTTTTGATTCAGTTTTTTCTTAAAACCAAATAGTTAGGTCTGCAACAAATGCAATTTATTTTACGGTTAGGAACTTACTCCAATACAAAATGAGAATTCTCGTGTCGTCTTCTGCGAGTTTTCGTCGAGAATTTCACTTTCTTGATGCAGGATTTGTAGTGACGTAGTAGTATCGTAATAGTTTGACTTGGTGTCTTTAGATGAAGCTGGGTACATGTACTATCGCCACGAAACCGTAAAAAGTTGCATTGAATTTAACACATTGTTTGGAAGTTTGGAGGATGTGTGTTTCAAATTGTACATAGATTTGGGAAGGGTGTTAGAGTGACAAATCCGTGCGGATATTAAAGCAAGGCTGCCTCGTATTGCAATTGCACACGGGAAGGTGCAATGCGAGGCAATGGCAAAAGCACACCATGTTGCGCCGTCCCCAAGAAAATAAATGTGAGGATAAGAGGTTTCACATTATCAGATATCCGATATCGATGTTGGCATTTCCCAATTACGGTCGAAAATTGCTTGGACAAGTTATTTTCATCCATAGCTTCCCTAACTAGTCTGGGCTATCAAACAAATGGCCGAATCGGGTCGGATATCGGCCAATGTGGAAACGCTCTTAATGCCACACAAAGGAGTATCGCGTCACGTCTACCGTGCCCTGTAGGTGCTGTCGGTGGTGCACTCGCCGGCGTCGTTCCGCCAGCTGGCGGCGAGCGGCGCGCTGCTGCTGGTGTTCGCGGCCAGCTCGGGCGTGACGTCACTGCTGCGGCGCCTGTGGGTGCGCGGCCGCCTCGTGCTCTGCGGGAACGTGGACGAGGCCGCGCTCAGGGTGAGATGCTATACTTTATGTCGTACATAATATTTCAGAACCGGTCTCCTACGACCGATTCGCTGTAGAACTGCCAACACAACCCTTAGAAAAGTGGATCAACAACTGCCTTTTTTTATCGTGCCAAAAATCCCCACGGATCCCTCCCCCACCGGAACCGGTGGGGGCACTGGGGGCTATGTCGGACTCGAACGAATTAAAATGCACGCCGTCTGTGGGGGTCAGTTGCCGGAGGTGAGATTATCGTAGACATATCCCTCGCACCCCGGCCATATCTTTCGATCTGGCCATATTCCGGTGTGGGGACCACGGAGTCCCCAACTCGCCCCCGGGTAACTCAACAACTGCCTGTTGAGCCACTTTTCTTAGGGGGCTATTCGTCGATATTTTGAAATAGTCATTTGTTGTCAGAGACGTAATCCAAATAATCTTATTTTATGACTAAAAGTAAAGAAAACGATTTCTCTAGAAAAATAATACACGTCCAAATATCTGACGAAAGGCTAACCCACCAAAGAACGGAGCATACAGTGAATTCCAAAAGGAAATATAAGAACCTCGAGTGCGAGTTCGCTGTGGTCCGCCGTCGGTCTATTGGATTCAATTAGTATTGAAACATAATGTTTGTCCCCCTATAGGACTTGGCATTTCAACTGAACGAGCCTTGTTCTTCACCTGCTCCCGAGTCCGAAGCTGAAGACTGAGTGCTCACATCAGCGGCGTTTATTCGCTCGGCGGCCATTCAGAACACATTTTATATTTGACCTTGTAACACTGTATAACTACGATGTTTGTAGACTTGTCAGAACCATAAGTTGTTCACAACCCCTATATTGAGCGAGGCGGTTGTCCTGACATGTGTTTTAATAGTTGATAATGTCAATGACCAATTTGAAAATGTATTTCTATCGAAGTATGAGTCTGGGTTTAAATACAATATAATTTGTTACCAAGTAGTTATATATTTTCCCAGTGATTTTATTTTATTTTAGAATGTGTTTAAACACATTGATTGTAAAGATTTAATCGAAAAAAGTATTTTAGAGAATATACGTAATTTCTAATGTATACGTATAAAAGTTATGAGTACAAGGTACTTTTATTATAAAGTTTTTTTTGGAAGCATTTCTAGAAATCTAAAAGAGAAATATTTAAGTTTTTATACAGATTGTTTTTATTTTTTTTAGTATCTAGACTTTATAATAGTACCTACCTAACCAAAGACTTGACCCCAAAAATGTATACCTACCAAATAAAGAATAAAAAATTGTAAGTACATTACAAGGTGTAAATTGTACTTAGTCTTAAGTTAACCAATTTACATTATTGTTTAGTGACGTTCCCAATTAGAATTGTCCATTTTGTCCAAAATTTGGGATCAACAATGAAGGGAATTCTAAATTAGGTAAAGGTTGTGCACTGTGTTGTATTCATTAAGTGATGATGACCGCTCTACTTATAAAAGCTCTACATATAACCAAACGTACAAGAAGGTTGTGACTGCACTCCGTCAGAGTTACCTGCTTGTTTATACCTAATATTATGCAAATTAAAACGTGTTCAATTTCCGTGTTCGACGTCCATTTGTGTACAAATGTCCTACTCGTATATTTTATGTCGAAATCTTTTCTATTTAACCTAAATCACGCATAATTTACATTATTATGTAGGTAGTTATTATATTATTATTTGTAACTTCATTGAATTGACATAACTATCACTGCACCCTAGACAAGTGAAATTCGTTGACAATCGGTATAATAGAATAGAATAATCTATGTGTGGTATTGATTATGCATTTTGACGTTTATGACAGTCGTAAACAAATGTCGATTGCATATCGATCATTCTATTCTAAAAACGTATTCCACTTCTCTAGAGGGGCTGGTTACTCCAATATTTTCGAGGAGTTGCTTCTCTCCTCACTCCTGGAGTTGTAGTTTCCAGTAGATTGGTTCTGTGGGAGTTAATCTTACCTACGTGTGCCAAATATTGCCATGAGCATACCTAGTCACCCTTCACTTAGAGGGACAGATGCCGCCTAATTAAGGATGAATAACGATGGAAGTATTTTGTTTACTTATGTATAGGTGCTCATATGTTTAGAGAAAATCTATATTATATATATCTCGGTCTAGAAGAAAACAGAGCTTATTTTAAATATCTAAAACGATTACCAGTTCATAACAAGAATCGTGAAATTGAATTTTTGAACCTAATAGTTCATCAATTATATTATAGTTCTCATTTCAATGCCCTATTGGCGGATTCTTTTTAATGCGGTATAGTGTGTGAACAACTCCACACTGATACCATATGTTCGCCTCATCCCAAAAACTTCTCTAGAACAGTTCCCATAGCTTCGCCCGACTTAAGTCTGTTGTGCAGGTTGAAGATTCCTCGATAGCGGGCGCGAAGTATCTTATGGTTATAAGCTTTGTTCAGTCCATGCCAAATTTTAATAAAATCGCTTCAGCGATCTAGGTGTAAATAACAGACAGACGGACAGAGATACTTTTGCATTTATTACTCTTTCTTTTCATTCTTGAGTAATAATGTTTATAATCATTAATGAAAACTTAAGATTACTAATATGTCACTTCGATGGATAACAATTACCTTTATATCATAATGGATTCCATCCGAAGCGAATCTTATGTGTGGATACGACTTGCTACAAGTTAATAAAACATAAGATTGAAAGCATTCGTCCAATGGAATTGAGGTTAATCAAGGTAATGCCTGACTTGGAACGTCCTGGTCTACAGTGGCAATCCAGCAGGTCGCAGGGACAGTGGACAGCAGTCACGAGACTGATATCTGTACTTATGTATTTCAAAATAGCTCATATTATGTTCTGTACCTTACTATTTGTATAGATGTCACGTAGGTAGACATACAAGAGAGCACCCGTACTCGTCCACCGCGCTACAACCCTCTCAGGAGACTATTCCAGCTGTGAACGAGTCAGGGTGCTTTCATATCTCAAAGTTCGTATGTCTAGATATATGTAGTTTTATTAGAAACTTTATGACAGCCTGTTTAGCGCAGTGCTGATTGGTCCCATCTTCGAGCTTATTGGCAAGCGCATGTAATGTGGGACCAAAGATATATTTCACGCCTATGTACCCATTTAGAAGTAGGTACAAAGGCGTGAGTACTGTATGTTATATAAATGTAATAAATGCCAGCTTTAAAGACGACATTTAAGGCACGGTCTGACTCCAATTTGAAATGTTGATCTTAATAACACACATAGTCTTTTTTACGAAGCGCATTACTGCAACGCCAAATCATCAAATAACTATTTAACCGATGAGATATTTGATCAATGGGTTATTTCATCAAATAGACACATGAAAAAATTCCCATTTCACGATAGTACTTATATTTGTCGATGGAGCGCTGCCCAGCGGGGCTCCTATTTTCTCGTGTAGTGTTGGCAATCTAACGTGAAGGTACGACGAAGGTTTCTGCGACAAAAACATTGGTGTTGGAAGCCAGTGTTTTATATTGTTAAGAAGCCGATTTTCCGATATGCAGCAACTGTTTTATATGCTGTTGCACTAAATAATCTCGTTGTACATATTCTGTCAAGATCGTGCAGTTCGTAAAGTTTTAATGATTTTGAGGTTGGACCTCGCCTTTATAGAGAACACTAAGTAAATGTTCAAAGTTGTTCTTCATGATATGGTCATCATGGTACCTTTATATACTATGTAATAAATGTAATTTCATGTTGTACCAGTAGACGTTTCAAAATGATACGTAATTTTATTGTTCTTATTAATGTTTCTATGTGTAGTAAGTAAGTACCTGCGCAGTTTATGCGACGCGATGGACTAGCAGACAAACGTCTCAACTGTCTATTTAAGTATTGCTATCCATCATTATAAGCAGCTCTATGGGAGCTGCTTATTATTGAGATGTATTTTGATCATGTTTATTCTAATACAATGTAACGTCATGTCACGTCCATCGTCCTTAAAATGATATTTTCAATGTTTAGAGTAAGATGTAGTTGTTTTCATGTTAGAAATAAGTGCATGTTAGACGTAGACGTCTGTACTGTGACTGTATGTTCTTCGGTAAGTTAGGTACTTAATAAAAACCTAAATGTGTTTTTAATTGTATTCTGTATGTTGGTTTAAAGCCTCACTAAGTAGACCACGTTATGTAACTTATGTTACCTCCGAGCTCACTGCTAGTGTATACTTACCTCGTGTTAATTTAAGCTCAAAAGCTAAATTTATTTAGCATATCGACACTAAAGTGTTTTAGGTCTTAAGATTGATTTATATATAAGTACGACTTATTGTTTGCGACTGTCGCCTGACGACGTGATATATTCTGTATACAAAGTTGTTTTAATATATATAATATATGTCAATTTAGTATCGACTGTAGTCAATTTAGTTTCGTGACAATTTAATTATTTTTTACCACAATTACATCGAGTGAAAAAATAACCGAATGAAACGTCCAGAGAAGACAAATTTTGATTCATATGAGAGGATTATTTAAAAAATATAACGTCTGGGGACGAACTGGAGTCCAGCGTATAACGGTGCTGTCTGTTAGTGAAAGCTTCGCCTAAAATAGACTTAGAAATATTATGTCAAAAGAGGTGTCAATTAAACCGTAGAGTTTGATAAAGGTGTGTATCGGGCGACAGTAGTCGAGCCAGCATGCGGGCGACGCGCGGCGTAGGGCGTCCCCGTGCGGATTTGGTGGGTACATACAAGTACTTACTAGTGTAACCCCTCTACACAAGTGACAATACGTTTGCAGAATAAAATAGAATAGATTGATCAATGTATGGGATTGAAATACGTCCACGGCTGTCTTAAACATCAAAATACGTGTCAATCCCATACAATCATCATTGTATTATACAATACGCCGGATAACGAATTGCCACTTGTCTAGGGGGGCTGGTAACGTCTATTTTTATGTCGATATCGTGTGGTAAAGGTTACCGATTCGAAATAATAATAATCAATAAATAATTTCATTATATTCTTTAATTTAAATTATATATAGTTATATATACGTATTATTATAAAAGAAAATTACTAAATTCGAACTTTCTAAGTTCAAAGATCTGAGGTGCCGTAATATAGGTGGTATGATGAAATGTATGCAGGGAAAAATATTTCAAATTTTTCTAGAGTTTATGACAGGCTTAATAAAGATCCATTAACAATCTTGTAGTCTGTGATAGTAGACGCCAAAAGATAAGTAATTCATTACAGGGAAACCGTATACGCTTTACAAGCTCCCTGATGAAATTAGGGATTTACTTGTACATGCAGTTAAAAATGTAACTAAGAGGAAAATGTGCCAAAAAGGCACATAAAATCCAAAGATTTATTTAGATGATTAACAAACTTGGAAATGAGCTGTTGTTTGTTCAACTACATTTACACTAAGTAGTATGATACTTTCTGTAGTTTACGCGAACATCACTCATTGAAATAAAACCACTTTTTAACGCATTCTATAGCTATTTATTTGTTATTTTTTAAATTACAATTATAGTAGCAGTCGAACGTTCTCTACTCTTCAGCAGCCAAAATCAACAAATTGATCATATTCGATTCGGGTACTTTGAGATAACTTATACTTCAAACTAGTTGTCCACCATCTTCATTCAAGTTGAAAAGTGGTTTTATTTAAATAAGTAGTAAATATTTGTCAATAGACAAAAAAATGCCCGTTGATTTTCTTGCCGGAGTCTTCAGGGCGGGCCCGCGTTTCGATCCGGTGGTCCATTTGCTAAACAAGTCTTTAATAAAAAAATAACGTTGACGTTTTTTAAGTACCATTTTAATGGTCTATAAAGAATAAATGATTATTAACGTTACCCCATCCCTCTAGACAAGTGTCAACAAACAAATTTTAACCAATTTTATTATCAGTTGAGTTTATAGAATAGAATGGTCAACGCATAGAATTCACACGTATTTTCACGTTTATGACAGTCGTGAACGTTATGTCAATCCTATTCATTGATCAATCTATTCTATTATATTCTACAAATGTATTCCACTTGTCTAGAGCGGCTATTTTATAATATTAGCCTTTTTGGCCAAACTTCATTTTAATGAATATTTCACGTGGGTGAGCTATAAAAGATTTGTAACATAAGTGAGGTCTGAGAAGCTTTAACATCAGCAATGCAATTTGCGGCCTAATGTCGCGGCCTTCGTGTCTGTTGAATAATTATTAGATTATATAAGTTTAAATTATGTATTAAGTAAATCGATCGATGATATTAAAGTTATCTATTATTTGATAGAATTATGAATTATTATAATGAACTAAGCAAGTTAGCGTAGGCGTTGGACTTCCTATCAAAATAATTTTATGATCCCAACACTCGCTTTCTTCGAACATTTTTTTAAAATTTATTTTACATATTTTTAAATTTACATATTGCTCTCTTCACATAGAACAACATAAAAACTATGTAATCGAAACTTGTCTAATTATAAGTGGATATTATAACGAACTCGTAATTACTAAAATTAATTTAGTAACCTTCAAATGTCACAAATTAGTGAACAAGGGCACAAAATATAAATAATATTATTATGACATAACTTCAAATGTTGTGGCTTCTATTGTTTATTTTAGATATGCTCAATTTTAATTTTTCTACTAATTGTTGACATAAGATTCACATATCCGTCTATATTTATATTATATTTTTATATTAAAAATCCGCCTAACTGGCCAAAGAGCTTAGTCACGTGATACGTGACATCGCGCCGTAGTTTTCAAAGTATTATAAGAAATAAATGGCCAAAGAATATAGGAACACCGTGCACTAAAAACTTCAAGATTTATGTATTAAATAGGTTGATTATTCTGCCTCCTATCTTCTTTGATCATTATTGGTAGGATTCGATATCAAGTGGAAAGCCATTCCTCTCACGACAGATACGACATTCCAAAAGATCAAACGTCACCGTATGTGATGTGGTGACGACACGTTAGAATCTCAGGTGGTGACTCTTTTGGTTGAATCTCTTGACGACACGTAGAATACTTCCTAGACACTAAGATTGATGTACCTACTGTCCTAAGATGTGTTACGTTTTAAGTGAAATAAATGTCAGTTCGAATTAATAAATGTTTTCAATGTGTCTGTTTGTTTGATTGTTGACAGTCCCGAAGGAGTAAGCAGAGATACGTAAATATATTTTGTCTTTGCCTCTCTGCTTGAAGACCTCTGACCTCTCGAAGTCTCTGACGAGTCGATCATTACTCAGCACTACAAGGTGTGGTTTTACTGATAGCAATGCTACTACAGTCGAACGGCTCCTAATTCTAATATTATATCATTTGAAAGGGGTAGGCAGATGCAAAGAGGCAGGCGCCAACTATTATTTTCAGTCCCACGTTATAGAGGGCTAGTCTATCGCCGTCAATCGGGCTCTTTGTCTTTATATGTTTACTCTCGGATGGAGAACAGCCCTATCCCTTAGTAGACGATGGGGTAACCCTATTCTACTCCACCGGGAACCAAGCAGGCTAATCTTATTTTTAAAGTAGGGGTACTTATACAAGCCATTGTCAATGTGTCGTCACATTCGAACTTGTGGAGGGAAGAAATAAAACGCAGCACGTCAATAAATAATACAAGTATATTGTAATTGTACAGAGTGTCCGTCACACTGCTTACACCATAACACATGTACACGCCGCCGACCACCGCCTGCTGACGACAACTGGCGCCACTCACACACTCGCCGCTAACGAATGTTAGGGTTCATACAGACTAGTGCAGTACTCTTATAATAGAATACAGTTATATCCGAATTTACTCTCTCTCCTGTAGCTCTCTCTTGTAGCAATGTCATTAATAAGTCTGCTAATGTAAGTACCTACTGACCGTACACGTCACGGGGCGTAATGTAAACATTAACAAAACAATCATTTTTGTTACTTCTTAAAACAAAATAAACCTGCCCACACCTATGACAGTGTAACAAATTGTTCCATACGAATGTTACATTACGCTGTGTATAACAGTCAGTAATCACCTTTAGAATAACCGACGAGCATGTCGACAGCGGTGAGTGTGTGAATTGATTTCAACAAGAAATGGTCGCGCAACACAGATATTATACAATTGTATCAATTTAGAATAAATATCGCCCAGTCTCTTGTGTGTGGGAACTAAACATCGAGCTTAATAACGTCATACAACTGTGCAAACTAGCCACATTTAGTTGCCGACGTGACAACCATTAGCTGCCGAGGATCTATACAGTCCGGCGATATATTTCCACGCGTATATCGCTAGTGTGCACAGCTCGCAAAGACGCATATACTAAACAAATGAATGTTCAATCAAACTATAAAATCATCAAATCAGTCTAATTGTTTCACTTAAGTTTAATTATAATTGTAGAGAACTATGTCGTGGACACGCTCAGATCATATATTAGAATATATTGTTCCTAATGGCCGTGTATATTTGGAAATTATTCTTATTTCATGTAAATTATTTCACTGCTAGTATGGGCCTCTCAATGTAAATGTAAGAGAGGTTGTAGAGTTTGCTATCATGATATACAGGGTTACAGGAAAAGTCGTGCTAGATCCGTTAAGGGCGTGGAGTACCCATCATTTCTGACCTATTTCACTATGAAACACCCCACCCTAAACTTAACCCTTTTCAAGATTTTCGACTTTTAATTTTTTTATTGAAAATTGCCGATTTTTAGGCTATAAAATTTTATTAAGCTATTGCATGGCTTTTATCGCGGGCCTTGAGCGTGGAGACCGAATCCAGAAATTCCGTAACGAAAATTTGTAACACCTCCGAGCTCGCACGAACAGAGCCGAGCTGCTCCGAAGTAGCTTCGCTTAACGTAAGTAATTATAATTGCATAAGTTGTTAGTTTTCAAATTCAAATTCAAATTCAGACTCGGACTCGGACTAGGACTCGGACTCGGACTCGGACTCGAAGTCAGAAGTCAGAAGTCAGAAGTCAGAAGTCAGAAGTCAGAAGTCAGAAGTCAGAAGTCCAAAGTCCGAAATCCGAAATCCGAAATTCAAATTCAAATTCAAATTATTATTTATTATAAATTTATTATAAAATAAATAATCATAAAAAATGGTATGCAATAGCTTTACCGCGGCAGTCCCCGAGTGCCACACGTCTTTTTTTTTTGTTTATTTTGTGTGTCTTATCATTATTATTAGTGAAATAGGTCAGAAATGATGGGCACTCCACGCCCTTAACGGATCTAGCACGACTTTTCCTGTAACCCTGTATACATACAATTATTATGTTTAGGGAATTAACGCGATAATGATACATATATATAGATATATCTGTACAATGTTGAGACCAGTTTGCACGAATGACTGTTAGCTATTTTCCGTGGCCGTTCTGGCAGAATAATATACGTTATGTGATCTGAGCGTGTCAATTTCCTGGAAGTTTCGTTCAGTTGGAAGTACATACGTGTGGCGAGCTACTGAGGACGTGTGAGTCTACGAGAGTGCACTTTCGGGAGGGAACGGGGAACAGAGCATTATATTTTACTTTCGAATAGTTTTGTAGGTTAGTATTTTCATTAAACAAGAATATTTGCACTAAAGCACCTAAGTCGTGCAAAATATACATATGATTTGCACGAAGTAGATAATAATCTATGATCTCTCCCTACTGCTCCCGTTCTCCTACCGCTAATACACACACTATACACGACACGCTGGTTGCGTTAATAATTTCATCAAGCAATTCCTTAGCTTACATTACTGAGCTGTTACATACAGACAGATAATAATATTTACAATATATTAATAGTTACTATAATATAAGAAAATGCAAACGCCACGAGACGATCCAAATTACAAAATTTTACAAAATTACGCGCTTCGTTAGATCTATCAATAAATGCTCTGAGAACTCTTTCCGTAGTAGGTATCTTCATAACGTACTTCAATATCTAGTCTGTGTATTTTCTCTTAGATATAATAGTGTGGGCGATATTTTGTACATTTATATATGTTTGATAGCTCCAACGAAGCGCAAGTCGATGTGAATGCTATTAACAAATTGTGAGAGGGGACTGAAGACGCACTGGCGCGAGTGTGGCAGCCGCAAAGATAGTGTTACCGAATGTGTTGCTGTGATGTAGCTCGTCTGTATATATTATACAATCATATAAGAACTCTTGGAGCAGTGAACATAAGACTTAAGTTAACGACAAAGGTCGCTTAACATCATAATATTGACAAAGCTATACCTATCACTTAAGAATTTTCAGGCTATTTACCATGTAGATATTGTTTTGAGTGTCCGATATTGCTGACATCCGATACTCAAAACCATATTTGTTTATAGTAATCAAAATTCAACTTTTTAATAGTTTATCATTCTTTAATTTTATTTAGCAGTAGCTCTGTACAGTCGGCGTCAGTGCGTCCTCACTCCAGTAGATAATATTAAAATACGTGTGTGTGTACGAAATTGCAAATTTACAAATATACTTAATAGTATCAAATGTTTGTACAGTCTTACCCAACTATGTATAGCGAAGAGTTATGAGTTATGTAGTAAAGGAGTATAAAGGTAATCTAAAGACAAATTATGACAAAAAGTATGTTGCTGCAACATCGCACAACAGTCGCGCGACAGTCGGGCCACATCACCAACATTTTATATACAGAATTTCCTTCTCAATATTTTTTTTGCAACATTTCTGTGTAAGCTAAGCAAGTTTAGGGTAAGATAGTAAGTGGGCACCAACAGAAACACACAAGGGTCATGTGACTGCAGTTTTCTGTAGGATGGATGGAGGTACAGTCAGCGTCAAAAGTTGATGATGTTAAAAACAGGACTCGCTAGTTCAATAGCATTTCCGTTAACAAAACAAAATTTTTCAGTCTGAAAACGATTACGTACTTTTTGATGCTGACTGTACAGCCGTGATGTCATTCAATTGTCCATAAATAGAAATCGCAATATGGCCTAATTCCTTCGAGCACCTTTAAGAATAATGCAATAAATCAAATATTAATATATTAGTTGGCAATACATAAAACATTGGTGACGTGTCCGCGAGACACAACACTATCAGTACAGATAGATACAAAAGTTACTTGACTAGTATGTTACAAGTGTTACACAGCGGTACACACGCGACCGTGTACGTACTAGGTACTATACTCCATTCGGTTAGGTACATAATGTCTATTCAATATGGGAAAAAAATTTCCCAACGTGTCACAGGTGTTACTGGATGCAACGGTTTTTGAACCAACGTGTAACACCTCAAAATATTGGTGTTACAGGTTGGGAAAAACAATCCCAACGGGTCACAGGTGTTACTGGATGCAACATTTATGTTTATTTACAAACTCAGTCTAAAAATATTCTTCTTAACTAAAAACTGATATCAAACCACTAGTTAGTCAGTTGGTTAGGCTAGTTTATTTGTTTAATATGTGTTTTTATTAAAAGTCGTTTAAAGATTGTTCACCTTTAGTTAAGTACTTAATGGAGTATAGGTACGTATAAAACTAAACATGTGGCGTATTTAGGCGTCGAGTCTCGTTACAGCCTAATAGTTAACTATAATAAGTGTAGTCTAGTCCACTACACACTCACTGACTGAGAACTTATACATCCGGAATGTCTCTAATAATTCATATTATTAAAAAAAATCAGTTAATACTTGTATCATCTTACACAGCTCTTAAAAATGTGTTTATGGAGGAGGAATTAACATTAATCGCACACCTTTTCATAGCAACATAATAAATATTCAAAATCTGAATTTCGGACGTGGGAATCCCATTCTATTGAAGCGTCGGTAGCTTAGTGGTTAAGGAGTCGACCTAACGATCGAGAGGTCCCGGGTTCGTGTACGTTACCCCAGCAAGAAAGTACCTCGTAGAGTGACATGAGTGGCACGTATAATTAGAGCGTTATATGCTATACATGTGCGCCGCATAAAAAAATTTGTGCGTGTTGTAGTTTTGGAAAAAAACGGAGAAAATGATTTCTGCTGCGGTAACGTTGTTCCAGCAAGAAAATTCTGAACGAATAATCGGAGAGAGAAATATTATGCATGGGCAGAGAGCTTATATTTGTGCTATGATGTGCGCCGAAAATGAAATTTGTGCCTCTTCAGGTTTTCGAGAAATTGCATTTCTTGCTGGAGTAATGTTTCGCATAATCGTGTATCTCTGAAACCATTCTATGTGCGGCTGTGTAGTAAACATATACGAGAATCTCTTAATTTGTGCTTATTTCTGGCAGAATTAGATTTTACAAAACATTTATAGTTTTCAAGTATTTTCGCTTTTTTGAAAATAAAATAAACCTTCGCTGCGCCTGGGTGTTTCTTTGAAACCGAGTGTATTTGCCTCATTGATATGGCTCAATTTTTTTTTTACTTTTAGACTTTAACTCACATAAAATCGTGACCAGATCATTATATGTTATATCATATTTCGAAAGCACTGATTTGTACCCAGTAGTTTAGGAAATAGACTGTGCTGATAAATTGGTCAACCAGATTAATGATGACCAAGGCAGATGAATGGACTTTTGCACCATATTAATTAGAAGCATGCAGATAAATGAGAATAACATATTATCTGCAATCAACTTTATTATAAAATATCTTTATTTACTTATAGACATATTTTTTACTTTATCATAAAGACGCATTTTCCTGATTGCATCCGTGGCCAAGATGACCTCGGAGCTCAGGGTCCGCCTTCCGGCTCTTCCTCCTTCACTTCGCACGATCTTGGGCGTCAATGGCAGTGAGACCATTTGCACGCATATCACCCTCCATGGCGTCAAGCCAGGACTTCTTGGGCCTACCCCTTTTACCTGGACCCGGTGGAGGCACCATCCGCGCCATTGCTAGGCATTTATTACCCACGTAGCCTGGCGGTTGCCGCACCAGCGAAGGCGGCTCTCATGCATTTTATTCGCGATGTCACGGATGCGAAGGTTGCGGATGCGAGAGTTCCTCACGCGATCTTTACGCGTGACGCCACACATCCATCGCAGCATTTTCATCACCGTGACACGTAGTTCTTGCTTGTGTCGCTCCAGCAGCGGCCACGCCTCGCAACCATGTAAGAGAACACAGGTCTAATGATCGTCTTATAGACCTGCCTCTTCAACCTAACTGGCATTTTGGGATCACGCGTGACGCCAGTCATTTCTCGCCACTTGGCCCACGCGGTAGCAATCCATGCCCTGACGTCGTAGTTGATTTCACCAGTCACATGAAGTACAGATACCAGGTACTTAACCTGGTCCGTGCGCTCGACCAAGTCATCGCCTATGCGAATGGGTATGGGATCTGTGGAGTTTAACGCTAAGTATTCTGTCTTCGCTACATTTAGCTTCAGACCGCCGCCGTTCTCAAGCACTTCCTTCCACCCTTTCACGCGTCGCACCAATCTGCTCCTGTCCACGTCCATCAGCGCAATATCATCAGCATACATGAGCAACCACGGGGGCTGCTTATGCGAGTTTCTGATGCTGTCCGACAAAACGTCTAATACTACGCTGAACAGGTATGGACTAAGGACGGATCCTTGGTGTACCCAAAGGTGATGGGGAAGGCTTTCGAGTCACCAACAGCAGTCCAAACCACAGAACCGGTATCGTAGTACAAGTCTCGGATGGTGTCAATGTAAGTTTCTGGGACTCCCTTGGCCCGCAATGCCCAGCAGATCACCGCGCGAGGAACACGGTCGAAGGCCTTCTGTATGTCTAAGAATAGGCAGTGCAGAGGCGTGTTCTTCGCCCTGTGTTTCCCCGCCACAATCCTTAGGGCGAACACCGGGTCCATGGTTCCGTGCCTGGGACGAAACCCGTACTGACAACCCGAGGGTGTACTTTCCTGTCGGATCTGGGAGTCGGTTATTCGCGGTAACTGCCACTCTCCTGCACCGATTCCTTGCCTTTGAAGATTGGTGTGATGATGCTTAGCCTCCACTGGCTCGGGATCTCACCAGGTACGTGGTTATAGAGATTTGCTAGAATGCTCACACCATGGGCACCCATTGCCTTCCAAGCCTCGATAGGGACTTCTTCGGGTCCTACAGCTTTCTGGTTCTTCATGCGGCGAATGGCAGTCTCGACTTCTGCAGGCGTAATCGGTGGCACTATTCCTTGATTCGGAGGGAGGTCTGGTGGCTGCACCTCTTTATGCTGTTTATTCAGCAGCTGGTGGTAGATGGGCGCCATCTCTCCTTCACCGCGACTTTCTCGTACAACAGATTGCCCCCAGGGTCTTGAATGCAGCGGCACTTGGATAGACCCTGTGCCGCTTTGGCCCTGGATCGCGCCAACTTTTGCCCCTCAGACGATTCCACTTGTAAACATCATTTTTGTACCATATTCAACAAATAAAGGACATTGAACTTTGAACTTTGAACTTTGAACTTTGAACTTTGAACTTTGAACTTTGAACTTTGAACTTGAACTTTAACTTTGAACTTTAAACTTTGGTATATAGCCGTTGCAAGTGGTCTCGTTTGGCCCTGGCTACGGCTCTCCAGGGGGCGAATTTGCATCTTTGTACGCATCGCGGTCTACGGAAGATTTGAACGCTTGCTACTTTTTATAGGGGGCTTTCTTGGCCCTGATATCTTTCTGGACTATGTCGTTCCACCAACAAGTTTCCTGTGTCCCTGTCACACTTGCGTCCACCCTTAGACATACCGAGTGCCGCCCTCCCCGCTTCAAGAATAGCTGCCTGAATCCTGTCCCAGCAAACCTGTACTGGTTCGTCTACAC
The DNA here is from genome assembly GCA_914767945.1 of Eilema depressum. NCBI lineage: Eukaryota > Metazoa > Arthropoda > Insecta > Lepidoptera > Erebidae > Eilema > Eilema depressum. Next base: position 156,982 of record OU612040.1, read on the forward strand.
TGTCTACAGCATCAGCGCACTTGTCACTGATGGCTGAGACGAGACTTTGGGACTTGATTTCATCAAGCGGCCACCACTTGATTCTGCGTTGGGCACGCTCAGCACGTTTGCCTTTGGGTTTCACGCGGAGGTCCATGACAAGGAGACAGTGTTGGCTAGTGAGACTCGCCCCGGGTATAACCTTGCAGTTGGCCACCTAGCTGATGCTGTGCCTCCTAGTGAGTAGGAAATCGACCTGGGTAGAGCGCCCCCCGCTCTTGTAGGTGTTAAGATGTTTGGATTTCTTTTTGAAGTACGTGTTCCCGATGGCATGAACGGCAGTCGCCCATGTTCTGAAGATGTGCTCACCCTCTGGGTTGCAACTTGCGACTACCGTATCCAAAGCCACCGTGAACACGCTCAAACTCCTCACACCCACCACCCACATGACCGTTCAGGTCACCACCCAAGACACCCTGCGACAGTGGGTTGTCACGACGCACTTCCCCGAGTTGGTCCCAGAATGAGATCTTTTCGGCTGCGCTACGCCTAGCCTGTGGCGCGTAGGCACTTATCAGGTGGGTTACAATTCCATTGATAAGCACCCTCACGACCATAAGTCGCAACGTCCGGGAGAGCACCACGAATCAGGTGCACCTGTGTACATCAGCTGGTAGCCGTCCCCAATGTGCATGGAGCTACTGCCACCCCAACGAGTCTCCTGCAGGAATGCCACGGCCACTCTCTGCCTGCAGAGTACGTCAGCCAACTCCCTCGTGCGACCGGTCAACGTGCCAATGTTCCACGTTGCGAAGCAGAGTTTTTGGGAACTACAATGTTGGCCTAACATCTTTAGCCGTGCCCGGCTCAGGCACGGTAGCCCTAGCCGACTTGCGACACAAGGCGGGCGGCCCTCATGCGCAGCGTTTTGCGGCGGTGCCCTACCCTCATCGTATTCCCTTATTCTTATAGCCATTTATGTTGTGATTTGGCATTTTTTGGCCTTTCCGGGGGCAATTACCAACCTCCAACCCCGAAGGGAAAGCCAGCACCAGAGCCTCGTCGGTTCTTCAGCAGGTGCACCGGCTTGCACGTAAGGTTGGCTTGGGGCCCAAGATATTGGTGGACCCCCTTGTACCTAAAAATTCTTTTAAATTAAAGCTCATAAAAACGTATAAAAAAACTGGTCATATGATGAAATTGTTGTTATTTTTAATTAATCCTAATTTATCTGGTCCGGCCAAATTCATCTGGGTATAAAAGCCAGATAAAACCAGACTAATGGGAGCCAGACAAATTAGAAATTTATAGTTAATCGAACCCTGCACCTTTATTTGTGAACAGATAGAATAAAAGGTGTAATTAACATGAATAGACAACATTATGACAGACCTTGGTTTAGTTTCAAAACATAACTAAAAACCCGCAATCCATGAAAGAATACAGATTAATTATGCGACATACGTGACAAACTCCCAAATAACAACTTTCAATCGTATTTTTTAACAAAATATAACCCTTGAACGTGCAAGTGTTCGATAGCTTGCTACTGACTGACGCAAACAATCACGAGTTGGTATTCATATAACAAATATTCTGTGTTTACATTGAAATTATGCTTGAACAAGATGCGCCAGTTGAATTATTATTTTCGTCGGGGACATTTTTTAAAGTAATGTAATTACGAATATATCCAATTATTTTGAATTTCAGTTCTAACATATCAAGAAACATGTATTCAAATATCGATGCAACATTCTTATTTTAATATAATTGCTTCTTAAGATCGCAAAAAATCTAATAATTCAACAAAAAGCGGCATGGGGACACACCAGATTAATTAGTTTTTACTGTTTTCTGTTAGTTAAATTATTGCTTCTATTAAATAATCCCAATTAATTAATATATGCGTCGATAGACATTTTTATTTACTATGTAACCTGAAATTTTTGTGATAATTGGAGAATAAATTGATGTGTTCTTCAGTAAAAAACATGTCTAATCTGGCTTACAAAGAATCGCGGTACATGATAAAACTTATGAGCTCGCTGAAAACTTTATTCGGTCCTCCTTGGCGTGTATAATAACCATAAATGATTTCAAACGCGTGCATTCACTCGTTATTAAATAATATTACTAAAAGCCAAACCGACGGCACCTTAACTTTGAAGTCGCCGCACAAGAAAATGGCCCAAGCTAAGATCTGTGGGTGTAAGCTAATAAATAGAGCGTCTAGTCAATTAACTTATTGCAAAATATCAGCTTGAAATGTTTCGCATTTAAATTGTTATAAATATAATACTAAACGTATAAGCCACGACTGATTATCCGACCAAATTAGAATGACTACAAAAAAGCGACGGAATAGTACAAATTGATGACCTTCTTAACTTTGTTCACGAACTGGTTGTAAAGTGTTGTTCATGAGTACACTTACGTAGAAAATAACTAACTCAAAGAATAAATTTACTATTGAATAATCTGAATGTTAGTTTTTTGACTTTGCACATTACTAAGTACAAGTACATTCAGTATATTTGTTGATTTTAGTCTTATTAAATACTAACTACTTCGTTTTTTTTAATACTATTAGTACTACTCAGGTCGCAGACAAGCACATGGCCCACCTGATGGAAAGTGGTAACAATTAATATGCACAAAAATCAATGTGCACTAAAAGTCGAAAATAATTGCGTATTCGTAATTAATTATTCTACAACTTAATAATCAACTTAGTTTTCCTACTTATCAATATAATATTTTTTAGAGTTCTCTTAAGTAAAATGAAATGAAAAAGATATTTGACTACTTATAAGTAAATCAAATTTTTATTAAATAGATAACGAATTTAATAATTGAACAATAAAAAAATCTGTCTTTTATAAATGAAAAAAATAATTAGGATAATATAATTAGTTACAATAATTGTTATTTTTGGAGTCGGTATCAGCCAAGGTAGGTTCGTAACTATATACATACATAGTTACAGGTGAGATGTATCTATTCGTGTCGCACGCGTTCCTTGACGACAGTCAGACAGACGAGGCGAACGGCGAGAGCGGGGTCGCGGGGCTGGAGGGGAGCTGCTTGCCGGGACGGGCACGACACGCCGTGCACGCGCCGCTAGCACTGTGATGTGACGACGGACGGTATCGCTTTAACGCGTTAAATGTTGTTAGTTTTGTTTAAATTAGGTAATTGTCTTTATTTTGGTTTGGTTCTGCTCAATATGTAACAATAATTTATACCTACAGACAGTACCCGATTTTGATAAAAAGGTGATTGAACATTTTATTTCAAAAAAATGTCCTGGTATTTAATGTAAGTATAAAAAATCAACATATTCCTGTAAATTGCTGTTGTATTGCAATTTCTTATCTCAATAAGTAGGTGCATACCTTTTGAGCAAGCAAAGCGCACCACCGGTTTCGCAAACACAAATAGTTAAATCAAATTATTTGTGTACCTAATCAGTGGATTAGGTACACAAATAATTTGATTTAACTATTTGTGTTTTCTTATTTTGGGTAATTGACCTGTGATTTGATGTTATAATATAAGAATGAAGATAATAATTTAATATCAAAAATGTGTGTCATTTGATATGGTCATGACTTTAATTTAAAGTATATTTGAATTAGCTTCCAAAACTAAATCACACAGTTGCCAATAAACGTTTGAACGCGACTGTTCGGACAACAGCTTATGATAAAGACGTTAAAAAAGAAGGTCATCGATATGTACTATTCCGTCGCTTTTTGTAGTCATTTTAATTTGGTTGGATAATCAGTCTTTGCTTATACGTTTAGTATTATATTTATAACAATTTAAATGCGAAACATTTCAAGCTGATATTTTGCAATAAGTTAATTGACTAGACGCTCTATTTATTAGCTTACACCCACAGATCTTAGCTTGGGCCGTTTTCTTGTGCGGCGACCTCAAAGTTGAGGTGCCGTCGGTTTGGCTTTTAGTAATATTATTCAATAACGAGTGAATGCACGCGTTTGAAATCATTTATGGTTATTATACACGCCAAGGAGGACCGAATAAAGTTTTCAGCGAGCTCATAAGTTTTATCATGTAGGCGCAGCGAAGGTTTATTTTATTTTCAAAAAAGCGAAAATACTTGAAAACTATAAATGTTTTGTAAAATCTAATTCTGCCAGAAATAAGCACAAATTAAGAGATTCTCGTATATGTTTACTACACAGCCGCACATAGAATGGTTTCAGAGATACACGATTATGCGAAACATTACTCCAGCAAGAAATGCAATTTCTCGAAAACCTGAAGAGGCACAAATTTCATTTTCGGCGCACATCATAGCACAAATATAAGCTCTCTGCCCATGCATAATATTTCTCTCTCCGATTATTCGTTCAGAATTTTCTTGCTGGAACAACGTTACCGCAGCAGAAATCATTTTCTCCGTTTTTTTCCAAAACTACAACACGCACAAATTTTTTTATGCGGCGCACATGTATAGCATATAACACTCTAATTATACGTGCCACTCATGTCACTCTACGAGGTACTTTCTTGCTGGGGTAACGTACACCCCGGGTTCGAATCCTGGCCATTACACTACCGACGTGCACCCACTCCTAGCACAAGCAATTTAGCTTAGTTGAAGGGGTTAACGGGAATATTAGTAGTTAAATTATTTAAAATATTGCGTTCTTTCAATCTGTCAGATCTTTCTGAGAAATACAGTATCTGATTTATTAAGAAGTTTTTGGAGCACATTAAATTCCGGATGTTCTGAATTCAGAAAGTATATTCCAGATGTATGAAGTCAGTCAAAGCAGTAGTGTGTAGTGAGCTAGACAAGAGTTGAGCGTAGGCCGTCCTTAACAGTACAGTATATATTTTGAGCGAGTCGGAGCGATACGTCTCACTGAAGACCTCTCGCGAACTGACGTGTAGTGTGGAATGAGACACCATTTTCATGAGATCAGTGAATTTTTTACCCCTTTTTCACACCACTTAGGTGGCAGGCAAGCACACCTGATGTAAAGTGATTACCGTAGCCTCTAGACGAGTGCAACACCAGAGTATTCAGACTCGTGCTGCCGACCCTATAAGAACACTGAACAGTAAGATTATGTGCCGTCAGTGTAGAAGACAAGCAAAACAAGCTTTTGGTCTTCCCACTGACGGCACGAAACCTCTCCAGTGAGCTCTGGCTACCCTACTCACCGTACACAAAGATGGGGTTATTATAGCCGCGGCATTCTGTAGGTACCTATTGTAAGGCTGCATTTCTATTATCGTCCATAACCACCGTTTATACACAGACAGACACATTTTTAGACATAATTATTCATATAGAACGTGTCAACACCTAATAAGGTCTGCAATCCCTCACTACATGTCAATCCGCGTCAACACCATTAAAAGGAATATAAAACGTCGTACAACTTATAGGGATATAACTACAGTATATAATTATTATTTCTAATATAATTAATTATGTACATAATAAGGGCTATAATCACAATTACAGGGGATAGGCAGTGGCGTCGAAAGGTGACCTCGTCACGAGGAAGCGCACTTGTAGGTAACATACCCAGACTGTCCCTCGATAGACATGTAAAATGTGGCTAAAATGAGTACGTCCCATTCAAACCCAATAATAATATATGTATTCACATTTCACTTTTTCCAAGATAATTTTTTTGTGCGATTTGTACATTCTATTGGCATGATTTTAATATATATATATACGAGTACCAATTGAAAAGTTGCTTAGATTTTCATGATTTTATAACAAACCACAACAAGTCAGCAACTTAAAGTTGCCAGTATGAATTAGGTAATACATACATCCATGAGTCCATCAGGTGCGTTACCCACAAGTGTACAAAGACCTTAATTTAACATTAAAAGTAAGTAATCATCCCGATGGCACGTTACGATACAATATCTTTACTTTTAAGTCCCTATCGATATACAATTGACTAATTCAAATAAATGGTCTTTACATTAAGAGTCTGGAACTGAGACAATTTTTTTATAGCTTAAACTATTTTCATAAAATAAAATATAAAAGGTTCTAAAATAATAAAGCTACAAGTCACATTTTATCTAAAATTGTCGTCCCTATAACTTCAGGATAAATGCTCACCGCGAACAAATTAAGTTTCAAATATCATTGTGAAACGCAATAGACGTTAAACAAATTGTTGTGCGTCGTCGTGTCGGGGGCACTGACACGTGCAGGTATGAGTGCGATAGATAGATGCTACTGTCTGTCTCACACAATGTTTGGTACATCAAAGTACATGTACTCGTATTGTAAATTCAGCGATTCCGTGAAGTGGCTAAAATCGGAACTACGGTTGTCACTATCAAATGCATACTGTTTTATTGCGCATCAAAGACAATGTATCACGATTTGACAAAATGGTTTCCTATCATTTTTAATTTTCATTTTGTCAAATCAGGCAAAATTGTAAGAAACCTCCTCTTGTGGCCTTCTGCAATTCACGGAATTGTTGGTTTTACTTTAAGTGGAGTATAGAACGGGAAAGGTGTGATGACATTAGCGGTATTAACAAAATGGCTACTAGGTATTATTATTTTTTACGTCTGCATGATATGAATTACTGCAGGCGTCGGTATAATTTACAGTTAAGTCGGACTGTGAAATCACGAAAAGTACTTCTCATAATCTTTTACGTGTCAAAAGTCACAATGTGCACAAACAAGAGAGGCCACTGACATTGTATTCTCAGGTTCATTCTCTTTTGAAAATTATCATTAACTGACGTCATTAGTCTTAATAGGAAATTTTGACGACATTAATTTCCACTTCAACCATATTTAATATCACCCACTTAATTTTAAACTCCGTGGCTGGCACTGAGCCTTTTTACTTCACAACTATTAAACAAAAGGTGAGACCCATTTTTTGTTTATTTACTGCACATACGTACATAATCGTGCGAATATTATCAAAATTGTTCGATACTACCTAGCCTAGGTAGAAAATTGTCAATTTAGGGTCATTTAATATCATTAATGTTACACTGACGACTGTCTGTCTGTTCGCTAGCCTACTGTACTATCGTGTCACACTTCAATTGTTCTACAATCCCTAACTAATCTCACATCTTTTTAATATATAAATGCTTGCGAATGTACAAAGATAAGTTTTTATATGAAGCTTTTACGCGAATGATTAACGTAGTCAAATTAGAAGGTGACAGACCTGAATATAAGGTCTTCCGCTGTCTCATGCAGGCACCTGATTCGTGCAAATAATATGGAGCGAATTTCGTGCAAATCATTTGCACAAAATTTGTGTAAAAATACCTACATACAATTTGCACGGTTTGCAGGTGGCATGCATGACATGCATGAGGTTTAACTTTTGATTCAATAGCGCGAGGATACTACACTGTGACACACAGATTTGCTTATGTAGTTGTTTTTACTGTGTGTAGGTGGCACTTCATTATGGCTATTTGCGTATTTGAATTTTTACCAATTACTTACCATGTATAGACAGCATATTCGACAAATATTGGCTTTATATGCCTATGTGATAAATATGACCAATATCAGACTGGCAGAAGGACAGAAGGCTTCTGCTGTCAAATGTTCATAGTATTCGTTATTTGGCTGTCTGAATTTGCATGTTTGCGTGAACGTCAAATATTTAGTCAAATACAACCAATGCCCAATAGCCATGTGAAGTGCCACCATTACGTTCTAGTCCCCGTTTAGTGACGTCATACTTTTTGTTTCCTTTAAGAGACGTTCGATTTTATACCTTTGTAATGTCTAGGGAACTTTAACAAATCAACATTACTCAAACTTTTGTATGTATCATTTGGCAACTGGTATCAAAAATTAACACTGAATGTTGTAAAATCCTGCACTATCATCCTGGAACTTGTATCATCTTATATATTTTTGTATCATAGTGTAGCATAGTGTACACACTAGGCTACAATAATAATTGCTAAGTATTTCATAGATTCTGACAATCAAATATTCTGTCTACTAACTTCGATATTAATTTCTTTTCATTACCGTTATTATACACTTACACTGCAGACACTGACACTGCGAGTCACTTATCTCCCTGTCAGTACCGATAGTACCTGGGCGGCTCGCACTCGACACACTCCCCGCACTGGCTACACTGGCTGCACTGGCGACACTGACACTGACACTGGCAGCACTGACACTGACAGTCGTCGGGCAGACACTAGCAGTGGAACTGCTGCTGCGTGATGGCGGACAGGTCCTTCATCAGCCCCTCCAGGTTCTGCATCTCGCGGTGCAGGCGCTCCGTCGAGCGCGACGGAGTCAGCGGCTCCAACTCCTCAGAGCAATGCGCCACGTTACCTCCTAGAACACAACCACGTTATACACAAATGGCCACATTATATTAATTGGCCCTATCATGAAAAATCCGCAATTGCTGAACGAAATTTTGGGTGAGGCGATACCACGTATACCCAGCGCCATCTAGCGAAAGCAAGCCGAACTACTACGTCGCTATAGATCCTGCATCGCGAAAGTGAAGTTCCAGTAAGACATATACAACATCTCAACGACAATCGTTGGTTGGCGGCCCGCCAGGCGTGACCACCTTGCCTGGTCGGAGATCCTCCCTTTGTGTTGGAGGGACATCACACCTCATTCCTCTACACGGGCAATCGGATTCACGGAACAAATATTATCCGAAATTGAATTTGAATATACACATTTTAGTTTGGCTTTAACCCTAGCGTAAGAAAACCGAAGTGATTTCATGATTTGCATCTCTTCTATGGGAAAGAGTTGTCGTCTCCATTGTCCAGGGTGGATGGCGAGAACGTTTCTACATTGCTAGATAGCAGGATTTCCATTATTTGTGTTTCGGGCAGTCTAAAGTCTGGGATGATTTTTGGGAGCTCTTTCGATATGGGTGGTTACTTTCCTAGGTTTATATATGAGTAGGTAAATAATAGGCAGTACGTACCGAGTTGCAGTCTATTGGGCAGGTGTCCAGGGGACGAGCTGGCGCTCTTCTTGTACGGGGACGTCTCGCGTACGCTACCTGTAGGACACGGGGCGGTAGGGGTTAGGACTTACTGTGACAATTGATAACATTGGAAGAAATTTTAATGTATTTAGTATGCTACGTATTCAAATCGATTAAGATCGATACATGGCTTCCACCGTCGCCCTAAGATGGATGTATAGGAAAATTTGGATAGCTTCAGGCGTGGCTTGGTGGTCAGAGTATTCCTCCTGAGAGGGAAAGATTGTGGGTTTGTATCCCGTCTGAGCTGATTCGTTTTTTCTATCTTAATCAAATAGACTGTTCTATATCGTATTACGGGGGGAATGCTTTGACCCCTGAGCTACCGGACACCATCTGAAGCGTTCCAAATATTCTCCTAAGCTACCATCTTGGGATGATGGTGGTAGCCATCTACCGATATTTGTATGAACTATCGGAAACAATGAATGCTATTACAATAATTTTTAAACATAACCCGTTCTTGATATACTATACTTGTCTATAACCTAATAATAATAAAGTGTGGTACCTCTGGAATGCGAGTGCGAGTGTGAGTGCGTGGGCGTGGAGTGGTCCGACGCGTTATCTAACGCGAAGCTGTGCAGCGGCGCGCCCGCGTGCGGGTGGGGGTGTGCCCGCCGCTGGAGGGAGCCCCCCGCCCCCACCCCGCCGGGGCCCAGTGGCCCCACCCCCGGCCCCGCTGGCTCGCTGGACAGGGAGTCGCGACTGTGGGGAGGGAGATAACTTTGTATTGAAGAGCATATGACATGGTTACATACCTTTTTTTTGTCGTGCGAAATATCCCCACGGACACCCCTCCGCCGGAGCAGGTGAACGAGGTTATGTCGAACTTGAACCGACTAAAACGCACGCCGTCTGTGGGCCGTCGGTTGCCGGAGGTGAGGTAGTCGTAGCCATATCCCTCACACCCCGGCCAACCCAGGGCGGTCTATCGATCCGGCCCCCTTCCGGTGTGGGGACCATAAAATCCCCAACCAAAATCCCAGTACATAATTGTCAAAATTGTATAACGTAACTCTAAAGAATGATTTGATTCCTTTATTAATTTAACAGTAAAAAATAATTCTCACAATACCAACAATAATGATATATTATATACTACAGTATAAAAGGGTAAAAATGCAATGTAAGTTTTGCAAAAAAAGTGAATACTCACTGTGTGTAGTGCCCGAGAGGCTCATACGCTACATAGTGGCCCCTCTCCCTCGCAGAGGAGGCGTAGATGTCCCCTCCAGGGCCCACTACTGAGCACGCCGCACCTAGGGGACACGTGCCCGACCCACCTGTGATATTAAACGTTAAATTTTAATATTTAACTGAAAAAATCTATCTAGTTAAAATTTATTTTCACCTAAAGCTTATTTATTAAACTAAAATTGCAAGGAAACCAACAAACATTAGAAAACTAAACAGAAGGTTACGCTGTTAATACAGTTTTCTTAAAAGCCTTTGACTTGGTTTATCATCATAGTCTTTAACAACAACAAAAAGTTTGTCTTATGTCAATATACGTTGTTCATCCCTTAAATAGTGTTACCTAGTTTATAGATCACAGCCCCCCGAAAACCGAGGTTATAACATTGTACCCAGAATGTACACGTGAGGTGTACCTCAGGGCTCACTTCTGAGACCACCGTTATTTTGGCCAACTGCTGTGACTAGGTGTAATACGTACAGGGCGCGGGCGGCGGATGTGACGCGTGTGGCCCGTGGAGCGGCGCCAATGACGCCAGTGACGATTGCGGCGAGCCCAGCGGGGCCACGCCCGCCAACAGCGGGGTGCTCTGTAGGGGGAAAGGTTGGTATTACAACAACGGAATTATTGATATCTCAAGTTATATCCATAACTATCTCGCTGAGAAAGATTTTTCTCAAAAGAACCCTCGCGGCCTCGGTTAAATAGTGTTAACTTTCGAATTTCTTTCATGTAAAACCAATTTCTTCACAATCATGTGTTATGTGAGTAAATAATATTATTACCAGATAGAAATTTCATCGATAGTTACATTATTAGATAGTTATTCAAAATTATCACTAACTAGAAGTACAGTAATATCAGATACGCAATACATATATAAAACATGGTAAATATCCTGGTGATAATCTGCTATACTATTAAAGCAGTACAGCCTCTGCAATGTAGTGTTATAGAGTCGTACCTGGTCTGCCTGCTGCATCCTGGCGTGCTGCCTCCTGTCACACGTGGAGGCGCAGCCCACGCCGCCCACTCCCACGCCCACGCCCATGCCCGTCATCGCTTTGTAAAATGATATTATTATTTTTGTAATTTTATACATTGTAATAATGGAGTCTTCACTTACAAAAGGATGTGAAGAGTCCTTCATATTGGGATATAGCTATTTAAAACACAGTAAATATTCAAAAGTGCAATTTTTATTCTATTATGAAATATTCTATTGAGAACAGACAAAAGAAAAAAATACTACTTATGAAGGCTAATGGGATTTTAAAATTAGGAAATGTGTACTTCTAAGTAGGATTGGTTGCTCTGTGTACCTTCCGGGAGAACTACTGTTATCAACCTGAGGCTCACTAAACAAGAAACACTCTCTGAGGAAGTGCTTATATTTTTAATGAGCGAGTAACATGAATCTAATAGAGAAAAAAAAAGCGGAAGCGACCCTGACGTCAGAGGTGCCTTGAACCACCTCTGACGTCACTTTCCTTCTCCGTGAACGCGGGCTTGGGGGTAACAGATGAAAACACCCGTCACCCTAGCACACACAGGTCGGGGCGGTGACGATATTCACCCACATCCTTTGCACATCCGAAGGGCCAACCTGGAAACTGCTAATGGCCCTGTGGCAGCCGGGATGCGAGTAGATATGTTTTGGGCAATCCTACACTCCGGCATAATATATGAAGATATAACCTAAGGATTTCGAGGGGATTTCGGCACGGAAAAAGAGGGTATTGTTACACAACACAAAAAGTTACTTTAATATTCTCAACCTGAACGGTACACAGACAACCAAAATCTACTCTAACTTAGTACTATACTTATGGAATAAATGAGAAGCAGAAGAAGCGGAACTAAAGAGGGACCTACATGGCTTGGGCCCAAAGTCGCAGTTGTCGCAGCGCCGGCCCACGGTCCACTGCGGGCCCGGCGAGGCGCGCAGCGGGGCCGTGTCGTCACTTCCTGCCGCTGACGTGGAGCGCGAGTCTGCGCGGGGGGAGGGGGCAAATAAAGTGAACGTGCGGGGGAGGGGGGACCTCACTGAAAGAGCGGCCGGGGGCGATATACAACTTCGTGATGCCCTAGCTGAGTAATATAAGTTTTTCTGATTTGAACCCTAATTTTGCTAATTTATCGACTACTGTCATAGCACTGTAAAAATTGTCATTAAATTTTAGACTTTGTTAATATAGAGTTAAAATCCAAATTTAAATGAAAAAGAGTTTGCTACATTTCTTCATTCGCTCTACAAGATTCCACACTTTTTACAGAACAACAGTAAAGTCTCAAATGAATTGGCATTTTCTGCAATTTCTGTAATAGTATGACAGTGGTTGACAATCAACAGAATATCTTACTTTGTCTTCCAACAATTTATGAACTTTTTGCTCATTGAAATAAGGTTCAAATTAACTAGTAATATTTTACCTCAAACTATTACCAGCCGATGCTCTTTCAGTGTAGATGTGCCCCTAAAATGGTGAGAACTACTGAACGATGAAGGCATGCAACTTGATGGAAATTATAAAAATATACTAGAGATGTAGCAGGGGTGGCTCGTGTTTGATGGCAGCTAAATGTGGAATAAGTTGAAGTATCTAGTTCACTAAAGTAGTGCCATTTCGTTCGCACTTTTTATATGCACGCACGTGTGCGAGCGAAATGGTACTACTGGTGTTGAGTTCAATTAGTTAGTTTTTGTCAAAATTGTACATTTAGTGGCGATGTGAATGATAGGTGTCATAATATTATCATGTTGTACGTTAACTTGTGTTTTACGCCATCTCGTGGAACATTTAAGTACTAGAATGTCAAAATCGATATCTTTTGTATTGTTCGGCTATTTTTAACTTTGTAATGGGTTTTGAAATCAGTACAGCCGTTCAGTTTATTTCAATATAATTTAAATGAAACTTAACCAGTTCCCTTCAACCCACTCCCCACTTCACCCACTCGAGCCACCCTCCCCCCACGGGGTGTATACATACCGACATAAGTAGGCACGTAGTGTCTCCTGTCGAGTGAAGCCGGTGGGGGCGCCTGGTGCCTGGCCGGCTCGTACTCCACCGGGGGAGCCCTGCCCAGGGTGAGGGTGGAGGACACCAGGGCGGCACCACCCACGTCCGCACTACTGGCCGACACTGGGACATCCACAGGGTAGGTCACGTTAGTGGTATGTTAAGAGGCGAGTAAACGGGGTGTAGTATGTTAAGAGGAAAGGCCACGAAAAGACGCATGTATGCGTCAAAAATCCTGTCAATGCGATGACGATTATAAACATAATGATAGAGAAGTCATAAGTGGCCTTTATATTCGATTAATGGTTAGGTTACATTCGACTAATGATAATAATTTGTAAAAAACGTAGTAAATCTATCGACTATCAAGGTCAATCTTAGGATGGGTGACCATTCTTAACACATTAAGATGCCTCTCAGTTTTCGAGAACATGTAAAATCATCTATCTTGGTTGCCATACGAACATCTATGGTATTTGTGACAGGTAGTAAGAACACTAAAAAGTCAAACAACTGGATCTAATTATGGAATTTCATTGCCATCTGTTGTCGAGGTCAGTTGACAATCACTTCACGGAAAGTATCAAAGTTCTGCTATTTTATAATGAAACTGAATGTCAATCCCAACTAAATTGTGAAATAACTGTAGCTGTACTAGGTAATATTATAGTATTCGGTCACGGGTTACAAAACGTTAATCCCAGGGCTACGTAACAGAAGTGCGTCGTACTCTTACTGTTGGAGCTTTGCAGACTCTTGTCCATGTGCTTGAGCTCCATCTGGTCGTGGTGGATCCACAGGTCCGGCGGCTTGATGCCCGTCGACGCCGACGACTTGTGGTACGTGCTGCCGACGACATTAGGGGCAAGTTTTAGGTATCATTTTCTAATTTCTAGTACTTTATTATTTCATATTTATTTCGTTCGTGAAACAGATGTTAAAAAGACAAAAGTAACTAAAGCACATAGTCAAGATGTTAGCCGGGCAGTATCATGTTGAATCGTTTACCTGGTGTCCGGTGACATAGGCGGTGTCGACCGCCGGCAACACAACGATAACGCTAACGCAGCGGCTAAAGCGAGTACTGCGCACGCGCCGCCCGCGCTCGCCCACAGCCACGCCGACGTGGCACTCGCCAGCCCGCCGCCCTCGCCAGACTCTGGAACCACGGGCCCGAGTTACTGCCTTGTGGCATTCTCTATGCTACTATTTACTTACTAACTTGGCACGGACCTAATTTACTCTCTTGTGGCATTCGCACACTCTGACACTTACGAAACTTGGCACGGACCCAATTTACTCCCTTGTTGCATTCGCACATTCTGATACTTATTAACTTGGCACGGACCCAATTTACTACCTTGTGGCATGCTCACGTTCTGATCCCTACTTATATGGTTATAATCTTGATAATTTTCAAAGTAATTGAAACTTAGTAGATAAGGCAATCATATTTTGAAATACAACGCAATAAAAACATATAAAGTGAAGATTTGTGAAATTATCTTACAATATTAGATGATTAAAAGTGTCGAACGCTTTCAAGAAAACGTATGCGTGAATTTTTTTATTTCTATTAAAAAAAACACTAAAAAAAAAAAACTAAAAATCTAACTCATCTATTATAGGGTATTTACAAGAAATCGACTTACCCATAGCTGTGGTATACGTCACAGGAGTACAGAAAGGTCCTAAACCCTTGGAGTTCCTCGCCTGCAGTTTGAACAGGTAGGTAGTCCTGGCTCTCAGTCGCTCGACCCTCGCTCGGGTCCTGTCGCCTAAAGCCGCTATCGCCGTCCATTCCTCATTATTACCCCCACGAGAAACTGCATACATTATGACGTAGCCTGCAAAAGAATAAGTAAAGAACGTAACTAAATTAATGAAAATTGTACAAAAGTATGATTAAATACAGTCTAAAAACTATATGAAAACGTGCAACCGTATCTCATTTGTTGACGGTACACTAACCACATAAAAATTATATACGACACCCCATGATATCAATGGGAATAGCATAGAATACATTTATTTGAATTTTTAACGTATGCTTTCCAGTACATTATGACAACTTTATACTTACAATACAACTAACGGATATACACACGAATAACAACGAACGGGTTCGAGTCCCGCCCGAGGTCGATTCTCTTTTCTCTTTCGAACTGATTTGAATAGTTAGCATAATACATGCTTCAAAACAACGGATAAGACGGTTTGACAGTAATTAGAGTCATAACGTTTTGGTTTAACTAGAAATTTGAAACATGATGCCTTCTAAATATTTTTAACTTTATCTTAGTTACTTACCAGTAATAACTCCATTAGGTTTTGTAGGGGGTTGCCACACGAGGTCCACGGCCCTGGCGGGGGACGCGGGGGGTGGCGCAGGGGATGGTCGTAGGTCCCGCGGGGCAGACCCGGGGGCTACCTCCTGCGTCGTGTTGGACACTATCATTGACCACGCTGATTCACGACCGCCTGCACAAAAAAAATATAGATACCTGTTATACTTTTACAGTACTAATATAAATTGCAGGAGCTCAAACTACTAGCTCTAATTGTTAAATACACACTTTCGTTTTATTGCATCTATATCAAACATTGAACTAAAATTCCAACCACGCGTTTGACCACATGAATCATAATTATTTATTGCACTTACAGTCTTTTTACAATAGTAACATGCATTCAAAATCATAGAATATACATTCCTTTATATAACTTTTAACATACATAGATAATTAACAAGATATTTTCACCGTCACATAAAATTTTATACAGGGGTACCTCAAGGAGCAAACATGGGGCCCGAATCAATAGAACTGACCTTTGATGAGCTTGACGGCGAACTCGTAGAGCGTGTACGGTCGCAGGTCGTCGAGCATACAGTTGAGGTCGCTCGCGTTGAAGGTGCGCGCGCGCCCGCCCGCGCTCGACCAGCGGACCACGTAGCGACGACCGTCCGTCGCCGTCTGTAAATTGTGAACATTATGAACATTATACCCTCAATCTTGGTTTCTAAACTTCAAGGATGCTAGTAACCTCTGTATGATTCGTGTGATGTTAACATTGAAATCTAAAAAATAAGTACTATAATATTATGATAAAGGAATGAAGAATTGATACCTGTCCCTTCGGCAGCGTAGGATCTGTCCAGTAGACTACCGCTGTGCCCCCACTCAACATTATCACCTGTAGGAAACAGTTTTTTTTTCAATTAGTTCTACTTCTTTTTTTATACGCCTTAGATCGCAGACAAACACACGGCCCACCTTATGGAAAGTGGTTACCGTGGCCTATGGACGAGTGCAACACTATAGAAGTCACACTTATGCTGCCGACCCTTTAAGAACAGAGAGATTCAGTGCCGTCAGCGAAGAAGACAAGCCAAGTCTTCCCACTGATAGCACAAACCCTTTCCAGTGAGCTCTGGCTACCTTAATTCCAACCGGAAACACAACAAGAGTCTATACCCGCGGTATTCTGTAGGGCCGAGGTACTTCCCCAGTGGGACTCCTCCATTTATAATTCGGGCCAAGGAACTTCCCCAGTGGGACTCCTCTAGGGAGATCCGATTCTCAGCACTCCATGGATGGTGCGTGCGGTCGCCGGGTCCATAGCGTGATACAGAGAGGAACACCGTGACGGCGACTGGAACTTGCGACCCAGATGTAGGTTTAGGGTGGCCACCGCGTGATGCATCAGCGCTCACCTCCACCGTCAGTAGTGTCCCCCCCCCCCCTACCTATCCAAATTTGGTAAGATCCTATAAATGCCGCTTTTGATATTCGATTTAGTAAAGAGCTTACTGAAGCTCTTGGCAATCCGAGGTCTTTAAGTAAGTTGTACAGGGATTTAGCTGGAATTCTCCTTGCTCCTACTTCTACGGCGTAGAGTTTAACCACGTAGCCGTTTTTGGTTAACTCGTTAGTCAAGTCAAAGTATTTGTTTGTCTTTATAGCGTGGTCTTTAGGTTTAATAGTTTCCCACGGAACTGTAAGTTCTACAAGCAATTCTTCCTTCAACGAAAGTGCCACAAACCTTAACCCCGACGGGTGGTATGAGCGGCGGCGGCTCGTTCTCGTCGTCATCATCATCGTCGCTTTCGTCGTCTTCATCGTCCAGTTCGTCCTCGTCGGCGGCGGGAGGCTTGGTCCGTACCGTGGCGTACACGGCGGGGCCCAGACCACGTGAGTTGCTCGCTCGGAGGGATATTACGTACTCGGAGTTGGACTCTGGAGGGGAGATAATAACTCCTTACTCATGTATTCATAAGGATCATATATCATTCACAATCGTTACAGGAAGTTTGTCACTTAATTTTTCATTCTCATCAAATTCAAATCCGGGGATCGAACCCGTGCCTCCTCCGAAGCAGCCGCGTTCACTACCATCACGCTAAAGAGGCTGTCTAACGAAGCCTAACTTACTAATAATAGCAAAGATATATCAAGATATATCAGCAAAGATTGCTCTTTTGCGTTTCACGGTGATCAGACGTGTGCAGACAACAAAATTAAAAATATAACAATTGCATTAAATTGTTGACTCGTGACCTTCTTTACAAAGTGTGTCAAATGCAAAGTACAACAATTTGTATCGAGTATTAGCGATTATAATGTACTGTTACTAGAACAGGCATTAGATATACCAACAAGATGGACAGCAGCCCATTTGGCAGGGGTAGCAGGACCGCTCGCACGCCGCCGCCGTCTTCACCCACTCCCCATCCTAATGTGGTTGAGCAGGATCAAAATTTGACCCAGGTGGAAGCAATATCAACGGCTGAGATACAGAACTGGATGACCACGATTGAAAAGTGCCTAAACGAGGTTTGCACCATCGCCACAGACGGAGGAAAGCTTAACTCAGAGCAAAAGTTAAGGATTGCCACATTGTGCCGAAAGGTGTCGCACGGCACATCCCAAATGGCCGTGCTATACCAGGACCTAAAAGTTAAAACTGCGCAAATGAATACTCTTGGCCTAGCCCTACAGGAGCGACTAAATATATCGCAGCAAATGTGCGAGATAAAAAAGGCCATTGAAGATACAGATAAGCACAAAACAGGTACGTCATTCGCCGATATGGTAAAAAAGGGGTCCAACGAATTCATACCAAGAACAAGCCTCAGCTCAGTGGTCATCTACCCTAACGACAAATCTAAGACAAGCGAAGAGACCAAGTCCCTTGTGCAGAAAATCATCCGCCCTGAAGAACTAAAACTGCAGGTTAGAGGTTTGCGCAAGACAAAAAACGGTGGCGTGATAATTAGCACAGACACAAAGGGAGACGTCGAGAAAATAAAGCGATCAGCCCAGCTAGCTAACTCAGACCTTACCGTAGACGACCAGATGAAAAGGAAGCCGAGGGTCATAATTATCGGGGTACCTGCTAGCATGCAAGAAAAAGAAGTCTTTACCTGCTTATTCCACCAGAACCTGAGCGATAAGATACAGGATTGCAGCCTAGAAGCGTTCCTAGCCTCGATTAGGCTCAGCCATAAATCGGGTAAGAGGGACGCAGAGACCTGCAACTATATATTAGAAGTACCAGCAAGCATTCGTAAAGTCCTTATCAACAAAGAAAGGGTATTTGTGAACTGGTCGTCTTGTCCTGTTAGAGACTTTACGCTGGTTACACGATGCTTCAAGTGTCAACAGTATGGCCATGCAGCAAAAACATGCAGAGAGACGACGTACACATGCGGGCAGTGTGGAGAGCAAGGGCACCCGACGAAGGACTGCACAAAGAAGACAGAAGAAGCAAAATGCGCGACGTGCCTACGATTCAAGAAGCCGAGCAATCATGCCACGGGAGCGCCGGATTGTCCGGCGAAAGTAATGGCCGAAAAAAGGTATATGAATTCTATTGATTATGAAGGCGCCTAAGAGCGCCCCTAACCAATTTTTTTACTGACTTTTTGTTTTATAGTTTAAGTAGTTTCGGAGCAATGACTCATAATTTAATTAACGACATAGATAGCTTCTCTGTATCCGAGTCTAGGACGTGTGAGGCAGAAGAGTGCAAACAATATCTGAAATCGTGCAATAACCCATTAACCATAATAACCCAAAACATACGTAGTGTCTTTAAGAACATAGATGGTTTCCTAACTTTACAGCATAGAATAGATATGAATCTGGACGTCATTGTCTTGACGGAATGTAGGATATCTCTACCATATAACATACCAGTAATACCAGGATATAACATGTACAGAACTAATACAATATATAATCAGAATGATGGGATAGTAGTATACATAAAAAGTGAAATAAATGCAACTGTACAAGAACCAATTATGCATGAGTGTAATAGATTATTAATAAAAATAGGAACAGACTTGGTAATACTAGCAATATACAGGCCTCCTGCTTTTAGCGATAAGTATAAATTTATCAACTCATTAAATAACATCTTACAAGATCTGTCTTCCTATAAAAACATAATATTAACTGGAGACATAAACATAAACATCCTACAAGGACAGCAGGACGTGAAGGAGGATGCCCTGCATTATCTCAACCTCTGCTCATTTCATGGCTTATTCACCACGCACTCTTTTATCACGCGTCAAGCAAGTGGGTCTTGCCTTGATCATATCATGTTAAAAACACAATATCCCGCACACGTATTTGTCATCAATTCCACTATAACCGATCATAACGCTGCCCTACTAACCCTAAGTTGCAAATTACCTAAGAGAGAAAAAACTAGCTTAGTCACCCAATTAAACATGGATAAGCTTGAACGCGATTTACGAGGCATCGATTATAACCCAGTTTACTATTCTGATGACGCGCAATTTTGCATGCATTACTTTATCGAAAATGTAAAGAATGCAATACAGAAAAATACAAGAGTAATACGATTGCATAACAAAAACCGCAACATAAAACCGTGGATTACACCAGGTCTCATCCGCTGTATGAGACACAGGGATCAGCTTCACTTGAAATGTAAACATAACCCTGATAATTTAACGTTACAGGTATCTTATAAGAGATACCGGAATTTTTGCAATGATTTGTTAAGAAAAGTCAAAATTAATCATGACAAAAAAGAGCTGGAAAAGGCGGGGTCGAATAGTAAAAAGATCTGGCAACATATTAAGAAGGTAACATACACTAAGAAACAAAAAGAATCGCTTTCAAGTTTATTAAACACCCATCCATCACACGTAGAATCTGCTAACATAGTAAATAAGTTCTTTATTAATGTAGGTAAGCGACTCGCACAGCAAACGCAAGCAAAAACGCTATTACCTACAAACCCATCCTTCCCGAATAAGACTACCCTGTCATCTTTTGTGCTATTGGACACTGACGAAAAAGAGGTTGAGAGGATAATCTCGAACTTAAAGGATGAATGTGCTATTGGCTGGGATCTAATATCCAATAAAATCCTAAAAAAATGCAGGCATATACTGGTACAGCCATTAACTAACATCCTCCAAAAATGTTTGGCGACAGGCGTTTTCCCTAAGTGCCTTAAGAAAGCGGTGGTTGTCCCAGTATATAAGTCTGGAGGGAAAGACCAAGTAACAAATTACAGACCGATTTCCATACTCCCTGCTATCTCAAAAATACTCGAGAAAATAATAAACAGTAGGTTGATAAAATATTTGGAAGTTAATTCGATTTTATCAAATACACAATTTGGATTTAGAGCAAATAGGTCTACAGCCGATGCTGTGCATCATCTGACGGATTACATAGCGCAAGAGCTTGATAAGGGTAATCGTACAGTAGGAATATTTCTGGACCTTGCCAAAGCGTATGATACGGTATCTATTCCCAAACTGTTGAGCAAACTTGACAATATGGGAATTAGAGGCCTACAGCTGGAACTCCTTAAAAGCTATTTACAGGAACGTACCCAATGCGTAAAGATCGGGAGTGTAATCAGTGAAGACATGGAGAACACCTCATTTGGCATTCCACAGGGAAGCGTGTTAGGAAGCACACTGTTCTTAGTTTATATAAACGAACTATGTAATATAAATCTAGAACACGGCACGATCATATCATACGCGGACGACACTGCCCTCCTTTTTTCTGCTGAGACAGAATCAGATGTGTACGGGCGTGCGCAGCGAGGATTTAACATTGTAAACAAATGGCTTCAATATAACCTACTAACACTAAATGCTGATAAAACTAAATACGTTACTTTCTCGATGCGCAAAAGACCGTCTCTAACCCGGCCCAACCACTTGCTTTACGCGCATCACTGTGGAGAACCCAATGATAGCGGTAATAAATGTACGTGCCCGGTTATAGCTATAACAGACAAGATAAAATATCTGGGCATTGTAATAGATGAAACCCTGTCGTTTAAAGAACATAGCGAAACATTAATTAAACGACTACGCAAATTAATATTTGTATTTAAAAAAATAAGATATATTAGCGAACTAAAATTGATTAAGCAAGTCTACTATGCCCTTTGTCAGTCAATATTAACATATTGCATAACATCTTGGGGAGGAGTGGGTAAGACATTGCTACTGCCCGTCGAGCGAGCTCAGAGAGCGATCCTCAAGGTAGCAACGTTCCGCTCTTTCTTATCTCCCACCGATCTCCTATACAAATCCTGCGAAGTACTAACAGTCCGCCAGCTATTTATATTGAGTACAATACTAAAACAGCACGCAGCGCTGCCCTACAGCACCAATATTACTAACAAAAGGCGTAAAGATATTGTATGCACTGAAAGGATTGCGATAAAACACGAGTACACGGGCAAATTTTATTTGTTTTTAGGACCACTTCTGTACAAAAGAATAAACGCTATAGCAAACATATATTCTCTAAATTATGTGTGTTGCAAGCAAGTTGTAAAGAATGTCCTCCAAAGTTTGTCCTACGATGACACAGAGGAGTTATTGTCTGTTTTGAAATAAACAGTTAACTTAGGGTTAACTTGTTTAGTAGTAGTGGGGCACTTTAGCATAGTATATTTCTTATATTAGTTAGTATATTTCTTAGTAAATAGTTGTATCTGTAATAGTATTTGAGAAGTATCAATAAATTGCACTTGACGCCTGAAATACAGGATTACCTAGTTCAGGCACAAGTTAGATAATATCCCTAAATAAAGACCTATGTAAGACACTTAAATGCACAAATATTATTATTAAATTCATACCTAAAATAACTACACATGCACAATGTATCAACGCACGATAGATTAAGAACCCATGTAAAATACTGTACAACAATTATGAAATAAAGATTATTATTATTATTTCTCTTTATTCATTGTAAAATCTTATAAATTATATTTTTAAATACATATTATTATTATTATTATTATTATCAAACTACTTTAGAACTACTGATTTTGCATCGTGGGGTATTCCAAACCCCCAGCGTCACTGTTAGTACAATATACCATTTTGCACTTTATAAAAGTTGTGGGGTCCGTAGAGACCCCAGCAAGTAACACCCATATAGTATCTCATACCGAGTCCTCTGATGACTTGCGAGTTACTAACAGATATTAATCAAAGATATATCAAATATTTTGGCACTACTGATCATACATCGTGGGGTACTTCAAATCCCCAGCGCCACTGTTAGTGTGACATACCATTTTGCACTTTATAAAAGTTGTGGGGTCCGTAGATACCCCAACACGTAATAACCTTATAGTATCACATACCGAGTCCCCTGATGACATGCGAGTGTAGATGCGCGGGCAGCTCCCTGGACGCGTCGTCGGGTACGCCAAGCCCCCAGCCCAGCACGTAGCCACGTACGACCACGGCACTGTCGCTCGTACTGTCGTCGTCCGACCACCACACCGAGATCCAGTCGCGTCCCGCTCGAGCTGTAACCAATTGACGAACAGTGGTGACTCGACGTCTAGCTGTCAAGTGGGGTATGCTTATAGGATACAGTATAGAGAGCGCACGTGTCAGTCAGGTCTGTCGTGCCAAGCGTAGGCACGGGTATGAACACTGCCGAGGCAGATGCTTATCGATGGAATAAGCGCACCTGACGTTTTATACATTGCCGAAACTATTATAGTTGGACTTATGAATTTAGTGTAATGTTGTTTTTTTTTTCGATTTGCTGTAGAAAGATAAAATTAATACCAAGATACAAAATAATAATAGCAATTCATGTGTTACGAAAACAATAAATACTACAAATATACGTTGTAATATAAAATACTGATATATAAGATATCGAAGTCACTTCGACGGGTATTTGTTTTGCTACCGATTGAGGTTGAGCCAGGAGCTTCGGTACTCGTGCCTACAGTTTATACACGCGCTGTATAGTTAATGTGTACTGTGAGGGGGTATGTATGTGCCCCATGGGGTACTTAGCGCACTGACTGGTGAGCGCCGGCGGCGGCGGCGGCACTCTGCTCTCGTCCAGCTCCTGACGCTGCGTGCTCGCCGTCACCCACTCGCTGAAGGGACCAGAGCCGTTGGCGTTGATCGCGCACACGCGGATCTGGAAATGTTACGTAGGGGTGAAGTATTGACGGACTAAACTTAAAAAAATAAGGTCTAATTTAGTACAATAAAAACGAAATGAGAGTGTGGTTATCTTGTACAGTCGACAAAGGAGATACAGTTGCACCTCTACGTATAACTTTACATGAAAAAGTTCGACCGTATTGCCTTTGTCGACTGTACGTAGGGCGATGTGTTCCTTCCCCTAGCCATCTGCATTAAATGAAAGATGACAGATATTATTTGGTCTTGCAGCCTTTGGGTTGGGGGTCTTAAATACCCCAAAACACATTTAGGGAGCTGTTTTTTGTAGATAGTAGGCAAATTCCTGCACTTGTCGTGGGGTACGTAAGACCCCAACCCAATGGCTGCAATACTAAATTGTATTTGTATATTTACTGTTTATCTGTTTCGTTAATCAGTAGGTATGCCGGCTGGCAGGTAAGTTCGGCTTGGGCTTTGAAGATCTTGGTGGAACTCCTACTTCCAAGCAAATACTTTTTTTAAACAACTTGGGGCCCACGCACACGGTCTACCTGATGGAATGCGGATAGATGGATGGCCTATGGACGTGTGCAACATTAGGGGCGTCACACTCGCATTGCCGACCTCATAATATAAATCTTCTAATGTCAATCTTGAAGAACCCCACACTGTAGTCTTTAAGTTGAGTGCCACCATTGTAACATGGTCATCATCATCTGCATATAGACGTATTCTCCTGATTGCATCCGTGGCCAAGATGACCTCGGAGCTCAGGGTCCGCCTATGTAACATGGTACGTGTCAATAATGGTGGCTCTCTTTTTCGAGACTTTGTCTTCAGCTTTCCATCAGGCTTGGCAAGGTCAAATTGATGTCCTATATAAAAAAAAAATCTTAAATAAAAATCTAGCAAGTAGCAATATATCGATGCAATTAACTCCAACATACCTGGTAAGTAGTAGCAGTCTCCAAGGGTCTAAGCTCCGCCCTCCTCTGGTCGGCGGGCGTGGTCAGCGAGTCCGCCTTCTTGCGGCCCACGCCCCCCGCCCCCACGCCCCCGGGGGGCGAGGAGGGCGCGGGGGCGGGCAGGGCGCGGTAGCGCACCTTGTAGCCGGTGAGGGGGCCGCGGTGTGTACGGGATGGGGGGGCGTCCCAGCGAACCAGGATCGACTGGGAGTGGGAGGTTTATTGTAAGCTTTTGCTTTTGAACGTTTGTAAGGTTATTTATCGCAGGTTTATAAGTGCCCGGTTAATGGCAATAGGCTCGCCACCTATTACATTGGGACCTAAACATAAACGGCGAAATGTGGGTGCTAGCACCTCTGCCTACCCCTTTGGGGAATATAGGCGTGAGTTTATGTATGTATGTATGTATGTAAGGTTTTTGATTGTGTGAATTTTAAGGGTCAATCCTTACTGAAAAAGTAACGACAGTGTCTTTATGAGGTAAGATCTTAGAGTATACTTTAAGGGTAAGATATTATAAATCATTTTGAACCTTATCTACGGGAGAAAAAGATTATAGTCATTTGCTTTAAGATGTTGTGAGTCTTCTCGTAATCATTTTTAGTAACAAATTTTGGCCGTCGACGGCTGCTACTCGTCGCTGTCGGTTGCTGCTCTTTCAGTGGAGATTAACCTTTAATAGGCGCGGACGCAGTATGAGATTGGGAGGGGGGCGAGAGGGGGGCTCGTGTTTCTTAAGCGCACAAATTATTTCAGGTAATGCCTTTGTAGAAGATTATTCAATTACGATTGTGGGGGGAGGGGTGGAGGCTTGGACCGCGCCTAACCTTTACCCGCTTGTACACTAGGTTACCCGCTCGTGATACGTACGTTGGCGCTGGTGGCGAGTGCGGACACATTAGTGGGCGCGGCGGCGGGCGCGTCGCTCACGGTGCGCGCGCGCAGCTCGGCCGGCGCGCCGCCCGCCGCCGCCACGCGCACTGAGTACGCGCACGCGGCGCGCAGGCCGCCCAGCGTGTGCGTCACGGGGCCGCCACCTGACGCTTCTACCCATTGGAACTGCTCGCGACCACTCTCCACCTGGACAACCAGGGTATATAGTCAGCATCGAATCGTGCTTAAAGAATAAAGTATTCGACCCCCTTCCTGTTGATGATTGTTCTGATGTTTACTACAATTTAAATCAGTGATGAGCTAATTACGGTCAATATCGTTATTGAGCTGAGGAAGTCATATGGGAATCGCTTCACGAAAATATCGAAATTTAGCCAAATCTACAGTAAGACTAGTAAATTGATCCCCAGACTCCAAGGCAAAAACTACGGATACGACTAGGATTAATGCTAAGATGAAGAAGATGGGCTAAGTACGGCCCGCAAAAGCATTTAGGTACGAGTTGCCAGCGGGTGACATGAGGCAGCGGCGTACGATGTGTCGCAACAACACTACTGGTTTCAATGTATTTCCATGAAAGCGACGACACGTCGTCTGCTGCTGCCTCATGTCACCCGCTGCCAACTCATACCTTTTATGAATAGTATATAGCTCGCGATTATTATATACCTATAATAAATAAATATTGTAGGACATTCTACACAACGCTATCTAAACCCAAAGTAAGCATAGCTTAACTAGCTTGTGTTATGGAACCTAGAATGCGGATAAACATACTTAGATACATTTTTTTTTCGTAAATACATACATAATTATTATACATAGAAACACCCAGACCAATGCAAATATCCATATTCATGCATACAAATATTTGCACTGAGCGGGGATCGAACCCACGCCTTCTGCGTTGCGGCCGCGTTCACTACCGCTACGCCACAGAGGCAGTCATGTTGACCGGTTAAAAGTTGAGATCGTTCTAACACATGTACTACAACTTCTTTACAAGTGGTTCTTACATTAAATGAAATAATAACATTAAGTACAAACGAATATCTATATTCCAGACCACCCCCTCACCTCAGTATAGTGCACGGAGTACTTGGTGGGCGCGGGCGGCTGGACAGGCGGCGCCCAGCTAACCCTCAGCGCGTGAGGGCCCACGCTCTCTACGCGGACGCTCAGCGGAGGTCCGTGGGTCACCTCCTCCTCGGAGGTGCGCACCTCGATCGTCTGTACAGGACATTCTAGGGTTACAAGCTTACGAGAAATGACCCAATAGATCTGAGTACAAAGATAGATTATAGGCTGGAATAACATATGATACACTTTTTAGATATCTGTAGGTTGCAAAATTGGATCAGAATACCACACAGATATTGCCAAGAGCAATAGTTAGGTTATAAAAAAATCTTTAACAACAACATTTGATTTGCATTGAAATATGTAGTTTCAAAGTACAAGTACAGTCTTCTTATACTATGATTTTCATTTAAATCATTTCAATAAAAAAACTGCCCCGTATGGAACGATATGAAGGCTTCGACTAACTATACCATAACTACAATAAAAAAATTAAAATGAAAACAACACGATACAACAAAAACAATGTAATTGTAATATAAGATATCAATATAAAAGCTATTCTGTAACACTTTCAAAATCTAGTTTCACAATTAAAGAGAATTGTTAATTACTATACATATGGAATGCCACAAGGAGGTATAACTGGTACCATGTTTTACAACTAATTAGATAAACTTCTAATGTAAGTAGATTTTTAGTAATTCATCTTACAATAAAGTGGTCTGTATACAGGGTGTCCCAAAATTCAAGGATAAGCCGGTAATAGAGGGTGGCCCTACTTATGGCTGCTCTGGGAAAAATAAGAAAAAAAATGTATCTCTATTTTTTTTTAATTATTCAAACTTTTTTAAAATCTTTGGAAATTCGGTACCCGTAATGATATTTTCAACTACCAGGTCCACAATTTTGCAAATATTTCTGAACTCTTTTCTGTATTAGCAAGCTAAGAAGCATGACTATCCACCAACACCCTGAAAAATTATAGAATGTTTGTAGTTATTTTACAAAAATAAGTCAAAATATTTTTTTGTCGTCAAATTTTCATACATTTTTACTTTCGACCCACTTTATCTTATCTCGGTGAAATAAAAAGTATAAACACCACTATGGCATTCTTTTTCAAAAATTGGCGCAACTATCCAAGATTTCAAAATGGTATAATTTGGGTATGATACTATAATGAAATACAAAAAAAAAAATTTTTTCCATAAATAAGAATCACATTTAATACATTGCTCTTATTGAAAATCACCAGATTTACTTTGTACACAATGCATTCATCCTCAATAAAAAAATCATTGACGGGACTTGTGACAAAGTGGTAACCGAGTAGGTTATCACATTACGAGGTTAAGCAACATAAGCCAGGGTGGTTTTCGGATGGATGACCATTCTTAAGACATTAAGACACCTCCGTCCTCTGTTTCTCAGAGAGTACGTTAGGTCGTAGATCCCGTTGGCCATATGAGTATCTATGACAGTTAGTCGGACCCCTAAAAGTCCAACAACTGGACTCACTACAGCTTGGCAAAAAAGTCGTGAAATTAATAGGGGCGCCACAATCGTGCATGTAGCCACCCTATATACTACGACCAAAACAGCTTTGATACTTCGATTTTGTACACTATTTATAAAATGTACCTACTACTTCTGTTTGGCAGTATATTTGATAAAATTTGTATGCATAAATATGGATATTTGTATTGGTCGTGGTCGTGCCTCGGATAGCGCGTTAAGCCGTCGGTCCCGGTTGCCATACGAACATCTTATGGCAGTCATTACGGGTAGTTAGAGCCCTAAAAAAGTCTAAAACTGGTCTAGCTGCAATACTTCATTATCGCCCAATATCGCTATTGGGTTGTGGAGGTCAGATGGCAGTAGCTTCACGAAAAATGACAAAATTCGGTCAACTCCGTAGTAAGACTGGTAAAGCAGACCCCAGACTCCGAGGTAAGATCTTCGGATGCGTCTCGGATTAAAGCTAGTTCTAGCGTTAACCCCTAAAAGAAAAAGAATAAAACGATTGAAATGAGTGTAATGTAAAACAATTTAATAGTACAATTGAATATGTTCTAATCGGAATCTAAAAAACTTTCATCCAAATATTCCACGCCAGAAAAGTGTTCATCTGAGCTTTGGGGTGGGTCTTCTCTTGGGTGGGTCTTCTTTTCTAGGCCGTCCCGCTCTATGCTTTCCTGATGTGGTGAAAATTCCTTTATTTCTTTGTCCTTCCAATGCAATTCGTCTTAAGGTACTGACGGATTTGCCTAAAACAAGATGCGAACTTTATATAGAAATAACATAAAAGGTTGTATGAGGTATACACCCTAAAATCTGAATAATAAACTTTTTTTGGGTAATATCATCAAAAATACTATCAATACTGTTAGAACGCACTACTCTAGAAATCGATTGTAAACAATATAACCTCAAATTCATGGACATTTATTAAAAAGCAAACAATCATTGTTTAAGAGGTTAAATCTACATTTCACAAGTTGAATAACACAAAATTATATCTGATAAATTAATAAAACAATACTTTACCAGTCATTTCGGCCGTCCTATTATAAATATCGTTCAGATCGGATAGACACTGGCCGGCTTCGCGTTCCAACATACATCTCCTGTAAACTTTATAAATAACCCCTCTGGTGGAGCTGCGAATTACAGGCCTACTCATTTTGAACTCAATATAACAATACAACACTACAATAATACAATTTACTTCAAGTAAATATGAAAAAACGATCGCAGAATGTATTTATTGACACTACAAGTACTAACTTGACGTAATTGACAGAGTGTTGCCAGTGATTAAATATTTTAGTTCCGTTTCATGACTATTTTGCCAAGCTGTACATAACTTTGATATAGCCAGTGGGTTGTGAAGGTCAGGTGGCAGTCGCTTCACGGCAAATTTCGCATTTCTGCTGTTTCACAGTTAGCCGGGAAATCCGAGGCTCAGAGTTTTATTGGAATTGTTTTAAGAACAATTAGGTTTCCGAAAGCAATTGCAACGCTGGACTAGTTTCATTCAAATATCAATGCGGCTACGGATTATATTTCTGACAGAAGAAATGCACGAAAAATAAAATGTATTAATGCCGGTGGCAAACAATTAAAAATGTAAAAATAAAAAAAATATTAACAATAATGCAATAATTATAAAATTATACCATTATGTTTGTTTAATATTTTAACAGTCGGATTTTATGGTTAACTGTGAAACAGTAGAACCGCGAAATTTTCTTTGAAGCGACTGCCACCTGACCTCCACAACCCATTGGCGATATCAAAGTTATGTAGTGCGTCCAGTTGTTGGACTTTTAGGGCTCCGACTACCCGTAACAACTGTCATAGATGCTCGTATGGCCACTACGATCGACGGCCTAACGCACTTTCTGAGGAATGGAGGTGTCTCAATGTCTTAAGAATGGTCATCCATCCGAAAACCACCCTGGCTTATGTTGCTTAACCTCGTAATGTGATAACCTACAGTGAAATTAGTCTCGAGAAATTTTTGCATATGTAGTGGTGTGTATATTACTCAGATCTTAGAGCGCGTTTCCACTATATCGTTCTGGCCTATACAAAAATGTTTCGATATCCTAACATTACTATTTAATTTTATACTTATCCCTAGCAACACTCTGATTTTTGTTTTCAATAAAAACAAGTTTTTATTTTAAATATAATAATAATAATAATAATTTATTTCGGATACTATTTTGGATCCATAGATAATATTATGTTAGTAACAATGTCTTATACTAGTGTTAGTAGGTAATAAATAAAAATTAAAATTAAAATCAAAAATTCAAATTAAAATCAAGCTCCAAAATAAAATTAAAATCGATGTCAACAAAAAATTAAAATCAAAATTGAGATCAAATATAATTAAAATTAAAATTGAAATCTAAATCAAAATAAAATTTATAAATAAAATCAAAAATTAAATTATCAAAATCAAACTAAAAATTAAAATTAAAATCAACAATGAAAATATAATCCGATTCAAATTAAATTTTGGTATGGATGGAAATCCACCTGTAGATCAGGGGGGAGTCCCATCTCTCAGAAAATACATTCAGGATGCTGTTGGAGGAGGAGCGCAAACGCGTCAGCATGGAAGCGCAACGTTTTCTAATTATAGCAGCGAACCCGTCAACCTGCGCGTCCGCGAACATGCCCGACGCGCTACAACGCCACGGCAACCCCAAAAGCACCCTGAATGCATTATTATATTGGACACGCAAGTCGCTGTATGCCCTCTGCGTAAAACTAGTCCACAGGCTGCACGTGTAAAAAGACTGGCAAAAAGCTTTAAACAGCGTAATCTTGACAGAATCATTACAGCGCGCAAACCTGCGAGCCAGCATATTGCAACGGACAGCCAACGACCTGCGCTCCCTCTCAATATCCACAATACATTATCTTTTAGGTCATCGGTGACCCAATGGCCCAAGTATTTAAACCTCTGAACCCGACCCATAGGAAATCCGGTGAGTGAGAGTTCTGGAAGATGTTCTAATGTATTGGCACCAGATTTAAAAACTAGCCATTCACTCTTATTGGTATTGTACCTGAGCCCATGTGCCACCGCATAACCCTCACAGATTTTGAGGAGTTTCCTCATCTCACCAACAGAAGGGCTCAGCAACACCATATCGTCAGCGTAGCTAATATTGTTTACACAAACACCATCTACGTGACATCCTGTTCTGGTGCTGCTAAGCTCCTCTATCAATTTATTTACATACAGGTTGAACAAACGAGGGGAACTCAACCCGCCCTGTCTTACCCCACAATGCAGCCCATACACTTCAGAATATGTGCCTGCCCATCTCACCCTATTCTTTTGACCACTGTACCAATATCGCAACAGTGATATAATATTAGCCGGGACAGTAGTATCATGGGCAAGCTTATGCCAGAGTAGCTCATAATTTACCAAGTCGAAAGAAAAAGGTTTTGACTTTATAAAAAAAAAAAATTCATTCAATTTCACGTCCTTGAGCAAACGACAAGGCGACTACCGTGAAACAATAAAATATCGTGTCGTTCTTTAGATGATAGTAGTTTAGCTATAGGTAAAAAGTTTTGACCATAATAATTACGAAACAAAACAAATAAATAAATCGTCACTTGATAGTGGAAACACGCACAAAACCAGAATAAACCAGTTTACGCTGTCCGCAGCTTGGTACCGTTAGAACATAAAGCACACATTTCATTCAAAAATTATAATTATTACGTAGTTTAATTGTTAAATTTTGTATTTGTTGATTGTTGTTATTTTTTGTTATTATTGTTATAATATTTGTTAAAGTGTGTGTGTAAGTGTTGTAACTTTATATTGTTAATTCAAAATGGCTCCAGTGTTAAAACATGGTCGAGGCAAGCCTTTGACTTCTCAAACTAAAGAAGTTTTGTACTGTTTGTACAAATATTTCGAAAATGAGTGTAATAACAACCCGAGCAGTATTATGACCCCCACTCAATTAGTTGCTAAATCAACAGGAATTTCAATAGCATCCGTCAGAAAGGTAGTATCAGAAAGCAAATATCGTCCTTCAGATCAGGAAGTAACATTTAAATCTCCTAAAAAGAAACCGAATCGTAAACTTACAATAGTAATCGATGACTTTGATCAGCAAGTTATCAGAAGAACAATTCATGACTTCCACATCACCAATAAAGAAGTTCCCACTTTGGAAACTTTGCACGCAAAATTGAAAGAAGATATCGATTATAAAGGTTGTGTCAGCACGTTACGAAAACACGTCATGTCATTAGGTTTTAATTGGAAGCAAACAGAAGATAACCGGAAACTTCTTATGGAAAAACACGAAATTAGATACTTGCGAATTAATTATTTGATGAAAATTGCTGAATATCGTGAACAACGCCGACCAATTGTTTACACCGACGAAACATAATTATATACATACATCACATACCCTCTCGAAATCTTGGTCAGATGGAAGCACTTCAGGTTTGAAGCAACATATGTCGAAAGGCAACCGCTTAATCATTGTTCATGCCGGTGGTATGGATGGCTTTATACCAAATGCATTGCTTATGTTTAAAGTCAACCAAAAAAGTGGAGATTACCACGACAATATGAACTATGACAACTATTCAAGGTGGATTCAAACTCAATTAATACCCAACTTACAACCAAATAGTGTTGTTGTTGTTGACAACGCACCATATCATAACTCAATACAAAATCCTGCACCGAATAGTAATTCTAGAAAACAGCAAATGATTGACTGGCTGACATTTCGAAACATTGAGCATTCATCCACGTTGCTCAAGCCTCAATTATATGAACTGATTCTGCAAAACAAGGCGAGATTTATAGAGTACAAGATAGACGAAATATTACGACAGCACGGTCATACTATGCTGCGTTTACCACCATACCATCCGGAGTTTAATCCTATAGAAAATATATGGGGGATAGTGAAAACATATGTCGCAAAAAAGAATGTCGCAATGAATATGAAGGTTATAATGTCATTAGCTGAAGAAAAAATGAACGCCATAACTGTAGAGGAATGGAGAAAAGTTTGCATGCTATTGAGGAGGAAAACAAATATCAGGGTAGAGACGCAGCTTTAGACACAATATCAGAACGAATCATAATTAATTTAAATAATTCATCTGATGAAAGCGAGGATGGGGATGATTGTGATATGTCTGGGGTTGATGAATTATTAGAATAAAACATTTATGGCCGGAGAACACCTAATTCATACACGTCTTCACTGAAGTGAAAACCGGCATTCACTGCTTGTAATGTTTGGAACTGGCTTGTCTGCCTCATACAGTTCCATAGATTACAATGCAGTGGATACACATTTTCACGTCCGTATTAGTACGTAGTGCGTATGCGTAGACGTGTTGTTTTTTTTTATTTGCTGACCATACACTACTACAAACGCAAAAATTTCTCCAAGCTAATTTACCTGTACTCGGTTACCACTTTGTCACAAGTCCCGTCAATGATTTTTTATTGAGGATGAATGCATTGTATACAAAGTAAATCTGGTGATTTTCAATAAGAGCAATGTATGAAATGTGATTCTTATTTACAAAAAAAATTTTTTTTTTAGTATTTCAATATAGTATCATACCCAAATTATACCTTTTTGAAATCTTGGATAGTTGCGCCAATTTTTGAAAAAGAATGCCATAGTGGTGTCCGTACTTTTTTTTTCACCGAGATAAGATAAAGTGGGTCGAAAGTAAAAATGTATGAAAATTTGACGACAAAAAAATATTTTGACTTATTTTTGTAAAATAACTACAAATATCCTATAATTTTTCAGGGTGGTGATGGATAGCCATGCTTCTTAGCTTGCTAATACAGAAAAGAGTTCAAAAATATTTGCAAAATTGTGGACCTGGTAGTTGAAAATATCATTAAGGGTACCGAATTTTGAGGGATTTTAAAAAAGTTCGAGTAATTAAAAAAAAAATAGAGATATATTTTTTTTCTTATTCTTTCCTGAGCAGCCATAAGTAGGGCCACCCCCTGTTGCCGGCTTATCCTTGAATTTTGGGACACCCTGTATATATAGTAAATAATATGAAACTCACGTCACTGGGAGGCGAGGTACCGTGCTCAGTGTAGGCGAGTACCGCGAACTGGTACGTGGTGTTCGGCTGTAGCGACGCCACGTTCATCTCGTGACGGGTCGCGCCACCTCGCGTCACGCGCTCCCTGGTACATGACAGGAGAGATTATGACGATATATGTATTATACAAAAGTCACAATACATGCACTACTATTTTAAATCTGTCATGTTGACCGTTCTTTTTCGTCTATTCAATATTTTCGAGAATAATGTTGTTTGTAAATAGACTGTAATAATGGCCGGTGGTATCCTCAGGGATAAATTCGTAGTAATCTGAGCAATACTTCAGTTATAAGAAAGAATAGTTAAGAAAGTGTGTGAATCAGATAAGTTAACAAGGTTTTTTTGTTCTAGATGAGAAAGAAAACTTGCGGAGACACGATGCAGTTTAGTTTTAGTTTTATATTTTACTTTATAGTTTTAAGGTTTATTTATTCTGTTGTCTTACTCATAATGATAACAATGAAAAAATCATAAAGAGCTACATGTCCATAGCCAAATTTTCATTTTGAACCGGTTCGACTTTTAGAATTATCGATTATATCTTGTGAAAACATTACTAAATAGACTCACCTCTCACTCCCTCTGACTTTATAAATCACGGCGTATCCAGTAACCTCCTCTGCTTTATGCTGCGGCTCCTCCCAACTCAGCGTCACAAACCTATGCTTGACGATGACGGCCTTCAGCGACCGCGGCGCTGACACTACACTCGCGTTAGCCGACTTCAACGTCTCCAAGTCTAAGTCCAATCCTTGAGCAGCGTGAAAAGAGTCGTCATCATCATTCACACCATTATTATCATCAGAACTATCGAGTGCGTTTAAATGTTTGCCTGACAAATCATCTTTATGAAATGACGAACCGTCGTAATTGTTAATAGTACCGTCGTCATCATCGTCGTAATTATCATCGTATTCTAAATCAGGGCCTGAGGTGTAAGCGGATGATGTCTCTCCTAGGAAGTCAGGGTCGTCAGGTGTGGGGTCTACAGAGTCATGATCAGAGACGAGAGTGGTGAAGATATCGTGTGTCGTGTTCAGTGAAGGAGGCGCTTCCACGGTGGTGTTATTAAAGTCTGGAAGGAAGGTGTTAAAAACGAAAATGATAACCAAAATAAATAAAATAAACAACAACAAAAATGAAATAAAATTGAACAATGAAGGATGATAAAAGGTAATATAAGAGGAACAGGACGCGGATGATTAATTAAATATAATAAATAAAATAGGACATTTCACACAAGGCTATCTAGACCCAAAGTAAGCATAACTTACCTAGCTTTTGTTTTGGGTTCTAGAATGCGAATAAACATATTTATATACATTTTTTTCGTAAATACATACACATTATACGTAGAAACACCCAGACCAATGCAAATATTCATATAGCGGGGATCGAACCCGTGCCTCCTGCGTTCACTACCGCTACGCCACAGAGGCTTTCACAATCACATACAGAGATTGTAAATGTATAGTTGCAGTCAAACTGCAATTTTGCAGTCGGAGTGCAGTTGATCTGCAGTCGGTGCTTACCGTCGGCCGGTGGTAGCACGACGAGTCGTAATGCTGCTAGTGCCGAACCAGCGGGTGATGTAGCGGCGCATTGGAACATGCCTGCATCTACACGCAGTACTCCCTGTATACGAAGCGATGCGCTGCAAACAGATGCAGTATGTTTTTGTATTACATGGGATCGTACTAGATCTAGAACCTTTACAACATTACTCTTTCAAAACTACCTTGACAAATCTGTGCATCATCTTAAGGTTGAGTGGCAGAAAATGCCCAAGGCATTAAGTCTGCCCTTTAGAAATCTGAATTTGAAACTTGAATTCTGCCTTTGTACGTCTATTTTCTTTGTGTTTTGTACAAAACGGTTTAAAAATAATGGAAAGAATTCTCGAGAACCTGGGTGGATACACTAGTGAAAACAGGTGAACCGAGTAAAAGCAAAAAAAAAAAGAAGTAATTTATGACTGTTTATTTATTATTGTTTGTACACTTGTAGTGCTGTATTCAATATAGTAATTTATGCTTTATATCATAAAATATCAACATATGAAATAAGATTTGGGGCCTCGATAGTCTTTTTCTAGGGGATACTCTGTTAACTAAGCTAAAACAAGCTAGCTAGAATTTTATTTATCTAGGACAGATAGGTATATTATCTACATAATATGTACTTGCTACTTAGGCCAACGTAGGAGTTATTTATCGGTTTTTTTTTTTAAATTATAAACTGTAAAAGTGGACTTACCCGTCGACAAGTGCGATGTCGTGATTGTTAAGCGTTAGCGGCTCGCCGTTCTTGAGCCACGTCACCGTGGGCGCCGGCCGGCCTCTGACGTCACAGCGTAGCGTGACGTCGCCGCGTGCGCGCGCCGTCTGCACCGCGCCCTCCGTTATGTGGACACGGGGGGCCGTCTGCAACCAAATATCCACTTTGGTAGAAATTGAAATTATTGCCTAGTTTTAGCTTCATATAAATAATGTTCACATTTACACCAACTCGTGAATCAATATGTAATACTTACGTGGGGCCGAGAACACTACCTTAAGGTACTCCATGCTACTGAGAGCGGAGTGCTATAGTCGGGCCGGTCGTACTCACCAGTACGTTTAACTGCGTGGTGTGATCGGCGTTTAGCTTCATATAGGAAATGTTCACATCTACACCAACCCACGAATCAATACGTAACATATACTAACGTAGGGCCGAAAACACTGCCTTGAGGTACTCCATGCTACTTAGAGTGGAGTACCACAGGGTACTATAGTCGGGCCGGTCGTACTCACCAGTACGTGTAACTGCGTTGTGTGGTCGGCGGAGTCGAGCCGATTGTGAGCGCGACAAGTGTACGCGCCGGCGTCCAGTGCGCGCGCCGACTGTACGCGCAGCGAGCCCGACCCCACCAGGTAGAAGCGGGAGTCCAGGTCGCTGGGGACACACAATAGTTACTCATTATTATCTCTTTTCACTCTTTTCAGAGACTTTGCCTTCAGCTTACCATCAGGCGAGGCGAAGTCAAATTGACGTGTCCTATATTTAAAAAAAAAACAAGTAAAAAATATGTTATACAGGGCGTCCCACGGCGATGCCACATGGAGGGAAAGTACCTTAAATCCTTAAGTTAGCTCATTTTACTTAAAGGAGACATCATTTTATTTTTTAAAAGAAACAAAACTGCATTCAAAGATTTTTAAAAATTCGCTTGCCACACCCGGTAATCGAACCGACTAAAATTCGAAAAAGTAACATCCTGTATTTTTATGGCATCAATCGATAGTGTCAATCATAAGGATCAAATCTCTCCAAGGAACATGGTAAATCCACCCAGTATAGATAGGTAGTAGCTACAGTAGGGTACGTACTTGAGGTCGATGGAGGCGCCGTTGTTGAGCCACGTCATCTCGGGCTTGGGGTTGCCCACCGCCGCGCAGTCGAACGTCACCGATGCCCCTGTGAAATAGAGCTTGATGAAGTGCAAATAAATTGGAATTGAAATACTCCCCTCCTTTTTCTGACCCTCTTTGCTGAGACTTTGTCTTCAGCGTACCACCATGCGAGGTAAAGTCAAATTGATGTGTCCTTAATAAAAAAATAAATTTAAAACTAAAACCCGACTACTTAAAAATCACGCTCTGAAAAGTATCTAGGATAGCCGTGGTCGTATGCCACTTTTCCCTAGAATAGCATGTATGTATCGTTTTATTATAGTAAGTGGCATACGACCACGGCTATCCTAGATATTTTCTTGTTTAATACTTTTCAGAGCGTGATTTTTAAGTAGTCGGGTTTTAGTTTTAAACTTATTTTTTTATTTATTTTATTTTGGGGCACCCAACAACTATAATTTATGCATATTTGAAATGTGCTAATTGAGCTCTTTAATTTGATACCATACACGGCATATTTATCTCAAATTATTTTTTCAACACAGTACTTTATGGCCGCTAGAGGGCGCCACATTAGATTTAGTGACACGTCATATAGCCTATAACCACCGGACGATCAAGACGATTCTAACGATATGCTATTATGTCCAGTTCTAATAAGTAGTTGAGCAGCTATAAGGGAACAAACTAACATACATACATACATACATACATAGCCTGTCAAAATCATAACCCTCCTTTGGCTTCGCCGTAGTCGGGTAAAAATCGTTCTCATGGGAACAGAATTCCACGCAGGCGATCACAAATAGAAGTTCAAGCTTGCAGTATTTAAAAAAAATATTTATTGCTACAATTTGGTCATAGACGACGATAAAATGACATCATCATCTTCATGTAGACGTATCCTTCTGATTGTATCCGTAGTCACAAGGACCTCGGAGCTCAGGGTCCGCATAAAATGACAATGTTATATAGATCCCCCAGCGCCGTACCTTCCATGACGGTGAGCGGTTGCGGCGTGGCGATGAACCGCGGCGGAGCCTCCACGTTGGCTGTCTCGGCGCTCACGCGGAGCTCCGTCTCCTCGCTGGTCCTACAGTACACATAGATAAGCAGTTTAGTTTAGTTTACTTACAAATCTATGCAATAAAATAAATTAAAAAAGAAATGTATCAGTAGGATAGGATAGTTCGTGTGTATGGGTCTCGAATCAAGAATTCCCGGGAAATCTCGCCTCACTGAGAGACGAGAAAAATGTATCGAAAAATAGTTTTTTACTTTTGCATTTTATAACCAACCAAAGTTATATGTTGTATATATGGGACTTTTACAAATTAGTTGAAAAATCGATAATTTTTCTCGAAAAACAAACAGGCAAGGAATTTGGTTAACTTACAACTTGACGCAATAATGTGTCAGTAGATAGGATAGTGCCAAGGTCGTGTGTATGGTTTCTCGAAACAAGAATTCCCAGGAAATCTGGCCTCCCTGAAGGCGTGAAGGCGAAAAAAAAGTAGGTACTTATCGAGATATCGAAAACCCGAGAACTGTTAGAATGGAGTTTGTAGTCCTAGAGTTGAGTTTTTGACTTGATTATAATTTTTATATTCACTCTTTACTGTGTAAATATTAGTGCGTAATAAAACCTTTCTATTTATTTACTTACTTTAGAACTTATTAGAAATTGAAATTATTAACATTTCTCGAGTTTTACAAGTTTCTCGAAAACTCGAGAATTCCCGGGAATTTTTGAGCGAGAAATCTTGTGGATAAAAAATAAGACTTGAAATATGAAGCCCTAATCTTATGGTAGCTCACTTGTAGACGTGCGGCGCGTGTGCCAGCGCCACTCGGCAGCGGTAGCGCGCGGCGTCGTGAGCGCGCAGGGGTTCTATCTCCAGCGCGCCGCTCGGCGTCAGCGCCATGCGCGCGCTCTCTATACGCACTGGCGAGCCGTTCTTCAGCCACGTCACCTGCGGACGAACAGGATGCATGGTGAGAGAAGTCAAAACAACATAGTGTAAGAAGGTTAGGTGGAACACCCTGTGGGTTTATATGTGATAGTGAAAAGAGATTATATGAAACTTTACGACTTGAGATACTGTAACTGTATGTACGGTTGTATTACAAGGTTTACACTAAATGAACAAGTACAAGGCTCAATGAACTGACAAACTGAAAACGGAATATTTTGCGGTCTATAGACATTTCCAAAATTGAAGTTTCCAAATTAGCGAAATCAAATCTAGAAATCCTTTAAACTAACAATATTGTAAAGTGCATGCTAGTGTGCATGCAATCGTATACTTACATTGAGTTTGAGCAGCGGCGGTGCATTATGCAGTCTCGCGGTGCCGTACACGCGGCGGTCGGGCGGCGCGGCCGTGTGCAGGCGCAGCGCAAGGCGTGGTGGAGCACGTACGCCGCACGCCAGCAGTGCGGCCCCACCTGCCGTGCCGAGGACAGAGCGCCCGCCACCCACCACGTCCGGTACCTCTGAAAGAAAGAAAGAAAATACGTTTATTAAACACACACACACACACACACATAAATACAAAATAACACCCACAAAAATTCAGGTTTCTTCAGGACAAAGGTTTCGTCAGAATCAGGAATTCAGTATTAAAAATTTTGGTAATTAAATGCAAAAAAGCCGTCACTATACCGCTTCATTTTTGTTCTAAGTTTTCTATTTTAGTTTGCTTTCCTTGCCCATTCTATTCAAGCACAAATCCAATCATACCTCTCTTCTCTTCAATAAGGTATACATCACGCTCACAGCTTCCCCACAAACAAAGTAAATACCATAATCTGTTCTGGTTAGGGTTAGGGTTCTGATGGGGTTGCCGTGGCACTGTAGTGCATCAGGTATGTTTGCCGAAGCGCGCACGGATGGCTTCGAGGCCATCATGAGGAAGCGGTGTGCGTCAATGCTAAGCCGTGTACGCGGCAGCTCCAACGGTATTCTGGGCGTGTTCACGGATCGGCAGGATTCACCTATGCTGCGAAGATGGGTACGGATTCATTTGTGAGTCGGTACCATCCCATCTCCGTGGCATCATAATATGGGATTAAATTAAATGTATACTAACCCTAGTTTATAAGCAACATTGTTACTAACACACTATGGATAACTATCCGAAATAAATGATTTAATAATAAAAAATAATCTGCCTCGCAATAAAACCAACAATACTGATATATGGATGGCGCGTCTACGAGATGCCTAGCGCGTGATCCACCGCTCCCACCGCTCCCGTCGCTCCCAGATCTCGCCCGATGCCCTTTGTTCGCTTATCTGGCTCACCGGAGTCAAACCCACACAAAGGAGATTGACCCCGCGATTAGTTCGGGACTGTGATACCTCTCATACATCGCTTTGATTCAACATGTTTATATCATAACTATTCTGTGATTTATTACTCTGTTATTTTGGCATTAATAAAGTTGAACCAAAGATACCTAGGTACTTATAGTATTAGAGCCGATAATATAGTCTGGATGACATGAAGGTCTTGAAGGTATATCAATCAATCAATCAATCAATTAGCATATAGCAGTCCACTGCTGGACATAGGCCTCTCCCAATATCACTAGAGGTACCTATATCATTAGATTTGTACGGGCACTTGTCTGCTTGTACCGTTTGATGCACGAGGTTAAATAATATGCTGACGTACTTGAGAACGTTTATTTGCACCATAAAACCTACGTAGCACTACTAGTGCGGCAATTTGAGAACTAACATAAAAATGTATTTCACAGCTACAGTATCAGAAATGATTACGCGGACTTATACAAAACAATGTACGAGTACTGGCTCGTACAAGATTAGCGTCTTTAGTTTGAAGAATTCGAAAAGGCTATGCTGAAAGGCTCATCCCAATGGCGATACCGAAAATCAATATTGAAAAACAAAAAAAAACATACATTCATATACTCACGCCTGTAAATCCCCGAACGGGTGGGCAGAGATGTATTAACACCCACATTTTGCCAACTATGATTTTCGGTCCCACGTACGAGTAATAGAGAGCGAGCATATTACTGTCTATCGGGCACTTAGTTATGGGCTGTATGTTCACTGTCGGATGGAGAACCGCCCTATCCCTTAGTCGCCTTCTACGACACCCACAGGAAGAGGTGGGGTAGCGCTATTCTACTCTACCAGGCCTTCCATTCTGCTAAAGCAAAACCACTGTCGTGCCACAATCTGCAAAAATTGGCATTAAATTTTAGACTTTATTACTATAAAATTAAGTCCAAAATTAAATACCAATATTATCATAACACGCTTTCGTTTACTCTACAAAAAGCCATTTAATTTTAAACTTTAACTGTATTTAAAAATGTAATTTATATGTGATTTTAATAAATAAAGAGAGAATAATAATTTATTTCCATAATCATAATCAATGTACAATAAATTACAAAGGTTCTTAACTTTATCGTGCATTATTACATTGTGGTTATTGCTTATGTAGGTTTTCTATCTAGGCATGTATCATTTAAATGTGGGCATTTAGGGATTTTAAATAGGTATTTACTAATATTACTAGATTTCTGCCTGAACTAGGTAATCCTGTGCTTCAGGCGTCAAGTGCAGTTTAACTGCATTACTTTAAAGGCTAAAATCAAATGGAATTTTCTCGCAGTCTCTGTGGTGTGACAGTGATTGTGCTTTACCAGAATCGAGGTCCAGGAGCCAACACGGCCATCTGGCAGCGGCGTTTGAAGGTCGCAGAAAGCAGCTGTCAACAGCCACTGAGAACTACCCCAGTCATCGTTCCACTCACTCACCAGCTAGGAAGACGGTGGCCTGCCGGGACAGGATGGAGCCGACGCCGTCCACGGAGGCAACGCACTGGTAGTGGCCCGCCAGCGCCGCCGACATGCCCTCGATGGACAGGGAGCCGTTCGGGAGTTGTCGTCTGGAAATAGAACACGGGCATATGTTAGATATTGCTTTATTGACTAACAAGCATCCTATGAATGAGACGAAGATCTTCTTCATCTTAGCATAAATCCGAACGCGTATCCGAAGCTTTCACCTCGGAGTCTGGGGTCTGCTTTACCAGTCTTAACTGCGGATTTGGCTGGACTTCGATATTTTCCGTGAAGCGACCGCCATCTGAGCTCCGTAACGCAATGGCGATATCGAAGCAATGCAGCTAGACCAGTTGTTGGACTTTTTAGCGCTCCAACTACCTATAAAAACTGACATAGATGGTTGTATGACAACAGGGACCGACGACTTAACATGCTCTACTATGAATGAGGCAAAGATGAATACGTATAATAAATACTATCTTCTCCACCATTGCCCCAAAATGGTTGTAAAGGAGAATTTCGAATGCTTAAGACTTGGTTCAGGCAGCTCAGTGTTCAGTGCATTTCCGCAGGGGCTAGTAGTGGGTTGAAATCCTGTCTAGAGCATTCACTTTTTCCACTCTAAATGGATTTGAAACGATAACTAATTCCTTTAATTTCATTGAAATGCTAACTTTTCATATAAA
Organism: Eilema depressum; assembly: GCA_914767945.1. Taxonomy (NCBI): domain Eukaryota; kingdom Metazoa; phylum Arthropoda; class Insecta; order Lepidoptera; family Erebidae; genus Eilema; species Eilema depressum. Next base: position 200,193 of record OU612040.1, read on the forward strand.
AAAAATATTGCCAATTTGTGTTGTGTTACTTGTGTGTTCGTTCGTTAACCAGTCTACCCACGTCAACAAACTCTCACCTAAAACTCGCGGTGCCCGGGCACCGGTTGATATTTGAGAGGAGAGAGCTCCTATCTCTCCCTAAGTATGTAGATGAGAATTTCAGCTATTCAAGACAGTCCCCTAGACAAGAAGAAATTCGTTGGCCGCGTATCGTAGAATAGAATGTTGAATGTATAGGATTTGACGACGTTGAATGAAGCTTAGGACCCGCGGCAAAACTAGGAACTAAAATGACATCGCCGCCATACTGTATGTTGATTGGTTCAGGTCATGGCCTGAACCAATCAACACACAGTATGGCGACAGCAGTTGCGATTGCTACGCCGGCCGCCTCCAAGGGACTTATTCTACGTAGGTACTCTACGTAGACGACTATGATAAACGTCAAATCACATACATTCATCCATCATTCATTAATCTATTCTACAATACGCTGGCCTTGTCAAGGAGGCGGCTAGTCGGTTAGCAGAGAGTTTTCCTCTACAAAGTCGATTTTGAGGAAATAGATATTAATTCCACTAAAATTGTACCTACCTCCTATCCCCAAAGAAAGCTTTTAAAAGTACTTTGTTAATGGATTACATCAACGACCAGGTCCTCCAATTTAACCCTTTTTGCGCTAAAAGAAAAGAAAATGGAGATTTCTTTTTTTTTTCTGTTATAAAATTACCTGAAACACAATTAATGAAGGCACTTCGATTTCTATAAATAAGTTACAGCCATTTAGAATTTTGTAACGAGTATACACATTATTCGTCCAGGATGCGAGGGAATTGCCTTGAATCTGTGACCCGAGACGGTTTTAGTCGGCTCGAGTCCACCTCCATTGGTGGACGGAGCCGGGGGAGTGTCCGTGTGGGTATAAACGTAATGAAATACCTATACCTTTTCAACTGGATATTTTTTTATTTTGAAATCTTTATTTAAAAACTGGATAATTATGCCATATCAACAGATTAACATCTCATAATAACGTCGCGCGTCGCTGACAACGCGGCACTTAACAGGGTCCGGATAACACATTGAGGTACGATTGAAACACTTTAGGTAATGTGATATTCAGGTAACTTTAAGGTCTCTCGCTCCAGTTGCCAAATTAGTTTCATTACAAATCAGTGTTTTATTACAAAATTCATTTCCACGGTATCTTTGTAACGAAATATTTTAATTAAGTCATTCAATCTTTGCCAGAAATTTATAATTACTTTTGTTCGCCCCCGTTGTTCGCCCTGCAGTCGAAATTCAACCATAATTTTACTGATTTTTTTAAGAAAATATTACTTTATGTTGAGGGAAAATCTAACTGTATTTACATAATGTAAGTACATATCTCAGTAAAAATAAAAAAAATCAACGTCGAACGGGAGAGTGGCCAAAAGGCTGGCCGCATTGCCACTTTGGATGGCAGTGACTGTCAGAAGCTTTTTACTGATACTGCTCGTCAAAAGCATCAATTGATGCAGGAAATACCTCCATATATATGCCTAATGCGACTCTCTAGAACACTACAACAAGTTACTAGTAAGACAAACTGCAAATCGCTGTCCTGTAAAGTAGAGCTTTTGCAGAGACCTATCTGTTCAAAACCTCAGCCCAGCAAGGCCTATATGAGCGATACAAACAACCTTGTCAGTGGTTGGTCACTAACCACAACTACTATTATCTGTTCTGTGCCACAACTCAGACTGGTCAGATGACTGACACTCCCAAAATCGCCGTAAAAACCAACTCACATCAAGTGGGCCCGGAGTCCCGGACCTCCGGACTTCTCGGATGCGACCGGGACTAAAGCAATGATGATGATGTAGTATTTGAAACAGTTAAAGTACCGACATAGCTCGCAGAATAAGCAGGCTGAAGTGGCAGTGGGCTGGCCACACCTGTCGAAGGACTGATGGCCGTTGGAGCAGACGGGTCCTAGAGTGGAGACCGCGGGAAGGAAAACGTACGGTGGGACACCCCCAAGCCAGGTGGACTGACGACCTGCGAAGAGTGGCTGGGACGGACTGGATCGGCAAACGTGGCGTATATTGGGAGAGGCCTATGTCCAGCAGTGGACTGCAATAGGCTAATTGATATAATATTTGAAACACTCACCTATACTTGTCGGTGTCGGTGATGGCATGGTCTCTGGTAGGGGCTCCGGTGGCGCTGTGTCGCCACTGCAGGCGGAACGCCCGACGCGAGGAGGCCGAGCACGGCAACAGGGCGGAGTCCCCGGGCGCCACCACCGCGTCTGAGGGCTCCGTCGTGAAGCGCACGCCGGGGTCTGATGACGGGTCCTCGCCTCCTAGAGAGGTGGGAGGTTCATTTTGTAGTTAATTTGTTTTGGCATAATATGGTTTAGCATAATTTCTAAAGGCATAAAAATACTTCGATATATTAACGGTGGGTATTGATTTAAATTGTTAGGTACTTAATAAGTAACGTGGGTATACATAAACATCATTTACATCATCAAAACTTAGAAACTGAAAAATGAATCGCATAATTGTTATCATATTACTTATTCGTAATACTGATACTAATCACCACCAGGTTCATTAACCAGAGTCAGTACAATCCGACTAGGAGAAATAAAATAATCATCAAGGTTCTAACTTCGTGGTTATGCTTTTTATAACCACTTAGAATTTGAATGACATTTTATTTGAATTATTTATCTATTTTTATAATCATGTATTTTAATTTGAATATTATGATATTATTTGACATATTGTGTAGCTGCTTAATGTTTCAAATTGTTGTATTTAATATTTAGTAATGCTATGCTATTGCATTTGATTAAATATGTAGAAATTTAATGACATTTAATGATTGATGACTATTGTGTGTCAGTTATCACAATAATCTGTAAACCACATAATTATTATGTGGTAGGACATAGCGTACATAACATAGCTTATAAGACATTTATACCTAACCTATGTTCCACAGAATAAATATTATGATTATGATTATGATTATATTATGAAATTTTGAAGCATTTATTAAGCTAACTTTTCAAATCGATTTAGAAAGGAAAAAGAATTGGCTTCGGGCGGGACTCGAACCCGCGAACCCTGTAAGGGAAAAATCGCGGGTTCGAGTCCCGCCCGAAGTCAATTCTTTTTCCTTTCTAAATCCACTTAAAAATTTTTTAAGTCTTTTACAAGTTTATGACGATGGACCAAAATGTCCACGCTATAACAGTTTCAACGTTCCAGGATGGCGTCCATAATAATATGCTTTGGCATAATATACCTACCTTTAAATTAATTCGAATTAATAATCAATTACAAAAGTAAAAGTATAAAAGCAATTATGAAAGTAGAAGAAGCGAAAGATGTATGCCAGGATCGTAGCAAGTGGAAAACTGTGGTCTCTGCCTACCCCACTGGGAGAGAGGCGTGACTTTATGTATCTATGTAAAAGTATGCCAAGATAAATTATGACCAATGAACCAACCAGTCGTAAGAGATTCCGCTACACAAGTTTCCAAGTTATTAGTAATTAATAGAGTTTATCTACATTATTGAGTGCGACATTGTCGGCTCATAACGTAGCAGACACGAACGATCATAAACACGAACACATTATCATAACGACAGCTTTACGAGTAGGGGTGAGCAGAACTTGAACTTACGATAGCACCTCTACACGTAGGTATACCGCGGGATGTCTATTGATAGATCGATAGTCGACTATTGTTATATTGTCGAAAGTATCGATTGTATCGATAGCATCGTTAGTATAAATACTATCGACACACAGTAATACTATCGATAGTATCGTTCTTCAATACCCAATGTACTATCGATAGCATCGATAGTATCAATACTATTGATGCTGAACATTGCAATGACAATCGATAGTATCGATTGTATCGATAGCACCGTTAGTATAATACTATCGACACAGTAATACTATCGATAGTATCATTTTTCAATACCCAATGTACTATCGATAGTATCGAGAGTATTGACAATATCGATACTATCGATAGGCCTATCGATGTTATAGATGATTTTCGAGGTCAACTATCGATAGTCAAACTATCGATAGTTCGGCAACACTGCTCGGGACACGTATCTTGGACCTAAATCGCGAGACAAACGAGGCTCCGGCGCGTTGAATGTTTTGTAAGTAATCTATGCTTGGTGAATGTGAGCTCGTCCACCGCAGTAGCACCCCGTGCTATCCTCAACAGACACCCAAGAAACGTATACTGCGCGTATAGAGCACATTTTAGGTCGAAGATTTAAGTCCCGCGTCACTCTCTATGTCTTCACGGACATCATCGGTCCTTCGTAATCGTTTATGCAGACTATAAGTATAACTAATGCGGCGATGAACAGACGTCTTAGCAATACCTCATTAAACAGCTGCTTATATCATCATACTGCTAATTGATAAAGGGCGTGTTTATACTGTTACATTGTACATACAACTATAATTAGGCATATAATGATTTTTGCGTGTGTATATGTATAAGCAACAGATTCTTGGCAATAGATACATATTGTCTATTTCAAAACAAAAGTTTTCGACCAGTGCGTCCTACTTGTTATGACTTACGGTGCCGTAACGTGGCCACTGAAGGTGGGGTTAGTCCACGAACTGAAAGTTGCGCAGCGGGCTATGGAGCGAGCTATGCTTGGAGTTTCTTTGAAGGATAGAATTCGCAACAAGATCATCCGACATAGAACCAAAGTTACTGACATAGTTCGCAGAATAAGCAAGCTGAAGTGGCAGTGGGCTGGCCACATCTGTCGAAGGACTGATGGTCGTTGGAGCAGACGAGTCCTAGAGTGGAGACCGCGAGAAGGAAAACTTAAGGTAGGACACCCCAAGCCAGGTGGACTGACGACCTGCGAAGGGTGGCTGGGACGGACTGGATGCGGAAGGCGGAAGATCGGCAAACGTGGCGCATATTGGGAGAGGCCTATGTCCAGCAGTGAACTGCAATAGGAATAGTAATAATACGCATAGTAGTAGATACTCTTTATAAAATAAAAAAAAACTGCAGGATAATTGTTCTTGATCTAATATATTGTATTATAATGAAATTGTATCCTATTTAGATAATAGATTTTGCAAATAAATATAATAAAAACTTCAGGAAATATATCGTGGCAAGATACATCGAACTACAAAACAATTACAGTCCGCGTAACATACGAGCGCGCCATTAATCCGACAGAGCCCCCTTCCTCATTTATCAAGGGCGAGGAATCGAACCGATCATGTCATCCGACAAAGCTCTCTTTACTCGTTATCGATAACGCATCTGTCGCCCCGAATCGGGGCCATTCGGACAACTTCGGGGATGTTCGGCAGGTGGCTAGCACGATTTGTGCAGTTTGAAAGTACTGTGACCATTATTTTGGTTAAAAATATGGAAAGCTGTGGAATGAACTCTATGCTGTTGTTTTCAAAGCGACTATAGTATGGGGTCTTTAAAAAGGGTATTAGACGGTTTCTACAGTGCGAGTGTGACACCCCTGGTGTAGCACACGTCCATAGGCTATGGTAAACACTTTCCAGCAGGGACAGGCCAGTAGGGCGCGCATCTCCCAAGATTCGGCCCGTTATAACCAAGATGGTTGGTAGGGCCATGGGAAGGAGGTGGGAATACGGTTTCCAGCAGGGACGTGTGCTGGTCTGCTAGCTGGCTGGTATGAAAAGAGAGTTGTGCAATTTTAGGTTTATTAGAATTTGGGAAAACTTGTAGATCGAATTGAAGCAATATACAATTAAGAATCCAAGATCACGGGTTCGAATACTTCGAATCCCTAGCTTAACTGGCTTAGCTGAAAGGTTTGGGGGATTATAAGCAGGATATGTTATTATTTATTTAGACCTGATACATATTGTCACATAGCCAAAGACTTCAAGGAAATTACACGTAAAAATCCTGTCCAAATCAGCACGTGTGGACAACCTACAGTCGTAATTCATAAGAGATGGCGCCATCCGCCCGCATGATGCGCGTACGCACTCCGACGATAAATCTCGACAGACAGACAGACGGACAGACGTTTATTTGTATTGGAACACTTTCGATTTCGGATTGACCACTGATAGACCCGTGTATACCTATTTACGAGGGTCTGTGTTTGTACTTTTTGTTGATAGATATGATTTTTGACTGTATATTCGTTTGTGTGTTTTGGTTTATCATTTTAACGATTGGATGTCGTCTGGCAAACGTTTGTCTGTCTGTCTGAATATGAACGATTCATTTTAATTATTTTCCGGGTTGGATCCCCGCTCAGTGCAAATATTTGTATGCATGAATATGAATATTTGCGTTAGTCTGGATGTTTCTATGTATAATAGTAAGTATGTATTTACAAAAAAAAATGTATCTTATTATGTTCGGTTAAAGGTTCGATTCCCGTTCGGTGTAAATATTTGTATGTCTTTTTGCATTGCTCTGGGTGTTTCCGTGCCTCGGATAGCACGTTAAGCCGTCGCATACTATGGCGGTCGTTACCCGTAAATTACCCGTAGTTTGAGCTCTCAAAAGTTTACTAGTCTAAACACAGAACTTAAATATCGCCAATCGGTAGTGGAGGTCAGATGGTAGTCCCTTCACGAAACTATCGAAGTTAAGTCGCATCACAGGTAGAATTGTAAAGCCGACCCCAACTGAGTCTACAAGTTATGATTCACTGAGTTGGGAAAAAGCTCAGATGATGATTCATTTTAATATTTCGCCAACCACAGATGTCAGCTAATTGTATTTTGATTTATATAGCTAGGGAATATTACTATTACCCATTAATATAATAATTAATATGCAGACACACCTGTCAACTGCCTGGTGTGTCAACCAGGTTGCACTAGCCGTGGTCACAAACCAATTAATGAATACGTCATTAGCTTTACCATGATCTCGTTTTATAATGTAGGTATTAATGTAGGGCACGTCAATTTGACTTCACCTCGCTTGATGATAAGCTGCAGAAAATGTCTCAAGAAAGAGCCTACCATTACAGACATTACAATCCACTTAGCGTCATAAATCTAGACCCCAAGACTTAGCGCACTCGGATTGGGTTGGTACACCATGATTGGTGGACTTGAGGCTGTGCTTGAGTTCCTATGCTGCTGTAGTATCCCGTACTATCCTCAAAGAGACCCAAAAAACGCGTACTCTGCATATAGAACACATAGTGACGTGACTAGGGTCAAAATATACACCGGTACAGGAACATGACAGTTTAACCCTCAACTTAACAAAACAAACACGTTATTCCTATTACATAGACAGAAGCAGCCCTGTGCCCTCTAGAGCCCGGCGCCGACGACACGCAGATAATATCACCGTGTGACAGATTGTGACATGTTTGTATCCGCCGCGACGTGCGCCCGCGCTCCTGTCCACAAGCCGATGCAACAATAAGGAGCGGCGAAAAAAAAACGTGTGTACGCTCAGGATGAAAGTGAACGTTGTACTCGAAATAATAATAAAGCTAACAAAGAACATTTTTCTTATTATAAAACAACTAGAAGTGCCTGTGTATTGTGTGTATTCGCTCCTTAGAATCCCGCTACTATCCCAGATTATAATCTTGGCCTGTGTCTTTCAGCTGTTTCGATAGTGATTAACTAACAAACATTGTATATTTGAATTAAATTTTGAAGTGTTTATTATGCTGACTATTTAAATCGATTAAGAAAGAGAATTTGGATCGACTTCGGGCGGGCCTCGGTGGCTTAGTGACCAGAGCGTTCCCCTGGAAAGATCTCGGGTTCGAGTCCCGCCCGAGTTCGATTCTCTTTTCTCTTTTTTATTCGTTTAAACATTGTATATATTTCCACAGACGTTACGTGTACTATTACTCGTAGTTGGAATAAGTACGATAGAGACGGTATGTATGACGGTGTGTGGTCAGTCAGGACATACCAGTAACACTGCTTAATTTAGAATTTAGATGATCCACCGATAAGCCAACTACACTTTTCTTAAAACCCAGATGGTTACTAAAAATATGCTAATACAAAGAATGCTTTCACCCTCAGAGTATACATTGCTATAGAGCGCGCTCAACCTCAATCAGTAGCAAAACAATACCCGTCAAAATTACTTCGCAAATAATATTTAATTCGATATGTTAATGTTAAATCAAAATTTTATACAACATCGTATATTTGTAGTAATAATTGTTTTTGTAATACGCAAAATGACACCATTTTTTATTGTATTTTGGCTTTAATTTAATCCATGCATATCAAATCGAGCAACATTCTACATAATGAATATATACAAAATAGAATACAAAAAATAAATGAATTTACTTACTTACTTACTATTAATAAGTGCACTTATTGATATTTTCGGTAATGCATGAAACGTCACTATAGGTGCGCTATACCATTGCAAAGTATCTGCTAACACTCGGCGCCAAAGACCTGAGTGATAGGCGCGCTCTATATACATATAATGTTTACTCTAAGTTTTCACCAAAGTGTATGTGAGCAGCGAAATTGCCAATCTGCGTGACTTTTCGACCAGGATGTACTGGCCGTGTTCACAGGTAGCCTAACTTGTAGATCATGTAAAATAAAGCTTATTGTCATTGAAGATACTCCGTCGTAACGACAATAACGGCCTAGCGATAGACAGTAATCTTATTTAACATATTAAACACAAGAAATGGAGTCTAAAATATTAAATGTAGCCCAGAGGACAGAGTGGGGATTGACCCTCGGTCAAGATGACATCTGTCAGCGTTACTCGCGCCTCGCTCCCGACCGGCTCGAGGGACCAGCGATGTATGTGTGTGAGCAAGGACGGAGGATTTATTTGTTTGTATGGCTTTTTATTGGAAGTTATTCTTCTGGCTTGGTGAAATATGGAATTGGAAACCTGCCAGGCTGCCTCGTATAACACTAGATAGCATGTTAGGTTCTGAGAGGAACCTCTGTCAGTTGTCAGAGATAAGCAAGTCACCTCTTAAGTATGTAATGATATTTATAATCATTTTCGGAAAACGTTCCAAAAAATGTCTTAAAGCTAAAGTAAATATACATAATATGTCGCAGCGCAGCCAACTAGCTTAATCAGCCGTTCAAATAACGGCTTTTTTTTTATCAATTGCGAAAAATCCCCACGGATACCTCCCCCGCCGGAGCCGGAGGAAGAGGTTATATCGGACTCGAACCGACTAAAACGCACGCCGTCTGTGGGCCGACCGTTGCCGGAGGTGAGATTGTCGTAGCCATATCCCTCGCACCCTGGCCCGTTCGAATAACTGCCTAGGCCGCCGCTCAATAAACGGCCTGAATGATATTCAGCCATTTTATTAATCAGCTAGGCAAATGACTTGGATCGATGACGTTTAATTACTTGCCTAGCCATTTAATCAAACAGCTAGGCAAATCTCTTCTTTCAGCATGGCTATAAAAAAACCATGAAGGCTAAAGCGGGATCTCCGCTCCGCCTCTTCTAGCCGCCATAAACACTTAGTCAACGATAAAAAACGCCAGCCAATCAATTGCCACTCGTAGGGTGCCCCCCTACAAGTGGCAATTGATGATGACGGCGGCAAGTCGAAAAGCCAACATACCCCCAAATCAAGAGAAAAGGCAGCAGTGTAGGCCCCAGCCTACCAAAGTACAAGCTTCACACACAACCGGGTCTAACACTAAGTGATGATGAGTAGCACAAAAGACTCAATCCAACGGCCTCTGCGACCCACAGACATGACGAGAAGTGGGGCAAACGAACACATGTTGTATCTACATCGGTGGCCGCGCGTGCCTGTCAGCAACCGGGTCAATTAGTTCCCGAGAGTGGCGCCACTTCGCGACACACATTGCAGAGATGTGATTGACATTGGCCTAATAACTACTTAAGTAGTAGGCATTTGAATTATTTTATTATGACTCAATAAGTACATCGATGATGCCAGCTTCTCCGTATTCCTACCAGCTCTGGTATTCAACAATTTCCTATCATCTATCTATTGCGAGTCGGGCTGAGGGTTCCGTACAGAACTGATTAAATAAATAAATAAATAAATATTCTACAACATTCTACACATCGCTATCTAGATCCATGGTAAGCTTAATTAGCTTGTGTTATGGAATCTAGAATGCGGATATACATACTTAGATCCTTTTTTTTTTGAGTAAAGAACTTTTTTTTCATACTACCTAGAGGTCGCAGACAAGCAAACAGTCGACCTGATGGAAAGTGGTTACCGTGGCCTGTGGACGAGTGCAACACCAGGGGAGTCACACTCGTGCTGCCGACCCTTTATGAACAGATAGTTTCTGTGCCGTCAGTGCAGAAGACAAAGCAGGAGAAACCTTCGGTCTTCCCACTGACAGCACGAAAACTCTCCAGTGAGCTCTGGCTACCCTACTCACCGCCGGGAACACAACACGAGGTTATTATGGCCTCAGTATGCTATGTAAAAGGCTGTATATTTTCATGGAATTGACTTGAAGTCTGAATTTTTCACAGTTTTAAGGCATTTGGTATAAATAACTTGATATGTTCACACATTTTCGAGAAAAAGGTCTTGACAGATAGACAGACAGACGAACAACGAAGTGATCCTTTCTCTTGTACAGAACCCTAAAATCAAGTCATATCTACTCCTCCAAGACGCTCCTGAACTAAAACAGTCGCAAAATTCTTTCTGAATGTAATTCTCATATCTCGCCCGCCGGCGCGGCCCCAAAATTTCCTAAATCCTAAACTTGGTTCCGGAAGCGATAAAACTTCTCCCCTCGCTATAAACACTGAACTTCCACTAAACTATGCAAATCTCTTGCCTTGTGAGCGACTCGCCGCACTGCTTATAAATTACTGCTTATGGAACTTATACTCTGTTGTAATATAGTTAAAGTTTATATTTGATCGTGGTGAATTTCGGTACTAAATACATTAGTGGAAAAATCTGAAGTTTGTTCTTAACAATATCGACTTGAATGTTCGTCGTGTCGCGGGTAGTTGCAAACGGGCGACTGAAGTAATAGATGTTTGTTGTAGACGGTCAACTAGAGCAGATAGTTTGGAAATCTCACAACCCGCATACGGGCTCGGATGTGGTAATAGTTACTGGTAAGTATCTTTTGAGAATAGCACGGGGTGGAACACCAATCCACCCATCTTTCCTCGTTTGCCTCGTTTCTTTCGCGACTTGGGGTCAGCATATATTTCGGGAACAATATCTAGTTACCGATGCAGACAAACCATCCTTCCACTTATTGTTGAAAGTGGCAGCATGCTCCTTTACAATACTGAGCTCAATTATGTAGTTGTATCCGTAGGAGCAGATTTCGGTTTCGTACTGCTGATGACGGCTTCCCAATCACGTCTTCACATCTTCGTGTAAAAAATGTGGTAAAGAATCGGAAAAAGTCAGCATCCAGTGTACGGGACCTGAACTTCGTACCTTTCTAGGGGATACTTTCACCAACTAATCTAACTGGGCACGTCAAAGATATTATATATAAAAAGAAGTAGATTCGTTATTGCGCGAAAATCGTGAAGATTCGAAAACGAGTCAATTGGAACGTTTGCCTCTAGTACCGCGTGCCGAGCGGCGCCGGCCGGACGTTGAGCGGAAGCATCAGTGACTTATAAAAATAACGAAAATGCCATCGTATGTTTATAGACACTGCACGAACTATTACTCTAAAGTTAATACATCAAAAGGGATTTCATATCACATGGAAATAATACATATTTCGACTGATAAAGACCAAATTTCTGACTTTCATAATTTTCAAGTTAAAATTGTCAGTACAAAAATAAAAAGAGACAGTATGATATAATTTGGTGCGTGAGCGACAAGGACGTGTGTGATCCGAACATAGATTAAAGTACAGATGAGAATATCGTAGGCATTAAACTCACTACATACTACCTCCCAATTTTAATTTGTCGTTTTTTATAATTGCCTACTAATACTATGTGGTTCAAGTAAGTTAATAAGTGCGAACTTCACTTCACTGGCAAGTATCTACTTAGGTAAGTACCTACTTGTTAAAATTTGTAGGTACTATTGGCAGCAACAAAATAATGAAATAGAATAAACATACCTAGTTTTTTTTATACTTAACTAGCTGCCCCGGCGAACTTCGTACCGCCATATTTTCGGCCCGCGTGGTATTCAAATCCCGTTCCCGCTTCACCCTTATCACTTCACTTAGGGGTTTGAAAAATAGATGTTGGCCGATTCTCAGACCTACTCAATATGCTCACTAAATTTCATGAGAATCGGTTAAGCCGTTTCGGAGGAGTACGGGAACGAACATTGTGACACGAGAATTTTATATACTATAAGAAGATACAATAACAATGACAAACAAACATCTTTGTCTAAACAACATACATAACATAAACTCACGCCTATATCCCCGAAGGGGTAGGCAGAGGTGCTAGCACCCACATTTCGCCGTTTATGTTTAGGTCCTAATGTAATAGGTGAGTCATTGGTGTGTGCCATGGTAAAACCTGGGATCGAACCCGAGACCTCCTCTCAGCAGTCCATTACCCATACCACTAGGCTACCGCGGCTTCTAAACAAAATTACGCAATTATCTCAAACTTCACTTTACTGGCAAGTACCTACTTAGGTACTTGTTAAAATTGTACTACTGACAGCAACAAAATAATGAAATTTAAAAATTATACCTAGCTTTTTCATAATACATTAACAAAGTTAAACAAACATCTTTATCTAAACAAAATTAGGCAATAACCTCAATTCAGAGAGCTCTGTACCTTCTTTTTCAATAATTTTGTTAGCCTATGTCACCGACTAGAAACCGCACTGTGATTGGTACAATGTTATCATTAAAGTCCAAGTGACAAACAATAGCTGTCTTCTTCTTTTATATTGTATTTTTCATGTCCTCTCTTTTCAATCCATTGGTTATGTAGGGAAGTGTAGATGAATTAAAAATGTGAGTGTGTGAGTTCGGCACATTTTTCTACGTTGATTTGTAAGCATATGCCAAGTCTATGTTATGAAACGTCTTTGGGGCACGTCCTCGATAGCCGAAATTCTCCTATACCTATGGCGACATTGATATGGCGAAAGTTCTCACAAACAATGAGGAAAGTTAAAATTATAAACAGCGCTGATATCGTTAAGCTGAAAATGAAATTAGCGAGAAGAAGCGATGAATAATGAAAAGTCATTACGAAGCAAAAGTTGTTGTTTGTAAGAGAGTCGCCACTCCGCAACTCAATTAACTCATTTAGCATGTTTGTTTAAATGGACTCCATTTGTATTCGATTGGACGTGATTGGGTTACTCCACTGTTTGAGGAACTGTCTGGATATTTACAGACTAATTACAGACTGCCCGGGGAAGTCGAATAAGGCCACCCCATCTCTTCCTGTGGGTGTCGTAGAAGGCGACTAAGGGATAGGGCTGTTCTCCATCCGACAGGAAACATACAGCCCATGACTAACGGCCAGTTTCCGAAAGGCTGATCAACGTCAAATTAACTAATCGGCTGCTTTGATTATTAATGTGTCAAAGATCGGCTGTTACATTTTTTTCAAGTAGCAATTGGGTTGCTAAAAGCATGGTTAAATAGTATAATTTGATCATCGTGTTGGATAATCAGCTATTTTAACCGACACGATGATCAAATTAAACTATTTAACCATGATTCTAGCAACCCAATTGCTACTTGACAAGAGATTTGACAGCCGATTAGTTGATTTGACGTTGATCAGCCTTTCGGAAACTGGTCGTAAGTGTCCGCATGATGGCAATAGGCTCTCTCAATAGTAGAATGTCTGAGGGTGGTGGGAGTTACTCTTTCCATAGGGAAATTGTCATCGCAACGGGGTTCCAACACCCCTTGTTCGGCTTTCGTGTTTTGGATGAAACTGTTACGGCTCTTTAAGCGGGCTTTTAAGCAGTTGAGCAGTTCTTTTCATAATGGTTTAACCCCAACCCTGTACCAAAGCCTCGTCCTTCAATAAGCAAGGGTACCGACCTGTATCACGAGTGTTGACTTTTCCAATTCAAATACAAATATAATACGCAAATATTTTAACTCGTTGAATTCCCAATAACCTAAAACCACGTCCGAATAGTAACAAAACCGCTCCCATTTCCTTTTGAAAAACGACACCAAAGTGTGCCACGACGACAAACAATCTCACAAAGGCTGAGCGCGGTCGCCCTGGCCACAGTGGCCACGATAGAAAAAAGTCAGCTGTCACAAAAGCGCGGGAGCGCCATGATTGTAAAATGTCGGATGTAGGCCACTCGGACGTTTTGTAATGATGGCTTTGAGCTTCTTTAGATTGGTCGACGACGTCGCACAATATCGATTCGATAAATATTTTCAAAGCGGGTAAAGGCGGGCTAACCTATTATTTGATAACGAATTTAAGTAGATAGCAGAATGGTGAGTGTAATATTTTTATGAAAGTGGGGTAATAGTACATTATGGTACAAGTGAGCAACGTTGGTGATTACCGCCGAGGCGCCATTGAGACCCGAGCCGCCAGGCGAGGGTCTTAAGACAGCCGAGGACGGTAATCATCATGCTCACACGTGCCATACGACGTTTTACAACACACTTGCGAATAAAATAATACTACAAATACTAAATAAACAATACTACAAATTAATTCGTTTTCCTATGCGCGCGCATTTAACAATGGCGGTCGACCATATTTAAAAAAAAATGAGGTTTGAACTTAACTTTTTTTTACTCTGTTTTTTTTTCTGTACTTAGAGAAAAAAAAAGTTAAATTTGAGCGAAAATTTTGTTTATTACACAAGTATTACAAGTTGAAATTATTTATTTAAATACGAAAATGCATCAAATGACCATACAATAGGCGTATTAATTTATTCGTACTATTAAACACGTTATTTTTTGTATCAAAACTTTTTTAAGAACATAGACAATTATAGACACTTCCTATAAAATTTAAAAAATAATCTATAACTCACTTTTGTGAATAATAGTAATGAAAAAGTCACAGTTTTATAATAGGTGTCATTCCGTGCTTAATTGCGGTAAAATAATATCACTGTTATGAGCAGGTGTGTTGTAAAGAACATTTCTTCTCCTTTGCGTTTTTTTAAATTCCTGTGCATAGGTATACCAGGCAGTTCAAGGTGCAGTTAAACTGTCTTGTACTTGTAACCCGCATCGAAATCAATCCAAATGCACTTTCCTCCATCAGCAAAAGAGTATTCTCTATTTTCCGGCTGGAATTTGTATAAGCTGATTATAAGTCTAAGTACAGATTACTTATGGTTGTATTCGTAGTAGATCAAGACAGACATTTGACGATATGTCAGCATGGCATATCAGAATAGGCTCGCAACACCAATTTCTCGAAATAACAATAGAAAATTAATAAACAATACAAATATGTAAAATATCACATCTGATAAATAATCGTGTCCCTCAGACTAATCTATTAGTCTGAGTCGTGTCCTAGTAAAGTGCAATATCGTGTCGGTCAGTGTAAAACTTAGTAAGTGGCTTTAAGTATGGAGATGTGCATGAATAGGAGCGATGGACGATGGATCCGTTACAACTGGCGCGGACAAATGGGGCGCAGGAAAAATGAAGTGGCGACCCACATAGTGCTGCATCACGCACAGTTTTACACAAGTATAATTTTTTTGTACAGGAGAAGCATAGAACTCTGAATAAGCATGAAATAAGCAATGAGCAGAACAGACAGACGTTGTTTTGTTCTAACCTAAACCTATGACCAGATTGCAACACCACCCCTCGATCAAGTTGAGATTTTTTCATATAAGACACCTCAATATGACTGACACTTTGCCTGATATTATAAGCTAAAGACAAAGTCTCGGAAAAGAGGGTCACAGACACGTAAGATGTTACAATGGTGGCACTTTTCGTAATGTCATCCATACGATAGCTATAATAAATTCATTTTTAACAAAAAAGTTTAACCGACTTCAAGAAACGAAAAAGAGGCACTGAAAAGCGAAAAATAAATTAATTTACAAACTTACTGATTTATTAGAAGTCGGTACCTAGCCCAAGAGAGGCCATATTTCAATTGATTGCATCATAGTAGTTCAGACACAACAAACAAAGTTGGCTGGCACCGACTTCTAATAAATCAGTAAGTTTGTAAATTAAGATATTTTTCGCTTTTCAGTGCCTCTTTTTCGTTTCTTGAAGTCGGTTAAACTTTTTTGTTAAAAATGAATTTATTTTTCTCTTTTTAGTGAGTTTGTACAGTCTCACGACTGTACATCGCATGTATAGTGACCTGACTGTACATGCGCTGCTGACGCTGCAATACAGATCGAACCGGCCACGCTACAAAAAAAAATATCAAATCATTATTCAAAAAGAATTTTTAAAATCAATGCATATACACCGGAAATATAGCTGAATATTCTGAACACTTCTGCGTACCCCTTCAAAGGACTCAGGCGTGATGTTATGATGTGTAATGGCAGAAACATTGCAATAATATGCCATTGCAGCAATCGCGGCTGATTTCCTGGTACTTTTTGAAGAGTTCCTTGGTCTAATCTCGGAAACCCATCATCAGATCTTTACGAAATTTAAATGGGACCACTTCGGAATAATCTACTTACGAACACAAAAAGAATTTTCAAAATCCGTCTAGAATTGGCTTCACAATCGCGTAACAAACATACAAAAAAATATAAAATAAAAATTTAAAAAAAATTGGGTACGAATTGAGAACCTCCTTTTTTGAAGTCGGTTAAAAAGTTGCGCTTTATTGGTAGTCGATAAGCAAACAGTCTTTGTGGTCGAAAAAGCACATTATCCAGCTGATTGCAAGCGCTAGTCGCTCGTATAAACGCTTGTAAACGAGATGGCATTCTCGCATTACCAGGGAGCGGTATTGTGAGAGAATACGAGGCGCAAGCAGCCCTCGCGAAGGAACAAACAGAAACTCGACACTGAACTAGTAGTGGCACTTAACTGCGGTGTTCTGGTGGTACTTCGACGACCGTTTAGTGGTAGAGCGCTCGACTGCTACGTCAGAGATTACGGGTTCGGTTCCCATTTAGCACAAATGTTTGTATTCATGAAAAGAAAAATTAAAATCAATTTACGTTTAGAACATAGGCGTTTTTGATCTTCTTATTTTGTCAGCCCCCCTAGACATCGTTAGTAGAACAATAATATAATCAACTAGCTGCCCTGGCGAACTTCGTACCGCCATATTTTCGGCCCGCGTGGTATTCAAATCCCGTTCCCGCTGCACCCTTATCACTTAGGGGGATGAAAAATAGATGTTGGCCGATTCTCATAGATACCGGATAAGCACAAAAAATTTCATCAAAATCGGTCAAGCCGTTTCGGAGGAGTATGGCAACGAAAACTGTGACACGTGAATTTTATATATTAGATATGGCATTGATACGTATATTACAATCATGTCAATGCCATACACTGATCGACAGTCCATTACATACAATGGGTAGGCAGAGGTGAATTGTCACCCACATTTCGCCAGCTATGATTTTCGGTCCCACGTAAAAGAGGGCGAGCCTAATTACTGTCGGATGGAGAACAGTCCTATCCCTTAGTCGCCTTCTACGACACCCACAGGAAGAGATGGGGTGGACCTATTCTACTGCACCGGGAGCCAACACGGCCATCACTCTAACGAATTGCCACTTCGATTTAGAAAGGAAAAAGAATCGGCCTCGGGCGGGACTCGAACCCGCGATCTTTCCCTCGCAGGGGAATGCTCTGACCGCTGAGCCACCGAAGCCCGCACGAAGCCGATTCAAATTCCTCTATACTGCCACTTGTATTTGTAAGCAGGTCTATTATGAACCATTTTATCAACATACATTCATACATATACAATCACGCCGTTATCCCCGGAGGGTTAGGCAGGGGTGAATTAACACCCACATTTCACCAATCATTGTATTAGGTCCCACGTAATAGGGGGTGAGCCTATTGCCGTATTCCGGGCTCTATTGTTGACTCTAGCTATGTATCTTAGGTTGAGCCTGGGCTGTATATCTGTCTGAATATGTTAAACAGTCAACACACAAAACAGTAAAAAGTTTCAAATATATCAAAACTATTTTCAATTTATAGAAACACTTTACCAGTGCACTCCGATCAATCAAAGTTTGCAATTGGCCCTCAAACTTGTGCGAGCTGGACTCCGCTGTCGTCGCGTGTTCTACACGTGACAGCTCCGTGCAGTACACGTCTCGTGGTCGTGTCGTGAGCGATCGATTGAGTTCGTTGCGATTAGAGGAAGTTTGTATTGAAACTTGTGTTACACGTTAATGTTTACAACTTTTAGTTGTTACATACATATATACTCACGCCTGTAAATCCCCGAAGGGGTAGGCAGAGGTGAATTAACACCCACATTTCGGCAACTATGATTTTCGGTCCCACGTAATAGGGACGAGCCTATATCCGTCAAACGGGCACTTTGTCATGGGCTGTATGTTTACTGTCGGATGGAGAACAACCCTATCCCTTAGTCGCCTTCTACGACACCCACAGGAAGAGATGGGGTGGCCCTATTTTTTTTATACCACTTAGGTGGCAGACAAGCACACGGCCCACCTGATGGAAAATGGTTACCGTGGCCTATGGACGTATGCAACACCAGGGAAAAAACACGGTTGTATTATTATTAACTAGCTTTTGCCCGCGGCTCCGCCCGCGTGGATGTCGGTTATCGCGACCAAACATAGCCTATGTCCTTTCTCGAGGTCTAATCTACCCCTATACCAAATTTCATCAAAATCGGTTCAGTGGTTTGGGCGTGAAAGCGAGACAGACAGACAGAGTTACTTTCACATTTATAATATTAGTAGGGATTTTAAAGTAACATTTAGGTCACAATCCTTCCACGCTCCCCTGAGTGGGCACACCCAATAACATCCCCAGTCCCGGCCAGGCTTGGCAAAGGTTTATTAACGCCTACATAGCGGATTAGAACCCGCTCTCCATGTAAATTCCTTCACTCCGAAGTCCCAAGTGACCTACGGGTCTACCCTCACACGTCAAGCAATAAAATAACTTTATCTTCGTTCAACAGATATGGCTATATTCAATTCAAATAAAAGGCTTCATTGAAAGCCTGAGGGACTCTTGGTGCAGAATCAATCGATTAACATTACAAGTTGATTTTGTAGTCGTTTCATAGCGAAAGATTTTGGGCACAATTTCGATAGCGAAAGCGTCTGAAAGTGGTGCGGTGGTTTTCCCAAGCCACTACAATATGGGGTTCTTCAAGAAGGGCATTAGAAGGTTTCTTCAGGGTCGGCAGCGCGAGTGTGACGCCCCTGGTGTTGCATACGTCCATAGGCCACGGTGACCGCTTCCCATCAGGTGGGCCGTGTGCTTGTCTGCCAACTAAGTGGTATAAAAAAAAAAGAATTAATTTGGCGAAAAATAAACTTTTTTTTTAAATATGTATCGGAATAATGTACAGGTGAAAGGCATATTGTATGGGGGTTGTAGAAAAAAAAAGTTTTTTTTTTCGCCAAAATATTACTTCCAGACGATTTTGTTAAAGAAATTGTGCCCAAAATCTTTCGCTCCAAATCGACTATAAAATCACCCAGTATACCTACTAGTAATTTCGTTATACGTACCTAGTACTCATTTTTATACCACTTAGTTCGCAGACAAGCACACGACCCACCAGATGGAAAGTAGTTACCGTGGCGTATGGACGATTGCAACACTATGGAAGTCACACTCGTGCTGCCGACCCTGTAAGAACAGAGAGATTGTGTGCCTTCAACGAAGAAGACAAGCTGGACTAGCCTTTGGTCCTCTCCAGTGAGCTCTGGCTACCCTACTCTATAAAAAGATAGTAGTATTTCTTCAAATTTCGTCGCCAATTCATGGACTAACTTTACGGCTACGTGGTTAAACTCTACGCCGTAGAAGTAGGAGCAAGCGGAATTCCAGCTAAATCCCTGTACAACTTACTTAAAGACCTCGGATTGCCTAGAGCTTCAGTAAGCTCTTTACTAAATCGAATATCAAAAGCGGCATTGATAGGATCTTACCAAATTTGGATAGGTACGGGGAGGAACACTACTGACGGTGGAGGTGAGCGCTGATGCATCACGCGGTGGCCACCCTAAACCTACATCTGGGTCACAAGTCCCAGTCGCCGTCACGGGGTTCCTCTCTGTATCACGCTATGGACCCGGCGACCGCACGGTGAATCCCTGGAGTGCTGAGAATCGTATCTCTATAGGAAAAAGTGACCTCACAATTTATCCCTAAACACTAATAACACCGCCTACGCTACGTACCCTGCCGGGCACATTCCATTCTATCACGACGGCTCCTCAGCGGCCATTACACACACATCGTCGCGTGAACAAATTGGTGGCGGGAGGAAATAGTCCCTTGTGCACACGAGCCACGCCGCAGCTAATATCCGGCGCCGGGGCGACATCCGGCGGCCAGTGTGGACCGGACCTAACGGCCGGCAGATGGCCTATCGACGACTTATTGCTTTAGGATGTGTCCTCGTTTAGCGGAGTACTTTTGATTGTTGACAGGACAGTTGATATAATCGATAAAATTGTGGGTTGACTCTAATACTGAATAGAATAGGTATCTAATCGGTAGTACAGTTAATGGAGGTGTTTGTAGCTGCCTTCAGGCAGTAGCAGCAGGTTACATGTCACCACGACTACTGATTTCTATGTATTTGCAGTAAGCATTTCGTGAGACAACGAGACAGGTCGTTAGCTACGGAAGATATTTCACAGAAATCAAGGCAGCTAAATATATCTGTCTGTAATTTGGTACAGAGATCAATTATAGACTAGAATAACACATAAGCTTTTTATCCCGGGAATAGATTCCCATGGGTTCCGGGAACGGAATCAAATTCGACGCAGGTGGAGTTGCAGGTAGCAGCTAGTTCTGTAGGCAAATGGTGACCCGCTGACAGTTAGTGGCATACGAATTAATTTGATCGTTATGAGGACCACATTCCTTCATTTAGTCAGATAAAAGGTTCATGATAATGGCGGAGGTTTATGCGAATAATACACATTGCGAAATCAAAGTTATTAGTTCAAATCATGATTTATTGATTGTACTTATATTTTAACACGGTTCGGTCGGACGTACTCCCGACATACGACACATTACTGTTGTAACTTGTCAAACGTCAACCACAATTTGACAACTAGTAGTGCTGGGCGCTGACACCGTGAGTGATCGTTCACGGGCATGTCGCGCGTGCTTGAGGACTTGTTGACAGCTCAGAGTGATTACGTGCTGACGGCGACACACCCAGCCCCGGCCGCGGAGTTATTCCTCGGGTCTACAATGTGCTCTATACGCGCAATACACGGTTCCTGGGTGTTTTTTGAGGATAGCACGGGGTGCTACTGCGGTGGACGAACTCAAATTCACCAAGCATAGATTATTACAAAGCAATCCGCAAATCTTCAAAAGACACCCAAGAAACGTGTACTGCGCGTAAAGTGCACATTTTGAGCACATTTTAAGTCCAAGATATGTGTCCGGAGTTATACAAGTTACCTATATTAAAAACAAAAAGAGAGAAAGAAATACGAATAAAGTAAAATAATATGTAGGTTATGTAGTTGTTCGTAGAGTTGTCACCCTTACTACGGATCCGACTGAGCTCAATCGCGTATGTGGTTTAGCTTCATCGGTCATGTTCCGTCTACATTGTCTGCGGTTCAAACAGACACATCTGTCGGTGTGTCGTGCGGCGAGAGGGCGGCCCTCTGAGAGATGATGTAAGTGACAAGTTTAGTTGTTTGGTGCAAGAGTCAGGTATTTAGTTGTGACAAGGAGGGCTACGGTGATAACGTAACTGTTGATTTTGTGGACAAACTAAATTAGTCGTGCCGGCAGATATGATTCTATACCTTACAGCTTATCTCAATCAATTAGCCTATTGCAGTCCACTGCTGGACATAAGTCTCTCCAATATGCGCCTCGTTTGTCGATCCTCCGCCTTCCGCATCCAGTCTGTCCCAGCCACCTTTCGCAGGTCGTCAGTCCACCTGACTAGGGGATGTCCCACCTTCCGTTTTCCTTCTCGCGGTCTCCACTCTAGGACTCGTCTGCTCCATCGGTCATCAGCAGCAGCAGCAGCTTACAACTACAGTTTATCTATTATGTAGTTATGGTTTCTTTTTGTTTTCTTTCATAATATAGGTACCTACCTATTTTTTCATTCTCTGCACCACTTATTAGGTTGACTGGTAGAGAATGCTTATAGCATAAGTCCACCTGTTTATATGTGTGCATGAAGTTTTAACAAATAAATATTAAAAAAAAGATAGTAGTGTTTATAATTAATGCGAGTAAACAGCACATAAAAGTACCTAATTGACGGCAAGAGGCTCACGCTGATACACATCTGCATACCCATATGAGATACTTATGTGAACCGAAATTATTGGTTTTATCGTTAACCACATTAGTTTAAGCTGAATCATTTATGTGTTTGCGGCAGGTTCATGTGGGTATTGTTTTCGGATTCGAACCCGAGACCTCCCGATTGTAAGGACAACTCCTCAACCACTAAGCTAACGATTTTTTAGTGCCACAAATCTGAAAAGTTACTGAATTCTTAAACCAACGTTTCGAGACTTATCTTACGATCACTCAAACACAAGTTTAAACTGTAGTCACTTTATCGTACCTCCTACAATTTACTTCATAAAAAAGCAAAAAAAAGCTAAACAGCGGTGTCTAGACGAGAGGCAGTTTAAGAGTAATTGCGGCCGGCCGCCGGTGCGCACTCCGCCTTAAGCGCAATGCATGCATAGAATAAATTACGTCATGTAATCGCGGAGAAAATACGCGCCGAGGTGAACGTGGTAAGGGACATCATCTCTGATTTAGAGCGACGACGCGGGAATAACGCAGTTTGTTTTACATGGGAATTTGGACTGACACACATCTCGCAACAGTATACCTCGGGATATACAGGGTGGAAGATTTTAACCTTACCTGGAGGGAAAGTACTTTAAATATTGGAGATAGCTAATTTCACCAAAAGGAAACATTCCTTTATTTTTAAAAAGAAACAAAACTGCATTCATAGTTTTTTGAAAATTCCCTTGCCATGCCCGGTAATCGAACCGACTAAAATCCAAAAAAATAACATCCTGTATTTTTATAGCATCAATCGATAGTGTCAATCATGAGGATCGAAACTCTCTAATAAACAAGGTAAATTCAATGAAAGGAAGTCAATAAAATCTTAACTTATAAATTCCATTCCAACAGATACAGTACTTTTGCTCAACATGCCATCACATACCTTATCAACAATAACGCCATTTATTTAGTAAAATGAGTACTAAATGACTAAACTTTGATTCCGATTTAGAATGTAAAGTTATTGTGTGACTGCATGAGGTAGTCAAGTCTCCCGATTTTTTTTTTATAAGAATATTAGTAACCGAAATTACTAATATTCCTGTTAACCCCCCAAGTAAGCTAAATTGCTTGTACTAGGAGTGGGTTCACGTCTGTAGTGTAATGGTCAGGATTCGAACCCGGGACCTCTCGATCGTAAGGCCGACTCCTTAACCACTAAGCTACCGACGACGGCGACGGCGATGCTACTATTATGTCGATGTCGATCCAAGATACGTGTCTCAAGGTATGCTTGGTTGGGCTTGGAAAGCACTTCGTGGTACACCGCATCGCAACCTGGGCAACGGAGATGGCGAGAGAATTGCCTTATTGGTTCGTCTTATAATACTTTAATTGAGACTTTTGTATTAACCTGAGACGGCATGCGGTTTTAGTCGGTTTGAGTCGAGAGAGTAAATACCCCTGCTGGCCAGTGAGGGCCAGCCATGAAAAACA
Source organism: Eilema depressum (assembly GCA_914767945.1). NCBI lineage: Eukaryota > Metazoa > Arthropoda > Insecta > Lepidoptera > Erebidae > Eilema > Eilema depressum. The sequence goes on from OU612040.1 coordinate 224,085, forward strand.
GGGACAAGTGATTTAAATATGGAATTTTATTCTTCATATGATAGGTGATGGATCCTTGAGTTAAGTTCTCTATTTTGTTAAATTGAATTTGAAAATTGAGTTTTCAGGGATTTCCTTTCATTTAATTAACCATATTTCTTAGACAGATTTGATCCTAATGATTTATACTATTGATTTATGTCATAAAAATACAGGATGTTATTTTTTCAGATTTTAGTTGGTTCGATTACCGGGCATGGCAAGGGAATTTTCAAAAAACTATGAATGCAGTTTTGTTTCTTTTTAAAAATAAAGGAATGTTTCCTTTTGGTGAAATTAGCTATCTCCAATATTTAAAGTACTTTCCCTCCAGGTAAGGTTAAAATCTTCCACCCTGTATATGTATGTATTATGTGTATGTATGTATGTATGTATGTATTTACAAAAAAAAAGTATCTAAGTATGTATATCCGCATTCTAGATTCCATAACACAAGCTAATTAAGCTTACCATGGGTCTAGAAAGCGTTGTGTAGAATGTTGTTGTGGAATATATTTTGGACCTAAAACTCGTTCAAAATTACTTGGGTATCTTTTGAGTATACGGGGTGTTACTGCGGTGGACGAGCTCAAATTCACCAAGCATAGGATAATACAAAACAATTACGTTACTACTTATTTATTTGAAGTGGTCATTATATGTACAAACATGACAGAGCTGTGACAGGGAATATACGATTACTCAAAATACAATTTTAGTAGTTCTAATGTCTCCCCAGCCTAGGGGGAGACAACAAGACTGAAAAAATCCTGAAGCATACCTTCGTCACACGTAATTTCGCAATGTCTCTCTATCCTGAAAAGACTCCGGCAAGAAACTAGGCGGGTTTTATTGTCTACTAGCTGACCCGGCAAACTTCGTACCGGCATATTTTCCGCCCGCGTGGTATTCAGATCCCGTTCTCGCTGTACCTTCTTTTCTTCCATGTTAGATTCTGATCCCGTTCTCGCTGCACCTTCCATTTAATTTTCTTATTCAAATTTTAGCCACACAATAACGAACACAAAACAAAAAGAATTATCCTATTTGGTCAATTCAGTCATTAGGAGGTTATGCGCGTAGGTACATACATTTCGGGTTTATGTCACGTCCAACGGGAACGTGATATAAAAAGTATCCTATGTCCTTCTCCTGGTTCTAAGCTACCTCCCCACCAATTTTCAGCCAAATCAGTTCAGCCGTCCTTGAGTTATAAATAGTGTAACTAACACGACTTTCTTCTAAATATATAAGATTTACGCATAGTCGACAAAGAAGGTACAGTCACACCTTTACATTCAAATTTGCTTTGAAAAAGTGCAACCGTATCTCCTTGTCGACTGTACCTACATACAAATGCTCACGCCTTTTCTCTCCGTGGTAGGCAGAGTCAATAGCCAAGTCTATTCGCAAACACGTTTACTTAATCTAATTACAATGCTCCGTCCCTTTTCAAACCCCTTTCCCTCAATTTGTGCTCCCATCATCTACTTAATCATAATTCAATACAATCGCCTGTCAACTGGCCCGACCTGCGTCAAAGCAGTGAAATTGGATAGAAACACGTCACAGACACATAGCTACGTCACCAATCCCATAACATACAAAATGTCGTCTGAATCTGAACGTTAGATATTATAATAGAATCACATTCTTTGGCGATACAAGGCACAGAGACAAATAAAAATTCGGCCAAGTGCGAGTCGGACTCGCCCATGAAGGGTTCCGTAGCAGCAAAGGCGAAAATTACGGTTTATGACGTATTAAAAAAAAACTACTTACTGGATCTCGTTCAAACCAATTTTTGGTGGCAGTTTGCATGGCAATGTACATCATATACTTTTTTTAGATTTGTCATTCTCTTATTTTAGAAGTTAGAGGGGGGGGGGGGACACGTTTTTCCACTTTGGCAGTGTCTGTTGCGCAAACTGTTCAGTTTAGAAAAAAAATATGTTAGAAACCTCAATAGCATTTTTAAAGACCTATCTATAGATACCCCACACGTATGGGTGTGACGAAAAAAATTTTTTTGAGTTTCAGTTCTAAGTATGGGGACTCCCAAAAGGAGATGGGGAGGCTTTCATACATTCTTGGGCCAAAAAGGTAATAAGATGAGGGTGGTATCAATTAAGAGCATATAAATTATTAAACCATCCCTGAAAAATCTGCAGATTTTGGATATCTGAGAGCAGAGTTATAAGAGATTTAGTAAAAGTGAGGTTATGCAAGAAATTGACATTTTAGAACTGTGATTTCTGTGGTGTTTTAATAGAAAGTGGTCATTTTTTTTTATCTTAAAATACTTTTAAATTGTACTGTATTATATTTTACTCAGGGATAATGTACGAAACAAAGAGATTTTAAAGATATGGAGTACAAGGATGTTATGTTAAAAAAAAAACACTTTAAATAATAATTATCTTTTATTCTTCTTCAATAATAATTAGGGTATTGTCTAAGAAGTGCGCAGGTGGAAATATATTACCTTATTTACTTCATTTTCTATGCCACAATTCACACAGAGATCCATGTCAAAATCCAAAATACCGAGCAAAACTCAAACAAGTAAACAAGTTTATCATTGTAGGTACTTTAAGGTAACCAGGAGCAAGCTGAGAAGTCCGTAAAGAGAAATCACTGTTAAGGGAATAAGCCATGTAAATATACAATTTTTCGATAAAATAATTAATTTTGAAGATTGAATAAATAAACTGATTGACTGAAAATGGAGCTGTCAGCTGTCACAGCTTAAAAATACAGTTGATAAACACAAGAAATAATTAATCGATTAACGGAAATCGATTCAGAATTTATTTTTATCACACTATTATTTGGTATTTTAAATGGTTATTATTATTATTATGATTAAGTTTTGTTCACTCTGATTGATTTAATATCAAATTGTGATGCAAGTGTTTAAATACGCAATATTGTTTAAATAATTTTTAGTAATCGATATTTTATTTTGCTAGTGGAATAAACTTAGTTTTAAGATTTCTCGTCTTCCAGACTTTCAATTGAGCTGGTTTTTTAATATTTTGAAATAGAAAAAAATACCGCTTTTTTTAAGTCATATCTCAACTCATTACAATTTTGGCCCAGAAGTCCCCGTCTCCTTTAATACTTTTTTTTTCTATTTTTGTATGAAATTCTTAATGCGGTTCACAGAATACATCTACTTACCAAGTTTCAACAGCATAGGTTTTATAGTTTCGGAGAAAAGTGGCTGTGACATACGGACGGACAGACAGACAGACGGACGGACAGACATGACGAATCTATAAGGGTTCCGTTTTTTGCCATTTGGCTACGGAACCCTAAAAACTGAGTAAGTACGGAGGGAGATGTTATAGGCTCGAATATTCTGAGTTCTACATACGTACATACATACATACATACATACATACAATCACGCCTTTATCCCCAGAGGGTTAGGCAGAGGTGGCGATTTGGGTCGCCCCAAAGACGGAAGTATAGAGGAATTGATCGAGATTTATGATCGAGAGGTCCCGGGTTCGAATCCTGGCCATTACACTACTGACGTGAACCCACTCCTAGCACAAGCAATTTAGCTTAGCTGGGGGAGGGGGGGGGGGGGGGGGTTAATGGGAATATTAGTAATTCCGGTTGCTAATATTCTTTAAAAAAAAAGGTTTGTGCGGTCTCGGTGGCTTAGTGGTCAGAGCATTCCCCTTGTAAAGGAAAGATCGCGGGTTCGAGTCCCGCGCAAAGTCGATTATCTTTTATCTTTCAAAATCGATTTGAATAGCCAGCATAATAAATCCTTCAAAATTTCATTCAATGTGTGTTACTTCGAGAAGTAACAAAGAAATAAAAATAGGGAAAGATCTCCAACTCTTACTAAATATTTAAATACAGGTTACTACAATGCTATATTCCCAGTTCGTGCACTGAAGAGCTACTCCACTACCCTTAAAGCATCCAGCCCAATAAAGCACTGATAACAAGATATTCGCATTTTATAGCACCATAGTCTTCACAACTAAATATAGTCCTTATCATAAGCGAATAGAGTCGCAAGTTGTTTGCCGCCGGCGTAGCAAGTTGTTGTGCAGGCGAAATTAATTAGTTCATGCAAACGACGCAGATACAGCTCAATTAGAATTAAATTAGGCGAAGTAGTCGAGGTGCACAAGTTTATTAATTTAAAAACAAAACAGAGTTTCATATTTTAAGGCGCAACAGATACATAATTATTATAAGTATTATAACTTACTAGAGAGCAGTAGCGAAGAGTGATTTACAAAAGAGTAACCGGTCGATAAACTTTTTTTTTCTATAGGACACGTCAATTTGACTTCGCCTCGCCTGATGGTAAGCTGAAGGCAAAGTCTCGGCAAAGAGGGTCACCATTACCACAGCCATTACAGACACGTACCATGTTACAATGGTGGCACTCAGCTTGACGGCCTCATCAGATGCTTTTTCACGCCCCGCTTAAAGGACCCGGGACTGTAGGAGGAGGGATACACGTGAACTGGTAAGGAATTCCAAGACTTAATGGTGCGGCAGAAGAAGGAGTCGCCGAACCGCTTGGTTCTTGTTGGAACATTCTGCACCGTATGCGGGTGGCATCTAAGCCCTGCACGTGTTGTCCTATATAGGAATGGAGAGGGTGGGATTAATTGGAAGAGCTCATCAGAACATTCACCACGGTAGAGACGGTAAAATACCGCCAAAGATGCCACATCTCTACGCAACTGCAAAGGCTTGAGGGATTTGGTGACCTTGGCTTTGAATGGAATAGACAGCTTTAGAACGATCACCGTATTTTTATTTGGAATTTTACCACCGCTTCCCTTACAGAGTAAGCCGGCAGGAATCTGGTTATTGGGAGCCCTCACCACTGCTACAGAGTGCAGTGAAAATTATGATTTGCTGCAAGTCTTGCGAGAGTAATTTTGCTACGAGTATAATTATATGAATGTGAAAGTATGTCAGAATGTGTTTGGATGTTTGTTACACTTTCATGTAAAAACCGCAGAACATTTGGCTAAAATTTTATATAAAGTAGATTATAACTTGGAAAGCTGCTTTTTATCCCTGAAATATGTCAGCATGGGTTGCGGAAACAGTATAAGAATTGCACATGGGCGAAGAATAAAAAAAAATAATACAAGATTATTCTTAGAGTATGACAATTGTGTCAAGCATAACTTCGGTAGTCTGGAGTTTAGGATTTTCAGCAATAGGTATTAGCAAAGAATCTGGAAAAACTCGAACCGAGGACATCGTACTCATCAGTACCTCTACATGTGCTCCACTCATGCAGTCATAAAGGGCTGTCCATTAATCACGTGATGTTTTTTTTAGTAATTTTTTAACCCCCCCTCCCCCATGGTGATACGTGGTGAGGTTTTGGGCTAAACCCTAGCCAAAATCACGTGAGGCCCCGAATCAGGTTAGCATCGAATAATCGGTATTTTCGAAACCGTTTTTCTTTTTAACTATAAAACCTACAGATCTGGAATTTACATGCCTGCATACTACAGGATATACAGAGGAACTTCTCCTTTTCATAAATTAAATAAAAAAGGAGGAAATAGTTGAAAAGAGGCTCTGAACATCACTCTACTCTTTCTTATGAAACCAAATATTTTCTACAGTATGTATCCAATAATTAATCTAAAATTTCACATATATGTTAAATAAATGTATTAGCGTGACGTGACCTTCTTAGTTTGTAATCGTCCCCTATAAAATTATCTATTAAAATTAGTTTTACTGATTTTTACGGCTGAAAAACGAGCGAATGACCTTGAGCATTTGTATGGTCAAAGTCATTCGCGTATGTAATCACCTTAATGCTAAAAAACTAAGAATCGTGACAAAAATCGCGAGTTATAAGAAAAAATAAATACACGTGATATCTCAATATACCCCTCCCTCCCCCCTGGTGATGTTTCGTGATTTTTTCCGAAACCCCCTCCTCCCCCTTTTGAGCCTCACGTAATTAATGGACAGCCCCTAACATACAAACGAAACTGAATAAAAACAAATTTATTTCTAAAAAGTTGACCCTACATAGCTTTACTTAAGTACAACAAAAATATGATCATTACCCTCGCACAGAATCCTGCACATTTCCCCACTCACATGTAAATAACGTTCATACTAAATTCCTCTAAAAAAGCCAGCTTTAGCAGATATTTAATAAAGTTGTGTTTTAATACAACAGACGCAGGTGCCAGGGGGCTCGCTCTCAGCCAGGCGGGCGGGGCGTTCGTACGGCAATAAGACATTCCGCGGCGATATGTGCGCCAATTTTACATGTTATGAAAATGTTGTTACTTTTATGTGGCACATTTGACACAGTGATACGTCTGGTTTTGTTTGCGTGATACGTACAGTGATATGTGTAGCATAACGATAAATATCTTCGCCATATATTAAGTACTAGATTTACCCGCGGCTCCGCCCGCGTGGATGTCGGTTATCGCAACCAAACATAGCCTATGTCCTTTCTCAAGGTCTAATCTATCTCTATACCAAATTTCATCAAAATCGGTTCAGTGGTTTAGGCGTGAAAGCGTGACAGACAGACAGAGTTACTTCCGCATAATATTACTTAGTATAGAAGTAGGGATAATTTATAGTATGTAGTATGGATACTTACATATTTATCGTAAACTTACGGTACAAATATTTGTGTGCATGAATATGTCTCTTTAAAAGCGGTAAAGTGGACCCCAGAGTCCAAGGTGAAAGCTTCGGGTGCGACTGGGATTAACGCTAGGATAAAGAAGAAGAATTTGCATAAGCCTGGATATTTCCATGTCTCGGCGAAGTCCCGGTTGCCGTACAAACATCTATGGCAGTCGTTACGAGTACCTGGAGCCCTAAAGGTCCGACTAGTTTAACTACAGAACATCGATATCGCCAATTGATTGTGGAAGTCAGATGTCAGTCACTTCATGAAAAATATCGAAGTTAAGTCGCATCACAGTAAGATTAAAAAGCCGACCCCAATGAGTTGGTAAAGGCTTTTAAAATACTAGCTGACCCGGCGAACTTCGTACCGCCATATTTTCCGCCCGCGTGGTATTATCTCCAAATTTATCAGTGTTTTTCTACAATATTATGCATGTATAAAGGTGCGTACAGATCATGTAACATGTTGTATAACTTGTGTTATATAACACGTCCACATTATCTAACATTGTTTTATAACTTTGCAACATTGTACTAACTTCAGTGTCTACATTACTGAAACATGTTATATAACATTGTTATATAACATGTTATGCTATATAATTTGTACGCACCTTTATACATATAAACCTTCCTCTTGAATCACTCTATCTATTAAAAAAAACGCTTCAAAATCCGTTGCGTAGTTTTGAAGATTTAAGCATACATAGGGACGGACAGACAGCGACTTTGTTTTATAATTTAAAAAAATATATTATGTAGTGATAATATCTATATAAGTACTGGATGTTCCCAGACATGGTAACAACCACCCGGAACCTGTAACTGCAATACATACAAACAATCACGCCTTTATCCCCGGAGGGTTAGGCAGAGGTGAATTAACACCCACATTTCACCAATCAATGTATTCGGTCCCACGTAATAGGGTATGAGTCTATTACCGTATTCCGGGCACTATTGTTGACTCGAGCCATGTATCTGAGGCTGAGTGTGGGCTGTAAATGTACAACTGCAATAAACTTACAAAATTTTCTCTACATGTCTTAAGCACACACGAAATGGCTCGTCTCGTATGCGTTGCGTAATACGATTCTCGTCTCACCCCTGACCGAAGGGATCGTTTACCCAATTAACAAAATACCTTGTTCGACAAGGGGTGTGTGCGATGGGGAGCCATGTCCGGGCAGATAGGGTCGGGCACTCCCCGGGCACTGGCGGACAGGGTTCCCTACGACAAGGTGTCGTTAGGATTGTGTTACAGGGCACAAGACATTGAGGTATGGTCGGGAAAGGTGAAAAGGTAAGAAAAAAATCTTACCTTTTATACATACATACATTATAATCACGCCTCCATCCCCGGTGGGTTTGGCAGAGGTGAAATAACACACATTTTCACCTTAAAGAGCGACAATAACAATTTTGTTTGGGATTCTGGGCGAATACTGAATTTCATATAGCAATTTCAGATACAGAATTTTAGATACTGTTTTTCAGATACTGTTTTTCAGATACTGATTTTCAGGTACTGATTTTCAGATACTGATTTTCAGATAGGTACTGAATTTTTGATATTGAATTTCAGATAGGTACATTCAGTTTTTGATGATGTTAAATATGTATGATGTATATTATTCAGGATGATATTTTAAACATCTTTACCACGATTGACCAGAAGAAAGCCAGCAGGAATCGAGTTTTAGGGCACCACTGTTGCGGCATCCCATATACGTACAGTTACCGTCACGAGACATGGGCATTAAACGGCATTTAATATATTCATACCCCTAATTAATGTGGGGCTTAACGTGAACCTTATGATGGTCGCAATTAAAAGGACAGTGACTGTGGGGTTACTTGTGCCCTCTCGCAAAGATATAAGATATTTTTTGAATGTGATGGAACCTTTTTTAATATTACAGCTTTGAATGAATGAATGAATGAATAGGTTCTCCCTTGTTTGGTATAACAACGTTTGGTCGAATATCACTTGAACTAATTTCAGTTACAATAAAGTCATTTCACATAATTATTCATTTGACCGAATATTTAATTGGTAGAATTTTATTTAGCATAATTATTTAGTTGGAATAATATCATTTCACCGAATTTTCATTTGCACTAATTTTATTTAAACTAATGCTTCATTAGACTAATAATGATTTAATCGAGAGATCATACCGAATCACTCGGCGGCCGCTGCCGCGGCACGCTCGCTTCGCTCGCTCGCCTCGTGCTTGTTGTGGTCGCAGTTCTAACCTAACCTAACCCTGCCGATTGCACTGAGAGTTTTTCAATTTTACTTGTATTATTTTTCATGAAACATACTCTTAGTGGTTTTCTTACATCACGGAAATCGGCAGGGTTAGGTTAGGTTAGAACTGTGACCACAACAAGCACGAGGCGAGCGAGCGAAGCGAGCGTGCCGTGGCAGCGGCCGCCGAGGGCCAGATAAATAAATTTCTACACTACATTAACATTATACCAATTGAATATTCGATGAAATACATAATAATATCAACTGAACATTACATGAAATGAGCATTATACTTTTTGATCAATAGCGCAAAGGTTGTTATCGCAAATAAATATTCGATGAAATGAAAATTATGTCAATCGATATTATGCAAAGCAATTATTTTCTCAAACGTTGTTCGAATTAGTAACATTAGACCAAACGTTGTTATACCAAACAAGGGAGAACTGAATGAATAACACTTTATTGTACACCAGTAAAGAATACACAAGAAAGAAATACAGCTTTTCTCAGTTTTATAACTCTTTCAATTACTTAAAGTTAAAAGTCTCAATGTTCTTTGAGAACAATATCAACTAATTTACATGAAGCATAAATACCATATCGTCAGCATATAGCCAGCACCCGTACCTGAAAACGAAGAAAAATATTATTAATTTCATACGGGAAAGAGATGAAACCTACTCACAATTCGGAATAAAATTAAGCATATCCCTTATCAGTAGACATTAATTACTGGTCATTAATCAATCAATCAATTAGTCTACTGCAGTCCACTGCTGGACATAGGCCTCTCCCAATATGCGCCACGTTTGCCGATCCTCCGCCTTCCGCATCCAGTCCGTCCCAGCCACCCTTCACAGGTCGTCAGTCCACCTGGCTTGGGGGTGTCCCACCTTACGTTTTCCTTCTCGCGGTCTCCACTCTAGGCCATTAATATTTATGTGCATCATGTTCCACGTTCACCTACCACGGTGACTTGCAGGCAGTGGCGAGGTAAACTGATTCCCGCCGGCTTGCTCTGCAAAGGGAAGCCGTGGAGAAGATGTTTAAATTTCGTTCTTCACAAGGTAAAATAATTTCCACCAGCTTCCCTTTTGAAAATTTTCAACTTTCGCCACTGTTTGCAAGGGGGGTTAGGTTAACCCCCAAAGCTGTTGGAAGTACCCTGTACGAGAAATTACATGACGTTGTATATTTGATCCAGGTATGCACCCAGACAATGTAGGTACGCGGTTTCGTTATACTCTTGATTTCAAATCGATTTAGAAAGAGAAAAGAGAATCGTCCTCGGGCGGGACTCGAACCCGCGATCTTTCCCTTACACGGGGAATACTCTGACCACTAAGTAACCGAAGCCCGCACGATGCCGATCCAAATTCCTCTGTACTTCCGTCTTTGAAAGATCGCGGGTTCGAGTCCCGCCCGAGGTCGATTCTCTTTTCTCTTTCTAAATCGATTTGAATACTTAGCATGATAAATGCTTAAAAATTTCATTCAACTCTTAATTTCACATCAAATGGATTTTGGTGATACATAGTATAGTATAGTATAGTATAGTATAGTATAGTATAGTATAGTATAGTATAGTATAGTATAGTATAGTATAGTATAGTATAGTATAGTATAGTATAGTATAGTATAGTATAGTATAGTATAGTATAGTATAGTATAGTATAGTATAGTATAGTATAGTATAGTATAGTATAGTATAGTATAGTATAGTATAGTATAGTATAGTATAGTATAGTATAGTATAGTATAGTATAGTATAGTATAGTATAGTATAGTATAGTATAGTATAGTATAGTATAGTATACTATAGTATAGTATAGTATAGTATAGTATAGTATAGTATAGTATAGTATAGTATAGTATAGTATAGTATTAAGTAATATATATTAAGTGGCCTTCTCATAATATTGACTCTTGTATACATACCTATTTTAGCAGTAAGTTTGCCGTAATTTTAAAATAAAAATAAAAATAAAATATCTTTATTGTGCACACCATGGAGAAAAACGTGTCATTCATTAGGTAGTACATTTTGGGTGATGAGTTACTATTATTGGCAGTAAATCCGAAAAGCATCCAATGTTTATGCTAATTAGATGTATTTGCTTGGTAACCGGTCAAGCACCCGCCTCACACCAGCACAGGTGATGACCTCTCCCTGATATCTGGCGGACATCTGCGGCTGGAGCTCCACAAACAATCCTCACAACCTTACACACACAAACAGACCGTCAGTCGGCGGATTTCGGACGCTATTTATTGTTTCTCACGAGTCACGACTCGCATGGAAGTGATCAATCTTGGCTTATTTATGTTCACGCGTGTTTATATAAGGAGTGTGGATAGAAGTGTTTTGTACACCCACGGTTCGGCAGTTACAATGATTTCTGTGTATAGTACAAGACTGGATATACGGAGTCCAAAATTGGTATCGCGAAAGACGACGAGGTCGAGTTGTACGACCACCTACCTTTTGTAACTAGCGAACAGAAAATTAAATGATCTTACAAAATAGGTACGCTGTCTAAACACAATCAATCAATCAATTAGCCTATTGCAGTCCACTGCTGGACATAGGCCTCTCCCAATGTGCACCACGTCTGCCGATCCTCAGTGTTCAGTCTGTCCCAGTCACCTTTTTCAGGTCTAAACAAATACGTCTCAAAATTCATTAACTCATTTATCTAGCTTCTGCGACCGCTCTGAATTCGAAATTCAAAATTGATTCCCGGGCATCACAGCCCGGGCAAGCTACTCTTGAAGTAACCCGCGTGGCCCACGAAAGAACCCACTAGTCTCCCAAAATTCGCACCCTGCGTTCACTCGTCCCCTCAAATATTTGAGGTTCCCAGTCATTCCCTGGTCTATTATTTTACTCATCCTAATTTTGGTTTGGTTTACACGGCTTTTATAGAAGCCGGCAATGGCTTCCAATTAACCTCTTAACCACAAGAGGAAAGCCTACGCCAAAGCCTCTTTCGTCAGTCAGCATGTGGCCCGGTTTGCAGATGATAGGGCTCTTGGTGGGGTCCCATACACCTGCCATCACTCATATTATACAGGGCGTCCCACGGCAATGCCACATGGAGGGATAGTACCTTAAATCCTTAAGTTGCCTCATTTTACTTAAAGGAGACATTCCTTTATTTTTAAAAAAGAAACAAAAGTGCATTCAAAGATTTTTAAAAATTCGCTTGCCACACCCGGTAATCGAACCAACTAAAATCCGATGTGTATAATACACTAGCCTTTCCACGGCTTCGCCTGCATGGCTCTCGCTTCGGGCGACTTTTGGTTATATCCGGTTTTCCTTTCAGTACTTTATGCGTCAATCATGAACGAACAGACAAGAATGAATATAATTAATTTTCGTGTTCAGTATCGTTAATCCCTACTAATATTATCCCTACTAATATTATAAATGCGAAAGTACACTGTCTGTCTGTCTGTCTGTCTGTCTGTCTGTCTGTCTGTCTCACTTTTACGACTAAACCGCTGAACCGATTTTGATGAAATTCGGTATAGAGGTAGGTTAGACCTTGAGAAAGGACATAGGCTATGTTTGGTCGCGATAACCGACATCCACGCGGGAGGAGCCGTGGGCAAAAGCTAGTATAACATAACCCAAGAATTCTTTTTTAATCTCCAATGTACAGACCCGTCCTCTCTACTATTATCCTAGTAGATGCGATCATTTACCTTAGTCTATTATTTTTCAAACTATTCTCCATTTCTAACGTCCTGTCTACGTAAAGTTCATTCATTACAAATTATTCACACACAACACAACACACTTTCAACCATATTGCTGAAGGCTTAAGGTTCATATTCTACTGGCAGTGGTCACAGTCATGGATGCTACGAAAGGAAATTGGATGTAAAACTAATTATCCGATGCCCTATTAACGGTTAAACAGCATAATCATAACTAGACAGTTGATTTACAACCTTATTGCTAGAGAAATACGGTTTAAATTTCTAAATTATTTGACTGAAAGCAAAGATGTCGTTTGACTTACTTCTTGGAATCCATTTTCTATATAAAATCAATATATTAGAAGCACAGAGTAGATAATACAATAAGAACACTCTAATTTGATCTATAAGAAAAGTTCAGGCGTTTTGTACCTTATTTTTATGCGAATTTCCGTGCCGTCATGTCGGACTCGATCGACTAAAACTGCACGCCATCTTGAGACTTCATATGCGGGGAAGCGAGATTACCTAAGACATCCCGGCTGACCCAGGGCCATCTACAGTTTCAAGATGACCCCATCGGGTCAGGGAAGACGTGGTAGAGATTCATTTAACAAGTAAGGTTTTTGTCCCACCGGCTTCCCTTTGTGAAACTTTCTCCCTTCGCCACTGAGTCTAACGTTCATACCTAACTGTTCAAGCACTCATTACAAATATAATGGGGTTCCCGCAGTAAGAGCCAAGAGGGCGCCATTTTAACTTGACGCGCCTCGAATATCTAATTAATAAGGAAAGAGTTGGCGAAGGAGGCATTTAAGATAACGATTTAAGTGTACAATTGGCGGGAATTAAGAAGTTCTTGCTTTACTTTCGTGTCTGTTCGATTTCTAACATAATCGTTGAAGTAAATTAAGTTAAGTTACGCTTTATAATATCAACCATCTGCATTTTGAACCCACTACATTCTACTCTTTGCCTATTAGTGACATCAGTGAAACTACTGAGCCATGCGACCAGCAACTTCAAAGAAAGTCACCACCTAAATTCATCTTTTAACTGCATTAGATGCTTATGAATAAGGATCCCTTATGAGATCTACATTAGCCACCATTTCACCCCTATTTCTTCATTTGCTTTTACCCCCGACACACAAAGCTTTAGTAAAACAAGTTTATTAAAAATCCTCCCTCGCAACCCAACACTCATTACGCAAAACTAACTTTTTATCAAATAAAATACATTCACTGCATGTGGGGTGCGATACAACCCCAATGTTCCCCATCAGAGAAAACTGTACCTTATTTCCTAAGACATAAGAATTTAAATACCTCAACATAGATATAACATTTGTTTTCCAATTGGTAATAAATCACAGACAAAATTGAACCTTATGACAGAATGAGTAAGTATTAGTCCAGCTTGAATAATTTGCACAAACAATTTAAAATAATAGTCGCAATTTATATTCAAAGCTCGCATAGAATTTACGAACTTGCTGCTTTGAATTTAGAGGCGTTTATTGGTTGAATAAAACATTAAAGATGCGCTTATGAATAATGAGTACAAGCAATAAAGATCTTAATGACCTGATATATTTAAGGGCTATTTTAGTTTGAAGGAATGTTGGCTGTTTGTGTTTTGCTGACGTGTTGGCACGAGGGTGCTGGGGGGAGGGAAGTTAATTGATATCAGTGCAATGTTGTCTCAGGGAATTGCAGTTTTTGATAAAGCTGCTATTTGAATTAATCTGCAAAGCATGTACTAAGGTTTTATAAAATTAAATTGGAAACATGAAACATCTCACCCTTGTGTCGCTTACGGCTTAAGGAGCTCCCCGGTAGTATTTCAATTTAATAATTAAACTTGCATAAACTAAGTTGTTGTTGTTTTGTTGATAACCTCTGGCATGGCAGGAGGCGTGGGTTCGATCCCCGCTTAGTGCTAATATTTGTATGAATGAATATGGGTTTTGCATCGGTCTGGTCGTGCCTGGGAGAGCACATTAAGCCGTAGGTCCCGGTTACCATACGAACATCTATGACAGTCGTTACGGTTAGAAGAAAATAGTTTATTCCCAGTAGTTCCTTTACTAGTTCCTTTGAAGGGACTACTTGAACTTTTTTGTCCCCATAGTTCCTTAAAAGAAACTAAAGGAACTACTGAGACTACAAAGTTCTTCAGTTCCTTTGGCAGTTCCTTTGAAGGAACTACTGGGACTTTTTTATCCATATAGTTCCTTCGAGGGAACTAAAGGAAAGTCCAACAACTGGTCTACCTGTAATGCTTCGATATCGCCAATGGGTTGTGGAGATCAGATGGCAGTCGTTACACGGAAAATATCGAAGTTAAGCCAAACCCGCCGTTGTCCGAATGTCCTAGAATAATTTTTATAGGTACGTAAAGCTCCTAATAAATCACATATGAATCTGACTGCCAGCTCCAAAAGTAATCAGGGGCCCTTTAGGGCCCCTGATTACTTTTGGAGCATTCAACAATAGATATTGATATTGATGGAATCGCTCTGAAGCGAACCATTTTTAAGGTTTTAACAATGGATTTCGGGACATTGCGGTGGTTATAATAATAATGATAAGTTAAATAATGTATTTCGAGTTACAAAGACTCAAATTTCATTAAAAAAATATAGTTATATTAATGATTTATGTCAATATGTGTTATATTTGATGACAAGCTCTCATTTCGTGCTCATTATAGTTGCATCATCTCTAAAGCCAATCAACTTCTAGGGTTTGTCTTGCGATCTACCAAAGAATTCAGAAGGCCTCTTAGTGGTTTGTACCTGTACTATGCTCTGGTGAGAAGTATCTTAGAATATGGCAGTCCTGTATGGTCGCCAAACTACAGGGTACATGTGGACGAAATTGAGCGTATACAGAAGAAAGCACTTAGAATTCTAAGCTATCGTCAGGACCCTGGGCGGTCGAATATTGATTACCAGGGTAGACTCAGCAAATTCAACGCACAACAATTGGAAACCCGACGCACATATTTTGATCTGCTTTATTTGTACAAGATTATACACTATCTCATAGATTCGCCAGGATTAATTTCTCAACTCACTTTTAATATAAAGTTTAGCGCCCGTAGGTCTAAAGAGACAAATCTATTTTCCCTCCAGGTTTATAAGAATAACATATCTTTCTTTAACCCTTTAACAAGGATGGCGCGCCAATATAACGAGTTGGCAAAGCAGAACAAACACCTAGACATATTTGATTCCAATCATAACAGATTTGTTAAAATTCTGAAAGACATCCTCCATAACAGTTCGGCCTTGTAAGTGATAATAACACGTCATTATTATACTCTTTCCAATTTGTTTGATGAAGAGGTTTTACTGTTTTTAAATATTGTTTTAACTGTGTACACATGTAGTTATGTTACAATCCAGAACGGAACTGTATTTTAATCTTATTATTTTTATATGATTGTAATGTGTTTTGTGTACCTGAATAAATAAAATAAAAAAAAAATAAAAAATATCATACTACAATTAGCGATTCCACTGGCGTTTTCGCCAATAGAATGTCACTTTGTCTAAGGCCCCAGGTCTCGTCACGTCCCATATCGAAGTGATTCAATCCGACTACAGCGATATATCGGCTCGTTTAGCACTGACCCCTCACGTAGGGCGCGTAGGGGGCACACACAGGTCCGACGGCTGGGAAAGCGCCCAAAATAGGCACTGAACACCACTTTTTATGTGCCTATCATATTGTACAAAGTGAGCCTTTGTGAAATTGATATTTTATTAGTTACGTGAAATTTTTAATCGAGTTTTTTTGTACCACCTGTATATTTATTCATGATAAGCCTTTGTGTAGGTCGGGAGGTGTGCGGACACTGCTAAATTATTGAATCGCCCTTGATTTGCAATAAAACAGTACGAATTTGACATTGATAACCGTAGTTCATGAAATCGTTAGTTTTACTATACTTTGGCATCTAAAGGCACAGACACCAATCATTCTTTGACAGACTGACAATTACAATAATTGTAATAATAGTAGTAATAATTGTATTATATAATAATAATTTCAATCGCTAAGTAATTATTACTCGGTATTGTACTTGGTAGAACACGACGGTATATCCGTCCCAATCGAGCAGTCCGACTGGGGAAGTACCTCCGCCCTACAGAGTACCGCGGGTATACTGGTATAGTAACCTCGTGTTGTGTTCCCGGCGGTGAGTAGGGTAGCCAGAGCTCACTGGAGAGATTTTGTGCTGTCAGTGGGCAAAAAAAAGCTTGTTTTACTTATCTTTTGCGCTGACGGCACAGGATCTCTCTGTTCTTACAGGGTCGGCAGCACGAGTGTGACTCCCCTGGTGTTGCACTCGCCTATAGGCCACAGTACCTAACCACTTACCATCAGGTGAGCCGTGAACATGTCTGCGACCTAAGTAGTATAAAAAAAGTATTTTACAACACACCTGCTCATAAAAGTACTATTATTTTACCGCAATTAGGCACGTAATGACACCTATTATCAAACTGTGACTTTTTCATTGCTATTATTCACAAAAGTGAGTTATAGATTCTTTTTTAAATTTTATAGGAAGTGTCTATAATTGTCTATGTTCTTAAAAAAAATTTGATACAAAAAAGAACGAGTTTAATAGTACGAATAAATTAATATGCCCATTGTATGGTCATTTGATGCATTTTCGTATTTAAATAAATAATTTCAACTTGTAATAATTGTAGGGTAAGGATGCCTATTATGAGATAGGAGCTAAATATGAGATAGCAAGGTATTGGTCAAATTATTCACGTCAGCCATTTGGCGCTAGTGTCGCTCGAATCGACACGGCTGCATAGCTAAATGTCTGCTAGTGCGCCCCCGCCACCGGGCATGTAAGAACTTGTGCGTGCAGATTAATACGTAGTCGTAAAACCGAATATTTTTCATTAAATGTTTACAAGGTATGTAACCTCTTTATTATTACGTTAAATGCTTTCAATATACATATTGTGTGTAGATTATATGATAAATTTTAAGTTGTAATTGGAGTTTTATTGTGTTTTCTTTTGGAAGCAAAAATATTGGCATCCATTTAGTAAAATTGTTGTTTTCCTAATATGAGATATGCTGGGGTTCCTAAATTGAGATATCTCATATTGTGGTACACAAAAAGAGTAATTATTTTAGCTGTTGAATTAAGCTCTATATTTTTTTTATTTAGATGCCTCCCATCAAAAGAAAGACCTGGGACCATACCGCCATGATACAGGCTGTGAATGCAGTACGAAGAAAGGAAATGGGTTACTTAAACTTACTAAGAGCTGCAAAACAATTTGGTGTTCCTAAGGGTACTCTTGAGCGCTATGTGAAAAAGGATGTTCATGCAGAAGATCTTGTCCAGGGGACAAGACCATGGGGAGAAGACCAGCCTTACCTATTGATTTAGAAGCCGAGCTGGAAAGTTATTGCAAAGAAATGGATAAACGATTTTATGGTTTACGTCTGCAGGACATCAAATACATGGCGTTTCAATTAGCAGACACCTGAAGCAGTTTCTGCCGCCAGAGTAAAAGGATTTAATCCAGTTGCAGTCGCCAACTTTTTTGATTTATATGAACCTGAAATTGATAAGATAAAAGCCGCTCCACACAGGATCTACAACGTCGACGAGACAGTAATAACAGTAGTTCAACATAAACGTTCCAAAGTTGTCAGTATGAAAGGCAAAAAACAGGTTGGTGTGTTGACATCCCTCGAAAGAGGAAAACTCATGACCATAGTGACCTGTATGAACGCTTGTGGTACCTACGTTCCTCCATTAATAATTAATAATGGTTCCTATAATAAAAATGTGATCATGACATTAATACTTATTGTTTTATTCTTTGTTAACCCCAAAAAAATTTAAGAACCTAATATGAGATACTATCTTATATTAGCAACCCCTAATATCTCATAATAGGAGACCCTTTGCTTTGGATGTCTTTTCTGATATTTTTCACTTTTCACAAAATAGATAGAAAAATATTGTATTTAGCGCTAAAAAGCTATTACACATTAAAAGTACATCAAATTTCATATCTAAAACTATATATTAGAAAGCTGTAAATGTAACAGTTTTGTTTTTATATTCAAAAATAGAAATGGTATCTCATAATAGGCATCCTTACCCTATAATAAACAAAATTATCACTCAAATTTAACATTCTTTTTTCTCTAAGTACAGAAAAAAAAACAGTAAAAAAAAGTTAAAGTCAAACCCAATGATATTAAATATAAATAGATGTGTTATTGCTATTTCTACGTTGATTTGTAAGCATATGACATATCTATGTTATGAAAATATCATTGGTCAAACCTCATTCTTTTAAATATGGCCGATCGCCATTGTTAGATGCGCGCGCATAGGAAAACGAATTCATTTGTAGTATTGTTTATTTAGTATTAGTAGTGATATTTTATTCGCAAGTGTGTTGTAAAACGTCGTATGCCACGTGTGAGCATGATGATTACCGTCCTCGGCTATCTTAAGACCCTCGCCTGACGGCTCGGGTCTCAATAGCGCCTCGGCGGTAATCACCAACTTTGCTCACTTGTACCATATGTACTATTACCGTCTACCTTCAAACTCTGCTCAATGACAAATAGCAGGTAGCTGTAGGAGCCATAAAGCACAAGATATGTTTAAGACAAAGAAGGAATGAATTAGAGAAAATAGGTTTATTAATCACAGAAGCTACTTCGAGAGCAAATACAAAAAGTCTCCAGGACGTCCTCAGACCTATTGATAGCAAAAAATATACGAAAATAATAGACGTATAAAGAGCCAGAGATATGATGTGTTTGGTGGAAATAAAATATGTGATATGTCCATAAATATTCAATAGACTCTCACCAAAACGCGACGCGCCTCTGACAACGTACCTACTCCCGGAGCTTTGATACTCGACCGGGCGGTACACGATCGATTCGAACCAGGAATGGCCTTAGGGCGCACATTAGTATAATAAAAAGCCGCGTGGTTCCCGGCAGAGTAGAATTTGGGCCACCCCATCTCTTCCCATGCGGTGTCGTACAAGGCGACTAAGGGATAGGTCTGTTTAACATCAGACATATTATACAGCTAAGACTCTACCTCAGATGCATGGCTCGAGTCACCTCGCCTGATGGTAAGCTGAAGGTAAAGTTTCGGGAAAGAGGGTCACCATTATAGACACGTACCATGTTACAATGGTGCCATTCAGCTTAGGTCTCATCAGATGCTACTTCACACCCCGCTTAAAGGACCCGGGAGGACTGTAGGATGAGGGAAAAAAATCAGCTAACCTTCGATAGATGGCTCTGAGTATAATTTCTAGGGGATATTAATGGCACACATGCTCACTGCTCACCCCTCTGTCGATAACCAAAATTAATATTCCCGATACTCATTCCCAATACTTTCTCGACCTTGAATTTAGTTAGTCGTACAACACAATGTAATGCACTTGCTCCACACTTAGCATGGGGTGCGCTTCGACCCCATTCGCACAACATGTGGGGTGTTGTTTACCCCAATAACACGATAACATACTTCTATTGTGACGTCGATGTTATTGGATAATATTGTGTGCACTGTTCACGAAATAACTACTTGACAGATTATGTTTATAATAAACTGAAGTGGCAAGTGATATTTATAATTGATAGAACCGACATTTATTGCGAGTAGTTTGATACTACCAGTAGTAAGCAATTTGTAAACAATTGCATTTTTCTTTCCTCATGGCACTACCGGTAGTGTCAAATGTATAAATTATTTCTCATAACACTATCAGTAGTGTCAAAGATAATCTTCGTATTTGTAAAGTAATATACATGAAGATTTCATCATGATAATTCACACTATTTTGTCTATAAGATTGCAAATAATGTCGATGTACCTATGTTATTTTAATGTTAGATTCATCTTGGAGTTTCATTTTATATTTGGTTCAGTTCGCAGCATGATTTTGTATAGCCTAGTAATTTTCTTATGTGGTTAAGGGAACTTCGTTAAGAAGACCTGGGCTCCAATCCTGGCCCCTACAGCATCGGCATCAGTGGAAGTGTTACGAGAAAATGTGGTTACTGTTTTTTGCTGGTAGTAACTAACTAATGTAATAGTCCTTGGAATTGAAACCGATACATCTTGCACAAACGAGGAGGAGGTAGGACACGACGGTATATCCGTCCCAATCGAGCAGTCCGACTGGGGAAGTACCTCCGCCCTACAGAAGACCGCGGCTTAATAACCTCGTGTTGTGTTTCCGACGGTGAGTAGGGTAGCCAGAGCTCACTGGCGAGGTTTTGTACTGTCAGAGAGAAAACCAAAGGCTTTGACCTACTTATATTTGCGCTGACTGCATAGAATCTCTCTGTTCTTACAAGGTCGGCAGCACGAGTGTGACTCCCCTGGTGTTGCACTCGTCCATAAGCCACGGTAACTACTTACCATCAGGAGGGATGCTTATCTGCGACCTAAGTAGTATAAAAAAGCACTACTTATCGCTGCGCCATCCACCCTTATAGAGAATATTGAAATATGAAGTCGAAATCTTACAACGTTCCCGAACCACCGGGTTAGGGGGGAGGGGGCCCCGGGGCACAGAGCTAACCTACTTCTGTCTTGTTTAATTAAAAAGCTTATAAACAAAAAATTGGCTCCGTTTTACGCGCAGTCACGTAATGTAATTTATATTGAAATGCGAGGCGGCGCCGGGGGGCGCGCCTATGCGCCCGCCATTGTGTTTGCTTAGAATTTGACGTTCACCCTACTTATACTAGTTTTTTAACCGACTTCTAAACAAGGAGGAGGTTCTCAATTCGGATGTTTTTGATTTGATGATTCGACTTCAACAAAAGTTCTAAGCGCATTTTTATATTTTCAGTTGTATTTGTTATTTATTATTTTTTTTCACTTATCGGCGCATTTTTGTTCTAGAAGTCGGTTTATTTTTTTTTGTTAAAAATAACATAATTATGTTTGTTATACTACTGAAGTAGCAAACAAGCACATGACAGGCACACACAGGTGATAACCGTGACCTATGGACACTAAAGGTAACTTGCGGGTACAGAGTTGAACGGGGAAAAGGAAAGGCAGTGTAGTAAAGTTGCGGTATGCTGCCGACCTAATTAAAAATGATAAGGTGGTTACTTTTACGCTTTGAGACTAGAGTCTGCATTTTATTATTGGACATCAATTTCAGTTTAATCTTCGTCTGTCTTACTGTCTGTGTCTCTCTGTCTGTCTGTTACGTTTTCACGCCTAAACCACTGAACCGATTTTAATGAAATTTGGTACAGAGATAGATTAAACTTTGGGAAAGGACATAGGCTATTTTTGATCGCGGGCGAAGCCAGTTTCCAATATTACCATTCTTCTATAGATTAGAAAAACGCGATCACACCCATATGACTGCTCTTCTCTCTCTCTCTCTCTCTCTACTTACCCAGGTTTCTAGTTTATCTGGGATTGCCTGTTACTACATCTGCACCTATTCTGAGTGTCTGAATGCTAAAGCTGTCCTACTCCATCTCTTGTTGTGTTCCTTATTTTTTGTGGGACAATTTATTACTTCATAACAAGTAATGTACGTACTTACTAATTGTATACATATAAAAAAATAAAAAAAACGTGGTAGAATTCCCCTTTCTCAGGGCTGGTTGGGTACGTTGAGAACCTTATTGACAGTGTATTTATCTTCACGTCTTTGTATATGGTCATACCAACTAAACCATACGAGTGCTAAGAAAAGTGAAAAAAAAAAACGCTTTGTGTATTACCAACCAATGATCTTATATCGACTGCACAATAAATGTCGGTTCTATCAATTATAAATATCACTTGCCACTTGCTCGATTGGGACGGATATACCGTCGTGTCCTACCTCCTCCTCGTTTGTGCAAGATGTATCGGTTTCAATTCCAAGGACTATTACATTAGTTAGTTACTACCAGCAAAAAACAGTAACCACATTTTCTCGTAACACTTCCACTGATGCCGATGCTGTAGGGGCCAGGATTGGAGCCCAGGTCTTCTTAACGAAGTTCCCTTAACCACATAAGAAAATTACTAGGCTATACAAAATCATGCTGCGAACTGAACCAAATATAAAATGAAACTCCAAGATGAATCTAACATTAAAATAACATAGGTACATCGACATTATTTGCAATCTTATAGACAAAATAGTGTGAATTATCATGATGAAATCTTCATGTATATTACTTTACAAATACGAAGATTATCTTTGACACTACTGATAGTGTTATGAGAAATAATTTATACATTTGACACTACCGGTAGTGCCATGAGGAAAGAAAAATGCAATTGTTTACAAATTGCTTACTACTGGTAGTATCAAACTAAGTACCAGTAGTAAGCAATTTGTAAACAATTGCATTTTTCTCCACGAATAAATTAATTTTTATTATATTTCATCATTGGATAGTGCAGTCAAGGAAAGAATTTAGATGTCAGTATCACACGCATGCAGCACACCGTCTAGGCTAAACCATAGTATAAAAAGAAATCCTCGTCATAATATATTCAGACAGTGTGCTAGCTTTACCATACCAAACATAAGACCGACTACAAATCTTACACACACAACACCCTGCACACTGTGCCCACGTGTCGTACACAAGACCAATAATTGCACACAATACACTCCGCGTCCTTTATCGATGAGTTGCGATTGTGCTCGCCCGTCGCCCGTCGCCGGCGAGAGGATATTGAATGGGGCTTCTTTATGTGAGCGCCGGGACGAAATATGTTACGAGGACCTATATGGAGGCAGATTTGTAATGCTTTTTATTTGTGTAACTTCGGTAGGTGTTGCTACAATATGTCGCAGCCAAAAGCTTTATTAACCGTTCAATTACTGCCTAAGCTGTTAACTAAATGGCGCCGTTGAATTAACGGCCTGAACCATATTCAGCTATTTAATTAAAACGCTAGGCAAATGACTGATGATGTTCAATTACTTGCTTCGCCATTTAATCAAACAGCTAGGTTTAATCTCTTGTTTCTTCAAATAGCCACGAAGGCTAAAGTGACCTCCGCTCCGCTCCCGCATTAGCCTTCTAACCTAATCTATATAACTAACTTCCTGTTTTATTTCTAAGTGGTACTCCACCGTACGAATGACCAGCATTAGCCAGTCAGTTTGTTAAATTTTGTAACAAACGATACTGCTGAGTATGATTCAAGCAGAATCAGGACAAACCAGGCGTAAAATAACAAATTTTGTATAGGTAGGTATAAAAAAAAGGACATAGAAGTATTTTTATGAGACATAACTCACTACGACAAACAAATCAATAAAACTATACACATTCGTTGACACATAAAGTGCAGCGTACGTTACACGACATGTCAAATACTACACATTTAACTAGTCGCCAACAAATCGAATGTCCAATCCATCAAATAAACAGCCGCGCTGCCAACTCCCGCAGGACTTTAATCCTGGCTAAAGCTGCAAATATTTGGACGCGACATGTTTAGATGTGTGAGTGCAGCCTAGGTACACACAGACACACACCCACATGTACGTATTGCTCAGGACATGTATCTTGGACCTAAAATATGCTCAAAAAGAAGTACTCTATACATGTAGTACACGTTTCTTGAATGCCTTTTTTAGGGTTCCGTAGCCAAATGGCAAAAAACGGAACCCTTATAGATTCGTCATGTCTGTCCGTCCGTCTGTCTGTCCGTCCGTCCGTATGTCACAGCCACTTAAGAAACTATAAGGCCTATGCTGTTGAAACTTGGTGAGTAGATGTATTCTGTGAACCGCATTAAGAATTTTACACAAAAATAGAAAAAAAGTATTAAGTTTTAGGGGTCCCCATACTTTTTTTATATATATACAGGGTGTCCCAAAATTCAAGGATAAGCCGGTAACAGAGGGTGGCCCTACTTATGGCTGCTCTGGAAAAAATAAGAAAAAAAATGTATCTCTATTTTTTTTTAAATTATTTAAACTTTTTTAAAATCTTTGGAAATTCGGTACCCCTAATGATATTTTCAACTACCAGGTCCACAATTTTGCAAATATTTCTGAACTCTTTTCTGTATTAGCAAGCTAAGAAGCATGACTATCCACCAACAACCTGAAAAGTTATAGAATATTTGTAGTTATTTTACAAAAATAAGTCAAAATATTTTTTTGTCGTCAAATTTTCATACATTTTTACTTTCGACCCACTTTATCTTATCTCGGTGAAAAAAAAAAGTATGGACACCACTATGGCATTCTTTTTCAAAAATTGGCGCAACTATCCAAGATTTCAAAATGGTATGATTTGGGTATGATACTATAATGAAATACTAAAAAAAAAATTTTTTTGTAAATAAGAATCACATTTCATACATTGCTCTTATTGAAAATCACCAGATTTACTTTGTACACAATGCATTCATCCTCAATAAAAAATCATTGACGGGACTTGTGACAAAGTGGTAACCGAGTAGGTCATCATATTACGAGGTTAAGCAACATAAGCCAGGGTGGTTTTCGGATGGATGACCATTCTTAAGACATTAAGACACCTCCGTCCTCTGTTTCTCAGAGAGTACGTTAGGTCGTAGATCCCGGTGGCCATATGAGTATCTATGATAGTTAGTCGGACCCCTGAAAGTCCAACAACTGGACTCACTACATAACTTTGATATCGCCAGTGGGTTGTGGAGGTCAGGTGGCAGTCGCTTCACGGTAAATTTCGCATTTCTGCTGTTTCACAGTTAGCCGGGAAATCCGAGGCTCAGAGTTTTATTGGAATTGTTTTAAGAACAATTAGGTTTCCGAAAGCAATTGCAACGCTGGACTAGTTTCATTCAAATATCAATGCGGCTACGGATTATATTTCTGACAAAAGAAATGCAACTGGGTGATAATGCCACTAACCCAATGTATTAATGCCAGTGGCAAACAATTAAAAATGTAAAATAAATAAAAAATATTAACAATAATGCAATAATTATAAAATTATACCATTATGTTTGTTTAATATTTTAACAGTATGGATTTTCATCCTCTGAACCTTTACAAAATACAGAGTCGGATTTTATGGTTAACTGTGAAACAGCAGAACCGCGAAATTTTCCGTGAAGCGACTGCCACCTGACCTCCACAACCCATTGGCGATATCAAAGTTATGTAGTGCGTCCAGTTGTTGGACTTTCAGGGCTCCGACTACCCGTAACAACTGTCATAGATGCTCGTATGGCCACTACGATCGACGGCCTAACGTACTTTCTGAGGAATGGAGGTGTCTCAATGTCTTAAGAATGGTCATCCATCCGAAAACCACCCTGGCTTATGTTGCTTAACCTCGTAATGTGATAAACCTACTCGGTTACCACTTTGTCACAAGTCCCGTCAATGATTTTTTATTGAGGATGAATGCATTGTGTACAAAGTAAATCTGGTGATTTTCAATAAGAGCAATGTATTAAATGTGATTCTTATTTACAAAAAAATTTTTTTTTAGTATTTCATTATAGTATCATACCCAAATCATACCATTTTGAAATCTTGGATAGTTGCGCCAATTTTTGAAAAAGAATGCCATAGTGGTGTCCATACTTTTTTTTTTCACCGAGATAAGATAAAGTGGGTCGAAAGTAAAAATGTATGAAAATTTGACGACAAAAAAAGATTTTGACTTATTTTTGTAAAATAACTACAAATATCCTATAATTTTTCAGGGTGGTGATGGATAGCCATGCTTCTTAGCTTGCTAATACAGAAAAGAGTTTAAAAATATTTGCAAAATTGTGGACCTGGTTGTTGAAAATATCATTAAGGGTACCGAATTTCGAGGGATTTTAAAAAAGTTCGAGTAATTTAAAAAAAAATTGAGATATATTTTTTTTCTTATTTTTTCCTGAGCAGCCATAAGTTGGGCCACCCCCTTTTGCCGGCTTATCCTTGAATTTTGGGACACCCTGTATATATATATATAGGACACGTCAATTTGACTTCGCCTCGCCTGAGCTGAAGGTAAAGTCTTGGAAAAAGATGGTCACCATCATTACAGACACGTATCATGTTACAATGGTGGCACTCAGCTTGACGGTCTCATCAGATGCTTTTTCACGCCCCGCTTACAGGACCCAGGACTGAAGGAGGAGGGAAACACGTGAACTGATAAGGAATTCCAGGTCTTAATGGTACGGCGGCGGATGGCACGGGACGGGAAGCTACTGCGGTGAACGAGCTCATATTCATCAAGCATAGATTATTATACAACCTTCCGCGTACCCCAGGGCCTCGTTTGTCGATTTAGGTTCAAGATCTGTGTCCCGAGGTATACCCGTGTATGCATGAGGGTTTGAGTGTGTGTGTGTGTGTGTGTGTGTGTGTGTGTGTGTGTGTGTGTGTGTGTGTGTGTGTGTGTGTGTGTGTGTGTGTGAACGATCAGGTTAACCCTAACTAATATTGACGTCGTTCGGCAAATGGCGGTGGCCACAATTTGGTGCCGGACAAAAACATCTGTGACGTGTGACAAGGTTAATGGCTGCTTCGGGAAGTATCGCTATTATCTTACTTTTAACTACTTATTTCTGACTAGCTATTGCTGTCGGATCCGTCCGAGTGGCATTCTCATCCCGTTCCTGTAACCAATGGGAACCTATTCCAGAGATGAAAATTAGCCTAGGCACTTATTAGTCAAGACATATTATATCTGTTCAACTTTTTATTACGTCCTACATAATATTATGAATGGAAAAGTTTGTGAAGATTTTCAGCATTTTGATAGTTTATAATCAAGAATAGCCATTAGTGACTTCTTTGTCCCGGGACTGCGACTGGGTTACGGGAACACGGGTTGAGAAGGATAGTAACCATATGACCAAGGTAGCAAATGCACAGACAGCCCCTCTGATAGCTAGATATAACACCAGAGCTGTCATTTACGAGTCATTAAAGAGGGTAAAAAGAAAATGTTATATCAATCATAGGAAGTAAATATACTGTTGCATAACGTTTACTAGAAGATAGGCTAATCTATTATTGAATAAATAAAACTTTTTAATAAAAACCTCATAGTTCCTACCCCTGATGAACAGCATGTCAATGCCCAATAAGAGCGATTACTGCTATTACGAAGAACTTACGGCACATTCGCACGCGTAACGACTTCGCACACGAACACGCCCGAGCGCCGCCGAACAAGCCCGAGCGTCGCCGATCTCGCCCAAATGTCACCGAACTCACCAAAAATTAAAAGAATGGCAGCTCTGACAAATTATATTTCAAAATGTGACGCTCGTTAATAATTGAGCGGGAAATAAAAATAGTTTTGTGCTATGATTTATGTGGGTAGTTGGAATAAAATGCAGTAAGAAATACTTTGTAGCAATTATAAACATATTTTAAATGGAATGAAATTGAATAGATTAGTCCTTTGCTGGGGACCAAGGCATACCTCCGCACGCGGCTCCGCCCGCGTGATAACCAAATAATGAACGTGGTCTGTAGCATGATTACTTTATGATACAAGAAAGTTAACAAATAATCTTGAATTGTTAATCCCATATGTTTTATAATGATTCGGGACTTATCGCGATTTAAATTATGGAACTTACTTTTGCCGAAGTTTCGGATGCGTTGCAGTACCCGTGGTTACGAATAAATTTTTAGTTATTATTATTCTACGACAATATAAATATTTGCATTGGTCTGGGTGTTTCTATGTATAATATGTATGTATTTACAAAAAAAAACTGGGTCTAGATAGCGTTGTGTAGAATGTAGTAGAATATTTATTATTATTAATGATACCGCTGAATGTGTCACGTGACCAAGAAATCGTGGCGTAGACAAATTCTCCTCGATGAGATATTTATGTCACCATGCCGAGATTGCTACAAGGCGGACTATAAGTTAACTCAATATCGTAATGAGCTGCACCCTTAGAGTATCTTGGCTGCACCCCTACTCTTGCCTCCACTATCCACTTCTGTATCGAGATGATCCATATCCATACTAATATTATAAATGCGAAAGTAACTCTGTCTGTTAAGCTTTCACGCCTAAACCACTGAACCGATTTAGATGAAATCTGGTATAGGGATAGATTAGACTTTGAGAAAGGACATGTTTGGTCGCGATAACCGACATCCACATGGGCAGAGCCGCGGGTAAAAGCTAGTATACTATAAACCCATCTGAAAGTAATAATTATTGCAGCTAATGTCTGCTCTATTTATTTTAAAGCCTTATTATAGAAAAGCAATGAAAGCAAATAAGAGCCACCAGCTGTTTTCATTCACGAGTAATAGGAGGTAAGCCTATTATCGTAAAACGGGCTCTTTTCGCACTCTCCGAGCGGCCGCTAAGTATTTCTTAACAAAACAGCCCAATAACACTCTTGATCTACTCGAGGGACCTTAAGTTGATCTGTACCTGTACTAATGAGCTTATCTCAAGTGTAATTTTCTTTTAGGACATGTACCTTATATTATTAAAGCAAAACGTTGTATAATAGTTATTTGTTAAAGAGTACAAAGTTGCTTTTTAACCGTGTGTTCAATTTTGATGACCGAGCAAGCGTAGGATTCTGATATTGAATCAGGAGTGCAGCGAGATTCACAAATTAGCATCCTAATCGTCAGCGAGGGAATCAAAAGAGCAACAGCCTCTCTAGCATTGTGGCAATTCGTTGCTCGGCGTATGATGGAATAGAATGCCAAATGTATGGGATTTGACGTACATGACAGGCGTCAACGAATGTCAAAACCGTCAAATCCTATACATTTGTCATTCTATTCCATCATACGCCGAGCAACGAATTGCCACTTGTCTAGAGGGGCAGGTGAGAAAAGTTGTTTGATAAATTCGGCACCATGGAGGTAAAAGTAAATAGGTTTAATGATGTTTTGAATTTCCAAACTTAGTGCACACAATTTTCCAAATTCAATTTACTATATCCTCTAGAGGATAAAGAACGACTTTTGCACTCAGATATCGAAGAGCAAAAATACTCTGGGGGATGAAAATTTCATCCAAATCGTAAGATCAATCGAAAAAGCGGTTCCCGAGATAGTTCGTTTTATAGTTGGTGAACTTCTGAGTGAAGTTTGAAACTGTAACATCACGACACAACTCCATCATCATAATCATTCTCTGAACCTCAGTTCAGTTGCTAATATTCTTTAAAAAAAAAAAAAAAACCTTTTCCCAACTCAGTTGGGGTCGGCTTTTCAGTCTAACTGTGATGCGACTGAACTTCGATATTTCCCGTGAAGCGACTGCCATCTGACCTCCACAACCAATGGTCCAATGACCAATGGCGATATCGAAGTTCCGAGTTAGACTGGTTAGACTTTTGAGGGCTCCAACTACCCGTAACGACTGCCATAGATGTCTTTGTATGGCAACCGGGACCGACGGCTTAACGTGCTCTCCGAGGCACGACACGACACAACCCCAAAGTTTTAGTAAATCTTAAACCAGTACACAAAAATACTGACCCAATTTCTCTCAGAAGACAATCTAACATGGTCCCACGTTGGGCGCCAAATTTCGCATCTTATACAAGATGGTGCACAGTAATCACTCACACGGAGCATCTGTTATGACGTAGTCGGAGCGCTTGCCGTGACGTCACTCGGCAGTGACAGATGACGTGCCCCCACGGCGGGCGCCAATAAGCGCCAACAAGCTCGCTGCCAGTACATTGAATAATTAATGAAGTTTAGGATAAGTGGTTTTTTATTGAGGAGTTTGGAGACGATCTAACGATCTAGTACAATATAATTAATGAAAGGAACTGAAAATGGATATTCAGATTTGTTTTACGATTTGCATAGGACGGTAGGTATAATAGTAATTTGAAACCTAATTGTCATCAGCCTTGATTCCGATTGTATCCGAAATTTTATGTCGGAGTCCAGGATCCGCGTGTTAAAAAATTTGAATAGTTTGGTCAATTATGATACTTTGTAAGCGACTGTCATCTGACCACCCTAACTTCGAAAATAGCACCTTCGTCAGAGCCTCATCCACCAGCCAGCAGGTGCACCAACTAACAGGTGTGATTAGCTCGGAGCCCAAAGCCTCTATAATACAAAGTCTGTCCATTTATAACGGGGAAACCATGACAAGACAGGTTTTAGGCGACACAGCATTCTATTTAGTGTTGTAAATGCGAAAATGAGTTACTTAATATCTTTGTTTGTTTAACTTTCGCGCCTTATAATACTAAAGTATTCAGTATGTTTACAAAACATGTTCTCGGGAGCAAAGCAGTTTAATCCTCTTAATTGACATCTCCAACGCAAGTCTCACGCCTTAGCCTCTCACTATATAAAATATTGCTTTTTAATTCTCACCTAAGATTATACAGGGTGTATTTTTAAAACGAGGTGGTAATGGTAAGTACCTTAACCGTTGTAGTTACAGCAAAACGTTCTTAGGAGACCTTCCCTAACTTTTTGAGACATTTTGAACTGCATTTACAGATTTTGCAAAAATCTTACAGTTAGCAAAAAAAATGCCCATACATTTCGGCAAGACAATTTTTGGACTTTTTATATTTTTTTCGTTAACTATAGGATTTTTACAAAATCTGTGAATGCAGTTCAAAATATCTAAAAAAGTTAGGGAAGGTCTCCTAAGAACGTTTTGCTGTAACTACAACGGTTAAGGTGTTTGCCCTTACTGCCCCGTTTCAAAAATACACCCTGTATCTAATTGCTACCAACAACTATAAAACATACACAATCAAACAAACAAATCCAAATATTGTTTGTAACGCAATCATTTCAACATCGGTCCACTCGCGACATCAATCACTGTCACCATTATACAAATACAACGGTCTTCAATAAAACAGGGTGCTGGCTGATTAAGCTAACTGTTTGCCGCTGACTGTTCATATTTCGATTATACAAGCGCCTATGAAAACCTCTACATACATACAATCACGCCTTTATCCCCGGAGGGTTGGGCAGAGGTGAATTAACACCGACATTTCACCAATCATTGTATTAGGTCCCATGTAATAGGGGGTGAGCCTATTGCCGTATTCCGGGCACTATTGTTGACTCGAGCCAAGCATCTTAGGCTGAGCCTGGGCTGTATATATCTGTCTGATGTTAAACAGCCCTATTCCATAGTCCCCTTGTACGACACCGCAAGGGAGGAGATGGGGTGGCCCAAAGTCTACTCTGCCGGGAACCACGCGGCGGAAAAACCTCTAGAAACCTCTAAAACCTCTACAAAATAATAATCTGAAGAGCTTTTTATTTTCAGGTGCTACTCTCCAGAGCTATAGCTAAGATTTAAAACATTATTATTGCAATTGATAGCCTAATTATTGATGAAGGTTATAGGTTAACATATAGTTAGTTCACTTAGAAACGGAGACACAGAGTAAAACCGAGGGGAACAAATACTTTTGTATCTCAGGATATACTTTTACAATTTAAAATGTAATTGTTGCGTTTGACAGCCCATTTTTTTGAGGCAGTTAATAAGCTACTAACATTAGCTACAACATTTAGGCAGGCCTCCTTCACTCCATATACTTGCGCACTATAATAACCTACCGCCCGGCCGAGCGGCCACGGGCCGTTTGCGGTCCACATTCAGTGCGGTTTGTTACGTAGTAACTATTTAGTAATCTGTGATTTAGGAGCCGCGTAATTAGAAAAAAGACGGCGAGACGCGGTCGCCCGGACAGACTGCCCGAGGTTCTTCATAAAGGGCATTGGAGAGTTCTTACAGGGTTGACAGCGCAAGTGTGACGCCCCTGGTGTTGCATACGTCCATAGGCCACTTTGCATCAGGTGGGCCGTGTGCTTGTCGGCCACATAAGTGGTATAAAAAATAAAACCGAGAATACAGCAAGTGAAACCGTGAGGTACAGGTAGTAATTATTCTCCAGGACGGTATTTATAAGGCGTAGGCGAGCAAAAGGAAACCCTCTAAAGCCTCCTAATAATAGACAAGTCACCGAGTTCTATTTTAAGATTAGCCTTTCAATTTGAATAAGGGGCTGTCCATTAATCACGTGATGTTCATTTTAGCAATTTTTAAACCCCCCTTCCCCCATGGTAATACGTGGTGAGGTTTTAGAATACACCCCCTCTCCCCCCTAGCCAAAATCACGAGTATTTTTTATTTATTATGTAATGCTCGAAAACGTGATAAAAATCGCGAGTTGTAACAAAAATTAAATACACGTGATATCTCAATATACCCCTCCCTCCCCCTGGTGATGTCTCGTGATTTTTTCCGAACCCCCCCCCCCCCCTTTTGAGCCTCACGTGATTAATGGACAGCCCCTAATTTTTTAATTCTTTCTTATGTACCGTACTTATTATTACCTGAAAAGGGTTCCTTACGTTATTTTTAGACTATCGCGGTGGAATCTCATAGTTTTTATAATGGTCGGGACTTATCGCGATTCAAATTATGGAACTTACTTTTGCCGACGTTTCTGATGCGTTGCAGCAGCCGTAATTACGATTTGATCTGGTCCGCGAGCGTCGAGAGGTATGCGAAGAACATTTTTTGTGTGCCTACCTTCCATTACAGATATAATCCTGAATCATTATAAAAACTGTGTTCCTTACGATCGAAAGGTTCCAGGTTCGAATCCTGGCCATTACACAATCGACGTGAACACAATCCCAACATAAACAATAAAACTTCGATGTGGATAGAGGGACTATTAGTAATTAGCTTTTGCCCGCGGCTCCGCCCACGTGGATGTCGGTTATCGCGACCAAACATAGCCTATGTCCTTTCTTAAGGTCTAATCTATCTCTGTACCAAATTTTATCAAAATCGGTTCAGTGGTTTAGGCGTGAAAGCGTGACAGACAGACAGATAGACAAAGTTACTTTCGCATTTATAATATTAGTATGGAAGTATGCATAGTATGGATATATTGGATATGGATATGGAAGTATGGATGGAAGTATGGATGGATATGGATGGATATGAATGGATATGGATGGATATGGAATATGGATAACTTCGATGTGGGTAGAGGGTATATTAGTAATTTCAGAATATATTGAAAACAACTATGTCTTCGACTCCGACCGTTGGTTTGTAGCAAACTAATTGCTACGAATTGTACGCCTAATATCAACAGAGGTGAACTAGCACAGATGCTAGAGATAAACAAACCATTTCTTTTTTATTCGTTATTCATGAGCGCGTCCAGTTGTACTCAGTCAAAAGCTTTCAGATTACACTATAAAATACCATATTTTGTTTTTTCATTTACTAGATGAAAACATATTTTAGATCAATGATAAGCCCGTTGGCAGATATTATACAAAGTTAAATAGTAATATCGATTCAGATATGAATACAAATTGTCATTACTTCGCAATCTGTCAATTTAGTTTTTACCAATCGATGTTCTGCACGAAATTCTTTTATTAAATTTTGTTTATTTTTTTTAAACTACTTAGTTTCTATAGCTCTTATGAATATCGGTAGATGGCTCTACCGTCGCCCCAAAGACGGACGTATGGAGGAATTTGGATCGGCTTCGTGCGGGTCTCAGTGGCTAGTGGTCATAGCATTTCCCTGTAAGGGAAAGATAGCGGGTTTGAGTCCCGCCCGCAGTCGATTCTCTTTTCTCTTTCTTAATCGAAAAATAAATAAACTCTTCAGCTTTTTTAATATTAGTATGTCATGCATACATATACCTACCATCAATAGCTTTGTCTAACTAATCTGTTTATCCACTAATTCGAGTTCAATCGATTGCCTCTAGAAACGCCTTCGAACCAAACCACATCATTACCTATTGAGTCATTACATTGAAAGGGCAGTAATGAAACATTCATTTGGTATTCATTGTTGAATGCGCGATAACCATCGTCACAAAATTATATAATTTGTTTGTCTGGCGACAATTTGATTCTGTTTTTATAGTTTAGTGTTGGTAATGATAAGTATTGTGCTTTTATCGATATTCAAAAAGTCATCAAGGCTTTTGAATCGAGCCTTTGTATTCTTATCATCTGCAATTTGATTTTAATTTGGTTTAAAGTACTCGAAATGCCAACCGAAAAGCTCGTGAAGTGTATAATGATAAGAGCAGATGATGGACCGATAACTCTGCTTACCCCGGACGAAAAGAAATCTTGGTATAAATACAATGAAAAAGAAATAGGGCCTATTGAGTATAGCTCCGGACTCATATCTTGGACCTAAATCGCAAGACAAACGAAAAGACGTGTTAGTTTATGCTTGGTGAATTTGAGTTCGTCCACCGCAGTAGCACACTAGCACCTCGTGCTATCCTCAAAAGACATCCAAGATTTTTTTTTTTTTTATATAGGACACGTCAAATTGACTTCGCCTCGCCTGATGGTAAGCTGAAGGCAAAGTCTCTGAAAAGAGGGTCACCATTACAGACACGTACCATGTTACAATGGTGGCACTCAGCTTGACGGCCTCATCAGATGCTTTTTCACGCCCCGCTTAAAGGACCCGGGACTGTAGGAGAAATGTGCACTGCTCGTATAGGGCACATTTTGAGCACATTTTAGGTCCAAGATACGTGTCCGGAGTTATATACATGTTTGAATTCTTGTCCACGCTATAATAGTCCTAAAGATTTGAGTGATGACGTTCCAAGACGTTAGTCTATATACTGAAGAAACATAATTATGTACAAGCTTTTATAACCGCGAAAAAAAAACACACGCAGCTTGTATACCTTCGGACGTATCTTGGACCTAAATTGCGAGACAAATGAGGCCCTGACGAGCGCGAATTGTTTTTGTAATAATCTATGCTTGGTGAATTTGAGCTCGTCCACCGCAGTAGCACCCCGTGCTATCCTCAACAGACACCCAACAAACGTGTTTACAGCACATTTTAGGTTCAAGACATAAATGTCCCGAGCAATACGTACAAAATTTGATCGTAAACTCTCAAACAGGTTCTTTTTTGACGTAACCAGTAGGCGATACTATCGACATAGTACTCTCCACGCCTCACAAATACAAAACATCGATAGCCAACTTGTCCCATCCCTCACCTACCCTTTCACTGATGACGTTCCCGGGTGCGTCGACCTTCACAAACTGTACGTTATTCGCCAGTGGTGTTTAGCATATGTTTACTGTATACGGACGTCGGACAGTCCAAACTAATTTATTCACCGAGGGGCATTTCGTGACACTTGTGAAGGTCATAGCAAAACATTTCATTCTGTGTTTATAATTTCTAAAATTCACAATGAAGTAAATAAAGGAAGGGAAAGGAAGGGGGAGGAATTTCTTCTCCACTAGCGCCTAGCAAATGGTGGTAAACTAAGTAAAAGTGGAATTGACGTCAAAAAGATGTAATTTCGTTGCACAATTTTGTAAAATAAAGAAAAAAGTACCTAAATTGAATTCAAAAGAGAGGAAAGGAAAGGTTGCCCGTAAAAATCGCCATTTGTACATTTTTATGTATGCTTTTCATAAATGTACTATTTTTATTAGTGTACAGTCTAAAATAAATAAATAAAATAAAATGAATCGTGAACATATCACATGGAATTTTAAGCCCGATCCTATTAGAGAGAGAGATAAAATGTGATATTTTAGGCTATATAATCTACTCCTGCACCAAATTTCAGTCAGTTCCGTTCAGCCGCGACTGACTGAACAACAAACATTTTCACAATCTTCCACATTTATATTAGCAGTATATAATAAGACAAAGAACAAGGCACCCTCACAGGCCGGCTGCCGGCGCTCCTGGATGGATCTCTCCCGACACGTAAAATAACTCAAGTTGGATTTACCTTGAGGCATGAGGGTGCTTAAACGTTAAAATATGTTTTGTTACTAAGTAGTCCGGTAGCACACTGCTCTGACAGACACGCGATGGCCTCCAGCATCCAAAGGAAATTGAAAAGGGATTTTTTATAAAAAAAGTTTATTATTTATGGTACAATATATGCACTATCATATCGAGCCCTTACCGCCGACTTATCGTAAGCGACATTTTTTCAAAAATCCTTTTTTTATCGTAATCGACATTTTAAACCATAACGGATCTAACTGTATTGAAATTTCCCGCCTAAATTCATTAATTTTTGAGATATAGCAAAAGCTAATTTTATCTTAACCATAACAATTTTTCAAATATTAACGTAGGCGACAGTGAATATTTATCGCAAGTTCATTTAAAATCTGAAATTTATATCGCAACCGACTCGACTTGTTACAAAGTACCCGAAACACCATCGAAAGTTATTAAAGAACTATTGTCTCTCTGTGCCGTTTTATTCTTTAAACTAGCTTTTGCCCACGACTTCGTCCGCGTTAAGTTCGGAATGGCTCGAACTCATGTAATAAGCTAATTCATCGTTACCTATATTCTCAATTATTTATTAAGAAGAAAGTCGATTGACAGACTAATAAATAAAGGGCTAAACTATCAAAAACTATGAAATTAGACATGTTTTTCTATGGTTTTTTTTTTTAATACCACTTAGTTGGCAGACAAACACACGGCCCACCTGATGGGAAGCGGTCACCGTGGCCTATGGACGCATGCAACACCAGGGGCGTCACACTCGCGCTGCCGACCCTGAAGAAACCTTCTAATGCCCTTCTTGAAGAACCCCATATTGTAGTCACTTGGGAAAACCACCGCAGGGAGTTCATTCCACAGCCTGAGTGTGCGTGGGATGAAATGCCTTTCAAACCGCACAGTGCCTACCGTTTCCGGACGCAATGTGTGAGGATGACTTCCCTGCCTGTGGCGAGAGGTGCGATGATAGAATGTAGCTGTTGGCATCATGTCAAACAGTTCTTCTGAGCACAAACCATTGTATAGACGGTAAAACACACACAGTGAGGCAAAGTCTCTTCTGAGACTGAGAGGTTCCACATCGCCTGCGAGTATGGGATTGCCGACGAGCCTCAACACCCGTCTTTGTACCGAGTCAAAGGGGTCAATCTAATTTTTGTAGACCAAACTTTTTGTACCTATATTTAACAATGTTCATTAGTTATGATGGTTGAAATATCCTCCCTTCCTCTCAACTCCTCAGAACACACTACAACCACTTACCAATTGAACAGATAAAACTATATCGAAATCGTCATGAAACTATACGAAATCCTGGAGCCCTGCTTATAGACATTTTTAAACGCCAGAGCAGTGGTTCTCTTTACAGAGTCAATGGCTGATGCTTCTGGTTTCATGTAAAAGTTACCGACCCAGGCGCGGTCGCAGCTTGAAGTTTGGGGGGGGGGGGGGTAACTTCGGAAATTCCTTAAGAAATTTAACCCCCCTCCCCTCGTACTGGGACTTTTCAATATGACGTGCATGGTTTTGGGGGGGGGGGGGTCATGTCCCCTTCTTCTTATGATCCCGGATTCTTTCACACCCCGCTTGGGTGTAACAAGCAAGGCCGTCAAAGTTGGAACAGCTATTTCAGAATCGCTAGCCTCTTAAATGGCCTTATAGTTTGGTGCTTTTGCTGAGTCGAAGATTCTGCAGTACGCAGCCTAGCCTGACTTTGCTGAGATGCAGTATCTCTTGCCTCTTCAAGTTCTTCGATCCAAATAATCTCTTCTTTTCAGCATTTTGCTACTTTTATTGTTTCGATCTATTCACACAATTCACAATTCTTAGGTGCGATTTACTACAAATAAAAAAGTTATGTCAATAATAGACAATACATAACTTTTTTATTTATGAACTAAATGTTAAGTTCACATAAATACATTTAGTTTATTTAACATTTAGTGTTTTTTTATTGAAATCGGTTGGATTGTGGTACGCTTCAGCCTACCACAATCAATTATTGTTTTGGCTTCTATTACGTTAATAAAGTCCTCCAATAATAGTTTTTTTCTAATTTCCATGCCATGTACGGACACCGATCGGTTACAATTTTATTATATGTATAGATTTCAATTAAATAAATTTAGGTTCATCTGTTAAAACACTATGAAACGTAGGAATATTCATTGAAAATTGTATAAAATTCACTTATTTTATTACTGCATAATTTATCTCAAACGCCTTAATGATTTTTTCAGTGACAGGAAAATCATCGTAGGCGCCAAAAATACCACTAATCTCGAAAATTTTAATTTTTTTTACTGGTATGATTATTAATCGTCAAAAATTATTATTCTGTGGCAAATTTCATTTAAATAGCACAACTATTGCCTGAAATATTAAAAAAAAACCTCCTCCTGTAAAATTTGCTTTTTGTCGCTTACGCTAAGTCGGCGGTAATGGCTCGATATAACAACGGTCTAGCAGCAAAAAGCTTCGATATCGTCTAATGTTACCTTTGAGTTGTGGAGTGTTTTTTATATAAGGTTTTATTTTTATTTTTTATATACCTACTTGACGCGAGACAAATGTACATACGTTCATATTTAGTCTTAAGAAACCCTTTTATTTTTTGTAAACTGACGTCCTTAAAATGCCGCAGTGGAGTTTGTTGCGCCGTTTCTTCTCCATTAGCGCTTAGGAAGCGGTGGTAAACTTAGTTTTAAGGAGTTTTTGACGTCAAAAAGCTGTAACAGTGTTGCACTATTTTGAGAAATAAAGACTTTGACTTTGGTCAGATGGCAATCGCTTCACGGAAAATATCGAGGTCCAGCCAAATCCGCAGTTAAGACTAGTAAAGCGGATCCCAGATTCCGAGGTGAAAGCTTCGGATGCGACTGGGAATTAACGCTAGGATGAAGAAGATGCACTATCATAGTCATCACAGGGTATTCTTGCCCGAAAGCTCGCATTTTGAATCCCGGGTACGCTCTCCTACTTTATCTCTTAACTTAAGTTATATGGAATTTTATGGGAGTCACTACCATCGAAGTATAGAACGTAATGCATCGCATATACGTGCGTTTGACCTAGTTAATGATTATAAAAAAACCTTTTTTGTGCGCCACCCATTAGCAGGGAGTTGTCACAACTGATGCTTTACCTGTGGACAAAGATATGCTCACATTAGATGGGAGAAACATGTACAGTATAAAACGATAGGATTTTTATTGTTAGTGTTGTCACTTTACCAGCGGTGATATTGTCGATAGATTTGGAAAGATTTCACAACAAATAAAGCAAAAATGCAAATAATATTACACAGTGGCAGTCTTATCCTAAGAATAGGATATAAGGTTGCCTGGAAGAGATTTTTGTTTACAATATGGCCGCCCATAGTTCTGTTCATTTGTGTATTTTGGTGTACATCTTATGTAGTCACTATAACTTCTCCTCACCTGATGGTAAGCTGAAGACAAAGTGTCAGGAAAGAGCGTCACCATTACAGACACCAATAATATTACAATGGTGGCCAATTAATTAATATAAGTAATAATTTAAATCAATAATGGTGGCCTTCTGTTTGACGATCTCATCAGATACATACTTTTCAACGCCCGCTCTAAGGTTCCAAGTTTAAAAATTAAGTCACAAAATTCTCATCATCTCTCTCTCTCTCATCTCACTTCATCATCATCAACATCTCATCATCATCACACTCACAAAAAAAAACACCATAAAAAACACGAACATCAAATTAAAATCGATTACAAATAATGATGTTCATATAAAAAATGTATTAGTCGACAAACATAAAATCAGATTTTACGGCAAACCTTTAAGTATAATAATAAAAATAAACAGCGAGTTCGTTTGTATGTACACGAGCAGAGAATAAAGTAGTGGGGAGAGATCTAGCGTCCCTTGTCGATGTAGCGAAGCGGCGCGTCCCTAGGGCGGCATTAGGCCGCGATCGTATTGAATCCGCGGCGTTTTTGTGTTAAGCTCGCATTGTGGAAATTTGTAATCTTTCAGCATGATCCCTCTGAGGCCCGGCCTCTGATTTGCGAAAGCGCAAGAGGGAAAATTATAACGAAAAATAATACTCCGGCTGTTTATTGATTTCTGGGTTTTCCTCTTCAAATGTACTGCTGTGAGTTTGTTAATATTTAAGCTGTTCAAGCAAAAATATAGCAG
Source organism: Eilema depressum (assembly GCA_914767945.1). Lineage (NCBI taxonomy): Eukaryota > Metazoa > Arthropoda > Insecta > Lepidoptera > Erebidae > Eilema > Eilema depressum. Next base: position 264,731 of record OU612040.1, read on the forward strand.
TAATAGAATGATTAATAGGTACATTGTGCACTCGGCCATCTTTTTTCACAATGGTCACGTCAATATTATTTCACCTCCAAAAGCCTTCACATTCCCAGTAAACTAAAAGTAAAGTCTCAGGAACGGAAATGAACTTACAGACACCAATAATGTTATAATGGTGGCCCTTGACGGCCTAATTAGATGCGTTTTCACGCCCGCTTAAAGGACCCGGAACTGTAGGAAGAAGGAAACAGCTGGGCTATTACAGACCTTAAAGCCATCTAATACTTTACCTACAAGAATAAACTCTTAATATAAACATAAGCTCTTAAAGATCCCTTTTATCTTTCTCGGAGTTTAACAAGAAATGGGTACGCTGTATCTGCTGTATTTATCTGCAGTTGTCGTAAAGTCAAAGTCAAAGTCTTTATTTCTCAAAATAGTGCAACATTGTTACAGCTTTTTGACGTCAAAAACTCCTTAAAACTAAGTTTACCACCGCTTCCTAGGCGCTAATGGAGAAGAAACGGCGCAACAAACTCCACTGCAGCATTTTAAGGACGTCAGTTTACAAAAAATAAAAATAGTTTCTTAAGACTAAATATAAGGTTCTCCCTTGTTTGGTATAACAACGTTTGGTCGAATATCACTTGAACTAATTTCAGTTACAATAAAGTCATTTCACATAATTATTCATTTGACCGAATATTTAATTGGTAGAATTTTATTTAGCATAATTATTTAGTTGGAATAATATCATTTCACCGAATTTTCATTTGCACTAATTTTATTTAAACTAATGCTTCATGAGACTAATAATGATTTAGTCGAGAGATCATACCGAATCACTCGGCGGCCGCTACCGCGGCACGCTCGCTTCGCTCGCTCGCCTCGTGCTTGTTGTGGTCACAGTTCTGTTCTAACCTAACCTAACCCTGCCGATTGCACTGAGAGTTTTTCAATTTTACTTGTATTGTTTTTCATGAAACATACTCTTAGTGGTTTTCTTACATCACGGAAATCGGCAGGGTTAGGTTAGGTTAGAACTGTGACCACAAGAAGCACGAGGCGAGCGAGCGAAGCGAGGGCCAGATAAATAAATTTCTACACTACATTAACATTATACCAATTGAATATTCGATGAAATACATAATAATATCAACTGAACATTACATGAAATGAGCATTATACTTTTTGATCAATAGCGCAAACGTTGTTATCGCAAATAAATATTCGATGAAATGAAAATTATGTCAATCGATATTATGCAAAGCAATTATTTTCTCAAACGTTGTTCGAATTAGTAACATTCGACCAAACGTTGTTATACCAAACAAGGGAGAACCTAAATATGAACGTATGTACATTTGTCTCGCGTCAAGTACGCATAGTAACGTATGCGGTCGGCTTCGGAATCATACCTTACAGTTATTATTAGAGCTATCGGGATATTTACCATGTATTGTTTCGAGTGTCCGATATTTAATATTGTAAATATCCCGATAGTTCTAATAGTAATGTGAAAGACCATGAAAGTTTAAATATCATACATTACAGTGTAATCATACCTTACAGTGTTCTATTTTTACGTACTTATAAAAAGCAAAAATTAATGGTAACCTAAGAAACAAGAAACCTTTTTTTAGTATATACCTACGAGAGTAACGTTTACTTGAAATATCTACAAGAATACATACACCTATTTTTAATATGTCTTGTACGTATGTTCGTCTCAATCACCACGCAGCCTACGTCGTATCCTGAATAGGCACTAATGGCGCCCAACGAGGGGCCCGGAGCGTCTGCCCCCGTGCCCCAGGGGACGGCAGCCCCCGGTAGTGCCGAGTTGCATTACTATAAAAAACGTTATGCCATCATACTAAAACTTCACGCTTGGCAATACAATGTTTTTAGCATTCTGTAGTCACAGAATCTTCATCCTTCATCGTTAATTCAAATCCAAGCGCATCTGAAGCTTTCACGTCCGCGCTTTGGGTTCGCTTTTTCCAGTCTAACTGCATTTTTGGCTAAACTTCGACATTTTCCGCGAAGCGACTGCCATCTGTATTTTGCAGTTAGACCAGTTGTTGGACTTTTTAGGGATCCAACTACCCGTAATGACTGCTATAGATGTTCATATGGCAACCGAGCGGCTTATCGTACTCTTCGAGGTACGAAAATACCAATGCACATAGACATATCCATGCATACAAATATTTGCAAGAATTTATAAATCAGTAACACCAGTGACCCGTTGGAATTTTTTTCCCTACCAGTAACACCAATATTTTGGGTATTACTCATTGGGACAAAAAGTGTTGCATCAGTAACACCTGTGACTCGCTGAGACTTTTTTCCCAACCAGTAACGGTAACTCGTTTGGGTGTTACTGGATGAGAATATACCTGGGAATCGAACCCGCGCCTTTTGCGTAATATGTCAAAGGCCATCCCAGAATATCTACCAGTAATATGCACATAATGGACACTCTACCCCGCACACCTCACCCCACTGGAGGTCACTCCCGAGTTCGTAATCAGACCGTAAGGAACTTGAATCGTTTATCAATTTAATGAAATGATTGGGTTAGATTTATACTGCGGCGCTATGCTAATTGACTTAGCCCTACGAAATATTTATTTAAGTAGTAATAATTTTGCAGAGTATCTGTCAGTAGCGAATTTGTGATCTTATTGTCACAGATATTGTTAAGGCAGCCAATTGTTTAAATACGATTTAGGTATTTATCTAGTCGACCTTTATCTGCAAAAACAATAAAATGGTTTATCTCTTTACATAAACAATTTCACGGTTGGTCTCTTTACTTAGAAATACAAATCAAATATAATCTTTAAGCTTACATTGCTTTTTCAGTTTTCAAGTAATCTGGATTCAGCCAGATTTGTTGACATTTCTGATAACTGCTACGCTACCTTGAGTTGAAGCGTGATAATATATAGTCATAGCCTTCCTCGATAGACGGACTTTTTGACAAACAAAGAATTTTTCAATTCGGACAAGTAATTCCTGAGCTAAGCGCGTTCAACCAAACAAACAAAGTTTTCAGCATTATAATATTAGTAAGTATAGATGCGCAGACTTAATTTACAATTTTATATCTAATTGTACTTTCAGATTAACTCTATTGTAATATACATAATAATAATGTCATTAAACTAAGTCACTTATTATGCAACTGAGCTCCTGGCCTAACTTAAAACAAGTAGACTTTATACCTCCACTTCACTTTGTGCTCAATGCACTTCCTTTGAACTCGAGAAAACTCGATTTATTTGAACCTGCACGTGATTATTCAATGGTGAATAATAAATCTAATTATTTTTCTAGTTGCCCTCAGCGTCTATGGTGTGGTGGTACTGAACGCGACTGTTACGCAAGGGAGTTCGATTAGCTGGCATCGCAGTGCAAATATTTGTATGCATGAATAAGTCTATTTGCATTGGTCTGGAGTTTTCCGTGCGTCAAAGAGTACGTAAGCCGTCGCCAGTTCCGGTTGCCATGCGAACATCTATGGTAGTCGTTACGGGTAGTTGGAACCCTCAAAAGTATGACTAGTCTAACTACAGAACTTCGATATCACCAATTGGTTTTGAAGGGCAGATGGCAGTCGCTTCACGGAAAATATTGAAGTTCAGCCGAATTATAGTTAGACTAGACAAAAGTTCCAAAAGGCTCAGCAAATGACTTGATGTTTCAGATGAAAGAGGGTATAATGGCGAGGCATAGTTAGTGTTATCTAACCAGGCGCGGTCCGAGGGGGGGGGGTCACAGGGGACATGACCCCCCCCCCAAAACCCAGCACGTCAAATTGAAAAGTCTTCATAAAATTTGCAAAGTAATTATATTGCAATATTTAATTCCTTGTCGCGTCTTTTAAAGCAATGACATTTCATAACATAGACATGTCATATGCTTACAAATCAACGTAGAAAAATGTGCCGAACTCACACACACACATTTTTAATTCATCTACACTTTTGGTGTATTAACTTTAGAGTAATAGTTCGTGCAGTGTCTATAAACATACGATGGCATTTTCGTTATTTTTTTAAGTCACTGATGCTTCCGCTCAACGTCCGACCGGCGCCGCTCGGCACGCGGTACTAGAGGCAAACGTTGCAATTGACTCGTTTTCGGATCTTCATGATTTTCGCGCAATAACATATCTACTTCTTTTTATATAATATCTTTGTTTTAAAGGTAAACTAATTGGTAAAATTGTAATTTTGGTAGCATTAAATACTCTTATAGATGAACGTTTTGCTACGTAAACGGGAAAATGCTGAAGGATTGTTTACAACTTACGTGTCAAGGCAAGCCCGATGCCCTATGGCGCCAAGCGTGGATGAGGACGACCTGTTCGAGGTCAGTTGGATAGAATTAAAGTTGGTGGTTCATAAGCTTAGGGCCGAACCGCGGCACTCCGGGCTGAGCGAGCTTTAGGCGCCGACGACGACCAAGCGCTAGTTTCCGAAATTGTTGAAGACGGGGAAACTGGTCCTCATACGAAAGGCGGAAATCCGGTGGATGCGCCGTCCGCCTACCGACCAATAGTGTTGCCTGACGAGGTGTGAAAGCTCTTTGAAAGAGTTATTGCAAAGCACCTCATCGAGCACCTCTTTAGACCGACCTGGCGGGTGGTCAATATGAATTCCGCCAGAGACGCTCCACTGTGGACTGTGGATGCCCACTTGTGGGCCAGGTGATGTTGGTGGTTTCTTTGGACATCGCCAACGCATTCAACACTTTGCTCTTGAGTTGCATTAAGGAGACGCTCATGTATCACGAGTTATGAAGTGCCTCTCCACCCTCGTCGCATAGCCCGCGTAACCGATGGAGAGAGTCGTCAGCTACCCAACCGCGTCCGGCCTCGGCTGGCAAGAGAAGTCGTGCTGTTTTCCGCATGGATTGGTTCTGCGCCCGCTCCTGCGATTCAACTAGGTCTTCAGAGGGTACCGCACGATCTCCTTCAAGGTGTCGAGTCTCCTTGGCGGAACCCTTCTGGTACCTGGAGGCGAGAGCCTTTTCGGTGCAATAAAGTTACCGAAGGGCGGCGCGGATGTCCCCGCTGACATGAACCCGAGCCTCGAGAAATCGAGGCAGTGAAGTCCAGCGCCGCCTGGACGTGGTGGAGGTATGAAAGTTACAACTTTGGCAACCAAACACAAGGCACGTCGTAATAGCGGCGGAAAAGCACATCATGGAGGACTGACTAGAGGCCTCACGGGTACCTCTTGTACCGGCTGACACAGGTGATCGCCGGACACATGTGTTTAGGAAGTCACCTACGTCGGATCTAGAAGGAGCCAACGCTTGAGTGTCATCACTGTGATGCAAGCGAGGACACGCGGCTGCCCACACTGACTGAATGCACGGCGTGGAAAACACCGAGGCAGATCTTTGTGGCGGGCCTGGGGTTGGAAGTTGTCTCCCTCAGCACAGCACGTGCCTCACTCACAGTGATGTTGCAGAGTGCGACTGTGTGGGCTGCCACCGCTTCCTTCTGCAAGCAAGTAATGCTCGAGAAAGAGGTGGAGGAGCGGGTAATTAGTAATTGCCGCACTTAGGTAAGCGACCCCCCCCAAAATGTGAAGCTGCGACCGCGCCTGTATCTAACACAAAAATATATTTTTTACTTTAGACAAATAAATAATTAAAATAAAGAGCCTACCCTCAAGATTAATTACGAGATCTTTTCATTATCCCGGCGCTCATTTACAGGTGGCTCAAATTTCTTTTGTGAAATACATTCATATTTTTACGGCTACCCTCAAAAAATACGTTAGACAAATCCCTGTTATTTTTCAACGCGGATATTTTTCTCTGCCATTTTTCAATAATGGCGTTACGTTGAAGGATCGCCATTTACAATGATTAACTGCCTGAGTGATCTGACACATTTATTGATACGATTAGTCCCCGATCGGAGATCCTTGTCGGAATATTAAATTCGTCACGCGTCTTTATAAGAAGTAAAATGGAGTTCCACGATTGTCGTCAGCAAATATGTCAATCATGTTTGCTGATAAAATATTGAGCGTGTTTTAGACCTGCTTATTTATTTATAGCCCAGTACGACAGACTGGGGACTCTCGCTAGTTTATTTTTCAGTGAAAACATCTTTTATTCTAAAAAAAATACTGAATTTTATTACTGAAGGTATAAAGAAAACAGTTCCGTCGGAATCAAACCCACTAAATCCACATGTTTTAGTTTACATCTGTTTAGTAACATTAGAGCTACTGTCAGGAGAGCCGGGTTGCTTGAAGAACAAAGCAGATTAAGAGCAATTCTCTAAAATATAAACCGTTATACAGTCGATGCGCAACCTAGACATAAGTATTTCAAATAGATTGAAGGCATTTTGAAGACAGCACATGTCAAGAGTACCCGAAATCGGCGAGATTGTGTGAAAACAATGATGAAAGTAGAAGCGAAATATGTATGCCAGGATCGTAGCTCAGGTGGAAACACGTGGTCTCCGCCTACCCCACTGGGAAAGAGACATGACAAATGCATGTACAATCGAAGAAATCCTTTCTTTTCCTTATAATAACATACATTGGAACGTTACTCCATATTGCAAGTTTAAGCTACCATTCCACGTTGCTATAGATGCGTTTGATATCCACCAATCATATTCATTGGTACACATAGCATAGCACTGGTGGAAAGGAGTTCAGCTAAGCTATGATATAGAAAGATGCGTGCTATGGATGGAGAATAGATTCGAATGTTGAATATTTTGTAGGAAGCTTCATAGCACATGTTACTCGCTACGCTACATAGCATAGCGCAGTGGAAACGGTCACATGGTCACATAGCTTAGCTTTTATATCCTCGTACCATATTCTCTGGTGGAAAGGCAGCCTTATGCTTCCTATTTACTGCTGTCACATACAGAGAAACAAACCGACATCCATTTATTTTTAATGCCCATCTAACGATGTTTCCTGTGCCGGTCCCCTCAGGCGCCTTTAAACGTCGCGCCTCTTGACCGCCCCTCCGAGGAGGGCGGGAGGGCACATTCAAACGGATATATGGAGGTGGACGTTAATTGAGTATGTAATACTGCCCCTACGAAGTTAGGGCAGAGGACAGTAATGTATTTGATGGTTCTATAAAAATGCCCCTTGTTATCTTTAACGAACTAATTGAATTAGGCATTTAATGAGTTTTTGTTGTCTTTATTCGTCCAACTTATTAATACACGAACGCTCCGATGGCGTGCCTAGATCTTATTAAGGTTTATCCCATCACAAACAATACTTGTAAAAAAATGCCAAGCCAGTGAGTGACAAAATTTGCAAAATTTGCAAACTTTGACTAGTTATAATTCTTAAACTACTGGTTCAAATTGAATGAAATTTGAAATATAAAGTGTTTTTACAGTGCCTACTTAGTAACCGAAGATTCAGGCTTCTAGGTTTATCCACAACGAAGTTCTAGGGGGTCGAAAATGGCCTGAAGTGCTTCGAGAAAATAGTGTTACTGCCGTGCCGCTCTTTTTTGCTCGACTTGGCGGGGGCACTCCCGTGCCCCCAGATATAAAGGAGCGAGTCTTAGAGTGGAGATCTCGTGAAGGTAAACGGAAGCTGTGACGCCCCGCAGCAGATAAAGGTAGCTGATATAAACTGGATGCAGAAAGCGAAGGATTGGGAGCAATGGCGCACCAGGGGGGAGGGGGGTTTTGTCCAGCAGTTGATTGATTGATTGAAGGGAACATACATCGGAAGAACTGTTTGTAAAATGGCAATGAATTCATTGAGACGTTTCAACGATGTTGGTTAAGATTTGGTAGCACAATCATGCCATTGATGGTGACTGTAGATTCTGTAGAAGGTGAAGGAAGTAGGACACGACGGTATATCCGTCCCAGTCGAGCAGTCCGACTATGGAATACCTCCGCTCTACAGAAGACCGCGGCTTAATAACCTCGTGTTGTGTTTCCGACGACGGTTAGTAGGCTAGCCAGAGCTCATTGGAGAGGTTTTGTGCTGTCATGTCAGTGGGAAAACCAAAGGCTTTGTCCTACTTATCTTTTGCACTGTCGGCACAGAATCTCTCGGCAGCACGAATGTGACTCCCCTGGAGTTGCAGTCGACCTATTAGTATAAAAGGGTTTCTTTTTATAAAGGTACGCTACAGGCAGTAGGAAATAAAACTTCGAATATTACAAAAGTGTAGTATACGACATGAAATTACAAAAAAATATTCTGGTCACGAGTCACGACGCCTTGGCCATCATGACAATAAACCATTTTATGATATAAATGAGCACTAAACTGGCCACTACACAAGCACGCAATAATTGAACGTCTCACAAAACAGTAGCTATAAACTAACATTCATTGCCGTGGATTAGTGCTACAAGTTAATTGGCGCTTGTAAATATAAACAATACCATTGTGGGACTACCACGGAACATCCGTAGTAGTGAATTGAGGTTTCAGGCAATCGAGGTTATAAAGAAAAGAAGAAACATAATCTTTTTTATACCACTTAGGTCGTAGACCAGCACTCAGCGCACCTGATGGAAAGTACCGTGGCCTATAGACGAGTGCAAGACCAGGGGAGTCACACTCGTGCTGCCAACCCTGTAAGAACAGAGAGATTCTGTACCGTCAACACTATGCTGCTGGAATGATAGTTATTGTGAGAATGTCCTGGATTCAAGTCCTATTGTAGATTAAATGCTTGCTCAACATTTATTTGCATGCATGTACAGTCAGAGTTTACAAGTGCATTAGCCCAACAAGGCTCAAAATGGCGTGGCGTGCGGCCGCGCACCGGCCCGGTTTTGTGTTTACATAATATGTGTGTGTGTCATTAGATACTAATACAGTAATTTACCAACTTAGTAAATTAACTGATAGCTAAGTGGGTTAAGCAAGATACTATAGATGCACAATGATAAGAGGTTCCAGGTTCGATTCCAGCTTATAACGATTTTTTATATTTATGACAAAAATATAATTTTAAATATTGAAAAATTAATTTTGCATGAAGTTTGCATTCTTTTTACATTTTATGTTGATTTTTGCTAAAATTTAACAAATAATACAATGATATTAATTTATAAATGAAACACAAAAAGTGTTATTGCAAGATCGTAGGATTTGAACCATCAACCTTTGCATTTCCATAAACCTCATGCTTTAACCATCCGGCCACGGGTTGCTTACGTAGTGACAACGAAATTATCGATAATATTCCTACGGAAGAACAATTAATGTGTGTGTGTAAATTGTCTTAAAAGAAAAAGGTCACAAGTAGCGCTAGAATGTTGACGCTATAGTTACGTAGGATTGCTACTGCACTTTTGAATTCGACTGTACAAGTACGCTCGACAGAGAAATCCCAAAGGTGGGTCTAAGCTAGACGAGCCGAGCACGAGCCGAGCCGAAATTCGTGTAGTGTGGACCGACGCTCGAGTTTTCCCGACCGAGTCTAGATTTCGCTTAGAGTATCTAAGATACTCTAAGAGATTTCGTAACCACTTTGACAGGTCAAGAAATAATTTATTAAATAGCCAAATGCTCGAAGCGCGCTCGTTCGCGACTCGAAGGTCGGTCCACACTACACTAGTTTTGGCTCAGCTCGTACTCGGCTCGTCTAGCGTAGACCCACCTTTGAGGCATTTAAAGGTTACGTTCATATAAAAAATATGAACAAAAATCACCGCCAAAAACGATTCCATACCACTTTCCTCTTCAGAACCCGATAAATATCGTAATAAGTAATATGTACTTCAACCGTTACGGCAGTAATACACCCTAAAATTTTAGGGGTAAATATGAGCGCTTTGATTTCGAACCTTCAGATTACCGTAACGATTTATATTTCGAGTGAATTTGTAGAATTCAGTCCACAAAGATATTAATAAATCGACAGCAAAAAACGTTTGTACATTTAGTTCAAACGCCGTTTACGTAATACGTTTAAACGCCGCAATTTACTGAGCCGCGGGGCAATAAGTAGTGCCTTTGTGCAAATAACAGAGCTTGAAATTCACATTCGAGTTTATTCAGTCGATGATAACCACCACTTTATATTCACAAATTGCGTATCTCATATTAGCAATTCGAGAAATAAATATTAATATACTAGCTAACCCGTCCCTGCTTCGCACTTACGGTGACTGGCCTGTGGCACTTCGTAAATGAAGATCACATTAGTCCTATAAGGGTAAGATTCCGAAGGTGACCGCATACGACAACTGCAGACGCATGCAGCACATACAGCGTACCCATTACTTGTTAAACTCTAATACGGATAAAGGAGACCATTGATAAGTTGCAATTAATTACGCAAATCTGCTGTACGAGTAGTTGTCGTATGCGGTCGCCTTCGAAATCATACCTTTAAGCTTCGCGCGAGTGCAAGCAATTCGCTAACAATGTTCTATTGCAATCAGATAATGATGACAGCTGTTTTTAATACATTTAGCGATTATGATAGTAACTGATTTAAGCCTGCATTCCACTATACATATTATCCCGTTAAAATATACATTCGACCAATGTATCATCGCAATACGCCGAGGGAGAGGGAACCCTCTAAAATTAGTACGAGACGTCGGCAATGACTCACTTCGGAGCAGTATACAGATAAATGATCGTAAAATTAGTAATCTTAAGAATAGGTATACCTTAATAACAATATTAAATGTACTAGCACACTAAATCATCCGTAGCAGCTTCCACAATTATACCTGAGCTCCCAGTAAATTACTGCGGAGTGTATCTAGAGTAGGGTTGCCATACGTCCCCGTACGCCGGGACATGTCCCCGTTTGGGGCCTGGTGTCCCGGCGTCCCCGTCAATAAGCAAATTGTCCCGGTCAAACATTTTTAGTATTATATTAGAGTGCTGGACTTGGTTGGTAAACAGTAATATACCTACAATAAACGCGACTAAGTAGCTAGGCTATTAATACGTAGATAGAACGACGAAAGCGCTGATATTTTTCCATACATGAATATGTTAATGAGTAATAAAGACCCCGGGGCCAATGATTTTACGAGAAAAACGCGATGAAGGACAGATGGCGCTCATACTTCCAACGACATGCTGAATAAGCAGCAAGAGGTGCATCGACCAGACCTCTTTCCGAAACAAGGACTAGTGCCACCGATAACGCCTGCAGAAGTACAGACTCGGCCTCGACGAAATCCCCATCGAGGCTTGGAAGGCAATGGGTGCATTGGGTGCTCGTGGTGTGAGCATTCTAACAAATCTGTATAACCGCATACTTCTCACCGTGAGATCCTGAGCCAGTGGAGACTGAGCTTCATTACGCCAGTATTCAAAGGCAAGGGATCAGTTCAGGAGTGTGGTAGTAACCGCGGTATAAAGATAATGTCCCACACCATGAAGCTCTATGAACAGATAATCGACTCCCGGATCCGACAGGAAAGTACACTCTCGGAGTGTCAGTATGGGTTTCGTCCCGGGCACGGGATCATTGATCCGGTGTTCTCCCTAAGGATTGTGGTGAGGAAATACAGGGCGAAGAACACGCCCCTGCACTGCCTATTCTTAGACATGCAGAAGGCCTTCGACCGTGTTCCTCGCGCGGTGATCTGGTGGGTACTGTGGGCTAAGAGAGTTCCAGAGACCTACATTGACACCATCCAAGATATGTATCATGATTCTGGTTCCGTGGTTTGGAGTGCTTTTGGTGACTCAAAAGCCTTCCCCATCACCATCGGAGTACACCAAGGATCCGTCCTTAGTCCTTACTTGTTCAGCTCGGTATTAGACGTCTTGTTGGACAGTATCAGAAAACCACATAAGCAGCCTCCGTGGTTGATCATGTATGCTGATGATATTGCGCTGAAGGACGCGGACAGGAGCAGATTGGTGCAACACGGGCAAGTGTGGAAGGAAGCGCTTGAGAACGGTGGTATGAAGCTAAATGTAGCGATGACAGAAAGTTTAGCGTTAAACTCGACAGATATTTCACACCGGTCCGCATAAGCGATGATTCGGTTTAAGTACCTGGGATTTGTACTTCATGTGACCAGTGAAATCGACTACGACATCAGGGCACGCATTGCTTCCGCGTGGGCCAGGTGGTGAGAAATGACTGGCGTCACGGGTGATCCCAAAATGCCAGTCAGGTTGAAGGGGCAGGTCTATAAGACGATCATTAAGCCTGTCCTCTTACATGGTTGTGAGAGCAAGAGCGTAAGCAAGTAAGAGCTGCATGTCACGGAGATAAAAATGCCTTCATGTCCATGACATCGCGGATAAAATGCTCGAGAGCCGCCTTCGCTGGTGCGGCCACGTCTTGCGGCAACCGCCAGGATACGTGGGTAGCAAATGCCTGACAATGGCACCCCCGCCGGGTCCAGGTAGAAGGGATAGGCCCAAGAAGTCCTGGCTTGACGTCGTGGAGAGTGATATGCGTGCAAATGGTCTCACTACCATGGACGCCCAAGATCGTGTCAAGTGGAGGAGGAAAAGCCGGAAGGCGGACCCTGAGCTCCGGGGTCATCTTGGCCAGGGATACAATCGGGAGAAAGCGTCTACATGAAGATGATGTTTAACTTAATGTTGATTTCGTCAAAATATTTTGTACAATTATCAGAAGTTAATTCTGATAATTTTTCGCCTTTCAGAAAACATAGGAAGCCCGGGTCGCTGCCCGCTTGTTTAACGCTTGTTTAATAGCAGTGTTAAAAGTTGTTGTAATAAAAGTTCCTATTTTTCTACCTTTTCTAATTTTTCTTCAAATGTCCCCGTCTGGGTCCCCACACTTATGGCAACCCTAATCTAGAGCCTAACGCTGATGGAGATAAATCTCACTTAGAGGCACTTAGTTCCGTTCCACGGAGAATTTCCAAATGTTTCTTTTGCGGGTAAGTCATTTAATTCGAAATACTTCAAGTTATTGTTGATAATAAGTTCATTCTATAATAAAATAAAGTCTATAAAAAGGTAAAAAAATATCTCAGGCACTTCTACGCTGTGGATTACCTTTGAACGCTATTTGACTTTAACTGAGGGTAGCCATAGCAGAATTTTTTCGTACGACTTAGGTGGCATACAAACACACGGCCTACCTGATAGAAAGTGGTTACCGTAGCTTATGGATTCACTTGTACCATCGAACCTGTAACAGACAATTTCTGTGCCAAAGACAAAGCAGGACAAGCAGCTGTCTTCCCGCCGACAGCACAAAAACAGTCCAGCGGTAGAAAATTCAATTATTATTAGTAAGGGCAAGAATGCGCCCGCTTTTACGTGATTTAGTCCATTCTTGCTTGTTGCACACACACTCCATCGATATGACGACCTTAAATTTTAGTTAATTTACTAAAAAGTAAATTAAAACAATCTCAGCAAGCGAAAAAGTTATTCGGTCATTGACATGAAACATATACGAGTCTGTTGACTACAGGAGAGGTCGTAGATAAGGGGCGCGTCGCACACGGTCAGGTGGCCCAAGGGGCTCGTTGCGGGAACAATGCGTTTTACTGCGCCGGCCCCACGGTGGGCGCCATTTATACCCTGTAGCCCTGAATGGCGGTTGTTATGTTGTTTATATATTCGATCTTTGTTTTGTGGACAGAGTCGAATGTACACTAGTATAACATCACGCTAGTATTTCCCTAAGGTAAACTACGTAATATTAATCTAAGTATTTGGTTTTGTTGCATTTGGAAGAGAAAAATGGCGTTGTTTTATAAAAAAAGTTGGTCTTTCAATTTGTATTCGGATAGCGGCCTAATTTGTTTTGTCTAGTCCGGTCTAGTATATTTGTATAAAGCCTGCTTATCCAAAGCTTTTTTTATTATAGTGAGTCTGAAAACTTCTGCTCTTTTTAAAAATCGTCGTTCTTTAATCACTTGAGAAAACCGTGACAACCCAACAATTTTTCAACCTAGGCACCCGCTATGTAATTTGAACGTTCAATACCCAATTCCCGTTTAAAGGAATGAGTGTCTGTTCTTTTCGGGGTTGGAAGGTCGGATGGCAGTTGCTCCCTTAATAGTCCCTAATTCAGGCACCAGACTTGGAGTCACAAAATAGAAGATATCCATGTAACCAGGTCAACACTTACATTGAGAAGTAATAAATCGATGAAGTAATAAAATTCTTCTTAATAATTTTACGTTGATGATAGTATAAGTTCAGCCTATTTCGGTCCCATTAACGAAACAAACCTCTTAGTCGTATGAGGCACTTAGCGCCAAAACGTCATAGTAGTAAGAGGTAAACCAATTACGAGGCAGGTGAGACGCTTATTGAAGCGAAGTGTGGAGCCCCGGAGGGCCCTGCTGGGCGCCATTAGCGTTTAGTGCCAACTTACGACTTTCTATATACTCGAGATATGGTTATGACAATATGAGCAGTTTACTGACTAAGTGGGTTAAGATAGCAGATGATATTGAAGCAAAATATTAAGAGCTTAAATATATAGAGCTTAGCAGTTCGACTGGGGAAGTACCTCCACCCAACAGAATGCCGTATCGATAATATCCTCGTGTTGTGTTCCCGGCGGTGAGTAGGGTAGCCAGAGCTCACTGGGGAGGTTTTGTGCTGTCAGTGGGAAGACCAAAGGCTTGTCCTGCTTTGTCTTCTGCGCTGACGGCACAGAATCTCTCTGTTCTTACAGGGTCGGCAGCACGAGTGTGACTATCCTGGTGTTGCACATGTCCATAATAGAAAATACTGAACAGATGTGAATATGACTACAGTAAAGTAAATTATTTTCTGAATTTAAATTAATGCCAATCCATGTAAAGGTTAAATGCAAACAATGCAAATATGAACTGTTCGACAAACTGCTCTAGCAGTTTGGCGAAGAAAATTTTGTTAATATTATGTATCTATTATTATTGAATAAAATATATAAAATAAAATAAAACCACGGTAACAACTTTCCATCAGGTGGGGCGTATGCTTGTCTGCCACTTAAAAAAGCTTAGGAATTAATGATTTAATTATCCAGGTCATTGCCTATTACAGACCTTTTACTTTTAAATAATCAGTCATCATCATCATCAACCTCCTAGCGTTAACCCCGGTCACACCTTGAATTTCGCTGTGCCGGTTCACAGGTGAAAATTAGGCCCTAAGCCAATAATACTGGTGCCTCGTACACTAGCCTCTAAAGTTCTCTATAAATCAATCACTGTTATTGCTACACAATAATGTACCGATATCTGATTCTAGCCTACATTCCCAACTTGTCAAGTATAAATTCTTAAGTTTAACCGCGCTAGATAGCTGTAAAATTACCGGGTCACAGTCAATAAAACACCTTTTCTACTATAAAAAGTAATTATAAATTAAATATTAATATAACCAGCTTTCTAATATCTATAAAATCCATGTATTACCCGTGGTACAACCATTGATACAACTGGTTGTACCACAGGGCTTTTTTTTCCCGATGGATCAACTGGTTGTACCACAGGGTTTTTTTCCCGATGGATCAACCGTACGGTGGAACAACTAAAAACATTCCCTGTGATACAACTATAATTTAAAAGGATAACGTGGATAAGAATAGGAAATAAAATAAAAAAGAGATATATTATTGTTTATTTAGAATCATGTGATTGAAAACGGAATTGAGATTGAATATAAAACATTTCACGGCGACATTTCATTCTACGTCTTTTTCCTAAACAGCTCATAGATCACACGGGACGGTGGATTTTAGAGCTATTGTCGGTAGATGGAGATATATCTGGCGGACCCAAAAGTTGTCAGGCTCTCTTGAATGTTTAAACAAGTTTCCAGTTCGTATAAATTGATTTACACGTACCTTTTGACACCTTGATGTTCTTTTTTTATAATGTTTATTTTTGTAAAGTAAAGAACTCACCTATAAATAAAATGGTGATTCAGGCACTTTACAAAATTAGAATACTTTATAAAGAATAACCAAAATTACCAGTATTTATTTCTGTTAACCATAACCACAGAACAGATAACTCCATAACAGCTAAATCTAAATTGCTTGTGTTGTGGTGTGGGTTCACGTGGGTAGTGTAATAGCCTGGATTCTAGCCCAGGATCACTCGATCATAATCATGACTCCATAACCACTAAGCTACTTGGAACTTCCACGCAGATTGAGCAGTGGCAATATCAAAGTTATAATAACAAAATCAACTCCATTCAACCTACGTTTAGTTAATAATATTTCTAAACCATTTAAATCAATAACATTATCAATTGTGAACACGAAACAAATTTTTAACCAAACATTCATTGTATCGTGACATTTATCCCCCGAGTGTCAATCACAATTGAGAGCAAAGTGTCCAATAAAGATAAAGAGAATGAACATACAGAGCCTATTTAGAATTCAGCTTTGAGAACACTAGACACAAATTTACCTTTCAGAATATCTCAGCAGATCACCAATACACATTCGCGCTGCTTTAAAAGCACATAAACATTTATGTAGAAAGATATTCAGACACTTTTATCAAGTTAGTTTTACGGAGCAAAGTGAATAATTGATGTGAGCTAGATACCTGGTCGTCCCAGCTGACCCGGAGTGTTTTGGGCCAAGGTTTACTTATTCAGTGCTGTGGAGTTTTGTACTCCTGGTGAGGATGTAGCACTTTGGGAATAAATAAATAGCTCATGCGAGACGGCGGTCGTGGTTCAGATTATTCTCGAGGTTTTACTTATACAAGATAATTATGTTGTGATTTACTGAAACGCGAATATAGAAAGGAAATGAACATTTCATGATTTTGTTTGCTGAGCAACGATCGTTTTATATTATTTCAGTGATTCAAATGTAACCAAAGGAAATAAACATGAATGATATCGTTTCTTTGAAGTTTGGAGTACTGATTTGTGTAATACTTGTAGAATATATTTGTACTTTTGGATTTCAAACCTCAGGCCCATGGGTTCCATCTCGTTTCGACTTACTGGGTACATAGTATTGTACCGTGGTCCACTAGACTATACCTTAATTATGACAATATGTACGTCATTATTAAATGAAATATCTACGTACTATTTACCGTATCGCGATATGTGTAAGGTAGAGCTTAGATAGATTTTAGATTCAGTCTCTTGCAGTTTTTAATCAATAACAGTCTTCCTCTTAGCGTTAATTCTCAGTCGCATCCGAAGCTTTCAGCTCGGAGTCTGGGGTCCGCTTTTGCCAGTCTTAACTACGGATTTGGCTAGACCTCGATATTTTCTGTGAAGCGATTGCCATCTGACCTCCACATCCCAATGGTAACATTAGGCGATATCGAAGCTTTGCAGCTAGACTGTTTTTGGATTTTTGAGGGCTCCAACTACCCGTAACGACTGCCATAGATGTTCTTATGGCAACCGGGACCGACGGCTTAACGTGCTCTCCGAGGCACGACCAGACCAATGCAAATACCCATATTTCATGAACACAAATATTTGCAGTGAGCGGGGATCGAACCCACGCCTACTGCGTAGCGGCCGCGTTCACTACCGCTACGCCACGGAGGCTGTCCTTTTTAATCAATAACAGTAACTACTAATATTCCTCTTCATAAAAACTGGGTACACATCGGTAGTTTAATAGCCAGGATTCTACCCCAGGACCTCACCATCATGGGGACTACTACTTTACCATTGAGCTACCGATGCTTTTTTAATTAGGCCGGTACCACGATCAATTAAGTGACTAGGCATTTTCGGCACTTAATTACGATAGTTTACTCGCGTGACGTTTTCGATTGTACAGAGCTAAAAAATGGTAAGTGGCTATTAATTTAAATTGACAACGATAAGGCACTTAATGACAAAATTAATGTGAAACTCCCAGAAGAGATCTCACGCATTAACAAATTAAAATAAATTGATATTCTACGACATTCTATACAGCGCTATCTAGACCTGAAGCATATTATACAACATATGCCCAAAGTATGCATAGCTTGTGTTATGGGTTAATAGAACTTTTGTACTTTAAATATATATAAAATTGAACTGCCATTGGCTAATTAATTTTTGACATCCCGACAACTACCAAACGTTAACTTTAAAGGCATAAAATCAAGAAATTCTATTACGCATCTCTTTCCAATTCTAATTTACGTTCAAAATGTTCTAATTAAATTAATTATGCCAACTTAATGTCTAGAAGGAACTTCCTAAGTACACGTAATTACAGTTGAAGTAACAAGCTACTTAAGCAACTCAAACGACATCGTCTAAAAGCTAAGTCTTGTATCTAAATAAAGCATAATATTTTGTTTTGTCGCAAAGCGTAAACGGCGTGGGCGGATATTGGCGCCCAACATGGGACCCTTTGTGCCAACTACCTTCACAAAGCTGAACTAGGTTGATATTTTGTATTCTGTATATTATTGTTGGGCCGCGGCGTGAGATTAGCGGAACGACGAGTACTTGAGGCGAGGATATCGTTTTATATTCGCTGAGGGACTAACGTTAATACAGATGTTATATTTTCTTTTGGCAGTTTGGAAAAACTAGAAAGGAATATAAGAAAAAAGAGATATTATATTTTACCATTATGAACTGCTTCAACACATCTAATGACTATTTGTAAATACGAACTAACCAATAATATATTAGAACGGAGATGGATTGACGCACTGAACCTAAAAATAACTGAAATATGAAATATTTTCCAATTACAATATTAGTAATGTCGTAAGGAAGGTATTAACTATGGATGTGGATGGCTACAAGGGGAGAGGAAGACCTAAAACGAGGTGGATAGACTGTGTGAAAGATGATATGGTTAAGAAGGGAGTGAATGTTGAGATGACTGCAACTAGAGATGAATGGAAAAAGCATAGATGTTGCGCTGACTCCAAATAAACTTGGGATGAGGGCAGGAGGATGATGATGATATATTTTCCAATGCATTTTCCCAATTATTCTTATGTAATAAGTGGATCTTCTCAGATGACGAAATCATGTAAAACAAACTAGGCCCTCCATCAAGGATATCTTGTGACTTAGTCAACAGTATAAACCGAGTGTTTTTATTTACCTGTAGTTTATTTTTGGATAAAGATACGTCCCCAGCGGGGCGGGTCCCAATTTGAATAACAAACCAGCTTCCGCTAACGCCTCCGTACCGCACGCACAGCCGAAGCGCCGCGCGACCGGCGAATGGAGAATGTGCCAAACAAATACAATTCGTGTTGGGACTTGTTTGGGAACATTGCCTTTTACGAGCAGTCATATACCTGAACTGTTTTTAAACTAAGTATTGTGTTATTTGTTTTATTCAAGTGCTTAGTAGATAATATTTTCAGCCATAAAAGTAGTTTAATACGAATTCACAGAACATTTTAGCATTACAATAAACCTTAAAAAAATATAATCCAGAAAAGGCGTTATTGTAATCTGCTGACGATATCTTTCGATTTTGACGATTCTTTCTCTTTGCCACATTGTCATTGCAAACGAGTCTTAGAGTGGAGACTGCGAGAATGCAAACGGAATGTGGGACGCCTTAAAGCCAGAAGGACTAAGGACCTAAAGGTGACCGAAAGGTGGCTGGGACAGACTGGATGCGGAAGACGGAGGATTGGGAGAAATGGCGCACATTGGGAGAGGCCTATGTCCAATTGTCCAGCAGTGGACTGCAATAAGCTAACTAATAATGATGATGGTATTGTAAAACGGATTCATTTTGCATGGGATTTAAAAGTGGTTCGGATAGTTAGGTAACGTTTTTCTGACACGCATGGACTAGCGTGACCCAGGAAGTACCGCCTTCACTATTCATAACACTCTCACTGCGTCTATTGCGAAATTGCACTAAGTATATTGTCTTACTGTCGCTTGTACGTACATCTGATATCAACAATATAATTCTTAAAAGCTCTCACAACTCACAAAACCAATGTAGCCATTGGATACAAAAATACATGATCCCAAAACGCACAGTCCTTTTGTTTCAACATTGTACCACGTAGCGATGTTCACACGGCGAGGGAACCTGAACAAATACAACAAAATGTGGTACTATTCTCCATATTTGTGTTGCCCAAATAGGAATACAGTAGACGCAGCTCCAGAACACGATGATACAAACCAAATAAGTTCATCTGACGTGAGAGGAATATTATCTGCAAGACATCGAAAAAAACAGCATCAAAATCTATACCTATCGTCTTAATAGAAACGAAGGAGGAACGACCATCGCGACATAAGTAATATAAAAAAATCTGTTGTAATAAAACCACTTTTTAACGAACTTTTTCGCGATTAATTTGTTATAATTTACTTTTAGTACGAAGTTTCGGCTACTTTTCAGCAGCCATGGTCGCGGTTTTATTTCAATGAGTGATATTCGCGTGAACTTCCGAAAATATAAAAAAAAATCGATAATAAACTATCGGCTTAAAAGAAACGAAGGAGAACCCCAGTTTTGCGCCTGACTTCGAAAGATCGACAGAAACTTAACCTACGAAATCTTTAGGTGTATTACTTTACAATTACAGAAACCACCTTTGACACTACCGGTGGTGTCATGGGGAAGAATATTACCCTTGACTCTACCCATGGAGTAGTGCCACGGGCATTGATTTAAATGTTACTTAATAAGTGCCACGGGGCAGTCACCGCATTTCTGGCCAAAAATTGTGCCAACGTTCAGAAATGCACCATGCCTGTGATAGTGGTGAAGAAATCTATATTTAGCGTACTTTATAAGTTTTTCAACAAGTTTTTATCACTCACAAATTTTAAGAAAATTCCGTATTCTTATTATATGAATGGTCTGTAATAGCGTGTATAATGTGATATTTGCTTTGACTGTATTGTATGCTGCGGGTCAAAATAGATATATTTTTCTTTTTCTTTATTCCAATTTAAATATCTGAAGATGTATGTTGTCTGGAGAGACTTGGCAAAACATTTCCCGCGACTAGAAGGCTGTATATTATTTTTCACAAAGAATTCATATTGCCTTTCAGCTTGGCAACGATGCCAGCCTTCTGGGAACATCGCTAGTCGGTTGGGAGGCGGAGGAATTTTATGACTCGTATTTTTTTGTTTGTTTTTGTTGTGGTTGCTTTATGATAGCTCTGTGGTGGAGCAGTAGAGCGATCGACTGCTAAGTCAAAGGTCGCGGGTTCGATTGAAAAGTTGTCAGAACAAATAAAATTATGAAATAGGCTCAAACTGACATCGGTAGCGAAATACCCTCGACCCGGTAGAATAAAATGGATACAATAAAAATTGGATAAAAAATATTGGAGTCATCTAAAATTCTTATAGTCGCCCTAAGACGAACTGTATGGAATTTCGAATATTCAGGTAGCCAGGTAGCTTAGTAGGTTGTTCAGAGTATTCCCCTAGACGCAGGTACAAGCTAGTTAAGCTATGCTTACTTCGGGGCCTATTATATTAATATTAATAAAATTGATGATCATCCAGTTGACGTTATCCAAGTTAAATGAATGAATGAATGTATGAAGAATGAAAGAACGGATGAATGAATGAATGATCATACCGGTTGGATCACGCATGAAGGAACAAGGCCATCTTCTGCCCCATGAGGAAATAATATAGTGCGAAATTCGTTGTTATAATTTTGTGCACAAAAATATGGACGATTTACACGAAACGTGTCACACGTGCGGGACGCCGCCGGATTCGTGTTTGAGGCAGCGGATGGCCTAATACCGTCAAATACCCACACAATAAATTACATCTTGGTCCCCACAGTTATGGTACGGACCCGTAACTGTGGGTCTGAAATAATGAGGAACATCTACATTATGAGGGAAAAGAGGACAGAGGGTACGCGACCAAACTCAGCAGTGCTGATTTTTTTTTTTATCAGTTATGGCTCACGTTTGACCTCAATCACGCGTGTTGGTGAATGATGATAATGGTTTAATCTGGGAGAGCCATTTAACCTGAAAGATTTTCTGGAATAAAAGGGTTCATATGGTTCCATTAGTAATGATGAGTTGCTTTGCCTTTTTTTTCACTTTTGTTCTATTTGCGATAACAGATTATTTATACCACATAAGCAGACAAGCACCCGACCCAGCTGATGGGAGTGAAAATTGATGGGAGTGGTTACCGTGGCCTATGGACGTATGCAACACCAGGGGCGTTACACTCGTGCACCCCCTGGTATATTTGACTATATTTAAAAATTGCATTTTGTAACAGTTCTAAATAATTACAATTTGCTGCAGAATTTTGAACCAATATTTCTTCCGCTAGAAACAGTACGTCGCAAATAATCAGCATGTTTTACACCAAAACGCCCTTACAATAATATTGATAAAAAACATCGTTAAGGCTCTCTCTAAACAAAAGCGTGAAGTAGCTCTCGTCGCAAGTACCACCGACATAAAACGCAGCTCTTAATAATTGTCAAACAAAACATTTATTGTCCTACCCTTCACGACACATGACAAACGACTTTAGACCTTACCACCCACACTTTACAATTCAATTTCATTGTACAGCTGACCAATGTTAATGAGTTTTTTCATGTCTTAATCAGAAATAATTTTAACTTTATTTACATAGAAATAGAGTTGATATTACTGTGGCAGATGTTGTGGTTATTCAAAGAACCCAAGGGAAATTATTTCAATAACGGGCCAGCAAATATTGTGCTGTCTGGGTCGTGTGAGTTTGAAGGATTAGATGTAATGAATAAGACTTTGAGATGCACTGAGTTTTTAGAATTATTTTAATGAAACGCGTTCGTATTTAGCTCGTGATAGAGCTTATTGCCGCCAATGGGGCACTTTTTTAGGTAATTTAGTAGTACCATATTCTTTGCAATGATTTAAGTAATATGGCTATATTGAATTTATTTGCTTCCCCCGTATAGTATTTACTTTGTTGGAGCACCTTTGTTTAAACAAAATTACTTCGATAGTGCGGTCTAGTGTCCACAGAATAGATTTAGTACTCTAGTGACAGTCCAGTCCAGTGAAAATGACAATATTCAAAAGAAAATCTAAGATATAAAAATCGTATAAAATGAAAAAAGGGTATTCATAGTACCTACTTTGTTTTTACGAGTATGTTGGAAATTCAAATAGGACAAAAATAAGTAATAGGTATGCTAGTACGTACTCATAATATTTCGTCGGAGCGTCTCTTTATTATTTAAATTAGGACTAAGTTTTCTAAATTGAAAAAAAAAGAATACGCTAAAATTAAACTTTTAGGTTTTTTGGAATGTACCGAATTTGAATATTTCCGCGATATTTAAGCGTCATCTAGACGGGGAGAGATTCTCGCACGTTTCGGTCTGAAAAATCGTACGCGACTATCACCAGCAATAATCGCTATACCAATATCGTATTAAAATGTTTACACACAGGCAAGCACTAAATTCTCGCCTACGATTATATCATATGAGACTCGCATGTGACAAAACCGCTTATATTATATTTGACATACGATTATTGCTTAAAAATTCTGGTTTGGACTGACACTACCAAACGTCAAATGCGAGGCAATTCTCGCCAGGCGTGGCCGAGCGAGCGGCAATTGTTTCTGCGAATGTTTAGACGACGCGAGATTTGTCTGTCCTTTCGATAATCGAATCTTGCGGGCGAGAAACTGTCCTCGTCTAAATGACGCCTTAAGAAATCAAGTACTTCAACTCAATCCAGAATTCTATTACCAACCTTACAAAAAAAAAGTTCCAAATGTGATTGGACAGTTTCATATTTAATGAAGTATATAACTCCGAGCCGCGCCGGGCCGGGCGAGAGCGCCGGATGTCAACGAATTTGACGGCGTTCAGACCTGTCCGGTCACTTTGCCGGCTCGTAAAATTTGCAAAGTTTTTTGATAAAGGTAGAGACACACTGTACGTTGAAAGATATTTATTTTAATAAATATTTGCGTTCAAGATAGCCCCTTAGACCAGTATTACTCGTACCAGTACCCACTGAGAGATCTGTAGAGCGAACTAGTACACAATACCTCATCAGACATAAGCTACTTCAATTCCGTTTCAGTTAATTATTTTAAGCTTATTTTATAGTGCAGAAATTTCCTCGAACTCCCAGCTGGAGCCGGTGGGGTCGGCTATGTCCAAAGTCGGCCTCGAAGCGGCTAAAACCGCATGTCATCTTGGGCCATCAGTTACCGAAAGTAAGATTGCGAGGTATTTTTTTAATCTTTATTTATTTGTAGAACTTTTATCTAATGACATGGCTGGCAGTCCTATTGTAACAAAACAATAAGATTTATTTTAACTTGATCAACGACATAGCAATGTTTTACAAGTTCAACAACGCACACCTTAAACTATGTCTTGTTACTAGAACCCCTTTTCATCAAATGGCTCTTTGGGCTAGATAACTGGGCGCTCAATAGCATATTATAGAGGAATAGAAATTAATTCAATTTTAACTACAAACCAAAAGAAATCAACGATATTCATTTTTCTACATCATTTCAAATTATAATGCATCGCCAGAACCTTTGAGTCATGAATATTATGTAAATACAGCCAGTTCCTACCGCCATAGTGTGTCCGTAGCCTAACGCGGCATATTGTATTAGCTCCATCGCATTCTGCTCGCGCAAAAAGCGTTATTACGTTATGCAGGGTGTTGTCCTCGAGTTGGAATCCTGTCATTGAGTTATAGAGGGTGTTGCGAAGTGTTAACACCATTTGGGAGAGTCTCGTTTACATAAATGGGGCTTGTTAGAAGCATGATTTTTGTTTTAAGTTCAGAGTTCAGCTCATTTTGGTGGATGACTGTCGTGTTTTATTAAAAAATATTTTCAAGGCATATATACAATGGCTCGAGTCAATATTAGTGCCCGGAATACGGCAATAAGCTTACCCCCTATTACGTGGGATCGAATACAAAACGCGGAGTTTGATCCCCGCTCAGTGCAAATATTTGTATGCATGTATATGGTTATTTGCATTGGTTTGGGTGTTTCTATGTATAATATGTATGTATTTACAAAAAAAATGTATCTAAGTATGTTTATACGTATTCTAGAATCCATAACACAAGCTAGTTAAGCTATGCTTACTTTGGGCCTGGATAGCGATGTGTAGAATGTCCTACAATATTAAAAAAAAATGATTGATGAAATGTGGGTGTTAATTGACCTCTGCTTAACCCTCCTGGTATAAAGGCGTGATTATATGACGATGATAATAAAAACAGCATAAGAATATCTTAATTCATCAGATTCTCATATTCAGATTGCGTAGAGAAAAATAAATACAGCGCTTATGAATTTCAAAAACATTTGCCTACTCAGCCAACCCCATCTGGAGATATACAAATTCTTCCATAAATGAAAAAAGCAAATCGTCATAACTTCAAGTTATTATTCACAGTAAAGTGTTGCAGTCACATAACGCGGTGCGTTTAGTGCGCGTTAACGTAATATTGATAACGTAATTCGGGGCGAGAACACGCACGACACGCGACATACACCATAGTACATTTACAAACCGACTTCTGAAAGGAAGCTCGCATTTTTGTGCATGTTTAAAACGAAATAAAATTACTATTAGAACTCGGTAGACCGATATATGGATACCCAAAACAATACATGGTAAATATTCTGATAGTTCTAGAGCTAGTAGTAATGTGAACGACCATGAAAGTTTAAATACCGAAATAGGTAACTAAAGTATTGAATGAAGCAATGTGTCATCATCGTTATGTAGACGCATTTGCCTGATTGCATCTGAGGCCAAGATGACCTCAGAGCTCAGGGTGCAAGAGTATATCGCATTTATCTTGGTCTACGTTGCGTTTACACTTACGAGTATTACAGTTCATAATAAAAGTAATATGAAATTTCATGTACAATCTAAAAATTATAAAGAACTGAATTTGATTGTTTATATACTTATTTACTTACTTTGGGAAATAAAAATATTGAAAAGTCGTAGTTTCGATATAGTTAGGCAATATCTTATTTTGAAAGGCATATTTTTTCAGAACAAACTCTCTTTTTCCGCTATGGATCAGTAGTACTACTGATTAGTACAACTGGTAGTACAAATGATACATTATTGTATCACTAGTATAAGCAGTATTGGGACGGACGAACTTGTCAAATAGTCTATTATAGCTGAATAGTTCGTTCACTTCTCGATTTAATATCACCATTACCGACGGTTCACAGGTTTTCGAGCGCGCGACGCGCGACGCCATTAGGTCGCGTCGTCCGCGCGAGTAACTGTCGCGACAATGTTGTATCGGAATTTCCCAAGCGTTTAATGGATCAACCGCTGAATATAAAATGAAGAGATATAATCCGCAGTTATTGCTATTATCAAAAGTGCTTAAGTTTTGCCCTGCCATAGATTTTCCAAGCGACTACGATATGAGGTTCTTTAAGAAGGGCTTTGGAAAGTTTCTTCAGGGTCGGCAGCACGTAACCACAGAACAGATAATAGTACTAGCGACGTAACGCTCCTGGCCCTCTATTCTGCTAAAGCAACACCACTGTCGTGCCACAGTCTCTGCAAATATTGGCATTAAATTTTAAACTCCATTGCTATAAAATTAAAGTCCAAAATTAAATGACAATATTTTCATTACACGCTTTCGTTCACTCTACAAAAAGCCATTTAATATTAAACTTTAACTGCATTACTTTAGAGGCTAAAATCAAATGGAATTTTCTCGCAGTCTCGGTGATGTGACAGTGGTTGTACTTTAGCGGAATCGAGGACCTGGTGTTGCATACGTCCATAGGCCACGGTAACCCCTTCCCATCAGGTGGACCGTGCGCTTGTCTGCCACCTAAGTGGTATAAAAAAACCGTACAAGGGGTTCAAACATTCAGCTCGTAAGTACGAAGCAAGTATTCTAAAAATCGTGTTTTACTGATAACAGACTGTTAGCTTTTATGATGGACTCCTGAAGGTCACCGGAGCCTCACTGGACAGTGATTAAATAGTTCAGTGAGCACGCAAGAGGTCTGCGGTGATAGTGCTATCGCCTCGACCCACGTGGTCGTGACGTCGACACGTGATTTATGACTATACACCATTTTATGACCATGATATGAATCTTTGTGTTGTTTGTTGCCTATATAAACAATAGTAGGTATATATATACATACATATACTCACGCCTGTAAGCCCCCGAAGGGCTAGGCAGAGGTGTATAAATCATCCACATTTCGCCAATTATGATTTTCGATCCCACGTAATAGGGGGCGAGCCTATTGCCGTCAAGCGGGCACTTATTGATGGGCTGTATGTTTACTGTCAGATGGAGAACAGCCCTATCACTTAGTCGCCTTCTACGACACCCACAGGAAGAGATAGAGTGACCCTATTCTACTGTGGGGTTTCGTATGCAAGAAAATCTCATATACTCGAAAATAACGTTCATCTGATAGATCTAAAACAGTAAAACAGTCTCTGTGGCGGTAGTGAACTCGACTACTACGCAGGAGGCGCGGGTTCGATCCCCGCTCAGTGCAAATATTTATATGCGTGAATATGTCTATTTGCATTGGTCTGGGTTTCTATGTATAATATTTTGTATTTATAAAAAATAAATATAAAAAATAAGTATGTTTGTTTATCCTCATTCTAGATCTCATACACAAGCTAGTAAGCTATGCTTACTTTAGGTCTAGATGCGTTGTGTAAAATAACGTAGAATACTTATTTATTTATCTAGGTGACCAGATCGATCCGTGCCATAGATGTTCGTTTCGTATGACAACCGGGACCGACGACGATTTGAAGTGCTCTCCGAGGCACGACCAGACCAATGCATACAAATACGCCACAGAGGCTCTTAATACAAATACATCAAGTGACCTTTCCGCTGCCTTCTACTATCAAGTCGCCACAAATATTTATAGACAAGTTCCAGCTCGTATTCCCAACTTGACCATCACTTGACTACGTAAAGAGTTTGGACCCCCATCTGACATGTTCGACACCACCTGCCAGTCCGCCACAGTCAAATCTATCATACACACGGGACTGGCTATCCTAGCTTCAAATTAAACAGACGGGCCACATTAACGCTGCAGTAAGGATACAAAAAGTTGCTCAAATTCACCGCTATGATCTTTGGCACAGCGGTAGTTCCGGTTGCATCCAAAGCTTGTCCTACTTTGGAGCCCAATGTCCGCTTTCGTTCTTCTTTCTTACTCTTGATGTGGCTTTCTTTGCGGGAACGACTGCCGTCTGGCCTTCCAATCCCGAGAGGAATGCCTTGTCTGTCAAAAACGGGTGTATCGGCTAGTAGGTGAGATTGGCTTAGACATGGAATATCTAGGTGTAGTCTACATATACGAGTATACTTCTCAGGCTAACCACTATATTAACTCATAATACCTCTTTTCCGAGATTTTGCATTCAGTTTACCATCGGGCGAGGTGACGTCAAATGGACGTGTTCTATACATATAAAACAACTAAGTGTGAATGAGCATTGATAACAAGAATTTACAATAGCCATAAAAAGCTCTAACTCATTGTAAAGATTGTGTATAAGAGTCGTAACTGTTAGGCCACATAAAGTGGCCCGCCTGCAACCAGAACTCATTTATAATGAATATCCGTTCCTGTAGAGATTAGTCGCGCGCATGACTAAACTGAGATGTAGGGCAAGCACACAGACTGGCACAATATGGACACCAACATTCCTGCACCATGGAATAAATTCCCCTATTCCATCTATCCCTACCAGCTTATCCCTACTAGTAGGGATACTTTTCCACCTATCTCCACTAGAAAGATGCACACTTGCGGACAAAATTCAAGTAGTTCGAATGTTTTTAACCGACTTCAAAAAAGAAGGAGGTTCTCAATTCGTCGGAATTTTTTTTTGAACAAATTGAAATGCTCGTATCATGATAATGAACCGTTGTATTATGCATGGAAAAAGAGGAGGTTCTCAATTCCCCTTTGAATTGAAATAAGATTCAATGCTATTTCATTGCGATTTATTTGGTGTATGATTTACACTGAGCCCGACGACGTATCGAAAGACAATAATAATATGATGGTTGTCTCATAGGTTGTAGCGTAAGTTATTTCAAGACAACACCACAAAATCGCAATTGAATCCATAATTTTTTTTGTTTTCTTAATATATAGAACACGTCAATTTAACTTCACCTCACCTGATGGTAAGCTAAAGGCAAAGTCTCGGAAAAGTGGCACTCAGCTTGACAGCCTCATCAGATGCATTTTCACGCCCGCTTTAAGGACCTTTCCATCTTCCGGGAACAGGGGAAGGCCGTGAACTGTTGTTTCATCAAATTCCTACCACAAGCAAAATGTGTATTTCAAATAGTTTTAATCTAGAGAGCGCTATGCAATGTTTAAAACACACAGCTATGGCTTCAAACAATGTAACTTTTAAATGAAACTGACATATTTCAAATCTTGTTATAAAAATCCCTCCGTATCCGGCAGCGCAGTGTCCCTACTCAGCTGTCGGGAGCTGCGGGTCCTTCGTTCCTTCGCCGGAAAGTTAACAGACGCTTGAAATTTTCGACATTGTTGGAATATTAATGTTAGGATATCGGAATGTTGTGTTATAACGGCGCAGTTTTATTACCAACTGCCGTGTGATACGCACCTTGTGGTAAGCGGCTACCACTGTCTATGTAGCCACTAACCTAGACGGGGATAGACACGGAGATAGGACACGACAGTATTGCTGTCCCAATTGAGCAGTCCGACTGGGGAAGTACCTCCGCCCTACAGAATGCCGCGGGAATAATAACCTCGTGTTGTGTTCCCGGCGGTGAGTAGGTAGCCAGAGCTCACTGGAGAGTTTTTGTGCTGTCAGTGGGAAGAGCAAAGGCTTGTCCTGCTTTGTCTTCTTCTTCTTCATCCTAGCGTTAATTCCCAGTCGCATCCGAAGCTTTTCACCTTGGAGTCTGGGGTCCGCTTTACCAGCCTTAACTACAGATTTGGCTAGACATCGATATTTTCCGTGAACTCCACGACCCAATGGTAACATTAGGCGATATCGAAGCTTTGCAGCTAGACCGTTGTTTTTGGACTTTTTAGGGCTCCAACTACCCGTAACGACTGCCATAGATGTTCTTGTGGCAACCGGGATCGACGGCTAACGTGCTCTCCGAGGCACGACCAGACCAATGTCAATACCCATATTTTATGAACACAAATATTTGCACTGAGCGGGGATCGAACCCGCGTCTCCTGCGTAGCGGCCGCGTTCACTACCACTACGCCACGGAGGCTGTCCTGCTTCTTCGCTGACGGCACAGAAACTCTGTTCTTACAGGGTTGGCAGCACGAGTGTATGTATGGGATGTTGTTTGTAATAGTGATGATGACCCTCTTTCCCGAGACTTTGCCTTCAGCTTGCCATTGGGTGAGGTGAAGTCATATTGACGTGTCCTATATAAAAATACCTCACGCTTCTCTACCGCCACTAGGATAAGCAGAGACCATAGTCCCTTTATTTCACTGAATGGTGGATTACAATCAGACCAAATGATGGACGAGTGCAAAAAAGATAGAAGATAGAAGAGAGAGAGAAAGAGAGAGAGAGAGAGAGAGAGAAAATAAAGATACATACAGGCAGTGGATACCTCGGTATACCTCAGCATCCCAACGGTAATAAAAATGTCTCGATTCGAACGACCTACTTTAGAACTCACAAGACTAGTTAGCATAGCCAAAGCGTTCAAATATGTACTACGCAATTCACGACCTATGACCACAGACCGGTGCCCAGTTAGGCCAACTCAATTAAGAGCGGGAACACTCCCGGGAATATCGCCATTAGTGGGAAGCACTAGGCGGACCTGCGAATGAAGATGGGAATATAAATACTAAAGAGCTCATCTCATTGTAACTAATGAATCTATTCAGAGCTTTGGGTACAGGTCGCACGGTGAGCGGGAAGCGACTAGCGTTTTGCTTAGGTAATAAACGCCTTCCTTTGACCTTCAAACACTGCTGCCACCAAGTTCGCCAGTGTTTAAGAATTGCAGCAGTGGTTTTTCTTACACAGAATTCGATGACCTTTCAGATGTGCCAGGTTTTATCTCGTAGTCTTATCGCAATACACCGATATTTTTCGGTTTTTTCAAAACGGATTCTTGGTATCACCACCAGGGTCTTTAAGCGGGTGATCCATTAATGTACCAAACAGTCTAATCTCAACGTTAGCGAAGTCATGGCGTGTTCTTAGACGGAGTTACTTCGTTAACTGGGTATACTATAACATCAGGAGAAAGAATTTATTAAAATAAAATCAATAAATTCGAAGAGCCAGCGAGCAAATTCGTCGGTTTTTAAGTCCGCAGACTTTTATGTGCTCCATTAGCGGTTTAAACACCTTTGGCTCGCGAGTTCGTTGGCGTACCAGCGGTTTGCTCGCAAGTGGTTCCCCCCTTTAATCTTGCAGCATAGCCATTTCGTGTTCTCCAATTAAAAATGCGTCTAATGATATACGTGTCATCGAGGAATCTGATCAGACTCGAGTTAGTGTAATCGGCTCTTACTCTATGTCTGACATTTCGACCCGGTTGGGATTTGACGTTTATGGTTTACGTTGACGACTGACATATACGTCAAAACTCATTACCCATACATTTGTCATATTATTCTACAACTAGCTGACCCGGCGAAATTCGTACCGCCATATTTTCCGCCCGCGTGGTATTCAGATCTCGTTCCCGCTGTATATCTCTAAATTTATCAGTGTTTCTCTACAATATTATGCATGTATTATACATATTTTATTAACCTTCCTCTTGAATCACTCTATCTATTAAAAAAAACCGCTTCAAAATCCGTTGCGTAATTTTGAAGATTTAAGCATACATAGGGACGGACAGACAGCGATAGCGACTTTGTTTTATAATATGTAGTGATATAGTGATACGCCGATCAACGAATTGCCACTTGTGTACGGGGTCTGCTAACTTTCCTCGCTCGCTACTCGCTGGCAGTGAGACCAGAGCCTGAGCGACTACCACATTAGCGGCTACTAATTAACGTTATTATGTTTCAGCAATCAAGCGTAACGGATATAGAATAGCGACGCCGCCATTGTATTATAATTAAAGGAGCGCTTCGTTAGGCAACCGCGCTACACTCCTACTAGCTCCCCCCCCCCTCCCCCCGGCCCATGCTGACGAACAAACGTTCCCATGTTCTTCGTCTCCGTATTGTTAGTTCAATTACACCACATTGGGTCCTAATTGAATTTTGTTTTTGAGGTGTTTTAAAAAAAAGTACCTACTTATAATTCAGGGTAAGATATAAGCCTAACAATCGATCAAATTAGCCTATTGAAGTCCTAAAGTGGAGACCGCGAGAAGGAAAACGGAAGGTGGGACGCCCCCTAGCCAGGTGGACTGACGACCTGAAAAAGTGCTGGGACAGATTGCATGCGGAAGGCGGAGGATCGGCAAACGTGGCGCACATTGGGAGAGGCCTAAATCCAGCAGTGGACTGCAATAGGTTAAATCTGAGGGGCTTGTGGCCAAGTGGTAGACGTTGAAACCCTTACGTGCCTCAGAGCCATATACAAACACCTATGGCAGTCGTTCCGAATAGTTGTATCCCCAAAAAAGTCCGGCAACTGGTCTAACTACAGGACTTCGATATGATCACCAGTATTCATTCCTCTTGATCGTAAGGCCGAATTCCTTAACCATCTAACCACGAAGCGTCAACAGCCATGGACAAATGAAAACTGACATGGCAGTAGCTCAGAGAATTTGAACTCATTCTGAAGAAAACTAAACTCATAAAAATTCATTTTCACCGTTAGTGCTTTTATGGAGATTCTGCACAGTTTAAAAAATGGAACTTTCTTACTTAGAGTATAATAAATTCAGATTTCCTGTCAAGGGCATCCCTTGCCGGTAGTACCACAGAGCAAGCGAAGGACGTTGGATTCATATTTTTTATACTACTTAGGACGCAGACGCTTGTCTGCGTCCCACCACGGCCCACCTGGTTGAAAGTGGTTACCGTGGCCTATGGACGAGTGCTACACCAGGGGAGTCACACTCGTGCTGCCGACCCTGTAAGAACAGAGAGGTTATGTGCCGTCAGCGCAGTAGACAAGCATTACAAGCCTTTGGTCTTCCCACTCACAGCACAGAACCTCTCCAGTGAGCTCTGGCTATCCTATTCACAGGGAACACAATACGTGGTTATTATACCCGCTGTATTCTGTAGGGCAGAGGTACTTCCTCAGTCGGACTGCTCAATTGGAACGATAATACCGTCATGTACCTACATTTAATATAAAAGCCAGAGCATACACTTAACGTCAATATAAAGTAGTGTAGAGTAATACTCATTCTATACATTCACTAAAACTTTTCATCTCAGTTAAGCTTGCCGCTCTATTTCAATACCATCTCAAAAAGAACCTGACTTACTAACATCACTCCTCTTTTGTCTATGTCAGACGTTGTAAAAGCATTCATAAACTTATTTAAATAATAACAAAAGCTTTTCCTTAACAGCATGGCTAAGTACCTGAAACAAAAAAAAACATTATAAGCATCATAGATAACAATGATGGCCGTCTATGTCTATGGTAGCTTTGGCAGCGTGCCAGTCAGTCGCGCCCCGACCGCCGCCGTGAGCCAACGTCTGTCCATTATCCACCCATTATCTGCATATAAAATACGACAGAGATAAAAGTGTTTAGTATCTCTTCTATGGGGTTTAATCGTTAAGTTGTTATTTTGTTTATTATTGCTGTTTAGTCTAGTTGACAAAGGCTACCTTGAAGGATATGATGAAGAGATGTATGAAAGTTTGTAATTTTCGAATACTTATAAACTACATAAAAAATTATTTTAAGCTTGACAATAAATACATAGTTATTTATTTCGGGCCCGATTCACTAATTTTACGTTTAAGTTTTTGTGCGTTTGTGACTTCTAAAACGTAACGTACCATTTCGATGAGTAAAACTATAGTTTTATTTGTGGTTTTTCGGTAAAGAAGAAAACGTAAGTATATTATATGACATATGACAAGCATGCTAGACCAAAAAAAAAACTATAATTATTTATTGTTCTGCCAAGTTTTACTTTGTTAGATCTTACTGAATACCACGTTTTACGTTATCGAAATGGAAGTCACGCGTATACGAAACGTGGCGTTAGTGAATCGGGCCCCTGTTTCTAAATAAAAATAAATAAATAATAATAAATAATATTTAGTCAGGATAACCGACAATCATGAGGACGGAGTCGCAAGCAATAGCTAGTACAATACATATTTGATTTATTTATACATAAACGGGGCTTAAAAGTCGGCCGCAGATTTTCTGCGGTGCGCGCGTCACAATAAAGGGATCAGGATGAATTAAAACGTTCAAACAGATATCACGTGCGCATATTATTTGTAATTCGTTCTCACAAAGGCTTACCTTCTGTACTTGGCAGCATAATTATAATGTTTAATGAGAAATTGTTTTTTTTCTACGTAATCGACATTAGGAGCACTTTTATACTTATTAGCTACTAGCTGACCCGGCGAACTTCGTACCGCCATATTTTCTGATCCCGTTCCCGCTGCATATCTCTAAATTTATCAGTGTTTCTCTACAATATTATGCATGTATTATACATATAAACCTTCCTCTTGAATCACTCTATCTATTAAAGAAAACCGCTTCAAAATCCGTTGCGTAGTTTTAAGATTTAAGCATACATAGGGACGGACAGACAGCGACAGCGACTTTGTTTCCCGCTACCCATGGGATCCTATACCCGGCATAAAATGTAGCCTATATTATGTTATTCCAGAATAGTCCCTCCTTCGAGCCGGATTTTCCATATTTCGAACTTTCATAGGGAACCGCATCGACCTGTGAAGACACCTGGAAAAAAGTGTTTTCGGAAAAAATGTCCCTTACTGGGTTTTGAATTTGGGCAGCCGCGCGGGTGTATTTATTTTGTTATACAACTTTTTATTAAAAGAGGTACACTGAATTCTATTAAAGGTACACTGAGGTACACAGCGAGTGTATATAATATCAAAAAAGAAATGGCGAAATTAGCGTCTCCTAAAAGAAATAAAAGTACACCCGCGGTCTAAACGTTTGGACCGCGGGTGTATTTATTTTGTTAAACAACTTTTTATTAAAAGAGGTACACTGAATTCTATTAAAGGTACACTGAGGTACACTATAGGTACTATCATCCTGTAAGAAATCAGCAGAATTCTGATCGGTACACCCGCGGTCCAAACGCTCACATACATACATACGCGCGTAACACATTACCCTCGCTGGCGCAGTCGGGTCAAAAGTACTTCTTGACATAGCGGATTGAAAGCAACGAGGTGAACACAAACAACACATCGATGATGATGATGATGATGATGATGATGATATTTACGACAGACGAATAAACAAAATTGTAAAAGAGTTATCAACAGTTTTTTTTATACCACTTAGGTGGCAGATAAGTACACGGCCCACCTGATGGAAAGTGGTTACCGTGGCCTATGGAGTACACTTAAGGTGATTACATACGCCAATGACTTTGACCATACAAATGCTTAAGGTCATTTGCTCATATTTGAACCGTAAAAATCAGTAAAACTAATTTTAATAGATATTTTTATAGGCGACGCACGGTTACTAACTGAGAAGGTCACGTCAAGCTAATACACTTATTTAACATACTTACATGTGAAATTTTAGATTATTTGGATACATATTGTAGAAAATATTTGGTTTCATAAGAAAGAGTAGAGTGATGTTCAGAGCCTCTTTTCAACCATTTCCTCCTTTTTTATTTAATTTATGAAAAGGAGAAGTTACTCTTTATATTCTGTAGTATGCAGGCATATAAATTCCAGACCTGTAGGTTTTATAGTTAAAAAGAAAAACGGTTTCGAAAATACCGATTTTTCGATGCTGATCTGATTCGGGGCCTTAAACC
Organism: Eilema depressum; assembly: GCA_914767945.1. NCBI lineage: Eukaryota > Metazoa > Arthropoda > Insecta > Lepidoptera > Erebidae > Eilema > Eilema depressum. Next base: position 300,597 of record OU612040.1, read on the forward strand.
ATAAAAATTTAGGATTACATGATCCAAATTATACTGTGCGGCTATATCTTGTGCAAGCCAAGATAATTCTCCGTACCCAGTCCCAGTACATACAAATACAAAGCGATAAAGAGACAGATCTCGCAGCAAGGGTCATGACCCCTGGATAATCTTCTGGAGGCATCCATTCCGCCAGGGTCCACGGTGGCTAATAACATGCAAATGTTACAGTACAACCACGCGGCCGCGAGTAATGGCCGCGATTTGTCTGGCTCGGGAACGTTAAGACACATTGTGCTGCATAAATAACTGACGGACGGCAGAGGAATATTTAGATTGCACATTTTATTTAGTAAAAAACTAAGTTTAATTTTATTAAACTTCTTCAAAGTAATAAATATGTACCGAACTTATTATACAGTTAGGTAAATTATCTATACATATAAAAGCTCAATACCGTGCCTCGGAGAGCATGTTAAGCCGTCGGTCCCGATTGCCATGGGAACATCTATGGCAGTCGTTACGGGTAGTTGGAGCCCTAAAAATTCCAAAAACAACGGTCTAGCTGCAAAGCTTCGATATCGCCTAATGTTACCATTGGGTTGTGGAGGTCAGATGGCAATCGCTTCGCGGAAAAATATCGAGGTCTAGCCAAATCCGTAGTTAAGACTGGTAAAGCAGACCCATGCCCATGCGTACGAAGTCGCAGGCGGCCTTTAGTATATTATAAAACCGCCTAAGTGCGAATCGAACTCACGTACAAAGGGTTCCGTAACAATATCTAGTTCTCCCTAAACTCACGTTTGTAGTATGGGAGCACCCTTAAATATTTATTTTATTCTGGTTTTAGTATTTGTTGTTATAGCGGTTACAGAAATATATCATCAGTGAAAATTTCAACTGTCTAGCTATCACGATTCATGAAATACAACCTGGTGACTGTCAGACGGACTTGTCTTAGTAATAGGTTTGTAGAGTCTGGTGGCATCTGGGCTTTCACGAAGATGAGACAGAAGCAGTGGTAGTGGACAGAAATCTCGACAACAAAAAAATGCGGCAAGACGAAAAGCAGGTCTTTTTTCAAAGTGTTTCCTCGTATTCCCAAAAAGGAGATAAGACGAATTGCAGGACGAATTTCATTTATAGGAATAATCCAATTAGCATTTGTACAAATGACGTGATATCAGTTCAATAATAAATCTGGAAGCGAGGGTTGTTTCCATCGCCGCGCTGTTTGACTTTCATTAAATCATCGCCGCACAAGACGCGGTTTACTTAGCTAAGTGAGTTCTGTAATGAACTTGGTAGTTATTCTACACTTTATAAGTAATTCGTTAGAAACGAACAGCCTCCGTGGCATAGCGGTAGTGAACACGGCCGCTACGCAGGAGGCGCGGGTTCGATCCCCGCTCAATGCAAATATTTGTATGCATGAATATGGGTATTTGCATTGGTCTGGTCGTGCCTCTGAGAGCACGTTAAGCCGTTGGTCCCGGTTGCTATACGAACATCTATGGCAGTCGTTACGGGTAGTTTGAGCCCTAAAAATTCCAACAACTGGTCTAGCTGCGATGCTTCGATATCGCCCGTTATATGACCGTCGGGTTGTGGAGCAGTCGCTTCACGCAAATATCGAGGTTCAGCCAAATTCGCAGTTAGACTGGTAAAACGGACTCCAGACTCCGAGCTGAAAGCTTCGGATGATTAACGCTACGATGAAGAAGAATATCCGGATAAAGCAATTAGGTGGCAGACAAAAGTTCACAGTCCAGTTGATAGAAAGTGATTCCTGTGGCCTATTTACATAATATGCAACACTACTAGTCTTATCAAATACCTTGGTGTTTGTTGGTTGTAGTGCACAGTCTATTTACCCATAGGTAACACGACCCAGCGAGCATTGCCAATAGTAGAAAGTGTAGCGACGCTGCGGCGGCGCGTGGGCGGACCGGTGTGAAAGGGAATCGAATCACCCGTGCGCACGCGCATAGCGACTACACAGGATGAGTTGGAAATTGTGTTCGTTGTCCTGTTATATCACTTTTTATATTTATAAGGTAGACGCGTTACCCTCCTCCTATAGTACCGGGTATATATCCTGAGCAAGCCTCGGAGCTTGCTCAGGATATATACTGAGAAAATCCCTAAATGGATTTCTATGACTGATCTTCCAGGGCAGACTTCCGCGGAAGTTAAACGGATATATGATAATATCAGCTCACATTGTGAACTTTTATATATCGCGGTACAGGATCGTTAGGTCGTAAGTAACATAGGCAATATTTTGCTTGTTCAGGTAGCTGTTCAGGTAGCTGTTTCGTAGGGGATGGTGACCTTTATTGGCGATATTCATACTAATTATAATACGAAAGTAACTTTGTCTGTCTGTCTGTTACGCTTTCACGCCTAAACCACTGAACCGATTTTGATTAAATTTGGTACAGAGATAGATGAGACCTTGGGAGAGGATATAGGCTATGTTTGGTCGCGATAGGCGACATCCACGCGAGCGGAGCCGCGGATAAAAGCTAGTTACTAACACTGAAGTCGATTCAAATACACTGTATTGGGAGAGAAGTATATCCAGCAATGAACTATTTATTACTAATTGAGATATGTAATTTAAAAACCAAATTCACCCTCCTCAGCAACTTGTCTCCCACACAATATTTATTAGCGCTTGCTTTACCCATAGCTAACAATATCCACCGACCAAAACCCATCCACAATGTCGACAACGTTATAAGCACGTTGTAAATCAGTTGACGTCACCATTGCTTATCGGTGACGTCACTATCTCTGTATCTGCGTCACGTGATTTACGCGAGGGTTGCGGGTGTGCGCCCGCCGGCTGACTGCACAGTTCAAAAGGTCAAATTGTTACTCTGTCTGGGATTATTGGACAATGTTTACCCGATTGTGTAAAGGGAGGGTGATGTTATTAGGTAAGTGCAGGTTATTTTTAATGTTATATGTCTTAAAGAGGATGCATTGCTGCCGACTTCCTAAGATATATGACAAACTAGATCTGGGTAAGTTTTTTTTCACTGGTTTCACTTTTGAAAATTTTCCCCCATTGCCACTGGGCCCCATTAAGATTTTAGAGACTCCAGTTAACCTCACCTGTAAGCTGGTACACATGCTGTTTGACGGACGAGGTTCAGGCGTGGCTTTGCTCTCGAATTCGGACGTCAGACGGCAGTCACCCTTATTTAAAGTACTTCTAATAAATCAGTAAGTCTGTAAATTAAGTTATTTTTCGCTTTTCAGTGCCTCTTTTTCGTTTCATGAAGTCGGTTAAACTTTTTTGTTAAAAATGAATTTATTATAAGTATATCAGATTATAAAGAGGAAAATTTGTATTTTTGCAATGTAACGAATGAACTCTAAACTAGTGGACCGATTTCAAATATTCTTTCGCCATTAGAAAGCTACATTATCAAGTACCAACAAAGACTGAACGAGGTCCAAATTCCGCAAGCGGAGCCGCAAGCAACAGCTAGTCTAAAATAAATGAATAAAATGTTTCTGATACGAGTAAGTGTATTGTACAATACATATTGTTGTAATGTCAGTCCTTTGTCTGTACCCTTCCGGTTAGGCAGATATCGGCGTCCTCCGGGAGCCCTACGCGAGACACGGGTCTAACGCAGACGCTCTCGGAGTGTTTTAATCTAAAATGGATGGCCGCTTCAAAAGATTACCCCTCGGTCACCGGGGACAATCTATCTGAGGTGTCAGATAAAGGAATTGAAGGTTTGAACCCCGGAATATAATATCAGAATATTATTTAATAGGATTTCAAAGTAATTACTACTTCTTTAGAATATAATAGAATAGAATACATTTATTTCATATTCAGAATCCATATAAAGTGTTAGTAGTACAATTATGATCTTAAATCTAGTGTTAGTATCTTTGCAATAACATAACATAACATATAACATAAACTCACGCCTATATCCCCGAAGGGGTAAGCAGAGGTGCTAGCACCCACATTTCGCCGTTTATGTTTAGGTCCCAATGTAATAGGTGGCGAGCCTATTGCCATTAACCGGGCACTTATAAACCTGCGATCTTTGCAATAGTCTGTACTTATACTTATTTCGGTACATACTTGCATGGTGGGTGGAGGGGTAATCGTGAATTACCCCTCTACCCACCAGTGGGAAACTCCAGTGGGTGGACGGGGCGGGACCCGTAAATTATGGCTTTCGGTGCTGCTCCCTTTGCTAGAGGTACAGATGGCGATATACAGGGGCATGTATCTGGACCCAACGGCTCAGTAGCTTTACCCTAGCGTTAATTCCCAGTCGCATCCAAAGCTTTCACTTCGTAGTCTGGGGTCCACTTTACCAGTCTAACTGTCTAACTGCAGATTTGGATAGACTTCGATATTATTTGTGAAGCGACTGCCATCTGCCTCCACAACTTCATCCCACGCACACTCAAGCTGTGGAATGAACTCCCCGCGGTGGTTTTCCCAAGCGACTACAAGAAGGTTTTCTTCAGGGTCGGGAGCGCGAGTGTGACGCCCTTGGTGTTGCATACGTCCATAGGACACAGTGACCACTTCCCATCAGGTGGGCCGTGTGCTTGTCTGCCACCTAAGTGGTAAGTATATAAAAAAAAAACTCAATATTATATTGGTCGATATCGAAGCATTGCAGATTACCGAAGCAGCTGAACCAGTGTTGTTAGACTTTTTAGGGCTCCAACTACCCGTAACGACTGCCATATGATATGATAGATGTTCGTATGGCATTCCAAAATTTAGTAAATTCCTTATCCCATACATTCCACTTGAGCAACTCCTTGAGACATTTTGGAAAGTTCTGCAGGTGGCGTGGGCACGGCCCTATTTAGCTGCTCATAAAACATGTCCACTTTGGGGCACTAACGTGTTATTTATCGCTTTTGAAAGGCAATACGACGCAGAACTACTGAGTTATAATAATAGTGTGCAATAAGGGGTTATTTCGAGAAATATGGTATTATAATAAACATCAATAACGATAGTTATAGTCTTTGATAATCCTTATTGAAACTCACATAATATACTAGTCGCTTGGGTCCTATAGATAGAAGATAATTATCCCTTTTTCCCATTGGGGTAGGCAGAGTCCATAATGTTTCCTACTACGATCAGAAATAACATAGTTCGGGAACTGTAGAGACTGTGGGTATATTGTGTTGGTCTTTAAATAACCTCGATTTGATATTGCGGCACGGAAACATCTAGACCAATGCAAATAGACATAATTATTCAATATTCATGCATAGAAATATTTGCACTGAGCGGGAATCGAAGTCGGACCTCGTGTAGTGCGTTCACTACCGCCACACCACAGAGGTGAGTTCAGACAAATTCGTATTTGAGTCTGATCGGCTTTTAGCTCAAAACATCAGTTTGTAAATATCACAAGTTATTTGAGTTCAATCGCAAACTAAAACCTATTCAGTATTCAAGACTTCAATATGATTTCTCACAGCCCGTGCCCGTGAGTAATGCAGTGCAGCCGCCTCCTCGCGTGCGATGAAATGATATCCGACTGAAATGGTACACTTCGATAAATGCATTGGGAATTTGTTGAAAGCGAAGAGGAGAAGCCGTGACGTCAATATCTTTATACATTTCTATCACAGAATTGATATGACTGACGTCTATTACACGGTCACTAGATATCGAAAGGATATGTTTGTAGATAACTATATCTTAAATAAATTAAATACATATATCGAGGGTACAGTGCTCAAACCCAATAAGTATGAAATTTTAACTTTCGAGATAAATCGTATCAAAGTATTTACACACAGGCAAACACTAAAATTCTCGCCTACAATTAGGCCCTTTTCACATGCACACGGTCACGGTACGGTCGCCGTGCCGTGTAAAGTAGAATTGTATGAGCTACATACGGCACGGTTGCGTGCCATGTGAAAGCTTTCTATGTAACTCATACATTTCTGGCGACCGTACCGTGACCGTGTGCATGTGAAAAGGGCCTTATACTGTTCTTACAAGACGAGATTCATAAGTGACCCATGTCTCAATACGATTAATGCTTGAATATTCTGTTAGATGGACACTATCAATAATCGATCGCGAGGCAATTCTTGGCAGCGTGAACGAGCTATCGACTATTGTTTCTGCGAATGTTTAGACGAAGCAACTTTTTCTGTCCTTTTGATAATCGTTTCTTGCAGGCGAGAAACTCTCCTCGTCTATATGGGCCTTTAGTTTTATGTTTTATGCCAGATCTATCTTCTACCGTCTACTCACGTTTGGAAGTCATTGTCAAGTAGAATAATGCACCAGTGACGATTTAGTCACGCTCGCCGTGTCGCTGGAGCGCTCGGCATTCCAGTCACCTAACATTGTGCTTATTCCGATGAGGTACGTCGGAGATTCTTTTGAGTGTTTACAAAATAATTCAAATTTGAAAGTGTTAAGAATTTTTTAATACTAATTTGAAGTTTTTGTGGGCGATGAATGCTGTGAGACATTTTGTTCTAACTTTTTTTTTTCTTACCACAAAAGTGGCAAGTACAACCTTAGAGTGACCGTACCTGAACCTCAAGCTACAAAGTGCTTTTGGACGCTACTGGGCAACCACTTTGAGAATGGGTACCTGAGAATGATGGACGATGGCTTTCATAAAAGAAAAATCAACGTATATATTTTCAAAGTCAGTATCCCCACGGGGATAAAGCTGTCCTCCATCCGACTATAAGCATACAGTCCATGATAATGTTCCCATTTGACGGCAATAGACTCGATTTTCAGTTATGTGAAATCGAAAATTACAGATGACTAGCTTTCACCCGCGGCTCCGCTCGCGTGGATGCCGGTTTACGCGACCAAACATAGCCTATATTCTTTCCCACGATCTCATCTATCTCTGTACCAAATTTCATCAAAATCGGTCCAGTGGTTTAGGCGTGAAAGCGTAACAGACAGACAGACAGACAGGCAGAGTTACTTTCGCATATAATATTAGTATGGATGAAATATGGGTGTTAATACACTTCTCCCTAACCATTTGGGTATTTACAGGTGCTGAGTATATTTATGCATGGCGCAATCGTGATTATAGGCAATTTATGACCACTATCTATCAGTATTTCTTAGAATGACTGACTCCTTCGGAAATTGTTTACACAGCAACAGCTTTCCTCACCTACGTCATTATGACGTCACGCAAGGTTTCCCTTTCCTCCCAACAGCGAAACCTTCAGCAGTGACACGTAAGCTGTCGAAGTCAAAACCCGCTGACGTCTCAAACGAGCTCGTTAAGTGCGGACTGTCGCCACAAGGCACACGTGCGACCACAATAAATCAAAGTCGCGACACTACGACGCCGCATCGTGAGCAGACGGCCTAAGAGTGTTTTCACTTTATCCGATCCGATGTCGATGTCGGACGACGATAGTCGATAGCTAACAACACAGCAGTGTCGGCTCCGATATCAGGCCGGACAATGTGAAAGACAGATACATCCTACTAATATTATAAATGTGAAAGTTTGTGAGAATGGATGTGTGGATGTGTGGATGTTTGTTACTCTTTCACGCATAAACGGCTGGACCGATTTGGTTGAAATTTGGTATGTATAATGTATATAGGTTATACCCTGGATTAACATAGGCTATATATCAGCTATGAACGGGATCAGAATTCCACGCGGGCGGAGCCGCGGGCAACAGCTAGTATTTCATACATTTTACTTCCTCCGATATCGGATCGACGTCCGACACCGATATCGGATCGTATAATGTGAAAAACGCTCTAGGCTTGAATGTAGCTTTGGTCACTTGTGGTGTCAATATGTGATGAGATTCTGGAATATAACATTTTTCTTTTATACCACTTAGCAGACAAGCACACGGCCCACCTGATGGAAAGTGATCACCGTGGCCTATGGACGTGTGCAACACCAGGGGCGTCACACTCGCGCTGCCGACCCTGAAGAAACCTTCTAATGCCCTTCTTGAAGAACCCGATGTTGTAGTCGCTTGGGAAAACCATCGCGGGCACATGAGACTCCTTAGCTTTAGATGCAACGCGATCAACAGGAATACAAATGATGGCACCTTAGATAAATTTCTAAGGATGGCACCAAGACCATCAGGATCAAGTCAACTCCGAAAAAAAGTTTTGTTAATAAAGCTTTAAAATTTCATTCAACCTACTTCCAATTCATACAACAGCCCAAAATAATTTATAAAGTACGCAAAAGTAAAGACCCTATTTGGTTCGGCTATAACATTTTTTCTAAATTAGAAAACTAGATTTAGGTTTTTTTAAATGTATATTTGTACCATTAAATTTCGTACCATTAGGATTTAAAGATGATGTCTTTTAAATGGTGACCTCCAGAGTTGATACACATTTGAGCCCTATTTATGACATTTTGCATAACTTGCCGTAACACTTCCTGCGATATGTTCGTTATTTCTTGACGAATGTTTTCTTTTAGAGCTGCGAGAGTCTGTGGCTTGTTCACATACACCCGAGATTTCAAAAAACCCCAAAGAAAGAAGTCTGGACTGGTCAGATCGGGTGATCTTGCAGGCCAAGGCAAATCGCCAAAACGTTGTGTTCTTATCACTGATGAATTATTCCGTAAGAACATTGACACAATTATTCCACGTTCTTGGGGAGTAAAACGGTCCATGTTTATTTTCAGTGTATTTTACATTTGTTCTCTACACAATTTTCAACAACAGAATAACAGAAAATGTCATATAAAAAAAATAAAGGTATTTTCTTTAGTGCCACTACTTTTGCGCCACCCTGTATAATGCAAATATTTTTTCTACCCAGCGATATAGGCCTGTATTGTCAAAACACAACCTATTCCCATTGACATCTTGTAAATCTAACAATGGCACATTCCATCAAGGTTATACATCAAAACAAACGCAGCTTCCATTACGAGCTCGACTCAAACAAGAGCACGTGTGCGCCAGGTGCGCGCGCGCATCCCCTCCCGCGTCGCGCGACACCCGCGCACTCCCGCGCATACAACACATCTGCTTCGGACTGGACTTTATATTGTGTGGAGATTGGAGAGCAGGGTATAGGGGTGGCACGCACGTAATAAATTAAGAAGTTAGGAAGGCAGTGTTTAAGAAAAAAGGTGTTAAAAGTAACTTACGCGTACAAATTGATTGAAACATCAAATAAGTGTTTTGATCTTCATTAATAAAATTTACAGTCATTTATATCATAATTTTCTAAAACCACCTTAAGAAGAAAAAGTTGATTTTCTTATCTGTCGCACAATGTATTTTCTCTAATAGTAGGACAACTATTTTATTATTTTACCATACTAACTACGTAGACCTATACTGCAAGCTAGTTAAGTTACTTTGGTTCTAATATGTCCTAAAAATATTACATAACGAAGGGCGAAGGGTGAAAATTCACAAGGGAGGCCGGTGGAATAGAAACGTTTGTCATTCGCCTTGCGATGCGACCAATTGGGAAATCGATAAGAATCGGCTTATAGGGCCCCGAACTAACACACAAGCATCATTTATATGTTGTACAATAAAAAATAATCGATTAAGAAAGAGAAAAGAGAATCGACTTCGGGCGGGACTCGAACCCGTGATCTTTCCCTTACAGGGGGAATGCTCTGATCACTAAGTCACCGAAGCCGATCCGGGCCGGAGGTCGATTTTCTTTTCATTTCCTTAATAGATTTGAATAAGTAGCATGATTAATGCTTTAAAATTTCATTCAATAAAAAATAATCTGAGAATATGATCAAATCATGATCAAAATATATCTCAGAAGTGTGTGCCAACCCTAGAACCGTTTTGTTGAGCTAACAATGTGTACCGTCCATAAGTGACCATTTGTAAAGCGACACAATTGTGCGCCGCGCGCAGTACAAAGGTGAACGAGCAACTTGGTACAACTTCACTCGCAACTATTTATTAACCAGTGGAGTGTGGTGTCAACTTTAGGCCTGATTTATTGGCAATATCATGGATAATAACTGTACTGTGACGAATTCACAATTGGTTAGTTTACGCAATGGACTCGTGATACTACTATTATTCATGTTAAACATTTGAACTTGTCAAAAATCAGGTCATCATCATAGCGTCGACTCCTGGTTTCATCCGAAGTTCTCATCTTTGTTCGTGCGGCGATTCCCTCGGACCTTGGGCCATCTCAGGTTTTCAGATTTCAGGGTGTAAGATTGTCTTGAGCTGACCCTGGGCCATCTACAGTATTAAGCAACCCCATCGAACTCCACGAAGGCCACCCTTTGTGAGGAGGCGTCACGCATCTGCGTCATCGGCCGACCCATGGCCATATCTCTCGATCTGGCCCTCTTCCGGTGTGGGATCTACAGAGCCCCCAATTCGCCCCCGGGTATGGCGAGGCACGCAATGCGCGTCGCAGCAGCCTGCTTCTGCTAGGGTGACAGGCGGCTCCACCCGTCACCCCCAGGCCCGCGCTCATGGAGGACGGAGGTCATTCTGCGTCACTCTCATACCCGCAGACCCTTTACGAACCTTCTACATAAACTCATACATAAACTCACGCCTGTATCCCCGAAGGGGTAGGCAGAGGTGCTAGCACCCACATTTCGCCGTTTATGTTTAGGTCCCAATGTAATAGGTGGCGAGCCTATTGCCATTAACCGGGCACATATATAAACCTGCGATAAATACACACATAACTTCGAAAAGCTTCGAAAAGTCATTGGTGTGTGCCATGGTAAAACCTGGGATCGAACCCGAGACCTCATCTCAGCAGTCCATTACCCATACCACTAGGCTACCGCGGTTATTTACCTTCTAATACATCTTTAAACCCGATATTATAGTCACACATAAATCTCGGCACAATTTCCTCATTAGCCTCACACACATTTCTTCCTCGAAATTACAAATACATATTTTGGATGTATACGGATCCAGTATCGGCGCTAACCCGTGTAGTAGTCATAGGCCCCGGGCAGGTCAGCGGGCACAAAGGTGGGTCGCCCGCGGCGAGCGTTGTAGCGGACAATGGGCCCAATCAGGACAGACGTACACCATTAGGATAGCTTGAGGATATGGGATGGTGGATTCTATTTAGATGGTAATATATGTTTAGATGGTATTTTATAGGTCATTATTATGACGGATTTTGCTTATTTTCTAATTGATTCTGTTGCGTAGCGGTAGGTTCGACTGCTAAGTAAGAGGTAGCCGGGTTCGATTCTCGTTTTTTGAAAATATGTCTATTTGAAATGGAATAGGTATGTACAGCCTATAATAAACTACCAGCACGTCCCCTATTACGTGGATCCGAAAATCATAATTGGCGAAATGTGGGTACACCCCTGTCCATCTCTTCGGTTATTTACAGGGTGTATGGGTATTTCTATGAATGATGATGTTAATAGCTTTTTATGTAAACCACGTCATTGACTACATACCGTCTGATGGTAAAATTTGACTCTAAAAATAAGACCACCTTACTAGATACAGATAATACTAAAATTGTGATTTACATCTTGACCATATCATTAGTTTTAAAGACACAAGGTAAGTTAAAAAAATCTCCATTGTACTGTATTACACCTCTGCTTACCCTTTTATAGATATACACATAATATAAAAAAAACTTAGCACTCTCCGAAGTACCTACGACGCGAATATAAAACAGCTGAAACTTTAGAATTAAAGTGCGATAAGGCGACGTAGCCGCGCTACGTGACTACGGCGTAGCACGTAGCGGCGCGCGGCGCGATACTCGTAGCGTATTTACTGCATGTTGTTATATTCTGCTCGTAAGGCGACAATATCTTTTCGGTGAGATTTATTGAGATTGCGATTTTGAGATTGGTAGTTATTGTTGGGAAACTCGCTCGGGGAGATATCTTCCTCTCAATTTATATTAATTTAAAGGAGCTGTATAGTGTATTTTGTGTGGTTTGAGAGATTTTTGAATATTTAGCGCCCGTTTTTTTTTTAAATAATAAATCGCCGTGTTGGTTCGCGCTGGAGTAGATCAGAGCCACGCTGTGAGTGCCGTAGAAAGCGACTGAGGGATAGGACTGTTCTCCATCCGACAGTCAACATACAGCCCATGACAAAGTACCTACTAGACGGCAATAGGCTCGCCCTATTACGTGGGACCGAAAATTATATTTGACGAAATTTGGATGTTAATACACCTTTGCCTACCCTTCCAGGGATTTATAAACGTGAGTGAGTATATTTATATGTAAACTAGCTAACCCGGCGAACTTCGTACCGCCATATTTTCTGCCCGCGTGGTATTATCTCTAAATTTATCAGTGTTTCTCTACAATATTGAGCATATTATAATAAATTGGAAAAAGAAAACTAATTGCTTTAAAATTATCTCAATATTGAGCATGTATCATACATATAAACCTTCCTCTTGAATCACTCTATCTATTTAAAAAAACCGCTTAAAAATCCGTTGCGTAGTTATGAAGATTTAAGCATACATAGGGACGGACAGACAGCGACAGCGACAGCTACTTTGTTTTATATTAAGTAGTGATATTTGCACTGAGCGGTAATCAAACCCAACCCCTGCTTAGCAGTCGCTACCACAGAGGCTGACGAACTGATTCTGATTGTAAATACTAAAAGCTCCAGTCACGCTAACCTCTCACCTCCACCTCTCACGGCGCACATTACAGAGGTCGATCAGAGTTCACTCAGCGCGTATCGTCTGGATAACGTCGCAGACGGCTCGCCCACCTACCTACTCGAACACTCGTTATAAACAGCTATTGTGTGATTCAGTGGTTGTTTTTATTATTGCATCAAGTCTAAAAGAGTATGATTTGATTTAGATAAAATATTGAAGCTTATGGATTACGAGCCGGGGCCCGCGGTTCAGCTAAATCTAGGCTATTGACGCTCCACCATCCTTCAAAATGTATTTAGTAGTTATATTACAGGTTTAAATAGTAAACATCTCTCACATAGACTTTCATATTTCACTAGCAGCTGTTGCGCGTGACTGCGCATACGTGAAATACAAGCCTAGTATCAGTAGTCCGATTAAATAGTCCGATGATCGAACATCTGAGACTTTTTCGGCTCAGTAGTCCGATGAAGCAGGTGATTATAAATCATCGGACTATTGAGTCTTTTAGTCCGATTCGACATGATCCCGCTACCGTGACCTACCTATTCTGGGGAAAAAATCCAGAGGACTGTGCAAAATTGTATCCAGATGTATTCAACTGTTCTGCACCCATATTAACTTGACCAAGCGCAAAATAACTTTAACTCCGGACACGTATCTTGGACCTAAAATGTGCTCAAAATGTGCTCTATACGCGCAGTACACATTTCTTGGGTGTCTTTTGAGGATAGCATGGGGTGCTACTGCGGTGGACGAGCTCACATTCACCAAGCATAGATTATTACAAAACAATCCGCGCGCGCCAGGGCCTCATTTGTCTCGCTGTTTAGGTTAATACGTGTCCGGTTATACGCGCGTTCGTAATACCCGAAACATTTAGGTTGGTTATTTTTACGCCAGACCTATATTATATGCTAAATAATTGAAATCTACCGTCTACTCACATTAAGACTGCATATGAAACTCATTATCAAGTATAACTAATGCGCTTGCCTTGATTGAGTTACAAACACCTAATCATTTATCCAAACTTTTGCATTAATAATTAAGATTTAATATGACAAGTTTTTCTCTTAGCAATTCATTCCATGCGCTTTTACAAGAAGCGCTCTAATGAAATTAGAAACTTACTTATTAATGAACGTTTAATTAAAACTTAATTTAGCAAAAGGTTGTTATAAAATGCAAGAATATTTAGATGACAAACAAGTTTGGCAATTTACTGCTTGCATTGCTAAGTTACTCAAGCAATTTGTTGTAATATGCACTTGTAAGCAATGTACGGCGTGAAACAGTATCTGATGAGGCCGTCAAGCTGAGTGCCACCATTGTAACATGGTACGTGTCTATAACAGTGAGCCTATTTTCCGAGACTTAGCCTTCAGCTTACCAAGAACGGCAAATATCTTGAAAACCACGGTGGTGGTGCCGGGCGCATGGTCAAATCGCGCCAATTTACGGATCGTAGATTATAATAAACCAATCACGAGGTCAAGAGCTCGCGTCATTGGTTGATAAATCAATAACACCTGTGACATGTTAGGACAAAAAGTTGCATCCAGTTACACATGTGACCCTTTGGGAATTTTTGTCCCAACCAGTAAGCGGCGAAGCTTACCATCAGGCAGGGCGAAGTCAAAAACTTACTAATATTATCAATATGAAAGTTTGTGAAGATGTTTGGCATCAGGCTGAAATTGTGTGAACGGAAAGATTGTAGTCAGGAATAACACAGACTCCTATACTTTTATCCCTGTGATAGCACCGTTTAATAGCGAGATCAGAATGGGCGAAGCAGTGGACATCAGCTAGTAGAGCACATATAACAGCCCACTGTGTTTCTTACTGAAATCTTCTCAGCCTATATTGCTTATTGTAGAACAGAATGATAAAAAAATATCCACAAAATGCCGGCTAACGAATTTCTCCTTATTCTAAGGGGGTATCACGTATGCCGCTTATGAACAGTATTAGGAGAGATTTTTTCACGTTTTGTAAGTGCCGTTTATATGCTCAATACTGTCAATACAGAATACTCGATATTTTACCTCACTCCTAACATAAGGTGCTCCAAAGCTCCCTAAAACTTAGATAAATTACCAAAATGGTTAAATAGCTATATTAGCTTACCATAAGGCGACACCAGTAAGTGCGTGTTGCCACTATACTAGTAACAATGATAAGTTAATTAATTAGCCATGGCAAGCACATGTCGTGTCGAGCATGACGGAGCGAAAACGTCAAGCACGTGAGGTTGCGTATTACGACATCTGCATGACATGAGGTGGGCAGAACGTGTTAGTTATAATATGTAAGTAAGCAAATAAGCAAGTAGCTCCACCCGATGGTAAGCGGTCAACGTAGTGTTTTAACATCTCCACACTAGGTTATTTGAATGTGTATCAATCTTTTGACGGAAGCCCATACTGTAATTTTTTATAGATCATTACATCTCCCTCTCAACTCCTTTCAAAACTGGTTGCTAAGTACCCTGCAGTCTACCCTGCACTTCCCCTGTCTTGATTTGGGGGCAGACCAGGGGACGAGTGGAGCCTCAAATATTTGAGGAAACGGAGAGGGCGTAGGGTATGAATTTTAGGAAACGAGTGGGTTCGTTGCCCTGTAGTTTCAAAGAGTGAGAGTAGTCCGTCCCGGAGGCGAGAAGAGTCTGATGGACCAGGACCAGGACCATTCTCATACAAATGCAGTCAAAGGGGCCAGCCCATCTCTTGCTGTGGGTGTCGTAGAAGACGACTAAGGGATAGGGCTGTTCTCCATCTGACAGTAAACATACAGCCCATGACAAAGTGCCTGCTAGACGGCAATAGGCTCGCCCCCTATTACGTAAGAGCGAAAATCATAGTTCGCGAAATGTGGGTGTTAATACACCTCTGGAGATATACAGACGTGAATTTATGATAACAAAATGAATTAACAAATCACCAGATCATCAATCAATATTGACAATATTATGAATATAATTAAATTTTAATTCGTTGAATATCAAAGGGACGCACGTAATGAAAGTGCGCCCCCAGAGAATCATCAAAGCACCGGCGATGACACAGCGAGATTACTAATTACAAGTCCACAATCGCACCGCGCGTGACGTGTCTCCTGTGACGTCACAGTGACAGCTACCAGCCTGTCTGATGCTCCACATGATAAAGGCTACATGCACTGCAATTTCGTTACAAGGGTCTAGGTGTATTGTGAACCACTTTCCATCAGGTGGGCCGTGTGCTTGTCTGCCACCTAAGTGGTATAAAAAAAACGGCAAATATCTTGAAAGCCACGGTGGTAGTGCCGGGGCCGGGCGCATGGTCAAATCGCGCCAATTTACGGATCATAGATTATAATAAACCAATCACGAGGTCAAGAGCTCGCGTCATTGGTTGATAAATCAATAACACCTGTGACATGTTAGGACAAAAAGTTGCATCCAGTTACACATGTGACCTGTTGGGAATATGTCCTAACCAGTAACAGAAGGCGGCGAAGGCTGTTCTCCATTCAACAGGCAAACACAACCCATGACAAAGTACCCGCTAGCAGTAAGAAAAAGAAGAATAGTACCATAGCTGGCGAAATGTGGGTGATAAGATAATTCACCTCTGCCTACCTCTCCTATGTATGTATGTAATAATATGCTCAAAGTTATACATAAGCATCCAATAAGTTTAAAACTAAAACCCGACTACTTAAAAATCACGCTCTGAAAAGTATTAAACAAGAAAATATCTAGGACTAGCTGTTGCCCGCGGCTCCGCCCGCGTGGGATTCTGATCCCGTTCATCGCTTATATATAGCCTATATGTTAATCCAGGGTATAACCTATATACATACCAAATTTCAACCAAATCGGTCCAGCCGTTTATGCGTGAAAGAGTAACAAACATCCACACATCCACACATCCATTCTCACAAACTTTCACATTTATAATATTAGTAGGATAGGATAGCCGTGGTCGTATGCCACTTTTCCCTAGAATAGCATGTATGTATCGTTTTATTATAGTAAGTGGCATACGACCACGGCTATCCTAGATATTTTCTTGTTTAATACTTTTCAGAGCGTGATTTTTAAGTAGTCGGGTTTTAGTTTTTAACTTATTTTTTTATTTATTTTATTTTGGGGCACCCAACAACTATAATTTATGCATATTTGAAATGTGCTAATTGAGCTCTTTAATTTGATACCATACACGGCATATTTATCTCAAATTATTTTTTCAACACAGTACTTTATGGCCGCTAGAGGGCGCCACATTAGATTTAGTTACACGTCATATAGCCTATAACCATCGGACGATCAAGACGATTCTAACGATATGCTATATGTCCAGTTCTAATAAGTAGTTGAGCAGCTATGAGGGAACAAACGAACATACATACATACATAGCCTGTCAAAATCATAACCCTCCTTTGGCTTCGCCGTAGTCGGGTAAAAAATGCAGTTCAATTTACCTCCTTTTAATGAAGTCCGTGGCCAAAGACGCATTAGGTACGCTTCATAAACATATATCTGTGCTTCAAAACCTCAATAATAATCAGAGCGGCGCAATAAGTTATACTCTTTAAGGTTCGTGTCGTGTGCGGGCAGCGGGTTCGATGACCGGCCGAGTCGTTTATTTGTTCGTACATTTTTGTGAATGCGCTTTGAGGAAAAAGGACGAATAAGTACTAAATGATGTCTGAGCTTGATAATGTAACTGCAAGGGTTTAGGTATTATAAATACAAGCTATATATGTCATAATGCTTTATGGTTCCCGGCAGAGTAGAATTTGGGCCACCCCATCTCTGCCCATGCGGTGTCGTACAAGGCGACTGAGGGATAGTGCTTTTTAAAATTAGACAGATATATACAGCCCATGCTCAGCCTCAGATACATGGCTCGAGTCAACAATAGTGCTCGGAATACGGCAATAGGCGCCACCCCCTATTACGTAGGACATTATACAATGATTGGGGAAATGTGGGTGTTAATTCAGCTTACCTAGCCCTCTGGGGATAAAGGCGTGATCGATATCCATACTAATATTATAAATGCGAAAGTAACTCTGTCTGTCTGTCTGTTACGCTTTCACGTCTAAACCACTGAATCGATTTTGATGAAATTTGGTATAGGGGTAGATTAGACCTTGAGTAAGGACATAGGCTATGTTTGGTCGCGATAAACGACATCCACGCGGACAGAGCCGCGGGCAAAAGCTAGTTATATATATATACCGCGAATTGTTGCAGACCATCAAACAGGGAAAGTCGCATACCTAGGTCATGTTTTGCGAAACGTGAAATACGACCTCCTCCAACTTATTACGATGGGCAAAGTCGCGGGCAAGAGACGCGTTGCACGGAGAAAGATGTCGTGGCTAAGAGACATCCGAGAATGGACTAAGATTGCCAGCGTGGAACAGCTTTTTCGCTTGGCGCAAGACCGAGAAAAATTCGCTGAGCTGACGGCCAACCTCCAGTACCTAGTGGAGAGGCACTAAAAGAAGAAGATGAGCTTGTAGGTATATATGTCATAAAACGTCCCTTTAACGTCATAAGGTACTGCAGTACCTAATGCACGGTAAAACTCGAATGAGTTTTTGTGGCATTATTTGTAACCACTAAAATGTATGTACCGTAAATGTGTTAATAAATAAAAATTAAAAAAAAATCAGCTATATCCTAATGAGCAGTTTTCCAGTAGGTATAATAATCAGTTGGTTTTTAAGTCATCAGGAGATGGCGCTAGCATAGCTTTTGGTAATTTTAATGTACTCTATCGCTGCAACGTCATTCGAAACTACGTACGGGACCCCTCTGTGGTTTGTTTGTAGTATTTTTTCATAAATTTGCGAAGTTGCGAAAGTTTAATTTCATTTACCCATATTATAGTAGATAAAATATAATAAAACGCTTAGGTAATTCTTTTCGCGTCACTGTCTGTAATTTAAAATAATAATATTATATTTAAAATAATTGTATCTGAAAAAGTGACAGAATATTTATGTAAAGTAAATCATTACAAAACCGAAGAACATTAGTTCCATAACTTAGGGAACACTAGATGTGACACCACACTCTTCTTATCAAAAGTGCCGGCTGCGCCATCTAGCGCGTCTTTGGGAACCCTTTAAATACCTACTGGAAAACTGCTCATTGAAATAATATCTTTAACGGATTCTATCGCGATTTACTTGTTATTATTTACTTTTAGCCCGACGTTTCGCCTACTTTTCAGCAGTCACGGTCTGGTCACCCAGAGATGGTAGTTCTCACATAGTTTGAAGTGTAAGTTAACTCAGACACGTATCTTGGACCTAAAATGTGCTTCAAATGTGCTCTATACGCGCAGTACACATTTTTTGGTTGTCTTTTGAGGATAGCACGGGGTGCTACTGCGGTGGACGAGCTCAAATTCACCAAGCATAGATCATTACAAAGCAATCCGAGGGCGCCAGAGCCTCGTTTGTCTTGCGATTCAGGTCCAAGATACGTTTCCGGAGTTATACCCGAATCATGATGAATCGTTGGTGTTACTATTTACGCATAATGAGCTCACTGTGTCGTTAAGTCTTGCTATAACTTAAGAACTTGAGATAACTTATACTTCAAACTATGTAAAAGAAAACCAAGTACATAGTCTACTTATTTTTATATTATTTTAGTACTAAATTCATTTTTATAATTAAGAAAATAACATTGAGCTTGTGTCATAAAAAATAAGTCCATAAACCGTATGCTATAAAGGAGCACCTGCAACCCATTTTAGTCGTTATTTTTATGACGATACGATATAAATTGAATTGGTGTACGTGCTGGAATTTAGACTACACATTATGTCGATGAAATATAGTATATGAGGATGTATTCAATGCGTGGGTTCAGGAAGTGGCTGATGTTTGGAGCAAGGCAGTCGTGGGTAGGCAGCTCTTAGCAGAACTTCAGATGTTGTACTATGTATTATCAATATCCATACTAATATTATAAATGCGAAAGTAACTCGGTCTGTCTGTCTGTCTGTTTGTTACACTTTTACGCCTAAACAACTGGACCGATTTTAATGAAATTTGGTATAGGGGTAGATTAGACCTTGAGAAAGGACATAGGCTCTGTTTGGTCGCGATAACCGACATCCACGCGGACGGAGCCGCGGGCAAAAGCTAGTTCATAATAAACTAAGGCGGCAAAAGTGGGTCACTTTATTTTAGAAGATCATCGTTTGAGTTTTGGAAACTTTCCTAAAAGCAATAAACTAAATGCATTGACATAATTACGTCGGTTTCATTTAAAAAGCAAAGATGCAATGCAAGAAGCAAGTATGCACCCGCGCTTTCACCCACGTGGATTTGGTGATTGGTTAAAAACTGTTCTTTTAGATCCGATTCTCAGCACTCCATGGATTCATCGTGCGGTCGCCGGGTCCATAGCGTGATACAGAGAGGAACACCGTGACGGCGACTGGGACTTGCGACCCAGATGTAGGTTTAGGGTGGCCACCGCGTGATGCATCAGCGCTCACCTCCACCGTCAGTAGTGTTCCCCCCCCCCCCCCCCCCCTACCTATCCAAATTTGGTAAGATCCTATCAATGCCGCTTTTGATATTCGATTTAGTAAAGAGCTTTCTGAAGCTCTTGGCATTCCGAGGTCTTTAAGTAAGTTGTACGGGGATTTATCTGGAATTCCCCTTGCTCCTACTTCTACGGCGTAGAGTTTACAACAATTATTATTAAGAAATTGCACACGTATGAGCATACATGAGCTTTAGTTATGTAATACTACTATTTTGAATTAGGTAATAGTGCTTACCCTTTTTTGCCCAATTACCCTTTTTCGTAATAATGGACACGTCAATTGGACTTCAGCTCAGAAGAAGGCAAAGTCTCGGAAAAAAGGGTCACCATTACAGACACGTACCATGTTACAATGGTGGCACTCAGCTTGACGACCTCATCAGATGCTTTTTCACGCCCCGCTTAAAGGACCCGGGACTGTAGTGCGTGCTTATTATTAACTTTGGACACATTGAAAAGCGCTTAATGGCCACGTTGTCAATTACAACACATTTAAATACGTAATGCCTATAAGAACAATACAACAATGCGTCAGGTAACGCACCAATCATTGTCCTATGTGGGACCCGCGTCGGGAGCGGCGGCCATTTAAATTTAAACTACTGCGCCGTTTGTGAACTCAGACGGTAAGTGTGTCAACTGCATAATGAGGAGTCTCTGATAGATAAATGCTCATATTAATCTACCACACGCACAAACCTCACCACAGTTTGGCCACAGTGTGATAGGTCCATTAGGAGGGTAGTGGATGGATAGTGCAATCAGCCGTCTCAATGTGTGCACCGAGTATTGCCTGACGTTTCGGGCAAGTTTTTTTTAATCAATTAGGTCGCAGACAAGCCCTCAAAGTGAGAACACGAAATAGGGTTGATTAAGAAGGGGAAAAAGAATCGACCTCGGACGGGACTCGAACCCGCGATCTTTCCCTTACAGGGGGAACGGGTTCGAGTCCCGTCCGATAGCATAGTAAATGCTTCAAAATTTCATTCAGTTGTTTGGGCGGAGTCATCAAAAATCAATGTTTAAAAATGATTGTAACATCATTCATTGATTCCGATAAGTTCATATGAATGTCGGTAGATGGCTTCACCGTCGCCCTTAAGACGGTTGTATAAGGGAATTTGGATTGATTTCGTACGTGTCTCGGTGGCTTAGTGGTCAGAGCGTTCCCCCTGTAAGGGAAAGATCGCGGGTTCGAGTCCCGTCCGAGGTCGATTCTTTTTCCCCTTAATCGATTTGAACAGTTAGCATAATGCTTCAAAATTTCATTCAGACGAAATAGGGTTATTATAGCCGCTGTATTCTGTAGGAAGGAGGTAGTTCCCAGTGGGACTACTCGATTGGGACGAAAACACCGTCGTGTCCTACCTCCTTTGAAAGATTACACGGGCCGTGGTCACATGGTGACTTGTTCAGTGGTACACGCCCGCTATCTTCGAGTCTGTGAGGTATGAGGTGATCAGGGTAATTATCTTGAAAAATGACGAACTTTCATACAAACTTTCATCCCCTATTTCCTTTGACCCCCGACGTCCCTAAGGACGTCCACAGAGCTAACTCTGTACCAAATTTCCTTACCAGTTCACGTGTTTCCCTCCTCCCGGACTGTCCCGGGTCCTTTAAGCGGGGCGTGAAAAAGCATCTGAGGAGGCCGTCAAGCTGAGTGCCACCATTGTAACATGATACGTGTCTGTAATGGTGACCCTCTTTTCAGAGACTTTGCCTTCAGCTTACCATCAGGCGAGGCGAAGTCAAATTGACGTGTCCTATATAAAAAAAAAATAAAAAAAAAAATTCATCTAGATTGGTTCAGTGGTTTAGACGTGAAAGCTTTACAGACAGACAGACAGAGTTACTTTCGCATTTATAATATTAGTATGGATGGATATGGATCATGGAACGCGACAGTTTCAAAATTAGGATATCAATCTTTCGTCCACAGCGGGCGCGGCGAGATGATTATTTAAATATAAGCTAATATATCACACGTGTAGTTGAAAGCACAGAACACTAAATATGTACATATTGTGTGGTTGAAAGTGTGTCAACTGCATAATGATTCGGTTATACAATGCAACACTCGGATCCGTAACTCAATGGTTTTTTTTTCTAATTTGGTTAACAAGTCTCTATACATTCCTACAAATATCCGATTAAACAGATTTTTATGAATGACTACGACACGTAGGTCGTAGACAAGCACACGGCCCACCTGATGACAAGTGGTTACCGTGGCCTATGGACGTATGCAACACGAGGGGAGTCACACTCGTGCCGACCCTGTAAGAACAGAGAGATTCTGTGCCGTCAGCGCAGAAGATACGCAGAACAAGCCTTTGATGTTTCCCTCTCCAGTGAGCTCTGGCTACCCTAGTCACCGCCGGGAACACAACACGAGGTTATTAAGCCGCGGTCTTCTGTAGGGCGGAGGTACTTTCCCAGTCGGACTGCTCGATTCGAACGGAAATACCGTCGTATCCTAACCTCCTACACATATAAGTAAATTGGTATTTTTTTCACTTCTGTCGGCATTAAAGCGCCACTATATATTCTATATACGAACTAGCTGACCCGGCGAACTTCGTACCGCCATATTTTCCGCCCGCGAGGTATTATCTTTAAATTTATCAGTGTTTCTCTACAATATTATGCATGTATTATACATATAAACCTTCCTCTTGAATCACTCTATCTATTAAAAAAAACCGCTTCAAAATCCGTTGCGTAGTTTTGAAGATTTAAGCATACATAGGGACAGACAGACAGCGACAGCGACTTTGTTTTATAATATGTAGTGATGATACACATACATATCGTGTTATTATATTACCGACAACACACGCACTGCAG
This sequence comes from Eilema depressum, assembly GCA_914767945.1. Taxonomy (NCBI): domain Eukaryota; kingdom Metazoa; phylum Arthropoda; class Insecta; order Lepidoptera; family Erebidae; genus Eilema; species Eilema depressum. The sequence goes on from OU612040.1 coordinate 323,634, forward strand.
CTGCCTCCCGTCCCGGGAACAACTTCGTAACGAGTCTCGTTGGAAAGTTCCCAGTGTTCCCACCCGCACTGCCGCACTGCCGCACTGCCCTTTATGGCGCAATAAAATATTACAAATGCGATATTGTTATGTCGGATAACTTCACGACGTGCCTAAAAACGATAAGGGAATGGCAGGGAGTTTCATTTGAAGTGAATCAACTAGTAAAAGCGTTTGTTTGTTCTCGATTGTGGTGGTTCTTGAATACAGTAGAATGGTTCAGAATTTAGTTGACTCAGACTCAAGTAAGGACAATTAAGTTAAGGATTTCTTAGTTAAGTAGTTATTGTAATTAAGTATACGTCTTTTATGGACGTGACTGCCTTCTGACCTAATCCAGAGAGGAAAGCCTGCGTCAAAGCCTCTTTAATCAGCACTTGCAACGGCTTGCGTTCTGAATAGGTATTTAAATGGGACACATACAACCATAGTTCTTACTACGATTATAAATACAAATATTTAGTTAGAGCTCATAGCTGTATTTTTGATTCTCAATCGCGCCAGAACCGCTGAACAGATCTTCACGAAATTTTACACAGAAATAGATTAGAGTCTAGAATAAAAATGGTATCGAAGTCCAGCCAAAATCGCAGTTAGACTGGTCAAGCGGACCCCAGACTCCGAGGTGAAAGCTTCGGATGCGACTGGGATTAACGCTAGCATGAAGAAGATGATAAGAGTAAAAAAAAAATTTTTACACAAAAATAAATTACACTATCCTTCAAATAGGTTCCTGTCGAACATAACACGTACTGTACAATACGCGCATCTAGTGGAAAATATATTCAGAATATTTAAATAGGAAACTCTAATTCTGAAAATATATGCGTACAACATACAGATAAAATCCAATAACCATACTTTATCGTTATCCACTGTACACAATTTCGGTAAATATGTGTCTAAAATGGTGGCAAAACGCGTCGGCTCTCATATGTTCGCAACGGAGGCACACACAATATTTGACGGGAGTATGTACCTATATGTTTTGTTATAATGGAATATTTTATATTGTAACTTTACTGATAATAACATGTTGGGGTGGCAACATACAATTTATTTTAGTTATTTTCTAAGAACCCCTTCAATATTGAAACGAATTTACAAAAAAAAACAAGAATAATCTCCTTCAGCTGCTTTTTCAATCTCGGCGCCTATTTGTGGTAAAAAGTTTATTTCATAATAATTCCCGCCATCTTTTCCATTATAATTTGCTATTGGATTTTCTTATAACTTACGCCCTGTTTCTGAAAGGTCAAAATGAAAAGATTGATATGGCAGCATGGTAACACGGGACGTTCCCTAAGATAACTGCATTGCATAAATAATCACGTCCTGTGCCATAACAAGGAAATGGCTACTCAGCGGATATAGACGAACATCACAAGACGTGACCGCGAGAGCCAACCCCACTATTTATTAGAATTAAGATATAGTATATAAGCTTATGTAAATAGATAATAAATGTGAATCAATACAAGTAAACATCTTTTACTAATCCGCAATATTGGTGACCCCGATGTGATCTAACCGACGTGATCTGCGAATATTCCCTAGTGCTGATGTAATTGCAGATGCACGCGGGCGGAGCCGCGGGCGGAAGGCTAGTTATATTATAATATAGGAAATTGGTTGAGTAGAACCAGAGATAAGATAGCCACGAGGCTAGTCTTCTATATCTAGATACTATTATATAATTGTAAAGTGGTCGTGTCCGTACATTGGAGATATTTAAAAAAGAATACTTGGGTTATGTTATATTAACAATACTGAACATCCTGAAAAACATTGAATTTCCTGTCTGTTTGTCTGTTTGTCCGCGATGGACGCAAAAACTACTGGACGGATTTTGATGCGGTTTTTTTCGTTAGAAAGGGCTTATTCAGACTTAAAATCTTACGTTTGTTTGATCGCAATCGGTTGAGTAGAACTGAAGATATGAGCAAAGGTCGCGTTAACCGAGATGCACGCGGGCGGAGCCGCGGGCGGAAGGCTAGTTATAGTATATTAACCTGCCGTCTGCTAGATTGAGTGCGTACTACACACCCCACGTCTGCGGTTACCTCTCCACGTGTACTACCACAGTACCAGACGCTCGTGCGACCGCCTATTATACTCTCCCTGCTCACCCCTCAAGCGAGAGCTGCGATAGGCTACATTAGTACGAAAGAGACGAAAAGGTGAGTGAAATTGGGGGCAAAATGAAACGTAAATTACAGGCGGTAGTTACGAACACTTGAATGATGGGATTGACTTGTGAAAGGGTTGAAATGCTTTGAATATTAAACTATATAACTCACTTTTTACCCGACTGCGCCAGCGAGGGTAATGTGTTTCGCGCGTATGTATGTATGTATCGTAGTTTTCTTTGTTCCCCTCTACAGGCCTAACGCCTAGACGGATTTCGATGAATGAGGTCGCAAATGAAAGGTATTCATCTCCCGAGTGTCATAGGGTACATAAAATTCCAACAAAAACTATACGGTAAATTTTTGATGCTAAAACATGTGTTGTCAAAAAAAAATTTTCATTCATATTTATCGACTAGGGTATCAGAATGAAGAGAATTAAAAGGAGATTACAAAAATATATAGATGTCATATCTTAACTAAAAAGTTTAAAATAAAATTTATTATTAAAAAATAAAACGGTACTTACCCATTACATTTTTTTCGGTTTATGATTGGCAAATGGGTACCGCCTGCTATCAAGCTTGTTTCGATCTTTTAGACAGCAGTCGGGTTTTTTATTTTTTAATAATTAATTTTTACGTTCAAGGTAGGCAGAGATAATAGATAAGAAATTAGGTTATGAGTATGAGAGGCTTCGGCTGTATCTATAGGTACTATTATACAATTGTAAAGTGGTAGTGTCTATACATTGAGGATATTTAAAAAGAATACCTAGGTTATGTTATGTTAACGATACCTACTGAACAATGAAAATGTTTTTTTGTAACTTCCTGTCTGTTTGTCCGCGATGGCCGCAAAACTACTGAACGGGTTTTGATGCGTTTTTTTTTGTTAGAAAGGGCTTGGTCAGACTTAAAATCTTACGTTTGTTTGATCGCAATCGGTTGAGTAGAACCGGAGATATGAGCAAAGGTCGCCTTAACCGGAATGCACGGGCGGTAGGCTAGTACTATAATAGATAATACAAAGTCAGCAATTAGTACCTACACTGGTTTCAACGATCCAAGGCTTTTAGATTTTTTTTTTTATATAGGACACGTCTCGCCTGATGGTAAGCTGAAGGCAAAGTCTCTGAAAAGAGGGCCACCATTACAACACGTACCATGTTACAATGGTGGCACTCAGCTTGACGGCCTCATCAGATGCTTTTTCACGCCCCGCTTAAAGGACCCGGGACTATAGGAGGAAGGAAACACGTGAGCTGGCAAGGAATTCCAAGTCTTAATAGTGCGGCAGAGGAAGGAGTCGCCGAATCGCTTGGTTCTTGATGGAATATTCTGCACCGTATGCAACAAGAAAAAGAGTTGCTAAACCAAAGAACGTACTACATCTTCTTCCTCCTAGCGTTAATTCCCAGTCGCATCCGAAGCTTTCAGCTCGGAGTCTGGGGTCCGCTTTACCAGTCTTAACTGCGGATTTGGCTGGACCTCGATATTTTCCGTGAAGCGATTGTCATCTGACCTCCACGACCCAATGTTAACATTAGGCGATATCTAAGCTTTGCAGCTAGACCGTTGTTTTTGGACTTTTTAGGGCTCCAACTACCCGTAACAACTGCCATAGATGTTCTTGTGGCAACCGGGACCGACGGCTTAACGTGCTCTCCGAGGCACGACCAGACCAATGCAAATACCCATATTCATGCATACAAATATTAGCACTGCGCGGGGTCGAACCCGTGCTTCCTGCGTAGCGGCCGCGTTCGCTACACCACAGGGGCTGTCAATGAGACTACTACTATTATAAATAAACAAATATCCTCTCACCCCAAACGCATATACTTAGCGTCTCCGTTCCTTCGTGGGTAAAAACAGGAAATTCTTCTTACCCCCAAACAGTAATTACTACCGCATTTATACAATAGCCTTCTCCAAGTAACCATAAATCCAGCCAAGTTCCCAAAGACCCGACCACTACAGACGCCATTAACCCAGTTCCGAAGCACATCTCATTGGATATAGTTCGCTCAACAATACGAGCTATGCATCAACTAACTTCAACTTACTTCATTTACGTAGAAGATTTATAGTGTGAACTGTGTTACGGCTAAAACTGTAAACTTTTGCCAGACACCGCAGTTACTGACATTTATTTTGGAAGTTTTTTATTTACAGAAGCTTTGCGGTGGAGGTTTTTTAGCACGAAATGGGTTGACCCAAGCGGGACTCACGAAACTATCGCTGGTGTGCCACTGTCAAGATGTTCACCTCGCTCGCACGCGATTGGCTAAAATTGATATTTTTTTTAGTCTTGTTATTTTATAGGTACCACTTGAGTCGCAGTAAAGTGGTTACCGTGGCCTATGGACGAGTGCAACACCAGAGGAGTCACACTCGTGCTGCCGACCCTGTAAGAACAGAGAGATTCTGTGCTGTCAGCGCAGAAGACACGCAGGACAAGCCTTTGGTCGTCCCACTGACAGAACAAAACTTCTCCAGTGAGCTCTGGCTACTCTACTTATCTATATCAACCAATTATAATAAATTGGAAAAAGCGAAATCAATTCTCGGGCGGGACTCGAACCCGCGATCTTTCCCTTACAGGGGGAACGCTCTGACCACTGAGCCACCGAGCTTCGCCCGTGAGTGACCCAATTTTTCCAATACATCCATCTTACGGCGATGGTGGGAGTAATCTACCGATATTCGTACAAACTATCGGAATCAATGAATGATGTTGCAATCAATGTATTGGAAAAATTGGGTCACTCTCGGGCGAAGCTCGGTGGCTCAGTGGTCAGAGCGTTCCCCCTGTAAGGGAAAGATCGCGGGTTCGAGTCCCGCCCGAGAATTGATTTCGCTTTTTCCAATTTATTATAATTTGTTTAGTCTAGCAAACTAATTGCTTTAAAATTATCTCAATTGATTGGGCGGAGTTATCAAAAATCAATGTTTAAAAATGATTGCAACATCATTCATTGATTCCGATAGTTCGTACGAATATCGGTAGATTACTCCCACCATCGCCGTAAGATGGATGTATTGGAAAAATTGGGTCACTCTCGGGCGAAGCTCGGTGGCTCAGTGGTCAGAGCGTTCCCCCTGTAAGGGAAAGATCGCGGATTCGAGTCCCGTCCGAGAATTGATTTCGCTTTTTCCAATTTATTATAATTTGTTTAGTCTAGCAAACTAATTGCTTTAAAATTATCTCAATATATCAACCAAATCTTGAAAAATGCGGACCCTACGGTGCCGAGATAAAAGTGTCGGATGCAACCAGGATCAATGCTAAGATGGTGATGATGACCTCTACCTATCCCAAAAAAAGTATAATAGCGAAATTAAAATCAACAATTAATTCAAAAATAGACCAGATTAAAATATATATCAAAATCCCTTTCACACAGTATCCTTCAAAACATTCGTCGCCACGAAATCTTCCACACACGCACCATTAAACCCCACAATAACACTTTCGAACCACCCTGCCGCCCCCCATGCGGACTGGCGCGATGCTACCACCCCAGGCACGTCGGCCAGCGGCCGTAATGTCGTCGTTAAAGCTGAGGATATCGGTATGGGTATGATTTCATATGGCGCCCTAGACTGATTTTACAAATGTCGAATAGATTTTGGTGTCGTATTTCTGTTTGTAAGTATAGAGATCCGATTCTCAGCACTCCATGTATTCACCGTGCGGTCGCCGGGTCCATAGCGTGATACAGAGAGGAACACCGTGACGGCGACTGGGACTTGCGACCCAGATGTGGGTTTAGGGTGGCCACCTTGTGATGCATCAGCGCTTACCTCCACCGTCAGTAGTTTCCCCCCTCCCCTCCCCCCCTACCTATCCAAATTTGGTAAGATCCTATCAATGCCGCTTTTGATATTCGATTTAGTAAAGAGCTTACTGAAGCTCTTGGCAATCCGACGCTTGTTTGTTCGTATTTTATGCGATGAAGTATCGCTTTCGTATGATGAAGATAAAGCCTCGTATCCATAAGGCTAACAAGGCGCTCACACAAGTTTGGTCTGTTGTTTGGTCGACGATTCATCATGCCTGGATATGCAATATTGTTCCGCGTCGATGTTGAGCAACACTGTGCAACAATCGAATAAATTATATCACGCAAAAAATATGTAATGGATGGTAGGCTTTATTTATTGGAAAATGTTAAACGTAGATGGCTTCACCGTCGCCCTTAAGACGGTTGTATAAGGGAATTTGGATTGATTTCGTACGTGTCTCGGTGGCTTAGTGGTCAGAGCGTTCCCCCTGTAAGGGAAAGATCGCGGGTTCGAGTCCCGTCCGAGGTCGATTCTTTTTCCCTTTCTTAATCGATTTAATCGAAATGTTAAACGGCCACAAAAATCTAGTAGGAAAATGTGACAGTTAGCTAGGAAAACATAGTAATTTTAAGGTACATTGTACAGGGCCACCTTAAATCACACTAAACAATAACTTGTGACAAATATACACTTTCCCAAACAAATGCGAATAGACAGCATGACATATATGACATACCTACAAATAGATCTTGCGACCCCCGACGTAACAGTCGAACCTTCTACCACTACACCACAGAGGGTGTGTATATCTTAAGCATACATTTTGAAATTAAACTCTTCTAACCTTGAATCTGCAATAAACTGAAGAGATATTTAACACTAAAACTGCAATAAATCTAAGTAACCCGTACAGAATAAGCAAGCTCTTATAACAGGCTATAACTTGAGTAATATTTGGTCAATAAAAATGCTTTTCAATGAATTGCTTCCAAATAAGCGCTGTTTGCTAAAATACGAGTTCTACTTTTACTGTACTGCTTTTAGTATCATGTTCATATACTTTATTACTTACATTTTAATGCAGGTGCATAAATATATAAGTGGCAGTGGGCTGGCCACATCTGTCGAAGAACCGATGGAAAAAAAGCAAACGAGTCCTAGAGTGGAGACCGCGAAAAGACAAACGGAAAGTGGGACGCCCCCTAATCAGATGGGCCTGATAAAGGTAGCTGGGAGTCCCAGCTACCCACCAGCTCTGTCTCAGCCTGGGACAGACTGGATGCGGAGGGCGGAGGATCGGGAGCAATGGTGCACATTGCGAGAGGCAATGGACTGCAATAGGCTAATTGATGCTGTCAGATTGATTCCTGAAGATATTATCTACGAACATGCAAAAGGCTTCGAAATAAAACTATTTTTAACGTATTATATCCTGACATTTAGATTACTTTTCAGCAGCTATAATAATAATCTTTATTTCTTAACCAATAAACATTTGCAAAAATATTTGTTGAGGACTTCTTTTAAGTAAAAAGATACCTGTGCTAGAAGCCCTCATTATTAGCTATGGTCACGGGGAGCGAAAAAAAAGACGTGTGGCACTCGGGGACTGCCGCGGTAAAGCTATTGCATAGCATTTTTTATGAACTTATGCAATTATAATAAATAACGTCTGAGTCTGAGTCTGAGTCTGAGTCTGAATCTGAATCTGAATCTGAATCTGAATCTGAATTTGAATTTGAATTTGAATTTGAAAACTAACAACTTATGCAATTATAATTACTTACGTTAAGCGGAGCTACTTCGGAGCAGCTCGGCTCGATTCGTGCGAGCTCGGATTACCTTTTTTTCGTTACGGAATTTCTGGATTCAGTCTCCACGCTCAAGGCCCGCGATAGAAGCTATGCAATAGCTTAAAAAGTGAAGCGTCTAGCAAACAGGAAAAGAAGTCCGCGTCATCCGATCTGTCCGATCCGACTTTCCGATTAAGGCTACCTTTCTACCAGAGATGTGCTATGCAGTTATGCTACGAGGATGTAAAAGCTAAGCTATGAACCTATGTGTCCGTTTCCACTGTGCTATGCTTTTTACTATGAAGCCTAGCGAGTAACATGGAACTTCTCATAAATATTTATTTCTCTTTTATACCAATTAGGTGGTAGACAGACTGACAGCCTCCGTGGCGTAGCGGTAGTGAACGCGGCCGCTACGCAGGAGGCGCGGGTTCGATCCCCGCTCAGTGCAAATATTTGTGTTCATGAAATATGGGTATTTGCATTGGTCTGGACGTGCTTCGGAGAGCACGTCGTCGGTCCCGGTTGCTATAAGAACATCTATGGCAGTCGTTACGGGTAGTTGGAGCCCTAAAAAATTCAAAAACAACGGTCTAGCTGCAAAGCTTCGATATCGCCTAATGTTATCATTGGGCTGTGGAGGTCAGATGGCAATCGCTTCACGAAAAAATATCGAGGTCTAGCCAAATCTGTAGTTAAGACGGTAAAGCGGACCCCAGACTCCGAGCTGAAAAGCTTCGGATGCGACTGGGAATTAACGCTAGGATGAGAGAGATGGCAGACAAGTACACGGCTCACTTGGACTCGTGCTGCCGACCCTAGAAACCTAGTGCCCTTAAGAACCCACATAATTATTATAAAACATTTTCTTCGAACTTCATCCAATTCAACAACACACACGACAATTTATAGCCAGTAGAGCTATAAGCTCCAATTTTTCTCATCCGAAACAAACCTCACTTATATACTTTCACGGAGGATCATGTCTACTCGAACGGTCTAGCCTCATAAGCCTATTGTCTGCTCCGTAGGCCGGAATGCCTGAAGCACCTCCTATTATTTTGTAAATCGCTGCCGAGACAAAGGCACGTGTAATCTTTGTTATTACACGTGTGGTTTGTACACAAATGTCTATGTCAGGTGGCAGGTGGATAGGCAGGGCGTTCTTTGTTCAGGGTTTTAACGCTAGAGAATGTTCTTGAGGAATGAATCATATGGGATTACGAGTACATTGCTGAAGTTCCACACTGTAATTGTTAAGGGTTATCATGTATTTTTCTTACCCTTCATACCATTATCATAAAGACGTATTTACGTCGTTAGCATCCGAAGTCATTCAGCCCGAAGCCCAGGATAAAAGTAGAACAGCTTTCAGGTTCCTGAACTACGTATTTTCGTACGCAGTTCAGAAATTAATCGAGGTTAAAAGCCAAGAGACCCGACTGCAGCTTAACGCGTTTTTAACTGATTCCTAAAAGGACGATGTCCTATTACGGGAGCTTTTTGTTTATATTACGCAATTACTTCGCCAGTGACACATTTTGAATAATCTTTTTAAGTAACAGTATGCCCCATTTTGTACGTTTTATGAGAGCTTGCGAAGTCTACCAGCCTTCGTATCCTCCATACCATGTTCATCCTTTCTCTCCCCCCTTCCTTCCCATTTTCTTGTAAACCTACATAATAGACATAAAAACACCCAGACTAATGCAAAAAGACATATCAGTGTCGAGAGGTTCCCTCTTCTTCGTGTCAATGGCAGCAATCTAATATATAAAAATCAATGCCACTTTTCGTTGTTATTTTATAACTCAAGAACGGCTGAACCGATTTGGCTAATTTTAGTCTTGAAATATTCGTGGGTGTCCAGGGAAGGTTTAAAAGATGAGAAAATAGGTGCAGCGGGAATGGGAGAAATATGGCGGTACGAAGTTCGCCTGGACAGCTAGTATAAAATAAAAATTAGATGTGCCCAGCCCAAAACTCGGCGACATCAGCTGCACCTTCCGTTGCTTCATTTAGGTCGGCAGTTATGCAGGTGTAGGGGCACAACGGGCCCGACAGGAGGTGGTCCATTGACTGCAGAGGTGCTCCACAGTCACAACCACCACCACCACATGATTCCTGTCGCCTTCCCAATGGGTCGCATGGTGCATGACTAACTAGATCGAGGTAAAACTATTTTTCCTCCAGCTTCCGTTTTGAACCTTTTTACTCTTTGCCACTGAGACATATTCATGCATACAAATATCTGCACTGAGCGAGAATCGTACCTGCGACCCCGGACTTAACAGTCGAATGATCTACCGCTATGCCATAAGGCGCGGCGCAGACGGCGGCGGGGCGGGCAGAGCCGGTCAATTTCGCCGCGAACGATAGCGCAAAGAATCCTATACTACCAACGCACATGAAGGCAAAAGCCGGGCGGCGCGGCGCGGCATGTCCGTGGCGCTTTGTGTTCGCGGCGAGGACAGTCGCGGGCAACGACGGGGAGACGCAGTCTTTATTACTTCGCGGTCAAAAAGACCAGCCTGCCCCGCCGTTTGCACCGCGCCTAAAGGTCCTCGTAATCGTGGTTTACACTTTGGAGCCCAGGGTCCGTATTTCTCTGTAGCCTGCAGTCCCCGGGGCCCAAGAGGCCAGGATCGTATCCCCGGCGTTGAGTTATGGAGTGGCGATAAGGCGCCGGCGACCTAATGACTTGCTGCACGCGAACTGAGGGTTAGGTGGAGCGGTCGCAGTGCTAGCGGACGACTCGACAACGACGTTTGTGATTTGGATCATATTGACGTATGTTTTAACGGACTTATTTGTTGTTATTTTATTATTATCAAGAGCTAAACTTTGAATTTAATATGATCACAAAGTTCTCATTAGATTTATTTTATAAATTAATTAAAAGGTTTAATTACTTACCCTCAGAGAAATCGTGAAAACTATAAGGCACAATAGTAAAAATACAATCACTCGTGGGCTTCATATCAAGTGTAATTACTTGTGAAGTCATTACACTAAACTTGATATCTTCGTATAGTCTTTTCAGAGACTTTGCCTTCAGCTTACCATCAGGCGAGGCGAAGTCAAATTGACGTGTCCTATATAAAAAAAAACTAGGGAAAGAGTTATAAAAAATATAATAAACTAAATGTTCGAGACATCGCGAAAACTACAGGTAAATACAAGCCGGAATATTAAAAACACTCGGATTTGGGATTCAGTTTCACTCACTAACTCATTCATTCATTCTGTTGAGCATCGTTGTGTAACAATGTACGGTACCTGAAACAAATACAAAAAATCGGTTACTATAAAACCTTCAAAAAAATTTTGGGAAACTTAAAAAGAAATGAACTGCAAAGAAGTTGTTGTATAACGTATTGACACAACTAGTCTGTACAAGTAACTTTAGCTGAGTAATTCAATTTACTTTGACAATATGAGAAAACCAATAAATCAATCTCGCTGTCGCACCCAGCTTCCGTTTTCGTGACATGGTCGGATGTGACCTAACCATCCCGTGATATTTATTGTACGAGAGATGTCAGCACAGGATGGTCAGAATATGTATTAACTTTAACTTCAGGGATAGTTGGGTCATCGGTAAAGTTTAAGTCTAAGATAGTTTTTTTATATTTTTATTTTATTTATTTAGAATAAAATAAAAAAATAAAAATAAGATCTAATAGTTCTTACATCTTATTTTTTATCCGGTAACATGCTTTAAGTATGTAGGGAAACATAATGCGTCAGAGCGGGGGCACACGATGCGGTGCGGCGCCGCACCGCATCGTGTGCCCCCGCTCTCAGTAGGTACAAAAAAGTAAGTTTCAGTTATAGTTTTTAATGGTGCGGTGAAAAATAGGTGCAAAACCTTCTGTTGAAGATAGAGATGTTTGCATCGAGAGGGGGTGACACTTCAACCCAAGGTTGTATTAATTAGAAAGTTAAGGAACAATTTAAATCAATGGAAAGAAGTAATCGAACGCTCACCCTGATACGAGCGACTTTGAGCGATGACAGATAACTTAGTAACTAGTTTAACTTAACGCTTTCAATGACACCCCACCTCAACAGTTCTTAATAGTTTCTATTGCGTAAGAATAATTATTTGGTATTAGTCCTACTGTAAACAAATTTATCTCTTGACCCTTTACAATAAGGTATATTTTACGGTACACGTCAAAGTGTAATATTAACTTGTTACGGAGCGAATGTCCAAAAATATTTTAATGGAATTCCTCAATTAAAGGTTTCAGGGTATTAGCATAACGTGTGAATTTAAATATTCCCTTAATACTGGTGAGAGAAACAGCGGCATTGCGATCGAAAAATTGTTGGCTTCAAACACACCCAGGTACTGATGACTGATTTTTTTTTTACATAAGACTCGTCATTTTGCTTTCACTTCACTGTTGGTAAGCTGAAGGCCTTCTCGGAAAAGAGGGTCACCATTATAGAAACGTACCATGTTACAATGGTGGCACTCAGCTTGACGGCCTCATCAGATGCTTTTTCACGCCCCGCTCAAAGGACCCGGGACTGTAGGAGGGAACATGTGAGCTAGTAAGGTTTTTCAGGCCTTAATGGTGCGGTAAAAGAGTCGGCGAACCGCTTGGTTCTTGATGGAATATTCTGCACCATTGCTGGTCAAGATCGATCTGATACTGATTGTACTCCACACCAGAGCATAGTATAAATAGAACTTACTGTGAGAATTGACTGTGACCAGAGAGCCTAGTGCGAGCTTTTTCTCACATTCACTGGTGACGAATAAACGGTGATTTATATGACATTGAATTAGGGCCACGCGGTAAACTTGTGAAAACTTTTTTGCTCATTTGTTCGACGAGATACGAACTCCTTGAAAGATTTAGGTATAACGAAGCGCCTTGTCGAACACTGACGGTTGGCCAATAAGAGTACCACCAGGGGCCTCCACGGAGGATGCTATCATGCGCATGGGAGCTTTGGTGAGAGAAGCAGTTGCCTGGAGTGAAGTGATGTACGCGGTGTCCCTGCTGGACATCGCCTACACTATGCCTAAAGGAATAATTTCGTTCAAAATCTGTTCAAAATTCAGTCTCGATCTAATCTTCTCAATCCCCAATCGTTTTTATGCAAATTGACCTCCTGAAGTTATTTTAGTTGTGGTTATAAAGATAAAGTTTAGGCATGCAACTCACCGAAAAGCCTTAGATAAACTACTATTATTTTACTACTATGCTTGAGTACAGCAGAAACTTTGTTCCATGGACGTTTCAAGTAACGGATGTGGTTAGTACCAGGAAGGAGAATGGAAATATAACAACCTCTATACTGTACCCAAACTCATAATTCGCAGAAACACCCTCTAACTACAGTATTTATAACGATAGCGGTTCTAAACATTACTCGCCTAAATCAACACGAAGAATAAATTTAATTGAGCGAGTCAACATAAAATCGTTTAACTTATTGGATCGGATCGTCCGATCCCTTCCAATTAACGATGGAACGATTGTGATAAGTCGATATCGGTTATCGATATATTTCGATTACGGTAATCGTTATCGGAGCTTCGTTAAAATTGTAAAAGGATGTTATTTGCGGTGATACCCGTGTTTGAGTTTAAAGGTATGATTCCGGAGCCGACCGCATACGATAACTGCCGACGCACGCAGCAGGTGTGCGTATTTCATTGCGGCTTCTCAATGGTCCCCTTTGTTCGTATCGGAGTTTAACGAGTAATGGGTACACTGTATCTGCTGCATGCGTCTGTCGTTGTCGTATGCGGTCGGCTCCAGAATCATACCTTTAGCGTGGTCACAGGCTTTCGTTATTAACCTGAAACGTTGTGAAATGATTTTGTATCTTTGAATTTAAGATGAGGTCTTGATCAGGTTAATTTTAGTTTTGTAGAATTTAAGATTGTTTGAGTGGAAAAATCTGTGTATTCCCATCCCAAACGAGTAAAACTGTTACTGGTTGGGAAAAAAAATTCCCAACGAGTCACAGGTGTTACTGGAAGCATCACTTTTTGTCCCAACGAGTATCACCTCAAAATATTGGTGTTACTAGTTGGGAAAAAAATCCCAACGTGTCACAGATGTTACTGGATGCAACATTTTTTTGTCCCAACGTGTCACAGGTGTTACTCGGTGCAACTTTTTTGTCCCAACGTGTCACAGGTGTTACTGGATGACCTCACAACCATCTCACGGTTTGCCAGCATTAAATACTGGGCATTCTAGGATCGGCGTAAACACTCTTTTCTCTCCTACTACCATTACACAAATCTCACACACTACTTCTAGTATTAAAAATATAGAAAGTTAACTTTTACAAACGATACAAGGCGGTAGGTATGTTTACGTCATATTGATGAATTTATTCTTTTAAACAAGCCAGATAGTGGGCGTGCGTAGTGTGTTGTAGTACTTGTAGTACGGCTACTAATTTAGTAAGTGCTGCCAATAAAAGTTGAAGTGCGAACAAATAGATTACTGTGAGTGACTAACATTAGGTGGGTGCACCTCTCTATAAAAGACAGCTATTTTTTTATACTACTAAGGTCGCAGACAAGCATACGGCACGGATGGAAAGTGGTGACCGTGGCCTATGGACGAGTACAACACCAGGGAACTCAGAGTCGTGCTGCCGACCCTATTAATAACCTTACAATGCCCCCCTCTTGAAGAGCTCCATATAGTAGTCACACACACACATTTCACATCTTGAACGTTTTTATTGGACACGAAGATGTGGGTTACCTCACATCTTCGTGTCCAATAAAAACGTTCAACCTCGTATTGTGTTCTCTGCGGTGTGTAGGGTAGCCAGAGCTCACTGGAGAGGTTTTGTACTGTCAATGGGAAAAGCAAAGGCTTGTTCTACTTATCTTCTGCGCTGACGGTACAGAAGATCTCTGTTCTTACAGGGTCAGCAACACAAGTGAGACTCCCATGGTGTTGCACTCGTTCATAGGACACGGTAACCACGCACCGACGCAACCACCTGGACCTGATTCTGCTAGAAATTAGCCTGAACCGTCAGCCCCAGGCGCGCGAATACCAAATGGACTTTCCAAAGGTTTTTGTTGAACACAAAGGTGCTAACATCAGTAATGAGACATCAAAGACGTGTTCGATAGATTTGTGTACACGCCTGAGATTTTAATTTCGTTAATTAATTACACCATTGAGCCATCTACGTACCGGCGCACACAATTACCCCGACTGTGTATGGCACTCGGCTTAAACATGCGGCAAGGGTAAATTACTCTTACAGTACGACAGCGTTACTAAAATGGGGTCACGACCCCCCTCGAGTCATTGCAGATTAATCGTTTATACTTCAAACCATTTATGTTATCTATATTTTTCGATGTATACAAAAGAGGTAGTAAATATGGAGTAGCAGGCTTGGAATTTCATAGCAATTAGATAAAAAAATTGTCATTAACCCGCAAGACCGACGGAGTGTGCGTGTCTGCGTGTGTACGTGTCTGCCTGTGTCATCGTTGCTCCCGAATTGATGAACCGATTTTGATTCATTTTTTTTGTTTGAAAGGTGACTTCGGGAGTGTTTTTAGCTATATTTATAAACAAATATTTATGAATTCACTGATAAATAAATCTTTGTGGGATAGTAGGACAGAACAGAAGAGGGTTGCGAGATATTTCACCTCCGAGGACCCCCTGAACCGTCGTTTGACAGCACAAAACCCCAGGGACCCCCCTGGGGGGCTTAAAATGTTGAGAATCAGTGCACACCACGTACATCGCTTTGATGTCTCGAGTAGATGTAATGTGTGATATGTTGCGGATATGCGGTTACTTACATGTGGTTACAAATACACTGACTGCCTCGTTGGTTTGCGGTAAAATTAGCGCGTGATCCTAGGTTCAACTCTCGAGTAGACAAAACTGCAATTTGAGATAAGTTATACAAATCATAAGGAAAGGATTTGCATGCTTGGTTGATACTGCTTGCTTGGAGTATACGACATAAATATGAAAAAAGGTGGACGAAATAGATTTATGAGCTGCGTACGCACCAACCAAATATGATGTCCAATAGACGACACCAAACTCATTAAACTAAAAAAAGGTTGTTAGTCTAAAAAACACCTCTGCCTTTACCTCCAAAAAATTACCTGCCACAGGTGTGAGTAGATATAGGTAGGAAACTAGGAATCAAAGTACGTTGAAATGGCGTACGTAGAATTAGAATACATAGCGAGTGTATCTTTAAGGTCGGACGTGTGGGTAGGTACTTAACCTTCAAAAACAAGTAGCTGCTGGGAATATATTATGCTAATGTTATTAAAGCATTAGTCGGAATAAATGAACTACAGTTACAGGATTAGGAGCTCTGAACTACGATGAGAGAAATACGGGAGGCAATTTCTCGCGATCATTATTTTCACGGCGCTCGAAGTTGGGTAGATTAAATGAATTTATGGAAAGATTGTGACAGACACAAAATGACCTATGCTTGATGAATTAAAGATCGTTAACCGCCATAGCACCCCGTCCTACCCTCGAAAGACACTCTACAGCAGACAGCTCTAGTTCATCTCTGTACTAAATTGTATCAAAATAGTTTCAGTGATTAAGGCGTGAAAGCGTAACAAACGGAATTTCTAGGGGGTCCTCTCTCACTTAGTAGGAATTTGAAATTTTCTTCCTGCTCCACAGGATTTGTAACTTCATGGTGATTTAGGGGTGGAACAGAAGACAACCTTCTCCTGTGTCCCGCTGTTGGAGAATCTCCCCTTGGACGGAACCTTGACTGAACCACCTGGAAGTCCTTAAATAGACTTTGGTCGCAGGTTGGCCGGAGGTGATCCACGGTATGAATGCGGAGCTACGCCACTGACTATGACCCGCCTGTTTAATTTACGTGTGCTGCCTGCCCAAGTACGTATACACCGAATGGTCTCATAAGAAGGTATTCATGAGTGCCTCTGAGAATGCCATCAGGGTGGCTGCACACTGGGCAAACAAGATATCACACTATATACCCGCTCCGGATCAGTAGTGACTCAACTGATTAGTCAATTCGACAGAAGGAGGTCTTTTCGCTTTGCAGTGGGACTCGTTGGGACTCAAAGTGTCGCATCCAGTAACACCTGTGACTCGTTGGAAATTTTTTCCCCGCCAGTAACAGTGTTACTCGTTTGGGTGTTACTGGATGGGAATATACCTGTGTAGGTATGAGACACATACCTGCAAACCAATCTACTAAATCCGTATCTACCTCTTTTTATTATAAGATCCTATTTAGTAAGCAGAATCCAGTATTACGCGCACATTACAAAGTAAAGCCGTATTTAATTATGCATGCCGGAGCGGGACGTTGAGACTTTATTAGTCCCGAGTCGCGCAGTAAGCCCCACTAAATACATATTTCATTTCTCTCGTCATTTTTGGTACAGATATCTTGATAAGATGAGACCAAAGGGAAAACAGATGAAACGGCGGAGTAATACGCTTGGCTAAGATAAACAGTTAAGTTCGAGATGGCTTTGCCTATCAAGAGGGTTCTGTGCATGACAAGTAAAAACACAGTTTCTTACCCACGACGGAACGGAGACGTTAAATACGGAATGAACTCCCTGCGGTGGTTTTCCCAAGCAACTACAATATGGGGTTCTTCAAGAAGGACATTAGAAGCTTTCTTCAGGGTCGGGAGCACGAGTGTGACGCCCCTGGTGTTGCATACGTCCATAGGCCATAGTAATCGCTTCCCATCAGGTGGGCCGTGTGCTAATCTGCCACCTAAGTGGTATAAAAATGCGTTTGGGGTGAGAGGATATTTAATGTTGTTGTTTCTGCAAATCCATGTTGCCATTTTTCTCCAAAACTACTAGTTCGATTTTAATGCAGGTTTCAGTAATATGTTTGTGTTTGATTGGTGCACGTTCTAAGATTTACGTTGTTGTGTCGAGGACGCCAAACTGGTAAAGCATTCCCAACATGTTATCGGAAGTATTCAAGTTCCCCCTACACGACAACACTTGAATCCAAATATTACTTAGTACCTATAATATCAAAGTTAAAGGCATCGTGTGCCTTACAAGACCGACAACCAAACTCAGCTGGCCAAGCCTAGCCCTAGCGATAATATGTCTCGTAGAAATGCGGCCTCAATCTGCAATTAGAACCAAGTACTCGATATTAAGACATTACCGGAGCGATAAAGTACGTATTTAGTGTGTTTACGGTTCAGATAAATACGCGAATTAAGTATTGCAAAACGCACAAACGAATAAGTTCTTTAGGTAAGGCTAGGTCTACATCGAACTAGATACTATACTTTACATATTATACTTTTTCATAGGTCCTATCTACTACTTAGAAGGCAGATGGAAAGTGGTAGAAGTCATTGCATGAAGATTTACCCGGGAGGCTAGCGGTATAGCCACTATGAATAGTAATGTTTAGTTTCCACTTTCGCGTTGCATACCGAAGGTTCGCAGGCAAGAGAGTGCATTGGCATCGAATATGCAACGAAATCGCAATCGATATTGAAAAGAGTATCAAATCAAGCTTAGTGTTTGTAGAGTCTAAAAAGTAAGGAAGGAATACAGAGAGTGAACGTATGAAAAAAAAAAATTAGGTAATAGAAGAGCTTGTCTCAGAGACTCAGAGATATTTTTATAGGAAACGTCTATTTGACTTCACCTCGGCTGCTGATGAGCTAAAGGTAAAGGAAGGAGGAGGGTCACTATTATAGACACCTAACATGTTACAATGGTGGCACTCAGCTTGACGGCCTCATCAGATGCTTTTTCACGCCCCGCTTAAAGGACCCGGGACTGTAGGAAGAAGGAAACACGTGAGCTGGTAAGGAATTCCAGGTCTAAATGGTGTGACAGAGGAAGAAGTCGCCGAACCACTTGATTCTTGATGGAATATTCTGCACCCTATGCGGGTGATATCTAAGTCCTGCACATGTTGTCCTGTGTAGGAAAGGAGAAGCTGAAACTAATTGGAAGAGCTCATCAAAACATTCGATATAAGAAGTTATGAAGTTGTACAATCTAACCATATATCACTAGTCCTAATCATATCGTGTCAGCTACTCACTATAATAATAAAGACGGCTAATAATTAATAACATAGTACGTATTATTAGCCCGTCCGTATGTCCCCGGCCTAAGACTGCATCCCGACGTGTTCATTAGAGACAGTAAATCATATTCTGTATAATCTGTAACCGGTCGTGCCGCACACGGGGGCTGCGTGCGCGCAACATTTAATTACGCTGAATGTACTTACATATACGTAATTGAAAACGGCCTGAGAGCTGTCTAGACTTAAATAGACCTAATGTAACATTGCGAACGATCACAACAACTACGAGTAGATCAGAGGAATATTCCTGTGCAGAATTCGCTTTGATCATATTTTAAGAACTTATCGCGATTTTATTATGAAACTTACTTTTGTCGACATGCTTTGATCATTTTACTCATTGAAATAAAACTACTTTTAAACAAGAATTCGTTCGAATTTCATTATTTACACTGATTCCGAAAAGCAACCGAAATATCGTGATTTGAGTAAATAACAAAATCTTATAAAGCTGAAGAGTTCTTTTGTTTGGTTGAACATGTTAATCTTAGGCACAACTGATTACTGATTTGATTTGTAAAATTATTTTTAAGTTGAATATTCAATTTATCGAGGAAGGTTACAGGCTATATTATATCATCATGCTACTGCTCAAAGGAGCGGAGTAGGAACCATAAATGTCAACAAATCTGGTAGATTCCCTATCTGGTAGATAATGGCTTAAATGGGTGATAAGGGGTTTTGAAATATGCTACGGGCAAAGCCGGGAGGGATCGGCTAGAAACAAAATGTCACCAAATAAATAGTATCCGTTAAAAATAATTTTATCACAATATACCTAAACTTTCGACAATATCTTTTATGTTAAATGACTATTAGATGTATACCAAAAAGAGTTGCATCCAGTAACACCTGTGACACGTTGGGACAAAAAACGTTGCATCCGGTAACACCCGTGACTCGTTGGGAATTTTGTCCCTACTCCCAACAAGTAACAGTGTTACAGGATGGGAACATACCACCCTTAGGTATTATCTGTGGTATTATGCCGAAATGCCCAAGTTTGGTTAGATACACGAAGTTAGTTACTTAATCACGATAAAACGACTGAACGCATCTTAATTAAATTGGTACAGAGTGATAGAATTGTCTTGAATAGCGAATTAAGCGTTGGTAGCTTAGTGGTTAAGGAGTCGGCCTTACGATCGAGAGGTCCCGGGTTCGAATCCTGGCCATTACACTATCGACATGAACCCACTCCTAACACAAGCAATTTAGCTTTGCTGGAGTGGTTAGCGGGAATATTAGTAATTTCGGTTGCTAATATACTTCTAAAAAAAAGAGATTTTCGAGCTATTTCTGAATGTTAGTCGGCAGTACCCGCCAAGTCTCGCTCCTTACCCAAACACATCAATCTTCTGCCCTCATTAGCGGACGAAGGGCCATTACCAGCAGTTTAATTTGAGGGGGTTATAAGTCCATCGGCTAAACGCTACGATATGAGCCGATATATCTATCATCTACACGGTTCCTCCATTTATGAGACCGCAGAGAGGTGGCCGAGATATAAATACAACTTTGTAGAGTGTAATTAACAAAGGGAATGAGTAAAGGAGTATCACTTTTTGTAATTCATAACACTTTAGGGACAGTGATAGTGCTAAATTATTGGACCTGCGTACACTGAATAACACACTTCTCCACTTTATTTTATTACTAGCTGTTGCCCGCGACTTCGTCCGCGTTAAGTTCGGAATGTTGTTCATCCCCTATTTTATCCCCTTGGGGGTAGAATTAATCAAAATCCTTTCTTAGGGGATGCCTACGTCATAGTAGCTTTATGCATGCCAAGTCTCAGCCCGATCGGATTAAAATTGACAAAGTTTCATACAAACTTGCATCCCCTATTTTATCCCCTTGGGGGTAGAATTAATCAAAATCTTTTCTTAGCGGATGCCTACGTCATAACATCTACCTGCATGCCAATTTTCAGCCCGATCCGTCCAGTGGTTTGGGCTGTGCGTTGATAGATCACTATGTCAGTCAGTCAGTCAGTCACCTTTGAGTTATATATATTTAGATTCGACCTGAACAGCTTCGCCTCACGGCATATTCAAAGGTTTACATTGACAGTTATGATTGAATGAAATTTTGAAGCATTTATTAAGCTAACTATTCAATTCGAAAGAGAATCGACGTCGGGCAGGACTCGAACCCGCGATCTTTCCCTTATAGGGGGAATGCTCTGACCACTAAGCCACCGAGACCGCACGAAGCCGATCCAAATTCCTCTACACATCCACTAAGCATAGATTATTACAAAACAATGCGCGTGCGCCAGAGCCTCGTTTGTCTCGCGACTTACGTCCAAGTTATGTGTCGAGGAATAAGTACTAACAGAGCAATGGTTCCTCTCTTGAAGTACCCTCAATGGAATCTTCCAAACGTCTTAAGACTATGGCATCTGCTTACCATCAGCCAAACATCCTACGAGTTGCATTAGTAGAATTAAAAGATAACCTATACTTGACAGGGCCGACTTTTCACCGTAGACGTCGTGCACTCAGGAGTACATGACGTCTCGTCAGCGTCTCGTCCGGTCTACTTAGGGCTACCACTTATTTTTTTCTAGGAGTTATATGCTTGTGTTACTTAGAAGTATATATGTACAACTAGTTTTTCGCCCGCAGCTCCGCCTGCGTGGATGTCGACTACTGCCACCAAAAGTATTTTTTCTAAACTGACGGACTTGTTGTATAAACGTTCAACGCCTTTAAGAGCCCTGCTTTTAAGAGCCCTGTCCGCCAGTGCGATATTAACAGTATGAAGGTTGCTGTTGTATGGCGAGGATACAATAAATCACCTATTGGTCTATTGCAGTCCACTGCTGGACATAGGCCTCTCCCAATATACGCCATGTTTGCCGATCCTCCACATTCTGCATCCAGTCCGTCCCAGCCAGCTTTCGCAGGCCGTCCGCGTCGGTCCACCTTGTTAGGGGGTGTTCCACCTTCCGTTTTCCTTCTCACGGTCTCCACTCTAGGACCCGTCTGCTCCAACGGCCATCAGTCCTTCGGCAGATGTGGCCAGCCCACTGTCACTTTAGCTTGCTTATTCTGTGAGCTATGTCGGTAACTTTGGTTCTATGTCGGATGACCTCGTTTCGAATTCTATCCTTCAAAGAGACTCCAAGCATAACTCGCTCTATAGCCCGCTGCGGACGGACTAACCCCACCTTCAATGGCCACCACCGTAGGTCATAACAGGCAGGACGCACTGGTAGAAAATGTTTGTTTTGAGGCATTGCGGCAGGGGGGAGGAGAAGACCAGACGTAGTTTGCCAAATGCTGCCCACTCCAGTTGGATTCTTCTGGCTATTTCTTTCTAGTTCTCGAAGTTGGTTTTACCGAGGCCGACTTGTCGAGAAGCTCCATTCAGGCTGTGCAGCATTTCACCCAGTTTTTCCAGCGACTCCGCAACTATGATGATGTCGCCGGCGAACCGAAGAAGGTGCGAGATTTACCTCCTCCAGAGTCTTGAAGACGTCCTCCAATGCGTTGGTAAATGTTAAGGAAATGAATATAAATAAAACAACATATCATTTGTGGTGGTTTAGTTTTTCATAATTCTCTAAAAATAACAGTAAGAAAACAAACATTTCGTATTATATTCCTTGTCATCTAAATCAGAAGTGCACTGTGCTTGACTAATAGAGCCCACAGCTGATAAAAGGAAGTTATTAAATTGTGTTCTGCCATCTCTAATAATTATTGACTTAGTATACTTCTCGTCAAGAAAGGAAGTGAAGTTTTCTAGAAGGCAGGCGTTCGCCCCTTTCGCCCAGTTGGTAAAACGTTTCGAGCTATTGATATAAATTGTAACTTTGTTTCTAGCTATGAAGCCTCCCCTTGTGTTATATCGGCGTCAATAGATTTAAATTCACGTACCTACCTTACTGTTTGACTTTGATTATCTATGTGCTGTTTGAGAGCGTGTAATTGAGTATTCATCTGAATGATAACGTGTATACTTTTAGGCTTTCTTTTATATACGGTACATCAGGGTACATCTATCATCGCTATGCTATCATGTCGTGTAGTCAATGTCGTTTAGTGATGAAATACTATGGTATCATGGTTGCTGGTAGCTGACGCAGTATATGCTCTAGAATATTATTTAATGCTCGATGCCAATAATACCAATAATGGGTCTGTAATGTAGTTTCGAATATTGTCCTCGCGACGCACGCTGCTATTCTACTATAATACCACTCGGGGTCCGTGGAATTTAACTGAAGATTGGATACTCCATCGAAGTGAGCCAGTCTCAAAAACTTCTTTTCTATTTCCAATCAATGAAATAAAGAAACTGCAGTAGAAACCTACATAACTCTTACATAATTATATAAATTAATATTTTTCACATTCTTGCTATGCTTGCTATATTGTAATTATACGTGACAGAGAGTGACGTTTTATCAATATTATCATTTGACAGATCAAAATGTGACTTAGCGTTGACACCATCACTTTAGTACCCGCTGTCATGGTAACAATTTTGCTAGCGATATTAGCGCCATAATATTTCGTATTTCCTTTAATATTACATTATTTCGTGGATTTGCCACATTTTAATTGTGATAATTGCTATTCGGCGACAAAGCCAAATTCAAAAAACCAAAAATCATAAAAATCTGTTCAGCCGTTCTTGAGTTATAAGAAAGTACGTTTTTGGCACTTTTTAGGCACTTAGGGTCTGAATTTCGAAAAATCGTTTCTTAGTACACCTCCACGCTTCTAAACAAACACTCTCTATAAATTTATAGTCTCTAGGACCAGCGGTTTAGGCTGTACGTTGTCTCTAAGTCAATCAGTCAGTCAGTCAGGACTAAGAGTTTTATATATAAGATTAGCTGATTTTCACACGACATGTCCGTGATATCGCAGATGAAATGCAAGAGCGCATTCGCTCATGCGGCCACGTCTAGCGCTAACTGCCAGGCTACGTGGGTAACAAATGCCTGGCAATGGCACCCTTGCTGGGTTTAGGCAGAAGGGGTGCCTCCCTGACATGCGTGCACACTACCTTGGACGCCCGAGAGTATGCGAAGTGGAAGAGGAAGAGCCGGGAGGGGGACCCTGAGCTCGGAGGTCATCTTGGCCACGGATTCAGTCAGGAAAACGCGTCTCCATGAAGATGAAGATGATGATTTCACACGACAATAATTGTGTAATTGTTTCTAGGGTTGTTGTCATGGGCTGTATGTTCACTTTCGAATGAATAACAGCTCCTTTTTACAACACCCATAGGAAGAGATGGGGTGGCCCTATTTTACTCCACCAGGAACTAATACGGCCTAGTGGTATGGGTAATGGACTGCTAAGACGAGGTCTCGGGTTCGATCCCAGGTTTTACCATGGCACACACCAATGACTTTTCGGTGCTTTTCGAAGTTATGTGTGTATTTATCGCAGGTTTATAAGTGCCCGGTTAATGGCAATAGGCTCGCCACCTATTACATTGGGACCTAAACATAAACGGCGAAATGTGGGTGCTAGCACCTCTGCCTACCCCTTCGGGGATATAGGCGTGAGTTTATGTTATGTTATGTAAACTTAAACACCAGGTATGATAAATCCCCTGGGTCGGCCGGGGTGCGAGGGATATGGCTATTTGGCTATGACAATCTCACCTCCGGCAACTGACGGCCCACAGACGGCGTGCGTATTAGTCGGTTCGAGTACGACATAACCTCCTCCTCCGGCCCCGGCGGGGGAGGTACCCGAGGGGATTTTTCGCACGATAAAATAAAAAAAGGTATGATAAATCAAGTGTAACTATCTTTTTATTTATTTTAATTTGAGTATGACGGCAACCCTAACTGTGACTATACTAATTGTACCGCCCGGTTCCGTCCCTGACTAATTGAACTGACATCAAAGCGCGCATCGCACGTCCATTTTAGTCCACAATTACATGTATTTTATTTTAGTTCCTTATATCTGTGGACGACTACAGACGAGCCACATTTAGTTGCCACGAGGGACATCTTGTTTTGAATCATGAGTGAATCAAAAGGCCTAATGTTTACTTATTTCATTGGTTCCTAACCTAGGGGTAATTACCCCCGCGGGTAAAACTAGTGTTTCGCAGGGGTAATAATGAGCGGGCAGGTTCAAGTCTCGAACGCCAAATTTCAAAATGACAATCTGAGTACAGCGTGTCTAGCGTGTGAGCAACTGGAAAAGGATCTGCTGACAAGATTAACCTAAATGTATTACATAATACGTATTGTTTAAGTTCATCGATAGGGAGGGGGGGGGGGGGGTAAAAGAAGTGATCCGAGTTGGGTCATAAGGGTAACGGACCTAAAAAGGTTAAGAACCACTGACTTATTTACTTAGTTCGTGATTTTTTAAATGATTTGAATATCACATTTAATTACTTTTCGAAGAAAATAAAATAAAATGTTTAACACTCCTTTATAACTCAGAAAAACTTCATATGACCAAATTATTACTATGGTAAAGTATTTTTTTATTAGAGACAAAAAACATAATGCGTTACAGTAAATTCTTAAAAACTAGGCATACAAAATAAAAACGTATCGAATTGGCAAATATAGTAATGAAGGCTATGTCATCAGAAAGAAAATATTATAATAGGCTTTGTCAAACTATGTTCTGATATTTATTAATATCTGTACAGAATTTAAAATTCGCAATTAATACTTTTCAAATAAATGTGAAAAATGGTAATTAGTTTAAAGAACTTACAAAAAAGACTTCATATTGAACAAAACCAAGCCCACTTAATCGCTAGACTAAACAACAAAAAGTTGCCCGTCTGCACATAGTTTTAGACGCACATAATTTATTTTTATTTCATATGGCAGTGAGATGCATTATTTTTGGTTAAACATGTGGCAGGCCGCAGGCACATCGAGCGAGGCTAAATCAGTACGCTTTATTACAACGACCCTGGTTCTCTTGAGGCAGGTGGATTAAACTTCAAGTTTTCACTTCAAGGATTGCTAGCAGCTCTATGTGTAAGTCTTGGCTAATTACAAGTAGATATTCTAATTCAACTTGACCGCGGATGCGAGGTGACCGTTACCAGAAATTCGTTCGTTGAATTGTGGTGAAAGGATTGGCATAGCTGAACCCCTTTTCTCTAGTGAAAAGGGGTTTTTATATAGAACTAGCTGACCCTGCGAACTTAGTACCGCCATAATTTCTGATCCCGTTCCCACTGCATATCTTTATATTTATCAGTGTTTCTCTACAATATTATGCATGTATTATACATATAAACCTTCCTCTTGAATCACTCTATCTATTAAAAAAAACCGCTTCAAAATCCGTTGCGTAGTTTTGAAGATTTAAGCATACATAGGGACGGACAGACAGCGACAGCGACTCTGTTTTATAATATGTAGTGAAGATGCGTGCTACGGATGGATAGATTTGAATGAATTTTGAATATTTGTAGGAAGTTTCATAGCACATGTTACTCGCTACGTAGCTTAACTTTAATCTCCTCGTAGCATAACTACATAGCAAATCTCTGGTATAACCCGCGCCACGTATCTTGGACCTAAATCGTAAGACATACGAGGCTCTGGCGCTCGCGGATTGCTTTGTAATAGTCTATGCTTGGTGAATTTGAGTTCGTCTACCGCAGTAGCATCCCGTGCTATCCTCAAAAGACACCCAAGAAATGTGTACTGCGCGTATAGGGCACATTTTGAGCACATTTTAGGTCCAAGATACGTGGCGCGGGTTTATAGAAAGGCAGTCTAATTGACAATAGCCTGTATCACACCTTTTTAATAAATGGAATTTACTTTAACACTTCGTAGAACTTAGTTAAATTAAATCAGGAAAATTACATTTTAGACATAGGAATGCATGTTTTTTATTTATTTAATTTTATCTATTAATTGTATCTTATCAACCCTTATAACTTATGACCCAGTCGGTTATCTACGACGCCTCACGTAGCGATGCTAATTTTATTCCTGTTTTCTTCCTGTAATCGCAAAAAAATACATAAAATTTCTTATCATTAAACTTTAATCACATTCTGTACTTGTTTTGATTAATATTAAACGTGATAAAACTTGGGGTAAGCACTGAATGTGGTGGAATTATCAAAAAAAATGAATTATTTAATATTTTGTGATAACCCGCGCACGCATATCACAAATGAATAAAATGATATACATTATTTCGACGCATTTAGGTGGTTTTTGTTAACAATAAGACACGTCAATATGACTTCACCTTGCCTGATGGTAAGCTGAAGAAAGAAGGTCATCATTACAGACATCAACAATGTTACAATGGTGGCACTCAGCTTGACGGCCTCATCAGATGCTTTTTCACGCCCCGCTTAAAGGACCCGGGACTTTTTTATACCACTTAGCTCGCAGGCCACAGACAAGCACACGGCCCACCTGATGGAAAGTGGTTCCTATGGACGAGTGCAACACCAGGGGAGTTACACTCGTGCTGCCGACCCTGTAAGAACAGAGAGATTCTGTGCCGTAGGTAGGTAACGGTAATCACTTACCATCAGGTGGGCCGGGTGCTTGTCTGCGACCTAAATAGTATAAAAAAGGAAGAAGGAAACAATACATGTGCTACTGGTAAATAAATTCGTCGAACTGTTTGTTTTTGTCGATTCGTCTTGGATCTTGGACATTTCTTTGGGGTCATTTAGAGGGTCAGTAAGGTATTAAATCCCCGCGTACATTAGCTCGAGTCGGACATTCGCTGCGCTGCTAATTATTAAGTAAACCCAACTCTTTGTTTGTTCAACTGTTAACTTTAAATAACTGTATACTTTTAGTTACCTTTCCGAAGGCACGCTTTACCGTTAAAAAAGCATATTTTAACGTTTTTTATGAGTTTGGTCAAGTCAACAAAAAAGTCGTAATTTATATTTAATCTTCATCATAATGTTAGTTCCTGTTGCATTCAAAGCTTATTTATTGAATAGCTTCAAAAATGGTATTCGTTTTTTTTAAATAAAAAAACCCGATTGTGATAAAAAGATAGTTTAACCCTACTGTAGGGCAGTAGGGTTAAACTATCTTTTTATCACAATAACAAAACGTCGATTAGTTTGACTGATTTTTTTTGACAACATACATTTTGGCGCCAAAAGTTCGCCATATTATTTTTTTACACAAAGGTATTTATCGCCCGACTTTAAACAAAGAAATCGCGATATAGAATTCGTTAGTGATTGAGTGATATTCGCGTATACTTCAGAAAGTTTATACCAAAATTTTGAATCAAAAAATTTGAGACAAAAAATGTTGCATCCAGTATCACCTGTTACACGTTGGGACAAAAATTGTTGCATCCAGTAACACCTGTGACTCGTTGGAATTTTTTTCCCAACCATTAACAGTGGTACTCGTTTGGGTTGTTGTTTTTTAAATCCATAACTGTAAAAGTGACTAATTCATTTCATCAGGTCGACTACGGTCCTAATCTCCGCATCTAGCCCCCAAGAGAAACAAAACGAGATGAAGCGCCTGAGATCAGGGGCGACGGTCGGCGACAGGTCCGGATCAGATGACAGATAACATCTGATTGTGATCACCAGCCAACAGGCTGGGATGGTCTGTATATATACAGGGTGTCCCAAAATTCAAGGATAAGCCAGTAACAGAGGGTGGCCCTACTTATGGCTGCTCAGGAAAAAATAAGAAAAAAAATATATCTCTATTTTTTTTTTAATTACTCGAACTTTTTTAAAATCCCTCGAAATTCGGTACCCTTAATGATATTTTCAACTACCAGGTCCACAATTTTGCAAATATTTTTGAACTCTTTTCTGTATTAGCAAGCTAAAAAGCATGGCTATCCATAACCACCCTGAAAAATTATAGGATATTTGTAGTTATTTTACAAAAATAAATCAAAATATTTTTTTGTCGTCAAATTTTCATACATTTTTACTTTCGCCCCACTTTATCTTATCTCGGTGAAAAAAAAAAGTACGGACACCACTATGGCATTCTTTTTCAAAAATTGGCGCAACTATCCAAGATTTCAAAATGGTATAATTTGGGTATGATACTATATTGAAATACAAAAAATAAATTTTTTTTTGTAAATAAGAATCACATTTATTACATTGCTTTTATTGAAAATCACCAGATTTACTTTGTAGCCTCGGATTTCCCAGCTAACTGTGAAACAGCAGAACCGCGAAATTTTCCGTGAAGCGACTGCCACCTGACCTCCACAACCCATTGGCGATATCAAAGTTATGTAGTGCGTTCAGTTGTTGGACTTTTAGGGCTCCGACTACCCGTAACGACTGTCATAGATGCTCGTATGGCCACTACGATTGACGGCCTCACGTACTTTCTGAGGTATGGAGGTGTCTCAATGTCTTAAGGATGGTCATCCATCCGAAAACCACCCTGGCTTATGTTGCTTAATTTCGTAATGTGATAACCTACTCGGTTACCACTTTGTCACAAGTCCCGTCAATGATTTTTTATTGAGGATGAATGCATTGTGTACGAAGTAAATCTGGTGATTTTCAATAAGAGCAATGTATTAAATGTGATTCTTATTTACAAAAAAAATTTTTTTTAGTATTTCATTATAGTATCATACCCAAATTATACCATTTTGAAATCTTGGATAGTTGCGCCAATTTTTGAAAAAGAATGCCATAGTGGTGTTCATACTTTTTTTTTTCACCGAGATAAGATAAAGTGGGTCGAAAGTAAAAATGTATGAAAATTTGACGACAAAAAAATATTTTGACTTATTTTTGTAAAATAATTACAAATATCCTGTAATTTTTCAGGGTGGTGATGGATAGCCATGCTTCTTAGCTTGCTAATACAGAAAAGAGTTCAAAAATATTTGCAAAATTGTGGACCTGGTAGTTGAAAATATCATTAAGGGTACCGAATTTCGAGGGATTTTAAAAAAGTTCGAGTAATTAAAAAAAAAAATAGAGATATATTTTTTTTCTTATTTTTTCCTGAGCAACCATAAGTAGGGCCACCCCCTGTTGCCGGCTTATCCTTGAATTTTGGGACACCCTGTATAATCTTACGATTTAACCTCAGTAGTGTCAAGTGAATTTGGCGCTACTGGTAGTGTCAAGGGTAAATTTTTTGTACCCTTGACACTACCGGTAGTGCCATGGGGCAAGAATTTTACCCTTGAAACTACCAGTAGTGCCATTGGGTAGTGCCACGGGGCAGTCACCATTTAA
Source organism: Eilema depressum (assembly GCA_914767945.1). Lineage (NCBI taxonomy): Eukaryota > Metazoa > Arthropoda > Insecta > Lepidoptera > Erebidae > Eilema > Eilema depressum. The sequence continues at coordinate 353,702 of OU612040.1, forward strand.
ATCGGGATGAAAGAGTAAAGATTAAGGTGCGGAGAGTACGTTAAGCCGTCGCCGTCGGTCCCGGTTACCATACAGTAATTACAGGTAGTGGAGCTCCAAAAGATCCAATCAGTCTAACTAGGGGATGTCCATTAATCAGGTGATGATTTTTAGCAATTTTTCTAACCAATGGTGATACGCGGTGAGGTTTTAGACTGAATGCCAAAATCACGTGTATTTTTTAGGGTTGTATTTAACGCAGCCACAAATTAATCCGAAAAGCAGGTAGTAAAAATAATAGATTGGCAGCTATAGTGAAGAATCATTTTATTCAATTTATGGGTGTCAAAATTACTGAATGTGGCGTACAAAAATACTAAGTGAGCCACTATTTATGGATGGTTATAAAAAAATAACCACGAAGGCTAAAGCGGGAGCTCAGCTCCCGCGTTAGCCTTCTAACCTAACCTATCCAAGTTGGGGCGCGCTATACTCGAATCCTCATAACTTCACAATTTAGCAACACACGGGTCACTCAGTATTTTAGTCGCCCACTCAGTATTTAAAGTAACTCATTATCAGTCGTCCATTTATTATTTTTGTCGAACAGTTTATTATATCCCATTTTTTTATTTATAATTTTCATGCTAGAAAACTGAGAATCATGGCAAAAATCGCGAGTAATAAGAAAAAATTAATGCACGTGGATATATCCCAACCCAATATACCCCTCCCTCCCCCCTGGTGATATTTCGTGATTGAAGTTTAGCATCATTCTGGAAACTGAGTTGGTGAGTCCCAAGTGAGTTTAAAAAATATGTCACAGGAGTTCTCACGGAGGGCGACCCTTCCTTAAATTCTTTTAATTTAAAATCAATTTAATGGCTGTCGTTATAACCGTTATAAATTGATTTTATATTAGGAACCGAATGGTGGGTCAATAAATAGTGACGTCATAACGTTATTTATCATTTATTACTTAGAGGAACCCTGGGTTTTATAATTGACTTTAAAAAAGAGTAAAATAGGGTCATCCCATCTCTTCCTATAGGTGCCATTTTACCCAACTGCGTGACGCAAAGGAGTGGTAATGTGTTTATCAGCCTATGTATGTCTATGTATGTATGTTTGTATGTTCCTTTGAAGCTCTTTAAAGATCAAACGCCTGGACCAATTTTTATGATTCACACGTCAATCGATTCCTCTTAGTCCGGCGAGTGTCACTAAAGACATGACGTTAGAGAAAATTCAATATGACGACTATTGTGAAAATATGTGAAAATGTGTTGCATACGTCCATAGACCACGGCCCTTTTGAGCGAATTACCTAAATTGCACGATGCCTATGAAGCAAATTGCCTAAAGTCAATGTCTAAAACGCAGGATGCCTATAAAGTTTAATGTCTATAAAGTTTTAATGCCTACGAAGCAAAATGCCTATGTTGTTTAATGTCGACAAAGTATAATGCCGGTGCTAGTCAATTGCCTACAAAGCATGAGTCCAATTTTATTACATCAAGAAATCTTTTTGCTAAAATATGACACATATTCCGACTCTTTAGTCTTAATGTAATAATAGTCATACAATCACGCTTATATCCCCGCAGGGTTAGGCAGAGGTGAATTAACACCCACATTTTACCAATCAATGTATTAGGTCCCACGTAATAGGGGGTGAGCCTATTGCCGTATTCCATTTCAGACCCACGGTACCCCTGGCCATACCCATAAAAACATGACTTTAACTATAGATAGGTATGGATGGGTTCAATTCCCGCTCAGTGCAAATACTTGTATGCATGAATATCTATATTTGCATTGGTCTGGGTGTTCCTATGTATCATATGTATGCATTTACAAAAAAAAGTTTCTAAGTATATTTATCCACATTCTAGATACCATAACACAAGCTAGTTAGGCTATGCTTACATTTTGTCTAGATAGCGCTGTGTAAAATGTAGTGGAATATTTATATTTAAGGAATATTTATAGGTAGGTATCAACTACTATATTTTTTATTATTCTAAAATTATAAAAATACATTTTGTATGACAAATAAAAGCACACCTTGGGACCTACGGTACTACCAGGGGTATGGCCAGGGGTACCATGGGTCTGAAGTGGCCATTTTCTGGGCACTATTGTTGACTCGAGTCAAGTATCTAAAGCTGAGTCAGAGCTGTATATTTAACTGCCTGATGTTAAACAGCCCTGTCCCTTAGTCGCCTTGTACGATACCACATGAGAGGAGATGGGGTGGCCCAAATTCTACACTACCGGGAACCACGCGACGATATACGTATTATGTGTACTATAGAAATTAATAATGATCCGAGACCTACCTACATAAGAAGTGTTGTCATAAGTGGTAAATCAATCTTGCCGACCGTACCTGAATGCCCGGTACCTTGTATTGTGCTGGCAATCTTCATTTAAGACATTTCCATTCTTATGCATTAAACATTGTTGTCAAAGTACATTGTAGACATTTCCATTCTTAGGCATTAAATATTGTTGTCAAAGTACATTGTAGGCAAATTAAGTTTTTAGGCATCGTGTAATTTAGGTACTTCGAGTTTCAGGTATTTCGCGTTTTAGGCAATTTGCTTCATAGGCATCGTGAAATTTAGGTATTTCGCTCAAACCACTTTCCATCAGGTGGGCCGTGTGCTTGTCTGCCACCTAAGTGGTATAAAAAAAATGAAAAAAATAAAAGTCAACAAACTACCTATGTCAAGCGGGGTATCGTTGAATAGGTATTTAAAAATCATTTTTAGTTTTTTCTCAACATTTTTCGATTCGACGGACCGTTCAGGATATACATAAGTACCTATATCGATTTAAAGTTACGTAATAACCATTTTCATTTAATAATTGTTACTTGTGATCAAAAATCATAGCTTGCGAAATGTGGGTGTTATTACACCTCCGGCTAACCCTTCGGGGATTTACAAGCGTGAGGTATGTATGTTTTCGAAGTTTGCCCATCCCCATTCGCGCTGGGGAAACCACGTCTCCGTCTGTTAACAAGTTCTCGTCGGTTTTTAATAGACGTGAGTTCATACTACATTTCCTTGAATAATTAATATAATTACGTTGAGATGGTATCTCGCTGGTGCGGCCGCGATATGCCGTCCGACCTGATTGACAGCCTAGCTTCTGTTCACAGCCCATATATAGCCAGGCGGAGGAACTAGTTAATTATCGGTTGGAACTATTCTTATATAGGACACGTCGATGTGACTTCACCTCTCCTGATGGTAAGCTGAAGGCAGAGTCTCGGAAAAGAGGGTCACTATAACAGACACGTACCATGTTACAATGGTGGCACTCAGCTTGACGGCCTCATCAGATGCTTTTTCAGGGCCCCGCTTTAAGGGCACGGGACTGTAGGCTGTAATCAAGCTAACCGATGCTTATTTGCTACCTTATATTCTCCAGTTTGACCATTCCTTCAACAAATTAATTATTATTAGCCGAAACCAGTCGTATGCCTACAACCAAGAATATACAACTTGTAAGACGTGTGCAGTACAAGACAGATCCTCCTAATGAATGAACACGAGCCTAGAGCTGACATGGTCGAGGCAACTTATTGGCAAACTTGTTGAGAGGATTACTGAGACGTGTAGCTCCCAAATACAGTAGCTTAGATTGTGTCTCCTCCCGCGCCGAATACAATGGGGGGGGTGATTATGTCGGACTCGTACCGATAAATACCACATGCCGTTTGGATCTTCAGTTGCAGGCGATGAGATAGCCAGTAGCATGATCTTTCGTACCCTGGCCGAACTGGTCTCCTAACTGGGGATCAATGGGCACCTATATAGGGGACTAATCTACAAATAAATACTTCGGGGGACGAATTTTAGAAGACCAGTGGTTTTGTCGCATATTGTACCATCGGTTTAGGACAAATATTGTGAGGTTCCCGGGGGTAATGAATTTTGAATTTGAATTTGACACGAGACGCAGAATCTAACGAATGAACTGTGACACATCTGTATAAACAACAATTTTACAATTAATTAATTTTGCCAAATTAATTAATATAACGCACAAAATATTTTTTTTAAACCATTATATGCGAGACAAATATACGGCTCATCTGATAAAAAGTGGTTACTGTGGCCTATGGATGTGTGCAGCAACAGGGTGTCGCACTCGTTCTGCCGACCCTCTTAAGAATACTTTCACGCCTAAAACGCTGCTGAACCGAGTTTAGACCTTGAGAAAAGACATAGGCTATGTTTGGTCGCGATAACCAACATCCACGCGGGCCGCGAGCAAAAGCTAGTACAAAATAAATACGACAAAAAAGAAATACCAATGTTATTGAGAATTGGAAAAGATTAAAATATGTTGCTCACACCAGCATCATGCCAATCAACCACATTGTCTTAAAACTCGAAGGTAACAGATAAACTTTTAGCTAGAGCGTTCAGAGATCGCAATTAGTGAACCCTCTGTGGGTTATTACGTCGTCGGGTGGCCTCGCGTAACACTAGCCGCGCACCAACAGGGGTTAAACGTTCGCCGTTCTCCTGCGATTACGTAACATTCACTCATTTATTTATTTGAACACTCAGTATCGTGTTTATCGTACTCGGTTATAGGTAGGGGTTTTTAGGGTTCCGTAGCCAAATGGCAAAAAACGGAACCCTTTTAGATTCGTCATGTCTGTCCGTCCGTCTGTCTGTCTGTCTGTCTGTCTGTCTGTCTGTCTGTCACAGCCACTTTTCTCCGAAACTATAAGGCCTATGTTGTTGAAACTTGGTAAGAAGATGTATTCTGTGAACCGCATTAAGAATTTCACACAAAACTAAAAAAAAGCATTAAATTTTGGGGGTCCCCATACTTAGAACTGAAACTCAAATTTTTTTTTTCATCAAACGTATGGGTTGGTGTGGGGTATCTATAGACAGGTCTTTAAAAATGCTATTGAGGTTTCTAACATATTTTTTTTCTAAACTTAATAGTTTGCGCGAGAGACACTTCCAAAGTGGAAAAATGTGTCCCCCCCCCCCCCCCCCTAACTTCTAAACTAAGAGAATGATAAATCTAAAAAAAATATATGATGTAAATTGCCATGCAAACTACCACTAAAAATTGGTTCGAACGAGATCCAGTCAGTAGTTTTTTTTTAATATGTCATAAACTGCAATTTTCGCCTTTGCTACTACGGAACCCTTCATGGGCGAGTCCGACTCGCACTTGGCCGATTTTATTTTTGTAGGACACGTCACACCCGTAAGGACTTTACAATGCCCAACATGAAGAACAGTTTGGGTTTCTTCAAGAAGGGCATTAGAAGGTCCTTACAAGGTCGGCAGCGCGAGTGTAACGCCCCTGGTGTTGCATACATCCATAGTGGCTATGCTACGCTGGTTTCCAAACAGGAATAGAAATTCTTTTCGAGCAACTAGTTGCGTAGCAATATTATTTCTTCTTTTTTAACAACTGGTTGCGAATCATAGTTGCCAATGTGGCCGGAGGGGTATAAAATACGACAATTCGACTTCACCTCGCCGGAAGGCAGGCTGAAGGCAATGTCTCAAGAAAGAGGGTCACCATTATAGACATGTACCGTGTTACAATGGTGGCCCTCAGCTTGACGGCCTCATCAGATGCTTTTTCAGGCCCCGCTTAAAGGTACTGGGAGTGTAGGAAGAAGGAAACATGTGAGCTGGTAAGGAATGCCAGGTCTTAATGGTGCGACAACCACTTGTTTCTTGATGGAATATTCTGCACCGTATGCGGGTGACATCTAAGTCCTGTCCTGGAAGATGTTTAGATGTTTGTCATTCAATCGCGGTCTATTGTTCAAAAATATTTAGATACCTATGGACGCTAGTAATATTATCTGTTCTGTGCCTATGGACTGTATGCGAAAGGCGGAGGATCAGCAATCGTGGCGCATATTGGTAGAGGCTTACGTTTACGTCCAGCAATGGACTGCAATAGGCTAATTGATTGATTGATTTAGATACCTATGTTAGGTTTGGAAATACATATGTTTCTATTATACATAGAAACATAATGCAATAGTTGTAGAGTATTTAGGCATGCCGTTGTTTGCACTGAACGGGTATCAAAGCCTCATCATCCTGTGTAGTATAGTATCAAAAGCAGTTCCAGTCGGACAAGTTCAAATTTCACTATTTCGCCCAATTTCTGAATTAGGGAGGTTATCAATAAGCCCTTTGAGAAAAAACGCACAATAAATCGAATGTTGGCTGAATAGAAATGGCGCCGAGATCATTGAATACGCTCGCTTCATCTCCGGGCCTTTAGGGAAATAGTACGTGTGAAATAGATGTGGCAACCAATCTAACGGATACATCACGCTACCGACAGCGGAACAGCCAGGGATGGCACTCGTTCTCTTAATTTTTATTAAAATAAGCAATAGGTCAGCACCCCTAGATAAGTGGCAATTCGTTGCTCGGCGTATCATGGAATAGAATGACAAATGTATAGGATTTGACGTTTTTGACATTCGTTGACGCCTGTCATATACGTCAAATCCCACACATTTGGCATTCTATTCTACGATACGCTGGCCGACGAATTGCCACTTGTCTAAAGGGGCAGGTAGAACAGCCTCTGTGGTGTAGCAGTAGTGAACGCGGCCGCTACGCAGGAGGCGCAGGTTCTATACCCACTCAGTGCAAATATTTGTATGCATGAATATGGGCTTTTGCATTGGTCTGGTCGTGCCTTGGAGAGCACGTTAAGCCGTCGGTCCCGATTGCCATACCAACATCTATGGCAGTCGTTACGGGTAGTTGGAGCCCTAAAAGTCGAACAACTGGTCTGGCTGCAATACTTCGATATCGCCTAATATCGCTATTGGCTTGTGGAGGTCATATGGCAGTCGCTTCACGGAAAATATCGAAGTTCAGCCAAATCCGCAGTTAGACTGATGAAGCGGACTCTAGACTCCGAGGTGAAAGCTTCGGATGCGACTGGGATTAATGCCAGTTTCAAATATGGACGTTTCCTATCAGGTGCAATACGTCCAACGCACTCAGCTTGACGGCCTCATCAAATGCTTTTTCACGCCCCGCTTAAAGGACCCGGGACTGTAGAAGGAGGGATACACGTGAACTGGTAAGGAATTCCAAGACTTAATGGTGCGGCAGAAGAAGGCTTATTTGACTTTTAGCTTCCGGTCAAGTCTTGCAGTCACAGTTGCCGGAAACACTGACATCCGCAATAATTCTAAACTTTAACAACCCTAGCTCCAATACCCAACCACGTTTTGCCCCAGAGTATACTTCCTTTTATTAAAATTCAAGAATCCTTCACTAACCGGACAAAGCCAACATACTGACGGACTTCGCAAATTCACAGCTACCATATATCTGTGGCCAAAAGCCGCTTTACCAACCGCAAAATTAACATTGTTAGTACGTGGGCAGCCTCTCAATGAGGTAGGCCGTATAAATAATTCCTTTGCCGATAAAAAAGTCTAAAAAGACATTATTGGCGGGTCAATGTCAATACATTTTAAAAATAAATTGCGGTCTCGTCGGAATTAATAGGCATTATATATTTTTTTTTTATATTTCAGCAGTTCTACGGAGTTTTTATGAACTTCCAATGAAGATAACAATTTCAAATTACGATACAAAATATTGGTTCCATAATTTTACTTGTCGTTTACAAAAAAAAAAACAAGTAAGCACCTATACTTTAACACAAGTTGCTTGGCAAATTTGTAGACACAACTAAAACTTATTTTCTACAAGTTATGTTTTGTCTTCAGTATACCGGATTAATTAGTGACAAGTATGACCTATGGTTCGATCCCCGCTCAGTGCAAATATTTGTGTGCATGAATATGAATATTTGCATTGGTCTGGGTGTTTCTATGTATAATATGTATGTATTTACAAAAAAAAAGTATCTAAGTATGTATATCCGCATTCTAGAACCCATAACACAAGCTAGTTAAACTATGCTTACTTTGGGTCTAGATAGCGTTGTGTAGAATGTCCTGCAATATTTATTTATTTAAATATGATACAAGATTGTGTATAACGAGTAAATACTTGTATTATGAGTGTTAACGATCATTTATTACAACAGGCGGGTCCTGTATATCTGCTTAGATTCCAAGCTCTCGAGATTACCTGTAACAAACAATAAAATGTTATTAGATTAGAAAGAAAATGTAAAAAAAATGATAGATCGTGAATACAAACACAAAACAAAGAAAAAAGTGAAAGTGTCCTATATAAAAAAAAAAAAAAACGAACCTCCCGTTAAAAAAAAATTATAGACGCTCTTCGTGAACTCTGGCCTAGTTACATATATAATACTCACGCCTGTAAATCCCCGAAAGGGATAGGCAGAGGTGTATTAACACCCACATTTCGCCAACGATGATTTTCGGTCCCACGTAATAGGGGTCGAGCCTATTGCCGTCTAGCGGGCACTTTGTCATGGGCTGTATGTTCACTGTCGGATGGAGAACAGCCCTATCCCTTAGTCGCCTTCTACGACACCCACAGGAAGAGATGGGGTGACCCTATTCTACTCCATTGATAAAACCAACACGGCCTAGTTAGTGTCTTAGTATTCAGTTGGGTGTTCTAAATGGACCACGTTTTCGCCAAGTTATAAAGCCATCAGAGTCAAAATCAATTAGATTTCGAAAATGAAATGAAATGAAGCTGTTCACTCATGCATGCTTCTGAAACAAATTATTGTATTTAGACTAAGTAGACTAAGCATTATTTGTAAATAGATCAAAAAAAAAAAGCCCGCTGAGTTTCTTGCCGGAGTCTTCTCAGGCCAGGGCCGCGTTTCGAACCGGTGGTCCATTTGCTAAGCTAGTCTTTAGTACATAATTATATATTTTTGACGTTTTGTAAGTGCCGTTTTAAGGTCTATACAGAATAAATGATTTTTGACTTCGACTTTGACTTTGACTTCTTCGCAAGTTTTCAAATTACACGTTTTCAAGACATTATTTTACTGAATCGGACCCCGGAATTTACATGTTTCACAATTTAAATTGCCCAAAAAATGTCGGCAAAGGAGAAATCCTTTAACAATTAATTCGTTTCCCTTTTATCTGAAGGCTGTCTTCACCACTTCTCATCAAGCGGTGTTGAGTGGCGTTTCGTTCCTCAAAGGGTACTGCTCAATTAAAATGGACCCTTGCCATAATTGTGTTTAAGATGTCAGCTATGCATCTTAACCAAGCCCCCTTCAAAGAAACAAGTGCAAGCTCGGAGTATTTCGTCCAAGTGTTATTCTGACAAATCTCAGTTCAGTCAACAACTGTCATTACTGTCAGTTTTAATGACGTTGAACGTTAGTATCGTGTGTATCAGTGTAGCGTCTGTCGCCTCAGTTACTAAAATATAGCTACCTAGACTAATATTATACAGACGAAATATTTATTTCGAATCGGTAAACTCTGAAAGTAATGAATCCGATTTCATCATATTACCTTCACCATCACAAAACTATTTTATTCAGAAATACGAGTAACATAGACTAGTTTTTATACCGATATTGCTACAGGGATAACTTGCGTGATTGAAACTTACTTAAGTTAATGAAATAAAATCATCATCAACAACAAGCGGTACTGGTACTAACTACTAGGTAAGTACCTAAAATAAATACACATACATACGCTCACGCTTATTTAGGCAGAGGCAACCACCCGCTATTTGACTCTATCCTTACATACTTCACGCACGAGCTTCCTCTTCTGTCCAATATGTACTTCCACAACATCCTTTATTTCAACATCCTAGCCAGGTGCGGCCGCACAGTCTGTGATTTTGGTGTCACGTGCGGGAATTCCTTAAAAATGCCTTTTTAGAAGACTTTTTCATTTGGCGTGCACGATTTTGGGGGTAATTATTTGACCCAATTGTACAGTAAGGTTATCCAAATAAATAGGTTAGTATTAGTAACATTAGTAGCGACAACTGTAGTCCCACATTCGCTACGACAAACTGGCTCGCGTTGGAAGGGGACCTAGTTAATTGGGCATGGTGGCGACTTGCTACTCTCGAAGTCCCAAATTCTGTTAAAAAAAATACCCGCTTGCTCTAATTTTTCCTTGGACACCCCTCAAAATAAAATAATTAATGTGCCTTTGGGCAGTTTTAGTACCATTCTGACTTTCAAAAACTTTTAAGAATTTTTTTTAATTATGAATATTAGCAACCGAAATTACTAATTCTCTCTGATCCCTCCAAGCTAAATTGCTAGTGTTGGGAGTGGGTTCACGTCGGTAGTGTAATGACCAGGATTTGAACCCGGGACCTTTCGATCGTAAGACCGACTCCTTAACAACTAAGCTACCGACGCTTCAGTTTCTGAAAAACTTTATTCTGAGTAGGAGCACGATGCAGGTGAAAAATACTGATGGCAATCGGCTCGCGCTCCATTCCTTAGGGCCAAAAATGTATCTGCTTACTCCTTCAGGTATAAGGATTACACAAACGTGGTCCATCGTTCGGTTTTGTCCAACGCGACGGCACGCTACGAGCACTAGGTATAACTTTCAGCATAGCTGACACTCTAAAAGAAATATAGTGGGTATATTGTTTGGTGAGTATTCCAATCCTAAAAATAGAGCAACATATCATCAATATAGACAAGAGTCGTGGGGACGGCGGCAATAATAGCACGCATCTCGGTTATTATTAGAAATACCTCCTTACGAACCGTACGTGACCCGCCTGCACGTAAGGAGATGCTTTTTCCATCTATTTTATATTAAGATGGCGTCGCAAAAATTGTACGGCAATATTCGTAGGTGGAGTGGAAATGAGATTTTGTGAAATATTCAAGTGTGTGTACAATACACACTGCTTGGAATGGGTATTCACAAATATAATATTATTCATACATACAATATACTAAATCCTTTACTCTCTCCAAAGCACAATAATAGCTGCCATTTGCTTCTGGTCTTAGGCCTAAGATTAACTGCCTTGGAAAAGTCAAAATGCCGTCAAGGATCTTCTGCGTGGCAACTTGACGTTCCGTTATATAAATTACTAGCTGTCTACTAATATTTTTCCCGTTCCCGCTGCACCTATTTTCTCACCGTTTAAACCTTCCCTGGACATCCACGAACATTTCAAGACTAAAATTAGCCAAATCGGTTCTGCCGTTCTTGAGTTATAAACTAACAACGAAAAGTGGCATTGATTTTTATATAATAGATTTATTATAAGTATATTATTAAATAATTACATTGCATTAAACACACTGTAATAGACAGGACGCTCCAGAAAACCGAAACAAACCAAGCTTGCCAGACTTTCACTCATCTTCCCAATGTCCCAAAAAAAAGCTGTAACAGGAACAAATAGGGCGAAAATCGCATACTCAAGGTTTCGAAAGTTCCAAGTTTTTTTTTTATACCACTTAGGTGGCAGACAAGCACACGGCCCACCTGATGGAAAGTGGTTACCGTGTCCTATGGACTGTCGCCGTGTCCTATCCTATGTAGGTACTGCCGACCCTGAAGAAACCTACTAAGTGGAACTACTGAAGAAATACCAAAGTCGACTACCGTATTATGTAAAACCGTAATCAATCGTATGGATAAAGCATCCCAGTCCCTTGCCTAAGTTTGTTCATCCATACAAATACTTCTAACGTCTGATAAGGCCGTCAAACTGAGTGGCACCATAGTAACATTATTTGTATCTACAATAGTGACCCTCATTCCTGACAACTCTCCATTAGCTTACTATTCGAGAGAACCATAGATGTAACAACCACGTTCTGTCGGAGGAAATTCCGTCGAAGCTTTTTGCAAAATACACACAAAAAAAGCTCCGCAAGAAAAAGTAATCTACACTCTGTATTCCCTAATTAATTAGGCTCCCGTTGAGAAAGCCCCTCAATGTTGGCAGCCTTGGAAATACCTGATTCCTGATACAATTTCATTATATCACACGCACACGGCATACTGAGCAAAACGATTTTAGACATTTTCTTTTTATACAGACTTTTTTTCTTACCTTTAGACTGGAGATTACTTAGTTCGAGGTTTTTTTAAATAAAACATTATGAGAAACTTGAAAGGCATGGGATCCAAGTGGCCGGAGGCAATTTTCCATGTATGAGAAAATATTTGTGTTTTTTTTTTTATATGGAACATGTCAATTTGACTTCGCCTCGCCTGATGGTAAGCTGAAGGCAAAGTCTCAGGAAAGAGGGTCACCATTACAGAAACGTGTTACAATGGTGGCACTCAGCTTGGTGGTCTCATCAGATGCTTTTTCACGTTTTGCATAAAGGCCCCGGGACCTTATTTTGAAGCCATGAGGTGAATGTTTGTGTGAAAGTATAAGCTGGAAGCAAAGCCCACTTTACATGTTGGCGAACACAGTAGCCAACGTGTTGGCAAACGTGAAGAGGGTTTGTGGCATTCGGGGCGACGACGGGGTGTACCCGTGATGGCCAACGCGTTCACCACTGTGTTCGCCAACATGTAGAGCGAACAAAAAAATATTTCGCGTCAAATATAGCATCAGTCACATATGGAATTATCCCAATACAGAATATTCCAATGAAATGAGAATCTCTCAGAAATCCTCTTTAGAAGTCAGTTTATTAAACAGGATATATTAATATTGGGACGTGAGAAAGGATTATTTCCAGAAGAGGTATGTTATTGAGATTTCATAGGTGATATATTAATAAATTTCCCTATTCATAGCAAGCTTTAATAAGAAAATTGCGGAAGACCGCCTTTCTAGAACTGAATATTTATCTAGAAAGTTAATAAAGCAGGATGGTAGTTATTACTTGAAATATGTTGATGACTGCAATCGCAATATAAAATCAAAAGGAAATGCCTATACACTCGTTAGTAAGGAAACTCAAGGTATAATTCCGAAGCCGACAGCGACAACTGCTGACGCATGCAGCAGATACAGCGTACCCATTACTTGTTAAACTCCGATACGGATAAAGGGGACCATCGAGAAGCCGCAATGAATTACGTGCATCTGCTGCTTGCGTTGGCAGTTGTCGTATGCGATCGTCTTATAGCTTGAGATGGACCGGAAACGGTGCGCACAGTGCGTGCACAGTGCGGTACGAAGGGATTTCAGCCAGCGCAGCGCAAGTTCAAACTGATTTCCAGTCAACTGCTATGTTTCGATATCGCCAATGGGTTGTGGACGTAGCTTCACGAGCATTATCGAAGTTCATCCAAACCCGCAGTTAGAATGAAAAAAAACGGACCCAGGACGATGAGAGCTTCGGCATAGAGCTAGAGTTTAGTAAAATCCGTTCTTAGCGGATGTCTTTTTTTTATCGTGCGAAAAATCCCCACGGATACCGCTCCGCCGAAGCCGGCGGAGGAGGTTATATCGGACTTGAACCGACTAAAACGCACGCCATCTGTGGGCCGCCTCGCACCTCGGCCGACCCAGGGCCATATCTTTCGATCCGGCCTCTGTTCCGGTGTGGGGTCGTGGGGAACACGGAGACCCCAACTCGCCCCTGGGTATGGGGAGGCATGCAACGCGCGCCGCCGCCGCGGACTGCTTCTGCTAAGGTAACAGCGACTCCACCCTTCACCCCCAGGCCCGCCTTAGCTGGATAGGATAGGATGTCTACACCCTATAAGGAACCTACCAGCCAAATTTTCAAGTTTGTAGGTGATTTAGTTTCGGAGATTTTATGAGTGGTATTCCGATAATAGATTGCTTATGGCTGTATGTGCTGTCGGATGGAGAATAGCCTTTCTTTCCTGCGAATTTACGCTTTGCTCCGTAAATATCGTAATGGACGATAAGCGGTTCCCATGTCTACCAACTAATAAAATATTTTTAAATCCCTATTTATATGCTGCATAGAGGACTACGGCCATAATTCTGATTTTCTACGAACGTGACACGCGAGGAATGGCCGCCGAATCCTATAAATTAAGTATTTACCTTTAATAGATTGAAATAAACATAGAATTCAAATAATGGTATAAGAATGCAGTGAATTCAAAATGGTTTCAATATTTCGTTTACGTTAAATAAATCGGAATCTTTTTGATAGGTACTTAGGTAGGTATGACTGATTCAGAATTGATTAAGGAGCGAGTATTAATTTTACCTCAAATAATTGAAGAGACGAATGGAAGCATGACACGAATTTTAAGGGACCAGTGGGTTCGTACTCAATTTAACATGGATTGATCTGGGCGCACGTATCTTGACCAAATCGAGGACACTTTAAAGAAAGTCCAGCAGGCTATAAAGGCAACTTTATTGGAATCTTATTAGGAAAATATTTTATCATGCGGTGATATTTATACGAAATTGGAATCTGCTTAGTAAATGAACTATTGCGATTCTGCACATATTAGTGACCATTATACGAATTTTATAGGTATCTATTAAGATCTACTGGGAATTCATAAAGTAACTAAGTTTTAGTGGAATCGCTCAATGTGGCTTTTCTAGACCCGCAGGTCAAAAGTGCCTTTTTCGTTTTCGTGGGGGGAAACGGATACGCCCCTGCCGGCCAGTGGGGCGGCTGTATTGGATTTGAACTGACTAAACCCGCATCCCAGTTCTCGGGAATCGAACCTAAGATTCTTGTTCGCATTCACAGCTAGATGTCCTGTTGCACTGGTAGGTAGTTGTATTGATGTAGGCGTATTCGCCTATTTATATAAAAACACTAAGGCGTCGGACTTGAGATGTTAAAGTAGCAGGTTTGACACCCAGCACACTACCGAAGTAAGACAGTAGCTGCTGCTCGCGTTAAAGCCCCAACAGGAGTATAGTGTAGGTTAGCGGATACTGAGAATGCAAGCTGGTATGAGGTAAACGAAAATACTAGTAATTAGTGATCATTCTTGCGTTAATCCCGGTCCTCAGACTAAAGGCGGCCACCCACTAACAGTTTATCGAACGACAACCGGACGATATCGGTCTGTCAGTTCATCGCAATAGCCCACACACTTACAGTTTCGTATACGATTTTGGACTGACGGCTAATATGTGTGTGGCCGCTTGACGATGTCGGTCAGCAAAGACAGATAAAGGCCGGACAGTCTATGGCCGTCGCGGTCGGCATTTTCTACGTAATAACATCAGACTAAAAGAATAAAATAATGTTATTATTTTAGTCTGAGGTAATAAAATTATGATGACATTGATGACATAAGGACTGCAGGCCGCCGGACTGTAAGTGGGTGGCCGCCTTAAAAGAATATCCCGGTCACGTTCGAAACTTTCACCCCGGGGAATTTCGATATTTTCCGTGAAACGACAGTCATCTGAGCTCCAAAACTCATTGGCGACATCGAAATACTGCAGCTGTATTTGTGATATATGATAGACCGATAGACCAGTTGTGGGACTTTTGTAGGGCTCCAGCTAGGTAGGTACCCGTAATGACTAATGTTCGTATGACAACCGGGACCGACGGCTTAACGTGCTCTTGGAGGCACGAAACACCTAGACCAATGCAAAGAGCATGCATACAAATATTTGCACTGAGCGGTAATCGAACCTGCATTGCAGTAGCGTTCACTACCGCTATGCCACAAAGGTTCAAATATCGTGAGTAAGTGTAAGTAAATGATCTATGTTGCTAGAAATCCTCTCATAAAAAATACAAACAGGATTCAAACCTCAACTTAACATTTTGTTACTCTGCCTAAGGCCCCGGCCACAACTCCACGGCACGGCGCCGTCCGCCGTCGCCGTCGACGGCGACGGCGCCGCGCCGTAGAAATTCACGGCGCCGTGCTACAAAAAGTTGACGGTGTGTTGCAGGGGGCGATTCTCAATCGAAATTTCTCAGTTGGCGAGCGCGCAATGACATATAGTGTCTTACTAAAAATACGTCAATGTTATTAATTTACATGAATTATATTATTATTTATATTACAACATTTTACTTTAATATTTCAGTGATATATTAATAATATTTCATAAAATTACGAATTCATTATTAAAAACATATTTTTTTGTGGGTGGCGCATTGTCGCGATTCTGATTAGTAACTAGATACGCAATTGACGCGAAAATCCGCCCCAACACAACATAGGATCACGGTCCTATGTTTCGAATCGCGTCTTTCAAAGACTGATGATACGTCAACCAAGAAGTGACAGTGAGACAACAAACGTATTAAATATATGATGAAAGAGTGCGTTTTTCAGCCTCAAATATCAAAGAACAAACGGAACTACATTTCACGCTTAATTTTATTTTTTCTATATTTACATTTCTTGAAATAAGATTACGAAACATATTATAAAAATTACAAACTATGTCAAATTTAGGGTTGTCAATACAAATAAAAATTAGTTTTCCCATGCATTTGGAAGATTTTAATTAATGAGGTCAACTTCTTTGTTAATATCAAAAATGAACTTTAGACAGTAATAATAATTATGTATAATTTAAATCATATTACATAATTTTAGTTATCTGAAGATCTAAGATGCGCGTTGGCGTACACTTTTAAGCATTTCAAGTATATAAGGTACCAGCCATTCTGCTGTACTGTTATGTCCTTTTTCTGGGCATCCGAAGGGATACCCACACGATAAAGAAATAACAGACTTATAGTTTGGATGACATTATAGGCTACATTTTATCCCTGTATAGGTTCCTCTAGATAGTTTTTATAATGACTATCGCATTGAGATTAAAAAACCCGACTGCAAGCTACTTTCGACCTTAATGACATTTCTTAAAAAATACGTTTTTTGACATGTATAGATGACGTTGATCACGAATATGAAAAAAAAAACTGGGTATTAGTTGCCGTCGATAAGGTCGAAAATGGCTTGCACGTATTTTTGGAGTCTCTGGGATATAGTCAATGTAAAAAATAGGCGCAAGCCATTTTCGACCTTATCGACGGCAACTAATACCCAGTTTTTTTTTCATATTCGAGATCAGCGTCATCTATAGATGTCAAAAAACATATTTTTTAAGAAATGTCATTAAGGTCGAAAGTAGCTTGCGGTCGGGTTTTTTAATCTCAATGCGATAGTCATTATAAAAACTATCTAGAGGAACCTATACAGGGATAAAATGTAGCCTATATTGTCATCCAAACTATAAATCTGTCCTTTTTGTTGAGCGAAAATCCTCTCAGATACCCATAAAAAAGGGCATAATCGCTAGGCAGGGAGATAGATCTTTTTTCTATACGATTTAGGTGGCAGACTAGCACACGGTCCACCTGATGGGAAGTGGTTACCGTGGCCTTTGGAGGTATGTAACACCCTCTTAATTTGAAATAATACAATTTAGGTATCCCGAAATTAGATTCTTGGGGATTGCGGAAATAGGATCTCTTTTATTTCATGCAAGCGGAGCCATGGTCAACGTCTTGTTATTATATTTACATAAAAATAGAAACAATAATAGAATCCGTTACAATTCGTTTTTTATTTTAATTTAAGTTCAAATTGCAATTTAGTTTTTATTCTTATCCTTATTTTTTGGTATAGCTTCACTTTCTTCTCACATTTGCGTTATTTTATCCGAAAAAGAATTAATCGTGAAAGACATTTCAGATGTAATTTAACAATAATTATTTAGGGAAAATTTTCATATGGTACGCCACACTGAATTTTTCTCTGAATTAATATCGCCATATCAATCAAACCGAGACGTCATCCGTCAAGCTCGCGACTAGTGTGAAAGGGATAAAATATAAATGTTTACTTCAGAATTTTTACGTTCGTAAAGCTTCGTAAAGGTTCGTAAAGTTTCGTTTTCAGGTTACAGTTTTTTTGACGTCGAACTATGAAGTCGACTACTCTAATTGGGGAATTGCCCTCCCTTATGTCACACTTTCCACGGCGCCGTTGCACGGCGCCGTGAATTTCTACGGCGCGGCGCCGTCGCCGTCGACGGCGACGGCGGACGGTGCCGTGCCGTAGAGATGTAGCCGGGGCCTAAGGCAAACAGAGCTTACAAAAGTTTACAATTGAACCAAATTTATGAGAATACTCTGCACACTCACTCCATGAATCAGCCATTTACCGCTATTCTCGGATATTCTATTCCAGTGCACACAAAATGCATACAATACAAAGCCTATCTCATCAATTACCGCCAAATAAACAACTTTAAAACTATAACGAGCGACTTTTGGACGCGTTCCAGATGCATTCTAATAGGAATTGTAAGCACGTAAAAATTTACTATCTGTTTACGAACGAAATTAAAGCAGCTAATTAACCGAAAGCACTCAATAATGTCCGATTTATTTGTATCGTAAAGCTCTTGATGCACAGTCGTGCAAGTTAACATAATAAATACTGTTTTGAATTAAAACGAAACAAACGATGCAAGTATAAGTACATCGAGACTTCAAGAGTAAATAACCGGTTCTTGAATTAAAAAATACAAAACAAACCCTGTAGGTAGGTACTGCTAATGCAGTTGGCCCACATGAACATTGTTGCCTTGTTCATAGCTTGAAGAGAAATCGACTTCATCCGATAGCTATAACTTGGTTCAACTTATAATGCAGTTTTCTGATATTTAAATTCCATGCATATAAATGTCATTTACTGCTTAATATACGCACCCTGTCATTACCAACAGTTAAGACTAACGATCGATAGTAAATGGTAATATTTATAAAGGGCTTACCTTGAGCGTATGTAAACAAATGGAGACTGGCGAACAAGAATATCCAGTTCCCGACACCGAAACGACACATCCCTGTCCGGCACATATTGCAAGCCACTACAACAACACTACACAATATGTTTTAATTCATGCTAATCACATTTTCACATACAATTTACTAATATTTAACTTAATGTTTCACACAACGTTAGAGCGACGTTACTCCCGACGATCCGCCATTTTCAAGCGAACACTGCTACGTTCGGAAACAACTCAATAATGAAAAGGGCAATGCCCGGGGTTATGTCGCGTGAATGTTGCTGCAGTTGATGCTATAAACGCGTTGAAGATAGCTGCAGTACTTACTAGAGCACGACTTTGATAAGATATTCACGTTTTGTTAATTGTTATTTATCGACTTAGTACGAGTAGTAAAAGTGCTTATAAATATCATATGTATAAACTTAGTTTTAGGATTATCTTAACATACTTACGTCTCTTAGTCCTATGATTATGTCAACATTAAAGAATGTTAATGAAATAGCTAGCCGTTTTATGAAGGTCTGCAAAAAGTGTTATTAATTTAGTACCTATAGGAAGAATCCAAGAAAAATAACAAGTCAATGACACAGTAAAAATGATACCCAAAGGGGGTTATAGCTTTGTAGGAAATAATTTAACAAGTTCCCTTCATTTCAAGTACCTAGGTGTTGCACAAAAATGATTGAAACTAAACGCCGCATTACATTCCACATACTACAATCCGAAATAGTTAGAGCATTAGGTCTAGCTAGGTATGCACAATAATAAACACGGAAATATGATGTAAAATTATTGAAAAAGAAATAAATTGTGTACACTGAAGAGCAGGCAAGGGGCGTGTGCTCCTTTTCTGGACATCGACACCGTACTTCCCTTCCCACACCCGAGGACACCATCTTAATACCGTAGATGGTCCACGGTTAGGCAGCGCCTCTCTCTCACGGAGACGCTGCCAAGTTCGCCAAACTAAGTTTGGGGTGGAAATGGCCCAGTGGAGGGCTGCTTGGTGGCATTCCACTTATCCCTCTGACTAGCAGAGGGCATGATAGAGAATAAGCAAAGGATGGACTGGTTTTTCAAACACAGACGTGTGGATGGTGTGGCTACCGGTCACCTAAGCAGAAACAGAAGAAGGTCCTTACCTTTCCAGAGTTCCATGGAGACACCGTGATCCCCCCCCACACTCGAGGGGATCATCATAAAACCGTAAATGACTTAAGGTCAGCCAGGTTGAGAAGAAAATCCCTCCTTGGGTAATCTTACACCTCGTCAACAGAGAACCGAGACCCGTTTGTTTTTAGGCTATCCGATACTAACTTAGCCAACCGCAATGGCCAACAAGAGTGGCATACGTGGGGATTTCTACATTCTTCTTCCTCTTAGCGTTAATTCCCAGTCGCATCCGAAGCTTTCAGCTCGGAGTCTGGGGTCCGCTTTTGCCAGTCTTAACTACGGATTTGGCTAGACCTCGATATTTTCTGTGAAGCGATTGCCATCTGACCTCCACATCCCAATGGTAACATTAGGCGATATCAAAGCTTTGCAGCTAGACTGTTTTTGGATTTTTGAGGGCTCCAACTACCCGTAACGACTGCCATAGATGTTCTTATGGCAACCGGGACCGACGGCTTATCGTGCTCTCCGAGGCACGACCAGACCAATGCAAATACCCATATTTCATGAACACAAATATTTGCACTGAGCGGGGATCGAACCCACGCCTCCTGCGTAGCGGCCGCGTTCACTACCGCTACGCCACGGAGGCTGACGATTGTGGGGATTTCTACATTATAACAGACAAAAAACGTATGACAACTCATTATAATGTTTGAAATAGTTCGTTTCTAATGTAACTTTTCGTAAAATATTTAAATCTCAAACGCGTATCAAATGAGAATGCAACAATATAGTTTATTTATGTATATGGAACGCGGTTACGCTAACTCAAACATCCAGTGTCAAAATTGTCTCAGAAATGTCAAATATGTCAATTTAGTTCGACGACTTGGCGTGTGTCATGTTTACGGCTTCTATTTATTTACAATTATTAAATATTATCGTTTTTACCTGTAGTTATATTAATCTTTCTGTACTACCCAAGAACTAATAAGCATGGAGTTGATATATTCTATGAGGAGAAAGCCTTTGAAATGCGAACCACCTCACTTTGAAAGGTAAAGAATTCATTGTCCCAAAATTATAGTGAAAAATTGAATTAATAGACTAAAATTTACAGGGTTTGTCGTGAATATGTTATCTCTGTCTTCGCGTAGTATGATACTTCTAATTTAAAGTTTCTTGAGATAGGGTGCTAAGTTAAAATGAAGAAAATATCGATAGAATCTTATCTAAACAATATTCTTGTCTAATGAAAAAATAAAATGTTTGTGGTTGCTCCGCCGCGTCGTTTCCGTCAGAGTAGAATTTGGGGCATCTATTCCCATTCGCTGTTATACAAGGCGACTAAGGGATAGGGTGGTTTAACATCAGACAGATATATACAGCCCAGACTGAGCTTCAGATGCATGAATCGAACAACAATAGTGACCGGAATACGACAATAAGGTCACCCCCTATTGCCTGGGACCTAATACAATGATTGGTGAAATGTATTTGCTAATTCACCTCTGACTAACCCTCCGGTGATAAAGTCATGATTATATGTATGTATTGTGATTGCTACAAACAACTACTACATAATCAATTGATTTAATTACTTTCCTACTATATTCACGGGATTATAGTAAGTATAAAATTAGACTATGTGTATTTTTACTGTGAGATTAAATGAATGTCTTTTTCTCCATTGCAGTCCTTCAGATCATGAGGTGGTCCGTCCTATCTGCACTATATCCAACGCCAACATCATAGCTTTCTCGTCCCCCACGGAGCTGACGGACTCAGAAGGTGACACATGGGGTGGCCATGTATATGTGTGCGACCTGGACACTCCGTGGGACAGCCACAAGGTTACCAGCACATCATACCCTGTAAGTATTTATCTGTTATCCCCTTTCTCTCTCTACCTAGTCTACTTTGACCTGTAGTCTACACTACTACCTCCAGATGGGTGATCAGCCTGTCTCTGTGGGCCATTTCACCTATATAATGACTGCCATAGGTGTACGGCAACTGGAACCGACAGCTTAACACACTCCTAAGCACAGGAATATCTATACCAATGCAAATAGACATATTCATACATACAAATATTTGCACTTAGCAGGAATCCTGCACCACAGAGGCTGTATAAAGTACACTATCCTGTAGTCTGTTCTAACCTGTAGTCTATTCTATCCTGTAGTCTAAAAATTAAAAATCCAACTTATTTCAACTCCTTAAAGCTCTTAGGTTGTTTATTGTGCAAATTATTTGCACAATTCACTCCCTATTATTTACCCAAAACAGACATGCAGGCAATGGCCTTAGAGGCCCAATAATTAACCAACCTGTACACCAGTTGATTAATGGATGGAAATGGGGGTCCAGTTGGCCAGTTCCGCTAGACAAGTGGTAATTGATTGGCCTGCGTATTATAGAATAGAATGACGAATGTATGGGTTTTGTCATATTATATGAGTCATCAATGTTTGTCATAAATTGGTCATTCTATCCTACAATACGCAGGCCAACGAATTGTCACTTGTCTATGGGGCAGATAAGCCAATTTAAGATAAAAAGTAAAAGAGATCCATAACTTAGAGATACATTATTTTAAATTGGAAAAAGCGAAATCAATACTCGGGCAGGACTCGAACCCGTGATCTTTCCCTTACAGGGGGAATGCTCTGACCACTGAGCCACCGAGCTTCGCCCGAGATTGATTGTTTAAAAATGATTGCAACATCATTCATTGATTCCGATAGTTCGTACGAATATCGGTAGATGGCTCCCACCATCGCCCTAAGATGGATGTATTGGAAAATTTGGATCAATCTCGGGCGAAGCTCGGTGGCTCAGTGTTTAGAGCATTCCCCCTGTAAGGGAAAGATCGCAGGTTCGAGTCCTGCCCGAGTATTGATTTCACTTTTTCCAATTTAAAATAATTTGTTTAGTTTAGCATACTAAATGCATTAAAATTATCTCAATTAAAGATACATCCCCATACACCCCTCTTGTTGTATGACTATGTTATTTGGTTCCAGGTGTCCACATTGGAATGGGATCTAGAAGGCAAACAGTTGCTCGTGGCTACAACGACAGGAGACGTATCAGTGTTCACCCAGAAAGACTACTTACTTAACGAGTGGACGTGCCTATACACCGCCAATTTCTCAGGTAAGTGATTTTTTTTTTAATATACCCCATCTCTATCCATATATAACCACCCCATCTCTTCCTGTGGGTGTCGTAGAAGGCGACTAAGGGATAGGGCTGTTCTCCATTGGACAGTAAACATACAGCCTATGACAAAGTGCCCGCTAGACACGTGGGACCGAAAGTCATAGCGAAATATGGATGTTATGTTAATACACCTCTTGACTACCCCTTCGAGGATTTACAGGTGTACACATACAACTTTATATGAAAAAGTGAGACCATATCTCCATTGTCGACTGTAAATCAGCTGTTTTGTCAGCCTCCATGGCGTAGCGGTAGTGAACGCGGCCGCTATGCAGGAGGCGCGGGTTCGACCCCCGCTCAGTGCAAATATTCGTATGCATGAATATGGATATTTGCAATGGTCTGGTCGTGCCTCGGAGAACACGTTAAGTCGTCGGTCCTGCCCCTCTAGACAAGTGGCAATTCGTTGCTCGGCGTATGATGGAATAGAATGCCAAATGTATGGGATTTGACGTATATGACAGGCGTCAACGAATGTCAAAAACGTCAAATCCTATACATTTGCATAGACTTAGATTAAGATAACAGACAGGGTATACCTACAGAATTGACGTGTATACCTATGTTCCATTTTTATGAATGAATGTTTGACGACGGTTACTATGCTAGGGATGCACCTTCTACTATCGTAATATTTGTCGATATATATCTATACTATAACCCGCGCCACGTATCTTGGACCTAAAATGTGCTCAAAACGTACCCTATACGCGCAGTACAGATTTCTTGGATGTCTTTTGAGGATAGCACGGGATGCTACTGCGGTAGACGAACTCAAATTCACCCAGCATAGAATATTACAAAGCAATCCGCGGGCGCCAGGCAGAGCCTCGTAAGTCTTATGATTTAGGTTCAAGATACGTGGCGCAACTATAAAACTAAAACCCGACTACTGCAGAATCACGAATCCCTATAATGTATTGTTTTGTATGGTATGCGACCACGGTTATTCTTGATATTTTCTTGCTTGATACTTCTTAGAGCGTGATTTGCAGTAGTCGGATTTTAGTTTTAAACTTGATTTTTATTTGTATTATTTTGGTGCAAGCAACACCCAATAATGTATACTGTAGTAAACCGCCCTAAAACTTCTAATACGGAAAAACAGAAGACATTACAATTTTGTCAATTCGTATTTCTTCAAAAGAGTACATTTTTGTAAAGAAGAATAGTTTCGTCGTCAAATTTTTTTTTGGAGTACATCACTATTATGCTTGTAGTAGTATGTTCTAGAAAAATTCAACAATGGCTGTCGCAAATCATTCATAATGTTGGCGCAAATCATTCATAAATGTTGGCACCGTCGGCACGCTGTCAAATTCTCATACCCATTTTCCCAAGTGAGCAATAACTCAAATTTTTTGTCTCTTTTTAGCAGACACAACTGTATATTGGAAAAAAAGAGACAAAGTGATATAATCAAGGTTCAATTCATGTTTGCCTCATATTTGTATAACTAGAATTTCTATAATAATATGTTGAACGGGGCCCCCCTGTGTACATTTGTCATTCTATTCCATCATACGCCGAGCAACGAATTGCCACTTGTCTAGGGGGGCTGGTTGCCATACGAACATCTATGGCAGTCGTTACGGTTAGTTGGAGCCCTAAAAGTCCAACAACAACGGTCTAGTTGCAATGCTTCTATATCGCCTAATGTCACCAATGGGTTGCGGAGGTCAGATGGCAGTCGCTTCACGGAAAATATCGAGGTCCAGCCAAATCCGCAGTTAAGGCTGGTAAAGTGGACCCCAGACTCCGAGGTGAAAGCTTCGGATGCAACTGGGAATTAACGCTAGGATTAAAAAGAATCAACTGCTGTGTCATGTCACATTGACATGGGATGAACTTAAATAAGTAATATTAAAATGTGTATTTCAAACGCATGGTAATGTGTACGTATTTTTTTTTATTAATTTAATATGTATATTTCTAACGTGTTCTAGATAATGAGATATTCTAATATCTAGGGGTATTTACTACTATGCAGGATCAGCGTCATTACTAATATCAACACACTATCCAAAACTGCCACCAATACTTGATGCAAGGACGGCGTGTGGTTGTGGTAGGCCTCGTGGTTGTGGTAGGCCTCGTGGTTGTGGTAGGCCTCGTGGTTGTGGTAGGCTTCGTGGTTGTGGTAGGCCTCATGGTTGTGGTAATCCTCGTGGTTGTGGTCCAGCGCTCTGTGGTGGAATCATCAGTAGTCGTGGGTTCAGTGCTTGATTCGTTTGTGGTAGGCTCTGTAGTCGTGTAATCCTCTGTAGTTTGGTCAGTAGTTGTAGGTCGACCTGCGTGGCAACCGGCTTGACTTGGCCAGTCACACACACGGAGGATAGGATTAAAGTGTAAGCCAGACGGGCATTGTTTGCAAACTGGTGGGAGATATGGTTGGAGGCAGTAGTAGAAGAGTTGGCAGTCATCTGGATGTGGGAGCATAGGCAGAGAGTCCGAGGTGATGCCGTCAGCACACGTCACTGGCGTCAATAGGTTCTGTTTACAGCGCACGTTCACGTTCTGTCGCAAACTGGGAACAATTATTTATTTTTGAAAATAGGGCTTAGGAGTCGTGTATCGTGCAGCGGCTACACACTTTCGGATCGTATTAGCCGTCAGTCCAAAACCGTAAACGAAACTGTAAGTGTGTGGGCTATTACGATTATTTGACAGACTGACATCTTCCGGTTGTCGTTCGATAAATCGTTACTGTGTTGGGCGCTTTAATCATATCTCCGATTCTACTCTACCAATTGCGATCACGCATACTCACTCATTGACCAAGAAGAAGAGAACACCTCAAAATCCGTTCTATAGTTTTTGCAGTCATCGCGAACAACAAGAAGAAGACACAGTCGTGGAGCGCAAGCTAGTGGTGCTACTAATATTATGCGGACCCCCCTTACTGCAGACCCCCGTGCAGTCCATGGCGCACTTGATTTCGTGTCCCTTATGTCCTACCTCCTGCACTAAAGACGATCTACAATGCCACTAACAGCGCAAATCTCGAGAACGGCTGAACCGATTTCGCTAATTCTTTTTTTAGAATATTTCTTGAAGTACGAGGATGGTTCTTACGGAGAGAAAAACTAAAAAAAAGAAAAGAATCGGCTGTTAGGCGGTACGAAGTTCGCTTACTAGTCAGCTAGTAAGAAATAAAATTACACTTACATCTCGTTGGAATGTATGATGCGCCCATGCGCACTAATAAGAAGACAGCACAGCGCCAAAAATCTACCAGACTCCATGGTGTTCACTCAGCTATCAGAAAACCGACTGGCGGAGCAGGTCCGATGCCTGCTTTATACTAGGCTTACATCCAAGTCCTTGATCCACTAACATGAATACTATTTTACACCTGCTTATAGTTATCATTGTAAGATAAGATACGTAGAAAATAGCTTTCGGATGTACATACATATATCAACGCCTGGAAATCCCTGAAGAGTTAGGTGTATTAACAGTTACCACCCACATTTCGACAACTATGTATTTCAGTTCCACCGTCCACGTAGGCGAGCGTAAAAGTGCCTGTGTGTTTACTGTCGAATGGAAAACAGCCCTATTCCTTAGTTGCCTTTTAGGACACCCACGTGAAAAGATGGGCACTACCATCTTCTATCTATCTATAATATAAAAAATGAATCCCTAAATGTGTTGCTAAGCGCAAATCTCGAGAACGGCTGAACCGATTTCGCTAATTCTTTTTTTAGAATATTCCTTGAAGTACGGGGATGGTTCTTACGGAGAGAAATAAAAAAAAGGAATCGCCTGTTAGGCGGTACGAAGTTCGCGGGGTCAGCTAGTTTATTATACACTAGGGGCCGCCCACCACTTCGTTCACGTGGAGTTAGTTCGAAAACATAGGACTTTCATACAAACTTCCAACCCGAGCCCGGGCGAGCTTATTGCAGCCTTATTCATGGGCTGTATGTTTACTGTCGGATGGACCCTATCCCTTAAGGTATGATTCCGAAGCCATGCATACGACAACTGCACACGACACCAGCAGACGATTTGTCGTACGACACATCATCGCATCGTATGATTCGAACTTGACCGTAATCGCTGACTACAATTATTAGACCCGGCGCCCACAGCCTTTTTGTTTGAACTGCAAAATGTTTCATGATTTGTACACCTGAGACCTTAGGCGATATAAAAGCCATATTGCCATCGGCACACTTGGTCCAATCACTTAGCTTCCCCTCATCTCTAGTAATCGGAAATTTGAATAATTTACAGTCGAGGGTTGTAGTTTTTACAGCTTATAGCAGCGTCCAAGGGTAGAAGGTGAGCGGTGAGAGGGATTACTGAATAAAACCATATTTAGCTAAACAGTCTCTTGGTAAAAATATTTCCCAAAGGTTCTTTATTTCTGCCGGACCTCGTAAGATATCTAACGTGTTTGTTTTTTAATTTTAGTGTTGTTGGGTATCTTTGGTTGTTACATTTTAATCGTATGGAGGTTATCTCTACTCGTTACGTTTATGGTCAGCTTTGCCAGAATGTATTTTGTAACATTTTTGGTTATTTTTGCTTTTAAATGTTACATAACTCAAAATGTTACTCAGAATGCTACTTTTGTCATATCGCATACTCGTATTAGAGATAACGATTTATAATTTTTTTGCTTTTGATAATGAGAGCGAAAGTAGCACAGAAAGTGATTAAACAACTGATTAATACCCATTTTATGATTTAATTAACCCTAATAGGTAGATATCTTCATTTTAATATCAAAGATTGTACCAATTATTCTCACAATTGATTTGAGACACTCCAGCCCTAAATTAGAACTGCCATAACTGCCATAGGTCTGGCACTCCTCTGCCTCCTTTGAGACTGCTTTTAGCAGATCCTCCTGCATGTAACTGCGCTTCCAGTTCGTCCATCCTCTTCATAAAACATTCCTTCAAGTTGTTTTGATTACCTACTTTCGATGGCAGCAAGATACAATGAACTGAGGACCAAGAAAAATACAATAAGTCATCGATATGATCAGTCCACGGGCGTAATTTTCATAAAAAGCTGTCCACGTTATGAAAACTCTTTTATTTTGGAGTTTACCACCATTATGTTGACAAGAAGCACCTAGCCAATAGGAATGCTTTTTTTAGATAGATTGAATGTGACGAAATTGATTTCAAACTAAATATTTGACATTACGCTAAATAATATGCTCGATGGTTATGTAAGACAAGATGTCTGACGTATTCCAAAATAATATTTTTAGGCAGTAGCACCCATTGATTTAAATGTTACTTTGGTACAACCGCACCTCCAATTTTCAAGCTAGTACTATTATCATTCTGTTCTGTGGTTTAAGTGCAAAGCAAATGAGGGATGCTATTCGCTCCTCATCAATAAGCATTTAAAAAGTGATAGTGCGGCCGCGGCATTCCGACAGTTTGTCGTTTAAATAAATAAAATTGGCCAAGTGCGAGTCGGACTCGCCCATGAAGGGTTCCGTAGTAGCAAAGGCGAAACTTGCGGCTTATGACGTATTAAAAAAAAACTACTGACTGGATCTCGTTCGAACCAATTTTTAGTGGTAGTTTGCATGGCAATTTACATCATATATTTTTTTTAGATTTATCATTCTCTTATTTTAGAAGTTAGAGGGGGGGGGGACACATTTTTCCACTTCGGAAGTGTCTCTCGCGCAAACTATTCAGTTTAGAAAAAAAAAATATTAGAAACCTCAATAGCATTTTTAAAGACCTATCTATAGATACCCCACACGTATGGGTTTGATGAAAATAAAAATTTTGAGTTTCAGTTCTAAGTATGGGGACCCCCAAAAGGGGATTGGGTAATCTAGTATGGACAGTGGCGTTCTTAATTTTTTCAGTGGCCATAATTAATTTTGATACCACTTCATTGTACTGTGTTAAACACACGTACAAATGTCATTATTTTCATTGTAAGTAATATCGGAGCTGCGATATACAGGGTGGAACATTTCGACTTTACCTTGAAGGAAAGTACCCTCATACTAAAGATAGCGAATTTTACTTAAAGGAAACTTCACCTTATTTTTTAAAAGAAACAAAACTGCATTCAAAGACTTTTGAAAATGCCACACCCGGTAGTCGAACCGACTAATATTTTACAAAACCTTCTTTTTCATGGACTTCCTTTTATTTAATTTACCAAGTTTGTTAGAGAGATTTGATCCCTATGATAGACCCTATCGATTGATGTAATAAAAATACAGGATGTTATTTTTTCGAATTGTAGTCGGTTCGATTATAAGGCGTGGCAAACGATTTTTCAGCATTCCTTAAATGCAGTGCTGTTTCTTTTTTTAAAACACACTAAACTGTATTCAAAGTTTTCTGAAAATGCCACACACGGTAGTCGAACCGGGTACGAGTACCTACTCTTACTACCGGAGATAGTTAATTTCATTCAAAGGAAACACTCTCTTATTTAAAAAAGAATACAAAGCTGCATTTAAGGAATTTCGAAAGATCGCTTGCCACGCCCTGTAATCGAACCGACTAAAATTCTAAAAAATAACACCCTATATTTTTATTGCATCAATCGATAGGGTTGATCATAAGGATCTAATCTCTCTAACAAACTTGGTAAATTAAATGAAAGGAAATCCATGAAATAGAAGATTTAGAAAGATTTTATTCGGTTCGACTACTAGGTGTGGCATTTTCAGAAAACTTTGAATACAGTTTAGTGTGTTTTTGAAAAAGAAACAGCCCTGCATTGAAGGAATGCTGAAAAATCATTTGCCATGCCTCATAATCGAACCGACTACAATTTGAAAAAATAACATCCTGTATTTTTATTGCATCAATCGATAGGGTCAATTATAAGGATCAAATCTCTTTAACAAACTTGGTAAATTAAATAAAAGGAAATCCATGAAATAGAAGATTTAGAAAGATTTTAGTCGGTTCGACTATCGGGTGTGGCATTTTCGGAAAACTTTGAATACAGTTTAGTATGTTTTTAAAAAAGAAATAGAACTGCATTTAAGGAATGCTGAAAAATCGTTTGCCCCGCCCTATAATCGAACAATTCGAAAAAATAACACCCTATATTTTTATTGCATCAATCGATAGGGTCGATCATAAGGATCAAATCTCTCTAACAAACTTGGTAAATTAAATAAAAGGAAATCCATGAAATAGAAGATTTAAGAAGATTTAGGAAGATTTTAGTCGGTTCCACTACCGGGTGTGGCATTTTCAGAAAACTTTGCATACAGTTTAGTATGTTTTTAAAAAAGAAACAGAACTGCATTTAAGGAATGCTGAAAACTCGTTTACCACGCCTTATAATCGAACCGACTACAATTCGAAAAAATAACACCCTGTATTTGTATTACATCAATCTATAGGGTCGATCATAAGGTTCAAATCTTTCTAACAAACTTGGTAAATTAAGTAAAAGGAAATCTATGAAATAGAAGGTTATAGGAAGATTTTAGTCGGTTCGACTACCGGGTGTGGCATTTTCAGAAAACTATGAATGCAGTTTTGTTTCTTTTAAAAAATAAGGGAATGTTTCCTTTCAGTGGAATTCGCTATCTCCAGTATTTAGAGTACTTCCATCTAAGTAAAGTTGAAAAATACCACCCTGTATAGCTAAGTCCCGATATAGTTTAGAGAAGTTTGTCCATAGTAACTTTTGATCACTTTATACTGTACTTTCATATTATACCAATTTCATTGATGGCCGCTCAATTCCGACACGACGCCAACATTACCCAACCCCCTTTAATGCTTTTTTTTATTTTTGTGTGAAATTCTTAATGCGGTTCACAGAATACATCTTACCAAGTTTCAACAGCATAGGCCTTATAGTTTCGGAGAAAAGTGGCTGTGACATACGGACGGACAGACAGACAGACAGACGGACGGACAGACATGACGAATCTTTTTAAATTATTTAAATTATTTTAAACATTGAGGTAAGTCAAATCGAGAAAGTAGGATAGGAAAGGATTAGAACCAGATTAGAACTGATTAGAAAGTAAGTAGTTAGAATTGATATATTTTGTAGACATCATTTTTGAAGAGGTTTTGCGTATCCGTAGTCACACCAGTGTGGTGTGGCAATTTGGTGTGACTACTAAGACTACGGATCGGTCGCCCTTCACTTTTCTTCATTGTTTCAATTCATTATTTATTCTAGGATAGATTTATGTAAATGAAATGCACAATACAAAATAATGTTTTATGGCAAAAATGGGGGGCTTCAAGAAGGGCATTAGAAGGCCACTAAAGTGGTATAAAAAAACGATTATTTATTTATTATTTATTATTTTTATATTGATTGTACTAATTGTCAACCACTGACACTGCAATCTAAGACATTATAAATATAGACTTAATCATAAATAGAGTCAATTTATTACATTTAAAACATAAAAGCTTATTACGTAATAACTTAGGACAGAAGGTCCCTGAAGTAGGGACTGAATAAATTAACCGACTTGGTATTACATGGATCCTCACAACTTTTTGCGGTAGAAGAGCCGAGATCGGCGAGGCTTGGCATTTTTTTACAAGTATTGTTTTTGATGGGATTACATTTTCTCATGCACTCTACATTATTATTAATTTTACATTTTAGGATCAAGATACGTGTCCTGATGTATAATATGGGTATGGGTATGTGTATTTCAAACGCATGGTAGTGTGTGTGATATTTATTTGAATTAATCTTAATATTATATTACTAAGGCATTCTATATGTATAATGAGAACAATTTTATATACTTCTACTCCACATGAACTGACTGGTTCATCAATGTCCCCATTTTTATTAAACAATATGTATAAACTTTAAGATTCATGTATAGAATATAGATATATCGTAAGGGTTATATTCACCCAGGATCATAGTCGTGCTATCGATTACCACCCCCGCCGGGCCCGGTACGAGGGGGGGGGGGGGGGGGTGTATATATCTGAGGGTATTTCCGCACTACTATGCAGGATCAGAGTCATTACTAATATTAACACCATATC
The DNA here is from genome assembly GCA_914767945.1 of Eilema depressum. Taxonomy (NCBI): domain Eukaryota; kingdom Metazoa; phylum Arthropoda; class Insecta; order Lepidoptera; family Erebidae; genus Eilema; species Eilema depressum. The sequence continues at coordinate 385,671 of OU612040.1, forward strand.
CAAATCTCCCACCATTGCTTGATGCAAGGAGGGCGGGTGGTGGTGGGTATCGTGGTTGTGGTTCTGATCTCTGTGATAGGTTCAACAGTAGTCGTGGGTTTAGTGCTTGTCAGTTCACTGGTGCTTATTTCGGTTGTGGTAGGCGTGGGTCGACCTGTAGTCGTATAATTCTCTGTGGTTGGGAAAACAGTTGTGGGTCGACCTGTAGTCGTATAATTCTCTGTGGTCGGGTACGCAGTTGTTGGACGACTTGTAGTCGTAGAATTCTCTGTGGTAGGGTACGCAGTTGTGGGTCGACCTGTAGTCGTATAATTCTCTGTGGTTGAGTACGTAGTCGTGGGTTGATCTGTAGTCGTAGAATTCTCTGTGGTTGGGTACGCAGTCGTGGGTCGACTTGTAGTCGTAGAATTCTCTGTGGTCGGGTACACAGTTGTGGGTTGACCTGTAGTCGTATAATTCTCTGTGGTCGGGTACGCAGTTGTTGGTCGACCTGTAGTCGTATAATTCTCCGTGGGCGGGTACGCAGTTGTTGGTCTACTTGTAGTCGTAGAATTCTCTGTGGTTGGGTACGCAGTTGTGGGTCGACCTGTAGTCGTAGAATTCTCCGTGGACGGGTACACAATTGTTGGTCGACCTGTAGTCGTAGAACTCTCTGTGGTTGGATACGCAGTCGTGGGTCGACCTGTAGTCGTATAATTCTCTGTGGTAGGGTACGCAGTTGTGGGTTGACCTGTAGTCGTATTATTTTCTGTGGTTGGGTACGCAGTCGTGGGTCGACCTGTAGTCGTATAATTCTCTGTGGTCGAGTACGCAGTTGTTGGTCGACTTGTAGTCGTAGAATTCTCTGTGGTTGGGTACGCAGTCGTGGGTTGACCTGTAGTCGTATAATTCTCTGTGGTCGAGTACGCAGTTGTTGGTCGACCTGTAGTCGTATAATTCTCCATGGGCGGGTACACAGTTGTTGGTCGACTTGTAGTCGTAGAATTCTCTGTGGTTGGGTACGCAGTTGTGGGTCGACCTGTAGTCGTATAATTCTCTGTGGTTGGGTACGCAGTCGTGGGTCGACTTGTAGTCGTAGAATTCTCTGTGGTCGGGTACACAGTTGTGGGTTGACCTGTAGTCGTATAATTCTCTGTGGTCGGGTACGCAGTTGTTGGTCGACCTGTAGTCGTATAATTCTCCGTGGGCGGGTACGCAGTTGTTGGTCTACTTGTAGTCGTAGAATTCTCTGTGGTTGGGTACGCAGTTGTGGGTCGACCTGTAGTCGTATAATTCTCTGTGGTCGGGTACGCAGTTGTTGGTCGACCTGTAGTCGTATAATTCTCTGTGGTCGGGTACGCAGTTGTTGGTCGACCCGTAGTCGTATCATTCTCTGTAGTTGGGAAAGCAGTTGTGGGTCGACTTGTAGTCGTAGAATTCTCTGTGGTTGGGAACGCAGTCGTGGGTCGATCTGTAGTCGTATAATTCTCCGTGGGCGGGTACGCAGTTGTTGGTCTACTTGTAGTCGTAGAATTCTCTGTGGTTGGGTACGCAGTTGTGGGTCGACCTGTAGTCGTATAATTCTCTGTGGTTGGGTACGCAGTCGTGGGTCGACTTGTAGTCGTAGAATTCTCTGTGGTCGGGTACACAGTTGTGGGTTGACCTGTAGTCGTATAATTCTCTGTGGTCGGGTACGCAGTTGTTGGTCGACCTGTAGTCGTATAATTCTCCGTGGGCGGGTACGCAGTTGTTGGTCTACTTGTAGTCGTAGAATTCTCTGTGGTTGGGTACGCAGTTGTGGTTCGACCTGTAGTCGTATAATTCTCTGTGGTCGGGTACGCAGTTGTTGGTCGACCCGTAGTCGTATCATTCTCTGTAGTTGGGAAAGCAGTTGTGGGTCGACTTGTAGTCGTAGAATTCTCTGTGGTTGGGAACGCAGTCGTGGGTCGATCTGTAGTCGTATAATTCTCCGTGGGTGGGTACGCAGTTGTTGGTCTACTTGTAGTCGTAGAATTCTCTGTGGTTGGGTACGCAGTTGTGGGTCGACCTGTAGTCGTATAATTCTCCGTGGGCGGGTACGCAGTTGTTGGTCTGCTTGTAGTCGTAGAATTCTCTGTGGTTGGGTACGCAGTTGTGGGTCGACCTGTAGTCGTATAATTCTCTGTGGTCGGGTACGCAGTTGTTGGTCGACCTGTAGTCGTATAATTCTCTGTAGTTGGGTACGCAGTTGTGGGTTGACCTGTAGTCGTATAATTCTCTGTGGTCGGGTACGCAGTTGTTGGTCGACCTGTAGTCGTATAATTCTCCGTGGGCGGGTACATAGTTGTTGATCGACTTGTAGTCGTAGAATTCTCTGTGGTTGGGTACGCAATCGTGGGTCGATCTGTAGTCGTAGAATTCTCCGTGGGCGGGTACGCAGTTGTTGGTCGACTTGTAGTCGTATAATTCTCTGTGGTTGGGTACGCAGTTGTGGGTCGATCTGTAGTCTTATAATCTTCTGTAGGTGGAGACGCAGTTGTAGGTCGACCTGTAGTCATAAAATCTTCTGTGGGTGCGGATGCAGTTGTGGGTCGACCTGTAGTCGTATAACTCTCTGTGATGGAAAAAGCAGTCGTGGGTCGACCTGTAGTCGTTGGTTTACCTGTAGTGGTAGTTACTATATGGCAACCGGCTTGATATGGCCAGTCACATGCACGGAGGATAGGATTAAAATGTAAGCCAGAGGGGCAGTGCGTGCAAACTGGTGGGAGATATGGTTGTACGCAATAGTAGAAGAGTTGGCAGTCATCTGGATGTGGAACCAGATAATCCAAAATGTTGCTGTCAGCGCACGACACTGGCGTCATTGAGTTTTGTTTACAGCGATCGTTCACGTTCTGTCGCAACCTGGGAACAACGATTTATTTTTGAAAATAGGACTTAGAAGTTGTTACCACTTGGCGCCTACTGACGCCGAGGAAAATGAACAGTTTTACGATGACTAGCAGTATAAATAATAACTAAATAAAGCCTGCGGCTCCACCCGCGTGTATGTCGGTTATCGTGATTTAGTAATATCTCCGGTTCTACTCAACCAATTGCAATCGCACACACTATAGAGAGTAGTACTAGTAGATTTTAAGTCTGACCAAGATCTTTCTGATGAAAAACCGCCTGCAATAGTTTTGTCTACTGAACAGAGAAGAATTGCAACGGGGATTCGATTTTTTTTTATAACACTTCACCTGATTGAAAGTGGTTACCCTGGCCTATAGACGAGTGCAACACCAGGGAGTCACACTCGTGCTGCCGACCCTATAAGAACATAGAGATTCTGTGCCGTCTGCGTAGAAGACGAACAGGACAAGCCTTTGGTCTTCCCAGCACTGCCAGCACAAACCCTCTCCAGTGAGCTCTGGCTACCCTACTTACCGCTGGAAGCAAAACAAGAGATTATGGAACTTATGAATTACTAGCTGTTGCCCGCGGCTTCGCCCGCGTGGAATTCTGATCCCGTTCATCGCTGATATATAGCCTATATGTTAATCCAGGGTATAACCTATATACATACCAAATTTCAACCAAATCGGTCCAGCCGTTTATGCGTGAAAGAGTAACAAACATCCACACATCCACAGATCCATTCTCACAAACTTTCACATTTATAATATTAGTAGGATGTTACGGGCGAAGTCTGGGAGCGTTCGCTGGTAGTACTACTAATATTACGAGTGTAAATACGAAAGTTTGTAATAAGAAATAAAAATAACACTTACATCGCACTGGAGTCCATGATGCGCCCATGCGCACTAACAAGGAGACAACACAGCGCTAATAATTTCCCAAACTCCATGGTGTTCACCCAGCGATCAGAAGACCGTCTGACGAAGCGCAGCTAACGCCATGCTTTATACCAAACTTACAATCCAATCCTCGATCCATTATCATGAACACTGTTTTACACCTACGATTATCATTGCACGATAAGATATGGAGAATAGCTTTCGGAAGTACATACGTATATAACGCCCGTACTGGTAAGACTAGACTAGGTAATGTAGGTAAAACAACCCGGTCTAGCTGCAAAGCTTTCGATATCGCCTAATGTTACCATTGGGTTGTGGAAGTCAGATGGCAATGGCACGGAAAATATCGAGGTCTAGCCAAATCCGTAGTTAAGAGGGGGTATAAAGCTAAATTGCCGATCGTAGATTTGATTTTTATACCCGAAAGTAAGTCACAAATGAGCTGGTTTTTTTTAAATAGAAAATACGTTATATGTGAAAGGGACTGATAATGGTGAAAACTAATGCACTCGCTCTTGCCAGCGGCTCCGCCAGCGTGGATGTCGGTCATCGCAACCAAACATAGCCTATGTCCAAGGTCTAATCTATTTCTGTAGCAAATTTTATCAAATCGATTCAGTGATTTAGGCGTTGCCTGTGTGGAGTTTTGATCCCCTTCCCTCATTGCAAGAACCTGTAGGCCTACCATGAATCCTCCGCATCCCGAAATTGCGTCTGTCACTTCGGTTCGCTTCGCGGAAGGCCCCCTTTGTTATTGTGAATTCAAATCGTCACAAATAAACCTTCCTCTTGAATCACTCTTGTTATTGCTATTGCTTAGAACTAATCTACACGAACAGCCAGCGTAAGCAACTTCGTTTTAATCTATGTAATAAATAAGATAAAGGAGAAATATGAATAGTTACAATAAAGTCATAAATGAATATCCGTTTTAAAGCATTAGTAAAATTAGATAATATAATTTTATTCGCTATAAATAGTTTGATAATAAAGATAAAAATGAAAAAACACCGCAATCTTTTCCGGTATATTTTATTGTTTTAATGTTATGTGTGCAAATAATCGTCAACAGGAAACCCTTCTACTTGTCAACTACTGTCATACCAAGGCAATAAATGCCATTCAATTTTAGACTTTACTGTTATGCTGTTATAGTCTAAAATGAAATGGCATCTTGTAGTGAATGAAAAAATGTTATGAACTCTATTTCATGTAATACTAGCTTCCGCCCGCGGCTTCGCCCGCGTGTTGTGTTGATATAAAGTAGCCTATATGTTAATCCAGGGTATAACCTATATACATACCAAATTTCAACCAAATCGGTCCAGCCGTTTATGCGTGAAAGAGTAACAAACATCCACACATCCATTCTCACAAACTTTCACATTTATAATATTAGTAGGATAGGAAGTAGGATAGTAGGATTGGACTTTAAGAGTATATAAATGAAGTCTAAGATTGCTGTGTCATTAGTATGATAGTAGTTGACAATTAATAAAATTAATATAATAGTTCATTATGGTACACGTGTGTAAAGTTGGTGTTTACCGCTGAGGCGCCATTGAGATACGAGCGGTAATCATCGATACACACGTGTACTGTGTCACTACGGTAGCGAATTGAGTAGACACAGACGATAAACAAGCTTGGAAATGAGCTGTTAACTTAACTATACTACTCGAGCAAACCATTATATTTAGATTAAGCATTTTTTTGTACAGGGTGGGCCAAGAATTAGTTAACATTTAAGTTTGAAATCCCGCGCAAAACGGAGCGTCGCGGGCGGCGGGGAGGAGTCTAGCGTGTGGCTCGTTTCTCGGAAATTTAGTCGCAATGGATCGTTTCACGGGACAGCAGCGCGCTTTTTGCGTAAAGCAATTTTATTTAAACAATTATTCTCTCGTTACTGTGAGGCGCTTATTTCGTGTTGAATACAAATTACATGACATAAATCAGTGTCCAAGTCCAGTTTTAATAAAGAAATGGGTAAAGAAGTTCGAAGAGACTGGATCGACACTAAATGTGAATCAAACGGGCGGACCACGGGTTTCAAGAACCGAAGAGAACGTGCAATGTGTTTCGGCTTCAGTTCGACGTGAACCTGATTTTTCGACACGCAAACGTTCAGCTGAATTAGGAATATCGCGCACAACTTTACGCCGTATAATGAAATTGGATTTAAAATTGCATCCATATAAGATTCAGTTAGTGCAAGAATTGAAGCCTAACGATTTAAATTTACGCAAATTGTATGCTGAAACAATGTTGGAAAGCTTTCGTAACTTTGATAACATCTTGTTTTCCGACGAAGCTCACTTCCACCTCAACGGGCATGTTAACAAACAGAACTGCAGATACTGGAGCAGCGAAAATCCCAAAGCTAAACATCAAAGGCCATTGCATTCCCCGAAGGTAACTGTATGGGCAGCAATTTCAGCTAAAGTAATAATTGGACCTTATTTTTTTGAGGATTCTCACGGCCGTGCGGTCACTGTCAACTCTACTGTGTATGTGACAATGCTACGGGAGTTTTTGACACCACAACTTCAGGGATTTGCTGGATATAATCGAAACACATGGTTTCAGCAAGATGGAGCCACTTGCCACACTTCTAACGAAGCCTTGCCAATCATCAAAGAGATGTTTCCCGAAAAACTCATTTCTCGGAGGGGCAATATTCCGTGGCCACCCAGGAGTCCTGATTTGACGCCAGCCGATTTCTTCTTATGGGGATATCTTAAACATCGTGTATATACCCATAAACCATCTTCATTGGTTGAATTAAAGGCTAGGATCAGGGAAGAGATGTCAGCTATTTCTCGGTCTTTATGCAGACGAGTACTCGAAAACTTTCGTTCTCGTTTAGAAGAGTGCCGAAATCGCGACGGTGGTCATTTAAATGATGTTATTTTTAAAAAATAAATTCCTGTTCATTTGGTATCTTAATAATAAATTATTATTTTAATACGTCTAGTAGTTTTTTTTAAATATATTTTTTAAATATTAACTAATTCATGGCCCACCCTATAGACCAAAAAAAAAATGCCCGCTGAGTTTCTTGCCGGAGTCTTCTCAGCAATGACAAGCACAACGTTGCAACAGCCCTGATATAGATTGTCATTGGTCGATCGCCAGTGACGTCACCCAGTCCGACCAATGGCAATTTCTATAAAAAAAAAACTTTTTTGTTAACTTTGACGTTTTATAAGTACCGTTTTGATGGTTTATACAAAATAAATAATTTTTGACTTTGACATATTATGTATAAATAAATAATAAATAAATATTGTAGGACATTCTACACAACGCTATCTAGACCCAAAGTAAGCATAGCTTAACTAGCTTGTGTTATGGAATCTAGAATGCGAATAAACATACTTAGATAATATCTAAAATAAAAAAGTTGTTTAGGCCTAGTGTTCACAAGACAACATTGACATTAGCCAGCGATTTTCCGATCTCTTGAGAATTTGCCGTGTATTATGTAAGGGTTATAATTTTCTTATATCATTACTAATATGAAGTTATCAACACGATAGCCACAAAAAATACCATTTCCTGGTGCAACTCTCAGCTTTTGCAGTGGTGGTGGTAGTCGTCGTGGTCGTGGTCCTGAGCTCTGTGGTGGGTTCAGCTGTAGTTGGGGGTTCAGTTGTGGTAGGCGCTGTAGTCGTATGTTCTTCTGTGGTTGTTGTGGTAGGCGCTGTAGAAGTATGTTCTTCTGTGGTTGTTGTGGTAGGCGCTGTAGTCGTTTGTTCTTCTGTGGTGGTTGTGGTAGGTGCTGTAGTCGTATGTTCTTCTGTGGTGGTTGTGGTAGGTGCTGTAGTCGTATGTTCTTCTGTGGTTGTTGTGGTAGGCGCTGTAGTCGTTTGTTCTTCTGTGGTGGTTGTGGTAGGTGCTGTAGTCGTATGTTCTTCTGTGGTGGTTGTGGTAGGTGCTGTAGTCGTATGTTCTTCTGTGGTTGTTGTGGTAGGCGCTGTAGTCGTATGTTCTTCTGTGGTTGTTGTGGTAGGCGCTGTAGTCGTATGTTCTTCTGTGGTTGTTGTGGTAGGCGCTGTAGTCGTTTGTTCTTCTGTGGTTGTTGTACTAGGCGCTGTAGTCGTATGTTCTTCTGTGGTTGTTGTGGTAGGCGCTGTAGTCGTATGTTCTTCTGTGGTTGTTGTGGTAGGCGCTGTAGTCGTATGTTCTTCTGTGGTTGTTGTGGTAGGCGCTGTTGTCGTATGTTCTTCTGTGGTTGTTGTGGTAGGCGCTGTAGTCGTATATTCTTCTGTGGTTGGGTAAGCAGATGTGGGTCTACCTGTAGTCGTATAATCCTGTGTGGTTGAATAATCCACTATTGGTTTACCCGTAGTGGTAGTTGTTAAATGGCAACCAGCTTGACTTGGCCAGTCACACACATGGAGTATAGGATTAAAGTATAAGCCAGACGGGCATTGTGTGCAGACTGGTGATAGATATGGTTGCAGGCAATAGTAGAAGAGTTGGCAGTCATCTGGATGCGGGAGCAGAGTGTCCGAGGTGATGGCGTCAGCACACGACACTGGCGTCAACGAGTTCTGTTTACAACGCTCGTTCACATTCAGTCGCAACCTGGGAACAATGATGTCGTGTCGTAAATCTAGGCGTAAAATAATTACCATTTACCTCTGCCTGCCTATCCCGAAAATAACACGATGCTGGTTCCAAGCTGCGAGTGATTAAATTCTCTATTTAATTCTCTCTTGTCACTCGCACTAACTTCAAGTAGCGGTATAAATAATAACCTGCCGTTACCAGCGGCTCTGTTTCAGTCATATCGCTGACTTTACTCAACCAATTGTGATCACACACTCTGTATCGCAAGTCTGAACAAGATCTTTCTAATAAAAAACACCTCAAAATCCGTTCATTAATTTTTTCTACCTTCGCTAACAAACAGAAGAATTGTAAAAATGGAGAGCTAGAGCTAAAACAAGAGCAATCTAAAAGCATTCTTTCTTAATATTTTAGTGTAAATGAGACCTTATTTTCAGCGTTTACAGAACAACCAACGAATGTTCTGTCACTGTGTACACAAATAGAATGAGCATATTCGCTTGTTTGATGTAAATTAACATTAACGGTGTTTCGAACTATATAACGGGCGAAGTCAGGGAGCGCAAACTAGTGATCTTACTACTACTCGTATTATATAAGCGAAAGTTTGTATTAGAAATAAAAATTGAACTCACATCGCACTGGACTCCATGATGCGCCCATGCGCACTAACAAGGAGACAGCACAGCGCCAAAAATCTGCAAAACTCCATGGTGTTTACCCAGCGATCAGAAGACCAACTAACGAACCGCCTACGACGCCATGATTTATAAGAGACTTACCAACAAGTCCTCGATCCATTATCATGAGCACTCTCTTCAGGACTCCTACTTACAGCTCACGTTGCAAGATAAGATGAGGAGAATAGCTTTGAGAAGTGCATACGTCAGTATATCTTCACTTATAACTCGACTATCTATTATTTCCAACGCGGAGCGGACTGGTATCCACCTATTTTACTCTTCATCAATCAATCACTCAATATGCCCATCGCAGTCCACTGCTGGACATAGGCCTCTCCCAATATTGGAAGTTGTGTACATTGGGTTGGTACAGGGTTTTATTTCGAGGTTTCCTTCTCTCGCAGTGATATCGTCTGCGTATTGTTCCGTTAGTCGCCTCTTACGACACCCTTCGAATGAGATGGGGTGGTGATACTTGTATTCTTTCTCCAGGGGCCATTCGAACCTGTAGGCCCACCACATCACAGGCAAGTTATACTATTTTTTATGAAAATTCCATATGACTAATTCAACAGCAAGAATTTAGTGATGAAATATGTTAGAAACTTCAATAGCATTTTTGAATAGGTACCTATCTACAGATACCCCACACGTATGGGTTTGATGCAAAAAAAAATTTTGAGTTTCAGTTCTAAGTATGGAGAGTGGGGACCCCCAAAATTTAATGCTTTTTTTCTATTTTTGTGTGAAATTCTTAATGCGGTTCGCAGAATACATCTACTTACTAAGTTTCAACAGCATAGGCTTTATAGTTCCGGAGAAAAGTGGTTGTGACATACATTCTGTATATATTGACTAGCGGCGGCGGCCCGCGACTTCGTGGAATAAGTTAAAGAAGTTTTGCAAAATCCGTTCTTAGCGGATGTCTACACCCTATAAGTAACCTACCTGCTGAATTTCAAGTTTGTTGGTGTATTAGTTTTTGAGATTCTGTGATTAATTGATTACTAGCTGTTACCCGCGGTTCCGCCCGTGCGGAATTCTGATCCCGTTCATCGCTGATATAATAGACTAGGTATGTGTTATTCTGATGTATAAGCTATATTATTGTAAAGTTTCATTAGACGTCCTCACATACATACATTCTCACATACTTACAAACTTTCGCGTTTATAATATAAGTAGGATACAGGATAATCAGGAACTTGGAAAAAAAGGGCAACTGAGTGTATTTTAATGTTCAGTCTTCAGTCTTTCATTGACGATTACAACTTTTTTGACTTTGGCAACAAAACGCCACGGGGATCTGAAGTCTGAACCCTAATCCTGCTATTTATCTACCATTGATACTGCAAAAAATGCCGATAAAAATTAGACTTTATTTGTATAGCTTTAAAGTTCAAAGTTAAATTAAAAGAGTTCATTACATTTCTCATTCATTCTACAAGATGCCATTTAATTTCAGACTTTAACAGCATAACAGTAAAGTCTAAAATTAAATGGCATTTTTGTAGTGTCTGTGGTATGACAGTGGTTGATAAATAGCAGAATCGACGTCCTGTGTTATTGCGGTGGTGAATTGAGTAGGCGCTTGAAGGTCAATTTAAAAAATAATAGTAAAAAAAAGTCGTTTTAATCATATACGTATTGCATGGCTACAATAGGGATGATGACATTTTTTTTATTCTCGAAAAATGACTTGTGTACAATATTATTATAATGAAATGCTAAAGTGAAATTTTAATACAACAAATAGTTTTAAAGATATTTAATTGTGCAAAATTCTATTAGTCACACACACCTTGAGTTTGAACTCAATTCGATTGTTTATATTTTGACCTACTTTGGGAATTAAAGTAATAAAAAGTCAAAGTTTCAGTTTAGTTGTCAATATTTTATTTTGCAATGCATATTTTTTCAGCAAAAACTATGATATTAAGCAGTATTGGGTAGAATCGGACGACTTTGTCATCCATACCTATTATATTTTCAACATCAACAATTTTTATCGATAAACTCGGCCACGTCACTCAAATCGGGTTGGCTTCTCAGCCAAACATATAACACACTTTTAAGCGACGAGTAGTCTAAATTTTTCAGGTTATCGGGCAGTCTGTTATAAACAAGATCATATATGCGCTCACAGGATGTCACAGACTCGGTTCCATTCTTAACTGTCGTGGTTTCATCTAAGGTCGAGTTACTATCCGTATTCGTATCATTGGCTAAGATATACTCTGTCGTAGACTCTTCTCTGGGTGGGAATTCGCTTGAATTATTTCCAACTTGGCAACCAGCTCGATATGGCCAGTCACACACGTTAAGGATAGGGTTGAAGTGTAAATTAGCCGGACATTCTCTACAAACAGGCGGGAGATATGGTTGCACGCAGTAGTAGAACAGCTGGCAGTCGTCTGGGTGCGCGAGCAGAGAGTCCGTGGTGTTGACGTCAGCACAGGATACTGACGTTACTGAGTTTTGTTCACAGCGCTCGGTTTCGTTGGCTTGAGACCTGGAAATAAAGGTACTAAATTAATATTTCTGTGTGAAATATTTGGGGTCAGTCTAAGACTCCTATTCTGCTAATTATCAACCACTGTCATACCAACTGACACTGCAATAAATGCCATTTAGACTTTATTGAAAAAGACTTAATTTTTTATTTCACTACAATATGCCATTTAATTCTAGACTTTAACTGCATAGCAGTAAAGTCTTAGATTCAATGGCATTTCAGGAGTTTCTGTGGTATGTACAGTGGTTGAAAATTAACAGAATCGGGGTCTAGTAGTACCTATTTGTTTTATAAAATTCAGTAGTCGGTGCTAAGTTCATTTCCTTGAAATGCCTTCTCCAAAGACCGTCAATATTCGTGCTCCAATACCGATTGCATCCAAATGGACTTATGAAACCTGGGGCTCGGTCTCCTACTAGTGGGATGCAGGGAAGCAAGGTAATACAAGGTAGCAAAATTAACTGCATGGATGTTATAGCTTAAGTACTGAGAAATAATATTGATAAAGGGTTCTGAATGTATTTCTATCTACCCAGCTTCTCCCTTCATGTTAGCCTATGACAACAGCCCACCATCTATTTCTATCCTTACACACTACGAGTTTCCTTTACTGTCAGTAAACCTATCATGTAAACTCGCCGTATTCGTGCGTTTCTGCCATTTTTTTTCGGCACATATTTCCAAAATTTGGGAAAATAATTGCATACTTCACCTATTCTGTACTTGGCATCCAGCTTGATGCGGCCAGTCACACACGTTTAGGGTAGGATTAAAGTGCAAGTTAGAGGGACATTCTCGACAAACAGGCGGGAGATATGGTTGCACGCAGTAGTAGAACAGCTGGCAGTCGTCTGGGTGAGCGAGCAGAGAGCCCTTGACGTCGACGTCAGCACAGGATATCGGCGTCACTGAGTTCTGTTCACAGCGCTCGGTAGTGTTCGATTGCGACCTGCAAGTAAGGGTAGGAAATTAATATTTCTGTATAAAAATCTGGTGTGAGCAGCACCCAACTATATTCCAAATCCATTGGTAAATCCTCCCGCGTCCTCGATTCATGATCTTTTTGTACAAATATCCATTAAACATCTACGTTTTTCTTATTTATGACACGTCAATATATTCTTCTCGTCTGATTGGTAAGCTGAAAGCATAGTTTCAGGAAAGAGGGTCACCATTACTTAACAGACACCTACAATGCTACCATGGTGGCCATCAGCTTGACGGCTCAGCTTGACGGCCTCGTCAGATGCTTTTTCACGCCCCTTTTATAGGACCCGGGACCGTAGGAAGAAGGAAATACGTGTGCTTGTAAAGATTCAAGGCTTTATGGTGCAGCAAGGGCAAGAGTCACTGAACTGCTTGGTTCTTGATGAAATTGTCAAGATTTAACAAAATAATGAATATATCTAAGTAATAATAAATCACACTTACGTTGCGAAGTCCAACGCACTTACTAGCACGCAGCATAACGCCCACAACTTGTAAGACTTCATGATGCTCACACTCCGAACGGACAAAACAACTAAAGACCTAAGTCTCCTGCTCTTACATACATATATCTGTTATAATGAAGTGCTTGCTTGAGTGCTTCTTGTAAACACTCACTTCAAAAGATCCACTTCAAGAGCACTACGTTGTATGATTAGGTGTTATGGCTGAAGAGGTACCAAGAAATAATGATATTGAAAATAGACATGAGGGAAATTGTGTTTAACGTGATGCCCACAGATATATTCTATCATCGCACCACTTGCCATAGGCAGGGGTCCATCCTCACACATTGCGACTGGAAACTGTGCGTTATGAAAGGAACTTCATCCCACGCATGCTCAAGCTGTGGAAAATGTACTCCTTGCTGTGGTCTGTGACCTAAGTGGCATAAAAAACAGGAGCTAGCTGATGCCCGCTGCTTCGCCCGCGTGGACTTCTAGTCCCACTTTCGCAACTCATATCCTGTGTTATTCCCGGCTATTAGTCTATCGCTGCACTAAATTTCAGCCGGATCCCTTTAGCGTTAGCCTACTTACTATTTTGTCGGTTATTGCGATCATACATAGCCTATGTTCTTCCCCAAAGTCTAATCAAAGTCTGTTCCAAATTTTATCAAAATTGGTTCAGTGGTGTAGGTGTGAAAACGTAACAGACAGACAGACAGAAAAACATAGTTACTTTCGCATTTATAATATCAAGTATGGATAAGGGGCCCAGTGGCGAGAGGGTCCCATAATCAAATTCCTGCTAGCTTTCCAATGTGACGCATGGTGCATGTCCAAATCCCTGAATGTCAAAGTTCAAAATTTTACAAATCCCAGAATGGCAAAAGCATTTTGGTATTTGGTACCAATGTCGTTAATGTCATTGGTAACTCCTATCCTGAAGATGTTTGGATGTTTGTTATTCAATCACGCTCTTACGACTGAACGAATATGACGGACTGATAATTTGGCACAGGGATAGATTTATAGGCAGGAATAACGCATAGGCAACTTTTTTTATCCCAGGAATAGGTTGTAGAAACGGGATCAAAATTTCACCCTGGGTAAGCGGCGGGCATCGGGTAGCTAAGGCTTAAATAAACAACAAAATTGCGACAACTTGTATAATATAATATTCATATTTAAAGAAGTTATATTTTTTCTGGATCCATTTTCATTACTTACACCTCTTCCAAAACCGCCACTTTTTCCTACGACATTTCTTCTTCTTCTTCTTGGTGGTAGTCGCGGCGGTAGTGGTGGTGGTAGTCGTCGTGGTCGTTGTCCTGAGCTCTGTGGCGGGTTCAGCTGTAGTCGAGGTTTCTGTACTTGTCACTTGTCTAGTGGTTGGTGCAGCAGTGGTAGGCTTTGCAGTACTTGTCAGTTCACTGGTGGTAGGTTTAGCCGTGGTGGACGTTACAATACTTGTCAGTTCACTGGTTGTTGATTTGGTTGTGGTAGGCGTTTCACTACTTGTCAGTTTTCTGATGGTGGTTTCAGCTATAGTTGTTTGAATACTTGTGAACTCACTGCTTGGTTTAATCGTAGTCGGAATTTCATTCCTTGACAGTTTCCTGGTAGTAGGTTGAGATACAGATGTCGTTTCAATTGTCAGATTTCTGGTGTTGGAGTTAGTTGTATTTACCGTTATAGACGATGCTGGTGTATTGTTTGTAGCTGGTGTCGTGATATCCGTATTTGAAGGTACCAGAGCAATATCCGCCGTTGGTATGTGGCAACCAGCTTTATATTGCCAATAACATCTCAGAAGGGTAGGGCTAAAGTGCAAATTGGATGGGCATTGATGGCAAATGGGACGATAGTCAGGTTTCACACAATAGTAGAATAGACTGCAGTCGTCAGGATGCGGGATTGCTGACGGCGAAGTAACATTGGCACAGGAAACTGACGTCTCCGAGTATTTTCTACATTTTTCGCTTATTGGACGAATCCTGGAGAAAAGAAATTAAGTACAGTGCTTTGATAAATGAATGAGCTGATTGCTGTCAGACCCTTTATTGCAAGTATTTTTAATAGAAAATCGAATCGTCTCGAATTGAACGTCTCAATTCCTTGGTATGCCTGGACACATTCTCACGAAGCAGGTAGGACGTGATGGTATTTCCGTCCCAATCGAGCAGTCCGACTGGGGAAGTATCTCCGCCCTGCAGAATACCGCGGCTATAGTAACCTCGTGTTTGTGTTCCCGGCAATGAGTAGGGTAGCCAGAGCTCACTGGAGAGGTTTTGTGTTGTCAACGGGAAGACCAAAGGCTGGTCCTGCTTGTCTTCTGCACTGACGACATAGAATCTCTCTGCTCTTACATGGTCCGCCCCTAGTGTTGCACTCGTCCATAGGCCATGGTAACCGCTTTCCATCAAATGGGCCGTGTGTCTGCGACCTATGTGGAATAAAAAAGCAGCGAATCACATTACAATGGAATTAAAACCTAACTTACTTTGAACCCAAGGAAACGATGCTTGTATGTGCGCCAACGAGCCCACAGCATAGCACCAATAACCTGGTAAGCCATATCATGGTGATCGCTTACCCTCAATCATATATGTTAGTTTTATCAATAATCGTGCAGAGCAGTCGAAGACACTAGTACGATTAAAGACTGTGCTCCTGCCATGACTACCAGAAGTACCTAATCATGTACTCAAACGTAATCACTAAGAACAGCCCTTAAGGGTCGACGCTAACTGCCCGTTACGGTAAACAATTTTCATCTAACAAACAAAAATAGACTGTAAGTAAATGAAAATAAAATTGAAATTTATATTTTTGTCGCTACAATGATCGATAATGGAATTTCAATTTTATGTGGATGCTGATTGATCTATTTGTTTCAACAAATAAAATTCCTTTGCCCAGAGAAGGTGGTGACGGCTAAGAATCATGCCCACTGCAGTTGATTTTTGTATACCAGGATCAAAGTCCCAGTGCAAGGATGCCACTCAGTGAATAAACTTGAATCTCTTCCCATCTAGGGAAAACACTTGACAGCCTCTGTGGGGTGGCGGTAGTGGCCGCTACGCAGGAGGCGCGGGCTCGATCACCGCTCGGTGCAAACATTTGCATGCGAGAGAATATGGATATTTGTACTGATCTGGTCATGCCCCGGAAAACACGTTAAGCCTTCGATAACGAACATCTACGGCAGTCGTTACAGGTAGTTGGAGCCCTAGAAAGTCTAACAACTGGTCTAGCTGCAACGGTTCAATATCACCCAATATCTCCAGATGGCAGTCCCTTCATGGAAAATATCGAAGTTCAACCAAATCCGCAGTTAGACTGGTAAATCGGACCCCAGACTCCGAGGTGAAAGCTTCGGATGCTGCTGGGATTAACGCTATGATGAAGAAGAGGATAGGGAAATCACTTTTTTTTCTTTAACTTTGATGACGTCTCGAGTCAAGATGAAAGGCTCATGCAGGAAATTTGCACTTTTTTACAATGCGGAAAGTTGGATTTTGGACATCTAGAAACTTTCAGTTACTTCGATCATGTCCTTAATGGTGTCGAGTGTCGACCCTAATTTGTTTATTGATGTGAACCAATTCTTCTTCTTCTTCTTATTCCGAGTCAATGATCCTCTTTTTCATTGCTTTAAATTATTCTAGAATAAAATCTCGCCATCTCGACCGCGCTGTGAGTGGCATTATTGAGATTTTCTTTAGTGCAGGAGGTAGGACATAAGGGACACGAAACCAAGTGCGCCATGGACTGCACTGAACCAATTAATAAATGACGTCATATCGCGCCCTCTTCAAACTTTATTACGTACATACCTAAGTGCTTAGAAATATTCCAAGTGAAGATATCGCGCAAGTGTTTCAAACAAACAACTTTGTAAAAGAGTTGTGACTGAACGTAAATCACTCAAAGGGTTTGTCTGAACATAAATCACTTAATATCAAATGGTTTTGGCCACTGACCACGAGTCTCAAGTCACATTTATTATAATTTCTCCCTCATAGCGAATTACCCAGGACCCAGATTATGCTAATTCTCAACCATTGTCATACCACTCTTACTACAAAAATGCCATTAAAGATTTAGACCTTATTCTCATAGCTCTAAAGTCCAAAATTATATGAGAATGAGTTAATTACATTTTATCATTCACTCTATAAGCTGCCATTTTATTTTAGACCTAAACATCATAACAGTAAAGTCTAAATTGAAGTGATATTGGGAAAACCAAGGCATTTAGATCATTTTAAGGACTTCATTTGTCAAGATCGATCTGATGCTGGCTGTACACCCCAGTTCTAAGCTGTTACGCTATTTTACACATGTCTTCGTTTCCTTCCTCCAGGAGAGCACATAATCCGATCCATATTCTTCCACAACGGCCGGCGCGTGGTGGCCGTGGAGAAGAAGCCTGACGTTCCCATCACTGAGAGGATACAGCTACTGAGGACTACTCCTACGTTGAAAGGATTTGGGTAAGTGGCATTTGCATCCTATGTTACTGATAAAATGCATTTTTTTAAGGAGTAAATTCACTCCAAGGCTTAAGGGAATGGCCCACATGATATGATATGAAGCTGTTACCGCCACTTATGGAGGATCGTTGGATAGATACCTTATTTTGGGAAAACCACAGAGAGATTATTCCAAGACAAGCACACAGCCCACCTGATGGTAAATGGTTACCATGTCCTATTGGACGAGTGCAACATCAGGTGAGGCACACTCGTGTTGCCAACCCTGTGAAACAGAGAGATTCTGTACAGCCTTTGGTATTCCCACTGACAGCACAAAACCTCTCCAGTGAACTCTGGCTACCCTACTCACCGCCGAGATTCTGTAGGGCAGTCCCAGTCGAACTGCTCGATTGGGACGGAAATGCCGTCGTGTCCTACCTCACTATTTCCGGTAGTAACGTATGGGGATGAATTCCCTGCATGTGACAATTGATGGTGTTCCGTGTAATGATAGAACCTTTAAGTATATTATTCGGTCTACCCAACAGTAATCACATCAAAATACTCCTACACTAGGACTGTCATATTGCGGTTGGATGTAAAGCATTATTCAATAAATATTAATTGTTTCAGTGGGGCAGCTTTGGAAGGTGCTCTGATTATCACGGCTACGGGTCTCATCGGGGCCCTAACCCCGCCTTCAAGCGCAGACAGCATCAGAGCTCAAGTGGCCACGGACTGTCTGAGGCCTACCAGGGACCATATTACGACGGCCAGCATCGCGCACAAGAGTGAGTGACGTAGCTGGACTTATTATTGAGGTCGACTTTCGAGAGGTAGCGTCAGGAAAAGACCTATTGAAGCATCCAGCATAGCCAGATTTTAGTTGAGGGAGAGGCTTAAGGATGTCAAACGGTGTATTTTTTCCAGAAGGAGGTGACTACGCTCATAAGCAGAGCAATTTTAGGCTATTGTTAAAGATTTATTGCTTCGTCAGTGATCCGCTTTCGTAATCCTTCTATATTTATTTTGTTTTTTGAGTGTAACTGCCATTTGACGCTCAACCTGATTGATGGATAAAACATTCCCTGAGAGGAAAACTTGCGTCGAAGCCTTGTCGAGGTCGCCAATGTATGGATCTTCAGCCTCTGACAGGAGGGCCCGTAATATCGGGTCTTTACCCCTAGCTTCACACCATCCTGCAGGGTGCTTAGTATTAAAAAGATATTGCTCGGGACATAAGTATATCTTGGACTTAAAATGTGCTCAAAATGTGCTCTATACGCTCAGTACACGTTTCTTAGACGTCTTTTGCGGATAGCACGGGGTGCTACTGCGGTGGACGAGCTCACATTCAGCAAGCATAGATTATTACAAACAATGGGCGGGTGCCAGGGCCTCGTTTCTCTTGCGATTTAGGTTCAAGATACGTGGCCCGAGGTATATAACTCGGTACATGTATCTTGGACCTAAATTGCGAGACAAACGAAACCCTGGCGCGCGCGGTAAAGGAGATGGATACTCTTCCATACATTCGTGAGCCTGATTGACAGAAAATGGAGCTGTCAGCTGTCACAGCTTAAATATACAGTTGATAAACACAAGAAATAATTAATCGATTCAGAATTTATTTTTAGTACACTACTATTTGGTATTTTAAATGGTTATTATTATTATTATGATTAAGTTTTGTTCACTCTGATTGATTTAATATCAAATTGTGATGCAAGTGTTATAATACGCAATATTGTTTAAATAATTTTTAGTAATCGATATTTTATTTTGCTAGTGAAATAAATTTAGTTTTAAGATTTCTCGTCTTCAAGATTTTCAATTGAGCTGGTTTTTTAATATCTTGAAATAGAAAAAAATACCGCTTTTTTTAAGTCATATCTCAACTCATTACAATTTTGGCCCAGAAGTCCCCGTCTCCTTTGTAATAAAGTAAGCTTGGTGAATTTGAGCTCGTCCACCGCAGTAGCACCCCGTGCTATCCTCAAAAGACACACAAGAAACGTGTACTGAGCGTATAGAGCACATTTTGAGCACATTTTAGGTCCAAAATATACGTGCTGAGCAATACAAATATTTGTCCTCGTGTCTGCAGACGGCAGTCTGATAGTGGCGGCGGTGTGTCGCGCGGGTGCGGCTCGCTGGTGCGTGGTGTGCGCACACTGCACGGTGACGTCCGCCGCGCCATCACCACGCCTCGCCCTGTCACCACTACCCACCATCTACCTACCACACCACAATATAGCACAGACAGGTATGTACACACACACACACGCTAGACCACACACAGAACAGAACAAAACAAAATTGCTTCTATTTTTTATACCATTCAGGGGCCCTAGACAAAGTGACATTCTATTGATGGAATCGCGCTGAAGCGAACCATTTTTAAGGTTTTAGCCATGGATTTCGGGACATTGCGGTGGTTATAGTAATAATGATAAGTTAAATAATGTATTTTGAGTTACAAAGACTCAAATTTCATTAAAAAAATATAGTTATATTAAAGATTTATGTCAATTTCATACTACAATTAGCGATTCCACTAAAACAAGCACACACTCCAGCTGATGGAAAATGGTTACCGTGGTCTAAGGACGTATGCAACGTCAGGGGCTGTCGACCCTGTAGAAACCTTTTAATGCCCTTGTTGAAGAACCTCATATTGTGGTTGCTTCGGAAAATCACAGCAGGGAGTTCATTCCACAACACGAGCGTGCGTGTGATGAAGTTTCTTTTATATCGCACCGCACAGTGCGCACCGTTTCCGGTCGCGATATGTGAAGATGAACTAGGACGGATAGTGTAGGTGTTTCACGCGCTTTTTTCTCTCCTTAAGGCGGCCACCCACTAGCAGCTTAACGAACGACAACCGGATGATATCGGTCTGTCAGTTCATCGCAATAGCCCACACACTTACAGTTTTGTATACGATTTTGGACTGACGGCTAATACGTGTGTGGCCGCTTGACGATTTCGGTCAGCAAAGACAGTTAAAGGCCGGACAGTCTATGGCCGTCGACATTTTATACGTAATAACATCAGACTAAAAGAATAAAATAATGTTATTATTTTAGTCTGAGGTAATAAAATTATGATGACATTGATGACATAAGGACTGCAGGCCGCCGGACAGCCGAAAAACTGCAGGCGGACTGTAAGTGGGTGGCCGCCTTTATGATAATCGTATCTTGCAGGTGAGAAACTCTCCACGTCTGAATGAGTAATTCAGACGAGGACTTCCCAACCTGCGTCATGTTTCATCATCATCATCATCATCATTTCAGCCATAAGAAGTCCACTGCTGGAAATAGGCCTCCCCTATAGATTTTCAATAAGACCGGTTGGAAGCGGCTCGCATCCAGCGCGTTCCCGCGGTCTTGATAAGGTCGTCTGTCCACCTTGTTTACTATGTACTAATTAGTCTGGGCCCCATACACATCCGGTAGACAAATTTTCTGTCTGTCATACATCTCTTACCACCACCTCACTG
Source organism: Eilema depressum (assembly GCA_914767945.1). Taxonomy (NCBI): domain Eukaryota; kingdom Metazoa; phylum Arthropoda; class Insecta; order Lepidoptera; family Erebidae; genus Eilema; species Eilema depressum. The sequence continues at coordinate 406,624 of OU612040.1, forward strand.
TCCTACAAAAAGGACAAGGGAGAATAAATTTTTTCATCTGCTAAAACACAACCACTGTCACACCAGAGACTACGAGAAAATTCCATTTGATTTTAGCCTTTAAAGTAATGGACTTAAAGTTTATAATTAAATGGCTTTTTGTAGAGTGAATGAAAGAGTGTAATAAAACTCTTTTTAGTAAGTGTATAGAAATAAAGTCTAAAATTAGATGCCATTTTTTGCAGTCCCTGTGGTTTGATAGTGGGTGTGCTTTAGCAGAATCGAAGGCCTGGTAGACAGGATCTGTGTCTGTCATTCATCTCTTACTGCCATCTGACCACCCTACCGTTTCCACCCAGTGTCCATCAGCTGGTGGCACCGCGAGGACCCTGACTCCCTGCTGGTGTCGTGCGGCACACTGTCGCTGTGGAAGTGCACTGAACGCTCGCACCAGGTCCACAAGCTATTCTCTAAAGGTAACTCTTATTACTATTTGAAAATATCTTCTAGGTATTTTGTTTTAAGGACAAGTCAATTTCACATCGCCTCACCTGATGGTAAGCTGAAGGCAAAGTCTCGGAAAAGCGGGTTACCATTATAGACACGTTGTTACAATGGTGGCACTCAGCTTGACGGCCTCATCAGATGCTTTTTCACGCCCCGCTTAAAGGACCCGGGACTGTAGGAAGAGGGAAACACGTGAACTGGTAAGGAATTCCAGGTCTTAATAGTGCGGCAGAAGAAGGAGTCGCCGAACCGCTTGGTTCTTGATGGAATATTCTGCACCCTATGGGGGTATGGTTACGACTTTCTAACGGCCTATTGTATGGGAAGATTAACTTTTGCTGCTCCGAGTTTTTTTGATACATTGAAATTATCTTTTCATGAAATTGAGTCATTAAAAAAATGAATCAAAATTACAAGAACTCACGATCGACCATAAAACGAGGAATACAAAAAAAATCTACAAAAGAAAATGTAAGTGCTTTGTCTCCCCCGCCCAGGGGAGCTATGGCCCTTATTACCATCCCTTTATCTCCCCCAAGGGAGGTAACGGGGCGGATATGCCGTCACCGTAATGTTATGCCAGTTTTTCCGTACTATCCTGGTTTAAAAAGGCATATTGTATATACTATACCTGAATTTTCTTGTAGTAATCCTTTAAAATGGTTGTGTTTAGGACCTTTACAGGGCAGCAGTACTCCTGGTGGAGGAACGAAGCCGGGAGCGGACTGCTTCAATACGCTGGTGAGTTTTAACTTCCATATAGACCAACGCCATCTGCTGAGTAACAGGTGAATGCTTCAGGAGCGGTTACCTACAATGTTGCTTGATAGATGGCGCTGTTTTATTCGAAAACGCGGTAGTGTGTATAATAAGTTTTAGTTATTAAAAACTGTTAGCTTTTCATCGGTCTGTCTGTCTATGTAACAGCGAAAATAAAGAACAAAAAGATCTTTCTACATAGGCTGTAGACGCGGCGAAACACGCATGCGCGATCAGCAAACTGGATTTTGGCGCTCAACGTTTTTGTCATTTTATCTAAATTATATTCAATATTTCATGAGATTAGCTAAAGTACTGTACATAATTTGGTTTTTAAACACTCGCTCACTATTATAAGAACCCTTATTATGCAACAGTTTCATAAACTATCACCACCATCACCCGCAGGTGTGGCAGAAGGCGGCGGCGTGGGCGCTAGAGGGCGCCGGCGCCGTGTGTTGCGCACGCGCAGCCCCGCCCGCCGGTGCGCAGCACGCCGTGTTCGCGACACACCGCGCACTACACGTCGTGGCCAAGGACAACCCACACTTCGTACGTACACATCACACTAATCTACTAGTGCCAATTCCCTTACAATTTTGAAGCGTCTCAGTAGCTTAAAGGTCCAACCCCACCAAACGGACGGCATCGGCCCGGATTTTACAATCTTTAAACAAAATTAAATGTTATTATCACAGTGTTTGAAGTTTATATTACCAAGTCACGCACAACAGCTTGACAGCGACGTGCGGCGGCATGACGCACGTCAAGCTGTCATGCGTGACTTGGTAATATAAACTTTAAATGCTGTGATATAAGATTTATTTTGTTTAAAGATTGTTAAATCCGTTCCGATGCCGTCCGTTTGGTGGGGTTGGACCTTATAAGTATGATTACGTGGCCGACTGCATACGACAACTGCCGTAATTCATTGCAGCTTCTCAATGGTCCCTTTTATCTGTATCGGAGTTTAATAAGTAATGGATACGCTGTATCTGCTGTATGCGTCTGTCGTTGTCGTATGCGGTCAAGCTTCGGAATCATACCTTAATGGTTAAGGAGTCGGCTTTACGATCGAGAGGTCCCGGGTTCGAATCCTGGACATTACACTACCGACGTGAGCCCACTAACACAAGCATTAGCACAAATAGCTACGAGAATTTTAGTGCAACCGCGTGACAGTTGGCGACGCCGCAAGCCTCTGTTACACATTTTAAGTCCAAGAAATATATTCCGGGGTATATGTTGCTATAGTTGCCGGCAAACTTCGTGAACAAACAACGAACAGTTCATAGCACCATGTATATTTCTGCAGCTGTGTAGTCGCCCAGTCATCACCAGTGGTGGTGTAGGTTCGAGCCTGGCCGAGGCAGCCACCACGCCGCCCAAGAAAGCCAAATATGGTTCAGGAGTGACTGTGAGTATTCAATATTGTTATGTATAAGATATTGCTATTGCTTCTAGAGAATCTGTGATCCAGTAATTAATCGACACCAAATTGTTGTTAGCCATTTACGGTTACCACCCGTTTCCGAATTGATATGTTACTAGCTTTTGCCCGCGGCTCCGCCCGCGTGGATGTCGGTTATCGCGACCAAACATAGCCTATGTCCTGTCTCAAGGTCTAATCTACCCCTATACCAAATTTCATCAAAATCGGTTCAGTGGTTTAGGCGTGAAAGCGTAACAGACAAACAGAGTTACTTTCGCATTTATAGGATTAGTATGGATTATTGCCTTAAATCGAAAATAGTCTACGTTCAGGAGGAGACTTGAGCTACTGAGCAGTTCCATTCTAAGGAAACCCTGTGTTTACGTATAGAAGAATCGCAAGAGTCTTACGATCTCAGTCCATGTCCAATTTGCTCTCCTACTCACTGTGCGCCTTCACTTGTACTCAATCAATCAATCAATGAGCCTATTGCAGTCCACTGCTGGACATAGGCCTCTCCCAATATGCGCCACGAATTCACTTCTACTACCGAAGAGTTTTATAGAGCAACTGAAAATGCTATTTCTGTAGCCAAGTCTTGAGCTGCCAAAATTTCAAAATTCAAATCCAGTCATTGACTCGAAGAAGTAGACTATGTTTACGTGTAGAAACCCCCACGAGTTTCAAGTTCCAACAGTTCACAATGACATGACTATATCAGACTGAAATCACGGTGTTCCGTCCCGGGTACCCTTAATTTTCGTGCGGAAATCCCCACAGATATCAATCCTGCCCCTCTAGACAAGTGGCAATTCGTTGCTCGGCGTATAATGGAATAGAATGACAAATGTATAGGATTTGACGTTTTTGACATTCGTTGACGCCTGTCATATACGTCAAATCCCATACATTTCGCAGTCTATTCCATCATACGCCGAGCAGCGAATTGCCACTTGTCTAGAGGGGCTGTTGTCCACCGGGGGTGGTTATATCCCCTAAGGCTCCTCTACACGTAGAAAGATTCATCCGCAGATGTCATCCGCAGACGGAGCGAATTGCTCGTCTGTGGTGGATATTTAACGTTAAATACCTTCCAAAGACTAGCAAATCATCCCGTCCACACGTCGGCGGACGCGTCCGCTGCTAACATCTGCAGATGGCGCTACGTGTAGAGTAGCCATTATACAGGAATGTTCCCCTCTCGTACAGAGCGGTGGTGCGGGGTGTGCAGTGGTGTCGTGCGTGGAGATGTCCCAGCTGGGTGGTGTGGCGGTGTGCATCGACACTCACGCGCAGCTTCACGTGTACAAGCTACCGCAGCCCTGGGCAGACATACGTACGTATTTTTTATATGTTCATAATTAAAAATTGTCCTCCTTTGCTAGCTAAAAATATACAAGGAATTGATAAAGACTTACTTATAACAAAATATACCTTATTTAATACCCTATCAGGATTCGTAATAAAAAATAATGTTCTTGTACATTTCGTTTAGTTTTTCACTTATAACTGAATTACGCAGTTATCGCAAAAATATTGAATTATTAGAACCGAAACTAAAAAAAAAGCTTAAATTCGGTATACCCTAAAATTATATTTTGGAAGCAAAAAAGAAATATGCTATCAAAAAATTGATATTAAAAGTTGGTATTCAAAAATTGATTTTTTATTTAGAAATGCAAAATATCCCTAGACTTTGTTGATGTGTGTATAATGTGTATATGCATGCCATGTTTGCCATGTCCGGGCAAAATGATCACGCCTGGCCTGGCATGTAACCAATAAACGGTTGACGTCAAGATGTTATGTATACGCTATCCAACGCGTAAACATCAATTGCGCGATTCAGAATCGATAGTTCTGTAGTAGTTTAGTCTCATTGCGTTAGATGGCGCTGAGTACATGTCAGATGATGCTAGCGCCATCTAGAGTTCAATATATTCCAATAGTGTGTCAACTCGGCTCTTTTGTAGAGCAACGATGGTGGTGGTGATACCTAGCCTTATGTCTATCTGTATATAATTTGCTAATACATAACTAACAGGCACTTTCTGCAACCTTCAAATGCTGTTACCACCACTTTCACCAATTTTTCAGAATTGCAGTAGTGGTTTTTCATACAATTTGATGATCTTTCAGATGAGCCTGGTTTTTTCTGATAATGTATGGGCGTTTTGCTACTAATAAGATGCTGGGAATTGATAATACTCTTTAGATAGATCAAACTGATATATTATCCAACAAAGGGTCTAAAACTATCAATCAATGAGAACGCGCTTGATGACCGAATGCGAATTCATTCCTCAATAATTATAACTTTGAAGTGAATAAAAATGATGATGCGTTCATTTACATGGTTTCGTAATTATGTCGAGTGTAGTTCGTACAGATAACCTTATCATTTATTAGATACCATTTTGTTTTTGCTTTTCAATATCGATTTTTGGTATCACCACCGAAATTTTAGCCTTGCAGCATATAGAAATAGAAATATGAAATAGAAATAGAAATATTTATTTTAGAAATAGAAATATTTATTTTAGAAATAGAAATATTTATTTGCATGAAACACAGTGAGAAAGTTGTTAAAGTCCGACCAATAAAATAAAAAACCCGTACTGGGGGCGCCACAAACATCTATGATTATGACAACACCAAGTACAGTGATACACATGTAAAATGCCAAGTGTACAAATATTTTTTCAACACACTTGCTTATGAACAGGCTTTTATTTCCCCGCAATTAAGCACGGAATGACACCTATTATAAAACTGTGACTTTTTCATTGCTATTATTCACATAAGTGAGTTATATATTTCTTTTTATAAATTTCATCGATTAAGCTTTGTTCTTAAAAAAAATTTGATACAAAAAAGATCGTGTCCAATATTACAAACGAATTAATATGCCTATTGCTTGCTCATTTCATGCAACTTCGTATTTTAAAAGATAATTTCAACTTGTAGTACGTGTTTAAGGTGCCCGCGGCTCCACCTGCGTGGATGTCGGTTATAGATAAAAATGACGAAATTTCATACAAACTGTCATCCTCATTTTCCATCCCTTAACCCCATTTTTCGCGATTCTATATCAAATTTCATCAAGATCGGTTCAGTGGTTTAGGCGTGAAAGCGTAAAATACAGACATACAGACAGCCAGACAGACGAGAGTCACATTCGCATCTATACTATTATATAATTGTAAAGTGGTCGTGTCTGTACAATGGAGATATAAAAAAAAAAAAAAACTTGGGTTATGTTATGTTAAGTATACTGAACACGAAAATATTTTTTTTGAATTTCCTGTCTGTTTGTCCGCGATGGACGCAAAAACTACTGGACGGATTTTGATGCGGTTTTTTTGTCAGAAAGGGCTTACTCAGACTTAAAATCTTACGTTTGTTTGATCGCAATCGGTTGAGTAGAACCGAAGATATGAGCAAAGGTCGCGTTAACCGAGATGCACGCGGGCGGAGCCGCGGGCGGAAGGCTAGTCCATACTAATATTATAAACCAGCCTTCCGCCCGTGTGCATCTCGGTTAACGCGACCTTTGCTCATATCTTCGGTTCTACTCAACCGATTGCGATCAAACAAACGTAAGATTTTAAGTCTGAGTAAGCTCTTTCGAACAAAAAAAACCGCATCAAAATCCGTCCAGTAGTTTTTGCGTCCATCGCGGACAAACAGACAAACAGATAAACAGACAAACAGACAAACAGACAGGAAATTCAAAAAAAAATATTTTCGTGTTCAGTATCGTTAACATAACATAACCCAAGTATTTTTTTTTAAATATCTCCAATGTACAGACACGACCACTTTACAATTATATAATAGTATAGATATTATGTTTTAAAGTTTTCTGGTTAAAATAGAAAAATAGACGCGGCGTGTTATACTGGTTACAAGGACTGGGCACAAATCACAACACAGTAGTATCCGTATAATAGTTTACTGCTTGGAATGGTAAATACAAGTTAGACATACAGTTACATTACACTATTTATAGAACAGGGACCACGCGACATTGTTTTTCGGACTGCATAAAATTCTTGTATTTTATGCCTAACAGCACAGAGATCAAAATAATCGAGCATGATTTTCTTTTTTGCGTTAGGCTTATTTTTCTTAGGCGTAGAAAATACATTTGACGTTTGACCTTCTCTTCGTATTTTTATTACAGAAGATCGGGATATACCTAAAAATGTGAGTAATAATTAGTCACAGTAAAATCAGTAGATTAGGCCAATTTCATTGCACGTACTCTATGATGTACCTACCCGTCATGTTGACAAGGTCCGTGATGTTATTTAGAGGAATACAGTCCAATCCTTCCGACTTTTTATCCGACAATTACTTTGTTATATTTTATATAACTTTTCTTAACTGGCTTTTAATAGTTTTCGGCATATTACTATAGTTCTGTAGTTTTGTAGCGCACTAAACTCAACAACACGCACAATTGACACCACTGACAGATGACCATAATGACATCTTATAGATTGTTACCATATGAAGAAATTAGTTCCAATAGTTTACCGCAATATGGCGAGGTATTTTATATTACTGGTCGGGCTTTACATTAAAATATAGCCATTTCATATCAAGCATAGCCATTTCATACGCGTCTATCGACATACATTATCATCCGATAATTTGATCAGCCCTCCTACGCAAGTGGCAATTCGTTGCTCGGCGAATCATGGAATAGAATGACGAATGTATAGGATTTGACGTTTTTGACATTCATTGACGCCTGTCATATAGGTACGTCAAATCCCATATATTTGGCATTCTATTCTACCAAACGCCGGCCGACGAATTGCCACTTGTATTGAGGGCCAGATTAGAGTCAGTGTTGTCGACTCTAATGCTGGTCGACTTCATTGACACACCGGTGGTCCCGTTTAGGTGTTTTACAGTAGATATGTTAGAAACAAGTCTCAGACCATGAGTAATACTCCCATGATGTTTGGCCCAGCGACCCCCATGACGGTGCAGCACGCGACCAGCCTGCTGGAGTACGCCATGGTGTCGGGCGCGGACTGCCTCGACGTCATCATGACGCTCAAGCACACCGTCGTCGAACTCATCTATGAGAGGTGAGTGTAAAGTGAATGGGCTGACTTTATCCGCCTAACTTAAAACTAACGTTTAGTCCTTTTCGTGAAGTATGTAAGGATAGAGTCATTAATTTGTTATCCTGGCATTTATTTGGTCCTTCGAGCCGATCAAATCTCAGGAAATAATTATCGTACATTTCTTGCGATCAAATTGAGTTTGTTGTGATTTTTAAGGTGATAAACTTCATTCAATTCTCTTTACCAATCATATATCTAGTGTACTCATTTAGCATACTATGTAATTAAAAACTTATCTTATCATTATTACCATTATAATCAAATCTTACATTTATTTACGAAGTACTGCAAGCAACTCGTGCATAATGGTCCTTCGAGCCGGTGTTTTAATCAGGCCTCGTACTGTTCTCAGACTGACAGAAACGTTCCAGCGCCAGCCGGCGACGTTCCAGCAGACCTACTTCCACAGCTGGCTGAAGCTAAGGATCGCGTTGTGCAGGTATACACTATAAAGTTATTTGATGATCGTCTTCAGGGTATTATTAGATGACCTTTTTCAAGGTCAAGGACACATATTTTGGATCTAAGTCGCGAGATAAATGAGGCCCTGGCGCGCGCAGAATGTTCTGTAATCCATATCCATACTAATATTATAAATACGAAAGTAACTCTGTGTGTGTTACGCTTTCACGCCTAAACCACTGAACTAATTTTGATGAAATTTTGTACAGAGCTAGATTAGACCTTGGGTAAGGACATAGGCTATGTTTGGTCACGATAACCGACATCCACGCGCGCGGAACCGCGGGCAATAGCTAGTGATATGTATACAAGGTGATTTTGTAGTCGTTTCGGAGCGAAAGATTTTGGGCACAGTTTCGATAGCGAAAGCGTCTGAAAGTATTAATTTGGCGGGAAAAAAAACCGCTTTTTTATAATGTATGGGAATAATGTACAGGTGAAAGGTATACTGTATGGGGGTTGTAGAAAAAGAGAAGTTTTTTTTTCTCCAAAATAATACTTCCAGATGTTTCCTACTGCTAACGAAACTGTGCCTAAAATATTTCGCTCCGAAACTATTTTATAATCACTCAGTATACTTGATGAATTTCTGTCAGTCAACGACCATACAACCAACTAGACACCGCATTACAGGCGACGCACTTCTGGCAATGGTTACGGCGAGAACAGCGTATAAAAATCTTGCCTTAGAAGCACAGAGTTAAGTAATCAACCAGTGTTGACCACATACGTGATCCGCGAACACTGCCGCGTTTGTGTGTCAAATATTTCAAAAATAAATATAAAAATGCCTACTTGCTCAATAAAATTGTATGGTATTAATACTCAGACATCAAACTTTCGCAGAGATGGGATTTCATTTCATCGGTAAGTTAAATAAATACATTATAAATTAACTACATTTAGTTCCGTAAAAGATTGACGGAGTTCATTTTATACTGGTTGGCGGTGAGTAGATGCAATGAATGGCAATATTCATATCTCTTTCTTACACACGTACATTTGAATTTATCTATTTCGTTCGGTCAATCGGTTCGGTTCGGTTCTACTATTTTACGATCGCGCGTTATCGGAATGACATTTGTTAGACCAATCAAAAGCAGTTATTTGCCTCTCCCCGCGACTCCTACCTCAGCAAGCTGCCAGAATTTTTTGTTCGTAAAATATGAAAGAATAGGTGTCTATTGGTTGTATAGTCGCTGCTGTCAGTCCATCGCAGTAGCACCCCGTGCTATCCTCAAAAGACACCTAAACAACGTGTACTGTACCCTTTTGGCGACTTAAGTCTATCAGGAAAAATTACTAGGTCGTATACAGGGCGTCCCACGGCGATGCCACATGGAGGGAAAGTACCTTAAATCCTTAAGTTAGCTCATTTTACAAGGAGACATCATTTTATTTTTAAAAAGAAACGAAACTGCATTTAAAGATTTTTAAAAATTCACTTGCCACATCCGGTAATCGAACCGACTAAAATCCGAAAAAGTAACACCCTGTATTTTTATGGCATCAATCGATAGTGTCAATCATAAGGATCAAATGTCTCTAAGAAACATGGTAAATTAAATGAAAGGAAGTCCTTGAAATCTAAAATTATAAATTCAATTTGGCAAAATAAATCACTTTAACTCAAAGTTCATCCATCCATCTGATACCAATATTAATCCATATTTAAACTACTTTTCTTTTTTTATCGTACTGACACCGCTGCTGGTCAGCAGTAGTATTTAGGTATGTCGAACTCAAACCGACTAAAACCGCACGCCCGTCTAAATTAACAGGTTATAAGTTGATCCATAGGGCAATTCTCTTGCCATTTTCGTTGCACAGGGTACACTGCGTGCAGGTTTCTAATCAAGCACCCAAAAATAACTACCTACCCTACCTACACATACCTCATGCAGTTACCCAATAAAGTTACATTCTAAACAGGTAACAAAGTTCATTCATTTAGTACTCATTTTACTAAATAAATTTCATCTAAGATATCTCTAGTGTTGATACCTTGTGAGAAATTCTTACAAGGTATCAACACTAGAGATATCTTTGATGTGTTGATACCTTGTAAGAAATTCTTACAAGGTATCAACACTAGAGATATCTTTGATTTGATTAGAAACCTGCACGCAGTGTACCCTGTGCAACGAAAATGGCAAGAGAATTGCCCTATGGATCAACTTATAACCTGTTAATTTAGACGGCGTGCGGTTTTAGTCGGTTTGAGTTCGACATACCTAAATACTACTGCTGACCAGCAGCGTAGTCAGCACGATCAAAAAAAGAAAAGTAGTTTAAATATGGAATTTTATTGTTAAATATGGTATCAGATGGACGGATTAACTTCGAGTTAAAGTGTTTTATTTTGCCAAATTGAATTTATAATTTTAGATTTCAAGGACTTCCTTTCGTTTAATTTACCATGTTTTTTAGAGAGATTTGATCCTTATGATTGACACTATTGATTGATGCCATAAAAATACAGGATGTTACTTTTTCGGCTTTTAGTCGGTTCGATTGCCGGGTGTGGCAAGCGAATTTTTAAAAATCTTTGAATGCAGTTTTGTTTCTTTTTAAAAATAAAATGAAGTCTCCTTTAAACAAAATGAGCTAACTTAAGGATTTAAGGTACTTTCCCTCCATGTGGCATCGCCGTGGGACGCCCTGTATAGCACATTATAGGCCCATGATATATTTATGTAGAGTATTTTTAGCGACTGTATGATTGTATTTAGGTCGGTGGCAGCTGCTCAGAGTTCGTGTTCGTGGCTGGTATGTCTCCAGAGCGCGATGGCGGCGTGGGCGTGCGTGAGCGCGGCCCTGCGCGCCGACGACAAGCCCGACTCGGCGCCGCTCGCCGCGCTGCTGGACGAGCACCTCGACCACGACAAGGTACCGTACTGCAAGTGCCTAGCGCCATCTAGCGGTAGTGGGCCTTTCCTCGTCTTTCACAGTCTCCTGATGCTAAGGCCAGCTGAAAAGAGATGGCCCCAGGTCGGCCGGGCTGGAAAGGATATGTGCCAGACAATGTCACCTCCGGCAAATACCCACAGACAGCTTGCGTTTTGATCGATTCAAGCCGGACAACACTTTACGCACAGTAAAAAAAAGAGTCTCCTGACTCTGAAGGTGCTGTGTAAACATCTCCCCGTTTCATAGCTTTAGTATCCTAAAGCCTTCTTTCGCAGAGTTCCTGGCACTGGAGGTGTTGTGCAAATATCTTTCCATTCTATAGCTCTAGTCTAGTATCCTCAAGTCTTTTCCTTCGACAAAGTCTCGTGGCCCTGGAGGTGTTCTGCAAATATCTGTCCGTCCCATAGCTCTAGAATCATCAACTCCTTACCTTTCGCAGAGTCTCCTAACCCTGGAGGTGCTGTGCAAATATCTTCCCATTCCATAACTCTAGTAGCCTTAAGTCTTCTCCCTACGCAAAGTCTCCTGGCCCTGAAGACGGAAGTGCCAATATCTCCCTATTCTATAGTTCTAGTAGCACTCAAGTCCTCACCTTTCACAATCTCCTGGTGCATGAGTCGTAGTGCCTATATCTCTCCATTCCACAGCTATAGTATTCTCAAGTCCTCTCCTTTTCGCAGAGTTTCTTGACTCTGGAGATGCTGTGCAAATATCTCCCCATTCCATCGCTCTAGTATCGTTAAGTCTTCTTCTCAATTAGCTCCCTATTCCATAGCTCTAGCAGCACTCGAAATCCTCATCTTGCCCCAGTCTCCTGGTGCATGAGCCGAAGTGCCAAAAGCTCCCCATTCCACAATTCTAGTATCACCAAGTCTTCTTCCACAGAGTCTCCTGCCGCTGGAGGTTCTGTGCAAATATTTCCTCGTGGGTGACTTTAATATCATCAAGTGCTCATCTTTCACAATCTCGTGGTGCATGAACCCAAGTACAGTTCCATATCCAAGTGACTCGAGCATCATCGAGTGTTCTTCCACAGAGTCTCCTGGCCCTGGAGGCCAAGTTCGAGTCTGCGGTGGAGGCGGCAGCGCTGGCCCCGCTGCGCTTGATCCTTCAGCGAGCGCTGGACATCGCACTTACAGCGCTGTTGTCGCTGTGTCAGCACCAGCACCAACATCTACTGCATCACTCGTGAGTATAGTGTCATCGTTATACTGGCTTGTCTTCACGCCTGAGGGGTGATGCTGACTGAGCGTTTGTTGAAGAAAAATTTAACGTTATTAACTTCTTCTTCATCCTAGCGTTAATTCCCAGTCGCATCCGAAGCTTTCACCTCGGAGTCTGGGGTCCGTTTTACAAGTCTTAAGTGTAGATTTGGCTAGACCTCGATATTTTCCGTGAAGCAACTGCTATCTGACCTCCACAGCCCAATGGTGACATTAGGTGATATCGAAGCATTGCAGCTAGACCTTTTTAGGGCTTGACTTTAACATCATCATCATCATTAACATAAAATTTAATTTCCAATGTTGGATTTCATAACTGCTGGCTTTGATTTCACCGGCTCTAAACAAAAAAATCGTTATGTTTTGGTAAATTTGTGATTTTTGTTAAAAATTTATAAATCGTTTTGAGAGAGGGCAATTTTTCTAACCGTGTTTTCATAAGATGCGGCTGAAGTTTCATTATTTTTAGTTGACTAATGTAAGAAGGGCGTTAGTTGCCTAATATGAGAAGGGATGTCCAAGATGTAGATGTGTGTGAAGTACCTTCACCCTCATATCGTGTGGTACAGGTACGAGGTATGGGCAGACGGGTCGGCCGTCCAACTCCTACGTCGCCTGGCGGCCGCAGCGCGCCTGGCGGGGCGATGCGCCGAGCCGCTACTGCGGCCCCTGGCGCGCCTGGCCGCCTGCAGCACGCCCAAGGCAGACCTCGTGGGTAAGTGCGCCTATCCGCTAGACAAATGGCAATTCGTTGACCGGGGAATGACGAATGCATGGGATTACATCACTTCACAGTTAAAGTTATTTCCCCGTGACACTACCAGTAGTGTCATGGGGAATAATTTTGTACCCTTGACACTACCGGTAGTGCCATGGGGAAAGAATTTTGTACCCTTGAAACTACCGGTAGTGCCATGGGGAAAGAATTTTGTACCCTTGACACTACCGGTAGTACCATGGGGAAAGAATTTTGTACCCTTGACACTACCGGTAGTACCATGGGGAATAATTTTGTACTCTAAACACTACCGGTAGTGCCATGGGGAAAGAATTTTGTACCCTTGACACTACCGGTAGTACCATGGGGAATAATTTTGTACCCTTGACACTACCGGTAGTGCCATGGGGAAAGAATTTTACCTTTGACACTAGCGGTAGTGCCACGGGGTTGTCACCATTTATTTGTGTGATTTGACGTTAATGATATGCGTGACGGACAAGCACAACACGACCCACCTCATGAAAAGTGGTTACCTTGGCCTATGGATGGACGTATGCAATACTAGGGACGTCACACTACTCACACTCGTGCTGGCGACCCTGAAGAAACTTTCTTTCTTTCATGCACTCTTCTTGAAGAAACCCATAAGAATACCCTTTTTGAAGATTCCTTTTTTGTTTTTGTTGCATCCCAATCTTGTATTTTGGAGTCTGAAAGGATCCTTTGCTTAAATCACTATGATTAAACCACTAAAACGACAGATATTCTTCTTCATCAGCTTGGCGTTAATCCCAGTTGCATAAGAAGCTTTCACCTCGGAATCTGGGGTCGCTTCATCAGTCTAACTGCGGATTTGGCTGAACTTCGATATTTTCCGCGAAGTGACTGCCATCTGACCTCCACAACCCAATAGCGATATCAAGTGATATCGAAGCATTGCAGCTAGACCAGTTGTTAAACTTTTTAAGGCTCCAACTATATCAAATGCCATAAATGTTTGTATGGCAACTGGGACCAACGGCTTAACGTGCTCTCCGAAGCACGACAAGACCAATGCAAATACCCATATATTCATACGCCACATAGGCTCATGCACAATGTTATAGGCTACTCATTAAAAAATAATACATATATGTAAACCATAATCTTATGAACATTGAATGTGTATCTGTTATTTGTAAATTAAATAAATCAGTAATATTCTCGTGTGGTGTGTTACAGAGGAATGTTGCGCGCTGACCAGTGGCTGGTCGGGGGCGCGAGTGTGGGAGGCACTACCGCGGTGTGCCGTCACCGCGCCGCACGGTGCCGCCTGGCCGCACTATGTACGTACACCTCACCTCACCTCACTTCACCTCACCTCACTTCACCTCACCTCACTTCACCTCACCTCACTTCACCTCACCTCACTTCACCTCACCTCACTTCACCTCACTTCACCTCACCTCACCTCACCTCACCACACCTTACACCTCACACCTCACCTCACCGCACCTCACCTCACCTCACCACACCTCACCCTACCCCACCTCACGGACACTTCTTCATCTTAGCGTTAATTCCCAGTCGCATCCGAAGCTTTTCAGCTCGGAGTCTGGGGTCCGCTTTATCAGTCTTAACTACAGATTTGGCTAGACCTCGATATTTTCCGTGAAGCGATTGCTATCTGACTTCCACAACCCAATGGTAATATTAGGCGATATCGAAGTTTTGCAGCTAGACCATTATTGTTTTTAGAGCTCCAACTCACGGACACTACCTTACACTATTCTTCGTGCTAACGTTGTCTCGATTGCCATTCTGGGCGGAACTTCGTGGAATAAAAAAATCCGGGAATCTGTGCTCCCAGCATGAAAAATATATGAATTCGTAACATAAACGAAGTATTGCGATTGGTCGCCTGTCTACTGTGAACCTGTGTGTGTGTGAAGCTTGCCAATCGCAATGCGTCGTTTTCTCGATACCTTTACGTCATGAATTCGAATATTTTGTTTGGGACACTGGCCTTACCCGAGATGTCATCAAAACTTCCTAGTATTCTGCTAAGAGAAAATTCCTGGCAAATCTGGCCTTACTCGAGACGACAAAAAAAATCGAGATCTCGATTCTTCAAAGTTGGGTTTTCTTTTTAGACTTAAGGTCCAACCCCACCAAACGGACGGCATCGGAACGGATTTTACAATCTTTAAACAAAATAAATCTTATATCACAGCATTTAAAGTTTATATTAGCAAGTCACGCATGACAGCTTGACGTGCGTCATGCCGCCGCACGTCGCTGTCAAGCTGTTGTGCGTGACTTGGTAATATAAACTTCAAACACTGTGATAATAAGATTTAATTTTGTTTAAAGATTGTAAAATCCGGGCCCATGCCGTCCGTTTGGTGGGGTTGGACCTTTAATTTAATATTCGATTTATCCTTTCATTACATTCGTGATAGTGAAGTGCATCAAAAATCGACTATTGGGAATTTGAATCGATACAAAACGATTTGACTAGAAAGTTTTGATAACATGTTAAGAAACTTTGTTAAAGACAAACGTCCATTGTTAATTAAGTAGGAATGAAGTATAACCAATTATTTTAAAATTTTCGTTTTTTTTTCAGCTCTAGATCATTTTTATGACAGATGTCTACACATTTTAGTAACTTCACAATTCAAGTTGCTTTGTATAGAATTTTTTAAACTATTGATCTTGCAGTGTCATTTGTTTGTCTGTTTAGTTGGAGTACGGTGTCGAACCTGAAAACCTACGCTATAACCCGGAGCCGCCTGCGTACGTGCAGTGTGAGACTATACCGTCCACTACTATGGACTCTATACGGTAACTTCAATTGTATGCCTACTATACAGGGTTATTGGTAACTCAATGTATTCCTGTCAGGGGGTGTTATAGGACCCAAAAAGCTACAAATTGGAGCCCACATATGTATGACCGAAAATCAATAGTTTTCGAAATAATTGATTTCTAGTCTTTTTTTTTCGTAATAACCTAGATTTCAACCTATAAGTGCAAATCTAAAAAATAATTAATTTTGCCGCCGTATTTTTTGGGGTAGATGATAATACTTGATTAGTAAACAACAGTCAATTTAGACATTTCTATCTGTCATGCGAGTTGCGTACTGTGTCCCCGTGTCTACTGTGTCTCTCTCTCTAAAGGAGACGGGGACTTCTGGGCCAAAATTGTAATGAGTTGAGATATGACTTAAAAAAAGCGGTATTTTTTTCTATTTCAAAATATTAAAAAACCAGCTCAATTGAAAATCTTGAAGACGAGAAATCTTAAAACTAAATTTATTTCACTAGCAAAATAAAATATCGATTACTAAAAACAATATTGCGTATTAAAACACTTGCATCACAATTTGATATTAAATCAATCAGAGTGAACAAAACTTAATCATAATAATAATAATAACCATTTAAAATACCAAATAATAGTGTAATAAAAATAAATTCTGAATCGATTTCCGTTAATCGATTAATTATTTCTTGTGTTTATCAACTGTATTTTTAAGCTGTGACAGCTGACAGCTCCATTTTCTGACAATCAGGCCCACGAATGTATGGAAGAGTATCCATCTCCTTTAAGAGCTGTGCTCTTGTCGGTGGAGCAATCGCCATTCTTCCCTTTCCTCTGCCAATTGCTTGACTTCCCGATACGACGCGACATGTATCTTTTCCTTTATTTGTTTCATAAACGTTCTTCTTGGCCTACCTCTTCCTCTTTTTCCATCAATTATGTTTTTTAGAAACAAATCATGTCGCATCAGGTGGCCAATCATTTTTCTTCTGCAGCTCTCGATCGTTTTCAAAATAGACCTTCCCTCTTGTACCCTCTTCAGTACCACTTCATTTGTTATCCTGTCCATCCAGCTTATTCCTTCCATCCTTCTCCAGCACCACATTTCGAACGCCTCCAGCCGCTCCCTGTCCTTCTGTGTCATAGTCAACGCTTCACATCCATAGAGTGTTACCGTGTCCATAACCCCGCGTTTACATACTGCCGCTCGCATTGCTCATTGTGTTGCCGGAAATATTCGCGCGATTAATGCCCTAGCATTCATACACTTCCATCATCGCGTTGGTCCGCATTACAGTATTCGCCCTGCAATGGAGACGGACGTAAACGTATGGAGGACAACGCTGTAGCAGTGTACACATTAATTATGCTTTTACAGCATAGCGAATTAATTAAATAGATTACTAATAAAAACTATCACTTTCAACTACTATACACTTTCCGTAGATCGATATAAATATTTTTAAAAGTAAATATTCGAGGAGCAATAACCATCTAGCGGTCTCGTATAGTTCATCGCGCTAGTATTGCCGCTCCTTTGACTCGCGCCGCCAAGCCGACATTCGTAGCAACATACGCGGTAGTACTCGCGGCATGACGAATATACCATTCACACCACGTCTCTGCCCACTTCTCTCGCCACTTCCCTCGCTCTGCCGCGAGTATGTAAAAGCAGCTTAAAGTCTTATATCTGGAGCATTGCACTCTACTGTGTTATCGTGACGTATTAGTGGAGCGAGTGTCGAGTCCCTGACGCCCCCCCCCCCCCCCTGCCACAGGTACATGTTCCTGGGCGGCGGCGCGCGGCCGGCCCGCTGGCGCCAGTGCGGCCGCTGCGGCTCTCGCGCGTTACCTGCCGCGCAGCCCGCCAGGCATCCGCTGCAGAGGGCCAGCGACGCACGCTTCCTACAGGCCTGCAGGTACGGACTACCAGCCATAATGCCATCTAGAGATGTACAGATCTTCTTCATACTAGCGTTAATTCCCAGTCGCATCCGAAGCTTTTTCAGCTCGGAGTCTGGGGTCCGCTTTACCAGTCTTAACTACAGATTTGGCTAGATGTACAGATATGCAAATCGATTTAGAAAGAGAAAATACCCGACTACTGCAAAATCACGCTTTAAAAAGTATTAAACAAGAAAATATCAAGAATAGCTGTGGTCGTATGCCACTCTAACAAAACAATATATTCTAGGGAAAAGTGGCATACTACGACCACGGCTATTCTTGATATTTTCTTGTTTAATACTTTTTAAAGCGCGATTTTGCAGTAGTCGGATTTTAGTTTCAAACTTAATTTTTATTTATATTATTTTGGGGCATACAACACCCAATAATTTATACATATTTGAAATATGCTAATTGAGCATTGCTAATTTGATACTAAACGCGGTCTATTTATCTCAAGTTTATTTTTTAATGCAGTACTTTATGACCGCCAGAGGGCGCCACATTAGATTTAGTGACACGTGATATAGCCTATAACCAGCGGACGATCAAGATGCTTCTAACGATACCTCAATTGTCCAGTTCTAATAAGTAGTTGAAAAGCTATGAAGGAACAAACGAACATACATACATACATAGTCTGTCAAAATCATAACCCTCATTTGGCTTCGCCGTAGTCGGGTAAAAAAGAATCGCCCTCGGGTGGGACTCGAACCCGCGATTTTTCCCTTACAGGGGGAACGCTCTGACCACTAAGCCACCGAGACCGCACGAAGCCGACTCAAATTCCTCTATATTTCCGTCTCTGGAGCGACGGTGGAGCCATCTACCACATACTCGTACGAGCTATCGGAATCAATGAATAGTGTTACAATCATTTTTAAACATAGATTTTTGATGACTTCACCCAAACAATTGCATTAAATTTTGAAGCTGAAGAAGAATAAAAAAATGATTGTGAAATCTATAATGTCTAGATAGCGCTGTACATTGTATAGAATTTCATAAAAAAGTGTTTGTCATTCCACGTTATTGGAAAAGTTGTTCTCTACCAATGTTTTATTTCTATTTTTTTCAGATGTGGAGGAAAATGGACGCTATTTTCGAATATTTAATTTAACGAAATCTCACTAGTATAAGTATTAACAGTAATTATGTACATAAAATAAATTCTTTTTAACAATTAAAGTTTTTATTATTTATCAACAACACCTGGCATTTCATCCCGCTTCCATCCAAGAAGATAAAACTTGACCAAGAATGCTTATCATACTTACCGCATTTCCACACTGGATGGCGATGGCCAGCCTCTGCAGCAAGAACGATGCTGAACGAAAGTCAGCAGTCGCCTCAACGAGCCTCTCAAAGAGAATGTAACCACTACGTTTTATAACCTTAAACGTGGTGGTCTACGAAAACGTAAGAAACGTACGAAATGGAACAGTTATTCTAAACTAGCTGTTGCCCGCGGCTCAGCCCGTGTGGATATCGGTTATCGTGACCAAACATAGCCTTTGTCCTTTCCCAAGAGCTAATCTATCTCTGTACCAAATTTCATCGAAATCGGTTCAGTAGTTTAGGCGTGAAAGCGTAACAGAGTTACTTACGCATTTTTAATATTAAGTATGGATTATACAAATGTGTCACATGTAAATTGGCTACTTTTCAGTAGTTTAGATTATATAACTGGTAAAAGAGCTGTACCTAACCGTTGTGTCCGTTCTTTACTGCGTCGTTTTTATTTATTTTTAATCATCCAACCCCAAAATTATTTGTCAATATGACGTCAGAATTGTTTAATTTGATAGGTACAAGTTTCCCCATAAACTAGGCTTGACGTGGAGAGTTTCTCGCCTGCAAGATATGATTACCTAAAGAACAGAAAAAGTTGCTTCGTCTAAACATTCGAGAATTTAGTGTTTGCCTGTGTGTAAACACTTTGCTGCGTTAATGGTATGGCGATTATTGCTTTATTGATAGCCGCATACAATTTTTCTTTATGCGGTCTCAACGCGCATAAAGAAGGGTTTCACTTCGATAGATTTGTTAGTGTTTTTTATTTGTTAAACTTCATTGTTATGAACAAATTCCATAAAGTGGATTGGATTTGTAGAAAATATAATGTATAACATTATATTTGTAGTTACTTTCTAAGAAATTTAATTAGTTATTCACACAATTTGGATAACTCCTGAAATTATTATCATAGCAATAAAGGAGGAGGAGTAATCAAAATCAATAGTTTGTGGATTTGACACCAAAGTTTGACACCGGTGTGAAAGTGAGTCGTAAATAGTCGATTTTAAAAATATCAACTTATTTAATCGACTAATTTCTGGATATTATTTGCCCAGGAGTATAAGGAAATATATTTGTGGGCGAGATAAAATGTTCATTAATGTACATTTTAAATCGTTAACATACTTATCGTGGATTGTAGGCATTCTGATTTGTAATTTAAATTAATAAACAACACAGACACACACATCACAGGCACTAAGGTTTTATTAAACCAGTTTACTAAAGTTACAAACAAATGATACTAATGTATACCTCGGAACACGTATTTTGGACCTAAATTGCGAGACAAACGAGGCCCTGGCACGTGCTGATTGTTTTGTAATATAATAATATTAATAATAATAATAATCCATGCTTGATGAATTTGAGCTCGTCCGCCGCAGTAGCACCCCGTGCTTTCCTTTAAGGACACCCAAGAAACGTGTACTACGCGTATAGAGCACATTTTAGGTCCAAGATATTATGTCTCGAGCAATATTCTGGTGAAATAAGCGAAAATTCTATCACTTTGTGTATCGATTATGTACCGGTCACTATGCCTATGTCATTAGTATGTTTTAGCTGTCAATGTCAGGCACATCACTAGCAGTGGTGAGAATCGTTGCGAAGCGTTTGCCTGCGACTGCGTTAAATTTTGTTCGCGAATTTGCTCTTACGTTTGCCACTGTACTCAATATATTAAAGTTTTTACTATTAAACACATAGTTTATATTAAATGGCAGACAAAAAAGGTATTTATGCATTTCAATTATTAATTCTTTGTTCTTTTCATATAATACGTTTTGACATGTGTAACGTCATAGAAAGGCCTTGAAATACGAGTTATAATTAATAAAACGATTATTTTATCCTCGAACTAGCTAGAACAGCGTCGTAGGAAGCTTATTTTGCAAAAAAATGGCTGAAATATTGATTTAGAAGTAAGGCGCGGTAGATCGATAATGACGAGATTCCAAGATGGTCGACCACCCCTAACGCAGGCGGGATACAAATTGTTCTAATTTTAGCTCCGTTTATCATTCTAATTGGAACAGGAGCCTTTTATTCATAGTTAAACGGTCACTCAGGACTTGAAAATGATTAAAACACGCTTAAATAGCGTTTTAATTGAACATGTTTTATGGTTTTAATGAACCATAATAAAAGTGTTTCAGCCTGTAGACAAGGCGAACTCAGTCCACACTTGCTATATTTTTTGTTGAGAGATTAACAGTCATTTTATCAGGATGGGAAATATTAAATATTCAACTCCACAATGACTTGTAACTTACTGTTTAACATGTTTCTAAGCATCTATCATAATCCCTTCCACCAGTTGACTGCTTGATTCAGCAAATTTAATCTGTTCATGCAGATTATCATACAATGAATGCATAAAAACACACAGCTTTTTTTAAATACATGAAAAGAAGTTGACCCTGTGTCCTTAAAACAACTTTGTTATTAAATTAGAATAAGAATTAATTATCTTTGGTCCATGATCTTAGTACCTATTCATGTTAGGTAGCCATCAGGTGACCTTGATGGTGTTACAAATGTCAAAATGTTGAGATATAAGCTTAAATAGTTATCATTGCATTTCTAAAATAGTGTACTTTTTTTTTATAAGACCAACTCTGAAGTTACTGAAGTACAGTCTTTTGAGTCTGGACTCAATGGTATATAAATTATTCCTGCAGTAAATTAAGAAAAATCTCTAGCACATCTATGGCATCAAGGTAAACAATGACTCAGCATGACTCAGTCATTTTGTCCTCCGAGCATTGATATAAAAATTAATAAAAACAGAAAGTTCAATGTTTAGATGTTGAGGGATGTGCAAGGTGTTTTTCGTAGGATGTGAGACAGTTTTGCCTGTTGCGTGCAACACTGAGACATGATGATAATACAAGTTACCTACACCCTCCCACTCCCAGTCGCCGCCCCCCCTCTACAGGAGCCGCGAGTGCGCCGGCGCAGTCCCCGCGCGGCAGTCGACTAATCGCTATCATGTAATGAAATCACATAGAATTTTTCTTTCTTTATTTTTCTTTTTTTTGGAAACATAGTAAAAGAGAGACAAATATGATATGTGCGTATCGGCGTGTGGACGATCGTATGTGTTATTAATTCGATTGTAACCTGTTCGTTATTGACTCGATTGCTATAACGATTGTATCAATGGCTATTTTTACAGACACCATTCAATTTTTTTTTAGCATACATTAGTTTTTGTTAATATAAAATTTATGAGTACCGAAGTTATAGCAGTCATGTCTGTATTGTTTTTCTAAACGAATTTGACAGGCACTTGTGTGTTACAGGAATAGCACTTTGTAACCTTTTTTTATATCGTACAACTTTGTGATCGCTACACAGATCTTAATGGACTTGTTGATGTTGAGCTAAGTGGTTGGCTGTACAGTAGATGTCTTTGCTTGATACTATTTGTATACTAAGAAGTCCATGATTTGTGACAAAAATAGGACACACACAAATGCCTGTCTCATTTCTTAGTTAACCATTACCTTAAAAAATAAGTTGTTCTAAGTACCCAAGTGCTGTCGGATACTAAAGACCTAAATCTATTATAAGACAGGACTTGTTCCTTTCTAATATGTGTCTTAGCTAATTATTTTTGGTTTATTTTTTTTAAACAATTTAGTTACACAGCTTATTTTTTATTATTTTAACACTTTATTTTTTATTTTATAATGGTTACTGGTAACAAGTCAATTGATCTTGGTAAAAAATATTTTTTCTAAAGGTACCAGTAATTATTAATTTGTTGCTAGTTCATGCACCTTATATAACTATGACTCAATATGTTGATGAATTTAAGAAGACCTAAATATCGATATTGCGTCATCAGTTGCTAAGCTTCCCTATTATTTTCAATTTTTTAAATAGGGATGTCTTGTGTTTGTTTAATTTTCGTTATCCTACTATAGTAAGCTAACTTTTTATTAATAATGTTATAAATATAAATGACAAATATTAAATTATAATATTTCAGCATATAAATATTTAAAGGTTATGAATTAATGATAAAAACATATTTTAAAATCATATAAAAAAGTATTAAAAATTTGTCATTTATTTTTTTGTTGTTCTAAATCCTTATTTATTAAAGGATTTAAAAACAATGGCACAAAAAGCTAGCTACTTTTTGGTACAGACAGATTCGACTTTTGTATTTTATTGCAGAATTAGTTTTAATATTAAAATTAAAACAAAAAGTCGTATCTAATATTTAATAAGATTGTGTGTTTACTAATACTAACATCGATAAACATAAAATAGTGTACGAAATTTTAAGATATTCTAAAAAATGCCAAAAATGTGGATACACTATTTATTGTTAATCTGCCCACAAATGTATTTTTGTGGACGTGTCTATGTAAGGTGATGGTAAAATTGGCACTGACAATATTAATAAATAAATAAAAATAATTTAATACAAAAAATTCTGTTTATTGCCAATTTTTCGAGTTGTATGTTTAATTTACACAAATATGTTTAACAACGATTTTAGATAATGTATCTCATTTGCACAGATACATATTCTAAGATGTGACTTCAAATCCTACACAAAAACAACTTTAAAACTTAAAGATAAAGATGTCTGGATTTTAGGTCAAAACAAGTTGAATATGTTAACAGGAATGACACCAATGTTAGTGCGTGTGTGATAAGATATAAGTAAGCAAATATATATCACAAATAAATAATATGATTATCGTTAAATTACAAAATTGTAATTTTTATTTTGAAACGAGATGTGATATATCTTTGTTCAATTTTGTCTTTAGCATTAACCCAATGCTGTGGACAATACTGCATGCCATTATAAGCTTAATTGAAGGACAGGGAAGTATGCCAGTTGTGAGAGTCGTTAAATAACTCGGTGTACAGTGCAAACACCTCAAACACGGACTTATATCAACACCATTTATATAGGCTCCACATTCTTATTATACAGTTTTATTTTTTTCTTTTATTCGACTTTCTTTTTGTCTTCTCTGTGGTCTTCCGAGTCTTTTACAGGGATCCGGATTTTCAAATGAATTTTAACTAAATTTATTCACAGCAGTCATAATAATGCGTTCTAATAGTTTATTGTTATACTAGTATAGCAGTAAACTGCCCTGCTTAATGCAAACAATAAAGTTAAGCTTTTACTTCAAAGTATTTTGTGTCTGGCCACACTGAAGAGTTTGCCAGTTGAGTTAGTGAATGGCAATATTTTCAGTGTCGGTTATAATTTAGTGTTTAATGTTTAGGTGAGGGCTGTTACAAGGTTTTTTGTGGTTCGACATCAGTTTATATGACAATTTTGCTGTTGTTAGCAGCCATCTAGAGTGTTTGTTTTGTGATGGGCATGATTTTGATGATTTTGTTCATTGACGCTTTTGAAGTAGCTTATTGTTTGACGTTTCAATGGTAGATATAGATGTTGAAGTATATTTTACTCTTAGCCGTAGGTTATTTTGGATAATTTGGGTCGTGTTTGTCGTTGCATGTCTAGTATTTTTTTTAGAATTTTTGTGTTGTCACCTGTGCATGTTTTTGTGTCCTTCAACGCACTAATATCATAGTTTTGTTTTTATTTTATGCTTCTCCTGCATTTAAACGCTTCCTAGAATTGAACAGCAAAATATCGTATATTTAAATTAAATAAAAGTCAACAAAAAATCTTGGTTTACTTACACTTGTTGAATAGTTAGACATTATAATAGAATATGAATATTTTTTTATTTCAAGGAATGTTCACATATTGTATACACGTTTTCGAGAGCCAGTTTTGGCTGTCGTTATTTATGACTCTGAACTTTATACCAAATTCTTAGTTGTAAGATCTGAATCGTTATCTTATTGCCAATGTGCAATGTCAAAGTTCACAGTCGTAAATTATAAATAAATATTGTAATTTTTAAAAGGTTCCTTATCGTGTGATGATTGTTTTGTTATTTAAGATTTCTTAATGAAACATTATTTGGATGGTCACACTAGCTTTTTGCACAGAGCTTTATATTGACATGTGACTGATTATATGGAAACATCTGTCATCTGTTAACGTAACGAACTTAACCTTTTAAAAGATATAATTATGATTATAAATCATATGGTCAGTCAAGCTAGGGTGACCATGACAAAATAAGGAATGCATTGTAAATAACTAATTTGGTAGGTATTCAGCACTCACAGTCGTGTTGAAACATAACGAATCCTACCAAATTTATTGTATTTGTACTCTGGATCGAAGACGTAAATATTTTGGTACAAAAATATTTTAGCCGGTCGGTCCGGGGAGTTGTGCCACATGACGAGTTTTTCAAATATTTGTGTTTAAATGTTAGTTTTGAAAGACTCTGTTTAGTGGTAACGCGTTGTATGGGCATCGCTTGTCGTTAACACTGACGCCAGTGAACATAACATGGGTCAAATTAAAAACACTTCAATTTTTTTGGAATTTTTTTCATTATTTTTTTATTCAAATAAAATATCAAATTGAAAAATACAAAAGTTTCATCCATGTTCATCGCCGTGCTAAACACTACTCAATTTTTTTCACATTTCTCCACTGAAATGTAAAAAAAAGTAAACTCAAAAATTTCTAGCAATTGTTTACTTTATTTATCGATACGAATATTATCGTTACACACGTTTAGCACGGCGCACACTGCGTCAAGCGTGAATGCTCGGGCTTGGGTTGCGGCGCGCAATGCGCGACATAGCGCGTCCTGCACATACTCACACTTACATCACTATAAAATCACGTAAAAAAAAAAAAAACACATTTAAATTTTATTTTCAATCGTAAAAAAAAACTACTAATCGATTTTATTTAGCCGTCAAATCGATAATAGTGATGTGCCGTGTGCGTAGTGTCGGCCGCGCGAGACGCTAGACTCGTTCGCGTGTAGAACTCGCAAGTTGTTGCAGTGACGCCGCCGCTGGGTGCGTACCCGCAGCCCCAACCGCCGCAGGGCCCCTTCCTGCCTGCGCCCCCGCACCAGGCCGCGCCGCAGTATGGAGGTTAGTTCACTGTACGAGCTGGCGAGTTACCGTCAGGAGGCCTACTATCATCTCTTGGGCACGTATTCTAGGACGACACTCAGGCCTGCCACCCTAGACAAGTGGCAATTCGTGGCGTATTGTAGAAAAAAATGATTTTGATATGCGTTGACGATTGTCATACACGTAAAATCCAATACATTTGTCATTCTATTCAACAATACGCCGGCCAATGAATTGCCACTTGTCTAGGGGACTGAATCTCGATTTATCTGATAATAGATTGATAGATTAGAAAGATCATTGTCTATACAATCTGTCCTCAGATAAATCTAGATTCAGAAATGAGTAAGTACCTACCATTCTAGAATACGGGACTTTGAACCATATTTAATCTTACTTTACTTTCATCGTGTGAATCGAACAGTTTTGTCGTCCGTCGGAATCTGTGTCTTGTAAATCAAAATAACTTACATAGTTTCAACAACTGTCAAAGACTGTTTGATCTAATTTAAGCACATAACAGTTTCTTGACGGATGTCAACGGTCCAATTCACACAAAAAAAATTTCGAAAGTAAGATTGAAATAATGGGCTTGGAGATGGTAGTAGCCCCCCAGTAATGACAAGATACTGGTTGGGAATTATACGTCGGGACTATATTGTGCTAATAGTGGCTCGGGCCGTTCTATACACGTATTCTTAGGGGCCGTTCATAAAAAATACATACACACTTAACACAAGTAAGAAGGAAGAATGAGAGGGTAATCTAAAGAATGGGAAGTAGCAGCAAATTAAACTAATTTTCCCTTTAAGAGCTTTAGAGAACTAGTTAAAATCACGTCACCTTGTTATATGGTAAGAACTAAGAAGACATAATGTAATGTTGTGGCATCATCTATTTTGATCCAAATCGAAAAGTGCCGGGTCAAACAAGAAAAATGCAATACAGGCATGTTTCTTATTTCGGTGCGTACAAATCATATAGCATAACATGTTATATATAACAATGTTATATAACATGTTTCAGTAAAGTGGACACTGAATTTAGTACAATGTTGCAAAGTTATAAAACCAAGTTTGGATAATGTGGACGTGTTATATAACACAAGTTATACAACATGTTACATGATCTGTACGCACCTTTAGACCACCAGCACATCCTTCGTGGCATTTTAAAACTTTAGAAGCTGTGAAATGGTCACTTTCAATTTGGGACCAAACATTGTATGAAACGTGGATATCTTTGTTAATTTGCCATTTCATTCCATAACATGCATTGGTGATCTATTTTTCCATAACATCTAATTGGAATATAACTTCGGACATATCTTAGACCTAAAATGTGCCCCATACGCGATGTATACATTTCTTGGGTGTCTTTTGAGCGTTTCAGCTCATAATGACAACTTCCTAAAATTACAACCGGACGCAAAATGACAACTTCATAGAAAGCCAACTTCTCAGAAAGCCAACTTCTCAGAATGCCAACTTCTCAGAATGCCAACTTCGCATAATGCCAACTTCGCAAAATGACAACTTTTGAGGGGCAGGCGGGCATAAAAAAATACCAAAATCTAAAAAAAACATCCTTGTATGGGTGGTTATAAAAAAATGGTAGGTGGGCAGTGTTCATTTTTGGGAAAGGGACATTATACTATCTAGCTAGGGGTACATAAATTGTGATTTTTAGATTTTGATATTTTTTTATGCCTGCCGGCCTGCCCTTCAAAAGTTGGCATTTTGAGAAGTTGGCATTATGCGAATTTGGCATTCTGAGAAGTTGACATTTCGAAAAGTTGGCTTTCTGAGAAGTTGTCATTTTGCGAGCGGTTGTCATTTTAGAAAGTTGGCATTATGAGCTGATACTCTTTTGAGGATAGCACGGGATGTTACGATAAGACGGTGGTCGAACTCAAATTCACCAAGCATAGATTATTACAAAGCAATCCGCTGGCGCCAGAGCCTCGTTTGTCTTGCGATTTAGGTCCAAGATACGTGTCCGGAGTTATAACACAATGACATAGGGCACAAGTGGCACAATTGAACGGCCCCTCAAACCGCGTCAAGTTACTCTACCCTCGGTAGTGGGTAGTCGGTCGCGTACTGCTAGCACAATGTGCCCCGACGTGCGCTACCACCGGTGACGTTAGTGTACACCACAGTGGCGGGCGGCTCGCCGTACGGCGTGACGTTCGGCGGCGCGGGCGCGGGCGCCGGCGGCGTGTACGCGCCGCCGCCCTACGAACAGCTGCAGCACCACCAGGCCATACCCGCCTTGAGCCAACAGCTACCGGTGAGTGCATTATTTTGAACTTTTCTATGTATTACTGGACAATGTTCCTAATGCTTTGAAATTTCAGGGATTGTATTGTTCTCGTCAGTCTTTGCAGCAATAGTTTGTGGAGTAATAAAAGATTTTGAGAACATGAAAAGAGTGCTAACACTTAGAAAGGATGAAATTACTAGTATTCCCGCTAACCAATTTAGCATAACTGGAGGCACGCTTAATTGCTAAATTCACGTCGGTAATTGTTGGAACTTCTTCCTCCTAGCGTTAATTCCCAGTCGCATCCGAAGCTTTCAGCTCGGAGTCTGGGGTCCGCTTTACCAGTCTTACTACGGATTTAGCTAGACCTCGATATTTTCCGTGAAGCGATTGCCATCTGACCTCCACAACCCAATGGCGACATTGGGCGATATCGAAGCTTTGCAGCTAGACCGTTGTTTTTTTTTGGACTTTTTAGGGCTCCCAACTACCCGTAACGACGATAGATGTTCTTATGGCAACCGGGACCGACGGCTTAACGTGCTCTCCGAGGCACGACCAGACCAATGCAAATACCCATATTTCATGCACACAAATATTTGCACTGAGCGGGGATCGCCACGGAGGTTGTCTGTATTTGTTTTCTACTATAATATACTAACCGAAGTTACCATATCCATGATGCGATGTTCTATCTCCCCACAGCAAATGTACAGCCCCGCCGCGGCGATGTACGCGGCGGCCGCGGGCTACCCCGGCTACATCGGGTACCCGGTACAGTACTACCCGTACTACCCGACCGCGGTGCAGCCCTCCATACAGCCGCTCAGACCTACCATCATGATACCTGTACGTATTATACCTATTACTCGTTTATAGGCACGTATTTCAGAACTGCCTACGTTCAATTGTGAATCGACACTCACTATTACTAGAACTATTATTATTAGAACTGTCATCTAAAATACAATCTGTCCTCAGCCCCCTAGACAAATCATTGTCATACCATAGAGACTACAAAAAATGGCATTAAATTTTAGACTTTTTTGCTATAGACTCAAAGTCCAAAATTAAATGAAAAGTTTTTCATTACACTCGCTCATTCACTCTACAAAAAGCCATTTAATTTTAAACATTTACTGCATTATTTTAATCTTAATCTAGTTATAAATTGAGGTTCTGTACAAAGAATTGTTCTGGAACACGTAGTGTTTTTTGAAGTGACGGCGATATGATAAATAGTAATAAAAATTTTGCTAGTAGCAATTTTGAAATTGAAGAAAAGCTTTTTTATGTAAAATGTCATTCCTTACATGAAGATGTAAATACATATTCATTTTGTTCCCCAACATTCGTTCATTTTGTTTAGTATGATCATTACGATGTAAAATGGTATGTGAAACATTTTCAGAATTCCAATAATAGGACTTACTTAAATGTGAAAAGATGTCTACCCTCGTTAATATAATAGATGTGCTTTTTCCAATGTGAACGTAGGGTTCAGATGATGATGGAGGTTGCATGTGTGACGTGGTTTTCCAGAACGGGTTCGAGGCGGGCGGGCGCTTCGAGGGGCTCGCGCAGACGCTGCTGCCGCCCGCGCCGCCCGGCGTGCCGCCCTCGCCCGCGCACCTCGCCGCCATACAGCCGCACCAAGTGCTGTGAGTACTGAGTGGCCCGCACGCACGTACTGACGCTATCACACGCAAACACTGACACACATTACATAAATACTGACACACATTACACAAATACTGATACATATTACAAAAATACTGATACACATTGCACAATACTGACACATTACACAAATACTGATACACATTACATAAATACTGACACACATTACACAAACTCTAACACACATTACACAAACTCTAACACAAATTACACAAACACTGGCACATACTACGCAAACACTGCCACACTAGTGTATGGCACACAAATACTGATACACACTACGTGAACACTGACGTACATTACACATAGACTTATACACATTATTCAAATAAGGACACACATTACACTAACACTGACACACATTACACTAACACTGACACACATTACACTGACACACATTACACTAACACACATTACACTAACACACATTACACTAACACTGACACATAATAACACTGACACACATTACACAAACACTGGCACACACTACGCGAACACTGACACACATTATATAAACATACACTAACAAACATTACACTTACTCTAGCACACATTTCACACATGCTGACACACAAAACACTATTACACATTAACACACATCACACTATCACTGACGTATTAAATTCTTACAAGAATCTTATATAATGTAGTTTAAATTCCTTAACTTGTTTTTTTTTTCACAGTTGGCGCTAAACACTCGTGTTCGCTAATTACCGACGTGGTCACCGCACCGACATCGAACCTGCACCTATTATAAAATAACTACGGTGAGACGACCCATCTGACAAACTTTTAAAACTATTCTCGCACCAAAACTAGTCCAGAAAGCAATAATATTAGCAATAGTCTTTGTAATGTCATGTAATGGCAAAAATTCAGTTGTTCTAGTTTCCTATCAGCTGAACAATTCTACACAATTATGCCTCTGGTACAATTATTATCAATGTGAAAAACTTACACTTTACTCATAGATATAAATTAATCATAACTCAGTTATACTAAAATGTAAGAATATTACGATATCTGGTCGTCCCTGTATATAAAAATCTAAAAAAAAAACAATTCCACAATAGATCCATGTTGGAATCCGGACGCCATTTTGATTGGTTCACAAAATGGCCGCGTTCACGTGTATACGTAACATTAGTTTTATGACTGTGGAACGCAGAAACAAAGTTGTAGATGCAAGGCCACGTCAGTGAGTAGTAACTCGATGATATTGACTGTGATGACATGCGAAATGCCTGCTGTAACTACCATACGACTATTTAATTGTATTTCAGAATCACGAAAGTAGTATTTACTTTGAGAAATATAAAAATTACAAGCCATCTTCTACATAATATTATGTAGTATCGTTCAGTGTAATGATCTTTACGGGTCGTGAGCATTATTTGACATTTAATGTCATTTTGAATGGACAAACGAAGTTTTAATGTTATTGGATTTATTATGTGGATAATTTTGTTATATTTTTGGATTAAGCAAAAAAAAAAGAACAGATATGAGAGCCAGGCCAATTTGGAATTATTTTTGAAGACTTTCATAGTTGTGCCTAAATTCTTACCCCTCGTTTACACCTAAGTTTAAAACATGTATTTGACAAGTTGCAATATGTCACAGACTTCTGTGTGAACGCAAATGTGTTTTTAACTTGTCAACAATTTGTTGAAAACGTGTTTGAGACATCAATACACGTATAAAACAAGTAATTGTGTTTTGACTAGTCTTCAACAAATTTTGTTACAAACAAATTTACAACTTGTTTCTTGGTGAAAACGAAGGGTTAACTTCTATTAAATATCCACATAAAAAGGATCAATATAGAAACACGCTCACGTCATGTGACGGCCACTATACTGACTTCACTCAAATCACAAAACGAGCGTCTAGCTCCGGAGATTTTAATAAAAGTATTAATAATTCGAAACTCCTTCCTAGTCTTAAATATAATTATAAAAACAAAGCAATAAAACGTACCAAGTATCATGTCGTATGTGCGGCGGGCGGCAGCGCGCGGCTCCCGCGCTCTAGTATTATAGTTACACGTGTCGAGTGCCGGCCGACACGTGTAGCACTCACTAGTGTACACGGCGCGACGCTCGTGTCGGTCTAGATCTAGATCTAACAAGTGTCGTGTTACACTTGTGGAATTCAAGACATACATGTCTTAATTATTGTATAAGTTATCGTTGTTCTGTTAGAGCTATTCAACGATCGTAAATGCGCGTTTCAAGTCAAAGTTTTTCTTTTGACCACTAAAACGGCACATACAAAACGTTGGATAGTTTATATAATGGACAGCAAAAAAAATATTGTTATATTTATCAGAACTTTTAAAAAGTTGTTTTTTCAAAATTATCGGACTTGAAAGTTAATCGTTTATTTATCATTTGTTGTAAAAACGCTTATTAATAATTTATAAAAAAATCTTTCAAAACAATTTTTAAATTCGACGAAAAATATAAGAATTCATTTATAAAATTAAACGCACAAAATTAAACGAGAATCATCAGACCAACACGAGCCGTCGACGTGATAGTTATTATAAATAAATAAAAAAATATAAACAAGAGGTTGTGCGTGGTGTGTGAGCGAAACAATTTGTATGAGAGCGAGATAGAGCATTGTTTATGCTAGGAATACGAGTGTAGGGGCTATTGTAGGGCAGGACATCTGTTTATGACGAATCTAGTTATTCCATCTAGAAATATCACTCGCTGAAATAAAACTACTTTTTGATAGATTCTATCTTGATATATTTGTTATTATTTACTTTTAGCCCAAAGTTTCGCCTACTTTTCAGCATGCATGGCAACGTCGGGCTAAAAGTATGAGTGAGTTTCGCGTTAACTTCAGACAGTATCATATCTAATATTTATGATCATAAGTTGAAATTTAAATACCATATTAGAACTGCAATAAATTTTACACTAAGCGATCTTTTCAGTTCTACTTTCAACAACAAAATACTCACAATTGACAAGAATCAGTCATTATTTCTTAGTAAAACCAAATAAAACACATCGTGGGTTCCAATGTTTCTTATGAACCTCATCCTTTTTAACCTCTGCTTAGCCCCTACACTGCGTCGCGTTCGTCTGTGTCTATTACAGTACAGTATAAGACAGTATTTTTAAACCAATTTACTCTCCGATTGGTCTGTAGACTGTCCATTTAGATTGTGGCAACACTGTATCAATGTTGCCAGTTTATATACCGCTTGGTGTGGCCGCTTTATTGATAAAAATAAATGTATTATATTCTTACTAACGTGGTAAATTATACCGATATTGTTGTATGTCTGGTTTTGAAACAAATGCGAAAAAGTATTGAAATAATTTCATGTAATTAATGACTCATTAAAAAAATAATGCATTATGAATAAAAAGATATCAATCGGTATACTTTTCTCCAAATTCTACTATTTTTATTTCAGGCAACACAATGAGTCCTAAAACAGTGTTGCCATAAATTAAATGTTATTTATATGCTGTATGTTTTCCATTTTGTTTAAGTGCATGTGATTCTAGAAAGATGTAACAGAATCTCAGTTAAATAATATAGTTTTTCTATGCCTATAAATGAATTGGTTGTTTTTAAATTAGTACAAACAGACCGTCATTTTTATCTTGAAATACTGCCTCAATGAAGTTGCATAAAACCTTTTTGTGTGTACGATTTAAATGTCATCGAACATTCCAATTTTCAAAGTTTTGATTGGCTATATAAATAAAAATGGCGTCTCTTTACGTCGATTGACATATAAATCGTATAATACCCGCATTTTCGTTAATATCTGTAATGTAATCTCGATATTTTGACAAGTTATATCTGAATTCCACATTACACTCGTTGAATTCCACAACACTCGAATTATAATGAATATCAAAATTAATTATTAATATCTAAAATAACTTCATAATACTCCAATATTTTGTATTGTCGACTGTATAATTATGAATTGGTAATGTCCACTGTGTTACTATAAATAAGTATAACAGTGGACAAATTAATTCCAATCATTTTAGAATCGTGTAACGATAATAAAATGATCAGAACCTAACCTCAGTGTGACCAGAGTGAAATAAAAAGAATACAAAATATTGGCAATGCATGTGTGTAGTCTATGCAAGGAGAGGTTATAAAAAAATAACTTCCAAGCTTTTGATTGGGTATGACCGTCTAAAAAGACTTTGTTCTCATATTTATTTTAAAAATTACCGCTCCTTGCAAAGACAAAAACAAATAAACACTATAGAATTCAGTGATTATTTTCTCGAAAATAATATATTGAACTTCATATAAGCATATTTTTATGCTACATTTGTGTATAAAAACGTATACTATATACATTCTAAAACAACTGTATTGTACAGTTAACTCGAATATTTTAAATGGCAACATTCGCTTTCGTCTTGTATTTTTGCCACGGGCAACTAAAACTACGTTTAGTTTTGTGACCATATATTCTATGATCTTGCCTATTATAAAGATGTCTGCAGTTAGGCTCAAATTACAAAAAAAAAGTAAAATTTTGCTAGTAAGCTCTCTAAATGAATACGTACTGAAAAATAAATTAGCAATCGTGTTTTACTTTATATATAGTCTGCAGACATCTTGTTTAAAAAAATACAGATTGATAGGGTAATCAGTTAAAAAATGATACAAACAGGCATTTACTGCTAAAAAAAAACATGTGGTGCAGGCTTTTAGGACTAGCGATAGAAATGAAAACTAAGTTAATTGTATCGTTGTGACGCGTTAGGTGACGATGACGCCAATTCCATGGTTTTTTACTCAACCAAAAAGTGCTTAAGGTGCTTATAAAAGTTTTCACTTCAATAGCAGATTCTTTGATGTAGTGATTACGTTCAAATTTCACCAAAACGCGTCGGGACAAACGCAGCATTCTTATTTTCTATCCAACGCTGCTGAAACTCTCGCATTCACTTCGATTTTTTTAGTATCGATAGATTCGTAACACGAAACTATCGATATTTTAAAAATTCAGTCTGTTCTAGGTTTTAGGTGATGCCCTTAAGTCTGTTACCTAGACGTATATGGTCACATAACAAAACTTAATTACAGGATATCTGTGGTCTGTGAAAATATGTTTCTCTTTCGTACCTGAGAAGTATCGTATATTTCGTACTTAGAACTTATATAAAATAAACAATTTTCTTCCTTCCATTTTTACTTCTTGATCTGGAAATATGGTTATCGATCTTTAGGTATTGGGTTATTTCATCGACCCTACAAGTCAGCCATATTGTGTACCTATCTATGAAGACACAATATTGAATTGTTGTATTATTATGTCGACCTTTACTCGCTCACGCGCCCTCTTTAACCTTATAAGGGATTTCTAAAATCATAATCTTAATCTGCAAAATACAGCTCACTGATTAATCACGAAATCTCAGTAACTATAACACTTACAAACTTGAAATTTGGCAAATAGGTTCCTTATAGGGTGTAGACATCCTCTAAGAACAGATTTTACGAAACTCCAGCCCTAAGGAGAGTAAAATGGACTCCACGCGTACGAAGTCGCGGGCGGCCCTAGTATATTTATATCCCCGAAGGGGTAGGCAGAGTTATATTTACACCCACATTTCCACGGTCCCACGTAATAGTGTGCGAGCCTATAGCCTTCCTTTTATTTTGTATAATTTCAAAATACTTGCATGTCAGGGTACATAGTGGCCTATATTTTCACAGCCCACAGGTATTCGTTCGACTCGCCCCAACAAACGCGTGGCATAGGAACTTTTGTACTGGTTTATCGTTAAGCCTTTTTTGATTATATTGCATTTTTTGTTGATCAATCATGTGTTGTTGAGGAAATGTAATAATTGGATATTATGTGGCGTTGTAGCGAGCTTGTTGCGCTGCGGGTGATTCACAAGACGAGGTTTTCTTGATCCGTCCCCCTAGACAAGTGTCAATACGTTGTCCGGTGTATCACTATCATTATCAGTATCATTACATATTATAAAACAAAGTCGCTGTCGTTGTCTGTCCGTCCCTATGTATGCTTAAATCTTCAAAACTTCGCAACGGATTTTGAAGCGTTTTTTTTTTAAATGGATAGAGTGATTCAAGAGGAAGGTTTATATGTATAATACATGCATAATATTGTAGAGAAACACTGATAAATTTAGAGATATGTAGCGGGAACGGGTCCAGAATACCACGCGGGTGGAAAATATGGCGGTACGAAGTTCGCCGGGTCAGCTAGTTGTAGAATAAAATGACGAATGTTTGACGTATATGACAGATGTCAATGTATGTCAAAAACGTCAAATCCTCATTCTATTCTAAATTACGCCGGCCAAACGATTGGCACTTGTTTAAGGGGGCTGAAAACGTTTTTTTTGATCAATGATCAAAATAAACCGATTAAAAGGATCTAAATGAATATTCTTTTGTTGTTCCGCTATGCATTTCTGTACTATTTCAAGTCTGATACGTAATTGTGTGAATGCTTGAGATAGTTTCGAACAAAGAGGCATTGTATCGACATTGCCGGGGCATTTACCGGTGTATACCCTTTCAAAATAGTAAAAAATATTATATTAGTAATGATTTTACAATGATACGTTTGCTTATTTTTTTCAAAAATAAGTAAATATGGATTTTTTTATTGTAATGAATTTAGTTGCCGCGGGTTTAAAACCAGATTTTTATGCATTTATGTACCAAAATCAGAATAACGCAGATTATATGCCAAACAGAGCAGTGTCTGTGTGTTTGTCAGGTACAATTAGGATATCCGCTGCATCGTGTTTGTACATATTCAGGCACCTATTTCGTGCAACGAATACGGAGGGAATCGTGCACATAATTTGCACCATAGTAAAGTTGTGTAATAATACATACGAATTCCACAACGTTCGACCGCCCGCGTGTGTCGCATGAGGCAGCGACCGCCCTGATATTTTTTACCGAGTTTATTCCTCATAGTTATACAATTTGGCGAAAGTTGGATCATATTCGCGCCAGTGATATCACTCGCATCGCAACAAACACAGTGCCCACTATGTTATAGTTCCCATCTCGAGGGACCATGTGTTAGGTGTAAAACCCAATGTGTTATTCTCATAAGCATCTGTTAACATCTATTGTACGGTAAAAAATATCGACAAACCATTTTGACTGTACATTTTATATTATTATTTGACATGTCAACATTTTTTGACGATTTTTTTTGTCTGGCAACACTGAAGTGTTTTTTTGTACTCTGTGGTGATAAAAAGCTTGTTAATATTTCTACCGAGTGGAAAAAAGTATGTTTTAACGATCCAATATGTCTTATTTCATCATTCAGTGAACAGATGCTTGGGCATATTAAAGTGTACCTTAAAAATATGAAATGTAAACGAATTGTATCGAAGCAATGGCTGTCTAATAATATTTGTCTTATTTTAAATAATTCCATATTGTTTATTGATTGTTATATTATTATTGGCTATTGTTTCTGTGCAATTAAGTGTAGCACTATAAGAAATAGTTATCTCATTGTCAGCTGGCTCCTATATTCCTGATTCTGCTAATTTAGTCATAACAACACCACTGTCATACCACTGAGATTGAAAAAAGTGATTTAGCTATGACAAAAGCAGCAGACTTGGATCACTATTTTACGTATTTCAAAAAATATTAGTAACCTAGTAAGTGTCTTAGAGTAACGGATATTTGGCTAGGATATTGGCTACAGATTGTTTATAAAATAGTCAACTGCATGAGAATTAACGCAATAGTTATGTACAGTACTCGACGTTTGATTTGGTCGTAGAGAGAGAGAGAGACAGAAGCCTGCCTAAATCGGCGTACTTTGATCTTGTAAAGCGTTGTCTCTTTCGCACATTAGACTGACAGATTGATACCTTCATAGAGTAGTTAAAACTATATATATTTATAATACAGAGCCGGTCTTTTCTTAGAGCAGCAACGACAAATAGTTGAAATCACCAAGCAATTGTCTCATAAATACCTACATACCTAAACGATTATTTCATCGTGTAGGTATCTAAGTAGAGTTCTACTTTCCAACCTGTGTATCGATCATATTCTTCAGTACCCACCAAAACCCATTTATTATGATAATCACGACGGAATCTGGATTCGCCAATACCTATATCAAAAAATTCAATTCAAATTCAAATTACTATAAACATAATTTATATCAAACTGTAGACGTGCGAAAGAGAGAACTCTATACAAAACTGAAGCAAGTCTATCGTAGCTGAAACCTCACTCTTTTTCTCCAGAAGCCATGTCTGTCACATCGAGAACTGTACATACCATATCGTGTTAATTCCCATAAAAAAACTAGTCTAATTTACATCCGTGATAACTAGACGCTTACATTCTACTTGTGACATTTCAGATAACTATTTCTTTTGGTCAATTAAGCAAATTCTTATAACAGAAACTTTGATAATATATTTTGCAATCGTCAAAACCAGCAATGCCTACAATATTGTCTCAAAAGTTTCATATCATATGCAGTAAGTGTGGTTTGTAAGCTGTATGACGTCGCGCGGCCTCGCCTATTGGAGGTGCCGCGACGTCGGGTCATATGTAAGTGAAAGTGGGTTTTGCTCAAAGTGTGGATCTAAGACTTGCGAGTCACGTGCAATATATAGCATAATTATTATTTTGTTTCCAATAAAACTATTAAAAACTCGATTTTTTTGTTTTCTTCAAAAAGTAAACCTATAGAAAAACTTGAACTTTTTTTTTTTATATATAGGACACGTCAATTTGACTTCGCCTTGCCTGATGGTAAGCTGAGGGCAAAGTCTTGGAAAGAGGGTCACCATTAAAGACACGTACCATGCTACAATGGTGGCACTCAGCTTGACGGCCTCATCAGATGCTTTTTCACGCCCCGCTTAAAGGACCCGGGACTGTAGGAAGAGGGAAACACGTGAACTGGTAAAGAATTCCAGGTCTTAATTATTAGTTAAACTAACAGTAACAGGTAAAAAACTATTAGTTAAACTATTCAAATCGATTATAAATCGATTAAAAATATAACATCATTCATTGGTTCCAATAGTTCGTAAGAGTATCGGTAGGCGGCTCTCACCGTCGCCCCTCAGACGTATATATAGAAAAATTTGGATCCGCTTCGGGCAAGACTCGCTGGGAACTAGGCATCGGATAATAATGATTCCGTGGATTAAATCTAAGCTACGTCCGTCACTAAAGAGGTTGTCACTGTTTTAATAATTACAAATCAAAGTCAATTTTGATTACATTGAAGGATTGTGGCGTCCTCCCTCTCTACTGAACTCTATTATCTATAGGTACTACTAGGTATGTCCCTCTCACATCAGTCCACTGAATCATTAGTTTCATTAAAGACTGTTTCCTGTATTTTCTATGACTTCTATAAGTACATAGGTACTTATAGAATTAATAGATAGCTATTTAATTTCACTGTGCCTTAATTATAGTATGAGGTTATTGTGTCGATACAAAGTGTATCACATCAGCTTTTGACTATTTGGTCGTGTCGGTATAGGCGACCAATCATGATGTGATGTGACGGTATATACAATTTTTGCGTAAGTTTACGTGATAATTTTGTGCGGTATTCCGTACGTTAGTTAGTTATAGGAAAAAGTGAAACGACTCAGGCGGGA
The DNA here is from genome assembly GCA_914767945.1 of Eilema depressum. NCBI lineage: Eukaryota > Metazoa > Arthropoda > Insecta > Lepidoptera > Erebidae > Eilema > Eilema depressum. Next base: position 446,421 of record OU612040.1, read on the forward strand.
CTTGAACCCGCGACCAGAATATGTCATCAGCGAGGTTATAGTGTGATGTTTAGGTTCAAATAAAAACAAGAACAAACTAACAACAATACCATTTATTTGGTTATACAGATTTTTACATATAGCAACAATATATAGGATAGTTTGGCTAATTTTGTCACACATAATAAGTGATCGAAAAGTGAACAGTATATTGCATCTAAATACTAAATGTCTCGAAACACTAAATATTTTTATAATAAATAATATCTATATAGGTGCATATATATTATATTGAACACAAAATTCGTTAAGGGAAGACAATATGGAAGACATTTCATCAAAAACAATAGATAATATATTATATTATTTGACATTGAAAATATATTTATCGTGTTCGTATAATAACATTGAATATTCTATTCTACCTACATACTACACAAAATGGAAGCACTGAGATTTATGAATATTCGTACAAACTTATATTATAACTGCTTAAAGTGAACGAATCTACGCATCTAGCGCCCTGCCATCTAGTATCAAATAGTAAAAACAATTTAACAAAATTTACTTGAATGAAATATTCGTACATCGCGATTTTATTTGCTCGCCTAACACGCACACACGCTACATATTTACATTTATAATTTTATAATTTGACTGTTGGTATCCATTTCGATTTTAAAATATCTATCGGCTGCTAGATGGTGGCTCCAATTCCACTATTACAACTATATTATTATTTATTACTAAATTATTAAAAAGTAAAACCCAAATCACGAACATCTCTAATAAATAATAAGCATTAATAACGTTCTTAATCCTACTTTAACAAATACTCGAGATTTCCATCGCCCATACAACTTATTCTATCATTTCTATTGTCGTCGTCACATCGCATTTTCTTATATTTACATTATACTATTATTTTAATATTACATAGCTTAGTAAAAAAAAGATTAACATTTGATCCAATTAATTAATGATTTATAAGTCAAACAGTAAATTCATTTAAAATGATAATTGATAAATAACGTAAAAACTCTTAAATATAATATAAATAGAAAGTAAATAACCAATAGTTAGAGATAAACTTGTAAAGCCCGACCAGGAAAATAAAATACCTCGCCATATTGCGGTAAACTATTGGAACTAATTTCTTCATATGGTAACAATCTATACAATGTCATTATGGTCATCTGTCAGTGTGGTGTCAATTGTGCGTGTTGTTGAGTTTGAGAGCGCTACAAAACTACAAAACTATAGTAATATGCCGAAAACTATTAAAAGCCAGTTAAGAAAAGTAATTTATAATATAACAAAGTATTTGTCGGATAAAAAGTAGGAAGGATTGGACTCTGTTCCTCTAAATAACATCACAGACCTTGTTGTCAACATGACGGGTAAGTACATCATAGAGTACGTGCAATGAAATTGGCCTAAACTACTGATTTTACTGTGACTAATTATTATTCACATTTTTAGGTATATCCCGATCTTCTGTAATAAAAATACGAAGAGAAGGTCAAACGTCAAATGTATTTTCTACGCCTAAGAAAAATAAGCCTAACGCAAATAAGAAAATCATGCTCGATTATTTTGATCTCTGTGCTGTTAGGCATAAAATACAAGAATTTTATGCAGTCCGAAAACCAATATCGCGTGGTCCCTGTTCTATACATAGTGTAATGTAACTGTATGTCTAACTTGTATTCACCATTCCAAGCAGTACACTATTATACGGATACTACTGTGTTTTGATTTGTGCCCAGTCCTTGTAACCAGTATAACACGCCGCGTCTATTTTTCTATTTTAACCAGAAAACTTAACAGAGAAAAACTTAACTTTTTAACAGAGAAAAAAAAAATACATTTTAGTGAAAGTTTTGTATATTAAACACGTACTACAAGTTGAAATTATCTTTTAAAATACGAAGCTGCATGAAATGAGCAAGCAATAGGTATATTAATTCGTTTGTAATATTGGACACGATCTTTTTTGTATCAAAACTTTTTTAAGTCAAAGTCAAAGTCTTTATTTCTCAAAATAGTGCAACACTGTTACAGCTTTTTGACGTCAAAAACTCCTTAAAACTAAGTTTACCACCGCTTCCTAAGCGCTAATGGAGAAGAAACGGCGCAACAAACTCCACTGCGGCATTTTAAGGACGTAAGTTTACAAAAAATAAAAGGGTTTCTTAAGACTAAATATGAACGTATGTACATTTGTCTCGCGTCAAGTAGGTATATAAAAAATAAAAATAAAACCTTATATAAAACCTTATATAAGAACAAAGCAACTTAATCAATGAAATTAAAAAAAAGAAGTCTATAACTCACTTTTGTGAATAATAGCAATGAAAAACATGACAGCCTCCGTGGCGTAGCGGTAGTGAACGCGGCCGCTACGCAGGAGGCGCGGGTTCGATCCCCGCTTAATGCAAATATTTGTGTGCATTAAATATGGGTATTTGCATTGGTCTGGTCGTGCCTCGGACAGCACGTTAAGCCGTCGGACCCGGTTGCCATAAGAACATCTATGGCAGTCGTTACGGGTAGTTGGTGCCCTAAAAAGTCCAAAAACAACGGTCTAGCTGCAAAGCTTCGATATCGCCTAATGTTAACATTGGGTCGTGGAGGTCAGGTGGCAATCGCTTCACGGAAAATATCGAGGTCTAGCCAAATCTGTAGCTATGACTGGTAAAAGCGGACCCCAGACTCCAAGCTGAAAGCTTCGGATGCGACTGGGAATAACGCTAGGAGGAAGAAGAAGCAATGAAAAAGTCACAGTTTTATATTAGGTGTCATTCCGTGCTTAATTGCGGGGAAATAAAAGCCTGTTCATAAGCAAGTGTGTTGAAAAATATTGGCATTTTACATGTGTATCACTATACTTGGTGTTGTCATATCATAGATGTTTTTGGCGCCCCCAGTACGGGTTTTTTATTTTCCTGGTCGGGCTTTAACTAAGATATCAAAGAGATTCAGTTCACTCAAATAACAATCCTTACAGCTACTTATATCTAAACACCGAGTTATATCCTACCATCGAATGAATGCAACTTATTAGCGTCATTATTGCAACAATACACCACTAAACACTCTCCAAAAGATTACTTAGTACAGCGCCATCTATTAATAAAATCTATAACTGCTAAATAAACTTCTCCCTACAAGATGGCACTGTGTATACCGTATTCTAATTTTATATGAATTTTATGTCTCCGAGACGCGCCTTAGGCGACTATTCTCATAATTCCGACGAAAATTATTAGATTTCAATAAGCACCAATAAGCTGTCACTACAATGCACTCCATAACATATAAAAATTTAACAATACTCGTTAATTGGCAAAACGGGAGATATGTTTTGTATATAATGCGATTTCAATTTTATAATAAATGTGAAAATTTTACACTTACATAATCAACATTTTTATACAAAGAGACTGATATAAATGTATTTGAGACTATTAGCGATACCAATCTCTTTGGATGTATGAATAGCGCCAAGCGTCACTTACAATCTAACGTACATTTACTGCAAAAAATAATTATGGCTTTTTATTATTGAGTCGTAAAAGGTTCCACTTCAAAGCCTTCCTACTTCCATACCATTTATTGCGGCCTCTTTATGTGGGGCTCGCTATAGACAGTGCTATAGATCAAGGTGTAGGTGCCTACATAGGTATCAATAACTTAAATAATCATTTCTGAAGAACTTTGTGACATAAACAAAGGAACTAATACAAAGATAAACTTAATTACATATATTATATCTTAAAAGTATTATGATATAAGAAATTTTGACCTAACAGTATAGTAAAAAATTATTATAAAATACAAAATTAGGTACTTAGGTACCTATTTACTTAAAAGTGGCACAAAATGCATAAGATGTAAGTACAAAATATTCAAATATTATGTTGATGCTTACTTGTAGTTTGAAGCTCTTACTTTATTGATAGAGCTTTAAATGGAACCTGAAATATATATTTAATCAGTTAACACTAGAATATCTTTTACCTTTCCATACTCTCACATACAAACAACATTAAAGTCATCCACACACATTCAACTTTCACCAAATTCTAATAATTTAGTCTTCTCACATCAAACACATACTTATAGAGCCAAATGGAAATACTTGAGCTTTATCTAAATTTTATTAATTAAATATATTTTCATTGTCAAATGTTTTAGATATATATTAATATATTTATATAGAGAACGACCAACACTCAATATATATTATTTGATAGACGGTTCGCCATTTCTTACAAGACACACTAGTTATATTTACGATACGGGAAGACAGTGGACCATTGATAAGAGAAGTCTAATATTTTTGATTTTTTTTTATAATGGCGTCAATGTAATATGATTACAAACGGTAAATCTTAGTGAAAGTAGGAAATATTAACGTTTGATACTTAGAAAAAGTCGTTGTTGTGTGACAACGGTAATATTTCTACTAAAAAGCATTATTATCGCTATCATGTAAAATAAACTATTTATTGAACCGACAAGACACATTCGGCAAATACAATAAGTATTGCGATTCAAAAATAATCCCCTTTTGTGTAATGTCAGTTTGAAAATAGTACCAATAAAAATTCGTAATTCCTACTTAGCTACTCCTCAATAGATGGCGACTCTAAAGCCTTAGCTTATTTCGGTTATTCTTTTTAGACATCCTCCCCATGCATTCCTAAATAATTTTCTATGCGTTTTTACAGCATTAATCTAAATAAATAAATTGCTAGAACTTTTCGATATTTGTTCATACCAGACATTAAATAGAGACTCATCAACGGCGAAGACTTGTATTACATTTTATATTCTACAGTTTGACACACATTAAATTACACGCGTTCAATATGTTTTATCCCTTTTGTGAATGGACGCAACCGCAAAAAAATATTAATACAAAATAAAATAAATATCAATCAAATGAACAGTTTGAACGGAAATAAATATTTTTAGGACTAGCAACTCACATCTCCAAATTCCCATTTCACTCCAACTGTGGACTAAGCTTTATTACAATTTCCTTCAACAATTTTGAATATAAATCAATTAGATATTTTTATAAACTAGTATAGGTATTATATTTTTTAATAAATATATTCATTTATACTATACTTAAATATGTTTTGATGGGATTTCCGCACAACAAAATACATACATACGTACATATTAAACAAGTTCTTTTTTTTTGTTTTTTTGATTGATTGCCAACATTCAAAAAAGGGAAATAGTAGTTAAAATTTTAAATAACTTCCATTTTACGACGTGATAACATTTATGAGTAAAAACATTCAATTTCCATTCAAAGGTTAAACAACAGACATTTTATTAAACAATATATTGTCTAAAAGAGTTTCTTCAAGAGTCCTTGTGAACCCTTCAGACCCACGGTACCCCTGGAGAATTGTTTACTGGATCACGATGTCGTGACCGAGGCGGTCCATTTCTGACAGGAGGAAGTCCACGTCTTTCTCGGTGACAGCCGCCGAGGAGATGATGCTGCGGAAGAAGTTGGGGCGGCGGTCGTCGGGCTGGTAGCCCACCATGAGAGTACCAGATTGCATCATTTTGCCCTTCAGCTTGGCGCATACCTAAAAAGTTGTGTTTAGTTTAAGTAAAATTGGTCGCTATTTTCCATCAGGCATGCCATGACTTTGACCTTAGGGTCACTAGGAACTTAGGTTCCGAGGTCATCTTGGCCACGGATGCAATCAGGAAAATACGTCTCCTTGAAGATGATAATGCCAGGGATTAGTGGTATATTAAAAGGGTATTTGGTATTCAATTGCTCCTCCCATCTCTCTAAGATTGTCCAATACTCGTACCCACTGATTAATGGACGAGGTTCTGATGTACGCCTTTACCAGCGACGTCTGAAGCTGGATCCCCCTTCCAATACCCCCTTCTACTCCGAGCGGAAAGTCTAGGTAGCTACTCCCACTGCCTGGCTTGTCTCCTGAACAATCTGTTTAGGCTTCATACCATACCTATACCTACCCTCTATAATTATGACATACAATCCTAATATTACCAAAACCTACCTTCCCAAGCTTGATCTCCTTGTTAGCATCGTGAGGAATGCCCCGCAGCTGCTTCGGGAGGTACCAGAAGGACACGTTGACGAGCTCGGGCTCCAGAATAAGGTGGAACTTGTCGGGCTGCTCCTTGATGCGGCGCACCATGTACTCGGTCAGCTCCATCAGGCGGTCCATGAGACGCTCGAAGCCTGAGGTTCCCTGGAGGTCATTGAGGAGTTATAGCGGAACCTGTTCTAGGGTCTGGTATTTTTCAATTTCATTTATTTTAACAAAGGAATTCACTCCGTCAATCATTACATAAATGACACATTCAATCATTCATTCTCTCATTCAGTTATATGGAATTACGCTCATGGATCTCGTGAGTAACCTTCGCATCCGCGATGTCTTCGTCCGCAATATCATATGAAATGCAGGAGAGTCGCCTTCGCTGGTACAAGCGGCGACTCTACTGCACGACTGACGACCGATAGGCTACGTAGGTATACCTACCTCGAGACAGGACATATATCTTGACACTAGAATGTGCTCAAAATGTGCTCTATACGCGCAGTATACGTTTCTTGGGTGGCTTTTAGGGATAGCACGGGGTGCTACTGCGGTGGACGAGCTCAAACTCACCAATTATTAGAAATAAAGGGCCTCGTTTATGATATGTGTTCCGTGATATAACAAATGTCTCCCTGTGCTGCGTATGTCGAAATATTAGACCCTAAGTGCAGGCTTGTCGTCGAAGGCTCACCAGGTAGGTATTATAATATGGATAGCCCATATCGTGCGAAATGGAGAAATAGAAGCCGGAAAGCGAACTCCAAAGATGATAATGAAGATTCAATCACTCATTCTTCCATTTATTCAATAATTCCCTCAATCTCTCCATTCCAGTCTACCATTCAATCATTCAGTCAGTCACTCAGTCATTCAATCATTATTCTGTCATTCTCTCAATCATTATTCTGTCATTCTCTCAATCAGTCTAGCACACAGGGGGGCCCCGTTCAGCATATAGAAATTCTAGTTATACAAATATGAGGCAAACATGAATTGAACCTTGATTATATCACTTTGTCTCTTTTTTTCCAATATACAGTTCTGTCTGCTAAAAAGAGACAAAAAATTTAAGTAATTGCTCACTTGGGAAAATGAGTATGAGAATTTGACAGCGTGCCAACGGTGCCAACATTTATGAATGATTTGCGCCAACATTATGAATGATTTGCGACAGCCATTGTTGAATTTTTCTAGAACATACTACTACAAGCATAATAGTGATGTACTCCAATAAAAGATTTGACGACGAAACTATTCTTCTTTACAAAAATGTACCTACTCTTTTGAAGAAATACGAATTGATAAAATTGTAATGCCTTCTGTTTTTCCGTATTAGAACTGGGCAATTGTGGTATTGTTAGAAACGTCTTGATCATCCGCTGGTTATAGGCAATATGACGTGTGAATGACTCTCTGAAACTCTGACTATAATGAAAAAAAACTTGAGATATATAGACCGTGTTTATTATTAGGTGTTGCTTGCACCAAAATAATACAAATAAAAATCAAGTTTCAAACTAAAATCCGACTACTGCAAATCACGCTCTAAGAAGTATTAAGCAAGAAAATATCAAGAATAGCCGTGGTCGTATACCATTTACTCTAATAAAACAATACATTCTAGAGATTCGTGATTTTGCAGTAGTCAGGTATTAGTTTTAAAGTTATGGTTAGTACACTTTAACAGGTAGTATAGAAAGATATCGACAAATGTTACGATAATAGAAGGTAATCCCTAGCATAGTAACCGTCGGCAAACGTTCATTCATAAAAATGGAACGTAGGTAATACACGTTAATTCTGTAGGTATAACCCATCTGTTCTATTATAAATTTATGGTCTTGCATTTAGTCCATAAATTTATAAGAGAGCAGATAGGTTATACCTACAGAATTAACGTGTATTACCTACGTTCCATTTTTATGAATGAACGTTTGCCGACGGTTACTATGCTAGGGATTACCTTCTATTATCGTAACATTTGTCGATATCTTTCTATACTACCTGTTAAAGTGTACTAACCATAACTTTAAAACTAAAACCCGACTACTGCAAAATCACGAATCTATAGAATGTATTGTTTTATTAGAGTAAATGGTATACGACCACGGCTATTCTTGATATTTTCTTGCTTAATACTTCTTAGAGCGTGATTTGCAGTAGTCGGATTTTAGTTTGAAACTTGATTTTTATTTGTATTATTTTGGTGCAAGCAACCAGGGCCGGATCTAGGGGGGGGCAAGCCGGGGCACGTGCCCCGGGCGGAAGCATCAGGGGGCGGCAAAATCAAACTTTACAGACGAAAGGCCGCCCCCTTGGGGGCGGCCTTGCCTTATGGTAATCGGCAAGCTGCGCCCCTGGACCCCGTTGACTCGGTGTCTCCACCAGTGCTATTCAGAGGAGTTGATGGCTCCCTGTTCCCAACGCAGCCGACGAAACACGTTCTACCGCAGACTACTGAGCCTCGGTCACCTATGGCGCCCAGTGTGGATGACGACGACGGGTAGAAAACCATGCCTAAATAATGTTTGTCGACGAGTTCGTCTTTGGTGAAAGATTCTGTCGTCGATTCACTCATGAATTAATCGTTCTGTCGGCGAAACGTTCGTAGTTGAAAGGTTCTGTCGGTGAACAACTGATAATCGAAACGTTCTGTCGGCGGCTCATTCGGCAGAGAAACGTTTGTCGGAGTTATTTTTCAGACCCGAACTAAAGCTGGTGGTGCAATACTCAGAGCCAAGAAGTAACAAAACTACCCCGGGACCCGATGGCGACGGCATTCCAGGACGAGAGTGGGCCCTTGCTCTAGTCGAAGATCTCCAAGTCCGCAACTGACAGAGCTTCTTAACGCACGTTTGTAGCGGAGCCAATTTCCGCAATCGTGGAAGACGAGGTAAATGGTCCCCGTTCGAAAGGGCGCCCGGTGGACTCACCGTTCGCCTAACGACCCATAGTGGTGTTTGACGAGGTGCGCAAACTCTTTGAAAGAGTTATCGGGAAGTGCCTCATCGGACATCCAATATCGCTTCAACCAGAGGCGCTCCACCGTAGATGCCATCATGCGCATGAGGGCTCTGGTGAAGGATGCGGTTGCCCGGGGCGAGGTAATGCTAGCGGTGTGCTTGGACATCGCCAATGCGTTCAAGACCTTACCCTTCCAAGCCACGGTGACCGCTTCCCATCAGGTGGGCCGTGTGCTTGTCTGCCAACTAAGTGGTATAAAAAAAATCATCTACCTAACACTGACCGGCCTTGGTCGTCATCAAATTTCATGCGGTACTCCGCAGAGATCGGTCTTGGGGTCGCTCCTGTCAACTCCTGTGGAACATCGAATACGACTGGGTGCTTCGCAATAAGTTCGGTTCGCAATAAGGTGTCAGACTTCAGGGTGCATATCCAAAGTCTGGTCTCCAAAATTGCTATATTAATGATGAAAGTTGACGTGGGAGCAGGGACGGGAAACCGAGCCTCGTGAAATCCAGCTCCACCAGGACATCATGGTGGAGTAAAAGGAACGACTTGGGCGACCGAGCGCAGGGCAAGTCGTGCTATCGGCGGTAGGACATCATGGAGGACTGGTTAGAGACGCGACACAGACGAAATCTGCCGTACTGGCTGATGCAGGTGATCTCCGGGAGATTGGTTAAGGAGTCGGCCTTACGATCGAGAGGTCCCGGGTTCGAATCCTGTCCATGTAATGGTGAACCCACTCCTAGCACAAGCAATTTAGCTTAGTTGGAGGGGTTAACGGGAATATTAGTAATTTCGGTTGCTAATATTCTTAAAAAAAAAAAAAAAAAATATAAGTTTCGTGGACCACCTGTATCGGATCAGAAAGGAGTCCACGTCTGTATATTGTCTCTCGTCACTGTGATGCGAGCGAGGACTCAAGGGCTCACACTGGTGGGGTGCTCACCCGGTATGGAAGGCGCTGACACGGGCCCTCAGAGAAGGAGTCGCTCAGCGCTTTGCTCCCAGCGGGACAGAGCGTGAGTGCGTGGGATGCCACCACGTGGCAAGTGCGATGTGCCGCCCAGGGAAAGATGGGTTATACTTATGACTATTGACACTCCCCCCCCCCCCCCCCGCCGGTACCCAAGGGAATTTACGCACGGCAAAAAAGTGGGCGGAGGCGGCATTTTCAGTTTTTGCCCCGCCTCAAAAAAATTGAAGATCCGGGGCTGCAAGCAACACCTAATAATAAACACGGTCTATATATCTCAAGTTTTTTTTCATTATAGTCAGAGTTTCAGAGAGTCATTCACACGTCATATTGCCTATAACCAGCGGATGATCAAGACGTTTCTAACAATACCACAATTGCCCAGTTCTAATACGGAAAAACAGAAGACATTACAATTTTGTCAATTCGTATTTCTTCAAAAGAGTACATTTTTGTAAAGAAGAATAGTTTCGTCGTCAAATCTTTTATTGGAGTACATCACTATTATGCTTGTAGTAGTATGTTCTAGAAAAATTCAACAATGGCTGTCGCAAATCATTCATAATGTTGGCGCAAATCATTCATAAATGTTGGCACCGTCGGCACGCTGTCAAATTCTCATACTCATTTTCCCAAGTGAGCAATAACTTAATTTTTTTGTCTCTTTTTAGCAGACACAACTGTATATTGGAAAAAAAGAGACAAAGTGATATAATCAAGGTTCAATTCATGTTTACCTCATATTTGTATAACTAGAATTTCTATATGTTGAACGGGGCCCCCCTGTGATTTAGTCATACATTCAATCATTCATCCATTCATTAGTTCATTCATTATATATCTCATACCTTGCCGCGCCACTGCAGCCACAGCTTGAAGATGTCGTTGTGCCTTCCGCACTGGATCACCTTGTCACCGGTGTCGTATTTGGGGTCGTAGATCTTGTCCGTCATGAACAGGTACTCCGCCGACATGGCGTTGCAGTTGAGGAGGATACCCTGGGAATAAGAGGATTTGGTTAAAAGGAATTCTTCCTCATCCCAGCGGTAATCCCAGTTGCGTCTGAAGCTTTCACTACGGTGTCTGGGGTCCGCTTTTCCCAGTCAATCTGCGGGTTTGGCTGATTTTCGATTTTTTCTGTGAAGTGACTGCCTCTGACTTCCACAACCCAGATATCGAAGTATTATATATACACCAGATTTTCATGCCAGTTGTTAGTCTTTGTAGGACTCCAACAACTCGTAACGGCTACCAAAGAAGTTCATATTAGGTATGATAACCGGGACCGACGGCATAACGTGCTCTCCGAGGCACGACCAGACCAACGTAAATGGCCAGATTCATGAATACATTGTGTTCTATATTGACTATCTACCAGCAAGGTTGAATGTCTATAATAGTTGACAAGTAGCTTCAGAACTTCTGTACTATTATATAATTGTAAAGTGGTCTTGTCTGTACATAGGAGATATTTAAAAAAAATTACTTGGGTTATGTTATGTTAACGATACTGAACACGAAAATTTTTTTTTTTAATTTCCTGTCTGTTTGTCTGTTTGTTCGCGATGGACGCAAAAACTAGTGAACGGATTTTGATGCGGTTTTTTTTTGTTAAAAACGGCTTGCTCAGACTTAAAATCTTACGTTTTTTTGATCGCAATCGGTTGAGTAGAACCGAAGATGTGAGCATAGGTCGCGTTAACCGAGATGCACGCGGGCGGAGCCGCGGGCGGAAGGCTAGTTTCAAATAAAAATTATAAAATAACTTCCCAATCACTTCACCTCTATGCATAAACATATTGATAGTCTGTGGTACAGTATGGTGGTCTGTGGTTATCTGTCGCGCCCAGATGTTTGTCTGTGATTTATATGCTAAGTCGGTGTGTAGCGCTACCCTCACGACCTCACGAAAGGGTAGACAGAGGGTGTCTATGTGTGTATCTGTATAGTGTACACTTCACGGACAGATTGTAAACTAGAGAAGAGGTCGGGGTTGTCCCAAAAACAGTATAGAGGAATTTGGATTGTCTTCGTGCGGTCTCGATGGCTTAATACGCATTCCCCCTGTAAGGGAAAGATCGCGGGTTCGAGTCCCGCCCGAGGACGATTCTCTTTCTTTCTAAAGCGATTTTAATTGTTAACATAATAAATGCTTCAAAATTTCATTCAATAGAGACGAGGTGTTATGCTGATAAGATGTTAGGAAGCGTGGGTAGCTTAGTGGCCTTGCGATCGAGAGGTCCCGGGTTCGAATCCAGGTTGTAACACTACCGACGACGTGAACCCGTTCCTAACACAATGAATAGTTTAGCTGGAAGGGTTAGAGGGAATGCTTATAATATCTGTTACCAATATTCTTTTAAAATAAAAATGCAGTCACTCCCGTAAAAGACAAGATAAGGGGGGAGTGGATCACAGGTTCCAAAATGAAAGCGTTAGTAAAAGACAAACTACACAGTATTATCTACACCCAAACTAAGCATAGCTAGTAATATGGGTTCTAGAATGCGGATAAACACACTTAGGTCCTTTTTATGGACATACGCTGTAGATACGCATTATACATAAAACCACCTAGACCAATCCAAATGTCCTACATAATTATCATATACATACAAAAAATTGCACCGAGCGGAAATCGAACCAGCGACCTCCGGTGTAACAGCCAGTCTTTTGTTACTCGTCATTAATATTTCCAACTCAATATCAACTTTCCCGCCATTCCCCTTGACTTCCCGCCAATTTCACCACTCTAAAACAACCATATTGTTTACAACAACAGATTGATGTGCAACCGATTGTATACCTTATGCCGTTGTAATAAGAGTGTTTGTCTTGTGAAAGCTAAGTGGCTATAGTACGTCAGCACAATATGTGTCATGATAAATTCTTACGGGCCCCGCCTACGAGGGTACTTCCTATTAGGGAAGGGAAAATGTCGATATTGAAAAATATAATTTTTGAAGTCAGAAGCTTTTGTAAGTGCGTTGGGCATTTCGACAATGATTCGATCTTGAGATGGGGAAAAATACCATAGAACTCGTGACACTGTTACTGCTACCGTTACGGTTACTTCTTCGTTCATTAGCACATATCAATCAATCAATCAATTAGCCTACTGCAGTCCACTGCTGGACATAGGCCTCCCCCAATGTGCTCCACGTTTGCCGATCCTCCGCCTTCCGCATCCAGTGCGTCCCAGCCACCTTTCGCAGTTCGTCGGTCCATCTGGCTAGGGGATGTCCCACCCTCCGTTTTCCTACGCGCGGTCTCCACTCTAGGACTCGTTTGCTCCAACGGCCATCGGTCCTTCGGCAGATGTGGCCAGCCCACTGCCACTTCAGCTTGCTTATTCTGCGAGCTATGTCGGTAACTTTGGTTCTATGTCGGATAACCTCGTTACGAATTCTATCCTTCAAAGAGACTCCAAGCATAGCTCGCTCCATAGCCCGCTGCGCAACTTTTAGGTCACGGACTAACCACACCGTCAGTGGCCACGTTTCGGCACCGTAGGTCATAACAGGCAGGACACACTGGTCGAAAACCTTTGTTTTGAGGCATTGCGAGGAGAAGACCCGGCCCAATTTGCCAAATGCTGCCCACCCTAGTTGGATTCTTCTGGCTACTTCTTTCTCGAAGTTGTTTTTACCGAGCTGGATAACTTGCCCCATTAGCACATAAGTAACCTATAATACACCTTACTGGTGCCGTGTTGGTTCCCAGTGCAGTAGAATAGCGCCACCCCATCTCTTCCTGTGGGTATCATAGAAGGCGACTGAGGGATAGGGTTGTTCTCCATCCGACGGTAACCATACAGCCCATGACTAAGTGTCCTGGACGGCCATAGGCTCATCACCTATTACGTGGGGGTGGGACCGAAAATCAATAGTTGGCGAAATGTGGGTAGGTATACCTTTGCGGAAAATTCTTCAAGAACCTATAATCAGATCTGGGGCCTTAGACAAAGTGACATTCTATTGGCGAAAACGCCAGTGGAATCGCTAATTGTAGTACGAAATTGACATAAATCAATAATATCATTATATTTTTTTTTATGAAATTCGAGTCTTTGTAACTCGAAATACATTATTTAACTTATCATTATTACTATAGCCACCGCAATGTCCCATAATCCTTTGTTAAAAGCTTAAAAATGGTTCGCTTCAGCGCGATTCCATCAATAGAATGTCACTTTGTCTAGGGCCCCTGTACTTATCGAACAATGGGCGTAGATATTTGGGACAGATTTAAGTACCATTTTGAGTACATTTGTTAAAAAAGCTGATAAAATATATACTAATCCCTCGTTTTAAAATACAATAGCTTTTTCATAGCGATGGAATAGAATGGAATGGAATGGGTACCTATTCTTTTTTCCGCACTTACTTAACCTCTTTTTTGGCCATTGTGCGTGAAGAGTAGGTACTACTAGACTAGAGCAGCCAGCCTAGCTTCGCCCAGAAGCGCAGAAGCTTACTGGGGGCTTCACAGGCTTCACGGAGCGACCTCACTGTGCTGAGGATTTGAGAACGTTGCGGGCCACTGCCTCGCATTCCAGAATTACGTGGGCGGCCGTTTCCTCGGCGACGAAAAACCCCCTGTAAAGGGGGCTGTCCGTGACCCCGATGGTGTATAGATAGATAGATAGATAGATAATTCTTTATTGTACACCAATAGATTTACAGAATTTGTTATGGGGACAGACCCGTTACTGTCCCCATAATTATTGTTCTTAGACTCGTTCTGTCTTAATTTAGGAGACGTTTCGCAAGCCGTGTGTTTACAGACGACATAGCCATTTTTGATTGGCTACAGCCGTCTGTGGTTACTACCCTTTCTGTCTTTTCATAGCGATATCGATAAACTTCTGAATTATTAAACTATGAAATACATTATCGATACACTAGTCACATCACTACGGCCATCTGACGGCACGCGGTACATTTAATTAAAATTCCTTTACGAACACTTTGGTACATGTGTTACCTAGGGAGGGTACACCCAACGTGTATTCAACCAAGTCTTGTTCAATATCAGTCCTATTGTCTGTCCAAGTTTTCATCAGATACGATTTACGGTGAAATGTATGTACCGGTGATAGTGTAATGTAAATAAATCCAAAAGCCTCTGTGGCGTAGTGGTAGTGAACGCGGGTTCGATTCCCAGACAGTGGAGAAGGGTGAAAATATCAAAAAAAGAAACCCGCGAAAAATAAACTTATCTAGATCACTATTCTAGTTTGTTTTGCACGATGCGACAAATTGAAAAGTCGACAGAAATCGGGTTATAAAAACCCTTCACCACTGATGTATACATACACATGAATATGAATATGTTAGGTTAGGTTAAGTTAGTCACGTCGGTAGTATAATGGCCAGGATTCGAACCCGAGACCTCTCGATAGGAAATTCATGAAATCTAAACTTATAAAATCAACGAGACTGTCTATCTGTGTTGGTGGCCATCGGCTAGGCCAGTAGTGACCTTAAAGAATGAGTTATTTGGTACTTAACCAGTAGGTTTATCTATACCAGCTATACTCTAAGTGTGTTCCGCGGAACCCTAGGGTTCCGTGATACCTCTGTCGGGGTTCCGCAAGAATTTAGAAATAAAAAAATCAAAACACCTCTCTCTGGTCGCTCCGCGGCTGTGCGGACTCCGCGGCCGCGCGGAGACAAAACGCTATGAATGTTATTTATTTATTTATTTGTATTTGTATAAGCTTGTGTTACATTAGCTGGTACAATATCTCATAAGTTTGGTCTCAACAATTTTATACTTGTACAACGCGTTCGCTCTAAGTTTGCCGGTCTGTGGAATGCGCGTACCCTCCCCCACGTGACAACAAAACTTATAATGTGTCATAGTTTTACCCAAATATCTAACGTACACAATTTTTATTGTTACAATTAAATAAAAAATTTCGAACGTCATACACTCATACCTATCGCCAGCGGCAAACTTAAAACGAGCGGGTAGTATACTTGTAAGCGCTCAGTCTCTTTGATAAAAGCCGCCTCTGAATTAGACGCTATAGTTGTCAACAAGCGACTTTCGTCTCTAACTTCAAAGGATAAAGTCGATATTGTTTACAACGCTATTTTTAAATTTCTGTTTTTATTTTTGCTTTTTGTTTATCAAAGGTGCCGACTCGAGTATTTTCGAGAATATTTGAGATCGAGTCTAGGACTAAGTATAAAAGCGGCGATCGCGCGTTGGCGTCGTCAGTTGATGATTAGCGTTCGGAGCGATAAGTTACTACCTACTTACAAGCTCGCTAGCGAGAAACTAGTGTTCATTGTTTTACTGCCTGCTGTATTCTGTTGTCTCAGTTTTATACATTTCTTCCCTGTAGGTTCTAAATTTAGTCTCTTATACGCAGTAACGATTGTGCATTATTTAAACCCCACTATCCTGACTTGTAACATTATAAATAAAGAAGAATGGAACGTTGGCTTAAAGGTGTTAAACGTGTTCCAACAACATCTTCTAATGACGCTGAATGTTCAAAAGCAATGCGCGCGGAGAATTTAGCAATCACCGATCCAGAAGATGATGCCACGAGTGCCACGACGTCAAGCTCGACGGTTTCAAAGACGAAAAAAAGGAAGTATGATGAATCTTATATCAGTTTCGGATTTGTTGATTCCAACGGCTCACCTCTCTGCATGCTCTGTAGTAAACTGCTTCCTAATAGTTCCATGGCACCTGCCAAATTGCGTCGACATTTAGAAACCGTACACCCCGAGATTAAAGACAAGAATAAAGAATTTTTTGTTCGCAAAAAAGATCAGTTATTAGAAAGTCAAAAAAATATGATGCATGTAACACAAACTACCAACGAAAAGGCCACGGAGGCATCATATTTAGTTAGCTATCGCATTGCACAAGCAGGTGAAGCGCACACTATCGCTGAGAAATTAATAAAACCATGTGTATTAGACATAACAAAATGTATGCTTGATGAAAAATCTGCAAAGCATCTTTCTACTGTTCCGCTATCAAACGATACTGTTTCACGACGAATCCATGATCTGGCAAGCTACGTCAAACAAGAACTAGTTACACGTCTACAAAATACACGATTCGCTTTGCAAATGGACGAGTCGACTGATGTCGCTGGTTTGGCTATCCTGCTGGTTATTGTGAGATATCCATATAAAAGTTCTTTTGAAGAAGACATGCTTATGTGTTCATCGCTGCTTACAAACACTACCGGGGAAGAAATTTTTAATAAAATAAATATATTTTTTGAAGAACATAATCTCAGTTGGAACAATTACATTGACATTTGTACAGATGGGGCCAAGGCGATGACAGGTAAAACAGCAGGAGCAGTGTCACGAATGAAAAATAAAGCGCCTAATTGTAGTTCCAGTCATTGTATTCTGCATAGACAAGCACTTGCGATGAAGCAAATGCCGTCTAATCTAAAATTAGTTATGGATGAAGCGGTAAAAATAATTAATTTTATCAAATGACGACCACTACAATCCCGATTGTTCTCATTATTGTGTGAAGATTATGGCAGCAAACATAAAACACTGCTGCTCCATACAGAATTGCGATGGCTGTCTCGGGGAAAAACTTTAACAAGGCTATTTGAACTTAGAGCCGAGTTACAAATGTTTCTTCAGCAGATACTTCTTTTAATTTGAAGGACCGTTTGTATGATAAAACTTGGTTGTTCCGATTGTCTTTTATGGCGGATATCTTTCAAAAACTTAACGAATTAAATTTATCGTTGCAAGGTAAACAGACAACAGTGTTTCAGGCCTATAATAAAATAACTGCTTTTAAAAGAAAATTAGATTTTTGGATCATTTGCATTGGTAAGAAAGAAATAGAAAGTTTTACATTACTCAGTGAGTTTGTTAGCGAAAACGACACAGAAATGTTTGAAGATAATGTGTTTGAAGAATTGGTCCAATATCTCAGTTCGATGCGCGCATCTTTTGAAAAGTATTTTCCCGAAGAACACAATACAAAAATTAAAGTGAACTCCTGGATTCATAATCCTTTTTTACCCAACTTGGAAAAGCCTGAAAACATGTCAAATGAGATATATGAATCTCTTTTAGAAATGTCATCAGACACAAGTATGGAGTCATTGTTCAAAACGACGCCTCTTAATGATTTTTGGTGCAGAATCCAAGATGAATATGCAATGCTTGGCCAAATGGCTCTGGATATTCTTCTCCCGTTCCCAACTACATATTTGTGCGAAACAGGATTCTCTACCTACGCAGCCACGAAAACAAAATATCGCAATAGACTGGACGCCGAAGCTGATATGAGACTCCAACTTTCTTCCATCAAACCTGATATCAAGCAATTGATGAAAAATAAAAAACAGTTTCATACCTCCCACTAGTTAGATTTTTTCTTTTTTAATGTTTTCTATTATTGTCCTTACCAAGTGGTGAAGTAAATAATAATTAGTAACTGATACATTGTACTTTTATTATGCTGATTAATAAAGAATACACTTATAAAAATAATTGTTTTATTGTAGGGTTCCATCAAGTATTTTGCTTCCCAAAAGGGTTCCGTCATTTAAAAAGTTTGAGAACCACTGATCTATACTAATCCATACTAATTATAAATGCGAAAGTAACTCGTCTGTCTGTTACGCTTTCACGCCTAAACCACTGAACCGATTTTGATGAAATTTGGTATAGCGGTAGATTAGACCTTGACAAAGGATATAGGCTATGTTTGGTCGCGATACCCGACATCCACGCGGGCGGAGCCTCGGTCAAAAGCTAGTTACCAATAAGAATTAGTAAAATATGTATAGGTACCTCATATCGGAAGTGCACTGTGGAGCACTGCAGCAGCGTGCCCATGAGCTTGTGAGGATTCCACGTCACGGAGTTGGCCCTGGGGACAAACAGATCAGCATGAACAAGAGAAAAAAAATAATGATCACTATACTTATTATAAAACAAAGTCGCTGTCGCTATCTGTCCGTCCCTATGTATGCTTAAATCTTCAAAACGACGCAACGGATTTTGAAGCGGTTTTCTTTAATAGATAGAGTGATTCAAGAGGAAGGTTTATATGTATAATACATGCATAATATTGTAGAGAAACACTGATAAATTTAGAGATATGCAGCGGGAACGCGATCAGAAAATATGGCGGTACGAAGTTCGCCGGGTCAGCTAGTTAAACGCGAGTCAAAGGCGAGTTGTTATAGCGGCAACAGAATGCATCACCTGTGCAAATTATGACCGTCTAGCTATCACGAGTATGTAATAGGTAAGTCTGTTTTTCTACCCTTTGGGCACGGTACCCTAAAACCCGACTGCTGCTGAAAACATCAAAATTATGGAAAGAAATTTTAAAGCATTTATACTTCCTCTTAGTATTAATTCCCAGTCGTATCCGAAGCTTTTCAGCTCGGAGTCTGGGGTCCGCTTTACCAGTCTTAACTACGGATTTGGCTAGACCTCGATATTTTCCGTGAAGCGATTGTCATCTGACCTAATATGAATAGAATAGAATAAGCATTTATAATGCTAACTATTCAAATCTATTAGGTAGAAACAAGAATCGACCTCGGGCGGGACTCGAACCCGCGATCTTTCCCTTACAGAGGAAAGTTGCCCCAATACCCATAAGTCGTGCAAAGGCTACCTATAGAAGAATTTGGATCGACTTCGTGCGGTCTTGGTGGCTCAGTGGTCAGAGACGCGGGTTAGAGTCCCGCCCGAGAACAATTCTCTTTTCTCTTTGTTAATCGATTTGAACACTGAAATTAGTTTGATAGCAAGCTGTACTTATCAATTTTAATTCAGTTTATCATTTCAAATTGGTACCTTTTCAAACCTTTCAAACTTCATACATACCTACACAACACATACACCTCATACATACGCTTCTGCACTACCAAGGTACAGTTATAATCTCCATCCCTCGCAAATTTAAATAAATTGATTGTAAAATTGTTTGTTGATTTTTGACTCAGCCAGAGGGGTCCCATGTCACCCCCGGGGGTCATTTACATAATTCGCTAATCAATTGCACATCAGCACCCTCGCTCACCCCTTCTGTTTGCTGTGGGAAATTGATTTACATATTATCTTGCGGTTTACAAACAATATGGTGTGAGCAGGATTATTTTAATACCTACTTACTGTCAGGTGGGATGAGTGATTATATTATTTGCCACCTTATGGACAAGCTTTCGGTTTATCCGTAAGGCTAGGCTAGGTTAGGATAGGTTATTATCAAATAAAATATAGTCAGGTGAGACATTACTAATAGGATTTGGTAAAAATTCTGTTGGCGAAATGTGGGTGTTAATACATTTCTGCCTACCCCTTCGGGGATTTACGGGAATATATGTATGCGCATGTAGAAATTATGTTAACTGACGAGTTTATAAGTTAAAAAAGAAAGAAACTGAAGGTAATCTCCTTCCTGGGACGTTTCTACCTAGGATAGATAGATAGATAGATAGATAATTCTGTATTGTACACAATTAAATTACAGTAGGTACATTTATGGACATATCCATACACAAAGAGACATATACACATAGGATTCCATGAAAAAGATTCATATGGACGGAACACTGTGTGGTTTTAGTCGGTTCAAACCTGACATGCCACTCCACTAGCCCTGGTGTAGTGTTCAGGCTGGAGGCTTACCACACGTACAATATGCGCTATACCTGTTTACTACATTCATAGCGTTAGTAATATTTTTATTGTATACTTTAATAAACAAATACTTAAGTTATCTACAGTTCTGTTGAGTAGGTATGTTAATTTAGTTTCGGGACTCGCATTCACCTACACCATCTGACTCTTTCCATTCCCGTTTTTTTATTAAATCAAAATCAAACATCTTTATTTAAGTATATAGATCACAAAGTTACACATATGAATGATAGAATTATTGCTTCTATTTAAAGCAAGATACGCAAGGCAATAGTAACAAAACCAAAGCAGTGAATAATTGTCAAATTTTAAAGCACTACGGTGTAATTGTTAAGTACAAACTCAAACAGTGTGTTATATCTCGTGTTGACTCAGTCCGCGGCTCCCAGGGGGTAATCCCCTGTTCCACAGCTCCCAACTGTTAGGGCGTCTTTACACCGAAGTGTAGCAATGATTTTTTTATTAAAGTGAGTGTAAACATGCCTCACAATATGACAGTTACAAAGTCAAAGTCAAAAATCGTTTGTAATTAGACAATCAAACCGTCAAGTTATACTATTATCGTTTTCCACTCCGATCAATTGAACGAATCACCAGTTGATCAGAGTGGAAGTCGATTCAGGCATATGTTCCTTTCGAATCAACTAGTTGATTCGATAATTTTTTTACTAAAGTTTCTTTCAAATGTGTTCCTACCGAATCAATTTTTATTTTAAAAAAATAACTTTTTGCTGAATTCATAGTTTGTCTAAACTAAAATGAAGCACACCACCACATTCACTTCATCTGTATATAAACGTCGATTATTTCGTGAACTACGACATGTATGCGAACCTTGCGGTTGACCAGTCGTGCGCCCTGTGTATGGACTAGCGCTAACATTTGCTCGGTCTGTCTGTCAGGTTATGACTAGTTGACCAACAAGTACAATTTTGAGAGCCCTCTCTGCAGAATCTGCATGAGAGAGGAAGAAATAGCGGCACATGCGCTCCTACACTGTCCTGCAACCGCCATATACATGACTAGGTACTTCAAAAATACAGGTACGCTCCGAGAGATCACCAGCAGCGATCAAAAGAGCGACTACCATCTGACCTGCCAACTCTGAGGATAAAACCTACGCCGGAGTCTGTCTGGCGTCGGTTGTTTAGTAGATACACCGATCAGTAGATTCATTCAGGCCTCGGAAGTGTTGATAGGACCCTGTATTTTCGACAATAGATACTCGAAATTACTAAAAAATCGGTAATTTCAAAACCGTTCTTCTCATTAACTTTAAAACTGAAGATCTGAAATTCCATAAATGCCTGCATACTACAGGATATACAAAGTAACTTCTCCATTTCATAAATTAAATAAAAAAAGGAGAAAATAGTTGAAAAGAGGGAACATTACTCTACTCTTTTTTATGAAACCAAATATTTGCTACAATATGAATCCAAATAATCTAAAATAATTTCACATGATGTTAAATAAGTGTATTAGCATGACGTGACCTTCTTAGTTAGTAATCGTTGCTTAGTAAGTTATCTATTCAAATTGGTTATACTGATTTCTACGGTTCGAGTATTTAAATTCGCCACGGTGTGACAGCCATCCATAAAACAGCCAAGTGATAAAACACGCGTCCCCCGTGCGGGCCGCGCACAGCTTTTATTTTTTGTCACAGAGGCACAGACCCTCGCAATTTGCAGCCAAGGGACTTTTAATTAATCTTAAAAGAGGTTTAATACTGACGCTCTCGAGGGGAGATTCGGACAAGTTTCGGTGAAAAATGGCAGATTGTTTTACTTTTTTGTGAATAATTATGTAATACATGTTATTGTAAAGTTTTGGTGTTTGCGGATTGAAAATATAAAAAAAAATACTTGAGTTATGTTATGTAACGACCTTGAACCGAAAATATATATTTTTAAATTCTGATCTGTTTGTGTGTGTCTGCGATGGACGTAAAAACTACAGAACGGATTTTGTTGTGATTTATTTTATTAGAAGGCTCGTAGTTAGACCTGAAATCTACGTCTGGATCTGTTCTGTGCTGTTGGTAAGTGGTTACCACGATTTAATAACACTTGAAGCACCGCTGAGTCTTTTTCCAATTCATTATTATAAATGAAAAAGTAACTCTATATCTGTTAGTTTATTACGCTTTCACACCTAAACCACTGAATCAATTTTCATATTTGCTACAGAAATAGATTAGACAAAAGACATAGGCTATGTTTGGTCGCGATAACCGAAATCCACGCGAGCGAAGCCGCGGGTATTACCTAGTACATCATACATCAACGTAACAAAAATGAAATGTTCATTAATATCAGTAAAAGTATTCACAGCTTTGGATCAAAAGGCAGTGATCCAAAGCGGATTGAGGGTCTACGCCGCTTGACGAGACGTGGGAAGCGCGGGCTGCTACGCCGTAGCCGTAGACCTGCTACGAAACGGTAATCTCTGACGTGATAGGTTGATAGGGTTGTCAAAAATTATTGTCACATTTTAATGCTTAGAATATATTTATTGCAAATGCAAGTTCAATTAGATTAAATTACTTTTAAGAGCTTTTTATCGTTTACTAGCTGATGTCCGCGGCTACGCCCGTGAGAAGTTTTGATCCCGTTTCCGCTTCCCATGGGAACCTATTCCCGGTATAAATAGCTTTTGTGTTATTCCAGACTATAATCTATTTCTGTACTAAATTTTAGCTAGATTCGTTGAGACGTTAGAGCGTGATTGAATAACAAACTTTCACATTTTTATAATATAATATTGCATTTTGCTCATGCAATTTGTGAGTACGGAAATCACCCTTTCTATATCCTCCTTTCTTATCTTTTTCTTATACTTCCGTCCCTATTCTTTCCTTTGCCAGTGACTAAATGCTCGTGACCCTTCAAGTATTACAAGCATTCATCATCATCATCAATTAGTCTATTGCAGTCCACTGATGGACATATTCCCCTCTCAATGTGCGCCATTCACCCAATCTCAGCCATCTTTCGTTCACCTTTTCACGTCGTCATTCCATATAAGATGGACCACATACCTAGAAAATATTATAACAATCTCAAATTAATAGATAGTCTCTCATCCTAGCGTTAATTCCCAGTCGCATCCGAAGCTTTCAACTCGGATTCTGGGGTCCGCTTTAGTCTTAACTACAGATTTGGCTAGACATCGATATTTTTAGTGAAGCGATTGCCATCTGACCTCCACAGCCCAATGATAACATTAGGCGATATCGAAGCTTTGCAGCTAGACCGTTGTTTTTGGATTTTTTAGGGCTCCAACTACCCTTAACGACTGCCATAGATGTTTTATGGCAACCGGGACCGACGGCTTAACGTGCTCTCCGAGGCACGACCAGACCAATGCAAATACCCATATTTCATGAACACAAATATTTGCACTGAGCGGGGATCGAACCCGCGCCTCCTGCGTAGCGGCCGCGTTCACTACCGCTACGCCACGGCCTCCGTGGCGTAGCGGTAGTGAACGCGGTCGATATTCAAATTAATAGATATTGAGAAGTAATTAATTTTCGTGATTTATTTTCTATAAACACAGTCGTGGCAGCCCTACGTCAGTGTCGCACGCACCGCCGGACGCGTCTGCCACATTTAGCTTGATTTTGATCCGCATTGCTCCGCACTTCACATCCGAGGCCTCGGCGCACATACAGGTATTTGCTCGATCTACGCGGCCAAAAGTCCCATTATCAAAAATTCAATAACATTCATAAAAACTAGTTCCACGATCAGAATATGAACCCTGGCACAATACCCATGCTTTATCTACCTGCTACCTTACACCCCGCCTCTGTGGCATCAGTCGCAATTTGACCGTTTCACTTAGTGTGCGTATTTCATGTTGGCGCTATTCTAAACATCAAACTTTCGAAGTGTGTTTCTAAATTCTCAAGTTCTTCCTACGAATTGAAAGTGATGGATTCTGATGGACAAGGTAAAAGACTTATAAAATGCATAAATAAAATTATGATCAATTAACAAGCTATATTTTTTTTGTAGTGATAAAAAAACCCATTTTCACACCATAACTTATTTCAAAAAAAAATCTTTGCTAGTGTTTTTGTTTATGTATCGGGTTAGATCCGGCTATAATTTGTATTGTAGGTTATTCTCTGATCCTTTACTTTGTAAATACAGTGAAAATCATCTCCGGATACGTCCGGATAAATACAGTTTAGAGGTATTGAAGAGATTCAGCTAAATATCGTTTAAAATAGGAAATATCTTTTAGTGACTTTCTACATTGTATTTGTTTGTTTTAGGTTCAGAAGATGCATCAGGAGTAAGAGTTGTAACACGCCAACACTTATTTGATCTAATAAAGAAAGAAAATTTCCTTACTTTAGATGCCAAATTAAACTATTTAAAAGATAAACTTTTGTCATGTGAAGGTTACAATAACGACCAAATTCATGATTTGCAATCTGAAATAAAACAAAGGTGAACCAAAGCTCAAGATAAATTTATAAAATACAACCGGTCTTGGCTGGAAGGCACTTTTGGAATACCTGTTGATAAAACTTCTCAAAAAGAGCCAGAGCAAAAGGCAAAAGACTGAAGAACTACGTTCTAACTTTGAAAAGTAGACTTTTATACATGCTGCGAAAGTGGAACTGGGTAGATCTGGTAACAAAGATGCATCAATTGTCCGAAAAGATAAAGGCATTTTTGCTTACGCGACCCAGTAAAGAGGAGTCCTCCTTGACACCAATGCAGGCTTTGCAAATGTTTATAGATGCCGATTTGACACAAGGACAGTACGAGATTATGAGAAAGACCAATAAGGTTTTTTTTCCGTGTTAAAGTGCATTACAAAAAGCCAAGAAGAATCGTGTACGATAACGATTATGGCGCAGTCATAATTGAAAAGGCATTATTGTCAATAGGAGAGCTTTCAGAGATGCAGCTGTGGCTAGAAATAAACACTTCAGCTGTTACCATCAAGATTTAGCAAGAAAATGTTCGAGGACAAATTGCAATCAAGATATAATTAACCGATTCTGCTCAGTTCAGATCCTCTGCTAAGTATATACATTACACATGTAATGTACTTAGCAGAGGATCTGAACTGAGCAGAACTCTGCTAAGTAGCATGCGAAATATAAAAAAAAGGAAAGCGAAAACATTTTTGCCTGAAACTTTGGCTGTTTGTGTCTGCAGAATACAATCCAATAATAGAAAATTCATCAGAAAGCGATGAATTAACTTAAAAAAAGCTATATTACTATACTAGGTACTCCACTAAGGCGTTTTTTGTAAAATATAGTATTATTTAAAAAAAATAAGTATTTTTATTGTTTATTTATCTTGTTTAGATACCAATTATGCATTAAAATAATTTTGGCCGCGTAGATCGAGCAAATACCTGTATGTGCGGCGTTTTATCATAGTGATGTCCATTGTTATAATGTCGATATCAATACGTCGGTTTGTATTTTACACTATCAGAATAATTCGATTTATGAATTTCATCAGACGAAACTTTATGATCAATGTACAATAACCCTACTGAAGTAATAGTGGAATAAAAACAAAAAAAGAGAAAATATTCCGTCATGGGACTCCTGATAGATGTGAAACATTAAAGTTGACGGAAACTCAAATAAGAAAGACAGAGGAAAAAGACGTGGTCTATTACACACATGGCATTCTTATTGCAACTGCTGGGTATCCGAAAATGTATATAACCTAAGTGAAAACTAAAAGTGTGGCTTTTAAACCAGCGTTGAGAAGTCATACTTTTGTCGTACACTTTGCTAAAACATTACAACCTTTTCTTGAGACTAAATGGATTTATTGTTGTATTAATATTATAATCAGATCATTTGCCTTCATAGCATAGAAGTCGGTTATTTTACAGCCAAGGCACCCAACAGATGTTTTCCACAAAATCAATTATCGACAACAAATATCGATATTCTCATCGTCCCCTCCCTACTCGCTGTACTCTCGCGGCTTAGGCCTCCGGTATTTAGCGCCGAACACTCATGATTGATGGCTGCTAATGACTGCCGGATTAACATCCAATGTACGGTCTTACTTGTTTTTTGGGCCCCTAATACTGTGAGCAGTACACGGGAATGTTATTAATTGACAAGGGCTTTCTCTTTAAAACTGGGAAAGAACTTTTCGCAGACAAGCAAAAAAAGTGGGTACCGTGCCCTATTGGCGAGTGCAACACCAGGGGAGTTACACTCGTGCTGCTGACCCTGTAAAAACAGAGAGATTCTATGCCGTAAGCGAAGAAGCAGGACAAGCCTTTAGTCTTCCCACTGAAAGCACAAAACCTCTCCAGTAAGCTCTGGCTACCCTACCCACCGCTGGAAACACAATATAAGGTTATATAGCCGCGGTACTTCCCCAGTCAGACTGCTTGATTGGGACGGAAATACCGTCGTGTCCTACCTCGTCGAAGAACCTGTTACTAAAGTAATATAAGCTAGAACACAGAACTGTAGTGTATATTATATCTTACCTCTCAATCCCAGTGAGACGGGGGTGGCGATACTTCTTTGAGAAGAGTAGACCTCCTCCCCACGCGGCCTGCACACAAAGAATACACATTGTCAGGTCTACTCAGGAGAATGTGGAAAAGATAGGATAATTTTCATTAAGGAAAAGTCATCATAATCTTAGCGTTGGAGGCCGGGGACGGCCTACGGCTTTTATTGAAGCGACTATCGTCTGACTTCTTACCCCGGGAGAAAAGCATGCACTAGAGAGATTAGCAGGTGTACCGGCTTGTAGGTGTAACGGATTGCAGGTATACCGTTTTACAAGCTTGCAGGTGTACCGTTTGCAGTTGTACCGGCTTGCAGGTGTACCGGCTTGTAGATGTACCGACTTAAAAGTGTACCGGCTTGTAGGTGTACCTGCTTGCAGATGTACCGACTTACAAGTGTACTGACTTGTAGATGTACCGGCTTGCAGATGTAACGACTTACAAGTGTGCCAGCTTGTGGGTGTACCGGCTTGCAGGTGTACCGACTTACACGTGTACCCGCTTGTAGGTATACCGGCCTACAGGTGTACCATCTTGCTGGTGAGGTTTGACTTAGCCCCGACTCTAAAACCACCACTAAAAGCTACTCAGAAGTTTAAAAAGACATGAAAGACTCACATCCACGTGCATCCACAGGTCGTATTTCTGGCAGATGTCGGCGATGTCCACCAACGGGTCGAAGGCGCCCAGCACCGTGGTCCCCGACGTGGCATTCACGAAGAACGGCACCTACACACAGACAGACACTGGTACAGTAGGAGGACAGATAGTGGTCATCATCATGCCATCATATGAGGCATCCACTACGGAGTCTTTTCTATATAAAGTAAAGTAAAGTAATTACTAAAATTAAATGGCTTTTTGTAGAGTGAATGAAAAATTTTCTTTTCATTAGGGTTCCGTAGCCAAATGGCAAAAAACGGAACCCTTATAGATTCGTCATGTCTGTCCGTCTGTCTGTCTGTCTGTCTGTCTGTCTGTCTGTCTGTCTGTCTGTCTGTCTGTCTGTCCGTCCGTATGTCACAGCCACATTTCTCCGAAACTATAAGACCTATGCTGTTGAAACTTGGTAAGAAGATGTATTCTGTGAACCGCATTAAGAATTTCACACAAAAATAAAAAAAAAGCATTCAATTTTGGGGGTCCCCATACTTAGAACTGAAACTCAAATTTTTTTTTTTTCATCAAACCCATACGTGTGGGATATCTATAGATAGGTCTTTAAAAATGCTATTGAGGTTTCTAACATATTTTTTTTCTAAACTGAATAGTTTGCGCGAGAGACACTTCCAAAGTGGAAAAATGTGTGTCCCCCCCCCCTCCCCCTCTGACTTCTAAACTAAGAGAATGATAAATCTAAAAAAAATATATGATGTAAATTGCCATGAAAACTACCACTAAAAATTGGTTCGAACGAGATCCAGTCAGTAGTTTTTTTTTAATACGTCATAAACCGCAATTTTCGCCTTTGCAGCTACGGAACCCTTCATGGGCGAGTCCGACTCGCACTTGGGCGAATTTTTTTTTGATTAATTTTGGGTGCTATCGACCATTACTAGTTTTAATTTTTATCGCCAATAATAATTAAACAGTAGCATATTATCAATACGAAGGTTGTTGACTTACATTGCCCCTGTCCTTGTGGTACTTGACCAGCCTCTCCAGCTCGGCGGGGATCATGCGTCCATGCTCGTCGGATGGCACGGCTATGCAGTAATCCGTGCCCAGCCCGCAGACTGAAGCACAGGACTTCACCGAGTAGTGGCACTGTGGGGAGAGAGGGGAAAATATCACATGGTATAGAGACTACTAAATCAGAGGTTATGGGTTCGATTCCAATGAAATATTATTTCTGGTCCTGGTCCGAAGTGTACCTGGTCTGAGGTGTACATGACAAGCTGTCCCCCGACGGAGGCGAGTCCCTTCTCCTTGTACTCCGGGAACTTGTGGTGACGGGCCGCCAGGAACGCGTACAGGTTGGACACGGAGCCACCTGTGGGAAGATGGGAATGTCAATATAGGACACGTCAATTTGACTTCGCCTTGCCTGAATGTAAGCTGAGGGCAAAGATATACAGGGCGTCCCACGGCGATATTGATGCCATAAAAATACAGGATGTTACTTTTTCGGATTTTAGTCGGTTCGATTACCGGGTGTGGCAAGCGAATTTTTAAAAATCTTTGAATGCAGTGTTGTTTCTTTTTAAAAATAAAATAATGTCTCCTTTAGTTAAAATGAGCTAGCTTAAGGATTTAAGGTACTTTCCCTCCATGTGGCATCGCCGTGGGACGCCCTGTATAATATGTATCTATGTACTTCCTATCTTACCTGGAGCTAGAATAGAGTCCCCATTCTTCCACCCAATCATGGCCCTCATCTTCTCCAGAACCACGTTCTCCATGAGGATGAAGACGGGCGCGATCTCGTACGTGAACATGTTGGTGTTGGCAGCCGCTGTGAGCCACTCGCCGGCCAGCGAGATGATGTCCAGCCCGCAGGACAGCTGGTTGAAGAAGTGGGGGTGTCCTGGGGAGAAGACGACGATTCAGTTATCAAAGAAGCCGTTTTGGTTCCCGGTGATGTGAATAAGGCCACCTCTTATCGTGGATGTCGTACAAGGCGATTAATGCGTCGTTTACACGAGAATTTCTCGCCTGTATGATACGATTATCGAAAGGTCAGAAAAAACTCGTGGGCGTGAAACTCTTCGTGTAAACGAACGACGCTGCGAGCAATAATCGTATATCAAACTAGTTAGCCTTCCGCCCGCGGCTCCGCCCGCATGCATCTCGGTTAACGCGACCTTTGCTCATATCTTCGGTTCTACTCAACCGATTGCGATCAAACAAACGTAAGATTTTAAGTCTGAGTAAGCCCTTTCTAACAAAAAAAACCGCATCAAAATCCGTCCAGTAGTTTTTGCGTCCATCGCGGATAAATAGACAAACAGACAAACAGACAGGAAATTCAAAAAATATATTTTCGTGTTCAATATCGTTAATCGAATGTTCTGATGAGCTCTTCCAAGTAATCCCACCCTCTCCTTTCCTATATAGGACAACACGTGCAGGACTTAGATGCCACCCGCATACGGTGCAGAATATTCCATCAAGAACCAAGCGATTCGGCGACTCCTTCTTCTGCCGCACTATTAAGACTTGGAATTCCTTGCCAGCTCACGTGTTTCCTTCCTCCTATAGTCCCGGGTCCTTTAAGCGGGGCGTGAAAAAGCATCTGATGAGGCCGTCAAGCTGAGTGCCACCATTGTAACATGGTACGTGTTGTAATGGTGGCCCTCTTTTCAGAGACTTTGCCTTCAGCTTACCATCAGGCGAGGCGAAGTCAAATTGACGTGTCCTATATAAAAATAAAAAAAAAACATAACATAACCCAAGTATTTTTTTTAAATATCTCCAATGTACAGACACGACCACTAATAGTACAGATAGATATAGACATAGGCGATTACGTCGCATGCGAGTCTCGTATGATATAATCGTAGGTAGGCGAGGATGTAGTGTTTGCCTGTGTGAGAACATTTTGCTACGATAATCTGCTACGGTATGGTGATTATTGCTAGCGATACTCGCGTACGATTTTTCGGACCGAAACGTGCGAGAAACTGTCCTTGTGTAAACGAGCCTAGGGATAGGGCTGTTCTCCATCCGACAGTAAACATACATCCCATGATAATGTACTAGACGACAATAGGCTCGCCCCGTAATACGTGGGACCGAAAATCACAATTGGCGAAATGTGGGTGTAAATACGCTTCTGCCTACCCCTTCGGGGATTTACAGGCGTCAGTGTATGTATGTATATTTTTTATCTTTTCTGTATTTTATAATTAATTTTATTTTAGAAAATGAATTTTTGTCGTTAATCCACTTGATAAGTGTGCAAAAATTCATATTAATCTGACTTTTTAAAGGGCTGAAAGATAGAGTTTAGAGATGTTACGTTACATACAAACTTACAGTTAATACATAATAACGTTTTAATAAAAAGGAACACTTAGCCTCCTTTTTGGGACATTGAGCGTGGACCACAGAATGTAATCATATTGAAACTATCTTGTATTGTGTCTTTTGTCGTAATACGATACGAATGAAGTTCTCTCGGGTGAATGCGCATGAAGTTGGGTCCGGATGTAATCTCACACGTCACTACCCGTGCCGATGGCGGCCGGTCGTTCCGGATATAGCTGTTTTAGGCTCTCGTGTTGTTGATTTTCTTTATATTACCTATTGTTTGAAGGACTTTTATTCTTAAGATGACGTTTTGTTTGTTAAAAAGAAAACCCATACTTAAATATTTGCACTGAGCGGGACAATATTTGGATACGCATAAATATGTCTAGGTATTTACATTGGTCTTGTTGTTTCCGTGCCTCGAAGAGCACATTAAGGCGGTTGCGATTGTCACACGAACATCTATGGCAGTCGTTACGAGTAGTTGGAGCCCTAAAAAGTTCGACTAGTCTAACTACAGAACTGTGATATCAATTGTGTGTCAATTGGTTGTGGAGGTCAGATGGCAGTCGCTAAGTTCAGCCGGATCACAGTTAGACGGAAGGCGACCCCAACCGAGTTGGGAAAAGCTTTAGAGAATGATGATTGTGCGTGTTATACCTAGGTACTTTTATTCTTAAAATGATCCTTTTCTTTGTTAAAAAGAGAATTCCCGCGCATACTTAAATGTTTTTATAAAAATTTAAAAGGTGATCGCATACTGTATAACTTCTTATCGAAAAAGCCAATCCCAAGTAATACTATAAATTCCCTATCTCAGAATCGAATCTAGGACCTCACGAATGTACGCAGACTGAAATATAAGATTAATATCTATTAATTATACCTAACAATGTCAAAGGACTCAACAATCCTTTTTACCTTAATTCTCTTAGTAACGTTATTAATGTTATACACAATAAAAAAAAGTCTTTATTTAAGACGTTTTCATATTTATTAAAGACGTAGGTAAGTATTAAAAATCGTAACCAAATTTGTAGGTATCTAAGTATCTAACTTCTGCTTGATGTCAAGAGCATTTTATAAACCAAATATTGTTTTCTATATCCCTCCAAATTATCAACTAACAAACACATAACTCTGCTCACCCCACAAAAAGACCCATGGTTATGACACATAGACATACGTTTGAGATAAGGACGCTTTGGAGTACCACTTTATCAGAAAAACATTTTTTGTACGACGGAGGCGGGCACAGATAAAAAATATGAATGACAGTCGCATCCCGAGGGACTGGGGAGTGAACGGAATGAAAAGAATGGCTTTGATAAACTGTGGCACAGATTAAATAATATGTTGTTCAACTAGCTGTTGTCCGCTGAAAGTTTTCTGATATTTTCTAATTTTTTGCGTAATTTCTAGCATTCCTAACATGGGTTTCCTTTTTCCTGAAGACCCGGATCCATTAAAATGGGTATGAAAAAGCATCTGATGAGACCGTCAAGCTGAGTGCCACCATTGTAACATGGTACGTGTTCCTAATGATGACCTTCTTTCCTGAGTCTTTGCCTTCAGCTTACCATCAGGCGGGGTGAAATTTTTCACGCCCGCTTAAAGGACCCGGGACTGTAGGAAGAGGAAATCACGTGTACCTACTGGTAAGGAATTCCAGGTCTTAATGGTGCGGTAAAAAAAAGCAAGAAGGAGTCACCGAACCGCTTGATTCTTGATGGAATATTCTGCACCGTATGCGGGTGACATCTAAGTCCTGCACGTGTTGTCCTGTATAGGAAAGAAGAGGATATTACTAATTGGAAGTGCTCATCACAACATTCACCATGGTAGAGACGGTAAAATACAGCCAAGAATGCAATATGCCGCGTGGTTCCCGGCAGAGTAGAATTTGGGGCACCCCATCTCTTCCCATGCGGTGTCGTACAAGGCGACTAAGGGATAGGACTGTTTAACATCACACAGATATATACAGCACAGACTCAGCCTCATATACATCGCGTCTACAATAGTGCTCGGAATACGGCAATAGGCTCACCCTCTATTATGTGGGACCTAATACAATGATTGATGAAATGTGGGTGTTAATTCACCTCTGCCTAACCCAATAGGGATAAAGGCGTGATTGCATGTATGTATGGACGTAAATTCTCTTCGCATCAGACAGATAGATTATTATCACTACTTCAATATTAATTTAACTCAATATACTCCTATATCTGTTTAAAAACATTTAAAACCGCCATCGTGGGCAGTTTTGATTTAATTCTCGGTCCCCGCAGCCGCGGGGTGTGGGTCTGTGGGGCGAGATAAACCGGCCCGTGGGACCTCGCCCCCGTTGGCTTCAGTTTATCAATTGACACTTTTGAGGCGGCGGAATTTATTAGCGGCTTATGAAGGGGAGCTATCTGTTGGGTGTTTTTTTAGGGTAATCGTAAAAATCGTATGTTCAGTTTCTTATGCGTCTGCGGTCATTTTCAGTTTGACTGAAATATCCAAAAAAAAATCTTAGTGGGTGCTTGTAATATAAAAGGCATCCGGTTTCTGCCAAAATTTCAAGTTTTTTGCTTCAGCATTCAGCTGTTAGACTTTGCGTTGATGAATCAATCAATAATAATAAACACCGACTAATTTTATAGTCTCTGAGCGAAAGATTTTGGGCACAGATTCGATAGAGCTAAAAAAAAAGCCACTCATAATATATTTTACACTTTCATCCACACAAACTTTGCCATCTATCTATCTATACTATTATATAATTGTAAAGTGGTCGTGTCTGTACATTGGAGATATTTAAAAAAAAATACTTGGGTTATGTTATGTTAACGATACTGAACACGAAAATTTTTTTTTTTTAATTTCCTGTCTGTTTGTCTGTTTGTCCGCGATGGACGCAAAAACTACTGAACGGATTTTGATGCAGTTTTTTTTGTTAGAAAGGGCTTGCCCAGACTTAAAATCTTACGTTTGTTTGATCGCAATCGGTTGAGTAGAACCGGAGATATGAGCAAAGGTCGCGTTAACCGAGATGCACGCGGGCGGAAGGCTAGTAATATTAATAAAATTGAGATAGTGGTATACCCATATGTTTAACCAACTCCATAAAAGGAGGATATTCTCAATCCGAATATTTTTATTACACAATATTCTTAAAGCTAAATCCCTACAGACCTATTTGCCAACAACAGGGAGTAATATAAATACGCCAGAGTAATTGCACACTAATCCCTCGCATTACAACAGATGGGGTCGAACCGGTATACCGACGAAATCAGGTGCGGTGTTAGACTTGTTTAATCCTCGCTTAGAGGGAGAGGGAAGATTTATATTAATTTGTTTGTTCAAGAATTTTTAGGGATATAGTTCTTTATATTGTTGAGGTAGCAAATAAGCAAATATTACACATGATGGTAGACGATTACCATAGCCTTAAGGCGGCCACCCACTAGCAGTTTATCGAACGACAACCGGATGATATCGGTCTGTCAGTTCATCACAATAGTCCACACACTTACAGTTTTTTATACGATTTAGACTGACGGCTAATATGTGTGTGGCCGCTTGACGATTTCGGTCAGCAAAGACAGTTAAAGGCCGGACCGTCTATGGCCGTCATGGCATTTTATACGTAATCAGACTAAAAGAATAAAAAAATATTATTATTTTAGTCTGAGGTAATAAAATTATGATGACATTGATGACATAAGGACTGTGGGGCGCCGGACAGACGAAAAACTGCAGGCGGACTGTAAGTGGGTGACCGCCTTTAATAGAGTTTTTCAATCGATTATACGGTAACAGTGCAGAATATTCTATCAAGAATATAGCGGTTCGGTGACTTTTTCATTTACCCACACCATTAAGACCTGGAATTCCAAGTGTTTCCTCCTCCTACAGTCCCGGTTCCTTTTAGCGAGGCGTGAAAAAGCATCTGATGAGGCCGTCAAGCTGAGTGCCACCATTGTAACATGGTACGTGTCTATAATGGTGACCCTCTTTTCCAAGACTTTCCGAGCTGGAATGCTCTGCCCGTACACGTGTTTCCCGTGTTTCCTTCTTCCTACAGTCCCAGGTCCTTCAAGCGGGGGTCTATAAAGTACGTCAAGTTAGGGACCACTATTTAAGGTCAATAGCATCAGAAATGGTGCTCCGTATCTTCTGGACTGCACCTCAGGTTTTACCATCTAGCGGTGTGCAATCAATTGACGGAACAAATATTTAAAACATCATGTCAGCGTCCACGTTTCGGCACCGTAGTCATTGAGATCACGTCTCAAATAATTGACACGTATAATTTTTAAATCAACAATAACAACTAAATATTGGTAGGATGTCCACGATATGAATGCGGCACGCGACAGTCCTAATTCAATTTGGCGCGTGCGGTCGCTGACGAGCTTATTCACTGGATATATCCGGTTTAATCTAGTTTTAGCTGGTGAGAAGCAGTTTGTATCGCAATTAGAGGTATTGTTGTACGAAATCCGATACTGCATAGAAAATAGAAAACAAATATTGAGATTTCATTGAAGAATGATATTTATAAAGAACATGACAGTACTAGTTACTGGTGCTCGTTTTTTTCTGGGTAAGGATAAGTAAGGTAAGATTATTTATTTCATTACGATTATTACGAATTTACTAATTCCATCGTAGCCGAACACCTTACACAGTTCAATTGTAAAGAGATTTATAACTAAAAATATTCATAATAGGGACTTCTTAGCCAAACAAATTTGTATTGAGGTATTGCCATTAAGTCATGGAATGCACTATTAAGACTCCTTAAAAAAACTTTAAAACTTTCACGTTTGAATATACTCAAAAGATTAACAACTCAGTTTAGTTTTCTTATGGGCTTTCAGTCTAATTTTCAAACTGCCCATTATTATTATTATATTTTCCGTGAGGTAGCTAAAGTCGTATAATCAACACACTGGTGAGGTCAATGCTTAAGAACAACACGTATTTATTGTTGTACAAAACTACCTATTTAATCAAAAATACGCTTAGACTATTCACCCGGACCTATCTCATAAAATCTCTCCGTAAAACATACTTGATTGTAACACCTCACTCCTCAGCCCTCGAGACCTCGCGGGTGTCCAAATCCTCATTTTAAATCCCCATTCGCCCGCTCTATAAAAATCAATCCATAACCTGAATCCTGATCAACAAAGGGATGTGGGGTAAGCAGGATGATCTATCAAACTATGTAAATATAGGGAACAATGCGTAGAGGGGTGTGGTAGGGTGGCCAATAATAAAATTGTTATAAGAAATTGTGGTGTATTGTTATGTAATTTTTATTGGAACGGACCGTGATGTTGATTTTTGTTTTGGTAATTAACTAAGTATTAGTAGCATAAAGTCAGTGTGTTTAAAAACGAATGCGATTGTTCTGAACCTATCTTTGCCTATTCTCTTAAATGTGTTGTGGAATAATTCCGTAATAAGTTATGATAGATGTACATAAATATTAATTAGTTAGTTTTCTTTTATTTTATTCTTTTACTTATTACCTAATTAGTTAGTCTTTACTATATAATTTTCTGCCTTAATCTATGCAGCCCGTAATCATTTGCTTTAAATGTGGCCATACATTGCCTGTATATAACTAATATTGTAAGTTCAGTACATTTAACAATATTGATTTATTTTATAACACAAAAATATCCAAAAATGTATAATAGTTTCTAAAACCAAGCAGGAACATAATTTGTTCCTCCAACCTGATGCTAAACAGTTTATCATTAATTATTTTCCCAAGACTCTTCCGCAGAAGCCCCTAATTGATGTGCACCCTACTCTAAGCGCTGTAATCCTATGATTTGCGTGTTGTTAGTGGCACTCCGCGGCGCATCTCCATCACTATGGACTGCATGAGCTTAGTGGAGAAGGGACTTAAGTCATTATTTGTCGTTTTTATGGCCGTTTTCGACACTTTATGGCTTTAGGTAAGCTTGTAATGGAATTTGGTTTA
Organism: Eilema depressum; assembly: GCA_914767945.1. NCBI lineage: Eukaryota > Metazoa > Arthropoda > Insecta > Lepidoptera > Erebidae > Eilema > Eilema depressum. The sequence goes on from OU612040.1 coordinate 483,624, forward strand.
GTGGGTGGCTTTAGTTTTAAAACAAAACATGCAAGAGAGTATTTCTTTAGAGATACGAAAGTAGGTACTATTTTTTAACAATTCCTATAATTGAATCCTACTAATATTATAAATGTGAAAGTTTGTGAGAATGGATGTGTGGATGTGTGGATGTTTGTTACTCTTTCACGCATAAACGGCTGGACCGATTTGGTTGAAATTTGGTATGTATATAGGTTATACCCTGGATTAACATATAGGCTATATATAAGCGATGAACGGGATCAGAATCCCACGCGGGCGGAGCCGCGGGCAGCAGCTAGTTATTTATAAAAAACCGATGGCAAACGGATATCATAGCATGGAGTATGTTTGCAATTTGTGCACATCATGGAATCTATTTTATTACTCACTAGCTGTTACCCGCGGTTCCGCCCACGTGGATATCGGTTATCGCAACCAAACATAGCCTATGTCCTTTCCCATGGTTTAATCTATATTTGTACGAAATTTCATCAAAATCGGTTCAGTGGTTTAGGCGTGAAAGCGTAACAGACAGACAGAGTTACTTTCGCATTTATAATATTAGTACGGAGTATGGATATCCGTAAGTATGTATGGAAAGGGCAGACCGATGTGTATAAAATATTTAACTTCTATTTTCGTAGACTCTTATTAAAGTATATCTAACAAACAAACAAGTCATCAAAACAAAAGTTTTCATCAACAAAACATCTCAGAACCTTTCAAAAACAATCTCCTATCAATCCGAGTGTTTAAAACGTTCACAATCAGAAGCTGCTCCATCCATCAGCTCGCACAAGCGATCGTCTCACGCTCCGTGGAGCGCGTAATCTGAGAGTGGAATGATGAGGGAGCGACCTCCGGCTGGGGAGAGGTGTTTGGAGTGCATTGTACAGCTAGGATATAGAGGCTTTGGTGATGTTAATAGTAATCTTGATCAGTTAAGGTGATGGGAAAATTTGTGTATAGATTTGGATTGGGAAGAAAAAAAAGTTTGTTCAAAATAATTGTGTAAACTCATAGTTTTTGTGATTTCGGGACTTTTCGCGATTCATTATTAAGGAATATACTTTTTCCGACGGTCAAGTGGTGACCACGGATGCTGCAACGCATCTAAAACTTCGGCAAAAGTAAGTTCCATAATAATGAATCGCGAAAAGACCCGAAATCACAAAAACTGTTGAGAATTAGTATCAATTGTTACTGAATTGTATCGCTTTTAGCAAGATTTCCGTGGCCCAATTCAGTCGCACTTTTTAGATAGATAGATAGATAGATAATTCTTTATTGTACACCAATAGAGTTACAGTAGTACAAGTAGATAGCATGTTACACTTTTTCGCTGATATAACAGGTATATTTGACATGACATTGATAGACGAGGCTCTGATGCAGGTTTTGCTCTCGGAGTTGGGGTCAGAGGGTAGTCGCTTCAGTAAATTCGAAGATAAACAAAACTAATATAAAAGCCGTGGTCCGTTCTGTTACTCCTCACAGGAGAGCCGAGCCCGGAAACCAAAATGTAATTTTGAATGCAACCGGGGATTTTAGCTTGAATGATTATGACGATAATTACTAATTATTATTCATATTACATCTCCCAAGATGATAATTTCACAGCTTTGAATATTCTTTTGTGCTTGATCCCAGAAAAACTAAAAATAATAGGTATAAAATTGAATGAACTTTTGAAGCATTTATTATGCTAACTATTCAAATCGATTAAGAAAGAGAAGAGGTCGTTTCTCTTTTCTATTAATCGATTTGATTAATATAAAATACTAAATAAATCGCGAGAATAACTGTTTCAAATAGTTCAATGCGTAACATTATTGTCAATTTTCGACGACATCAGGTAGTTTTGTAGTGGAATAGCGCGATCTACCGAATATCTCATCTGTGTCTAATACGACAGTTTCCGACAACAGCCGACGGGCGTCGCGTCACCGACCCCCCGGCTCTCCCGCGGCAAACAATTCAATTATGTCCGCAAATGTATCGGAATGATTGTTCCCCTACATGTAAAGGTATGCACACATTGGAGCTGGTAAGAACTAAAAAGTTTATAAGAAAGGCTATATCAAATGCAAGCAAATTTACAGGTAAGTAGTAAAAAATGCAAAAATGCAAAAGTCCAAAACTAGTCTAAGTATAGAGCTTCGATATCGCCAATTGGTTGTGGAAATCAGATGGCAGTCGCTTCATGGAAAATATCGAAATCCAGCCAAATCTGCAGTTAAGATTAAGACTGGTAAAGCGGACCCCAGACTCCGAGGTCCGAAGCTTTCAAGCTTCGAATGCGACTGGGAATTAACGCTAGGCAGAAGAAGTCACCGAGTTGGAAAAAAGGCTCAGAGAATGATAATTAAATGCATGAAGAGCAACAAAATATTATGTGTACATTTGTATGCCGGACGACCCTAGTACCGTTTATCGGACGTGTTTTTAGCTTCCGTCGACCATATGTGTCCCAATATAAATGACAAGATTTGCTCAACCTAGGAAACAAACCCGGTGACTCACGATCATAACTAAATCTAAGTAAAAGTTTCATGTCCAATCAGTGAGCCAGTCAAACTCAATTGTTATTAAAAAAAAAAATCATAAATGTCGCTAACGAAAGCAGTTTGATTCTTACATCGGACGCTGTTATGGATTTTTCTGTCTGGAAATTCTCAGTGCCTTTAAATTGCCTGACTACGGTCTGCTCAGCCTATGACCACGGCCTGTATAACCAGCTCGAAACATCAGGTAATTCATAGGTTATGCATGTATATACCTATAACATGATCGCGTTAGTTCCCGCTAACATTATTGTAAATATTTCTAATTACATTTTTGACGTTTTGTAAGTCCCGTTTTGATGGTCTATACAGAATAATTGATTTTTGACTTGACTTGGACTTTAATTCTAATCTGTCTAAATTAATTTAACTTAAGACTTCAATGTATGGAATACCTATGCAATTGAAAATAAAACTAAAAAAGAACTTTTATACAAATTAAAACGCGTCGTGAAATTCCTCCGCATCGCATGCCTCTTGTGAAATCGATCAACTTCAGACAATATCGTGAAATATATTATAAATTAAACAACACTCAGAGTTTACAGCCGCCTCAGTGTCCCCAGACCCTAGCCCCGCTCCTCGCGGCCGGCTGAGCGGAATGGCGCACAGTTATTCGTAATTGCGTTCCTTACCGATTTGCCGCACTTGCCGCGACCGCTCAAGTGGACACCCAATTTAACAACAGAATTGGAATCTTTAATTTATTTTGTGGAATGATGATTTTTTTTATTATTCACCTTGCCTTATTAACCGACTTCAAAAAAGGAGGAGGTTCTCAATTCGGATGTTTCTATGTTTTTTTTTTTTTTTTTTATGTTTGTTCGCTCATAGCTCCGCCATGCGTAGACGGATTTGCAAAATTCTTTTTTTGTTCGAAAGTAGATTATTCCGAAATGGTCCCATTTAAATTTCGTAAAGATCTGATGATGGGTTTCCGAGATTAGACCAAGGAACTCTTCAAAAAATACCAGGCAATCAGCCGCGATTGCTGCAATCGCATATTATTGCAATGTCTCTGCCATTACACATCATAACACCACGCCTGAATCCTTTGAAAGGGTATGCAGAAGTGTTCAGAATATTCAGCTATAATTCCAGTGTATGCGTATTGCGTTGATTTTTTTAATTAAAAATTCTTAGTCAACGCGAAGCAACACACCTACTCCTGGGGTGCCGTTGGTGATGACCGACGGACAGCTTGCGCAAATAATAAGCGCGTTGCGGACACCCACACCGGTGAACACCGGCAACATGGCATGGCTCGCTGCACGGCCCGCTTCAGCGGACGTGACGGCGTTCATCGATGCTATATCCATTTACAAAGAGTGCGTTGGTGTTAGCGATGAGATAGCAGATTAAGGGTATGCCTATGCTGCTTACAGAACTAGCTGCCACCTGGTGGCAAGGCATCAAGCAGACCATACGCTGCTGGGATGACGACATACAAGTATTGCGTAATACCTACGGGGCACGGTTGCCACCGCACAAAGTATATATGCGTCTATTTGAAACCCACCAGGGGGATGAGTCTACAGAGGTATTCGTGTGCAGAGCGAGGGCTCTATTTAGTCAATTACCACTTAATACTCTTTCTGAGAGAAGCTAAGCTGAACCGACTATAATACTTTCACCGAAATGTTACATTTGACTCGCCGTATTGAAGAGATGTATAATGAAGGTCGCCACAGCGTACATAACCCAAGTCCTAAGGTACGCGAGCAGTTGAAAACACGGGCTGCGCATGTTACGGTCGCGGCTCCCGCGCCGACCGCTGTATGTAATACCTACTTCTACGTCTACATCGCTCGCGGTCGCCGAGAGTAGATTATCAAGGCCGCGTTGTACCTACTGCAAACAGTTTGGGCACCTACAGGACGCGTGTAGGAAGTTACTAGCGAGGCCTACAGACGAGAAAGATAAGTGCGATAGTGCGAAAAGTGTGCAACCGAATATTGTGTGCTACGGTTGTGGTGAAAAAGGTTATATTCCCGCGAATTATCCGAAGTGTAAAAATAATGTTAGCAATAATGTAAAACCTGCAACTGATGAATTGTATTCTTTTGACTGTGTGGACTCTGACTACTCGGAGCGAATGAGTTTGAGCTCGTGTAGTATCGAGAGATACGAGACCCAGCGAGGCAGGCCACTGCTGCGCATAGGTATTGAAACATTTGAAACCTATAGGGGTACCGCTGCTCGTAGAAGCTTGGCGGGTAGGTCGCTTTACGCTCTCCTTCAACGTATGGGGAAGGAGTTTCGTGAAGACAACTTCTCTATCAAACTCGCTGATGGTAAAGTTAGTCACGTTAGAGTGTTGCTAACTTACGTAAACATAAATCTCGTCGATTCATATATCGGAGCATTCGCTGCGAGTGATAGAGCCCTATTTTCTACCTGTGCATTGTAATATGAGTAATAAACGCGCGTGAGTCTTAAAAATGGTGTATTCATTACAATCTCAAATAATAATAATTCTAGAACACAAATGGCACTAAAAAGAAAGAAATAAAAATTTTTTGACAAAAAAAGAAACCGACTTCAAAATCCCTTTAAATAGATAGGAACTAAATAGAAAAAAATAATATCAAATGTAACAAATCAAATATAGAACAATTAACATAATTTAGCCTAACTTTAACCTTAACTTATAACAAATTACCAATTTTTGGAGTCGGTGCCAATCCCCTACGCGGCCTATTTTACACGACAGATATACAAACTACTAAACACATCAAAAATGAATGTAACGCAACTCTTTTATTAGTCTTATCAATCAATCAATCAAATCAATTAACCTATTGCAGTCCACTGCTGGACATAGGCCTCTCCCAATATGCACCACGTTTACCGATCCTCCGCCTTCTGCATCCAGTCCGTCCCAGCTACCTTTCGCAGGTCGTCGGTCCACCTGATTAGGGGCGTCCCACCCTCCGTTTTCCTTCTTTTCCTTTCTTTCATATTGTAATACATATGTACCTAATATAATATTTTCTCTTATATTATATGTTATAGCTATCGAGTTCTCTTGTTCCTATTTTCTTCCATTGATGGTCAAGATTTAAATGCTATTATTACATGTCGCTAACTTAATATACTATTTTTTTATCTAATTCGCTAAGAATTTAATTGATATCTAATATCAAGTCTGTTCTATATTAGATTAATATTCTAAGTAGGTATATACTACTAATATAATATTTAAACGCGAAAGTTTGTAAGTATGGATGGATGGAAGGAGGATGAAGTAAGGAAATAATATAAATCAGATCGGTGATATTTTTCTTGGCACCGACTCCAAAAATTGGTAATTTGTTATAAGTTAAGGTTAAAGTTAGGCTAAATTATGTTAATTGTTCTATATTTGATTTGTTACATTTGATATTATTTTTTTCTATTTAGTTCCTATCTATTTAAAGGGATTTTGAAGTCGGTTTCTTTTTTTGTCAAAAAATTTTTATATTATAGTTGCTGTCGCCCATGACTTCGCTGGCTTCAAATACACCTTTTCTACAACCCACAGAAAACTATCCCAGGAATGATGTGTAGCCTGTGTTCTTATTTAAGATTGTTTTTTTTTGTAGGACACGTCAATTTGACTTCATCTCGCCTGATGGAAATCATACTTGGCGAAATATGGGTTTCAATACACCTCTACCTACCCCTTCAGGGATAAACAGGTGTGAGTATATGTTATGTATGTTTGTCGTTATATACAAAAATACAAATCATTCGTCTTTATAATTTTAGTATAGATTGCCAGAAATCTACCACTTACCAGTCTTGACCTGGTGGCGCAGCGTGATCTTGCAGTCCTCCAGCAGTTGCTTCAGCGGCAGAGGCTCGTCGTGGAGGTCCAGGTCCAATACCTTCAGCATTTCTTCCGGCATCTTGAACTCCAAGATCTACGTAGACATAGAATCCATTACTGTACATCCATAATATGATCTATGACAACAAATGCAATAGGCATGGCGAACGATTTTGAAACTCTCTTCCGTAATGTAGATCAGATACAAATTTACTATTCACGTAAATACCTATATTTCGGTAATAAACTAAAGATTAACAAAGTTTCAAGCCATTTTTGTAACAAAAATTGAATAGTGCGGGAAAACAGCTCGCAGTGTCATGGCGTCGGCTCTGACGTCACGCCTAGGTAAACAAACGTCAAATGTGTCTAATTTGTATACGAAACACAGTGATGTTTCCCTAGGCGTGACATCATGCGCTGTGATTGGTGTTTCAATCAAAATGGCCGATGGCAGTATTTTCATATTTTATTTTATTGAAATTCTTATTAATCTCAATTTATTAAATAAAACTAAATCAGTATTTAAAATCTTTCTAATATGTATTTTCCCCTAAAATCATTAAATCTTTGATTTTTTGATATTGTCGCCATGCCTATTCTGTAAGCGCAACACGACGAGCTCAACGTTGCTACAACCTTAACAGAGATTATCATTGGTCGGCCTGGGTGACGTCACTGGGGATCGACCAATGGCAATCTATATCAGTGCTGTCACAACGTTGTGTTCTTCGTTGTGCGCTTACAAAATTGCATTGCTGCTCGTAAAATGAGGATTGTGTTCTAATATCCTGGTATTCTTCTCTTCCAGGATATAACAGCAAAGCAACAGACTTGGGTTTCAAATGCAAAAGAAGAAAATGCCTTTTTGGGCATTGAACGCAATTACTCCCCCCCCCCCCCCATGGCAGTCGTTACGGGTAGTTGGAGCCCTAAAAAATCCAAAAACAACGGTCTAACTGCAAAGCTTCGATATCACCTAATGTTAACATTGTGTTGGGGAGGTCAGATGACAATCACTTCACGGAAAAATATCGAGGTCTAGCCAAATACGTAGTTAAGACTGGTAAAGCGGACCCCAGACTCCCAGCTGAAAGCTTCGGATGCGACTGGGAATTAACGCTAGGATGAAGACTCTCCCCCCCGACCAAAAACGATCACTTATAGCTCATCATGATAGATAATAATAATAATAATAATATTCATTTATTTGCAAATGTAGGTTTAGAGTTGGTACATGTTTGTTACAAATGTGTCACTACATTTGGCCTTGCGGCATGCAAATGTTGAGATCCACAGATGTTGGTAGAAGAATTTTGTAATTTGTAGTGTACCTCTATTGCCGTGTTGGTTCCCGGTGGAATAGAACGTCTTATCGCATAATGGCCTTTTTTCGAAATGTCCTTTCTCAAATGTCCTTTCTCAAAATGTCCTTTTCCCAAAATGTCCTTTTCTCAAAATTGCCTTTTCGCGAAATGTCCTTTTCTCAAAATGTCCCTTTCTCAAAATATGTGCACTACAGGATTACAGTATTTATAGATGCTTAGTTATTTACTTATTAGTTTTTTTTATTAGGCTTTCTTGATGGTCATAAAAAAATGTGGGCTAATCCTGTAGTGCACATATTGAGAAAAGGACATTTCGCGAAAGGGATATTTTGAGAAAAGGACATTTTGAGAAAAGGACATTTCGCGAAAAGGACATTTTGGGAAAAGGACATTTGAGAAACGACATTAAGGACATTATGAGAAAGGACATTTCAAGAAAAGGACATTAGGCGATGAGACCGAATAGAATAGGACCACCCCATCTTCCTGTGGGTGTCGTAGAAGGCGACTAAGGGATAGGGCTGTTCTCCATCCGACGGTAAACATACAGCCCATACCACAGACGGCAATAGGCTCGCCCTCTATTATGTGGGACTCAAAATCTTTGTTGGCAAAATGTGTGTGTTAATACACTTCTGCAAACCGATTCGAGGCTTTACAAGCGTGGGTATATGTATGTATGATGTATATATACCTTCTCATTGCGATCGTTGACAGCGTGTACATAGTCCAGTAGCACGTCGATGACCCTGGCCAGGAACTCGCGCGTCTGGGCCTGTGAGTCTTCACGGTATGGCAGGATCGCTGCAAGAAGACAGAAGTTATAGGATCTGAGGTTAGCAGCAGTCAGGTCTTTTGATCTAGCCAGTGAAGAATGGTGAAGTTATGATGCCTAAGCTACATTCTATCATCGCACCTCTCGCCACAGGCAGGGAATTCATCCTCACACATTGCGTCCGGAAACGGTGCGCACTGTGTGGTATGAAAGGCACTTCATCCCACGCACACTCAAGCTGTGGAATGAACTCGCTGCGATGGTTTTCCCAAGCGACTACAATATGGGGTTTTTCAAGAAGGGCATTTGAAGGTTTATTCAGGGTCGGCAGCGCGAGTGTGACGCCCCTGGTGTTGCAAACGTTCATAGGTGACCACTTCCCATCAGGTGGGCTGTGTGCTTGTCTGCCACCTAAGTGGCATAAAAAAAAGTCCACTGGGTCCAGATGCTGGCAATGTTAAAAAGTAGGTAGTCTTCTGTCCGATCCTGTAACGCTCTAAGGCGGTGAGTAGGGTCTACCAGTGGGAAGACCACTCGTGTTGCACTCGTCCATAGGCCACGGTAACCACTTTCCATCAAGTGGGCCGTGTACTTGTCTGCGACCTAAGTGGTCTAAAAAAATCCTTTTTATTAGGTACTGTATTTTATCTTTGACGTTTTATAAGTTACTTTTATGGTCTATACAAAATACTTAAATGTTTTTTTATTTTATTTTACACTAGCTGACCCGGCGAACGTCGTACCGCCATATTTTCTGATCCCGTTCCCGCTGCATATCTCTAAATTTATCAGTGTTTCTCTACAATATTATGCATGTATTATAAATATAAACCTTCCTCTTGAATCACTCTATCTATTCTTCTCTCTATTTTTCTCTACTAAAAAAATCGCTTCAAAATCCGTTGCTAAAAGTTGCTTTGAAGATTTAAGTATAGGTACATAGGGACGGACAGACAGCGACAGCGACTTTGTTTTATAATATGTAGTGATGATGACTCCTCAGTACTTAAACCAAAGTTAAACCTGTAAGTATAATACCTATATTGTTTGACCAAGTTGGTTTTTGTACTATTAAGTTTGGAATATAACCAAACATTATACTTTGCTTCATAACTATGAACATTTTCTTAAACACCCATCATTTCCTTCATAACCCTCGCGCGCCGTCGAAATTGCGCCGTTACACACATCTGTGCGCGTAACCCTCCCCTACCGCGGGGTCTAGAGGACCACTGATTAAAAAGTCACTGCTTTTAATATCGCGCGCCCTCCGTCCAGGAATGTGTGGTGGTAGGAGGGACACATGTTCGGAAATTGTAGGACAGACTAATAAATATTAATTTGCTCGAAAGTGTAAAATAAATGCGAAATGAATGTCCATTTCGCATTTACAATTATTAGCAGTCACTCGGTATAAGTTAGTTTTAATTAGAGAAACGTGTCCGCGATACAAGGTGGGTGATACTGAGCCAGTGAATAATATAGAAAATGTTTCAAAAGTACGTAGCTATCTATAATCGAAATGAAAACTATTGGATCATTCCCGTGGATCATACCCCGGACAAACGAGGCCCTGGTGCGTGAATTGTTTTGTAATATTCTATGCTTGGTGAATTTGAGCTCGTCCACCGCAGTAGCAGCCCGTGCTATCCTCAAAAGTCACCCAAGAAATGTGTACTGCGTTTATAGAGCACATTTTGAGCACATTTTAAGTCCTAGATATATGTCCCGCGCTATAACACTGTTAACTACTAGGAATATTGTGTTACGAACGTTTTTTTCTTTATTTTTTAATTTATTCTTTAAGTCACACTTTTTTACACTCTCGTTCTCCGGGGTATTTCCTGCTCATCAATACTATTATAACCCGCGCCACGTATCCTGGACCTAAATCGTAAGACATACGAGGCTCTGACGCCCGCGCATTGCTTTGTAATAATCTATGCTTGGTGAATTTGAGTTCGTCTACCGCAGTAGCATCCCGTGCTATCGTCAAAAGTCACCTAAGAAATGTGTACTGCGCGTATAGGGCACATTTTGGGCACATTTTAGGTCCAAGATACGTGGCGCGGGTTATAACAACTAGGGGTTGCATTACACTCATTTTCAAGCTAACGTCATCATCAAATACAGTCTTAACCACCCAGTGACATAAGTGTGTACTTATTTTATTTGTGTCCTGAATTTATCTCCTTAAGCATTGTCACAGTACAATGTCGAACAATATTGTTCGCTAAGCACAGATGTGTCTGATTTATATCGTAAACTTTACCACACTGATGCGGCTAAAGCGTTTAAATTTGAACTTTATTACACGGTAATAAGCTATATATTTAAACAATGACAATTTTAGTTTTTATGTCTTTTGCAAGCTGACAACAATTTTTTATTATTTTTGGGTAAAATCTCTTCTTCTACATCCAAGAGACTATCACACTTGCATTCAAATCGGAGATCGGAGTCCACTTACTCCTTCTCATTCTCTTGATTCAGCTTATTATGGCTTTTATGGGAGCTACTGTCGTCTTACCAGACGTCTCTAACTTAAGCTTGCACCAGAACCTCATTCATTAATCAGTAGGTTTAGGTACCTTACAGGTGAGTTTCTTGACGGAGTCTTCTCAGGTCGAGGACGCGTTTCGAACCGGTGATTCATTTGCTAAACAAGTCTTTATTATTTTATTATTTTGACGTTTTGTAAGTGCCGTTTAAATGATGTATATAGAATAAGTTATTTTGGACTTTGAATTTAGTTGACTTTAATCCCAAAGACCTAGATTCCGCACACCTTCATCGACTTTTTCAGAAATGTTGGTCCGTATCTTCTAGAAATCTAGACTGCACTTCAGCTTTTACCATCTAGCGGGGTGCAGTCAATTGTCAATTTAAAAAAAAACTTATTTGAAGTTTGAAAATATTCAAAATCCAAAACAACAACATAAGAACTATATAAAAATATACATTGTCTGTACGTTTGGTATTGTTGTATATCCCATTGTGCGATGATCAGACAGGATATTGTTTGTGTGAAGGATTGCTTGCCCCTTGACTCGGATGGGAGATTAAAATGAGGGGCTTCCGCTCCACGAAGTTAGAAGAAATAATTTCCATGTTTTTGTTCTTAGAAATATAAAAATAAGTCGGTGTTTGTACCTGCCTGAGGACTGCAGGGATAGAAAAGAATAACATTGTCTTTGTATTGAACAATTATGCAGTGAAGACTGCATAATTGTTCAATACAAAGATACTTCTAATTATTGTATAATTGATGCGTGAACCAATTGTTGTCAATCTGGGTGTCGTCACTGTAACTTCTATTGATTTAACATCTAGGTATCCACACTTCTACCGGGATTATTTTTTATTTCATTTTTTTTGTAGAATTTGGGTGTCCTCCCATGTGGTGTAATACAAGGCGACTAAGGGATAGGGCTGTTTAACATCAGACAGATATATACCACATATATACAGCCACGACTCAGCCTAAACATGGCTCGAGCCAACAATAGTGCCTGGAAAACGGTAATAGGCTCACGCCCTATTACGTGGGACCTAATACAATGATTGGTGAAATGTGGGTGTTAATTCACCTCTGCCTAACCCTCTGGGGATAAAGGCGTGATTGTATGTATGTATTATTATCACTACTACTATTAGGGATATCCACTAATAACACTACTACTATAATAGCTCTATCTGTTATTCCAGACTATAACCTGTCCCTGTGCCAAAATTCAGCCAGATCCGTTCAGCTATTTGAGTGTAATTGGCGAACAAACATCCAAATATTAATTTCGCGACTAGCTAGTTCCCATAGACATCAAATGACACAGATCAACAGATATTTCATCTCGAGAGGGTGGCGGCGGGTGCGTTTGACGTGTGCAGATAAAGTCAGCGATGCGTGATGCTGGGGCCAGACAGATCTGTACCACTTCTAAGTGAGTTTCGATGTAGGGCGATGGGAACTTGCGGGATGTGGGTAAGTGTAAGTTTTAAGTACTTTTTCAACCCTTTATTGTATCTATCTGATTATAGGGAGCTTCTAGTAATTCATATGTTTCACACTTTTATTTTATAACTAGGGACCCGGGTCTTGGCTTCGCCCGGGAACAAATTCACAAAAGAATCGTAAATGTACTTTTCCCAAAACCGTTCATCACCTATTTTACCCTAGTAGTGAAATTTCCAAATATTCTTTGGTTCAATGTCAGTTGGGACAAGTAATTTTGTATTTATTGTATAATAATAAAGGTTTTAAAAACTATTTTCCTCTGCCTAACCTTCCGGGGATAAAGGCGTGATGTATCTGCAAAGATATTATATATAAAAAGAAGTAGATACGTTATTGCGCGAAAATCGTGAAGATTCGAAAACGAGTCAATTGGAACGTTTGCCTCTAGTACCGCGTGCCGAGCGGCGCCGGCCGGACGTTGAGCGGAAGTATCAGTGACTTATAAAAATAACGAAAATGCCATCGTATGTTTATAGACACTGCACGAACTATTACTCTAAAGTTAATACATCAAAAGGGATTTCATATCACATGGAAATAATACATATTTCGACTGATAAAGACCTAATTTCTGACTTTCATAATATTCAAGTTAAAATTGTCAGCACGAATTAAAAAGAGACAGTATGATATAATTTGGTGCGTGAACGACAAGGACGTGTGTGATCCGAACATAGATTAAAGTACAGATGAGATTATCGTAGGCATTAAACTCACTACATAAAGCCCGGTTTTCACTCTGATTAGGAAAATTGTGAGTGCTTAGCTGATTAGTAACTTTGTGAGTGCTTAGCTGATTAGTAACTTTGTGAGTGCTTACTAAATTTGTGAGTGTGAGTAGCGTCCAATACTGTTTAGGTGATGTGTTTAGTATGTGTTTATTGTGTATGCAAGCGACAACGATGGATGAAATATCGCGTTTGGTTCTTCTTCTTCACTATCCTAGCGTTAATCCCAGTCGCATCCGAAGCTTTCACCACGTACTCTGAGGTCCGCTTTATCTTATTCAGTCTAACTGCGGATTTGGTTGGACTTCGATATTTTACGTGCAGCGACTGCCATCTGACCTCCACAACCCAATAGCTAGGACACGACGGTATTATCCGTCCCTATAAAGCAATCCCACTGGGGAAGTACCTCCGCCTTAAAGAATACGGCGGTTAAATAACCTCGTGTTGTGATCCCGGCGATGAATAGGGTAGCCAGTGCTCACTGGAGAGGTTTTGTGCTGTCAGTGGAAAAACCAAAGGCTTGTCCGATTTATCTTTTGTGCTGATGGCACAGAATCTCTCTGTTCTTACAGGGTCGCTCAACAGAACGAGTGTAACTCACCTGGTGTTGCACTCGCCCATAGGCCACAGTGACCATTTACCATCAGGTGGGCCATGTGCTTGTCTGGGAACTAAGTAATATAAAACATTGCGATATTGGGCAATATCAAAGCATTGCTTAATGTGCTTCTCTGAGGCACGACCAGACCAATGCAAATGGGTACCCATACTCATGCATACAAATATTTGCACTGAGCGGGGATCGAACACGTGCCTCCTGCGTAGCGGCTGCGTTCACTACCACTACGCCACAGAGGCTGTCAATCGCGTTTGCATTTTATGGAAAACGGATCACTTAATCCCATCTTTTTTCTTTTTCTTTTTTTTTTAAAGAATATTAGCAACCGAAATTACTAATATTCCCGTTAACCCCTCCAACTAAACTAAATTGCTTGTGCTAGGAGTGGGTTCACGTCGGTAGTGTAATGGCCAGGATTCGAACCCGGGACCTCTCGATCGTAAGGCCGACTCCTTAACCACTAAGCTACCGACGACGCTTCAAATCATCCTCATCCTCTCCTTTCCTAATATAGGACAACATGTGCGCTGTGCAGGACTTAGATACTACCCGCATACGGTGCAGAATATTCCATCAAGAACCAAGCGGTTCGGCGACTCCTGCTTCTGCCGCTCCATTAAGGCCTGGAGTTCTTCACCAGTTCACGTGTTTCCCTCTTCCTACAGTCCCGCGTCCTTTAAGCGGGGCATGAAAAAGCATCTCATGAGGCCGTCAAGCTGATTGCCACCATTGTTACATGGTACGTGTCTATTATGGTGACCCTCTTTTCCGAGACTTTGCCTCCAGCTTACCATCAGACGAGGCGAAGTCAAATTGTATCATGGTACGTGTCTATAATGGTGACCCTCTTTTCCGAGGCTTTACCTCCAGCTTACCATCAGGCGAGGCGAAGTCAAATTGTAATATGGTACGTGTCTATAATGGTGACTCTCTTTTCCGAGGCTTTGCCTTCAGCTTACCATCAGGCGAGGTGAAGTCAAATTGTAACATGGTACGTGTCTATTATGGTGACCCTCTTTTCCGAGACTTTGCCTCCAGCTTACCATCAGGCGAGGTGAAGTCAAATTGTAACATGGTACGTGTCTATTATGGTGACCCTCTTTTCCGAGACTTTGCCTCCAGCTTACCATCAGGCGAGGCGAAGTCAAATTGTATCATGGTACGTGTCTATTATGGTGACCCTCTTTGCCGAGGCTTTGCCTCCAGCTTACCATCAGGCGAGGTGAAGTGAAATTGACGTGTCCTATCTAAAAAAAAAACTCTACGTAGATGATTTATACACGGGGCTAGCTACTATATCTACAAAGGCAACGAATGTCGAAGGTCAAAATCCCGAAAACCAATATTTTGAGACCTCTGTACTCAACGAAACCATCCACCTGTTTAGTAGATTGTACGGAGAAAGGCTACTCGCAAAAAAAATAGAACGTGGTTCTAATCACGCTACTCACAGTTTCACTCACACTCACACTCGCACTCGCACTCACATTTTTGTCCAAACGTGTTTTGTACTAATCACTAAGCAGCTACACTAATCACTCGCACTCACACTAATCAGAGTGTGGACGGCGCTAATCACGCTACTCGCACCCACACTCGCACTCACACTCACAATTTTCTGTCCAAACGTGTTTATTACTAATCACTAAGCACCTGCACTAAGCACTCGCACTCCCACTAATCAGAGTGTAAACCGGGCTTAATATTACCTCCCAATTTTAATTTGTTGTTTTTTATAATTGCCTACTAATACTATGTGGTTCAAGTAAGTTAATAAGTGCGAACTTCACTTCACTGGCTGGCGCAAAAGTAAAGACCCTATTTGGTTCGGCTATAACATTTTTTCTAAATTAGAAAACTAGATTTAGGTTTTTTTAAATGTATATTTGTACCATTAAATTTCGTACCATTAGGATTTAAAGATGATGTCTTTTAAATGGTGACCTCCAGAGTTGATACACATTTGAGCCCTATTTATGACATTTTGCATAACTTGCCGTAACACTTCCTGCGATATGTTCGTTATTTCTTGACGAATGTTTTCTTTTAGAGCTGCGAGAGTCTGTGGCTTGTTCACATACACCCGAGATTTCAAAAAACCCCAAAGAAAGAAGTCTGGACTGGTCAGATCGGGTGATCTTGCAGGCCAAGGCAAATCGCCAAAACGAGAGATAACTCGGCCTGGAAAAGCGTCCCTCACTAAGTCCATAGTGTCGCGCGCTGTGTGTGCCGTAGCGCCGTCTTGTTGAAACCAGATGTGCTCCAGCCCCAATTCGTCCAAACTGGGTATCAAAAACTCACGTAACATGGTTCTGTAGCGTTCTCCAGTGACAGTTATCGCATTGCCTCCAGCGTCTTCGAAAAAATAGGGTCCGATCACTCTGTCAACACAGATGCCACACCATACAGTAACTTTTAGTGGGTGTAGAGGTGTTTCTTGAATAATGCGCGGATTATCAGTGCCCCAGAACCGAGTATTCTGCTTATTGACATGCCCTGAGAGATGGAAATGCGCTTCGTCACTCATAACCAATTTTGAAGGAAAATCATCCTCTTCAAGGTTGAGGTTTATGACGCGCTGGCAGTAATCTAGACGAGCTCGGTGGTCAGCAGGCAGCAGCTGATGAGTCATTTGAGTTTTATACGGGAACATCTTTAAGTCTTTCACCAAAATACGCTGCAGGGTCCGTCTGGAAATGCCCAATTGCGTGGCACGTTGCCTCGTTGATGTTTCTGGACACTCTTCCACATCTTCGCGCACAGCATCGATATTTTCAGCTGAACGGCCTGTTCTTGGTCTCCCAGACTTAGGTCTATCCAATGTTGAGCCAGTTGCTTCAAGGCGTGTGGCAAAGCGTCGAATTGTGCGACCAATCGGTGCCGGACGGTGGGGAAACCGTCGACGAAATTCACGTTGTGTTCTTATCACTGATGAATTATTCCGTAAGAACATTGACACAATTATTCCACGTTCTTGGGGAGTAAAACGGTCCATGTTTATTTTCAGTGGCGCAAAGTGGCGCAAAAGTAGTGGCACTAAAGAAAATACCTTTATTTTTTTTATATGAAATTTTCTGTCATTCTGTTGTTGAAAATTGTGTAGTGAACAAATGTAAAATACACTGAAAATAAACATGGACCGTTTTACTCCCCAAGAACGTGGAATAATTGTGTCAAACGCTTTTCCAGGCCGAGTTATCTCTCGTTTTGGCGATTTGCCTTGGCCTGCAAGATCACCCGATCTGACCAGTCCAGACTTCTTTCTTTGGGGTTTTTTGAAATCTCGGGTGTATGTGAACAAGCCACAGACTCTCGCAGCTCTAAAAGAAAACATTCGTCAAGAAATAACGAACATATCGCAGGAAGTGTTACGGCAAGTTATGCAAAATGTCATAAATAGGGCTCAAATGTGTATCAACTCTGGAGGTCACCATTTAAAAGACATCATCTTTAAATCCTAATGGTACGAAATTTAATGGTACAAATATACATTTAAAAAAACCTAAATCTAGTTTTCTAATTTAGAAAAAATGTTATAGCCGAACCAAATAGGGTCTTTACTTTTGCGCCACCCAGTATAACCCCGCGTTTACATACTGCCGCTCGCATTGCTCATCGTGTTGCCAGAAATATTCGCGCGATTAATGCCCTAGCATTCACACACTCCCATCATCGCGTTGGTCCGCATTACAGTATTCGCCCTGCAACGGAGACGGACGTAAACGTATGGAGGACAACGCTGTAGCAGTGTACGCAATAAGCTTTTACAGCATAGCGAATTAATTAAATAGATTATTAATAAAAACTATCACTTTCAACTACTATACACTTTCCGTAGATCGATATAAATATTTTTAAAAGTAAATATTCGAGGAGCAATAACGAAAGTCGTGTTTTATTTAGCTTAGCGCCATCTAGCGGTCTCGTATAGTTCATCGCGCTAGTATTTGCGCAACATACGCGGCAGTACTCGCGGCATGACGAATATACCATTCACACCACGTCTCTGCCCACTTCTCTCGCCACTTCCCTCGCTCTGCCGCGAGTATGTAACCGCAGCTTTATACATACAAACCTTCCTCTTGAGTCACTCTATCTATTGAAAAAAACCGCTTCAAAATCCGTTGCGTAGTTTTGAAGATTTAAGCATACATAGGGACGGACAAACAGCGACAGCGACTTTGTTTTATAAATATGTAGAAGAAGAAGATCTATTGATTAATTTTTGTTTTTCTAGCTTGAACCTACTACCTCTTGATCGCAAGGGTGACACTTTAAGTACAAGACTATCGTCATCCGAAAATATGCAATGCGTCCCATTCATACTACTAACAGTTATTATAGAATCCCAAACATATCTGCTGACCCCTCTACGAGATTTAACATTACAATCTATTAAGAGCCACTTACGTCAGTTTCAGCTATAACTTACACTGCCAAAACAATATCAACTCAATACCTATCGCATTAAAGTCCAGAATGACTTAATTCGAAAACAACTTCCAACTACCCTCTTTGTACAACAGAATTTTAAGACTTATTGCTCTTGATATAAAGTCTACTTTCCCTTGTGTCAACAACAAAAGGTTTTAAGTACCCTCACAGTATTTGCGAAGCATTACATCGCATTCCAGATGTTATATTTAGACAAATATATATCGTATTTCTTGTCACGCGAATTTGAACCTTATCTCTTTGGAATAAGAGTTGAGTAGGGTGAAAATATAGGTTTGTTGTAGGGTTGTGTTGTGACGTCACAAGCCGATTGTCACTGACTGTGCTTTTAGTGCGAAGTGTAAATATGAGTTAATGTTGTAAGCCTGAGTGTCTGTTTGTTACAGCTTCAAATGCTTCAGGACTGTTTGAGGATGCTTAAGTTAATAGCGACTCTAGTATGGTGGTATTAGAGTATAGAGTGGTTTGCACGATGATTCTTTTTACACTACTTAGGTCGCAGTCAAGCAAACGGCCCTCCTGATGGTAAGTGGTTACCGTGGCCTATGGGCGAATGCAAAACCAGGGGAGTCACAATCGTGCTGCCGATCCTATGAACAGAGAGATTCTGTGCCGTCAGTGCAAAAGATAAGTGGGACAAAGACTTTGGTTTTCCCACTGACAGCATAAAACCTCTCCAGTGAGCTCTGGCTACCCTACTCACCGTCGGAAACACAACACGAGGTTATTAAGCCAGGGTCTTACCGCGGACCTAATATTTAAAAAAAAAACTTGCAAGGTTTGACCTTCTCAAACTTTCAACAAAATCCTTAAAGAATAAAGACTTGGAGAGTATTCTCGGCCCCACGCAGTGAAATAATACAGCTCTATATCATTTCAATTAGCCGGGGGTCTGCGAGGCCCCGCGTCAGTAAATACCCATAGACGAGACAAGTTGATCCGCGGCCCGAGCGCGTAATGATGGAGAATTAGGTGGAAGCCCTTATTTGTGAGAGCACTGGGTTGCAGGCGAGGGGTTGAAAAGTATGGCAGGGGCATTTTTGGACTAATATTTTTTTTTGTGACGCGATTTTTAAGTATCGGTGGGTTAATGGTTATGGGAGTTAAACCATTAGGACTGAGAGGTTTGAATTATAGTTTTTATTAAGTTAGTTAATGATCAACACTACACACTATAATTAATAAAATAAACTAAATTAAATACATAAAATATTTACATACATAATGCGTCGTGAAATTCCTCCACATCGTCACCGACCGGTAACGTTCCCAGAAGGCTGGCAGCATTGCCACGTTGAATGGCAATGCTTATTCTCTGTGCAAGATAATAACCAGCCTTCTGGTCACGCGTAGCGTCGATCAGCCGCTTTGTTAAATCTTTGTAATTAATGATTAGATAGTTAATAATAGAGGGCCCTGTTGCACGACCCACGCGAATCCACTCCTAACATAAAACAATTTCGCTTAGCTGAAGGGGTTAAGGGAAATAGTTATTGGTAATTTCAGTTCGGATAATAATATTTTTTTTTAGAAAATAGCGTCTTTATTCAGCAAGGGTCATAAGAAGCGGTTACCTACTTCTAAATTTACGAGTAGGTAGGTATGTGTTATCACACATGTGATATCTTACTTTAAAATAAAATTTCCAGCCATTAAACTTTGTTTTTATAGGAAACGCGTAATTTGTTGGAAATCAATTTCAGAAAATCACGCGTGTATTTCCAAATATTGTGATTAAAATTCTTTTCCAAAAACTTATATTATGTCCCAGATTCGTTTGAATTCGTTTTGAGCGCTGCGGTCAAACTGAAGAAATATTTATAAAGTTTTAAATGCAATAGGTGTTAGAGCGTTTTCACATTGTCCGACAGTGTCTCACAGTGACAGGACGCTGAACCGATATCAGGAGGAAGTCACTTTCACATTGTCCGGCCCGATACCGGGTATCGGAGCCGACACCGCTGTGGTAGCCCGATATCGGATCATTGAATATGACTCATAATAACTACAAATTTCACACAGAGACTAAAAAAGCGACTGCAAGCGACCTTAATGACTTATTTATTGATTTATGTTTAGTGTGCAATAAAGAGTATTTATCTTATCTTATCTTATCTTAATGACATTTACCTAATCACGTGTCTTGTCACGTTAATAGATGATGCTGATCACGAATATAAGAAAAAAATTCGATTCTATATCATGTCAATAAGGTCGAAAATTGCTTGCACTAGGAAATAGTAAATCAGCGATTTTTTTTAATAATAATAATAATAATAAATATTTTTTATATTTTTAAATAGGTAGATGTTTTTTATATATATTTAAAAATGTAATTTACAAGTTTTTAAAGCGAATAAAGAGTAATAATAATAATAATATTTATTTATTCGCATGTCTTTTTTTTCTTTTTTCTTTTTTCGAATATTTTATCGGATATGTGTGAAAACAGCACTGTATCGGATATCGGCTATCGTTGTCCGACACCGATATCGGATATCGGATATCGGATATCGGACAATGTGAAAACGCTCTATGTCTAATACAAAAAGAATCCATCTCTATACTTACCGTCCCACTCACACAAAATAACTAAAAGAAAAAAAAATATTCTATCTCATTCTCAATCCCTTAAACCCAATAGTCTATCAATTGTACCAAGAAGCATCGCGGCATGCCCCCCTGCCCCTGACGGCAATATGGGGCTTTAATACCGAGATATTTATATAGATGGCGCCACTGGCGTTATTAATGGCGGGCTTTAGGTGACGGTTATACAGGTTGGATTTTTCGGTATAATTTGTGTTTGTTTAATGGTGGAAAAAGACAGTGATTTTGTATGAGTTATTTTTTGACTGTATGTATGTGTTATTGTGAGGTTATTTATACCATTTAGGAGGCAAATAAGCACACCATTAAGACCTGGAATTCCTTACCAGCTCACGTGTTTCCCTCTTCCTACAATCCCGGGTCCATTAAGCGGGGCGTGAACGCGTGAAAAAGCATCTGATGAGGCCGTCAAGCTGAGTGCCACTATTGTAACATCGTACGTATCTATAATGGTGATCCTCTTTTTCCAGAACTTTGCCTTCAGCTTACCATCAGGTGAGGCGAAGTCAAATTGACGTGTCCTATATATAAGAAAAACTCTAATGGCGTGCGGTTACCGTGGCTCAGGATGTCCAGCGGCGTCACACTCGTGTTGCCGATCCTGAAGAAACCTTCTAATGCCCTTCTTGAAGAACCCCAAGTGGGTAATATGGGGTTTATCAAGAACTTCTGGGGTTCATACCAACCAAACCTACAAGCCACTGCTGACTGACTTTCCTCTCGGATTGCGTAGTCAGATTATTTATTAAGATTCGGCAGATTATAATATGGGCCACCCCATCTTCTCCCAAGCGGTGTCGTACAAGGCGACTAAGGGCTTTTGAACATCAGACAGATATATACAGCCCAGACTCAGCCTATACATGACTCGAGTCAACAATAGTACCCGGAAAACGGCAATAGACTCACCCCCTATTACGTGGGACTTAATACAATGATTGATGAAATGTGGCTGTTAATTCACCTCTGCCTAACCCTCCGGGGATAAAGGCGTGATTGTATGTATGTAGCTTAATGCTCAAGTCGACTTTACAATTGAGAGGTTTGAATTCGAATCTCGGCCATTAAACTACTATTTATACTTGTTTGTAATCTTAGTGGGAATAAACAAATACTCGTGTCTAAGATGGGTAGCAAAATATTTGGCTAGCAAAACCGACGCGTAGGAATTCATTATTTACATTTTAACCCTCGCATCGTTGGCGTATGCCAAATATAGGGTTGTCAAACGTGCCGTTTATTTTTTCTCTTATTTTTCCCATACGTTTATATATTCCCATACACGTGTAAATCGGAGAAACTCATGAGTGCCTCTGAGGACGCCCTCAGGGTGGCTGCGCACTGTCCAACACAAAAAAAAATACAATTTTTTTGCAATTTTTTTGTTGTCAAATATGATAACCACAAAGGAGATGGGGAGGCTTTCATACATTCTTGGGCCAAAAATGTAATAAGATGAGGGTGGTATCAATTAAGAGCATATAAATTATTAAACCATCCCTGAAAATTCTGCAGATTTTGGATATCTGAGAGCAGAGTTATAAGAGATTTAGTAAAAGTGAGGTTATGCAAGAAATTGACATTTTAGAACTGTGATTTCTGTGGTGTTTTAATAGAAAGTGGTCATTTTTTTTATCTTAAAATACTTTTAAATTGTACTGTATTATATTTCACTCAGGGACAATGTACGAAAACTTACAAAGAGATTTTAAAGATATGGAGTACAAGGATGTTATGTTAAAAAAAAACACTTTAAATAATAATTATTTTTTATTCTTCTTCAATAATAATTAAAGTATTGTCTAAGAAGTGCGCAGGTGGAAATATATTACCTTATTTACTTCATTTTCTATGCCACAATTCACACAGAGATCCATGTCAAAATCCAAAATACCGAGCAAAACTCAAACAAGTAAACAAGTTTATCATTGTACTCTAAGGTAACCAGGAGCAAGCTGAGAAGTCCGTAATGAGAAATCACTGTTATGGGAATATAATCAAGAAATCAACTGGAAATACTCAAAACGCAGAAGTCAATTGATCATTGGATTTAAACCAATAAACTGATACAGCATACTGATATAGCATACTTTTGTACATATTTTATAAACAATTGTATATCCCATAAGCCGTGTAAATATACAATTTTTCGATAAAACAATTAATTTTGAAGATTGAATAAATAAACTGATTGACTGAAAATGGAGCTGTCAGCTGTCACAGCTTAAAAATACAGTTGATAAACACAAGAAATAATTAATCGATTAACGGAAATCGATTCAGAATTTATTTTTATTACACTATTATTTGGTATTTTAAATGGTTATTATTATTATAATGATTAAGTTTTGTTCACTCTGATTGATTTAATATCAAATTGTGATGCAAGTGTTTTAATACGCAATATTGTTTAAATAATTTTTAGTAATCGATATTTTATTTTGCTAGTGGAATAAACTTAGTTTTAAGATTACTCGTCTTCCAGACTTTCAATTGAGCTGGTTTTTTAATATTTTGAAATAGAAAAAAATACCGCTTTTTTTAAGTCATATCTCAACTCATTACAATTTTGGCCCAGAAGTCCCCGTCTCCTTTGAACCCTACGCCGCAGTAAGGTACTAACAAAAACTGTAGCTAAAAAATAGGCATACCAAATGATTACTTTATGCATAAATCATCAGGTTTTATAACTCTATGCCAACTAAAGTATTAAAGTAATCAAATAGGTCTTCTATTTCGTTCAGACTTGATTGTAAACTGCCTGCTGTTATTTTTATTTTGTTTATTAAGCTATTGCATAGCTTCTATCGCGGGCCTTGAGCGTGGAGACCGAATCCAGAAATTCCGTAACGAAAAAACCGACCGATCCGACCGATTTCGGAGCAGCTCGGCTTGATTCGTGCGAGCTCGGAGTGGGGGGATAATTGCATAAGTTGATAAAAAATGCCATGCAATAGCTTTACCGCGGCAGTCCCCGAGTGCCACACGTCTTTTTTTCTATTTCAAACTACTTAATTATTAATTTTATATCTTTAGCTGTGTCCGAATTATAATTACTGGCTAAATCCCGTTACGTTAATGGTTGCTTGTATAGTATAAATTTAAGGGAGAAAACTGGTATCTTTAATAAAGGCTACTCTACGCTCCTAGCTAAGGTACCAGTTACGATTTTTTTTTGTGTAACCAAAACCAATTCCTGTAACTGTAGATACTATTTCTTATTGTATTCTATATTGTTTTGCGTGAATAATAGTACATTATGGTACAACTGTGTAAAGTTGGTGATTACCGCTGAGGCCCCATTGAGAGCCGAGGAAGGTAATCATCAATACACACGTGTGGCATACGACTTTTTACAACACACGCGCTCATAAAATTGATATTATTTCACCGCAGTTAGGCACGTAATGATACCTATTATCAAACTGTGAATTTTTCATTGCTATTATTCACAAGTGAGTTATAGATTTTTTTTTAAATTTTGTAGGTTAAGTTGCTTTGTTCTTAAAAAAGTTTCGATATAAAAAAGATCGTGTTATATAAAATGATTGACCGTGTGACAGCCCTAACCCTTACCCGCCTCGTGCCGGGGTACTTTCGTCCCGTCGTCGGCATGCCCGGAATGCCCCCTCCGCCGATTAGTCGCAATATCGCACGCCAGTGCAGCGCGGACGCAGCTGCGAGTGCACCCGATGTCAGGAATTTAATTACAACTCCCTCCGCGCGTATGGTATGTTATTAATTGAGGGTAGGTCGGTTTTTTAAGTACACAATGTAGTGGTGGAGTTTGTTTTTCAGTTATATTATCTGGTATGAAAAAGACTTTTTTTATTTTTGTCGAAGCTCTAGTCCGTACTGTTACTGGATTATTTATTTTTAACCGACTTCAAAAAAGAATGAAGTTATATAATCGACGTTAATATACAATTCTTGTATTGTTTGTGTATATTGTTGAAAACCGCAATGTAAGAATTTTTTTCAACAATCCACTCTTTTGAAGTCTAGGGGTCCCGGGTTCGAATCCTGGCCATTACACTCCCGACGTGAGCCCTCTCCTAACACAAGCTATTTAGCTTAGCAGGAAGGTTAAAGGAAATATTAATGATTTCGGTTACCTACTTAATATTCTGCTGTTACCACTTTAGATGACCCTTATTCTCAGAAGACTTCTGACTTCTTCTTCTTTATCTGTGGTGACAGCCTCCGTGGCGTAGCGGTAGTGAACGCGGCCGCTACGCAGGAGGCGCGGGTTCGATCCCCGCTCAGTGCAAATATTTGTGTGCATTAAATATGGGTATTTGCATTGGTCTGGTCGTGCCTCGGAGAGCACGTTAAGCCGTCGGTCCCGGTTGCCATAAGAACATCTATGGCAGTCGTTACGGGTAGTTGGTGCCCTAAAAAGTCCAAAAACAACGGTCTAGCTGCAAAGCTTCGATATCTCCTAATGTTAACATTGGGTCGTGGAGGTCAGATGGCAATCGCTTCACGGAAAATATCGAGGTCTAGCCAAATCTGTAGCTATGACTGGTAAAAGCGGACCCCAGACTCCGAGCTGAAAGCTTCGGATGCGACTGGGAATTAACGCTAGGAGGAAGATCTGCGGTATTTTTTTTCTATCTGTATGTCAATGTATATAAGGTACTTATTTTTATTTACAAAATTGACATTTCATGTATCAGCGTGTTGTATCTTATAAACCGCAATAGTTAGACAACTAAAATATATGACAGCATCTTCCTTCCACTATCATCTACAATCTAACAGGAAATGTAACAGTTTCACAGATGATCTACCCCTATGGGTCGTGAGGGGGCGTCATCTCCGCTCCGGAAGGATCTCTCCGGCCGCGGGTGATAAGGGACACGTGCGGGTAAACTATAACGAGTTTGGAGACTGTCATTGTGAAGATCTCAGAATGGTTTGTATTTACCACTAGACTAGCTGACCCCGCGAACTTCGTACCGCCTAACAGCCGATTCTTTAATTATTTAGTATTCTTTTTTTGCTTTTTCAAGCAATTTTTAAAATTTGTTTCTGAGTAGGAACCATCCTCGTACTTCAAGGAATATTCTAAAAAAGAATTAGTGAAATCAGTTCAGCTGTTTTCGAGATTTGCGCTTAGCAACACATTCAACGATTCATTTTTAACCGACTTCTAAAAAGGAGAAGGTTCTCAATTCGGATGTTTTGTTTTTTATGTTTTTACGCTCATAGCTCTGTCATGCGTAAACGGATTTGCACAATTATTTTTTTATATTATAGACTAGCTTTTGCCCGCGGCTCCGCCCGCGTGGATGTCGGTTATCGCGACCAAACATAGCCTATGTCCTTTCCCAAGGTCTAATCTACCCCTATACCAAATTTCATCAAAATCGGTTCAGCGGTTTAGTCGTAAAAGTGAGACAGACAGACAGACAGAGTTACTTTCGCATTTATAATATTATAGTAGGGATGATGCCTGCGTACCGATACCGCTCCCATGACCCATAGGAACATAATTCCCAGGATAAAAAGTACCACATAGTCTGTATGTTTTGTCAAACCGTTGTATAGCCTACCTCTCGTAACATTGCTCCTATGGCATTAATTATACAAGAGAAAACACAAGCCATAATCAAAATAAAATCTCTGCTATGGTTTTTCCAAGCGTTGACTAAGCGTTTTTAGGGTTCTGTAGCCAAATGGCAAAAAACGGAACCCTTCTAGATTCGTCATGTCTGTCCGTCCGTATGTCACAGCCACTTTTCTCCGAAACTATGAGACCTATGCTGTTGAAACTTGGTAAGAAGATGTATTCTGTGGACCGCGTTAAGAATTTCACACAAAAATAAAAAAAAGCATTAAATTTTGGGGTCCCCAACTGAAACTCAAGATTTTTTTTTTCATCAAACCCATACGTGTGGGGTATCTAGATATAGAGGTAATAGATAGATCTTTAAAAATGCTATTGAGGTTTCTAACATATTTTTTTTCTAAACTGAATAGTTTGCGCGAGAGACACTTCCAAAGTGGAAAAATGTGCCCCCTCCCCCCTCTAACTTCTAAAATAAGAGAATGATAAATCTAAAAAAAATATATAATGTAAATTCCACTAAAAATTGATTCGAATGAGATCCAGTCAGTAGTTTTTTTTAATACGTCATAAACCGCAATTTTCGCATTTGCTACTACGGAACCCTTCATGGGCGAGTCCGACTCGCACTTGGCCGATTTTATTTCAAGTGTGACGCTCCTGGTGTTGCACACGTCCATAGGTAATGGCAACCATCTTTCCATCAGTTGAATCGTATGCTTGTCTATCATCTAACATCTAAGTGGTATAGGTATAATTAAAAAAAAACGGTTTTCCTCCAATTCTGCCTTGATCATTTCTCACGCTTTATACCTTTTCTATATAATTCTCGCCTAATATACAGTAATTAATCTTGTGACTAGCTCTCCACGCATACAGTGACGTCACTGTACGTCAATTAATTAAAATCTAAAGTTAAAAGTGGTGTTAGGAGTTAAACCGTGTTGTAGGGTGAATTGATTACTGTACGGATTAGTTCATTCATTCATTCGTTCAGATTGGTGAAGTTATTGTGTAGAATGGATTGATGATTGCTTCTTGTATAGGTTGAAAATATTTCAGTATGCAATTTTGAATGTACGATTCGAAGACAAAAAATGTAGATCAAAAAAGTGCATGCTACGGCGTAGACCTTGCTACGTCGTAGACTTATGCTACGGCGTAGTCATTCATCATGATTGCGTTACACCTTCGCTTATTTTTTTTTTTTTTTTTTTATACTTCTTAGGTCGCAGACAAGTACACAGCCCTCCTGATGGTAAGTGATTACCGTGGCCTATGGGCGAGTGCAACATATGCAACAAAATATGATGTGTGTGTGTGTGTATTTTTCGTCTATATTGAGAGTGACTGCCATCTGACCTCCCAGCCTGAGTTATGGTTAATGGCCACCACTGACAGAGTTGGTCAGGTCACCCATATAGGTCTTCTGATGATGATGGCACTTGGTGGAACTTGCTACACATATTGAATAAATCACTTGTACTTTTTCACAATTATTTATTTGAACTTTACCGGTTTCGCCTTACGGCATTCTCAAAGGTTTACAATGGTTTAAACTATAAAAAACTACAATATTTTATGTGTAGGTACTTTTAAAAAAAAGTATACCAGCTTCAACTTTTTTCCCAACATTTGGGGAAATAGTTTTTTTTTATATAGGACACGTCAATTTGACTTCGCCTTGCCTGATGGTAAGCTGAGGGCAAAGTCTTGGAAATATCATCATTATAGACACCTACCATGCTACAATGGTGGCACTCAGCTTGACGGCCTCATCAGATGCTTTTTCACGCCCCGCTTAAAGGACCCGGGACTGTAGGAGGAGGGAAACACGTGAACTGGTAAGGAATTCCAGGTCTTAATAGTGCGGCAGAAGAAGGAGTCACCGAACCGCTTGGTTCTTGATGGAATATTCTGCACCGTATGCGGGTGACATCTATTTAAATTAAAGGAATTAAAGTAAGCAGTTACTCACAGTCGTAGTACAGGTTACCGACGGCCGACGTCAGCTTGGGAGTGCCCTGTCCTGATAGCGACGCCATTCTCTCGCCCTGTACACAAACACACACATTAAGACCCTCACAAGGTCATACAAACATACACATACACATACACATACAACCTGTAACGGGAAAAACGCAAGATAGATATCGCTATTAGTATATCGAATTATGTATATCATCATCATCATCACTACATATTATAAAACAAAGTCGCTGTCGCTGTCTGTCCGTCCCTATGTATGCTTAAATCTTCAAAACTACGCAACGGATTTTGAAGCGGTTTTTTTTAATAGGTAGAGTGATTCAAGAGGAAGGTTTATATGTATAATATTGTAGAGAAACACTGATAAATTTAGGGATATGCAGGGGAAACGGGCTCAGAATAACACGCGGGCGGAAATTGTGTCGGTACGAAGTTCGCCGGGTCAGCTTTAATAATAATATATAACTGAAGGTTTTGTTCATCGGTCTAGCTGCAAAGCTTCGATATCGCCTAATGTTAACATTGGGTTGTGGAGGTCAGATGGCAATCGCTTCACGGAAATATCGAGGTCTAGCCAAATCCGTAGTTAAGACTGGTAAAGCGGACCCCAGACTCCGAGCTGAAAGCTTCGGATGCGACTGGGAATTAACGCTGGGATGAAGAAGAACTGAAGGTTTTGTTTGTAAGGACACGTATCTTGGACCTAAATCGCGAGACAAACGAGGCTCTGTCGCCCGCGGATTGCTTTGTAATAATCTATGCTTGGTGAATTTGAGCTCGTCCACCGCAGTAGCACCCCGTGCTATCCTCAAAAGTCACCCAAGTAACGTGTACTGCGCGTATAGAGCACATTTTAGGTCCAAGATATGAACAATACTAATATCTGAAACGACTTGTGCGCTTTGAAAGACTTTTTTTGCTATTTATAATAGCCTAATTCTTGTGAAAGGTTATATAGGCTATATAATGGGTTAGTACCCACTGGTCCCTTGGTATTCGTCCCCAGTGCCCATTCGTCCCTTCATAATTTTGAGGGGCCCACTCGACCCCTGCGGCCTGACCATAAACCTTAAAACAGGTCAATAATTGAACTGCTGTCATTTTACCAACTGCAAATGTCACTTTATAATGTCATATAAATATAATAGGATTACAAAGTGACATTTGCAGTCTGTAGAATGACAGCAGTTCAATTATTGACCTGTTTAAAGAGTTCATGGTATGTGCCCTGCTCTTATAAGCCGAGCAAAAAATAATTAAATATTCTAGAGTATTCTACATAGCGCTATCTAGACCCATATTAAGCATAGCTTAGCTAGCTTGTGTTATGGGATCTAGAATAAACATAAGAAAGCGGATAAACATGAGAAAGTGTACGGCTTTGCGATTCGGTGGAATCAAACCGGTGAAACCGTGAGGCACAGCCAGTTAATAATAAAACTGTGCCCCGTGTTCCAGAACTATACTTAATCATGAATCTAGATTTTGATTCACAGGTTATTATCAATGACAATCTGAATGAATGACGAAGATTGACAAGTCTTTTGACTATATAACAGTCATCAATGTATACTTATAAGCCGGTACTCCTGCTGTATAAAGACAAGGCCTTGGCACAGGCTTTCTACTCGGAGTTAGGGGGTCAGACGATAGTTATACTGTCGTCAAGTCTTGCGTTTCTCCTGTTACAGGTTGAGTATAGTTATAAGACTTATGTAAGCGCGATTCCAAGAGATATTCATGCATGGGGTCATCCCCCTTCCCTCCCCCCCCCCCCCCTCCCTCCCTCCAGAGCCTGACGAAGCAGTTATACCATAAATTACTGTATAACTCTTAAAAAGCGCGCTAAAATGTCATTTTGAAAATGACCATAGACAAAGAAAGTCCTTTTTTTAAACTATTGTTAAAAATAGCACCCATTTAGTATTGATTACGAAACTTACTTATTTAAAATTAAATCTAACGTTACTCGTAAATATTCTAAACATAATTTAGAAATAAAATAATAAAAATATTTAGCATGCAAAAATCTACACCAAAACCATGCAATATAAAAAAAAAGAATCAGCATTCATTAAAGAACAAAGAGTATGAATCCAATATGGCGGATCAAACAAGATGGCTGCTAATATGATCATTTCAACGAACCAACTGTATATGCTCAGCTATTTGCTTGCAGTAGGAAAAAAAGCCGTCCAGACTCAGCTTTGACATAACTAGAAACTTCTAGGAAGTTCTGTGAACAGAAAGAAATAGATCGTTAATGATTCTGACAGGGCGCCATCTTTAAAAAATAAATTTCTCATTGTAAGTCAAGTTGCACACATTATTTATTGAAAATCACTTTAAGCTATATTTTAAAAGTGATTCATAATGAAATATAATTATTTTAATTTCTATTACTTTATCAAAAGATAATGTAATGAGAGATGTGTCTAAAAATAAATATAAAATTAATACATATATCTACTCTATGAATGATTTTTTTTTAATTTGTCTTACCTTAGCTCTGTCGCAGTGTTGCACTACTTATAACAAATATTTTTCGTCGAAAAACAAATTAAAATATGTCGTTGAGAAAAAATATAGCCAAAATCTGAATTAGAATTTCTCATAAATGAAGAATTAAGATCTTTCTTTGAATATTAGGACTCAACACACGGTGTTATTCAGTCAAGAGTTCAGACAGACTGAAACGGGGTTTTCAGGAGCTAGCCTTTCAGGGGTTGGCGCATGCGTGGTGAAAAGGTCGTGGGGGTGACATTTAGGCTGTTGAGGGGTGGGGGAACTGGTCAATAACGGTAACCAGGTCATTGGTGGGCGTCGCCGGTATCTGGTGTTGGCAGAACTGTACTTTTACGGTTGGTGGAGTAAAGGATCTCGAGTACTTGCGAGAAATTAGAGACGGATGATGAATTACTAATTTATGGAGTGCTAAGACTTGTAAAACCATTTAGAATTGCGACAATTTATTATATGGAATGATGTCCTTGCTGTGGTTTTCTGAAGCGACTACATTATGGGGTTCTACATTATGGGTTATATGGGGTTCTTCAACCACTTCCTATCAGGTGGATCGTGTGCTTGTCTACCACCTAAGTGGTATAAAAAAAGTAGTTAGGGGTCCTTATAACTCGATTGCTACCGGCTTCTTTTTGTAAGGATGGTAAAAATTGTGGCAGAAGTAGAAACATCGGTAGTTTAGGTAGGTATATAGGTAATAGATCGCATGGCGCGACTAGGTCTAGGTAAAAAGAAAAGCCAGTGGAGGCTTCACTTTTAACAATTTTCAACTTTCACCACTTGTGTGCTTGTCTGCCACCTAAGTGTTAAAAAATTTATATTTTTAAACTATAACGAACAAAAAAATGGCATCGATTGAAATAGAAAAACGCGAATACAGCTCAAGCGGGACACGAACCTGCGATTCGCTATTTTAATCGATTAGTTAGCATACCAAATGCTTTAAAATTTCATACAAAAAATTGGCATTGCCTGAATTGACATTATAGAAGAATAGTAACAGGGACATTACACCATAACTACAATAACTTTGTCTAACTCGAGAACCAAACCTGAGACCTCACGTAAATCAGTCATACTTAATACCGTGTGCCACCAAACTAGTTGATATAGGATCCGACCTCCAACCTATTCCCACCTCTAACAATTTGCTCACAAATCTCAGTGGGAAGCTTCCCGCCCACGACAAAACGCCTACGCTTACTTCTACACGTTATTTTTATGACAAGAACCGACCAAGTGTGAATTGGACTCGTGCACGAAGGATTCGGTACTTAACGGTATTTAACTAGCTTTTGCCCGCGGCTCCGACCGCGTGGATGTCGGTTATCGCGACCAAACATAGCCTATGTCCTTTCTCAAGGTCTAATCTACCCCTATACCAAATTTCATCAAAATCGGTTCAGCGGTTTAGTCGTAAAAGCGAGACAGACAGACGGACAGACAGACAGACAGGCAGACAGACAGTTACTTTCGCATTTATAATTATTAGTAGGGATAGCCCAGACTAAGCCTATACATGGCTCGAGTCAACAATAGTGCCCGGAAAACGGCAATAGGCTCACCCCCTATTACGTGGGACCTAATACAATGATTGGTGAAATGTGGGTGTTAATTCACCTCTGCCTAACCCCTCCAGGGATAAAGGCGTGATTGTATGTATGTTATAAGTACCTGTTCACGGTGTGTAGCGCTTATAACTGCCGAAATATCAGTTACTATGAATGACATTACTGTCAAATCATACATTTTTTTTCACCCGACTACGCTCCAAAGGAGGGTTATGATTTGGAACAGACTCATCAGCCGTGATCGTATGCCACTTTTCCCTAGAATGTATTGTTTTGTTAGAATAAGTGGCATACGACCACGGCTATTCTTGATATTTTCTTGTTTAATACTTTTTAGAGCGTGATTTCGTAGTTTTTAAATATCACTAAGGGGTCACCCATCCAAATATCAACCGCACCTAGGTTGCTTAACCCACTGTGACCACTGAACAGTGAGCGCATTTGGCAACGATTGTTCATATATCATCTCCCCATCAAAAACAATTTACATACTCTAAAAAGAACCAAAAATATTCACTTTACTCCGTTCCCGAGATTTACTGTACAACACAGAACAATTTGTCGATACGATCCCCTCCACGGGGTGGCAACCCCCACCCACGCGGGGGTGGATGACGTCAGTGTGGACACGCCCAGTAGGAGGGGGATGGACGCAAGAGGTGAGGTATACGTTCATACTATGTTTGTACTAATATTATAAATGCGAAAGTAGCTCTGTCTATCTGTTACGTTTGCTTAACCGATTGGGATGAAATTTAGATAATTATATAGCTTGGGAGAAGATGCTACCATTTGTTATGAAAAAAAACTTAAAAGGGTTCAAATAGGGGATTAAATTTTGTATGAAAGTTCGTTATTTTTGAAAATAACGATAGAAATTCTATTACTATGGCATCAGTGGATGAGATTTTGATAAGGGAAGCCAGTGGAAAAGATATTATTTGTTGTAGTATAAATATATTTTTTTTTTTTACTGTGGCTTCAAGCCGGCTAGAATCGGGTTATAGGGACATAATATCTATAAGTATTATTAGTACTAATATTATAAATGCGAAATTAACTCTGTCTGTCTGTTAAGCTTTCACGTCTAAACTTTTGACTCAATTTTGATGAAATTTGGTACAGAGATAGATTAGAGCTTGAGAAAAGACATCCAATACTAATATTATAAATACAGTAATATTATATGTCTGTCTGTTACGCTTTCACGCTCAAACCACTGAACCGATAATTTATAAAATTTGATATAGAGATCTATAGAGAGCTTATGTCCTTTCTTAGTGTCTAATCTATTAGACACTAAGAAAGGACATAAGCTATAATACTTGGTCGCGATAAGCAACAACCACGCGGGCAAATATAAATAAATATGCCTTAAAGCATTTTTTAAATTACAAACTCGAACCGATATCCACGCGAGCGGAGCCGCAGACAACATCTAGTCTATTGTAAGCTAACATTTCATCTCTTGGCCCCAAAATACTACTTTATACCTCGGTTATGGTTGTTTTTACGCGAGTACATGATAGATGATGAGTAAGCAGCATCTTTATTAAGCGGAAAACAGACGTTTGCAATAAATTAGCTGTTGCCCGCGGCTCTGTTTACGTAGATATAGGTTATCGCGACTAAAAATAGCCTAGGTATGTCGTTTCGCAAGATCTTTTTCGATTACGTATTACGTACCATGGTATAATGGTGGCACTCAGCTTGACGGCCTCATCAGATGCTTTTTCACGCCCCGCTTAAAGGACCCAGGACTATAGGAAGAGGGAAACACGTGAACTGGTACGGAATTCCAGATCTCAATGGTGCGAAAGAAGAAGGAGTCGCCGAACCGGTTGGTTCTTGATGGAATATTCTGCACCGTATGCGGGTGACATCTAAGTCCTGCACGTTGTCCTAGGAAAGGAGAGAGCCTCTTAAAATCCAACCACACGTCCTGATCGGCCACCTGAATCTCGTGCGGGTGGACACACGGAAACAAAGTTACTGCCGTGACCAACGTGGCTCTGGTAGAATATCAAAAAAGAAATACCGAAATTAATGTCTCCTAACAAAAATAAAAGTACGGGTGTAGTTATTTTGTTATACAACTTTTTATTAAAAGAGGTACACTGAATTCTATTAAAGGAACCCTGAGGTACACTATAGGTACTATCATCCTGTAAGAAATCAGCAGAATTCTGATCGGTACACCCGCGGTCCAAACGCTCACAAAATATATTGAAAAACTTGACATTGGCGTTTCGGCATTAATAATTTTATAAACATTGGCAAATTGCGGCGATTTGCTGCAGAAGTCATTAAGAAGGAAAGGAGAGGGTGGGATTTAATAACACCACCTTGGTGAGACATGGTTAATATCAAAAACAAATAGTGATATTTAGTGAACTGAGTGTGATTGAGCGGTTGGTGGTCACTGATAAGCACTATCAGGCAAAGGCCGCTTCTCCTAAAAGCTTACATTTTAGATAGCGTGTTATCATATGAAAGTGCTCACAGAATAGCCTACAACTGTAGAGACTATATCTATTTAGATCGGAAAAAAGTGAACGACTTAAAACGGGACATGAACCTGCGATAATTGTGATGATTCAGACCAGACGAGCATTTCATGAGTGTTAATTCTAATCATATCTTAATTCATTGAGGTTTAATTTAATTCCTACTTATAAACTGTTCGAAATTTTTTGAGCCTGATTAAAAATGTAGGACACGACGGTATTCCCGTCGCAATCGTGCAGTCCGACTGGGGAAGTTCTTCTTCTTTCGTGTCAATGATCCTCTTTTTCACTGTTCTAAATTATTCGAGAGTCATATTCTGCCATCTAGACTGCGCTGTCAGTGGCTTTGTTTAGGTCTTCTTTAGTGCAGGAGGTAGGAC
This sequence comes from Eilema depressum, assembly GCA_914767945.1. Lineage (NCBI taxonomy): Eukaryota > Metazoa > Arthropoda > Insecta > Lepidoptera > Erebidae > Eilema > Eilema depressum. The sequence continues at coordinate 519,077 of OU612040.1, forward strand.
ATAGGGGACACGAAACCAAGTGCGTCATGGACTGCACGGGGGCTCCGCAGTCACATGCGATTAAGCCTGGATCTCATATTCCCCACCTGCATATAGATTTTGTCTCGATCGGCCGACTAGTGTACGGAGACGATTCAGAGACCTACATACCGGCCATGGGAGGTGCTCTCCTGGAGGTAGTTTTTCCTGGGGAGGTAGGAAGTCCGAAGGTGGTGGGAGTTTCTCTTGCCACAGGGAAATTCTCATCGCAACAGGGGAAGTAAGGGGAAGTAAGCCCTACAGAATAAAATAAGAATAAATAACCTCGTGGGGTAGCCAGAGCTCACAGGAGAGGTTTTGTGCTGTCAGTGGGTAGACAAAGGGCTTGTCCAAAGGCTGGTCCTATTTTTAGTTAGTCTAGGACCTAGACTAAACTCACTTTATAATATTAGTTAGATTAAAGTCTCTGTCGTGCGAAGTAATCTACGCCCTAAGTGCTCCAACACAGAACGGTAGCGATTTTATTAGCTTATATGATCTGGCAACACTCTCACGAGCTGACCACGGTGAGTCACTTTGTTCTGACACTCTATTTTATTAAATATTTGAGTAGGTTGTTTATTCATTACTTAGGTAGCAAACAAAGCGTTGGTAGCCAAGTAGATAGCCAATATCACTTTTGTGCGTGATTGTATTTTAACTTTTTCAAATGAAGATGTACAAGTGAGGTCGAATGGAACTCGTTGTTTGACAGTGGGTCTAATGGGCACTAAAGTAAAAATGAAATCCAAGATTGAGGGTTCAATTCTAACATGGAGGTCCAATGGATCATATTTATAGATGAGGTCGAATTATGAGGGTCCAGCAGATACGTAGCCAAAAAATTGACCTTACGATCAAGAGTTCCTGAGTTTGAATCCTGAGCCCGTACCATGAACTCTAAAAACAGGTCAATAATTGAACGGCTGTCGTGCTATCAACTGCATAATTACGGGGTCCGAAGGGGGTCCCAGCGAACATCACCCCGGACTAAAATAATGCACGTCTAATTGAAAAGTCTTCCAAATATATTTTCTGAAAGAATTTCTGCTTGTCGCTATTTGTGGGCATGAATGTGGGTATTTGCATTTGTCTAGTCGTGCCTCGGAGAGCACGTTAAGCCGTCGATATTTATGGCGAACGTTACGGATAGTTGGAGCCCCAAAAAGTCCAACAAGTGGTCCAGCTGCATTGTATCGATATCGCCCAATAGGGTGGTGAAGGTCAGATGGCAATCGCTTCACAGAAAATATTGAAGTCCAGCCAAATCCGCAGTTAGACTGGTAAAGCGGACCCCAGACTCCGAGGTGAAAGCTTCGGATGCGACTGGGATTAACGCTAGGATCTGCTAGGATGAAGAAGTGAATTTGAGCTCGTTCACAGCAGAGAACCCTGTACTATCCTCAAAAGACACCCAAGAAACGTGTGCTGCGCGTATAGAGTAAATTCTAGGTCCAAGGTATATATCCCGAGGCACGTGGGCGGGACCCATACCTAATAACAGGATTTAAATTCCATCCATTCCATCGGACAACCGCGGTAGCCTAGTGGTATGGGTAATGGACTGCTGAGACGAGGTCTCGGGTTCGATCCCAGGTATTACCATGGCACACACCAATGACTTTTCGATGCTTTTCGAAGTTATGTGTGTATTTATCGCAGGTTTATAAGTGCCCGGTTAATGGCAATAGGCTCGCCACCTATTACATTGGGACCTAAACATAAACGGCGAAATGTGGGTGCTAGCACCTCTGCCTACCCCTTCGGGGAATATAGGCGTGAGTTTATGTTATGTTAAATTCCATTTCACATGTATTAATCAAGTCCCCCCTTCCTCCCTTATTCATGCATGAATGAATATTAAACAAAGTATCTCCAAAAACAAAGCATATAGGTAAAATTGAGTATCCCTCCTCCTACAGTCCCGGGTCCTATAAGGGGGCGTGAAAAAGCATCTGATGAGGTCGTCAAGCTGAGTGCCACCATTGTAACATGGTACGTGTCTATATTAGTGACCCACTTTTCCGAGACTTTGCCTTCAGCTTACCATCTAGCGATGTGAAGTCTAATTGACGTGTCCTATATAAAAAAGGGTACTCTTGAACAAACAGACAGATATATACAGCACAGACTCAGCCTCAGATGCATGGCTAAAAAATAGTCACCGGAATACGGCAATAAGGCTCACCACTATTACGTGGGACCTAATACAATGATTGCTGAAATGTGGATGTCAATTCACCTCTGCCTAACCCTCCGGGGATAAAGGCGTGATATGTATGTAGAATATTATATAGTACAGAAGTATGTATGTAAACCTATTTCATTACATAACCTCGTCGATCAATACCGGATATTACCATCTCTTTCTATAACCCGTCTCGTTTTAACTCAGGCAGTTCGGTATATAGCTGTTCTTGTCTACCGAAGGCTTTGATATCTCTGGTCGGTATAGATTTTCAGTTAGAAGCCATTGGAGTAATTTTGTGGAGTAAGTTTGACAGCACTATCATGGCGGGGGAAGGAGGATTTAATTTATGATTATATTGTTCGTATAAGGTTGTGGTCATTAATTTATGTTTACACGACTGTTTAATAAAGATAGATAGATAGATAATTCTTTATTGCATACCATTAATAACACAACAAACGTGGTCCCTCACTATGGGCCTTATGAGTAAGCTCAAAGTAGCCCAACGAGCTATGGAGAGGGCTATGCTCGGAGTCTCTCTGCGAGATCGAATCAGAAATGAGGAGATCCGTAGAAGAACCAAGGTTACCGACATAGCCCAGCGGATTAGCAAGTTGAAATGGCAGTGGGCAGGGCACATAGCACGGAGGACTGATGACCGATGGGGTCGAAAAGTCCTCGAGTGGAGGCCACGTATCGGCAAGCGCAGCGTAGGACATCCACCCACAAGGTGGACAGACGACCTCATAAAGGCCGCGGGAACGCGCTGGATGCGAGACGCTTCCAACCGGTCCTATTGGAGATCTATAGGGGAGGCCTATATCCAGCAGTGGACTTCCTATGGCTGAAATGATGATGATGAATAACACATATTATTTTACACAGGGCGGCCTTATCACTAAAAGTGATTTCTTCCAGGCAACCTAAGGATGTAGGAGTGTAATGTTTTCTGGGTTCGTGTATAGGTATCTACTTCAATTTTACCATAACTGATACCTACTGTCTACAGTTTATGCGAATAACACTCAATGAATTGATGTGTTACTCTTTCACATCAAAACGGCTGATCAGATCTGGAAGAAATTCGGCTGAGCGATAGATTCATCCTTGTCATCGTCCCAGCCTTTTCCCAATCTAGTTAGAGTCGATTTTCAGTCTTACTGTGACGCTATATTTTCCGTGAGCGACTGCCCTTTGACCTCCACAACCCCTAACTTGGTGATATCGAAGTTATAGTTAGAGTAATTTTCGGACTTTCTAGGGTTCAAACTACCCGTAACGACTGCTATAGATGTTCGTATGGCAACCGGGACCGGCAGGTTAATATGCTCTCCGAGGTTAGACCAGACGAATGCAAAATACCCATATTCATGCATACAAATATTTGCACTAAGTGGGGATCGAACCTGGACCCCCTATGTAGCAGTCGCATTTACTATCACCACGCCACAGAGGCTGTCTACCAACATGTCACCATGATCATCATTCCTTTTAAATGCCCGGTCGTCCTCGAACTCTTTGAAACAGACAAATTCCTTCAGCAGTTTAGCATGATAGAGTAACAAACGATGGGCCGTGCCGTGTGCTTATTTGCGGCCTTAGTAGTGTAAAAATAGCTAAGATTTTAATATAGAATCTTTTAATCCTCTTTTGAAGATCATATTAGGAAGAAAAACATTGTTCAAAGGTAGTTTTAATTAAAATTCTCATATCGATGGCAAGTCGTCAAGAAATCTTATCACTTAGAACTACGAAGGCTCAACTTACTTTAGTTTTTATTAGTTAAGGCTAAATTGAAATGAAACTAATTTTAATGGATTAAAGTCTCAGCTTTTTCCATCTAGCGGTGACAGTCAATTGACAGACTATCGCGATTAATTTGGTATTATAGATGCCCGCAGGCTTATTAGCTAACTCGCGAAAGCAAAGCGATAGCAAAATTTGCGCGGTAATCGCACAAAAACGACAAATTCGTATTACGTATCACATTTGACAGAAAGCGATCAGCGAAAAAGGCGCGATAAGAAATGTCATCGCGATCACTCAAAAGGTCCTTTTTTAATGGCCGCCATTGTGAAAATAATAAATACAGAAATTTTCATTGTAAAAAACCAGTGGTAAATCAAGAAACACATATAAATTAGTCTTAGAAACAAAACTATCGCTATTTTTCAGTTCCGCAGCATATAATTGTTAAGGCGATCTGATCGCAAATCCTTACGTAATACCAATTTTTTTGACGTATCGCGATCCATCGCGCAGTGATCTCGTTCTTACTGCTCATCGCTCGCTCGCTGGTCGCGAAAAGTTAGCTAATAAGCCTGTCGGTCTCCTTGCCAATCGAAGTTCCGATCGGAGGACTGGGAAAAATCACTTTATTTCAATGTGTAATATTCGCGTAAGCTTCTGCCCTCTAGGCAAGGTGGTATTTTAGAATATAATGACGAATATATGGGATTCGCTAGTTACTTCCGCAGACAAACCACACAATAGAACCCTGAAGGAGGTAGGACACGATGGTATATCCGTCCCAATCGAGCAGTCCGACTGGGGAAGTACCTCCGCCCTACAGAATACTGCGGGTATAGTAACCTCGTGTTGTGTTCCCGGCGGTGAGTAGGGTAGCCAGAGATCACTGGAGAGGTTTTGTCCTGTCAGTGGGAAGACCAAAGGCTTTGTCCTGCTTGTGTTTTGACGGCACAGAATCTCTCTGTTCTTACAGGGTTGGCAGCACGAGTGTGACTCGCCTGGTGTTGCAGTCATCCACACGCCACGGTAACCACTTTTTTATACCACTTAGGTGGCAGACAAGCACACGGCCCACCAGATGGAAATTGGTTACCGTGGCCTATGGACGAGTGCAACAACATGTGAGTCTGTCGCCGACCCTGAAGAAACCTTCTAATGCCCTTCTTGAAGAACCCATATTGTAGTCGCTTGAGAAAACCACAGCAAGGAGTTCATTCCACAGCTTTCCATTTTTCTATTTTCCATCAGGTGGGCCGTGTGCTTGTCTGCCAGCTTAGTGATATAAGAAGGAGTAGGTGGCCCCGGACTTCAAAGTAGATAATGAAACGTATCATAAGTCACCCCTACAATGTGGAACGTTATAATATAAATCTAACTGTTGAAATGTGTGAAGTAATATACGTTTGCCTACCCTCTTTTAGAGATTAATGGCTTGTAATTATAAGGCTAGTAAGCAAGTACCTAGTAATAAACCAGAAGACGTCTGGCGGTAGAGTTTTCGACTGCTAATTCAGAAGGCACGGGTTCGACTCCCGCTTAGTGCAATTATTAGATCTCATGAATCTGTCTGATATTTACATTGTTCTTTTTAATGTTTGGGTTGCTAAATTGACTACACCTCGCCTGATGGTAAGCTGAAGGCAAAGTTTTGCAAAAGAGGGTCACCATTATAGATACGTACCATGTTACAATGATGGCACTCATCTTGACGACTTGGGCGATGAATACCTTTAAGTTGACACATCAATCATTGAAATCCATACAGTGGTTCTGAAGATATGAGATAATAAAGAATATTATAAACATTCATAAGTACCTACATACAAGATACGTGCGAAAAACATAACCTTTTTTGACAGTCGGATAAAAAATTGATCATAAAAAATATCCGGAAAAATTTCAACATGAAACTCATTTCATAACTTTAAAACTAAAACAAAAAATCATTTTCAGATGGCGAACTTCAAATTATTTACCCTCATCCTGGGCGTGGTGTTCCTAAGGGCGACTTTCGCTGACCAATCAGAGGAATCCGCCCCCGACGCGGAGCCAATCGCATCCCTTATAGACAAAGGGAGACAACTAGAAGTCCCGGAAGTCGTTTTACAGCTCAAATACGATGGGGGCGAACTGAATAAGATATATTTGACTCAGTTTCGCAAAAATATGAAGCGGTGGTCTCCTTCAGTGGTTGCCCGAGGCAACCTGTGTGCGGACCTGTGCCACGCAGGTTATAATTTGGCAGAATAACATTGTTTCCTTTGCTTATGTGATTTTGCCGCCATTTTGGTTTAATTTTTATTGCTTTTGTGTTGGTATTAGTGTTTATGAGTGTGCTGAGATACGTTCGGAAAACTAAACACAATGGGTAAGTTTTTGGTAAAAATAAAAATATGTTCTTTAAAAAATGTACCTACATAATTTAAATGAATACACTTTCAGGCGTCAAAGTTTTTAGTTATAGTTATTACTTTTTTAAATGGGTATTACTTTTGACTTCTTTGCCCGGCAAACGTGTATTTTGCCGCTATTAAAAATAGGTGTCGGCGAAAGAGGCTGAAAATTTAGGATATTCCAAATCATGAATAAGTGTACAATAAAAAAAATCGGGATGGGCCCGTCTTAATTAGTTTTTCTCTTTTTCTCTTTCAAATTCTCAGTCCTACCAAATATTATAATCTTAAGTAAAAAAACATAAAAATCAATCAAGTCGTTTCGGAGGAGTTGGTTTTAAACACTGTGACACGAGATATTAAATGCTTCTTAACGTTAAAGAGAAATGCATCAATTTAAAAATTTGTTTATTTTTAATTTATCTACGTATGTATCTACCTAGAGATAGAAGAATTATATACTTATTAATTGCGAGTACAAAATGTAAAGTACTTAACATTTTTTTGGAGTACCGTGCCAAAAGATTAAAAATGGAGCCCTATTACTAAGACTCAGTTATCCATCTGTTTGTATGTCTATTCATCTGCTTGTATGTCTGTCACAAGGCTGAATCTCATAAACCGTTTTAGTTAAATTTTACAACAAATACAAAAAAAATATTATAAATAAATATTTAATAACAACAACTGTGATTTTTTTTTGCAAGATATTTACAAAGGTAGACGCTTGAAATATTTATAGAATATTTTAGTTCCATATTTATTGTGAATAGAAATTTAAAATGAGTATATTAAATATTTGAGGATGCTTCCACACAACAAAATGTGAAGAATCGGTACCAAAGTCATTTTTACCAATCGAAATTCAATCACGCGTTTTGAAAACAAATTCTTTTTGCCGTTATTCATAAGCACTTACCTATTAAAAAACAAATTTTAAAAAAATATTTTCAGATAATAACTATAAGAATTTTAATTAAGTGTGTATGAATTTTGCTTTTTACTATTAATGTCGGTTTAGTAATGACTAACAGACTTCCTTGTGTATAAATTAAACATTCATATTCTTCGGGATCGCGAATTAGCCTTTTGCCGTGAACTAGGCACATTTTCATGAGCTGTAGGTATGTTAATAGGCTATTTGACTAATGTTCAAAAACCACTTTAAATGATTGCTTATTACAGTATAAACATATCACATTAATATTTCTGTAAATAAACAATGCATTATTTTATTATGCAATGCAAAACGCTATATTTAATCAAACTGGCGATGCGTGTGAGTATTGACGTCACTGTAAGTTGCTGTTATCATCAGCTCGCACAAAATTTGTATCCATTTCGAACTTAATCACAAAATATGTCCATAAAACTCGCGATAATCAAGAAAAAAGCAAACACACAATATACGCAACAAACAATAATAGCTCATACAACTGGAGATATTTTGTAGGAATGACGTCACCCAGAGCTCTGACCAATCACGAGTGTTTTTGCCATAGACAATAAATCAACAAAATATAACATTTTTATAATAGAAATTCTCATAAAATACACATATTTGAGAGTAAATTGTAGTCTCGTAGTCGTCTTTTAACGTTATTTTCTAATAGGATGACCATAATTTGTAGTATATTTTTAATGTTGTCAAATAGCCTATTAAACGTCATCGATACTAGTGATTTGCCTAATTGGTTAATTAAATGACTGAATTATTCAGCCGTTAATTGCACGGCTGATGAAAAATATAATACTACACTACATTGACCCCAATTCTGACGTTACCATCTCTAAACTAAATTTCTCTAAAATTTTCTTATTTTAGTTAAGCGATTGACATTTCTAACCGTATTCTGTTGTTATGTCAAACTAAATTTAGTGTTTGCTAAGCACAAGACAGCACTAAATTTGAATATGACGTCACTAAAACGAGTGTTACAACTATTAAAAAATTAAGAATGAACGATAAAGATTTTCATAAAATCTGTAAAAACTTATCTTAATAAGTCTTTAGAATGCCGACAAATGATAATTAGTGCATATTATTGATCAAATAGTAAACAAACTGTGATATTTCTCAGTCTTAACCAAGCAAATACAGTTTTTCTCGGTCCACGTACCTGGCAAGTTCTCGGGGTCCGCTAGTTATTTATAAAATCCAAATCAATCGACGATTTATAGAGCTTTATAAAGGCTTTAAGCGTATATAGAACGACAATTGGCATTATTTTAGATGATGTCTAATTTTAGTTTGACATTTCTTATTTTAGTGCATATACGTACAACAGAATACCGTTTAACCAAAAATGACAGTTGAGTACTTTCTCTAATTTTAGTTGTGTCAAGCTAATTTTAAGTTAGTTGTGTGTTCTCAGAATACGAAATTACATTTTGACAGGACTAAACTGACATTTAGAGATTTTTAGCTTATTTTAGTTAGCTTGTGACAAGACAGAATTGGGGTCATTGATAATAGTAGGTAAACTGTATATTGTATAACTAAAACTAAACGATGATGATAATGGCCAGAAAAACTTGAATGAGTTTATAAATATGGCATCATAAGCAAACGAAATATGTAACAAATATTGTTGCAAGAAAGGGAATCCCACAGGTCGCTGGAGTACCTGGACATCTTAACCACTAACTACTTTAACACCAGGTCTTGGAGGCGAGGCTTGCGGCTCAACCTGCCCCCAACTCATCCCTGTGGGCCTGAAGTCTGCCCTACAGGAGCACAACCTGACGGACTCTGAGGTTTATGGGCAGCCCAGGTACTCCGTGTGCCCTTCGCTGTGCAGCAATCATTTAGGTGAGCTTAAACCTGAATCTTCCATCTCTATTTGAACTAATCTTTATATAAAACGACCTCTGTGGCATAACGGTAGAGTGTCCGACTGCTAAGTCAAAGGTTCCGGGATCGATTCTCGGTCTGTATACATTTTTGCCGTGTGGGTGTTTCTATGTATGAAATTCTAATTCCGGGCTAAAAAACGCTGTGTTGAATGTCGTATAAAAGTTTTGTAAAGGCTTGTAGTATCTACAATTACTGTTCGTATTTAATCAGGATGGAACCACTCAATAAATTTAGTCTTTTAAAGTGGTCTAAATTCTTACAACAATAAAAAAATCCTAAATTTTCCACTAAAAATAGGACTAAACAAAGAACCAAAAGCAATAATTAGGATTATTTATCACGCAAAACCAAACCACAGGATAATAGGACTCGTTTTATTAAACAAACTAAACGATATTATTACAATGTCATTTTATACAAAACAGATCCATACACATTTCATTCCGTCATGGTTATATAAATTACAGTACTTATGCAGAGTGGTTCTACTGTTTTCAGTAGAACCACTTGCAAGTGATTCTAGTACATTTTGTTACAATTTGTCGGCCCTTATGCCTTTTTACCTACATCAACTTATACCTACCATATTTTAAAGTATTGAACTTTCGGAATGACTGCTGGGGGCCAATTCTACTAATTTAAGTTAACGCACAGGTCATAACGAGTCAATTGTAATCGCGTTGCCATTGACAGAACACAATGATTGTCCGCTAACATAAACGCACATACATTGCCGAGCCATAGTGACTTGTTAATGACACTATGCTGATCACAGAGTACTTACAATTTCACGTTTACAGCCAAAATTGCCATATAAAAATGTTAATTTGAAATAAGTTCAATGCGTTTAGTTTTTTTTAATTAATTCTTCCCTAAAGTAGCTCTTATTAAACGTAAACGGATACAAAATATGTACAAACGTATTATCCAACGTGTTATATATTACCTATTGTTTATTTCAGGTTATATATTTAACAATCGAGAATTAACATATTATTATTCGATATTAAATTAAAGGAATATTGTTTTTTCCGTAAAGCTGTTCCTATTGGAATAATAAATTAGTACCTACTTATGTAGATATTATCACAGTCATATTAAATCACATAGTTCTAAATTAAACATATAGGTAATAAAATAAATTTGTGTTTGAATGAAATTTTGAAGCATTTTATTTATTTATTTATTTATTTATACATGTATTACATACTTTATTGTACGACAGTTACAATATTCATGATAGAGAAATTAGCAAGACAAGAGCAGTACAAAGGGCGGCCTTATCGCTTTACGCAGTAATTTATATTAATACATACCTATTTAAATATGTTTATACATATAAAAAATATACATACTCAAAAATACGTAGGTATACTATACATACCTACTTACATTACTATAATATTAATTTAATTAAAAAATAGCATTTAATATGCTAACTACTTGTATTGAATTCTATTTAGAAAGAGAAAAGAGAATAGACTTCGAGCGGGACTCGAACCCGCGATCTTTCCCTTACAGAGGGAATGCTCAGACGACTAAGTCACCCGATTCTCATAATCATTTTTGGAAATAATAGCAACACAACACACAGCTAACTGTGCCACCTGTTAGGTACATGGGGCCGAAAACGTCCATAGGCCACGGTAACCACTTTCCATCAGATGGGCCGTGTGCTTGTCTGCAACCTAAGTGGTATAAAACAATGGGTCGCCGGTGGCGCCAAAAGTATCATCTTGTTAATATCAATTTTTTTTTTTGTAAATTTTGGGGTCTTTTTAAGAAAATCCTAATTATTGGGGGTTTTTCAGAATATTTTGGGGAGAATTCTAAACAATCAACTGGCAACACTTGAACTGTCGGAATGATTCATACGTAGTATATTACTTACTCTGTGGGAATGATATTATGATAGTTGCAGTTTGCAGTGTTGGTTTGGATTTGGAATAGAAATAATATAAATACGATAGGTATCCTGATATTACATACATAAAACATAAAATAAAAACCCTGGCACGTTCTTGGAGACCGAACCATATTCCAATATTGATCCTGGCTTGAAAATTTACACAGAACGCACCATGGACTGATGAATTTGTGGCAGACCGACAGCGCAAACGATAAGGTAAACTTATTTTCTTTTAGTTACTCTTCGCCTAACAGAAATGGTTTCTGTTATTACTTATCATACAGTGACTATGACTTGACCCACCAGTTTACTTACGTTTTATGTACGTTTCTTTCCCATATAATTAGCATGATAATAATATAATATGTAATGCAACTGTAAGTTTAGTATAGTATGTACCTACCTAATCAAATTTTTTTTCCAGATGATCGTGACATGACCCGTTATGACGTTATATGAATCTAATACTCAAGATAAGTGAAGGCAGGAAGTTGTATCGGTGATGGGTATCTTCGGCATGTTTGTCAAAATGTACAAGTTCCATCGCATACCTACTTGGCACATTAGCACAGAATGAGAAGCGCTCTTTTAAAATGTTATTGCTCGATGGATTAAGGCTCGACAAGTAAGTTTGTTTTCACCCGACTACGGTAAAGCTCAAGGAGGGTTATATTTTGAGGGTTATGATGTATTGTATGTATGTTCATTTGCTCCCTCTTAGCTCTTCATCCACTAATTAGAACTGGACAAATGAAGTATCGTTAGAAGCATCTGGATTGTCCACTGATCATAGATTATATGACATGTAGTACTGTAAGTAATTTAGCAACCTCTAGCGGTCATAAAGTACTGCGTTAAAAAATATACTTGAGATAGGTAAATATACTGTCTGCTATCAAATTCAAAAGGCTCTATTAGCATATTTTGAAAATTTATAAATTACTGGATGTTGCTTGCATTAAAATAGTATAAATTAAAATTTAGTTTCAAAACTAAAACCCAAAATCACCCTCTAAAAAGTATTAAACAAGAAAATATTATAGGATAGCTGTAGTTGTATGCCACTTCTTAGAATGTATTGTTTTGTTAGAGTAACCACGGCTATCCTAGATATTTTCTTGTTTATTACATTTTAGAGCATGATTTTGCAGTAGGTAGTCGGGTTTTACTTTTTGACTTACTATCGTATAATATTAGGTTGCAATTTTATGGAAACAGTTTTCATGCTGGTCTCAACACTGTTTGGTATCATGTTGTAACCTAGGGTTAACTTATTATTTGTTTATGTTATGAAATGTGTGGTTGGTGGTATAATAGTGGCAGTATAAATATACATACAATCACGCCTTTATCCCCGGAGGGTTAGGCAGAGGTGAATTTATTAACACCCACATTTCACCAATCATTGTATTAGATCCCACGTAATAGGGGGTGAGCCTATTGCCGTTTTCTGGGCACTATTGTTGGCTCGAGCCATGTATAGGCTGAGTTGTGGCTGTATATATCTGTCTGATGTTAAGCTATAAAGTTACAATATAAAGTAACATCTAAATATTAATTAGGAATGTTTTTACTTGCAGTTACGAGGAAAAGATCAAAATTTCATCCAGGCTGCTAGAGTTGATCGAGTGACATCCCATCCTACAGTACCACCTTAAATAATTTGCAATCTATATATTATAACATAACAGGACATAAATAAAAGAATCTACTATATGTATATTTCATATATTATGACTAATAACCATGGCAGAGAAGCTACAAAGCAATATTACTGCCGCTGTATCGTAGGCCTGAGTAAAATAGAGCCAAGATTAATCCACCAGCACAGTTTTAAGATGACTTTATGAGCCAGTTAATAAAAAAACAGTAATTTAAAATGATGTTTTATTTATATTATCCTGCTAAATGTAACTTGTTAATAGAAGGTGCTGTGTGAACTTTGGTACAATTTTATTAGAAAAATATATTTGTTGTTATATAGGTTATGTCGTTAGGTAGTTTCATTATCATACTTGGGCAAAAAAGTGGTTGTTGATGCTAAGCCAAAATGTCAACAAAATTGAGTACCTAATCAAATGGTCTTCAGTTGTTACATAGATGAATAAAGCAAAATTAAAGATATTTGTGTATTATCATTTATCATTCATTTGAATCATGGTTATAAAAACTGCTTTAAACCAGGGCTTCGTATAACGTTAAAAAAAAATAACGTTAGCAGCTCTGGACTGCTGCTAACGTTAATAGAAAATAAACGTTAGTAAAATTAACGTTTTTTATTTACGAGCTAACGGTAGCCTTTACTAACGTTAATGGCAAACTAACGTTAGTAAAAAGGTACTTTGGTATCGTTCGTTTGAAAAAGTGTACCTATGATGTAGTGAGTGAGTGAGAGTCCAGTCATTGTAGTGGTTAATATAGATAGTTACCCCGTACTAATATTATTACAAATGACCGAGATAGTTACCCCGTACCTACTAATATTATTACAAATGACCGTCTGTCTATATAACCGTTTGTCTGTTACGCGCCACGCCTAAAGTGCTGAACCAATCTTGATGAAATTTGGTACATAGAGGCATTAGAGCTTGGGAACGGAGATAGGCTATCTTTTCTTGCGAAAAAAGGGGTTAAGGGGAGGGGGGGGGGGGGGGGGGGATCGAAGTATAGTCTAAAGAACATTTTCATAGTCGATCGCCGGAGACGTCTAGAATGTGGTGGAATCTAAATTTACAGTAAAATTTATATTGGTATAGTTTTTGAGGTTTACGAACTTGCTAATTACGAATATATCATCCATTTAGCGATCAAAGATGGCGGACTTAACATTTTCAATAAAGTCGATATGGGTATCGTTTTCAAGGTTATCAGGGCTGCTAATTACGAATATATCATCCACTTGGCGATCAAAGATGGCGGACTCGACATTTTCAATAAAGTCAATATGGGTAACGTTTTCGAGGTTATCAGGGCTGCTAATTACGAATATATCATCCATTTAGCGATCAAAGATGGCGGACTCGACATTTTCAATAAAGTCAATATGGGTAACGTTTTCGAGGTTATCAGGGCTGCTAATTACGAAGATATCATCCATTTAACGATCAAAGATGGCGGACTCGAAAGGAGAACGGGCACTTTTGTATGAGCTGCGTCCCAACCCTTGTAACAAGTTGCGACTAGTGTAAACATGTTCATTTAGTCTATTTTTATGTAAAACTGAAAGTTTTTTATCAGAAATTCGTGCAGGTCCAAAGTTATAAGGGTGTAAGTAAAAATATTTTTTGTGCAAATAGGCTTTGCAGTATAGTTCTACGGTTTTGTATCATTTCGCCGACGGTTATTACAACTACGGTTGACTCAACTAGGGTTAATTCACCTACTGGTTGACATGGTTCATGGTTGTACCGATCACATATTTTTAACAAAAAAAAGAGGGGTGTTATAAGTTTGACGTGTGTGTGTGTGTGTGTGTATGTGTGTGCGTGTGTGTCAGTCTGTCTGTCGCATCGTAGCTCCCGAACGGCTGAACCGAATTCGATTCTGTTTCTTTTGATCGAGAGATGGTTTGGTCGAGAGTATTCTTAGCTATGTTTCATAAAAATCAGTTCAACCATTTGAAATATATTATGAGGAATGAAAATCAATCCAAAATCTAATCTATTTTCAAATATACCCGTATTGGGTATCAAATGAAAGGTCATAATTTATACATCACGATACAGGTTTTATGGAAATCGGTTCAGCGGTTACCTATAAAAAGCATGAAACAAAAAGAATTAAAAGCAGAAACCAATATTTTAATTTTCTCTTTCTAAATCGATTTGAATAGTTAGCATAATAAATGCTTCAAAAGAACATTATTCACGCTGTATACATTTTTGGTCCAAAATTGAAAGTGCTGGCCAAATACGATATTTCGTTAGAACTTGTTCTTATTGGGGCGTCAAAGTTGAGGGACCACTTCCTTCGATTTTATTTGAGTTCGAAAATCTTGAAAACATACATTTTTTATGACACAAACTATTGAAAATGGATAAAAAATGTCGTGCTACATTGGAAAAATAGTTAATAAAACTAATAAAAAATAAACCCCATACTGCACACCGTTGTTTTTCGTCTGTTTATTTAGGTGCTAAATTGAAAATAAGTAGCGGCCAAAGAATAC
This sequence comes from Eilema depressum, assembly GCA_914767945.1. NCBI lineage: Eukaryota > Metazoa > Arthropoda > Insecta > Lepidoptera > Erebidae > Eilema > Eilema depressum. Next base: position 534,362 of record OU612040.1, read on the forward strand.
AAATATGACATTCCGTTAGTCGGGCAGTGGACCCTCAGCTTTGACGCCATAATAAAAAATGCTAATGAGGTCAAGCTCTAACAGAATATCATACTCGTATTCTTTGGCCGGCACTTTCAATTTTGGACATAATAAATGGGTGAAAAACAACGGTGTGCAGAATGGGGTTTATTTATTATTGATTTTATTGACTATTCTTCCAATATAGAACAATGATTTTTATTCGTTTTTAATCATTCATATCATAAAAATGTATGGTTCCAAGATATTTGAACTCAAATAAAACTGAGAGCAGTGGTCCCTCAGCTTTGACGCCATAGTAAAAAATGCTAACGAGAACAAGCTCTAACGGAATTTCATATTTGTATAGGTACTTTGGCCAGCACTTTCCATTATGGACCTAAATAAATGGACGAAATACAACGATGTGCAATATGGGCTTATTTTTTATTGCTTTTATTAAATATTGTTCCAATATAGAATAAAGTTTTTTATTTATTTTTAATAATTCGTATCATAAAAAATGTATGTTTCCAAGATTTTTAAATTCAAATAAAACCAAGCGCAGTGGTCCCTCAACTTTGACGTGGTAATAGGAAATGCTAGCGAGGAAAAGTTCTAACGGAATATCGTATTTATTTTCTTTGGCCGGCACTTTCAATTTTGGACTAAAATGGGTGATGTCCTTTCATTCAAAAATCCCAATAATTTATACATATTTGAAATGTACTAATTAAGGCCTTTAATTTGATATCAAACACGGTATATTTACCTCAATTTTATTTTTTAACGCAGTACTTTATGACCTCTAGAGGGCGCCACATTAAATTCAGTGACACATTATATAGCCTATAATAAGTGGACGATCAAGACACTTCTAACAATACCTTACTTGTCCAGTTCTAATTAGTAGTTGAAGAGCTATGAGGGAATTAGTGAATATACATACATAGTTCATACATACATACATAGCCTGTCAAAATCATAATCCTCCTTTGGCTTTAACATAGTCGGGTAAAAATAGCATAAATAAATAAGTATTTTGTCATAAAAACACTAATTATTTAAAATAAATTAAATACTTTCTTAGTAACTGAAACCCCCACAACTTTTACCCTGCACGAAATACAGATTTATGGCCATACAAAAAAATAATACACTCATTGAGACCTTTCATTTGATATAGGTCAAAAAGTGTTACACCATATGGGACGAAACGCCCATTCGCCTTTCAATTAAGTCAATATGGGTATCGTTTTCGATGTTATCAGGGCTGCCGGCTGCTTATTGCGAAAATATCATCCATTTAACGATCAAAGATGGCGGACTCGAAATTTTCAATAAAGTCAATATGGGTATCGTTTTCAAGGTTATCAGGGCTGCTAAATAAAGTTCTACATCGCATTCGCTCCGCTCCGCTCCCGCATTAGCCTTCTAACCTAATCTATCCAAGTCGGAATCAGGGGCTTTCTCAATAAATGTATCACTGTCTGTTAAGAAATTATTATTTCTTTTTGATCATTATGCCACATAGCTATTAGACAAATAAACAATAAATGCTTTACAACTTTATGCATATCAAAGTTATGAATAAAAACATTAGGATATACAATATTTATACTTAATAACATAGTATGCTAAAAACCAATTATGGCACACTATTATTATGACAAAGAAAATTATGCCCAACTTGTTATGACAATTTAAATTAGGACAAAAACCATTATGAGAAAAAATGGGATCCCTTCGTAATTATATACCCCGACCAAAACCCTCGAAAACGATAATCGTATTGATTTTTTTATATTAATTGAATCATGAAAAATAATTATTATAATTGATATTTACATTATAATCCATTATGTACTTTTATATACTAGGTATATACAATGGGGTTGGCAACTGTCAAAGTGGCGCTAGCATAGCTTGCCCCAAAACATTGTATTTTTGTATGGATAATTTCAGAAAATAATTTCAAACAGCTACAATGACGCGCTGAATTGTTTCTAAATGCTCTGAAGTCGGCACGCACCAAATGCAGAAGGATATAAAAATACGAAAGCTTTGATTAAAAGCCATCCGTCGCCAATTATTAATTATTACCAAAAGTACGAGGTTATGTTGTGGTAAACACTTTGTTGAAAGTGATTATGAAATAATAAGTAAATACACAGGTAAGCTACTTATGAATAAATCTTTGACTAACTATTATCTTTTCAATAATTCTTAGCGTAGCAAGGTGTATTGTCAACCACATTTCGCCTGATATCCTAAGTCCCATGTAAGGGGGCGAGGATATTCTTACACTTATATTTCAATATTTCGTTCATGCCTATTTAAAATGTTAAAAATCACTTGTTCTAGGAGTTACAAACCAACACAAATTCTTGAAGAAAGGTGCTACACCATCTATTTTTCCATGGAATACACGAGCAATCTCCGGGCACTGAATAAGATGACAAGATCTTCAGTCATCAATCATCGTTCAAAATACTTACATTAGAGGATATTGCAGAAAAACTATGAAGAATCTACAGTACAAATAGTTACTTTAACTACAATGAAAACTTTGAAACAAAATAAAACATAGCATTGGTATTATGTTAGTTTTATTTACAACATCCTTAACAGTACAGAAATGATAATGCATACATAGATAGATGATAGATAATTCTTAATTGTACACAAATTTATACAGTACATAATAGGGACAGCATAAAATTTACCCAATGTTCCTAACCCAGTATAAAAATGCACTGTCACATCATCTGCAAATAATAGTTATGTAGAGAACAATCTTAATATATTAGATGTTTGTGTTCCACAAGAGTGCTGTGATTTGGCTGAATACATTCAGGAATTGGAGAACTACATTGTATCAGTAGGTCTAGAGATACATTGCAGTCTTGAGACACACCATTATATCCTTCTAATGGCAATATAATTATCTTCACAAGATTGTGTACTTGTACTAGGCAGATCAAAAAGGTGTCTTTTCCTGAGCTTGCGGTTTACCAATCTTACTTCTCTTAGGTTCTCGGAGATTGCTCGTGTATTCCATGGAAAAATAGATGGTGTAGCACCTTTCTTCAAGAATTTGTGTTGGTTTGTAACTCCTAAAACAAGTGATTTTTAACATTTTAAATAGGCATGAACGAAATATTGAAATATAAGTGTAAGAATATCCTCGCCCCCTTACATGGGACTTAGGATATCAGGCGAAATGTGGTTGACAATACACCTTGCTACGCTAAGAATTATTGAAAAGATAATAGTTAGTCAAAGATTTATTCATAAGTAGCTTACCTGTGTATTTACTTATTATTTCATAATCACTTTCAACAAAGTGTTTACCACAACATAACCTCGTACTTTTGGTAATAATTAATAATTGGCGACGGATGGCTTTTAATCAAAGCTTTCGTATTTTTATATCCTTCTGCATTTGGTGCGTGCCGACTTCAGAGCATTTAGAAACAATACAGCGCGTCATTGTAGCTGTTTGAAATTATTTTCTGAAATTATCCATACAAAAATGCAATGTTTTGGGGCCAGCTATGCTGGCGCCATCTGCTTTTAGCTTTCACCGGCCAACCCCATTACATTATAATATATTTTAATGTAATTAACAATAAATAAATTAATAATAAACAAGATTTTAAATAAAAATATTTTCTTTATTCTCTGGTTCTCCGAATTCCGCACCGGTGCAAAGCAAACCTCTAATACGCAGTTGTGGTAGTCGCAGGTGAACGGAATGGCAACAGCCAATTTACCTAAAGGCGCGAGCGCGCTCCATACATAACATAGTAAGCGGAATGGCAACGTCGCCCCTACCGTTAAAATTCACAATTCAACTAACGTTAGTTACCTAACGTTAAAATAATAAACGTTAGCTGGTAATGTTATATATTGGTAAACGTTAGCTGGGTATCAATTTAAATTTAACGTTAATTAACGGTTAATTTTATGTTAACTGCTAACGTTAGGAAGCCCTGCTTTAAACTCATGGAAACAACAATTTTGGAACAGCTGGAATTATCATACTTAGGCAAATAGTGGTTGTTGATGCTAAGCCAATATGTCAAAAAAATTGGGTGGTCTGGTCTTCAGGTGTTACATAGATGAATAAAGCATAATTAAAGATATGTGTGCATTATCATATCATTCATTTGAATCTTGGTTATCTGGGGGCACGGAAGTGCCCCCGCCAAGTCGAGCAAAAAGAGCGGCACGGCCGTAACACTATTTTCTCGAAGCACTTCAGGCCATTTTCGACCCCCTAGGACTTCGTTGTGGATAAACCTAGAAGCCTGAATCTTCGGTTACTAAGTAGGCACTGTAAAAACACTTTATATTTCAAATTTCATTCAATTTGAACCAGTAGTTTAAGAATTATAACTAGTCAAAGTTTGCAAATTTTGCAAAGGGGATTGGGTAATCTAGTATGGACAGTGGCGTCCTTAATTTTTTCAGCGGCCATCAATAATTTTGATACCACTTCATTGTACTGTGTTAAACACACGTACAAATGTCATTATTTTCATTGTAAGTAATATCGGAGCTGCGATATACAGGATGCAACATTTCGACTTTACCTCGAAGGAAAGTACCCTCATACTAAAGATAGCGAATTTTACTTAAAGGAAACATTACCTTATTTTTAAAAAGAAACAAAACTGCATTCAAAGACTTTTGAAAATGCCACACCCGGTAGTCGAACCAACTAATATCTTACAAAACCTTCTCTTTCATGGATTTCCTTTTATTTAATTTACCATGTTTTTAGAGAGATTTGATCCTTACGATCGACCCTATCGATTGATGCAATAAAAATACAGGGTGTTATTTTTTCGAATTATAGTCGGTTCGATTATAAGGCGTGGCAAACGATTTTTCAGCATTCCTTAAATGCAGTGCTGTTTCTTTATTTAAAACACACTAAACTGTATTCAAAGTTTTCTGAAAATGCCACACCCGGTAGTCGAACCGACTAAAATCTTTCTAAATCTTCTATTTCATGGATTTCCTTTTATTTAATTTACCAAGTTTGTTAAAGACATTTGATCGTTGTGATCGACTCTATCGATTGATGCAATAAAAATATAGGGTGTTATTTTTTCGAATTGTTCGATTGTGAGACGTGGCAAACGATTTTTCAGCATTCCTTAAATGCAGTTCTGTTTCTTTTTTAAAAACATACTAAACTGTATTCAAAGTTTTCTGAAAATGCCACACCCGGTAGTCGAACAGACTAAAATCTTTCTAAATCTTCTATTTCATGGATTTCCTTTTATTTAATTTACAAAGTTTATTAGAGAGATTTGATCCTTATGATCGATCCTATCGATTGATGCAATAAAAATACAGGGTGTTATTTTTTATAATTGTAGTCGGTTCGATTACAGAGCGTGGCAAGCGATTTTTCGAAATTCCTTAAATGCAGCTTTGTATTTTTTTAAATAAGAGAGTGTTTACCTTGAATGAAATTAGCTATTTCCGGTAGTAAGAGTAGGTACTTTTCCTACATATTAACATCCAAGAAGTAATTATTGTAATCAATTAGCCTATTGCAGACTACTGCTAGCCATAGGCCTCTACCAATGTGCGCCATTTCAGTCCAACTGGCCAGGGGGGGGGGGGGGGAGGCTACTTTCCGTTTTCCTTCTCGCTAGGAATAGTACTCTAAATACTGGAGATAGCGAATTTCATTCGAAGGAAATGTTTCCTTGTTTAAAAAAAGAAACAGAACTGCATTTAAGGAATGCCGAAAAATCGCTTGCCACACCCTGTAATCGAACCGACTAAAGTTCGAAAAAATAACACCCTATATTTTTATTGCATCAATCGATAGGGTCAATCATAAGGATCAAATCTCTTTAACAAACTTGGTATATTAAATAAAAGGAAATTCATGAAATAGAAGATTTAGAAAGATTTTAGTCGGTTCGACTACCGGGTGTGGCATTTTTAGATAACTTTGAATACAGTTTAGTACGTTTTTAAAAATGAAACAAAACTGCATTTAAGGAATGTCGAAAAATCGTTTGCCCCCGCCCTATAATCGAACAATTCGAAAAATTTACACCCTATATTTTTATTGCATCAATCGATAGGGTCGATCATTAGGATCAAATCTCTCTAAAAAACTTTGTAAATTAAATAAAAGGAAATCCATGAAATAGAAGATTTAGAAAGATTTCAGTCGGTTCGACTACCGGGTGTGGCATTTTCAGAAAACTTTGAATACAGTTTAGTATGATTATAAAAAAGAAACAGAACTGCATTTAAGGAATGCTGAAAAATTGTTTGCCACGCCTTATAATCGAACCGACTACAATTCGAAAAAATAACACCCTGTATTTTTATTGCATCAATCGATAGGGTCGATCATAAGGATCAAATCTCTCTAATAAACTTGGTAAATTAAATAAAAGGAAATCCATGAAATAGAAGGTTTAGAAAGATTTTAGTCGGTTCGACTACCGGGTGTGGCATTTTCAGAAAACTTCGAATGCAGTTTTGTTTCTTTTAAAAAATAATTCGCTATCTCCAGTATTTAGAGTACTTCCATCTAAGTAAAGTTGAAAAATACCACCCTGTATAGCTAAGTCCCGATATAGTTTAGAGAAGTTTGTCCATAGTAACTTTTGATCACTTTATACTGTACTTTCATATTATACCAATTTCATTGATGGCCGCTCAATTCCAACACGACGCCAACATTACCCAACCCCCTTTGTCACTCACTGACTGACCGATCATCAAAACTCTAAGGCACTTCTAGCAGACGTAGAAGCCTCAAATTTAGAAGATAAGTAGTGTTTAGTGTACAACTCAAGGGAAAATTAAAATATTATTCAATTTCAGCAATTTCACCAACTGCATAAATAACTTTGTAATCTCATATAAATATATGGGATTACAAAGTTACATTTGCAGTGAACGTTTCAGTGTACATGAATCCATTCATACTAATATCAGTCTAACGAAGTATTATAATAAATGCGAAAGTAACTATCTTGAGCGTCTGTAATTTGTTAGTATTACGCTTTCACGCTTAAACTAGTATCTGAATAAACTTGATGATGACGAAAAGTGAAGAAGTGGGAGTGGGAGTGGGAGTAGGAGTGAGAGAAACCGGAAAGATAATCTACAAAAAGAACTGAAATCCCATCAAAAACAATACTTGTAAAAAAATGCCAAGCCTCGCCGCCCTCGGTTCTTCTACCGCAAAAAGTTGTGAGATCCATGTAATACCAAGTCGGTTAATTTATTCAGTCCCTACTTCAGATACCTTCTGTCCTAAGTTATTACGTAATAAGTTTTTATGTTTTGAATATAATAAATTGACTTGGCCATCGCATGAAAACAGCACATCACAATAATTACATTAAATAAGATTGTTTAGTGCGATTGCCAAGTCAATTTATTACATTTAAAACATAAAAACTTATTACGTAGTAACTTAGAACAGAAGGTATCTGAAGTAGGGACTGAATAAATTAACCGACTTGGTATTACATGGATCTCACAACTTTTTGCGGTAGAAGAACCGAGGGCGGCGAAGCTTGGCATTTTTTTACAAGTATTGTTTTTGATGGGTACAAACTTCCTTAAACTCATGGAAACAACAACTTTGGAACAGCTGGAGGCACTAGTCACCTTTATGGAGATCACGATCTACAGAAGGAAAAAGGTCCGGACTCGGTAGGACTCTGACCCCAATTAAATTAAAAATGAGTAATATCAAACACTAGCTGGCATTGCGTATCTTTTTATTATTATAATATTTTTCACTGTCTACAACTTGTGCCTATGGCATAGCCCAGCCTTAATCTTGCTTTCAAAACTCCAATACAGCACTTGATGGTATGGTATTGTGTACAGTCACTTGATACTCGTAGTAGGCGTCATCATCCACTGCACAAGGGGTTTCCACTGTAACCTAAAGCAAAGCAAAGTAATTTTCATTTACATTATACATATAAATACAAAAATACTTATTCCACATTATAACCTATCCCTGTAACAAATTACAGAACAGCATTCAGCTCCAAGTATGATTGAATAACAAACATCCAAATAACTTCACATACACATATTGCTAACACACTTCCATGATATTTATTATTGAACCTTCAACAACCAGAGTACAATAACAACAGTAAGTATATTTAACAACAAGTTCCACCAAGTGCCATCACTCAACATTATAAAAAAAAATATTTCAAATACTTCCACATTTATCAATTATGAAAGTAGAAGAAGCAAAAGATGAAATGGTTAGATGGTATGGAGATTTAGATAATTGGTATTAAGGAAATGGTTACATAGTATGTACCTACTTGTTAAGTTACTGATTGATGATAAGGTACATAAATAAAACTAAATGGGTGCTTATTTATAATAGTAGTATGGATAAAATAGTAGTGTTTTCAGGCTAGTGCTTAGGTACACCATCATCAACATCGTCTCATGTGCGAGAGTGCTTACATACATAGGTAATGTAATTCTTTTATGTAGATTAGTGCCCTAGTGACCTGCGTTACAGTTCTTGATACTGTAGTCAGTAAAACCTGGAATGCACTTTGGCCAGCAAAGTACCTTATGATAATTAATGAAATTTCTAAAATCTTACCTTCATCGTTAAAGAAATTCCATCGTTTCTCCGCTCTGAATGAATAATGTTGCTTATACCCTCTGCAATTTCTCTCACAAGGCTGTCACTTAATAGTAGGCGTCATCATCCACTGCACAAGGGGTTTCCAGTGTCACCTAAAATAAAGTAATTTTAATCTGTATGTACATATAAATACAAAAACATTTATTCCACACAATAACCTATCCCTGCAACCAATTACAGAACAGCATTCAGCTGTTCAAGTATGATTGAATAACAAACATCCAAACAACTTCACATACACATATTGCTAACACACTTGTAGTACTTTTCCATGATATTTATTATTGAACCTTCAACAACCGGGGTACAATCATAACAGTATGTGTAACAACAAGTTCCACCAAGTGCTATCAGCCATCACTCAACAGTATAAAAAAAAGCATCTTCACATGCTTCCACATTTTTATCAATTATGAAAGTAGAAGCGAAAGATGAAATGGTTATATGATACTAAGTATGGACCTACTTGATAAGTTACTGATTGATGATTAGATACATAAATAAAACTAAATGGGTGCTTATTTATAATAGTAGTATGGATAAAATAGTAGTGTTATCAGGCCAGTGCTTAGGTACTCCATCATCATCTGTATGCACATGAGAGTGCTTACTTACATAATGTAATTCTTATAATAATAAGTAGATTTGTGCCCTAGTGACCTGCCTTACAGTTTTCTGTACTGTAGTCAGTAAAACCTGGAAGGCACTTTGGCCGGCAAATTTAGGTAAGATCCTGTCCCATAAAATGACAAGGATCGGGATGTCAGAAGCTGAAGTATTATATAGGTATCGGGAAACTCCACAATTTTTGTAAGAACATGGCACATAGTTAGGTATCTAATGATATTTAATATGATTTCTAAAATCTTACCTTCATCGTTAAAGAAATTCCATCGTTTCTCCGCTCTGAATGAATAATGTTGCTTATACCCTCTGCAATTTCTCTCACAAGGCTGTCACTTAATAGTAGGCGTCATCATCCACTGCACAAGGGGTTTCCAGTGTCACCTAAAATAAAGTAATTTTAATCTATATGTACATATAAATACAAAAACATTTATTCCACACAATAACCTATCTCTGCAACCCATTACAGAACAGCATTCAGCTGTTCAAGTATGATTGAATAACAAACATCCAAACAACTTCACATATACATATTGCTAACACACTTGTAGTACTTTTCCATGATATTTATTATTGAACCTTCAACAACCGGGGTACAATCCTAACAGTATGTGTAATAACAAGTTCCACCAAGTGCCATCAGCCATCACTCAACAGTATAAAAAAAAAGTAACTTCACATGCTTCCACATTTTTATCAATTATGAAAGTAGAAGCGAAAGATGAAATGGTTAGATGATACTAAGTATGGACCTACTTGATAAATTACTGATTGATGATTAGATACATAAATAAAACTAAATGGGTGCTTATTGCTGTGCATCTGCAGGTCTAAAATGGCCGTTTTGGATGTTTCATCTAAAAATGACAATCATTTGCAGATTAGTTGGTGACATATTTTATAGATTGTAAAATGACCACATTTTTTAATATGTCATTCATATTTCATCTGCAATATGTTTCATATTTGTTATTGGTGTTGCTATGACGAAAAAAATATAAGGACTCGCCGAATCGTGCTTTTACGGTATTTACTACATTATGATTTTGTCATTAATACAGCGTAAAATGGTAGTTATTATGTTCTATATATCAATAGTTAATGATTTCCATCTAATAAACATGAATTGAAAGAAAAATAACGCTAAAACTACAATTTGTTTCCAATTTTTATTTTTATTTTTGGTGTGGTCATTTTTGCCTGACGTGACATTTCAAAATTGTCTGTTGTCAAAACTTGGTTTCAATATTTATTTATGTTTCTTATTCTTATTAAGTTACTTCGACAAAAAACATTGAATGTGTTTGTGTTTCTGTGATTAGATTCAGAGGCGTCTAAAGTAAGGTGCAGACACGAAACTAATGATGTTAGAATGGTAGACGGGCAACGTAATGGGGGAACGACGGTGGCGTATAAACAAAAGCAAAATACTGTCCTTTTGTTTGGATCCTGTGGGAAGTAACTAACAAACTCGAGTCAGCCAGTCAAAATCGAGGCCACTCTATATCCTGCGTTAATAGCTCTACTACGGGACATTGACAGAATTGATGTTAAAAGCACAGAGCCATTCATTATGAATTGAATTGAACTTATCAAGTTACTTCTACAAAAAACATTGAATGTGTTTGTGTTTCTGTGGTTAGATGCAAAGGCATCTTTACACAAGGTGCAGGCACGAAACTAATGATGGCAAAACGGTAGACGGGCAACGGGATGGCAGAGCAGAGCGATGGCTGGATATAAACACAACAGTGTAAAAGCCTAGAAGGCACACAGAGTACTCTTCTATATATATCATGCTACTACTTAGAGGAGTGGAGCAGTAATTATAAATATGAACAAATCCTGCAAATACCCATAAGATATTTGGAAATCAATAAATTAATTTAAAGGGATGACGCGGGGTTCTGAATAATCCCACTGGTGGAGCAGGACGAAGTCTCTGATAATAACAACAATATTGTACCTAATGATAATTTATTAGCTGTAAGTTTTCATAAAATGCAATGAATAAATAAATAAAAAGTTTTATTTTTAAATAAATATGCGAATGAGAATATTTATATTTCTATATACCTCTACCTCCATGATCATTATAGTGTTTATTATGCTTAAGTAGGTAGGTATATTAGTCAAAGTTATCGAGATTGAATCTAAGGCCTTTCACATTTTTTATATTCTGTCTGTCAATTTACTGCACCCCGCTAGATGGTAAAAACTTGAGGTGCAATCCAGAACATGTGGACCACCATTAGGCTTGCATTAGGCAACATTAGCTGTGACATTATACTGTCTTGGTCATTTATATAATAATATAATTATTTGTAGATGCCTCACAAATTAAATAAGGCTTCAGCGCCTTGCCTGTTGACTGGGCCCTTTACACTGGTGGGCCGTTCCCTGTATGGAAAAACTCTAGCATAATTTGAATATTTATTCTACATACATAGTATACATACATACATACAATCACGCCTTTATCCCCGGAGGGTTAGCAGAGGTGACTTTACATCCACATTTCACCAATCTTTGTATTGGGTCCCACGTAGCCTATTGCCGTTTTCCGGGCACTATTGTTGACTTGAGCCATGTATAGGCTGAGTCTGGACTGGCTAAGTGGACGAGACTGGATATTTATTCTAATTCATGTAATTTGGAAGTTCATCATCACAGCGCAAGGTCCGGTTGAATTGCAAAGTTTTGACAAGATCAAATCACGCGTAGCAAGCAATAATCAATTATTATTAAATAAATGAAGGGGGGAGACAACACGACCCCGTCGCCAAAGCTTGACTTTTGTAGGAGCAACTCAGACCTTATAACCTGAAATAAAAGTCTACGCCAAAGCCTCGGCCGTCAATAAATAGTTGTGTGGACAAACAGAGTGGAGTTAAATTGTGCTTAGTGAGGTTTAATATTACAACAATAACTATGAAAACATCAATATGAAGGCTAAAATCTGCTAAAAAGTAAATCCGTGTTAACATTCAATACGTCACGAATTTCACCGAATTTGACATTATGAATGACTCATATATTTAGACCATTTTACGCATCTTCATACAAAACTGTCAAATAAGATGATGAACATATATTATTGAGCTTCATTATATGATTCATCAAAAGTAACCATTTTACGATTAGTGAAATCTGACAATTAAGATGATCATTTAATGAAACATCCAAAGCGGCCATTTTAGACCTGCAGTGCATCTTGTGGACATATTTGACATTCTTTTTTTATTGTTTCAAGTAGGTTATGATTTTATTAACAATTGACATGAATTTATACTATGAATTATATTATAGATGTTATTATTTTGTTATTAGCAAGTATGATAGTAATTTCCTTTTAACATTTATTTACTTTCTGAATCTGACATTTCACCTAATATTGTGTACATCTTGCAGATATAGTTGACATTCCGTATGTTTTAATAATTTTATTGTTTAATTGTTCCAAGTAATGATTACTGTACAAGTTGACTATAATTTATGCTAGATTTTACCATTCATGAATTAAGAAAATTTTGCATGCCAACAAGGTAGGCTGAAGAGAAAATTATTTCCTATTGAAATGTACTACCTAACATCTTTATATACCTTTGGTCAGCAAATAAATGATTTTATTATTATTATGATTATTATTATTTATAATAGTAGTATGGATAAAATAGTAGTGTTATCAGGCCAGTGCTTAGGTACTCCATCATCATCTATATGCACATGGGAGTGCTTACTTACTTATTGTAATTCTTATAATAATAAGTAGATTTGTGCCCTAGTGACCTGCCTTACAGTTTTCTATACCTACTGTAGTCAGTAAAACCTGGAAGGCACTTTGGCCGGCAAATTTAGGTAAGATCCTGTCACATAAAATGACAGGGATCGGGATGTCAGAAGCTAAAGTATTATATAGGTATCGGGAAACTCCACAATTTTTGTAAGAACATGGCACATAGTTAGGTATCTAATGATATTTAATATGATTTCTAAAATCTTACCTTCATCATCAAAGAAATTCCATCTTTTCTCTGCAGTGAAAAGTGAAAGCTCAGCGGCGATCTCTGACCGCTTCCTGTCTACGATCCTCGTCGTGAGCTGCTTCTTCTAGCAATGGCCAACGTAATGTTTTGAAGGGAAACATTATTTACCTAAACACAACGGGAACATACAAAACAATAACTTGATATGTTATGTATGTGACTCAACTGAACTTAACGTGCAGTACGTGTTTTTTAGGATAGCACGGGGTGCTAGGGCATTGGAAGAGCCTCAAATTCACTGAGGAATACAAGCCATAGATTATTACAAACAATTCGGGCGCGCCAGATCCTTCTTTGATTAGACCCAAGATTATGTGTCCCGAGGTATAACTAAGGAAAGTCTCAACGACTCAATTGATACTCTATTGTAAATGACAAAAAAACGGTAGTCTGTTAACTTAAATTCACAGTAAATTCACAATTGCAACATAATGATGAGCCCATCATAATGATCAGACTCGTGTCCCCACAGAGTAAGTAATATACTACGTCGTGTCCCAATGCCAAAATTGCCATATCAGAGAAATTGAAAATACCAATTATTTGATATTTTGGCCATGAAATTAAAAATTCCGTTTCTTCAGTTCTCAACTCCAAAACTGATCTTATTATATTTTTTTGGACTTATTTTTATTATTGTATATATATTTTTAGAGAACAAAAAAAATTAGAACGAAAATGCGACTGTGACGTCATTCATTACGGCTCGATAAGTTGATAACATAGATATAGATTAACAAAACATTTACAGTAAAACACTGGAGCTGGTGGCGACCCTGGGAATGAGAGTTCTCACGCTCGCCACTTTGCTCGCAGCGATGGTTCGCTGTTCGTTACGGAATTATAATAAACAATAATTTGAATTTGAATTTGAATTTAAATTTCTGCGTTCTGAGTTCTGAGTTCTGAGTTCTGAGTTCTGAGTCTGAATTTGAATTTGAATTTGAAAACTAACAACTTCAATCAATCAATCAATCAATTAGCCTATTGCAGTCCACTGCTGGACATAGGCCTAACAACTTATGCAATTATAATTACTTACGTTAAGCGGAGCTACTTCGGAGCAGCTCGGCTCGATTCGTGCGAGCTCGGAGTTGGGGGTGTTACCATTTTTCGTTACGGAATTTCTGGATTCGGTCTCCACGCTCAAGGCCCGCGATAGAAACTATGCAATAGCTTAAAAAGGCCGAATTTCGTAGACAATTAATTTGGTTACAGTCGGGAGCACCGTGGATGCCAACACGCGCTTGAGGGCCCTGGTGGAAGAAGCAGTGACGCGGCGAGTTGATGCTGGCAGTGTCTATTGTTGCCTACGTCTTTAAAACCTTGCCATGGAGCTGCATCAGAGCTGTACTCTTTCATCACGGGGTGCCTCTCTATCCTTGCGGCAATGTCGGGGCTTACTTAACGGCGAAAGTCAGTATCTACCCATCTGGAGCCGTATCTGTGGAACATCGGCTAGGACTGGATGGTGACGGCACGACTGCACGACATCAGAAGCAACCAAGTAAGCCACAGCCGGAGTTACCCAAGTCCTTGGACGTATTTGGTGACTGGATCTGAAGTGGGCATACCTGGTTCTCCTACTTACGAACCCTTTCTGGCCAGTTGACGTGTGGGGAGCACAGAGGCTGCTCACACACCACCTGGCAGTCCTTAAATAGACTTCTTATGCAGATCAGCCGAAGTAACGAAAATCGAATAACATGGGGTTTCTCAGGTGAGGTGGACCCACGCGCCACGGTATGAATGCGGAACTACCTCACTGCTAACATGTGCTGCATGCCTAAGCACGTATACACCGCAGGAACTCATGGGTACCTCTGGGAACGCCAATGGGGTGGTTGCACACTAGGCAAACAAAATATGACATAATATGCCGTCGACTCGACAAAAGGACAAGATTAGCTCGGATGAGGTGATGCTCGGAGGGGGTTTTCACACGTTTTCGCTGCCGATTACGCGTTAGAGGTATCAAGGTAGCCTCTCCTACCAGCTGACGCAATGCGCCCAGCTATGGCTGCTTCGGTGAGTTCCTGAGACATACAGATCAGGAGCCGACGCCTGCATGCCACCTCTGCCTGGGCTTCTCCATGTATATGCCACTTGACACGTTGTATTCTTAAAGCAACCGTTAGAGCGGGAAACCTCTCACCGCAGGTCCTGGTGCTGGTCATGGCCGTCTGTGAGGGGTGTCTATTATTCCTCGTGAGTGCCACATGCGGTCTCGGTTTAAAACCGCACACCGTCTCTGTCGGGTCTAAATTACCGGGTGTAAAGTTACCCAATAAAATATATCCCTTGCAACCCGGCTGACCTTTTAAGATAGCTCCTTTGGGTGTGGGTAGTCGGTGTCCCCATTGAACCCCGGAAAGGGAGTTGCACCGCCGCCACATCACCGGTCTGATTGTATTGCAGTGACAGGCGGCCGCACATGTCGCCCCCAGGTCTCGGAGAACCAGCCGCACCTTAGCTGCTCTTATCTGTGCTCTCTGCTAGTCATGAGGATACGTGGAAACCCGTTAAGTAGCCATTTACAGGGCCCCTTCTACCTCGGCCGAATTTAACCGTAGGCGGTAGCGTCTTCCTGCGAGAGAAAGGTGCTGCCGTCTTCGGCGCCCAAGGTGCTTGGCCCCAGTTACACCGTACTTGAACGCAAATGTTATTTAGGGTTTTCTAACGTATCCCGTGTGAATGCGCCCTGACATAGTCAGATTGTAACTAAGCTGCGAAAAAATAAAATTAAAAATTATACACAATCTTGGCTCTAAAAGGCGCCCAGAGATGCTGGTCAGCAGTAGTATTTAGGTATGTCGAACTCAAACCGACTAAAACCGCACGCCGTCTCAATTAACAGGTTATAAGTTGATCCAATAGGGCAATTCTCTCGCCATTTTGGTTGCCCAGGGTACACCGCGTGCAGGTTTCTAATCAAGCACCCAAAAATAACTACCTACTCTACCTACCCTACCTAGGTACATACCTCATGCAGTTACCCAATACAGTTACATTCTAAACAGGTAACAAAGTTCATTCATTTTGTACTCATTTTACTAAATAAATTTCATCAAAGATAATAATATCTCTAGTGTTGATGGGTAAAAAGTGTTTTATTTTACCAAATTGAATTTATAATTTAGGTTTCAAGGACTTCCTTTCATTTAATTTACCATGTTTCTTACAGAGATTTGATCCTTATGATTGACACTATCGATTGATGCCATAAAAATACAAGTGTTACTTTTCGGATTTTAGTCGGTTCGATTACCGGGTGTGGCAAGCAAATTTTTAAAAATCTTTGAATGTTGTTTGTTTCTTTTTAAAAATAAAATGATGTCTCCTTTAAGTAAAATGAGCTAACTTCAGGATTTAAGGTACTTTCCCTCCATGTGGCATCGCCGTGGGACGCCCTGTATATACTAGAGAATGACACTACATGACGTCACTCGGCAAATGGCGTCGCTTATTACGTGAACCCATCACCAGATGTCGCTACAAAATTTCATAATTTTACTTTGTTCTAAGTGTGCTCCCCCTGGTAGTGCCACGGAACAGCAGGCACATGCTGTAACAAACATCTCGAATGATCGAAGTGAGCTCGATAGCTGAATCCGCGGTGATTGGTCAATTTCGCGAAATTGACAAATCACCGCGGATTCAGCTATCGAGCTCACTTCGATCATTCGAGATGCAAGTTACAGTATGTGCCTACAGATACTCAAAGCGGAACAGTCACCGCCATCAACAATCATTAAGTACCTATTATATTATATCCGTACGTAGACGGATTATATCTAAAGGTACTATTATAATATAATATATAATTGTAAAAGTGGTTGTATCTGTCCATTGGAGATATTTAAAAAAAATACTTGGGTTATGATTTATGATAAGTTAACGATACTGAACACGAAAATATTTTTTTTTAATTTCCTGTCTGTTTGTCTGTTTGTCCGCGATGGACGCAAAAACTACTGGACGGATTTTGATGCGGTTTTTTTTTGTTAGAAAGTGACCAGCTAAACCGATTTTCCAAATGTTTTTTAAAATCTAAAAATATATCTAATAAGTAATAAAATCCAAATCCTCGTGCATCAAGTAATACTTGAAGTACGAGGATGGTTCTTATGCAGAGAAAAGTTTAAAAAATAATAATTAAAGAATCGACTGCCAGGCGGTACGAAGTTGCGGGATCAGCTAGTAAGATAATAAAATACAAAATAATGATGTCTTAAAGGTCTCGTAACCAAGTCAAAAATCTTTCATAAAAAAAATTGACAAGTTGTTATGTCAACTGTCAACTTCGTTTACCTTACCTACTTAACATTATTTTATACATAATAGGTATTGACTTAAATTAAAATATTTCATATTTTATACATTTATGTACGTTCGTTATGTAATAACTACTTAGCAAACATAATTTGTAGTTGAATTTAATTTTAACACTAGATCAACCCCAGTGAAAAGTACGTACCAATGAGGGAACTAAAACATTACTTTGCTCAGAGATACAAAAAAATACACAAAAAGATAAAAACACGCATATATAATGATGTTTTCTGACATTGGATGTCCCATGGGCCCTATAAATGTGAAGTACGTCTTAATGTGAGTATTGTATTACTACAACGTTCATTACTCGTGTTTTAGTAGTTTTATCTATCTAATAGCATCAACTCTTAGTCTCAATATTGTTATCTCACTGTACCTGTAAAGGCGGCTGGGACAGACTGGACGCGGAAGACGGAGGATCGGCAAACGTGGCGCATTTTGGGAGAGGCCTATGTCCAGCAGTGGACTGCAATAGGCTAATGATTGTATGTACCTATAACTGACGGCCCCTGTGGCGTAACGGCAGATTGTTCGACGGCTACGCGGGTTCGATTATCGCTCAGTGTTAATATTTGTATACATGAATGAACATATTTGCATTTACATTGGGTGTTTCTATGTATGACATGTATGTATTTACAAAAACAGTAAGTAAGTAAGTATGTAAAATTCAGAATAGGAATCTAGAATGCAGATAAACATATTATCCACATCTAGACTCCATTACAAAAGCTACTTAAGCTATGCTTACCATGGGCCTAATATAGCGCTGTGTAGAATGTGGTAGAATATTTATTTATTATTTAACTTATAATGTAGGTATATCAGATGTATAAGCCATTACAGGACTACCCCGACCCTTTTTTATTGACTATAATGATAATTTGAAGTGTAATTATTTGTTTCAGTTGAACATAAAGATATTTGTGCATTATCATTTCATTTAAATGGTTGATGATGCAAACTGCCTTAAACTCATGGAAACAACAAGTTTGGGACAGCAGGAGGCATAAGTTACCTTTATGGAAATCTTTAAGGACCTGGCAGAGGAATTCACGATCCAAGGAAGAAAAATAAACATACTCATCAGGCTCAGACCCTAATTAAATTAAAAATGAGAAAAAACAAACACTAGCAATTGTATAACTTTATTTTTATAATAATTTGTCACTGTTATTAATGCAACGATTTTGCAGGCTATATCCTCTGTTCCCTCATCCTCTGTTTTCAATGATCTTGAACCTAGAAACAATGAAAGAAAATAAATAGGTTAATACAAAAGCATTCTTTGTACCCATAAATTGAGACCTAAATGTCAATGAACAATAAACACTTTTTCTTCTCAGGTATCCAAAACTAAATTTTGACTAATTTTAAGTAAGATAATTATACCTACCTGAAATAAAAAAAATTATGAATCATTGTGTTTTTTACTTCTAATCATAATCATATATCATTTATTCATTTTTGTTAACATAGGTAAGTATATACAGGTAATAGTGTTATATCTTGAGGAATAATTTCTTAAATATTAATTACCTGAAACTTGCTTTTAAAATTCCAATACAGCGCTTGATGGTATTGTAAGTCATCGGACAAGCTAGTTGTAATAAAGTGCTCTGGGGGGTATCTCTTTAGTGTTTAAAATTGGAGTCATCATCCACCTGCACAAGGGGTTTCCACTTTCACCTGAAACAAAGAAATTTAAATCTAAGTATGTGTGATTATATAATATATTATATAGAAACGCCCGCATTATTCTACTCTATTCCTATAGCCAAATCCATTTATGTGTTAGTGTGATTGAGTAACGAACATCAAACAACTGCACATACCTATTTTCGCATTTATAACATTAGTGGGAAGTCTAGATAGATTGTTAATATAGCCATCATAAAAATTATCTAAAAAAATGCTCTTAATAACTTTCACCTTGGCATTACAAAACTAATTAAGACATTATAGAAATGGTTTCTGGACAATGTCAATAAAATATGTTACATAATATAATCACGCCGTTATCCCCGGAGGGTTAGGCAGAGGTGAATTAACACCCACATTTCACCAAAATTGCATTAGGTCCCACATAATTGGGGGTGTGTATAGTAATCATCATGGAGATATTATATGCACATGAGACTACCTACTTACATAGGTACTTATAATATATAATTCTTATAATAACAAGTAGAATAGTACCTTTGTAACCGGCATGTTAAGACAGTGTTAAGAGCTGTGAGGCATCACAGCTCTTAACACTGTAGGTACCTAGTATGGAGTTATCAGGAAACTTCAAAGTGAATGATATTTTAATTTAATTTCTATGATCTTACCTACAGAAATTCCATCATTCCTCTGCTCTGATGGAATAAGGTTGCTGATTTATCTTCTGCAATTTCTCTCACAAGGCTTTTTGTGAGCTTAAATGTTTGAATAAAATCCGCTTCAGGCAGTAGGTACACCTACCGAATATGTTACTATAGGTAGGTAGGGACGCCTCAGATTATTATAGCACGAGCTCGGCGGTGATTTCTGAGTGCTTCCTGTCAACGTTCTTCGTTGTAAGCAGCATCTTGGTAATAATTAGCACCGTAGGTAATTAGCACCGTACCTACTTTTCTAATGTTGTGTGTGAAGGGAAACATTGTTAAACACAACACAGGAACACTACTTAAACGTAAATCCGTTTATTCTTCGCAAAAGTTCACACGATTAAACTATATTATGCAATCCAATAGCTTGTTTAGTAGGAAATACACATGAAAAAGTAGTGTCTGCTTAGCGGCACAACAATTTTTTCAGAACGGTGAAATTACCGTTCAGAAGCGTTTGAAACAGCTGTCAAAAATTAGTAGAATACCACTTGGCAAAAACTTACGAAGCTATTGAGAGGTCATTGGTTTGCAGACTACCAATTTTGTATTATTGACCACAATGACGCTATAATTACGGTTTGCAGACGACGACTAGGGCAAAATTGTAACATCGTAACATTATTTATCTATTACACTTACCACAATGACCCTGCGATTAATTGACCACTGACAAGCTATTCCTCTTAAATTTTTAGTAGAATACGAAAAGTGCAAAATAATTCCGACGCTACAACAATCGAGAGACTATTTAAATAGTAGAATCGGCCCCCTGGTCACAAGAAAATGAGACTACTTAGTGGCCATAAGCAAAATTAAGTGACATTTAATTCCATTCTATATCACATTTTCATTCCATTCCATAAAAACTACATAGGTGATGAATACGATTGATTTTGAAGCCCAATTTGATGATAACATAGAACAAACTCACAGCATAAGTTAAGACTGAGAAAACTTATCAATTAGTACTTTATCCACATTTTCCTATCTTGAAAATTTCAGAAAATTCAATGAAACTCTTTGTACACACATACTTAAATAAGTAACTTACCACCACATTGAAATAAACCATATTTTGTTAACTTCATGTCATATAACAGAGCTGCACATATTTTTGTAAAACCTTCGATATCTTAGAAGTTTTTTTTGTTGGGTGGTTCCTTTCTGCTTAAATACAGACAGTTATTTGAAAAGATCAGTAGAACTACTAACTGCTCCGTGCCGATATTTTAGATCATAGAGTTGACATATATTTCTTTTATAGTAGGTACTCACTCGAGATTATTTTTTTTAAGTAAGGGTTACCCATCAGAATCATAGTCAGTGTTTAACAAATTAGGGTTTGGTCATCAAATAACCAATTAGAGAGTAGAGAGAGTAGAATCAAGTGTCGTTCTTTAATTTCAAGTATTCTCATAGGTGATCCGCTCTGCAACTGCGCGGAGCTGGAGGTGGAACACGAGGTCAACTGGGGTTCAGTATGCACAGCCTTTTGCAACGAGGGATATACACTTAATGGTGTGTAAAACTAGACTTCTTTCCCATCCCTATTAATAGGATCCCTGCCCTAGGGCTTAATGATAAACTAATAAAATAACAAGCATCGGAAACTCAGTGGTTATAGAATTTTCCTTACAATCGGCAAATTTCGGGTACGAACCGTGGGCTAGTGACGTGAACATACATACAATCACGAATTTAACCTTGAAGGGTTAGGCAGAGGTGAATTTACACCCACATTTCACCAATCATTGTCCCATGTAATAGGGGGTGAGCCTGTTGCCGTTTTCCGGGCACTATTGTTGACTCGAGTCATGTAATGAGGCTGAGTCTGGGCTGTATATATCTGTTTGATGTTAAACAGCCCTATCCCTTAGTCACCTTGTTCGACACCGTAAGGGAGGAGCTGACGTGAACCTACTCCTAAAATAAGCAATTTAGCTTTGCAGGAAGGTTAAGAGGAATACATAAAACCACAACGTTTTTATAACTTTTAGTTTCTGCATTCCATAAGTGCATAGTCTTAACAGCGAACAATTTGTCAATCTAGTCGGTGGAATGCATTGGCATTATCAGCCTCATTTTTTTTTTGAAGTGTAAAAATAACCTCTAAATTGCTTGCATTAGAAGTGAATTCACGTTAATAGAGTAATAGGTAAGATTCGAACCCGTGACGTCTTGATTTTGAATCTGAATTCTTAACCACTAAGCTACGTACGACAATGAACGAAAAATTTCACTTATATTCGTTAATTTACATTAGGCAACCAAAGTAACTCGGTTGATAAATTTCTATTACCCTTTACCCTTGTTCGATAAATGAATATTACCCCCAGGTTGCTCCACATGCGAAAATACGTCTTCACCGGTATCACCTACGTCCACAAACGCAGCTACACGCTCAGCCTCCAACTCTGAGGGGTGGGCAGCATGGTGCAATGTACAATGTCGGCAGGGACAAGGAGGAGCAGCTTGCAACTGCAGCAGGACCCCTTTTCAGTAATTTAAATGAGTTTTACCCTTTTTAATAAGTTTTACCCATATAATGGATTTTACCCAAATTATGATTTTTACCCCATAATGAGTTTAACACATATTAAAAAGTTTACTTTTATTAAGAGTTTTAGCCCTTTGTGGTTTTTATTTAATATTGGAATGGAATTTTTTGTCTATTCGTAAAAATAACATCTTCCAGTAAATTAAATAGTTTTGGGGGAAAATAAATATTTATTTCTTTACGATATACTATCTACCATCTCAAAGGGTTAAATACTCATATTACTAGTAATATAATAATAATAAAATTATTATTATTTTACAAATAAATTGTGCATTTATATACAAATGTTCATATTGTTAATTTTTATTTTGTTTATTTTTTCATAATTTTCTATAAGTATTTTAAACTTTTGTTAAAATTATACTAGATTGTATTATGTAGTCTTGCACATAAATATAACAATATTAATATACCATTCACAACTATCATGCATATGCATGTATAATTATTTAGGTAGGTACATGGCATATAACAATATATCTAAGAACATAAAATAATATAATAATATAATACTAGACTTTAAGAATATTATCATTTTTTTTATTAATTTTCTTTCATTGTAAGAGACACTAAAAATCGTTTTAACATTTTAAATGTAGGATTCTAATATGAATAATAATATAATTATTATATATTAGTATAAGAAATATAAATCTGTTGGCAAGACAATATCGATCGTAATTTAAACAACATTAAATGTAACATTTATTTTGTGTCTAACATTTCATTTATTAAAATTTATTTTTCATTTATTTTGGTTTTTTATTATTTTCAATTTTCACCTTTTATTTAGACCTACCAGTCAATTATTTGTGTTGGACTCCCTAAATTTTTCAATTTTAATAATTCGTGTTGGTAAATAGTGAAAGAAAATGTAGTTTTATGTCGTGTCGTGTAGTTGATGTTGTACATAAAAATGAAATGTAAGTAGTTCAAATGAGCCTTCGGTGTTAAAGTAAGTATACATTTGTATAAATTTAAATTCAGACAAAGATAACTTTGTTAAAATAGCTTGAACCTGGTTTACTCTCTAGCCCAAATGGGGCATATGTTTCATGCGAATTTTGTGCAAAAAAATACATACAAACATTTAAAAATGACTTCTAAATCAGGTCAACTCATCAGTAGTGGTTCGTCACTCAAAAATAATAATAATATAATGTCTATCACATTTCAAACAAAATTCCACAAATATCGAGTTCTTTGAATAATTGATTAAATACCAATGTTATCTAGGTAAACTTCATTATCAATAATTAAATCTGAACACGATTCTTCCTTTTTATGTACATTTATAACACATTATTCCTCACTTCATTTATGGCTGATGTTGTTTTAAATGTACCAATTTATTTTCAATAAAAACAAATTGAATTAAATACAAAATGTAAATTATTAAATGCAAATTGTATTTACTTTCATTTAAAGCGCAAATAATGGACTCTTATTCAGTAGTTTTATGTGTAGATATTTAGACCAGCGACACTAGCCTAATATAGTAACTATTTAATGCTACAATATTGTATAAGTTATAATTATAACTATATACGATAAAAGTGTAGAATAGTTTTTTCTTGTTATATATTATAAGCTACGAGTATATCTTTCCTATTTCTGCCCAATTTTGCATAATAATACTCTGGGCTCATGGCTTCTGATTCGCAAGTCCCAATCACTGCCTTCAGTTGAAATTTTTCCTTCTATTTACCACACCAAGAGCTCGGTACAATGAATCCACGCAAGGCTAAAAAGAGTTTTCTAAAACCCAAATATAATATATAAGTAATATATACTTACTTCATGAAGCTAAAACCGTGTATATAAACTTCGAAACATGCGTTGAGTTATAGTTTATCACAATCACAAAATTAAATATTTTTCTTCAAAATCTTAAACTCTACGTTAGACACGTGAATACTATAGAAACTATAATAGTTAACTAGCGATAATAATGTCTTTGTACTATTAAAATGTGTAGACATGGCGCGATAATTACATCCATAAGATTTTAGATGTATCATAATAAACTTGCATTTGTATATAAGTACTAAGAATATTCTAATTAAAATAAAAGTCATAGATAAATCGGTCATACTAATATTGTGGTCATAGTCATACTTATTAATAAATATACTTGTCTTAGTGGTCAATGGACAACCCAGCTACAATTGTTTTTTTTTTTTTTTTTTCAATAAATAAATATACTAATTTCATATGTACGTACATAAATATAACGGAGAGTAAAATAACTTTTATTTATATTTAGTTACTGTTACTGGAAAAGTTTTTGGAAGTTTGGAAGTTACTGGAAAATTCAAAAATCATTTCTCTACTTTCCTATACTGAACTGACTTTGTTTCTTGTACTTAATTGTAGGTATAAATATTTATCATAAAAATTGAATACGTTTATGAAAAAAATATTTAGTTACTAAGAACAGCCATATCTATTTGTTCTCATCTCTCAACAGCGCTAGATTGATTAATTAGAACGATTCAATCAACTTTGCGGTCGGTTTGTTGGTCTTTTGTTCGTTATGACGTGTCATAGCCACTATTTAGTATTTGTGTGCTAATATTTCTATTTATATCTTCACGGTATGCCTTTATATTTATTGCGTAATAAATCGTAATTTATTAAACTCGTAATCGACTTATGTTAGTCATTTGCCAATCATTATAAAAGAAATAATGCAAAACCACGGCAGCTCTAACAAAAACTTATTACTGAAAAAAAGCTTTGCCGGTGTCATTCTACCGATACTAGTTAAATAATTACAAATTGTTCAGGCATATAGAAGTCATAGAGTATTAAAGAAACTAACATATTATTTTGTTTTAAAGAATACATGGACTCGGAAAATATCAATTCTTGTCAGGCAGTCATGAAAATATAACAATGGAAATACTTTTCTCAAACTAATTATATTATATAAAAAAATTAGTTTTACGTCTTACATGTCGACAATTAAAAAGTTACATTTATTATTATTACGCTATTCGATTATTAAAATAACTTCAATGAGTTAAATACAATGAAAATAAATGTATGAATGAACACGCATTGGCATTGAATGAATTGCATCGCATGCGTTTATAACAGCGTCATATGGTGAAAAATATTGATATAAGATAAGATAAGATAAGATATTCTTTATTGTACACCATAAAAGTATTAAAAGATAACAAACAATTTTCACATACAATATGGATACGACATATAGGCAATAATTGAAACCATATACTTGGTACCCCCTAAGCTTCAAGCAGGAAAAGTTTGAACAAAATTGGTCCAGTATTAAGGGCAGAAACTAGAGTTTTAATTTTATAGAATTTGAACAACTTTGAGCACTCTGTAGAATCGCATGTTGCCGCTTAGCTGTTCAAGTAAGTTACCTACTATGCCTATTGTTGTGTGTGTGTGTGAAGTTGTTGTGTGTGTGTGTGAAGGTGTGTGCGTATTTATTAATGACTTATGACACAGTCAATGACTTTAAAGCAATGGATGAAACTATTTAATGACTTATACAAGTGGTTGCATTTTCTACATTTATTTTATTAATTATTTTGTTAGAAAATTTCGGATTTTATAAATCAGGGAATTTAAGTTTAAATTTAATTTGGTTCTATTCCTACGGACCAGGATGCTTCGCGGTTTCAGTATTTGCACATATGTCGTATCCATATCGTATAATGCACATATATTGATTATTTGATTTGACTTATGTATGAATGAGCATGCATTGAATGGGTTACATCGCATGCATTTATAAAAAGCGTTATATGATAAAAAGTTGATTTATTTGATTTTATTTGTGATTAACGCTGTTAAGTGAAATATGAGTGAATGGCGGTTTTTGTTAAAGTACAATATGAACGTAATATATTATTAATTGTGAACGTAATTTTAATTGTAATATACCTATAAACAAATGGAGAGTATGTATGACAACAATAATAGGTATGCAAGTACCTAGTGTATGTATGGAAAAATATTATCTGCCCCTACCTCAATGGTAGAGAGGTTTGTATGTATGTAATATGTATAACTAAATGAGTGAGTGATTTTCATGTGAGAAAGTGTTCTAAAATCAGAAAAAATACGAATATAAGGATGTATGAGTGTGATTGTATGAGATTGTATGTGCTTAGTGTAGTCAACCAAGAAATATCACATCAAACAATATCACAGAGGTCTTCCATTATATAAGTGTTATAGCGTGTAAATGAATGTATAAAATTATATATATATGTATGTGGTATAATATTAATATAATATAAAAATAATATAATATAAATAAATATTCAAACATTAAAAGTAAGATATTATATTTTGAACTAAATACTCGTCTATAATAATATATTCTTAATTTCATTCTAAGTATGAGTTAACTATTTATATTAAAGATAGATAGAATGCTAAGAAATTAGAGAAACTTATATTATATGAATATATAACTTACTTGCCATATAATAATTTTAGTATTTCTCTACTAGGTAAGTAGTACCGAAATCGAAACCGAAAACGACAGGATCGCAAACGTCTTCCAATATATAAGGATTAGCATGTAAATATATTTAGGAAAAATTCAATTCCATATCGTGTAAAAATAATCGTAAAACAACAAAAATAAGATTCTATTTGATTGATATACTTAAGCATATTATATGAATATAGCCTCTAGGAATAAAGGTAAGCCTGAGGGTGCTTATATATGAAAACAGGTTACGGGTACGGGCGAGCCGGCACGGGTGAGCCTATCCACATCATGTCAATTTTATCGTTTGTCAAAAAAATTGCAAAGTATTCGCACCCATGTGTTTTTAAACGTAAGGTCACAGATCGATGCCAGTTTTCACATTTTGATGCCATTGGATAGAGCTGCTCATTCCGCGTCTAACTATTGCTCACATGATATAGATTTAAGGCAATTAGAAGCCGTAATTCGCAAAATAGTGACAGCGCGCAAGTCAATTGGCCTCTCAACGTACGACAGTTTTTCGTCTCATGTAAAGTTGGTAAAAACTTGTGCGGTATTGTAAGATAAGGGATGATATGTGGTGTTAGAACGTTAACGACGAACTATAATCATTTTAGTTGCTATAGAAACTCGTCGGGGCAGGTAGCCGGTAACCTATTTCTCTATGCAAGCACCCTTACAAAAAATTTATAAATTGCGTATAACTAAGATGACATGGTAAAAAAAGAAGTGACTGAAAAGATGACATCTGACTGTAATGTATGAAAGGGAATGATTTGTTGCGGCGACCACAAGTAATTTGGACAAAGGCAGGCCAGATGATGACTCAAGTAATCAGCATAAGAAATAAGAAACTTAAGGTAATAATAAATTAATTACAACATACAAGATCACAAAGGTCTTCCATTAGATAAGGATTAGCGTGTAAATAAACTTATATAAAATATATTTAAAAAAATCATATGCAATAAGAGATTCTATTTTGATCGAAATACTCAAGTAATTAGAATAGGAAAGTATAATAATTATTAAGTATATCTACATATCGATGTTTCTCAAAATACTTATTATAAAAAATCTCAATTTTGCAAGTAAGTCTCATTATAATTTATGATTTTTTTTAAATACAATAATAAGCTAACTATGGAGTTTTTGTTGAAGAAATTTATAAGGCTTAGCAGTTGATTCATAATAAAATGTTCGCACACATTGTGCTAAGCCACTTTTTACATAGTCACTGGCAAACCAATATTTTGTTACATTATTCTCACTTGTTAAGTAATTACAACTTGTTAAAATATAAAAGTAACTTATACTTAACATTCCCAGCTAATTTTCGATAAACACAGATTAATTTAATGAGTTCCACTCCTTAGCAGTAGATACACACAAGCAACGTCTACTATCTAGTTAACTACTATCAAAGAGAAAATGCTAATGGAATGAAAATATTCAGAATATAGATGTTCATAATTTTACACTCACTCACCGATCTGAAAAAGTCACACATCCTGATATTCGAAGTCACTGAGCAAACACTGTTAACTGCAAACAATGTGAAAGACGTAACAAAAACACAATTTTTCAAAAACTCTGACAAAAAAACATTGGCACATAAAATTTGTTTAAAAAAGTTGCCTGAGTCAATCGAGGTTAATATAATAAGGATTCTAAATGATAGGTACCATACACATATACAGATACCAAAGAGTTGGAATGCTCTGCCTGTTTTCAGTTCCGGGTTCTTCAAGCGGGGCGTGAAAAAGCAACGTAGGTACAAGGCAACCATTTTAAGGCCAATTGCGTCAGAAATAATGGTCCGTATCTTCCTCAATTGACTCAAATTAATGGCTCAAATAGTTATAAAAGAAATACAATTTTTTACAGATTTTTCAAAAAATGAAACCATTTGCAAATCCATAGATCAATAATTTAGTTAATTAGGTAATGACTTGGAGATTTATCTCTTACCTGCTGATGTAAGCACATGTATTCACACAACTAAGACTATAAAAAAACTATTTTTACAAGAAATGTCACCTTGCGACATTTTCTAATTAAAACTTAACACAATAGGCAATCTATAATGTCTACAATTTCATATACTCCAAATACTCAAATACTCCAATCTCATCGGAGATCATGAATTTGTGCCGTTTGGAGTCGAAACGTTGGGGTCATGGGGTCCGAGCGCCCGCAATCTCTTCAGGGAGATTGCGAAACGTATGGTCGATGCTTCTCGTGACCAGAAGGCTGGTCTCTTTTTAGGTCAGAGAATAAGCATTGCCATTCAACGTGGCAATGCTGCCAGTCTTCTGGGAACGTTACCACAAGAGGCATGCGATGCGGAGGAATTCCACGACGCATTTTAATTATTATTATTATTTATTCCTTTATTATAATTTGTAATATTATTAGTTTTAGTTTTAAAATGCATTAGTTTAGTTTTGTTATATTTCATATTATGTATATTCTACACAACCATATGAATCTAATCAAGATTGTCGCTGTATTTGTGTATACTTTCGAAGCGTCGGTAGCTTAGTGGTAAAGGAGTCAGCCTTACGATCGAGAGGTCCCGGGTTCGACTCCTGGCCATTACACTACCGACGTGAACCCATTCCTAGCACAAGTACTTTAACTTAGTTGGAGGGGTTAAAGCGAATATTCCGAATATTAGTAATTTCGGTTGCTAATATTCTTTATTTAAAAGAACAAGTTCCCGGCATACATTTAGACCTCAAGTCGCGAGAGAAATGAGAAGGAGAAATGATTGGTAGATTTGAACTCCTCCGCCGCCGCAGCACCCCATGCTATCCTCAAAAGATACCCAAAAACATGTACCCAATGATGTCACTCGGGTCAAGATATATATGCCGGTAATTATATATTATAATTATCTACCTAATACATATGTACATTCTTATATCGTTGTATATAATATTTATATCTAATACATTCGCATTTATCTCACAAAGCTTAACTTTGAGTAAATTAAGTAGGTATACATTTTTATCTTAATTAAAACATAAATTACTTGTAAAAATAAATAAAAGGCGCGCTTTATGTACATAAATATTGAAAAATAACGCACAATAACCATTAAAATAGATAAGATAACATTGTATAAATGTCATACTTATATTATACTTAATAATAATTACTATTATATAAATCATTCGTGCATGAATTCATTCATCAAGAAACGCATGCATGCGGATATACCTATCTATTATTATTATTACTATTACAAATTGTACCTAATTGTAATTATTGCATTCAAATTCAAATGCGTGTATTCAATATTTTAATTATGTATATTTATATTAGATCATAATCTCAATAGTCTAGTTGTATCGATATTTTTCTAATTACACCTATTACTTAATTTGAAATTAAACGCGAAAAATCATATCGTGGTATTTTGTGTAGGGAGATTAGCCTTTATTCTTTCATCTTTTTTTAAATTCATTTTTATTCATAACATTATTTTTTTAATTGAAGATAAATAAAATGGGTAAATTAATTAGGCATTGAAAATATTTTAAAATCTCCTATCTCCACTCCACCTTCAGATCCTCCTGTCCAACCCTTCATAATTGAGTAGAAGACAAGAGGCACTCTGCTAGCTGGTGTGCCTGTTGTTGCCATCCATGTACCTACTCTGGGCATCTAATAAACCAAATTTTTGAGAAATAGAAGAGCAGACCCCGGTCTCCAAAATGCAAGATTTTTTTATACAACCTGGGTTGACACTCAGGTTGTGTGGACTTGTATCATAGCGTATAGGACCTAATATCTAAGTCTATCAAAATTTATCCTCTTTAATCAAAACGTTTCAATGCCCCCTATTAGCATATTAAACTTAAATTAAGATCCTGCTCGTCGTATTCAAGCCCCAAATTTAGTAGGTATCTAATATTGAGATGTAGGAAGATACATATTACGTAATAGGATTCTAGGATTAACAACCCAAAGAGATGCATACCTATGTACTATACGGGTTGATACAACTTAGGGACGTTCCTTGGAACCACGTACCTATGCAGTCTGCCATTATCAAGCTGTACACCTAGCACATCCCAGTCCCAACCGTCACGTCAGCCCGTCGTCAGCCTTCTGCGACACGGGAGTGCTCATCAGGCGCGGTCGCAGCTTGAAGTTTTGGGGGTTTTCCTTAAGAAATTTAACCTCCCCTCTCCTCGTACTGGGACTTTTCAATATCTGACGTGCATGGTTTTGGGGGGGGTCATGTCCCCTGTGACCCCCCCCCCCCCCCCCTCGGACCGCGCCTGGTGCTCATAGGGGTATATGCATATCCAGTAACACCTGTGACTCGTTGGGAGTGTTACTCGTTTAGGTGTCAGTGGATGGGCATATACCCTCATAGGTATAGGAGCATAGTGCATAATTAACTTCCTAAAAATTTACGAAATTATTATTTTTTCCCCTATCTATCTATCTATCTATAACGAACGATCTATCGATCTATCTAAATAATCAGTTTGTCTTACATAGACCTCAATTCTCCTTAAGCAAAACCAAGGAACGGTTGTATTTAAAATAGGTAAGTATAATAGTCATAAGTTTGGATTAAAAACAATCCGCTGTGGATGACAATAATCAACTTTTTCATAAATAGGTTGGTATTTAAGTACTTACATTTTATCAATAAAGTACATACCTACGTTTATTGTACATAATGTAAAAAATATTTTAAAAAGCCGACTTCTTAAGACAATTATTCAAATTATTAAATAAATAAATAAGAGACCTACAATTTTGCCGAGATGATTTGATTTTTTATACATGTATCAAAAACCTACGTGTATATTGTCCAGTCAGCCACCTAGTAAAATCAAATTAGGTTTCCAAAACGCGTGATTTCAAAATTTACGATATATAAAATTAAAAATTAAACCAAATTGAAAACGTTTTGTTTCAACCAGTGGCGTAGCTAGATGATCAAGGGCCCTGGTGCAAAAAGAAACAGGGGCCCCCCTATTTTTTTTTGTTTCCGAAAATTCCCTCGGGCATGTTACGTCGCCTTACCGAAGTAAACGCTGTGATGGGCATATCCCCTACCGGTCGGTAACGTGCTGTTGGGGATGAAATCCCTCCTCTCTCCCTCTTTTTCATGCGGAAATCACCTCAGATACCACCCCCGTCATCGGCCATCGGGGGTGGTTATGTCGGATCTTCAGATAAAAAAGCTGCCGGAGTGTAAGGTTACCGAGAGCAAATCACTGGTACCCCGGCTGACTCTGGGTCATCTACGGTTTTAAAATGGCCTCCTTGGGTGTGAGAAGCACGGTGTACCCATAGGACTCTGAAAACGAACATCGAACCGCGGCGCCAGTGGGGGTGAAAGGGTGACAGGCGGCCGCACATAAAACCCCCACACCTGCGCTCGGTAACCGGTCCCCTCCTCGCCTGCTCTCCATTGTGCCCTTTGCTTGTCAGAGGGACATGTGAATGTACAGCAATCCTCCTTCATGTAGATGAAAATTTCCATTTATTTTTGTGTGCGTACAGAATACTTAGCGTTAAACTCCACAGATCCCACACCCGTTCACATAGGCGATGATTAGGTACCTAGGCTAAGTACCTGGAATCTGTACTTCATGTGACTGGTGAAATCGACTGCGACGTCAGGGCACGGATTGCTGCCGCGTGGACCAAGTGGCAAGAAATGACTGGCGTCGCGTGTGATTCTAAATGCCAGTCAGGTTGAAGGGGCAGGTCGTTCGGCCTATCCTCTAACATGGTTGTGAGGCGTGGCCGCCGGGTCCAGGTAAAAGGGATTGGCCCAAGAAGTCCTCGCTTGACGTCGTGGAGGGTGACATGCGTGCCCATTGTCTCACTACCATGGACGCCCAAGATCGCGCGAAGTGGAGGAAGAAGAGCCGGAAGGCGGACCCTGAGCTACGAGGTCATCTTGGCCACGGATGCAATCAGGAAAATGCGACATAAACATCCGGTGAAGGTTTTTAGGCCGGAATCGAACCAACTTCAACTGCATGCAGTCTCGGGTCTCAATCGCCGGGCTGTAAGTGGGACCATTAAGAAAATTTCATGGCACCTCGACAGACCCTGGGACATATACGACTTTAAGATGGGCCCTCTCAAATATGGGAACCACGATATCTCCATCTTGCCCAGAACCATCCCACCCCCTTACTTGCTTTCCACTGCGACAGTTGCTAATCAGAGTTACACGTGGATGGTGAAAAGTTCATAGTTGGCCTTAGGCCGCAGCGTCTATGCCATCTTGAGACAGGTGCTGCTGTCTCCGCTACCCAGGGTGCACGTTTCTCAAATTTCGTCCAAGCACCTCACGCGCCACCTTACTAGGTCTGCTTCTGCTAGAAAGACGGTTAGTCGAAGGAGGGTTCCGTGATCTCCACCGTCCTTCTGTGGTACGGGAGAGTTCACTATTCTAATACTGGCAAAGTTCGATTCGATAGGTGGGGTGGCTGAAGCAAACCCATATCACAAAATGGTCTTCAGTTATAAGACCAGCTATTCTCTTACAAAAAAAGTAGGTAATGAGACTTGTATTACTATTATACATAATATTATTACAATCAATTGACTATAAGTAAAATATTGTATTATGACTGCTAGAATAATTCTCTAGACATTAAGCTTGGAGGGCTCAGGGGGCCCCCAAGCTAGCTGCAAATGTGATGGCAATTGGCGATTCTTTCAACGTGACAATACTGCATAAAATTCCCAACTAATTAGTTGCACTCATTAGTGTTGTGTTACTACCCATTTTCGCATTACAAAAGTAAGATTTTTTTGGTAGTTCAATATGAAATTTGCTAGTTCAGGCTCGAGCTTGGGGGCCCCCTGAGCCTGGGGGCCCTGGTGCACCGCACCACCTTGCCCACCCATAGCTACGCCAGTGGTTTCAACAGATCATACGGAATAAGAAAGTTTGCTTTCACGTTTTTCTTTCTAATCGAACAGAAGTAAAAACACGCGTTTTGAAAACGTGGCCTTTTTTATTGCTACAAGCACCAGCGAAATAGCGAGGTTGTTATTTCTATAATTATAATACTTTTTCTCTGGTGTTTAAATTGATTAAGGGAAAAAGTGATACGACTCAGGCAGGACTTAAACCCACGACCAATCCCTTACAGGAGTACTCCGGACCACTGATCTACCGAGTCACACCTTGAGTGCTCCAAATTCTCCTATACAACCATCTTAGGGTGATGTACGGTGGGGTCATGGGTTCAAATCCCGCCTGAGTCGCTTCACTGCTTCCTGACTTTCAATAGAGCATAGGTACCTACTAATGGTTTTAAAATTTCATTCAAATGTTCCCTAGTAATATTTAATAATATTATTCATTCAATATATGTATTCATTTAGCACTAGTTACAAAAGTATGTAAATAATTTATTTATTATTATTATATTGTATATTATAAAATACATACGTGTGTTAGCAATGTCGAAAATATATAGGTATCTAATAATTAGGTATATTTAATAAGTGTATTATATCTACATTATATTTTGCTGTATATATTTAGGTATAGTAGGTATCGCTGAAATAAGTATTTGATGTACCTATATGTTACGACTTATTAATAATTCATGTATTTAATAAATTAATAAATTATGAATAATAATTTTCATTTATTATTATAATTATTATCTATTATTCTAATCCTTCTATCGTAGCATAGAACTATTATTTTATGAAAAAAAAAATGAAAATAATGTTATAAATGTGAATGTGGTGTGGGTTAGAATTAAAGAGAGGCATAATTTTTGATTTATTAGTAAGATTGTAATTTTCATTTATTTTTTTTACATATTACTTACTAATTAAATTATTAAATAACAAGAATAGGTACAACCGATATTATCGCGATTAAACCAAGATTAAACCATCTTATTTATTTAGCAAGCTATTTGACATTAGAGCTAGGTAGAGTAAACAACTGCATACTTAAATCAAAATTCGTTGCTATCACCAGTTCGATTTCTGTTCAGAGCAAAGAATGCCTTCCGAAGTGATTTACGCTCATAAAATCGCCACCCAAGTTTCTTTCTAGAATATAATCTGTACTTAATATAACTTTAAGTGTAGACTCATAACTGGGTAAGTACGTACTCTAGAAAACAGACCTAAAGGTCTCATGTTGATAAATGTTATTGTGTATTGTGATGTTATTTATGTTATTATATATGTGTCGTGTTATATTTGGAATGTAAGTTTTACCAATTTTTACTTAATCTACCTTCTATATAACTATCTGTGCTTCTAGCTTTAGAAGCCTATGAGGGTGGACACATGGGATGGGATGGGACATGGGATGCCGTCACATGGGATGGGACGCCGCCGATCCGATATTGGCAGAAGTAAAATGTATAAAAATATATGTCTTTCACATTGGCCGGCCCGAGCCGACACCGCTACGTTGTCAGCTATCATCGTCCGACACCGATATCGGATCGGATAATGTGAAAACGCTCTAAAGAAAGCTGTCAGATTTCTACAGCAACGAATTTAGTATCTAAGCTTAACGAACGGGTTTGTCTGTTGCACGTGTCTCAAAAAGACGAGAATATAGTTCCAGCGGTATATATCTTAGGTCACATTTCACAATGTAGTGAAAATAATTACGATCATCAATGCAAAATAGGTTGAGGTCTCAGGTCGGCTGCTGTAGGGCGAACCGGGTAAAATTGAGTTATACGGACGCGAGGGGTGGTGGTTGTGACTGTGGTGCTCCTCTGTAGTTGATGGACCACCTCCTGTCGTGCCCGTTGTGCTCCTTCACCTGCATGACTGCCGACCAGGCCCTCGATTCTGCTAAAGCAAAACAACTTCGTCGCCAATAACGGCATTCAATAGGTTGCGGTCTAAAGTATAAAAAAGAATTGGTACCTATTGATGCTGTCAGCTTTTTAGAAAAAAAAAGAAACTGCTTTCGAACGTGTCAAACGTATTTATCTAAATGTTTATTCTGTAAATTGAAAATGTTAAATGTAACTGTTTAAGTGTAGCACATAGAAGTAAATTAAATGTATTGTATTGTGCGTTGTTTGTGGTTTTATTGTGTACCTACTTACCCACCTTAGAGTAAAGACTACCACTAAAAATTACCTTCACCAGATAAGAGAGATAGCCTCTCAAATATCGAACTGTGCGGTAATGCAATAAGGCGTTTCCCTCGCACCCCCGCTGACCTTGGGTCATCTATGAGAGATGGCTTCCTTGCAAATAAGACGCAAATAGCACCGCGCCGCTGCAGCCTGGTTCTGTGGACAGGCAGTCTGACCTCGGTATCAGCAATTCATACAGGCGGAAATATTATAATTATTCACCTGGTTACCCCCAGGACTGTGCTCGGACCACACTATACCATCTGATAATCAAATTGACACATGGAGATCCCAGACTCCGAGCCACCTTTAATACGGTCGCTCCCGCCTCAGTTGGAGTTGGCTGTGGGTGGTAGCGACTCCTCTGCTGGGAGAGAGAGGTATTGCCGTCTGCGTTGCCTGCGGTGAACGTGCAACGTATGGAGGTTCAGAGCTAGCCACCCATGTTCACCACGTTTCCAAAACGTGTGAATTGAAAACTTACAAGAAATAGTAAATTTAAATATTTCATAATCAAATTGAAAGCGAAACTAACTAAGTATGAGTGATTTTGAAGGTTTCATAGTCTCGCCAAAACGTAGGTTAGGTAATAGGTATAGCCACGACATTATCGTACGATATATCGTGTTGTGTTCGTTGATAATATAAAAGCGTCCATTACTTAAAGAAGTTCAGTCTTATCACAGATCATTATAGTTTTGTTTATCTGAAGTAATCTAACTCAACAACAAAGTAATAAGGATACATACGGAAATGTATGTTAAAAATTTAATAACTAGCTTACTAAACGTAAACAATCGATATATTAATATTAAATCGTTAAAGTACACTACTTGCCACCTCTACTTCTTCTATACTCTGTGGTTTCATGTTTGTCTTGTCTTGTTTGACAAAAGAAAAAAGAATTTTGACGGATACGGACTTTTTCGTATATTTATTTTACTGAAATCTACGTTTTTATCGAACTAATGGGTTAATCACAGTTGGAAACATGGAAAACATGTACTGCCGCTTTTGCGCTGAGCCCAAGAGCTCTGACAAACTATTAAACTTGCAGGACGACGTGAAAAAGTACGATGAAATCGTATCAAAACTTACATTTGTTAATGCTGTGTATGTCAACGTAACAAGCAGCGATATTTTGCCGAAAACAGTATGTTTGATCTGCTACAACAACCTGAATAAAGCTTATGAGTTCCTCGACGGCGTGAAACGAGCGCAGGACGTTCTCACCAATATATTCACAGCCATCGACGAAAATAAGTGTGACTACTCAGATGATGATAGAATGACTGCTTTCGATGATTTTCTCTGCAACGATGAGCCTGCATCCGTTAAAATGGAAGACAATAAGTCTGTTAGGGATACAGAAGTCTCCGGAGTGGACGTCAGAGTCGAAGTAAAACGGGAACTTAAAGAAGAGCCGGATTTAGACGATCAATCTAATTACGATGATAATTTAAACGTACAGGATATACTTAATGCAGCTATGTGCACAGCTACCTTTGCGTCCAACGTCACGATATATGCTAAAGAGATTTCGGATCTGAGTAAAAAAGTTGTGAAGAAATGGACAGATTACCCGTGGGTCTGCGGATTTTGTAATATAGAATTTTTGAATGTTGACATGCTGAGGTCGCATTGTAAAGTGGTTCATGGAAAATGTGCTGCTTTTATGTGTATAGATTGTAAAGTTGGGAGGAACGAGGACTTTGCATCATTTGTTAAGCATGTTAGAAAACATCGGAAGACTTTAAGGTGTGTATGCTAAGCCTTTTTTTTTCATGATTTCATTTCTCTTTTTCTTGAAATTCTTTACCAGCACATGTGTTTCCTTCTAAGACCCTCTTTCTTCAGACTGCCTTTGGCTACCAGTAGGCATGATGAAGTTATATGGACATGACTTAAAAAAAAAATATTTTGGTTGTGTCTTTTTAGTCTAATTAGGAAATTGCTGACTTCAATACTTTTTTGAAGCACAGGAAGCACTGCCATTTCCACCTCTGCAAGCCACTAGTGATATTGAAGTTCTGTATTTAGACTAAGTTGCCAGACTTTTTAGGGCTCCAACTTCTAATATGGGTTCTATTTCAATAGAAACACTCAGCCTAATGACACTCAGATACATGTTTATGCACACAAATATTTGTACTAAGTTGTATTTGTACTATGCATAGGCATAGTACAAATATAGTCACTCAGTGTTAGATAAAAAAGATATATTTAGTGATTGTTGAGTGACCTTTGACATAGCATTCCATCTTTATACAGCCACACCACAGTGGCCATTGAATTTTCTAATATTATACAAATGTTTCATATATTTCAGAAACCAATGTTACTACTGTGACCTCACGATCAATGCAGAAAACTTGCCGGCCCACATAAACAGTCACTTCGTAAAGGCCCAAATAGCATGCCCCCTCTGCGGAGAAATCCAGAAAAACGAGGACTCGTTAAAAACTCACCTACAAGACTTCAACATAGTTAAACAAAAGCGTAGACCGAGAAGAAAACCCGGTACACCCATCACGATTGAAGACCTAACGTGTGGGCTATGCAAAAAAATCTACAAGAACCCTAACAGTCTCCGGGACCATATGAAACTCCATACTATGGACCGTAAGAGAAACTACACGTGCGACCGTTGCGGAAAAATGTTTTACAATAAAGGTACACTCACTTCTCATATATTATCTCACGATAAAAACCGTCCACATGTCTGCAAAATATGTAACAAATCGTTTTTATATCCAAACATGTTGCGGAGACACGTTGAAATGCATTCTGGGATTAAACCGTTTTCTTGTGAACAATGTGGAAGGTGTTTCAGACTTCAGTATCAATTGAACGCGCATAAAATCATACATACTGACGCTATGCCTTATGTATGCTCGTATTGCAATAAAGCCTTTAGATTTAAACAGATTTTGAAGAATCACGAACGTCAGCACACCGGAGCCAAACCGTATTCATGCCAAAACTGCGGCATGGAATTTACAAACTGGTCTAACTATAATAAGCATATGAAAAGACGACATGGCACAGATACTTCAAAAAAGAAGATTACGCCTGAAGGAGTATTTCCTATTAATCCGGAGACGGGTCAGATTATACAGGTGGACGATCCAGTAGGTACGGAGGAGTGGAAGACTAAGATAATGATACCGGGGAAGAGGGGGAAGAAAAAGGTGATAAAACAAGAGGGTAGTTAGCTAAAACCGTTTATAGAGGACTCAAAATGGACTTTTTTACCGTTGTAATTGTTTATTGCACCGAGTTTCTTGTGAGTGTATTGCTGTTGATGAGATTATGGTGACAGGAAACTGAGTGATGCGTTATTTGTTGATAAAATTTTTATGTATCTATCTACATAGTATTTTCTCCGCATATTTGCGCAAAACATTGATTTTATTTATGACCCCACTCTTAAATCAATTTCAATAGCATACTAAATGCTTTAAATTTCATTCAATTCATTGAGCGGCGTCATCAAAAATCAATGTTGGGTCAGCTATGGGCAAGGTAAGGGAAAGATCGCGGGTTCGAGTCCCGCCTTTTTCTATCTTGAACGATTTGATTATTGTTTTTTTTTAATTTGCAAACAATGTCTTGTCTACTATACACTAGTTACTATGGTAGCTAAACACTCTTTGTGATACGAACAATTGAGAGCGAAATGGTATCTATGATACAGCCATACACTGTTTTTTTATGAGGTTATGATTCACTACAATAATTCATTGTTAAACTGTATTATTTATTGGTCAATAGCTGACCAACACTGCTGCCGACGCTGAGTCGTGCAAATAATATCGAGGTAATATTGTGCAGACAATTTGCACAAGATGTTGCACGAAAATTGTTTGAAGATAGCAAAAAAAATTTTGCAAAAAAAGTTGTTTGGATTTTTGTGCACAATTTTTTTGCCTAATTTTTGTGCACATTTTTTTGTCCAATTTGTTGTGCACAATTTTTTTGCACGATGGCACATGCGTCCCTCGCATAATGCATCGATGGCAGTAAAATCAATAACAATATAAGTACATAACCATGTCCAAACGAGACTTATCTAAGTATAGATATATTTAACAAAATGTGTCAACAAAAAAATCTTTATGTATATAGAAATTTAGGGTGTATGGCACCCTAGTATGTTTGTTCTAACTACTAGTTTTACACCTGTTGAACCACGAATGAAGCTTTGGCGCAGATTTTCCCTTCGGAGAGGAAATTTTTTGTTGAAGATGCGGGAAATGTATAGGAAATTAAGTACATTAGAACAAAATATATGTAACTTAAAAGTGTTAATTTCAGAGCAAGTACAGAGATGAGGTTGTAATAATTAATAGTATTATTAGATGCCGTCCACTGCTTTTTTTTTATCTATCAGTCACAAGCATGTCGATTCTACAATATTAAAAAAAAAAAAAAAACTACATAAAATAAAAATCTATATTTTTTTTTATTGTCACATGAACAAAATTTACATTTGATTGCTCCCTGGATCCCACACTACGATTCCCTGTGTCGTGGAATCCAGTTCAGTATTTCATATTAGATAATAATAAATAATAAATATTGTAGGACATTCTACACAACGCTATCTAGACCCAAAGTAAGCATTGACAACTAACTTGTGTTATGGGGTCTAGAATGCGGATAAACATACTTAGATAAAATATTTTAGAAACACCCAGATGCAAATATTCATATTCATGTATACAAATATTTGCACTGAGCGGAGATCGAATCTGCACCTCCTGCTTACGTAGGAGAGGTGTCGTAGCGGTAGTGAACGAGGGATCCGCGTTCACTACCGCTAAGACACAAAGACTGTCAAACAGATGTCAATAAATGTTACAGGAGCGTACTCTTGTACATTTGCAAAGTTTTAATCCGTGGTTACATCAAGTAATCTAGCACAGCCGCATACTTAAGGTAACTGTACCAATGCTCGACACTGTACCAATGCTAGACACTTTCGAACAAAACCCAGTATTTTGAGAAAATTATCCATTTGTTTTATAAGACTATTGACTTAAAAGATGCCTAATGGTATCTATAAGATATGTTCAAATATTCGCAACACCATCCGAAGTAAATTTAGAAAGACTGTTGACAGCAAATAATGTGACTCCGTGAAACACGGTCGTGTTATTTCTTAAGATTTTTGCCAAGGGTACTGATTTTTATAGGTGTGATTTTTTTGTTTATAAGTTATGATTATTACTAATTTTAGTATAAACGTTATAAATATTGAAGTTATTGACATACTTGGACCATTGGGACAATGATGTCTAGCATTGGTGTTTTCGACCAAGTGCATAATAATTTAATTTAAAGTAAAAGTATGATAGATTTTAAAGATTTTATGGGCAAAAGTTAATGTCTAATTGTTGCTGTAACAGTTAAAAAAGAATGTAACGACCATGCTGTAATTAATTTGTTAAATTTTTTAGATTGAAATTTTATTTTTCCTTAAAGTGTCGAGCATTGGTACAGTTACCTTACCCCCAAATCGAAACTCGAATTTAAATCCATGTCATAGTATAACTAGAAGAAGAATTTTACTGTGTCCATGTGCTAAGTCGTTGGCGGAAACTGCGTAATCGCCAGAAGATAGAAAAAAAAAATACAACACCTATCGCGTCTAGCATCGAGTAGAATTATATTTGGAGACAATGAGGCTAAAAGAACGGTGGACTTGACGAAAGCCGACAGTACAGTTAGTTTGTTGCATTCAGTAACACCTGTGACGTGTTGGGAATTTTTTCCCAACTAGTAACAGTGTTACTCTTGTGATGACGTCACGGGCCCGAAAGTCACTTTACAAAGTGACTTAGACCGCCTCCTCTGTGTTTGCTCTGCAATTTACAATAATGTACCAATTGTGAGATATCTTTGTAAATACATTATATAAAGAGCTTCTAGCATGACATGAAGTATGGACTGGGATCATGGTTTTTGTACAGTACACCCAGATTTCGTAATGAAACACACAATTTGTGAATTAGAACTGTCATCTAGGATACAATCAGCCTAAGACTACTACAAAGAGCTTACCTTGACCACTGGTAGCTTGATTCCTGTATATAGTTACTTAATATGTATGTAATGAGAATAAAAATCCCACTAGATCTGTGTACAGAACTAATGGGAATTTATTTCTGTACACAGAACTAATGAGATTTAGAACTAGTTGTGTACAACAGAAGCGGGAATGAATCTCGCTTGTTTTATATATTTTTATTCCCATTAATTCAGTACGAACGAATGGGAATAAAAATCTAACTAGTGTTGTGTACAACTGTATGGGAATGAAAATCTCACTAGATCTCTGGTTAGAGCTAGTGGGAATAAAACGTTCAATAGTTCTGTGGACAGGACTAGTGGGAATATAGAACTCACTAGTTCTGTTTACAGGACTCAAAGAGTATATAAGAGGTAAGAGAAGGCACCTAGTACATTGGAGTTGAGCTGAATGTAAATAATCATTCGTTCGTTCATATGCTTACACCACAGATTAAATAAAATTACATTCCGCCGACTAGAGACGGCTAAAGAAAGGTTCTACAATAATCGACTATCGACTAATCAAGTATCGATTAAATTAATTATTTTATCGATACAAATCGATTATTGGTCCATCCAAATCGATTATTCATTTGATGCCTTTCAAATATTGCAGCAAGCGAATAAAAATGGCCGAATAAATATTTATCTCTTTATTTGTCTAGAAAAATATTACACAAACAATACTTTACATTCTGATAAATATGACGTGTTATAAGACATTATACAATACTTTTTAGTGCACGTAAAACCAGATGACAATAGATATTCCATTTATGTATGTATTTACAAAAAAAAATGTATCTAAGTATGTTTATCCGCATTCTAGAACCCATAACACAAGCTAGTTAAGCTATGCTTACTAAGCGTTGTGTAGATTTATATTTATTTATTAATAAATTTTAACTTCTTCCAACGTATATAGATACAAAATGTGGCAATGAAAATAGAATACATGATAATGAAATTTAAAAGTACATAGCATACAATTTTTCTCAATAAAAAATTTGAAATATGAAATTCATGATGGGACATGAACTCGTGACTGTTGGCTAACAAGTTCACAAGACTGTGGACAGGTTTCTCAGTATCTCTAGAATGGGATTGGTCATGGGTTCAAGTCCTGTCCCAAATGTTGACGTTTTCGCTTTGAATTCATATAACAAATAAGTAAAAACATAACTTGTACGTTAGGTTTGGATTTTACAATAGAAAATAAAGGACGTGAGAACCCAGTTCAGTTGAA
Organism: Eilema depressum; assembly: GCA_914767945.1. NCBI lineage: Eukaryota > Metazoa > Arthropoda > Insecta > Lepidoptera > Erebidae > Eilema > Eilema depressum. The sequence goes on from OU612040.1 coordinate 577,920, forward strand.
TGAATTTTCACTGGTAAAAATACAGACTGAGCCAGCCATGTGATGTGCAAACTAGCTTCCACCACAAAAACTGCTTATTTATGATAATTAAGATTTACAATTACATCCCAAATTATCAGGGAACTGCTTAAAACGCAATTTAAGTTGAAATTATATGGTGATTAAATGCTATCCTCACACATTGCGACCGGAAACGGTACGCACTGTGCGGTATGAAAAGAACTTTATCCTGCGCGCACTCAAGCTGTGGAATGAACTTTCTGCCATGGTTTTCCCAAGCGACTATAATATGGGGTTCTTCAAGAAGGGCATTAGAACTTCAATGTCAGCAGCACGAGTGTGACGCCCCTAGTGTTGCATACGTCCAAAGACCGCGGTAATCTCTTTCCATCAGGTGGGCCGTGTGCTTGTCGGCCACCTAAGTAGTATAAAAAAATGTTTTCTTAATCAGCATGATTTTTTGAGTATAAATGACATAACATAACATAAACTCACGCCTGTATCCCCGAAGGGGTAGGCAGAGGTGCTAGCAAACTAAATACACACATAACTTAAGAGTATAAATTTTTTTAAGTAAATGAAAATTTTAGAAGTAAATGACTATTACTAATATAAAATAAAATTCTATTATTTATAATGTACATGGATTGATAATAATTATTGATTTTTTAATAGAACGCTTGTCAAAATGATTAAGGTACATAGGTAGTAATTCATTTGTTGAATTTAGTTTCTATGGACATTGATAATTATAATATTACTATATTGCCTATTTCATTGAAATTTATTTACAATTAATGATATCAATTTTATCTTATATAAGTAGGTATAATAGGTAGTTATAATTTTATGTACAAGATTCATATGCCTAAAATAAGTGAGTTATACTGCAACTAAAACTAAAAAAATTAACATCTTATTTTACTTTCACACACACATAGGTACATGTCGTATCTTAGAGTGCTTACATAGAGAAATAGCCACGTAATTGTAGGCACCGGTCGGTGTCAGTTTAGTTTACATATAAAAACAGGTGAACCTGTCCACAACTTTTAGAAAATGATTATTACAAATTTAGAAAGAGACAAATACAATATGGATCGTGTAGCTCTTTATTTCTAAGAGATAAGATATATATTTATTAATTTTGAAGGGAGCAGAGCAGGACGAACTACTGCTGAAGGGACCCTTCAGCAGTAGCCTGTTGATACATTTATATAAGTCTTTTTCTTGTCCTTCCTCAATAAACGGACTATTCAACACAAAAAGATTTTTCAATTAGTGTTTCAGTATGAGTGCCTGAGATTAGCACATAATGAACAAACGGTTTGTTCCTTTATATACACTTTCCTTTTTGATATACTTTTTGAAAATGCCCACTTTTGTTCCGTTTAGATACACTTTTTGATACATTTTTCAATTCAACAATTCAAAAATTTTCTAATTATTTCTAACAATCATAATCAATTTTTTATAAGGATTTTATATTGCACTCTTTTTTATGGTTTCACAGTTGAACCCAATGGATTCAGTAAGCCGAAACAATAATTGTGCCATCACTTCCGGCTTATATTCCTCTCTCTATATCCGAGCGCCAATCCCGATTGCATCCAAAGCTTATACACTTTTGAGCCCGGAGTCCGTTCGCCTACTGCTCCAATATTTGTTTTGGCTTTTACGGGAGCGACTTCCTCCTGACCCCTAACCGCGTAAGGTAAACCTGCGCCAAAGACTCATTGAACCGGAATGCTTATAAAGTTTCCAAAAAATGTATCTAACGGGAATGAAAGCAGCCATTGTAAAAAAGTGTATCTGCAGGGAATTTACATTAATAATTTTATATTGCTTAATTTTTAAATTTTTAAATATACATAAATGGAACTATATTTGCACGTACTAGACGATAGTGTATCTAAAGGGAAAAGCGAGGATTTTCTAAAAGTGTATCAAAGTGGAAACCTCTCATGAATACTAGATTTTGAAATGTACGATTGAATTTTTAAATAACATCCTCTTGTTGGAGAGTGAATAAAATATGCTAAAGAAAACAAACTATCTACAGGTCCTGATGAGCACAAACTAGTGATAATGTATTTTAATGATAAAATGTATTTTGAAGCCTGCAGTATTTGAAATGCTAATTACAAAATACCTAGGCGTCATTTGTATTCAACTACGTATTTTAATTACAAGTAATTCAAATACTGCACAACCCGGCTATCATTGATATTTTCTTGTTTAATAGATCTGAGTGTAATTTTTCAGAGTCAGGTTTTAGTTAAGAAGTAAAACCAGACTACTGAAAAATAACCTAATTTTTTAAAATATTATTTTCAAGCAGTCATTTGGAAGCATCCTAAAGCAATAGGAAAGTTAAGTAGTACAATATTGTTTCTCAGATTCCTTAAAATTATTACACATTTTGTTTATAAAGCCCGATGACAATGGGTAGTTACCGTTTTTAATGCAGTTTTCTTTATTTGAAAGCTGACGAGATCTTGATGATTCTTGAATGTAAATTATGAAGATCTGTGGTAATAGACTGGCTCCGCCAACTGGACGTGGACATATGAGGGCTTGAGCAAAAGCCATATGACATGATGATGAAGATCTGTTTGAGGTACATCAACTCTTCGAGTGTTCTTATAACACGAACATGTACAAGGTCTACCAGACCAGCGCCTTGCGTCCAAATATGACATCCTGAAATCAATGCAACGTCAAATATTTAGTGTGCTAATATTAATAGTGAATGTTGAAAAAACATTAATTTTTATACAGGGTGGAAAAATAAACGGGGCTCTGGAGGGAAACTACCTTCATTAAGTTGGCTCATTTTACTTATAGCAATCTTACAACAAATGAGTAACCTGATGAGCCTCATGGTCAAACTCATAGATAGATTTACAAAATGTCAACCCTGAGAATAGCAGCTTGGAACATAAACGGACTTACACCAAACAAAAACGAAGTTGAACTCCTCATGATTGAACATAAACTAGACATTCTGCTTATCTCCGAGGCACATTGCACATCCGCAAGCTATGTGTCATTTAGAGACTACAAATGCTATACAACAAACCACCCTGACGGGACAGGACATGCCGGAACAGCAGTAATTGTCAAAAAATCTATTCAACACCATCAAATGCCAGAACACAAAACTTATCATATACAGGCTACCACAATAGCAGTGGAAGACAATACTGGCCATCTAAATGTTTCGGCGGTCTATTGCCCACCAAAACACAAGGTAAATGAACAGATGTTCTCACATTTTTTCATGACACTTGGGAATCGTTTTGTAGCAGGTGGCGACTGGAATAGTAAACACACCTACTGGGGTTCTAGGCTGACCACCACTAGAGGCAGGCAACTTTTTCTAAGCATAGATCAGAACAACTTATCTGCAATTTCCACCTCGGAACCAACATACTGGCCAAGTGATTCCAATAAAATCCCAGACCTTCTAGATTTCTTTGTCATAAAAGGACTAGCAAGACACTATGTGAAGCCAGAACCATGTTATGATAGCTCCTCCGATCATACACCCGTAATACTCAATGTAAGCACAATGGTGATAGAAAATGAAAAACCAGAGAAGCTATACAACAAATACACTGACTGGCAGTCTTTTGGTGAGTTTATGGAGAGAAGTATTGAACTAAAAGTAGCACTAAAAACACCAGAACAAATTGAAAATGCCACAAAATACTTCACGACACTAATTCAGGAAGCATGCTGGATCAACACTCCTGTTATTGACCACAAAATCAAACACACCAATTACCCAGCAGAGCTAAGAATGTGTATCCGCGATAAACGCAGATTGCGTCGAATATGGCAGCAAAGCAGGCACAGAGTCGACAAGGTGAATTTCCATAGGGCCGCACGAATTCTTAAGAGCAAACTAAGAGATTGGCAGAATATCACCCTTCAAGCTCAAATAGAATCTCTTACTGCAACTGCTGCAACTAATTACTCTCTTTGGAAGTTCACTAAGGACTACGATAGGCCCTCGCCTGCAAAACCACCGCTAAGACAAGGCTGCAGCTGGGCAAGGACACCCGGCGAAAAGGCTGAAGCATATGCCGAACACTTGGCAAAAGTTTTCTGCCCAAATGAAGGAACCGAACAGGCATTTGAGGAAGAAATTGACCACGCCTTGAACCAAGACTACCAAATGTGTCTACCGCCAACACCAATAACAGTCAAGGAAGTTTGGAAGACCATTAAAGCCCTAAAAGACAAGAAAGCTCCCGGCTTTGACCTTATAACCAAGGAAATTTTGTTACATCTTCCAAAGAAGGCAGTGGTGTTCCTAACAACATTATACAATGGTGTCTTAAGAGTGCAGTACTTCCCCCAATTATGGAAGGTGTCTCAAATTATAATGACGCTCAAAGCGGGAAAAGTACCCTACGAAATTGGCTCGTACAGACCCATCAGCCTGCTACCAATCTTGTCAAAGATATTTGAAAAGCTGCTACTACACAGAATACTGCCAATCCTAGAAGAAAATAACGTAATACCGCAACACCAATTTGGATTTAGGCATCAGCACTCCACAACAGAACAAGTGCATAGGGTTTGTGATAAGATTAGACAATCATTGGAACACAAAGAGTACTGTGCCTCTGTTTTCTTGGATGTTCAGCAGGCCTTTGATCGGGTCTGGCACAAAGGTCTCCTCTTCAAATTAAAAACCAACCTTCCGCACAACTTGCACTTATTGTTGAGTTCTTACCTGTCAGATCGCCTATTCCAGGTCAGGGAGGCTGAAACCACCTCTAAATTGTATGCCATAAATGCTGGTGTACCTCAAGGCTCAGTACTGGGGCCTGTGTTCTATACAATATACACAGCTGACCTTCCTCAAATTGATGATGTCGTAACTGCCACATTTGCTGACGATACAGCCATATTAGCTAGTCATAGAGACCCCCGTCTAGCTTCACAAATCCTGCAAAGAGGGCTTAATGAAATTACGCAATGGCTACGAAGGTGGCGGATAAAAGCCAGCCCATCCAAGTCAGTACAAGTTACTTTTACTTTGCGTAGAGACAACTGCCCGCCAGTGCAGTTAGATAATGCAACTCTACCTCACCAAGACAGTGTTAAATATCTTGGAGTACATCTCGATCGCCGTCTCACATGGGCCCGACACATTAAGGCTAAGAGAGAAGAATTGTGCATCCGTTACAAAACACTCCACTGGATTTTGGGTCGGAACAGTAAACTCGGTGTTGACAACAAGCTGCTGATATACAAGGCCGTTTTAAAGCCAATCTGGACATACTGCTGTCAGCTTTGGGGGAGCGCTAGCAGCTCAAATGTATCAATTCTGCAAAGAGTGCAAAACATGATCCTGCGAAATGTGGCCAATGTGCCATGGTTCATCACAAATACCGAAATCCACCATCATTTGGGGATGAAAACTGTGAAAGAGGAAATTTCCAACAACACAATAAAGTACCATGGCAGACTACAGAGACACCCCAATGAACTAGCTACCAAGCTGACAACTCGTAGTTACTGCAAAAGACTCAAGAGGAAGGATATTTTTAATGTATAATGAAGATGAGTAGGGCCCTCAATGGAGGACTCACTCGACCCGACAAAGATTGCTCCCAAAATATCTGATTATAGTAGCACACTACTGATTGCAGATCTGTTGACAAAAAAAAAAAAAAAAAAAAAAAAAAATTTTACTTATAGGAGCCATCCCTTATTTTGAAAAGAAACATAAATGTACTCAAAGATTTTTAAAAATTCACTTGCCACACCCGGTAATCAAACTGACTAAAATCAGAAAAGTAACATTCTGTATTTTTATGACATCAATCGATAGTGTCAATCATAAGGATCAAATCTCTCTAAGAAACATGGTAAATTAAGTGAAAGGAAGTCCATAAAATGTCAACTTATAAATCCAATGCCAAGAGACACAGCACTTTTATTCAAGGGAGTTATCAGATACCTTTTCAACACTAGAGATATCTATGATGAAATTTATTTATTAAAATGAGTACATACTAAATGACTGAACTTTGTTACTGCATGAGGTATGTAAGTAGGGTAGGTAGGATTTTTGGGTGCTTGATCAGAAACCTGCACGCGGTGTACCCTGGTCAACGAAGATGGCGAGAGAATTGCCTAGTTGGTTACTCTGCAAAGAATTCCTTAAGAGAATTCCATATAAAATCCCTATAGCGGTTTGCCACGGTCTTCTCTTTTGAAAATTTTTCCCTTTCCACACTGTTGAGGAATCTTTCGATGGGGATAGCAATAAAAATTGATGATAACCACTTACCTTTTTTATTTGAAAGTTAATGAGATCGCGATGATTCGTGAATACAATTTATGAAGATCTGTTTAGCGGATCATCAGCTCTTCGAGTGTTCTTAAAGCACGTACATGTAAACGGTCTACCAGACCAGCAATACATCCAACTGCAACATCCTGAAATCATTGCAATATCAAACATTTAGTGTGCTAATATTAATAGTGAATATTGAATAAACATTACTTTTTATATATTTTCTATGATAAATTTAAAACTATACAGAGAGAATACAGTTTGCAGTAAAGTTTTGACAGCAAAAACAAATTTTAAGTAAGTCGGTAACCCCAAAAATGAAAAAATAGTCTGCAGTTTCTGCAAGATGTAACCGCACTAGTGAAGGCGTCTCTCCTACATTTTATCTGCGACGTCACAGACCTACAGGCTGCCACGTATGCGAGAATTCCTCACATGATCCATACACGTGACTCCACACATCCACTGCAGCATTTTCATCTCCAGGAAATCAATAAAATTCCTTGTCTTGGTCTTTAATAGTGTATGTAAATTTAAGACATGCTCACCTTTTAGTATCATAAGGGATGCATCGGGCTACAGGCTGCCACGTATGCAAGAATTCCTCACATGATCCATACACGTGACTCCACACATCCACTGCAGCATTTTCATCTTCAGGAAATCAATAAAATTCCTTGTCTTGGTCTTTAATAGTGTATGTAAATTTAAGACATGCTCACCTTTTAGTATCATAAGGGATGCATCGGGCTACAGGCTGCCACGTATGCAAGAATTTCCTCACATGATCCATACACGTGACTCCACACATCCACTGCAGCATTTTCATCTTCAGGAAATCAATAAAATTCCTTGTCTTGGTCTTTAATAGTGTATGTAAATTTAAGACATGCTCACCTTTTAGTATCATAAGGGATGCATCAGGCATACTTCTTTTTCTACATACAGTGTAATACTTGGTGTTACTGATTCAACCCACTCTAGTAAAGTTCAAAGATACCTGAAAAAGAAATAATTTATAGTATTGCTCATAGTTTGCTCACCTTCCTCTTAAAATAATTAGATAGCAAGATTATTCTTTATTGTACGCCATTATTATTATAGTTTATTGTACAGAGATACAGTAACAGTTAAATGCATAATGGGCGGCCTTTTCACTAAAATTGATTTCTTTCAGGCAACTTAGGATGGATGAATGAAAAATATGTAGTGTAAATGAATAGAAAGGTATACAGTGTAATTTCTTAACATAAAATTACTATTCATTACATAATATACAAATACGATATGTAGAAAAATATATAAATAAAATGTAAATGGAAGGGTGTTTTTAACGACTTAACGACTATACTATATAGAGATAATTTTTACTATGTTTTATTTTAAAATACAAATATTTTGTTTGTGCCTCTCTAATGTTTACGGGCAATGCATTCCACAGACCGAAGGCCATCACAGAAAAAAGGTTTGCCATAATAAGCAGTAGTGTGCTGGCAATCTCAGTGTCAAGTTCCTAGATGGCCTCAACGATCTTCCCTATGTAAAATGTTCTTTGAGAACAAGTGGGAGTAGCTGGATTGAAGAGAACATAATACAGTTATCACTGATTACCAAATGAGGCTTTGGGGTAGGGTTTCCTCATATGGTTGGGAAGACAGATGGCAGTTACTCCCATAAAACTCAAAACTAACTAATAAATGGAAAAGCAGAAGAGCAGACCCTGTGTTCCAAAGTGCAAGCATTGGATACAACTGAGATTGGCTCTCTGCTGAAGAGTTCATTTATTCTAATTATTTTTATATTTCAGTAGAATATTATTTAATAATATTACTATTATAGATAACTTTATGTCAATAAAAATGACAAATATTACTATAACTATAACATTGTCCTGTAACTGTAAACCATAACTGCATGCACAGCAAAGAAAATATCACATAATAAAATTACACCGTGCAAGGCGCAAACCTGTATTCGGGGCAGTGGAGAGCAGCAATCGCAGGAGCTATGGGTCGGCAGTGCGAATGTGAAGCTCCTGATGTTGCATAGGTCCATAAGCTGCAGTAACCATTTTCCATCAGGTGGGCCGTATGCTTGTCTGTCACCTAAAATGTATAAAAAAAACTATGGCGTAAAATCAAAATGGCAGTAGGACATACTGGAGCCCCTAATATAGGCCAGCCTGTTATAGGGGACTGGACAACAATAATTTATTATGCATGACTTAGCGAATATGCATGTGGGTGTGAGTATGTGATGTATTCGTGTAATTTGCGTGTATAGAAGAGTGTGTATTAATGTGATTGTGTATACATACATACAATCAATCAAGCCTTTATCCCCGGAGTCAAATGAGTCAAACGGAGCTAAACATATGTAAAATACACAGATGTAAAATCTTGAAATAAAACCCTGTACCAACCCGTCTGGCCAGCGTGGAATCAGTAGGGCCTCCTAATATTCGGAGAGGCCTATGTCCAGCAGTGGGCTGCAATAGGCTAATTGAGTGGATTACTCGTCTATGGTTAAGGGCTTTGTGTACCTAGTGTTTTTTACGTAAAAATCATAAACTGTTGATGACATACCTACCTAATAATAAAACGTAAACATCAATTTGGTAGCACCCCGTGATATCCTCAAAATACACACAGAAACGTGTACTGCGCACATAAAGTTTAGGTCTAAGCTCAGGGTCTAAGACATCTCGCGAGTAATACTTAAAAAAGGCTTGGTACTTTCTTCAACTGCGTCAATATCTCAATCAAATTCAAATGAGATATGTACCTATTAACGTAATTTATGAATTTCTTGTAAAACAAACAATGAATATAATTTTTAATATGGCTGGCATGGCGGCGGATCTTTGTTTACCTAGGTACCTGTGTTTCACAACAAAGCATTTGGTTGTGAAATGATCCCATTGGAATAGACATGGACAATGGAAAAGCATTGTGATTCTGAGGATGACAAATTATAGTATTATAAATTTTCACTAACACAAAAACACCGGTAGAAAAACATAGAAAACAGTTAAGTACTTAGAATAAAATTGACATAGACATTATATGTCAAAATCATCAGTTGATTCTGATTGCTTAATTCATTAGACTACGCCGAGTTGTGACCAATCAGAATCGGAATTCGGCGTAGTCTAATAAATTAACCAATCAGATAAAATGTGCAATGTTTTTTGATTGGTGAAATGAAGTTTAATGGCGTCGGCTAAGCAAATTAGTGTTGTGAAAATGTAAAAATATCTTACTATTAGTATTTAGTGAGTCAATAGGACCAACTTTCCGAAAAAGTAATTGTCAATACGATTTCGTATATTGGCAATGTTGGCAAGGCGATAGCCGATACAAAATGTATATAATCTGTGCTAAATTTGTGTAATCTGTGCTAAAATTTCCTATGTAGGGAAGTGTCCCGTGCCTGACAGGACTACTGGGAACTGGGAATGAAGTATATTTTCGCAGTTGCGACTTTCGTTTTATAACTGTTGATAGTATTATTAAATGATTTATTTATGTATTAGTTGGTAAGTAACCATAACTTTTATTTTGCACCTGAAGTTTGAAAATGCAATATTATATTTTTAATAAGGGAAACTAATGTAAAGCACAATAATTATTAAAAACAAGTTTAGCAATTTTTTGGTTTTCTTGTCATAAATCTCCCTACTTCAAAAGGAGTTTTTTTTCTCATACACCCCCCCAAAACCGCCAAGAGGTGGTTAAATCGCACTGAAACCTATTAAAATTGGCACGACTTAGGTATCAATTGAAGTGGCAATGGGCTGGCCACATCTGCCGAAGGACTGATGGCCGTTGGAGCAAACGAGTCCTAAAGTGGAGACCGCGCGAAGGAAAACAGAAGGTGGGACATCCCCTAGCCAGGTGGGTGGACTGACGACCTGCGAAAGGTGGCTGGGACAGACTGGATGCGGAAGGCGGAGGATCGGCAAACGTGGCGCATATTGGGAGAGGCCTATGTCCAGGAAAAAAAAAAAAAAAAAAAATTGATTGATTGAGGTATCAATTACCGGGGTTTAAGGTGGTCCAATAAGACATTTTCCTCGCACCCCGGCTGAACCTGGGCCACCTGTCATAGATGAAATATATATGGTCACCTAGCCGCAGGTGTGATATGAGGGCTGCGGCAGGTAGCACCAGCTGGGGTGACCAGGTGGCCTTAGCTGTCACCCCTAAAATAAAAAAATGACACATGCAAAAAATCTAACCCCGGGTTAAATTTTAGCCAGATCCTTTCGGTAGTTTTTGCGTGAAAGAGTAACATACAAGGATTTTTGAAATATATAAAGGAAACCACATTACCTACTTATATAATTTATTTACTTATTTAAGTTTTATTTTTAAGATCCATTCGTCTCCTAATAAGCGCATCTCTATTAATCTTTAGTCTGTGGCTATCTAATCTCTATTTAATCTATGGTCTTTGTACTACATTGTTTGTGAGCAGTGATGCCAACTTGGGGGGTTTCCCCCTAAATTTAGGGGGAATCAAGATGCCCAGGAGGTTTTTGTAAAGGGTATTATGTATTTAGAAGGTAGATAATTCAAGAAAATTTTCTTTTTTCTTGAAAAAAAAACTAGACTATGTAATTTATATTGAGACCGCACCCGCACCCAACCAACAAACTAAAACAAATTTAAACTCAAATTACATTTTTGTGTACCATGCAACTTCTTCATTTTATCACTTCAGTCGGCAATAAAAACAGGTTAACTGGTTTATAAATCGCGGAAATTAAGTATGCCACAAGTCACAATCATTCTATTATATTTATTATAATTCTTTGAAATAGGTACCTACCTTCGAAGAATCTTTCATTCGCAATAACATTTTGTTACAAACTATGTTAAACTAAAGAATCAATTTTATTGTTTTTCTTTGAAATTACCTCTCAAATCGAGTGTAGAACAAACTTTAGGGGTTTGCCGGGTTTTTAGGGGAATCTGACTGAAGTTGGTTTGTAGGAGGAACATTGCGTGGGAGTTGGTATCACTGATTGTGAGATGGTCGTAAAATCATTACCTATTTTCTCGAAAGCAATTCAGTTTTGCTTATTTCCAAAATGAACAACACAGAAAAAGCTTACTGTCGTCTTTGCGCTGAGTGTAAGCCACGAAACAAGCTCTTAGATATACAATCTCATCCAGATCAAGGTGAAAGAATCGTAAATAAATTGACTCTTCTGAACTGCCAATTGGACTTCAATGAGAATAATATGCCCAAAACTGTATGTTTACTATGTATTAACACACTAACAAGTGCATTTGACTTCGTAACTGCTGTAGAAAGAGCTCAAGAGGTACTAAAGAATGTAGTCTGTAGTTCATCTAAGCCTATCAAAATAGAGATTGAGATAGTGAACAATGAAGGCTATGAGACATTTGAAGACAATTACAGCAATAATATCAGCATAAAATTAGAGCCGCTGAAGGACGACACAAGTTCCAAACCTCCAGTAACTGTGAAAAAAGGTAAAGCTCGTGTAAAAAGGGAAGTTAATAAAAAGGATCTATCCGATTCAGACAGTACACCGCTTTCTCAGATTGATATCACTTGGAAAGACTACATTTGGACCTGTGCATTTTGTAAATATGAGTTCCCTTCTGTTATTGAGCTGAATCAGCATTCTATCGAGCACCACAAAGTCTGTAGTGCATATCGCTGTACTGACTGCAATCTTAAGAAGCTACGTCTCGATCGTTTCCTATCACATGTCCGTGGCCATAGGAACTATCTTCGGTCATCTTGCTATAAATGTTTCAAAACATTTGCTTCTAACAAAGTGGCACGTAAACATAAATCAACACATATAAACACAGATTTTAAATGTAATGCCTGTAATACATGTTTTTCGACTGATGAAGAACTTAAAAAACATTCAACTTTGTTCAACAAAAGTTTACGAACACGAAACATTATAATGAAGGCACTAAATGGCAGTTTAGCTTGTCCAATATGTAAAAAGAATTTCAAATCAAAAGTTTCTTTAAGAACACACTTGTCGATACATACGGACAGAAAACGTGACCACACTTGTGAAGTTTGCGGAAAATGTTTCTGGTCAAAACAGACTTTGGCTGGACACATGATGCTACATGAAGATAAGAGACCATTCCGTTGTGAAATTTGCAAGAAAGCATTCAGAAAGAAAACTCATTTACGTGATCACATTGGTGTGCATGATGGTGAAAAGCCGTTCTCTTGTGAGCATTGTGGGAAATGCTTCCGTCTACAAAAACTGTTAGCTCTCCATAGCATAGTCCACACGGACGCACTGCCTCATACCTGTTCATTTTGTAATAAAGGGTTCCGTTTTAAAAATGACTTAACTCAGCATTTACGTCAACATACTCGTGTGAAGCCATATTCTTGTACTATCTGTGAGCGGGACTTTACTAATTGGGGGAATTATAACAAGCACATGAAATGTAGACATAGCATGGATATGAGGAAAAATCAGACCCCTAACGTGGTATACCCAATAGATCCCGTTACCGGTAATGTTGCTTATCCAGAGATGGATAAAATCTTAGAATGGAAAAATAAACTATTGGAACCGGCGAAGATGGGCAGGCCTAAAGTAAAGGCTACAGTAGAGGATGCTGGTGGTGCCATCATGGTTGCCAAGGAGAATGTTGAAACTGAAGAGAGTAATAATAATTAACAAATATCTTAGTAGCAGCTGATGAGGCCGTCAAGCTGAGTGCCACCATTGTAACATGGTACGTGTCTGTAATGGTGACCCTCTTTTCCAAGACTTTGCCTTCAGCTCACTATCATCAGCCGAGGTGAAGTCAAATTGACGTGTCATAAACAAAAAAAAAGTAGCTATACATTAGAGGAATAATTTTTTTTTCTTTAAAAAAAATTTTTTTTGCGAATTTTTTGATGTGCAATCGGCTATTCAGCAAAAAAATAAGCAAAGGATTGTATATAAGTACATTTTGTGGCTTATTACTTATCCAAATAATACCAGATATTCAGTCAATCTATCTTTTTCAGATACCTACATAAAGCTGGGTCTACATTAGTAGCACCTTGACGTATCACGATCAGTCTTATCGTATCGAGTATTTGTATCATAATTATGGAAGCTCATTTTGTCCATATCGTATCATTAAGGCTTAGTTCGTAAAAACGCGTCCATAATACGAGGTGTATCAAGATACGCGTTTAGTGCGGATCAGGCTGTATCAGATACGGCGTGTAGTATTGTTAACGGCTATCATTTTGTGTCCAAACTAGCGATCATGGTACGCGTTGAGGCCACGCGAAGGAGATACGATACAAAGAAATGCTACAAATGTGGACCCAGCTTAAAGCTCCACATTTGTAGCATTTCTGTGTATCGTATCTCCTTCGCGTGGCCTCAACGCGTACCATGATCGCTAATAATTTAGACAACAGATTTTTTTTTATAGGAAACAGTATTTTATAAGTTTATATAGATAATTATATACTTAAGTTATACTTTTAACTTACTTACTATCCACTTGTTATTCTGTTAAGGTAGATGTAAGTATGGATATATAATATAATATAAATAAAATAAATAAATAAACCTTTTGTTTATATCAAATTAGCTGTAGCCTATGGCTCCGCCCGCCCGCGTGTATGTCGGTTATCGCGACCAAACATAGCCTAGGTACCTATTTCTTTTCCCAGGGTCTATCTATCTCTGTACCAAATTTCATCACATTCAGTTCAGTGGTTTAGATGTGAAAGCGTAAACAGAGTTACTTTCGCATTTGTAATATTAAGTATGGAGTATATGGATTATATTTTACCTACATAGTTACATTACAGTCGGTTATGTTATGTATTAAAATCCCAAATAAAATCCCGATTGTACGAAATCCCGAAAATGAGATTTTGACACGTTACCGATGGTAGGCGTCTTGGTTTAATTTTTATTTTTTTATAGTTATTTTTTACAACAGGGGTAAATTTAAAATGACTTCTTGGTTTCTCTAGGCCCGGCGCCTAGATTATCGAAAAAAGCGAAAAAAGTCTACTTTGGCTAATTTGTTACCCCGCGTTTACATACTGCCGCTCGCATTGCTCATCGTGTTGCCGGAAATATTCGCGCGATTAATGCCCTAGTGTTCACACACGCGCATCATCGTGTTGGTCCGCATTACAGTAGGTATTCGCCCTGCAACGGAGACGGACGTAAACGTATGGAGGACAACGCTGTAGCAGTGTACGCATTATGCTTTTACAGCATAACGAATTAATTAAATAGATTATTAATAAAAACTATCACTTTCAACTAATATACACTTTCCGTAGATCGATTAATGCTCCCGAGTCAGAGTTGATCCGAGTAGTTAATTTATAACATTTAACTGGGTGATAAAACACCTCTGCCTACCCCTGCAGGCATTTACAGGCGTGAGTGTATGTATAACTATAATATAAATATATGGCGGAGGTCATTCTCATGCGCTTTTTACCCTTACATGTTTCCATGTCGAAGCGCGCAATATCCACCCCGCACAATCTAACTTGGATAGATTAGGTTAGAAGGATTCGATTTGTCAATTCCGCAGGAGTTTGCCCACTACAGCTGTGAATTTGCGATCTCCAGTGACTTTATTCCGTCTTCCAGAGCGTTTGATATTGAAGGTGTCGTAAGCTGCAGACAGACTTTCGTGAATAATAAACCCAAATCCAGTTATACCCATCCTCATTATGTTGTGACAGATTGCGAGTCTGGGTCTGGCTACAGCTAATCGGCAACTCTGGGATCAGCCGGGATCATAGATTAATATATATATAGCCGGGATTCTTCGACAGCGGCTAGCGGCTAGTCGATTGAGGAGCATCCTCTCAAAAAGTTTCAGGGTCTCGTATTAGGCAAAAAGGACAAAAGACATCTCTATTAATGTCTAGTCTCTGGATTGGACATAGATTAATAAATATATATACTAGGGATTGGACATGTGTCATTCATAAATTGACATTTTGTTCGACAATTATGTCTATGGTTGTAGAGAATGTATGTAGAGATCTGTAGAGATGCTTTTGTAATTAAACAATAATTTCCTATTGAAAGTAATACAGTTTTGCTTATTTTCAAAATGGATAACACAGAAAAAGCTTACTGTCGTCTTTGCGCTGTGTGTAAGCCACGCAACAAGCTCTTAGACATACAATCTAACCAAGACCAGGGTGAAAGAATAGTAAACAAATTGACTCTCCTCAACTGCCAATTGGACTTCAATGAGAATAAAATGCCTAAAACTGTATGTTTACTATGCATTAATACACTAACAAGTGCATTCGACTTTGTAACTGCTGTAGAAAGAGCTCAAGTCGTACTAAAAAATATAGTTTCATCTGAGTCGATCAAAAAAGAGATTAACAGTTCGGATAGTGACTCCATAGGTTATGAAACGTTTGAAGACAAATACAGCAATAATATCAGCATAAAATTAGAGCCAGTGAAAGAAGATACCAGTTCCAAACCTCCAGCAACGTCGAAAAAGGCCAAATCTCATGGGAAAAGTGAAGTTAAAAAGGGTCTATCCGATTTAGACAGTATACCGCTTTCTCAGTTAAAACTAACATGGAAAGACTACATTTGGATCTGTGCATATTGCGATTACCAGTTCCCTAACATTGCAGAGCTGCATCACCATTCAATTGAGTATCACAAAGCCTGTAATGCATATCGTTGTTCTGACTGTAACGTTAAAAAGTTACGTCTTGATCGTTTTCTAACACATATTCGTAGCCATAGGAAATATCTTCAGTTGTCTTGCTATAAATGTTTTAAAACATTTTCTTCGAATGCAGTGGCAAGTAAACATAAATTTACACATTTAAATACAGCTTTTAAATGTAATGGCTGCAATACGTGTTTTCCGAGTACAGAGGAGCATAAAAAACATTCAAGTTTGTTTTACAAAGATTTACGATCACGTAACATACCACCAATACAGGCCCAAAAAGGCAGTTTAAATTGTCCGATATGTAAAAAGGATTTCAAAACAAAGACTTCTCTGAACACACACTTGTTGATACATACGGACAGAAAACGTGACCACACTTGTGAAGTTTGTGGAAAATGTTTTTTGCAAAAACAGACTTTGGCAGGACACATGATGCTTCATGAGGATAAGCGACCATTCCATTGTGAAATTTGCAAGTTATCATTCCGAACGAAAAATCACTTACGGAACCATGTTGGTGTGCATGATGGTGAAAAGCCTTTCTCCTGTGACCAATGTGGTAAATGCTTCCGTCTAAAAAAGCAGTTAGCGTCCCATACTATAATTCACACGGACTCACTACCTCATATCTGTTCATTTTGTAACAAAGGATTCAGATTTAGGACTATTTTAAATCAGCATATACGTCAACACACTGGTGTGAAACCATATTCATGTAATATCTGTGGGAGGGACTTTACAAATTGGCCAAATTATAACAAACACATGAAACGTAGACACAGCATGGATATGGCAAAGAAAAAGCACACTCCTGATGGTCTATACCCTATAGATCCCGTTACCGGTAAAGTTGTTTATCCAGAGATGGATAAAGTGTTAGAATGGAAAACTAAAATATTGGAACAAACTAAGCCGGGCAGGCCTAAAGTAAAGGCTAAAATAGAGGATGCTAAGGAAGACATTTTAGTCCATACAGAGAACATCAAAACTGAAGAGAGTAATAATAATTAACAATTTTATTGTGGCTGAACCGTGAACATATTAGAGGAATTATTATGTGTTGCAAATACTTATCCAAACTTTTGGTTAATCAATCGATTAGCCTATTGCAGGCTCTTAAGGTGCTGATAGACTTGAGCATTCACTTGTAACAGAACATCGAGCATTCGCCGCTTTTAAATTTTTCGAACTGAACAACGATCTGAGCCAAGTGTAGAGCCAAACAATGCTACGAACATTTGCATGATCTTTCAAGCGAACGCTCTAGTCGAAGCAAATTTAGTCGTTTTGCAAGCATGCTCGCCGGAACGCTTGATCGGAACCTCACTAAAATGCTCTCGTTAATTTTTCTGTAATGTAACATTCGTAAGAATGCTTATAACAAGTGAATGCTCAAGTTTATCAGCACCTTTAGGTCTTATTCACTCGCGACAAGCGTATCAGAGAGAGAATAAATTCTCATTGCCTAGCCGCGCCGCTGCGGCCGCAAACTCAGTGGCAAGCGCCAGCGGCTCGGTAGCACAAGCGATTAGGCAAACCAATGTGAGTGAAAGAGAACGCCTGCCGCTCACTTCTTCTTGGCTCTCGTTGCCTTACCGCTTGTGCCGCTCGCCTAGTTCGCAGCCACGGCCAAGGTGGTTTTTAAAACTGATGAATGGATGGCAATATGATTATATTATGTCTTATTTTAAAAACAAAACGTTTATACAAGTTATTCAAGATGATTGTATTAATTTTATTATGCTTTTAATTTACTTACTATTCTTCTCTTCTTTTGGCTCCTCTACACGTAGACAGATTTATGCGCAGATGTGATCGGCGGATGCGTCCGTCAACGTGCAGACGGGACGACTTGCTCGTCTGTGCTAGATGAATATCTTTATCTACATTAAATACCCACAGACGAGCAAATCACCCATCCACATGTCAGCGGACGCGTCCACCACTCTAACATCCGCAGACGAATCTGTCTAGAGGACCCTTTACATACATATAGGTAATGGCTCTTTCCTAGTGGGGTAGGCAGAGACATTTTCCCATTTGCTAAGATCCTAAAATATAATAAAATTGTTTTAGGCTATTTTGCTTTCCAGAGTGCCATTAAAATAGTCTATGAATGTAGTACGAATAAACGACTAGATATTACTTGGTTTATATTGTTTATCTGGTTACAGTTAATTTTAAAAGAAATGAATTATGTATATAGTTATCGTATTAAAGGATGGTATAGAGTTTAATGTTTCATAATAAAATGTTACTAAAAACTATGTGTTTCATTTATGGTACAGACATTTTTTTATGTTAAATTACTTGTGTTAGAAGTGGGTTCATGTCAGTAGTGTAATAGCCAGGATTCGAACCCAAGACCTAGCCAGCTAGCTACCGGTGCTGTCTAGTATCACAATAAAACAAAGGTAGCTATGTTACAAGAGATATAATTTATACAATATCTTAAAAATAATATACAGGACTGAAGGCCCCAAAACACTGCCTTGAAGTACACCTTTAGATACTCTTCTCTTTACATTAAGAGCTGTGCAGTGCATGCACTTGTGTGCAGTAAAAAGAACGCTATACAAAACCGAAGCAGGCCGATCTTACCCTAACTCCACTGTTCTACCCGTCGAGCGAAGTGACAAATTATATAAAATCAGCGGGTAGTAAGTAGTAATGAACAGACGGCTCAAATGCCTTATAAAAATCACAACTTTAATTATTGTTGTTAAAACACTGTTGATGCGTTACTCCATTTAATAGTCGGGTATTTAATGAAGATTATGATATTAAACTACGTGCAGTTACTCCTATTCTTATACGCTACTAATGCCAAACATCGAGGTGAAGTCTTCTCATTCAATATTTTCTTAAACTCACAGTATTCTACACCATTTTCTTTCAAATAAACTAGTCTATCATATAAAACAAAATTTTCTGTGACTGGCTGTAGATGATTTTGTAACAGTACATAGATGCCAGCTTTATTAAACCTAGGTGAAGCTACTTCCCGCCACAACAGTTTAAGTTCTTCTACATCAAAGGTGGCATTTTTAGGTTCATTGTTAGAATGTGGCGTTTTATTTTTGGTGAGTGTAAAACCGTTCTCAACTGCATCTTGGACGTATTGGTCAAAGTTGGTATCCATAGTTTTAGTTTTTACTGGTTTTCGCCTGTTCCTCTTTAGCTTGCAGTTATCTGCAACAGAATTACAATACACATATTCACATATAGCTCTAATAATTTAACAATTGGAATGTTCATAACCGGGAATGTAAACTTTTGAGAATGCGGTAAGGTAAAACCGGTTAGGTTCAATAATAAATATGGTGGGTAAGTACAAGTGTGTTATCAATATGTGTAACAATAAGTTCCACCAAATAAATAGAATTACAATAACTTAAAAGGAATTCGCTGTTGGTAACTTTGTATAGCGCCTAGCTAGTGATAAGTATGTACCTACATGAGAAAGATTTACTTCCCTGCCCTCAGAACTTATAAAATAAGTACTTACGTTTATACGCATATAGTTGTAACACAGCTCTTGATAGCAAATTAAAAACAAGATCCCGTAATTTATCATCTACACGAGGTGGTTGAGCAGCCAGTCTTAAGAACGGGACTTTCAAAATCTCTTCTCCCTTAAACCTAGTAAAGACATCCTTCAAACTGTTACTTAATGGAAAGTTTTTGAAAAGTCCATTACATTCAATCATTTTATGATAACAACAAGGCATTATTGCGATTGCTTTTGCCTTGTCCAATTTTAAAAAGATATCAAGGGCATCTATAGTCAAATCTGCACAAGCGTGAAGCCCAGTGATGCAAAAATCGTTGAGATTCTCAAATTTTTCGACAAGAAAGGTTTGGATTTTTTCATGGGAATCCCCCTTTATAGTATGCTTGATATACTTTACATTTTCCAAAGAGTTCTGATGGTACTTTCGCTGTCTCTTTTTGGCGCCGACGTAATGACTTTCATTACTTTCAATGCCTAAAACTTTGTGATTTGTCGTCTCAAATATTAACTGATCCAAATAACCCTGAAATAAATACAAAAAAAAAAAAAATTATATTAATTTATTTCAACGGGTAGGTAGCAAGAACCTATACAAAATTGTACCTACATTTGATAATACAGAAATATCTTACCAGACCGGATCCAAAGTCGACGACTACATCACAGTCGATATCTCTACATATTTCCTTGATCTGTTTAGCCAAATACTTAATTTCGTGTTTCTTCTTAGCTCCTAATGGTACACTGATTTCATATTCCAGATCATCTTCACGAAAATCATCATACGCTACTTGCAGCTTTTTTAGTTTTGAATAGAATTTGACCAAGAAATCGTCGATTATTGCTTCTAAATCTATATCATCGTCAAAAACATCGACTTCTTCAGCGTTTATATCAATTTTGTCCAATACGTTTTGTGTGAGAATTTCTACGTTGGATACTCCGTATAAATAATGGTATTCATCAAAGAATTTGAGGCATTCGATAAAATATTCTTCTGAAGTATTGAAATCCTTTGGTAACGACATCGCTATTCTGAAACGAATAAACAAAAACCTACTACTAAATAGATCTTAATTAATCGGGTGAATAGGGTCCAGACCCTTACTGATTGACGGATGAGACTCTGGCACAGGGTTTCCTCTCAGGGTTGGTAGTCAGACGGCAGTCACTCGCTCCTACAAATTACTATAAAAGTCGTATAAATCAAACCAAAAGGAGGAGTATGCTGACCCGAGGCTCCGCGAGGTGGAAGCTTCGGGATGAAGATGCATCGCAGCCATCGCAGGAGGTGGTGTTTGATTCGCGCTCAGTGAAAATATTTGTTGGTGTAGTTGCCTCGGAGTGCACGTTAAGCAGTAGTTCCCGGTTGTCATACGAACATCTATGGTAGTCGTAGTCGTTACGTGTAGCTAGAGCTCTCAAAAGTCCGGGGGTCCTCATGGGACTAAAAATAAAACTACGAAATATAAAATAACATTTATTAACAGTCAACATCCGATACTCAGAAATAAATAACATTCTTTTGCGTTCGCTTACAGACGCCATTGCTTGCTCAACAATCTCAATGAGCTTCCAATCTTGTTATATCAGTGACTCTCCATCACGTTCAGAATATGTGCTTCAATATAATTTCAGTATTCTAAATTCTAGTTTTAAACATTTTGGAAAGAGAGCCTGTAGTTGGATATTTCATAAATATCTAGATCTACCTTCACAAGAAAAAAATCTTCCACATTGATTTTGCATCGACGAAAACAACGAAATCCTTAACAAAAAACTAGATTCTTTAATTTCTCCAGAAGTTCTATTAGTTGACTCCAAAGATAAAGCGCTAGTTATAACTGTTATACTTCCAAAAGGCTTGCCAGCAGCCTTTCAAACTAACTAGTTTCTACAAGCAGGCGTCTAGTTATTGCTGAGGGCCACTAACAGTGTCCCAAACTTCTTTACCCTCCTTGAGGTCTTTCGAGCCTTCTCCAATAACGCATTTGGCAGACCATGAGTTCTCTCCTAAATACTTGTTGCAGACTTCAATAAGATCGTCTTTTTTGACAGCCAAAATTCTTTCTCGTTGCGTCTTCCAAATGTCGTATGAGAGTCCGTATAAGAATAGATCAATGCCTTTCATGTATTCTGCAATAGGTTGATCCATTTGCTGCAAGATTGAGAGTTTGGCTTCAAATAGATTTTGATCACTGATCAGATCAGTGTTCTTGGACATCCAGCTAGCTGTCTCGTCGAAAACATTCAACGTAACCCTAGAATTTGGATCCCTGTACGAGTAATAGTTAAATACACCATCTAAAGTCAACATTGCTCCACCACCATAAGCTCCATTCTGTTCTCTGACAACTGGATGTAAGAATTTCGAAGTTAAGAATCTTGATAGAACTCTCAGTTTTGGATAATCAGGATCAGTGTAAGGGATTGTTGGAATGGCTTTAGCGCAGAAGTTAACTGGAATGTTCATCAAAATGTGCATGCCCCGATTTTCTTTCTGCATTTTCTTACAATCAGTCCAGTTGATTCTATTCATATCCTTATTCTCAGTTTCCTTGCATAATTGTTCGCAGAAACTATCGATATGTGTTTGGGCATCTGCATTAGTATTGCAATAGTGGAAAGCTGCTCTCAGATTAGTGCCTTTCAAAATCTTCTGTGCAATATTTTCAATAGTTGACTGTACTTTTTCGACTGACTGGTTCTTTTGGATCTCTTGCATGTTCATTATATGATGCAAACCCATTAGATTCTCTTTACACTCATCCACAGAAGAAATCAAAGATCTAGCTGCCTGCATAGCATAGGTGTGGCCACTATCAATGATACCATTGCTTAATGAGGAGCAGTAATTTGTAAGAAGCATCTCCATTCGTTCAGTATTACTGAAGTTTGGTTTGTTAAAGATCTCTGACCAAATATCCATCATTTTAGGCAGATTGTTATCTAGGCAGTGACTGCTGATGACAATACCTTGTTCATACTGGCCAGTTTGATCAATATGTTCGGTAATATGGGCAAGGAAACCCAATCCAGATGTTGTTTTGCTGACATACTTATCAAAGTCTCGATAATTGTAAGCTTTAGTGTCGAATTTAGTGACCACATAGTTGAAGTATGGTATGAGAAGTCTCTCTGAGTCAGACAAGTTTTCAGTTCCCAGAACACCCTTGAAGTATGTAACCCCATTGGTGTTAGCTTCACAGAGTTGTAAAGGAATAGTTGCAGCAACTGTATGTTTTAGTGGTGGAGCAGTCTTATTCAGTGTTATGTCTTCAATTTTCAGACAAGGTAAAACATCTAAATTTTCAGTTCGTTTCTGTGCTTTAGATAGCTCAAGTCCTTCTTTATAGATCCCAAGTTTCTGTTCTTCAGTAAGAGCTTCTACTTTAGTTTGGAGTGCCTTGGCTTCAGCTGTATTAAACACATCATCGAATTTGTGATCAGGTTTCATTGTCATAATCAACTTATGCTTGTTTTGTATAAAGTAATCTTCAATAACCTTCTTTATGAAACTTGGATTTGCTAAATCTTGCTTCAGTTGATCCAACAAACTATTCACCTTTAAAGCTGTCAATACTGAACCGTTATGATTCCACAGTGGCATGAGATTGAATAGAAGATTGAGGCCAAACTTAGGTGATTGATGCTTAATTGACAATTCAAAACCATGCAATACACTCTCAACATGGTCTTTATCAAATCCATCTTTATGAATATTGTCCAATGTTTCATCGACTATTGATTCTACCATTTCGAATTTTGATGTCTCAACATCTCTCAAACCAATAACAAATAATGTATCTCGTATTTGATTATCATAACCCGTTAGAGAATTATATCCGCCCGATATATTCTTCTCTATCAAACTTTTGTAGAATGCAGAATTTGGTCCTATTATCATCAATTCTGTCAATGCCATAACCATGAATGTTTCATATATATTTGTAATATCGGACATTACGTAACCAATAGCAATCTGGTTTTGTTTTTCAATTGGTACTCCATATTGATCAAATCTACACGCTATTTCTGCACGTTGTGGTGTTGTCCATCTTGGTTGCGGTTGCACGATAGTATTTTTTGGATCCAAAAAGTCATACTTACTCAAGTAAGCCTCATTCACAAACTTTAGATTAGCTTCTAAAGGAAAGTTGCCATAAGAATAAATTCTGGCGTTACTTGGGTGGTAATATGTAGAATGAAAATTCTTTAAATGCTCATGAGATAATTCTGGAATGTGTAGCGGATCACCACCGGATACATAACCGTAGGTTCCAGTCGGGAGAATAGTGTTAATGAATTTCTGTCCAAATAAAGAACTTGTTTCAGAGAATGCACCCTTCATTTCATTGTAGACAACACCTTTTAATGTGAGATTTGATTTTAAATCGTCAATATTTGAGTGTTCTAGTCTCCAGCCTTCTTGTAAAAAGTCTAGCCTACCAAGGTTGGGCTTAAAAACAGCATCTAGGTATACTCTCTGGAGGTTTCTGTAATCTATCTCATTTTGTGATGAAAACGGATAGAATGTATAATCAGGCCCTGTTAAAGCGTTCATGAATGTAGCTAGAGATCGATTCAACATCTTAAAAAACGGATCTCTGACGGGATACTTTTCTGAACCACATAGAACTGTGTGCTCCAATATATGCGGTGTACCCATAGAATCTAGAGGAGTTGTACGAAAACCTATAGAAAATACATTATTGGCATCATCTCTATCTAAATGCAGGTACTCTGTTTTTGTCTTCTCATGTACTAAAAAATAAGCTGTCATGTTGTACTCTTTAATTTGTTCAACTTCTTGGCAAAGGAAGCCATGTATTGTCTTTCCTGGCTGGACAAGTTTTGGTACGGACTCCTTCTTTTTTAGGATGCTGCTGCTGTACTTCTGGTTCGAGGATGCCAGCCGGTACTGTAAGCTAGCCCTCGCACAGCTGTGTAACCTCGAATACATCTTTTGATTGTACTTTTCAGTTCCGAATTAATCTGCAATTTATATACACCACTCACTATTTTTGAAGTAATAATTACATAAAACTAAAGCGAAATTAAATAATTTTTAGGTTGGTACTGTTTCGAAGCAAAATTTCGCGAGTAAAAACCAGTTTTCAATAATAAAAATATAAAAACAAATGAAAAATGATGCAATCTAATACTTACAATAAATCACAGCTGGGTAAAGAAATTGTGTACTTTGCTAGTGCGGGATACTTGTTAGAATATATTTTTAATGGTTTTATGGATCCAATTATTTTTGTGACTTTATTTGAAACATTTAATTAAAAGCACAACACAGCCTAACCTAACTAGACAACTGACAAGACATTTTATTTTGATTGATTCTGACGATATTGCAACATGTAAAAATACTATAAACTATTGCATTCTTTAAATAAAAATGTATAAATTCCACCGATCTCCATTGATATAAGATATCTATGATAAATTCTAAATTATTACATATTAATCATTCTTTACGTATTAAGTAAGTAATGTAATGTAAGCTGTAGCCTGTATATTGTCTATTTATCACTCACTTAAGGCTCCGCGCAAACGTACGGTTTCCGTCCACGGTTTCCTGATCAAAAAGTCAGATTCAAAAAACCGAATGCTCCATTTTCATACAAAATGTTCTACTAGCCGCACACGTCCTTACTTTTTGCAGAACGGAAAAAACCTGACGTTCGGTTCAGAATGGAAAAAACCTAATGACGTCATACCGAACGCAGCACTCGCATACATTTTGTACTAATCGCCGCACACGTCAGGAAATTTCCATCCGGAATCGCGCTTAAATTGTGTCCAGCGTTGTCAATTCCCAAGAGAGTGGGGACTTTCAAGCCGATTAGGGAATTTGTGGGGATTGTGCTTATGTGGGGCATTTAGACATTCACACTAGACCTAAACTCAGAAGTAATAAGTGGCAAGTATTATACATATTGATAAATTATTAAAGCAAAATATCCGACATTAAGGTACTATTTAACTCTTTATTGGCAATATATGTACACGAGCCGCAATAAACATCGCAAGTGGTGAATATAGCGGGAAACTTCAAGAGAAGTAATGTAGTTATCAATGTCTAATATTGGGGCCTTTCTGTTGGGTTTGTGGGGAATTCAGATCATCAGTAATTGGCAACACTGATTGTGTCTCGCTTCCGGGGTTGCCAGATTGTATTATAACTTTTGTTACATTTTGCGTAACTTTTGACTCTCTTACGACCCAGCCCCATAGTGGTAGACGCTCTCAGCTGCATTAAGTCCCAGATGAAATAGCTGGGGCTCGTACTCAATGTCCGGTGGGATTTCAAGGAGCATCTCGGAAGGCCGGCTCCTAAATTGGGCGGATACCCGAGATAAACCGAGAGGATTTGTAAAAAACAAGAAACACTATATAAAAAAACAAGAATACGTAACTTTTCCCCCGAAAATGCAACTTTTAAGCCAGCTTGTGTTACATTTGATAATTTAGCACTGGCAACACTGCTCGCTTCGAACTAATAATAAAAAAACCTAATGCAAAAAACCTGACGTGTGCGCTCGGCACACGGAATTCCAAATCAGGAAACCGTGGACGGAAACCGTCTCCGGAAACCGTACATGTGCGGCCACCCTAAACAAACCACTGTTTCCAAGTGGCAACTATAACTATAATAAACAACGTTTTGTTATTCTTTTTTTCATGATAACATTATTATGAGATGTTTTTCTAGAAACCATAACATTTCAAATACTTAAAGAGAAACAAACTTATAAAATTATGCTAAATTCTTGTTTAAATTCACTATGTAAAAACTCTGTGACTGTAATAAAATTTGTAGGATTTCAAAAGTACAATGAATGGAATGGTTGGAAACTTAGGTAGGACACCAAAACGTACTTGCTGTCAAACAATTGACATTTCGTTCTTTAAAAAACACGTGTTTACGTGTAGAGCTCATGCGGAGTTCTTTTTATTTTTTAAGTTTAATATAATAGGCAAAAATGAGTTTATATAATTTCAAAAAGATTGCCGTGGTCCCTACGGCCAAGGTAAATATTGATAATCGCTAGTTTTATAACATTATAAGAATTTCACACAAGACTGCTTAACCTATACCAATACACAAATATTTTAAATTTCCAGGACTTTATAGACATAATATTGTCTAAAACACAACGAAAAACACCTACAGTTGTTCATAAACATTATAAAATATCGAGGATACGTGGATTTTATATAAGAAAGGTTAAATTTACGCAACAGAACTTCCACGACCGCCTGTCAAGAATTATACAGGTAAATTATAGTACTAATTTTCTCTTGTATAAGCTCTGGTGGTGACCAAGTGTCCTATTGACGGCAATAGGCACACACGCACATTTTGTTAGATGGGACTGGAAATTATAGTTAGTGAAATGTGTGTTTTCAATACACCTCTGCTTACCCCTTCGAGCATTTTCAGGTGTAATTGTATTCATAAACTTTCTCTTTATGACAGTGATCATATAAAGGTTTGTGTACTTTTAAAAATATAAATAAAAAGTCAACCATAATATATGCAGGCTACTGTGCAAAATTTAAAGTTCATCTGTCTGTTCATAATTTCAATAATTTCCTAGATTGCTAGAGCTGGCTACTCCTTTTACCCGTTTTAAATAACTATTTACAGCTGTGTGATTGTAGCAATTAGAAAATTACAAAATACATATTGAATTTCACTCATTGTGCAATATGCAGTCACACCACTTTCCATCAGGTGGTCCAAGTGCCTGTCTGCCACCTAAGTGGTATAAAGCAAAAATTACCATCATCTGCTGAGTCTTTTCCCAACTAGTTAGGTGGGCCATGTGCTTGTCTGATGCCTATGTGGCATAAAAAAAAGGAAAAAAAGATCTTTGGATGTTTATTATTCAATCACACTATAACAGTGTAACAGATCTGGCTAGAATTGCATAACATAAAGGCTACATTATATCCCGGGAAAAGGTTCCCATGGGTAACGGGATTAAAATTTCATGCAAGTGGAGCTGCATGCATCAGCTAGCATCTAATATATCCTTTTTGTATTTTTCAGGAATTCCCCAAACTAGATGATGTCCATCCGTTTTATGCCGATCTTATGAATGTATTGTATGACAAGGACCATTACAAATTAGGTCTCGGACAGCTGAACACCGCCAGACATCTTATTGATACGTAAGTTGCTTACTTACCTATTGCTGTCAATTGGGTACATTTTCCTAATATCTGAGATAGTCTCAGTAATCTGGAAAAAATGCTTAGTATAGTAAAAAAAAACTTTGTTTATCCTGGTAATTAAATCTGGTGCTTCCCATACAGTAAATATTTATTTCGTGCCACTTATGTGGCAGACGAGCATGCAACCCATTTGATGAAAAGTGGATTTTTTTAACCCTCCCTCCCCTATGGTGATACGTGGTGAGGTTTTGGACTACCCCCCCCCCCCTTCCCCTAGCCAAAATCACGTGTATTTTTTTTATTCATTATTTAATGCTAAAAAATTAAAAATCGTGACAAAAATCGCGAGTTATAAGAAAAAATAAATACACGTGATATCTCAATATACCCCTCCCACCCCCCTGGTGATGTTTCGTGATTTTTTCCGAACCCCCCCCCCTCCCTCCCCCTTTTGAGCCTCACGTGATTAATGGACAGCCCCTATACAGCAAATTCCAAATTAAACAGTTTATACCAAATATTTTTTATCTTAATATTCTCCGTGGTATGCTATGCTAGTAGCGGTAGCCTAGTGGTATGGGTAATGGACTGCTGAGACGAGGTCTCGGGTTCGATCCCAGGTTTACCATGGCACACACCAATGACTTTTCGATGCTTTTCGAAGTTATGTGTCTATTTATCGCAGGTTTATAAGTGCCCGGTTAATGGCAATAGGCTCGCCACCTATTACATTGGGACCTAAACATAAACGGCGAAATGTGGGTGCTAGCACCTCTGCCTACTCCTTCGGGGATATAGGCGTGAGTTTATGTTATGATGTAATATTCTCATACCTAGCCTGTACATTCTCTGAAGGTGTAAGCAGAGCAGATGTCAACTATGTTATCATTCCAACAAAAAACCATCAATGCCTAACTATAATCTATAATGAGGTCTTCTTGATTCACAGAGTAGCAAAAGACTATGTCCGTCTACTGAAGTACGGAGACTCGCTATACCGATGCAAGCAGCTGAAGCGAGCGGCCCTTGGTCGCATGGCCACCATTATGAAGAGACAGGCTGCCAATCTTACATACTTGGAGCAGGTAAGGACTGTTTATTTTTTGGGTATATGTTACTTTTTGTCAGAATTCTTAGGTGGCCTTTTTTTTTTTTTTTTTTTTTTTTTTTTTTTTTTTTTTTATACTGACGCCTCCGACTCGAAGTTGGAGCCTATACTCACAATTTATATTATCTAGGCTTCTAATTTTATGAGAAACCCTTGCAGGGTTCTGTTTTATTTAAGCTATTTTCTTATTTTTCTAAAAATTTTGATCACGCTTTCATTCTGGCCTCTTTATCACTCCAGTTCTCTCATTTATTCCTCTCGCACTTTCTTTCCATACCTTTCATACTAGGGCTTAGGTGGCCAATTAGCACACAGTCCACCAGAGGGGAATGGCTGCGGTACTCTGTAGGGCGTAGGTACTTGCCCAGTTGGACAGCTCACTTGGGACGGGAATACCGTTCTGTCCTACCTAAAAAAGAATAGCCATTCTGAATTTCTAGACAGCAATCAGACTACTACACCTTTCGATGGTTCCCACAGTCGAGGTAGCCGTCTCGAAACCCCGAGATGGCCCGCAATCAGCATAGGTGTGAGAGATATGCTCTGGAGAGTCTCACATCCCGGCATCGGAAAACCCGAGATAGCGTGCGGTTTTAATCGGTTCGGGTCCGACAGAACCGCCGTGGTATCCAAGGGGATTTCTGCACGATAAAAAGACCTCTTCTTCTTCCTCTTAGCGTTAATTCCCAGTCACATCCGAAGCTTTCAGCTCGGAGTCTGGGGTCCGCTTTAGCAGTCTTAAGTACGGATTTGGCTAGACTTCGATATTTTCCGTGAAGCGATTGTCATCTGACCTCCACAACCCAATGTTAACATTAGGCGATATCGAAGCTTTGTAGCTAGACCGATTTTTTAGGGCTCCCACTACCCGTAACGACTGCCATAGATGTTCTTATGGCAACCGGGCCCGACGGCTTAACGTGCTCTCCGAGGCACGACCAGACCAATGCAGATACTCATATTTCATGCACACAAATATTTGCACTGAGCGGGGATCGAACCCGCGCCTCCTGCGTAGCGGCCGCGTTCACTACCGCTACGCCACGGAGGCTGTCTCATCACCTCATCTTGTATAATTTTCACTATTTCTTTTATATCTTCAGGTTCGACAACATTTAGCGCGTCTGCCATCCATCGACCCCTACACGCGCACCATCATCATATGCGGGTTCCCTAACGTGGGCAAGTCCAGTTTCATCAATAAAGTAAGTCACTTTTAAAAGTAATCTCTTCTAAAATATGATATTTCTATAGATATACCAAGTGAGAAATATAAAATTGTAGCATTGAGTAAGGAAGTTTAAAAGATTACTAATTTACTCATTTCGTCATTCACTCATTAATTTAACCCCCCACACACACACACATACTAAACTTTCACTCCAGATACCCTTAAACACTTCATCTTCTCATCTCAACACTTGTTCGTTCATTTTATGTATTTCTTTCCATTTGAGCACACTTAAAAACAACGAAAAATACGCTAACATAGTGGTATTTCACTTAAGGGTTATGTCATTGTTTCCCAAAATAGAGCCTTAAGGCTCTGTGTTATTTATAGGTTAAGCAACTATTTTATATCAAGAACAAACAAAACTTTTAGAGGCACATTATATCATTCCCCCACCCAAACATTCACTCATTCATATCTTCACTCACTCATTCTTTCTACAATCCTAAACTTACTCATTCACTCGCTCATCGTCACTATTATGACTACAATATAACGATTTGTTTCCAGATCACGCGAGCCGATGTAGAAGTGCAGCCCTACGCATTCACAACCAAGAGCTTGTATGTCGGACACACTGACTACAAGTACTTGAGGTGGCAGGTATGTATCCCTACTTTCCCTACTAATATTATAAATGCGAAAGTAACTCTGTCTGTCTGCCTGTCTGTCTGTCTGTTTGTCTGTCTGTCTGTCTCGCTTTTACGACTAAACCGCTGAATCGATTTTGATGGAATTTGGTATAGGGGTAGATTAGACCTTGAGAAAGGACATGCAGTGGCGGATCCAGGGGGGGGGTCGTGGGGGTCATGACCCCCCCCCCCTGGGCGGGTCACCTACTAAAAAATATCCCAATGTCACTGATAAATTTTAAAAAATACCACGCATAAGAAGATTGTCTCTTTGTACCTAATAGTATTATAATTTTATGAGGCACCAAACATCAGTATGAATATTATTCGCACGATTGAAAATTTCAATTTATCGTGCAGATCAGCCGATCAACCGATGGACTCGAAAAGTTTTCGGACCTGACACCCTGTCCGCTATGTTACAGAAATAAGCGCGAATGACTAACCAGGCCGGCAGTCGAAGGTCTGGAGCTGACAGCCATGAGGTCCTTTTTCGATTCGGGCAACAATTTGACTTGGGCTCAGCTTCAAAGGCCCCGTATTTATGTTACTGTTTGCTTACAAAAACTTTTTGTGAACTTGGAAGAAGCCTTCCTTTCTGGATCCGACGTAGGTAGTCACCAAAGCACCCGTGCCCGGTAATAACCTGCGTCAGCCGGTACGAGAGGCAGCCGTGTGGCCTCTCTAGCCACTCCCCCATAGGATGGGATGGGCCTTACTACCACTATTACCGCGGGCCTAGCGGTTGTGGCCAGTGGCCATCTTCTGCTGCGGATGACGCAGCTGGCTCATATGCCTGGTCCTTTTTTTTATCGTGCGAAAAATCCCCGCGGATACCTCCCCCGCCGGAGCCGGAGGAGGAGGTTATGTCGGTCTCGAACCGACTAAAACGTACGCCGTCTGTGGGCCGTCAGTTGCCGGAGGTGAGATTGTCGTAGCCATAGCCCTCGCACCGCGGCCGACCGAGGGCCGCGGCGGCGCGCATTGCGTGCCTCCCCGTACCTGGGAGCGAGCTGGGGACTCTATGGTCCCTACACCGGAAGAGGGCCAGATCGAGAGATATGGCTCTGGGTCGGCCGGGGTGCTAGGGATATGGCTACGACAATCTCACCTCCGGCAACTGACGGCCCACAGACGGCGTGCGTTTTAGTCGGTTCGAGTCCGACAAAACCTCCTCCTCCGGCTCCGGCGGGGGAGGTATCCGTGGGGATTTTTCGCACGATAAAAAAAAAAAAAAAGTACCTGGGATCTGTACTTCACGTGACTGGTCACATCAACCGCGACGTCAAGGCACGAATTGCCGCCATATGGGCCAAGGGGCGGGAAATGATTGGCGTCACATTTGAACCTAAAATGCCAGTCTGGTTGACGGGGTAGGTCTATAAAACGATCATTAGGCCTGTCTTTTTACACGGCTGTAAGGCGTGGCCGCTGCTGGACCGACATAAACAGGAGCTACGTGTCACGGAGATGAAAATGCTGCGGTGGATGTGCGGCGTCACACGTAAAGATCGCATGAGGAACTCTCAGATCCGCGGCAGCCTTCATGTCCGCGATATCACACATAAAATGCAAGAGAGCCGCCTTCGCTGGTGTGGCCACGTCTTGCAGCAACCGCCAGGCTACGTGGGTAACAAATGGCTGGCAGTAGCACAGCCACCGGGACCAGGTGGAAAGGATAGGCCCAAGAAGTCTTGGCTTGAAGTCGTGAAGGGTGACATGCGTGCAAATGGTCTCATCTCACCACCATGGACGCCCAACGTCGTGCGAAGTGGAGGAGGAAGTGACAGAAGGCGGCCCCTGAGCTCCGAGGTCACCTCGGATTCGGAAGCAATCAGGAAAATATGTACGATATTCATGAAAGGAGGAGGCGCGCCTCCATCTGACAGCATTACTTGCTCTCAGATGGAGGCGGTGGCAGCCGCGAGCTTACGGTTTTACGCCATCACTGTAAGCAAGCGAGAGAGAGTGCTGAGCGAGAGAACTCCCATCCCGAGGGCCGCCACAAGGACCCGCTTCGGCGTTTCCCATGCCGGGTATACGGTCCGCGTATGCAGCCCCATGTCCTCGCTTGCATCACAGTGATGACACCCGGGCGTTGGCTCCTTCTGAATTCGCCGCAGCTAACTTCCGAAACATCCATATCCGTGATAGTGGTGGTAAGAAATACCACCACTATCACGGCGTGCCCTGCGCTTGGTTGTCCAAGTCGTAGTTTCAACTCCACCATGTCCCGATAAAGCTGGGACTTCGTGGCCTCGATTTCTCGCCTTTTGATACGGATTTAGTACCGAAGGTGCTCTGACATCTTTTTTCGCCATAGAGTCTCCTGCAGGAGTCCCCCTCAAGCCAGAGTGCCAGCTGCGTCCTTCAACTTGGGGGCCAGCAGGTTCTCTGGATCGTATTTAACAACAGTCGTTCAAGGTATCTTACTTTTCTCCTCTCACCTCATTCCTCCTCCATTATTTCGTCATGAATTTCATACACATTTATTTTCATTGTATTGTTCACTGACATTTTATTGGGAGACTAGACAACCCCCCCCCCCCCCCTCCCCCGAAACTATGTCTCGGCTACACCATGACCCCCCCCTGAATTGAAAGCTGGATCCGCCCCTGGGACATAGGCTATGTTTGGTCGCGATAACCGACATACACGCGGGCTTAGCCGCGGACAAAAGCTAGTACGATTATAACATACAATCAGAACTGTACAAACCTATGATCCACAAAAATAAATTTGAATTGAATTGAATATAAACCCACTAGCCTTCCGCCCGCGTGTATCTCTCATACTATACTACGGTACTACTGTACTGTACCTGTATTTCCAAATAAACTATGATTATGATTACTCAACCGATGGCAATCAATCAAACTTAAGATTTTAACACCCGTATTCACAAACAACACTGTGAGGTCCATAGTGTGCTCGAGCGCATAGGGCTTGTAAAATTAATTCACAAACATCACGGAGCAGTATCTAAAGCAGTGCTTTCCCTCAACGAAGTATTACTTAAGTGTTATCTATGAGTAAAAAGGCTTGCCAAAACGAACGCACTGAGAATTTGTCGTTCTTTGCACAGTTTTGGTAGTACGCATAGCGAAGTATTGTTTGTGAATACGGTTGTAAGTCTGACCAAGACATTTCTAACAAAAAAAACCGCATAGAAATCCGTTCAGTAGTTTTTGTGTCCATCGCGGACAAACATTTCCAATCTACAATTATATAATACTAGCTTTTGCCCGCAGCTCCGCCCGCGTGGATGTCGGTTATCGCGACCAAACATAGCCTATGTCCTTTCTCAAGGTCTAATCTACCCCTATACCAAATTTCATCAAAATCGGTTCAGTGGTTTAGGCGTGAAAGCGTAACAGACAGACAGAGTTACTTTCGCATTTATAATATTAGTATGGAGTATGGATTATAAATAGATTACAAAGGCCCCGGCAGCCATTGGTGCTAAATGTGTAAAATGGCCTAGAATATTTATTTATATACGTGCCCCAATATATTTACCCTAACCGAACCATCTGCTCACCCACAGGTGATCGACACCCCCGGTATCCTGGACCACCCGCTAGAGGAGCGCAACGTCATCGAGATGCAAGCCGTCACCGCGCTCGCCCACCTGCGGGCCGCTGTGCTGTACTTCGTGGACCCCTCCGAGCAGTGCGGACACAGTATTGAAGAACAGGTGTGTATTTTATATCGTATTGTGTGTAACCTGCAAGCTGGTACACTTGCAAGCCGGTACACCTGCAAACCGGTACACCTGCAAGCCGGTACACCTGTAAGCCAGTACTCCTGCAAGCTGGTACGCCTGCAAGTCGGTACACCTACAAGCCGGTACATCTGCAAGCCGGTACACCTGCAAGCCGGTACCCTTGCAAGTCTGTACATCTACAAGCCGGTACGTCTGCAAATCGGTACACTTGCAAGCTGGTACACCTGCAGGCCTATATGACTGCTGATTGGTGGATGAGACTCTCATGAGGAATTCGTTCAGTAGCTTTTGCGTCCATCGTGGAAAAACATATTTTTGTGCTCAGAATCTTTAATGTAACATAAGCAAAAAATATTTGGTGGTACAAAAACTATTTTACAATAATATTTTTTTTTTTGCCTGTAAGAGATTGCCGCAGAGTGATAAGGCCGCCATCTGTACTTACCACATACCTCAGTTCTCTATGTTATATTGTTATATCTATGGTGTACAATAAAGACGTTTTTTTTTTTTTTTTTTTTTTTTTATAATTATTGTATAATGGACTTATAGAAACTTAATGTCAAACACATATTCTCAACAACAGACAACACATTCATACTTTTCCCCACTTTATTTTATTATTCAACCTGCCCCTTTTTTTTTTTCAATTTGGGGCATTTCCCCAAAATGTTGTTTAAAAAAATTAATCAACACTAGTCACCATAATTACCCCAAATTAATGTCTTATTTTATAACAACGAACAAACTAACGAAATATCATTTGTTTCAGATATCACTATTCGAGAGTATCAAACCTCTATTCAGCAACAAGCCCTTGATAGTGGTCCTCAACAAGATGGACGTGGTGAAGCCTGAGGACCTGGCACCTCCCAAGAAGCAGCTCATTGACAATCTCCTGGAGAACTGCTCCAAAGGAAACCTGGTCAAGTAAGTAATGATACCATCTCGAAATATTCACAAGTCACGAATTGACAGTGCTGTAATGGCGAATGCTCTTTATAACTCGATTCCTGCCGGCTTGCTATCCAAAGAGAAGCCATGATAAACATGTTCAACTGCATATGCATGCATATAACAGTAAAAATTTAATGTATCTGAAATTGAGAGAATTCAATACAAAATATAGCAATTTTAGTTATAGTTATAGGTTAGTAATTTCACCACAAGTATAAATTTTTTCTAATCGGCTAATCAGTAACTAACTGTACTAGTATTCCCGTTAACGTCACCAGCTAAGCTGGTAATGGCCAGGTTTCGAACCCGGGACCTCTCGATCGTAAGACCTACTCCTTAACCACTAGGCTATCGAGCTCCGCTATGCAGATCTCGGTACCAGAAAATACACTAACAGCCGTTCCCAATAACATAATCTTCTATCGCCAGTTTTGACACAATTTTTTTCCCTCCTCCTACAGTCCCGGGTCCTTTAAGGCGAAATTAAATTGACGTGTCCTATATAAAAAAAAAAAGAAAGATAAGAACGTCATCAATCTCTATGGTAACGCAGATCATAGTAGCAAAATAACAATAGGATTTGACAAAAGGAATATCTGTACCTTTACATTTATCTGTAGATATGTTATTGGGAACGGGCGTTAGGCTGCCTTTCCATTAAAGGTTTACCATGTTACATTGCTATAGATGCGTTTATCCACCAATATCCACCAATTATATTCTCTCTCATCCTAGCGTTAATTCCCAGTCGCATCCGAAGCTTTTCAGGTCGGAGTCTGGGGTCCGCTTTACCAGTCTTAACTACAGATTTGGCTAGACCTCGATATTTTTTCGTGAAGCGATTGCCATCTGACCTTCACAGCCCAATGATAACATTAGGCGATATCGAAGCTTTGCAGCTAGACCGTTGTTTTTGGATTTTTTAGGGCGGCTTACCCGTAACGACTGCCATAGATGTTCTTATGGCAACCGGGACCGACGGCTTAACGTGCTCTCCGAGGCACGACCAGACCAATACAAATACCCATATTTCATGAACACAAATATTTGCACTGAGCGGGGATCGAACCCGCGCCTCCTGCGTAACGGCCGCGTTCACTACCGCTACGCCACGGAGGCTGTCCCACCAATTATATTCATTGGTCCACTAATCATAGCAATGGTCCCCAGGAAATAGGCTTGTGTATGTATGTGTTATGCTCAACTTTCTTTTCCAGTGCGGACCCAAACTCAGATCTCTCCATAGTGCCTGTGATGCGAATGTCCACTATGACCGAAGAAGGCGTGCAAGAGGTTAAAATTGAAGCCTGTGAGAGGTTACTGTCACACAGAGTCACGGAGAAGATGAGGACTAAGAAGGTAATACCATTTATTGTATGTTAATCTGGGTTCCCGGCAGAGTAGAACTTGGGCCACCCCATCTCCTCCCATGCGGTGTCGTACAAGGCGACTAAGGGATAGGGCTGTTTAACATCAGACAGATATATACAGCCCAGACTCAGCCTATACATGGCTCGAACCAACAATAGTGTCCGAAAAACGGCAATAGGCTCACCCCCTATTACGTGGGACCTGATTCAATGATTGGTGAAATGTGGGTGTTAATTCACCTCTGCCTAACCCTCCGGGGATAAAGGCGTGATTGTATGCATGTATGTATGTAATCTGGGGTATATGAGTACCATGACTGACCAATAAGCTACAAAATCACGCCTTGAGTGCTCCAAATTGTCCTATAAATCTCCCACCGTCGCCCAAAGGTCCTCCCCGCGATGGTTTTCCCAAGCGACTACAATATGGGGTTCTTCAAGAAGGGCATTAGAAGGTTTCTTCAGGGTCGGCAGCGCGAGTGTGACTCCCCTGGTGTTGCATACGTCCATAGGTCACGGTAACCACGCACCATCAGGTGGACCGTGTGCTTTTCTGCCACCTAAGTGGTATAAAAAAAAATCAAGTGGAAATGCTCAGACTTGCTCGGAACCCAACACTGAAATCATGTAGACTTTTTACTATAGTATCAAACCCCATCTTAACAGGTCGACGGTATTCTAAACCGCCTGCACATAGCGGTCCCCACCCCGCGTGATGGTAAGCCTCGCCCCGCCGTCATCCCCCCCTCAGTGGCGCTCAAGAAACAGCAGCAGGCGGAGAAGCAGGCGCGGAAACGGAAGCTGGAGAGAGAGATTGAGATCGAGGAAGGAGATGACTATGTGCTCGGTGAGTTAGCGTGTTCAGTATTAAAAATATTGGGAATATTACAGGGGTTTCACATCCCCTAGTTTTATAGGGGATGTGAATATAATTTTCAACACACTTGCGCATAATGTAGCTTTTATTTCACCGCAATTAGGCGGTACGTGATTAAACTTATTATCAAACTGTGACTTTTTACACCTATTATTAAACTGTGACATTCACAAGTGAGTATTAGATTATTTTTTTCATTTTCAGACAGACATTTCATAGATTTTCAATAGTAGTTTTTAAGCTTTTTAAGCAAGCAATAGGTATATTATTTCATGCAACTTTGTATTTTAAAAGATAATTTCAACTTGTAACGTGTTTAATTAACAAAACTTTCACTAAAATGTAATTTTTTTTTTCTCTATTTAAGTACAGAGAAAAAAAGTTGAATTCAAACCTCATTCTTTAGCCGATCACCATTGTTAGATGCGCGCACATAGGAAAACGAAATAATTTTCAATTTTTTTTAGTTTTTTTATAATTATTGTATTCGCAAGTGTGTTGAAAAACGTCGTATGATACACGTGTGTATGGTGATTACAGTCCTCGGCGTCTTAAGACCCTCGCCTTACGGCTCGGGTCTCAATGTCGCCTCAGCGGTAATCACCAACTTTACACACTTGTACCATAATGTACTATTAACCTGTATATTGGCCCGATCGAAGCTGTCCAGTGCCCATGCGCTGCCCAGTCAACCCGCGGCCTACAGCAAGTCTGACATAAGGTCGCGTCTAGAGCAGCAGTGCTCTGGGCGCATTACCCATGCCAGATACACGTATACCCCGGGACACGTATCTTGGACCCCGCGAATTGTCTTGTAATAATCTATGCTTGGTGAATGTGAGCTCGTCCACCGCAGTAGCACCCCGTGCTATCCTCAAAAGACACCCAAGAAACGTGTACTGCGCGTATAGAGCATATTTTAGGTCCTAGATCCCGAGCAATATTATTCCCCGAACCTGATTGCAATGAGCAGTTTTCCAGTAGGTATAATAATCAGTTGGTTTTTAAATCATCAGGAGATGGCGCTAGCATAGCGTTTGGTAATTTTAATGTACTCTGTGGTTTGTTTGTAGTATTTTTTCATGACATTTGCAATGTTGCCAAAGTTTAATTTCATTTACCCATATTATAATAGATAAAATATAATAAAACGCTTAATTCTTTTTGAGTCACTGTCTGTAATTTAAAATAATAATATTATATTTAAAATAATTGTATCAGAAAAAATGACAGAATATTTATGTAAAGTAAATCATTACAAAACCGAGGAACATTTTTTCCATAAATTAGGGAACACTAGATGTGACACCACACTCTTCTTACCAAAAGTGCCGGCTGCGCCATCTAGCGCGTCTTTGGGAACCCTATAAATACCTACTGGAAAACTGCTCATTCAGTTGGGGTCATGTAGCCAGAACCAGACTGGAACACTATAACAAAAATTCATTTGATTTGGGTAGGGTAGACAATATTTGTGGTGGTGGAAACGGGAACGGAGGAAACTCTTGAACCGTCACAGCTCGTGATGAGTGAAGGCAACTCGGGCGTCGGAGGTCGCTTAATGACCTCCGTCCTCCATAAGTGCGTGTCTGGGGGTGACAGGTTTTCTTTTGCAAAGAATATTAGCTACCGAAATTACTAATATTCCCTCTTCCAGCTAAGCTAAATTGCTTGTGTTAGGTTAGGTTAGGGCAGTATAGCCAGGATTCGAACCCGGGACTTCTCGATCGTAAAGCCGACTCCTTAACCACTAAGCTACCGACGCTTCATGGTGGAGCCGCCAGTCACCCTAGCAGAAGTCGAGGGGCGTCTCCCCATATCCGGGGGGCAAAATGAGGACACTGTAGTTCTCATACCCTGAGGAGGACCATCTCGAAACTAGAGATGATCCTGGGTCGGCTGGGGTGAAAAGTTTCTGACTATCTAACTTCCAGCAACTGAAGACCCAAAGACGGCGTGCGGTTTTAGTCGGTTCGAGTCCGACATAACCACCCCCCGCCGGCTACCCAAATCCGTAGGGATTACGGACTATAAAAAAAAAACATACAGCGTCGATTTGTCTCTATAGAACGCACCTCCCTATATTCTATCAACCAGACCTTTTCTCATACAAAGAAAACTGCCCTATTCTTTATTCTATAACTAGCTGACCCGGCGAACTTCGTACCGCCATATTTTCTGAGCCCGTTCCCGCTGCATATCTCTAAATTTATCAGTGTTTCTCTACAATATTATGCATGTATTATACATATAAACCTTCCTCTTGAATCACTCTATGTATTTAAAAAAACCGCTTCAAAATCCGTTGCGTAGTTTTGAAGATTTAAGCATACATAGGGACGGACAGACAGCGACAGCGACTTTGTTTTGTAATATGTAGTGACTAACACCCGTATTCACAAACGATACTGTGAGGTCTCATAGTGTGCTCGAGCGCATAGGGCTGGTAAAATTAATTCACAAACATCACGGAGCAGTACCCATCTAACGCAGTGCGTTCCCTCAACGAAGTATTACTTAAGTGTTATCAATGAATAAAAAGGCTTGCCAAAACGAACGCACTGAGAATTTGTCGTTCTTTGCACAGTTTTGGTGGTACGCATAGCAAAGTATTGTTTGTGAATACGGGTGTAAATCTATAAGTTAATTCTCATATTTGTTCTACTCCAGACCTCCAGAAGAATTATGCGGAAATACCAGAAGACGAGAGGCACGATCCCATCCCAGAGTTCTGGGAAGGACATAACATCGCAGATTACATCGATCCTGATATATTTGAGGTAAGAGGGAGGAGCGAAAGAGGTGTGACGTCACTATATCCAGTTACGGCCGTTCCTATTAACATATCTACAGATAAAGGTAAATGTAGACATAGTTCCTTTGTCAAATCCTATTGTTATTCTGCTACTATGAATTGCGTTACCATAGAGATTGATGACGTTTTTATCCTTTCTAATGTCAAAACTGGCGATAGATAAGTTATTGGGAACGGCCGTTAGCGAACTTAAAGTGAACTTTTATGGAATCATCAGTAGCTTAGCTGATATTAGACGTGTCATTTTGTGTGAGTCACATCTGAACATAAAGTGAAATATTAGTGCCAATGAATTCAATAGTGAAACGATTCAGTGTTTCATTATTAGTATCTGGTTCATTCTCAATCCAAATGAACCAGAAATGAACGGTCTGAACACAGAGATCACTTGTTAACAGCCATTTTATTGTGATATCATGTTGATTATTTTCTGTGTTAAAAATTAAGCGTTTACCTGAGTGACTAATCACTCAAGTGAACCATCACTGCTATCATCTTTAGTGATTAATAGAAGACCCAAATATTTCTTTTTTTTTTGAAAATCACACAATCATTAATAGACATCGGTACTGTAAAATCAAATCAAGTCAAATCAAATCAAATCATATCAAATCAAATCATTTATTTGTATAAACACGTCATAACACGTGTTGTATAAAACTTAATAAAATCAAACCCATTAAAAATTTACTTTTTACTTGGGTCTTCTATTAAAGCGTGTTTTTTAAAGTTTTCATTCCATCACCATTTTTTCTATCTGTGTTTGTACACTACTCTTGGCCCGTTCGAAGCTGTCCAGTGCCCATGCGCTGGCCAGTCAACCCGCGGCCTACAGCAAGTCTGACATAAGGTCGCGTCTAGAGCGAGTGCTCTGGGCGCATTACCCATGCCAGATACATTGTATTACTAGTACTTGAACTACGAAATGGCTGAAATTCGGTATTTTTGGTGAAGCGACTGCCACCTGACCTTTAGAACAAGAGTTTTTAGGACTCTATCCACCCGTAACGAGTATTATAGATGTTCGTATGGCAATCGAGACTGACTACTTAATGTGCTCTCTGAGGCTCAAACGATTTAAGGTGTTTATGTACACCCACACTGGAAGAGGGCCAGATCGAGAGATATGGCCCTGGGTCGGCCGGGGTGCGAGAGATATGGCTACGACTACCTCACCTCCGGCAACCGACCGCCCACAGATGGCGTGCGTTTTAGTCGGTTCGAGTCCGATATTACCTCCTCCACCGGCTCCGGCGGGGGAGGTATCCGTGGGGATTTTTCGCACGATAAAAAATAAAAAAATAATATTTGACGTGTAATGATTATCCTTACGAATTGACAGTCTTCGTGTCGTAGCGGTAGTGAACGCGGCCGCTACGCAGGAGGCGCGGGTTCTATCCCCGCTCAGTGCAAATATTTGTGTGCATAAAATATGGATATTTGCATTGGTCTGGTCGTGCCTCGGAGAGCACATTAAGCCGTCGGTCCCGGTTGCCATAAGAACATCTATGGCAGTCGTTACGGTTAGTTGGAGCCAAAAAAACAACGGTCTAGCTGCAAAGCTTCGATATCGCCTAATGTTACCATTGGGTTGTGTAAGTCAGATGGCAATCGCTTCACGGAAAATATCGAGGTCTAGCTAAATCCGTAGTTAAGACGGTAAAGCGGACCCCAGACTCCAAGCTGAAAGCTTCAGATGCGACTGGGAATTAACGCTAGGATGAAGAAGATTATCCTTACGAATAAATGATTAATTAGTTACAATATTGTCCAACAGAAACTAGCAGAACTCGAGAAGGATGAAGAACTTCGCGAGGCGGGTGGTATGTACGCGGTGCCCAAGATAGAACTCGACGAGACCATGAAGGAGATCAAGGAACTCGCCAGGCAGATACGGTGAGGGTTGCTGTTGATACTTCCTTGATTGACAGGAGAGGAGGCTCTAGAAGTGTGTATGGACAGGAAAATGGCGACCTGGGCCCCGATCCTGCTAAAGCACGACCACTGTCATACCACAGAGACTGCGAGAAAATTCCATTTGATTTTAGCTTTTAAAGTAATGCAGTTAAAGTTTACAATGAAATGGCTTTTTGTAGAGTGAACGAAAGTGTGTAATGAAACTATTTTCATTTAATTTTGTGACTGTAAGTCTAAAACTAAAACTAAAAACTAAAACTTAATGCCATTTTTTGCAGTCCCTGTGGTGTTATAATGGTTGTGCTTTAGCAGAATCGAGGGCCTGTTATCTTTGCCTATTCTGGAGGGAAATATATGTTTTCTAGATTGCAGCTGATCCAAAAATATGGTGCAGAAGGTTTAATTCTCAAAATGGTATTGAAAATGACTAATACTCGAAGTCTCTAAAAGCCTAAATTTTAAGTGTCGGTAGCTTAGTGGTAAAGGAGTCGGCCTCTTTTTATACCATTTAGGTGGCAGACAAGCACACGGCCCACCTGATGGGGAGTGGTTACCGCAACCTATGGACGTACGCAACACCAGGGGCGCCACACTCGCGCTGCCGACCCTGAAGAAACCTTCTAATGCCCTTCTTGAAGAACCCCATATTGTAGTCGCTTGGGAAAACCACCGCAGGGAGTTCATTCCACAGCTTGGTTGTGCGAGGGATGAAGTTCCTTTCATACCGCACAGTGCGCACCGTTTCCGGAAGCAATGTGTTTTGTTGTTTGTATTGTGTATGGATTGTTAACTGTGTATCTGTATATATGCAGCAACAAGAAGGCAATCCTCAAGGACGAGTCCCGTCTAGTGAAGCAGTCCACCAAGCCCGTCATGCCGCGCAACAGTCGTGCCAGAGCCAAGGACCGGTCCACCACCAAGCTGAGGGACGAGATGGAGAAACTCGGTGAGTACGGCCTCTGTGTACACTTGAGTGATGTACGGCATATCCGTACACGTGTACGTGGTTATATGTACACGTTAAGTGGATATCCGTACGCGTATAGGTGGATATCCGTGACCGTATGCACGGATATCCGTACGTGAATGTCGGTGCGTATAGGCGGATATCCGTAAAAGTATAAGCGGTTATCCGTAACTGTATATCCGGATATCCGTACCCACATAAGTGGATACCCGTAACAGTATACACGGATATCCCGGGGAGAACAACCGTATCGTGTATGTAATTAGGGCATTATAACACTATATATCTTTGATTTTATTAGCTTTATGGCTTACAACTGAAATGCAAACATACACAATTTCTGTTTACTCACCAATATTCTGAAAAATAAACTTTATAGTTTGTATAGAAAATATCAACATTTTAAGAGACAAATTCAGTATAATTTTCCATAAATCTGAATATTTGTACAAATTTTACTAGAATTTCATAAAATTATAACAATAAGGAATCATGTCTATATAAACCTTGTATATATTAGAAGATTGTAAATCACAAACATTTATTTTACAATTGAATGAAATTTTAAAACATTTAGTATACTAAATATTCATATCGATTAAGATAGAAAAAAGGGAATACAGCTCAGGCGGGACGATGGATGTAAGTATAGAAAATTTTGGACCAGCTTCGGGCGAGGGGGTGGAGAGAAAGATCACGGATTCGAGTCCCGCCTGAGCTATATTTGTATCTATCTTAATCGATTTATTTCACAAACTTGTAAGTACAGTTTGTGAAATCAGTCTTATTGAAGTTAATGTTTTGTATGTGTATGTTCAGGCGTGGACATGTCAGAAACCAAGGAAGCTCACTTCACTCGCTCACAATCCCGCTCCCGCTCCCGCTCCGCTCCTGCGGCCAAGAGACAGCGGGCGGACGAGCGGGGCCGCTCCGTCAGCAGACCCGCCAGGGACACCGAGGGCGTCG
Organism: Eilema depressum; assembly: GCA_914767945.1. Taxonomy (NCBI): domain Eukaryota; kingdom Metazoa; phylum Arthropoda; class Insecta; order Lepidoptera; family Erebidae; genus Eilema; species Eilema depressum. The sequence continues at coordinate 622,223 of OU612040.1, forward strand.
GGGATAAGATTGTGAGTATACTTCACATTTTTACCACTTCTTAAGGTGGCGACTGATTTGTAACTTTTCGGTGTAATGTAACGTTCACGACGATCGTGTTACATTACAGTTACGTTACAGTACATTACAGCTACGCGACGAACGCTCATCTTGAGCGCTCTGTTCATTTGTGCTCCGTTGTTTCAAAATGGCAGACATGGAGGTTGCGTGTGCTTCACTTATTTTACTAAATTATTGCTATCTAAAAAAAAGAAAAAACTAAACGATATTGGATAAGTAATTTGTACCAAAGAAGAAACAATGATACGACTATAATGGATATTCTTCGAAACCAAGACCTTCGTGAACCCGACCTGTACTGACTTGTATGGTAACACTCAAAGAGATTCGCGTAATAATATAATAATGTAATGCTCGAGTTGTATCATGTTACATTACACCGAAAAGTTACAAATCAGTCGCCACCTTTTGGTTGCTAATGTTACCTGCTATCCGAGAAAAGATGGGAACACCCGATAGAGTCATCTTAATGGTCCTGGATCAGCCAGGGCGTAAGAGCGCTAGTAGACGTCCGTTTTTTTCACCGGATAACGGACCGTGTTTCTTGTCCATCGTCCGGTGCATGTACACACATCCATTACAAATCATACACCACCGCGCATCCGACAAGAAACACGGTCCGTTATCCGGTGAAAAAAACGGACGTCTACAAGCGCTCTAATGATGACCTTTTTCATAGACACCCTCGGTACTGATCTAATGACCCAAGACGGCGTGCGGCTTTAGTCGGTACTAGTCCGACATAACCACCCCTCTGGGGATATGCCAGAGGTCGGTAGCTTGGTGGTTAAGGAGTCGGCCTTACGATCGAGAGGTCCCGGGTCGAATCCTGGCCATTACACTACTGACGTGAACCCACTCCTATCACAAGCAATTTAGCTTAGCTGGAGGGGTTATAGGGAATATTAGAGATTTCAATTCTAATATTCTATCTAAAAAAAAATCATACCCTCAGCAACAACTAATGACTTTTTTTTTTATTATTCTTTATTATCATTTAAAACACCAATATGTAATACAGATAAACACACCAAAAACCACGAAGGGTTTGTTCGGAGTGCCATGCATTCCGTTTATATACATAATTATATTATTTTGTGAAGCAACATAGGACCACAAACAAAAAACACACACTCGAGCCAGTAGGTACCTAGGTCGGGTGCCGCTGCAGTCCTAAGCCGCTTCATTTTAGCTTAAGACTGCGTGCGGTATAAGTCGGCTCGAGTTTAACATAACAATCTCCGCTGACTCTAGCATATTATACAAATTCTGTGCGTAACCCCTTCAGAGGACAGGGAAATATTCAGAATTTTGATTGGGATGGAAAGGGTTCCCCCCTTTTCATCCCAATCAAAATTCTGACTTTAACACGTTAAGCGCCAAGGTACCTCTGAGGCTAAGGTTGTGGAAATGACTTTTTTTTTTTCTTGCATAAATGCGTTCTCCTGGTCCTAAAATACTATGTGAACTTGACTTTTTTTTTTTCCGATGCTTCTAACTGTTTTTTTTTTTAGATGTATCATATAATATACACCGGCCCCAGAGACTGACTTTTAGAAAATTCAGTCTCAAAGGCCAAGTGTATATTACATGATACACACTACTTTCCCTGCATTTTTGAGCTTCCTTACTTTTTCAAGTGACGATTCAGTGTTTGATCCAAATTACGAGCCTGTAGTTGACTATGGACAGTACAATTTTGATAGTACAAGTGAAGATAGTTCCGATAATATCCCTTTAGCTGAGTTGAGGACCAGTTTACCGCCTCGTGCAGATTCGCCTGTTATGCCAAGTACTTCGGGTTCCACCGCAACCTATACTGAGGACCAGATTATCAAAAGATGTGTGCAGAACATTGAATGGATCATGCCTGAGGGTAGACCTATTGAATCAGATAAGTTTGAGGGTGAGGCTGAGATGATTGTGCAAAACATAAATAATAAAAGGCTGATTATGGAAAAATAGAAAAAAAAAAACATAAAAAAGACTGAATGGTTATAGAGAAATATGTAGAATAAATAAAAATAAGAAGAACAAGTAAATAAAAAGGCTGATGATTACTGAAATAAAATTGAAAATTATAATTGTTTTTTTTTTTTTTCGTTCTCAAAAAAATCTGTAACTCCTAATCTATACAATATTTCTATACCCCAGATATACCAAACGACTTGTCAGGGCCAGGCCTACAAGGTTGCCATAGAAAATGTTCAGTGCGATGTATATTCACCAATACACTGGCCTCGGAAGTTGAGTACTCAGGGTGTATAACTAGATATACACCAGCCTGTGAGCATTCCACTAGGGTGTATATCATCGTATACACGTGGCACTTAACGTGTTAATGAAAAAATTAGTCAAATAAACGTACTCTTGGCCCGATCGAAGCTGGCCAGTGCCCATGCGCTGCCCAGTCAACCCGCGGCCTACAGCAAGTCTGACATAAGGTCGCGTCTAGAGCAGTAGTGCTCTGGGCGCATTACCCATGCCAGATACACGTGTATAGTACGGCCGTTATCATATTTATGTTGTTTGATCAAATCTCACTCGATCGTCTCTCTATTGATTTTATAACCAGTTGACTCAATGGCTAACGGCCGTACTATAGTATTTTTATTAAAGAACAATTGCAGATTATTAGCAAACTATAGATACATGGCAAAAATTACCCTGTATAATGGTCATTCCAGAAATTACCGTTTTCTGACCATGGTAAAAATTACCTGGTATACAATGGTCATTATGGAAATTACCGTACATAATAGCCATGGCAAAAATTACCCTGTATAATAATGGCCCTAGTAAAAATTACCCCGTATGTATAATAATGGGTATAGTAAAAATTACCCTGCATAGTGGCCGTGTCAAAAATTACCTTTTATAATGGCCGTAAGGTGCGTACAGATCATGTAACATGTTGTATAACTTGTGTAATATAACACGTCCACATTATCTAACATTGTTTTATAACTTTGCAACATTGTACTAACTTCAGTGTCTACATTACTGAAACATGTTATATAACATTTTATGCTATATAATTTGTACGCACCTTAACATGAATAAAGTTTATATTTAGTGTCCCAACTGAGTAAAAATTGGGCCACCCATCTTCTCCCATGCGGTGTAGTACAGGCGACTAAGGGATAGGGGCTGTTTAACATGAGACATACTAAACAGCCAACTGGCTCGAGTCAACAATAGTGTCCGGAAAACGGCAATAGGCTCACCCCCTATTACGTGGGACCTGATTCAATGACAATGATTGGTGAAATGTGGGTGTAAATTCTCCTCTGCCTAACCCTCCGGGGATAAAGGCGTGATTGTATGTATTTGAATTATATTTTAAAATACCATATTTGTATTCCAGATGCAAGTTAAAGCGAAGAAAATGGCGCATGTCGCCATTGCGAAGAAGACCAAACGGATGGGTCTCAAAGGAGAGGCGGACAGGTTCATCGGCACCAAGATGCCCAAACACCTGTTTGCTGGCAAGCGGGGTGTCGGCAAGACGGACCGGCGGTAGACAGACAGACGATGTTACACTGGAGTATCTATTGTATTGTATATTTAATAATATTAATAAATATTTTAAAAATATTTTTTTTTGTTTTCTTTTACACTAGCTTTCGCCCGCGGCTCCGCCCGCGTGGGTGTCGGTTATCGCGACCAAACATTGCCTATGTCCTTTCTCAAGGTCTAATCTCCCCCTATACCAAATTTCATCAAAATCGGTTCAGTGGTTTAGGCGTGAAAGCGTAACAGACAGACAGACAGACAGAGTTACTTTCGCATTTATAATATTAGTAGGGAAGTAGGGATGTGTTATTCTGATGTATAAGCTATACGCTATGTATAAGCTATACATTAAAATCCATTCAGTAGTTTTTACGTGAAAGAGTAACAAACATCCTCACATACAAACTTTCGCGTTTATAGTATTATTATAGTAGGATTTATTCGTGATTATTTTTCTGTCTGTCTGTTAAGCTTTCACGCCTGCATGTAGTAGTGACCACCTTTCGACTTGCCTTCAGCTTTCCACCAGGCGAGATGAAGTCGCAATGACGTCATTAATAGCAAAAACCACTGGACCGATGAGATATGGGTTAAAAATTGGCTACCTTTTATTGCGGGAAAAGGAAGGGGCTAAAGAGTATCCAATAGGGGATGACAATTCGTCATTTTTTTTAAAATAATTAGGAGCTTGCGTTTGGTTGCAATAACCGACAACTATCCAGGCGGAGTCACAGAGAAGAACCGGTTTCGAATAAATAAAACATCATTACATTATATAGATATGTTTTAATTTAAATACAAAATCTAACACATTACATGTTTGGTACAAAGTATTTCTAAGTATAGTATACAAAATCTAAACATACACGAACGTTCTCTGGTGAGTAACGTCGCGGTGAGTGGCAGACTCGCGGGTACGAGTCCGGGTTGAACACAGATAGGGCTGCCACGACGCACAAACAGAATACCGGTACTATAGGGTGAATAGGGATCAATGGGTGAATAGGGATAAAATGGTCAGCTGAATTCTGTAGTTATTTTCCTTCAAGTGAAATTATGGATTAGTTCAATGTAATAATGAGCAGGTATCAACAATATCTGGTTAGATATTTGGAATTCGGGAGAGAGATTATTAAAAAAAACTAACGACCATTATATCCCTATTCACCCTTTGATCCCTATTCACCACATTTTACATTTATTATATTACTATCTTTTACACAGATTGACTGATTAACGAACCATCAATGTATATAGATATACAATATTGATACAACATTATAGGGTTAATAGTGACCACGCGTACTATGCACTTTCAATTCTCTTTTTTATACTTCTTAGGTCGCAGACAAGCACACGGCCTTCCTGATGGAAATTGAGTACCGTGGACTATTGGACGAGAGCAATATAGATATACGGATTTAATCATAGGATATTTAAAAAACAACACAATTTGAGGAACATTGTCAATCGATATAATTCAAAATGTTTTATTTCAGATCTAGATGACATACATCGAAATTAACAATTTAAAATATTAGGTACTTAATATATAAACAGAAAACCAATTCTCTTAATAAAACGTTCAAAATTCAGTCGCAATCTTATCTCAATTTCCCAAATGCCAAAAATGGTACCTATTCTAGTAAATATTCTACAAAGAACATTGATCTTGTAGATTTGGCTCTCAGTAAATTCCATTTTTTATAGATGGGTGGTTTTGTTAGAAAATTAAAAGTATCATCATCCTGTTTATGCGTCGTGGTGTGATCACGAAACTAAGTCACCTGGACCATCGACATAACAAAAACTGCCAATTTTTCCAAAAGTGTAATGGAGATTTTTCCGAGCCTCGTAGCTTCAATAATGGGCGTGCCCATGAGGCAAGTGGAGGGCTTGCCCCACCCTGCTCTCCTCTGCCCGAAGATAAGAATTTTAAAACACGTACACGACAACAACCCCGGATCTGGATTAGAATTTAGGTCCAACCCCACCAAACGGACGGCATCGGAACGGATTTTACAATCTTTAAACAAAATAAATCTTATATCAAAGCATTTAAAGTTTATATTACATATATATATATAGTCCTCCTCGCCGTATTCGGCAACGGCGACTCCGTCATTTGAATATCTTAGCTGTGTCTTGCTCGAATGTGACTTGCGAAGCCGAACTTGGTCTTGAAGATGCGATTGCAGGGCGCACAATACAGCTGTCCTGAGGGATTGTATGTATACGTGTAGGAGGGCTTTGGGCGAGTTTTGCGGATTTGACGTTTCGCATCCAGGTCTTCCAGACGCCGCTGCTCGTACCTATCGACCGCGCCGAGTACAGTGGAGCGCCATTCTGAGCGCCGCAATGCGAGCTTCTCCCATCGGTCGGTGGGCATATCACACGCTGTGATGTGGCGTTTGAGGACATCCTTAAAGCGCAGATATTGACCTCCCTGCTTTCGCTTCCCGCATGAGAGTTCCGAGTAGAATACAGCTTTAGGCAATCTACTATCATCCATGCGCACCATGTGGCCACACCATCTCAACTGATGCTTCATAATGAGTGCCTCAATGCCAGGCATTTCCGCGCGTCGCAAAACTTCCGTGTTTGGCACCCGATCCTGCCACTTTATCCGTAGTATAGAGCGTAGACAGCGGAGATGGAAGGAGTCCAGTTTCTTAATATCTACTTTATAGCAGCACCAGGTCTCAGCGGCATACAGGAGTGTTGGAATAACTATGGCCCTATATACCATAATCTTGGTTGAAAGATTGAGGTCATGCGAATTCCAAATTTAGTAGTTTATATTACCAAGTCACGCATGACAGCTTGCCGTGCGTCATGCCGCCGCACGTCGCTGTCAAGCTGTTGTGCGTGACTTGGTAATATAAACTTCAAACACTGTGATAATAACATTTAATTTTGTTTAAACATTGTAAAATCCGGGCCGATGCCGTCCGTTTGGTGGGGGTGGACCTTTTTCCCCTTTCCTTCAAAAGCTGGGTACGCCCAGCTGGGTCTGGCTTCAATATTTTTTTTCTTGTTCTAAAAGAATACTAGCAACCGAAATTACTAAAATTCCCGTTTACCCCTCTAGGTAAGCTAAATTGCTTGTGTTGGGAGTGGGTTCACGTCGGTAGTGTAATGGCTAGGATTCGAACCCGGGACCTCTTGATCATAAGGCCGACCCCTTCACTACTTAGCTACCGGCACTATATAATCGGTCCGTATGTTCGTGGAACAGGTGACTACGTTTCGCAATCTCTATAATATAAGGCATATAAGCACATTTATCGATACATTTAGGAAGGGTAACACAAGTATCAGTACTGCTTAAATATTTTAATCAATCTATACAAGAATGTATGTAAGGATAAAAGCAGATGGTGGGATGTCTCTGCTTACCCCGAAGAGAAATGAGCGTGAATGTATGTATATATGAAGCTGACGGCCTTAAATATAACTTTATTGGACAGAGGTTCAAAACATGGGCAGTAGATTAAAATAGAAAAAAGCGAATCCACCTCAGGAGCCCTAGACAAAGTGACATTCTATTGATGGAATCGCGCTGAAGCGAACCATTTTCAAGGTTTTAACAATGGATTTCGGGACATTGCGGTGGTTATAATAATAATGATAAGTTAAATAATGTATTTCGAGTTACAAAGACTCAAATTTCATAGAAAAAATTAGTTATATTAATGATTTATGCCAATTTCGTACTACAATTAGCGATTCCACTGGCGTTTTCGCCAATAGAATGTCACTTTGTCTAAGTCCCCAGGCGGGACTCGAATCCGCGATCTTTCCCTTACAGGGGAATACTCTGACCACTGAGCCACCGGCCTCGCCTAAAGCTGATCCAAATTTTTCTATACAACCGTCTTGGGGCGACGGTGGGCGCCATCTACCGATACTCGTACGAACTATCGGTTGGGCAGTAGACTAAAGGTCCAACCCCACCAAACGGACGGCATCGGCCCGGATTTTACAATCTTTAAACAAAATTAAATCTTATTATCACAGTGTTTGAAGTTTATATTACCAAGTCACGCACAACAGCTTGACAGCGACGTGCGGCGGCATGACGCACGTCAAGCTGTCATGCGTGACTTGGTAATATAAACTTTAAATGCTGTGATATAAGATTTATTTTGTTTAAGGATTGTAAAGTCCGTTCCGATGCCGTCCGTTTGGTGGGTTGTACCTTTAATAAAAATATTTAAGCATTACCATACATTATATACAAGTAAATAGTACTTTTATTTAGATGTTAAACACAAGAAGACAGTTTCAACATATCTAGGGGGTCCAGATGGCTCAGTTGGCAGAGCAAAGGCGGCCACCCACTTACAGTTTATCGACCGATAACCGGATGATATCGGTCTGTCATTCATCGCAATAGCCCACACAGTTTCGTATACGATTTTGGACTGACGGGTAATATGTGTGTGGCCGCTTGACGATTCCAGTCAGCAAATACAGTTAAAGGCCGGACAGTCTATGGCCGTCGGCATTTTATACGTAATAACATCAGACTAAAAGAATAAAATAATGTTATTATTTTAGTCTGAGGTAATAAAATTATGACGACATTGATGACATAAGGACTGCAGGCCGCCGGACAGACGAAAAACTGCAGGCGGACTGTAAGTGGATGGCCGCCTTAAGAGCCTGAGACTGTAGCGGGTTCGGGTCCCGTCTAGGATGTTGAATTATGTCAATTGAAATGTACAATTTTTTAAACCAGATAAAGGTACTTAGTGAAGCAAAAAAAATATATAGGCACCACTAAAGGAATGTTTTTTTTTTTAAATAAATTTTATTAAGAATGCGAATTTTTTTTTGCTTAACTGTTCTGGAAATTTTTTGATTACAAAAAAAAATATTTTTTTTAGAAAAACCGTTATTTTTTGGACAAGATTTACGTAACTTTTATTGCAATTGCTGTTAGTAAACATACAGCCCATGACAAAGTGCCCACCGAAAATCGCCTCTGCTTACCCCTTTAAGGAGTTACAGGCGTGAATATATGTATGTATTTAGAACGGTAGTCCCTAGGTAGCAAAATTCGGACAAGAGACTACCTAGCACACAGAAAAGGCAGTAAATAATTAGTTACAATAAGCTACGTAAATCTTGTGTTTTTTATAATATTATTGAGTAAAAATGGCTGCTAAAATAATATAGTAAAATAAAATGTCTTCTAAATACGATAGTATGATTATTCATGATTTTTATGTTACATCTCTCGACAAAATTTATGACCGCTCAGTACCAATCGCACGAAAAACTATCGTAAATCGTATCGTAAACGTAACGAGAGCACGGAGCATTGCGATTGGCTGGTTTCACTCGCACACCGGAAGAGGGCCAGATCGAGAGATATGGCCCTGGGTCGGCCGGGGTGCGAGGGATATGGGTACGACAATCTCACATCCAGCAACTGACGGCGCACAGACGGCGTGCGTTTTAGTCGGTTCGAGTCATAATCTCCTCCGTGGGGATGTTTCGCACGATAAAAAAAAGACAGGCGGCCAATCGCAATGCTCCGTGCTCTCGTTACGTTTACGATACGATTTACGATAGTTGTTCGTGTTCACCCCACTGTTGGCCTACAATCCCATACTATACTGCGTGATTTTATAGTCGCTTCGGATAACAAGATTTTGGGCACAATTTCGTTAACAAAATCGTCTGGAAGTATAATTTTGGCGAAAAAAAAAAACTTTTTTTTACAACCCCCATACGGCCCAAACAGTATGCCTTCTTAGTATGCTAGTTATTCCTATATATTATTAAGAAAAAGTTTTTTTTCTGCCAACTTAATACTTTCAGGCGATTGTGCTAACGAAACTGTCCAAAATCTTTTTATTATCCGAAGCGACTATAAAATCAACCAGTATGCTTATCAGATTAAGAGGAATGAAGCTATATACCCTATACAGTCCATCCCTATCCCTCCGAATCACGGCCCATAATACAAATCAAATTTCCTATAGCGATGTTTAGAGCGGTCATCAAGTTTGACGCGAATTCTACACTGCAGTGTACAAAAATAGGGTGCTTACCTTAGAGTATACATTATAAATATAGAGCGCGCCTATCACTCAGGTCTTTGGCGCCGAGTGTTAGCAGATACTTTGCGATGGTATTACGCACCTATAGTGACGTTTCATGCATTACCAAAAATAGCAATAGATGCATGATTGATGTATGAGATGATTAATGTAGTTTGTTGTTATGAAGTTTTTTGTTCGATTGATGCATGGATAAAATTAAAGCCAAGATACAAAAAAATGGTGACATTTTGTGTATTACAAAAACAAATACTACAAATATACAATGTTATATAAAATTTTGATTTGACATATCAAATTAAATATTATTTGCGAAGTGACTTTGACGGGTATTGTTTTGCTACTGATTGAGGTTGAGCCAGGAGCCTCGGTACTGTTCATTCATACCCATGCCAACGTTCATACTTAGTAAGGCGTGCTCTATAGCAATGTATACTCTAAACTCCGATACGATTAATTTCAATTATTCTTTGTGATTATATTAGTGTTTTACCTGTATAGTGAAATATTCCCAGCTGGCCATTTTTTTGACACGGCAGTGTACACTACATAATAATGTAATATGCGTTTATAATAAGTACAAAAGTCTCTCTGGCACTCGCGTTAACACTTACACATTTCACCACACTCAATATTGAACCAGGTTTAGTTGAACTTAGTGTTGATATTGAAATATGTGAAGCACGGGTCAGGTAAACCATCAGTGGGTTAAGTTACCTTTTTTTTATACCACTTAGGTGGCAGACAAGCACACGGCCCACCTGATGGGAAGCGGTCACCGAGGCCTATGGACGTATGCAACACCAGGGGGCGTTACACTCGCGCTGCCGACCCTGAAGAAACCTTCTAATGCCCTTCTTGAAGAACCCCATATTGTATTCGCTTGGGAAAACCACAGCGGGGAGTTCATTCCACAGCTTCTCCTCCATCAACCTCCAACAATCCTCCCCTTGCTACACCCACGTTACCAAGTATTATTCAAATTTCTATTATAGAAGTCGCTGTAGTTTTTATCGTGCCTAATAGACAATAATTCCACCCCTTTTATAGCCCGTGCCGAAGCCTCGTGGTTCCCGGCAGAGTAGAATTCGTGCCACCCCATCTCCTCCCATGCGGTGTCGTACAAGGCGACTAAGGGATAGGTTTTAGCCGACCCCCCCCCCCCCCCTTAGCCAAAACCACGTGTAGCTTTTTATCCATTATTTAATGCAAAAAAACTACGAATCGTAACAAAAATCGCAAGTTATAAGAAAAAATTAATACACGTGATATCTCAATATACCCCTCCCTCCCCCCTGGTGCTATTTCGTGATTTTTTCCTACACCCCTGCCTAACCCTTCCAGGATGTATGTATGTATATAGGTGTACAACACTTCACAGACTTCGATATCAACACAAAACGCAACCCAACCTCACTTACATCCAACAAAACATCGCCATTAACAATTTACTGACCGCTCGATGCGAGCGGTAAGCGTATCACTGAGCCTCCTCCACCTCCGGGTCCGGATTTACCTCCGGAACCTCCTCATCTCTCACTCTATTCGCGTCCAACTCAATCACAGGATCAGCTGTCGCCTCTGCCAAGTTTGTAACCGACTTAGATTTGAAACATTGGAAGTCTACATGCCGACTCTTGGCTTCCTCCTTCTCCCAAGACATATGGATGAAGGGTCTCTGCACGTAGTTGTAGATGACTTCTGCGCGACCCCCGGGTCTTTTACGCACTTTTTCTTTGTATGTGGGGTACCCTTCGACCCCTAAGCGGATTTTCTTCAGGCCTCGTTCCTTCATTACTTGTTTTGCTACGTCTCTGTGAATATAAAATTAGTTATTTATAAAAATTTAGGCTAATATCTATAAAGTTTAAAAGTTTGTTTGTTTGGTTAAATGCTTCTGGTCTTGGGGTACTCCCATGAGGCTTTAGTCATGGGAGTACCCCAGGGCTCGATATTAGGACCCTTTTATTCTTGATATTATGTAAATGATCTTCCTTACTTCTCTAAAAATCTTGGTGAAATAGTATTATTTGCTGATGACACATCATTAATTTTTAAATAGATAAAAATGCTAATCTCAGGAATTACTGGTTCGAATTGAAAAAAGGGGGAAAATGGGTTTAAATATTTATACATATTGAACTTCAATTAAACTAAGCTGTAACGCCCCTGGTGTTGCATACGTCCATAGGCCACGGTAACCACCTCCCATCAGGTGGGCCGTGTGCTTGTCTGCCGCCTAAGTGGTATAAAAAAACTTTAGAAGGATTTTTTTGAATTGGTTCATCAATCATCATCATCAATTAGCCAATTGAGTCCACTGCTGGACATAGGCCTCTCCCAATATGCGCCATTTCTGCCGACATCTTGTATTTTGGAAAAAGTAACTTTTCACAACAAAAATAAAAAGATATCTACTCTTATACTTGGTGATGTAAGCCTTCACAAGTTACGTTAACCTCTTACCATCAAGCAAACCGTATTCATCACTTTCTTAATAGCACAAAAAGCTCCCACTCACCTATTCTCAATATACTTGAAAAATCTATACAGCGGTGTAGACAACACTGTCTGGCTGTACTCGTCCCCCATCTGGGGAGGGTACTGCTCATCCCAGTCCACGGAGTCGTCATCCAAGAGGACCACCACGTGGCACTCCCGGTCTCCCCTCTCCGCAGACTCCACCATCAGAGGGAGAATGAGTCTGTCGAGGAAAGACTCGAACTGTCTGCGAGCACCCTCGTTGGATAGCTCGTGGAGGAGTTCGCGGAGGTTCTGGAATAAAGAGTTGTACCTGATGGGTTCGGTGGACGTCTTCTGGACGGTTCACCCTTGTTTGACCAAAACATCATTTGACAAACAACGTTTGAAAAACTAATCATTTGACAAACTTTCATTTCGCAAACATATTACTTTAAAAATAATCATTTGACATAATACACGTTTCGCAAATGTATTACTTAGAAAACATTTCGATTGCTAAAATTTTATTTTTAAATGTTCATTTGACCAAATAAAGTTCTGCATGGTAATAAAAAAAAAGTCGGAATGAGCAGCTTTCTCAATAATCTATCACTGTCTGTTTGTCAACTAACATGTTTTTAAAATAATCAATTTGTGAAATGATGTTTTATTTCATGATTTTTTTCCAAATAAATATTTTGTCTAATGAGTAGTTTATTAAACAATAGTTTGTCAAATGATACATTTATCAAGTATAATTTTGTCAAACGTTGTTTGTCAAATGAAAATTTGTCATTTATTTTTTGTCAAATGATAGGACACCCTTTTGGACACATATCTTGGACCTAAAGCCTCATTTAGATGGGGCGATTTTCTCGCATGTTTCGGTTCGTCGTACGCTACTATCGCTTGCTATAATCACCATTATCATTATTGTATAAGTGTTTACACACAGGCAAACACTAAAGTCTCGCCTACGATTATATCATACGAGATTGGCAAGTGACATATGGCCTATGTCGAATGTTCGTATGGCAACCGGAACCCGACGGCTTATAGTGCTCTCTGAGGCACGGATGAAGAATCATCACTATCACTACATATTATAAAACAAAGTCGCTGTCGCTGTCTGTCCGTCCCTATGTATGTTTAAATCATTAAAACTACGCAACGGATTTTGAAGCGGTTTTTTTTAATAGATAGAGTGATTCAAGAGGAAGGTTTATAAGTATAATACATGCATAACATTGTAGAGAAACACTGATAAAGGATGATGGGCACAAATGTATGGAACTTGGTCCCACCCTCCAATCGGAATAAATGATACACCATTGGAAAGGTATTTTTGTGTGGATTATGAATAACTATGGCGCTAGTCCCGATTTGCTGTCCGAAAGCAGTATTTTTGTTTTTTTGTAGCATCCTGCATACACTTCTATTATTATTGGTCTCGATTATGGCATGTTATAAATATAATAATAATAATTACAATAAGTAAGATTTTCGAGAAATAAGTGAATATACACTTTATTTCTTGTTTTATTTTATACCACTTAGGTGGCAGACAAGCACACGACCCACCAGATGGAAAGTGGTTACCGTGGCCTATGGACGTATGCAGCACCAGGGGCGTCACACAACCCTGAATAAACCTTCTAAAGCCCTTCTTCTTCTTATTATTATTCACACTAATATTATAAATGCATAGTAGTAATGCCAAGTGAAAATCGCTTGTCTGTCACTTAAGTAGTATAAAAAAAAATCAAGCACATAATTTCACAAAACCGGTGCCAACTTAATGCTTATCTGCTTACGTACACCTAGAGTTAATAAGAATAGTATCATCATCAAAATCGGTCAAGCCAGATATTTTTTTTTTTTTAAATTCTATTTCGAAGTAACTTCTGAGGAGTATATTACAAAACGGACAATAGATACAGGTTAGCTGCCATAGTCGTTTTTTATACTCTTGATAAGAGCTATCCAACGATGGTAAATTCATTTCGATTGGACAATATTGTAAGTGGGCTCAAAACGCCCATCCTCCTTTGGAAATATGCAGCGGGAACGTAATCAGGAAATATGGCGGTACGAAGTTCGCCGGGTACATTATTTGGATACATATTGTAAATAAAATTAATTATTAAAAAATAAAAAAACCCGACTGCTGTCTAAAAGATTGAAACAAGCTTGATAGCAGGCGGTACCCATTTGCCAATCATAAACCGAAAGAAATTTAATGGGTACCGCCTGCTATCAAGCTTGTTTCAATCTTTTAGACAGCAGTCGGGTTTTTTTATTTTTTAATAATTAATTTTATTTTAACCTTTTTAGTTAGGATATGACATCTATATATTTTTGTAATCTCCTTTTAATTCTCTTCATTTTGATACCCTACTCGATAAATTTGAATGAAAAAAAATTTTTGCCAACATATTTTAGCATCAAAAATCTACCGTATAGTTTTTGTTGGAATTTTATGTACCCTATGACACTCGGGAGATGAATACCTTTCATTTGAGACCCTATTCATCAAAATCCGTCCAGGCGTTAGGCCTGTAGAGGGGAACAAAGAAAACTACATACACACATAGACACATACACATACATACGCGCGAAACACATTACCCTCTCGCTGGCGCAGTCGGGTAAAAATATTTGGTTTCATAACAAAGAGTAGTGTTGTTGAGAGCCTCTTTTCTACTATTTACTCGTTTTTTATTTAATTTATGAAAAGAAGAAGTTACTCTGTATATCCTGTAGTATGCAGGCATGTGAATTCCAGATATGTAGGTTTCATAGTTAATAAGAAAAACGGTTTCGAAAATACCGATTTTTCGATGCTGATCTGATTCGGGGCTTTAAGAGTATAATAAGTTAACCATGAGCACTCACCTGACACCTCACAGTATTAGCATCAAAAGGCACGAGGAGATAATCGCAGGCCTCCCTCAACTCCTGCACGGAGACAGTGGGAGGACACCTGATGGTCCCAAACCTGTAGTACTCCAAGATGGCGCGGAACACCGTGGCTGAGATGCCCTCAGCCACCTCGTACTCACCGCGCTCGTTCGTGTGAGTGTAACCTGGGGCAAAAGTTAATTGTTATTACTGCCATTATGATAATGATAATTGTTATTGTGTTCATCATCGTTATCGATAATTATTTATTGATAAACATTTCCGTAGCTTGTAACACACAAATAAAAATTGCGATAACCGACATCCACGCGGGCGGACCCGCGGGCATCAGCTAGTAAGAAAACAGCACTAAATAAATCGTAATAGATGCCGTTAAAAGTCGTTTTTTTATACTACTTAGGGCGTAGACAAGCACTTGCCCCACCTGATGGAAAGTGGTTACCGTGGCCTATGAACGAGTGCAACACCAGAGCCAGAGGAGTCACTGCTGCCGGCCCTTTAAGAACAGAGAGATTCGTCAGCAAAGATTTGCCGTCAGTGTAGAAGACAAGCAGGACAAACCATGCCTTTGGTCTTCCCACTGACAGCACAAAACCTCTCCAGTGAGCTCTAGCTACTTTACTCACCGCCGGGAACACAACACGAGGTTATTTTACCCGCAGTATTCTGTAGGGCGGAGGTACTTCCCCAGTCGGACTGCTCGATTGGGACGGAATACCGTCGTGCCCTACCTCTCCATTATTTCAATCAATTAGCCGGTTGCAGTCCACTGCTGGACATAGGCCTTTCCCAATACGCATATTGACCTTCCGCATTTAGAAATTCCCAACTCCTGTCCCAGCCACATTTTTCAGGTCGTCAGTCCATGGCTACGGGGCTTTTTATACGTCACGTCAATACGACTTTTATTTCAATTTGTATTCTGAACGAACATCGACCCCAGTTTCTCAATTAAATTAATTAAACTACACCAAATGCCTCGGTCTACCAAAACTTTATTCGACAAATTCTCTAGTAAAACGTATAAAATGAGGAGTGCGTCGACATTTCGGGGGGATGACCGTCTGTCGCCTACTGGGACCGGTGTCAACGCTCTGGACTAATACGGCTAGTGGTGAGGTTGCACATTTGTGAAGTACTGTCTATATTAGAATCCGTGTTAGAGGTAAATTTCTTCTATCTGTACTAATATCACGAAGCTAAAGAGTTTGTTTTTTTGTTTGGTTGAATGCGCTTATCTCAGGAACTAATGGTTCGAATTGAAACAGAATACAATCTGGAGACAGACAGACAGATGGACCGTGGAGTCTTTGCCTGAAGACAGATTGATTAATGTGACAGATTGTCTACACAATCTGTACTCAGATAAATCAAGATTCAGAACTGAGTAGTGAGTACCATTCTAGAATACGAACCTTAGTTCCGTTTACCTACTCTTCTGGTACGGATACACAAAGACCTCTGTCTGCCCCTTTTGGAATTTTACAGGCGTGAATATAATATTATGTGAGTAAAACTGACTAAAATTGGTGC
This sequence comes from Eilema depressum, assembly GCA_914767945.1. Classification (NCBI taxonomy): domain Eukaryota; kingdom Metazoa; phylum Arthropoda; class Insecta; order Lepidoptera; family Erebidae; genus Eilema; species Eilema depressum. The sequence goes on from OU612040.1 coordinate 638,791, forward strand.
TAAAATTAAGTATGCCACGATTTTAACAATATCTTTTCGTTTCGTAATCAAAAATATAGTTTTTATTCAGCTATTTTCAATACAGTAGGTATGTGTGTCTTTGAGCGCATAACTCTTCAGTATAACTTTGTATAACTCGTCAGAAGTTTGCTAATATGAGGAATAATTTGAAAGTTGAGCAGACAAAAATAAAGAAATATTATAAAATTAAGTACTTATCTATTATGCGCAATGCGTAATGAAATGGTGAATATTGCACATACTTTTTTACAATCAGTCCCACACTCCCACCCTCTCCTTTCTTACACAGGACAACACGTACGTGCAGGGCTTAGATGTCACCCGCATACGGTGCAGAATATTCCATCAAGAACCAAGCGGTCCGGCGACTTCTTTAGCCGCACCATTAAGACCTGGAATTCCTTACCAGTTCACGTGTTTCCCTCTTCCTACAGTCCCGGGTCTTTTAAGCGGGGCGTGAAAAAGCAGCTGATGAGGCCGTCAAGCTGAGTGCCACCATTATAACATGATACGTATCTGTAATGATGACCCTCTTTTCTGAGACTTTGCATTCAGCTTACCATCAGGCGCATGCTGAGCTACCATTGCAACATGATAAGTATCTGTAATGGCACCCCTCTTTCCTCAAACTTTGCCTTCAGCTTACCATCAGACGAGGTGAAGTCAAATTGAAGTGTCCAAACTAAAAAAAAATATCATGATAACCAACCCCATCGCGGGCGGAGTCGCGTACATCATAATAGCGTGTGTGTAAAAATCAATGCCACTTTTCGTTGTTATTTTATAACTCAAGAACGGCTGAACCGATTAGGCTAATTTTAGTCTTGAAATATTCGTGGGTGTCCAGGGAAGGTTTAAAGGATGAGAAAATAGGTGCAGCGGGAACGGGAAAAATATGGCGGTACAAAGTTCGCCGGGTCAGCTAGTAACGAATAAACTCAAAAACTACTGGACCGATTTCAAAATTTCTTTCGCCATTAGAAAGCTACATTATCAGATACCAACATCCTATAACCCGCGCCACGTATCTTGGACCTAAAGTGTGCTCAAAATGTTCCCTATACGCGCAGTACACATTTCTTGGGTGTCTTTTGAGGATAGCACGGGGTGCTACTGCGGTGGACGAACTCAAATTCACCAAGCATAAACTATTACAAAGCAATCCGCGGGCGCCAGAGCCTCGTATGTCTTACGATTTAGGTCCAAGATACGTGGCGCGGGTTATACTGACATTATAAGTGCGAAAGTTTGTAAGTATGGATGGATGTTAGTTACTGTTTCACGTAAAAACTACTGAATGCATTTTAATGAAACTTTACAATAATATAGCTTATACATCAAAATAACACATAGACTATGTTTGGTCGCGATACCCACATCCACGCGGGCGGCACCGCGGGCAACAGCTAGTAGGCTATACAGGTGGAAGATTTTGACCTTACCTGGAGGGCAAGTGCTTTAAATACTGAAGATAGCGAATTTCACTTAAAGGAAACATTCCTTTACTTTTATAAAGAAACAAAACTGCATTCATAGATTTTTGAAAATTCGTTTGCCACACCCATTAATCGAACCGATTAAAATCCGAAAAAATAATATCCTGTATTTTTATAGCATCAAACGAAAATACAGGATGTTATTTTTTCGGATTTTAGTCGGTTCGATTACCAGATGTGGCAAGCAAATTTTGAAAAATCTATGAATGCAGTTTTGTTTCCTTTGAGTGAAATTCGCTATCTCCAGTATATAACGTACCTACCTACTTCCCCTACAGGTAAGGTCAAAATCTTCCACCCTGTATATCATCACGCTACTATCAGCGGTGGATGGGATCAGAATTCCACGCGGGCGGAATCACGACGAACAGCCATGTAGTTGTATAAATACAATACGCCGGCCAGCGAATTGCCACAACATGTCTAAAGGGACTGGCCACGAGCGTTTCACATATTACCGCTAAGTTCGTTAACATCTCCATCCAAGCCTAACCACTTGTTTAGGGTTGAATTCACGTCGACGGAGTCCTAGACGGGTTATGAACCCTTAACCTATTATTTGCGCAACGTTTTTTGCCCTTACATGTCTGCTTTGATTTTGTAGTGAAAACTTTTTAGACGCGTTTGAAGTTTGTAGAACTTTTTTTGAGATGGAAAAAATATTCTGTTATGTGCATCTTGTAGTTTAAAGATAAGTTTTTTATTTCATCTTTCTTCCTTTCAAAAAACTTTGAACTCGCGACACCGTTACCGACACCTCCTGTGATAGATTGTGACGAATTAAAGATATTTTTTTTCTTTCTTCTTTCTGTCTTTCAAAAAACATTGAACTCGCAACACCGTTACCGACACCTCTTGTAACAGATTGTGACGAATCACAGCTTGAGACAATTTTGTAATAATTCCGTACTTATATAAATTACTAACTAACCCACTCCGGCTTCGCTCGTGCATACCTAATTCGAAATCCCATTATCACCCAATTTTCAAATAATGCATGAGAATTTGCCGGATTTGTTGATATTTATGGTTACTACTCCAGATGGATGGAATACGTGAAAGAGGGTAATAATACCTAAAGAAGGGAGTAATTTGAGGAATTGATATCTGACAGGAATGTATGGAGGGAGAATGACATGTTGCGCCGCCCGACCCCTAAAAATTGGGACATGGACGATCCATTGATACAAATCTCTACAGAATTATATTGGTCACTTCTGTCAGCATTCCCGGAGTGCCACTGTTTTATTGCACTAGTGACACAATTAATTGTCTTCTGTTAGGAAATTTCCCGCGCTAATGACTTGATAATGAGGTAATTTGTACGATTAGATATGATGCTACTTCTTGATGTTACCATTTTAGTTGCAAATGTTGCAATATCATCGTTACCAATACAGCTAGAATTAATCAACCTCTGGTTTATATAATTGGGTATTGCACAGGACATATATCTTGAACTTAAGGTGATTACATACGCGAATGACTTTGACCATACAAATGCTCCAGGTCATTCGCTCATATTTGAACCGTAAAAATCAGTAAAACCAATTTTAATAGATAATTTTATAGGCGACGATTACTAAATAAGAAGATCACGTCATGCTAATACACCTATTTAACATATACCTATGTGAAATTTTAGATTATTTGGATACATATTGTAGATAATATTTGGTTTCATAAGAAAGAGTAGAGTGATTTTCGGAGCCTCTTTTTAACTATTTCCTCCTTTTTTATTTAATTTATGAAAAGAAGAAGTTATTCTCTATATCCTTCAGTATGCAGGCATGTGAATTCCAGATCTGTAGGTTTTATAGTTAATAAGAAAAACGTTTTCGAAAATACCAATTTTTCGATGCTGACCTGATTCGAGGCCTTAAAATGTGCCCTGTACGCTCAGTACACGTTTCTTGGATGTCTTTTGAGGAAAGCACGGGGTGCTACTGCGATGGACGAGCTCAAATTCACCAAGCATAGATTATTACAAGGCCTTGATTGTCTCGCGAATTAGGTCTAAGATACGTGTCCCGAGGTCCGAGGTATACTTGAATATTTAGTCAAAACCTACTTTTTATTAAACGTCAAAACGATAAGTTATAAAAAAAACTTGTATAAAATAAAAAAGTATGACGTCATACTTTTAACTGTTAAATAATAATGATAGATTGGGTGGATGATTAAAAATCAATAAGAACGATAAAATTTAAGAACGGACACAACTTTTACAGCTCTTTTACAATTCTCAATTTTTAATCTTCTTCTCTATTATATAAAAATCAATGCCACTTTTCGTTGTTATTTTATAACTCAAGAACGGCTGAGCCGATTTGGCTAATTTTAGTCTTGAAATATTTGTAGATGTCCAGGAAAGGTTTAATTTAAAAGGTTAGAAAATAGGTGCAGCGGGAACGGGAAAAATATGGCGGTACGAAGTTCACCGGGACAGCTAGTAGTCTCATATATATGGGGTGTAATATGACCCAATAAGGCTATTCCCTAGCACCCAGGCTGACCCTGAGCTCTTGGAATAGGAGAACCACGGTGTCCCCATGTTCACAGGAAAGAGCCGACGCCCGTCGCTACGCCGTCTAGGCACAGATTAATAAGTCTAGGCCGGCTTCTGTTGGGGTGACAGGCTTCATCTGTAACCCAGCCAGCCGGCTCCTTGCCTGCTCTCTACTGTGCTCTATGCCAGTCAGAGGGACACGTGGAAAGCATCCGAGCAGCCCTCTATAGCGCCGCTCCCGCCTCGGTCAGGTCAGAATGCCGGAAGCGTCTCCCCTATGGGAGAGAGGCGCTGTCGTTTCCGTTGACCAGACTGTACCACGTGGAGGTTCTGAACCAAGTCTTTGCTATCTATAATAAAACCAGTCGTTGGTATTTGAATGACTTATCAATGAAGCTGTTATTGAATTTGGTGGAACTTGTGGGTCAATGATGACGTCAGTGTGCATTTCGACATTATTTGTGTCCTCTTTATGTTTAATCAGTATTTTGATACGATTTGCAATGACGACATTTTTTGAGAATGCTGTCGTTTTGAGATCAGTATGTTATCGTTTCGAGATTTGGTCATTTTGAGAATGTGGTCTTTTGAGATTTGATCATTTTGAGAGTGTGGTCGTTTTGAGATTTGATCATTTTGAGAGTGTGGTCGTTTTGAGATTTGGTCATTTTGAGATGTGGTCATTTTGAGATTTGGTCGTTTTGAGATGTGGTCATTTTGAGATGGGGTCAGTTTAAAGTCTACTCCACACATGCGGGTTATTATTGGTTGATAATACCGGACGCGTAATAGCGATCATGTTTTTAGTACATTGTGTATGAAGGAAGACACACTATTGTGATAATAATGGCGAACGCAGTTGTGTGTAAGGAATAGGGAAGCACTACAGCAATAACCAATAACGCATACAATATTATCGACGCGGCTGTATGGGGAAGGCTTAATAGTGGTAGTTGTGCGATATAGTCATAGTGGAATAATATAGTTATTTTGCGAAATGGTCATTGTGTGTCGGGGGCTATATTCTATTACGTAGATAATACTAAATCACAGATATAAACAGTAAGAAACAATATGCCATCTGAACTTTAACCTATTTCTCAGTAGCTGACCTCACGAGGCTGAGATTTATTGCTGAAAGTACGTCGACAGATTGCGTGCGATTAGGGCTGCAACGATGTATCGACACCGATAACATTGGAGCAGTTATCGGTAGTTAAAATATCGATATTATAACAATATGCATATGTACCTACGATACAACAGAGATTATCAACTTTATATGTTTGTCTATTTGTCCGCGATAGACACAAAACTAATAAACGAATTTTAATGCGGTTGAGAACTACGATGAGTTTCAACTCGAATCATAGGCTACAACATCGTGGAGATGAATGACTCTGCACAATGGGAGGGGGGACTCTGCTCTGCACGAGTTAAGAATGCATTGAAGCCTCACGACTGTTTATCTTAATTATTAGCACCCACACTTAGCGAACTGTATTCAGTCTCATTTATAGTGCCCGGCAAATATCTTGAAAAAACCAAATATTTTTTTAGGCACAGAATTTTTTTTAAGTTTTCTTCACAGACACAGACATAAGACATTACCCTGGAAATACGGGAGATGATAGCATTGAAGAGAAGGCTCAGACGTCAATGGCACACAAGTAGAAATAGAGAAGACAAACAAGCCCTTAACAAAGCTCAGAAAGATCTGAAGAAAACACTCAAAGAAAATAAGAATATCACTCTGCAAGACAAGCTGAAGTCACTATCACCATACAAGTCTGAGGACTACTCACTTTGGAAAATGACCAAATCACTAAAAAGGCCAAAAGAACATATGCCTCCATTAAGACAACCTGATGGTGAATGGGCAAGGAAACCGTCAGATAAGTCAGAACTATTTGCTAACTTCTTAAAAGACGTGTTTAAACCCAATGATGCTGATCCAATGAACACAGAGGAGGAGATCAATCTATTTCTACACAGTGACCAGCAAATGTCTTTACCTATGAAGCCGGTTACACCAACAGAGGTTAGAAAAGGCATAGCACATCTAAAGCAAAGAAAGGCACCTGGCTTCGATCTGATAACAGCTGAAGTCCTTAAACAACTACCAAAAAAAGGTATAGTATTGCTGACGATCCTCTTCAATGCTATACTGAGATTGCAGTGCTTCCCAAGGCTATGGAAAGTGTCAACAATAAACATGGTTGCCAAACCAGGAAAACCTCCAACAGAGGTCTCCTCATATAGACCGATAAGTCTCCTGCCACTGATGTCGAAAGTCCTCGAGAAACTGATACTTAAACGCCTAATTCCAGTCCTGCATGAACAAAAAATAATACCAGACCATCAATTCGGTTTTCGTGAACACCATGGAACGACAGAGCAAATACACCGAGTAGGCCACACCATACGGCAGACACTAGAGAGGAAAGAATACTGCTCCGCTGCTTTCCTTGATATCCAGCAGGCCTTTGACCGTGTTTGGCATGAGGGCTTACTATATAAGTTAAAACTCCACCTCCCAAACACTATGTATATGCTCTTGAAGTCCTATCTGCAGCACAGAATGTTTCAGGTCAAGTGTGTGGACTCCCTGTCATCCATTTACCGAATAGAGGCAGGAGTACCTCAGGGCTCTGTGCTAGGTCCTGTCCTCTACACAATCTATACCGCTGACCTACCCGTCACGGATGAAGTGGTAATTGCAACTTATGCCGATGACACAGCAGTTCTCTCTTCTAATAAGAATCCAAATATAGCATCTGCTAAGCTACAGGAACACCTGAATAAAATTGGATTATGGCTGAAAGCGTGGAGAATAAGAGCTAGTCCGGCAAAATCGGTCCATATAACATTCACACTAAGGAGAGGAGAATGCCCACCTGTAACATTGGACGGAGCTGTGTTGCCACAACATACAACAGTCAAATATCTGGGTATGCATTTGGATAAGCGCCTAACCTGGAAAGACCATATAAAGATGAAAAGGGAACAAGCAAATAAAAAGTTCAGAGATATGTGTTGGTTATTGGGCAGGCAATCATCACTAAGTCTAGAAAATAAACTTTTTATCTACAAATGCATCATAAAACCAGTATGGACATATGGCATACAGCTCTGGGGTTCAGCAAGCCATTCAAACATCGAAATCCTCCAGCGCTTCCAGAACAAGGCACTAAAAACTATAAGCAATGCCCCATGGTACATACGTAATACAGAAGTACATGAGTATCTGCAAATTCAGACAGTTGAAGAGGAAATAAGAAATTCTTCCGAAACATACAAACAAAGACTTGTAGTACATAAAAACCAACTGGCCGCCTCACTACTGAACACCAGCGGCTGTGTATTTCGTTTAAAAAGATCCCGATTGGCCACAATCTAGTGGTTAATATATGAAATACGAGATGATATGTCACAGGATATACATATCTCAAATTCACAACAATGGACCCATCAAATCTGATTATAGCTTCGGGGCTGATTGCAGATAGAGAAAGGAAGAAAAAAAAAAAAAAAAAAAAAAAAAAAAAAAGTTTTCTTCACAGGAACGCGGTTGTGGTTATGTGCACATTGCAAGAATAAGCCATACTAGCCAAGTCGCTTTTAAAATGGGTGACCATTTTTAACACATTGAGACACCTTCGTGCCTTAGAGAGCACTTTAAGCCCTTTTCACATGCACATGGTCACGGTACGGTCACCGTGCCGTGTAAAGTAGAAATGTATGAGCTACATACGGCACGTGAATGCCATGTGAAAGCTTTTTATGTAGATAGGTAGGGCCTAATCCGTCGATCCTAGTTGTCATACGAACATCTATGACAGCAATCGTTACGGGTAATTGCAGCTCTAAAAAGTCCTAGTGGTCTAACTATAGTCTAACTTCGATATCGGCAGTGAGTTGTGGAGGCACCCGAAGAGGGCCAGCTCGAAAGAGATCGGCCAGAGAGGGTGCAAGAGATATGTCTCAGCCAATCTTACCTTTAGCAACCAACGACCCACAGACAGCGTGAGTTTTGATCCGTTCAAATTCGACATAATCCGTGAGGATTTTGTCGGACAAGACAAAAGGGTTTTTTTTTTGTGGGTTGTGTGTGAGGTTCACGGAAAATATTGAAGTTTAGCCGATCGTAGCTAGACTGACATTCGACTCTGAGAAAAGTCTCAGAGGATTAGTAAGATAATAAGATTATAAAAATATTAAGGTGAAATATTTGGCATCCGCCATTGTTGTTATAAACATTGTTTTAGCGTATTGTAAACAAAAACATTCTTAGCAGACAAACAATGTGGGTCATATTTATGTTGCCATGTTTTTCTGGCGAGAGTGTTGAACTCTATACAATGTGGAAGGAGAATTAACCGGGTCAGTTTAGATGAGTCAGATTTCCTGGAGTTTCTTTGTTAAAGTTGATGACCGCGGATACGCTTGCTTGATTATCACAATTTATTATAATTATTTTTTTAAATTTTTTGTCTGTTTGTTCGCGATGGACGCAAAAATTTATGAACGGATTTGAATACGGTTTTGGAAGTGAAATATTTTTTAGGCGCGTTGGACAATTTGCATTAAAAAAAATTAGGTTTAAACTTACGACCGACAATACAACGATATATTTATGTAGTTTTTAAATTCTAGAAAATAACAAAGTCCATCCAAATCCGCAGTTAGACCGGTAAAGACTGGTAAAGTTAAAGTATATCCCTACTAATATTATAAATGTGAAAGTAACTCTGTCTGTCTGTCTGTCTGTCTCGCTTTCACGCCCAAACCACTGAACCGATTTTGATGAAATTTGGTATAGGGAGAGACCTCGAGAAAGGACATAGGCTAAGTTTGGTCGCGATAACCGACATCCACGCGGGCGGAGCCGCGGGCAAAAGCTAGTAATAAATAAATAAATAAAGAGAATTCCAGACTCCGAGGTGAAAGAAAGCTTCGGACACGACTGGGATTAAAATTCTATACGGCCAGTGCAGTAGTACCATTGGAAAAATTTTGATAATTCACATGTGACTTGATGTGGCCTCTTTGAAGTGAAAACCTTTTTAGGCGCATTGAGCACTTTTTTATGAAGTACATACTTTTTATACAGGCTGTTTTTACTTTTGTCAGCATTGTCGGAATTCCACGTTTTTTATTGGAAAAGCCTTAGTCAGACTTAAAATCATATGCATGTTTGATCGTAATTGCTTGAAAATAACCGGAAATATCCGCGGGCATCAATTAGTAATTATATTGGTTCTGATACCTCCCAGCTTCTCACTATCTTTTTTTCCGAAATTCCCAATATCCTGAGTCATACCTTTACCAGTAATTGAGAGAAAGTCAATAATGACTCCGTCATTACAGTTGAAAATATTTAAAAGATACGATTTGACGTTTATAGTCTAGGGATGGAGCTTCTTAAATCAATTGTCAGAATAATCGATTCAAGTAACAAAAGATTAATCGCATAGCTGCCAAAATGTAACTTTTGTAACATTATAAATAAATAAAACTATTCATCATAACCGCGCAATATAATAATTATCCGACAAGATTTCCATACCATAAAACAACGTTACTTTTTCCCTGTTAAGTAACTTTTTAAGCTATCTTGTTAGGCTTAATGAAAACATTGCAATAATATGCGATTGCAGCAATCGCGGCTGATTTCCTGGTACTTTTTGAAGAGTTCCTTGGTCTAATCTGGGAAACCCATCATCAGATCTTTACAAAATTTAAATGGGACCATTTCGAAATAATCTACTTACGAACAAAAAAAGAATTTTCAAAATCCGTCTAGAATTGGCTTCACAATCGCATAACAAACATACAAAAAAAATAGATAAATAGGTTAAAAATAATAGATAAATAGGTATTTGTAGTTATTCGGTCCCACGTAATAGGGGGTGAGCCTATTGCCATATTCCTGGCACTATTGTTGACTCGAGGTATGCATCTGAGGCTAAGTTGTGGCTGTACCTATATAACTGTCTGGTGATAAACAGCCCTATCCCTTAGTCGCCTGGTACGACACCGCATAGGAAGAGATGGGGAGGCCCAAGTTCTACTCTGCCGGGAACCACGCGGCTCCTACGGGAAACCTAAAAACCTAAAAATTATAGCTTTGGCAAGCTTTGGCCTCAGATGCAATTAGGAAAATACGTCTCCATGCGCATGATGATGCTGGTAGGCAAAATAATCTAAGAGGTGCATTTTTACAATCAATTTAATATTTATCTAGTATTGATATTAGGTTCAGGATATATAATGTTAATAAAGCAGGGTAAATGAAAATACGAAATGGGTATTTATAATTTTTATATATTCACTGTCTGAGCTACTTTCGATTTCAGTATCAGAAAAAAAATAAAAAAAATTCGTTATCTCTAGTATGCGATACGATAAAAGAAAAATCTAAGCAATATTTTCATTTGTATTACTTAGAAGAAACATAAGAGGGTAAAAAGAAATACATAATATTACAAAAGTTACATTCTGGCAACGCCGACCATAAACGTAACGAGTTGACATAAACTCCATACGATTAAAATGTAACAACCATAGAGAACACAGCCGCAACACTCAAATGAAAAAATAAGAACGATATGACGTAGCTGTCACACGAGATTTCGAAAAATGAAGAATCACGTCTTATTTTAAATGATTTGTAGCAATTCTTAAAATATTTGTAGTAATTTAAAGTGAAATATGTCACACCATATTTTTTATACTTACTATTATAAGTTATTACGTATTTAGAAATGGTTTAACTTAATTTATAACAGTTTCATGTATCCTTTCAATAGTGCCTAGTTACCTACCATGAATCCAGACATCTGTCAAATCGTATCTCTTAAATATTTTCAAGTGTAAGCACACATCGGCACAGTGTCCGTTGTAAACACAGTGCTCTAGATAATGTTTGACGCACGGCGTGACTCATGCGCTGGTGGAAAACGTGATCATGACCTTTGTGATTAGTTTCCTGATTTCGTTATACTTAATGAGTTTAATAGAGTTGGTCTTATGATCGAGAGGTTCCATGTTTAAATCCTACCGACTACTGACGGGAAGCCACTCCTGACACAAGCAATTAAGCTTGGCTGAAAGGGTTAACGGGAATACTAGTAATTTTGATTACCCTTTTAAAAAACCCCATTTGATATTTTCAGTACTGTGTCAATTTTTGATCTTGTTCCCACAATCCATAAGAACCTATTCCAGAGAGAAAGGACCATGATGTCTTATTCCAGACTAAGATCTATCACCGTGCACATATCAGTGAAATTTTGAAGTTACGATTCATTCGAGATTCATTCAGTGATTTCTGAATGTTTGGGTAAGTACCAAACAACTAAACATTTTCACAACTAGGACAACTACACATGGCTACAGGTGCCATCATGGGCATTGGCTCCTTCAATAAACACCTTTTCATTTTAGGAATCACCAACAGCCCCCTCTGCAGAGCCTCCATGAGAGAATACACATTCACCTACACTGTCCTGCAATCACACTATCTAGGTCTAATTACTTCAAAAATTAAGGTATGCTGTGAGAGATCACCAGTAGACTGAATAGCTTGCTGGCAAAAATTGCACCATAACATGGAGTTGCCGATAACAGCCCATGATACCATACTAATATTATATCTGTCCATCTGTTGTCCTTTCACACCGAAACCAGTGAACTAAATTTGGTACATAGATAGATTAGAGCTTGAGAAAAGACAGGCTATATTTGGTCACAATAACTGACATTCATGTTGGCAGTTACAGGCAACTGCTATTTAGAAATAAATGGGAGAAATTTAAAATATAATACTTTTGCTGTAAGTTGCTTTTTAAGTGCTAGTAACTGAAAAAACTAAAGCTCTCAGAACTCATGTTACAATGGTATTAGAAGTGTAAAAAAATTTCCCATAATGTTGTAACAGATCAAATTAATTTACAGACTATAAAAATAAAAAGAAATTGTAGTATGTATTGAGAAAAAAAAGTTCCTTCAACACTAAATATCACTCATAAGATTAAGAAATTTTCAAAATGGTAATTTTAAGGAATGTGCTCTTGTTAAATGAACATTTTGGAAAATAAATGGCATCTGATCTTATAAGTTCACAATAGTAGAAACACCAAAAGGTGTCTGGTGATATAAATTAATAAGTGATAAATAAGAAAAATAATTAACACCATGTTATTATTTAAAAATGAAACATGTGGTAACTAGCTATAGAAACTAATTTACTTTGTTTTAGCTAACTTTAAGAAAATTAAAAACAAATTTTAAAAAGTTTAAAAAACTATCAATGTTTTTTTTAACACTCCAGTTTCAACCGTTTATTAATTATTAACATAAGTTCTAGAATATCTATGAATAAAAAAAAACAACTTACTAGAACTGAACATTCTTCCCAGCATAGTGTTTGGATGTGCTGTGAATTGAGCTGGATCCACGACAAATCGCGTATTGTCCACCACCAACGTGATTCTATCCTCGCCCAGCAGACCCTTCTGGCCATTCCTTGGAGGTTCCTGCGCCGTGGAAGTCGAAGGCGTCGGAGTATTAGCAGTCAAATTCTTCGGTGGCATATTTGGTCGAGTTCGAATATTAGGGCCAGTGCGTTTCGACAACCGCTTGCGCCTCTCCTCGTCCCTTCTGTATTCTTCTGTATCACTGCTACTGTCTGGATAGCAATAGTGACGTCTCTCTAACATGGCCTCAGGCCCATTAGTCTGAGAGTCTGACATAGGCGCGTGCTCGTCTCCACGAGCCCTTACATCACGGTCGACGCTCCTGCTCCTTTCCCCCTGTGACGGTGAGCCGTTATTAAGCGCCGTTTTTTAGTGTTGTTAAAATTGTTTAAAGAAAGAATCTCTACGAAAATGTCAACGTTACGTCGCAACAAGTTTGACAGTTTTCAACAGTATTGTCATTATAAAAAAATCTGTATAATTGAATGGTGTTGCAGCTTACATTCATTTCCAAGCGTGATATTATTATTTTTTTAGGTTTTATTAATTAAATTGCTAGTTCATTTTATTGAAAACGGCCCGTAGACATGGCTATTTTACTTTAAAATACATAATTACATAATCATGTGAACTTGATGATTATTTCTTGTAAACAAACCTGTGCAATAAATACATATGATTGCATTTGCATCCATTTTGGTGTTAGTTTGTTAATTATAAGAATGTTTCAATAGTTCTTCATAACCTATTTTACATGAATAGTATTTAGTCAAAATGATAAGTTTAATTTTAAAAGTTCATAAACTGACAATAATTTCAGCAGTCTGCTGAATGCGTTCAAAAAATTAAAAACTTGAATGAATCGGCTGTTGACCTTTCCACTGTCAAATGCGGATATTGGTTAACACTATAATTGTTTTTTTATTATTTTACGCTATCGTAAACATCCCACCTATTTAACTGTGCTGTGAATATATGTGATAAATTACCAAAAACATAGTGCCGAGACCTCAAAAATTGTAAATAAACTGTGTATCGTAAGGCAACGCTTGTAGGGCGTCACTCGTTTTAACTCTAAAATTTGTTAAAAATGGATAATAAAGAAGAATATCATGATCCTGATTACCCGGAGGCAGCAGTTGTCGTCAAGGAGGAGCCCCAAAACATGGACGAAGAGGAAAAGATACGGAAAATCAAAGATATAATCCGGCGGGAGTTTTTAAATGAACTTGAAATCAGAGAAAATGAAGTTATGCTAATAGATCAACGGTAACTTTGGCTTTTTTTCACGTTTAATTGCTAATAAAACCTGTTTGAGAGCGTACTTGAGCTAATAACACAACCTTTTCATATTGTAAAAACACCATGTGGTCCTTTGTTGTGACTTTTGTCTCATTTATAAATAAACATTATACTTTTTTATGTTAGTCATAATGTAATACGTATAATAACTACTTTATAGTGAACTTTAGAGTTATTCATGGTCTTTTAGTAACATAGATATTAAATTAAACATACAGACATTTTCTGAGAACAGTGGTCATAAACATATTTTCAAGGTTAGTTGGTAAACAAGTGTATGTAGGTACCAAGTAAAACTCCATAGTGTACTGTGACACCTGGTATTGTATGCTCCTGTCTACCCCACTGGGGTATTAGACATACATACACTGACAAAGTGCCAGGTTAACAGCAATACAGGACTATTTTGTGAAAAGTTGGTGTCACACACTTCTGTCTATCCTTTCAGGAGTATAAAGGGGAACATTATGTATATGACAGTAGATATGCTGTTTGAAGAGTACTTTTGGAATTTAACAAATGGTCAACACTCAATTGATGGACCAAAAATATAAAAAAAATGTGATTCTGCGAACATGAGAATAAACAAAAACAAGATGTCACAACATTGAGAGCTCATTCTGCATAAATAGTAACACCAACAACTTAATATAGTTTAGGTATTTAGAGAACTTAATATGAGTACACTTCAAACCATGAGACAATTAGCATCTTTAGTCTCCTATGATCATGACTGGTGAAAAGCAAACAAAAGGTTACGGTCAATGTATGACTACTATGCAGGAGGTTTGATCTCCACTCAGTTCAAATATTTCTAGGCATGAATATAGGTTCTTACATTGGTCTGTTTGTGTCTCAGAGAGCATGTTAAGCTGTGGCACACACAAAGGGGCTAAACACCTGTCTGGTCTACAGTATACCCAATGGATTATAGTAGTCAGTAGGGTCAGTGTAATTCCCACTAATATCCAATCCTACTAACATTATAAATGTGAAAGTCTCACTCTAAAAGGATCTGGCTGAAATTTGGTACCTACAGGAATAGATTACAGTCTGGAATAATAAATAGGCTAATCAATTATGTTAGAAAAATGCAAACACAGCTCAGGCCGGAATCAAACCCACGATCTTTCCCTTAAAGGGGGAATACTCTGACCACTGAGCCACCGAACCCCGCCCCAAGCTGATCCAATTTTTTCTATACATCGTCGGGCTACTTCTTCTGCCATCATCTGCATATAGACGTATTCTCCTGATTGCATCCGTGGCCAAGATGACCTCGGAGCTCAGGGTCCGCCATCATTCTTCTGCCATCATCAATTTGAATTATTGGCATTCTAAATGCTTTAAAATCTAAGTATAAAACAAATAGGCTACTTTTCATCCCGGGAAAAAGTTACTACAAAAGCCACAGGAGACAGCTCGACACCAAATAAATAGATTCTATTATTTATTAATTTATTACAAAAATAACCTAATATAACAATCATCTATAATAGGCTAACATTTATATCTACAGTAATGTTTACTCAGCTGGATGTAACATGTGTAAACTCATTATTAGTCATTTGAACAATGAAGTAAGTTCTCTATACTTGGAATGATAATAGCATGATCTTCAACAGCCTCTGTGAAGTGCCAGTAGTGCAAGTAGACGGTTACGTGATGGTTACGGCTAGAGCCTTTACACTCTCAGCATACGCAGGGTAGTAAGTAGTTAGGATGTCAATCAATCAATTAGCCTACTGCAGTCCACTGCTGGACATAGGCTCAATTAGCCTACTGCAGTCCACTGCTGGACATAGGCCTCTCCCAATGTGCGCCACGTTTGCCGATCCTCCGCCTTCCGCATCCAGTCCGTCCCAGCCACCTTTCGCAGGTCGTCGGTCCACCTGGCTAGGGGATGTCCCACCTTCCGTTTTCCTACGCGCGGTCTCCACTCTAGGACTCGTTTGTTCCAACGGCCATCGGTCCTTCGGCAGATGTGGCCAGCAGCCCACTGCCACTTCAGCTTACTTATCCTGCGAGCTATGTCGGTAACTTTGGTTCTATGTCGGATAACCTCATTGCGAATTCTATCATTCAAAGAAACTCCAAGCATAGCTCGCTGCGCGACTTTTAGGTCACGGACTAACGGAGTTAGGATGTATAGGCCTCTATCAAGATCGGTACCAGCAATATGTTACACCTGGTGATCGGCGGATGAGATTCTGGCGCAGGCTTTTCTCTCGGAGTTAGGATTGCATTGATCTGGTCGTGCCTCGGAGAGCACGTTAAGCCGTTGGTCCCTGTTACCATACAAACATCTATAGCAGTTGTCATGGGTAGTAGAAGCCCTCAAAAGTCCAACAACTGGTCTATCTGCAATGCTACGATATAACCAATGGGGAAGTGGGTGAAATAGTCCCCATTGGCAATAGTAGCCGTCATCATCATCATCACAGAGGCTGCATCCAGTGTCTGTTCTTTAGAACCTAAGATCTTCTCTTTGCTATGGCTTGATTTGACTTCGCGGGAGCGACTGCTATCCGACCTCCAAACCCTAAAGGGAAAGCTTGAGCCTATTCTGTTGAATGAAATTTTAAAGCATTTACTTTGCTAACTATTCAAAGAGATCCGATTCTCAGCACTCCATGGATTCACCGTGCGGTCGCCGGGTCCATAGCGTGATACAGAGAGGAACACCGTGACGGCGACTGGGACTAGCGACCCAGTTGTAGGTTTAGGGTGGCAACCTTGTGATGCATCAGCGCTCACCTCCACCGTCAGTAGTGTTCCCCCCCCCCCCTACCTATCCAAATTTGGTAAGATCCTATCAATGCCGCTTTTGATATTCGATTTAGTAAAGAGCTTCTATCTATCTATCTCTCCTGACCGTGTTCGGCCACAGCGACTGGCATCTGGCTAATGAGAGCTTCGTTGGTGAGCTCTCAGGTGACTGACATAGCCTATCTTTGAAGCGCATGTACGACCACACACGCCACAAGTCAGCACCCCCCCGACGTAATTGTATTGTATGGCCGCAGGTGGGCGGGCCTTGAGCTCGTCTCGTCTTGCATCGAGCTCCTCTCTCCTCCTACTCTCAAACTCGGACACCTTGGTGTGGACGGTATTCCTCCACCATGTTCGGTCTGCCGCCATTGCCTCCCACCGTGACGGATCGAGCTCACATCGCTTCATGTGTCTCTTAAGTACATCTTTGTACCGCAGGAATTGGCCACCTTGTTTGCGCTTGCCATCCTGTAATTCGCAGTAAAAGATACGCTTCGCCACTCTGTCGTCTGACATTCGGGAGACATGACCGCACCACTGAAGCTGCCGTCTCATTAAATATGCCTCGATTCCACCAACATTTGCCCGTCGTAAAACTTCCGTGTTTCGAACACGGTCCGACCAATTTATTTTCAGTATATCGCGGAGGCATTTGAGGTGGAATCGATCCAATGTACGGATATGCTTCCGGTACAGGCACCACGTCTCGGACGCGTATAAGAGATTCGGCAGAACAATCGCCATGTACACGGCTACTTTTGTAGAGAGCCTTATGTCATGTGAGCGGAACACCTTTGCACGAAGTCTCCCAAAGGCTGCAGCAGCTGCTCCAATTCTGCTGTTGATCTCACTATCAAGGAGGCATCTCGATGCTACGGTGCTTCCCAGATACCTAAATTGGTCTACCTGCTTAAGTGAGACGTCACCGAGTTTTATGTCAGCTGGGGGACTATTCAACGTTTGGGCCATCACTTCGGTTTTTTTGACGTTGATTTTGAGGCCAAATCTGCGACACGACTCATCAAGTTTCAACATAAGCGTTTGTAGACCCTCTGGGGAGTCCGCCACAAAACACAAATCATCCGCATACATCATCTCTGTAATAGTCGCGAGAGTCACCTTGGTGCGAGCTTTTAGTCTCGACAGGTTGAAGACACCACTGCCATCGGTACGGAAGCGAATTCGAATACCGTCAGACAGACATCGCAAAGCCTCCCTAACTACAACTGCAAAGTA
The DNA here is from genome assembly GCA_914767945.1 of Eilema depressum. Classification (NCBI taxonomy): domain Eukaryota; kingdom Metazoa; phylum Arthropoda; class Insecta; order Lepidoptera; family Erebidae; genus Eilema; species Eilema depressum. The sequence goes on from OU612040.1 coordinate 656,607, forward strand.
CAGGGCGAATAGAGTTGGAGCGAGCACGCAGCCTTGTTTCACACCACAGCTCACTGTGAAGAACTCAGAGTCTTCACCCTGCACATTGACACAACATCGCATGTCATCGTGCAGGAGTCGGATCAGTCGAATAAATTTGTCTGTGCATCCCAGTTTCGCCAGCACCACCCATAAGGCTTCTCGAGGCACGCTATCGAAGGCTTTCTCAAGGTCAACAAAAGATGCGTATAGTGGTTGATTCTGCTCTCGGCTCTTCTCTTGCAGCTGGCGAATAGAGAAAATAGCCTCACATGTGCCTCGATTCGGTCTAAAGCCAAATTGGGTTTCCGGCAGTATGTCTTCAGATAAGTGCTGCAAACGGTTTAAAAGTATGCGAGCAAAGACTTTGCCCGGAGATGTCAGTAAGGAGATGCCTCTGTAGGAATTGCAGTCGGATCTGTCGCCTTTGTTCTTGTACAAGGAGCAAATACGTGAAACTCGAAAGTCATCAGGTACTCGCTCCTGATCCCACATTTGAACGAATAGCTTCCAGACAGTTCCATGCAATTCATCACCTCCATACTTGAGTAATTCTCCAGATATATTGTCAATGCCGACCGCTTTCTTATTCTGCTGTTGTTGAATAGCGACAACGACCTCGCGCAATGTCAATGGTTCATCCAGTTTATTGTCCGTGGGGAGTGATGTCATCGAGTTAATGTGCGAGATGTCCGCAGCCCGATCAATATTGAGCAAGGTGTTGAAATGCTCTGCCCATCTGCTGAGTACTTCTGCTCTGTTGGTAAGCAATTGTGCACCATCGTGCGTTGCCACAGGCACTCTAGCACGATATGCAGTACCAACAAGTTTACGGACTTCGTCATAAAAAGCACCCAGCTGCTTGGTATCAGCTAACCACTGCATGCGTACGGCTTTGTCGCGCCACCACTTGTCTTTAATTTCACGCACATACCTTCGCAGTTCCGCTCCACTACACCTAACTTCCTCCACCTGGTGGTCATCACGATGTCGGCGTAAAAGAAAACGGTGTCTCCGTATGACCCTAGTCAAAATTTCATCATTGTCATCAAACCAATCCTCATGTTTACTGGGCTTGATACCCAGTGTCTGTGCGGCGGCAGTGACAATGTTGGTTGAGAGCGTTCGCCAGTTAGTCATAGCATCACCATTCTCAACATCCATCGCATGAAGTGCACCACTTACTTCCCGAACGTAGGTCTTTCGAATATCAGGATTCTGTAATTTCTCAATGTCCATACGTTCAGGCTTTAATCCATGAGATCTGCGGGGTAAGTACAAGTGGAGCCTCAGCTTAGTGATGACAAGCCGGTGATCTGAGGAGCAGACCGAGTTAGCATCTCGCATTACGCGAGTAATGTGCACTTGGGAAATGTCTCTTTGCCGGACAATTACGTAGTCGATCAGATGCCAATGCTTTGATCTCGGATGCATCCATGTAGTCTTATATTTTGCCGGGAGTCTGAACATGGTGTTAGTGATTGCCAGTTGAAATTGAGCGCATAAGGACAAAAGAAGTTGCCCATTACTGTTCATATTTCCAACACCATGTCTTCCCAAGACCCGAGGCCAGGCTTCAAAATCACGCCCTACTCTCGCGTTAAAATCACCCATTAAAAGTACATGCTCCTTTGGAGGTATCTTAGATAGGGCTTGCGTGACTTCTTCATAAAACTTGGCCTTGATGTCATCATCCTTATCCATCGTCGGTGCATATGTGCTGATGACATTCAGGTAATTGCCGACATCTATATGTAGGCGCAACGTGGTGACGCGGTCCGAGATGTGTACCGGACAATTCTCCATTTTTGCTGCGATGTGGTTTTTGACGGCGAAACCAACACCAGATCTCCTAGGCTCCGTATTTGGCGTGCCCTTCCAGAAGAAGGTATACCCACCTCCACGCTCAACCCTTTCCCCCTCGTCAGCCAAATGTGTCTCACTGAGAGCAGCAATATCCACATCGTAGCGACGGAGTTCCCGGGAAACGAGGGCAGTTTTTCGAGGAGGACCTAGGTTGGCCTCACGATCAAGGAGAGTGCGAACATTCCACGTTGCGAAAGTCATATTCCGGGACTTTAAAGTACGGTTCACGTTGTATCGTCTATTTCTAAGTATTTGACCACGTTAATGTTGATGCAGAGTCAGCCGTGGTTACTGACTCGGAATGTAATGGGTTAAGCCTTTTTTAGGACACCTTTTCCAGTCCCCTCCCCAATTTGAGGGAAGCAGGGCCCCTCTAAATAGAGCTGCTTCGTCACCCAAGGAGCTGCCGAATCACACCGTTAACCCATTGCAGTGCAAAGCGACCATCTACCTTGAGCCGCTCACGTGCAGGCATCAGACAAAGTCCTGTTGGCATCACAACCAGACCTCTCTACCTCTGCCCATCGCCGTGAGACACATCAAGCCGGAGTCCGTTTGTCAGAAGCCAAGTCAGTTACGCAGGATATATTAAAGTGCACGAACGTTAAAGAAGAAACGACAGTGTCTGCGCAAACACAGGTGCACTCTTATCCCTGCCTCTATGTTTCCAATGGAACGGGGGACCGCTACAATTGGTAAGAGTCAGGAACGTCCCTAGTCTATTGGTGTGTGGCAGGTTGAAGGAGGGGATATATTCATGGCAGTCCCCGTAGTGATTCATCGCAGTAGGCAGTTATCGAGTAACTGATTGAATCACCCACCCACCAATGCATGTGTGAAAGTAACAAGGGGTCAGTACCTTACCACATTCCCTTAGTCGCCTTTTACGACACCCACGGGAAGATATGGGGGGATGCTATTCTATTCCACCGGCATCACACGGCTGAAAGAGCTTACTGAAGACAGAAAAAGCGAATCCAACTCTGATGGGTCTCGAACCCGCGATCTTTTCCTTACAGGGGAAATGCTCTAACCACTCATCTGTTGTATTCGGTTAGACTCCGATGATCTTGGGGTGACTAAACTGTGTAATGTATGGCCTTCTTCTCCTCAGCATGTCCACATCCCGCCGCCTTCTCCACCGTCTCCGGTACACCCTCGTGAGCAGCTACTACAACGAGCAGAAACTCAAACTGACCAATGGGCAGACGCAAGACGAGATTGGGGCACAGCACGAGCCCCGGGCTAGGGCTGAAGTGAGTCAATTTTCAATCAAAATTTTGGTAAAAGCTCCAGTTCTACTCAACCAATTGCAATCAAACAAACGTTAGATTTTCAATCTGACCAAGACCTTTCAAACAAAAAAGCCGCTTTAAAATTCGTTCAGTAGTTTTAGCGTCAATCGCGGACAAACCGACAAGAATTCCAAAATATATATTTTTGTGTTCATTGTCGATAATATATATATTTTTTAATATCTCTAATGTACAGACACGATCGATTTGAAATTATATAACAGAAAATAGATTTCGTCTCCTGTGGTTAACTAACTGCGCCCCGCAGTTTCACTCGCCTTAATAACATCTGGGCTAAGTGCCTATAAAAGAGTCTTTCCATTCCATTCCATTTCATTCTTTCTCCTTTTGCTTTGGTTTATGCGACTGTCGTCTGACCACCCAACCGTGAAAGGACCTGCACCAGACCCTCATCTATCAATCAGCAAGTGTACTATCTTGCAGGCGAGGTCAAAAACGCAGTCGAAATGAAAGGAATTGAGGGATAGTTTATTGCTGATGCTGAAGTTTTGCTTTTCACCAGGTATCGTCCATCCTACGAGACGGACAGCGTCGGTTGCACCCCTCCGTCCGCAAGCTGCTCGGCAAGCAGACCGTTGACCTCGACGAGATCTTCAAGAGCAGAGCGCCCAGGAACAAGACGAGAAGGGACTATTCTGTAAGTAGCCTTCAACCATTTATAGAAACTATTGAGAGCTGGTGGAGTGTTGGCTAAAGGTTCGGAGGTGGAATGGAGAGCTTTGGGGTTTGAACTATGCATCTACATTCTACATTACTAAAATGAGGGGGTACTGCCACTTATCCTGGGATCCTTAGTCATCATGAAACAGCAGACAAAATATTATTACAGCGTATAGAACTGCCGTTGACCTTCCAATCCCGAAAAAGGCATTTTTAAGCTAGTGCACTAACTAGCCTATGGTATGGTATGGTGGTTTTTTATTTACTTGCGAAAATTCCATTGGATAAACTACCCCCCAACAGAGCCAGTGGCCAGCGGAGATGTTTATATCAGACTAGAACCGACTAAAACCGTACGCCGTCTCGGCCATCACTTGCCAGGGGTGAGATAGCCTCTGGCATATCCCTCACGTACCCTGACAAACCCAGGGCCATAGAATGCTCCCTCAAGTCTAGGACTACGGAGTACCCATCTTTATCCAGAAAATTTCGCGTCCATCGCGCCGTAGTCTTGGGCTGTTTCTGCTAGGGTGACAGGCGGCTCCATTAAGACCCCCAGACCTGAGGCATTTTGTTCTAGTAAAATCCTCAGAACCGCTCTTCAGTCATGACAATCTTTACAGGCTATGCTCCAAAAACGCAACTACACAATATCAGCGGACACCACAAAGAGCCTACGCCCCGACGCGAGGCCTGATGGTAGCGAGTCGTCCGAAGCGCCGGCGGAGCCCTGTGGCAGCCGGCCCAGGAAGGTGCCGCGCCACCTGGAGCCCAAGGTCGCCAGCGTCATCACGCTGGACGAGGTCACCAGGAACCAGATGAAGCATCGCTACAGGATCGTTATAGGTGAGTTTGTGTACAAGCAGGCCCGGGAAGTGCCGCGCCATCTGTAGCCCTGGAACCAGATGAAGCATCGCTACAGGTGAGTTATAGGGATTTGTGGGGAACCCTGTTTCTTCAGACATACATAATAATATGTTTTCCTTTGGAGTATGGAGAGATAGCAGCTTGCCATCTGCATTGCAGCGAACGTCCATACCAAGTATATGTAGATTGTCCTATGATGTGTCTGGAAGACGGGCGTTGAGGCTCGTCGGCAATCCCATACTTGCAGGCAATGTGGAACCTCTCAGCCTCAGAAGAGATTTTGCCTCACTGTGTGTGTTCTACCGCCTATACAATGGTTTGTGCTCAGATGAATCGTCGCAATTCTCACCACAGGCGGGGAATTCATCCTCACACATTGCGTCCGGAAACGGTGCGCACTGTGCGGTATGAAAGGCACTTCATCCCTCGCACGCTCAAGCTGTGGAATGAACCCCTTGCGGTGGTTTACCCAAGCGACTACAATATGGGGTTCTTCAAGAAGGGCATTAGAATGTCCTACAATATTTATTTATTTATTTTTTAGTGTGACGCCCCTGGTGTTGCATACGTCCATAGACCACGGTAAACACTTGAACCGACTAAAACGCACGCCGTCTGTGGGCCGTCGGTTGCCGGAGGTGAGGTTATCGTAGACATACCCCTCGCACCCGGCCGAATATATTAACCTACTCGGTTACCACTTAGCGACACCTCTAGTTTTTGTTTTATTAAAGGGTTTTTTTTGTGTCATTCCCAGGCAACACGTCGAAGTACGCTCCCCCAGCGTCCCGCGCGGACCGCTCCACCCACAAGTGGCTCCTGTACGTACGGGGGGCTCCCCATGCTCCTGATATATCGAAAGTGGTGACAGCAGTCACCGTCAAACTACACCACTCGTATGCACCGCACCATACTGTACATATAGAGTAAGTACCGTAGTTTTATTGTTCCTTCTAGCGTTAATTCCCAGTCGCATCCGAAGCTTTCAGCTCGGAGTCTGGGGTCCGCTTTACCAGTCTTAACTACGGATTTGGCTAGACCTTGGTATTTTCCGTAAAGCGACTGCCGTCTGACCTTCTAATGGTGACATTAGGCGATATCGAAGCTTTGCAGCTAGATTGTTGTTTTTTTTTTGAACTTTTTAGGGCTCCAACTACCCGTAATGACTGCCATAGATGTTCTTATGGCAACCGGGACCGACGGCTTAACGTGCTTTCCGAGACACAACCAGACCAATGCAAATACCCATATTCATGCACACAAATATATTTTAATCAAAAAATATATTTATTTTTTGGTTTAGGTTTGGTAAAACAAAATAAATAAAAAATTGAGTTTAAAAATTAAAACCCGACTACTGAAAAATCACGCTACTAACTTCGTTTATCGTTTTTTTTTTGCCTTGCCCGCGGTCCTACCCGCTTTGAGTTCGGATCCCGTTTCCGCTTCACCTTATGTTTTTTTTATACAAACCTAGTAAACCTTGAATATTACCCCAAGTCCAGGTTAACCTTAACCCTACCCCTACACTCCCCTTTAACCCCCATCGTGTAACCAACACGTCCGTGTACAGTAAGCCCCCGTACCACGTGTCCCGTCGCGGCTGGGGCGAGTTCCCCGCCAGAGTGGAACTACACTTCGCGCTGCCGACGCGGAACCGCCCCGCCGCCGTGGAGCACAGCATCAAGCTGGACCGGAACTACACGGGACTGCAGATGCTCGGTGAGTACACCACTACCACTACTACTACTACACCTAGGGGCACATATCTTGGGCCTTAAATGTACTGAAAATGTTTATACTGGAGATTGATGGCACTTGGTGGAACTTGCTACACATATTGAATAAATCACTTGTACTTTTCCACAATTATTTATTTATTTGAACCTTACCGGTTTCACTTGATAATCACTTGATAATGCCGTAAGGTGAAACCGGTAAGGTTCAAATAAATAAATAATTGTGGAAAAGTACAAGTGATTTATTCAATATGTACTGAAAATGTGCTATACAGGGTGGAAGATTTTAACCTTACCTGGAGGGAAAGTTATCTAAATACTGGGGATAGCAAATTTCACTCAAAGGAAACATTTCTTTATTATTAAAAAGAAATAAAACTGCATTCATGAATTTTTGAAAATTCGCTGTCACACCCTTGAATCGAACCAACTAAAATCTGAAAAAATAACATCCTGTATTTTTATGACATCAATCAATAGTGTAAATCATAAGGATCAAATCTGTCTAAGAAACATTTTTTAGTTTATACTTTTCATATACTTTTTTTGAGTTTGTTTTTCTTTTTTTTTCGTGCCCGCTTGACGGCAATAGGCTCGCCCTCTAGTATGTGGGATGGAAAATCATAATTGGCGAAATGTGGATGTTAATACACCTCTGTCCACCCCTTCAGGGATTTAATTATGTATGTATGTAGGTACTAACTAAATATCTCAAATGTTAGACTACCATTGTCGCTGTGAGTAGGGTAGCCAGAGCTCACTGGAGAGGTTTTATGCTGTCAATGGGAAGACCAAAGGCTTGTCTTGCTTATCTTCTGCGCTGACGGCACAGAATCTCTCTGTTCTTACAGGGTCGGCAGCACGAGTGTGACTCCCCTGGTGTTGCACTCGTCCATAGGCCACAGTAACCACTTACCATCAAGTGGGCCGAGTACTTATCTACAACTAAGAAAGAAAAACCATACTAAGTGACGTATTTTATCCATTCCAGGTGCCGAAACAATAGTCGACGTCTGGCTATACAGTACACAAGAAATGCTCCAATACGAGTTTAAAGAAGACACCGAGCAGACCGAGACCCAACAGACCGAGATAAAGACCGAACCAGAGCAGACCGAGACCATCGAACAAATGGAGACCGAATCCAACGACATACAGAGCGACAGCTGGATGGAATTCTTCTCTAAAGGACCTTCAGAAGTAGATGTAGATGAACTGATCATTAAACCATACAAAAAAGAAAGTGAGATAAAGACAGAAATGCCAGAACCCATGGATGTGAGCGAGACAAACAATATTGAACCGACTGAAGAAATTATAACTGATGATACTACTAAAAATGACTCCACGTGGGCCAATGACAGTAATCTTTATGACATACCAAATGAGATTCTTACCCAACCGACTTCACCTAAGAAAAGAATAGTTAAGTATATAGATCCGACTACAGGCAAGATATATTATCTAGAGATGGATAGAACGTTGGATCTGAGTAAGGTTCAGGAGATTGTGATTAATAATCAGACAGCCAAAATCAGTCCGATCAAATCTAACGGTCTAAGAAATTATAGGAAGAAAAAAGGTGGGGTATCGTTATTGAAGCCAGAAGTGAAAAACATGTTGAAGAATACTGAAAATAGTGTTAAAAATATATCGAGTTATGCGCATATTGAGAATGATCATTGTTATCTGGCAACACCGAAGAAAGTTTTAGATGTTGCTAGTGTGGAAATTAAAAAGGAAAAGACTTTGTTTAGTTGTTTGTGTGCTAACGTGGTTAGGTTGAACACTGTGAGGGCTGCGGTGAACTATTTGGTTAAGAAGATACCGTTAATTAGTGATCAGGCAAGGGATCCTGATTTTGTGAGGAATTTTCCTTTTGTAGTGGAGTCGGAGGAGAGATATTGGAAGTTGGACTTTGCTAAGAGAAGAAATATTGAGGTAAGTTTTTGACATACATCTAATATATAAAATTCTTGTGTCACAATGTTCGTTCCCATACTTACCTCTTCTTCGATTCTTATGAATTTTTTTATGCATATGCAGTAAGTCTGAGAATCGGCTACTATCTATCTTTCAAACCCCTAAATGGAAGGTGCAGCAGAAACGGGATTTATGGCGGTACGAAGTTCGCCGGGTCAGCTAGTACTTCTATACTAATATTGTAAATGCGAAAGTAACTTTATCTGTCTGTCTTTCTGACTCTCTGTCTGTCACGCTTTCAGGCCTAACCGCTGAACCGATTTTGATGAAATTTGGTACAGAGATAGATTAGAGCTTAGGAAACGACATAGGCTATGTTTGATCGCGATAACCGACATCCACGTGAGCAGATCCGCGGGCAATAGCTAGTACATACATATATTCAGGCATTTAAATCCTCGTAGAGGTAGGTAGAGGCGTGGCGATAGTCAACGCTGCTGGACATCGTGGGTTCGATTCCCGCTCAGTGCAAATATTTGTATACATGAATATATCAATGGCGGCGTTAACAGAGTTGTTTTTCCAAGCGTTTCATGCCTAAGTCTGGCTAATTCAGGCTAAGTCTGGGCTGTATATATCTGTCTGATGTTAAACAGTCCTATCCCTTAGTCCCCTTGTACGACACCACATGGGAGGAGATGGGGTGGCCCAAATTCTACTCTGCCGGGAACCATGCGGCTTTATTTACATACATATACTGTAAACCCCCGAAGGCGTAGGCAGAGGTGTATTAACACCCACATTTCGCTAACTATTTTCGGTCCCACGAAATAGGCTATTTGACTAATGTTCAAAAACCACTTTAAATGATTGCTTATTACAGTATAAACATATCACATTAATATTTCTGTAAAAAAACAATGCATTATGTTAAAAAATCAATGATAAAGTTTAGATTTTCAAAAGTGCGCGAAAAACGCTATATTTAATCAAAATGGCGATGCGTGTGAGTATTGACGTCACTGTAAGTTGCTGTTATCATCAGCTCGCACAAAATTTGTATCCATTTCGAACTTAATCACAAAATATATCCATAAAACTCGCGATAATCAAGGAAAAAGCAAATAATAACACCGAAACAAACAATAATAGCTCATACAACTGGAGATATTTTGTAGGAATGACGTCACCCAGAGCTCTGACCAATCACGAGCGTTTTTGCCATAGACAATAAATCAACAAAATAAAACATTTTTATAATTGAAATTGTCATAAAATACACATATTTCAGAGTAAATTGTAGTCTCGTAGGTCTTTTAACGTTATTTTCTAATAGGATGACCATAATTTGTAGTATATTTTTAATGTTGTCAAATAGCCTATTGGGGTCGAGCTTATTGACGTCTAGGGGGCACTTTGTCATGGGCTCTATGTTTACTGTGGGTTGAGGGTGGGATGGGTTGGCCTTTACTTTGCCGGGCAACCACGATATAATGTATTTAAATACAAATATTCTTTCTTCCAGTGGTCAAGAGCGAAACTAATAAACAAAATCATAACTGAACATATACCTACAAACGAAACAAAATGGCGGACGAAACAAATCCTCATATACACACGCCTCCACGGCTTCTACCCCATCAGAGTAGACCCCGTCACTCAGAAGACCGACACAAACGACTGGTCTTCTTGGAACGACCTGGAGACCCTCAGAAACAGTGAATCCACAATCAAAGAAATATATCCAAACCCATCAGACATAAATTCTTTAACAATATTCGATATAAAAGAACATACGAGAATATCAGACTTTTCTGACACCATAGATGTGTCTGATGATGAAGATATAGATGTTTTGTCTATGGAGACGAGGTCGGTGGTCAAGCAGGAAGTGACGTCATGCGGGAGTGCTCTGACGGTGCTTCCGGTGGATAGTGAGGAGGATAGGCAGCGGTTTATGTTTATTGAGAGGAAGTGCGCCGATATTGGGATCGATTTGAGGAATGAGGATGTTGGGAATGGATACTCTTATAGGTGAGTTGTTTTATACTTCTTAGGTCGCAGACAAGCACACGGCTCTTTTTTTTTAAGCTATTGCATAGCTTCTATCGCGGGCCTTGAGCGTGGAGACCGAATCCAGAAATTCCGTAACGAAAAATGGTAACACCCCCAACTCCGAGCTCGCACGAATCGAGCCGACCTGCTCCGATGTAGCTCCGCTTAACGTAAGTAATTATAATTGCATAAGTTGTTAGTTTTCAAATTCAAATTCAGACTCAGACTCAAACTATATAAAAAAAAAAAAAAAAAATTCAAATTATATTATTATTTATTATAATTGCATAAGTTGATAAAAAATGCTATGCAATAGCTTTACCGCGGCAGTCCCCGAGTGCCACACGTCTTTTTTTTTTATATAGGACACGTCAATTTGACTTCGCCTCGCCTGATGGTAAGCTGAAGGCAAAGTCTCTGAAAAGAGGGTCACCATTACAGACACGTATCATGCTACAATGGTGGCACTCAGCTTGACGGCCTCATCAGATGCTTTTTCACGCCCCGCTTAAAGGACCCGGGACTGTAGAGGAGGGACTCCTGATGGTAGGAGGTTACCGTGGCCTGTTGTTTTGATTTAATTGAGTTTTGAAGAAATTGGTATGTTGATTATGAAAGATTAATTGATTTATATGGTTAGCATAATAAATGCTTCAAAATTTCATTAAGGATTGGGCAGAGTCATCAAAAATCAATATAATATGATTCATTGGTTCCGATAGTTCGTACGAGTATCGCTAGATGGCTCCACCGTCGCCCCAAAGACTGTAGTATAGAGGAATTTGGATCGGCTTCGTGCGGTCTCGGTGGCTTAGTGGTCAGAGCATTCCCCCTGTAAGGGAAAGATCGCGGGTTCGAGTCACGCCCGAGGTCGATTCTCTTTCGATTTTAGCATAATAAATGCTTCTCAATTTCATTCAATTGGTACGAGTATGTTAGCTATTCCTACAGATTTAGATTGGAATTTACGAAATGGTTACTTAATATGGATTGTTGATTTTCTAAGCTCCCAAACTAGGTATGTCTGTTTGTCAGGGTATTCTATACATTGCCTAGGCATTGTATAGAATACCGGATTATACAGATTGCCGGTGACATATACAAGGTGTTTAATCTGTCCGTGTCCCCTTCCAGTGCCGTCCACACGGTCATGTTGTCAGCAGTGCGGAGTTTCGCTGAAGAACTCGTGCGCAGTGCGCTCGCTGTCAGCAGGCGGGCTGACGGCAGTGGGGCCGCGCCCGGCACGTGGGGAGGGTGAGTACTGCACTATAGTCATGTTGAAATAACACTATTTTTAAGGAATACTATTGTTATTTGTTGGGTAAAGTAGGGTTAAAGGTAAATAATAAAATAAATTTTGATAGAATACGTTGTTCCTGAAACTCTTTCACTTATGCAACAGTAGCATAAACGCTTTTGGTTCTTTAAATTAAATTAAATTAAATTATCTTTATTAGCATAAAATTTGGTCACAATAATGTTTGGCCCTGACTCCTGAGCTAGCTATTTACAACCTGCATTTCAGGAGTCAGTCTCTTTTCCAGCATTACACAATACGTTCTTAAAATACGAATGTGAGTTAAAAAAGCGAGCCGTAGGCGAGTTTTTTTATAGTATCACACGATTGTTTTAAGATCAAATTATGTGCAGTTTCATACACTACGTTATCTAATTTCATGAAATAATTAATATAATTTGTGTAAATTGATGGAAACGTGAAGTACCAAAATAGATTTGCTGATGGCGCATGAGCGTCCACAGATTATATAGAGACAAACTGCCAAGAAACTTACTTGATCTAGCTGAAGTTGTATCGTAAAGAAAAAAAATAGTAGATTGTATCATCATCATTTCAGCCATAGGAAGTCCACTGCTGGACATAGGCCTCCCCTATAGATCTCCAATAGGACCGGTTGGAAGCGTCTCGCATCCAGCGCGTTCCCGCGGCCTTTATGAGGTCGTCTGTCCACCTTGTGGGTGGATGTCCCACGCTGCGCTTGCCGATACGTGGCCTCCACTCGAGGACTTTTCGACCGATGAAAGGGAGCAAAATAGTATTTTTACGGCGAGAAGCTACTTTGAACCACGAGCGAAGCGAGGGTTCTTAGAATTGAAACCCAAGCGTAGCGAGGGATTCTAACGTCTTATCCTGAGTGCTGCGAAGGCTTCAAAGTACATCACACGAGAAAAAACAATATTATGATACAGTTGACCGGGTTGCTTAGACCTTGTTGGGGGCCTATTCATAACTTTTTAAACTTATTGTTGTATGAAATAGTGTTGTTACCTCCCCGCAGGTCTCGAGGCGCGTCTCTATCGGCGGCACATCTCCACGCGGCTGTGATGTCATCCCCTCGACTTCGAGCTCTAGGGCAAGCGCACACCGGCGCTCCGCCGTCACACGCCACGCCGCTATAATACACACGCTGCCTAACGCATACATGTGTTTTATTTACCACCTCCAACCTGCTACGCTCCCTACACCAGTAAACCAGAAAATAGTACAGTCAGCAAGAAAAGTGCTAAAATAAAAAATAAAAAAACAAAATTAACTTTAGAAGGTTCCAACAGAGTGTAACACCTCTGGTATTGCACACACCCATCAGGTATACTTGTTGGCCACATAGGGGGCTGTCCATTAATCACGTGATGTTTTTTTTAGTAATTTTCGAGCCCCCCCTCCCCCTTGGTGATACGTGGTGAGGTTTTAGGCTACCCCCCCCCGCCCAGCCAAAATCACGTGTATTTTTTATTCATTATTTAATGCTAGAAAACTAAGAATCGTGACAAAAATCACCAGTTATAAGAAAAAATAAATACACGTGATATCCTAATATACCCCTCTCTCCCCTCTGGTGATATTTCGCGATGTTTTCCTCCCCCCCTCCCCCCCCGTTGAGTCTCGCGTGATTAATGGACAGCCCCTTGGGCCGACGCCCACTGCCGGCGCGGCACGGCGTGTCATGGCAAAGGATTTTATTGCTAATCAAGTTATTTTGAATCTTATTTCAATGAGGTTAGAATTCATGTTACTTTAAGATATGTTTCCGTAGTCGACCGCATACGACAACTACCGCCGCATGCAGCACATACAGCGTACCCATTACTTGTTGAACTCCGATACGGATAAAGGGGACCATTGAGAAGCCGCAATGAATTACGTGCATGTGCTGCGTGCGTCGGCAGTTGTCGTATGCGGTCGGCTACGGAATCATACCTTTATTTAGACACCATGATGCCGCAGCACTACCTGCCGGGCCATGCCGGCCCTAAGATGTATAAAGAAATTGTACCAATCGATCCTATTTCATGCATATACTCACACCTATAAGTCCCCGAAAGGGCAGGCAGAGGTGTTATAGCACCCACATTTCACCGTGATTTTTGGTCCCACGTAATAGGGATCCTATTTCATAAGACTAGGACCATTTAAGGTATAAGTATGTATAGGAAAAGGTGAAATTAATATGAAGTCAAAATAAAATTCAATCCAATCAGTTTCGAGCATTTATTTTAAAAATAAAGTTTGTTATTGCTGCAGCATAATATACAGATACCACAACTCACTCGGGTACTGGAGCGCCAACACATATTACCAATTTTACTGTATAGTGACCGGCAAACATGTTGACAATGTACAGACAGCGTCAGAACGTTATTGGGACTTGATATCTTGGACCTAAAATGTGCTCTATACGCGCAGTACACGTTTCTTGTGTGTCTTTTGAGGATAGCACGGGGTGCTACTGCGGTGGACGAGCTCAAATTCACCAAGCATAGATTATTACAAAACAATCCGCGCGGGCCAGGGTCTTATTTGTCTCGTGATTTAGGTCCTAGATACGTGTCCCGGTATTAAGAGCAAATCAAACTGATATATTGATTTAATTGTATTATCATCCGAACTAAAGGTGTGTACCATATATCAGTACAATCAGTCAACAGGATGGGAACTTTGGTCGTCATGATCGATCTATGCTGACTGAGCTACGTAGAAAGCGCTTTTAAGCTATTGCATAGCTTCTATCGCGGGCCTTGAGCGTGGAGACCGAATCCAGAAATTCCGTAACGAAAAAAACCTAACACCCCCCACTCCGAGCTCGCACGAAGCGAGCCGAGCTGTAGGCACATGCTGTAACTTGCATCTCGAATGATCGAAGTGAGCTCGATAGCTGAATCCGCGGTGAGATGTCAATTTCGCATACAAATTGACATCTCACCGCGGATTCAGCTATCGAGCTCACTTCGATCATTCGAGATGTTTGTTACAGCATGTGCCTGCTGCTCCGAAGTAGCTCCGCTTAACGTAAGTAATTATAATTGCATAAGTTGATAAAAAATGCTATGCAATAGCTTTACCGCGGCAGTCCCCGAGTGCCACACGTCTTTTTTTATCTCTCTTTGGTGGTTAGCGATAGTTAAAGCGTGGTAATTAACCAATCATAGATTATATTAAACTAATCGCGGACTCAATAGGCTCGTATCATTGGTTAATTAGTTCTTTTATTGGGTTTTTGGTTGGTAATTTTAAAGCCATTAGTATATCCCTGGTTTTTATAGAATTTCATACGCTCCAGACGTGGCTCAATAGCTTAGTTGTTAGAGTATTACCCCTGTAAGGAACTGGTGGCGAGTTCAAGTCCCGTCCGAGCATTCACGTTTTCAACATGTTTGCCGGCACTTACACAAACAGATAGACATTATTACTTATAACGTAACAAACTGTATATATTGTTTTTCACTGGGTGATCGAAAAGTAATAAAACATATAATTTTTTGGTTTAATAATTCATTGTAACAATTCTCACAAAACGTCATAACACCTAGATCTATGAAGTTTACCAATATGTACCAATTTCCCGCGGTAAAATATGGCTTTCAATATGGTCGAAAACTTGAGACTAGTTATTATACCGAGGCCCCGGTAGGTATATAAGAAGTAACTACTCGAGTACAATATTAGAACCAGATCGGAATAAGTTTTACTGTTTTTTATAAGTTTTACCGCATTTTCCTGTTAGGCTTTTCGATACAAGTCTTATCTCTAAGGCTTTTTAGATTATTTGACAATACCAATCGATGCTTTAAGTCTGGTACCTTGCAAAATATAAGGCCCCCATTTTTCTGGAGGACCCAGGGTTCCGGGTCCCAGGTGTCTCTTATTAAGATTTGAAGTTGCTGACGCGTTTGATATCATGACTGATCATATCGGTATTGCAATCTACGCGAGTCACCGTTCTAATCGTGCTAAGCTCCTGGCATAGCCATACCGGTGTCCCGTATACATAACGCCATACTGAGGCCCTGGTAAGCAGTCTCCGAACCAGTATTAGATACTACCATACCTGAGCCCCAGTTCAGGTAGGCGACTAATAAGCAATACTAGTATTTTCAGTTCCAATACCATAATTTTCCGTATTGATACCAATAATTTCATTACCAATACTAGTATGTTCCGTATCGATACCAGTAAATTCCGCACCAATACCAGTATTTTTCGTAACAGTACCAGTATTTTTCGTAACAGTACCAGTGTTTTCCATATATATACCAGTAATCCGTATATATACGACCACAGACATAATGAGACAAGCAGACCAAACATTCAATTGTAATTTCTTTCACGATCTTTTTCCTTTTTAGTCTTTTGAAACCAGTCATATTTGGTCTTTACTCTATAATAGTTAATATTATATGACTACTTATTTATTTGCAAGTGGCCAGTACGTACAAACATGATAGAGCTGTGACGGCCATCCACGAGTACTTCAAAATAATTCGAAACCCAGTACTGGTGTCTCCCCACTCTAGGGGAGACAAAAGGAATGAAAAAATCCTGATGTCTCCCCTGGGGGGGCCAACACGAGACCGAAGCCTTTCTCTTATATGCCTGAATAGGCAGACATCCGTCTGCGACTGTTTTCACTTTTCATTAAACGATATAGATAGCTATACAGGAGCCTTGGTACACGAAAAACAATGGCATCTGTTACTAGGTAATCTAGGCACACCCTTTTAAGTTCCGTTTTTTTATACAACTTAGGTGGCAGACAAGCACACGGCCCACATGAAGGAAAGTGGTTACCGTGGCCTATGGACGAGTGCAACAACAGGGGAGACACTCGTGCTGTTAACCTGTAAGAACAGAGAGATTCTGTGCCGTCAGCGCAGAAAAGAAAGCAGAACAAGCCTTTGGTCTTCCCACTGACAGCACAAAACCTCTCCAGTGAGCTCTGGCTACCCTACTCACCACCGGGAACACAACACGAGGTTATTTAGCCGCGGTATTCCGTACACACAAAGGGTACCGAATACAATATAGGTGTCCCTATTCCCTATAGGTCCTGGATAATGGGGCCCCGGTATAAAAATCTAATAGGCACTAGTATAGTCTATTATTTTAGATTGAAACCGACAGAATGGTAATTTTCTAATATTTTAGTCCGTTTTGCGAATAACCTTGTTTGTGTTATAATCACAGACATATAAGATAGCGAAGCTCGTGAAGTATGTAAGGATAGTCAAATGGCGGGCTGTTCTCTGCCTACCCCTGCAAAATAGGCGTGAGCGTATGTATGTACATGTAAGATAGCAAATAAAACAACATTGTAATGCTGAAGTGGCGAAAGGTGAACATTTTCTAAAAGGAAGACTGTAGAAAAAAAATCTTCCCTATTTATAGAACGACCATTGCAATTTTGTATGGAATTCTCTCAATTTTTAGAGATCAAATTAAATATGTCTAGCCCGGCTTCGCTCTGCAGAGCAAGCCGACAGGAATCGGGTTATATGGACCCCTCGCCTATAATGCTGTCTCAACATTCTAATTCTTTAATTTTTTTTTTTTGAAAGAGTATATACTTCCCGTCGGTAGTGTAATGGCCTGGATTCGAACCCGGGGCCCCTCGATTGTAGGGCCGGTTCTTTAAAAAGTATCTTATATATCTGTAATTATAACCCAATACTAAAGTTACTAAACCGTTTTCCTTCAATATGATATCAAATAAGGAAGCCATGTAGCTATTCACCATTATCTAATAAATATAAAGACTAGTGTACATTATCTACAATCAAACACCTAGCCTTGCGGTTTTACGGTTTTTTATTTCAAATTTCACTCTAGGCGCCTGCAAAATTTTCAAATGAGTTCACTTAAGTCCTTATCGCGAGGGCCCCGGGGCCCCTAGGCGGGCGCGGGGGCCCCCAGTAGCGGGGCCCCGGTTGGCGCGGCGGGCGCGGGCAGGGGCTCCTTGCTGGGCTTCGTGTGACGTTCAACTTTCACTTTTTCTCCATTCATTATTGCTTTTATGTCGTCTGCGTCCAGCGTTTCGTACCTGCACACAATGGTATTATATTTATTAACACAAATAAAACGGGAATATTTTGAAGCATTAGTAGCCAGCTTAGAGTATACGTTATGTATAGAGTGCGCGAATCGCTTTGTTCCGTTGTGCCGAGCGTAGGCACTGGTATGAACAGTACCGTGGCAGATGTGCAGCGATGGTATAGTGCACCTATAGTGCCGTGACATGCATTATCGAAAATATCAATACATAGTTGGACTTATGAATTCAGTATAATGTTATGAATTTTTTGTTCGATTTGCTATGGATGGATAAAATTAAAATCAAGATGCAAAGTAATGGCACCATTTTATGAAAACAACTAGCTGTTGCCCGCGACTTCGTTCGCGTTAAGTTCGGAATGTTGTTCATCCCCTATTTTATCCCCTTGGGGGTAGGATTAATCAAAATCCTTTCTTAGCGGATGCCTATGTCATAACATCTACCTGTATGTCAAATTTCAGCCCGATCCGTCCAGTGATTTTGGCTGTGCGTTGATAGATCACTATGTCAGTCAGTCAGTCAGTCACCTTCGAGTTATATATATTTAGATAAATACTACAAATATACGATATAATATAAAATATCGAATTATTTGCGAAGTCACTTTGACGGGTATTGTTTTGCTACTGATTCAGGTTGAGCCAGGATTCTCGCATGCTCGTGCCTACGATTTATACTTAGTAAGGCGCTTAGTAAACCCCGAGAAGAAAGTCTGCGACTGAACCTTGTCTGACAATCAGCAGGTGCACCGGTTTGCAGGTAAGGTTGACTTGACCCTGAAGGTCAGGGGGTGGGTTCACGTGAACCCTAGCGTGAGTATATAAAGGTAATAGAAAGGAACGTTACTTGAGCAGCGCCTCTGCCAGTGCCCGGTGCTCCTTGGCGTGAGCGCGTAGGATGAGCTTGGCGCGCTCGTAGCTGTCCGATAGTAGCTTCTTGATCTCGCCGTCCACCTGTAATATATAAAATTCTTCTGTCACGGGGTGCGTAATCGAACTCCTCCGAAACGGCTCGACCGATTTTGATGAAATTTTTTGTGCTTATCCGGTATCTATGAGAATCGGCCAACATCTATTTCTCATCCCCCTAAGTGATAAGGGTGCAGCGGGAACGGGATTTGAATACCACGCGGGCCGAAAATATGGCGGTACGAAGTTCGCCGGGGCAGCTAGTTAATATTATACAATTGAAAATAGGGATGCTGATTACTATTATATTATTCTCGAAAAATTACAAGTTTATAATAAATAGCTGTTGCCCGCGGCTCTGCCCGCGTGGAATTCGGATTCCGGTCCAACTTTAATGTATGGAAATCTGCCCGATTTATTGACATTCATGCTCACTGCTGTCCATGTCTAAGGGTGGACGCAAGTGTGACAAGGACACCTGGTGGTGGAACGACACAGTCCAGAGAGAGATCAGGGTGAAGAAAGCCCTCTTTAAAAAGTGGCAAGCGTCCAAATCTTCCGACGACCGCGATGCGTACAAAGATGCAAAACGCGCCACCAGGAGAGCCGTAGCCAGGGCCAAACGAGACCACTTGCAACCTCTATATACCAAGTTGGAATCGTCTGAGGGGCAAAAGCTCATATATAAGTTGGCGCGTTCCAGGGCCAAAGCGGCGCAGGGTCTATCCAAGTGCCGCTGCATTAAAGACCCTGGGGGAAATTTGTTGTACGAGAAAGTCGCGGTGAAGGAGAGATGGCGCTCATATTTCCACGAGCTGCTGAATAAGCAGCATAAAGAGGTGCAGCCACCAGACCTCCCTCCGAATCAAGGACTAGTGCCACCGATAACGCCTGCGGAAGTCCAGACTGCCATTCGCCGCATGAAGAACCGGAAAGCTGTCGGACCCGACGAAGTCCCCATCGAGGCTTGGAAGGCAATGGGCGCCCGTGGTGTGGGCATTCTAGCAAATCTTTATAACCGCGTACTCCTCACCGGCGAGATCCCGAGCCAGTGGAGGCTGAGCATCATCACGCCAGTCTTCAAAGGCAAGGGATCGGTGCAGGAGTGTGGTAGTTACCGCGGTATAAAGATAATGTCCCACACCATGAAGCTCTATGAGCGGATAATCGACTCCCGGATCCGACAGGAAAGTACACTCTCGGAGTGCCAGTACGGGTTCCGTCCAGGGCACGGGACCATGGACCCAGTGTTCGCCCTAAGGGTTGTGGCGGGGAAATACAGGGCGAAGAACACGCCCCTGCACTGCCTATTCTTAGACATGCAGAAGGCCTTCGACTGTGTTCCTCGCGCGGTGATCTGGTGGGCACTGCGGGCCAAGGGTGTTCCAGAAACTTACATTGACACCATCCGAGACATGTACTACGATTCCGGTTCCGTGGTTCGAACTGCTGTTGGCGACTCGAAAGCCTTCCCCATCACCGTCGGGGTACACCAAGGATCCGTCCTTAGTCCTTACCTGTTCAGCGTGGTATTAGATGTTTTGTCGGACAGCATTAGAAACTCACATGAGCAGCCTCCGTGGTTGCTCATGTATGCTGATGATATTGCGCTCATGGACGCGGACAGGAGCAGATTGGTGCGACGCGTGAAAGGATGGAAAGAAGCGCTTGAGAACGGCGGTCTGAAGTTAAATGTAGCGAAGACAGAATACTTAGCGTTAAACTCCACAGATCCCACACCCGTCCGCATAGGCGATGATTTGGTCGAGCGCACGGACCAGGTTAAGTACCTGGGATCTGTACTTCATGTGACCGGTGAGATCGACCACGACGTCAAGGCACGCATTGCTGCCGCGTGGGCCAAGTGGCGAGAAATGACTGGCGTCACCTGTGATCCTAAAATGCCAGTCAGGTTGAAGGGGCAGGTCTATAAGACGATCATTAGGCCTGTTCTCTTGTATGGTTGTGAGGCGTGGCCGCTGCTCGAGCGACATAAGCAAGAGCTGCGTGTCACGGAGATGAAAATGTTGCGGTGGATGTGCGGCGTTACGCGTAAAGATCGCGTACGGAACTCTCGCATCCGCGGCAGCCTCCATGTCCGTGACATCGCGGATAAAGTGCAAGAGAGCCGCCTTCGCTGGTGCGGCCACGTCTTGCGGCAACCGCCAGGCTACGTGGGGAACAAATGCCTGGCAATGGTACCCCCGCCGGGTCCAGGTAAAAGGGGTAGGCCAAAGAAGTCCTGGCTTGACGTCGTGGAGGGTGATATGCGTGCTAATGGTCTCACTACCATGGACGCCCAAGATCGTGCGAAGTGGAGAAGGAAGAGCCGGAAGGCGGACCCTGAGCTCCGAGGTCATCTTGGCCACGGATGCAATCAGGAGAATACGTCTATATGCAGATGATGATGATGCTCACTGCTCCGCTCCCTTTAGTAGTAGCGTGATGTTATATAGCCTATGTTACTCCCAGATAGTGTAGATTTCTATAGGTGAAAGAATTATTGAAATCGGTACAGTAGTTCCGGAGCCTATTCATTACAAACATACAAAAATAGGTACAAATCTTTCCTCTTTATAATATTAGTGTAGATAATAAATAAAATAAAAAGCGACTGCCTCTGTGGCGTAGCGGTAGTGAACGCGGCCGCTACGCAGGAGGCGCGGGTTCGATCCCCGCTCAGTGCAAATATTTGTATGCATGAATATGTATATTTGCATTGGTCTGGGTGTTTTCTATGAATAATATGTATGTATTTACTAAAAAAAAAATGTATCTAAGTATGTTTATCCGCATTCTAGAACCCATAACAGCTAGTTATGCTATGCTTACTTTGGGTCTAGATAGCGTTGTGTAGAATGTCCTACAATATTTATGTTATTTATATAATGAACTGCTAAAGTGAAATTTTGTTACAACTTATAGTTTTAAAGATATTTGATTTTAAAAATTCAATTTTCGAACCGCCCGAAAAATCGTTAAAAAGGTGTGACGTCATGCTTTTGCATTTAGTAGTGAAATGTATGGAGCGTAAAACAATAATGCATTTATCTCGGTTTGTGTTACGTGTACACGTGTAGTTCATAATAAAAAATATTTAAAACTAGCTTTTGCCCGCGGCTCCGCCCACGTGGATGTCGGTTATCGCGACCAAACATAGCCTATGTCCTTTCTCAAGGTCTAACCTACCTCTATACCAAATTTCATCAAAGTCGGTTCAGCGGTTTAGTCGTAAAAGTGAGACAGACAGACAGACAGAGTTACTTTCGCATTTATAATATTAGTAGGGATTTAATAAGGAATCTGAATAGTTATAAATTTTTACTCAATTAGATTTTTTATATTTTTGACCTACAAAATTGCGATAATAAAATGGGAAAAATGGGAGTATAGAAAACATTATTACACCCTATTCTCACACCTAAGTAAAAAAATCATTACAATAGTCAAGTCAATAGGAGAGAGTGCTATCACAAAAATCCGAAGCTGTAAAAGTATAATGCCGAAGCCGAGCATACTACAACGACAGACGCATGCAGCACATACAGCGTACCCATTACTTGTTACACTCCGATACGGATAAAGGGGACCATTGAGAAGCCGCAATGAATTACGCACAACTGCTACGTGCGTCGGCAGTTGTCGTTTGCGGTCGGCTACGGAATCATACCTTTAGCTTTCCAAAAATAAACAAAGAACTAAGCCATGTCTGTAGCGAGTGTATACTGACCAGCTCGTTGGTGTAAGGTCCGAGCTGCTCGCTAGTGGCTAGCGAGTTCCTCGGCGTCTCCATGGTCCTGAGACCGACCTTCTCGCTCATGCCCCACTCGCGCACCATGTGGCACGCGATCGACGTGGCTTGCTTCAGGTCTGATGACGCGCCTGGGACAAACAGACACACATACAAATTCAATTTTTTTATTTCTCAAAATTGAGCAACGCAATTACATCTTATTGACGTCAAATTCTGCTTAAAGCGTCGTTTATACGGAAAGAGTTCGTTTATTTGTATTCATTCTCGCACATTTCGGTTCGAGAAATTTTATTTATTTTTATTTTTTTAATAAGGTTCACGCAAACGATACAGATCATAATGCAACAATCACTTATAGGTAAACACGGTAAACACCGCTTATAAATCTGACTAGTATTAGAGAGTTTTGCCGCCAAAGCGAGAATGAACGATGTTATTTTATTTTCCAAAATTAGTGTGAGTTCGAGTTTTTATGTGTAAAAATGGTGGATTTTTAGCCATAACGTCTTGGAAAACGCGCACAAGAATAGGAAAGTGAAATATTACAGTGGATTGTGACTTTTCGTGTTGGTTTCAAATCTCCGTAGAAGCCTTTAAAGTCATCACAAAATAAAATGCCCGTTTTGACATTTGCTTTCGCGACGTAACTAGTGATGTAACCATACACCTCGGTAGTCGATACTCACGATAAATCGATTCAAGTTTGTATGCGTATTTGATCGATTAGAATATTATGTATTGTATTGTAAAGTGCAATACAATACTGCGAAAAATCAATTTTCTTACATTTTTATTACAATAAAATTCACTCAATTCACTCAACTCAATAGAAATCGCGTAAAAGTAGTAAATCATTTTCTTGATACTCTCTGAAGTTTACGCGTATATCACTCATTGAAATGAAAGTGAAACCACTTTATAACGGATTCTATCGCGATTTATTTGTCACTATTTACTTTTAACCGTACGTCTCGGCTACTTTCTAGCAGCCATGGTCCCGGGGTGACTAAAGATGATATTTGAAGCTTAGGAATTTAAAAAAAACTTAGTTAACAGCAAACACAACAAAGTCACAAATTGGGATAATATCATATTTGTCGATGAGACTTGGCTGAACTCGAATCATACCGTGCCGCAGTCGTGGACGGATGATACCAAGGCCTCTTGCTCAAAAGTGCCAATAGGAAAAGGTGGACGCTTTATAATCTGCCACGCCGGGTCAGCTGGTGGCGGTTTTGTGAATGATGCCTTGCTCGCATTTGAGTTTTTAAAGAATATCACGGAGTGGTTTACTAACCTGTTTACAAACCTCCCTGAACAGTGCATAATTATTATGTACAATGGCACCGTAACCACTCAGTTCAAATAGATAAAGCACCTACTCAAGCAAACAAAGAGGCCGATTTAGTAGCATGGATACAAAGACCAGGCGTTGAAGCTGATACGAAATAGTTAAGAGCTGAATTGCTGCAACTGGTTAAAGAAATTAAACTTGCAAAATTAAAATATAAAAAATATATCGTGATCGATTTATTTTTTCCTTAACTAATTATTCTCTTGTCTATGGACAGTATGAAAAAATCGTTATGGACAGCACTGAGCGGAGTGGGCGGTACCCATCCATGAAAAATGTCAATCTACGTTTGAAAAATGTCATTGTTTTACGTTCTCAAAATTGAGAACTTCATGGACTTGAACTGTCAAAGCGGGCTTTTTATTTTGCGATTACTTTAGTAAAGTTTCCACCACTTTACTGAGGCAGCAATCATCATCATCTTCATCATCATCGTCATCAACTCACCATCATCATCAACATCATCCTCATCCAAATAATGATAATAAAATATAAAAAAATGAAGACATGACTCAAAGGTCTTTGAAACCAAGCCAAAATCATTCCAAAAAAAAAAAATGTATCAATGTTCTCAAATGAGACGGTAATTGTATTTTGTTACTAGTCTCAAATGGCGATGCTCCGAACTAGCCATCATCCCTTAGTACGTGAACTCACCGGAGGTGATCTTCTCAGGTCCAAAGATGAGTTCTTCTGCGGCGCGGCCACCCATCATCGTGTCCATCATCGCTAGCAGCTGTTGCTTCGTCACGTGGTACCTGCCGTTGGGGAAATTAAAATTGTTGACAAAAAGTTTGTGAATAGACGGTGTTTCGAAGATTGCCATATCTTCTTCTACATTCTGAAACTATTAGTTTATCAAGCTATATTTTTTTTTATATATAGGACACGTCAATTTGACTTCGCCTTGCCTGATGGTAAGCTGAGGGCAAAGTCTTGGAAGGGATTAACAGCGACTGCACTTTTTTTAACGGATAATGGCTTATTCGCAAAACGTCTACTTCACCAAATATCTCTAGGTTTCAAAGTGTTCCTTTCACATAATGTCTCTTTCTACCAATAACCCCTTCGCATACTGTCTCTTTCGATCAATAACCCCTTCGCACAATGTCTGTTTCGATCAATAACCCCTTCGCACAATGTCTGTTTCGATCAATAACCCCTTCGCACGATCAATAACCCCTTCGCACAATGTACCTTTCGATCAATAACCCCTTCGTACACTCTTTCGTTCAATAACCCCTTCGCACAATGTCTGTTTCCATCAATAACCCCTTCGCACAATGTACCTTTCGCACAATATCCCTTTCGCAATTTGTCCCTTTCGCAAAATGTGTTCATTATAACTTAGTAGATTTTGATGATAATCGAGAACAGACGTTCAAATACTCCACTATTCGTAATTGAGTGAATGATTAAGAATGATTATAAAAGGTATGATATCATCACGCACCTCTCCTTGGCGGGGATGTAGGCAGTGTGTCCCAGCGACGGGCCGCGCGGCATTATCGTCACCTTGTGTAGCGGGTGAGCGTCCTGACGACAACAGGACAACCACATATTTACAACACACTTCTAGCTTATAACTTCTTATCAATACTATCAATCTAAATATATATAACTCAAAGGTGACTGACTGACTGACATAGTGATCTATCAACGCACAGCCCAAACCACTGGACGGATCGGGCTGAAATTTGGTATGCAGGTAGATGTTATGACATAGGCATCCGCTAAGAAAGGATTTTGATTAATTCTACCCCCAAGGGGATAAAATAGGGGATGAAAGTTTGTATGAAACTTTGTCAATTTTAAACCGATCGGGCTGAGACTTTGCATGCATAAAGCTACTATGACGTAGGCATCCCCTATGGAAGGATTTTGAGATGCAGGCTATATAAACACTAAGCGATAACCGACATCCACGCGAGCGAAGCCGCGGGCAACAGCTAGTTTATTAATATAACTGCTATATTGAATGAAATTTTGAAGTATTTATCATGCTGATTGTTCAAATCGATTTACAAAGAGAATAGAGATCAACTGACGAAGAATTTGGACCGGCTTCGTGCGGGCTTCGGTGACTTAGCGGTCAGAGCATTCCCCTGTAAGGGAAAGATCGCGGATTCGAATCCCTTTTCTCTTTGTAAATCGATAACTGTTATAATAAAAACGCTTTTCAGTAGCCAAGGTATTGGGACACAACGACGGTAGCCGTGAGTCCCAGTTTTTTTTTTTTTATACAAATTAGGTGGCAGACAAGCACACGGCCCACCTGATGGAAAGTGGTTACCGTGGCCTATGGACGTATGCAACACCAGGGGCGTCACACTCGCGCTGCCGACCCTGAAGAAACCTTCTAATGCCCTTCTTGAAGAACCCCATATTGTAGTCGCTTGTCATGGCGTGTACCCACCTTGGTGTAGTACGCCACGATGGCGTGCCCCCCCTCGTGGTAGGCGGTGATGGCGTTGGCCTCCTCGTCGGGCAGGCGAGAGCGTCTCTCAGGACCCATCAGAACCTTGTCTCGCGCGTCCTCCAGGTACTTCATCGTCACAGTCTTGGCGCCGTCGATGGCCGCCCTAAACAATATCATAACGTCAAATCATGGGAAAATGATGTCTGAAAAATTAGGAAGGCGAAGTTTGTCACTTTATTGGCGTGACACACCCGAAAGGGCCATCTGGAAACTGGAAATGTCTAGGATGCGAGTGACATGCTGTAAGCAATTTTACACCCCAGCATAATCTGAAATCCAGGACAGCATGCAGTTTTATTCGATTCGTATCCGATTTAATTTCACTTAATCACCGACGACGTAGGTACCATCTAGTGGGACTTTCGCACAAAATCGTCTCAAGATGTTCAAGCGCTTGATCAATCTGCCACCGCAATACCACGTCCTATTAACAAAAGCTACCTACATCATTAATTGCATTGATTAGATACGTTAATTATTGTATGCAATAGTGCTTTTTAGGGTTCCGTAGCCAAATGGCAAAAACGGAACCCTTATAGATTCGTCATGTCTGTATGTCCGTCCGTATGTCACAGCCACTTTTCTCCGAAACTATAAGGCCTATGCTGTTGAAACTTGGTAAGAAGATGTATTCTGTGCACCGCATTAAGAATTTCACACAAAAATAAAAAAAAAAGCATTAAATTTTGGGGGTACTTAGAACTGAATGATACTTAGAACTGAAACTCAATTTTTTTTTTTCATCAAACCCATACTTGTAGGGTATCTATAGATAGGTCTTTAAAAATGCTATTGAGGTTTCTAACATAATTTTTTTGTAAACTGAATAGTTTGCGCGAGAGACACTTCCAAAGTGGAAAAATGTGTGTCCCCCCCCTCTAACTTCTAAACTAAGAGAATGATAAATCTAAAAAAAATATATGATGTAAATTGCCATGAAAACTACCACTAAAAATTGGTTCGAACGAGATCCAGTCAGTAGTTTTTTTTAATACGTCATAAACCGCAATTTTCGCCTTTGCTGCTACGGAACCCTTCATGGGCGAGTCCCGACTCGCACTTGGCCGAATTTATTTGCTCAGTCATCGGTTAATTTAATTTAAATTTCCTGATTCAGACAAACAGTCACGTACTTGAGACTTAAGACAGCCTCTGTGGCGTAGCGGTCGCTTCACGGAAAATATCGAGATCCAGCCAAACCCGCAGTTAGACTGGTAAAGCGGACCCCAGACTCCGAGGTGAAAGCTTCGGATGCGACTGGGAATTAACGCTAGGAGGAAGAAGGCGTGTCGTACTTGAGCGCGGCCTGGTTGACCATGTTCTCCAGGTCTGCGCCGGTGAAGCCGGTGGTCCCTCTCGCCAGCACGTCGCAGTCCACGTCCTGGTTGGCCCTCACTCGTGCCAGGTACAGCTCCAGGATCTCGCGCCGACCGCCGTAGTCTGGTGTTGGGACCGTCACCTGATACCAGAGAAACTCACATTATTGGCCAGGTTAAGAAAAAATTTTAGAAATTTCAATTATTTTCTTTTGGTTATGTTTTAGTTAACACAAACTAGTTAAGGGCCGGCTACGCCGAGCGCACGACTCAAAATCTGTCAAAATAAGACGCAAACGTGCACGCACACATCGCCGAGGTGCACAGTGGGCTGCAAGATGCTTTTTGCAAGACAACATAATGTAGAAAATTGTCTTACGAATACTGAAAAAGCTATTTTATTACTTATGATTAGAGTGCATTTTCAGTAATACGATTTATTGAGACGAATTTCGTCTGTCAAATTATATTTCTTTTCCTTTTCTTACTTGTATATTCATCCCTTTCATTTCGTGCATGACGTCATTGGCATGTCTTTTGTTTTGGCATCATGACATGACGTTGTTTGAATTTTTTACAAAGATTTGAGATATTGAACAAAATAAGGTTGGTAACATACCAACACCTAAATATTGATATAAATATTAAAAATGTTCGTAAAATTAAAATGCCCACCGCGTAGAAAGACTATAATTATCATAGTAGAGAGATGATGAATATCTCATACTCTAAATAAATAGTTTCTTAAAGAACTAAATTGTCCTACCTTACTTTTATACTCTTTTATCATGAGCAAAACATTGCCATAAACAGCTATTGCCATGAAGGTATTTTTAAGCCACTCCGAGACATCACATTTTATGGCGATATTGTGCAAAACTGTTGCATAATGTTGCCCAACAACGACAATTATCAACGCGAGACTTTGTTTTCTTTGAACTGGAAACATCGCACTTGTCGCGTAATGTTCCCGAACTAGAGTCGTTCAACAAACAAACAAACATTCCTATCAGACGTCTTCACTTCGATTTCGGACTGTTCGTTCCACTGTTATGTTCCACTAATTCAGCAACATGTGCTCAGGTAGGAGTCAGTCAAAGTTTCTAATGTCAATCAAAGAAAGCTAATGTTTCAATTATTATATGTAATAATAAAAGGCAGATTTAGGCTTTAGGTTATAGACTTTACTCCAACTGATAAAGCCAAGAGTTTTTCAATCAAAGTTGAGATATAGTGTATGTTGGGGTCAATTAAAACATACACATACAACTTATATTTTATGTCTTATGTATTATCTTACAATATTTTACAATTCATAGTAGGTATATTAAAAAAATGAAACCAGGCTTAAAAAAACGAAAATTAAACTGATTTAATGAACAGATTTATTTCAGAAGACAAAATTAAATATATTGTAAGTTTTTTTTGTTGAATTCTGTGACAAGAACGGAAACAAAGTCCCGTAAAAACCTGTTTTTCTTTTAGGGTTGTGTTCTTCTCCTTCTTAATTAGCGTAATCCAAAACTTTCGCGAAGCGATTGTCATCTGACCTCCACAACCCAATAGCGATATTGGGCGATATAGAAGCATTGCAACTAAACCAGTTGTTGGACTTTTTAGGGCTCGAAGTATCCCTAAAGACTACTACTACTTAGATATTTTCTTGTATAATATTAGCGTAATTTTTCAGTAGTCGGGTATTAGTTTTTACCCGACTGCGCCAGCGATGGTAATGTGTTTCGCGCGTATATATGTATGTCTGTAGTTTTCTTTGTTCCCCTTTACAGGCCTAATCCCTAGACGGATTTCAATGAATGGGGTCTCAAATGAAAGGTATTCATCTCCCGAGTGTTATAGGGTACCTACATAAAATTCCATCAAAACTATACGGTAGATTTTTGATGCTAATAGTACATTATGGTACAAGTGAGCAAAGTTGGTGATTACCGCCGAGGCGCTATTGAGACCTGAGCTGTAGGCGAGGGTCTTAAGAGTGCCGAGAACGGTAATCATCATGCTCACGCGTGCCATACGACTTTTACAACACACTTGCGAATAAAATAATACTACAAATACTAAATAAACAATACTACAAATTAATTCGTTTTCCTATGCGCGCGCATTTAACAATAGTGGTCGGCCATATTTAAAAAAAAATGAGGTTTGAATTTAACTTTTTTTACTCTGTTTTTTTTTCTATACTTAGAGAAAAAAAAAAGTTAAGTTTGAGTGAAAATTTTGTTTAATATACAAGTATTACAAGTTGAAATTATTTATTTAAATACGATAATGCATCAAATGACCATACAATAGGCGTATTAATTTATTCGTACTATTAAACACGTTCTTTTTTGTATCAAAACTCTTTTAAGAACATAGACACTTCCTATAAAATTTGAAAAAGAATTTATAACTCACTTGTATGTCTATAACTTACTTGCCTAATTGCGGTAAAATAATAGCACTTTTATGAGCAGGTGTGTTGTAAAATATATTATGTGTTGACAGAAAACATTTTTATTCAAATTTATCAAGTAGGGTATCAAAATGAAGAGAAAAAGGAGATTACAAAAGTATATAGATGTCATATCTTAACTAAAAAGGTTAAAATAAAATTGATTATTAAAAAATAAAAAACCTGACTGCTGTCCAAAAGATCGAAACAAGCTTAATAGCAGGCGGTACGGTACCCATTACATTTCTTTCGGTTTATGATTGGCAAACAAAGAAAACTACATACATAAATACATTACCCTCGCTGACGCAGTCGGGTAAAAAGGCATCCCTACAATTTACCAAGTCACTATGCCATAGCGGGCCCTCTACATTCCGCTCGATCGCATGTATTGCGTCCAGCCCCCCTAGACAAGTAGAAATTCGTTGCTCGGCGTATGATGGAATAGAATGCCAAATGTATGGGATTTGACGTATATGACAGGCGTCAACGAAAGTCAAAAAGGTCAAATCCTATACATTTGTCATTCTCCTTCCATCATACCTATTCCATCATACGCAGAGCAACGAATTGCCACTTGTCTAGGGGGGCAGGACAGGACCTACTTCCTTGTCAGTGTAGTACAACTTACAGTCCCAGAGTGCGTAATCACGGCTTTCCTGGTCGAATTCCCAACATGGGCATGCTGCAGACTCGCAAGCTTAGCTGGTCTAAGCGTTGCCTAAAGCAGCCATGGCCCGTTAGTAGTCGTGAAAAAAGAAAAAAAAAAGATATAACAAGAATAAAAAGAAAGTATCCACAAAACGTATTTTAGCTAGGTATATACCAAACTGTTTGGTCCAACCTTTTTGAGCAACCTTTTTGAGAAATCATATTGAGCCGGTATGTGTAACATAATATATAGACCACGAACTTACGACGAACACGCACAATATAACCCAAGTACTTACTTAAGTTTTCTTTATTAATTTCTAAAATGTACGGAAACAGCTACTTCATGATACATGTATTTTAGGAACTTATGTTTATAAAATACATGTATACATGTATGACTACGAACTTATTGTCTAATATAATTTCCTTACAACAACTGACAGCCTCCGTGGCGTAGCGGTAGTGAACGCGGCCGCTGCGCAGGAGGCGCGGGTTCGATCCCCGCTCAGTGCAAATATTTGTGTTCATGAAATATGGGTATTTGCATTGGTCTGGTCGTGCCTCGGAGAGCACGTTAAGCCGTCGGTCCCGGTTGCCATAAGAACATCTAGTGCAGTCGTTACGGGTAGTTGGCGCCCTAAAAAATCCAAAAAAACAACAGTCTAGCTGCAAAGCTTCAATATCGCCTAATGTTACCATTGGGATGTGGAGGTCAGATGGCAATCGCTTCACAGAAAATATCGAGGTCTAGCCAAATCCGTAGCTAAAACTGGTAAAGCGGACCCCAGACTCCGAGCTGAAAAAGCTTCGGATGCGACTGAGAATTAACGCTAGAAGGAAGAAGATAATTTCCTTAAACAGGACCCAAAAATATTGTCTTTAAAAAAATATTTAGGATTAGTATATCCCCAACTTTTTAGTTTGACATTTTAGGCGCTTGTGGTTAGACACTAAATCGAACCACTATGTTATAAATGTACCAACGATTTCGTGAAACGGCCAAAATCGGAACTACGTTTGTCACTGTCAAATGCATACTATTTTATTGAAAATCTAAATAAATTTGACAACACTGAGAAGACAGTGTCGCCACTTTTGACTTCACATTTTTGTTGGTATGCCTATTGTGTATGTGTGAACTGTCATCACGTATCAAAGAGACGTGCTCTCTCTCCCAAAGCCCGTGGGCGACTGACGTTCGAAGGAATCTACACAGATCGCTGCAAAATTGTATGGGAAATTTGCACACATAGTTATTTTTATTGATATGCGACATCATAACAGTTATTTACAATTAATAAAATGTATTCAGCGGCTAGTATAGCTCTTTATCTACTTATATACATATTTATTTCTTAAGAAAATTATAACTTCACACGAAAACTGTGCCAGGCAAATGACACAGTTTTGCGCGTTTTTCAATAACTTTGGAGTCTTTTTTTGGATTAATTACTAAATTTATCATCAAATAAGTTATTTCGGCTCCTTCAAGAACTCTTTGACTTTCAAACCGACTCCAGTTCATCGCTAATATCATACATTTTCTGTCATGATTTCCTTCGGGTTCGAGCGCTGTTTCGCGTAGCCTGTCCTTAAGCTATGCTTACTTTGGGTCTAGATAGCGTTGTGTAGAATGTCCTACAATATTGTTATTAGTCAATTACTAATTAATCATTTCTAAAACAACTTATTTGTATAAGGTCATCGAAATGACTCATTTGCACAAACGTACATTTTGACGATGTCCCTTCCACAAAATGTACCTTTCGTTTCGCACAATGTCCGTTTAGCACAAATATTGTGCGAAACGCAAAATATCACTTTCGCACAATTACTCTTTCGCACAATATCACTTTCGCACAATATCCTTTTCGCACAATTACTCTTTCGCACAATTACTCTTTCACACAATGTCCATTTCGCACAATATCCCTTTCGCACAATATCCTTTTCGCACAATTACTCTTTCGCACAATTACTCTTTCACACAATATCCATTTCGCACAATATCCCTTTCGCACAATATCCCTTTCGCACAATATCCTTTTCGCACAATTACTCTTTCGCACAATTACTCTTTCACACAATGTCCATTTCGCACAATATCCCTTTCGCACAATTACTCTTTCACACAATGTCCATTTCGCACAATTACTCTTTCGCACAATTACTCTTTCACACAATGTCTATTTCGCACAATATCCCTTTCACACAATGTACATTTCACACAATGTACATTTCGCACAATGTCCTTTTCGCACAATATCCTTTTCGCACAATTAGTCTTTCGCACAATTACTCTTTCACACAATGTCCCTTTCATACAATATCCTTTTCGCACAACTACTCTTTCACACAATTTCCCTTGTTGAACTATTCTATGTGTACATCTCACCTCGACGTCGAACCGTCCCGGCCTGAGTAGTGCCTGGTCCAGGTCGTCTCGTCGGTTGGTGGCGCCCAGTACGATGACACCCTCGTTCTGGTGGAAGCCGTCCATCTCCGAGAGCAACTGGTTTATCGTCTGAAGGGGAGAAATTATACGTTTATTGAGGTATGTAAGGAACAGGTAAATGGGTAAGTCAATCCGAGTCGACCTTGCAAAACATACATTTTTCAATACGTTCACTTAGAACGTATTGAAAAAAAAAAAAAACAGGTCAGAAGCACTCGAAACCGCCGAGCTTGCGTGAAAAGTTTAGTGATGAAGCTCGTGAAGCGTGTTAGGGCCCTCGCGCACTAGGCAGCCTGGCTGCGCAGCCAGTAAAACATATTTTTTTTAATTTTATTTATTTATTAGAACTTCATGCACATATTATGTACATAGGCGGACTTAATGCCATAGGCATTCTCTACCAGTCAACCTAATAGGTGGTGCAGAGAATAAAAGGTAGGTGCATTATGAAAGAAAATAAACCATTAGGTACTATAAATTTAGTAGATAAGCTGTGAGGTAGATATAGATACAACGCAGTAGATACCTACGTCATATGACGTTGTATAGGAGCCCGCGCACTAGGCAACCACGAATTCCCGGTGATATTCTGGCTGCCGCGGCCTGGTTGCGCAGCCAGGCTGCCTAGTGCGCGAGGGCCCTTAAGCGTCATTAAGATGGGGAGTTTCTCGCACGTTTCCGTTCGAGAAATCGTACCCGTATCACTAGCATAATCGTACACGTATTACCAGCAATAATCGCGATACCATTATCGTATCAAAATGTTTACACACAGGCAAACACTTCTTTCTCACCTACGATTATATCATACGATTTGCAAGTGACATATCGCCTATGTTTGACATACGATTGCTTAAAAATACTGTTTAAACGGACATTACCAATATTCTATGTATAATATGTATGTATTTACATAAAAAAATGTATCTAAGTATGTTTATCCGCATAACACAAGCTAGTCAAGCTATGCTATGGGTCTAGATACCGTTGTGTAGACTGTCCTACAATATTTATTTATTTATTCAATTGCAAGGCAATTCTCGCCAGGAGTAGACGAGCGTGCGGTTATTTTTTTTGCTTATGTTTAACGAAGTATTTTTTTTGTCCTTTCAACAATCTTATCTTACAGGCGAGGAACTCTCCCCATCTAAATGGGCTTTTGGATACAAGTAGGTGTCTGCCTACCCCGGAGTAACCCACTTACCTACGGCAATAGATTACGTGGAAACGAAAATCGTAGCGAAATGTGTGTCTAAATACACTTCTGCTTACCCCATCGGGGACTTATACATGTGGATTATATAAATATAGGTAGATTACAATATGCCACGTACCTGGTTAGCGTAAGGATGTAGTACACTGTTGGTCCGCTTGGCGCCCACTGAGTCGATTTCGTCGATGAATATCACACACGGCGCGCGTTCTTTGGCCGCCTCTGTTATGACACAAGCATACTGTTAAACTTATCCAAGCCTATATGACGCACCCCACTGCTTCCCTAAAGGTGCTTATATAAAGAAACAGGTTACCGGGATCGGTTCTTCTTCTTCCTCTTAGCGTTAATTCCCAGTCGCATCCGAAGCTTTCAGCTCGGAGTCTGGGGT
Source organism: Eilema depressum (assembly GCA_914767945.1). Lineage (NCBI taxonomy): Eukaryota > Metazoa > Arthropoda > Insecta > Lepidoptera > Erebidae > Eilema > Eilema depressum. The sequence continues at coordinate 691,376 of OU612040.1, forward strand.
TTTACCAGTCTTAACCACGAATTTGGCTAGACCTCGATATTTTCCGTGAAGCGATTGTCATCTGACCTCCACAACCCAATGTTAACATTAGGCGATATCGAAGTTTTGCAGTTAGACCGTTGTTTTTGGATTTTTGAGGGCTCCAACTACCCGTAACGACTGCCATAGATGTTCTCATGGCAACCGGGACCGACGGCTTAACGTGCTCTCCGAGGCACGACCAGACCAATGCAAATACTCATATTTCGTTCACACAAATATTTGCACTGAGCGGGGATCGAACCCGCGCCTCCTGCGTGGCGGCCGCGTTCACTACCGCTACGTCACGGGGGCTGTGGGATCGGTTATTGGTTGTCAATTTCAATTTGTCGTTTGTCAAAAAACATCACAAAGTATTCTCGCCCTTGTGTTTATAGTCATAAGGGCGCGAATGGGTTGCGATTGTTTTTTACAATATGTGTTGTTCGAACGTAGACGACGAACTATCATCAATTTCGTTGCTATAGAAACTTTATTTACTTTTACTTAAGGAAACTAAGAAACGTGTGCCGACTCCCGAGGTATACCATGTTACAATGGTGGCACTCAGCTTGACGGCCTCATCAGATGCTTTTTTACGCTCCGTATAAAGGATCCGGGACTGAAGGAAGAGGGAACCACGGTGTTTCTTTCTCAGTGAAATAAGGCAGGGGACCGTGGGTACACACTAGAGAGATATTACCATAATTATCTGTCTGTCTGTCACCCTGCCACAGGATCTCGTCGAACTCGGGCCCGGCCGCGTGGAAGACGAAGGGTTGACTCACTGAACAGATCTCGCACGCGGCGGGCGCCCTGGCCCACGAGGATCTCGTCGAACTCGGGCCCGGCCGCGTGGAAGACGAAGGGTTGACTCACTGAACAGATCTCGCACGCGGCGGGCGCCCTGGCCCACGAGGATCTCGTCGAACTCGGGCCCGGCCGCGTGGAAGACGAAGGGTTGACTCACTGAACAGATCTCGCACGCGGCGGGCGCCCTGGCCCACGAGGATCTCGTCGAACTCGGGCCCGGCCGCGTGGAAGACGAAGGGTTGACTCACTGAACAGATCTCGCACGCGGCGGGCGCCCTGGCCCACGAGGATCTCGTCGAACTCGGGCCCGGCCGCGTGGAAGACGAAGGGTTGACTCACTGAACAGATCTCGCACGCGGCGGGCGCCCTGGCCCACGAGGATCTCGTCGAACTCGGGCCCGGCCGCGTGGAAGACGAAGGGTTGACTCACTGAACAGATCTCGCACGCGGCGGGCGCCCTGGCCCACGAGGATCTCGTCGAACTCGGGCCCGGCCGCGTGGAAGACGAAGGGTTGACTCACTGAACAGATCTCGCACGCGGCGGGCGCCCTGGCCCACGAGGATCTCGTCGAACTCGGGCCCGGCCGCGTGGAAGACGAAGGGTTGACTCACTGAACAGATCTCGCACGCGGCGGGCGCCCTGGCCCACGAGGATCTCGTCGAACTCGGGCCCGGCCGCGTGGAAGACGAAGGGTTGACTCACTGAACAGATCTCGCACGCGGCGGGCGCCCTGGCCCACGAGGATCTCGTCGAACTCGGGCCCGGCCGCGTGGAAGAAGGGCACGCGCGCCTCGCCCGCCACGGCGCGCGCCAGCAGCGTCTTGCCCGTGCCCGGCGGGCCCACCAGCAGCACGCCCTTGGGCAGCTTGCCGCCCAGCGACGAGAACTTCTCCGGCGACTTCAGGAACTCCACCTGCGAGCGGGCGGTGGAGCGTTACATCGACCGAACGGCATGCTTTGGAACTGTTATGTGCCAATTGAACCGAATGATATGGTATGGAATTGTTATGTGCCAATATCGACCGAATGATAATAATATGGTATGGAATTGTTATGTGCCAATATCGACCGAATGGTATGGTATGGAATTGTTATGTGCCAATATCGACCGAATAGTATGGTATGGAATTGTAATGTTTCAATGTCGATCAAACGGCATGCTATGGAATTGCAATGTTCCAATATCGACCGCATGGTATGCTATGGAATTGTAATGTTCTAATATCGACCAAACGGCATCCTATCGAATTGCAATATTCCTTCTAATAGTGAACGCAGCTTTTATCGAGTGGTTCTCGGCGGTGACACTTCATTTCTTGTTGTCAGTCTTGATATGACACTTATGAGAACATATGAAGTGCCTAAGGGATCTTCTCTATGTTGAATACACATACAACCCAGATGAGAATGATAGGCCCATCCCCTGCCACCCGTTGTCTTTGCTATTGACCCTGCAAAGACCAAATATTACACTTTCTACTATCCTGATATACACCTTTAGCTTCTTCTACTGCCGTAATAATTTCCATACATGCTTAACAGTTTCTACTAGTTCCTAGACCAGTTACTATCAATCTGGTCATTCCTCAAACCAAACATAAATATCTAGCCAAAGAGAGTACTCACGACATCCTTCAACTCCTGCTTGGCTTCATCAGCGCCCTTCACATCGTCGAAGGTCACTGATATGTCTTCAGGGTCCACTTCTACTTGGTTTCCTAACTGGATCCTGCAACATCAGATGACAATGTCAAAACAGATAGACAGCTTCTCCCGTTATGAATACATTTGAATTTGTTAAATAGCTCCTTCTGTCGCGTCGACGGCATATCGTGTCATATTTTGTTTGCCCAGTGTGCAGCCACTCCGATAGCATGCTCAGAGGCACTCATGAGTTCCTCCGGAGTACACGTGCTTCGGGTGGCAGCACAAGTTAACAATATAACGTGCTAAAAAGCTAAAAATTTAGGGAATCTCACACAGACAGCAGAGTTTCATACAAAAATCTATAAATCCAAATGAGAACTTCGATATCGCGATGTAGGATCTATATTTCTAAAGAAGTTCACCGTATTTCCATTAGATGGCACTAGTAGAACATAAGTGAGCATACCTGAAAACAGTACCGCTGACGGAAGCCATGAGACTCACGAAGATAGCCAGGAAGAGTACGATAGTCAGTAGTTGCTGCACCAGTTTCAAGTATTTAGAAGCCTTCGTACCACGTACATTGTCTGGATGAGAACCTGCAACAGATATACAACGTGATGGTACCTCTACTTCTCGAACAAGCTATGATGGTAAGCTGAAGGCAAAGTCTCGAAAGAAAGGAGGGTCATTATTATAGACACGTACCATGTTACAATGGTGGCACTCAGCTTGACAGCCTCATCAGATGCTTTTTCACACCCCACTTAAAGGACCCGGGAATGTAGGAAGAGGTAAACACGTATTCTGCTAAGGAAGGTTACAGGATGAGGCTCTGGCGTAGGATTTCCTATCTGGGCAAGAGAAGGGCAAGCCGAAAAGCCGATATCTCAATCAAAAATAATAAATTGATCTCAGGTTTCCAAGTGCAAAGTTTGGACGCAAATCAAAAATTGCTATTTTTTTTTTCAAACCACTGGCAGACAAAGACACGGTCCACCTGATAGAAAATGGTTACCGTGGCCTATGGACGTGTGCAACATCAGTCACACTCGTGCTGCCGACCCTGTAAGAACAGAGAGATTCTGTGCCGTTAGCGCAGAATATAAGTAGCACAAGCTTTTGGTCTTCCCACTGACAGCACAAAACCTCTCCAGTGAGATCTGCTGCTAGGAGTATTATTATGGTGTTATTTCTCGAACAAGCTAGAAATTTGTTGGAAGACCCAAAGATTCAGAACATTAGAATCAGTAGCAGGTACCTGCAGAGTATGAAATAGGGAGAAGACATCGAGAAAATGGAAAAGAAACGAAAAATCCAGAACCCTCACTATAGTATTCCGACTCTACACCTAAAAACATTAATCTATCACCTACAAGCATGAAATTATCACCTACATGCATGACTCTATCACCTACAGACATGGAGCTATCACCTACTAACGTGTATATGGTCACCCATCTTATTTACTCAACGATTCAGCTAGCCACTCCGTAGGGCTCTGCTACATCTCAAGCTACCGTCTGCTCACCTAGTCCGTAACCTTCAGCGAAAGCTATATTCGTCTTCAGTTCCGTCAATTCAGGGCCCTGAGTCGCTCTCGCCTTCGGTTCCACCTTCTCAGACAGGATTTCCTCCAGCCGTGGAATACCAGCCCCTATTTTAAGTCACTACCGTTACTAAAGTCTAACGAGTTGGTAAAAATAGTCGATTATTGAAGCATTTTTGAAGAGAGAATTTACGAATGCCTTTTTTTTACTACAATGATATCGGGCTTTATCGCGTAGATGGGTGAACATACACTTAAGCTAGAATCTCCTTTCTCTTTCCTTAACTACACAGGTCCAGAGTAGCCAACGAAAAAAAATAACCTAAAGAGCTACCCCAGGGACTGTCACGAATTTCCGTCCCGTTGGAAATAATAAAAAGGGGGGGGGGGGAGGGGGGGGAATAGGAAAGGAAGTGTGTTAAGGTCTCTCTGGAGCTTCCACAAATGGGACAAGATGGAGCAAAAGCTACACCAGTCTGAAAGTATAATTTATAGCTTGTCTAAACTGAAATGTCGCGCCCCCCATACATACAGTGTAAAAACTCTGATTGTTTCTTGAACTTTTGACACGTCCGCTCGCTCGCACGTTTAGCTACATTATGACTAATCGAACAACAAATCCGAAAACAATTCGTCAATAATTTGCTTGTGTACGTAGGAAGTGGTGGGGCGATTAATTTAGGCTTAGGTAAACTCTACTTCCACGGTCAAGTCAGCTTGTATGTGGTGGAAAAAACCATGAAAGAGGGAGATAATAGGAGATGTGAGGAGTCAGTATCATGGCCTGACCTGCTAGATAGCCCTCAGCGAACGCAATCTTGATCTTATCTTTCTGCTGGTGCGTGAGGTGCGACTCCTCGGTCAGCAGTTTCTCTAGCCGGGGGGCTACGTCGGGTCCGTGGGGGGAATGCTTCTCTGGCGGCTCCGTGGCATTTAAACCTGAGATAGAAGAGAGATGATAATTAATTCAATAAAGTCATCGTCATGGGTGATCTTAGTGGTATTTCATCGGAGCGCCTCCATGCTTCGGAGGGCACAGTGGTGAAGATGGAGGCCTATGGGCGACCTGAACAACTGTCAGTATTTGGCCACTAACCACAATTCAGGCTGGAAGATCAACCTGCTGGTTGACAGACGAGGTTCAGGCGCAAGCTGCCTTCTCAGAATTAGAACGTCTGCCGCTCCCATAAAAGCCTGTAAACCTAACCCAGTGTGGAGGAGGCATAACTGGACCCTGGGCTCCGTAGCGAAAGCCTCGAATGGAGCAGAAAAGAAGATAGGGTAACTTACGCAATCTGTTGATAAGGTTGGGGTTGCGTTTGAGGTCCGCGTGGATGCCGCGCTCGGTCTTGAACCCGCGCACCTGGATGGAATACTTGAACGCGTTGTTGCTGCACAGGCTCTGCGCTAGCGAGCCCACGAAATTGTGCGTGTAACTTAATCTGCAAACATATACGACGAACGGTGAATTCCGCTATGATCTTCGAGCAACCAAGTAACCTCTCCTACTGATTGATGGACCAGAGGCGAAAGAGACAAGGTGTGCCTTTAGGGAGATATGGCCGAAAATGCGAGCGGAGCCGTGTGCACTGCTTGTTAAAGAATTTCTTATAAGGACAGACCAGAGTCGAAAGAGATGACGTTTGCCTCTAGGGTTGAGGTGTCAAACGGCTGCTACTCCCGTAAAAGTAGAAAATAGGATCCCCGACTCCGGGTGCAACCGGGTCTTCGATGGTTGAGCACTTTCGCGATAAACCCTGGGTAGGTGTCTCAGCTAAAGTGTCTGGTCATACTGCTTCCCCTGATAAGGAATAAGCAATCGGACCTGGATTCTATAGAGGAAAGGGGGGAGTGGGTATGAATGCGCCATAAACGCATCCATTATGAAAGGAGAACTATGAGAGAGAAGAGTAGACCTCGAAGGATAGATCCAGATATAAATGGTAAATGCTTTGATGCTGGTAACTATTTAGAACTTCAAATTTACTGCACCGTCTAATAGTTAGCTAGGATGCAATCCAAATAATAGTGCGGCCAATTCAGATGCTGTCCTTAAAACGGCAGTCCTCAGCCACGACGACTGTTTCCTCACGCCCTGCTGAAAGAACCTGGTATTATATGAAGGGGGTACATACTTGGTACTCCTGGCCGAAAGGTCGACGGTGACGACGGGCGTGCGCGGCCATCCCTTCTTGTTCTCGTCGAAGGTGGCGGCCGAGACGTACGACACCTTCCGCGCGGAGCACAACTCGCGCAAGCGAGGCACGCGCCGGGCTGGGATCGATAGGGCTCGCAGCTCGATACTTTTCATCTCGCTGAAAAAAACGTTATGATTTTATTATGATGTGGCGTGATGGTAGTAAACGCGGCCGCTACGCAGGAGGCGCGATCGCCGCTCAGTGCAAATATTTGTATACATGAATATGGACAAAGGACGTCCACCCACAAGGTGGCCAGACGACCTCATTAAGGCCGCGGGAACGCGCTGGATGCGAACCGCTTCAAACCGGTCTTATTGGAGATCTATAGGGGAGTCCTATGTCCAGCAGTGGACTTCCTATGGCTGAAACGATGATGATGATGAATATGGATATTTGCATTGGTCTGGTCGTGCCTCGGAGAGCACGTTAAGCCGTCGGTCCTGGTTGCCATATGAACATCTATGGCAGTATTTTACAACTACCCGTTGGAGTCCTAAAAAGTTCAACAACTGGTCTAGCTGCAATGCTTCGATTTCGCCCATTACAGGGTTATCCCAGTATAGGGGTATCACCTATTGGGTTGTGGAGGTCAGATGGCAGTCGCTACACTGTAAATATCGAAGTCCAGCCAACCCCGCATAGCAACGACGCTAGGATTAAGAAGATAGCTAGAAGATAGAAGTGGCTACTTTTATTCTATTGCTAGCTTTCCCGGCGAACTTCGTACCGCCATATTTTTCCCGTACCCGCTGCACCTATTTTCTCACCGTTTAAACTTTCCCTGGACGTCCACCAACATTTCAAGACCAAGATAAGAGAGAGAGAAGAGAAGATAGAAGAAGAAAGAAGATAAGCCGTTCTCGAGTTTTAGCGAGACTAACGAATAGCAATTGATTTTTACATATATAGATATGTAGAAGATAGATATAATTGTTCATTGGAAATGTTTGCCCGCGATGCGATGGACACAAAAACTACTGAATGGATTTCGATGCGGTTTTTTTTGTTAGAAAGGTCTTGTTCAAACTTAAAATCTTACTTTTGTTTGATTGCAATCGGTTGAGTAGAACCGGGGACAAGAGATACCTACACGCGGGCGGAGCCGCGGGCGGAAGGCTAGTGTAATATTAAAATAACAGTTTTTAAATTAATGGACATGAATGTATACACGTAAGAATGTACTTTCCGACGGGATACATAACCTTTACAACACACCTGCTCATAAAAGTGATATTATTTTACCGCAATTAAGCACGGAATGACACCTATTATAAAACTGTGACTTTTTTAAATATGGTCGACCGCCATTGTTAAATGCGCGCGCATAGGAAAACGAATTAATTTGTAGTATTGTTTATTTAGTATTTGTAGTATTATTTTATTCGCAAGTGTGTTGTAAAACGTCGTATGGCACGTGTGAGCATGATGATTACCGTCCTCGGCTGTCTTAAGACCCTCGCCTGGCGGCTCGGGTCTCAATGGCACCTCGGCGGTAATCACCAACGTTGCTCACTTGTACCATAATGTACTATTAGGTCACGCGATAATACCATATTTAATTTACGTTGTTTGTACCAAGACTACCTAAACGATCATAATTTCATCTATAATAGTGCATAGTGTGAAGAAAAATCCTTTGGTCGAACCACACTTCGTTACGTGTTATTGAAATATCGTCGCCCCTATTACCCCGCGTTTACATACTGCCGCTCGCATTGCTCTTACCGGAAATATTCGCGCGATTAATGCCCTAGCATTCACACACTCCCATCATCGCGTTGGTCCGCATTACAGTATTCGCCCTGCAACGGAGACGGACGTAAACGTATGGAGGACAACGCTGTAGCAGTGTACGCATTATGCTTTTACAGCATAGCGAATTAATTAAATAGATCATTAATAAAAACTATCACTTTCAACTACTATACACTTTCCGTAGATCGATATAAATATTTTTAAAAGTAAATATTCGAGAAGCAATAACGAAAGTCGTGTTTACTGATTAGCGCCATCTAGCGGTCTCGTATAGTTCATCGCGCTAGTATTGCCGTTCCTTTGACTCGCGCCGCCAAGCCGACATTCGCAGCAACATACGCGGCAGTACTCGCGGCATGACGAATATACCATTCACACTACGTTTCTGCCCACTTCTCTCGCCACTTCCCTCGCTCTGCCGCGAGTATGTAAACGCAGCTTTACAGATAAGCTTCCAGATAGTCGCATAAAGAGAAAAGAAGCCGACCATTTTGCAAACCGAGCTTCTTCGAAGTCAAATCTCGCTTCTTCTGCTTTCATAATTCTCTTTTCTTCCTTTTGCTGATGCAGTTTGAATTTAATTACACATACTTATGTATATTCATCGAAAACAAAATGGCAGTATTTTTTTATCTAGACTAGACAATAATTGTTTTCACTTAGTTGAATATTTATTCCGATATGTTATTAATATAGTAATCACAACAAATGTGAATGATATGAATGATGAATGACGTACACAACAATTTATAAAGAAAGATTATGTGTATGGACCTTCAGAGTCAAGCCAACATCTCCTGAAAAGCGGGTATACCCATACTTATATCTTGACCCCGTCGCGAAAGCAACAAGGCCCTAACGCGAGCGGATTGGTTTGATATAATCTATTCTTGGTGAATTTGAGCTCGTCCACCGCAGTAGCACCCTGTGCTATCCTCAAAAGACACCCAAAAACACGTACAGCGCATAGAGTATATTTTGTGCCGTATACACCTGCTGATTTTGGGACGAGGCTTTGTCGCAAGTTTTCCTGGAGGACTTGGAAGGCGGGATGCTTGGTTCAGAACCACTACGCACTGTAGGAGAAAAAACCGTATAAGCCAAACCAAAAGGAGAAAGAGAGGCTCCATGGCTACAAGGTGAAAGCCTCGAATGCAAACGGGAACAGCGCTAACAATCTAATTCCATAGATTTCAGTACGTTTGGACTATTATGATCTTCGGTTGAAAGCCTCTATGGCGTAGCGGTAGTGAACGCGGCCGCTACGTAGGAGGCGCGGGTTCGATCGCCGCTCAGTGGTCGTGCCTCGAAGAGCACGTTAAGCCGTCAGGTCCTGTGCCATGCGATCATCTATGGCAGTCGTTACGTAAGGGAAATGGATGAAGTAGCCCACACAGAAGAAGGCTGATCACCAGTTCTGTCAATGACGTCACAGTGGAAGTAGTGCTATGATGATCTTCGGTTCCGTTCCCTTTCATCCCGTTTCCGGTCCTTACGGGAGCGACTGGAGTTCCAAGCCCGAGAGGAAAGCCTGCGCCCGAGGCACCTTTGTCAATGAGAAGTTGTGCGGTCGAAAGGCCAGACTTAGCCTATAGAATACATGGCTCGAGCCAACAAAGGTGCCCGAAAAACGGCAATATGATCACCCCCTATTACGTGGGACGTGATACAATGATTGGTGAAATGTGGGTGTTAATTCACCTCTGCCTAACCCTCCAGGGATAAAGGCGTGATTGTATGTACCTATGTGAATATGTCGGGCATTGCAATTGCATTTGTCTGGGTGTTACCATGCCTCGAAGAGCACGTTAAGCCGTCGTTTCCGGTTATAATACGAACATCTATGGCATTCGTTACATGGGGTTCTTCAAGAAGGGCATCAGGTTCTTACAGGGACGCTCCTGGTGACGGGAACCACTTACCATCAGGTAGACCGTGTGCTTGTCTGCCATCAAAGTGGTAAAAAATGTAAGAGAAAACAGTGTAACGGCCCACACAGAAGGGTATCACCCGTCAATGGATGTAAACAATGTATTATCTAACTAAATCTGAATAAAAGATGGCTATAACATACTCAAACAAACACTTTGTGTTATCTAAATACAAACATTAGATATCATCTACAGAAATAGTAACATGTGCCAAAAATACAGTGCCAAGTTCTGTTGTATCTACATTGTAACTGTCTGCGCGTAGGTCAGACATTTACTCGTATGTTTATCAGGAATACGTTGAAAGACTTCCCTGTACTATTAAAGCGATATTGTCATCTTGCGAAGCGGAGGTCATACGTATTTTGGTCGGTTAGAAATTACATTCAAAGAGATATATTATGGACAGCAATCGACGCCAATCGATGACGCGCTGGATGCGAGCCGCTTCCAACCGGCCTTATTAGAGATCTATACTATAGGGGAGGCCTATGTCCAGCAGGGGACTTCCTATGGCTGAAATGATGATGACGATGATGAAAGACGCCAATCTATATGTATAAAAGCAAAATGGGCCGCGGCCCGCCAGGCGTGATCACCTTGCCTGGTCGGAGGATCCTCCCTTTGTGTTGGAGGAACATCACCTCCACACATGAACATGGCTATTTGCATTGGTCTGGTCATACCTCGGAGAGCACGTTAAGCCGTTGGTCCTGGTTGCCATATGAACGTCTATGGCAGTCGTTACGAGTAGTTGGAGCCTTAAAAAATCCAACAACAACGGTCTAGCTGCAATGCTTCATTATCGCCTAATGTGGGTTGTGGAGCTCGACTGCCATAGTTGCTTCATTTGGCTGGACCTCGATATTTTCCATGAAGCGACTGCCATCTGACCTCCACAACCCAATGACGATATTGGGCGATATTGAATTATTGCAAACCAGTTGTTGAATTTTTTAGGGGGCTTTAACTACCCGTTACGAATGCCATAGATAGTCGTATTGCAACCGGACTGACGTTTTAACGTGCTCTCCGAGGCACGACTACACCAATGCATATACCCATATTCATGCATACAAATATTTGCACTGAGCGGGGATCGAACCCGCGACTCCTGCGTAGCGGCCGTGTTCACTACCGCCACGTCACAGAGACTGTCATCCACCAACACCACCTCTAAGGGGGTAAAGGCTTGGTCAAACCAACGCGATCAGCAGGCACATGCTGTAACTTGCATCTCGAATGATCGAAGTGAGCTCGATAGCTGAATCCGCGGTGAGATGTCAATTTGTATGCGAAATTGACATCTCACCGCGGATTCAGCTATCGAGCTCACTTCGATCATTCGAGATGCAAGTTACAGCATGTGCCTACAGCTCGCATCCGCGACCGCGGCGGTGGCCAATCGCAGGCCACCGCCGCGGTCTACGATTGGCCAGCAACTGATAGCCACCGCACACGCCACAGCGGACGCGAGCAGAACGCGTTGGTTTGCCCTTGCCTTAAAACGAACTCCACGCAGACGAAGTCGCGGGTGTCTGCTAGTATTGTGTAGGTTTGTTGGACGCGAACGCAGATACGAACGAGATACTTTCCACGGTGGATTACGTATAACTCCGGACGCGTATCTTGGACCTAAAATGTACTTAAAATGTTCCCTATACGCACAGTACACGTTTCTTGGGTGTCTTGATGACGACGACGAACTCAAATTCACCAAGCATAGATTATTACAAAGCAATCCGAGGGCGCCAGAACCTTGTTTGTCTTGCGATTTAGGTCCAAGATACGTGTTTGGAGTTATACCTACCTATCCACGCGTCTGAAAAATCGCAGATCGTGGAAAGCGGCCCTTAGCATGACCGCGTTAATTCCCGTAACATATTGTATATTTTCGTTGAGCAGTTTCCTGTTAATTATTATCATTTCAAAATGAAGGAATGAGATACAAGAGGCCACTAACTGAAAAATACACAGATGATATCCTTCTTTTTTTTTATCATGCGAAAAATCCCCACGGATACCTCCCCCGCCGGAGCCGGAGGAGGAGGTTATGTCGGACTCAAACCGACTAAAACGCACGCCGTCTGCAGGCTGTCGGATGCCGGTGGTGAGATTGTCGTAGCCATATTCCACGCACCCTGGCCGAATACACAGATAATATCTCTACGAGAGAAGGAAAACTCGAAATAAAAGCCTGTACCAACCCGTCTGGCTAGCGAGCGTGGAAACAGTAGACCAAATCCTCTCAACATTGGGAGAGGCATATGTCCAGCGGTGGACTTCAATGGGCTATTGATTGATTTTAAAATGATATAGAACTCAAATCTTTTGCCATAAAAAAGAACTTTGCTAATTTTAGGACAATCGAAGGCAATAATTTTAATCTTGGTGTGCTAGCTCTATAGATAATAGCTTGTGTTGTGTTCCTGGTTGTGAGGAGGGTAGCTAAAGCTCACTGGAGAGTTTTTGTGTTGTCAGTGGGAAGACCAAAGGCTCGTCCTCCTTTGTTATGTGCTGACTGCACAGAAACTCTCTGTCCTTACAGGTTCAGCAACACAAGTATGACTCCCTTGGTGTTGCACACATCGATTGGCAACGGTAACCACTTTCCATCAGGAGGGCCACATGATGCTTGTCTACCACACTAGTGGTATAAACGTAACAGAATGGTAGCCTTTCTGATTGCTTATTTTTTTCTTCTGATTGATATTTTTTTCTTTTTAAGTTTTGAAGATATGTATTGTCATATATTTTACATATTCAGATACCTAATCTTCTAAAAACAAGCAAAACCTAATTTTTGAAGACTCGTGAGGTGTTAAATTTTGTTATCTTTATAACAGTTCATAATCATACTAGTATCACAAATGTGTATATTTATATAAAATTGTGTGTTTGTTATGGATTATTTGAGCAAAAGTGGTTGAGGCAATTTAGCAAAAATATTACACTGAAAAATAGAGCAGTATTAGGTTCCCAGAAAACAATAAATGAAAAACAGACAAGGGCTTGTAAGTTATATTCCTATCTAATGTATTGTTGTTACTATGAAATTTCAAGTAAAAAAATCTTGCAACCATATTATTCAGGCAGCCTGACAGATTATACATATTTGTCAATAATTGTCTATGAAATTGGAAAATGAAATACAAAATGAACATAAAATTCTTATAAGAATCAGATCTTGGGCCATTGTATGAACTAAAAGTTTTAAAAATAGTTCAAGCAGCAGTATTTACTGTCTAAGGCCTACTGAATTAAAAAAAACCTGCATATTGATAATGTTTACTGTACATAAAAATCTATGATACTTTATTATCAAAACATGTTCCAAATAGCCAACTTGGCTCATAATACTGTGTAAATCAATTGGATTTGCAAAAATTATAGGCTGTCGGCTGTGTCGACGTACAACCGGTCGAATTGGCAGAAGACGTACTTACCTTAGGACATTCTTATCGAAATTTTTTAATGTTCGCTGGAGACTCTCTGGGCAAATTGTTGCGTCATAAACTGTGCATGATCCCTCTTTAGCTCTCACATTTTTGTTTCTCACACTCTTATGCTTGCTCTGTCTAAAATAATTTGAATATCTTGAGGATAATTGGCTAAAACTAACTAAAACCTGCAATGACAAAAGGTTATATTTAATGACAAAACATTTTTTATGATAGACAAGAATATTGTACGGTTTCAGAATAAGAAAATGTAAATGTACCTGGTTTTGGGTGTTTAAAGAATTCAATGAGAACATGTTACATGTAGATGGTAATTATGTGTTTTTCTTTGAAGTATACACTCGAAAATTTTGTAGGCTGCGCTCACGTCAAACTTAATTTTCAACAAAAAAAAATGGCCATAGTGATGCATTTCATATAGAAGAATCTGTTATGAAAAAGTGTACTATTCATATTTTAGTCGACTAAATTAACTCAGTGTATAAAACTTAACAATAATGTGTCCAATACGTCCATAATATGCATCGTTCGCTATATGATAAACCTACCTACTGTCTCGCTTCGCATTGCCCTTTGCCTGCTGATCCAACTATCTAACCTAAAACATGGGCCATTCCTCTCGGCGGCTATTTAATTGGATGGAAGAAGGAAGTGAAAAGTTTCTTCTTTTATTGTCCAGGGTGTAATTTAAGGAGATTTTTTAGCCCAACACCCGCAAACTTGGAGCCCATGAAACAGTGCCGCTGAACCACTGGAGAACTCCAACACCTTGGCGGTTGGCCCACCAGCGGTATCTTGGTTCCTCCTGGCATTATTCAACACCTGCTTAGAGAAAGTAAAAATCCCTAAACTTTTGAGTAAAGCTAACATTTTAGCACTCCTCAAGCCAGGAAAACCTCCAAACGAGCCTAAAAGTTACAGGCCCATAACACTGCTGTGTCACACGGGTCACACCTACAAGCTTTTCGAGAGGTAGTTACTCAACCGCCTCATGCCTATAAATTGATTTTGGGCTAATACCGGAACAAGCTGGGTTCCGTCCGGGCAATTCCTGCTCCAGTGAAGTCTTAAACTTGACTCAATAATCAATATATATCGAGGATGGATTTGAACCAGGCCAAATCACAGGCGTATGTCTGGTAGATCTCTCAGAGGCATACGATACCGTGAACATAAAACGTCTCTTTACGAAAGTAGAAACTATGACCGAAGACACAAAATTGGTTCAAGTATATACCTACTGGCAAAACTCCTGTACAACCGTCGCCGTCGGTTCCAGGACTTCCAGGTCTGTCTGTCGACAGATAAAAGGTAGGTGGTACTGTCAGAAAAACGGGCTCCCCCAGGGAAGTGTTTTCGCACCCATTTTATTTAATATATTTACCAATGACCAGCCCCATGCTACTAATACAAAGAGGTTCCTTTAAGCGGATGACTTAGCACTGGTAACAGTGTAACACAAACCGAAACCTTCGAGGAAGCTGAAGTACATCTCAGTTCTGCTCTGATTGGGTTGGGAGGCTATTACACAGCAAACGGTCTAAAGCCCAACCCATCGAAAACTCAAATGTGCTAAACGCCAGTTCAAGGTTACCTGATTAGAATCTGAGTTGGAGCATTGTTTCCACCCAAAGTATTTAGGTGCCACCTTAGATCGGACCATATGCTTAAAAACGTACTGTATATACCAACACTAAAGCCAAAGTAGGTGCCCGTAACAATTTGCTGCGCCGCGGCCCTTACAAGTACGATTTGGGAAGTAGAACCAAACATCCTTCGTACAACTGCATTGGCCCTATGCTTTACAGCGGGTACATGCTGGGCAGGTAATATCGCCCTGAACGACACCTGTAGTATGATTATCGGTTGTCTGAAGCCCACTTCTCTCAGCATGCTCCTCTCACTGACAGGCACAGGTATCGTACCACCTGCTATACGACGAGCCGTTGCTTGCAAACTGGAAGAGGCAAAGCAAGAAACCGACTCCCGACACTGCCTATATGGACATAAACCGCCTA
Organism: Eilema depressum; assembly: GCA_914767945.1. NCBI lineage: Eukaryota > Metazoa > Arthropoda > Insecta > Lepidoptera > Erebidae > Eilema > Eilema depressum. The sequence goes on from OU612040.1 coordinate 706,770, forward strand.
GAGACCGCTTATATAGTCGTAAAAGTTTCTTGCAAACCACGAGAGCCGCACACGAAGACCCTGCTGCGATGAGAATTTCCCTGTGGGAAGAGAAATTCCCACCACCTTTGGACTTCCTACCTACCCAGGAAAAACTACCTCCCGGACAGAACCTGCCATGGCAAGTATGCGAGACCCGCATGTAATCGCATCGCATGTGACTGCGGAGCCCCCGTGCACTGTGCAGTCCATAGCGCACTTAGTCTTGGTTTCGTGTCCCTTATGTCCTATTATTTAGAATGCCACTGACAGCGCGGTCAAGAGTGCAGAATTTTATTCTCGAATGATTTAAAACAATGAAAAACAGAATCATTGTTTAACCTACTGCTACTTACTAAAATAATCGAAAAGTACCAAACCAAAAAGTTTGATACATTCTTGCTTTAGTAAGTAAGTTTTCGAATTTCAGTGCTGTATGATGAAATGATTGAAAAATATTAAGCTGTTACTGACCATGGTCTTCCTAACTACGTAGTTAGATAAATATTGCAATAGTTCAGGGGCGTATTTACCCTAGGGCCAAGGGGGCCATGGCCCGGGGCGGCAGGTTGCGAGGGGCGGCGGAGCCGCCCCGAGCGTCTAATTTTTTTTTATACCACTTAGGTTGCAGACAAGCCACGGTGCGGCCCACCTGATGGAAAGTGGTTACCGTGGCCTATGGACGTATGCAACACCAGGGGCGTCACACTCGTGCTGCCGACCCTGAAGATCTGATCTGGGCGCTTTAATCTTGACTCTAAAAGGCGCCCAGAGAAAGACGCTTGGGGTGGTTTCACCGCCCCTCGCAACCTGCCGCCCCGAACGTCTATCTCTGGGCGCCTTAATCTTGCTCTAAAAGGCGCCCAGAGATAGACGCTCGGGACGGCTCCCTCGCAACGTGCCGCCCCGAACGTCTATCTCTGGGCGCCTTAATCTTGCTCTAAAAGGCGCCTGGAGATAGACGCTCGGGGCGGCTCGGCCGCCCCTCGCAACGTGCCGCCCCGAACGTCTATCTCTGGGCGCCTTAATCTTGACTCTAAAAGGCGCCCAGAGATAGACGCCTGGGGCGGTTCCGCCGCCCCTCGCAACCTGACGCCCCGAACCTCTATCTCTGGGTGCCTTAATCTTGCTCTAAAAGGCGCCCGGAGATAGACGCTCGCGGTGGCTCTGCCGCCCCTCGCAACCTGCCGCCCCGAACGTCTATCTCTGGGTGCCTTAATCTTGCTCTAAAAGGCGCCCAGAGATAGATGTTCGGGGCGGTTCCGCCGCCCCTCGCAACCTGCCGCCCCGAACGTCTATCTCTGGGCGCCTTAATCTTGCTCTAAAAGGCGCCCGGAGATAGACGCTCGGGGCGGCTCTGCCACCCCCCACAACGTGCCGCCCCGAACGTCTATCTCTGGGCGCCTTAATCTTGACTCTAGAAGGCGCCCAGAGAGAGACGCTCGGGGCGGTTCCGCCGCCCCTCGCAAACTGCCGCCCTGAACGTCTATCTCTGGGCGCCTTAATCTTGCTTTAAAAGGCGCCCAGAGATAGACGCTCGGGGCGGTTCCGCCGACTCTTGCAACCTGCCGCCCCGAATGTCTATATCTCTGGGCGCCTTAATCTTGACTCTAAAAGGTGCCTATTAGAGTAAATATTACGTAAAAAAAAAATATTTTAATTTTTCGGAGCTTACTTAGTTACAATATATTTTAATTGCATTCAAATTAGAAAACCCTAAATAACATTTGCGTTTGGCCCAGTAGCTTGGGCTACGGTTAATTCTGGCCGAGGTGGTAGCGGCGCTGTAAATGGCTACTCAAAGGGTTTCCACGTATCCTTATGACTAGCAGAGAGCACAGATAAGAGCAGCTAAGGGGCGGCTGGTTCCCCGAGACCTGGGGGCGACAGGTGCGGTCGCCTGTTACTCCAATATATTCAGACCGGTAACGCGGTGGTGAAACCCGTACCTTTCCGGGGTTAAATGGGGACACCGACTACCCACACCCGAAGGAGCTATCTTAAAAGGTCAGCCGGGTTGCGAGGGAAAAATCTAATTGGGTAACTTTACACCCGATAATTGAGACCCGACAGAAACGGTGTGCGGTTTTAAACCGAGACTGCATGTGGCACTTCACGAGGAATAATCACCCCTCGCAGACGGCCATAACTAGCACCAGGACCTGCGGCGAGAGGTTTCCCGCTCTGACGGTTGCTTAAAGAATACAACGCGTGAAGTGGCATATACATGGAGGAGCCCAGGCAGAGGTGGCATTGCAGGGGTCGGCTCCTGATCTGTATGTCTCAGGAACTCACCGAAGCAGCCATAGCTGGGCGCATTGCGTCAGCTGGTAGGAGAAGCTACCGTGATACCTCTATCGCGTTATCGGCAGCGAAGACGTGTGAGAACCCCCTTCGAGCATCACCTCATCCGAGCTAATCTTCTCCTTTTGTCGAGTCGACGACATTTGTCATATTTTGTTTGCCCAGTGTGCAACCACCCTGATGGCGTTCTCAAAGGCACCCATGAGTTCCTGCGGTGTACACGTGCGATCGACTGGTTAGGCATGCAGCACACGTTAGCGCCTACCTCACTGTAGTTCCGCATTCACACCGTGGTGCCTGGGTCCACCTCATCTGAGAAACTCCATCTAATTCGGTTTTCGTTACTTCGGCTGACCTGCATCCGAAGTCTATTTAAGGACCGCCAGGTGGTGTATGGGCAGCCTCTGTGCTCCCCACACATCAATTGGCCAGAAAGGGTTCGTAAGTAAGAGAACCAGGTATACCCACTTCAGATCCAGTCACCAAATACGTCCAAGGACTTGGGTAACTCCAGCTGTGGCTTACTTGGTTGCTTCTGATTTCGTGCCGTCACCATCCAGTCCTAGCCGATGTTCCACAGAAGCGGCCCCAGATCCGCGCCAGCTGGAACACCCCACCACATATCTCACTTACCAAGCCCTGTCCTACATGGGTAGATACTGGCTTTCACCGATAAGTAAGCCCCGACAATGACGCGAGGATAGAGAGGCACCCCGTGCTGAAAGCGTGCAGCTCTGATGCAGCTCCATGGCAAGGTGTTAAAGACGTAGGCAACAATAGATACTGCCAGCATCAACTCGCCGTGCCACTGCTTCTTCCACCAGGGCCCTCAAGCGCGTGTTGGCATCCACGGTGCTCCCGACTATAACCACATTTATTGTCTACCAAATTCGGCCTCACTCCTGTAAGGCGCTCTATGTGGCACTTCACGAGGAATGTCCCCTGTGACTCCCCCCCCTCGGACCGCACCTGCATAGGGGGCGGCAAACCTAAGTGGCCCGGGGCGCCAAATCTTTAAATACGCCCCTGCAATAGTTTGTTGTAATATTGCAGTTATCATGAATTTTTTATTTAAATAAATATCAGTGTGATGGTTTTCGAACAGTTAGTAATTTAATTTCTACTCTATATTGTCTATGTTTTATTTGGACAGTATAATCCAAAATGGCGACGAGCGATGACGAGCCTATGCATTTATATGAAGTTTTTCAAAACTGTTTCAATAAAATAGCAAATAAACAACAAGGTTAGTTAAAAAACGCATACCGTGGCTCGTCTCGCGTTCCTCGAACGAACTATCACGGTAAAGTGAAGTGTTTCATTGTGAATATCAGTCATAGTGTTTGCGTGTTATGCCATTACTAGTGTTGAAAAGCAACAGCATTTTTCAAAATACGTCCAAATAATCCAACCTACGCGTATCCGACACCGTTGTCGACCTTCTCCACTCATTAATGTATGTAATTCCATTACGTGGGATACTTTAATATCGCGTTTTAAGTGTACAAAGGCTATGTTTTGATGGTTTGCTACGACACCAGTGTGCCTGTACCATTGTGCTACAACGATTTCAGTGCGAATCTGAATTGTTTCACGGGATTTATTTGCGTTGACGTCTACGCTCATGGTTGGATAAGGTAAACCTATTGATTACCATAAGAAAAAGTCATCATTTCTGATGATTTATCTCAAGAAAGAGGTGTCTTAGCGAATGCGATTCTTGGTGCATTTTTTTTTCACGTTCGTATCAATGGATACAAAGTTGTCAGCCTGTTGTGTAGAGGTGTACATGAGAATTCAGTTCGCGAATCGTTGATTTTATGTTCTCTTTGTGCCAATGTTTACAGCGTAATTTTTTTGTTTATTTACACACGTTAGGCGCGGACTTCGAGCGTCTATGGAATCGACTATGTATTTGTAGGCATGCTCTATTTTGAAAAAAAAAAAACTTCGCCACTTTACAAGCATGTTGTATGAGAATTTTGGATGTGTATCATTTTCAATGTATAATATTTATACTTTACCATGAGTTTTATTCCTTTTGAGAAATTGATAGAATTGCAGAATACACATACATGAGAATATAAAAACCAGCAGCTTTAATAACATTGCATACAATATTTGTGTTTCTGAATTATATACTTTTACATGACTATAATAACTAGGCATAAAATATATATAAAGACACTTTATGAAAGGTACCTTGGTGACTTGTAGAAGGAAGCCCCAATACATTAAAATGTATTGTTCATTCATTACAATAGCATGTACACTTACTACATAAGATTTAACTACTACACAATATAATATGTTTTTTTATATACCACTTAGGTGGCAGACAAGCACACTGCCCACCTATGGAAAGTGGTTACCATGGCTTATAGATGTGTGGAACACCAGAGTAGTCACATTTGTGCTGCCTATGTACAATTAATGATAATAGTTAACTTAACAAATTCTAATTCTCATAAGATAATGAATAAGACATGAAATATATTCACTATGTTCACTGCGGATTATAAAACTACTTTTTTAAAATCTTTATTGTACATTAATAAAACAGTACCTGTATGAAAAGCATTAACAGAAAATGTACAAATAGGTACAGTACAATTTAAATCAGTTGAACATTCGGCTTTTTTCGGGTATAATCGCCTAAATTCGGAGACGGAAATGACACGACATACATTACCGCGATTTCTTTTATGTAGCATTCAATTTGAAGTATCCTAAACGCAATGTATACCATTTGCCAAGATGACATTACCAACCACAGACCTAAGAAAATTATAGAGAAGCGACATGAATTTGAAAATTCATTCGATATTTATTGAAGCTTCAATAAATAATGAATTTGAAGATATAAGAAATCGCGGTAATGTACGCGATATTTTTTATTTAATGTATACAAGTATAGCTATACTTGTATACATTAAATAAAAAATACATAGATATGTTACGGCTAAAGGTAGGTGTGAACATAAACTTAAGATTAGCCGGCTAAACTTAGATTTATCTTCGACCAGGTGTCAATGTTAGTTTCTTCTATCTTTAGCCGGCTAAACTTATGTCTAACCGCAGGCCCTTGGCTAAAAATATAGAAGGAAATGGGAAAGGAATAATCACTCTCATTTCAGCTTTTCTATGCCGCCAATAGTGCAAAATCAAAGTGTCCACTCGGCTCAATCAGACTTGGATAGATTAGGTCAGAAGGCTAATGCGGGAGCTCCGCTCCCGCATTAGGCCTTCGTGGTTATTTTTTTTTATGACCATCAAGAAATTGAAGTCTCGCAAAGCCATACACAATTAAATATAGACCGGCAGCAGGCGTTGCCTAATCAATCATTTGAACTGAAAGGTAGAACGTATACATTTTTAGCCGTTTCGTTTCGGTTAATGTGCACATTAACCGGCTAAACATGGAATATCCCGACGCAAACTAACATGTTATCGAACTTTAGCTGCTTCTCGAAGATAAACCTAAGTTCAGCCGGCTAATCTTAAGTTTATGTTCACACCTACCTTTAGCCGTAACAGATACAAGTCAATATTTTACTGTTTGATGTACATAAGTAACAGAACGATATTACATCGGATTAATAATAATTGATAATAATCACCAAATTAAAAATTTAAGAAACCGGCTTCTACCGATTTTTGTTGATAATTTATCAATTAAAAAAGTAGAAAGTAAATTTCCTTCTTTTTTAAATAAATTATATCTATTCTTTATTAAAATTGTTACATACATTATTTACAATTTCACGAAACTGAGCAACAATTATTTTACCACGCTTTAAATTTGTTGCAGCCATGATACATAACTACTGTAAGTTAATTTTGATAAAATTTGATAGAATCGAATATGTTCACGAATGAAATTAGCGTTCATAATCATAAATGTATCTTAAACGTCAAATAAATCAATTATTTTTCTTATATTTCAATATTTTTGTGTTAGTTTTGAGCTACAAAGGAGGTTTTGTTGCTCATATCGTGCTTGTATTGTATTCATTATGACAACTGGTAATATAATTAAAGGTCATATCTGTAAATTGATAACTCTATGTAAGAGACGAGGGATTCACGACAATTACCGAGGTTGAACGAATGTTCAACTGGTTTTAATCGTACTGTACTTATGTAGGTACTACCTGAATTATTGATAAATAAATATTCCAATGTATAAAAAAGTTTCTAATTTTATATTATTTTTTAGTGTTAGTCAACTTTTGTTGACTGTACAGTTTTTAATGTATTTTGCCTGTTTGAAAATTCGAATATCTAAGTAGACAATAAACTTTGATAAGTATTTTTTGTAGCCATTATAAATCACTATTCCAAACACACTATTCCACTATAAAAAGTCTACAAAGCTTCTGTAGGTAATTTGTATGAGTTTTTTTCATATCATATCTCCAGTCTACACCAAGTAGGTAACATGTGCCACCCACTGTCTCAGCAATTCTATATCAGATGTTAGAATAAACCCCAATATATTTATATTAATTAATAACTATTATTATAACCACTAATTCCAGTTACAAGAGGAGAGGAAGACATAAAATGAGACGAGTGGATTGTGTGAAAGAGGATTGGGCCAGGAAGAGAATGAATGTTACAATAACTGCAAGCAGGGATGAATTAAAAAGAAAAAAGAATACATACATTGCACCCACACTGAATAAATATGGGATGTATGGAAGAATTATGTTAAATTTTTAAAAATACTAGCATTCCCATGATTTTACTTGTAGCTTACCGCTAGGTGAGATGAATTTTGACGTGACTATTATAAAAAGATCTTAAATACGTCGACGCCCCTGGTGTTGCATACGTCCATAGGCCACGGTAACCGCTTTCCATCAGGTGGGCCGTGTGCTTGTCTGCCACCTAAGTGGTATAAAAAAAATAAAAAATAAATAACATACAATTGTAGCCCAAAGTTAATTTCAAATACCGTAAAATGGGGCGAATAGATACAGTTTTCAACTTCTACATAGATTTACTCAGATATTTTGTATGCAAAAGAATATTAGAGGATTGTGATTATCGTGAGTCACGTTGTAATTAACTAAATATTTATGCTAAAAATGAGTAAAAATATGTGTATTAATTGTAAATTAAGAAAAACTACACGATTTCTATTCACCTGGAAACAGGGGTCAAAAGATACGAGAAGGGGGTGAATAGAAAAATTGCGCTAGGGCTGTCAAAATCAACTTATATTTTAAATAAATATACAAGGCATCTATGATATCGATCTATGGTTCGTCATAGCCTATGACCTACCTTAATAGATTGAAAACCCTAAAAATCATGTTTCTATTAACCCCTCATTCGTATCTATTAACGTCTTACCCGTATCTAATCACCTCCAATGGCGTATCTATTGACCCTAATGGCGTATCTATTAACCCCCCACCCGTATCTATTCACCTCGAATTCGAAAAAATATGCAAGCATCTTGATTTTGCATGAAATAAGAATGTTATTAATCGTTTATGGACATTTACCTTTGTTTTTCTTAAAGTTAAGAAACTTATGCACCGAATGAAACCCATTCACAGAGTAGGAGCAACGAAAAACTTGAAGTTTATCGAAAAGTTTTACACACCAAAAAATATTCGAGAAAACACTTCCACTTTAACCGCTTTTTACTCAGGTCATATGAACTTGACGTTAATTTATGGGTGCTCAGCTTATAGAAAAAATGTTGCCGTGTAATAAATCATAGAGAAAAACATTCAATAAAAGGCTACAGACAAACTAGAGTTAACATTATCAAACTCCCGGATTTTTCTCTATTCACCCCACGATATCTATTCACCCCATTTTACGGTACATGACAACACCAGTCCCACCCTAGATCCGATTTGACTTTTGCCTCATCCCTAAAGCTGAATACACAATATACACATGTTGGTATTGATTTCAACCCTTAAATAAATGATTTTATTATTATTTTCTGACGGCTATAATGATAGTCAGTTCAACAGACTGCAAACTAACTCTGATTGAGTTTGTTTCATCAGAATCTGGTCTAAATCCCAGAAGTATGTTAAATTCTTTTGGTTTAAAAAAAAAAAGAGCTGTTTAGTTTATCAAACTCTACGGACCTCAAGGTTAGCTTAGCTGATGTCACAAAAATATTACCTGGGATCTAAGATGCCATTCATATGACCCATATTAACCTATTTGAGAAAAAAAGTAGCCTAAATGTTACTCCTCCTGACTATACAGTGGTGAAGGGTGAAAATTTTCAAAAGTGATGCCAGTGGAAAAAAAAATCTCACTTCTATCTACCATTACCTGGTAAGCCGGCAAGAATAGGGTAACGAGGGACCCCTCACCATTGATTCTATAATGTATTCCTGTACCAAATTTTCTGAAGTCTTATTGGATTTCAAGTTCAGCCATGCATCTGTTATGAAAATTTTTGTTTTGCTATGAGCCAATACTTACTCAGAACCCATGCTGTAAAGCAATCCATGGAAAACTAAGAAAGACAACTTTTCTCAGTAATAAGTACTATGAGAATTATTAAAATCATATAGTTCTGTAACTTTAATGGGTTGGCAGCATGAGTGTGACTCCCCTGATATTGCACAAATCCATAGGCCACTGTAACCATTTTTCCATCAGATGGGCCATGTGCATGTCTGCCACTTAAGTGGTATGAAAAAACTTTGTACAAAATATTGTAAAATTCAAGAAGTACTTTTTTTTAAATAAAATAGAGCAAGGAATCCACACATAAAGCCATGTCTAAATTATTGTGGATTTAGTATTACTTATTAGCCATAAACATCTGTTTCAACAAAATATACATATAGAAAACAAACAAACATTTCAACGCTCAATATTCAACTTATTTACAAATGGCATAGAGTTCAAAATTGTGTAGCAATTTATATTCTTTATAGTATATCATATGTGCGGTAAAGTTGGAAAACATGAGATTATGTGCCTATAGAGGGTTCTGGACTGAATTGTATAAAAAATATTAATGTATAAACAAGGTAGGACATCATTCCTAAACATGATAACATAAAAGTTATAAATAAGTGTTCTAGCAAATATTATATAGCGCCATCTACACCCAAATACAGTATATTTATTGTTTCCAATATGCAGATAAATCAACTACAAATACATTTCCTATATTTCAATCAGAAATGTCAAAATGGGACTTATGTATGCGGCCAGTCCCTTTCTAGAGGAATAATCTAACTAGCAGGACACATCATGGATATTCTTACTAGCTGTTGCCCGCGGCTCCACCCGCCTGGATGTCGGTTACCGCGACCAAACATAGCCTATGTCCATTCCCAAAGTCTAATCGACCCTTGTACAAAATTTCATCAAAATAGGTATACTGTCGTGGAGGTATCTGACAAAGCATAAGAGTAACTTTCGCATTTATAACATTAATATCTATAGATATTGCAGTTTTGTAGTCGAAAAAAAAGAAGATAATAAGAAAAAAAAATAAAGTCGAAATTTTTCAATGTTATTTTACTTTTCCCACCCCCCATTGCATCTGTTCGTATATCAACCCGTCATCAAACATTAAAATACAGAATTTGGTGTGAAATAAGGTTTTATATCATACTAGCTGCCCCGGCGAACATCGTACCGCCATATTTTCGGCCCGTGTGGTATTCAAATCTCGTTCCCGCTGCACCCTTATCACTTAGGGGGATGAAAAATAGATGTTGGCCGATTCTCATAGATACCGGATAAGCACAAAAAATTTCATCAATATCGGTCGAGCCGTTTCGGAGGAGTTCGATTACGCACCCCGTGACAGAAGAATTTTATATATTAGATAACCCTTTGTAAAAACACCTGTTGCACATGTTCATAGGGCGAATAACTGATTACTATTAGACGGGAGGTGTGCTTGCTTACTAACTTAGTAGAATGTAAAGAAAAACCATCCTTTGAGCCTTCCCCCAACTCCGTTTAAGGTCGGCTTTCAGTCTAAGAAACAGTCGAACTTCGATATTTATCACTAGCTTTCGCCCGCGGCTCCGCCCGCGTGGATGTCGGTTATCGCGACCAAACATAGCCTATGTCCTTTCTCAAGGTCTAATCTACCTCTATACCAAATTTCATCAAAATTGGTTCAGCGGTTTAGGCGTGAAAGCGTGACAGACAGACAGACAGACAGAAAGACAGACAGAGTTACTTTCGCATTTATAATATTAGTAGGGATGGACCAATTTTCATCTTTTTTGGATTTTCTCCAAAAAAAAACCTCAAATTTTCTGACACATTCTATCTGCAGTCAGGAACTATACCTGTTTAAAAAAAAGCTTATGGACCGCCACGTGGGTTGGTTGTGCCGTGTGTATTGATATTGACGCGCATTCGCCAAAAAAGGGGAGCCTGTAGACATCAACTAAATAATAGACTCTACGGGTACGCTGAATCTTCTGCATGCGTAAGCAGTTGTCGTATGCAATCACCTTCGGAATCATACTTCAAGTCAGTTTCGTCAATATTCTTTCGTCCATCCTGTGATGCAGAGCAATAAAATAGTTTTAAATCATCCTATTTGACCTACAAATTACTGCTAGCTATATTTTTATGTTCCAATGACTCATTATCATTAATACATTTCACGCGCAGACATATTGGAAAATTACTATTTGTTTATGCTTTTCGTAATAATGTTGAGAAATTTTACGTAGTATATTAAGCAGGGTAGTTAGAGGACGCTTCTTCTTCCTCCTAGCGTTAATTCCCAGTCGCATCCGAAGTTTTCAGCTCGGAGTCTGGGGTCCGCTTTACCAGTCTTAACTACGGATTTGGCTAGACCTCGATATTTTCCGTGAAGCGATTGCCATCTGACCTCTACAACCCAATGGTAACATTAGGCGATATCGAAGCTTTGCAGCTAGACCGTTGTTTTTGGACTTTTTAGGGCTCCAACTACTCGTAACGACTGTCATAGATGTTCTTATGGCAACCGGGACCGACGGCTTAACATGCTCTCCGAGGCACGACCAGACCAATGCAAATACCCATATTTCATGAACACAAATATTTGCACTGAGCGGGGATCGAACCCGCGCCTCCTGCGTAGCGGCCGCGTTCACTACCGCTATGCCACGGAGGCTGTCAAGTTAGAGGACGCTGTCTGATATTATACCTGCAGTAAACAGTGGCTACTGGAAGCCTCTCGCTTGTCTCCATGATTCCTTCTAAGGTACAGACTCAAAACCGCGTTGGACTCCTTCTTAGTTTTGTCCTCAGGTAATGAACTCAAAAGAATGAATAAAGGAACTCATCGACACAGATACAATTACGCCTTTATCTCCTGAGGGTTAGGCAGAGGCGAAATAACACCCACATTTCACCAATCATTGAATTAAGTCCCACGTAATAGGGGTGAACCTATTGCCGTATTCCGGGCACTATTGTTGACTCGAGACTGAGTCTGGGCTGTATATATCTGTCTGATGTTAAACAGCCCTATCCCTTAGTCGCCTTGTACGACACCGCATAGGAAGAGATGGGGTGACCCCAATTCTATTCTGCCGGGTACCACACGGCTTTCGACACATATCACGTCTTTATCCCTGAAGGGGTAGATAGAAGCGTTCATTACGGCCACGTTTCGCCAGTCACTTCGTTGCCGAGCTTATTGCCGTATAGATACACAGATAGTTGCACTAAGATGCCTTAAAAAATTGTTGACGAAATGTGTTGTTAAAGACGCAGCCATTTTTTTATTATTATTTTTTTATGTAGGACACGTCAATTTGACTTCGCCTCGCCTGATGGTAAGCTGAAAGCAAAGTCTCTGAAAAGAGGGTCACCATTACAGACATGTACCATGTTACAATGGCTTGACGGCCTCATCAGATGCTTTTTCACGCCCCGCTTAAAGGACCCGGGACTGTAGGAGGAGGGAAACACGTGAACTGGTAAGGAATTCCAAGACTTAATAGTGCGGCAGAAGAAGGAGTCCCCGAACCGTTTTGCTTTGCCGCACTATAAAGTCTAGGAATTCTTCACCAGCACACGTTTTTCTATCTTCCTACAGTCGTGGATCCTTTAAGCGAGGCGTGAAAAAGCATTTGATGAGGTCGTCAAGCTGAGTGCCTCTATTGTAACATTGTTCATGTCTATAATGGTGACCCTCTTTCCCCTCTTTCCTAAGACTTTGCCTTTATCTTACAATCATGAAGTAAAGTCATATTGACGTCTCCTGTAAAAAAACAGCCCAGTTAATTGAATGCCTAATCCATCGGCATCCAGTCAAAAAGTTAATAGTTAAGCTGACCGCATACGACAACGACTGAGGCATGCAGCAGATACACTGTACCCATTACTTGTCAAACTCCGATACGGACAAACGGGGCCATTGAGAAGCCGCAATGAATTACGCGCATGTGCTGCGTGCGTCGTCGGCAGTTGTCGTATGCGGTCGCCTACTGAATCATACCTTTAAATTAACTAGAATAGACGATTTGGAAGTCAGGCCGTTGGCTACTTTACCATTTTTTTTTATACCACTTAGTTGGCAGACAAGCACACGGCCCACCTGATGGGAAGCGGTCACCGTGGCCTATGGACGTATGCAACACCAGGGGCGTCACACTTGCGCTGCCGACCCTGAAGAAACCTTCTGATGCCCTTCATGAAGAACCCCATATTGTAGTCGCTTGGGAAAACCACAAATCTATCTACTATATAAACCAAAAATCTGAAGCAGGAAGGGACGCCCTATCTCTCTAAAAATAAGCACTTAAGTCGTTCGTTAGCGCGCGAGTAGGTAGGTGCCGATATCAACATCAATGTTTAGTCGATTTTGTCGATTTATTTTTTCTCGATCGTAGTTTTTAACGTCCGCGTATTCTCGTTAAATTGATTTATAATCGCCAGACATCATCTATTTGGGGCCGAGTACGTGATATTGGTTATTTTCGTTTCGTTTACGTTTCCACGTTAATGTGTAATTTTCAGTTTCATACTAATAATTTACTAAAATAATGGATTTGTTTATGTTTTGATAAGAATGTTTCTGTGTAGTGGATTTGATGGGTGGGTTGAGTGGTTTAATTTTGCGTGGTTGTGGCGTGATTTAATGGTTACTATAGTCCACCCATAAAGTGGACAGACGACCTCATTTAGAGCGGGGGCACACGATGCGTTGCGGCGCCGCACCGCAGAAATTTCGACCAATCGGCGGCCACACAAGCGGTTCGCGACCGCTCGTATGGCCGCCGATTGGCCGAAATTTCTGCGGTGCGGCGCCGCAACGCACCGTGTGCCCCCGTACTAAGGCCGCGGGAATGCGCTAGATGCGAGCCGCTTCCAACCGGTCCTATTGGAGATCTATAGGGGAGGCCTATGTCCAGCAGTGGACTTCCTATGGCTGAAATGATGATGATGATGATAGTATCGATGGAGGTAGTCAGGGGCGTATTTACCCTAGGGCCAAGGGGGCCATGGCCCGGGGCGGCAGGTTGCGAGGGGCGGCGGAGCCGCCCCGAGCGTCTAATTTTTTTTTATACCACTTAGGTTGCAGACAAGCCACGGTGCGGCCCACCTGATGGAAAGTGGTTACCGTGGCCTATGGACGTATGCAACACCAGGGGCGTCACACTCGTGCTGCCGACCCTGAAGATCTGATCTGGGCGCTTTAATCTTGACTCTAAAAGGCGCCCAGAGAAAGACGCTTGGGGTGGTTTCACCGCCCCTCGCAACCTGCCGCCCCGAACGTCTATCTCTGGGCGCCTTAATCTTGCTCTAAAAGGCGCCCAGAGATAGACGCTCGGGACGGCTCCCTCGCAACGTGCCGCCCCGAACGTCTATCTCTGGGCGCCTTAATCTTGCTCTAAAAGGCGCCTGGAGATAGACGCTCGGGGCGGCTCGGCCGCCCCTCGCAACGTGCCGCCCCGAACGTCTATCTCTGGGCGCCTTAATCTTGACTCTAAAAGGCGCCCAGAGATAGACGCCTGGGGCGGTTCCGCCGCCCCTCGCAACCTGACGCCCCGAACCTCTATCTCTGGGTGCCTTAATCTTGCTCTAAAAGGCGCCCGGAGATAGACGCTCGCGGTGGCTCTGCCGCCCCTCGCAACCTGCCGCCCCGAACGTCTATCTCTGGGTGCCTTAATCTTGCTCTAAAAGGCGCCCAGAGATAGATGTTCGGGGCGGTTCCGCCGCCCCTCGCAACCTGCCGCCCCGAACGTCTATCTCTGGGCGCCTTAATCTTGCTCTAAAAGGCGCCCGGAGATAGACGCTCGGGGCGGCTCTGCCACCCCCCACAACGTGCCGCCCCGAACGTCTATCTCTGGGCGCCTTAATCTTGACTCTAGAAGGCGCCCAGAGAGAGACGCTCGGGGCGGTTCCGCCGCCCCTCGCAAACTGCCGCCCTGAACGTCTATCTCTGGGCGCCTTAATCTTGCTTTAAAAGGCGCCCAGAGATAGACGCTCGGGGCGGTTCCGCCGACTCTTGCAACCTGCCGCCCCGAATGTCTATATCTCTGGGCGCCTTAATCTTGACTCTAAAAGGTGCCTATTAGAGTAAATATTACGTAAAAAAAAAATATTTTAATTTTTCGGAGCTTACTTAGTTACAATATATTTTAATTGCATTCAAATTAGAAAACCCTAAATAACATTTGCGTTTGGCCCAGTAGCTTGGGCTACGGTTAATTCTGGCCGAGGTGGTAGCGGCGCTGTAAATGGCTACTCAAAGGGTTTCCACGTATCCTTATGACTAGCAGAGAGCACAGATAAGAGCAGCTAAGGGGCGGCTGGTTCCCCGAGACCTGGGGGCGACAGGTGCGGTCGCCTGTTACTCCAATATATTCAGACCGGTAACGCGGTGGTGAAACCCGTACCTTTCCGGGGTTCAATGGGGACACCGACTACCCACACCCGAAGGAGCTATCTTAAAAGGTCAGCCGGGTTGCGAGGGAAAAATCTAATTGGGTAACTTTACACCCGATAATTGAGACCCGACAGAAACGGTGTGCGGTTTTAAACCGAGACTGCATGTGGCACTTCACGAGGAATAATCACCCCTCGCAGACGGCCATAACTAGCACCAGGACCTGCGGCGAGAGGTTTCCCGCTCTGACGGTTGCTTAAAGAATACAACGCGTGAAGTGGCATATACATGGAGGAGCCCAGGCAGAGGTGGCATTGCAGGGGTCGGCTCCTGATCTGTATGTCTCAGGAACTCACCGAAGCAGCCATAGCTGGGCGCATTGCGTCAGCTGGTAGGAGAAGCTACCGTGATACCTCTATCGCGTTATCGGCAGCGAAGACGTGTGAGAACCCCCTTCGAGCATCACCTCATCCGAGCTAATCTTCTCCTTTTGTCGAGTCGACGACATTTGTCATATTTTGTTTGCCCAGTGTGCAACCACCCTGATGGCGTTCTCAAAGGCACCCATGAGTTCCTGCGGTGTACACGTGCGATCGACTGGTTAGGCATGCAGCACACGTTAGCGCCTACCTCACTGTAGTTCCGCATTCACACCGTGGTGCCTGGGTCCACCTCATCTGAGAAACTCCATCTAATTCGGTTTTCGTTACTTCGGCTGACCTGCATCCGAAGTCTATTTAAGGACCGCCAGGTGGTGTATGGGCAGCCTCTGTGCTCCCCACACATCAATTGGCCAGAAAGGGTTCGTAAGTAAGAGAACCAGGTATACCCACTTCAGATCCAGTCACCAAATACGTCCAAGGACTTGGGTAACTCCAGCTGTGGCTTACTTGGTTGCTTCTGATTTCGTGCCGTCACCATCCAGTCCTAGCCGATGTTCCACAGAAGCGGCCCCAGATCCGCGCCAGCTGGAACACCCCACCACATATCTCACTTACCAAGCCCTGTCCTACATGGGTAGATACTGGCTTTCACCGATAAGTAAGCCCCGACAATGACGCGAGGATAGAGAGGCACCCCGTGCTGAAAGCGTGCAGCTCTGATGCAGCTCCATGGCAAGGTGTTAAAGACGTAGGCAACAATAGATACTGCCAGCATCAACTCGCCGTGCCACTGCTTCTTCCACCAGGGCCCTCAAGCGCGTGTTGGCATCCACGGTGCTCCCGACTATAACCACATTTATTGTCTACCAAATTCGGCCTCACTCCTGTAAGGCGCTCTATGTGGCACTTCACGAGGAATGTCCCCTGTGACTCCCCCCCCTCGGACCGCACCTGCATAGGGGGCGGCAAACCTAAGTGGCCCGGGGCGCCAAATCTTTAAATACGCCCCTGGAGGTAGTTCATCTTATACTGCTGAGGTGGCAAATAAGCTTTGTGCAAGTCTACACGTCATGGGAGTTTGTAATATTATCCAGTGGCAAGAGGTCTAACTCTGCAAAGGAAAGCCGAAGAGATGATTCTTAAACTCAGAATCTTAAATTCAGTGTATGAAATCAGATCGCCCAAAAATCCTTACAAAACAGCTATGGTCGTTCTATACGTTCGTTCTGCCGACCCTGAAGAAACCTTCTAATGCCCTTCTGGAAGAACCCCATATTTCTCAGGTTTACCCTCTCCTACAAGCCCGGCGGAGACCGTATGATGACCAGACATTTTTTTGCTACTGGTAGTCACCACAAAACCTCTGCCTACCCCAAAAGTATTAATCCCGGGCTAATCGATAACGAGTTCCTAATCGTGAGAACATATTTCGCATTAGAGCAAGTATTGTAAATAAAATTTCTTATATATCTTTAATGTTGAATGCAGTGATCAATCAGATCTGTTGTCATTGAACTATCTCGCCTTATTTGGTTTAGATTATGATTGTGCCCGTTACTGCGGCGTGGTGTAGGTCATGGGAGGTAGCGATAAGCTATATTGGCAATAAAACGGCGATAGATGGTAAGAGGGGTTACCAGGTCTCTTTTAGTTAGTAGTGTCAAGCAAAAACATAGCTCATCTAATCATTACTGATTATTTTCAGTAGTTATGAGTGAGGATTTGGGTATCGCGTTTTATCTATATACTAGCTGACCCCGCGACGAACGACCCCGGGCAAGGAATATTCTATATGAAGAATTAGCGAAATCGGTTCAGCCGCTCTCGAGATTTACGCTGGGTAATTTCTGTTTAAGAATAGAGGAAGGCCTAAATAGAGATGGATGGACTGTGTGAAAGATGATATGATTAAGAAGGGAGTGAATGTTGAGATGACTGCATATAGAGATGAATGGAAAAAGCACATATTATGTTAGGCCGACTTCAAATAAACTTGAGATAAGGGCAGGAGGATGCTGATGATATAAGAATATAGCGCAGTGCGTTTGGTAGATTGCCCAAAAATAAATGAGTGATGGGAACCGCTTCAAAGCTAGTGTTGAGCTAGAAAGTACTTCTGCAATTGAACCGACCCAGGCTTGCTGAAAAAAGAAAACAGTGCTCTCCCACAATGAACATTTTCCACAGGGCTGCTGCCGGTAGGTGCCGATTCGGTTGGCTAAACTGTGAACTCAATCGTGTAAAAACCATTTAGAATATACTACGGCTTAACGCCACTCTTATATTTTCGAAAGAACTAGCTCTAGCGATTTCGTTTCGTTAGCGTTTAATATTAGTCCGCACCTCTCACAACTTGCGCCACACGATACAACGCATACAGTACCTGTATGAATTAATGTCGCATTACTATGTTACATTGAGTTAGTCGCGTACCACTGACATATTATACAGGGTGCTAAAATATTATGAGGAAAATTTTATTACCAATTCACTTGCAAACGTTCTTAAGGTCGTAGAGACATTGTTCCTTCCCAGTCACGGAGGACAGAATATGATTAGTAAACGGAGATGTTCCAGTGAAATTTCTCGTAATAAAAACGCGTCGCCAAATGCGGGTGAGAAGAAGACGCGGGGGGCATGACGCCATACCTCGTCCCCCACGCGTCTCTTCTCCTAAGTCTAAGCCCCTCCCACTTTTTAGAATGCCATCTAGTGTTGCATAGCGAAACCAAATAGAAATAATGCATGCCATTTCCATTGTAGTTTTACCACTCGCCACAAAGCGCTGCACAGAATTCTAGAATAATCTATGTGTTTAATGACAGCGGGACCACTTACATATTGACCACTATATATACAAGCTGTTGCCCGCGGCTCCGTCCGCGTGGAATTCTGATATAAGGAATATAAGGACATAATGAATGGGTTGCATTATTGGAGTTTTAGCGCCTTCGCTGGCATAGGCGGGTGCGGGTCGCGGACGTCCACGACGGGCGTCTGTCACCAGTATAATTTCAATAGCGTCGGTGTACAGTCGATAACTATGGATCATTTATCGATATATTACTTAGCCAAAAGACGACGACGTGAACAAAGGCGTCAGCCAATTAGCCCATATTATGTCACGTCTAGATTGTTGTGTGGAGAATTTGTAACCAAGTTTTCGTATAAGAATGTACAGCTATCATAATTAGTTTATTGTAAATCAAAGACAATTTTGCGCGGTTTGTCAAAACTGAAGAGAAAGAGGCGAACTCCTTTGGTTCGGAATTTTTGGTTTTACTTTACACAATATACCTATTAGCAGGGCTGGCTCGCGACTCGCTTGGGGGTACAAGTGGTGCAATGCATCCGGGAGCAGGTTCCTGCTTTTGCATTTTATATGGATATATTATGTTGTTCTATGAATAATATAAGACTGACCTTCAAAATAACATTCTATTTGAGTTTCGTTTACCAAAAAATTTCAAAGGTATTTGCCGTAAAAAGCTTTCAGTTTGCAGCTAAGGATTATTCTAAGTTTATTGCAACGACTGTACAAGCACCGCGCGTGTGACACGGATAACGTAGCGGCGGTCGATGATTTTGTTGAAACAGACCCGCTCGCGTGCTCCGTCGCGCGGACACACGGCGCGTGCCCCGCTGCCCGCGTGGCGGGCCCCGCCTCACGTAGCGCTGCTCTTGAAATAACATGAAACAAGCACGCGAAGCGGACGTCCGCGACCCGCACCCGCCTATGCCAGCGAAGGCGCTTAGTACGGATCCCTAACTTTTTCAAAAAGGAAATTAATAAAGCAAGAAAATAATGTAGAAATATAAAAAAATGATGTTATTATATTGTAAAATTTTCACTTATGTATTTCTGGTATACGTATATACAATTAGGTATAGCAAATTTAGGCTGTAATTTTTTAAATCACTTTTTTGTTTTATAGAAGTCATCTTCATTGAAGGACCTCGAACAGATTCTGGAATATTTTGTGGGGTACCTACCAGCTGGAAGGTCTATTTAAAATACGTACCTATCCACGCATTTTTTTATTTCTGGGTTACTGGGAAATCTAAAATGATATAATATAATGTTGACAATTTTATTGGCTTCCTAAAAATAATGTGAATATAGTGGTCTCACTACTATGATGCACACCATTTATTTTAAATAAGGCCATCTGTAGAATTATAGCAGAATCATTTAGCCCCCCTAAATGATTTGGGCAGATACCGACAGATGGCTTAATTTTTTTATTTTC
Source organism: Eilema depressum (assembly GCA_914767945.1). Classification (NCBI taxonomy): domain Eukaryota; kingdom Metazoa; phylum Arthropoda; class Insecta; order Lepidoptera; family Erebidae; genus Eilema; species Eilema depressum. The sequence goes on from OU612040.1 coordinate 726,578, forward strand.
AATTTTCAATTTCACCCAAATATAATGTAAGAATTAATAAAATAACAATTGCGGAATTACTAATGAAGTCCGGTGAAATTATTGTGGTGATTTTTTTATAGAATGAATTGAATTGTTGTTACAACATTATACAAGTAAGACAAGGTTACTTATTTCTTCTCTCCGCTAGATGGTTCTATAAAGACATTTTTTTTCTAAAAATGAAAATAAAAATATAGCGGACTTACTGATGAAATGTTATATCATCAATATATTTAAACATCTTATCTCTACAATTTGTACACCCTTGTACCGCACACTTCATTCTTAAATCGGGTCAAAACTATTTTTATCTTTGAACTTTTAACCAAAAATGACAACCTATCGCAACGACGTGCCACTAGAACTGAGTGGTGACGTCACAGAACTGACGTCTATATATAGGAGTCCTTTTGACAGTATGGAAGCACGCGACTCGAATGCCTTTGCAACAACTCCGCTATCATTTCCTTCTCCATGTTCCCAGTCGTCTCGACCAGGGAAGCGTTAGTACGTCACACAATATCGATATGAGCGTTGTACAGGATTCCCCTTGTCGTCAATCAGCAGGTGTATCGAAGTATCAACTCGCAGGAGAGAACGGATTGGGCTCTTAAGATCCAGGCCCCACGCACCCACAATTTACTTGGGCTCTGAAGATTTTGGAAAGGTCCCATACACCCCACAATTTACTTGCGAATAAGATCTAGGAAAGGCCCCATACAACCCCCAATTTACTTGGGCTCCGAAGATCTAGGAAAGGTCCCACACGCCCCCGAATTTAGTTGGCCTGGATCACAATTCCGTTTTTTTTATTCTTCTTCTCAATATCCTTCCCTTTCTCGTCTAAAGTTGCGAGCTGCAGTTTCGAACAATCGTAACCATTTATCTCGCAATCGGGTTTCAAAGATGGTTGCTGTTTACCATCAAGTCGGTCTGTCGTGTGGACATGCTTGTTTGCTACCGTAACTGTAAAAAAGCCTACGATAGCAGTGGATATAAACGAATGCCTGCCATTGACCGATACAAGATTCCGTTCAAGGACCCTGAGGCACGGCTGTCTCAGGGTCTACTTAAGATTCATGACGCGTAGTTACTTAGAGCTCTATTTGCGTGTGCGTGTCTCTCTAGAATTTTGATTCTTTTGGAGTGTGTTTTTAAGATCCAAACATAAACATGGTCTGACTGTTACCCTTGGGAGTCTGCTGTGCGAAAGAAACTTCATCCCACACACGTTCAAGCTGTGGAATGAAGCCATTGCTGTGGGTTTTCCAAGCGACTATAATATGGAGTTCTTCAAGAAGAGCATTAGAAGGTTTCTACAGGATACAGCACGAGTGTGACGCCCTTGGCGTTGCACACGTATATACTCCACTGAAACGATTTTAATCAGGTGGGCCGTCTGTTTGTCTCCCACCTAAATGCCAAAAAAAAAATATCCATACTAATGCTATAAATGCGAAAGAAACTCTGTCTGTCTGTATGTTACGCTTTCACGCCTAAACCTCAAAACCGATATTGATGAACTTTAATACAGAGATGGACTAGAGCTCAGGCAAGGACATAGCCTACCTTTTATCGCGAAAAAAGTGTTTAAAGGGATTCAAATGTGAGATGAAAGATTGTATGAAAGTTCGTCATTTTTGAAGATAACCTAATGAAATTCGGTGCACAGATAGATTAGAACTTAGGAAAGAACATAGGCTATGTTGGGTCGCAATATCCGACATCCACACGGGCCGAGGACATACAAAATAATTTATTTCCTACAAAAAAATAACTAGTATCGCAATCATCCTGTACACATAACCCGACCAAATACGGTAAGTCACGTATCCCATTGTGGGCTCACACTTAACTATTAATCATATTTGGACGTGTGTCATGTGTTCTTTGGAGCCTATGGTCAAACTCTTAAGGATAGGATGTTGGATGCTTGCGATTTCACAAGCCTTTGAACTCCTAAATTTAATAATACAAATCTGAACTCATGGGAAAGATTTCACTTATGATGGAGACACTTGTTGATGTCAAGGTATTAACGTCATTACGAGATCAGCATATAGTTTTTTTTTTGGGTTAATAAGCTCGCATTTGACCACTATCTCACCTGTTGGTAAGTGATGACGTGGTCGACACTGGAGCATGCTTACGGAGAGGAAATTAAAAAACCCGTCTGCTGTTGAAAAAATCGACGAAACATTTGCTAATCATAAACTGAAAGAAAATTAATTGGTACCGCCTGCTATCAAACTTGTTTCGATCTTTTCGACAGCAGTCGGGTTTTTTTATTTTTTATTTAAGTAAATTATTTTATTTGAAACTTTTTAGTTATGATATGACGTACCATATATATTTTTCCTTAATTTTGATACCCAACTCTATAAATTTGAATGGAAAATATTTTTTGACAACACGTATTTTAGCACCAAAGATCCACCGTATAGTTTTAGTAAAAGGGTTTTGTTTTTACCCTTTGCGTACGGAACCCTTATTAAGAAAATTGCGTATATTATTGGGACATTTCAGAAAAATTACTGACAACTTTAGTATTTTCTGACAGATTGATAAATAATAATGATTATATCGCTCATTAAAAAAACAATAACAATACAATTGTAAAATATTTCCTTTTAATTGATAATGATAAACAATTAATTAATTAAAACATGTACATATATGTAATAAACTTATTGTATAATTAAATTGTTATCAGCCGGGCTTCGAACCCACTATCTCTATATTATGACACGCGTAAGACTTTGAACTATAATGTTTTGTTGTTAATTAATTTACATCATTTTTTAACTACTCAGTTAACAAAGTAACACTTTTTTATACCACTCGGGTGGCAGACAAGCACACGGACCACCTGATGTAAAGTGGTTACCGCGACCTATTAGCGTGTGCAACACCAGCGGCGTGCTGCCGACCCTGTAGGGACCTTCTAATGCCCTTCTTGAAAATTTTTCACTATACTTTCTTTCTGAAATTACTAAGGATAATATTTATGTCAGGAAAGTTCACATTTTCAAATATATATTATGCGATAAATCGATAATAAATGCTTCAAAATTTCATTCAAAAAGTTTACATTTTGTCATCAAATCGTGGTACTTTCGAAAAATATATCGAATATTGTCAGCAGAATACGACACCGCGAACAACACGGTTGAGTGGGAAGACCAAAGGCTTGTCCTTCTTAGTCTTCTGCGCTGACGGCACAGAAACTCTCTGTTCTTACAGGGTCGGCAGCACGAGTGTGACTCCCCTATTGTTGTATGTGTGGAACCTCTCAGTCTCAGAAGAGACTTTGCCTCACTGTGTGTTTTACCGTCTATACAATGGTTTGTGCTCAGAAGAACTGTTTGACATGATGCCAACAGCTACATTCTATCATCGCACCTCTCGCCACAGGCAGGGAGTTCATCCTCACAAATTGCGTCCGGAAACGGTGCGCACTGTGCGGTTTGAAAGGCACTTCATCCCACGCACACTCAAGCTTTGGAATGAACTCCCTGCGGTGGTTTTCCCAAGCGACTACAATATGGGGTTCTTCAAGAAGGGCATTTGAAGGTTTCTTCAGGGTCGGCAGCGCGAGTGTGACGCCCCTGGTGTTGCATACGTCCATAGGCCACGGTGACCGCTTCCCATCAGGTGAGCCGTGTGCTTGTCTGCCAACTAAGTGGTATAAAAAAAAATACATCCCTAGACCAAGGTAACCACTTTCTGTCAGGTGGACCGTGTGCTTGTCTGCGAATTAAGTAGTATAAAAATGTAAGTTCACATTATGTGACTGAAATTAGCAGCCAAAATTGGCAATCAAATTGTAGCAGCCAAACACGTATTCGCAGAGACTAGACTCTGTAGTGTAAAGTCCTTTCGAACCTGTGACTTCGCGATTGTAACCCCAACCCCCTAACTACTAAGCTACTAACGACTCATTGCTCTCATCCCTGCTCCAATTTCTCTAATCATTAAAGATTTGGCCGCCACGTCATGCCCGCGAACCCTGGACAGCACAAAGCACTTATCAGGCGACATCTGACATGACAGGCCTGATACGCGCAGTAACCCTGGGTTATCAGCTACATGTGAGTCAAGACATCATTACAGCTTGTTAGCGCTAATTAAGTACATAGTATTATTGATTTTATAGAGATATGGTTAAGGATAGCTGTAGATTATATTGACCTATGGTGATGGAGTAATAAAGCAAGCATCACCACCCCATCTCATCCGAAGGGTGACGTAAGAAGCGACTAACACAAAAATACGCGGATTATACCACTGTGAGAGAAGGAAATCTTGAAATAAAACCCTGTACCAATCCGTCTGGCCAGCGTGGAAACGGTAGGCCAAAGCCTCACAATATTAGGAGAGGCATATTATGTCCAGCAGTAGTATTATGATTTTATACAGATATGGTTAAGGATAACTGTAGATATATTGAAGTGGAAGTAAGATTTATTCGTTAATGATCGAGCTGATGATCTTCAAATGCTTGTATCATCATATTTTTAGTTAAGAACTATGTTCATTACGGCAGCTTTCAAGTATCGGATTGGTAGATATGATGCCATAGACAGTTATACAAATATTCGATGATTACAGCGCGCAGTGCGACCAAATAACATGTTTGTGACTTAGGAATAGAAACGATCGTGATCGCATAAACATTCGTCAAAATAAAAAAAATATTGTACCGATTGAAACTTCTTCATAAACAAATTCGATTGTCATAATTATAAAAGCGAACTGGGAAGAATTTATGTTTTTTTTTATACAAGGACACGTCAATTTGACTTCGCTTAAGCTGAAGGCAGTCTCGGAAAAGAGGGTCACCATTACAGACACGTACCATGTTACAATGGTGGCACTCAGCTCGACGACCTCATCAGATGCTTTTTCATGGCCCGCTTAAAGGACCCGGGACTGTACGAAGAGGGAAACACGTGAGCGACCTACTCATTGGGACATAACTACATGAAACGTCAAAAGTTAGCTTCTGTCCTTTACACCTTTACACCTTCGGGATCACGGATAGCCCTCTTTGTAGGGAGTGCTTCGTGGCCGAGGAAACGGTTGCCCACGTAGTACTGGAATGCGAGGCAATAGCCCCCCAACGTTCTGAAATCCTCGGCACCGTGAGGTCGCTCCACGAAGCCTGTGAAGCCCCGAGTAAGCTTCTGCGTTTCTGGGCGGAGTTAGGCTGGCTGCTATAGCCAGCACTTTCCACGCACAATGGCCCTAAAAGGAGGCTAAGTGCAAAAAGAGTCCCCTTTCCATTCCATTCCAAGTTAGCTTACTCCTTGGACAGACTATGTAGCTATAGTCTGACCAAGGAATAAGTTAACTAATGCCTACATTGTTGTAGTTGCCTTAAAGGTCAGATTACTTTAACACAGCGGGTTATTATCTGTTGATTTACCCTCAGACTGGAAGGCGACATGCTTAGGATAGTGAGATTATTGGTCTGTCTACTGATACACTGATATCTGCACCTTGATCATTATCTGGCGCTGCCTATTACAGATTTATAGCTACCCGAACCTGGAAAATCGCCCTTAGCACGAAAAATATTCAAATAATTCGATACATTTACGTTACGAGTAAATGTATCGAGAGAACGGAGCATTACTATTGGCCGCCTGCTTACTGTAAACCTGTAATATGTGTGTGAAGCCTGCCAATCGCAATGCTCCGTTCTATCAATACGTTTACATTACGAATTCGAATATTTTTCGCGTTCGGGGCAACGGTCATTTTGCGGTTTGAACGTTTTATGAATTGGAAATTTTGCGATTAAAACCACAGTTAAAACGTTAACCTAATCCTAAATGGTCGTTTTCCCACTGTCTGTACTAGTCAGAGGAATACGGGGACGCTAGTGATCCGAAATGTTGGTCATTCTTGACTTGTCAGGAGATTTAGGTTCTCCTAAAAATTATACACCACAGCGGTATATTACTACTTAGTGGTTATGGAGTCCATTACCACTAAGTAGTAATATCCTATGGGAATACTAAAAATATTAAAAAAAAAAGATTTTAAATGTATTTTTTGCCTGTGGCTCAGGAGCTCAGTAGTTAGACAAAGAGCATTCCCCCTATAAGGGACTAGTTGTGGGTTCAAGTCCTGTCTGAGCGTTCAATTTTTCCAATCTAAATGGATAAAAAAATTAAGAACCTGATGAAGAAGTTGTCATCTGATGATCATGGAGTTACTTTGTAAGGTAATTAAATCTCTTTTATGGTACCAATTACCCGAAACATCGGATGTACATTACATCGATATAATCTGCCTAAATATAATCTCATTACACTATATCATTGCATAACTACACCATTTATGTCATATACTTACTACTAATTAAATAAAAATTTCGAAATTCGAACACTTACTCGACGCGCGCTGATTGGTCGCTGCACCGTCCAATAGGGGTTCGGCGCGGGCGCAGCTGATCAAATACACGTATATTACGAATTAGGTTATGACGCGTACGCTTACAATTATAACCAAGTTGAAGTTTTGTGGGTGAAATGTATTAACTTGTCTGAAATGCATGAACTTCTTCATCTTAGCGTTAATTCCCAGTCGCATCCGAAGCATTCACCTCGGAGTCTGGGGTCCGCTTTACCAGTCTTAACTGCGGATTTGGCTGAACCTCGATATTTTTCGTGAAGCGACTGCCATCTGACCTCCACAACCCAATGGTGAGATTAGGCGATATCGAAACTTTGCAGCTAGACCGTGAACATCTATGGAAATTATAGGAAAATGCTTACACCATGGTGAATGTTCTAATGATCTCTTCAATTAGTCCCATCCTATCCTTTCCTATAGCCGGAGTGCCACCATTGTAACAAGGTACGTGTCTATAATGGTGACCCTCTTTTCCGAGATTTTGCCTTCATCTTACCATCAGGCGAAGTGAAATCTAACGGATATGTCTTACATAAATAAAAAAAAACTATTTTCCATCAGGTGGTGTGCTTGTCTGCCACCTAAGTGGTATAAAGCTTTAATAGGAATTTAAATTATACCTACCTATTGTAAATTTTGCTTCGTCCTATAAATCTATTCCTAGAAGACCTAGGTGGTCTTTTCAGTGCTGTTGCAACTAATCGTGTTTAGTCAACTCATCGATATCAAACGCAATCGACGTTCAAAAACAGATCAATGACAAAACGTAACTTGATACGATACGATTGGGCGTCCCCTTCGCGATAGCAACGTATTGAGTTCAATGTATGTACGAGATGTGTTCGTATTCAAATCTAATTATTTTGACCTTATTAATATGTTTACATGTGTTTCTACTTGCTGTTATCCTGGTATACGCATTTCGCTTCTTCTACTTACAAACAGACAACAAAGAAGTAGATTTAAGGTTCAACCCCACCAAACGGACGGCATCGGAACGGATTTTACATTCTTTAAACAAAATAAACCTTATATCACAGGATTTAAAGTTTATATTACCAAGTCACGCATGACAGCTTGACGTGCGTCATGCCGCCGCACGTCGCTGTCAAGCTGTTGTGCGTGACTTGGTAATATAAACTTCAAACACTGTGATAATAAGATTTAATTTTGTTTAAAGATTGTAAAATCCGGGCCGATGCCGTCCGTTTGGTGGGGTTGGACCTTTATTCAATTTTTTATACCATTAGGTGGCAGACAAGCAAACGGCCTACCTGATGGGAAGTGGTCACCATGATCTATGGGCGTATGCGTTACACTCGTGCTGACAACCCTGAAGAAACCTACTTGAAGAACCCCATATTGTAGTCGCTTGGAAAAACCATGACAGAGAGTTTATTCCACAGTTTAAAGTTATCTCTGCCTACCCTTATGGCGATAGTATAATATGTATGTATGGCTATTCATCATCCTCTTATCTCCTCCCAAGTTTATTTGAGGTCGGCACAACATGTGACTTTTCCATTCACCTATAGTTGCAGTCATGTCAACAACATCTTTCAATTCAATTCAATTTTTTGGTGTGGCAAGCTATGCCGAAGACGTCGACAAATTTTGCCATTAACAGAAGTGCGATGGAGTTGAGTCACTTAAAAGGCCGCAGTGAATTTGGCAATTTTGTCATTGGGTCTAATTTGACTGATTGTGAGCAAAAACAACATCTTAACTCCCTTCTTAACCATATCATCTTTCACGCAATCCATCCACCTTTTAAGTCTTCCCTACCCTTTTTTTTTATCGTGCGAAAAATCCTCACGGATACCCTCCACCGGAGCCGGTGGAGGAGGTTATGTCGGACTTGAACCGACTAAAACGCACGCCATCGGTGGGCCGTTGGTTGCCGCAGGTGTGGTAGTCGTAGACATATCTCTCACACCGCAGCCGACCCAGGGGGTCTTCCTCTACCCTTGTAGCCATCCAAGTCCATAGTTAATGCCTTCCTTGCGACATTACTTTCATCCCTACGCATCATACAATATGTCCGAAGCGCTATGACTATTATAATCTTTTTCTTCTTTCGTATCAATGATCCTTTTTAGGGTTCCGTAGCCAAATGGCAAAAAACGGAACCCTTATAGATTCGTCATGTCTGTCCGTCCGTCTGTCTGTCTGTCCGTCCGTATGTCACAGCCACTTTTCTCCGAAACTATAAGGCCAAGGCCATTGAAACTTGGTAAGTAGATGTATTCTGTGAACCGCATTAAGAATTTCACACAAAAATAGAAAAAAAAGCATTACATTTTGGGGGTCCCCATACTTAGAACTGAAACTCAAAATTTTTTTTTTCATCAAACCCATACGTGTGCTGTATCTATAGATAGGTCTTTAAAAATGATATTGAGGTTTCTAACATATTTTTTTTCTAAACTGAATAGTTTGCGCGAGAGACACTTCCAAAGTGGAAAAAAGTGTGTGTGTGTGTCCCTCTAACTTCTAAAATAAGAGAATGATAAATCTAAAAAAAATATATGATGTAAATTGCCATGCAAACTTCCACAAAAAATTGGTTCGAACGAGATTCAGTCAGTAGTTTTTTTTAATACGTCATAAACCGCAATTTTCGCCTTTGCTACTACGGAACCCTTCATGGGCGAGTCCGACTCGCACTTTGCCGGTTTTATTTTTGCCATCACGACCGCGCTGTCAGTGGTTTTCTTAAGATCTTCTTTAGTGCAGGAGGTAGGACATAACACGAAACCAAATGCGGCATGGATTGCACGGGGGTTCCACAGTCACTTGCGATCAAAACCGGGTCTCGCATTCCCCACCTGCATAGATTTTGTCTCGACCGGCCGACTAGTGTACGTAGACAATTCAGAGACCTCCATACCGGCCATGGGAGGTTCTGTCCGGGAGGTAATTTTTCCTGGGGAGGCAGGAAGTTAGAAGGTTTCTCTTCCCATTTCTCGCCGCAACAGGGTCATTCTCGCCATAGCGGTGTCTTCGTGTGTGGCTTTCGTGGTTTGCATGAAGCTTTTACGGCTATTATAATACCTTAAAGTTAAGACAAGTAGTAGGATAGAGCTATTAGAAGCATCTTATCGTTAACTGTATGTAATTGAGTCTTCCTCCAAACATGGCGTGCGTCAAGACTATCTATGTTTTCACACATAGCGCTCATTATTATCTATCTAAGGACTTCGACGAGATTTTCCTCTTGGCACTCCAACTGTTACCTACTCTTGCCACAGTAAAACAACATACATACATATACTATTATATAATTGTAAAGTGGTCGTGTCTGTACATTGGAAATATTTAAAAAAAATACTTGGATTATGTTATGTTAACGATACTGAACACGAAAATATTTTTTTTGAATTTCCTATCTTTATCGTTAACCGAGATGCACGCGGGCGGAAGGCTAGTACATACATACAATCACGCCTATATCCCCGGAGAGTTAGGCAGAGGTGAATTAACACCCACATTTCATCAATTATTGTATTAGGTCCCACGTAATAGGGGGTGAGCCTATTGCCGTATTCCGGGCACTATTGTAGGCTCGAGCCATGTATAGGCTGAGTCTGGGCTGTATATATCTGTCTGATGTTAAACAGCCCTATCCCTTAGTCGCCTTATACGACACCGCAAGGGAGGAGGTGGGGTGGCTCAAATTCTACTCTGCCGGGAACCACAGTAAAACAAGCTACTGTGAATTATAAGTAAGGTCGGCAGCGCGAGTGTGTCGCCCCAGGCCACGGTATCCGCTTTCCATTAGATGGGCCGTGTGCTTGTCTCCCACCAAGTTCATCCTGACACATTGCGACCGGAAACGGTGCGCACTGCGCAGTATGAAAAAAACTTCATCCCACGCACTCTCAAGTTGTGGAATGAACTCCCACCCTGCTGTGGTTTTCAAAGCGACTACAATATGGGGTTCTTCAAGAAGGGCGTTAGGTTTCTTCAAATGGCAAGAATTAAATAATATCAATACATACTATAAAGGCCAAATACGAATAAACCATACCATATTAATACTTTTTTACTTAATCCAAACTAATGTCAACCTTAAATTAATACCAATAAGATTACCGTTACTTTAAAATATACGTTATAACTAGTGTCACACGATGGTTCGTTTCCCACATGCGCAGGAGTTGATTTTTTACCCGATTTACATAAATATTAGGAGTGCAACTAATACTTACTCGCTTACACTTAAAAGGTTAATTATGTGTAGATTAGCTTGAGATGAAGAATTTATGTATCTGATGCCTTTGTTCCTAAACAGGAGAGGTGTATTTAATTATGATACTAGCTATACCCGCGGCTCTGCCTGCGTTTTCTGGTCAAATCTCCGGTTCTACTCAACCGGTTGCGATCAAACATACGTAATATTTTGAATACATACATACATACATACATGCAATCACGCCTTTATCCCCGGAGGGTTAGGCAGAGGTGAATTAACACCCACATTTCATCAATCATTGTATTAGGTCCCACGTAATAGGGGGTGAGCCTATTGCCGTATCACTAGATATTATAAAACAAAGTCGCTGTATGCTTAAATCTTCAAAACTACGCAACGGATTTTGAAGCGGTTTTTTTTAATAGATAGAGTGATTCAAGAGGAAGGTTTATATGTATAATACATGCATAATATTGTAGAGAAACACTGATAAATTTAGAGATATGCAGCGGGAACGGGATCAGAAAATATGGCGGTACGAAGTTCGCCGGGTCAGCTAGTTCTTTATATATCTGTCTGATGTTAAACAGCCCTATCCCTTAGTCGCCTTGTACGACACCGCATGTGAGGAGATGCGGTGGCCCAAATTCTACTGACTATGACCAAGAACTTACTAACAAAAAAAAATCGCATCGAAATCCGTTCCATCGAATTTCTATTCTATAATAGGTACGCCACGACTGGCCACTTGTCTAGGGGGCCAGTAGTTTTTGCGTCCAATCAATCAATTACCCTATCGCAGTCCACTGCTGGACATAGGCCTCCCCTATATTGGGAGTCTATGGCCTCCTGTTGCCACGCTGGTCAGACGGGTTGGTTTTATTTCGAGTTTTCCTTCTCTCGCAGTGATATCGTCTGCGTATTGTTCCGTTAGTTTTTTTGCGTCAATCGCGGACAAATAGACCAGAATTTAAAAAAAAATGAAGATCAGAAGTGAAGTGTATTTTATATAGGACACGTCAATTTGACTTCACCTCGCCTGATGGTAAGCTGAAGGCCAAGTCTCGGAAAAGAGGGTCACCATTAAATACACGTGCCATATTACAATGGTGGCACTCAATTTGAACCTGTAACCTCACGTTTTCTATGCCGAAGTTTTCGCTACTAAGCTACCATTATACCTACTTTTAACTATCGTGAATTTTATTATAATTATATTTTTAATCACTGAGGTTATTTCCGGCACTATTATATTTATAATATAAAGTTGCACCTGGGGTCACTGACCGGTTCTACAATCCTACTGACCTACTATTATTGTATTAAACATGTGAAAGTTTGTTATTCCATCATATGAAACAGCTGGACATATTTCAGTGAATTGAGTCTTAGCCCTGAAATAATAGAAAGGTTTCTTTAACTGTAGTACTGTAAGAGGTAAACTTTAAGAATATTAGTAACCGAAATCCCCACGAATGCCTCCCCAGGCCAGGGGTAAGATATGAACCGACTAAAATCACACGCCTGATCTGTCAGGTGGATCCTAGCAACCTGTGCCACATCTGCACATGGAAAGCTTCTGAAAAACCGGAAGGACACATGAAAAGCTTCTGAAAAACCTTCAATAGGGTCACCTCCACCTGGGTCGGAGATGGCTGTAGGTGGAAACGTCTCCCCCACATTGGGAGAGAGGCGCTGCCGTCTTCAATGCCCAGGGTGCATTGCGTGTAGTTATACAACCAAGCATAGCCAAACGTTGTTGCATTATATCAATTGCCTTAAATTTCAAACCGTTAATTCAGATCATTCTATAACATGTCACTATCAAGCACGTAAAATACATACTATACCAGTAGCGAAGGCTGAAATTTTTCAAAAGGGAAGCCGGTGGGAAAGTTGCGATACAAAAAATGTAAACATTTCTAACACGGCTTCCCTTTGCAGAGCAAGCCGGCAAGAATCGGATTATATGGATCCCTCGCCACTGACCCACAAATATTCACGCCTGTAAATCCCCGAAGGGGTAGGCAGAGGTATATAAACAAAACACCCACATTTCACTATGATTTTCGGTCCCACGTATTACGGAGCCTATTGCCGTTATGTTGGAACCGGGAAACCACGGAACCGTATACTAACTACAATTATTGAACTCGTTCAAACAAAGTAATCCAGTTGAAAAGCAACCGGCATGTTTGCTGAACAAACGTTCAACCCTCCATGTTTGTTTGCACCACGCAAATAAGAGGGATGAAGGTACAACATAGCGGTGGCTACACAATCAAATGGGTAGGCAGTTTAAATAATCATTTAAAAAACTTCCACTGCTGGACTAGTTTTTTTTTTTACACCACTTAGGTGGCAGACAAACACACGGCCCACCTGATGGGAAGTGATCACCGTGGCCTATGGACGTATGCAACACCAGGGGCGTCACACTCGCGCTGCCGACCCTGAAGAAATCTAATGCCCTTCTTGAAGAACCCCATATTGTAGTCGCTTGGGAAAACCGTTTAAAAAGTTTTAACTAACAGAGGAAAAGTTTAAGTAAATAAATATTGTAGGACATTCTACACAACGCTATCTAGACCTAAAGTAAGTCTAGCTTAACAAGCGTGTGTTATGGGTTCTAGAATGCGGATATACTACATATACATAGACATTTTTTTTGTAAAAATACATTTATACATAGACCAATGCAAATGTATACTTATCTATACGTACAAATATTTGCACTGAGTGGGAATCGAACTCGCTACCTCCGACGTCCAATAGAGAGATCGTCAAGAGTCATGAAAAGTCAGTGAATAATAATAATAATAGTCACGTTTCGGTAGTATGATGGCCAGGATTCGAACCTGGGACCACTTGATCGTAATGCCATCTAGTATTTTGTAAGTAGCGAATGAGTGGAATCGTCGTTATTGCAAGTTTTTTTGTGTACGTTACCCCAGCAAGAAAGTACCTCGTAGAGTGACATGAGTGGCACGTATAATTAGAGCGTTATATGCTATACATGTGCGCCGCATAAAAAAATTTGTGCGTGTTGTAGTTTTGGAAATAAACGGAGAAAATGATTTCTGCTGCGGTAACGTTGTTCCAGCAAGAAAATTCTGAACGAATAATCGGAGAGAGAAATATTATGCATGGGCAGAGAGCTTATATTTGTGCTATGATGTGCGCCGAAAATGAAATTTGTGCCTCTTCAGGTTTTCGAGAAATTGCATTTCTTGCTGGAGTAACGTTTCGCATAATCGTGTATCTCTGAAACCATTCTATGTGCGGCTGTGTAGTAAAAATATACGAGAATCTCTTAATTTGTGCTTATTTCTGGCAGAATTAGATTTTACAAAACATTTATAGTTTTCAAGTATTTTCGCTTTGTTGAAAATAAAATAAACCTTCGCTGCGCCTACATGATAAAACTTATGAGCTCGCTGAAAACTTTATTCGGTCCTCCTTGGCGTGTATAATAACCATAAATGATTTCAAACGCGTGCATTCACTCGTTATTGAATAATATTACTAAAAGCCAAACCGACGGCACCTTAACTTTGAAGTCGCCGCACAAGAAAACGGCCCAAGCTAAGATCTGTGGGTGTAAGCTAATAAATAGAGCGTCTAGTCAATTAACTTATTGCAAAATATCAGCTTGAAATGTTTCGCATTTAAATTGTTATAAATATAATACTAAACGTATAAGCCACGACTGATTATCCGACCAAATTAGAATGACTACAAAAAAGCGACGGAATAGTACAAATTGATGACCTTCTTAACTTTGTTTACGAACTGGTTGTAAAGTGTTGTTCATGAGTACACTTACGTAGAAAATAACTAACTCAAAGAATAAATTTACTATTGAATAATCTGAATGTTAGTTTTTTGACTTTGCACATTACTAAGTACAAGTACATTCAGTATATTTGTTGATTTTAGTCTTATTAAATACTAACTACTTCGTTTTTTTTAATACTATTAGTACTACTTAGGTCGCAGACAAGCACATGGCCCACCTGATGGAAAGTGGTAACAATTAATATGCACAAAAATCAATGTGCACTAAAAGTCGAAAATAATTGCGTATTCGTAATTAATTATTCTACAACTTAATAATCAACTTAGTTTTCCTACTTATCAATATAATATTTTTTAGAGTTATCTTAAGTAAAATGAAATGAAAAAGATATTTGACTACTTATAAGTAAATCAAATTTTTATTAAATAGATAACGAATTTAATAATTGAACAATAAATAAATCTGTCTTTTATAAATGAAAAAAATAATTAGGATAATATAATTAGTTACAATAATTGTTATTTTTGGAGTCGGTATCAGCCAAGGTAGGTTCGTAACTGTATACATACATAGTTACAGGTGATCGCTTTAACGCGTTAAATGTTGTTAGTTTTGTTTAAATTAGGTAATTGTTTTTATTTTGGTTTGGTTCTGCTCAATATGTAACAATAATTTACACCTACAGACAGTACCCGATTTTGATAAAAAGGTGATTGAACATTTTATTTCAAAAAAATGTCCTCGTATTTAATGTAAGTATAAAAAATCAACATAATCCTGTAAATTGCTGTTGTATTGCAATTTCTTATCTTAATAAGTAGGTGCATACCTTTTGAGCAAGTAAAGCGCACCACCGGTTTGATGACCCACCAGCCGCAAACACAAATAGTTAAATCAAATTATTTGTGTACCTAATCAGTGGATTAGGTACACAAATAATTTGATTTAACTATTTGTGTTTTCTTATTTTGGGTAATTGACCTGTGATTTGATGTTATAATATAAGAATGAAGATAATAATTTATATATCAAAAATGTGTGTCATTTGATATGGTCATGACTTTAATTTAAAGTATATTTGAATTAGCTTCCAAAACTAAATCACACAGTTGCCAATAAACGTTTGAACGCGACTGTTCGGACAACAGCTTATGATAAAGACGTTAAAAAAGAAGGTCATCGATATGTACTATTCCGTCGCTTTTTGTAGTCATTTTAATTTGGTTGGATAATCAGTCATTGCTTATACGTTTAGTATTATATTTATAACAATTTAAATGTGAAACATTTCAAGCTGATATTTTGCAATAAGTTAATTGACTGGACGCTCTATTTATTAGCTTACACCCACAGATCTTAGCTTGGGCCGTTTTCTTGTGCGGCGACCTCAAAGTTGAGGTGCCGTCGGTTTGGCTTTTAGTAATATTATTCAATAACGAGTGAATGCACGCGTTTGAAATTATTTATGGTTATTATACACGCCAAGGAGGACCGAATAAAGTTTTCAGCGAGCTCATAAGTTTTATCATGTAGGCGCAGCGACGGTTTATTTTATTTTCAAAAAAGCGAAAATACTTGAAAACTATAAATGTTTTGTAAAATCTAATTCTGCCAGAAATAAGCACAAATTAAGAGATTCTCGTATATGTTTACTACACAGCGGCACATAGAATGGTTTCAGAGATACACGATTATGCGAAACGTTACTCCAGCAAGAAATGCAATTTCTCGAAAACCTGAAGAGGCACAAATTTCATTTTCGGTGCACATCATAGCACAAATATAAGCTCTCTGCCCATGCATAATATTTCTCTCTCCGATGATTCGTTCAGAATTTTCTTGCTGGAACAACGTTACCGCAGCAGAAATCATTTTCTCCGTTTTTTTCCAAAACTACAACACGCACAATTTTTTTTATGCGGCGCACATGTATAGTATATAACGCTCTAATTATACGTGCCACTCATGTCACTCTACGAGGTACTTTCTTGCTGGGGTAACGTACACAGTTTTTTTATAAGTCATCATACCCTGTTCATACTAGGCTACCCCATCTACTGAATGTTGACCCACCTCTCAAATACTTGTTTTCAAATATCTCCCTACATTTCATCTATTTTTTGTATCTGTCAACCCTAATCGTCGAGTACAGTGAAGCACAAAAGTGCGTAGCGCTAAATTCTATCGATTAATCATATTAGATGCGGAACTGTGCACTCAGAGGGTGGTATTCATAGTCTGGTCCATCGACCAATCGGACAGAGGGCCGATTCGACTAATAAAAATCTGTTCAAAATTAAGTCTTGATGTGTCAAATTCAAATTAAATGTCATAAACGGTATTTTCGTGTTCTTTCTTGAAATCAATAATTGTATATTTTTGATTTCAAGAAAGAACAATGATATTGTGATCGTTTTTAAAATTAAATTGAGTTTTGTACATTATGAGAATTTTTGACATTTGGGAAAATTACCGAGACTGAATTTTGAACATCTTTTTATTAGGAGATTTGGCGTTCAGGGCTACTTTTA
The DNA here is from genome assembly GCA_914767945.1 of Eilema depressum. NCBI lineage: Eukaryota > Metazoa > Arthropoda > Insecta > Lepidoptera > Erebidae > Eilema > Eilema depressum. Next base: position 743,547 of record OU612040.1, read on the forward strand.
ATTGAAATTTTATTACAGTTTCATACTCAGTCCCAAAAACGGTGTTGTGCATTCGTTATAAATATTTTGAATCTTTTAATTATTTGGACTAGTGTGAAAAAAACAGCTTAATATATTCTTTATGAAAATAGCCCCCTTATATTACAAAACAAAAAACGTTTAACTGTTTTAATTACTCATTAAATTAGAAGCTTATTCACGAAGCTGCGTCATACATGTAATTAACATAAAAACTGTCTTGCCGTTCAGACAATCTTTAGAAAAGCGAGTTAAAAATTTAATCTTTTTGTTACATATTTTATCCAAATAAAGTTGATCCTTGTAAGTAGGTAGTATTTTCACTTCAACTATATTATTTTAGATTTATAAAATTAACCCTACGTGTTTAATGCCAATTTATGATGTTACTGACTATGAATACAGCTCAGCACAACCCTCTGTAGTCAGTCAGTGGACAATATTCGAAACATTAACGACAAATGCACGCTCTTGGACCACATTAAAACATAGAGACAGAAGTACAACTTTATTTGCAAAATATTTTTGGTATAAATTTATTATGCTAATTTTCGGGCTATAATATTTTTTATGATTGGTATCACACGGCAGTTGTTTCAATAAAAACCGTATAAACTATAGTGAAAGAAGGAGAAGGTAAATGAACCCGGTGCTCCCGAGGTGAGAGCCTTGGTTGCGACGTGTGTGTTCGCGCAGCGGAATGTTGTTGAATTTAAAGATTTTAATTATGCAGATATTTAGCACATGACGTCGTGTAAATGCTTATGGTAAAAAAAAAATTGTGCATGCAGCCATTGTGGAGAAATTCGCTAAAAACAGATTCCGCTGGGCGTACGTTGTCCTGGCGGCACTTTTTTTGAATTCATGGACTTAGAAGAAAAAAAATGTGTCCAAAAATTAGCGTGTATTTGCGTGTAATTGTGTATGTATGAATAAAATTAATGAATGCATAAACTTCGGAGAAATTCAAGTTTCCGCCACGCGAACGTTTGGCCATTAGCTAGTTTTCATATAAAGCGCTTATATAGAGAGCTGTAGATTTTTACATACGTTGTTTTGAATTTGCTTATATTTGTTTAATAAAAAGATTTAGAAAAAATCGAAGGGTTTAACAGATAAAAATATAAACGTAAAATACGCTTATTAGGTCTTAGTTCGTAAAGTATGCACTTTGGGGTCTAGATTTTTACGTTTATACAAACCTTGTAAGTGTCTGCAACATGTTGCCAAGTATCAATGATGTTCCGCTAGTAATTAAAGAGCAATAGGACAATTTACCATGTATAGACCACTGTTTACAAAGCAGTCAAATATCACGACGTTCTAAAGGAATTGCATAGTAAAATATATTCCAATAATTAGCTTACTGATTCAACTATTCACATGCAAAATTTCATCTCATTATATTCAGTAATTAAAGATAAACAATGAAAATACTGACAAAGCATCGAAACCCTACATAACCCGACCAAGTTCGGATGGCTACAAAAAAGCGGCCGTACCATATATCTAAGTAACGTTCTTAACCTTCCAGTATAGTATTCATTAATATGGTACAGTTGCGTACACAAGCGTTAGGAAAAATAAAACAATAAATTGCATTTCTTGAATGAAAAATATTTTTTTATTAATAACGCCACTATCTACGATAAAAATAAATCTTCAATTAACAAGTAGGTGGATACTTCTAATGAAATATCCGTCTACAATTTATTTCTCGCCACCTGTTACGTAGAAACCCAAAAATTGGCAAAATGTGGAAACGTAGAAACGTAGAAACCCAAAAATTGGCAAATTATCTATTTTTTCTCTCTAGCTTAATATTTTTGATCAATTCATATCTACTATACTTAGACTATTTAACCAAAGGTCTAGCCTTAAGCGTACCGCTTCGAACAAAATAATTCTGCATATTTTGGTGGGGTGCACGGGAACACGCTCACATACATAAGTCACTGCCGTACCAGTAGGTACAACGCTAACATCATATACTGAGACTGACGCAAGTCTCAAGCGCTTACTTAAATAAAGTACCTACCGCCTACGTAAATAGTACTTACTAATCTTAGTCAAATACAATTAAAAAAGTAGGTGTAGAAAAAATAATCTAAATAAATCTTTTTATTAAACAAATATAAGCAAATTCAAAACAACGTATGTAAAAATCTACAGCTCTCTATATAAGCGCTTTATATGAAAACTAGCTAATGGCCAAACGTTCGCGTGGCGGAAACTTGAATTTCTCCGAAGTTTATGCATTCATTAATTTTATTCATACATACACAATTACACGCAAATACACGCTAATTTTTGGACACATTTTTTTTCTTCTAAGTCCATGAATTCAAAAAAAGTGCCGCCAGGACAACGTACGCCCAGCGGAATCTGTTTTTAGCGAATTTCTCCACAATGGCTGCATGCACAAAAAGCATTTACACGACGTCATGTGCTAAATATCTGCATAATTAAAATCTTTAAATTCAACAACATTCCGCTGCGCGAACACACACGGTTGCGACGAGGTCTAAAGCGAATTGAAATTATTTTACGCTCGCAGTGTCTCCCCGTGACCATGGCTGCTGATAAGAAACTGAAATGTCGTGAAAAGTAGGTAGAAAAGCTATGAAATTAGTTAAAATTTGTTAATCAGCGATTAAATTCAGTACAAAAAAATATTTGACACACGATCATTAATTTTATTTTAACTCGCATAACTAAAGTTTATAATTATGTTGTTTGACATAATTTATTTACAATATGGAAATTAAGCCACGTCACAGTTAGACTGGTAAAAGCGGACTCTAAAGAAGGCCTCGAATGCGGCCGGGATTAAGGCAAGGAGAATAATGATAATATTTTATTTTTGTTTGCCATATCCATGGCCAAGACTATGTCAATCTAAAACCATACATTCTAACTTGCCAGTTCATTTATACTTAGTTGGACTTCTGCAGTTGTTCTGTGGCCGCGCGTTGCATGACATATTGTTGGTAACGCACTTGAAACGTGCACGCGACCAGTGATTCGCGAGCGTTTGAATTATTATTATGGGCTTAAAGTTTCAGCCAACTACGCTGTGCGAGTTGGGGAAAATATTTGAATTACTATTATTAGTAACAGTTCAACGGGGTTGGGAAGTCAGATAGTGGTTGCTCTAGTAAAAGTCAAGAAACCAATCCCTACTAATATTATAAATGCGAAAGTAACTCTGTCTGTCTGTCTGTCTGTCTCGCTTTTACGACTAAACCGCTGAACCGATTTTGATGAAATTTGGTATAGCGGTAGATTAGACCTTGAGAAAGGACATAGGCTATGTTTGGTCGCGATAACCGACATCCACGCGGGCGGAGCCGCGGGCAAAAGCTAGTAGATAATAAGGTGAGTCTCTGAAAGGGTACGCGGAGGTGTATTATACCCACATTTCGCCAAATATGAACACACGTAATAGAGAGCCTATTGTCATCAAGCGGTCACTTTGTCATGATGTATTTACTGTCGGATGGAAAACAGCCCTATCCTTTAGTCGCCTTCTAAGACACCCACAGGAAGAGATGGGGTGACCCTATTCTACTCCACCAGGAACCAACACCTCTCCTATCTTCTTCATCCTAGCGTTAATCCCAGTCGCATCCGAAGATTTCACCTCGGAGTAATGATACTGGGTAATATCGAAGCATTGCATCTAGACCAGTTGTTAGACTTTTTTTAGGGCTTCAACTACCCGTAACGACTGTCATAGGTGTTCGTATGACAATCGGGACCGACGGCTTAACGTGCTCTCCGAGGCACAACCAGACCAATGCAAATACACGTATTCATGCATACAAATATTTGCACTGAGCGGGGACCGAACCTGCGCCTCCTGCAGGCAGCCAACACCTCCTATAAAAGCCAAAATATATCAGATCATGGAAAGTAAAAATAGAAGTACGGATCTCTTATCCAAATTACAATAGAAAAATGACACAAACATACTAATATTTGCACTGCACGGGCATCGAACCCGCTACCGTCCACGCCGACAAAAACGTGTACATACTAATGTCCCATCGTTATCAAGTGTCCGTCAATTAAAAAAATAGTATGCTACACAAATTTTCCGGCAGGTGCCACAGATACAAATCACGGTTCATTCGGGTGAAAGCCACGTACCTGGCCACATTACACAGATAACAGGTTACAATTAATGAAGCCACGCCAGGGAAGTACCCACAGCTTCCGGATGATCGCAGATAAAACAAATTTTTATCGTAAAGAATGCATTAGGAGATGATTTTTTTTTCCTCTCGTAATGCCGACACGATTGAGTCGGGAATGACTTGATTTTTAGTTTGAGAGTTTGAAATTCTTGATGGATTCAGATATCTGCATAACTAAAATCCTGGATAGTTAGAGGGAAGAAGCATAGCTCGAGTGATATTCGATGCCCGTTCAGTGCAAATAGTGTGTGCATGAATATCAGTGGTGAAAATTTTCAAAAGTATATGTTCCCGGAGGTGAATAGGGTAGACAGAGCTCCCTGGAGAGGTTTTTGCTGTCAGTGGGAAAAACCAAAGGCTTGTCCTACTTATTTTCTGCGCTGACGGCACAGAATTTTCTGTTCTTACAGGGTCGGCAGCACGAGTTTGACTCCCCTGGTGTTACTCACGTCCATAGGCGACGGTAACCACTTTCCATCAGGTGGGCCGTGTGCTTATCTGCGACCTAAGTAGTATAAAAAAAATGTATTTGCATTAGTTTGAGTGTTTCTATGTCCTAAGCTATGTATGAAATGTGTATGTTTTACGGTTTAAAGTAGGTAGAGTACGATCAGAGAAAGGATAAAACTCCCGGGTCCCGGGTATGTTTTTGGAACAGAATCACATGGGTGTACCCAAAGTTGAAAAATCAACATAAACGATATTTTTTATCCATCTGGCCACTCAAAAACCCTTGATAACCTGACAATTGTCGATGAGCAATTAAAAAAATAACCACTCAATATATGATAAGCCACCCCTCAAATCCAATTTCATCCCTTAGATATGAATCTGTGCCATGAATCATCCCTATAGTTTCACGGTGGGTAGGCACAGAGAAAGAATTTTGGTCTATATTGTTTTTTTTTTCATTAGATTACGTTAGGGATGGGGTGTATACTACATAAAATATTGTAGACATTATTGAGGAGTGGACCCTTACATTACATTTTTGTGAAATACGTCAAAAATTTGATAATAAAATAGATAGAACATATATGAATAATGGATTTATTATAGGAAAAGTGAAATGGGGCGAAAAAATAATAACGAATTCAAATTGTTTTCGAAATGTAAGAGGAATGAAATGTAGGGCGAATAAGGATTTCTGTGTTCGAGGCGAATTTGAAAGGGCGGAAGAAATGCGACAGTAGATAGGTAACGCTGCAATCGGATAATAGGAAGCAAGTTTTTAAAGAATTTGCGAATTTAAAGAAGAAGCGCGCGAACCTGCTTTTTTATACTACTTAGGACGCAGACAAGTACATGGCCCTCCTGATTGTAAGAGGTTACCGTGGCCTATGGGCAAGTGCAACACCAGGGGAGTCACACTCGTGCTGTCGACCCTGTAAGAACAGAGATATTCTGTACCGCCAGCGCAAAAGATAAGTAGGTCAAAGCCTTTAGTTTTCCCACTGACAGTACAAATTCTCTTCAGTGAGCTCTGGCTACCCTACTCACCACAGGAAACACACCACAAGGTTATTAAGCCGCGGTCTTCTGTAGGGCGGAGGTACTTCCCCAGTCGGACTGCTCGATTGGGACGGATATACCGTCGTATTTGCTAGTCTTTTGTATAAAAATGTTTGTTCGCTTCTAAACTTCAAAAAGTTCAGCATCGATTGAGCTCAAATTATGACACTATACATTACCAACCTCCTTCAATGAGGCTTTTATCTATTTTCCGTGTTGGTAGATAGCGCTAGAATCGAGTTATGTAGTTTATTGTATTTTTTTTTTATAAAAAACACGTCAATATAACTTCACCTTACCTATGGTCTTTACCACCAGTTTGGAGGCAAAGTCTCAAGAAAGAAGGTCACCATTCACCATTATAGACATCAACAATGTTACAATGGTGGCCCTCAGCTTGACCTCATCAGATGCTTTTTCACGCCCCGCTTAAAGGGCCCGGGACTGTAGGAAGAAGGAAATACCCGGGCAAATAATATTATAAAATATGGTACGACCACCAACAGTGATGTATAAACACCATACTAGCAATAGTCTCGACCGCTTCCGAAGCTCGCGCTTTGAAGTCCAGAGTTCGTTTCCCGATTTCCATAATTGATTTATCTTATCTTAATTTGGTTCATTGTTAATCAGCAGATGTACTCGCTAGCTGACTTTGGTATGACTCGCTCCAAGGTGGGATCTGTCCCGTTACAAATTCATAATACATTACCACCTCACCTAGAAGCCGTGGCACATTTTTTCGTTTGTAATGAATTTTTAAAGGAATTTCTATGCTAATTTTTTCCATAGATTAAGATCGGAAGAAGTCAATATTCAAGACTGGATTGAACCCGCGACCTGGTCCTTTAAGGAGCAATGCTCTTACCAACAGAGCTACATGGACACGCCATAGATGATCGAAATTGAAATTCAAAAACACAATGTTCGATTACTCCGCCCAATCATGTAGATATCTGTTCATGGGTGTCCTGTGTTTTAAAATTCTTAACTTCGGGTAGAGCAGATCAGGGTAGGTTAAGCGCCCCACTTATTCCTCCTCCCAGGGTACGCTCATGGCTCAGTTGGTTAGCATTCCCCCTATAAGGGACTGGGTTCAAGTCCCGTCATGGATGTTCACTATATCCGATCTAAATCCATAATAAAAACATTTTTTATCATTCTAAACAGCTTGTCTAATATACATAGATGATTGAAATTTTATTAGCGTCGTCGCTAGGTTTCATAATAACAAGATTTAAGAGCATTTTAATCCACTGTAAGATAACTTGTCAAGAAGCACAGCTGCTTGTAGGGCAGTTTGCTGTTTGCTTGCTGCTTTGGTGTATGGCCTCCCTCCCTTAGTGTTAGACATAGGCCTCTCTACGTGCTTCTTATCATATAGGTAGATACTGTTAACTCCCAATTCGCTCCCGCTACTTATAAAAGTGCATCACCAAATTAATATGACATGCGGACAATTGTTTAATCTGACAAATAGACCGCGGCACGCGTCCGACGCGCGCCGCTTTAAGTGTGCGTATGTCGTGGTATTATTATATCTAGTGGAGGGTAGTTGAACATATTTCGTCGTGTTCACACTTATAGGTGTTTAGGTTAGTAAATGTTCCCACAATTTGATTTGGTACACCCTTGTTAATAATCTAGTTAGGAGCGTAATGTGTTGGTTGATAGGAAAACAAAAATAACCGGCCAAGTGTGAAACGAGTCGTGTACGAAGAGTTCCGTACCATTCTGTTAAAAACAGACAGACAGACGATGAAGTCTAGGGTCCATTTGCACTCTTAGGGTCAGGATTGTCAGGAACCCTTAAAATATGCGAAGTTCTATGAGAGTAAAAACGAAACCTTATTACAAGACTTCTGTCTGCCTGTCTGTCTATCAGGCTGTATTTCATAAACCGTGATAGTTACACAGTTGAATTTTTTTACAGATGATGTATTTCTGTTACCGCTATAACAACAAATACTGAAAACAAAAAAAATAGGCCAATTAATAACAGAACAATGCTATTGGAACTAATTTGACTAGCTCTTGACTAAATTTTCTTGTACCAATACATGCTAAAATAGCTTTTGCCCGCGGCTCCGCCCGCGTGGATGTCGGTTATCGCGACCAAACATAGCCTATGTCCTTTCTCAAGGTCTAAATTACCCCAATACCAAATTTCATCAAAATCGGTTCAGTGGTTTAGGCGTGAAAGCGTAACAGACAGACAGACAGACAGAGTTACTTTCGCATTTATAATTATTAGTATGGATTAACTTAAAATTAATTAATAACGGACATTTCCGTCTTCCCGTGGAACATTATGCCCCCGAACGGGTCCGAACACACATAATAATTATGTCCCAATCTAGTTAAACTCGTATACGTGGCCGAATTACCATAACATTCCCATTCGAATCTGGCGCAGTATTCTACTTGACAACGAGTTTCAAACGCATTCGTAACGTGCGTAGACGGTGAATTTCAATTGGCTAACATGAGATCCGATTCTCAGCACTCCATGGATTCACCGTGCGGTCGCCGGGTCCATAGCGTGATACAGAGAGGAACACCGTGACGGCGACTGGGACTTGCGACCCAGATGTAGGTTTAGGGTGGCCACCTTGTGATGCATCAGCGCTCACCTCCACCGTCAGTAGTGTTCCCCCCCCTACCTATCCAAATTTGGTAAGATCCTATCAATGCCGCTTTTGATATTCGATTTAGTAAAGAGCTTTCTGAAGCTCTTGGCAATCCGAGGTCTTTAAGTAAGTTGTACAGGGATTTAGCTGGAATTCCCCTTGCTCCTACTTCTACGGCGTAGAGTTTAACCACGTAGCCGTTCTTGGTTAACTCGTTAGTCAAGTCAAAGTATTTAGAATAGAATAGAATAGAATAGAAATAGAATAGAAACGTTTATTTCCAAGAATATGGTTATTACAGGTATTCAATTTTTCATGGTCTGCATATTCTGCCAAGTGTGGCGTGCAAATATTTGACAAATAAATTAAACATTGTTTAATCCGGCAATTTAAGATTAATAACATTTAAAATATAATAAGTCACACATTATATAATAGTCAGTATAATAATGAGTCAATTTAAGGTCTGGAATTATTTTTGATATCTACATAGAAAATTACAATATATCTATTAAGAAGTATGTCAAGGGTTACATTGTCAATTTATTACTTAATTTAAATATATTCTATAGACCTGATCAATTATTTTGTCTTGAAGATATTCCTTAATATTATAATAAACTTTTTCTTGTAGAAGCTTGCATAATTCCCTACGAAATTTTTTACAAGGTAACTTTTTTAAATTTTCTGGCAGGTGGTTATATAATTGTATGGCCATACAGTATGAGTTTCGTTTATATAATTCTAGGTTAATGTGTGGTATTTGCAGACGATCTTTATGTCTGGTTCGGCTACCTTCTTTATCTCCTAATTTTTTAAAAAGTAAGGAATTATTCCTTACAAAGACACATATTTCTAATATATACATGCATGGCAATGAGAGAATTTGGTGTTTTTTAAATAGAGGTTTACAGCTGTCGAGGTGGTCGCATTTGAACATTGCTCTGATGCATTTCTTTTGGGCAACAAATAATTTATCAAAGTCTACAGAATTGCCCCAGACTATGATGCCGTATCGTAACAGGGAGGATACATAGGCATGGTAAGTCATGATTGCAGCTTTTTCATTCACTGTTTCTCTGACTCTTTTTAGAACAAAGATGAATCGATCAATCTTATTGATCGTTTTTTGTATATGTGGCTTCCAGGTACAATATTTGTCCACAGAGATACCCAAAAATACACACTCTTCAACATTATTTAAGAGCTGTTCATTGTGTGCTATTTCTAGCTTAGGTGTGTTAGCTTTACATGTTTGGAACTGTATAATATTTGTCTTATTGATGTTGATTCTAAGATTGTTTTCTTCTAGCCAGTTTATCGACTTATTAATTGCTATCTTGACCTCAGATTCTAAAGTTTTGAAGTCATTACTTTTAACTATAAGAGTTGTATCATCCGCAAAAAGGATACACTTTTGATCGATTGCGTCAGGAAGATCATTAATGTACAGAAGGAACAAAAAAGGCGAAAGAAGGCCGCCCTGCGGCACCCCGAAGTTGTTTTGTGTATAGGCGGATCTATAGCACTTTTGTTCATTCTGGTCAAATTTAGTAATTTCCACGCATTGAACTCTATTTTCTAAGTAGCTTTTAATCCAGTTATACGCGTTACCCCGCAGTCCGTAGTTATATAGTTTTGACATTAGCGTATCATGATGAACAAAATCAAAAGCCTTCGTCATGTCGAGGAATACACAGGCTAACATGGCTTTGTCATTTATGGCTTCTGTAATTTGTTTGAATAGGGAGAAGCATGCCAATGAAGTGGAGCTATGCTTTTTAAACCCATATTGTTCACTCTTTAAAATGTTACAGCTAGATATGAATTTTTCTATTTTATTGTACATAACTTTTTCAAATATCTTGGCCAATATCGGAATCAAGGTAATTGGTCTATAGTTATTCATATTCTTCTTGTCCCCTTTTTTATGTAAAGGTTTAACTATGGATTTTTTCAGGCGGGATGGAAATTTTCCCTCTACTAATGACAGGTTAATGATGTGCGTGAGTGGGCCAAGAATACTCAAGGCACACTTTTTTATTACTCTTGTACAGAGATCGTCATATCCGGTGGAATAAGTATTATTTAATGATTTGATTATATTATAAATGTCAATTTCATCTACCGGCGTCAAGAATATGCTATTGGAATTATTTGGGATAGAACAACGTCGATTATTAGTATTATTCAAATTTACATTGGTTTGTGATATGAAAAACTGATTAAAAAGTTCACAAATCTGGGAGGGGTCTTCATATAATGTATTATTAAACTTGATGGACTCAATCTCCGATTTGTTGGTTGTATTGTTTGTAGTGTCCTTGATTAGTTCCCACGCGGTTTTACATACGTTTTTTGAGGTAGCAATAAGACGTTGGCTATTAATTTGTTGTGAGGAAAGTATACAGCTTTTTAGAATTTTCGTGTAACGTTCGTATATTGCCTTATTATATTTTTTATTAGATTTATTGAGGTGGTATTTTAGGTATAAAGTTCTTTTTTTTATACAGCATTTCTTTATTCCTTTTGTTAGCCACTTATTTTTCGTTGGTTTGGTGGTGCACTTTACTTTTATGTATGGAAAACACAAATTATAGAAAAGAACAATGGTATCATGAAAGCTATTAAAAGAATCCTCTGTGTTTTCACATTCGACGATTTCAGAAAAGGTGAGGGCCGACAAATAACTGTTGTATTTATTTATATTCTCTTCACTCAGATCTCTGACATGTTTAAACCAAAATTTGGGCGTCTTGTTATATTTGTTACATGTTTCTAGTTTAACTGTAATCGATTGCGCGGTTTCGTGATCTGAGAGAGAAAGATAGTGAAGGTTTGTGTCAGGCTTATCTATATTGCTGACTATTAGGTCCAAACATCCGCTTTTCCGTGTCGGTAAATGGATATGGTTAGTTAAATTATTATTTTGAAGTATTGAAGTTAGTTCACTAGACTGTTTAGTAGCTTGTAGCATATTAATATTCCAATCACCGCACAATATTACCTTTTTATTTCCTCTTTTGCATATGGTGTTGGTAAGTCGTTCGAGTTCGTCCAGAAATATTTTTGAATCGGATGAAGGTGTCCTATAGATGCATACTATAATGAGATTAAACTTGGCTAACTCAATAGCACAGCACTCAAAGTGGAATGGAGTTGTAAAGATTGGATGGTTAACCTCTTTGAATTCCAAGTTCTTCCTTAGTAAGATGCACGTACCACCTCTGCGTTTGTCTGTTCTAGAGAAGGACGCCACCAGTCTATAGTTATCCAACTTAAGGTTGCTCTCAGCACCTCGTTTGATAAAAGACTCACTTATACATATAATATCGATATCTTTTCCTAAACCTATTAACGCAATTTGTAATAATTCCTGTTTGCTTAACAACCCGGCTATGTTTTGATGAATCAACGTAAATGTTTTATAAATTGTTTTATCGACGAAAAAACTGTTTCTTCGAGGAATTAGAAAACTTAGTGTCGTTAGCGTTGAAATAGGACGTTATCTTTTTTTGTATTACCCTTTTCAATGTGGTTGGTTGTTTATTTGAACTAATATAAGTGTGATTAGTAAATGTGGACAGGTTGTTTATAATTTTCGTTAGCATTTCATTTTCGTAGCGAGAACTATCGATCATGGTATTTAATTTAAGACATAAGCTTTTAAGATACTGTGTATGGGATTCCGAATTATATGTACCGTATAAAGAAAAATAATGTGTGTTGGGTATTTTTAGGTATTTACAATTCTTAAAATTACCTACTATCATTTCTATGTTATTGTTGATCATATTTTCATTGAGATAAGAATTGCGCAGCACACTTGAAATAAATACTGAGTGTTGACGCAGTTTGTATAATATACCGCACAATTCCGATATCAACGAATAAGGGTATTTATCATTTGAACCTAATACTAACATGATAATATCGTGAGGTTGAAGACTTTGTATGAAGTCATCGTTGCAGCTGCTCAAGAGTTGCTTGGTTGTCGCATTTGGTTTGATGAATGATCTAACGTCATACTCGTCGTTCCACCTATCAGATCTCGTTTTAACTAGGGCTTTCCTGAGACCCCTGGCTTGTTGGTCACCAAACACGTATATTTTTTTACTTGTTGTAGACGTCCGTGTTTCACTATTTGTTTCACTAGAAGCAACTTTTAGCGTCTTGGGGGGACTAGTGTCGCCATCTAGCTTTTCTAGTCGGGACGTTGTCTCTTCTTGCGCTTGTTTCCCTTCGTCTTGCGTTAATAATTTAATGTTGGTTTTATGGCCTGGAGAGGTGTTCGAGACCAATTTTAAGCTATCTGTCTGCGGACTTATACCGAAGCTATCAGTGAGGCGACGTTTGATGCTGGACATTCGATTGGATCTTTGTTTTCGTAAAGACGTTATCGGACTTTGACAAAATTGTTTCAGTGTATTAATTTCTTTATTCAGATGGGTAACTTGTTTCTTTAAGTCCATATTTTCTAGAATCATATTGTCGAGCTCGTTTTGTGTGCGTTCAAGATTTAATTTAACACCATCCAATTCACTTTTTAATTCTGATATTATGTTTGAGTTACAGATATCTCTTGATATGTTCAGACTGTTCCCCAAAAGTTCTTCTGAATCGCTGTTGTCCAGTAGAAGGCTTCTATTTAATGATACACAGGATCTAGTTTTGGGGATTTTATGACGTCTTAGCGTGATGTTGCCTGTATCATCCATTTTGTGTTTAGCGCCCTCTGTTGACCAGTAGCTATATAGTAGAGATCACTCGATACGGTAGATCTATGTCAGTATCGCTACTTCTCGATAGATGGCGCAAGGTGTTCCTTTGTTGACGTTTTGAGCAATGAATAAGCAAAATTTGAATGTAATATCTTTATTCAAATAACTTTTAGATCAGAGTTACTCACTTGATTTAAACATTGATGACCTGTGTCACTTGTTGGTGTGAATAGGTATTGTATCTGAGCACTATTATACCATAAAAGTCACTGTTTGCAGATTTTCCTGTTTTAAAATTGAAATCACTTGGCACTTTTGTTCATTGTCGATTTACACCGTTATCCCGTGGTATTCCTGGTAGATAACACTTGTGCTTGAGATTTGTAGCTCGAGTAACTTTTTGTATATAACATTATGTCACATGAACGACTTTGGTAATATTTTTAAAATTTTAAATAGCACGGAGATATTTTCAAGATGTTAGCTAGACTAGCGCCATCTAGCGATATTTGTTTGTCTTTATAGCGTGGTCTTTAGGTATATTAGTTTCCCACGGTACTGTGAGTTCTACAAGCACTGCACGCCTATGCGATCGTGAAAAAAGGAATATGTCGGGTCTGGATGATGAGGCACATATATCCTCCGGTATTTTATAGTGCTTCTCATACGTGTCTACGAGTATTGTCCAGTCAACGGCAGCTATCAAAATTGAATATGGCTTTTGAGGTGATTTCTTTGAGCAGCCTTCCTTTACAAACACAATGTCATTTCTTTGGTTTGTGGTTAATCCTTTTTTCGCTCTAGCTACCGCCAAACTTACAGCCTCACGTATGATTTCTAATACCTTATCATGTCGGCGCGAGTAATGACCCCGGTCTAATAGCGTCCTACAACCCACTAGCAGGTGCCTAGCCGTTCCAGTTGCTTCACCACATGAGTTACATGTTTTATCTGTGGCTTTTCCCCACCTGACTAGATTGCTTTGGTCGGGGAGGGTCAACTGGAATGCATTTAGGTAAAATTTAAGTAAGGCCGGTGACCAGTCGTATATTATGGTACGCCATTTTAAGGCTATGGGAATACAAAATTCACCTAGGGTCAACCATTCGTTTTGCATTTCTAGGTTCATTGCGTGCACCTTATAGGTGTTGTTTTCGTCTGTTTGAAGAAAAGATTTTGTTATTTCTTTATCTGTTTGTTTCTGAATATTCCCTAGACCTACTCTACCAGTCTGCGAGCCTATCATGAATTTTTTATGGAACTGGAGGCGTGATTCGAGCTCCGATGCATTTTTATTTTTTGGAAGGACTTTTACTATTTCGTCTTTAGATTTCGATAAGACGTGCATTTTAGTTACTCTTAGGTGTTTATAGAGTTCTGATGGCTTCTTTAACGTCATTCCAAAATTATTCGCGGATCTATATAGTGCCGACGGGTCGGCCGACTGAGCTAGCCCTAGCCACGACTTCAGTGTCTTTGTGACACTCGCATCTAGTTTTTTGAGGAGGCTCTGGTTTATATCATATATAAGAAACGGCCAGTTAAGACGCGAGGTTAAATAGTTGTCATAGATCCAAGCTTTTTTAACATTACTTATTGGTTGTTGGTCTACCTTTTTTAAATCGATAATGAAACTATCAATTAATTCGTCCAAAGCTGGAGTGCAACCTCTGTTATCAATCTTTCTTCCGAGGAATTTAAAGGGCACGGTTTCAGATATAGTTGAAACGTTTTCCCCGCCTATACTAAGCCCTGGGTCATATGAAGTATACCTGGTACCCCGCCTACCCAGACATAGACAGTAGCATTTGCTAGGTTTTGTTTTCATTCCATCTGTCCATGCACAGAAATCATCCACTCTACGCAGTAGGTCCTGGCACTGCTTTGGGTTGCGAGTCAGTATTGCCAAATCGTCCGCGAATGCGAGGATGGACTCCGTATATTTACCGTTTAGCTTAAACCGATAGCCCCACTTCTTGTCATGTGTGGAAATGTTGTCTATTAAAATATTTATTACTATATTGAAAACTATAGGTGATAAACAGCAACCTTGGAACAAACCGACATTATAATTTAAAGGTTGCGTGTATCCATCTTTGGTATTAATCACAAACTTTAATTTACCATAATAAGAGGATATTATTTCCCAAATGGTGGATGGAAAGTGATACCATTTTAATGCAAACAACATAAGCTCGTGTTGTACTGAGCCAAAAGCGTTTTCTAAGTCTATCCAACAAACTGTTATTTGCTTTTCGTTTGATCTGGCATCTTTTAAACTTTCCGCCAGTAACGAATTGTGTTCTAGACATCCTGAAATTCCGGGTAAGAACCCTTTTTGGTGATTTGGTCTGAAATAGTTATTATTTATCATGAAATTTGCCATTTTAAATTGAAGCCATGAGAAGAAAATTTTTGAAATTGTGTTGGTTAATGCTATTGGTCTAGCGTCTTTTGGACTAGTTACTATTTCTTTCTTTGGAATGAGCACAAAATTAGCTTTACCGAAGGCCGCTGGGACTTCTTTGCTCGACCAGATCCTATTGAATATGCTTAGAAGATGTTTACGTACCGATGGGCATTTTTTATAGATAATGTAAGGTATGCCATCAGGCCCTGGGGCGGTTTTTGTTGGTTTCTTTTTGATTTGTTGTTCTATTTCGTCTAAGCTAGGTGGGTTACAGTCAAATGTAAAATGAGGGCTTACTGGTTTTTGCGCGTTTGGTTTACTGTATGGTTTTTTGTATTTAGGCACCTCATAATTACTTTTATAGTAGCTATGGATCTGATCGTTACTTAGCGGTAGCCTATCCTGCTTTCTGTCGCTAAAAATATTCCTCGAGTATTTAAACGGGTCCTTATCGAACTCTACTTCATGTTTGGCTCTAATAAAATTATTATTTTCATTTATTATTTGAAAAGAAATTCCTTGAATTAATTTCAGTATTGACCTTAAAGCTCTGGCCAGTTGATGACTAAGTTGATTATCGCCCATAGCTTTAGCAAACCGTAGTCGTTTGATAAGGTCCCGCTTTTTTTTCTCATTTTAATTTTGAACGCGTTTTCTCGGTTTTTTCGCGCGTAAGGTAATGATGGTGGGTAATGCTCATGCAGGTATGAGTAAATGCTAACCTGGAAAGATTCTACCTGACTGTTTAGATCCTGCTTTGTTCCGGGATGTTCTAACAGGATGGCTAGGTTTTGGTCGTGGGCTTTCCAGGTGGTCGACTTTAAAGAGGGAATGCTAAGACGGGCCCGGATATTGATGGGCTCCTGGTTTGTGTCACACTCTGGCTCACCATGGGATATATGAGGGTCAACTCTATCCGTGGCAATAGTTGAAGAACTTACAGACGACTGTCTTGCTCCAACACCATCGTGTGATTTTAAGTGCTTCAGAAACCAGGCTCTCTTCTTGTATACTTTCCCGCACGTTGTACATGTTAAGTCCGTATTCTCGCCATTGTCGTTTGCTTTATCCACCGGTGGACAATTCTTTCGCCCCCCCTCTCGGATTGTCCTGGAGGTATTTTTCTTTATTGGTCCGTCGCGTGTGATAGGTATCCGCCTAACGTAGCGCTGCTCTTGAAATAACATGAAACAAGCAACCGCGACCCGCACCCGCGACCCGCACCCGCGACCCGCGCCCGCCTATCGGAGTGAAGGCTGTTACATGTGCTATGAAACTTCCTACAAATATTCAAAATTCGAATCTATTCTCCATGCATAGCACACATCCATAGCACGCATCTTTCTGTATAAAACATAGCTGAACCCCTTTCCACCAGTGCTATGCTATGTGGACCAATGAATGTGATTGGTGGATATCAAACGCTTCTATAGCAACGTAGATAGCACATCTCTGGTAGAAAGACAGCCTAAAACTAAACCAACTTAGCGCGTTTGTGTCGATTAACAAAAACGCGCGTAGTCACGGTTGGTCAAGCCTAATAACCGCCCAGTTGTAATCTAGTCACTTACTTCTTAAGAGAATTAGAGAAAAATTTATAGAAACATTAAAAAGTTTTGGTGAACGTAAATAAGATTACTTAGGAATAATTTAATTACTTACGTATAAATTGTATTAGTTATCTAACGTTTGAAATAATGGTACAGCTGCTTCCGCACTTTAGTAATACGGAGATAGCTTATCGGTATGGAATAGGTATGTTTAGGTGAAAAGTTTTCGAATGGTGCGGACTATAAGTATAGTTGCTATTTGACTATTTTTTTTTTTACTCTCAAAAAATGACTACTGTATAAATAATACAACGAACCACTAAAGAGAAATATTTTTACGACAAATAGTTTTAAAGACATTTGATTTTGAAAATTCAATTTTCCGAGCCGCCTGAAAACACTCCATACAAAATTGCAAGTGACGTCATTCACTACTTGGCTTAACGAAGAAGAGGTCCTGAGTTCGAATCCTTCCCATTACACTACCGACGTGAACACAATCCTAACACAATTTAGTTTAAGGGCATTACTGGTCATTTGTGTTACTAGTAAACATTTTTTTAATGGTGACCCTCATTCCTGAAACTTTCAGCTTACCATTAGACTTGACGCGACCTTAATAAAAAAGAGTTTTATCTTTATAATTGTTTTTGTTTCACCGCAGTCGGGTAAAAAAAAATATATATTTAAATACTAAAAACCTAGCTTATAATTAGAAATAATACAGTTATATAAAGCGTGCTCAAAGCAAATCCTCCTATAATGGATACGAACCCTAAGTTACCACCACCCTCTAACCACAACCCTCCAACCATAATATGACAAGTTGACACAAGTATTACGAGCAAACCTGTAATCTGTCAATTCTTTCCATCCTTTGTTATATCGGAAGGTGAATTATACCTTGCGAATACTGTGTGGTACAAGTGATGAAAAAATGGCGGGGTAGCGAAAGAACGTATAGTATATTATGTGACGCATCGTAAAAAAAGACTATTTAACATAATTTTAAGTTTGCACTGGCAACAGAACCTATATATAAACAAAAATATAGATATATCAAGCAATCTCTTCTCTGTCTAGAGGCGCAAGCAACACGCGACCCCGCCATTTTTTTTTTGTATTTGGTCCGTCAATTGACTGCACTGTAAAAAGCTCAGGTGCAGTCCAAAACATACGGATCACCATTTCTAATGATGCTATTGGCCTTAAACGGTGGTCCCTAACTTGACGACCTTGATATATGCTTTTTCACGGCCCGCTTGAAGGACCCGGGACTGTAGGAAGAGGGAAACACGTGCGCGGCAGAGCATTCCAGCTCTTTATCGTGCGGTACAGGAAGTCTTTAATAAAGTGATGGGTTTCACTGATTCCGATCAGGATTAAGTATTTTCCTGCAGTTAAAATAGATTATTTAACTGATCTTATTTTATCGTTTTTATTTATTTTTAATCATCCACCCAAACTATAATAGTAAATTATTTGATAGTAGATATGTAGTTCTGACGTCACAATTTGTTTTATTTCACACAAGTTTCCTTATTAGTTACCGTTTTGACGTTCAGTAAAAAGTAACTACATAATGTATCCGACTAAGAGAAGTCAAAATATCCGACTTAGTTATAAATAATTAAGTCGGAATAATTTTATCTGAAAACCAAACTTAGCTGTGTGATTGCGTCATAATAGGCGGTTGATCAATATAACCGGCGTCATAATAAACGGATTCTCCTGTAATTTGACTAGACAGACCCAATTAGCCAGACGGTCACTGCTTGTGAGGTATGTATAACGCGGCCGCTACGCAGGGAAGCGGGTTCGATCCCCCCCTCAGTGCAAATATTTGTATGCATGAATATGAATATTTGCGTTGGTCTGGGTATGTCTATGTATGTATTTACAAAAAAAAATGTATCTAAGAATGTTTATCCGCATTCTAGACCCCATAACACAAGCTAGTTAAGCTACTAGCTTCCCTTGGGTCTAGATGGTATTGTGTAGAATTTCCTACAATATTTATTTACACCAAACGAACATAGAGCTAGAACTAGAACAAGAGCGCTCAGTGTAAATGAAACCTTATTTTCAGCGTTTACATAAGAAAGAACAGCGAACGAATGTTCTGTCAATGTTTACACTTAAAAGAATTTGACGTAGAACGGATACGATCTGACGCATAATGACCAATACGCATAAGGACTACTTGTAAATTCTTGTATTGACTTATACGCGGAACGACGCATACGCAAAACGTCCAATGCTCTTAACGACGCACACGCAAAACGACCAATACGCACAATGACTAATATCCAATTATTTATTGATAAGTGCCTAACCTTACACTTAATTAACGAGAAAGGGTCTAAACCGTCCTAATCCAAAAATTCACTTATTAACAAAAAAAACTTACACTTAAATAAAAAATGTCACAGTGAAAATTTAACTTAAGATACACAGTAGGTACTTTACCCATTTTATAGAATAAGCATTCGCTCGTTTGATGTTAATCAACCGTAACTTGCACCACACACAATGTCTTTGTTACAGAGTATGTAATTTAGTCATTATTGCAAGTCGCCATTTTGCCGGTGCATTCGTTATGAACGCAAACGATGGCATGCAAGAACACTCACTTATTTATGAAACAGAAGCTTTTATCATTCAATTATTGTAGTACAAGTTAGAGTAAGCTAGGTTTAGACAGTATGGCGTTACACTTAGATGGTTGGTCTCCAATCCAAGCTCACCTGCGAGGAACCTCCCATCTATTAATAGGCGTAGGAGGTTCTGGCGTAGGCACGGCAATGGTTCAGGCGCGGTCTGAATGGGGGAGGGGGTTGCTACAAGGGACATGACCCCCCCTAAATCGTACACGTCAAATTGTAAAGTCTCCTAAGAAGGGATTTTCTGAAGGAATTTCTGCACTTAAAAGTATTTTAGGCTGCGAAAATTGTGATAAGAAAAAAACCGTTTATGATCGGTAAAATGCCAAATAGTTCGATCCGTCAGTATAACAATTTGGAATAAAAACATCCAAACAGTTCGACTCTCGAACTACTGGTAGGACTAGATGGAATAAAGGGAAATGCTCAGAGGAGTTGCGGGTTCCAGTCCCGTCTGGGCATTTCACATTTGAATAGTTAGCATACTAATTGCTTTAAAAATTCATAAAAAACAGTTTTAGGCATTCTTCTTCTTCTTTCATGTTAATGATACTCTTTTTCACTGCTTTAAATTATTCGAGAATAATATCAGATATAATATCCTGCCGGTCTAGCTGCAATGCTTGGATATCGCCTAATGTCACCATTGGGCTGTGGAGGTCAGATGGCAGTCACTTCACGGAAAATATCGAGGTCCAGCCAAATCCGCAGTTAAGACTGGTAAAGCGGACCCTAGACTCCGAGGTGAAAGTCTCGGATGCGACTAGGAATTAACGCTAGGATGAAGATTCTGCCATCACGACTGCGCTGTCAGTGGCTTTGTTTAGATCGTCTTTCACATTACACTTGAAAATATTTAAGAGATACGATTTGACAGATGTCTGGATTCATGGTAGGTAACTAGGCACTATTGAAAGGATACATGAAACTGTTATAAATTAAGTTAAACCATTTCTAAATACGTAATAACTTATAATAGTAAGTATAAAAAATATGGTGTGACATATTTCACTTTAAATTACTACAAATATTTTAAGAATTGCTACAAATAATTTAAAATAAGACGTGATTCTTCATTTTTCGAAATCTCGTGTGACAGCTACGTCATATCGTTCTTATTTTTTCATTTGAGTGTTGCGGCTGTGTTCTCTATGGTTGTTACATTTTAATCGTATGGAGTTTGTCAACTCGTTACGTTTATGGTCGGCGTTGCCAGAATGTAACTTTTGTAATATTATGTATTTCTTTTTACCCTCTTATGTTTCTTCTAAGTAATACAAATGAAAATATTGCTTAGATTTTTCTTTTATCGTATCGCATACTAGAGACAACGAATTTTTTTTATTTTTTTTCTGATACTGAAATCGAAAGTAGCTCAGACAGTGAATATATAAAAATTATAAATACCCATTTCGTATTTTCATTTACCCTGCTTTATTAACATTATATATCCTGAACCTAATATCAATACTAGATAAATATTAAATTGATTGTAAAAATGCACCTCTTAGATTATTTTGCCTACCAGCATCATCATGCGCATGGAGACGTATTTTCCTAATTGCATCTGAGGCCAAAGCTTGCCAAAGCTATAATTTTTAGGTTTTTAGGTTTCCCGTAGGAGCCGCGTGGTTCCCGGCAGAGTAGAACTTGGGCCTCCCCATCTCTTCCTATGCGGTGTCGTACCAGGCGACTAAGGGATAGGGCTGTTTATCACCAGACAGTTATATAGGTACAGCCACAACTTAGCCTCAGATGCATACCTCGAGTCAACAATAGTGCCAGGAATATGGCAATAGGCTCACCCCCTATTACGTGGGACCGAATAACTACAAATACCTATTTATCTATTTTTTTTGTATGTTTGTTATGCGATTGTGAAGCCAATTCTAGACGGATTTTGAAAATTCTTTTTTTGTTCGTAAGTAGATTATTTCGAAATGGTCCCATTTAAATTTTGTAAAGATCTGATGATGGGTTTCCGAGATTAGACCAAGGAACTCTTCAAAAAGTACCAGGAAATCAGCCGCGATTGCTGCAATCGCATATTATTGCAATGTTTTCATTAAGCCTAACACATATAGGTACTAATCCAAATATCAATACTAGATATATTACATGATTAATCAGTGTTGCCAGGGCCAGATAGTCTAGTGTAAATGTAAACAAGATAGCTTAAAAAGTTACTTAACAGGGAAAAAGTAACGTTGTTTTATGGTATGGAAATCTTGTCGGATAATTATTATATTGCGCGGTTATGATGAATAGTTTTATTTATTTACAATGTTACAAAAGTTACATTTTGGCAGCTATGCGATTAATCTTTTGTTACTTGAATCGATTATTCTGACAATTGATTTAAGAAGCTCCATCCCTAGACTATAAACGTCAAATCGTATCTTTTAAATATTTTCAACTGTAAATTGATTTTGACAGATTGACATTGAATTTTGAATAGTTTTTATTAGGAGATTTTCTTCCAAAACAAAACCCTGATAAGGTGATAACCAGATACCAATCTAACTATAACATGGTTCATTTTACAATCAAGTCTTGTATAACTCCGGACACGTATCTTGGACCTAAATCGCAAGACAAACAAAGCTCTGACGCCCGCGGATTGCTTTGTAATAGTCTATGCTTGGTGAATTTGAGCTCGTCCACCGCAGTAGCATCCCGTGCTATCCTCAAAAGACACCCAAGAAACGTGTACTGCGCGTATAGAGCACATTTTAGGTCCAAGATAATGTGTCCGGAGTTATCCCTACTTCCCTACTAATATTATAAATGTGAAAGTAACTCTGTCTGTCTGTCTGTCACGCCCAAACCACTGTACCGATTTTGATGAAATTTGGTATAGGGGTAGATTAGACCTCGAGAACGGACATAGGCTATGTTTGGTCGCGATAACCGACATCAACGCGGGCGGAGCCGCGGGCAAAAGCTAGTACTACAATATAACTCAAAAGCCGGTCCCCTCACTGTACTGTCAAATTATTACGCGCTCGCCACTCCGGAGGGGGTAGGCACAATGCACGCGACACGCTAATTATATAGAACCGGTTCGGTGCTGGTTGATGCAATAACGCTTGGTGTAAATACTGTTTTAGTTTGTATGCTAATATGTAGTGGACTGGGGTAGGGTTTGTGTGATAGCAAGTGGGTTTGTTAAGATAGGATATTTTATGCAGTCAAGACCTAGTGTTTTTTTTATTCCAGGTCGTCAAATGGTCGCCTGATGGTAAGCTGCGATCCAACAGTGCCATTATTACAGAATATCTCTGTTCTTACAGGGTTAGCAGCACGAGTGTGACTCCCCTGGTATTGAACTCGCCCATAGGCCACGGTAATCTCTTACCATCAAGAAGGTCGTGTGCTTGTCTGCGACCTAAGTAGTATGTAAAAAAAAGATGCTGAGCTTAGAAGTGTAGATTAACTAGCTTGTGATATGAGTTTTAGAATGCGGATAAAAATAGTTCTGTAGTTTAACTGGCCAAGAACTATTTATCAAAAAAACCGCATCAAAATTCGTTCAGCGTCCATCGTGAACAAACGGACAAGAATTCCAAGACACGACTACTTTAATTATATAGGTGAGGGAATCGAACTGGTGACCTCCGGTGTAGGAGTCACACGCTGTCACGCTACAGAGCTCCTTATGGTATATATATATGATATGAAACTAGAAGCATATACAGATGTCTCTACCTACCCCAATGAGAAATACAACTTGGTATATGTATGCATAAAGAAAACAAAACTGGTCCTACCAAGCACTAGTAATTTAAAACGCCATTACTTTATAAAAAAATCAACTGATTTATTAAAAAATCTTTGCTCGCAACTAACAATTAGAGTCCCCTGCCTACCCCTCTTCGTACTGACTCGGATTAAACATTTGTTTAGCGCCGAGGGTGGCTTTATGTACTTTTATTGCGTCGCTGTACATTTAGGGGGATGACAGCCATTCAAAATGATAGTGTTACTGTTGGGGGTGAAATTGAAACGGATTGACACACTTTTGAAATGCTGTAAGCGACTTGTATGTTTTATAGTTCGATAAACTTATTTGAAATGAGGAATAAAGTGAGCGTAGTGGTGCTGGGATTGCGATCCAGAGGTCGTCGGTTCTATTGGAATCCTGGCACTACCGACTTGAATCGACTACTAAATGAAACAATTTTGCTTAGCTGGAATAAAAGTAAGATTTGATTTTGAGTTCTGTATAGGATTGGAGAGGGTAGGAATATTTTTTTTATGGAGAACTTTTTTGATTTCACTTGATGGTAAGCTGAAGTTAAAGTCTTAGGGAAGAGGGTCATCATAACAGACACGCACCGTGTTATAATGTTGGCATTCAGCTTGACGGCCTTATCAGATTGGAAGAGCTTATTCTTAGTTCTTCATATTTTTGTTTATATTCTCTTGCCAAACGAATTCAGTGGTCCACCTCTGCTTACAACTTAGGCAAGAGTTTGTAGTTTAAATCCACGGCACAAAATTTATCTGTTCTTAAATGGTCGGAAGCACGAGTGTGACTCCCCTGGTGTTGCACTCGTCCATAGGCCACGGTATCCACTTTCCATCAGGTGGACCGTGTGCTTGTCTGCGACCTAAGTGGTATAAAAAGCTATGAGAAGACTGACACCCGCATTTCACCTGTTAAACCTTGACTAATCCTGTAATCGAATTCGGAACCGATCTTCACAGAAGCAGCCTCCTTCCTGCCTGACATTAAACCCCGTACTAATTTCCAAATATATTCAACGGCGTCCCGTAATTATCTAAGCACCTTTAAATAACCCACGTAGAACGAGAACTCTCATTAGGCCATAAGGCTGTCGTCCTCGCAAACAAAGCGTGATGGCCGCCATAACTGAAATTAATGTTCTTGTTTAATAAATATATACCCTACAGCAACCGGCGAAATTATAGAATTAATTTGAATAATTCGCGCCAAGCCTTTGCTTAATTTGAGGGTAGATGATGAAATTGCTTTTGTTCGACGATTGGTGGTGAAGGCTCAGCGTTATGAAGAGGTAAGCTGACAAGGTATATTCAGTCTACCCTCAATGTCACGATGACGATTCAAAAAGAAAAAAAAAAAGAAATAAGATAATAATTAATGCCTGTTGACTAAGCCAGCTTAGAATACTAACCGGAAACTACACGTGTTCCCTTCTTCCTAGAATCATCCTTTAAACGGGGTGTGAAAAACCATCTGATGAATTCATCAAGCTGAGTGCCACCCTGAGGTGCCACCATTGTAACATTGTTGGTTTCTGTAATGGTGACCCTCATTTCTGAGACTTTGCCCTTAGTTTATCATCCAGCGAAATATCATATTGACGTAATCTGTTTTAAAAAAACGCAACGTATACGATTACCAGGATAGAATTTATTGTTGTGTGCGAAATTTCGCCCAAATGTAGCCGAACATAGACGAACTCTCACTCTTCTACCCAAACCTCAGATATTGTCTGTACTCTAACTAAATCATGTAGTCTACTTTACACCCCTTTAAAAATATATTTGTGAAGGGTTAATCAAAATAGTGGCCGCTTTAATCCCAATTTTATTGTGTTTTTATTAACAAAATCCTGTCCCCGTGGATTTTGAATATAAAAAAGATTATATTGTTATATTTTAAGTTGATTTCCAAACAATTAAATTTCAATACCGCTTTATTTTATTTGTGGCCCCACGTCGGGCGCCATTTTTTTGGATAAATTTTTATTGAGTGTTGATCTGCGGGTTTATTATTTTTATTGTATGATGGATTATGACCCGTACACGACATATTGATACATTAACATCTGAGCTTCATTTCCAGTTGTATTCGAGTCTTCGACAAACATCGGATCTCGTGTTGATTGAAGCACGAGGTCCGGTATTTGTAATTTAGCAGATATAGAACACCAAAATAAGGATACCAATTGCTATAAATAAATCAAAGGGTAGCGCCCTATAAACCCAACTCCTGCAAGTTCCCTTTACAGAGATGGTAGATTCGTTTGACAAATTAGATCGAAGTAACAACTTTTTTTCATCCTTTGTCACTGCAACGCCATACTCATGTACGAGCGTTTGTATGAATACTATAACGAATTGGCAGCTCTTAAATAATCTTAGCTGTAATTGGTTTGAGAGATAAGATAAAGAAGCGTGGTTGTCCGCTGCACTCCCATGTAACAGACGGACACGCCTAGAATTTTTCCGAAGGATTTTTTCGCGATTGAATTAACGCTCTCGATTTGGTCAAACACTGAATTCCATTTAATTTAAATATAACTAAAATATCTTTTTCATCCACGATCGAAACACGTTTCACGTTGACAATAGCGAATAAGGTAATCTAGTATACTTTAATGGCATAACACGCAAAGCAAAAAACACTTCTACGTTGTTCGAGGAACGCGATCGAGTGATACGGCAATATAATAATTGACACTATTATTTCTATATTGGGCACTATTATAATAATTATCGTTTCTTGCAGTCACAGAAAAGCCTGGATATCAGTCGCCTTATGGAGGAATGGACAATGGAATGGTGAGTTTTTGCTTTAATACTTTTATTATTGGCTGTTTTATTTTTTGTAGTTGTTAAATACGGTGTTAGATATTATTTTTAGATTTTTTTTTTAAATATTGGAGTCTTAAAATAGGAATAAATTGATTAACCCAGTGACGATGATGAATGCAGAGGATAAAATTTAATCACTCTGGACTGTAGTTGAATTTTGAAATTTCATGCGGAATAACAATCTTATTTTTTGTCGTGATATGTTCCTTCCCTTAAGTAAGACTACAGGCAGCTTCGCACATATTAGTTTTATGCGTTCCGACTATGTTATTCTTTTACTCAGAGAACTTAATATAAAAATCATTGTAGTAAATTGAGAGTGAATGATGAAGAATATTCCAGAATTTTCTTGACTCCGTTCCATAATTTACGGAAGACACGGAGTACCACAAAAAGTTATAGGAAATATTGTAATATTTATAACTCGTCGGACATCAGCAAAAAAAGGATACAGATGTAAATACGAGATGCGGAGATAGGCGAGGTTTTGCTGACGGTACACATAAAAAGGTTTCTGCAGGAATCGAATAAATCAAACATGTATCGGGAAGAAATACCTATTTTTGTTTAGTATATTCGTACTGAGAAGGAAAGCATAATATTGAGTTCGTCTTAAGACAAAATCCTAGCAGTCATTTTTCATAGATTTTCTTTCATAGGTTTTCGTCCTGAGAAATGCCCCTAGAATAATCTTTTTTGTTTTCATAAAATCAAGATCTGCTGTACACGCATGTCTATGTTATTGTCGGCAATCAAAAAATAAAAAATATGACCCTCCGAAGACGATAAAAATATGTGATTTTTAACGTTCCGGAAGGGTTTGGAAGACTACCAGATAAATTTGAAAAGGATGACAGATACCGGGATACGCTATTTTTTAATAAAATGGTGTCAAAAATATTTCAATCGGCTCAGTTTTCGCTGAAAAAACGGGAATACGAAACCTCGATTTTCCCAAAAAAAATTGTGTTAAAATCGGTCTGAGCTGTGGCTATCCTTATCGCACTCTACGGGGTCTGATTGCGCAGCGCGATGGCAATACTGACATTTAAGCACTTTGTTTAGAATTCTTCTTTAGACCAGCTATCTTCTTAAGGTTTGCTAGCTGTGTGACTTGGTTTTACTCGCGTTTTATATTTCGGTTTTAGTGTCGGTAGCTTAGTGGTAAACATTAACAATAGTTATTTGTTACCCATACAAGAGTGCAAAGTTGCTTTTTAACCGCGTGCTCAGTTTTGATGAACGAGCAAGCGAAAGATTCTGTATTTTCAAAATTCACAAATTAGAATATTGAGTGTTTGCGAGGAAATCAAAAGAGCACAAGGTGAAAAATCTTTGCACTCGAGTGCAACATGTAACTTTTTATCCCACCTCAGCGAGGAATTAAGAAACGCAAAAAAAAAAATACTTTCAACAATGATGTTTAACAATATGACATGAAAAGAAAATGATGCGCGCAAAGCAAATAAAAAAAAAAAGTAGGTACACCAAGGAGGTTCCGAGCCTGAGTTTTTCATAAATTAAAAAGAAGTTGTATGACAAATGCGGCACCATAGAGTTGATGATGATAGATGTTTGGAATTCAAAAACTTGGAGCACACGTTGTTCTAAATTAAATTTACTTTACTTTGTAGACTCTAGAGGATAAAAACGACTTTTACACTCAGATATCGAATAGCAAAAATACTCTTTCCAAAGGTGGGGGGATAAAAAAGATCTTACAGCACTTTCTCTATATGACCGGAAACATAGGTCATCGCCTCAACCATAGTTATCGATTACCAAAAGGCGTGCTTTACAATTTTTATTAAAAAACACATAATAACGTACCAGATGTCTTGAAACCCGATATTCATTCTAATGAACCGTGCAAGTTTAATATATAAAATATATATTTTCTAGCACTAAATGTTGCATCAGCGAGTCACCTTGACGATCACTGCTGACCCCCCGGAGAGGCGTAGCGTGAACTATACCCGTTAAGCATAACATACCTAATTATATGCGATCATCTCTATATGAGATGTGGTAATTAAAAATATATATTTTAAATGGCGCGACTTTTAATGAAGACGTATTTATCGCTCGTTAATTATTTTTGTCGTTAATTATTTGAAAGCAGTTTCACAATTATTAAGTTTTATGTATCCGCGGTAGGAGAAACAACCATTTATTGTACTGTCATACCTCACCTCTCACGTGTGGTGATATAATATAAACCTAGCGTCATCTAGCGAAAACAATATGAACTAATTCGAAACTATTGATTCTGCATCGCGTTATGAATGTTTTCACACTGATTACCTACATATTTTCAACGCACCGTTAGTCCTGGATGAATCCAAAGCTTGTATTTTGGAGACCTCGGTCCGATCTTACTCTTTATTTGGATTTTGTGGGAACGACTGCCGTCTCCCAACTCTAAAAAGAAAGTCAGCACCCGAACTTCGTTTATAGTTTAACAGGTGCATCGACTTTCAAGCGAAGGTGTTGATAGGACTCTGTACACTCTGTGTACCTTCAATTCCGTAGATTCTATATTTTTTTAATGAACCTTTGCAACCGAAATTAATATTATATAATATTCCCTTGAATCCTAAGCTAAATTGCTTGTGTTAGGAGTGGGTTCACGTCGACAGTGTAATGGCCAGGATTCGAACTCGGGACCTCTTGATCGTAAGATCGTCTCCTTAATGACAGGCCTTCAAAACCTAGGACCGTTAAGAAGGCATCAAGGTAGGGATGGCCATTTTTTCCAACATCTGGAATCCGTCATTCCTCGTGTCTTCTGGATTCCACCCTAGCTTCTTACCACCCGAAGGAATACAGTTCATTGATGGATTAAACATTACAGAAAAGTCTTGTGGGTGAGAGGTTCTTCCATCCAGCCCCCCTAGACAAGTGGCAATTCGTTGCTCGGCGTATGATGGAATAAAATGACAAATGCATAGGATTTGACGTTTTTGACATTCGTTGACGCCTGTCATCTACGTCAAATCCTATACATTTGGCATTCTATTCCATCATACGCCGAGCAACGAATTGCCACTTGTCTAGAGGGGCTGGTAAGGTGATATATTGGGCTCAGGCTCAACGATTGACTTGTAATAATTAGCGTCAGTACTTCACTGCCGACTGTGAGCGTGTGTGCGGAAGAAGCCGCCAATCGCAATACCCCGTGCTCACCCCACAGGACATTAACCCTGACAAAACAAATTTCGGGTTTCCTTTAAGTGAACGGTATGCTTACCTCCCAAATCAGTGATATAAAAATAACATAACAAAACTACTCATCATCATCATTTCAGCCATAGGAAGTCCACTGCTGGACATAGGCCTCCCCTATAGATCTCCAATAGGACCGGTTGGAAGCGGCTCGCATCCAGCGCGTTCCCGCTACTAAAACAAAACTACTACTCTACAACTATTCCTATTAAAATATTAAACCTTTAACGATAAAACATTAACGTGTTAGGGGTCAAAAAATCCCGCTGCCCGGAGTCGAATACCTCACGAACCTCTAAGAAGGAGGTATGTACAAAATGTATCGGCGCGGCGAACATCTGCTCGTCTTGCGGCATTCCGGTATCGGCAGGTTACGGTTAGGGCGCAGCCACAATATAGCGTACGAATAACGAGTTAGAATATGTACTCGAGTAAGTCCTCGAGTACTCTAATTGGGAGAAAAATTATATCTCTACTAACTTTTGCCCGCGGCTCCGCCCGCGTGGGTGTAGGTTGTCGCGACCAAACATAGCCTATGTCCTTTCTCTGGGTCTAATCTACCCCTATACCAAATTTCATCAAAATCGGTTCAGTGGTTTAGGCGTGAAATCGTAATAGACAGACAGACAGAGTAACTTTCGCATTAATAATATTAGTATGGATAATTTAAAAATGAATCGCTGAATGTGTTGCTAAATCTCGAGAACAGCTGAACTGATTTCGGTAATTCTTTTTTTATAATATTCCTTGAAGTACGAAATGGTTCTTACGGTGAGAAAAATTTAATTTTCTTTCTGAAAAAGTCTAAAAACAACACTTATAGTCCCATACAAATGATTCGATACTTAAAAGTCAATTAGAACTTTAATACCATAGCATAAAGTTCAAGTGTTAGTAGAGAGGTTCCGGGAAAGCAAAACAATTGAGTGACGTATAGTATCGTAAGAATTTTGACATCTATGGGGTGAGCACGAACAACTATCGTAATCGTATAGTGAACGTAACGATAGCACGGAGCATTGCGATTGGCAGGCTTCAGGCAGACGTTCACGATACGATTACGATAGTTGTTCGTGCTCACCCCTCTATTGACATAGTAAAGTAAGGTCCTACAGTCCCGGGTCCTATAAGCGGGGCGTGAAAAAGCATCTGATGAGGCCGTCAAGCTGAGTGCCACCATTGTAACATGGTACGTGTCTGTAATAGTGACCCTCTTTTCAGAGACTTTGCCTTCAGCTTACCATCAGGCGAGGCGAAGTCAAATTGACGTGTCCTATATATATTAAAAAAAAAAGGCGGTACGAAGTTCGCGACGTCAGCTAGTTTATGATTAAAATAATATTCGCCAAAAGGAGCGAATAGGTACCAAAATATTAAGATCAATTTGAGTACTTTGATAGTCAATATTGATCTGAAGCTGGCTACGAACGAGTAAGTCGCGCTGTATTGTGGCTCGATCCCTAAATAAGAAGGAGAGCACACGACAAAGTTAATGGGGTCGTTGAGCTAAGAATAAAAAGATAAAAGAAAGAAAAAAAAGGAAAGATATGATAGAGGGTGTTGTATTGTATGGGATTTTGTTGTATGAGCGAGTTTGGGTAACTGTTTATTTGGTAGATCTTATTTGCGGTAATGATTATTATAGTGCAGTAAATGCAGGTTCGATTACTTTGTTTGTGTAAAATGGTACTTAATTGATTAAAGTACGTTAAAGGGAGTCCGTTTCTACTAGGGAGTCCGTTTCTACGCAGGAAACAGCCTGAAGCTCGGCTGTACAAAGTTGAAGCTAAAACAATATAAATCTCGAATCACCAGTTATATTGTATACAGCCTCAACACGTTGAGCTATCAAGCAAATCAAAATAATTTGTGGCAAATGTATTTGTCGGGTCAATCTCAACAAAGTAGGAAAAAGCGAAATCACGCTCAGGCGGGACTCGAACGCGATATTTCTTTTACAGGGAGTAGGTATACCCTGACCACTGAGCCACCGAGCTTCGCCTGAACCTGATCCAAAATTTCCTATACATCCGTTCTTGGAGCAACGATTGTTTTTCATTTTGGTCACTAATGAATATTCTTAAAAAGCCACAGATCTTTGTATGGCAACTGAGACAGATGTCTTTATGCGCTCTCCAAGGTAGAGGCTTCAATATTTTAAGAATGGTCACCCATCCTAAGACTGACCTGGATAGTGTTACCAGTTACCACTTAGCTACGCAAAATGCGAATCAAGACGGTTTGTAGCAACCCTAATCCTAACTTAACGATAGCAACACTGACAAAAGTTACTAGAATCAGTCTTCGTCAATCCCCCCCCTCATCCTAAACGTTGCGTACTCCTGAAACTACCAAACTACCCCCACGTATCTATTTATAAGAGCCCTGAAATGCAATAAAAGTGGGCTGTAGCTGTAACGGCCCCGGGCGTAAGAGGGGGGAGGCGGGGGTAAGTAGGGGGCGGGGTAAGGGGCAGTAAGTTGCTTTTAATTCGCGGCGTTGTCTTTGTTGCCTCTTAGTTTTGTTAGGTGTACAGTTGCGGGCAAAAGTATTTGTAGGTGAATATTTTATTATTAACTAGCTGACCCCGTGAACTTTGTTCCGCCTAACAGTCGATTCGATTCTTTTTTTTTTTTTTTTCTCTCCGTAAGAACCATCCTCGTACTTCAAGGATTATTCTAAAAAAAGAATTAGCGAAATCTATTCAGCCGTTCTCGACATTTGCGCCTAGCAACACATTTAGGGATTCATTTTTATATTATAGAAGATTGTTGAGATACTTTTGAGTTGTGGCTTCCACAGCTTAGGTATTCGAATGTAGAAGCTTTCCCTGTCTTTAAGATGAGCATTGTGTAATCTGTGGTAATAGCTGTATTCTTACGGATGCCTGATGACTAAGCTGCCGGAGTCTGAAAATGAAATAACATCAACTGAAATGTCACATTATTTTTTGCCATGAGGCATGTAATCTATTTAGCTTTAATAATTCTTTGCATTAATAAGTCTTTGCATCTTCAATGCTGTACATTTTTCCGAAGCTCAACTCACCGCACTGGTCCAACAGCATTATTTCTTGAATTAATCTGTCAGCTGAACCGCAGTGTTTTGCTTCGAACTTACAAGTTAGAAGCAAAACACTGCAGTGTTACAACACTTGTGCTGTCGAATGTACCTGTAGACAATCGGACGGCTATAAAAGCGAGAAAACTCGCCTGAGTGCCCCGTTTCAGTTACTACACACAAACATGCGTACATACATAGTCATACATACATACATACATGTGTAACATTTAGGTAGGTTCACATTTTATACCAATTTTCTACACGAGTAGACGGACTTAGATGTCAACCGCATACGGTGCAGAATATTCTATCAAGAACCAAGCGGTTCGGCGACTGTTTCCTTTGCCGCACCATTAAGACCTGGAATTCCTTACCAGCACACGTGTTTCTTCCTACAGTCCCGGGTCCTTTAAGCGGGGCGTGAAAACGCGTCTAATGAGGCCGTCAAGCTGAGTGCCACCTTTGTAACATGGCACGTGTCTATAATAGTAAAAAAAGTAGCTTTTTTATGCAATAAAGGTTGTCAATGACTTCTGTAACTAGAAAGAAAGAAAGTGTCGTAGAAGACGATTAAGGGGTAGGGCTGTTCTTCATCCGACAGTACACATACTACAGCCCATGAAAAAATGCCCGCTTGACTCGCCCCCTATTTCGTGGGACCGAATAAATAAAAATATTCATATTTCGTCAACTTAGATTTACACCTCTGCTTACTCTTTCAGGGAATTATAGGCATGAATATTGTCAAAGTTAAAAATCATGTATTCTTTTAAACCGTTAAAATGGCACTTAGTAGTAATTAAACAATGTTATGGACTTGTTTAGCAAATGAAACACCGTTTGAAATGTGTTGTTTTTTTATCAAATTAAAAATAAAATAGTTTTCCGAGGCAATCATTCAAGTGCGACCCACACCATACACTATCTATCTCATTTAAAGAAGCTATTTGATCAAAGGACCGGACCTCTGTTGATACTATTACGCACTTTTACTGCCTCGCAAGATTACTTGATGTAGTAATAGGGAACCTTTTTTTGTCCTTTTTGAGGGCTATTTCGTACAGTACGTGTGTGAGGAAGGAATTATATGTTAGGGGCTGTCCATTAATCACGTGATGTTTTTTAGCAATTTTCCTACCCCCCTCCCCCCTAGCCAAAATCACGTGTATTTTTTTATTTATTATTTAATGCTCGAAAACTATGAATCGTGACAAAAAACGCGGTAAAGTACGGAAAAAAATAAATACACGTGATATCCCAATATACCCCCCCTCCCCCCTGGTGATATTACTTGATTTTTGACGAACACATGTTGAGCCTCACGTGATTAATGGACAGACCCTTAGGGGTGTATACATAACTACTACACCCATGGCGGATGTCGGTAAATAAATAGTAAGATATGTATCAATTTCCAAATAATGTATGGAAATCTGCCGGCTTTCTTGACATTTATGAATACTACGCCGCTTCTTTGCTTCCTCGATAAACGGGCTAGGTAATTCAAAACAAAAATATTTTTTCAATTCGAAGCAGTAGTTCCTGAGATTAGCGCGTTCCACCAACCAAAAAATATACTCTTTAGCTTTATAATATTAATTGCTCGGGACATAATATCTTGACATAAAATGTGCTCTATAAGCGCAGTACACGTTTTTTGTGTGTCTTTTGAGGATAGCACGGGGTGCTACTGCGGTGGACGAGCTCAAATTCACCAAGCATCGAGTACCTTTAACAAAACAATCCGCGCGCACGAGGACCTCGTTTGTCTCTTGACTTAGCTCCAAGATATGTATCAAATGTATACCGGCTGACGCAGGTGATCTCTGGGCACGGGTGCGTTGTCCCATACCTGTGTTGGATCCGCTAGGAACAAATGCCTGAGTGCCACCACTGTGGTGCTAGCGAGGGCTCAGCGCCACACACGATAACCGAGTGCCCGGTGTGGGAAATGCCAAGGTGGATCCTTGTGGCGGCCCTAGTACATTGCTTACAGTGATGGTGCGGTGCGCGAGTGAGGACACCGTGGTCACGCACTTGATATTTTCCGTGAAGCGACTGCCAATCTGACCTCCACAACCCATTGGCGATATCGAAGCATTGTAGTTAGATCAGCAGGTCTAAAAAGGCCACTTTATTGGTTATTTTGGTTGTGGAGGTCAGATAGCCATCGCTTCACGGAAAATATCGAGGTCTAGCCAAATCCGTAGTTAAAACTGGCAAAGCGGACCCCAGAATCCGAGCTGAAAGCTTCGGATGCGACTGGGAATTAACGCTAGGATGAAGAACAATATTTTGTCATGCGACGTTATTTACACGAAATTAGAATCTGTTTAGTAAATGACATGTTGTGGGTCATCATATATGAGTGTCCATTTTACGAATTTTATAGGAATCTATGAGATCTCCTGAAAAATCATAAAGTTATTCGTTTTTAGAGGCATCGCTCAATGTGGCCATTTTAGACCCGCAGTTGTTGGACTTTTTATGACTCCAATTACCGTAATATTCGTATGGCAACCGGGACTATTATTTACACTGAGCGGGGATCGAACCTGCGCCTCCTGCGTAGCGGTCGCTTTCACTACCGACCGCCACCAGAGGCTGTCAACTAAATCGTGCCTAATTTCTCTCCACTATTATACCTATGAACTCTCTAGTCTAGTCTAACACCATGTTCCCTCCCAGTACGGCGTGGCGGCGACCTCCTGCGCGGCGTCGAACGGGCACCACCAGCCGGACAGGAGACACCACCACCATCACCACCAGCACCAACACGCCGACGTACCACCACAATGGGTGAGAGTACCACCCTCGTGTAGCACCACACCGTTGTTGTTGTGTTATTTGTGTTTTGGCACGTGCTTTTTGTGTTTTTGTTGTTACACTTTATTTTTTGTGTTGTGTTGTTGTTTTTGTTTTTTTTTTTTGTTTTGTTGCAGCTTTTAGATGTCTTCGTTTTTTTTGTTTGTAATTTTATATGTGCTCTATGTGGGTATTTTTTTTGTAGTGTTGCACCAAAAATACGTCCGAAGATCTTCAAATATTTGTGTAAGTTTTTTTTTAATTTAGTGTAGGTAACCTCGTCGTCATCTTATTAGTTTTAGAGAATAGCTTATGTTCATATTATTATAGTATATTTTTTACCACCATTTTGACCCCATTTTTTTACCTAATGCAATCGTACGAGTATACAATCATCAAAATACATGCACGTTTGTTGTTTTTTTTTTCTATAAAATAAGTGTGTTAATTAGGCCAAAGATATCATAGTCCATCTAATGATGTAGATTGCTTATTAAGGTTATTTCCTATGGCAGGTCTAACCTTCCTGAAAATATCAAATATCTTACAATATCTACAGTCAGGATAGTTTCCGGTTATACAGCTCTACGGCCCATATTCTAGAACGACACTCAGTCCTGAATCTCGATTTATCTGAGCACAGATTGTATAGACAGATTGACAGTCTATAGAACTGAGTACCATTCTAGAATACAGGCCTATGTCCAGCTTAGTCCGGTTCTCAGCAAAGTGGAAGTACCCATGGTTGAATTCACCCATGTCTAAGGCGACTAGGAAATAGTGCCCATGAAAAGTGCCCGGTTGACGGTAAGTCCACCATTATATGCGATCAAGAACCGTGCTCGCGTTTGCTGAGCGGCCAACGTTCGTCATTAAAACGTTTCACACCGTTATGCACCGAAGTTCGTTACATGTCGAAGTATTGAACTGTCGAAATTCAGTCCGTAACTCAATCACGTGACCGTCTACTTGTTTGCTACCTCAACAGTAACAGGAAGTACGACCACGTTTCGGCTGCTCGTGCGGAGCTGGGTTGGTTGCCCATACGACGGCGACGCAGTCTAAGAGCTGTTACTTTGATATATACCATATTAAATTCTCCCAACGCCCCAGATTATTTAAAGTCTCAGCTCAACTTACTCGGCTCTAACCATAACAAAAACTTACGGTCTTCTAATAACCTTCTCCTACACTGTCCTACTCACACGTCAAGCCTTGTTCACTCTTCTTTCTTAGTACAGTCTATTCTTCTATGGAATGCGCTTCCTCTGGAAGTCAGGATGTCCACAAACCGCTATTTATTTAAAACCAGGGTGTACCAGCTATACAGCAACCCATAGCTGTTTATGGGGGGCTGTTGAGTTGGCAATCAAATCAGACTGTATCCGTAAATTCGTAATTTTTTTTTTTTTCTGCTTGTATTGGATATTATGTATGTAAGATGTTTGCTCCTTTATATGTATATATTTTTATGTATGTGTTTATATTTTTATTTATATGTATATATTTGTATATTTATTTATGTATGGTCTGTGGTTATATGTATATGTGTATGTTGTTTGTCTTCAATCAAAGTATGTATTATTATTTTCATCATACAATTTATTATTTGTACCAATAAATAGTCCAAACACTCTTAACATTATTTCGTGCACCTACCTTGGATAATGTATATCTCTGCATCACCCTAAGGTTGACTGGCAGAAAATGCCTTTGGCATTAAGTCCGCCTTTGTACAATGATTTTGTATTTGTGCAAAAAGCTTAAATAAATAAATAAATAAATAAATAATTAACACACAAGGAAGCAATCCCAGATAAACCTCCTTCCGCACCTACCGCACATATCATCGCACCAAATTTAGCAATAATATATCATAATAACATGTTATTAAATACTAATAAACGCAGATAAGGCACGTACGCTCTGTGACTGGATGCGCACGCGCACAGACTTACTAATGCGTCGTTATATTGTTGAACTTTGTGTTAATGATTGATTGGCTTTCGGACTTGTGAATTGTGACGTCACTAATCTCTGTGGAGTAGAGTTCGGAGGTAGCGGGTTCGATGCCTGTTTATTGCGATTTTGTTTATTTATACCACTTAGGTGGCAGACAAGCACACGGCCCACCTGATGGGAAGTGGTTACCGTGGCCTATGGACGTATGCAACACCAGGGGCGTCACACTCGCGCTGCCGACCCTGTAGAAACCTTCTAATGCCCTTCTTCAAACCCCATATTGTAGTCGCTTGGGAAAACCATCGCGGGGAGTTCATTCCACAGCTTGAGTGTGCGTGGGATGAAGTTCCTTTCATACCGCACAGTGCGCACCGTTTCCGGTCGTAATGTGTGAGGATGAACTCCCCGCCTATGGCGAGAAGTGCGATGATAGAATGTAGCTGAACATCAGACAGATATATACAGCCAAGACTTAGCCTCGGGTGCATGCAATGCAATTTGGGTGTTAATTCGTCTCTGCCTAACTCTCCGGGGCGAAGGCGTGATTATAATCACGCTTTCGTCCCCGGAGAGTAAATATGTATGTACTAACTATTAAAACTCATAATCTATAATGAGGTCAATAATTTTCCTATCAATTTGAAACTGTCAAATATCGTGTTACAGAACACACAAAACGTGTGAAGCACCTTTTGGCACAATCAGTTCGACAAATTTTGTATGAGTTGCGATATCATTTCACAATGTTTGTATGTCGGTCCCTGGTGGAGGGCGTGTGGTGGACATGTATGTGAACACGTGACTTGTAACGTTTCTAATTCGTTACAAGCTTTATAATGAATAACAAGCTGACCCGGCGAACTTCGTACCGCCATATATTTTTCCGCCCGCGCGGAAATCAGTTCCCATTCCCGTTGCACGTTCTATTAAAATTTCCGCGTATATTTCTGATCCCGTTCCCGCTGCATCCACTATTCAATTTCTTTATACAAACCTTGACCATACAATAAAGAACACAAAACAAAAAGAATTATCCATTTTCCTTTGAGAAAAAAAAAGTATCCTATGTCCTTCTGGTTCTAAGCTACCGAGCCACTAATTTTCAGCCAAATCAGTTCAGTCGTTCTTGAGTTATAAATAGTGTAACTAACACGACTTTCTTTTATATACAGGGTGTAATCGTTAAGTGTGTCCAGGCGATTATTCCGTAACTATTACAAATATCTAAAAACTTTAAACTGATATCGAAAGTACGTTACCTAATGAGTAAAATGACATCAATAACTTTTTTAAAATCAAACGAGAGGTATCTAAAATTTTGACATTAAACACTCCCATACATTTAGTATTAGATTAGTAGAAAGGTTTTAGTGTCCTTATTTTAAAAGAATATTTTAGCTTAGTACTGATATTAAAGGAAACTGTTTATTAACCTAACAGAGACTATCTTTTAATTGAATAATATTTATTTCTTAGTAAGTACAAAATTTTGTATTCAAAGCAGATGTTCAAAGTGACGTCCTTGTTGTGCGATACAATGACGAGCTCTACTTACAGTTTCAAAATGAACTTTTCTTAACATTTGTATTTTGAGTAATTAAAGCAATTGCACGACGTACACGATTCTGTAACTCTTCTAGGCTGTGCATTTTCTCAGCGTACACTTTGTCTTTGATAAATCCCCATAGGAAGAAATCACAGGGCGTGAGATCCGGGGATCTGGCAGGCCAAGGGGTTGCACTGTTATTGGCTATTAAACCATCAAATTTGAAGTGGTAAGATATAATTAATCTACATGTGTATCTACTTGCAAATCATCATTGTTATATCATACGTAATCATAAAATATGATTAAAGTAAAATGAGTACTAGACCACTTAAAATAAGGAAACTAAAACCTTTCTACTAATCTAATACTAAATGTATGGGAGTGTTTAATGTCAAAAATTTAGATACCTCTCGTTTGATTTTTAAAAAGTTATTGATGTCATTTTACTCATTAGGTAACGTACTTTCGATATCAGTTTAAAGTTTTTTGATATCTGTAATAGTTACGGAATAATCGCCTGGACACACTTAACGATTACACCCTGTATATATATAGAAGATTTGGTACTTTAATTGAGAATCTTAAGAATGAAATGGCTAACAAGAATAGGTACGGCCAGGCTAATGTAAAAGTAATCTGTATTGCTCGGGAGTATACCTACTCGGGACATATATGTATCTTGGACCTAAAATGTGCTCTATACGCGCAGTACTTACACGTTTCTTGGGTGTCTTTTGAGGCTAGCACGGGGTGCTACTGCGGTGGACGAGCTCAAATTCACCAAGCGTAGATTATTACAAAACAATCCGCGCGCCAGGTCCTCGTTTGTATCGCGATTTAGGTCCAGGTTCGTACCCTGAGGTATACATACTTACTGGTCGCAATAGACTATGTCGCCTTGAAGCATTGCATATTTTTCTATAGATTAAAATCTATGTTCATCCATTTTGTCATTTATACCTGCGGATAAAGGCACGTACCATTTTTTTATACACTAGGGACGGTGTGGATGTCGATTGAATATATATCGATAATTTGAAGTCGATCTACCTATCCCTTTCCTGTGCCTACTTTATTTTTAACCGACTTAGAAAGGAGGAGGTTCTCAATTTTTTAGTCTTTTTAGTACCTAAATAAATAAATTAGTAGGAATGAAAGTAATGTCGTAAGGAAGGCATTAACTATTGATGTGGATGGCTACCAGGAGAAAGTAAGACCTAAAAGGAGGTGGATGGACTGTGTAAAGGATGATATGGTTAAGAAGGGAGGGAATGCTGAGATGACTGCAACTAGAGATGAAAAGAAAAAGCACACATGTTGCGCCGACCCCAAATAAACTTGGGATAAGGGCAGGATGATGATGATGATGATCTGATGAGGCGTGCTTTTAATAATCCTTCCTATTCTCCTATTTACCATGCCCTTAACCTTTTTAATCTGGCAATAGGTGAGTGATACATCTGGTATTGCTAGACAGCGACCGATTATTTATCGTTGTGTGCTTCTTTGATACTTTTAGACTGTAAAAAGTTTGTGATTTTATTAAATCTGTTAACTCTTAATTGACAGACTGTCAGTAAATTATATTGTTCGTTTTTGGTGGAAACCCGTTCTGATTTCCGAGGCGGTAAATACGTATTTATTTACCTACCTAGCCGAGTGGAAGACTTCTCGTCTACTCCAATATCTTTTCAGGGAGAATTGAACCTCTTGCGTTTTAATAAAGATCTGAACGTTTCACGATATCATATAATGCTAATTGCTAGTTGTCATTTTGTTGGAGCCCAATCAATCAATTAGCCTATTGCAGTCCACTGCTGGACATAGGCCTCTCCCAATATGCGCCATGTTTGCCGGTCCTCCGCCTTCCGCATCCAGTCCGTCCCAGCCACCCTTCGCAGGTCGTCAGTCTTTCAGGCTAGAGCTGTTGGAGCCCATTCCTTTGTTAAATGTGTACACACATCATTGAATTTTTTCCCTCTTGGGTAGAGAGAGTTGTTAATCCTTTACTCAACTCATGAGCATTCGCCATCATTAAACTTTTCTTGAAATACTGCAGATTCTGTTCTCTCTTCACAACATCAGTAATTTGTTTTATGACTTGATATCCACAATCATATTTTCTTTTAATTCAAGAAGTTAATCGATAACAAACTCTATCGATACTACCCCATCACTATAAATAATAAAATCCCATTTCACTCGGCGGGGGTGTTTGCGCGGAGGGATCGGCCGACTCTTGCGCACCTGGCGCGCGACGCCAATCGCGTGCGCGGGCGCACCCCGCGTTGTTTGCGTGTGTGTAGTGTTGGCTTGGGTCTTCCCAGTGTAGAGTATTTGAATCATTCGACTTGTTGTATGTGCCTATGAGGTACTTACAGGTTAGGGGGAACACTGACTGGGTAATAGTTTCTTTGTGCGAATATGGTAGCACAGCCCCCCTAGACAAGTGGCAATTCGTTGCTCGGCGTATCATGGAATAGAATGACAAATGTATAGGATTTGACGTTTTTGACATTCGTTGACGCCTGTCATATACGTCAAATCTCATACATTTGGTATTCTATTCTATCATACGCCAAGCAACGAATTGCAACTGGTCTAGAGGAGCTGGAGAGCTTTTGTGCTGTCAGTGGGAAGACCAAAGGCTTGTCCTGCTTGTCTTCTGCGCTGACGGCATAGAATCTATTTGTTCTTACAGGGTCGGCAGCACGAGTGTAACTCCTCTATTGTTGCACTCGTCCATGGGCCACTGTAACTACTTTTTATCAGGTGGGCCGTGTGCTTGTCTGCGACCTGAGTGGTATAAAAAGCATATATAACAGATACATTTACGAAGTTTTAATATGGGGTAGGCAATGATAGAATCTCGCCATTTTACTTGAATCTTACTCACTTTAAGAGCTGCCTCAACTTTATCTTTCATCTTTCATTCAAACCTGTTCGTTCTTCTTGTTCCCGTTAGAGTAGAGAGTCATCCCATTTCTTCCTGTGGGTGTCGTAGAAGGCGACTAAGGGAAAGGACTGTTGCAGCCCATTACAAAGTGCCCGCTTGACTGCTATAGGCTCGGCTCACCCCTTATTATATGGGACCAAAAATCATGGAATGAACTCACTGCGGTGGTTTTCCCAAGCGACTACAACATGGGGTTCTTCAAGAAGGGCATAGGTTCCTTCAGGGTCGGCAACGCGAGTGTGACGCCCCTAGTGTTGCATACGTCCATAGGCCACGGTGACCGTTTCCTATCAGGTGGGCCGTGTGCTTGTCTGCCAACTAAGTGGTATAAAAAAAAAATCATAGTTGGAGAAATGTGTGCGTAATACACCTCTGCGTACCCCTTTGGGGCTTTACAGGCGTGAATATATGTATGTAAGTTCTGTTTTGTGTGACGTCATCAGTCATATGGGAATTTAGCGACGCTAGTAGTCTACCTACCTAAGTTTAAGGACTGTCCCTGTACTGCGTAGGTGGGACACCTCTAGGCGCCAGTCCAATTAATTCCTACTGCTAGGTGTCATCCTCGTTACTATAGTCGTAGGTGGGTACTGTGTAACACCTGGCGAACAGGCTTACTTACTTAGAATTCTTTCAAACGTAGAGAAAGTGTATTAAGTGTAGGTACACGCTTGCAGCTGTCCGATTGGAAAATTCCTACGGTATTTGTGAATCTTTTTTTATGTTTTAGTAGGAAACAAGTATACTCATTTGATGGTAAACGGATTTCAGTCTAGTCTGCCTTCCTGCCTTTGGTCTGGATACCTTTCAAATCAAACTAGTCACTTTTCTTTTGAAGACGCCTCATCCCCAAGAGACGAGTGGGAACGGGCTATGAATTTTAAGAGACCAGGCCCTCGATTCTGCTAAAGCACAACCACTGTCACACCACAGAGACTGCGAGAAAATTCCATTTGATTTTAGCCTTCAAAGAAGTACATTTAAAGTTTCAAATTAAATGGCTTTTTGTAGAGTGAACGAAAGCGTGTAATTAAAATATTGTCATTTAATTTTGGACTTTAATTCTATAGTAATAAACTCAATGCCAATTTTTGCAGAGACTGTGGCACGACAGGGGTTTTTTAATGCCAATGAGCAGTTTTCCAGTAGGTATTTATAGGGTTCCTAAAGACGCTCTAGATGGCGCAGCCGGCACTTTTGGTAAGAAGAGTGTGGTGTCACACCTAGTGTTCCCTAATTTATGGAAAAAATGTTCTTCGGTTTTGTAATGATTTACTTTACTTAAATATTCTGTCATTTTTTCTGATACAATTATTTTAAATATAATATTATTATTTTAAATTACAGACAGTGACGCGAAAAGAATTAAGC
Source organism: Eilema depressum (assembly GCA_914767945.1). Classification (NCBI taxonomy): domain Eukaryota; kingdom Metazoa; phylum Arthropoda; class Insecta; order Lepidoptera; family Erebidae; genus Eilema; species Eilema depressum. The sequence goes on from OU612040.1 coordinate 786,766, forward strand.
GTTTTATTATATTTTATCTATTATAATATGGGTAAATGAAATTAAACTTTGGCAACATCGCAAATTCATGAAAAAATACCACAAACAAACCACAGAGTACATTAAAATTACCAAAAGCTATGCTAGCCGGCTAGCGCCATCTCCTGATGACTTAAAAACCAACTGATTATTATACCTACTGGAAAACTGCTTATTTTTGCAGAGACTGTGGCACGACAGTGGTTTTTGTTTAGCAGAATTGAGGGCCAGTAGGTTCGTACCTGCCTGATGTAAAGTGATGACCGTGGCCTATGAACCTGTGCAACTAGGGGCATTACACTTGCGCTGCCGACTCTGTAGGAATGTTCTAAAGCTCTTGATAAACCCCATATTGTAGTCGCTTGGAAAAACCACAGCCGGGAGTTCATTCCACAACTTGAGTGTGCGCGGGAGTAAGTTCCTTTCATACCTGACTGTGCGCACCATTTCCGTTCGCAACGTGTGAAGATGAATTCCCTGCCTAAATTGCCTTCCACTATCCTACCTATAGGCCTGCTAATATGTCGGCTACTATTGTATACTACACTAGCTGTTGCCCGCGGCTCCGCCCGCGTGGAATTCGGATTCCGGTCCAACTTTAATGTATGGAAATCTGCCCGATTTATTGACATTTATGCTCACTGCTCCGCTCCCTTTAGTAGTAGCGTGATGTTATATAGCCTATGTTACTCCCAGATAGTGTAACTTTCTATAGGTGAAAGAATTATTATGACTGCCTCTGTGGCGTAGCGGTAGTGAACGCGGCTGCTACGCAGGAGGCGCGGGTTCGATCCCCGCTCAGTGCCAATATTTGTATGCTTGAATATAAATATTTGCATTGGTCTGGGTGTTTCTATGTATAATATGTATGTATTTACAAAAAAAAAAAAAAAAAAGTATCTAAGTATTTATATCCGCATTCTAGATTCCATAACACAAGCTAATTAAGCTTACCATGGGTCTAGATGGCGTTGTGTAGAATGTTGTAGAATTTATTATTGAAATCGGTACAGTAGTTCCGGAGCCTATTCATTACAAACATACAAAAATAGGTACAAATCTTTCCTCTTTATAATATTAGTGTAGAAGTGTAGATATAATATAGAGGATGGACGAAAGAAGACTAACGAAACAGATTTATGAAGCGAGGATGTATGGACAACCCGCTAGGGGTCTACCTAGATATACGTACGTCAATCAGTTCGAAGACATTTTAAAGAAAGATATGTCAAGAGTACCCGAAACTGGCGCGCATGTATGAAAGTAGAAGAAGCGAAAGTTGTATGCCAGGATCGTAGCAAGTAAAAAACTAGGGTCTCTGCTTACCCCACTAAGAAAGAGGCTCTATAATACTGTACCACTATGGACTCGATTTTTATTACAACGTAAAAAAAGTCTAGATATAAAAGATCACCAGCCATTGTAACTAGTGTTTATAGTGGTCTTGGTTGAAAACATACAATACCTGTTTAGCGACAGGTGGCGCCACTAATCGTTTGTCCTAAGAGGTTACCTAATTGCTGTGCAAAATAAAATAAAACTACCATTTTATAGATAGTTGTTCGCTACAAAGATGGTGGGTGTATGGTTTATAAATATACGATTATAAATTATGAATACGATTATAATTCGGTTTATACGTACATTATGATCACGCCACTTTTCCTCGGGGGTAGCCAGGGACATCCATCAGACACACTTCACTTCTGTTTCCTTCAGTATATTAAATGTACATCTATACTACATATTATGTTACCTAATGTACATTGGAAATGTTTGTTCGCTATATAGACGCAAAACCTACTGAACGTATTTTGATGCACATTTTTAGGGTTCCGTAGGTAAATGGCAAAAAACGGAACCCTTATAGATTCGTCATGTCTGTCCGTCCGCCTGTCTGTCCGTCCGTCCGTATGTCACAGCCACTTTTCTCCGAAACTATAAGGCATATGCTGTTGAAACTTGGTAAGAAGAAGTTGTATTCTGTGAACCGCATTAAGAATTTCACACAAAAATAAAAAAAAAAAGCATTAAATTTTGGGGGTCCCATACTTCGAACTGAAACTCAATTTTTTTTTTCATCAAACCCATACGTGTAGGGTATCTATAGATAGGTCTTTAAAAATGCTCTTGAGGTTTCTAACATAATTTTTTTCTAAACTGAATAGTTTGCGCGAGAGACACTTCCAAAGTGGAAAAATGTGTCCCCCCCCCCCCCTCTCCACCCTCTAACTTCTAAAATAAGAGAATGATAAATCTAAAAAAAATATATGATGTAAATTGCCATGCAAACTACCACTAAAAATTGGTAAAAATTGGTTCGAACGAGATCCAGTCAGTAGTTTTTTTTTAATACGTCATGAACCGCAATTTTCGCCTTTGCTACTACGGAACCCTTCATGAGCGAGTCCGACTCGCACTTGGCCGAATTTATTTGTTAGAAATGCCTTGGTCAGAAATCAAAATCTTACGCCTGTTTGATTGCAATCGGTTGAGTAGAACCGGATATAGATATCTACGCGGGCGGAGCCGCGGGGATGAATACCTACACATATTCATGCATACAAATATTTGCATCGAGCAGGATTCGAACCCGCAATCCCTGCACAATAATAGTTTTGATATTATGCTCGCAATTTTTTTTGAAACCGACTGATAAAGGAGGGTATTTGTCTCATTGATTGTATATTCTGTAGTAACCACAAGTCATAACCATAATACAAAACACACTATATGTCACCAACCTTGCGTTTCCCTTGCGCCCTCTCGCTCACACGATAACAGCAATAACACAATAAAAATACACCTAACACTACACACGAGCGAGACAGCGATAGCCTCCTCATATACTAGTATGAGTGCGACAGAGATGGGCACAGGAGGGTGCGCTTGCGACCCTTTCTCGTTTCGGTTTAGTGTGTAGGGTAATGTGTAATTATAGGTGGGGTGGAAGTCTATGTGTGATGTTGTATGTGTGTGGAGTTTCTTGTACGAATACTTGTTCAATGATATGGAGAGAGTATTGCTAGCAAGTTTATGGATAAGTTATTTAATATAGCCGACCCTGCCTGGTTTCGCTCGTGGCATACTCCGAAACTCCGTGTCGTCCATTTAAAATTATTAGTGTGTATATGGAGCCTAAGATCTTTGGAGCCCAAGCTAAGCTTACCTCAATCAATCAATCAATCAATTTACCTAGCGCAGTCCACTGCTGGATATAGCCTCCAATTGCGCCATTTCTCCTGGAGGCTGTCCATTAATCACGAAATATCACCAGGGGAGGAGGGGTATATTGAGATATCACTTGTACGATTCTTAGTTTTCTAGCATTAAATAATAAATAAACACGTGATTTTGGCTAGGGGGGGAGGGGGGGGGGGGGGTTAGTCTAAAACCTCACCACGTATCACCATGGGGGAGGGGGGTTAGAAAATTGCTAAAAAAAATATCGCGTGATTAATGGACAGCTCCCTGATGTTCTGATGTTCTGATGTTCCGCCTTCCGCATTCAGTCTTTCCCAGCCACCTTTTTCAGGTCGTCAGTCCAATTAGGGGGTGTCCCACCTTCCGTTTGCGTTCTCGCGGTCGCCACTCTAGGATTCGTTTGCTCCAACGGCCATCGGTCCTCGACAGAATTGGCCAGCCCACTGCCACTTCAGCTTGCTTATTCTGCGAGCTATGTCGTCTAGTATTAGTTCTTTGTCGGATGGCCTCGTTGCGAATTCTATCCTTCAAATATACTCCAAACATAGCTTGCTTCGAAGCCCGTTGCGCGAGTTTTTGGTCATGGACCAACTCCATTAGAAGGGCATTAGAAGGATTCTTCATGGTTGGCAGCAAGAGTATGACGCCCCTGGTGTTGCATACGTCCATAGGCCACGGTAACCACTTTCCATCAGGTGGGCCGTGTGCTTGTCTGTCACCTAAGTGGTATAAGAAAAAAAACTTTCCACGTTTCGGCACCGTAAGTCATAAGCATAACAGGCAGCACGAACTGGTCGTAGACCTTTGTTTTGAGGCATTTCGGTAGGGGTGAGAAGAAGACTTGATATAGTTTCCCAAATACTGTCCAACCCAGTAAGCTTACCTGCAAGCCGGTATACCCACAGATTTATCGTAATATTATTTTATTTACTACCTTAGCAATATAATAGATTACAATACAGAAGTGATTCATTTTTTCAATGGCGTCACAAAATCACTGACTCACCCTGCAGACCTGACATCCTAGAACCCATAACCACATGGGCCATGTAAACTCGAATCCACCATCACCAAACACCATGAGTCGCGAAACTCAGGTTATATTACCTGCCATTTCGTTAGAGCGGGACAGAGATATATTTTAGTATTGTGTTAGAGTAGGATGCACGACGCCCCCAAGCTGACAGATGTTCATAAAGTATTCGCTTTATATGCGGGTGCGTTTTTTTAGCTGTGCGGGGGCGGAGTGCGAGCGGAAAGCGATTTGAATATAGCTTATGAGATATTAAAATATTGTTTACTGGCTGACCCTGCGAACTTTGTACCGCCATATTTTTTTTAGCCTGTTTAAACTTTCCCTGGACATCCACGAATGTTTCAAGACTAAAATTAGCCAAATCGGTTCATCCGTTTTCAAATTTTAGCGAGACTAACAGAATTGCAATTCATTTTTACCCGACTGCGCGACGCATAGGAGTGGTAATGTGTTTATCAGCTTATGTATGTATATGTATGTTTGTATGTTCCTTTGAACCGATTTTCATGATTCATTATTTATTTAGAAGATTTAATTTTCATATAACTGAATATATACTATGTCAAACTATATTCTAGAATATTAGGTAAGTAGGTCCTCTGGGCATACATTATATTTTCTGTGGAATAGCTGAGTTGTGACGTCTACATTTAAATATGTTTTTGTTCCTATGTAACATTACTATAGAATTTCTCAGCAGCAAAATCCAAAAGTTCAGGTCAGGTGGCAGTCGCCCCCATAAAAGCCGTATAAATCAAACCGAAAGGAAGATAAAGAGTTAGCTTACCTTAAGCACCGAGGTTAAGGACATGGATAAAACCGGGAAAAACACTGATAATGATAGAGATACATAAATCATAAAACTATGTACTAGCTGTTGCCCGACATAACCTATGCCTTCCCCAAGCTCTCATCTATGTGTGTACGTACCACATCAGTTTATCTTTGAAGATAACAAACTTTCATGCCCTATTCACAATAAAAGTTTTCTTGCCTATTTTCTATCTCTTACCAAATTTCATCAAGGTTTGAATTTTATACAAAGTAAAATTTGAATTTATAATAGATATTAGTATGGATTGAATGACACGACGATCAATGTCGCTGAGTTTTGGCTGCACGCATCTAAATATTTTAAACTAGCTGTTGCCCGCGGCTCCGCCCGCGTGGAATTCTGATCCCGTTCATCGCTGATATATAGCCTATATGTTAATCCAGGGTATAACCTATATACATACCAAATTTCAACCAAATCGGTCCAGACGTTTATGCGTGAAAGAGTAACAAACATCCACACATCCACACATCCACACATCCATTCTCACAAACTTTCACATTTATTTTTTTTTTTTTTTTTTTTTTTTTTATATAGGACACGTCAATTTGACTTTGCCTCGCCTGATGGTAAGCTAAAGGCAAAGTCTCTGAAAAGAGGGTCACCATTACAGACATGTACCATGTTACAATGGTGGCACTCAGCTTGACGGCCTCATCAGATGCTTTTTCACGCCCCGCTTAAAGGACCCGGGACTATAGGAGGAGGGAAACACGTGAGCTGGTAAGGAATTCCAAGTCTTAATAGTGCGGCAGAAGAAGGAGTCGCCGAATCGCTTGGTTCTTGATGGAATATTTTGCACCGTATGCGGGTGGCATCTGAGTCCTGCACGTGTTGTCCTATATAGGAAAGGAGAGGGTGGGATTACTTGGAAGAGCTCATCAGAACATTCACCATGGTAGAGACGGTAAAATACCGCCAAAGATGCCACATCTCTACGCAACTGCAAAGGCTCAAGGGTGTAAGTGATCTCAGGATTCCCAATAATGCGGACCGCACGTCGCTGCAACCTGTCGAGAGCATCTAGTAAGTACTTTGCGGAGCCATCCCAGAGATGCGAGCAGTATTCCACGCAAGAGCGAATTTGTGTCTTGTAGAGAAGACACCGCTGCTCCGGCGTGAAAAAACGTCTCACTTTGTTCAGGACTCCGAGTTTACGCGATGCTGTTTTGATGATACTCTCGATGTAGTTTTTGTTGTTCAGTTTGCAGCGAACATCCATACCTAGGATATTGAGATTGTCCTGTAGTGGCAGTGGCGTGCTCTGAAGAGTTGGAAGGGGAAGGAAAGAAGATACCTTTGCTGTAAACGCGCATGCCTGCGTCTTCTTGGCATTGAACTCAACCAGGTTTTCAGAGCCCCATTGAGAAACGAGGTTCAGGGTCTGGTCAAGTTCACTAACAAGAAGCTGCCTCCTTTCCGCGATATCAGACTGCTTGGCCGCAGGATGTCCGTGATAACTCCCGTGTAAGGTGCTATCGTCTGCATAGCAGTGAATGCTGCCAGTGGACAGCATGTCGTTGATATGCAGAAGAAAGAGAGTGGGTGATAAGACGGACCCCTGCGGCACGCCAGCATTTACCTGCAAGAACTCCGAAGTTCGACCATCACAGAGGACGCGAATACGGCGCCCCTGCAGGAAGCTAGCCACCCAGTCGCACAGTCTAGGAGGCAGACCAAAGGCTGGTAACTTGGAAAGAAGCGATTTGTGCCAGACCCTATCAAACGCTTTGGCGATGTCAAGACTTATAGCCAGCGACTCGCCATGCTTGTCCATAGCCTCACCCCAAAGATGGGTAACGTACGCTAGAAGATCACCCGTTGACCGCTTCGGTCTAAAACCATATTGCCGGTCGTTGATTAAGGAGTGATCCTCTAGGTAACACATGAGCTGTTTGTTGATAATGTGCTCAAGTACTTTGCACAGTACTGAGGTGACGGCTATGGGCCTATAGTTGGTAGGGTCCGAGCGATCACCCTTCTTGGGGATCGGCTGTACATTCGCCTCCCTCCAAGCCGAAGGCACTGTACCCGAGATGTACGACATCCGGTACAACCGCGCCAGCATTGGAGACAACTCCGCTGCACATTTTTGAAGAACCACCGCTGGAATACCATCCGGTCCGCTGGCTTTCCGGACATCGAGTGACCGCAATACAGCACGGACATCGCGTTGCCTGATACGGATATCAGGCATCGCATGGCCACAAAAGGGCAGTGTCGGTGGCTGCATACCGCAATCATCGATCCGGGAGTTGGCCGCAAAGAGATTAACCAACAAATTAGCTTTCTCCTGCGGCTCATGGGCCAGGGATCCATCAAGTTTGCGCAACGGGGGCAGCGAAGGCTGGCAAAAGTTGGCTTGCACGGCTTTGGCCAATCGCCAGTAGCCACGGCTACCCGTGGGATGCGCCGCAAGCTCTTGGCCAAGCCGCGCTATGCGCTGGGCATCCGCTCTAACGCAAGCCCTCTTGCAGACCTTTGTGGCTTTGTTGTACGCTGCCTTGAAGTGACCCACGTTAGGATCGCGCGTGGCGCGCGCCCTTACCCAGGCGCGGTACGCAGACTGCTTTTGATTAACAGCCTCCGCGCACTCGCGGCCGAACCAAGGGCGCGCTCTGCGGGCACCGGTGACATCAGTGTAGGGGATATAGTATTCCATACCCAAGCTGATCTCACCGGCGACAGCAGTAGCACTATCCGAGGGGTTCTTACCTTCAAAGCAACGTGCAACCCACGGGAAGGATGCAAAATACTCACGCATCCCATCCCAGTCCGCTGACGAGTAGTGCCAGAGACGCCGCTTTCCCTGTTCGGGTCGTGGGGGCGCTATAGTTGGCACCTTGGAACAAACCAGACAATGGTCGGAGTTGCCTAAGGCGGCTCGCACCGAGACACTGTACTGGTCTGGTTGACTCGTCAGCAGAAGGTCCAGCAGAGAGGGTGCTAGGCCCGACCTTCTTGGTATCCTGGTGACCTCGTGTACCAGTTGGGTCAGGCCGTGCGCCAGAGCAAATGCATGGGCGGCTCTTCCCGCATGGTCTGTTTTGGCGGAGCCCAACCAGATCTCGTGGTGGGCGTTAAAATCCCCCAAAAAAACCAATTCAGCGTTCGGAAACCGCTCCTGCGCATCATCTGCTGCCTGACTCAGATAATCGAAGAGTCGAGTTGTCTCGGTATCTCCTGTATGGGAACGGTAGAGGCACACATAGATCTGACTCGTTGAGCCATGGTCTACGTGTACCCAAAGGGTTGAAAAGGATGGGTCCTCTAGGCAGCGCAGACGGCGACAACAAACATCCGCCCTAACAAACACGCACACCCCGGCCTTTGCACGGAAATTTTCCTCCATAACGTAGCCGGGGTAGAGCAAGTAAGACGTGTCGTCAGGGCGGCGTATTTGCGTCTCCGTCAGAAAAAGCATAGCTGGATTCGCCATCTCGAGGTGTTGGTGGACGGCGTTGAGGTTTGTATGGAGCCCACAGATGTTAGTGGACTCCACCTCAAAAAGCGAGCTTACGGGAAATTGAAGAGCCGCTGTGAGTCTATGCTCTTTGTTCTGCGCTGCCATAATGAGAACGGAAAGGAGAGGGCGTGAAGAAGAGGTGATTGTCGTCGCAGCACAGCGTGACAAAGCGCGGGATTTTGGTTTCGTCTATTAACGTGAGGCATGGCGAGAGCCGACACGCCGAACGGAAGGGCCCCCGTACCCCCCCGAATATGGTCGCCGGGTTCCCGTATCCGGTCACCAACCGGCACGACGAGCCATATCGGGATTATGCGCGGCCTGGTGAGGCAGCCTCCCGGGGTGGTTAGCCCCAGTTGGGCCCCTGTACTATGCCGCGGGCGGCCAGCGGCACCACCGTTTCTACGGGTCTCCCTGCCCGGCGTGTCGCCCCGTGCCATCCCCACTAGACTCCGCCAAGACCCACTGGTCACACTAATGCTGCGACCACGATCACCTCAGCCCGGCTATGCACCTGCTGAACCCTGAACGCAATCCAACCGAAATTGGGTTACTATTTAAGGGCTTTTCGCAAAGTGCACGGTGGTACCTACCCGGTCGGATTTAGTGACAATTTTGTGTCATCAAAGTCCTACCACCAGTAATTATATTCATATATTTCATCAACTATGATTATTATAATATTAGTAGGATTGTTTCCACTGGCATGAGAAGAGGGAAGGCACGGCTGTATTCAAGACTAATTTCATACAAGTTTTTTGTTCATGACTGCTGACTGTCATGTCTGTGTTGAATAAAAACATTTCTTTCTTTCTTTCTGATAGAAAGAAAGTACAGTACTCCCGCTGTCAGTAGCACCACACCCTACACTCACTCTATCCTCACTTCCTGTGTCCGTGGGAACTATCTCTCGATGCCGATGTCGCCATGTTATGCTCTTACGACTTATGACTATGGCTACGCTTCACGGCTTTTTTTACTAGTACCTAGTACGGTGGGGCACACAACCTTTTCTTTTTCTTTCAAGAACATTACATACATGCATATTTCATCAACTATGATTTTCGGTCCCACGTAATAGAAGGCGAGCCTGATGCCGTCAGGCGGATACTTAGTCACAGGCTGTATGTTTACTGTCGGATGGGGAACAGCCCTATACCTTAGTCGCCTTCTACGACACCCACAGGAAGACATGGGGTGGCTCTATTCTAATCCACCGGGAATCAGCATGGCAAACAAGAATACTAGTAACCGAAATCCATATCCATACTAATATTATAAATGCGAAAGTAACTCTGTCCTAAACAGCTGAACCGATTTTGATGAAATTTGGTATATGGGTAGTTTAGACCTTGAGAAAGGACATAGACTATGTTCGTTTGTTTACCGTGGTACCATTAGACAGTACCATTGATGGTACGGTGGTAATTTGGATTTGCTGTGGTACCATTAGGTCGATGGTACCATGGCAAACATCATTTATTGTTAACCATGGTACCATTACGTCAATGGTACCAAGGAAAGTATTATTTATTGTTAACCATGGTACCATTATGTCGATGGTACCACGGCAAATATTATTAATTATTAACTGTGATACACGCACAAAATGTTTGGTCGCGATAACCTACTTCCACGCGGGCGGAGCCGCGGGCAAAAGCTAGTTACCAATATTTTTTCTTACCCTTCCTACTAAGCTAAGTACTTGTATTAGGAGTGGGTTCACGTCGGTAGTGGCACCTAATGGTAAGCTTCTCTAGTAGTACATGTTCTTAGTTCTTACATCAGGAGGGCTACCACGTATCCTACCTACCTCCGACACTTCAGATCCGCACGAAACACGAACGAAAAACCACGATTACATTCAGGATTTGAAAGTGTCACGTGCTACCTCCAGATGTCTTTGAAAACAGTAAAAAAAAAATCGAGCCATAAATCAAAATTGGCAACTTGTGCCGAAGATTGTCACAAATAGGATTAGGTTGTGTCTCACTTCCGACCATTATATTTTCTTAAGTTAATTTTAATTATGCTCAGGATTATCCTCAAGAAAGAAAAAAGCACAAAGCGCAACTTATTGTTATTTGTTTTTTATATTGCAAACAATGATATCTACACCCACAGAATAAAAAAGCAAGAGGAGATGCCTTCAAAGCTTGGTAGTATAAAAATTAGTGTCCCTTAATAGTATATTAAATACTAGCTGACCCGGCGAACTTCGTACCGTCATATTTTTCGCCCGCGTGGTATTGTCTCTAAATTTATCAGTGTTTCTCTACAATATTATGCATGTATTATACATACAAACCTTCCTCTTGAATCACTCTATCTATTAAGAAAAACCGCTTCCAAATCCGTTGCGTAGTTTTGAAAATTTAAGCATACATAGGGACGGACAGACAGCGACAGCGACATTGTTTTATAATATGTAGTGATGATGATGAACAGACAGTGTCAATATAAACAAATCAATTTGTGATCAAAATATACATAATTATTTCATTCAATACTTACCTATATGAATTTATTATTATTGTCTTTATTTCTTTTGTCATGTAGACAAACATAGTTAAATTTTATAAAAAAAAAATATCTTGTGCATACCTCGGGAAACTAATCTTGGACCTGAGTCGTGAGACAAACGAGGCCCTGGCGAGCGGTTGTTTTGTAATAATCTATCTATGCTTAGTGAATGTGAGCTCGTCCACCGCAGTAGCACCCCGTGCTATCCTCAAAAGACACCCAAGGAACGTGTACTGCGCGTATAGAGCACATTTTAGGTCCAAAATATAATGTCCAATGTGTAAAAAACTGTTATTTTAACGAAACACACAGACATCCCAATTTTATTTATTTTTAAAAATTACTAGCTGTCCCGGCGAACTTCGTACCGCCATATTTTTTCCGTTCCCGCTGCACCTATTTTCTCATCCTTTAAACCTTCCCTGGACACCCACGAATATTTCAAGACTAAAATTAGCCAAATCGGTTCAGCCGTTCTTGAGTTATAAAATAACAACGAAAAGTGGCATTGATTTTTATATATTAGATTTGTTTATGTTTTTTCTCTGTTGTTACACTACCTTGAGGTAACCTTAATTATGTATACCCAAGATTATCTGCAAGAAAAAAAACAGTCACACCTTACGGCAATTACAACAATAATACAACAACAATATCCTTTCAACGAAAGGCGCAGTCATAAACAGTATTGTGGGCAATAAACAAATTTGGCAGAACATCTGCGGCAATTGTTCTTGCCTAATAGTCAAATTGCCTATGACTAACTGTAGGTGCTATTGTTGGGTGATTCCCACGGTTATAGGGGACTGTAGGTGGTTGTATGATCGTAGTAGTTGTGATTGTGTCTGAGACTATAAATATTATAGGTCGATTGTCTTAAAATTTTGGAAAGGGACATTTACTAAAAAAGTTAAGTATTGTAATAGTCTCAAGTTTCCTTCAAAGAATCAGTTTCGTTTATTCGGTTTAGGTACAGTCACGTGCACTGAGATATGTATACAGTGATAAATTTTAAAATGCAAGAAATGCAAAAAAAAAATGCAAAATGACAAAAATTTACATTATTGCGAGAAATCCCGATGATTAGAAAGAATATATTTGATAATGTGACTATTTATTATTTTCAGATTGGACATTTATTCAAAATTCTGTCCGTGCATACATTTCATTGCACGTGACTGTACATTATGAACGTCGAAATATTACAATTGTGTCAAGAATTATAACAACAATAAAATAAAATAAATCATTTAATTTTGAAAATGATTATTTACTAATAAATTAAATCTACCTATACTAAAATTATAAAGAGAAAAAATTTGATTGTTTGTAATCGTTTAACTCTAAAACTAATAAGCCGATTTTAATAATATTTTGACCAGTGGAAAGTTATTGTATTCAGGAGTAACGTGTAGCTTTTTATTTCAATATTCCAAATGGATTAGGAGTTGAATTGAAGTGAAATATTATGTAAGGTTAGAAGTGGCGGGCTACAGTCTCTGCCTACCCCAGACAGCAGTATCAGTGACCGTATGATGATGATGATTATTTATTTATCAACTAGCTTTTGCCCGCGGCTGCGCCCGCCTGGATGTCGGTTATCGCGACCAAACATAGCCTATGTCCTTTCTCGAGGTCTAATCTACCCCTATACCAAATTTCATCAAAATCGGTTCAGCGGTTTAGTCGTAAAAGCGAGACAGACAGACGAGAGTTACTTTCGCATTTATAATATTAGTAGGGATAAAATGACAGCTCATAGCAAAACATAATCCACTGGGTATGTGCGAAGTGCCGTGCATTCTATAGGTACCGCAATTACATACATTTTATCTTACACATAGTCATCTCAATAATTTACATATTTACTCCAATCATTTAGCTGCTTATATACATTGTAACAATCTAATGAGTAATATTAAACTATTTACAGGTAAATATACCTATGTTCTTTATTGATGAAGCTCTAGCCTATCTCTATCAGTGTTCATCTAAATCGGTTCAGTGGTTTAGGCCTGAAGGCGTAACATACTGACAGACAGTTATTTTCGCAATTATAATATTAGTAGATGTGGATTGTTATACCAAGAAATTTAAAAAGCTAACTTCTTAGAGAAAACTTAAACATAACAGGAGATGCCGGTTCGATCCCCGATGCATGAATATGGGTATTTACATTGGTCTGGTCGTGCATCGGAGAGCACGTTAAGTCCTCGGTCCCGGTTGTCAATATGAACATCTATAGCAGTCGTTACGGGTAGTTGGAGCCCTAAAAAGTCCAACAACTGGTCTAGCTGCAATGCTTCGATATCCCTTAATGTCACCATTGGGTTGTGAAGGTAAGATGGCAGTCGCTTCACGGAAAATATCGTGGTCTAGCCAAATCCGCAGTTAGACTGGTAAAGTGAACCTCAGTTTCCGAGGTGAAAGCTAAGGATACGACTGGGAATTAACGCTAGGATGAAGAAAAAGATGTAGCTATCGGCCTTATCGCTCGAGGCAATGACAACCATAACTTAAAAGGGTAGCCAGAAGTAATAAATTATTATAGTAACATAAATTATTATCTTCGTATAGCAAAAAAATACAATAAACATACTTACACATATCTACTGCAATCCAAAAAAAAGCATCGTAACGTAAATTTCGAATAAAGAATCAAAATCGAAAATTTATATTCGGAAACGGAACGAAAACGGCGCGGGCGCAGTTTTGATTTTTTTTGCTCAAAGAATCCTAGGGCGCTTTGTTCGTATATCTGTTTCGCTCTCTCTTATTGAATCCACATATACATGTTTCACCTCGGGGGTGTATGAGGGTGTACAAACGCCAGATGTTTCTGAAGATTCTTGTTTTTTTTCTCTCGTTTCGGGCCCAGGAACAATGGATGCGAGCTTGAGATTTGAGCATATGGTCGAGGAACAGGTATTAGTTGATAGGCCAATACTACTATTCTCGGTGTGCTGTTAATATTTACGGATTTAATTTTTGGTGGGTTGGATGTCCACGTGGTATCTTGTAATCCATATCCATACTAATATTATAAATGCGAAGGTAATGTCTGTCACGCTTAAACCACTGAGCCGATTTTGATGAAATTCGGTACAGAGATAGATTAGACCTTGAGAAAGGCCATCCCTACTAATATTATAAATGCGAAAGTAACTCTGTCTGTCTGTCTGTCGGGCTTTCACGCCTAAACCACTGAACCGATTTTGATGAAATTTGGTATAGAGGTAGTTTAGACCTTGAGAAAGGACATAGGCTATGTTTGGTCGCGATAACCGACATCCACGCGGGCGGAGCCGCGGGCAAAAGCTAGTACTATATAAATGCGAAAGTAACCCTGTCTGTCACGCTTTCACGCTTAAACCACTGAATCGATTTTGATGAAATTTGGTACAGAATTAGATTAGATCTTGAGAAAGGACACAGGCTATGTTTGGTCGCGATAACCGACATCCACGCGGGCGGAGCCGCGGGTAAAAGCTAGTGATCTGATATATGAAACAGTATGTGGTGAGGCCGTCAAGCTGAGGGTCATCATTATAGCATTTATTGGTGTCTGTAATGGTGACCATCATTACTAAGAGTTTGGCTTTAGCTTGCAATAAAAAAATGAATGTCGGTATTCGTTTCTTCATCTGTCGAGTCGACGGCATCTCGTATCATATTTCGTTTGCCCAGTATGCAGCCACTCCGATAGCGTTTTCAGAGGCACTCATAAGTTCCTCCGGAGTGCTCGTGCTTGGGCAGGCAGCACACGTTAACTGGTGGGTCATATTCTGTATTTGCGATAATCAATTGATCAAGTTAGTATCTTAGTCGCGGTTCCGCCTGTGGAAACCTATTCTAGAGATAAAAAGGATCCTATGCTTTATTCCAGACTATTATTCTATCCCTGTACCAAGTTTCAACCAGATCAGTTGGTTATCTGTGCGTGATTGAATAACAAACATCCTTATATCTTCACAAACTTTCATATTTATAATACACTAGCTGACCCGGCGAACTTCGTACCGCCATATTTTCTGATCCCGTTCCCGCTGCGTATCTCTAAATTTATCAGTGTTTCTCTACAATATTATGCATGTATTATACATATAAACCTTCCTCTTGAATCACTCTATCTATTAAAAATACCGCTTCAAAATCCGATGCGTAGTTTTGAAGATTTAAGCACCTTTTCAGTTTATTCTACTTATTATAACCCTTCATAGATATGATATAACAACACACGTAAGTAAGGTATTGCAATATTACATAGGGCGTGTATAGACAATAAATATTGCGATCCAGTATCATTATCTACATTTGCACATCAATATTGCCTCAATATCATCAAAATATATTGACAGGATCTCGATATATATTGACTGTCAATCCCTGCCTATCATCCATCTGTTTTTATAAAACGCTCGACCAAACAATAAAGTTCATCAAATAATATTTTTTATTCTCTCCACAGGTAAGTTCCTGCTTACTCCCTAACTGCGGTGTAAGGTATAGTAGCAAGGTATAAGAAGGATGCGAAAGCGCTCTAGAGAAATGTTAACACATCCGGTCGTGTGCCAAGTTATGAGAGGTAGCGGGCGCGATTTACCGGCTCTATAGATTTTGTTCCGTGCAAAATGGACTGTAGAGGATTTTACTGGTTTTTGGCCCATAATACGATTATAGAAATAACGATTATTTTTCTATGCGCACTTGTTACAGACCGCCTTGGTGGACGATAAGGCGTGAGTTATATAGAAATGGTATAAGGCGTAAGTCATAATCAAAGGAAACTCGCGTCCGCGTAGCGTATAAGGTGAAGAATGGGTGCGGATTTTGCTTGATTATGCCTTCCATCTAGGCCTTTGTGCCATTCACACTTTATAGTCAGTTAGTTGTTTATAATAAGTTTTTACACGGAGGAGTATTTTTTGCAACATCTAACGATTAAAAAGGGAAGTTTTATTTCAAAGGATAGATTTCATCGATCTACGCATTATTTGTTCAACTAAACTGAGATTTCACGTTACTCTGTTTAATTCATTGATAAAAAAGTGAAAACTAAGTTTAAAATGAATGAAATGTTTATATTCATTATCTACGTAATTAACTAAATAAGATAAAGCTATTCGACACCTTAGCAAGTACACTCTGAGAGTGAAAGAGATTTTTTTTGTATCGTTTCCCTGAATACAAAAGTTTCGCACGTGCCAACAATAACAAAGGTGAATAAGATAAGCAAACGCATACAATTGAAAAACAAGCTTAAAGATTTTAAATTTAAGATAAATTCTAACAAACTGAAGAAATATGAAAAGTAAGTTTTTCTCGTATCTCAAGTGACACTGGCTATTTTTTTTTACAAAATTGATGATGTATTGAAAGAGAGGCAGGTCCTGGCTTTTCTACTGGAGATGTACTATGCAGCTATGCTACAAGGATGTAAAAGTTAAGCTACGAAACTGTGTGACCGATTCCACTGTGCTATTATATAGCGTAGCGAGTAACATGTGCTATGAAACTTCCTACAGATATTCAAAATTTGAATCTATTCTCCATCCATAGCACGCATCTTTCTATATAATAAACATAGCATAGCTTAGCTAAACGTGGTCCCTCACTATGGGCCTTATGAGTAAGCTCAAAGTAGCCCAACGAGCTATGGAGAGGGCTATGCTCGGAGTCTCTCTGCGAGATCGAATCAGAAATGAGGAGATCCGTAGAAGAACCAAGGTTACCGACATAGCCCAGCGGATACATAGCACGGAGGACTGATGACCGATGGGGTCGAAAAGTCCTCGAGTGGAGGCCACGTATCGGCAAGCGCAGCGTAGGACGTCCACCCACAAGGTGGACAGACGACCTCATTAAGGCCGCGGGAACGCGCTGGATGCGAGCCGCTTTCAACCGGTCCTATTGGAGATCTATAGGGGAGACCTATGTCCAGCATTGGACTTCCTATGGCTGAAATGATGATGATGATGATGATGAGAATGACAGCAGTTCAATTATTGACCTGTTTTAAGATTTCATGATATGGGCCCGGATCTTATTTGGAATTCCGTGTAAAGTCATTAGCGGGTTAATAAAGCTGTGGTCGCAACGATACCGTGTTTATTAGCGATTACCAATATTAGATGTGTCCAGATGTCCACAGAGCTGAATGCCGACTACACTTTACATATCCGGTGACGAGAACCAGTCATGAGCGGAAGCGGTAGCGATTACTTTAGTGTGTAATCTTTATACATCTTGCAGTTAAATTTATTAGTTTTCTGTGTGACTGAGACACTATCTATCTAACGATCTAACTAATAATTAGCTCACAAAGTGTAATGTAATTAATAATCTCTAATTAACTACTTTATGGAATGTCAAAGTTTGAATTTATGTTTGTGCCTCATTCATGCTAGTTAGACTGAATGAATTTGCGTCAAAATTGGCACAGATATTTAATTAGTTATGGTATGAAATAGCTAGATAGGTACTATTTATTCCAGGATTATTTTTTTATGGGTTTTGCGTGTGTTAGTACTTCAACTAGTTATCAGCTAATTGTAAATATTCGTATGTTGATCCAGTTTCCGTGTCTATGTGTTATTGCTGACTGTAATCTATTCCTGTACCAAATTTCAGCCAGATCCGTTCAGCAATTATTTATTTATTTATTTATTTATTTATTAAATCTAAACTACTACCATTACAGGTTGCCCCAATTAAAGCGTGATTGAATAACAAACATCCAAACATCTTCACAATCTTACACATTTTATAATATTAGTACTTAGATTTAGGCCGCCTTTTCACTATGGGATGTAATATATATTACATCTTGAGATATATATTACATCCCGCGATTGCTGTTTTCACTGTAAGATATATATTTGGGATAGTTCAGTAGCATTACCATGAGTTGACACCAAAATTTGACAACTTCGTTACCCTATCGAACTGCGTACGCGAATCTGATTGGTCTGTGTAGAATGCATGCGCGAATTCCCTGACTTCTGATTGCTCAGTTTAAAATGACAACGTGATTTCGCATGCACGATCAAACGTTGCCATTCAAACGGGCGAGACAGGGGGAGGCGTGGTGTCCGGGGACGTGAGGTAAAATATACCTTCCAATATCGCTCGAAAAAATATTTATAGTTTGGGATGTAATATATATTATAGCGTAGTGTAAACGGTCTCGTACAAAATGTATGACGAGCGATATGCCAAGATGTAATATATATTACATTACATCCCATAGTCAAAAGCCACCTTTAGTAGGATAATAATAATATTAGTAGGATAATAATTGTTATTTATTAATTGAGTAAACAAAATAAATACGTTTCAATTATTGGAGCTGTAATTAGTTGGATTAAAATTTTTGTCACTTTGTTTTGCAATTTCAGTAGAATTATCGCCATCGCTTCTCGCTTGCACAGTCCGATACAGTTCTGCCTGTGGCGATAAAACGTCGTTTCGATTCCCGTGCCGGAAATAGCCCCGGTCAAGAACCTGCGCGAAAAATTCGCATACACGCGTGCGCGCGGTGTCTTTACGCGCAGGCGCATGTGCGCGTTGAATGGAGCTCGCGCTTTGTTCAACTTATTGTAGAGCAATTTGCGGTTCGTTGAGCATAAAAGTGCAGGTTTTATATACTAGTTGGTTGTTGAGTAGCTGTTTTTGTTTATTAAAATGGTTAACGAGAGCGTAGTTTTGCAAGATGGGTGACCGCAGTATTTAACCTTGCTACACTATTATAATCACACTTGTATGAATGCAATTTTCAAGTAGTTAATATTATTATTGTTACTTAACGATTATTTCCTTTCCCATGTTTTGGATTGATTTTACCTTGGCTTTTAGGGGAGCGACTGCCGTCTGTGACAAGTCCTTACCCTTCCGGAACATAATCCATAATTTCGGAACCTCACCGGAGATGAAAATCCCAAGATTAAATCTGCAGGTGTAGTTACAGGGTTGTAGTTGAAGCTTACATATTTGCATACACCCTGTGAAGTCCTAAAATACACACTTAACAAATCCATAATCCATAATTTCCATAATATTATGAAATATTATAAATGCAAAAGGAACCTTGTCTGTCTGTTACGCTTTCACGCGTAAACTACTGTACCGATTTTGATAAAATTTTATGTAGAGAAGCACTTGGGATACTTTATATAGTGAAAGAAAAGGGTTAAAGGTATTCAAATAGGGGATGAAAGGTTTTTTTTACCACTCAGGTGGCAGACAAGCACACGGCCCTTCTGATGGTAAGAGGTTACCGTAGCCGATGGGCGAGTGCAACACCAGGAAAGTCACACTCGTGCTGTCGGCCCTGGAAGAATAGAGAGATTCTGTGCCGTCAGCGCAAAAAATAAGTAGGTCAAAGCCTTTGGTTTTCCCACTGACAGCACAAGATTTCTCCAGTGATCTCTGGCTACCATATCATCGATATTGAAATCTCAACGCGAATTCCGCTTTCGAGTTCGTTCGATCGTCCGCAATGTTTTTACAGCATATATGTCTGCAAGACAAAACCGGGTGCATTATACTTCTAAAACTGCTATTAAAAAACTGGCTACCGATCTCCTCCCAATAATTGGCCAGAACAGCGACCAGGGCTCAAAACTGGCCACATAACTTAGTAACATTGTTTTACATCTCAATTAAAACAACATCTGCTATTCTAGTCGCACAGTGCGCCGGAGTTGACGGGAGCTTGATCACTTTAATGTGGAACTGGTTACACCAATATTATTTATAGCTAGTAATGCAAGCGTTGACAGGCCATTTTGTTGGTCTTTTTTTACGATTTTTATAAAAGGAGGGTCTTAAAATTGGTTCAGATACGGTGGAAATATCGGTCCGTAAAAAAACATAGAACTCCCTTTTCTATTACATTTAGGTAGTTGATAAGCACACTGCCCACTTGTGATGGGAAGTGGTTGCCTATGGATGTATGCAACACCAGGAGCGTCACACTCGTTCCTACCAACTACCGTTAAAACTACAGCAGGGAGTACTTTTCACAACTTGAGCATGCGCAGAATAAAGTTCTGCAGAAGTTTCTTATGAAGTGGTGAGCAATGCGATTATAGAATGTAGCTATAGGCATCATGTTGAACAGTTTTTCCAACCTTAGAGCACACCTTAAGAGCCAACTCAATATTTGAACCAATATTTTAGGGAATTCATCCCATTTCTACTAGATGTAAGGTCCCTTGATATAATTAAAGATTTCCTCAAAAAAAAAATTCCGCACGCCGCCGTACGGATAAGTATATGTTTGTCTAATTTATTTATATTAGTTAATACTTAGATACAAGAGTATTTTCCACAAAGATAACAC
Organism: Eilema depressum; assembly: GCA_914767945.1. Lineage (NCBI taxonomy): Eukaryota > Metazoa > Arthropoda > Insecta > Lepidoptera > Erebidae > Eilema > Eilema depressum. Next base: position 807,191 of record OU612040.1, read on the forward strand.
CGCCGGCTTTCATCTACAATAAAACACCGCATTAATATGAATTGCCACCTCGTATTGTCCCCCACGCGACCTGTTTCAGCAGCCGGACTGGTCCGCCGGCACACCTGGCCGAGAATTAGCATATCCGAACTATACCGTTGTGCCGACTCTGACTGGCTTTTTGGACCTACCTGTTGTTTTAGAAGTGATTAGTTCTCGAGATTAGCGTGAGAAATTGACGGACGCTGCCGCGTGGTTGCCGGGAACCACGCGGGGAGTAGAATTTGGGAACCCATCTCTTCCCATGCGGTGTCGTACAAGGCGACTAACGGCCGTTCCCAATAACATATCTATCGCCAGTTTTGACATTAGAAAGGATAAAAACGTCACGCAATTTATAGTAGCAAAATAACAATAGGATTTCACAAAGGAACTATCTCTACCTTTACCTGTAGATATGTTATTGAGAACGGCCGTAACGGATAGGGCTGTTTAACATCAGACAGATATATACATACAGCCCAGACTCAGCCTCAGATACATGGCTCGAGTCAACAATAGTGCCCGGAATACGGCGATATGCTCACCCTCTATTACGAGGGACCGAATGCAATGATTGGTGAAATGTGGGTGTTAATTTACCTCTGCCTTACCCTCCGGGGATAAAGACGTGATTGTCTGTATGTATGTAACTTTGACTATTTTGAATCAGAAAAAGTCAACATTCAGGACTTGAACCGACCAGTTCCTTTATAGGAGGGATTAACAGATTTGAATTTGTCAATCATAGGATTTAAATGGTCTATTAGGCACGACTGATGGTTCATAATGGTGTGCTAGGCCCCACCAATGTGCATTACAGAAAGCTTGGAGAAAGAGGAAGCATGAAATTAGAGTGAATGCAGTGGTCGTTGTGCAGTACATGTGGACTTTTGGAGTAAGGCTGGGTGATAGAATAAGGAATATCTACTGAGATTCGAAAACCGTGTGGCTTGAAAGAGAATGTTGTTACGAAGATTGGAAAGGGGTATACCAAGGGTGCCCCTTTTACTGAGGGTAAAAGGGTATTAAGGGGGTACGCAGAATGAACGAATACGGAGCGAAAGAACGTACGATAGAGGACGAGTAAAATTCGACAATATCTCACTAATTCAATCAAAAACCTCATAGTAACACCGTCTGGTCATTGTCAGCTAATTTATAGTATGCTATATTATTATAATTCGGTCATTTATAATCAATGCCTTGTGTGGTGTCGGTTACAAAGTACGTAACATCATAATAATAAAGAATTGGATTATAATGTTGTATCACACCATCGGTTATTAATAGAACCGCTCGTCTCTGGCTATCACCATGTGACAAAAATCATCATCATCATCATCACCATTTCAAGTCCTTTCTTATATAGGACAACACGTGCAGGGCTTAGATGCCACCCGCATACGGTGCAGTATATTCCATCAAGAACCAAGCGGTTCGGCGACTCCTTCTTCTGCCGCACCATTAAGTCTTGGAATTCCTTACCAGTTCACGTGTTTCCCTCTTCCTACAGTCCCGGGTCCTTTAAGCGGGGCGTGAAAAAGCATCTGATGAGGCCGTCAAGCTGAGTGCCACCATTGTAACATGGTAGTGTCTGTAATGGTGACGCTCTTTACAGAGACTTTGCCTTCAGCTTACCATCAGGCGAGGCGAAGTCAAATTGACGTGACCTATATTAAAAAAAAACTTTGCTTTCGAAGCTCGGGATCCACTGCTGCCTCCAACGGGGGCGACGCTGTTGACTGGACGGGTGAACGGATGAAATGCCCTTCTGTCAGTATGTCTATGTCATTTCTCCTATAATACGACTGCCATTGGTGATCGTATGATAACCGGGACCGACGACGGCTTAACGTGTTCTCCGAGTGCACGAAGGCACGAAATCAATGCAAATAGTTATAATTCTTGCGTACAAATATTTGCATTGACCGGGAATCGAATCCGAGTCACCTTCGCGTATCGCGGACTGTATCGGTCGCTAGAGACCTGCGTCTCCTCCGGACCCGCTCCGCCGTCTCCTTCTCGAGTAGTACTTGCTCGCAGAAGGAGACAGCGGCAGCCCACGCGCTCACGCCTCGCACCATAATCGCTGTGATCAAGACGCTGAGCAAGAGAACTCCCACCCTTAGGGACACCACGAGGATATGCCTCTACGTTTCCAGGCACTCGTGCAGCCCCAAGTCCACGGTCGCATCACAATGATGACGTTCAGACGTTGTCTTCTTCTGGATCCGACACAGGTTTTTTTTATACCACTTATTAGGTGGCAGACAAGCACACGGCCCACCTGATGGGAAGTGGACACCGTGGCCTATGGACGTATCCAACACCAGGGGCGTAACACTCACGCTGCCGACCCTGAAGAAACCTTCTAATGCCCTTCTTGAAGAACCCCATATTGTAGTCGCTTGGGAAAACCACCGCAGGGAGTTCATTTCACAGCTTGAGTGTGCGAGGGATGAAGTTCCTTTCATACCGCACAGTCCGGACGCAATATGTGAGGATCCTGAAACAACCGTTCCTGCTGATGACCTACGTCAGTCGGCGCGAGAGGCTACTATTCTAGCCTGTCTAGCCAATCCTCCATGATAGGTCTTATCGCCGCTATTACGGCGTGCCCTTCGGAAAGCTATAACCTGTGAAACTTCAAGATTGAATAAAATGAATAGTAACTAAGTGATAATGTGTGCGTGAGCGCAGATGTGTGTGTGTGCGCGCGTACGCGACATTTTTTCCTTATACAAGCTCAAAGATAACTTACACAAATATTTTCTCTGACTCAATCGGCACGTGGCAGGGTAGGTATAAACGATATTGAATATAAACAGATACGTCTTATCTCGCGTCGGGTAAGATACGACGCTAGTTTCTACTGCCCTTTATTGACCAGGCAAGACGGAATGTAGGCATTTTTATAGTACTAAAGTAGCAAATAATCACGTCTGCTATGATGAGGGAGTGAGAGGAAAAAGAAAAAAAAAGAAGGTTAAGAAATCTAACCACGAAAATGAAATATCTTTGTGGAAAGACGATTAAAATCACTATCACTACATATTATAAAACCAAGTCGCTGTCTGTCCGTCCCTATGTATGCTTAAATCTTCAAAACTACGCAACGGATTTTGAAGCGGTTTTTTTTTAATAGATAGAGTGATTCAAGAGGAAGGTTTATATGTATAATACATGCATAATATTGTAGGGAAACACTGATAAATCGGGATCAGAATACCACGCGGGTGGAAAATATGGCGGTACGAAGTTCGCCGGGTCAGCTAGTTGTGTATAAATGGCGGCCTTATTAGTAAAATCATAAATATGTTACCGGTAACTTTTGGATGAGCTAACTATTAAAATCATACATACACTCACGCCTGTATCTCCAAAGGGGTAGGCAGAGGCGTTAACACCCACATTCACCGACTATGATAATAATAATCCCTACTAATATTATAAATGCGAAAGTAACTCTGTCTGTCTGTCTGTCTGCCTGTCTGTCTGTCTGTCTCGCTTTTACGACTAAACCGCTAAACCGATTTTGATGAAATTTGGTATAGGGGTAGATTAGACCTTGAGAAAGGACATAGGCTATGTTTGGTCGCGATAACCGACATCCACGCGGGCGGAGCCGCGGGCAAAAGCTAGTAATACATAATACATAAATAATAAATATTGTACAACAATCTACACAACGCTATCTAGACCCAAAGTAAGCATAGCTTAACTAGCTTGTGTTATGGGTTCTAGAATGCGGATAAACATACATAGATACTTTTTTTTTTGTAAATATATACATAATTATACATAGAAAACACCCAGACCAATGCAAATATTCATATTCATGCATACGAATATTTGCACTGAGCGGGGATCGAACCCGCGCCTCCTGCGTAGCGGCCGCGTTCACTACCGCTACGCCACAGAGGCAGTCCGGTTTTCGGTAGTAGTATAAAAAAGTATCATATTTAAAAACTTTAGCCACACTAGCAAGGTAAAAGGGCACTACCTCTCGATTTTATGTTCCTCGGTTACAACGCCACCCACAGAATGAATTAATCTTTCTTCCAAGCTAATCCTACGTGCGCGGGTCCCCCAACTCCTGCGCAGTCGACGTATAAAACTGGATTCCGTTACTGCACCTGCCCGTGTAACCCCTCCCTCTCTCCCCCTTCCCCCGCGCCGTAGGGGGGAGGACTGAGTGTAGTAGTAGATATAGCATTTTATTTCTATCGATACTATTATATAATTGTTAAGTGGTCGTGTCTGTACATTGGAGATATTTAAAAAAAAAATACTTGGGTTATGTTATGCTAACGATACTGAACACGAAAATATTTTTTTTAATTTCCTGTCTGTTTGTCCGCGATGGACGCAAAAACTACTGGACGGATTTTTATGCGGTTTTTTTTGTTAGAAAGGGCTTGGTCAGACTTAAAATCTTACGTTTGTTTGATCGCAATCGGTTGAGTAGAACCGAAGATATGAGCAAAGGTCGCGTTAACCGAGATGCACGCGGGATTTATATGTTTCTATACATCTATACGAGTACTATGATATAATTAATTGTAAAGTAGTCGTGTCTTTACATTGGAGATATTTAAAAAAAAATACTTATTATGTTATGTTAATAATACTGATCCCTGTACTACAAGGAATATTCTAAAAAAAGAATTAGCGAAATCGGTTCAGCTGTTCTCGAGATTTGCGCTTACCAACACATTCAGCGATTCATTTTTATATTATAGACTAGCTGTTGCCCGCGGCTCCGCCCGCGTGGAATTCGGATTCCGGTCCAACTTTAATGTATGGAAATCTGCCCGATTTATTGACATTTATGCTCACTGCTCCGCTCCCTTTAGTAGTAGCGTGATGTTATTTAGCCTATGTTACTCCCAGATAGTGTAGCTTTCTATAGATGAAAGAATTATTGAAATCGGTACAGTAGTTCCGGAGCCTATTCATTACAAACATACAAACACAAAAATAGGTAGGTACAAATCTTTCCTCTTTATAATATTAGTGTAGATGTAGACTAGTGGCCGCCTGCGACTTCGTACGCGTGGAGTTCGTTTTACCCCCTTAGGGGTGGTTTCGTAAAATCCGTTCTTAGCGGATGTCTACACCCTATAAGAACTACTTTCCAAATTTCAACACCCACTGAGCCTTTTGCCTTATTCCGGGCACTATTGTTGACTCGAGCCTTGCATCTGAGGCTGAGTCTGGGCTGTATATATCTGTCTGTATCTGTAACCATGTTATATTATGTTGAAAATTTAATTTTAATCAATCAATCCGTCAATCAATTAGTCTATTGCAGTCCACTGCTGGACATAGGACGCTCCCAATATGCGCCACGTTTTCCGATCCTCCGCCTTATCCTTCCTAATTTCTAAAAATCAATGCCACATTTTGTTGTAATTTTATAACTCAAGAACGGGCTCACCTATCCAAACCGAATGTTTAGGCTTTGTTCGGACTATTTAGTAGATGGTTTATGTGAAGTTTGAACAAAATCGGTCAAGCGGTTCTTCATTTAAACGGTACGAAGTTCGCGTGGTCAGCTAGTTGAATATAAAAAAAAAACTAAATGTTTAATTCAAAATTTCCTATCACTGCCTTTGTCAATATCTTGTCTACCAATACTATTTAGAATATTAATTCTCCTTATTCATATTCAAATAGCACCACCAATAAAGGAGTTATACGTACATACAATTAAAGTCTTTATCACTAAACAAATAAGGGCTTTTATTATTTGAACTGGAACTTTTAATTGACTACTGTAAGCAACCCTTTCTTTGCTTTTTAATTGTCGATGGTTCCGTACGTGATATTTAGACGGTAGTTAATAATTTTGGAAGTGTAATCACTTTGAAACTTTCGATTTAAATTGTATAGTAGTATGTTTACGGGAATTATCGCAATTATGTGTTGTACGTACTGAGAATATTGTAGCAGGAAAATTTAATTATGTTGACCGATTCTTTCTTATGCCGCACCATTAAGACCTGGAATTCCTTACCAGCTCACGTAAGATTATAATAATTATAATAACGTAAGATACCCTAAAACATTACCTGGAAGGTTTAGTGCTAGATATAGTGCTAGTTTGTCGGTGAAAATTGTGCAAAATTTACAAAAAGGTTATAAAAAAGTTACAAAAGTTGTAAAACTATATCCGCGAAGCGTTTCCCTCTTCCTACAGTCCCGGGTTCTAAGCGGGGCGTGAAAAAGCATCTGATGAAGCCGTCAAGCTGAGTGCCACCATTGTAACATGGTACGTGTCTATAATGGTGATCCTCTTTCCTGACACTTTGCCTTCAGCTTACCGTCAGGCGAGGTGAAGTCAAATTAACGCGTCCTAAATAAAAAAAAGTCTTTATCTTTGTAAAATGGTCTATATTCGCTACAGTGTTCTCAAAAAACCACGGAACCCTAACACCATAGTATTCTCTATAATCCCATGAAAAGCACAAGTTGAACGACCCTGACATAAGACCATGAGGGGTCCATTTGTATGGCGAATGCTATTCAATACCGCGAGGACCCCATAGGTATGGGCGGAGGTACCAGGGACGCATGAATCGGTCGGAGCTTTGAGGATAACTCACTTATGTGTTTTAGAACGTGAGGGCTTTGTCCTTTTTTTTTACTGGTAGGTACTTATGTGGTCGAAATCCGACTGTCGAAATTTTTTGAAACAAGTGCGGATTTTTTTTTTATTGATAGTGAAGCTTGTCAATGGCTGCTTAAAACAACGGATGAAAAAATATATAGGTAGTAATAAGTTGATGATTGATTTTTTTGAAGATATACTCTCCTGATGGTAAGCGATTATCGTGACCTACCAAAGTTGCAATACCAAAAAAGACTAACTTTTGCATGTAGCCTTGTCTGGGAAAGGGGAGCAAAAGCTGGCGGGTGTATTGTATTGTATCATGTATGCCTCCAAACTTATAGGATTTTATTTTGTTAAACCACTTTTTGCAATCTCGCACACAGATTTCTAAAGAGGTCTACGGAGGTAATAGAATATTTTTTTTAAGTTTTTTTTTTTCACCTTTGGTTACTCGTAGTTTGAACACAAAACTCATCAGACCGAAATTAACTACCTAAAGGAATCGCATATCGAAATCATTATTTTATTATATTGAAGTCTGAAGTAAATCGTACTCAAAATATTAAGTACGATTTACTTCAGAATTCTATAAAATCAGACATGGCTCGAGTCAACAATAGTGACCGGAATACGGCAATAGGCTCACCCCCTATAACGTGCGACAGATTACAATTTACAATGATTGGTGAAGTGTGGATGTTATTCACCTCTACCTAACCCTCCGGGGATAAAGGCGTGATTGTACGTTTGTATGTTCAATAAAAACATTTTTTTTTCACACACACAAAAAACATGCTTCGATAAAAAAAAACATAAATTCGCAACAAGGAAACCATTATAATCCTACTTTAAATATAAAAATGTACAGTTTATCAATAACTGTGCACTGTGTCCTGTAAGGTCATCGACACAAACAAACACAAATTCCGATATTCAAATATATTTATCCCCCCACTTCCCCCTTCCCCACCTATTTTCCACCCTGGCCACTAAGACACCACCTGTTCAAATTTTCGAACATACAGGTTCTACCGACGCACGCGCCGCCCGACAGATGTTCACGTTCGGGTGTCATCGGAACTGTTCGGCTCTTTCCGTTCGCCGTCGGGTCTTAAGAAATTAAAGGGTGCTTTTTTTGTTTTGGGAGACTTTCGAATTCAATGTAGGGCATGGCGTTCAATATTTTGTAAATATATGGTTGTATTGCTCGCGACCTAAAATGTGTTCTATACGCGCGCAGTACACGTTTCTTGGGTGTCTTTTGAGGATAGCACGGGGTGCTACTGCGGTAGACGAGCTCAAATTCACCAAGCATAGATTATTACAAAACAATCGCGCGCGCCAGATCCTCGTTTGTCTCGCGATGTATGTCCAAAATACGTATCTCGAGCAAAAAAAGTTTCGAAAAATGAGTCGCGTAAACTTCAAAAACACACAAATCAACAAACATATTCATGTATAAAAATATTGGCATCAACCACAACCACACCAAACTGGTAATCATACTTATCAATAATTTTCCATTTCTGCTCTGATTTCCCTATTCAATGGACTAACTTTAGCTCTATACCTAAGTGCGTGTATTCCCACCCTCTCATTATCCGCTATCACCCAGACAGAGGGTGCACTGTAACGAGTAGTTCCCGGCCTATAATCTGCCGGCAATAGGACACATGTCGTCGACAATATTGTTAGCTGTCATTGGAGATATAGAATGGCTTTGTGTCTTTTATAGTTGCCATTTAAATTGCAATTTAAAATGTAAATAAATATGTAGTCAATTGTCTGGACGCCTCTTGCATGGTTGCCTGACCCCTTGTCAGGGCGATGTCTAGATAATATGAGCCAGATTTCAGACAGAATTCAGACGATCCTAAAAAAATTACTAGTTCGTCTGCGTGTTTTTCCGTCAAGTCGCCTCAGTTCACCCTTCGGATGAGATGGGATGGTGATGGTTATATTCTTTATCCGTGATCACAGTGATGAAGACAAGAGAATTTTAAGATATAAGTAGTCTTCAGATATCATGGTGTGGTTCCCGGCAGATTAGAATTTGGGCCATCCCATCTCTACCCATGACCTAACAAGTCATAAGACACAAGACCATGACATAACAAGGCGGCTAAGGGATAAGGCTGTTTAACATCAGACGGATATAATAATTATATAGTTCAACCTCCTATTACGTGGGACCGAATACATTGGTGATATATGGGTGTTAATTCACCTCTGCCTAACCCTCTAAACCGGGATAAAGGCGTAGGTAATAGGGGGCGAGCCTATTGCTGTTTATATCTGTCTGATGTTAAACAGCCCTATCCCTTAGTCGCCTTGTACGATACCGCATGGGAGGAGATGGGGTGGCACGAATACTCTTCTTGAAACCATGTACCTACTTATCTTAAAGATTTACACCCGTATTCACAAACGATACTGTGAGGTCTCATAGTGTGCTCGAGCGCATAAGGTCTGGTAAAATTAATTCACAAACATCACGGAGCAGTATCTGACGCAGTGCATTCCCTCAACGAAGTATTACTTATGTGTTATCAATGAATAAAAAGGCTTGCCAAAACGAACGCACGAAGAATTTGTTGTTCTTTGCACAGTTTTGGTGGTACGCATAGCGAAGTATTGTTTGTGAATACGGGTGTTAATATCATATCAATTTCTGCAGTAAATAGCCAATGTAGTCAGTCCTCTGTATAAGACGCATCCAATCAAATAATTACCTCCGCATTATGTACCTCATATATCCTCAATTTCTTCACCCCCCGTCATTATATTACCTAAATCGCTCCGTACATCACTGCGTTACAATGGGGCGAGCGGGCCCGGGCGCCCGTTCGCCCCCCGGCCGCCGTTTCTCCCCCTCGTGTCGCCCACACGCTAGTATCACCGTAAATTTATTGGCGCGTGAGTTGATTCAGTTTAAATCAAGAGGATGGAATGGAGATTTTGAGTTTGTGATTGATTTTTGTTAATTGTTCATTTTGTATTTGATAATATAAATGTGGGGGCTTTTAATTAGCGATCTGTTTATATTAAATGTGTACTCAATTTCTGTATTAGTCTGTAAGCCTTCTTCAAAAAATATAAATAAATAAATAAAAAAAAAAAATATTGACAGCCTCCGTGGCGTAGCGGTAGTGAACGCGGCCGCTACGCAGGAGGCGCGGGTTCGATCCCCGCTCAGTGCAAATATTTGTGTGAATGAAATATGAGTATTTGCATTGGTCTGGTCGTGCCTCGGAGAGCACGTTAAGCCGTCGGTCCCGGTTGCCATGAGAACATCTATGGCAGTCGTTACGGGTAGTTGGAGCCCTCAAAAATCCAAAAACAACGGTCTAACTGCAAAACTTCGTTATCGCCTAATGTTAACATTGGAGGTCAGATGACAATCGCTTCACGGAAAATATCGAGGTCTAGCCAAATCCGTAGTTAAGACTGGTAAAAGCGGACCCCAGTCTCCGAGCTGAAAGCTTCGGATGCGACTGGGAATTAACGCTAAGAGGAGGAGGTTCATAATATAATTATAATAATAATATATTCTTTATTGTACACCAAAAACAATATTTACAAAAAAAAGAGTTAAAAATTCACAATTTATGCGGTAGGTAGTACAAACGGCGGTCTTATCGCTAGGCGCGATTTCTTACAGACAACCTGTGACAATGGAGTCTGTGGATTGGAGAATTGCATGGGCAGTTAAGTGGTGCACATATATCATTAATTTTTAAATTAGATAGATACAATAATACAAATACACGTATACATACATATACCTACACACACTCATACATATACATACATACATACATATACACACACATATATTATGTACATATTATATATTCATACATATACATAAAATACATAAATAATTACTCCTAGGCAGTTATAATAACTGGTAGTAGTTTATAACCATATTTTTAAAAATTTGAAGAGATTGTGCTCGCCTTATGGGCACAGGTAGAGCGTTCCACAGGCGAGCAGCCTGTACCGAGAAAGATTTATCTAGGTAATTTGTGGAATGCATTGGTAACTTCAGGCGTAGGTTTTCCGATGACCTCAGGACCCTAGAATGTGTATCACTTAGATACGAGAACCGTTCTTTAAGATAGATGGGAGTGCAAGGATTAAATAAAATATTGTATAATATTGTCTGTTACAACTCTTGAATGAAATTTTAAAGCATTTATTATGCTAACTATGTACTCAAATCGATTAAGATATAGAAAAGAGAATCGACTACGGGCGGGACTCGAACCCGCATCTTTCCCTTACAGGGAGAAATGCTCTGACTCTAAGCCCGGTGGCTTAGTGGTCAGAGCATTTACGAACTATCGGAATAGTTATTAGAATAGTTCGTATGAATATCGGTAGATGGCCCCCACCGCGCGTTGCCACAAAACGGATGTATACAAGAATTTGGATCGGCTTCGGGCGGGCCTCGGTAAGGGAAAGATCGCGGGTTCGAGTCCCGCCCGAGGTCGATTCTCTTTTCTATATCTTAATCGATGTTACAACTCTTTCTAGTGTAGGTAGCGCGACTGTTGTAGAAAAAGGTTGATTTAAAGGTCCAACCCCACCAAACGGACGGCATCGGAACGGATTTTACAAATTTTTTAACATATTAAATCTTATATCACAGCATTTAAAGTTTATATTACCAAGTCACGCATGACAGCTTGACGTGCGTCATGCCGCCGCACGTCGCTGTCAAGCTGTTGTGCGTGACTTGGTAATATAAACTTCAAACACTGTGATAATAAGATTTAATTTTGTTTAAAGATTGTAAAATTCGGGCCGATGCCGTCCGTTTAGTGGAGTTGGACCTTAATACTCCGGTCAGGTGACGATCAAGTTGACTTGGCGCCAAGTTGACTCTCCTAGCGCCATAGAAGGCGGTTCCCCGCCTTCCGTATCCAATCAGTCCTAGCTACTTATTTCTGGTTCTCAGTCCCTTGTGACTCAGGGCGTCCCACCAAGATCTTTGGGGCGCACTACCGTCACCTACTGAATAACGGGAGAGTCGGGACTGGCAGCCGCTACCATAAAAGCCGAATTAAATCAAGTGGAAGAGTAGGGAAGTCGACCCCGCAGACTCTAAAATGTTAGCTTTGAATTTTGGACAGAACTAGTACTAACCCCGTTGTGATTATATTATAAATCTGTTTGGTTACGAAAACAACAAGAACTAAACTATTATTAAAAGAACAAACAACTAAACAGTGTTCTACCATTTTCAATAAATGATGTAGTGCTAACCGAAGAGGTTCCAGCTCGACCTTTGAAATATAGTTTCGTTTTGTTGCGCCACTCGTCTGATTGGATTCCGATAGCCGGCAGTAATCAACTGGCTAAATATCACAACGCATCGTTAATGGTACTTACTTCTAGGGTGGGTTCAGACGGGCTAGGCTTCATGTATGTACCTACTTTACAATAATTAAAAATTGTCTAGGGATATTTTAATCCTTTGCAAATACCTAGCTAAAAATATACAAGGACAGTAAAGACTTACTTATAACAAAATATACCTTATTTAATACCCGATCAGGATTCGTAATAAAAAATAATAGACTACTGGCCCGTGTAGAAAAATGATGGGTCATCTGAACCACCAGGTGACCTTTATAGAACGATATAAGAGCATAAAATAATAAGATTCAGCACTATGCCGTCACTTGTAAGCTGTCCAACTGAGTGCAGGTGAAGAAGAGGGGGTTGTAACCCTCGATTATTTCCCCTTGGATCATGATTTTTGTACGGCGTTGCGGAATAATGGATTAGAAGCAGTATTGAAATATTATGAAACTGATGCCGTACAAAATCAAATGACCAAATTTACCCTGGTAATGTCGGAAAATAAAATAAAAATTCCGACTTTGTGGCTCACCATTTTTTGTACAGCACTACGCGTTTGCTTGTTATTTTTCATGGATCTATCGATGGTAAGAATGCCGTACAAAAATATATGACCAAAATGTACTCACTCTACCTGTACTTTGTACCTGTACTCACCTGCACTCAGTTGGACAGCTTACAAGTGACGGCATAGTGCTGAATCTTATTATTTTATGTTCTTATATCGTTCTATATAGGTCACCTGGTGGTTCAAATGACCCATCATTTTTGTACACGGGCCAGTAGTCTATAATATTTTTGTACATTTTCTTTTTAGTTTTCACTTATTGTAACTGAATTACTTACGTACTTATTGCAAAAAAATTGGATTATGAATCGGATCTAAAAAAAAATGTAATTTTAGGTCCACAGACCTAAAATTACATTTTGGAAGAAAAAAAAAATATATTAAAAGTTGTTATTCAAAAAATCATTTTTCTTAAATTATACCTAGAAATACAAAATATCCCTAGACTTTATTGATGTGTGTATTGTAGGCGTAAAAGTCACTCTCCAAGGAAAGTAAATTTTCTATCATTAGTGTCGCAATGAAAATGTATCGTCGTAAATATAAGCGCTCGTTGTTACGGTTCGTGGTTAGGGAGAGATAAACTCTTTCTTAGCTTGAGTCAGTTAAACGTTTAAAAAAAACTGCACAATACATTAGTTGGTTTAGTCTGCAAGCTGTGGAATAACTCCCTTTTCTTACGATATCGGGTTCTTCAAGAATGGCATTACAAAGTTTCTTCAGGGTCGGCAGCACGAGTGTAACGCCCCTGGTGTTACGTTTCACAGTAACCACTTTCCATCAAGTGGGTTGTGTGCTTGTCTGCCGACTAAGTGGTATAAAAAGCTTTAATAAACTAGTCTGTACCCGCCATTAGATATCGTGGAATCAGTGAGTACAGTGAAAGCAGTGATAATTGTTAACTGAATGTTTTACGAGTATACCCCTTGAGGGGTGAGTTGTACGGGTAGAAGGGGTGAATCTAGACCGCTGTACGTTCTTGGTGCCCTAGTTACAGCTCGTAACTTTTTCCACTTGTATGAAACTGGGAAATAGTAGTGTTGTGGTAAATCGGTTGACCAGTTGCTGAACGAGTTTTGGTTCTATTACGGAATTAGAGTTTTACTGAATACAAGTCCTATATTGTCATGAAAAATCTTCTTCATCCTAGCGTTAATTCCCAGTAGCATCCGAAGCTTTCAGCTCGGAGTCTGGGGTCCGCTTTACCAGTCTTAACTACAGACTTCCGTGAAGCGATTACTATCTGACCTCCACAACCCAATAGTGACATTCGATATCGAATCTTTGCAGCTAGACCGTTGTTTTTTTTTTTGGACTTTTTAGGGCTCCAACTACCCGTAACGATTGCCATAGATGTTCTTATGGCAACCGGGACCGACAGCTTAACGTGCTCTCCGAGACACGACCAGACCAATGCAAATACCCATATTTGCACTGAGCGGGGATCGTACCCGCGTCTCTTCTGCGTACCGCCACGTCACAGAGGCTAGATTTTTGGTAATAGGGGCCTATTGTCATCAAGTAGACACTTTGTTATGGGCGTATTGATTGACTCCGACCTTAGTCTCGATCGATAAACAAAGAAGCGAAGTAAGTTAAAAGTTAGAACTAGTAGAACTGTTACAAGTTGTATTATCTGGAACGAAGAACTAAGTTGAACGCTTAGCGGGCTGGAGTCGTGTGCCCAAGTTTTGTACAAGCGTATATTGCGTGTCATGGCGGACCAGTCGCTTAGGTAATTATATTTTATTTGTTATATTATATACCAGAGGTACAGCAACAGACATCAGATTTCTATGACTAGGATTCTACAAGCTATACAACATTTTAAATCTAAGGTCCACTTGCATCTGTACACTGCATTTCAATTCACTTCAGTACCAGTTTACTTAGTACTTGTTCATCATCTTCATGGAGACGCATTTTACTGATTGCATCCGTGGCCTTGTTGTAGGTTATATCTTTGTTGTAGGTTATCTAACCCCGGAGCTGGAGAAGGAAGAGCCGGAAGGCGGACCCTGAGCTTCGAGGTCATCTTGGCCACGGATGCAATCAGGAGAATACGTCTATATGCAGATGATGATGTTCTAACCCCGGAGCTCAGGGTTCGCCTTCCGGCTCTTCCTGTTCCACTTCGCACGATCTTGGGCGTCCATGGTAGTGAGACCATTTTGCACGCATGTATAGGCAGGACTTCTTGGGCCTACCCCTTCTACCCGGACCCGGTATGCCATTGCCAGGCATTTGCTACGCACGTAGCCTGACGGTTACCGCAAGACGTGGCCGCACCAGCGAAGGCGGCTCTCTTGCATTTTATCTGCGATGTCACGGACATGAAGGCTGCCGCGGATGCGAGAGTTCCTCACGCGATCTTTACGCGTGACGCCGCACATCCACCGCAGCATTTTCATCTCCGTGACACGCAGCTTTTGCTTGTGTCGCTCCAGCAGCGGCTACGCCTCACAACCATGTAAGAGGACAGGCCTAATGATCGTCGTATAACCAATGGCAATCACGTTCTATCACGACACGAATCTAACCCATACCCACGATACATACATATCTTTACGTGCGGCAAACTTTATACGAGCGAGTAAGGCCTATGCAACGTGGTAGCTCTTGTATTTTTTATTATACCTACCCCCTCGACGACTGTCACCTGGGGTAATAACCACCCACTTATTCTTTACAAAGTGATATAGGTACACATTATAAAATATACTCACGACACTCCCCCTTTTGTGTAGACAGAGACTCCAGTTGTTAATATTGTTTGACTGCCCCTGTGGCGTAGCGGTAGTGAACGCGGCTGCTACGCAGGAGGCGCGGGTTCGATCCCCGCTCAGTGCCATTATTTGTATGCATGAATATAAATATTTGCATTGGTCTGGGTGTTTCTATGTATAATATGTATGTATTTACAAAAAAAAAGTATCTAAGTATGTATATCCGCATTCTAGATTCCATAACACAAGCTAATTAAGCTTACCATGGGTCTAGAAAGCGTTGTGTAGAATGTTGTGGAATATTTATTATTATTATTATTAATACAATTTCAACTAGTTTCCGTCTATAGATTTAAAAAATCCGTCTTCAACCGATTTTTGTTGATTATTTCATAAACTGCTTGACCGATATTAATAAAATTTACATGGGACCACCTGGGAAGTATAACCTATCAAACAAAAAAAATATTTTGCAAATCGGTCCAGGCGTCTTTGAGTAATCGGTGAACATGCATAAAAAATAATATATTCCGATGAATTGAGAACCTTCTCCTTTTTTGAAGTCGGCTAAAAAGTGAATGCCCAAGACGGGACTTGAACTCGTGACCAGTCCCTTACAGGAGGAAGGCTCTGATCAACTGAGCTGCTGAGACACCTCTTGGAAGCTGGAAAGCGTGGAAGAGATGTTTAAATTCATACTTTAATGAATATTCTACATCATGCATTATCTCAAACTGAACGTATCTAAAATTCACTATCAGAAATTTAGTAACTGAAATTCATTATCTGAAATCGAGTCATTCGTCAACTCGCTAAAAGAAAACTCGCCAAATTCAGCGGGTTGGCACTTTTCGATTTTACCTATTTTTGTTGTCGTCAACTCGCTAAATTAGATAAAGTACAGTCATAAACAAATTTGATTACTTCCGATGATTTATTTTGTTTCTATCGTAAATATTATTGGCTGTGTAGGTACTTACTTATAGGTACTAACTTTGATATTGACATTATTTTCAAAACCAACAAGGCAACTCGTTCGTTTGTGTGTCGATGAGTTTTAATAATTATACCTATATTATACCTATATAGTCTGTTTTTTTTTATCTCAGATACTAAATTGACAAGTGCAAATGTCAAATTGTGAAATAATGATACCAGCTTTGTATTTAGTGGTGAACTCGAAAGTCGAAACTATCGGCAATGTTTGTTGCCTGGATACAGCTGGTAGTTTGGCTATAATGTATTTTAAGAGAAAAGTTAAATATAAAATGTTTATAAGTTTTTATTCGACTGCGCGACGCAAAGGATTAGTAATGTGTTTATTTGTATATTCCTTTATGAAAAAAAAAAAAAAAAAAGTCAACTAGCTATGTCAAGTGGGGTATCGTTGAATAGGTATTTAAAAATAATTTCAGATTTTTTTCACCATTTTTCGATTTGACTTACCGTTTAGGTTCTATAATATCGATTTAAAGTTGCGCAACAACTATAATAAATAAATAAATAATAAATAAATATTGTAGGACATTCTACACAACGCTATCTAGACCCAAAGTAAGCATAGCTTAACTAGCTTGTGTTATGGGTTCTAGAATGCGGATAAACATACTTAGATACATTTTTTTATAGTATAACAAAAGACAAAAATGGCGTGTCAAATAAAAGTGCAAAAACACGCACGTACGCCAGGTGGCGCCACTGTTACCGGAAATGAGGTCAATATTTAAGACGGAAATAGACGAAATACGATAGCTCTCTCAAATAAAAGCTTCCAGTGACGGTCAAGTAGTTTAATTGTTAATTTGTGATTATCTTATACTTTAAGAAAGCAATTGTTTGATCTGTGATTTAGACTATAAGTATCATCATTTTTCATCATTTCAGCCATAGGAAGTCCACTGCTGGACATAGGTCTCCCCTATAGATCTCCAATAAGACCGGTTGGAAGCGGCTCGCATCCAGCACGTTCCCGCGGCCTTGATAAAGTCGTCTGTCCACCTTGTGGGTGGATGTCCTACGCTGCGTTTGCCGATACGTGGCCTCCACTCGAGAACTTTTCGACCCCCTCGGTCATCAGTCCTCCGAGCTATGTGCCCTGCCCACCGCCACTTCAAGTTGCTGATCCTCTGGGCTATGTCGGTAATCTTGGTTCTACAACGGATCTCCTCGTTTCTGATTCGATCTCGCAGAGAGACTCCGAGCATAGCCCTCTCCATAGCTCGTTGGGCTACTTTGAGCTTACTCATAAGGCCCATAGTGAGAGACCACGTTTCAGTGCCATAAGTCATCACTGGTAATACACACTGGTCGAAAACTTTCGACTTGAGACACTGAGGTATGTCGGACGAGAAGATATTACGCAATTTTCCGAACGCTGCCCAGCCGAGTTGGATTCGGCGACTGACCTCTTTCTTGAAGTCGGACCTACCTAACTGGACTACTTGTCCTAGGTAGACGTACGAGTCAACAACTTCAAGAACCGAGCTCTCAACAGATATTGGGGTGGGTACAACATGGGCATTACACATAACCGTCGTCTTGTCCATGTTCATTTTAAGACCCACCTGTTGAGAAACTCGGTTGAGGCCATCGAGCATTGTGTTAAGATCTTCCATCGATTCTGCCATGACTACAATATCGTCGGCAAACCGGAGGTGAGTGATGTATTCGCCATTAATATTGATGCCGAATCCTTTCCATTCCAGGAGCTTGAAGGCGTTCTCCAAAGTGGCCGTAAACAGTTTCGGAGATATCACGTCTCCCTGTCTTACTCCTCTTTTCAAAGGGATCGCCTTCGAACTCTGTTCCTGTACTCGGACCGACATGGTGGCGTTATTATACAAACACTTAAACACTTCGATGTACCGATAGTCAATACGGCACCGCTGGAGAGACTCAAGCACAGCCCATGTCTCGACCGAATCAAAGGCTTTCTCATAGTCCACAAACGCTAAGCAAAGTGGCGAATTATACTCTTCGGTCTTCTGTATAACTTGCCGCAGCGTGAGGATGTGGTCTATGGTACTGTAGCCTTTTCGGAAACCGGCTTGTTCGGAAGGCTGGAAGTCATCAAGCTTGCGCTCGAGACGGTTCGTAATGACCCTTGAAAACAGCTTGTAAACATGACTCAGAAGCGAGATGGGCCTGTAGTTCTTCAGTAAGGTATTGTCACCTTTCTTAAAGAACAGCACCACCACGCCTCCGTTCCACGCTTCTGGCGTTATGCCCTCGAGGACGACGGTGTTAAAGAGCCTCTGAAGGACTTTAAGTACCGGTGTTCCACCCGCTTTCAGAAGCTCTGAAGTGATACCGTCGTCACCCGGTGCCTTGTTGTTTTTAAGCTGATTCAGGGCCATTCTAATCTCGTACAGGCTGATGTCCGGGATATCCTCGGTGAAGTGTCGAGTCAACTTGGCCCATGGGTCGGTCGCCATGCTGCCAACAGGATTAGTGACCGAAGCGTATAACTGTCCATAGAACCTTTCGATCTCCTCCAAAACCTCAGCCCTGGTCGACGCTATACTGCCATCTTCTCTCTTCAGCTTAGTCAACTGGCTTTGCCCAACAGACAAATTTCTTGCGAACACTTTGGAGCCTTTGTTCCGCTCGATTGTCTCTTTAATATGTTTAGTATTAAAGAGACGTATGTCGTGTCGCAGAGATTTGGAAATTTGTCTGTTGAGCTGCCTATATGACTCTGCATCATCGGAAGACTGCAGACGAAGCGAGCGTCGTTTAGCCATGAGTTTTTGAGTGTGATCGGAGAGTTTCTGAGGTCTATTTGAACGGCGGGGTCTGAAGTGCTTAGAGCCCACCGTTTGGACAGTTTCTACGAGCCTGTTGTTGATCTCGTCCACCGACGCAAAGTTCTCTAGGCAATCAAAGCGATTTGAAAGCTCAAGCTGAAAGTTCTCGGGGTTTTGGATTTGGACACGAGTAGGTCGGAGTGTAGACTTCATCAGGCGGGACCTTTCGAGTTTAACGTTAATACCCAATGTGCCTCTTACGATTCTGTGATCACTACCGGTTTTCACCCTGTGGATCACGGAGACATCACTGAATATTCGTTTCTCGTTGGTCATGATGAAGTCTATCTCATTCCTCGTGGAACCATCAGGGCTCATCCAGGTCCATTTCCTGTGCGGCGGCTTCTGAAAGAAAGAGTTCATCATGAAGAGTCCCTCTTTCTCCAGAAAGGCAGCCAGCCTCTGTCCCCGCGGGTTCCGTTGTCCATATCCAAATTGCCCTACTCTCAACTCATCATCGCCCTTCTTACCCAACTTTGCGTTGAAGTCCCCCATAACAACAGTGAAGTGGGTCTTAGACGTATGTATGGCCCTACTTACGTCCTCATACATAGTCTCCACTTCATCATCTGGGCGTTTCGAGGTCGGTGCGTACACCTGAATGACCTTCAGCGAATACCTCTTGGATATTCTGAGTATTAGGTATACAACCCTGCTCGACACACTTTCGATGGTAATGATGTTGTTAATGAGGGATCTGTGAACGAGAAAACCGACACCACCTTGCGACTGCTGGTCGCCTTCCCGGTAGTAGAGCAGGTTGCCGGATCCAAGGGCTATCATGTCCTCGCCCTCTCTACGGACTTCAGATAACCCCACAATATCCCAGCGCAACCTACTCAACTCTTCTTCCAGCTCAGCAATCCTCTCGTCAGTCCTCATCGTGCGTACGTTGTGCGTTACCAGGGCCAGTCGTCGGTTGGGGTGGTAGCCGGATCTCTGCCGGAGATTCTTAGCACCCCCTGCTCCACCGTTACCCTGACCGCTACCGGAGCCAGGACTAGCGGAGCTGCCGGGGACTGGGGGCCTGGTCCTATTAGTGCCCATCATTCTAGGGGGAGTTTGCCTATAATCGCCACGCTGGGCAGGCGTGTTGGCAATCGCAGGACGTAGCTTCGCGACGAGGATGCTGCTGCCCATCCTCGCCCTGTGCCATTTTAGCTACGCCGATTTTGAATGGTTATACCGCCATTGGTCGGTTCCGCTGTACCTCAGTCGGCTCCTACGACACCTGGTACTAGAGGGGGATACTATTCTACTCTGCCGGTACCCCACGGCTAACTATAAGTATATTACTCGTAATATAAACGGCTAACTATAAGTATATTACTCGTAATATAAACGGCTAACTTTTTTTTTTTTTTTTTTTTTTTTTTTTTTATATAGGACACGTCAATTTGACTTTGCCTCGCCTGATGGTAAGCTAAAGGCAAAGTCTCTGAAAAGAGGGTCACCATTACAGACATGTACCATGTTACAATAAGTATATAAGTATATTACTCGTAATATACTTATAGTTAGCCGTGGGGTACCGGCAGAGTAGAATAGTATCCCCCTCTAGTACCAGGTGTCGTAGGAGCCGACTGAGAGTATATTTGAATATTGATAAAGGACTAACATTTTTAAAAGTTAATCAGTGATTTATATTTTAAAGAAACAGTTTAACATAACCTATATTTTTAGTTATAATATTGACCAATATTCTAATATTTTTTTAATTGTTAATTTGTGATTATCTTATACTTTAAGAAAGCAATTGTTTGATCTGTGATTTAGATTATACTAGCTTTTGCCCGCGGCTCCGCCCGCGTGGAATTCTGATCCCGTTCATCGCTGATATATAGCCTATATGTTAATCCAGGGTATAACCTATATAAATACCAAATTTCAACCAAATCAGTCCAGCCGTTTATGCGTGAAAGAGTAACAAACATCCACACATCCACACATCCATTCTCACAAACTTTCACATTTATAATATTAGTAGGAAGTATGTTACGAGTATATTTGAATATTGATAAAAAACTAACATTTTTAAAAGATAATCAGTGATTTATATTTTAAAGAAACAGTTTATTGATCTGTGATTTTTCACTAACATTTTGTACTTCTCGTTCATTATTGTTGGTTAATTATAATCTTTTTCAACCAAATTTTGTTTTATTTGAAGTCAACCCTCTCTTATACCGTATGACTGTTGTAGATGACTGTACAAAACCTCCATACATTTTTATTATGCGGCGAGTTGACGACAACAAAAGTAGGTAAAATCGAAAGGTGCCAACCCGCTGAATTTGGCGAGATTTTTTTTAGCGAGTTGACGAATGACCCCTGAAATCAGACCGCACAGTTAGATTTTTTTTTTAAAGAATATTAGCAACCGAAATTACTAATATTCCCTCACCCCTCCAACTAAGCTAAATTGCTTGTGTTAGGAGTGGGTTCACGTCGGTAGTGTAATGGCCAGGATTCGAACCCGGGACCTCTCGATCGTAAGGCTGACTCCTTAACCACTAAGCTACCGACGCTTCGCCATTTCGTTTCCATACAAAATTGACGATTCCATACAAAATTGTTAATATGATCGTTCTATACGAGGTACAATCTTTTCCCACCGGCTTCCTTTTTGAAAACTTTCACTGTTCGCCATTCAGGGGCTGTATGTTATGTATAACTGTCGGATGGAGAACAGCCAGCTACGACACCCACAGGAAGAGATGGGAAGATATCCTAGAATATTAGTTGTTTATCTATCTAACTGTGAGGAATCCCACCTTCCGCTTACCTTTTCACGATGTCCACTTTACTTTTGCTCCAATCAGTCAATCCCCAAAGGGGTAGGCAGAGGTATAATAACACCCACATTTCGTCAACTATGATTTTCGGTCCCACCTAATAGGGGGGCGAGCTTATTCGCTTTGCGCGCGATGTCAAGGGTTATATGTTACTGTCGGGTGGACGGGGTGGAGTACCTATAGCCCTAAACCCTTAGTTGCCTTCTACGATACCCACAGGAAGAGATGGTATAGCTCTATTCTACGGGTACGGGTACGGGCATTAGCCTTCGTGGTTATTTTTTTTTATAACCATGCAGAACTATATTTAATCCAAAAACAAATTTGAAACAAAATTTGTCACTCTAGAAAAATGATAATATGAGTTAAAATATTTTCTTGGTAATACCCTTTATTAATGCAAAAATTATGATAATTGAATGTTATGAAGAAAAAAGTTATGAAAAAAAAAATATGATCAGATCACTAACGGTTATGAACTCCGTTGTTAGAAATAGAAATGTATGAATAAAAAATATATGAAAAAGAAAATTATGAAGAGTGATTATTATGAGCACAAATCGGTAGTAAGACAAAGAATAGGATTTAAAATTTTATGTAAGCCAATATGGACCCTTACCTCGATCTAGTTTGTCGTACAACATGCGACCCATTGGGAAGCCGGCATCAATCGGCTTATAGGGAATAGAATCAATCAATCAATCAATCAGCCCACTGCAGTCCACTGCTGGACATAGGCCTCCCCCAATGTGCGCCACGTTTGCCGATCCTCCGCCTTCTAGGGAATAGAATATTAGTTACAATAATTAATCTAATCTAATTAAACAAGTACCTAATAAAAATGATGTAAGTAAAGTACCAACTGAAGTTCAAACTTTTCTACATACATGGTATCCCTATCCCTTATATATCTGTCGCACGCGCCGTCTCGCTCTAAACGGGGGGAGAGATCTGGCAACGTCGCGAAGTGACTCAAAGCGCTTATGAACCGTCCAAGTTCAAAAGTCGACACTCACTCTACATTAACCCATATGTTTAGATCATTATAATTTCGCTAGGTTTTTATACACAATCGTATAGTAAGTTTTTTTTTGTTGTAGCGTAAACATTACGGGAGATGTTGTAATAGATTAGAATAATTATGTTCTTGGGATTTAATATATTTGTTTATATCACAGACAAGCACACGGTCCACTTGATGGAATGTGGTTACAGTGGACTATGGACGTATGGGCATTACGAGTTTCTGTGCCGTCTGTGCAGAAGACAAGCAGGACAAGCCTTTGGTCTTCCCACTGACAGCACACCAAAGGCTTTGTGCTACTTATCTTGTGCGCTGACAGAATCTCTGTTCTTACAGGGTCGGCAGTACGAGTGTGACCCCCCTGGTGTTGCACTCGCCCATAGGCCACGGTAACCTGTTACCATCAGGAGGGCCGTGTGCTTGTCTGTTACCTAAGTAGGTAGTATGGAAAAAAAAAGCACAAAAATTCTTCTCAAGCTTTTTTTATACCGCTTAGGTCGTACACAAGTTCACGGCCCACCTGATTGGTTACCGTGGCCTATAGACGAGTGCAACACCAGGGGAGTCACACTCGTGCTACCGACCCTGTAAGAACAGAGAGATTCTGTGCCGTCAGCGCAGAAGAAAAGTAGGACAAGCCTTTGGTCTTCCCACTGACAGCACAAAACATCTCCAGTGAGCTCTGGCTACCCTACTCACCGCCGGGAGATTGAAGATATCGGTTATTGTGACAAATATCACCTTGTTGTCGTACTGTGGGTGTATAGAGGTGTTATAGTTTGTTCGTTCGTAAGTGTTGCGTGGGCGGGAAATGACTTGAGAGTGTAAGGAGTACACTTCTTTTTCAATTCATCATCATCATCATCATCTAATGTTGCGATAACCCCAAATAATAAGGACAAGGGCAGACATAATTTGCTCTTGTCCTAATTATTTGAGGGGATGATAATCTCTTCCATCTTCCGCATATTCCTGTCAGAGGTCTTCTACTCGGTTATTCTTTGCTATGTCCTCTTTCCGTTCCGTAGATAAGCTCATGTTTTTTTTGTATGGTTTTCGAGCATCTCTGTACAGAATAAAAAACTTCTTCTTCCTTTCAAAAGTTCCCTCGTACTGCCCTCTTCCTACCTACAATCCCGTTGTAATAAAAACAAAACGATAAATAGAAACAGGATAATCAGTCATCTATGTATCATTATTTTTATCTCCTTGAGATTGAGGAGTTCCAATGAATCTATATTTAACGATTTGGAAACTAAGCCACAATTCTGATTGATAGGGACCTGAGTCGAGAGACAATAAGGCCCTGGCGCGCGCGGCTTCTTCACTATCACTACATATTATAAAACAAAGTCGCTGTCGCTGTCTGTCTGTCCCTATGTATGCTTAAATCTTCAAAACTACGCAACGGATTTTGAAGCGGTTTTTTAAAAGATAGAGTGATTTAAGAGGAAGGTTTATATGTATAATACATGCATAATATTGTAGAGAAACCGGGACCAAAATCGAGCTCAGAATACCACGCGGGCGGAAAATATGGCGGTACGAAGTTCGCCGGGTCAGCTAGTTTGTAATTACATAATCTATGCTTTGTGAATTCGAGCTCGGCCACTGCCGTAGCTGTGCTATCCTCAAAACACACCCAAGAAACGGTGTACGCGTATAGTGATTATTTTTAGGTCTAATATAAATGTCTCTAGATATAACTAGTAAGGGTTCTTCGCAGACTCGCAATTGTGTTGCACATTTATGAAAGCAATTTCCAAAAGTTCAGTATTGTTCAGTATAATAAATAAAGCATTCCGGAAATGGCAGCTGAGTTCGGTAAGAACCTATTCTTAAAAGGGCGGGTCCAACAAACTATTTTTAAGTTGCAATGATCTTACTTCTATGATGATGATGATGATAATGATGATGACTATGACAAAACCAAGTTCAATGCGCTGTCGATACGACCGCGTGTGATTAAACACGTTCGTGTTATCATTCGCATTAGTGAATAAGGCCCTTATATATCGCAGTTTGTCGCTATGACTGATAAGTGATTGCTTGGCTAAATCTGATATTTTAGCCCTTTGATAGATGTTGCTAAGCGCTCGGTTCAAGTTAATCATCTTCTTCATCCTAGCGTTAATTCCCAGTCGCATCCAAAGCTTTCACCTCGGAGTCTGGGGTCCGCTTTACCAGTCTAACTGCTGGTTTGGCTGAACTCCGATATTTTCCGTGAAGCGATTGCTATCCGAGCTCCAAAACTTGGCGACATCGAAGCATTGCAGCTAGACCAGTTGTTGAATTTTTAAGACTCCCAACTATTCGTAACGACTACCATTGAAGTTCATCATTATTATGCTCATATGCTCATATTCTCTCCTTACTGTACAACATCCTATTTAATCCACTAACTCCTTCTTATCTTAAACAGCGTTTTGAATTTCTGCACAACACTCACTCGAGGGTTTTGAGATCATCAGAGAATCTGAGACTGAAAATGCCAAGCCATTTCACTAATTTTGCCGACAAATCCTTTTCGGTACAAGCCGCTCGGTTGTGGAATGCTCTGCCAGTAACTGCCAAGCGTGCTCAGTCCCTGCCTGTGTTCAAAAAGCTAGTCAAGGACCACTACCTATCTCTCTGTTAATATGTGGAACAACAAGATTTTTACCTTTCTGGTTAATATATTTATGTGTGTATTAATATAATACGACATCTTCTGTGATATTTATAGTATTTATATTTATCTGTATATATACATATACCTACTCAGGTAGCTATTAATGTTTGTGTTTTCTCTTTAATTATTACTGTTTTATTCTATTTATATTATTCTC
Source organism: Eilema depressum (assembly GCA_914767945.1). NCBI lineage: Eukaryota > Metazoa > Arthropoda > Insecta > Lepidoptera > Erebidae > Eilema > Eilema depressum. The sequence goes on from OU612040.1 coordinate 832,945, forward strand.
TATGTACACCAAACTACCCGAAAACATTCTTCTCCTGTTATTTCTATCCATCCTATGGTTCTTGCCTGTAAGAGATTGCCGCAGAGTGATAAGGCCGCCATCTGTACTTACCACATACCTAACTCAGTTCTCTATGTTATATTGTTATATCAATGGTGTACAATAAAGATGTTTTTACTTACTTACTTACTTATCGGAGAGATTTCCCAGTTGCGTTCGAAGTTTACACAGCCCGGAGTTCCCTTCTTATTTCTCGGAAACGACAGCCGTCTGAGAACCAAACTCCGAGAGGAAAATCTGTGCCAGTTTCGTCTCTCGTCGGTTAGCGCTATCAAACATAGCCTATTTCCTTTTTAAAGGCGTCGTTTGGACATGAAAGTTTATCAGAAATGAGACAGTTACTTTCGCATTTTTTATACCACTAGTGGCAGACAAACACTCGGCCCAGCCCACCTGTTGGAAACTGGTTACCGTTATAGACGCGTGCAACATCAGGAGCGTCACACTTGTTCTGCCGACCCTATAACAACCTTCTAATGCCCTTCCTGAAGAACTCCATATTATAGCCGCTGGAAAAAACCATAGCTGTGATGATGGAATGATTACAACATAAAGGTATGATACCGTAGCCGACCGCATACGACAACTGCCGACGCATTTTTTTTTATATAGGTATAGGACACGTCAATTTGACTTCGCCTCGCCTGATGGTAAGCTGAAGGCAAAGTCTCTGAAAAGAGGGTCACCATTACAGACACGTATCATGTTACAATGGTGGCACTCAGCTTGACGGCCTCATCAGATGCTTTTTCACGCCCCGCTTCAAGGACCCGGGACTGTAGGAGGAGGGGAACACGTGAACTGGTAAGGAATTCCAAGACTTAATGGTGCGGCAGAAGAAGGATTCGCCGAACCGCTTGGTTCTTGATGGAATATTCTGCACCTTAAGCCCTGCACGTGTTGTCCTATATAGGAAAGGTGAGGGTGGGTGGAATTAATTGCAGCAAATGCACGTATTTCATTGCGGCTTCTCAATGGTCCCCTTTATCCGTATCGGAGTTTGACAAGTAATGGGTACGCTGTATGTGCTGCATGCGTCGGCAGTTGTCGTATGCGTTCGGCTACGGAATGATACCTTAATAGGTATAGATTATGGATTGATTGGAATTTATAGAAAGGGAAAGGTCATAGTCTTATCTATTTCGTCACATACCTACCGATAATGAATTAGGAATCAAAATAATTTGACGCAATCAATCATGTAACTTGAATGAGTGTTTGCGTGGAGTTTGGGTGGTAAGCACGAAACAACAGACTGATCGATTGGTCTTGTATCTATGTCTACAATCGACGGCAGCTTAGTGGGTAAGAAGAGTCCTAAGTTCGAATCCTGGCCGACGTGAACCCCTGACAAGTGATTTAGTTTAAGGGCAGTAGAGGAATGTTGTTGCAGGGTCAACAGCGAACTGATCGATCGCGCTTGATGTTTCATACCTTAGTCTGCGAGCGTCAGTAGCTTAGTGGGTAGGCTTTGAGAGATCTCGGGTTCGTGAGTGACGTGATGTCACTCCTAACACAAGCAGTTTAGCTTAGCAGCCCATCTAGACAAGTGGCAATTCGTCGGCCAGCGTATCGTAGAATAGAAGGCCAAATGTATGAGATTTGACGTATATGACAGGCGTCAACGAATGTCAAAAACGTCAAATCCTATACATTCGTCATTATATTCCATGATACGCCGAGCAACGAATTGCCAATTGTCTAGGAGGCTGACGAGGTTAGGAGGAATACCAGTCATTTCGGGTTGACTAGACTGGGGCCTACCAGAATTTTCAGGGTTCAAGTTTTTAGTCAGTCAACATCGTGTGCTTCCTAGTATATCTGCTTATGAATGTATGAGGCTCTGACGCAGGATTTCCTCTCGGGGTTCGACGGTCCGATGGGCTCAATTGACCTTGAAAAAGGCTCGGAGGATGGTAATGATTTAATGAAGAAAAGTAGGAGACCTGACACCGGGCTTCAAAGTGTTAGCTTTGGATGCAACGGGGCTCTGAATCAGGAGATAGCAACACATGTACTGTCTAAATCTATTGGTGTACAATAAAGAGTGGTTCCCGGCAGAGTAGAATTTGGGCCGCCCCATTTCTCTTCCCATACGGAATCGTACAAGGCGACTAAGGGATAGGGCTGTTCTACACCAGACAGATATAAATACAGTCAGAGTCAAGAATAGTACCCGAAATACGGTAATAAGCTCACTCCCTATTACGTGGGACCTAATACAATGATTGGTGAAATGTGGGTGCTAATTCATCTCTGCCTGCCTACATTTATCTATCTACGAGCAGCGTGTCGGAAAAACACCTTTCCACACGTGATATGCCATGCTATCTTACGTTACTCACCATATCTGGCACAGAATCTTCTAGAGATAATAATGATACGCAACAAGCTTGCAAATTAATTAATTCTAATAGGCGCTATCGTTATCAATAAGTAGATTGTACGGCTATGGTGCCATTTTGATAATAGCACGTAATTTGAGCCTGTTGTCGTCAGTTGGGCACGAAAAATAAACGAAAAAAAAAAAAAAAAAAATTCCTCACGTAAACGTATCGATATAATGGAGCAATGTGATTGGCCGGTTTCACACACACACAGGTTCACAGTAGGCAGGCGGCCAATCGCAATGCTTCGTTCTCTCAATTCGGAGCATTGGTTGTAACAATGGCGGGATCTAAAAATACCTTTCTTTTCGTGCGAAAATTCCCTTGGGTACCCGAATGGTAACGTGCGAAATAGTCGGACTCAAACCGACTAAAACCGCACGTAGGCTCAGGTGTGTAAAATTGCCCAAGACATATGCCTTGTACCCTAACCTAAAGGTATGATTCCGAAGAGCCTATCCAAATATTCAATTCAGCCATCTCAAAACCACAGATGACCCAGGCCAGACCCAGGGATGGTCAGCATTTCAAGAATTAAGCATACTTAGGAACAGACAGACAGCGGGAAGCGACTTCTGTACCATGCAGTGATGATCACTGCATGTGATGAAGAAGTATCTATACTATTATATAATTGTAAAGTGGTCATGTCTGTACATTGGAGATATTTAAAAAAAATACTTGGGTTATGTTATGTTAACGATACCTACTGAACACGAAAATATTTTTTTTTAATTTCCTGTCTGTCTTTTTGTCTGTTTGTTCGCGATAGACGCAAAAACTACTGAACGAATTTTGATGCGGTTTTTTTGTTAGAAAGGGCTTGGTCATACTTAAAATCTTACGTTTGTTTGATCGCAATCGGTTGAGTAGAACCGAAGATATGAGCAAAGGTCGCGTTAACCGTGATGCACGCGGGCGGAAGGCTAGTCGTTTATAAATTTGGTTACTACTCAGCAATTTCTTAGGGCGACTGTACCTGTTATATCGACAGCGAGCCCCTCCGTCAGAGGGAATCTGTAGGAGACGGGATGGTTACGTAATGGATGCTGTACCGAGATACCTATTTATCTCCCGAGATCGACCTGTTCTCATTGCGTCGAGTTATGTACTCGTAGTTTGCCTCTGTGGCTTGGCGGCATTGAACGTGACAGCTACGTAAGAAGCGCGGGTTCGACTCCCACTCAGTGTTAATATTAGGGTAGTCTGGTCGTGCCTCGAAGAGCACGTTAAGTTGTAGGTTGCGAACATCTATGTCACTCGTTACGCGGGTAGTTGGAACCGTAAAAGGTCCAACAACTGCTCGAGCTGCAGTGGTTCGATATCAACAATGGTTTGTAGGATCTCGAACTAGTGAGTGAGAGTTCGCCCGTTTATTATTATTTACACTCTTATTTTAAGCACCCTTATCATACACCAGTTTTATAATAAACAAATATAAACATCCGAATTGAGAACCTCCTCCTTTTTTAACATAACATAACATAAACTCACGCCTATATCTCCGAAGGGGTAGGAGTAGCACCCACATTTCGCCGTTTATGTTTAGGTCCCAATGTAATAGGTGGCGAGCCTATTGCCATTAACCGGGCACTTATAAACCTGCGATAAATACACACATAACTTCGAAAAGCATCGAAAAGTCATTGGTGTGTGCCATGGTAAACCTGGGATCGAACCCGAGACCTCGTCTCAGCAGACGAGGTCTGTTAAAAAAATAGCATGTTATCTAGATTTTATTATGAAGTGGAACTAAACAGTTCTTAATGTCCCAAATCGTCTCTCGTCTGTTCCAACATCTTCATGTTCTAGAAAGTAGCCAGAGCTCACTGGAGAGATTTTGTGCTGTCATCGCGAAAACCAAAGGCCTACTTCCTACTTATCTTTTGCGCTAAAATAATCTCTCTGTTATTACAGGGTCGGCATCACGAGTGTTGTACTCCCCCAAAGGCCACGGTAACCACTTACCATCAGGTGTGCTTGTCTGCGACCTAAGTAGTATGAAAAAAAATATGTTCTTATGATAGCTGTTGTTTGTTTACTCGCCGTCTAGCATTCACACGGAACGACGTATCTGATTCCAACGGTTTTATTGTTTCTTCACAGTTAAACATTACTTACTCACTTCCAGCCGGGAACGCCGCTGAGCGGAAGGGTGATCCGCCCTTCGATGCGGTCCACTTCACCCATTTCCCCTGTGTCTCCTCCGTAGAGGATTTGGGGGTGTCCGGCAATCACGGCGTTTCGTCGAACCCACCTGTTTCCTTGCAAAAACTTACGATCATTCCCACCTTCAGATCGCCGAGGTCTTCTATTTCTAGTTTGTCCGTTCCCATTATTTCCCAACTTTTCAGCGCGTACATGGGGCATTTGGCCAGCTGGTTTCCTCGGCCTCCAGGCATCTAGGGTCAGTCTTCACTCCTATTAGTGTCAGGTGCCTGTTCAGTCGGCAGTGCCCTATGATGACTTCTATAGCAAGCCTCATGATTCCTCTTGATAGTGACGTCAGTCTTGTTCTTTTCTTGTCCATGCTTTTTATGAAGATCTTCGACTATATTCACGTTCAAAAATGATAGGTGTTATTTGTTTACTCGCTGTCTAGCATTCACACGGAACGACGTATCTAATTCCAACGGTTTTATTGTTTCTTCGCTGTTAAACATAGTTTTATACGTATTTTACTGTCTGCTTTCTGACTTGTCTGAGGAATTCTCAGCTAATAGCTACTTAGAAATCTGTGGGTTATAGTTTTGAGAGGTGTCTACGTCAGAGGATGATCAATCGCATCTGAAATAAAAACCCAACTGCAGTCGAAAAGGTTGGAACTAGTTTGATAGCAGGCGGTAACCATTTGCAAAAAAATAACATTTATCAATTGAAGTTCAAGTGATGTTTATAGTGAAGTCAGTGATGATGATTATAATTTTATATAAAGTGTAAAGTAAAGTAGTGTAAAGCCGTGTAGTTCCCGGCAGAGTAGAATTTGGGCCACCCCATCTCCTCCCATGCAGTGTCGTACAAGTCGTCTAAGGGATAGGGTTGTTCAACGTCTGACAGATATATTCAGCCCAGAATCAGTTTCACATGCATTGCTCGAGTACCGATTTGCTATCGGTATTAACAGGCAGACAAAATGTCATCAGCGTAACTTTCTTTTCTCTACTATTTTTTTCATCTATTACCTAAATCAAAATGTACTTAGGTATACATATTGAGAGATATGGGTAAGCCGAAATGGTACCTTTACCCATCAATAAAACAACCTGTCGTGTGCGATGCCCTACGCCATTACGTTTGAAATAAGTGGAGTATTTTTATCGTAAATCTATTAGTAGGTGCTTCCTTGATATGCCATCGACGGTACTCGGTGCTGCCCTAATTAATTGCATTAACTTATCTCAACTTTAGTTATTACTTCTAACGTGGGACCGAACCGGAAAAGACCGAATGGGCCCGGATAAGAGTATATGGAATCCTAATTCGTCTCGCATAATTATACTAATATTATAAATGTGAAAGTTTTGTTCTAAGAAATTAGGGGTCCTGATGAAGGTCGCTCTAAGAGTCTGGGGGTGACAGGTGGAACCGCCTGTCACTCTAACAGAAGCAGGCCGAGGTCGCGGCGTGATATACGCGCCTTCCCCTACCCGGAACAAGATGGAGACAACGTGGTTCCCACCCCCGAGAGGGCCATTTTGAACCTGGAGATTGCAATGGGTCAGCCTGGGAGTATGGGATATCGGTGACAGACCCTCAGTCAGCCAGTGGCAATCTTAATCCCTATTTAGTACCTACCTACTTAAATATCGAAGTCTAGCCAAATCTGTAGTTAAGACTGGTAAAGCGGACCTCAGACTCCGAGCTGAAAAAGCTTCGGATGCGACTGGGAATTAACGCTAAGAGGAAGAAGTACTTAAAAAGGGTCCCATCCCACTAATTTAAACAGTTGTATTTAAACTGAAACTTTTGAGCCCGGAATTCGCTCTCCAATTATTTCTCCTCCTTTTCGGATTCCGTCTGACACTTTAATTCAACTCTTCATCATCATCTTCACCTAGCCCCGGTCGTATCAGAAGCTCTCGCCTACAAGTACTGGGTCCGCTTAACTTTAGTAGTAAGATATTAGGTGATAATCACTTTTATACCTTTGAACGTCCGTCAAGTAGCTAGCCGTCATAAATCTCTTTGACATGTGCACCTGTCAAAGCTATAATAAAACCAGCAACTGATTATATTGATCAACATTTAACATAGGTACTTAAATATCGCTCGGAACATATATCTTGGACCTTAGAGTATACATTATACATATATAGAGCGTACCTATCACTCAGGTCTTTGGCGCCGAGTGTTAGCAGATACTTTGCGATGATATAGCACACCTATAGTGACGTTTCATGCATTACCGAAAATATCAATAGATGCACTTATTAATGTAGTTTGTTGTAATTAAGTTTTTTGTTCGATTTGATATGCATGGATGAAATTAAAGCCAAAATACAAAAAAATGGCGTCATTTTACGTATCACAAAAACAGTTATTACTACAAATATACGATGTTGTATAAAATTTTGATTTAAGATATCGAATTAAATATTACTTGCGAAGTCATTTTGATGGGTATTGTTTTGCTACTGATTGAGGTTGAGCCAGGAGCATCGGTACTGTTCGCACCCGTGATAACAGTTCATACTTGTGAGGCGCGGTCTATAGCAATGTATACTCTAAGTCTTGGACCTAAAATGTGCTCTATACGCGCAGTACACGTTCCTTGGGTGTCTTTTGAGGATAGCACGGGGTGCTACTGCGGTGGACGAGCTCAAATTCACCAAGCATAGATTATTAAAAAACCAGGGGCCCTGGACAAAGTGACATTCTATTGATGGAATCGCGTTGAAGCGAACCATTTTTAAGGTTTCAACCATGGATTTCGGGACATTGCGGTGGTTATAGTAATAATCATAAGTTAAATAATGTATTTCGAGTTACAAAGACTCAAACATACAAAAAATTTAGTTATATTAATGATATATGTCAATTTCATACTACAATTAGCGATTCCACTGGCGTTTTCGCCAATAGAATTTCACTTTGTCTAGGGCCCCTGGCCCTCGTTTGTTTCGTGATTTAGGTCCAAGATACGTGTCTCGAGGTATACATAAGTACCAGCAGTAATATATCCGTCGGAACTGGTCCAATATTCGAATCCATTTGACAAAAATTATTATGGACGCGTTGGAAATTCTTTAAGTTCGACAGCTGCATAACTATTTCGTTATACGAGAACTTGTATTGATTCGAAGGAGAAACCAGATTCTCATATACTTGACGATGATACAGAACTAATTAAAAATAAAAACCCGACTGATGCTTTTTTTAATACTAGCCTATGTCCTTTCCCAAGGTCTAAGGGTACCTTTGTACCAAATTTCATCAAAAACGATTCATAGACCGTGAGATGATGACAGAAAAGTTCAAGTCTTTTTAATCAGCCTGTAATTAAACGCCCCGCGGGCCAACTCTGAGATTACTATTTTCGGTTCTCAAATCACCCAATTCGACCCTCTAAGGGTCGCCATACAAATAACTTGAACTTTTCTGTCATCATCTCCCGGTCTATCAGTGATTTGGGCGTGAAAGCGACAGACAAAGTTACTTTCGCATTTATTTATACCGGTTAGGTCGCAGACAAGCACAATGCCCACCTGATGGAAAGTGGTTACCTTAGCCTATGGACGAGTGCAACACCAGGGGAGTCACACTCGTGCTGCCGACCCTGTAAGAACAGAGATTCTGTGCCGTCGATGTTGACGTTACGTGGCACCGAAAATCATGGCCAAATGAGGGGGTTCATACACCTCTGCCTACCTGTTCGGGGATTTACAAGCGTTACATATGAATTTATGTATGCATTTGTGATAGAATAAGTTTTACGTAATTTTTTGAGGAAATTAACTTTTTGTAAGACTTGAGCCAAGTCTTTCAAAAATGGCAAAGTAACTTGACCATTGCCTATGAGGCGGAGTTTTGGATTTAAGTACCTAATCAGATAAAAAATTGGTGAATTTGAGCTCGTCCACCGCAGTAGCACCCCGTGCTATCGTCAAAAGACACCCAAGCTACGTGTACTGCGCGTATAGAGCACATTTTGAGCTTACTTAAGGTCTAAGATAATTATATATACTATACTGAGGAATTCCTATTTATCAGTTTTGTAAAAGTAAGCTTTTAAAATTGCTAACTCCTCATAATTACCACTACAAACGCTAAAATTCGTTCACGAAGTTAAACATTATTATTCATGAAAATATTATATTTTTTGTAACGCAATTAAAATACCGTTTTTTGAAGTTTCGGAACTCGAAAAAGTACAGCAAAGTTGTGTTGGAAACTTTAACCTCATTTATTGTGAGCGAGCCCCGCGCCCGCGTGCGAAATGGCAACGTCGCTTTTTGTCTTGTGTTGCTACACCTATAAAAGCTTTTGCTCCAGTTTTTTCGGGTAATTTTACAATAAAAAAGAAAAGTAAAATTTGTGCTTAATTATTTTTTTTAGATAACAATTAAGGGTTTACTGTTTTTTAAATATATTTTTGTGTTTAATGCTTACTTGAACTTCAAATACAACCAGTTTTAAGTTAAATTAAACTTGTTAAAATAAGTCTAAAGTTATAATCAACATTTTAAAACCAAAATTTATTATAAATGCACAGTCAACTTACTATATTCTTATCGAAATTAATAAATCCAATAAGTTTACCGATATCAAAAGTAGTCTGACAGGGATTTCAACAAATGGTAGTAAGCAACACTCCTCGCAAAGTGAGCGGGACGGCCATGGCGGTTCAGTAGTGGCACGAGCCTGAGAGCGTACAGACGTGTGTCGTTCTACGACAGAAAACGAGCGAAGTTTCTGTTCTGTGATGTAACAAAGTGGTGCTTGTTATCTAGTGTTGACGTTAGTGCGCATTGTCTACTGTGTTTACGTTCGATTGTTCCAAGCGGACGTTTTTTTTTCAATGACCACTGTGTTATCGTGGAGGAAAACTTTGATAGTGCGTTCGACGATCTAATTATTTGATGTAGTGAAATGCGTGAGCGATTTTTTTGATTTTTAATATGTTTTTGCGGATAAATTTTAAGTTTTTTTTTTCGTACATGCAGTGGGATATAAACCTCTATGGGATTAACTACTGAAGTGTTAGGCTTCAGAAATTTCGTTGCGTGTGAACTTCTAAATTCAGAACTTAGTTTTTTTACAGTGAAGTAAATTTAATTTTTCTAACGAAAAAAGTCTGTAAGTGGAATTCGAATTTCTGATGGCAGTGGAATTCGAAATTCAAAAAAATATTTGGAATTCGAATTTCTGATGGCAGTGGAATTCGAAATTCAAAAAAATATTTACCGGTGTGGAATTCTAAATTGAGACTTTATTAATCTCGATTTCATAGCTATTTGTTGTCAGTTAGCGGCATTTTGGATATGTTGCGGCTTTTTCTTCTTATAAATTCTTGAAGGATTTTTTATTACAAACATGTATAGGTCGCCCTAAAGGTGTGATTTTTGTATGGTTCAATTCAAGTTCGAAAACTATTCAGCACTTTTGTCTTAAAATTTTAATACTATTACTCACAACTAAATTATTAAAATTGCTGACCTTTATTATCAACTTATGTATGCTATAGAATATTGATAATATTATAACTATCATAGCCAAGTCGTAAACCTACACTTAAACACGTGGCGTGGGAGTACTGTGAAATTATTATACCATCACATGCGACATTGTCCTTTCCCATCCACGTCCCAATGGATATGAATAGTGAACACTCCTTTTTGTTAAGTAATTGAAAGGACTCGTAACCCAAAGCACATTTTCAAAACGATTAAAATATACTTGTTATAATTTAAAAATTAAACTAACTAAATTACTTACTAACCAAAAATTTGTAGTTAATATCGTAAATGATTCCTCTCTGGGTTGACAGGTCAGACAGTAGTCACTACCGCTAAAACTAGGATAAGCCAAATCAAGACAAAGCGTCGGGCTCCCAAAGTGCAAGCTTTGGATGCAACTACGATTATTGCTAGGCTAATGATAACATGTATTATGATATAAAAGAAAGCACACGTTAAAATAGATCTAATAAATTTTATTTTGCTGAACAAAGAAAGTTCGAGATGCTCTTTGCTCTACCATACATAATAGACTTGTAAAACATATTTCATAACATGTGTTAAGATATTATTATTACTATGACGAAAATCATTATCAATTTAAGAAAATACGTTAGTTAACCACCCATCAAAATCCAAATCTGCACCCTCTCTACTTAACTTACAGTACTTCTCACGCCTAACCTTGCAAAAGGCATGAGTAATGCAATGTTGTATAAAATAATAACAATTATATTATGTTAGTTTAACATAACAAGCGTTAGAGTATGTAAATTGTTAGATTACATACTTATGCCATCTTGGGCACATCGCATACCTCGAGCTCTTCAAGAGAATACATTATAGATGTTGGATATGCAGATATGTTTGCTCATGAGCCGTGTTTTCTGCCACCACTACCTAGACATCTTTTCGGTTAACTATCAATTTTATTATTCTAATGTTGTTCATAGCTCTCCCAATAACAGGTGATCATCCATTTTCTGCATCCAGTCTTTTCCAGTTACCTTGTTCAGGTCGTTCAGTCATTCAGTCCATTAGATAAGGGGACTGTGCTTTATGTTTAGCGATTCGCAGTCATTCACTCATTGCTTATTCTGCGAGGTTTTGAAATCTGCAAAATTGCATTTCGCTGAAATTCGACAGGGATGCGAGTTAGTCATCAAATTATTTGTTTTTAAATGTAATATTTCTTGTGATGTTATAATAATTCTAAATCAAAACTTATTATCTATCACGCACGTGATATTATAGAAAGATATTGGATTAGATTACATTATTATTACGATTATACATCGCAAATTGATATCTATGTTAGACTTAGGTAGTTCAAAAACCGCTATTCATATTTCCGTAGAAGAATACAGAGAGAGAAAGAGGTACAAAGTTTATGCCTTTCTCCCTGCATGAGACAGAGACGACAAAACGCTTTTGACTTCAGTCAAAGTCAAAAATCATTTATTCTGTGTAGACCAAGGGTGCCCAACCTTTTTAGTTGTCGGGCCAAACTTACGATTTGGACATTTTTGGCGGGCCAGTACATCTTTTTACTACATCCACAACCCCCCCCCCCCAGGTTTCGGAAGATGAAATTGGCTGATCTCTTGCCCATCTCTCTCGAGCCAGCTCTCTTCGGGTATTGGGACCATTGCATCCCCATCTAGCCCCTGGGAATGGAGAGGTGCAGGCGGCTCCACCCGTCACCACCCTCAGGCCCATGCTCATGAGGGACAAAGGCCTGTTCTGCACCTCCGACGCCCGCGTCCCCTACGCTCGTCGCGGGCTGTGCGGGCTGCGAATCCCCTCTCCCCGCCGTCTCCTTTTGGAATATTACTTGCTCACAAAAAGAGGGGCGGCAGCCCACGCGCTCGCGCAGCGTACTATTGCCGTGAGCAAGATGGCAAGCGAGAGAACTCTCACTCCTACGGTGATGGCGTCTCCCGCGTTATAACGATGGCATTCGGTGGTTGGCTCTTACCGGATCCGACGCAGAAAAACCCCGAAGCATCCGTGCCCGGTGATAACCTGCAGGATGGAGGAGTGGCTAGAGAGGCTACATGGCGGCCTCTCTAGCTTTCCCCCATGATGGGTCTTATCGCCGCTACTACGGTGTGCCCTTCACGGCCCGGGTTCGTGTCCCCGTTCCCGCGCCTTTTTTCGGTAACGATATGGCACCGAAAGAACTTTTTTTATAACGTCAATTGGACTTCACCTCGCCTGCTGGTAAGCTGGATGTAGTCTCGGAAAAGAGGGTCACCATTATAGACACGTAAGTATCGTGTTACAATGGTGGCACTCAGCTTGTCGGCCTCATTAGATGCTTTTTCGCGCCCCGCTTAAAGGATCCGGGACTTGTAGGAAGAGGGAAACTGGTAAGGAATTCCAGGAGTTAATGGTACGGCAGAGGAAGGAGTCACCGAATATTTTGCACCGTATGCGGGTGACATTTATGTCCTGCACGCGTTGTTCTGTGTAGGAAAGGATAGGGTGAGATTAATTGGAAAAGCTCATTAGAACATTCACCATAGCAGAGACGGTAAAATTAAAATACTGCCAAGTATGCACAACTCTACGCATCTGCAGAGGCTCGAGGGTGTTCGTGATCTCAGGATTCCCAATAATGCAGACCGCACGACACTGGAACCTGTCGAGTGTATCAAGTAAGTACTTTGCGAAGCCATCCCAGAGATGCGAGCAATATTCCACGCAGGAGACAGAAGACACCGCTGCTCCGGCGTGTTAAAACATCTCACTTTGTTCAGGACTCCAAGTTTACGCGAGGCTGTTTTGATGATACTCTCAATATCATTTTTGTTGTTCAGTAGGCAGCGAACATCCATACCGAGAATACTGAGATTGTCCCGCAGTGGCAGTGCCCACGCCACAGAGGGAAGGAAAAAAGATACCTTTGCTGTAAATGCACATGCCTGTCTTGTTGGCATTGAACTCGACCAGGTTCTCAGAGCCCTATTGGGAAATATGATTAAGGATCCGGTCGAGCTCAGTGACAAGAAGCTGTTTTTTTTCCCGCGCTCAGACTATATATCAGACTGCTCGGCCGCAGTATGCCCATGATAACTCCCGTGTAAGATGCTATCGTCTGCATAGCAATGAATGCTGCCGGGTGGTCAGAATATCGTTGATATGTAGAAGAGAGAAAATGGGTGATAAGACAGACCACTGCGGCACGCCAGCATTTACCTGCAAGAACTACGAAGTTGGCGCTCCTGCAGGAAGCTAACCACCCAGTCGCACTGTCTGTCTTGGAAAGAAGCGATTTGTGGCAGACTCTATAAAAGCTTTGGCGATGTCAAGATTAATTGCCGGTGACTCGCCATGTTTGTCCATAGCCTCGCTCTCCGAGATCCGGTAAGAAAACTCGCCGCGTCATAGGATATCGTGCAGTAACCCCCTGATGGCCTTGATGGCCATCGTCTCTTGCTGTGCACGCGGTAGGTGCACGTGCCTAGACTTCAGGGCATCCGCTCACACGGGACACCCGTATAGGGCAATGGAACGTACGATTCCCGCAGCATCTGTCTCCTGCTCTGCTCTGGCTCCCCCATGTTGAACAGCAGCCACGCCAGAGCGTTAGCTGTGCATCTTAATTTGGGAGCCAGAATTCGGAGACGCTCCCCGATATCTGGGCCGTCGAACACGAGCCCCAGATATGTCATCTGGGGCCTGATGCCGATGAGAGTGTCTCCCACTGTGAGGTTGGATCCCTCCGGTGGTGCACGCCGAGGCCTATGAGAGAACATGGCCTCAGTTTTGTATAGAGTCACCTCAGACCCAGCCGCCGGATCCGTTCCACGCCAGTGACAGCTCCTATTTTACTACATTTTTACGCGTATAAATTATAACTCAATAATATGGAATGTAACTACAAAAATTAGTATAATAACAAAGTGCACTAGTACAATATTAAGTTTATTATAATACCAAACTATCAATACAATCAAAATCATAAAAATAAAATAAAATAAAATTATTTTAAACTTTTTAGTTATGATATGAAGAGATAATATCATTTTGATGAATACTCGATAGATTTGAGTGAAAAGAAAAAATAGCATAGCATTTGCGACTGCGACTAATGCAATTGCTTTTGTACAAGCTTTTTTTTTGCTCCTCTCGCAGTGGCTTGCGCGTGCCACTCGAAATTCGTCCGCGGGCCACCTTGTGGCCCGCGTGCCTAGGGTTGGGCACCCTTGGTGTAGACCATTAAAACTTAATAAGTATTTACAAACCTTGTGAGTAGAGGAAGCCTCTACGGTTATCATACCTTTCTTGCTAGAATTTGAGTCACAAGACTTATGTTTTTCTCAAGCGGTCTATGTGATCGATGTCTACGTTCTTCAAAGACGATATTGACTATCCAGTCCCTTTAAATGTTTGATTTATCATTAAATCAATATTTTCATACGGTGGCTTTCGAAAACACCTATGTACCTAATTTCTCGTCACTAGCATACTCTTCCACATGGATGTCATAAATATAATTTATGCATTCCTAGATCTTATCAAACTTAGTTCAAATATTTAAAGTATCCTTCAACTTCTCTCCCGACTACCGTTTGCAATTAGGCCGATCCCGTAATACTCATAGGGGGACCTTGCTCACTTTATGGTTATTTAATGTCTACAAACTGTATAAGACAGTAATAGCTTGAATTAGCACAAAGGCGTTACGGAGGGGACGCTCTACATAAAAGATATTTAGACTGATTAGTCCATGGGGTGCGATCCTGTTCTAGCCCCAGTAGCAGCCACAGATCGGTCTGGTATAGTACAATAAAGTCTTTGGTTTGTCCAAATCGGTTAATAACATAAGTTACTATTTAAATGGCGATTTGAGTAGGTAACAGAGTTGTTTATGAATTTGGAACAGTAAATTATTTACGAAAACATAAAAATTTACGATAAACTAGGGTTTAAAAGTAACATTGTCCATAGGGATGTTGGATACCGTTACTTACCGTGTTTACCGTTTAAATACTTCATCATTATTGAGTAGAATAGGTTCAACATAACTTTATGAAATCGTTACATTTGTCCGATTTATTTATTACTTACACACTTAGCTTCGAACTTTTTCGTCAAGTTTCGTTGCGATCGATTCAGAGGTAGCGTCTAGAAAAGGTAACTTACATACCGACGGACGGTCGCAGAAAAATATTTATTACTTTAGTGATATAGTATTGATTCAGGCATTCGTAATAAATTATCAAATTCATAAAATTTTCGTTTTAGTTTCAAAACAAAATTATTGCCGGCTACAAAGTTACTATCGAAAGTCGAATTCCACATTCAAAATTTTACTATTGAAAGTGGAATTCGTCTTTTACCTTCATATTTTACTGTTAACCGTGGAATTCGAATTTTAAGCTTCAATCTGAAACTATATCTTTAGTTTCACAGTAAAATTCTTAAATTCGTTTGACCGCTATTTAAAAAAATGAAAAGTATTTAAAAAAATTACCGCCAAGTAACAAATTTCCGACCATTGACCCCTGTCATTCAATATGTATTCGTGTAATTGTCTCACCGTCACATCGGAGTATTGTTATTATATATAATTATCAACGATAACGGTGTAATTATATAGATTAACTAGCTTAAAACGACTTAGTAGTTCTCAGATTATGTTGGCCTTTAAATTTAGGCAGAATTATCTATACAATGACCTTGATCTGTTCTTAGTGGGTTCGAGAATGTGTAGCATAGCATCCTCCACTCCTAACTACCTTTTTACTCCAGGATTACATTCTTCAAGGGATGTGTTCAATAATCAATGTTCTTTATTTTTCAATTCAGTATAACATAGTTATATCTAACTAGCGGCTGCCCGCGACTTCGTACGCGTGGACTTCGTTTTACCCCTTAGGGGTGGAGTTTCGTAAAATTCATTCTTAGCGGATGTCTACACCCTTAAGGAACCTACCTAACAAATTACGACGAAATCTCAGACTCTTCAAGTTTGTCGGTGTTACGACTAACTTGAAGTTTCTGAGATTTTGTGATCAATCAGTGAGTGGTATTTCGCTTTTATATAGATTGACGTTTCAATTCTACTTAACCTAAGCTTACCACCGCTTCCTAGGCGATAGTGGAAAAAAAACTGCGCAATAAACTGCAGCGAAATTTTCTCCAAGACGTAAAATTTCTAGTAAATAATTTGATACAGTATTCAATTCCATATAGTATTCTATTTAACCCCTCCACTAAATTATGTCGACCCAATTATCCGATAAACTATATCCATTTTGATTAATTCCTACTGTCTTCGTGTCCATAATTACCACAATGATATCTGCCACGAAAGCCTGACTTATAAGCGACAATACAGCCCATCATAGGTCTCAATTGCACCACTTATGTCATAAGGAATTCATGGCGATTTGCACCGTGATACTAAAATTATATATCATTGGACATAGTAAAGGTCGAAGGCGATGCGACGGTGGTTGTCAGGATGACGTGGTGGTACTGCAGTGGCCGAAGGTGCTTATTGGAATCGTAATTGAGGCGAATAGAAATGCGAAGGTGGCCTGACAATAAGTACCTGTTCGTTTTATTGGATTGATCAATTTATTTTTTATTGCTCGTTTTTTGTTGAAGTAAAACGTCTTTAATAAAATCCTTAAAGCTTAATAATCCTTAAGGCATAGAAACTTTGGTAACTCATATTGAATAAATCAATCATCAATCTCCAGTATAAACAGTTTGGTAACTCACTTTGGTTTAGAGATAGTTTGAATTGGGAAATCTGCGGATCTTTTACAGGATCGGGGAGTCAAATAGCAGTGTGTCCCGTAAAAGAATCTCGTGATGATGGCAATCTTAGGAGCCATAGAAGAAGCTCGGCACGGTTATCTGTTATTGCCATAGTAGGAGTAGGTATTCGGCGAGTATAGTCTTACTTCCTAACCTTATTAGGAAAGCCAGCGTCACAGAATCGGCAGGTGTACTAGCTTCCAGTTAAAGTTGGTTCAGTGACTTAAGTTAGGCATTAGTATAATATTGATAAAGTTAGTGACTAATGAAGAATTATTTCAATCATGTTAATAAGGGGGCCTCGGCGGGCCTCTTAAAAGGTATAGATACGTACACGTCACACGTCATAAATATTCAATTTACACGTGCCTTTCTGTGTGTAGGTATCACACACAGTCTGAGGTAGGATTGCTTTTACCACGATGTTAGTAGGTCGAATGAAAGATTATTTTTATTGATAGATCAACGTTTGAGTGGCTCTATCTCATCTCCACCGTCTCACTATATAACCTATGCTGGTAAATGATGATTAAAAAAATAAATAAAATAAAATGGTCGATGATGAAACTCGAAATCTCGGCTTGGCGGGAGCACTACCGCGCTTTCGATGCAATAAGGTAATTTTTTTTGTGTCCTATGGTTAGCCAAATTACCTAGATATTAGTGAAAATTATCTAATTTTAAAATTGACTCTACTCTTGACTTTTTTATGCCACTGCTACCTAGGCAGACAAGCACACGGCCCACGATATCGACGTGTGCAACACAAGGGGAGTCACACTCGTTCTACCGACCCTGTAAGATCAGAGAGATTCTGTGCCGTCAGTGCAGAAGACAAGCAGGACAAGGGGTCTTCCCACTGACAACACAAAACCTCTCCAGTGAGCTCTGGCTACCCTACTCACTTTCTCACACTAACGCCCAGTTTCCGAAAGGCTGATCAATCTCAAATTAACTAATCGGCTGTCAATTTTTTTTTCAAGTAGCAATTGGGTTACTAAAAGCATGGTTAAATAGTATAATTCGATCATCGTGTTGGTTAATCAGCTATTTTAACCGACACGATATTCAAATTAAACTATTTAACCATGATTCTAGCAACCCAATTGCTACTTGACAAGAGATTTGACAGCCGATTAGTTGATTTGACATTGATCAGCGTTTCGGAAACTGGTCGTTATTCTCACAATTAAAGACTTATCGACAAAAATCTGTCTATCGTGTCAATCCGTCGATGGAGCGGATGTGAAAGCAACGGAAGTAGTTCCCTAGAGTGTCGCGTTACCCGGGACTCGAACCCGACACCCTCGAGAGTGCTAAATCACGCCATTAGTGTGTTTGTATACATGTTATTGTATCTTGCGTTTTTACTTGGTAGTTTTTTCATTATTAGAGCTGTATTTCTTCAGCAAAATAAATTGTTTACGATATTCTATACAGCCCAAAATAAAAATAAAAAATAAAAAAAATATCTAGATCCAAAAAAAGCATAGTTGAGCTAGCATGTGTTATGGGTTCTAGAATGAAAGAAATAAAGGTTTTTCATTCTGTACAGAGATGCACGAAAACCATACAAAAAAAAAACAGGTGCTTATCTAGAATAGGTTCATAGTGTCGCTCACAGCCATACAGAATTCGTATAAACTTTTTTTTAAAGACCTGATATTATACATAGAAACATCCAGATCAATGCCAATATACATATTTATGCACTCAAATATTTGCACTGAGTGGAAATCGAACCTCTGATTTAGCAGTTGAACACTCTACTCTACTGCTTCACCACAAAGTAGTTACTTCCCACACTTATCATTCACTAGTAATTCTTAAAAAAAAAATAGGATATGTTAATGTCTGTACACCCCTCCGGCTATACACAGCCGTGATATTAAACTAAAACTATCGCGGCTACTGTGACACGCGTGCGCGTACGCAGACCGCTTGCCGCCTCCAATCGGATGTTGTTCTTAAGTATGCTAATATATTCACGACGTCACCTCCATTAGGCGCGAACAGATTCATAAGTAAGCTGTAGGTACTTGGAGCCTAATGCATACGGAAGTGCACATGTATACCTTGTAAGAGAGACAAAGTATCAATAATTGAAATGGGCAGGTACTTGATAGATGCGAGTTTGAAAGAAAGCTTTAATGACAATAAAGAAAAAAAATATATGAAAGGAACTTCATCCCACGCACACTCAAGCTGTGGAATGAACTGCCTGCGGTTTTTTTCCAAAGCAACTACAATATGGGGTTCTTCAAGAAGGGCATTAGAAGGTTTCTTCAGGGTCGGCAGCGCGAGTACGACGCTCCTGGTGTTGCATACGTCCATAGGCCACGGTAACCACTTCCCATCAGGTGGGTCGTGTGCTTATCTGCCACCTAAATGGTATAAAAAAATGCTCGTGAAGTATCGAAGTCCAACCAAAGTGGACGGCAAACAAAAAGCACAAACGCAAAAGTAAACAGCGATTACTGTAAGCTCGCTACTTTGGTGTGCGGCCTCTCTAACAATATTTATAAAAAGTTTTCTAGCAACACTGTTTTTTGGCGCGAAACTAGAGAATATTTCGATTGAGTGGCGGAAATTGCGTGCGCCGATGAAACACACAATCGAGTTATTTATTTAAATTAAGAACTTCCTGTTCCATTGTTTCATTATTGCCAGATTCGGAACGAATTGACGATTAAGATTAATTTGAACCGCGGAGAAATGGTTTTGGCGCGTTTTTACTTCAAACCACAGAGAAAATATTGTTTTTTTTTAGAGCGTAATTTGAATATTTTAAATCTTAACTAATCCATCCATACTTATTATGACAAAGTAATTCTGTATGTCTGTCTGTCTGTTACGCTTTCATGCCTAAACCACTTAACCGATTTTGATGGAATTTGCTACAGCGATACCTGACATCCATGCATGCCATGGGTGGCTAATATAAAATTACCTGATAGTGATAATCTATTGCTTTCAGTATCCGAATTTGGTTGAATCCTTAACATATTTTTTTTGATGTATTAGCTTAACATATTCAAAGTTACCGACTGCTTTAGTGCAACTGTACAATGTACATTGAAGAATTGTCACAGTCGCCTACACAAATTCAATAAATTTTTAGGTATTTTCCGTATAACGCAACATGTCAAAATGATGTAGGGGAAGGTGAGGTATAATGATCCCCTTAAGGGAAAAACTTAACTGTGGCTAAAGTTAGAGGCAAAATCGAAACATTTCTATTGTTGGAGGTAGTGAATTTACTGAACTTTGTAACTGCATACTTATTTTCTATTATATGTATGCAGTTTTTTTGTATTAGAGGTTTTTGTAAAAGTTTAGAAAAGGATCATTTTATACACACCTATGGATAAAATGATCCCTGGGGTAGGGGTAAAATAATCCCAGGGATCATTTTATACCATAAGTTATAAATATCAGTGAAATAAAACATTCAGCTGTTTATTTTAATCATGTGAGTATGTATTGTTCATAACAATTTAAGTATGTAAGCAAGTTACACAAAACTTTGCTGTCTTCTAGTTTTATTAGAGATTTTTTTTTTGTAATTTATCTAATAGGTACTTAATCAACAAAACTAAGCATTAAACATTGCAACAAACTTTTAAAAGGTTTGTACAAGATACCTATTCAAGCAATTGTCAAATAACTAGTAAACAAATAAACTAAAAAAGGAGAACAGGACGCCTGACTCAAGGGTTATCGTGTCCTCCTCCTTTCTTCGGATCACTGACAGTCCCAATATCTGCCATTTTATGCCACCTAGTTCCACCTCGAGTTCGGTGAGGTGCTCGTCCAGCCGTAGTGCAGTTTCAAGCTGCCAGCAGTAGTTGTTTTCGGTAGCCTCCCGTCACCCAAACCGGGGATTAGGATTACCGGGACCATCGAGAACTGGGGACCTTTTATTTTGGCGTCTGTGCATTGTGAGGTTATTTAGCCAGAAGGGTTGGTGAAGTGTTTTTCTCGAGTTTTCCCCTCTTAGGCCGTTTTGACCTCGGCAGAATATCGGCCAGAAGTCGCGACTCCTCCCTAAGTTTTTCTTTAAGCGTAGTGTAAATGTGTAGACGGCATCTAATGCCTTTTTCATTTATTATTCAAGGCAATTTTGGCGATTAGTTTTGCGTATAAATATTCTCGGCATGATCTGTAAAAATAACTTGGTGAAATGTTTTCTCGAGTTTGCCTTCTCTCAGGTCGTTTCGACCTCGGCAGAATATCGGCCAGAAGCCGCGATGCCTCCCTAAGTTTTTCTTTAAGCGTAGTGTAGTGAGTAGACTGCATCTAATACCTTTTGCATTTGTTCTTTAAGCCAATTTTGGTGTTTAGTTTTGCGTATAAATATTAACAAATACTAATGAGGTAAAATGATTCCACGGATCATTTTGAACACAAGGAAGGGATCATTTCGCCCCAAACACCAAATTCCAAGATATCGATCAAAACATAACCTTCAAATATCGTGTGCGGTGATCGAACACTGCTTAAATATTAGCTAACTGCTATTAATACCCGCAAGTAAAACAACATTTTAATAAATATGAACACGTAAAAAGCAATGAGAGTCCAAAAACAGGCTTACCTTAGATCTGAGCCTCACTTTTTGATTATTTTTTAATAAAATCACGCCAAGTGCTTGCACCGTCATGCCATTTGGAGAAGCAACTGGCAGGGGTGCGGAGAACATATTTCATGCGCATTTGGATAGATGGCACTAGTTGTTTCTGATTTACTGAGGGGGATCATTTGACTCTCAGGGATCGTATTACCTCACCTTCCCCTATTAACTCTAAAATTAATAAAAGCAAATAGATGAAAAAAATTACGTTAAAATTTCCCACACACGCGTATATTTGTTTATTTTTCTTAACTGGCCGTCCGACACCTGGCAACACTCAACGCTGCGGAGTACCCTTAGCTTGAGATAATTTGCTATTATGAAGTAATAATGTCTGGTTGCCTAGTTAGTTCAGTGGCGTATGTGTTCCGTGTGGTCCTGGCTTCGATTCTCGGTCGGATAGTGTTATTGGATTTTCTTTATGAACGTTCTAGAGTAGTGCAAGTCAACGTTACCTGCCAGTAGCGTTACGTGCACTTGGCACAGGTTTTCTTTTCGGGGTTGGGAGGTCAAACGGTATTAGCTCTCTTAAAAGTCAACAAACCAATCAAATAGCTTCGGGCTCCTAAAGTGCAAATTTTAGATGTGCCCGGGAAATCGGGAGGATGATGAAATGATCCATACTTCCATACTGATAGTATAAATGCGAAAGCAACTCTATCTGTCGCACTTTTACTCCTAAACCACTGAACCGATTTTTATGAAATTTGGTATAGTGATAGACTAGAGTTTGATCGATACATGCATACTGATATTAAAAATGCGAAAGCTCTGTCTTTCTGGCACGCTTTTACTCCTAAGTAGCGGAGCCGCGGTTAACAACTAGTAATGAATATCATAGATAGCGTGACAGATAAATCTGTCAAACGATAGATACCAGACTTTAGCAACACCTACGTACCGTTATATGAATGAACCAGTCGACACCTCTGCCGTGCCCCGGGACCGGTCCGACTAGTCCGAATTTAAGATGACTTTGGCCCACTTTTGGCCAATTTTTCGATTTTCTAATTCCGATGCAGTTTTGTCCATTGACTGGTCGGTGAATAACTTTCGAGTTGTTTGACTGGTGATACCGTGTGATAGCACAATCGTAAGGTATAATTAACGGCATAAATCTAGACCCTAGTCACGTTACAAAATGTACTCTCGTGGTACGCGTTATTTTGAGTGTATTTTAGGGATAAGCCGCATGGTTCCCGGCAGAGTAGAATTTGGGCCACCCCATCTCTTCGCATACGGTGTCGTACAAGGCGACTAAGGGATAGGGCTGTTTAACATCAGACATATATATACAGCCCAGACTCAGCCTCAGATACATGGCTCGAGTCAACAATAGTGCCCGGAATACGGCAATAAGCTCACTCCCTATTCAATCAATCAATCCATTAGCCTACTGCAGTCCACTGCTGTACATAGGCCTCTCCTAATACGCGCCACGTTTGCCGATCCCCCGCCTTATGAATTCCCTATTAAGTCGTAGCAAATACGGTTAAATGTGGGTGTTAATTCACCTCTAATTGATTTTGATTTTTTGATTTTCTACCTAACCCTCTGGGGATAGGTATAGGCGTGATTATAGGTGTGTACCTATGTATGTGTATTTTAAGTATAGCACGGGATGCTATTGCAGCGAACGAATCCACCAATCATAGAACAAACCAATCCGCGTGCTAAGGTTTCGTTGTTCTCGCGACTTGGGGTCAAAATATTTGCTTGTAACTCTAGTAATTATTGCTGTATGCATATTCTCAGAGTATCCGAAACAGACGAGCATGTATGAAAACAATTATGAAAGTAGAAAATGTGAAAGATGTATGCCAGAATCGTAGCAAGTGGAGATATGGTCTCTACCTACCTCATTGTGAATGAGGGGTGACTGTATGTATGTGCCTTTGAGTGTATGGGGTTCCTATAAAGATGATGATGCATTCTACTACTCCTGCTATCCTACCTACCCTGAAGGAAGTAAGATATGAATGTATGTATAATATGTATGTTATATGATATATGTATGATAAATGTGATTTTGCGAAAGAGACATTCTGCGAAAGAGACATTTTGCGAAAGAGACATTCTGCGAAAGAGACGTTTTACGACCAGGGGACATTTTGCGAAAGAGACGTTTTGCGCCTGAGCCATGTTCCCGCCGCGTGGTTTCTGGCAGAGTAGAATTCGGGCCACCCCATCTCCTCCCATGCGGTGTCGTACAGGTACAAGGCGACTAAGTGATAGGGCTGTTTAACATCAGACAGATATATACACTACAGTCCAGACTCAGCCTATACATGGCTCGAGCCAACGGAAAACGGCAAACGGAGTGCCCGGAAAACGGCAATAGGCTTACCACCTATTACGTGGGACCTAATACGAATGATTGGTGAAATGAGGGTGTTAATTCAACTCTGCCTAACCCTCCGGGATAAAGGCGGGATGTACGTAAGATAAATGTTAAAATAACACGTAAACAGCTACAAAGTAAAATTCCAAAGAAGTTCACAATTAGGGCACCAATTATAACTTAAGGTTCATTTACACTGGATCGTTTGCCGGATTCGCAGAATTCTGAAAACTGTTCGGTTTCGGGGTTGATTGCCTATTGACATCTGTTGCCGTCCATCAAGAGAGTCGCTTTAAACATTCGTAAGATAGTATCGAAGTCTTTTACCATGAATGGTCACTGGTGTTGAGACTGGTTTGGTTTATTGTTGCAAACGTTTGCCAAACAGTTGAGCTTACTTGTACAGTTAAAATATGGATCGTAAGTACCTAGCAGTATGTTGCATGTCTTTGTAAGAGCCAGCACTCTTAACAGCCCTAATTGCCAATCTTTTCTGTTTTCATTTTCTCTATTCCAGGGTAGAGTAAATTTTTCAATTTACAAGAAGGCCGGTGGCCTTGACTCTCTGTTACCCATTTTCCTCCCTACCAGGGGAGAGAAAACTTGACCCTTCTAGCAAAAAAATACATTTGATGGTTCACTTCATCAAACTTGGTAATAACTTTTAAACAGATCGCCTATTAATATGCTGGTTTGTTGCCGTAATAACTACGAATTACGAATTCCTGCGAACTCTGAATCGTCCGTCCTCTCTCTCTCTGTTCTTGGCCTAGTGTATATGCACCCTTATCGATAATTCGGCTCTTTTCTTCACCGGCCATTAGTTAATAGGTCAGGGGTACGACTTTAATTTGGCGAATTGGTCGTACCCTTTGTGCTAAGTCAAGAGGTGTACGCGCCAGCTTTCAAAGCGTTTCGTAATGAGCGCCCGCGCAGGACAATGAGTGCGTCGAAAGTTGCTCAACCGCTTCACTGAACTTATTTAGTGAGCTTTTTGAAATATCTTACTTATTCACAGTGGTCAGTTGATTGTGATGATGTAATTATTTTTTGAATATTTTCATAAATTTTTGAGATTTTGAAACTGCCGAATATTTTAATGTTGGGTAATTAGTGTGCTAAGTATTCAAATCGATTAAGAATGAAAAAAGTGAATCGCCCGGGACCCGAACCCGCGACCACTCCCAGAAATCCCCACTTTCACAAATCACATAAAGTGTTCTAGGACATTCTACACAGCGTTATCTAGACCCGAATTGGGAATAGAATAACTAGCTATGGGTTCTAGGATGCGGATAAAAATATTTGGTTACATTTTTTTTGTACATACCTACTAAAAGCCCATACCAATGCGAATATAAATATTCATGCATACAAATATTTGCACTGATTGGGTATAAAACCCAGGATAACCGACTTGACAGTCGAACGCTCCACTCCTAAGCCACAACGACATTCTAGGACATCGTTCTAGGACATTCTTCACAGCGTTATCAAGACTCGAATTGGGAATAGAATAACTAGCTATGGGTTCTAGGATGCGGATAAACATATTTGGATACATTTTTTTTGTATATACCTACTAAAATCCCATACCAATGCGAATATAAATATTCATGCATACAAATATTTGCAGTGATTGAATATCAAACCCAGGATAACCGACTTGACAGTCGAACGCTCCACTCCTAAGCCACAACGACCTGTAATTGAAATATGCCTCGCGTGAAAAAAAAAAGCATTTTTTTTTTATATTTACGTATTCATCAAATATTTATGAACAACTATCGTCTTTAATCGTACACTGTTTACGTTATTAAATACGCACGCCCACCCTGTATAAGTATAAGGGGTGCTACCCTCACCTGTGGCAGTGACGTGTCTTGTGACGTCATAACACTGACGTGGACATCAGTTGTTTGTTGGGAGACAATCGCCAGATTTTTGTGTTGAAGAATTTTATGAATTGTAAATTGTTGGATCTATGGCGCCTCTTCTGTATTTTTGTAGGATAGTTGTTTTGTCTGTTTGTTACACGACTGTTTAAAAAGGAAGGTTATGTTTTCAAGGTTAATGTTGTATGTGTAAAAGGTTTTTTAAGACTTACAGGTTTGGACTGAACTTACTCGATAACGAATTTAAATTTCATTTTATTGTAGTTTGCCAATATGCAATACATTATATACTTTATCCCCGAAGGGATAGGCAGAGGTGAATTAACACTCACATTTCCCAAATCATTGTATTCGGTCCCACTTAATAGGTGGTGACTGTGATGAGCCTATTGCCGTATTCCGGGCACTATTGTTGACTCGACCGGCATCTGAGGCTGACACCCGTATTCACAAACAATACTTCGCTATGCGTACTACCAAAACTGTGCAAAGAACGACAAATTTTCAGTGCGTTCGTTTTGGCAAGCCTTTTTATTCATTGATAACACTTAAGTAATACTTCGTTGAGGGAACGCACTGCGTTAGATACTGCTCCGTGATGTTTGTGAATTAATTTTACCAACCCTATGCGCTCGAGCACACTATGTGACCTCACAGTATTGTTTTTTTATATCTGTGTGATGTTAAAGTTGAACAGCCCACAACATGCAAATAATATGTTAATTTTCGACATGTTTTATTTGCAGAACAGACATTACACGACTAGAGCCGAGGATAATAACTAATATTATATTTAAAAAAGTATTCAACGTCATACAAAACATATCTAAAATTCAAATCTATTTATAAATTCCCAAAATTATGTAAAATTCAGCACGCATGCCAGTCTGTCACGGTGTCGTACATATGTATGTGTCTAACGGTGGTCCAGTCCAGGTGCCGTCTGGTGGGGTCCACCTGTGTTATTTTTTTAAATTTGAATACCTTGATCGATGGCCTTGTCATCTGTGATTGATAGGCCATTTGTTAGTGTCGATTTAAAATAATATAGTATTCAAACATCTGTTTTATAAGAGTCTGTTTTGTAGCGCCATCTTGGATTTGAGAAATAATTTTGTGCGAATTTTAGGATGTAAGCAAGCATCTACGAGTTTGCTGCGGCTTTTCGCGACTTCGACTATTAGGAACGTATTTCTGATCGTCTGATATACCTAAGGACATATTTTCTTCATCCTAGCGTAATTCCCAGTCGCATCCGAAGCTTTCAACTCGAAGTCTGGGGTCCGCTTTACCAGACTAAATGTGTATGGCACAGTGGCGAAGTGTCCCTATAACACAATTCCTGTCATCATGATCTGCATAGGGAAGCCGTTATAATGATTCTGAAATTTGGAACGCCTAGAACACCATACAAAATCGCTATGATTGTTCGTTCCGTAAGAGGTACGTTCTTTTTCACCGGCTTCCTTTTTCGAAAATTTTTACCCTTTGCCACTGGTATGGCAATTTTTGAAAATTCGTAATAAACAGAGCAATAGGTGGACGTTGTGCTCCGAGGTGAAGACCTGAGGTTGCAATCGGTATACGTCTCTGATGAGCTCCAGTGTACACTAGGTCTTATGAGTCTCGAGAAAAACTTAATTTAAATTCTGTTTTTATTCAAGTTCTGTGCAAATTTTATTTGAAGATTTCAATTCATTCATACTGTGAATCCTATTAATTTAAGTCATCTGTATAAAATATTATACAAATAATTCGCTACACGGTAAGCGGCTACCATCACACACTGGATATCACAAAAGACGCGTATTATTTGCACTGCGACGCATACTTCGGCTAAAGCGCGATGATAACAGTCTGCTACATGATATCAGTTTCCGATTCGATTCCCAGAACGGGGTCAGAATACTCTCCCGCGCATAATTTCGCATTTGTGACTTTTACATGAATCTTCTTCCTCCTAGCGTTAATTCCCAGTCGCATCCGAAGCTTTCAGCTCGGAGTCTGGGGTCCGCTTTTACCAGTCATAGCCACAGATTTGGCTAGACCTCGATATTTTGCGTATTTCGCATTTGTGACTTTTACATGAATATATTCACGCATCTAAATCCCCGAAGGGGTAGGCATAAGTGTATTAACACCCACATTTCTCCTATGGTTTTCGGTCCCACGTATAAGCGGGCGAGCCTATTGCCGTAAAGCGAGCGCTTTGTCAAAATAACAAGGTGACATTGAGGCTGTAATGGCGGCCACTATTCCTTGGACTGCACCCCAGTTTACCATCAGGCAGTCAATTTAACGACCGAGATATAAAATAAAATCGGCCAAGTGCGAGTCGGACTCGCCCATGAAGGGTTCCGTAGTAGCAAAGGCGAAAATTGCGGTTTATGACGTATTAAAAAAAAAACTACTGACTGGATCTCGTTCGAACCAATTTTTAGTGGTAGTTTTCATGGCAATTTACATCATATTTTTTTTAGATTTATCATTCTCTTAGTTTAGAAGTTAGAGGGACACACATTTTTCCACTTTGGAAGTGTCTCTCGCGCAAACTATTCAGTTTAGAAAAAAAATATGTTAGAAACCTCAATAGCATTTTTAAAGACCTATCTATAGATACCCCACACGTATGGGTTTGATGAAAAAAAAAAAATTTGAGTTTCAGTTCTAAGTATGGGGACCCCCAAAATTTAAAGCTTTTTTTTATTTTTGTTTGAAATTCTTAATGCGGTTCACAGAATACATCTTCTTACCAAGTTTCAACAGCATAGGCCTTATAGTTTCAGAGAAAAGTGGCTGTGACATACGGACGGACAGACAGACAGACAGACGGACAGACATGACGAATCTATAAGGGTTCCGTTTTTTGCCATTTGGCTACGGAACCCTAAAAAGTTGGCGAAATGCTCAATACAATATACAAGTGAGAATACATGTGTAGGTATTTTATTACAAATTTCTATAGTATTGTTGTTCAGGATTTGAACTAAGCTGGTATCTATATCAAACGTGATATTTCTAATCTAAAATATTTGTTTTTGCATTTTCGATAACTAAATTAATCCATAGTATGAGTAACTTTTATTCAATAACAATATGACTATAGTAAGGACCAAAGGAACTAAACAATGACGTCATTGATAAAGTTCTATTTTTAAATTTCACATACAAGTAACGCCATCTAGTGAAGCGATGTCGAACAATTTCGTAACAACTGATTCTGCATCGCGATATGAAAATTTTCAGACTGCCTTTCGTAAAATATATGTAAATGCAATGAAGCTTAGTTAATAAATATCCTTTGTCGATTGTATCTAGGTGGAAAATACCCTTGTTTGCTACTATACATACATACATACAATCACGCCTTTATCCCGGAGGGTTAGGCAGAGGTTGCTACTATAGCGGTATAATATAGGAGAAAAATCACACACCACTGTGACCTTGGGACATACACAATCAAAGGACCATATGTACGCTTTCTCAACGAGAGTTTAGCGAAACCAAACATTGTAGGATATTTGCGTTATTTTGCTACCGTAACTATGGCTAGTTGTTTTCAACCATAGCAATATAACAAAAGGAGAAAGGTCACATACCACAGTGACCTTGGGACATACACAATCAAAGGACCACATGTACGCTTTTTCAATGAGAGCTCAGCGAAACCGAACGTTGTAGGATGTGTGTGCTCGTGTACGGCCATATGACAGGTGGCAGGGACAGATGTGCGGGGTCAAGGACTCGGAGTCGGAGTTCGATGATCGGGCGGGCACATTTATTTTTCTACTAGTGAATTGAGTACTAGGCAAAATAAAGGAGTTAATGTTTTTTTTAAATAAGGGAACTTAATTGCTAGGATTTTTTTAATGTAGGACTTCACCTCGCCTGATGATAAGTTGTGTTTGTGAAGACTAGCTGACATTCTCAATTCTATCCTAACGGGTTCGGTATATTTTTATTGATAAGACATTGTTAGGACTTAAAATTTCAATATTTTAAGCATCTTTCCTGATACTTCAGCTTACCATCAGGCGAGGTGAAGTCATATTGACGTGTCTTATATAAAAAAAAAATCACCTAACCCTCAAAAGCTAAGCCAAGTAGTTAGCTTGTGTTAGCAGTGAGTTCACGTCGGTAGTGTAATGTCACAAATCTAAATATTTTTAATTAAATTTTCACGCTTCACGTCATTCACCAAGGGGGTTTAAATTAATTGTACAATCTACATTTACACTAGTACCCGAAATACGGCGATAGCATCACCCCCTATTTCGTGGGACCTAATACAAAGATCGGTGAAATGTGGGTGTTAATTCACCTCTGCCTAACCCTCCGAGGATAAAGGCGTGATTGTAAGTATGTCCACATTTCTGTAGCTATTCTATAAGTGGCACATGCTAGGAGACTAGCCTATTGCTGTCAACCGCCTATTTTTACTAAACACAGACTTTCATAAATTTCGACTGACAATTATGCTTAATGAAAGCCGACACATTTAAGTTGGTCTAGTTTTACACCATTTCTCTTTTCTATGCTAACCAATTGTAATCGACTGTATTATCACGTTACCACTGCCTTTAAAACTCAATGTCATTCAGAATAAGGGGTATTTTGCCGTCAATTGTCTATAAGAAATTCTGAACCAAGAATGAAAACCCCGCACCTCAAGATCTCACGCAATCTTATCCCCCCTAAACTAATGAACCCTCATTGAAATGACTAATTGCTTATTGTTTCAAAAACGTAATTTTTCGCGTGAAACACGCCACGTTTTAAGACGGCAACAAAAGGATGTGATGCGCGATCGGTGTCGAGTGTCCCCCACGGTGGCCGGCCACCCATGGCGTGGGAGAGGGTTGACGGTGCGGAATGTACCTATGTGGGTACACTGACGATTAGAGGGTTAAAATTGTGCGAGTTTTTATTGACATCGCTGAATTTTTTTTTCAGACTATTACTTTTCGGTATTTTTTTATTGTTCTGAGCTTTTAGCAATGATATATAAAATGTCCTATGTATTTGTTTGGGTATAGACATGTTTTTGAATTTTGAGGGGAATCGAGAACAAATAATTTTCGGGGGAGGGGGAAGTAACAGGGGAATTGGGAATAACTTTTCCTAGCTGTCATACAAATTATATAAAAAAAGCGTGCTAAGAAGAAAAATAAAAAGAAGATTTTTAGCTCGTTAGTCTTCATTTTTTATATTCAACATAATAACAGCTGATACAATGCGGGTTATGATTTTGAAAGGTTTCCAAATATGGCTACAGACTGTAGCTGTTTGCTTTAAAACATGATACAGATTGGCCAATGACCAGGTGACACATTTTTTGCCTAATAAAAATAAAAAATATTTCGCCGAAGCCAGTAGAAATGACTTCGGCGAAATATAAAAAAAAATATACTCGAGATGTACTCGCTAAAAAAAACTGGGTTAATATAGGCATAGCATACAATGGACTCTATGATATAGGTAACCAATTTAGGCCCGTATTCTAGAATGACGCTCAACTCAAACTCGGTTTAGCTGAGGACAGATTGTATAGATCTATAGACAATCTTTCTAAGAGCCTGTCAAATCTGTGGAATCTGTGCATACAATCTTGCCTCAGGTAAATCGAGATTCAGCTGAGTGGCATTCTAGAATACGGGCCTAAATGTCTACATTCCATAGGTATAGAATATAGACAGGAATTTATTAACACCTACATTTGGCCAATCAATATTATTTGACACGTAATAGTTGCTCCCCGGATCTTTTCCCGTGAGTGTCGTAGGGGGTGACTGAAAAACCTTACTTCGTGGGACCGAAAATCATTGTTGGCAAAATATGGGCTTACACCACTGCCTTGCAAGCTTGTAGGATGGACAACAGTCCCTTTGTTACTTTATATGACCTTACACGCACGAGACATGGCTCTAATATTTCATTTCTCCGGGATAAATAGATAAAACAAATACTTTAATTTAATAATAGGATCTCCTTTTATTTTTTGACTGCATGCAGACCCCTAAATATATATGCACTACGGAACCCTAAAAGTTCATTGACCGCAGTACCCTAAAATGTTATTGTTTAATAAACATGACACTTTTAGAACTTTGATATACCGAATATTCTCAAAAAATTTTAATACACCGAACGTTACTTGTCAAAAATTATAACAATTGTCGCACCCTTTCACAAACATCAAAAACTTTTACCTGCCTCATTGTTCGGGGTTCAATTCTCGGACGGTGAAATTTCACCCACCATTCCCATGAGCTTTGCAAGGTGCTAACTACATTTGTATGGGAGCATTTACCGAACTTAATTTTTGGATTTTTTTTTCAATTTGGCATTTTTCGGCATTTTTTTGACAGGTTTAGTTGGGATTGTGGTCAGATTAGTTTTGGCGGGATTGTGGACAGATGTTTGTCGGGTGGTCGGCTTCGAACAAAATATCGTTTAGAAAAATTTAGTCAAGTACGAAATTAATATTTTTTGGTGCTGGCAATTTTTTTGAAGACAGGAAATTGTTTCTGTAAAAAATTTTTTCCGATAAGTTTTGGATAAGTAGGTTTGTTTCCAAAAAAATGGAATAGATTCTACTTCCATCATCTTGCATTGAAAATAATATTTTCGATGGTTAATAAAAAAATTTGATTAATTACGAATTGTTGATATTTTTTAAATTTATATTTAAGTGGAAAAAGGTTAAGGAGTTAGGTCTATAATACTTGCACTAATAAATATCATAGGTAGGTCCTAGATTCTATGGTGCTTACGTTAATATTAAGTGGTAGTATCTTGTGGTGTCACCACCTGATAGATTTATTCGAGAAATTAAACCTACTTCACTTCAATTTTCTTTATCTGAAAAAGTTCACACGCTACGAATTTCTTTCCTGAAGACAAAACTTACATTCTAACAGTATTTTTTTCTCTAGTTAAATAGAACCAACATAAACCGCAAGAAGAAAAAACTAAAAAGTGTATAAAATTAGTTATTAAAATACAGTGCAATAAACAAAAAAATCTGTGAACCAAAAGTGTTATAAATGTTGTGTACAAAAAACAAACCGAGTGATGCGTTTTCCCGGCAAAAAATTCAAATTCAAATGATTCGATGACGACAACATGGCACTCAGGCATGACGTCAGCAATATGGAACCCAACTTCCTCACAGCTGACCCGCCTCCACTGACGGAACTCTCGTACCAACCAAAGACTGATTTAGCAACAGAATACTTCAATACATTCAACCAAATATGCGAGAATTACCGATCAGAATCCGATGTCAACCTTCGCCAAACATCGGACAGCCTTCGGCTATCATCGGAAATCCTCGATGGTGTTCGGTCGGAGTATATTACCACAGACTTTAGTATCAAAGACTATGAACTTAGTGCGGAAAAAGTGTTTCTGAGTGGGAAGGAGGAGCATATATTTCAATTCGGACAGCCTGATGCGTCGGCGCTGCTGAGACACAGAGCGAGAAGAAGATATAACGAAGAGCATGGCATACAGCCGCCAGCTACTACTACTAGTCAAGAAAGTGGGGTAAGTTCATTGAGAAATGATCCACCAATTAATAACACCATAGAAAAG
This sequence comes from Eilema depressum, assembly GCA_914767945.1. Classification (NCBI taxonomy): domain Eukaryota; kingdom Metazoa; phylum Arthropoda; class Insecta; order Lepidoptera; family Erebidae; genus Eilema; species Eilema depressum. Next base: position 866,310 of record OU612040.1, read on the forward strand.
AAAGTCCTCTTTATTTCGACTACAGTTTAGCTAACCTACCACGACGCATCCAAACGATCATGTTTAGAAGAGATCCAGAGAGGGGGATAGAGAGCCATAGGGTGTAATGTAGAGCTTCATCCGTCTGCCTTTGGACCGCGGTCCAAAACACCATGGTATACGCGTCGTGTTAGGTCCACTGTGACTTTTCTATAGGTAGCTTTCTAGGGTAAGTGACTCTGCAGGTTTTATCACGCAGATGAACAGGCGTATCAATTGCTTTCCACGATACTCTGTCGGTCTATTTCGAAGCAGTGGATCCGAAGCACCGTTACGGACTTGTCTGTCTGCGTTTCCACAGACGACAGTCTTTCTACGTTGCGTCATTGTGGGCCACAGTCCGCAGAACCACGTATCATATATTAAACAGATAGACACACACCGTGGAAAGCAATAAACATGCGATGCGTGACTGTTTATATTCTTCTGTCGTGCGTAATCAATTCTACAGAATTACGGATCTTAGAAATCTGCTTATAGATGAGCACAGTGGGCCTCAAAGGGTCCAATCGGAGAGAGATAATGCTATACACCTTATATAGCTCTATCCCTCTTTCTTGTGTCGTGGTAGCCTATTATTGTGAAAATCCTCTTTTCTTAAAGGTGAAAAATGTCCACCACACCTACAAATATGAATTTGTCATAGCCAACTCATAACGAACCGCGTGCGTGTATTATTAGAGCCAAGCTGTACTCGGTACTGTTTGTGTAATTGTGGGGATATATTTAAAATGCGTGGGCACTGATTATCTAATAGCGAGGAGTGAGTACACGTGTAATACATGTAAATATAATAGAGCATATCGCTGGGCAACGATGGGATAGGCAGTCTTCAATATAGAATAGACCACAGATTTATTTAGAGTATGTTAGATAAATAAAACCGAGCTATGTTGGAGTCTATGATTTCATAAGCAGTGCTTTTGGATTGAGAACTACCCCACCCTTCAATCACCCTATACGACACACAGGCATTGGGCATGATTTAGGCAATCTTATACCCTTATCTGAATACCCGAGATAGCGTGCGGTTTTAGGTTTAAAAAAGAGTTTTATAAGACTACCAAGACATTTAGGGCCAAATCTGCAAGCTTGTAAACCGGACGATTGATGTGCAAAACCCTGGTGCAGATATTCTGTCGCGGTTGGGATATTATTAGACGGCCGTGAAGGCCAATTCAAAAGAAGGAGAACGAATGACCCCTGACTTCGAGGTGAAAGCCTCGGATGCGACGTCTCCCACGGAATGAAATAGGGTATACCTCGGGATACGTATCTTGGACCTAAATTGCGGGAAAAACGAGGCTTTGGCGCCCGCGGATTGTTTTGTAATAATTTATACTTGGAGGATAGCACCCCGTGCTATCCTCAAAAGACAACCAAGATATGTGTACTGCCCGTATAGAGCACATTTAATTTTAGGTACAAGAATATGTTCCGAGCAATACCCTTATATTTTACGTCGCCAGGAACCTTAAGAAGAAAGTTAATAATCTATTAGGTTCATACAGTGAAGTGTGACCCAAATTTCTTAAAAAAAAATTGATGGGTGAACAAAAGCATTGACTATTATTGTATCAAAAATATCTTTCTGTCGCACAATCAAAAGAATCTTTACATGAACTTCAAGACACAATTCCATACATCTTTTGTCCTCCTCACAATGATCGTGTCTCGTTCGCACCACCCCCCGAAGGTTTCTATCGTAATATTCTTTAACAAAACAAAATGGTGCGATATCACATAACAGACTCCATTAAGCTGTGTCAAAAGGCGATGGAGAATATTGAATTACTTCCAAAAAATATTGTTAAGTGGCACGCCGATGAAAAAATGATTCGTGTAAGGAGATTTTTTAATTTTTTTTGAGCTTGTGACAGAAAATTTCGCTCCAAGACGGTGATTGCAGCGATATTATAAGGTTTTTTTTATATTGGACAAGTCTTAGTGACTGCACCTCACCTGGTGGGTGAGCTATAATGTATCAGGAAGAGAGTCACCATTACAGACATCAACAATGTTATAATGGTGGCCTTCAGCTTGACGGCCTTCCTACGATCTCGGATTCTTTAAGCAATACATCTGATGAGACAAGTCGAGTTACGAATTAGGGACAGCATTTGGAATTTACAGGGGTGCATAACGTAAAGAAAATCCTATAATAACCACTTGACAGTTCTATGTTAATCAAAATTCAATTACAACAGACAGGATTATCGGAATCCATTGGGTGATTCATGGGAACTGAACTTTGACGCGCTCAGTCTACTCTAAATATGTTTACAGGCGCGATGTATGAAAAATGATTTCATTATATATTTGTTTGGTACAACATATAAGCTGCTAGCGATTAATGGATCATTGTCATTGAGTTTTTGTTTTTACAACATCAGTGATCTATACAGTGAAATTCTTTTCTGGAGTAATTTTCAGAATTGGTTGCCCCAATTACTACCACAAGAAAAATAAGCAATGTAATCTTAAAACATATTCATAGTGATGTTAAAACTGTTCAGAGGATAGCCGTGATTGTACATGAATTCGAACAAAACAATAACATTCTAGGAAAAAGTGGCATACGACCATGGCTATCTAGTCAACATCACTACGAATATATTTTAATTGAACTAATCAGTGCCCCGGGCATTAAAAATTATCGAAATCGTAACGGAAACGTATCGAGAGAACGGAATATTGCGATTGGTTGCCTGCCTACTGTGAGCCTGTGTGTGTGTGAAGCCTACCAATCGCAATCCTACGTTTCCTCGATACTTTTACGTTACGAATTTGAAATTTTTCGATCTAGCTAGGGGCACTGCATATTTAATAGTTTATAGAGAACATTTTCTTGTTTCATACTGTTTAGAGCGAGATTTTTCAGTAAGTGCCCTTTTGAACCGCGGTTTCCTATAACTCGCACCCTCGTCCCTGCAGGAAGCGAACAATGTGGGAACAATGATTTAACTCCTGACTCATACTAATCGCTAATTAATTTATTTTTGTTCGTGTGTACGCGGATGCGCTGGCATGCACCCGCCGTAAGATCTACAGCTTCTTTATCTCCCTACACATCCTTATTATCAGGATAGCAGTTTTAGAGATCGTTGAAAAAAACTTCAGTAGCTTAGTGGTTAAGTCGGCTTTATCGTTGAAAGGTCCCGGGTTCGAATACTGGCCATTACACTCACGACAGGAACCTACTACTGCTACGGTGGTTTTCCCAAGCGACTACAATATAGGGTTGTTCAAGAAGGGAATATACCACAGTCGCAGACGAGTACACTGCCCACCTGATGGATAGTGGTTGCCGTAGCCTGTGGACGTAGGGAGTCACTTTCGTGCTGCCGACCCTGTAAGAACAGGTTGTATCTAGATTTAGATTTTGACCTCCTTTTTTGCTGACGGCACAGAATCTCTCTGTTCTTGCAGGGTCGGCAGCACGAGTGTGACTCCCCTGGTGATGCACTCGTCCATAGGCCACGGTAACGACTTTCCATCAGGTGGGCCGTGTGCTTGTCTGCGACTTAAGTAGTATAAAAAAGACATTTTCTTATTAATATAACTGTAGGTATCAGCTGTCTTACCAATGCTATACTAACCAAATAAGGCGCCATTCAGACCCTTCCAAGTTAACTATTAGTTATATTAATCATTAGTCATGCGGTTAAACTCAAACGTTACAGTTAGTAATCATGATTACTGGAACTGAGTTATATATAGCACAACAAGTTTGCCCTTAGGTCCAATTGGGACAGGAATGTTTCGTTATTAGAATGGAGCAAGTCAAGTTATTAATAACAGACAGATGTTATAACTAGCTTCTGTGTGGATTCACGCGTTTGGAATTCTGATCTTGTCTTTCTTAAATCCCCACGGATACCACCACACCCCCGGGTCCTTTATGCGGGGCGTGGAAAAGCATCTGATGAGGCCGTCAAGCTGAGTGCCACCATTGTAACATGGTACGTGTCTATAATGGTGGCCTTCTTTTCCGAAACTTAGTTTTCAGCTTACCATCAGGCGAGGCGAAGTCAAATTGACGTGTCCTATTAATAAAAAAGGCATATTTAACGCGGCAACAAATTAATCCGAAAAGCAGGTAGTAAAAATAATAGGTTGGCAGCTATAGTGAAGAATCGATTTAATTCAATTTATGGGTGTCAAAATTACTGAATGTGGCGTACAAAATTACTAAGTGAGCTACTATTTCTGGATGGTTATAAAAAAACACCCACGAAGGCTAAAGCGGGAGCTCCGCTCCGCTCCCGCGTTAGCCTTCTAACCTAACCTATCCAAGTTGGGGCGCGCTATACTCGAATCCTCATAACTTCACAATTTAGCAATACATTTTCTGTATCACGGGTCACTCAGTACTTTAGTCACCCATTCAGTATTTAAAGTAACTCATTATCAGTCGTCCATTTCTTACTTTTGTCGCACGGTTTATTATATCCCAATAAAAAAAAAATAAAAAAAATTGATACTTTGCGGGACCGCTAAGTACCTTGGTATGCCCGACGACTTAACAATAAACAGGCGTAATAATATAAATAAATAATCCAACATTAAATTAGAACGTAACCCGTTCCGTACATCGAACCCACTACACAACAATCCGCGCCAATAGCTCGCACCGTTAAACTAGTACGAATTAGGAGCAAGGGCAGTCTATTGTTTAGCTGTTTAGTAGGTACGGTGTTTAACTTTATTGCTCATGCAGGGCCACCTCTCACTGTGGGAGTTGGGGGGAATGGGATCACGAGAAGGGACCTGCTACCAGTAAGGGTGCTGTTTAAGAAGCTATTGTAATCGGGACTAGTGTGCTTATATTATGAAATCCTCTCCGGATCAACTTAAAATCTCAAGTGAAAGAAAGAGAGAAAGTCAAACTTGACTTAGTTTAAAATCGATTATTTCTGGATGTTACATACCTACGACAGATTCTGGAATTGAACAGATTCGTGGATTGGGCAGGTTCTTGAATCGACAGATTCGTTACACGGCAGAAAGTACAATTGTGAAGAAAATAGCAAGTGAAACAAAAATAAGTCTTCTTTTTTATTGAGTTGTGGTTATACGTTCGAATGGTCCGATTCTATAGCATTGGGCCGTTGAGACTAATTAAAAAAACAATCTTAATAAGTTTGCTAAATTGATTAAACAGTCCTGAATTCCACAGAAAAGGTAAGAAACATAAGGCGAGCTTAAGGCATCCTTAAAATATGGCATAATTGCCTACGCACCATAACTTTTTCATACAAAATATATGAAAGCGAAGCTTTGTAAATTAAATTACACAGTAAAGGTGTGAAGTTAGCTTGCGTTTTCTATGTAATTAAAGTTTCAAGTTGGCTAGGCGTCTAGCCGTCCATATATAATTAATATAATTTTAGCAATTATAACTTAATAGCAGATACCACCAGAATAGACCACCTTGATCAAGTTTGAAATAAGTACCACCCCCTCACACATATCGATTGTAACTAGTGTAAGGTACCACTTCTAAGTATAACACTAAGGTGCTGATAGACTTGAACATTCGCCGCTTTTAAATTTGTCGAACCGAACAACGAACCGAGCCAAGTGTAGAGCCAAATAATGCTATAATACATGATCTTTCTAGCGAACGCTCTAGTCGAAGCAAATTTACAGTCGTTTTGCAAGCATACTCGCCAGAACGCTTGATAGAAAGCTCACTAAAACGCTCTCGTTTATTTTTCTGTAATGTAACATTCGTAAGAATGCTCATTACAAGTGAATGAATGCTCAAGTTTATCAGCAACTTTGAAGTGAAAATTTCTTTAGGCCCTCTTACCTTGGGGGGAAAGCTGGTGATAGAGTTAGGCGAACGTTACGAACGTCCGTGAACGATTCTATACGGCCAGTAGTACCTATTTGACAAATTAAATGGAAGTTTCTTTCGACGTCCTTTTTGAAAGGTTCAAAGGGAAAAAAGGTTCAAGATATATGTCACTAACAACACTCACATAAGAATGGGTATGTTGACATTTAAGGGGTTATATCACTGGTTTGAAATTTTGAGTACTGTAGGCACATGCTGTAAGAACATTTCGAACGATCGAACGAACTCGAAAGCTGAATCTGCAGTGATATTTCAATATCGCATGCTGTTTTGGTGACGTCACGTTGTCGAACACGTAAACATACATCACCCTCATGCTCGAGAACGTGACGACACAAAATTTACAGCAAGCAGAATGGAAATATCGCCGCGGATTGAGCTGTCGAGTTCGTTCGATCGTTCGAAATGTTCTTACAGCATGTGCCTGCTGGTCCTTTCTATAAAGTAACAATCACAAACCAAACAGAGTGGTTTCGTGTCGCAACACTACAGGTTACGAGCATGGCACAAAACTCGCTTTGTAGTCCAATATGGAGATGTGACTGCTTGAGATAGAATGCTGGAGCATTCGAGACAGCTGCGGTGTAAAGGCACTTTCCACGGTGGTAGATAACCACGGATATCCACGCAATCGAATCAATTAGCCTATTGCAGTCCACTGCTGGACATAGGCCTCTCCCAATGTGCGCGATTGCTCCCGATCCTAGTGAATAGTTTGGAGGATATAAAATCCCGCTGTCTCACGGTACCCTGGAGGCTAATGGGCTTTGCCCTTTGACATTGTGGCGGTGTCATACAAGCATCTCAGCACTTCGATGTATCGCCAATCGACACGACACCCCTGAAACTGATTACTTTTCATGATGCATATCGAACGTGAGGGGTTCGTGACTGTGGGGTAGCCTAGTAGGTTAATAAATTGCAAAGTTAAGCAAATTTAGCCAGGACAGTCCTTGAATGGGTGACCATTCCTAACACATTAAGACCCCTCCGGATCTCGGAGAGCAGCAGTCCTAAACCCTCTCAATGAACCTTTTTGATTTCTCTTAACTACTCACTCTCTTCTAGTTATGTCGATTTTTATGCAGTTACAGTTAAAAACTAGAATACGTACATAAAATTTTCGGCTTATCATCTAAAACTATTCTCCCTAAGCTAGCTCCCATATTGGGTGTCAAAGCACATTATACTAAAATGGCTACCGGTCCACTACCAACAATAATTGCAATTACTCGAGAACTTTCGCCACGCGTGTCGCAATGCGACTAATAGGGACACTTGCATTGTGTTCCTGCGCAGGTATGGATAGCGTCGGTTTGGGCAGTACCGATAGATAAATAGACTAGTTGCAGGTCTGTATTCCGATATTTCCGGCAATATTGCTTAAGAGGATTTTGTTGTAAACATTTTCTAGTTTCACAGAATTAGCTTTTGTGTACGGGGGTCCCATCTTCCGGGCCCAGGCCAACTTTAATTGCTAGCAAGTACAGATGATGATCAACGGAGGCTTTTCTCTCGAGGTTCGTGGGTCAGACGGCAGTAGAGTGAGAGAGTAAATAGTTGGAGAGCAGACCCAGGATTTTAAAGTTAATACTTTGAATGCAACCACGATAATTATTAGTGAAGACGGCACGTTCATGGCTCACTCAAATTTTCCTAACGGGTATGCTGTATTCAAAAAGAAATAACCTAGTTACGATTAATGGTGGCTATAACAAAAATTTTTGATTCCCATTTCCAGCAACCTAAACAAATAATATCATTTATTGCAGTTTTCAATACAGGATCTTTCTGAACCGTTCTGAAGTATACAACGACAATAAGAAATCACATTCTGCCCTATCTCCCCTCGAAGCTGTTAACAGTTAATTATTCAATAATGCAATGAATGTAGGAGTCGAGAATGTTGGCACCCCGCCACTGGTTCGTTACCGGTAGCTTTCACATTCCCTGACTAAAGAATAGGCGTTTTCCACTCAAAAGTTCGTATTTGTATATTATGTCGCATCCAACTAGATTAATCAGTCGTTCAATTAAATGCCTAGGCTGTTAACTAAACGGCCTGAATGATATTCAGCCGTATCATTTCTTACAATATTTAAGAAACTATCTGCCTAATTCTTAGGTCATTCGTACGATGTGGTACCGCTCAGAAATGAGACAAAAAGTTAGCGATGGGTTTATTGAGCAACGCAATCCAACTTGGATAGGTTAGGTTAGAAGGTATTAGCCTTCGTGGTTACGGTACGCTTAAGAACACCATAGAATGATCTTTTCTCCAACTAATCGCAATCGAACTAAGATTAATAACTCTTTCTTTGTCTCTTTTGCTTCAGGAGGAGTGTTTGATTTTGAGAGTATAAAGATTTTAGAGTGGAAAGGACCCATAAGTACCTATCAAAATAGTACTCGTATCTGTCTTTTCGCGCTCCCGTTCTCATATCAATCCAGTTAGTATATTAAATTAAACCGCGTGTTTTGTTCTTCAATATCTATTAACCTGACCAGTTTACGTTTGCGGACCCCGGACTCCGAGGTGAAAGCTTCGGATGTGACCGAAACTAATGCAAGAAGACGTAACTGTCAATAAAACTGTAAAATATCTAACCTTTTACCTTTTTCTCTTTCCAGTATGGCAGCGACGAATTCGGCCACGACTCCCCGTCGCGGTACGCGTCACCAAAAGGCGCGGGCGCGGGCGGCGCGTATCAGGAGGCCTACTACGCGGGCGGCGAGTGGGCGGCGCCGTACTACCAGCCGCCGCCGCCGCCCTACCAGCACGACCCTTACGCCACGTCGCCTGGTAAGGACCCCCATTTTGTATACTAGCTGGTCTTTTCGCACGAGACTAGTACTCTTGGGAACTTTGAGATATTGCGATGCTTAGTGAGGAACTCCACTTAACTTTATACTGGCTGATCTGTTCTGGCTTGGTAAGATAACAGTACCTCTGTGAATTTTGGGATATGAAGTATGTATCACTTTTGGGTAAAAATATAACGTGCTGTAAAAAATTCATGTCAATCTGTCGATTCCTTTTCGAGTTTTGCAATCACAAGCTGAAATTTTTTTGTTGAAGAAGTAGAAACCGTCTTTACGTGTCTGTTTATGAGACCAATGGATAAATAAGTTATGTGACTCACGCAGCATGAGATTGTAGAATGTTTCCTGTAGGAAATCTCAGAATATCTATCAATTGACCAAACTGATATCGGTCAGTACCATGCTCTATAGTCAAAGCAGTCGAAGACGCCTCACATGGTTTCCTGTGACTTACTTCACTGCGGCACACTGGAACCGGTCTGTGAAGACTCTCGTGACATCGATCGTTGTCACCACGATGCTCTGTCCTTAGATTACACTCTGGAAGAAATCACAACACAAATTAACTTGGATTCATACGTCCTGCAGAGCTTAAACTTCCAAGGGGATACTCCCCGTTACGTCTAACCTTCTCCAAATCTAACCTATAAAAACTGGACTGTTAAGTCATCGTCATATTATCTCCTTCCAGGTATAGCAGGCGCGCCAGTGGGCGAGGCGGGCGGCGGGGCGGAACTGCCCCTGCCGCCGATGTCCTCCTTCCGTGCAGCCGCGCCCCACCATTCTCCCACAGACCCTATGCTCGTCACCAAACCTTCGCTGCAGCCGGTGAGTAGATCAAGAGTTTATAGTTGGAAGAATGAAGCGAAGTTTTATTACCGAGGATTGAAAACAGTTTTTAGTCTTTGTATACAAGTCTTCGAGGATAAGATGAGATGAACCTTGTGTTCCACTTTGCTGGGAACCACCTGGTGTTCACTTGGATATGACAAGTGGTAGTTAGCACTTTCTTGTAAATTATTTAGTTACATGCAACTTCAGGATGAGTCCTGAAGTTGCATAGCCCAGTTAGAAGAGTAGAAGAGACTCTCTCTTCTAAAGGTCTTTTTACTGGTTCCGTCCTGGATACTGAGTGTTTCGATTTTCTAAAGGAAAACAGTTTGCATAAAAGGCTGGCTTTCACCGATGAATAGAAAATCATTTAATACCTACTGGCTAGTACCTACTGACTGACAACAAAACTCTGGCGCAGACTTTAATTTCGATGTTGGATGGCAGTCACTCTCGTTTTTACGGAAGTAGTGCGGAGTCACAGTTTGCTCTGCAAACCGAAAGCTTTGAATCCTGAAATGAAGAAGCAGTCATCCTCACCCAAGTAATCGATCAGCAGATATACGGCGGCTCAGCAAGCACTCCTACAGTCGGCGCGGTAGGCGCGGTAAGCGCGGCAGGCGCGGCAGAAGCGGGTAGCCTGTCGTCATACGGCTCGTCGCCTTCGACGCCGGTGCACTCGCCACCGCCACTGCACGCGCGACTGTTCCCCTCTCATCCCGCGCACCCATCACATCCTGCGCCGCTCAAGCATTCGCCGCACGCGCATCCACAGCATCACGTGCACCATCACAACGGACAGGTTAGTTGGGGTGAGGTTACAGGGGGGAGGGTTCTTCGAGTGAGGGCAGCGTGGTCTTCTCAATGCCGTCGATGGCCCAGGGTCAGCTGGAGTGTGAGGATCACCTTCCATCCTTTTTTTTTTTTTTTATATAGGACACGTCAATTTGACTTTGCCTTGCCTGATGGTAAGCTGAGGGCAAAGTCTTGGAAAGAGGGTCACCATTATAGACACGTACCATGCTACAATGGTGGCACTCAGCTTGACGGCCTCATCAGATGCTTTTTCACGCCCCGCTTAAAGGACCCGGGACTGTAGGAGGAGGGAAACACGTGAGCTGGTAAAGAAGTAGGAAGTTGAGACTTGAAACGTTTTTAGTCGGTTCGAATCCGACACACACCCAGGCCGATGGGGGTATCCGTAGAGGTTTCTGCTCAAAAAATGATGTCACGTTATATTGGAGCTGACTCATAAAAACGAGGCGTCAAGTTCTCCATACAAAATAATCGTGAAATTTCCATGTACTGAACCTGTGGGGTGAGCACGAACAACTATCGTATTCGTAACATAAACGAATCGAGAGAAAGAAGCATTGCGATTGGCAGGCTTCACACACACACACACACAGGTTCACATTCGGCAGGCGGCCAATCGCAATGCTCCTTTCTGTCATTTCTTTTACGTTACGATTTCGATAGTTTATGTGCTCGGGGCACAGATGTGTGTATTCTAATTATTTTGTGTGTATTTACCTCGATGACTTAATTGTTTATTTAACTAACTTATACGAGCATAATCTCAAATCCAATGAATCTTATACATCACTAGCTTTTACTCGCGGCTCTGCCCACGTGGATGTCGATTATCGCGACCAAACATAGCCTATGTCCTTTCTCAAGGTCTTATCTACCCATATACAAAATTTCATCAGCCTGAAAGCGTAACAGACTGACAGACAGACACATTTATAATATTAAGTATGGATTCATAATTTTCTATTGGATTATAACATCCCTCTTGTACAATTTCCAGCAATCAAACTGGGTATCATCTGGCGTATCATCACCCCCTTCCGCGTCGACGCCGCACGCCCCCATCGCGGCCGCGGTACTACCCAACGGGCACCATCAACCCATGCCGGTTTTCAACAGCGCTGTTATGGTGAGTGGGGGATGTAGCAACACTACCCATCTGATGGGTTGTATCTACCACCTTAGTGGTAGAAAATACAGGGGTAGTTATATCAAGAAGGTAGTTGTTAGTGCTATGATGTAAAAATTTAGTAAATTATGAGGTGCGTGCGTTATAGTGAATTGGTTAAAAATATGGTAGAACTAGCTGTTGTTCATGGCTCCACCCGTATGGATGGCGGTTATCGCGACCAATCTTATGTCCTTTCCCAAGATGTAACTAACCTATTACTGAACCAAATTTCATTAACATTGGTTCAGTGGTTTAGGCGTGAAAGCGTAATAGACAGACAGACAAAGTTATCGCATTTATAATATTAGTATTACATTTTGTGTAAATTCTAGAAAATGGTATAATATATTTTACAACACACCTGCTCATAAAAGTGATATTATTTTACCGCAATTAAGCACGAAATGACACCTATTATAAAACTGTGACTTTTTCATTGCTATTATTCACAAAAGTGAGTTATAGATTCTTTTTTAAATTTTATAGGAAGTGTCTATAATTGTCTATGTTCTTAAAAAAGTTTTGATACAAAAAATAACGTGTTTAATAGTACGAATAAATTAATACGCCTATTGTATGGTCATTTGATGCATTTTCGTATTTAAAAAAATAATTTCAACTTGTAATACTTGTGTAATAAACAAAATTTTCACTCAAATTTAACTTTTTTTTTTATCTAAGTACAGAAAAAAAAAACAGAGTAAAAAAAAGTTAAGTTCAAACCGCATTTTTTTTTAAATATGGTCGACCGCCATTGTTAAATGCGCGCGCATAGGAAACCGAATAAATTAGTAGTATTGTTTATTTAGTATTTGTAGTATTATTTTATTCGCAAGTGTGTTGTAAAACGTCGTATGGCACGTGTGAGCATGATGATTACCGTCCTCGGCTGTCTTAAGACCCTCGCCTGGCGGCTCGGGTCTCAATGGCGCCTCGGCGGTAAACACCAACGTTGCTCAGTTGTACCATAATGTACTATTATAATGACGTCACTCATTAGTTATTCTACTATTTTGTTAATATCTTAAAGATAGTATATTATACTGTTGTAGAACGTGATAAATCAGCCAGTTACATTATGGTCTACATCCTAAAAGAGATTGAACAGCCTATGTGGTTAAGTTTTCATAGCATTTGGGCAAAGAAACAATCACATACTCATTACTATAGTACGGTCGTTAGCGTCTTAGCTCTTTTTCCATAAATATCATAACAAACGTGTGATACGCCTAAATAATAAATTAATAATAATAATATGATAATGTGCCTAATAAAATACGCTAATGTTAGTAGGTATATAAGTAATGGAAAATTGCTGTTCATAAATCAGGAAGCTTCATCTGCCAATAAACTATTTTACAGTTTGGCAGAAGAAAATATTGTAACATTGCATTAAAAAAAAAAAAAAAATATGTCATTATTTAAGAATGAGAGCGAGTGATATACTTTATGATAAAAGGCAGAAATATACCGTATTTTTTAACCAATCAACAATATCTGTGAACGCATCTTCATAGAAATAGCACTGCAAATGTACCTTTTTGTAAATATTATCTACGAAATTTGGTAATTGTTTGGACATCATTATTATGTGTTTGGCTATAAGTGTGGAGTGTTATTAAAATTATTTTGACGAACAACTACCAAAAATAATAATTGTCAATTAAAAAAAATCTTAGCATGCCTCTTTAGCATGATTGTAACTAATTTTATTTCTTTTCTAAATTAATTTTGAAAATAGAACAATATTTGAAAGCTTTCGATTTTCTTTTTACTGTTTTTAATTCCGAAATATGATACAAGTAAATTAATTATACAGTTGAGAATAGATATATTAGTGGACGTTGTCAAATCGTGAACAGTGTTATGAGCCTTTCAATTTTAAAATATTATCTTCACCAAATTTAAAATTGAAACGATTGATAACCAATCAATAACTTCAATAACAGAAAAGAAAAGTCTCTAAAAGGGAGATTTCTTTATTCAAGAATTATATAATATTTTAGAATTACTTAATTTTCAGAATTACTTAACTATTATTTTTTCAATACAATCCGATTTATCAATGGCGAATAATGTTTCGTAATGTTATGATTATACAATATTTTTGTATCATAATAATTGATCTGTATCATAATAATTAACTTGTATCATATTTCAGTGTACATTTTGTTGTGTTTTAATTTTGTGTTTAATAGTGAACAGTGGGGACTGACATGCCATTAGAAACCCTTACTTTTAGTTTGTTTTGTAGAACTTTTGACTAAACTACCTTTTAGTCTTTGTAGTATTAAATCGTTGTATTATTAGATGTAGTTTGAATTAATTATTGTCTTTTTAAGTGAGAATTTTGTTAGCGTGATGCAGAATTAGTACAGACGGTTGCGCTGTTTGCGATTTTTTTATAACACTAGCTAATGCCGACGGCACTGCCCGCGTGGATGTTGCGCGACTATTGGCCATATCTCCGGTTCTACCCAATCAATTCTAATCAAACATACGGCAGATTTTAAGTCTGACCAAGACTTTCTTAAAAAGAAAAACCAAATCATAATCTGTTTAGTAGTTTTTATGTCCATCGCTAACAAAAAAAAAAGAATTTTAAAAAAATCCTTAATATAACATAAAACAAGTTTTTTTTATATCTCTAAAGTATAGACACCGCCCATTTATAATTTTAAAATCTACGAACTGTTGCCCGCGGCTTCGCCCGCGTGGAATTTTGATTCCACCGTTCCCGTAACCCATGGGAACCTATTCCCGGGATCGAAAGAAGCCTATGTGTTATTCCAGATTGTATTTATCCCTGTACCAAATTTGAGCCAGATTCGTTCTTCTCTTAGGGCGTGATTGAATAACAAACCATTCAAAAATCTTCACAAACTTTCACATTTATAATATACTAGCTTTTGCCCGCGGCTCCGCCCGCGTGGATATCGGTTATCGCGACCAAACATAGCCTATGTCCTTTCTCAAGGTCTAATCTACCCCTATACCAAATTTCATCAAAATCGGTTCAGTGGTTTAAGCGTGAATGCGAAACAGACAGACAGACAGACACAGAGTTACTTTCACATTTATAATATTAGTATGGAGTATGGATTAGTATGGATAATATTAGTAGCATTGCAATATAATATTAGTAGTATAATATTAGCATCGCCTCACGGTTTCACCCGCATATGTCCTGCTCCCAGGATAAAAAGTTTTCTAATGGTGATCGGTTTATTAGTTTCAAAGTTTACCAATTACAAACAAACATTAATATTAGTACAGATCTAAAGATTTTGATATTAAAAACCGACAGACACACAGATATATCTCGCGTATAAACATCAGTAGGGTTACAAAGGGTGAATGGCGTTCAGTCCTCAGTTTCGCACGCTATAACGCGCTTACATGTAGGGCGGGGGAGCCGACCAGAGACAGCTGGACGAGGCCATGGTGTTCCTCCGCGAACATCACGACGTTGTGAGTATGTTTGTGTAGTGCTGGCTGTACACGGTGGAATTTGTAGACCCTACTAGGAGAAAAAGTACCCTATATATCATGTTTGTTAGGGAGATTTGGTCTTTTTGATAGACTATCGATTGATGCCAGTTGATATCAGGGTCGATTTTTCAGTGTTAGGTCCGTATTCTAGAACAAAATTCAGTTCTGAATCTAGATTTATCTGAGGAGAGATTGATATATTTGAAAGAAAGAGATAAAAAATAATTTTCCAGAAAAAAAAACATATTCTGTAGTGGCAACACTGCCCAGAATTTCCTCTATGATAGATTCTCTATACAATTTATCCTCAGATAAACTGAGATTTAGGACGGAGTGTCGTTCCAGAATACAGGCCTAAGTGTTATGCGGCTGAACTTCATTATTTCCGTGAAGCCACTGCCACCTGACCTCCACAACCAATTAGCAATATTGAAGTTCTTTAGTTAGACTAGTCGTACTTTTGTGGGCTCCAACTACCGATTGATGCCATAATGATACCGAATGATACACAAGGATTTTCAGATTTTAGTAGGTCCTATTACTGGGAGTGGCAAGCGAGTATTTGAAAAACTAAAAACGCCAATTTGTTTCTTTTCAAAAATAAAGAAATGTTTCCTTTGAGTATAACTTGCTATCTCTAGTATGTATGGTACTTTCACTCCAAGTAGGGTGTACAAATTCCACCCTGTATTCTACAGGTTTGTGTGAAGCGATGGTTGGATGGATAAAATCGCTGTCTAAAGCTGGGTCCACATTTGTATCATTTGCCCGATCCGATCACCGGATCCGTATCGGCGACGCGTATCATAATCGCATATGTGGACGGGTGATGATACGCGTATCACTGATATATACATTGTGATCATGATACGCTTCGCCGATACGGATACGGTGATCGGATCGGGCAAATGATACTAATGTGGACCCAGCTTAAGATATTTAACTAGTATGTAATCTCGTCATACTAGACAACACAAACCTGCTAGTATTTACAATTATCTATGATCAACTATTCTATGGTCCTAAGAACTTATACTCCTTTAAGTAAGGTACTTAACTAAAGTTAAACTTATCCAAAAGGTATCTTGATGTGACTTTTTACACAGACACGATTCCAATTACTGCTTCAACTGTGTTTTTGGATAGCTATAACTCGGATATATTCAAGACTAGACTGAATAGGTTACTTCTAGACAAGCGTGCTCCGACCACATCGTCTCTTACCAACAGGCGAGATAGTGGTCTAACACGAGCCTATCAGCCATAAAAAAAAAACGAATGGGTCGATTTCGCTTTTTATTCGCATTTTACTTTTAAACAGAATAAGATTAATAAACTGAGTTTTTTAATAAAAAAAAATTAAAAGACATCAAGATTTATATTTATTTAAGTACCCAACCGATTGGTGTATACTTTTATTGCTCTTTCCACCGGTGAGTATTTGATCATATAATTTATTTTATTTTTATCACGGAATGTAAAATCAATAAGAAGTGCCACACAACTATTGCTTTAAAAAAATATTCATCCAAATTTGCAACACGGCAATATACCTTAAAATAATGAGAATGAAATTGAAATTTTAAATGATAAATTATACCGCCAATCTTCGTTGAAATTTCTATTTTATGTAAATGGCCATAGGGTCTATACTTATTCAAAACATTGAATTTCTTTGCCTCTCTTTATTGAAAATGATGTCACAGTAACTGTGTTCACATATTGTGACGTCATAAAAAACTTTTATGTGACGTCACAATATGAACATTCTGTTGATTTTACATTCCTATTTGTGTACAGTAAGTGATGCGGCATGCGTTTAGTTGTTTCTTAGTGTTGGTATGTGAACTTCAGTATGTTACTAATTTTGTGTTTTAGTCATTTTAATTAGATAATAATGTATACAGGAAGGCTTGAACGGACTAGAAATATTGATTTTGCTTTGCAAAATTAGTAGGTTTTTTGTTGTAGATTATTTACAATGACGTTTCGATGCGTTTTGATTGTACGTCAGTGTGTGTTGACCCTAATACTGTTCAATTGAGTTACCTGAGAATCTAAAGGATACTTTTAGGCTCATATTCTAGAATGGTACTCAATTTGAATCAGGATTTAGCCGAGGACAGGTTGTATGTACCAATCTGTCCTAAGATAAATTGAGATTCAGGATTGAATGTCGTTTTAGATTACGAGCCTTAGTATTTACATGACGAGTGTCCCACTTTAGATCCCCTATTTCGATCCCTCAGTCAGTTTCTTAATCTCTTTTTTGTTGTAAAACTTAGTTTAAAAATGAAACGCGTCAAAAATCAAAATTGAACTACTCGTTTCAATAGTAATTTATTTGTTTAATGAGAAAAAGTAAAAAGTCATATTTAAGTAAAAGTAAAAAGTTATATTAATTAATTATATTAATTTTAATGTATTTTTTAAAGAATATTAGCAACCGAAATTACTAATATTCCATTTAACCCCTCCAACTTTAGTTAAGTACTTAATTTAACAGAGTATAGTTCGATACTATACTTGTCGGTCGTATGAGGGGAGATTATAACGTGTCCTGCTGTCGCCAGGGGGCGCGCATGGAGGAGCGTTTGGACGACGCCATCAACGTGCTGCGCAACCACGCCGAGGCGCCCGACCTGTACCCGCAGGACATGCACCACCCCCATCCGCCGCAAGGTAACACATACGTACAATCACGCCTTTATCCCCGGAGGGTTAGGCAGAGGTGAATTAACACCCACATTTCACCAATCATTGTATTCGGTCCCTCGTAATAGGGGGTGAGCCTATTGCCGTATTCCATCTGATGTTAACAACATAATGCAAGGTAACGCACGACTGAAAACGCATGTCAGGCTGATTCTGGGCTATCTACAGCTTTGAGATGACGTCCTCGGGCGTGGCGGACCGCTACGCAGGAGGCACGGGTTTGATCCCCGCTCAGTGCAAATATTTGCATGCATGAATATAGGTATTTGCAATTGGTCTGATCGTGCCTCGGAGAGCACTTTAAGCTTTAAGTCGTCGGTCCTGGTTGCCATATCTATGGCAGTCGTAACGGGTAGTTAGAACCCTAAAAAAAGTATAACAACTGGACGAACTGTAATGCTTCGATATCGCCATTGGGTTGTGGAGCTCAGATCACTGCCGCTTCACAGAAAATATCAAAGTTCTGCCAAATTCGCAGTTAGACTGGTAAGAGCGGACCCCAGACTCGGAAATGAAAGCTTCAGATGCGACTGGGATTAACGCTAAGATGAAGAAGAAAAATCAATCAATTAGCTATCGCAGCCTACTGCCGGACATAGGCCTGTCCCAATATTGAAAGGCTTTGGTCTACTGGGTTAGCCAAAGCCTTAGGTTTTCCTTCTCTCGCAGTGATATCGTCTGCGTATTGTTCCGTTAGTCGCCTCTTACGACACTCTTCGGATGAGATGGGGTGGTGATACTTGTATTTTTTCTTCGTTACCACACGGATACCGGGGTGTAAGGTAACCCAATAAGGCAATTCCCTCGCACTCCGACTGACCCTGGGCTATCTTCAGCCTTGAAATGGCCTCCTCCGATGTGGAATGGCTCTATTAAAACGCAGTGTATTCCATTTGAACAACGAAGCCTTTTATTTCATAAATAACATAGACTTTCAATATAAGTTCTCCATAGAGTAGTAAATTTCCAAGACTTTACCCTCAGCTTACCATCAGGCAAGGCGAAGTCAAATTGACGTGTCCTATAAAAAAAAATAGAACTTTTTGTTACTAAACAAGAAATAAATAACAGGCTCCCTCGTTGGCTTCCTCGGGTGTGGGATGACTCCCTCGTTGGCTTGGTTCTGCTTAGGTGGGGACTAGGCCTGCGTTTGTATGAGATCGGGATTATTAAAGCTAGGATGAAAAAGATGGTAGCCCTCCTGATGTCGAGCAGAAAACAGAGTGAATACTTGACGTTTGGCTCGGCATCGCGAGTTTGACGCCCCTGATCTAATGCACTTGTCCATAAGCCACGGTAACAACTTCCCATCAAGTGGGCCGTGTGCTTGTCTGCCACCTAAGTGGTATAAAAACAGAATAATAAATGATTTGTATCATTGCAGTGTCGCGACTGGCAGTAGGCGGCGGTCTCCCACTCCACTCAGAACCTCCCATCAAAATGGAGAGACACGTGCTGCCCAACACTAGTACGTATCACTTATAACTGTTTCACTACATTATAACATACATTCACGCTTGTAAATCCCCAAAGGAGGCGGCAGAGGTCTACCTATCCCTCAATTCTCTGACCATAATATTCAAACCACGTTTTGTTCCTCCTGTAGGAACAAAAACGTGGGACGTGATTTTCCCAATGGACTACAATATGGGGTTCTTCAAGAAGGGCATTAGAAGGTTTCTTCAGGGTCGGCAGCGCGAGTGTGACGCCCCTGGTGTTGCATATGTCCATAGGCCACGGTAACCACTTTCCGTCAGGTGGGCCGTGTGCTTGTCTGCCACCTAAGAGGTATAAAAAAGAACTATAGGAGACGCGCCTATTGCTGTCAAGCGAACACTTTGTCATGGGCTTTTCTGTTGGATGGAGAACAGCCGTATCCCTTTCCTATAAATGACTAGCTGACCCGGCGAACTTCGTACCGCCATATTTTCCGCCCGCGTGGTATTCTGATCCGGAATTATCCGTGTTTCTCTACAATATTATACATGTATCTAATATAATTATAAAATTATCGTGTCACACTCACAGTTTTCGTTGCCATACTCCTCCGAAACGGCTTGACCGATTTTGATGAAATTTTTTGTGCTTATCCGGTATCTATGAGAATCGGCCAACATCTATTTTTCATCCCCCTAAGTGATAAGGGTGCAGCGGGAACGGGATTTGAATACCTACCACGCGGGCCGAAAATATGGCGGTACGAAGTTCGCCGGGGCAGCTAGTTATACATATAAACCTTCCTCTTGAATCACTCTATCTATTGAAAAAAACCGCTTCAAAATCCGTTGCGTAGTTTTGAAGATTTAAGCATACATAGGGACGGACAGACAGCGACAGCGACTTTGTTTTATAATATGTAGTGATAGTGATAGGAACTATATGAACAGTGTTAAAAATGCGATGATAACGCAGTGGCTAATGTGTAGATCTTGCGATCAAAAGGTCGCGGGTTCTAACATGATCTGAATTCAGTTCTAATACAATCTTAGATAAGGGTGGTTGATGAGAATACTAGTTAGTCATTTTAGTTACTAGTATTGTAATTTGAAGCCCAGGGTCTTTCGTAGAGTAATCTAGTAGAGTACTTTCTCAAGTTGTTTGCCGGCTACTAGGTGAGATTGACAAGGCCACATAAGATTTCAGAAAAGCCTGCCAAATACCCAGTATATTAATATGATGTATCTTTCCAGAAAAGCGCAAAGAGCCCCCGGACTCAGGTCTGGACTCGAAGCCGTCCTCCTCGGGCTCGGCCGACGCGCTCGCCAACAAGGCGCCCAGCTCCAAGCGATCCAGGAGATAGTGAGTCACTTTCCATGATATATAACACACTGTACATACATACACAACCATACATTAGAGATTCAGAACACACATACACCCACACAAGCAGATCTGAACCCATTCATATGTGGACTGATAGATTTACTTAGCTTTCAAGTGTTTATTACATTAAATATATCACTTTATCATTGTGATCACAGTCATCTATCATAGTGAACATATGTCATCACAGTTAATATAATCATCTCATCACATAGAATATGTTTATATTGCTTTATCACATTATAAATATCATATTGATTACAGTAAATATTTATTTGTCACAGTAATCACTTTATCATAGTGAACATGATCGTCTCATCACAGTAAACATATCGCTTTATCACAATGTACATATCACATTAATAACAGCGAACATTCCCCCATCACAGTAAACATCATTTTATCACCGTGAACATATTACTTTATCACACAATTAATATCACGTTCATCACAGTGAACATTCACTCATCATAGTAAACAATAATAAATATTACTTTATCACAATAAACAGTAAATGTTACTTTATCACAGTGAACGAAATCATCTCATCATAATTAACAATTGAATATATCACTTTATCGCACGTTCATCACAGTTAACTTATCACTTTATCACAATAAACATATCACGTTTACCACACTACACATATCACTTTAACACAGTAAACTTAACATACTAATCCATGAACTATATCACGCCCATCACTCCCAAGTGATGACCGCGATATATTCGCCGTGAGCATATCATTTTTGAAATGTGTGGTATATAGTTGTTCGTCCGCCGACGAGGACGATCTGGACCCCGACACGAAGGCGGCGCGCGAGAGAGAGCGGCGACAGGCCAACAATGTTAGAGAGAGGTGCGGTATTGTCTGTCCGTGTGTGGGAGCGAGATGGGTGGTGTCAGTTTGTGTCATACACAGGGGAAAAACATAGAGGAGGTGTTATGTAGATGTGCCTTTTTTATCGTGCGATAAATCCCTACGGATACCTCCCCCGCCGGAGACGGGGGGAGGGGTTAATGGATGTGCCAACGAATCTGGGATAGTTAAAATCGATACTATGGTTGTCACTGTCAAAATTTCATCAAAATCAGTTTAGCGATTTGGATGTGAAAGTGTAACAAAGTTACTTTCGCATTAAAATTTTAGTATTTATATATTTTTTGACAATATTGAAGGGACCAGTGGCGCCATCTTTCTATTCAAAATAATTTGAATTCCCTTTGAAAAAAACGCGTGATACTGCTAAGTTGAAGAAGTGGTAAAGTGGGGTGAGACGCCGCGCATTTTTTCAGCTTCAGCGGTCAATAGCAGAACTAATCATTTTATATCGATGTTACTTTAGCCTATTTCACGCTAGATGTCACTAGCTGTAACAAGGCCGTATTCAAATACAAAGAGTCGCCATCTAGTATCAACTAGAATTATATTTGGAGACACTGAGGCTAAGATAGCTACACTAAAGCCACGCCTGTTGTAATGACGTCACGATAGGCCTCACAGTTACTTAGACCGCCTCTTCTGTGTTTACTCTGTATTATAAGCTCATTTTTAAAATGAATATATTAGAATAAAATCGTTTTTTTTATTGTTATTTGAAACTGACATCAGCCATCTTCAAACCTAAACTTTGATTATTATTTTAATAATTTCTGGTGTATTTTATTCGACAGTATGACGTATATTTTTTTTTATATCCGTTATATTATTGTCCTTTTGTAATTATCCATTTTATGCATACTCTTTTTACCGTGGTGAGCAATATTTCCTACTTTTTTTTAGATCAATAATATTTTTAGTAATTTAAATTACTAGTATTTCCCCTAACAGGCAGCGTTAGCGGTTAAGAAGTTGGCTTTAAGATCGAGAGGTCCCAGATTCGAATCCTGGCCATAACACTACTGATGTGTGTGAACCCACTCCTTACACAAGTAATTTAGCTTTGCTGGTGGACTCTTTTTTTAACCCCACCAACTAGGCTAAATTTTTTGTATTAGGAGTGGGTTCACGTCGGCAATGACCAGTATTCGAACCTGAAACCCCTTGATTGAATCCCAACTTAACCATTTACAAAATTATGTAAGGCGAAAGGTCAAGGTCAGTATCTTTACTGACCTGACCTTGACCTTAAATAACTTTTGTAACTGTCTAATTTGCATTTTCTTGTACTTATATCTTAACCGAATTCAAAAAGAAAGGTATACTAATGTTGACCACGGTAATCGCACATATCACAGTATATATCCTTTACTAACATGTCTTACAATTTCAGCTTCACCATTGCTAACATGGGTCACAGTGTGTTGAAAATGTATATCAAACCATTTTATTCTCTATGTGTATTGTTATAAGAGTCATTCTTGTGTGTTCCTTGTAGGTGTGAGGTAAGTGGAGATCTTAAATTCAAAATGGCTGCTGTATTTTAATTGGCTTTATTAACGTTCGCGTTAGGCTGAAAGATATAGGTTTTTACATAATTTTATGGGACTTTATAACAGTCCCAATTGGCAAAAAATTTAATCAATTATCACTAATATTAGTTATGTAATCTATAAATCACTAGATCATAAAATTGTACAATATCTTTAGCGTGATTTAGGCTGTTGTTACTGGTGTCTGCGCTAGATGGCGTTAGGCGTATAGGAGCGTGTGCTGGGTCATTATCATTGTATCACAACACAACTAACTGAAAAGGTATTTATTAAAATGAGTGCATATAATTAGGAATGCACCGCTAAACATAACATTATTATCACTAAATCCATGTGATTATTGGTGATTATTAGTGAATAACACGGTATTTTTTAAATGGCGTTGCCATTCCTAATCATATGCACATCTAATATTTAAAAGACATCTAACTTCATCACTCATCAATTAATCCTTTATCACATCTTAAGAAGTGATACAAAATTAACGAAACCAAACCTTTTGTTTTTTAATACAAATTTTATTTATTAATTTGTAATGATGAATGAATAATTTCAGTTTCAGTAAATTAACAACAAATCATTAAATAATTATCATTTGCTTTTTATTAATACATTGGGCTCTTGTTAGGTAAATTGGCCATGCCAATCGAGCAGGTCTTATAGGCCTTCTGAGATCTAAAAGATTTTTTAATCCCAGAAGCATTGACCTGTATATATTTGATGTTTATATTATAGGGTGAACATTATGCTATAGTAGAGGTCACTTGTAACATAAGTATTTTATATACTAGCTTATGTCCGCTGCTCTGCCCGCCTGAAAATGACTACCGCGACATATCTTATTATACTCAACCATACAGCAGATTTAAAATCTGACCAAGATCCATAGGATAAAAAAGTATCTAAATCTGTTCAGTAGTTTTTGTGTCCATCGCGAACAAATAGACAAGAAGAAGAAAAAATGCATTCAAAATAGTTTATTTAAAAATAGCTGTTGCCTGTGGCTACGCCCGCCTTTAATTTAAATCCTTTGCCTGCAACCAGTCGGATTCAGGGATAAAAAGTAGCCTACATGTTATGCCAGATTCTAATCTACCCCTGTACCAAATTACAACCAGATCGGTTCAGCCGTTTGAGTGTGATATGTATTCTTAATAGGAGGTCATCACGCTTTTATCCCTCCAGCCAGGGTAGGTGGAGACAATAACCATTTATCTGCTTTTTACCTTACATTTCAGGTGCTTTATCAACTGTTATTAAACATTGCAGGCTTACTGGTTTCATATGCTCATACATACATGCAGTCATTCCCCTTTGCCTTAGCTTCTAACCTGCCCTTTACCCAGAACATCATCAATTTAGTTGCTTCATTAATACTCAACTTTCCCGGTGGACACATAATACGTTTGTTTGATCATTTATACTCACGCTTGAATATTCTCTTAGGGGAGGCAGAAGTGTATAACATCGACAACATCCATAAACAATCCATATTAATTGAAATACTTACAATTACAACACAATTGAAATACGAACAATCCATATTAAGCGCCTTCGCTGCGTTAAGCGGGTGCGGGTCGCGGATGCGCGCGCAGTGCGTCCGCCTGTCCGTCGCGTGTGACGGGTATCCGCCTCACGCGGCGCTGCTCTTGAAATAACATGAAACAAGCACGCGAAGCGGACGTCCGTGCCGTGCGCCCGCTAAACGCAGCGAAGGCGCTAATACTGGAGGTATCTAAAGCCGTCTGTAGGGACATATTCTAATGAATCCAACAGTACTTTTTGTTTGACCCCGGGAATCGAACCCAGAACCTTAGGTTCGCTATTAAACTTATACCATGGTACCAATATTGATAGAAAATCGTTCACCCTATAAAAATATCAAAAATACTTACTATTCGATGCTTCTAAGGGCAAAAAAAAAAGTCTTACCTCTCTATAAAGTTGGATTGGGATGGATCATAATATCATCATACTTGCTAGTTAGAAGGTCGGCAGTTCTCTCTCTCACGCGCTGCCTTCGTGGAGGTAAATATGTCATTTATACATTTTGGATCCGTCTTCAGATTCCGTCTGATTTTTGATTGGAAATTCTTACGTTGTCATGGTATACTGTTAATTTTAATATTACTTTTGAATTTTTCGCTATGGCAACTATATCTGGCTCACGATTGGAGTCTAAGTCAGACACCTTTTCATTTGAGACTAATCCTCCATAGTCCCTCTCATCCCACAGCAGCAACTTTTTTCTCATGCGGAATTTTTTTATATATATTTATTTATTTATTTAATTAAAATACATTCGAAAAAGGTCATAAATCTTCTTGTATACCCCACTGCTCTGCGGTTGCCACGGCTGGTGGGGCCGACTTAAGCCACAAGCAGTCTCGGGTCTTCAAATCCCCGGTATTTGAAGACCCGAGACGGTTATAAAGACATCCCTTGCACCCCGTCTGACCCAATACTATCTTCGGTTTCGAAATGGCCTCTAAGGTCAGCTTCCAAATCTAAGCCATGTTAGCTCACCTCTTAAATTTTTTGCTGGGAGGAGGTGGAGAGTTGGCAGAGGCATTTATACAATTTTGTATTAAATATATTCAGTTTTAAACTAAGAAAAGGATCATCATTCCTTCTCCGAACCTTTTTCCAATTCAGATGGGGTCGGCTTTCCAGTCTGTGTACTTCTATTTTCCGAAATGCGACTGCAAACTCCATAACCAATTAGCGATATCGAAATTCTAACTAAGTAAAGTATAACCTTGACTAAAGTAAGAGTTTCCATTCAAATCAGTATACTTAGGTCGTAAGCATAAGTCCTAAAAGATCCATGTTGGGTGCCAGTTGCTCATCAGCAGACGAGGGTGACGACGAGACGGATCCTCAGGCGAAGGCCGTGCGGGAGAAGGAGCGGCGGCAGGCCAATAACGCGAGAGAGAGGTAAGAGTTTAGAGGAGTTGACGGTAGCTAAGTGGTAAAGGTTCGAAGCCTGGTGGATACATTACCGACGTGAATCGACCACAAAGACAAGTAATTTAGCTTAGTGGTTAGGAGGAATACTAGTAATTTTGGTTACTAGTTTGCTTTTTATAAAAAAAAGCCATCGAATAATAATATTTACAGTATTCGCCAAGAAATAAAGTCACTTGGAGGCGGCGTAGCAATCGCAACTGCTGTCGCCATACTGTGTGTTGATTGGTTCAGGCCATGACAGTAACATGGCCTTAACCAATCAACATACAGTATGGCGGCAATGTCATTTAAGTTCCTAGTTTTGCCGCGGGACTTATTAGCTGGCGCGGACTCTAGTAGACGTATACTGACTGTACTGTCAGTTTTGGCAGTTCTGACAATTCTAACAGTTATTAGTTATTGTTTTGCCAACTTCTTCCTCCTAGCGTTAATTCCCAGTCGCATCCGAAGCTTTCAGCTCGGAGTCTGGGGTCCGCTTTACCAGTCTTAACTGCAGATTTGACTAGACCTCGATATGTTACGTTTATAAAGGTTCAAACGCGCAATTTCTAATATTAATGTATTTCATCTCCACAGTGTCTCGTCTTATATGTTGATCATTTACATTTAAATGAATTATTCGCTTTCATTTGATAACATTTTTAATTCCAGAGTGGTGCACACTGTGACCCGTGTTATATTTGTGTTTTAATTGATTAATAACTATATTTATTTGTTATTTTACTGTGATATTTTGGTGAATGTAAAAAAGTATTAAATAGGGTTTGAGTACCATAAATTGATACAAATTTACCGCTATAGACGTTTATTCACACCGTTGTCCCTGCGGGGTAGACAGGACAACGGATCGCCTGTTTAGTTTATCTCAATGTTAATTTTACAAAATTAAAAGTATTAAAAAGTAGAAACAAAATATAGTTTAGATATTTCATTTATTTTCATTTTGCAGACCTATGATGTACTGTCTGTAATGTCATGATAAGAACGATCAAACATTTTTTATAATATTTTTCTTCTTTACAACCGACTTTCTTATACGAGCGGCTTTCTGTACATGAATATAGGGCTTTTTTGATATATTGAATACATCTTAAAATGTAGAACCATGTATTTTGTATCAATTTATGACCCTAATCTAATATTTATTTATATTGTCACATTGATTAAGACATTAGTAAGTTCAAAATGCACTAAACTAAATAGATTTATTATACCTAATAATTTAGAGTACATAATAATTAACTGTATAATTACCATAACGTGTTATACTGTCCGTGTTTCGGGTGAGAAACAGGGACGGCACTATACACTATATAGCTTCATCCCTCTTTCTCGCCCGCAACAAGGTAACTTATCAAATATTGGTACAAGTTAATGGGAATTAACGAATACTAATATTTTTCTCAGGCGAATTACCTTTAAGTTATTCTGACCGTGGTCACAGACGCATTGGTATCCCATGATCGCGTTAATTTCCGTTAACATTATTTTATAACATTTTTTTTGTTTATAACCAATCTAAACCATACATTTGCTCAACCAGGATAAGAATACGCGACATAAACGAAGCGCTGAAGGAGTTAGGGCGGATGTGCATGACGCACCTCAAGAGCGACAAGCCGCAGACCAAGCTTGGCATACTGAACATGGCGGTCGAGGTCATCATGACCTTGGAGCAACAAGTTAGAGGTAAGCACTTAGATATTTAACATCACATAACATAACATAAACTCACGCCTATATTCCCGAAGGGGTAGGCAGAGGTGCTAGCACCCACATTTCGCCGTTTATGTTTAGGTCCCAATGTAATAGGTGGCGAGCCTATTGCCATTAACCGGGCACTTATAAACCTGCGATAAATACTCACATAACTTCGAAAAGCATCGAAAAGTCAATGGTGTGTGCCATGGTAAAACCTGGGATCGAACCCGAGACCTCGTCTCAGCAGTCCATTACCCATACCACTAGGCTACCGCGGTTACTTAACATCACGGTCTCACAAAATTATTTTAATAAGTCCTGTTATTTCGGCATAAAACTTCGGTTATAGATACGGAGAGATAGAGAGAAACAGAGGTGAATTAACACCCACATTTCACCAATCATTGTATTCGGTCCCACGTAATAGGGGTGAACCTATTGCCGTATACCAGGCACTACTGTTGACTCAAGTCATGCCATCTGAGGTTCAGTCTGGGCTGTGTATATCTGTCTGTTGTTAAACAGCCCTTAGTCGCCTTGTATGACACCGCATGGGTGGAGATGGGGTGGCCAAATTCTACTCTGCCGGGAACCAAGCGACTACGGTCACACACAGCGAATACTCGCTGCGAATGCCTACTCGCCGCAAGTACCTATTCACTGTATGTGATATTCGCTGCGAATAGTCAGTAGTCTATTCGCATAGACAGTAGTCTATTCGCATATATCGCAGGGAGTTGAATTCGCCACGATTTGAATTGAGCATGTTTAATTTTACGAGTATTCGCTGTGTAACCGGAGCTTAAGAGACTAACTACGGCAAATGCAGTGGCGAGGTGTTGTGGTTAGACTTTTACTCGCCCTAGATCCTGCCAACCTCTATACATTTAATTTATCAGTCAATAGCAAAGCTCTATGTCGATATTACTACACAGTAATAACTATATTGAAAGAAAAAGGTAGATGTCGCTACATGTAGCAGATACAGTGTCGCCATCTAGCATCGAGTAGAATTGAGGGTAAGAGTGTTGTGGACAGGTCGAAGGCCACCTCTTCTATGTTTTTGCTCTTTGAAAACAACCCTATCTTCTGTTGCCTTTTTTGACTTTAGACGGCCCTCGTATTCTTCTTAACTTAGGACTACACGACAATTGGAAATAAGGCACTAATATTAATCAATAATCTTTATGTGTGTTACAGAAAGGAACTTAAATCCTAAAGCGGCGTGCTTGAAGCGCCGCGAAGAGGAGAAAGCGGAGGAAGCGCCCAAGCTGCTGCCCGCGCCCTTACAACACTACCAACCCATGCCGGTACGTACTGTAGCCCCACTCGGGTAGGGTATACCCACCTGCTAGGGGACTGTCCATTTATCACGTGTAGCTCAACAGGCGGGGAGGGGGTTCGGAAAAAATCACGAAATATGTGCAAGCCACCATAATCTGTTTTGGCATTATGGTAATTTAGACTAATGATCTTTTGGCATAATTTTTTTGGCATAATTACATAGTTATAAAAAAAAAAATATTATGGCAAGTATGCCAAGTATAATTATGCCAAAAAAATTATGCCAAATTCATTATGCCAAAACATTATAGGATAAAACATTTGATGTTAACGGAAGGGATCCCTAGTTTAGTATACTTTCGGTAGATGGCGTTGGATGTATGTGGTGTTCCAGCTAGGAAAAACCAGTGATATGATGTAGCTTAACTTTTTAGCGACTGCCATCTGACCTTCCAGTCTGTTAGGTTATTGGCTTACCACTGACAGAGTAGTTCACGTCCTTCATATAGACCTTCGCCTTGACCATGACCTTACTCCGTAATTAATATAGGGGGTGTCCATTAATCACATGATGATTTTTTTTGCAATTTTTAACCCCTCTCCCCCATGGTGATACCTGGTGAGGTTTTAGACAACACCCCCCCTCTAGTGAAAATCACGTGTATTCTTTATAATTCAATGCTAGAAAATTAAGCACTTTGACCAAAAATCGCACTTTATGTGAAAAAATAAATAACACGTGATATCTTAATATACCCCTCCCTCCCCCTGGTGATATTTCGTGCTTTTTTCTGGACCAAGTTGAGGCTCACGTGATAAATTGACAGCCCCATAGGTCACAGAATACCACCAAGGTCTTAGGGCCACTTGCTCTGACACAAGCCTCAAGGGCAGTACCAGTGAGTAACGCGAGTATGTTTCCCCACAGGGCATGGGCCAGCTGCCGGGCCAGCCGCCCTCGGGCGCGCCCCCGCAATAGCGCTAGCCTCCCCCACGACACACACACGCACTGCGACACACAAACACACACACACACACTACAGTGTAACGGTTACACTACGTAACAAAAAAACTGATCACATGACGTCAGTTTTTTAATATTGTAACGGGTGATGTGTAGAAGAGTTATTATTTTGGTATATTTTCAAAATGCATTGAATGTATTTTTTGGTATATTTTTTAAAAACCATTGAATTATTTTGGTATATTTTCGAAATAGGTACGTCTTACGCATTTGTGAAAATAAAAATTTTGAATGTTGTCGATGTATATTATACAAGCTGTTATAATAATGAATGAATTAATTATAAATACAGTTGATTCTAATCTAATAAGGACTAAAGTGATTATAATATGGCATGCGTTTAAATTTTGCATGACAAAATATTTATGAATTACGTAAATTCTACGACTGGGTATACAATTTTTATACCCAGTAGTAGGATAATGAAATATGTATAAATGATTATGATAACGGTTTGTATAATATACAATATAACCTGTAATAATGAAATAATACAATTTATTTTATATGCAAACAAAAATAACTCTTCTACATATCAACATAAAAAAATATTGCATTTTATTTTGTTCTCTATAATTTTTTTACCCCGTTGAACGGGAGAGTGGGACTCTGACTTCCCCTGTAGGGAAATGCCATAAAAAGTAACATTTTACTTAATTATAAGTTTTTATTATAAGTACACACTTAAGCCGATTTGTATAACATGGACATACCAGTGAATAGTGGTTGGTGCGTTGAGTACCGGTTTTGACGGTTTTTTACGGTTTTTTTGGCTCTCTAATATAATCATTGATGATAATGATTATTAATGTTTTTGTTGGACACTTTATTTGTAATTTTAGTGTCTTTAAATATGTGTATAGTCTTATTATTAATTTTCTCTAATTTCGGGTGACTATACAAACGTTTAAAAATACTAAAATTGAAATAGTTCGGAGTTTTAGAAAAAAAAATTAAAATAAAAAGGTTTAAATATAACATTTTGTGACCTAAAATACTCTTATCTATTATATATTCTTTATATAGTTAATTTTTATTACTATTTTTCTAAGATTTTTCTTACAAAATATTATATTTTCTCCTTTTTTCATATACATGACAAGTTTAATGTATTTTGCCATAAGAGGTCATCACAATCACCAGTTATGCCCTAGGTCTAAACTCTGGTACCCAAGGCCCGCCTTATACTATGGGTACTACCGTCGCCATTACCGCACCAAGCACAACACTATAGTTAAAAAAAATCCAAAGAATTTATTTATCGAACTTGAAATTCCGAAGTCGGATAAAAGCAGTGCGTAGTGACATATATTTCGGACTTTTTAGTGTATAAGTGTGTATATTACTAGACTATAGTACATAGTTTTATATCGGCATAGAATCGACGCGGGAATAAAAAAAGAAAAATACTTTTTTTTGATGTCTTAACCCAAAGACAAGAATCCATGTAAAATATTAACTAGCGTATGTATAGGTATATCATAGATAAGAATGAGAAAAAGATATTTTTAATTACGGTTTTTCTTTTTTCTTACGGTTTTTTTTTCTCGCTGCCATAGTGGACACCGCTCTATCGCTTTGTACTTTTTTTAAAAAAAAAGCTTGACAATAAAATGGTGTTTATTGTTTAGTGGTACATTTTAGAGAACAGTGGTGTTTTTTTTTACTGTAAATTTGTAATTTTTTTTTGTTTGTTTTGACAGATTGTAAAAGTACTTAGTGATGTTAGTACTTATTGTTATATAGAGTGAAGAAGTGTAAAAATTTACAAATTTACAGCAAAAAAAGTTAAGAGACTCTTTGGCTGCTAACTTAATTTGTACTTAAGTGATACTTTTGTACGGGAACTCCAGTGACATTAAAATGTTAAGATTCATAAGTATACAGAGGGCTTTCAGTCCCCGCTTCTAGACCCAAAACTCCAACAATTTTTTTTTCTCAACTCCAAAGTTTTTGTAGTTAGTCAAATATAATAATCACATACGGGATATAAGCCTTATGTATAAAACTATAACAAAAAAAGTCAATTGCCCATGGATATATGTGTCACGATATTACGAAAGATTAATATGGATAAACCTAATATAAGAAAAAAAATTCTGGCTTATCCATATTAATCTACACATTTAAAAAAATAGTGTATTTTTGTAGTGAATTAATTCAAATACTACTAGACGGATTTTAAAATAATTTCACATATAGTAAGTCACATAAATCAGTGATTTAAATAATCTTAATATCCTGATATTGGGAATTTTGATTGACTCTTTTCTTTTTGTTTAAATAATAATATGTGGGATAGAGACGGAGTATTGAACGTTCTTTGTATACTTGTGACGTATTGACAGATCTACGGTATACGTAGTATTATTATATACGTTTTTTAGTTTAATCGGTAGCTATCGCCTCAAGATCATGATTACAAGTACTTATACATTATTTTGTGTAAGTTTTAAATATATTTTTCCCCTATTTTTATTATCATTGCCATTTTTTCCTGAAAACTGATATTAATTGAGAATTATGTATTGTATACCAATTGATTCCCTTAAATGTATTCGATTGTGTAGACTTGCGATTTTCCCATTTTATATTCATAATATTCTATGAACATTATTATTTTTAATTATATTTATTAAGTATATATCGCGATAGTCGCAAGTCTACACAATAAAAAAAACACTTTATAAAATATGTATTATACAAAAAAATATCGACGGCTCAGCACAACCCTTGTGAATGAAATATCAAACAATATGAACATTTTTCATATCATATCAATTGTATAACAAATGTGCAGCTTACAAGCGTTCATTCGCATATTATTTACTATTTTATTGTAAATTAATATCTAAATATACAATTTTGTAACAGCCCCAAGACAAAACCGCCGCGGTTTGTAATTCTGCGGTCATGAACCGCAGTGCAGTCCAAATTAATGCAGTCAATTTCGTACAAGGTGTGAATAAGCTGATAAGTCTAGAAAATTCACTTTTCAGGGCGACTTTAGTCGACTGCGCCAGCAAGGGTAATTAAAGTTTAAATATTATTAGTAAATATTTTTTTTGCATTATTGCAGTTTGTTTATCATTGATTTATAATAAAAAAAACACTGTGACCACGGCTCCGCCCACGTGGATGTCAGTAATCGCAACCAATCATAGATTACACATTCATTTCTCAAGCTTTAGTCGTATCTTTATACCAAATCTCATCAAAATCGGTGCAGTGGTTTTAGACGCGAAAGCGTAACAGACAGAGTTACTTGCTCATTCATAATATTAGTATGGATAGGGTAATAATAATTATTTTCAACACACTTGCTCATAAAGTAGCCATCATCTCATTCGCACGATTTTCAGATAGTGCAAGAGTAATTATCAATTATTGTATTAGTTATCATGCAAGTTTCTCGTACAAGTTGACTTATCAACATATTCACGCATTGTATCCAATTATTAATTGAGGGTCGGCTATGATATGTACTGCAGTTAAATATAACAATTAGTACAGTATCTTTAGTCGGTTCAGTTTAGTATATATATGTAGAATTATTGGTTGGCCTGGTCATGGGTTCGAATCAGACTGCTCTAAATAAATGAATTGGTAAAAATAGCATAACATACATAAAAATAAAAAAATCATACGAATTGAGAACCTGCTTTTTTGAAGTAGGTTAAAAATTGTGGAAATAAAAGATGATAAGTTATTCCAAATCTTCTATTTATAAAAAATATTGTATATGGTCGCAAAACTCAAGAAAAAAGTCAATAGATTGACTTAAAATTTGACAAGTTGTTGTATTTTACCCAAGAGTTTTGAATTATTTATACATATTTTGTTTCCCAAAGTTCTCAAGGAAACGGGAAGTATACAAAGCCAAAGCAATTTCAAAATCATTTTAATGAAATAATCTACTGCATTGGCATTTTTTTTTGTAAATTTGCGGGTAGATAGATTTTTAATCACTAAATTATTACTATTAAAGTAAAATTGAGACAAACCTTATTCAGGGCGTAACCAATAATTCAAAGAACAAATCAACAGAAACATAACAATTTTTATACAATTTAAAAATTCGGGACTTCAAATTGTATAAAAATTGCAATGTTTCTGTTGAACTACCCGCAGAAGCTATGAAAGTTTTCGCTAGCCCCAAATTGTACTCTGTATTAAATAGGTTTATGGTTGATTGTCTCTGAAACACGAAACGTAACATATTATATATTGGAGATAATATTGATTGTATCATTACGAATGAAGTTTATGTCCTTTTAGACTCAAAAATGTTGAATTACCGCGAGAAGAAAGCCTTCGCCAGAGCTTTGCAGGTGAGATTGAATTGGTTCCCTTGTTAGAGTCCTGTATACCCACACAGGGTCTATATAACACTTCTTATTGTCTTCCTTCTATTGTAATAACAGTACTAGTAAATACCTTACACATATTTTTTCTTCATAATAAATACTTGTCAAATATCAGAAACTGCCGTAGTAAAATTCGTTCATGTAAAATCTTTCTGTGACCCTAGTAATTCTCGACTAGACTTTCGATCTGGTTCGTTAGCTTTTCCATTGAGTGAAGAAGAAGCAGCCAATCCTCATGGTATCACTATTTGCATATAGACAGGTTATGGGCCCGAGAACTGAGGTTATGGGCCCGAGAGTGAGGTTATGGGCCCGAGATTGAGGTTATGGGCCCGAGAGATGTACTAAATTGATAGTAAGAAAATTAAGGAAATTAATGCGAGTGGAGACATGGGTAAAAGCTTGTTATAACTGATTGAGGGTAATACTAAGTGTCCAAATATTTTAAATTAAATTGTACTATTCACAACAAGGCTTTTGCATGTCACTCTTTGAAAACCTAAAGAACATAAATAAATCGCGATATAATCAGTTATATAGTTCTATTGCAATTTGTAATATTCAAATTAAATTACAATCAATATTATCTCCTCACTTGTTATTCCAATCATTGTAAAACAAAATATAACAATCGAAAAATCGACAAAAATGCTGGCTATATATTTGACATGTGTGACAAATAAAAATGTAAATCCCCGCTCTTGTCATTACTGTCAAAAATGTGAGAAAACTGAACGGGATGTTATAGATCAGAAAAATAAATGGACTTGTTGGAATCTAATATTGAAAATGGCGCAAAATAAACTTATATCTCTTGAACACATTGGCCTTACGTAATCATTTATTTCGCCCTTTGATTTCGCATTAATAAAAATAACTACTGTCCCATAAATAAATGTATTATTTAGTCCATCAGCCTTAACATGTCTCTTCGACCAATGAAATCGATGGGATATGTCTACATCATGACGTTTTGGTCACGTGACACCTTTTGCCAGCGATTTCATTGGTCAAGGAGATATTGTATTGATATCCGCCATGCTTAGGCTGCAGCGCCCATAGACAAGTAGCAATTCGTTGTAGAATTGAAAGATTTGACGTACATGACATCGACGACTGTCATATACGTCAAATCCCATACATTTGTCATTCTACACTACAATACGTCGGTCATTAAATTGCTACTTGCCTAGGGGGGCAGGACTGCTAAATGACGGTAGTTGCATATTACAATGTGGCACAGATATAAAATATTAATTGAAATCGACTAATAGTAACTACATATGACAATGATCTTCATAGTTCAAAATATCTTTTTAGTATTGTACTTTAGTTGTAAGCCTATCCATCTTTGAGTTAGTTTAGTTGATCCTCTTCCATTTAGAGTTACATAAGTTTTTTATTATTAATTATCTATATTTTGTTGTCTATGCGTACTGTGTAGGTCTATTTTAAGATTTTTTTTTTAATTTGTACGCGTTCGTCAGTAATTTATTCGCAATATGATGCTCAGATTATTGTTTATGAATGGTCAATGGTCCAATTACAGTTTGTAACTATCCTGGAGATTATGTACAAAAAGAGGCTTTTTTGTTGTTTTTATTTTTGTTTTTGTCAATGGCAACCCCAGCAGCCTGTATCATAGAGCATTTGGTTATTTTTTCTTTCTCTGTTCAAATGCATAGATTAAAATATAACTACAAGAAAGGTCTAATTATAAAAATGAATAATATTAATTAAATATAAATGTGCCATTCATTTTGCTAATTTTGCGTTTTATTTTTCCTTGTACCCTGGATATGTCGCAGTCCCTTTAGTCGCATTATGCCCAATTCGCAAAATGTCCAGCGGGCTCAAATTGTCCAATTCTCACAACGTCCAATTCGCAAATTGTCCAATTCTCACAACGTCCAATTTGCAAATTGTCCAATTCTCACAACGTCCAATTCGCAAATTGTCCAATTCTCACAACGTCCAATTCTCACAATGTCCTATTCGCAATTGGTCCAGTTCATAAAATCATTTGATTTCGCATTTGACTAAATAAAGTTCTGCATGGTTATAAAAAAAATTACCACGAGGGCTTCTAACCTAATCTATCCAAGTCGGAATGAGCATGAATGAAGTTCGCAAGAATGAACATTCGTATTTACGTCTTTCGAATAAATAACTGTCGTGATTTTAAATAGGTAGGTACTCGGAGTTTTGTTTCTTAGGAATTATAATATTTGGTAATAACTACGGCAAATTAATATTTTCCATAGTCCGGTTGACCAGACATCTTAACCGTACTGCGGGTAATAGATCGTATGTATGTATGTGAAAATCGGAATATTGAAATTCGGAACTAAATATTTCGGAATTGTTGGGTATTCCCCTGTTAACTAAACGGCCTGAATGATATTCAGCCATTTAATTAAGCGGCTAGGCAAATGGATTCGATAGATGACGTTCAATTACTTGCCTAGCCATTTAATGAAACAGCTAGGCAAATTACTTATTTCTGCACGGCTGTAAAAAAAATAACCACGAAGGCTAAAGCGGGCATTAGCCTTCTAACCTAATCTATACATGTCGGATTGCGCTAGCCTTCTATCTCAGAAGGTTGTCAAAAACGCTTCTCGTAATCAAGGAGGATCCCTAATTACGAACTGGACCAATTGCGAATTGGACCAATTGCTAACTGGACCAATTGCGAACTGGACCAATTGCGAACTGGACCAACTGAGAACTGGACCAATTGCGAACTGGACCAACTGCGAACTGGACCAATTGCGAACTGGACCAATTGAGAATTGGACAGTTGGACCTTTCGCGAATTGGACATAATGCGACTAAAGGTCGCAGTCGCAATATGTACTTGACTGTAACAGATACATAACATCCAGAGTAGGTATGTATCATGGTGTGCATATATGCATGTTTATTCACATTCCAGAACCTATATTAGTCCAGTTGACCGAGGTTTGAAATAA
Organism: Eilema depressum; assembly: GCA_914767945.1. Classification (NCBI taxonomy): domain Eukaryota; kingdom Metazoa; phylum Arthropoda; class Insecta; order Lepidoptera; family Erebidae; genus Eilema; species Eilema depressum. Next base: position 903,634 of record OU612040.1, read on the forward strand.
ATTACATCTTCTTCTATTCTTAATTCTCGAAAGGGTAGACAGGGTAGACAGAGGTATATCAACACCCACATGTCGCAAACTATGGTTTTCGGTCTATGCCGTCAAGGGCACCCTGTCATAGGCTGTATGTTTTGTGTTGGATGGAGAACAGTCTTATAGTTCCACGACACCCACAGGCAGAGATGGTAAGCTATTGTACTCCACTGGGAACCAACACGACATTAAAATTAAAACACAAAAATCTGAAGAAAATGTACTGAACTTTGTTTATTAATTTAATTAGTACAAGGGAGCAAAAGTATGGACAAAATAATTCTTATAAAATAGTCATAGCTAACATAATAGGCGCTCTTACGTAAACTATATCTAAAAGTATCAACAATTCACTTAAATACATAAATACTGTATGAAACATCATAAACTACTTAAGAAAAACCGATTGGCACAAAATCGGCACACATTTTGCTCAAATTGACATAAATTCTGTATAAAATTGACAAATTTCGGACAAATACGGTACAAATCTAGTACAAAGAACCATAAATTATAGAATAGTTACAATATGTAATTTAAATAAACGTCAAAACATTAAGTTCTATGGTAGGGTTGCCATAAGTGTGGGGACCCAGACGGGGACATTTGAAGAAAAATTAGTAAAGGTAGAAAAATAGGTACTTTTATTACAACAACTTTTAACACTGCCATTAAACAAGCGTTAAACAAGCGGGCAGCGACCCGGGCTTCCCATGTTTTCTGAAAGGCGAAAAATTATCAGAATTAACTTCTGATAATTGTACAATCATCATTTTCATGTAGACGCTTTCTCCCGATTGCATCCCTGGCCAAGATGACCCCGGAGCTCAGGGTCCGCCTTCCGGCTCTTCCTGCGTCCATGGTAGTGAGATCATTTGCACGCATATCACTCTACATGACGTCAAGCCAGGACTTCTTGGGCCTATCCCTTCTACCTGGACCCGGTGGGGGCGCCATTGTCAGGCATTTGCTACCCACGTATCCTGGCGGTTGCCGCAATAAGTGGCCGCACCAGCGAAGGCGGCTCTCTAGCATTATTTTTATCTGCGATGTCATGGACATGAAGGCTGCCGGGGCTGCAAGAGTTCCTCACGCAGCATTTTTATCTCCGTGACATGCAGCTCTTACGTGCTTACGCTCTTGCTCTCACAACCATGTAAGAGGACAGGCTTAATGATCGTCTTATAGACCTGCTCCTTCAACCTGACTGGCATTTTGGGATCACCCGTGACGCCAGTCATTTCTTACCACCTGGCCCACGCGGAAGCAATGCGTGCCCTGATGTCGTAGTCGATTTCACTGGTCACATGAAGTACATGATACCCAGTTACTTAAACCGAATCATCGCCTATGCGGACCGGTGTGAAATCTGTCGAGTTTAACGCTAAACTTTCTGTCATCGCTACATTTAGCTACATACCACCGTTCTCAAGCGCTTCCTTCCACACTTTCACGTGTTGCACCAATCTGCTCCTGTCCGCGTCCTTCAGCGCAATATCATCAGCATACATGAGCAACCACGGAGGCTGCTTATGTGGTTTTCTGATACTGTCTAACAAGACGTCTAATACCGAGCTGAACAAGTAAGGACTAAGGACGGATCCTTGGTGTACTCCGATGGTGATGGGGAAGGCTTTTGAGTCACCAAAAGCACTCTCGGAAGGAACCAGAATCATGATACATATGTTGGATGGTGTCAATGTAGGTCTCTGGAACTCTCTTAGCCCACAGTACCCACCAGATCACCGCGCGAGGAACACAGTCGAAGGCCTTCTGCATGTCTAAGAATAGGCAGTGCAGGGGCGTGTTCTTCGCCCTGTATTTCCCCACCACAATCCTTAGGTAGAACACCGGATCAATGATCCCGTGCCCGGGACGAAACCCATACTGACACTCCGAGAGTGTACTCTCCTGTCGGATCCAGGAGTCGATTATCTGCTCATAGAGCTTCATGGTGTGGGACATTATCTTTATACCGCGGTTACTACCACACTCCTGCACCGATCCCTTGCCTTTGAATACTGGCGTAATGAAGCTCAGTCTCCACTGGCTCAGGATCTCACGGTGAGAAGTACGCGGTTATACAGATTTGTTAGAATGCTCACACCACGAGCACCCAATGCACCCATTGCCTTCCAAGCCTCGATGGGGATTTCGTCGAGGCCGAGTCTGTACTTCTGCAGGCGTTATCGGTGGCACTAGTCCTTGTCCTTGTTGGAAAGAGGTCTGGTGGATGCACCTCTTGCTGCTTATTCAGCATGTCGTTGGAAGTATGAGCGCCATCTGTCCTTCATCGCGTTTTTCTCGTAAAATCATTGGCCCCGGGGTCTTTATTACTCATTAACATATTCATGTATGGAAAAATATCAGCGCTTTCGTCGTTCTATCTACGCATTAATAGCCTAGCTACTTAGTCGCGTTTATTGTAGGTATATTACTGATTACCAACCAAGTCCAGCTCTCTAATATAATACTAAAAATGTTTAACCGGGACAATTTGCTTATTGGCCGGGACGCCGGGACACCAGGCCTCAAACGGGGACATGTCCCGGCGTACGGGGACGTATGGCAACCCTATTCTATGGCAACTTTGAAGTCAAATACACTATTAATAGTTGAGTGAAAGATTAAATACTAAACAATATAATACAATAAGAACGGACTTAAATAGGAACATTCTTTTACTATTCTTAATTTCATAATGAAATTAATAATTTATTTTAATTATTATAATATCCAATATTTAGAAATAGGTACCTACCTATTAGTGTAAAAAGTGTCAAGTTGTGTATTAATATAAAATTATATTTGCTCAAATTTTTAAATCTAGGTACAGCGGTGTTATTTGATTTTAAAATAACACTAAAAAAGTCTCCGTCACATCTAGCTTGAATAACAAAGAGTAAGAAGACAATATGTGGAAGTATTAGACCGATTTCTAAACTAGAAAACTATAATAGCACCGCGCAAATGTTAGTCTAAAATAAACTGTAAAATTTAATAAAATTAAAATTTTTAATCAAAAAGTAAGGCATTTTTATTGACGATATTGTTTGCCAAATTGTAGCAGTCATAAAATGATTAATCTAGTGAGTCCCTTCTTTCCATTCCGAGGGCAACAGTAAAGGCATGACTCCGAACTCTACAGTACGCAGCAGTGCTGCCTCCCGTACTGATTCCGAGTGGTGATGTGCTTGTATATTCATTCATTTTTACGCAGCAGTGCTGCAGTGACATTGCTGAGATTATATGGGGACCAGTAGTGCTGCGACAGCACTTCTGCATGCTGTGAAATTCGGAATCATACCTTAAAAGATACCAAATTCTAAGTATATTTCTCAGTTCAAGAATACCTTTTTCTCGAGTCTCGAGTCACTGAAAAAACTGTCATCGTACGTAAAACTAACAGGCTAACTTAAAAACAAGGTATCAGCTCGTGTCGATATCGAAGTCTATGGCCGGCAGTAGCGGCGGGATGTTCTTCTCCTTCCACAGCTCGAATCTGGTCTCTTGCGAATCTGAAATAGATGTACAGATCATTTCTCTTTCAGATATAGCTTTTAGAATCGAGGAACTGGTCAAGTCACACGTTGGGTGGAAATGAAATGGTGCAAGATAAAACCTCCATGCCGGATTTTTGTCTCGAAATCAGTTGCTAATGCCGTTGCCTATAGCAGAATTATCCGTGTGGTGACGGAGAAAGAATAGTATCACCACCCCATCTCATCCGAAGGGTGTCGTAAGAGAAGAGAACGGAAAAATACGCAAACGATATCACTGTGATAGAAGGTAAACTCGAAATAAAACCCTGTACTAACCCGCCTGACCAGAGTGGAAACAGTAGGTCGAAGCCTCCCAATATTAGGAGAGTGGACTGCGATGGGCTGATTGATTGATAAGCTGAATTTATTGGTAGATTCAGGGGTGCTTTTGATGCGACTGGTATTGGCATAGCATGGCCGGTGAAGGGAAAGTTGCTCTATGTACCTGGCCCAAATTGTGAAGATTTGGAGACCCTGAAAGCACAAGTCTATTGGGCTTGTAAAGGTGTTCCTCGAGATAATAACGACAGTTCTTCCCATATGATGATGGATGGATACCTCTGGGCATAATGAACCAGGTATCTTTGAAAAACTAATCTTACCAACAACTGTTCCTCTTGACGACGGGAGGGACTGCTTGAAGAACCGCGCGAGGATCACTCGCGAGGGAGACAGCGGGCGCGCTTGGGTGGAGTGCATGTAGCCAGCCATCACGTGTGGTTTCGTTGTAGCTGTAAGATGTAAATAGGAATCATCGATATAGCTATCATCGCAAATCGTCATCATCATCATCATCACTTATCAACAGGTAAAGTCCAAACGTGGGACATTATCATCGCTATTATCATCACCATCATCATCACCATCAGATACTCATCATCATCGTATCATTATACATACATACATATAATCACGACTTTATCCCCGGAGGGTTAGGCAGAAGTGAATTAACACCCATATTTCACCAATCATTCTATTAGGTTCCACGTAATAGGGGGTGAGTCTATTGTCTGATTCCTTAGGCCCGTATTCTAGAATGACGTTCAACTCGATTTACCTGAGGACAGATTTTATAGAACTATAGACCATATATCTGACAGCCTGTCAAATCTGTGGAATCTGTGCATACAACCTTGCCTCAGGTATTTCGAGATTCAGCTGAGTGGCATTCTATCATTTAGTCACCTTGTACGACGCCTGAGAAAATATAAAGTGGCCCCAATTCTCTCTGCCGGGTACCACGCGGCGGCTAAAATATAAATTTTTAGGGTCTAAAACCTCACCAGTCCTCTCGAGGCAAGCCGAGCTGGTCCTGCCGCACGGGCACCCATCCTCGGCGCCGCGCGAGCCCAGGTGCACTACGAGCGCCAGGAACACGCACACGCCGCAAGCGCACACCAGACCCACGAACGCCAGGACATACCCACAAGGGGGGTACCACCACCACTGTTGGGGTGAAAGGAATCCCATAGCTTACAGATGTTATTTTCATTTGTTGATCAGGGGATTTGACCACATTGCATTTGGATTCAAAAATGTTATTGTTACATCTACCTAAATAATTTAAAAATCATCATCGTTAACTGCGATATTTAGTACACTATCCACGGTCCACCTGATGGAAAGTAATTATAACCCGGGCCTAATTATCTTGGACCTAAATCGTAAGACATACGAGCTTAGAGTATCCATTACTATAGTACAGAGCAAGTCTAACACTATGGTCCATTGTGCCGAGTGTAAGCAGTTTTTTATCTGTGGTATAAAGCGCCTATAGTGATGTTTCATGTACATATTACCAAAATTATCGATAGTTGGTTATGTTGTGAATTTAGTGTGACGCATGCGTGGATGAATGGATAAAATTAAAACCAAGATACAAATATTAGTATCATTGAATGAATTACAGAAATTAAAATCCCACAAATCTAACATATCAACAGACAGAGTCGTATATAATATTACGTCGTTGCGCTTGCCAAAACCTCTATGTGTTTTTGGTCAAGTTTTCAGGAGAGACAATAAGCTGTTTTATTAAATAATTGATGAGCGTATCAAAAAACTAAAAATGCAGTATGATGCCAAAAAATATTTTGAATGAACTGAGATATAAGTGAAAATCATAAACGGTACTGTCCATCCACAATAAATTGTTTTTCCCATTTTGATACACATATCAGAATTGTCTTCCTAGTGCCATTTCTTACAAGTGAAAAATGTACACATATCAGATTTGTTATGGAACTCAATAGGATTTATTTAGGCGATAAATACTGACTGGTGGCAAGGTACATTTGATGTAAATAACATACGATGTAAATAAATGCGTACTATAAACTTGATAAGGCATACAAGTAACAAAAAAGAACAATACTGAGTTAAGCTCGCCTTTGTACATCAAAATGTATCAGTTGCTAGTCGGTGCACATGTTAAACAACGGACGAGGCTCTGGTGCCGACTTTGCTCTCGGAGTTGGGAACTAATCGCTGATCGTTCCCAGTATAGCCGATAATATGACAATCAGAAAAGAAGAGCAATTCCCGAGTTCCAAGCACATTATGGTACCAATTAGTTATACAATTTAGTCCCTCTAGTCTCAGTAGTCCGGTTGCTAGTCCGGTTGATTCGCATCCGAGCCCTTCACCTCGGAGTCCGGGATACGCTTTTCCAGTCTAATTGCGACGCGGCTAAGCTTCGATATTTTCCGTAAAGTGCCATCTGACCTCCACAATCCTTTGGTGAATCTTTGATATCGAAGTACTGCTGCTAGATCAGTTGTCGATCTTTTACTACGTCACGTGACCATAGAAGTTTGTGTGGTGAAATGTGTGTGTTAAGTGTTATATAATACACCTTGCCCTACACCTTCGTGAGCGTTCGAGGACGACTGTATCGGGAACACATATTAGGTACACAGGCAAATATCCCTCAGTCAGCGATGGAGGTAAGTCACAAACTTGTGTCTGAAATCGAGACTACTCTCACTAGAGTATCCGATTGGGGACGACTAACCCTAGGCCAATTCAACTCGGCTAAGACACAAGTATGTGCATTCACCGCTAAGAAAACCCCATTTATTGTAGCGCCGCAATTTTCTAGACACACCGTTTACCATCTCTTCGAGTATAGGGATCCTCGGTGTTGGTATCTTCAGCGACGATCAACGCCGTAGTCACTTGAAAGACTAAGTCAAGCTGGTATCAAAGAAACCAGGAGTGCTCAACAGGACGAGGCAGTACATCACTGCGGGGCAAAGACTTCTTCTTTATAACGCGCCCGTTCGGCCCCACATGGAGTACTGCTGTCACGTTTTTACCTAGACCCTTTCAACTTGGCGCAAAGACGGACGCTGAGGATCGTCGACGATCCCATACTCACAGGCGGGGTGGTAGTCCCTCTCAACCTCAGAACGAACTTCCTTGCTGTGGGTGTTTTACCGCCGATGGTTTGTGTACAGAAGAATTGTTCGACATAATGCCTAGAATTTCGTTACTTTTCATCGCCGCACCGCTCGCCATACGAGTAGACAGTGAATTCATTCTCACACATTACGACCGGAAACGGTGCGCACTGTGCGGTATGAAAGGAACTTCATCCCACGTACGCTCAAGCAGTGGAATGATCTCCCTGTTGTTTTTCCACGCGACTTCAATATGTATGGGGTTCTTCAAGAAGGTCTTTATAAGGTTTCTACAGGGTCAGCAGCACGAGTATGACGCCCCTGGTTCAAAGGCCACTAACACTAACTACTTTCTAAAAGGAGGGCTGTGTGCTAAAAGCCATCCCAGAAATACCAGCAGTATTCCACGAAGGAGCGAATTTGTGTCTTGTACAGAAGACACCGCTGCTCCGACGTGTAAAAACGTCTCACTTTGTTCAGGACTTCAACCTTACGCGAGGCTGTTTTGATGATACTCTAAGTGTAGTTTTTGTTGTTCAGTTTGCAGCGAACATCCAAACCGAGGATACTGAGATTGTCCTACTGTAGCAGTGGCGTGCTCTGAAGAGTGGAAGGAAAGAAGATATCTTTGCACTGAACTTCTTGGTCTTCTTGGCACTGAACTCGATCAGGTTCTCAGAGCCCCATTCGGAAATGTGCTTCAGGATCCGGTCGAGCTCAGTGACAAGAAGCTGCCTTTGTTCCACAATATCAGACTGCTCAGCCACAGGATGTCCATGATAACTCAAGTGTAAGGTTAGCATCTGCATAGCATAGCGTCTGCATAGCAATTAATGCTGTCAGTGGACAGCATACGTTTATATGCAGAAGAAAGAATGGATGATAAGACGGACCCCTTCGGCATGCCAGCATTTACCTGCAAGAACTCCGAAGTTCGTCCATCTCTAAAGGCGCAAATACGGCACACCTGCAGGAAGTTAGCCACCCAGTCGTACAGTTTGGGAGGACTGTGCGACTGGGTGGCCAGAGGCTGGTAGACGGGAAGGAAGGCGCCAGATTCTATAGAAAGCTTTGGCGATGTCAAGACTAATTTGCCAGTGACCCCAAAACTGAGAACAGCAATATTATTGTACAAAATTTAGTCACCTGTCTCGTTTTATTTCCTATTATAAGATTATTTACGTTGTTACAAAGGTAGAACACCAATTTTACAACCAACAAACCGAAGAGAAACAAGCTGTCAAATTATCTATGTGCAAACCAATTCTGACATGTGCAATATGAGGGTGAAAAACTTTTGATGTGGACACATAACCAATTTTGCAGGGTCAGAAGTGCACATCCATATTTTGTCAAATCTATTTCTAGAAGGAATTAACACTTGTTTGTTTTTTCAGCCGATGCGCAATTTTTTTTTAAGGCCGTCTAGCGAATAAATTTTTTTTCGAAAAAATGTACATAACGACTTTGGCAGGCGCACTGAAGTATGGATAAGCATATAAAGTTTTGACGCACTTTGGAAGAGGCCAGTGGTTAATTGAAATATAAAGTTTTGCATAAGCATTTACCTACGTGGAGGTAAAGTTCTGGTACTGCATCGTCATTCAGTTTGCAAAGCCCTTTCTTAGTTACTTATTTGAAATCAAGCTTAAAATAGATAGAACAGATGAAACTTCGAATATTCGGCTCTCAATCAGGCCTCTTTATAGCTTTTAGGTTTCACTCATGCATCTATTATTATGCATCTTAGTATTTTTGTAAACCTAACAAAAATAATAGTGCATAATATATAAAAGTAAAATGAGCAGATTTATTTGTTTACGCAGTAAATACTCTATACTACATAAAAGAAAATAAACCTACAATGAAATTCTATTGCAAAAAGTAAATTATCGTAACCGAAAGTGCATGTGCTACATCACTATTCATTTAAAAGAAAATATGGCCGGTGACAGCCGTCAGCTGTAACCCGCCCCGCGTTTCTCGCATCCCCCTAGGAGACCCGTATAATTTTTATGAAAACAAATAAATTAGTCATATAATACTACTCACGGGTGATATGAAATGTTATCATTCTTTTTATTTTTCTTCCGGGAATCGTTTTGAGAGCCTGGCAATGCAGAGTTCACCATTATTACCACAAAATGAAATAAACTGTTATTTGCGAAATCACTTTGGCAGATATTGTTTTGCTACTGATTGCAGTTGTCAAAAATTCTAGGCACTGTTCACACCTGTGATAGCAGTTCATACTTGCTAAGACGCGCTCTACAGGTAAGATAGATACTCTAAGCATACGAGGCTCTGGCGCCCGCAGATTGTTTTGTAATAGTCTATGCTTGGTGAATTTGAGTTCGTCTACCGCAGTAGCATCCCATGCTATACTCAAAAGACACCCAAGAAATGTGTACTGCGCGTATAGGGCACATTTTGAGCACATTTTAGGTCCAAGATACGTGGCGCGGGTTATACCATGGCCTATGAACGAATGCAACACCATGGATGTCACACTCGTGCTGCTGACCCTGTAAGAACAGATTTTCAGAAGACAAGCAGGACAATCCTTTGGTCTTCCCACTAACAGCACAAAACATCTCCAGTGAGCTCTGGCTACCCTACTCACCACCGGAAACACAACACGAGGTTATTGGTTCCTCCTAGCGTTAATTCCCAGTCGCATCCGAAGTTTTCCGCTCGTAGTCTGGGGTCCGCTTTTACCGGTCATAGCTACAGATTTGGCTAGACCTCGATATTTTCCGTGAAGCGATTGCCATCTGACCTCCACGACCCAATGTTAACATTGCTTTGCAGCTAGACCGTTGTTTTTGGACTTTTTAGGGCACCAACTACCCGTAACGACTGCCATAGATGTTCTTATGGCAACCGGGACCGACGGCTTAACGTGCTCTCCGAGGCACGACCAGACCAATGCCAATACCCATATTTAATGCACACAAATATTTGCACTGAGCGGGGATCGAACCCGCGCCTCCTGCGTAGCGGCCGCGTTTACTACCGCTACGCCACGGAGGCTGTCACGTGGTTATTATACCCGCGATATTCTGTGGGGCGGAGGTACTTCCCCAGTCGGGACTGCTCGATTGGGAAGGAAAAACCGTCGTGTACCTACGTCCTAGTAGCGACACACTACCGCGATATATTCTTATTGTGACGGTCTTCTTTAATAGTTTACTGTGATAGTCTACTGCGATAGTCTACTGGTGGTAATAAGCAATACGTACATCATACCTGCGGAGTCGTTTGGCGACGCTGCGGCACTCGGAAGCCCCCGGTGCGGCCCACGAGCCCGCCGCGCAGGGGGAACAGCGGTTGGCACCACGTACCGCGCTCGTGTTAGCAGGGCAGGGCGCTGCGTGACGACAACTGGGTTAGGGGTCATATGACTGTGTGGCTAAGGTCCTAAATACTGTAGGAGGCAGGGTATGACAGGGAATTTAGGGTAAAATTATGATGGTGGTGATGATGATGATGATGATGATGGTGTTGATGGTGAGCTTAATGAGAATGATGATAGTAATGATGATACGTGCGTGATACGATACGGTGATGTCGGTAACTATTACGATATTAACTGTAATGATAACGGTGATGATGATGACGATGATAACGGTGATGATGATGATGATAACGGTGATCATGAAAACGGTAATGATGATGGCTGTTATTGATGTTAATTTCTACTTTTGTTTTTCTTCTTTATTATATCGAGTCTAGGATCCCGATTCCCTTTTACTCTTCCCTACCATATTGGTTTATCCCGGTTTTTACGAGAGGCTTGCCCGTGAGGTACTCGTGTTTATTCAGTTGTATATAATTACCACATATGTGCAGGTCCTCGAGCAGGTAGAACCCTGGGTGGCAGAGGGTGACGACGTTCAGCTGGCCGGGCTCCGACGCAGACGAGAACTTATGATATTCAAAGTGGCCACTTGAATCTAGACGGCATAAAATAAAAATTCGTTTATCTATTGCTAAAGTAGTCACGGAACTCCTGCCATAAATAAAATATAATTATTTTTATATTCCTACATGATACCACGATATTTACCAAACAGCCTCTGTGGCGTGGTGGTAGCGAACGTGACTGCTACCAGGCTTCCGTCACTCGCTCAAGGCCACGCGATAAACACCTACCGCTCGGCGTACAGTCGACTGTACAAACTGGCAGAGGGCTGCCGAATAGTGCCGAACGCGCGCCTGAGCGCTCGCATCACACCGCACCGCACGTTTCCCGCGCTTACGCTTCGAAATGCCGAAACCACGTAATTAATGTGCAGTGGATGGGTATATATCTAAGTCTATTTCTTTGAACATAAGTACCTAAGTAATAAGTATGTAAATCGTAAATTAAGACGTTTTTTGAGTCAGGTATTATATAAATGTTGTTTTATAGGTAATTCTAAGAGTGTTTACCCGTGGTCCCGGTGGGTCGACCCATTACCGGGTCCATGGGTAATTTTAATTACCCGTGGTTCCATTAGGGGTTGTTCGCGGAATTCTAACTGTCGATAGAATATACAAATCCGTATTAACAGCATACCAAATAAATAAATATTCTACAACATTCTACACAACGCTATCTAGACCCATGGTAAGCTTAAACTGACTGCCTCTGTGGCGTAGCGGTAGTGAACGCGGCTGCTACGCAGGAGGCGCGGGTTCGATCCCCGCTCAGTGCCAATATTTGTATGCTTGAATATAAATATTTGCATTGGTCTGGGTGTTTCTATGTATAATATGTATGTATTTACAAAAAAAAAGGTATCTAAGTATTTATATCCGCATTCTAGATTCCATAACCAAATAGGTACGTCAAAAGAGATCACATATTACAATAATCGTTTTCTCAAATTAGTCATGTTGTTTATTCTCTTTTGTCATTTTGACATAATTATTAAGCAAAGTACGCACTGAAATTGATTTTTTTTTTTGGCAAATGGTACAAACATAATGCGTCTTCTAAACGTTTTGGTCAAATTATCGAAAAATAAAAAGAATAATCCAGTTAGAACTAGAACAAAAATAGCAATTGAAAATGATGAATTCATAACCGATACGCTAAAGGAACTATTACTGGTGAAATATCAGTTGGATACGCATTAGAAATGTTAAGATAGTTTATGAGTCATTCATTAGATAGTGTATCGGTTATGAATTCATAATTTCCAATATAATGTAGTTCTGGTCAATCAATTAGCCTATTGCAGTCCACTGCTGGACATAGGCCTCTTCCAATATGCGCCACGTTTGCCGATCCTCCGCATCCAGTCGTCCCAGCCACCCTTCGTAGGTCGTCAGTCCACCTGGCTAGGGGGTGCCCCACCTTACGTTTTCCTTATTTTTTACCATTACGTTTTAGTTATAGTTCTGGTATGAGTATGTTTTTGTTCCCAAGGATGGAGTTTTTTTTTGAGTAAAATATTGTATGTAACTGATGGTTTTCATTTTCTATCGATATATCATTGCCAATCCCTAATGCCATGGGACCACGGGTAATTAAAATTACCCATGGACCCGGTAATGGGTCGACCCACCGGGACCACGGGTAAACACTCAATTCTAATACTGAAGTTACCTAGTACTTACGTAATAGAATAGTAGGTAATGTCCGATATTTTTAGGGTAGGAATAAGCGTCTATAAGCTATACCTACTGTAAATTATTTCGTAATTTTATACCAATGGTTGAACAAACTGATTTGAACAAAATAATTAATCTAAATGCATTAAAATTGGAAAAAATCTTATGAGAAAACTGTAAATACAGTAGGTATACCTTACTGTATACCTATAGGTACAGTAAGGCCTATAAAGTAGCACCGTATTACAAATGTTATAAACCGTTGATTTTCTGTCGCTTTCCTATGATTATATTATTTACTAGCCTTCCGCCCGCGGCTCCGCCCGTGTGCATGTCGGTTAACGGCTCATATCTTCGGTTCTACTCAACCGATTGCGATCAAACAAACGTAAGATTTTAAGTCTGACCAAGCCCTTTCTAACAAAAAAAACCGCATCAAAATCCGTCCAGTAGTTTTTGCGTCCATCGCGAACAAACAGACAAACAGACAGGAAATTAAAAAAAAATATTTTCGTGTTCAGTATCGTTAACATAACATAACCCAACTATTTTTTTTTAAATATCTCCAATGTACAGACACGACCACTTTACAAATTATATAATAGTAACTATAGATTAAAATGTAATAGATTCCGAGAAGAGAAAAAAAAATCATTATATTATAAAACTAAAACATATTGTATTGACTAATAAAAATGTGGTTAATTCGTTTTATTACAAATAATCAACATAGGTTTAACCCTAGCGCATTCTTACGATGACGTCACCCGCACGGCGGGCAACACAGTCTCGACTCTATGAGTGCGGGTTTTACGCCTGTAGCACATCTCCGCCGCGAAACCGCGTATAGCGGAACCGCGGTTGTTTCGCCATGTTCTGTCAGTTGTACGAGGAGCGAAACTCTAGCGAAACGGCATGTTCTAATGCATAGATTTACCTATCTTCTATCTCTTTCGCCGCGCAGTTTCGCTTATGCCGTTCACACCTCCGCGCTTCGTCCGCTATTTTGTCAGTGTTGTCACATTGTCAATTTTACGTAACACGTAAATTGCAGGGCCATATTAGGGGTCTTTTAAATTCCAAATGAATCAAGATCAGTAAAAAAGTTTTACTTTGATTATTTTTTCGCCGTCTACAGTTTTTTGTACAGGATGGTATTACCTACATCTAGGTACACTAATATTCTAAAGAGGAAAGTCCTTTTCTTGTTTTTTCTTGTTTGTTGTTGACTGATTTCAATAATGGGAGTAACATAGGCTAGCAAATAAAGACCCGCGACGGCATGCGTTTTTAGTGGTTCAGAGTTCAGTTCAGTTCGACAATCACTCCTGACCATATCCGAGGGAACTTTAGCACGAAAAAAAAGTGGGAACGGAATCCGAATTCCACGCGGGCGGAGCCGCGGGCAACTGCTAGTATTATACATAGCTGCTGCCCACGGCTCCACACACGTCGAATTCTGATCACGCTCCTACTTTTTTTCGGTAGTCCCTTCAAATACCACTCCGGTCGGCCATCGCACCTACTCAAAACCGCACGCCTCCTATTACGCACTCCCCGACTGATTCTAGGCCATAATTTAAGAGCCCTCAGGTGTGAAAAGCACGGTGTCCCCATTGTACTCCGAAAAGGAAGGATATGAATGTCACACCACTTCACCAGCGGGGTGAAACGGTGACAGGTGGCTGAATCTGAACCTTCGGTCTGCACTCGGCGACCAGTCCAGCAATAACGTCAAATGTGTCCTTTGCACGACTTATATGTCCAATTATGAAAAATGACAATCACTCTTTAATTGTCCAACCATAGAAATTGTCCAATCATAATATAAATAATAATTGGTCAATATAATTAATAATTATTAATCATCGATTATATTTGTATACATATTTATAACTTACTGTTACGTTTAGTAAAAAGTATTTAATTTGACTTGACAGCCAAATACCCTATACGGCCCTGGATTTTGACAGGCGACGACGATTCGAAATCTACACACGGTTGCGAAGGATCGCGCATGCGAAATCACGTTGTCATTTTAAACGGAGCAATCAGAAGTCAGAAAATTCGCGCATGCGTTCTACACAGACCAATCAGATTCGCATACACAGTTCGATTTGGTAACGAAGTTGTCAAATTTTGGTGTCAATTACATGGTAAAGCTACTGAGCGTAACTACGTTTTTTTAAATGATGGACGTGGAATATACCGAAAAGCTTCTCATAGAGATCAGAAATAGACCCGGGTGAATATCCCGACCCCATTTTTCGAGTGTCCGTGAGAATCGTAGTGTAACATTAATATTTAGTTACAATTTTTTTTTGGCGTATACTACAGGTAAAAACACGTTTGATCATATGCTTATATTTCAGTAAATGTTATTATATATATTTGAAAAAACATATATATGCTCAATTTAAGCGCTGGGTGGCCTGTCCCGACCCTACCTCATGTTAAACTTACAGTCGTCAAGACTAGGTTTTAAGTTTCTAAGTAATAAGAGTTAATACATTAAAAACTTGAAAAGTCAGAGCTTTCGAGTGTGTAGAACATTTTATGAATTGATCTATTAGAACATGAAAAATTTTAAGCCTATATTTTGTCCATGCGAAAAGATAAGTTTCGGTGGACAAATTGCAAGCATGGCTAGAAATTCAGAGGGAATTAAATGTGGAAGGTACGTTTTTTATTATAATAATAATAATAGACTTTTAATTGTATTAATATTATATTTATCTAAATGTAACGTTAGACTAGATGGCGCTGCCGTCTCGTAAACACCTAGTTAGTACGAAGCATAATTGAATATTCATTAAAAATAGAATTAGGCCCCGGCCACAACTCCACGGCACGGCGCCGTCCGCCGTCGCCGTCGACGGCGACGGCGCCGCGCCGTCGAAATTCACGGCGCCGTGCTACAAAATGGCTACAAAAAGTGGACGGTGTGTTGCAGGGGGCGATTCTCAATCGAAATTTCTCAGATGGCGAGCGCGCAATGACATATAGTGTCTTACTAAAAATACGTCAATGTTATTAATTTACATGAATTATATTATTATTTATATTACAACATTTTACTTTAATATTTCAGTGATATATTAATAATATTTCATAAAATTACGAGTTCATTATTAAAAACATATTTTTTGTGGGTGGTGCATTGTCGCGATTCTGATTAGTAATTAGATACGCAATTGACGCGAAAATCCGCCCCAACACAACATAGGATCACGGTCCTATGTTTCGAATCGCGTCTTTCAAAGACTAATGATACGTCAACCAAGAAGTGACAGTGAGACAACAAACGTATTAAATATTATGATGAAAGAGTGCGTTTTTCAGCCTCAAATATCAAAGAACAAACGGAACTACATTTCACGCTTAATTTTATTTTTTCAATATTTACATTTCTTGAAATAAGATTACGAAACGTATTATAAAAATTACAAACTATGTCAAATTTAGGGTTGTCAATACAAATAAAAATTAGTTTTCCCATGCATTTGGAAGATTTTAATTAATGAGGTGAACTTCTTTGCTAATATCAAAAATGAACTTTAGACAGTAATAATAATTATGTATAATTTAAATCATATTACATATTTTAGCTATCTGAAGATCTAAGATGCGCGTTGGCGTACACTTTTAAGCATTTCGAGTATATAAGGTACCAGCCATCCTGCTGTACTGTTATGTCCTTTTTGTGGGCATCCCAAGGGATACCCACACGATAAAGAAATAACAGACTTATAGTTTGGATGACATTATAGGCTACATTTTATCCCTGTATAGGTTCCTCTAGATAATTTTTATAATGACTATCGCATTGAGATTAAAAAACCCGACTGCAAGCTACTTTCGACCTTAATGAAATTTCTTAAAAAATACGTTTTTTGACATGTATAGTTGACGTTGATCACGAATACGAAAAAAAAACTGGGTATTAGTTGCCATCGATAAGGTCGAAAATGGCTTGCACGAATTTTTGGAGTCTCTGGGTTATAGTCAGTGTAAAAAATAGGCGCAAGCCATTTTCGACCTTATCGACGGCAACTAATACCCAGTTTTTTTTCATATTCGAGATCAGCGTCATCTATAGATGTCAAAAAACATATTTTTTAAGAAATGTCAATAAGGTCGAATGTAGCTTGCGGTCGGGTTTTTTAGGTATACCGCCGTTTGCCCGAATTTTATTTACCCTAATATAATTTGCCATAATAGTCAACAGCCATAATATTAACAGACATAATATTCATTTGCCCTACTCTTATTTGCTATATTAATCACGTGCTAGAATCTTTGTTTCCCATAAAGTCACTTACCATAACATCATTTGTCAGAATCATTGTAAGCCCTAATTATCACATGCCATAATTATCACATGCCATAATTATCACATGCCATAATTATCACATGCCATAATTATCACATGCACTAACTATCACATGCCATAATTATCACATGCCATAATTATGTATCACATGCCATAATTATCATATATTATGCCATAACATCAACTACCATCGACAATCGACATTGTGTAACAGTGACAGTGTGTAACGGTTGTTATATCAGGTGAAACTGGATGCAATCGGGACTTTAGGGCACACCGACTCGGATAGGTTAGGTTAGAAGGGGATGGCGGGGTCGTTTGAGCGAGCGAAGCGAGCGAATAGACCCCGCTATCCCCTTCGTGGTTATTTTTTTATAAACCACCCAGAAGTAGTTTGGTTAGGTGCCATTTGAGTTAGGTTAGAACTGTGACCATTAACCCATCCACCCATCACACCCATCGACATCGACAGCCAGAAAGAGCAAGAAGAAAATATTATGTCTAATAATCATTATGGCATTTAAATATTATGTCTAATAATCATTATGGCGTATAAATATTATGTCTAATAATCATTATGGCGTTTAAATATTATGTCCAATAATTATTATGGCAAATAAAAATATGTAAAACAATACGTATGGCACTCGTATGTTATGGTATCTAAGTTTCGGGCAATTAAAAGTATGTCATATGTCTTTTAGGTCAAACAAAACATTCGGGCAAATGAAATTCGGGAATATGATGATTATGGCATATAATCTTCGGTTAAACAATAGACAACCGGTTTTTTAATCTCAATGCGATATTCATTATAAAAACTATCTAGAGGAACCTATACAGGGATAAAATGTAGTCTATATTGTCATCCAAACTATAAATCTGTCCTTTTCGTTGAGCGAAAATCCTCTCAGATACCCATAAAAAAGGACATAATCGCTAGGCAGGGAGATAGATCTTTTTTCTATACGATTTAGGTGGCAGACTAGCACACGGTCCACCTGATGGGAAGTGGTTACCGTGGCCTTTGGAGGTATGTAACACCCTCTTAATTTGAAATAATACAATTTAGGTATCCCGAAATTAGATTCTTGGGGATTGCGGAAATAGGATCTCTTTTATTTCATGCAAGCGGAGCCATGGTCAACGTCTTGTTATAATATTTACATAAAAATAGAAACAATAATAGAATCCGTTACAATTCGTTTTTTATTCTAATTTAAGTTCAAATTGCAATTTAGTTTTTATTCTTATCCTTATTTTTTGGTATAGCTTCACTTTCTTCTCACATTTGCGTTATTTTATCCGAAAAAGAATTAATCGTGAAAGACATTTCAGATGTAATTTAACAATAATTATTTAGGGAAAATTTTCATATGGTACGCCACACTGAATTTTTCTCTGAATTAATATCGCCATTTCAATCAAACCGAGACGTCATCCGTCAAGCTCGCGACTAGTGTGAAAGGGATAAAATATAAATGTTTACTTCAGAATTTTTACGTTAGTAAAGCTTCGTAAAGTTTCGTTTTCAGGTTACAGTTTTTTTGACGTCGAACTATGAAGTCGACTACTCTAATTGGGGAATTGCCCTCCCTTATGTCACACTTTCCACGGCGCCGTAGCACGGCGCCGTGAATTTCTACGGCGCGGCGCCGTCGCCGTCGACGGCGACGGCGGACGGTGCCGTGCCGTAGAGATGTAGCCGGGGCCTTACCGAGTTATTTGTGACACAAAGTGTGAAAAAGTGAACGGAGCCTTACAAATCTCCATCACAAGTGTTATCTCCTGAATCTGACGACGATTACTGAAGTTCTATCTGTGTAATATGTACGAACAATCCTGTGCACCTACATTTTAACATTTGAAAAAGTGGATTATACGGTACCTAAAGAATAATAGTAAGTCATAAAACTCATAACACATGATGTGCTTATACATATATGTAATCAAAATGTGGATAATATTAACACTCACAAATACGTAAATATTAAAAAACGCAAGACGGTTAATTTTCACACATTCAAATTTATTTCAAATTTAGCGCAAATCCTGAAGTGACATCTAGCGGTAAAGACCTGAATTATCAAAAGACGTTGATATCACTATACTAGAGATACAAGGAATCGCAAAATAACATTAAGCTATTAACGTGGTGGACCGCAAACAACATAGATGGCGCTATAAACCAATAAATGCTGTCTTAATTTATCTCTATTATCTAAATTATCTAATTCTTAATACCTATCAAAGAATAGAAAAAAAAAAATGGAGTCTCCTTGTAATATAACTATTAGAAAAAAGATAGTAACTGGTAGCGAATCATTTGATGCATTTAATATATCCAGTACATCATCAATTGATGGCTATCTGGCAAAAAGCTTGCCAGACCTTTCGAGTATTCAAAATACAGATATTGAAGAGTTAAAAAATGAAATAGGCACATTAAGATTTCAACTAGAAAGCTGCAAAGGAGAAATGGAAAAGCTACTCCTGGAAAACCACTCTTTGAAGAAACAATTAGCAAATAAAGAAAATATAAAAGTACCTAAAAAAAACTGCAGTGGAAAGAAGAATACTCCTAATAAAAATTCTACACAAAAATCTAACATGATTATACCTAAGGAAACCCCAGATAAAAATTATACGAGAACAAAAAGTTATGCATTTTCACTAAGAGATGGCAGCACTAATATGATCAAAACACAAATGGACCTGGAAAATCAAACAAAAGACGTAGTAAGTCACGGAAAACAAAATATGATGTGTATCACTCAAACTACAGCAAAGCCTAGTACTAAACGACTTGACAAATCACTGTCAGCAGAGCGAAATATATACATCCTCGGAGGTCAACAAGTTTCGAACCTAGCATCAGTTCTAGTCACCACCAGGGAAACCACGAAATACAATGGATATAAGATTTCATCCTTCACGAAACCAAACGCACCAACGATGGAGATACTGAAGTCTTGCAGCTGTATTATCGATTCTCCAAACAACTACCTAATAGTTAGTGTAGGAGAAAGTGACAGCGATCCTACAAAATTGTCTGTTGAGTTTACGTCAGCGCTCAAAATTTTTAAATATATAAATATTGTTGTGCTAGGAATCCAAAGAAATAGATACTTAAATGAATCTAAGCTAAATAATATGTTAAAAAATCTTAGTAAATATATAGAAAACTGTAAATTTTTAGACACCTGTTGTAATGCACAGTCACGTACCGCATTTCTATATAAAACTGCCAAAAAAATTAACCTATTAATCGACTCCCTCGATTACGAAAAAGAATACCTAACTAACATTGCGGCAGCTCGTAGGAGTCATCTGTCTTTTTGTGAACAGAAACCTATGTATGAGGTGGGTACTATACCATTTTATTTTAGCAAGAAGGAATCTGAGCCGGTCAAGAAAGTATCCATCCCTAACAGAGAGCCCACTTCTACAAAACCAACGGAACCCAAAAAAGGTACTATTCCATATTACTTTCCTATTGTGTCTAAAAGGCAAGACACTGATAAGAACATTTCTTTTTTTCGACCCTAATCTCAGTCGTAATAAAAAAGGAAAAATAACACTAATACATCAAAATATTGCAGGTTTGTTGAACAAATTAAATAAATTAGAAATATCATTGAGTAGCCTATCACACAGCTACAACATTAGCATCATATGCATATCAGAGAGTTTTTTAAAACAGGGGGACGAACAGAATATATATCTTAAGAATTTTAAACTGGTATGCCATTCTTCTCGGGCAAATATAAGAAGGGGGGGTGTTTGTATATTGATACACAGAACACTGGATTGTAAACCTATATCAATCTGTGAAGAGATATCGATCGAAAAGACCTTCGAATGCTGTGGTATAGAGATACCAAGCCTTAGTCTATTGATCATTTGTATATACAGAATTCCACATCAAAATGCCGACACCTATCTAGTAAAGCTAAATCTATTATTGCATAAGTTACAAGCTAAATATAAGAGGAAAAAAATTATTATAACCGGGGATGTAAATCTCGACATTATTAAAACTAATAAGTCAACTTCTCAACTACATGACATACTCCATAATTATGATCTTATATCATATATTAACACACCGACTAGAGACAAAACATGCCTTGATCATATTTACAGCAATATAAAAAATGCACATGGTAACACAGTAGATTTGCAACTATCAGATCACAACACATGTCAACTCCTGACTTTCGCCTCTACCACACCAATAAATAAATTACAACATTGGTATATAAATAAAAAAGACTACAATAGCGATAACATCCAAAAATTTTTGGATAGTATATCTAGCTTAACATGGTCAGATATTTATGATGAAAATGATGCCAATACAGCATTTAATTTATTCCATGACACTTTTACTACTTTCTATCAGCTCTGTTTTCCTACCATAAAAATCAAAGTTAGTGCTAACCTCTCTGGTCCAAAGTGGATTACGAGAGGCTTAAAAATTTCATGCATTACCAAAAGAAGACTCAGGTTCAAGTGCTATACAAATAACTCTGACACAAACAAGACAACTTATTTAAAATACAGCAGGCTACTTAAAAAATGTATAGACGCTTAAAAAAAAAGAACTTATAGCACTCACATAGAAAAGTCAAAAAACAAGTGCAAAGCCACGTGGAACTTAATAAAAAATAAAAATGATTGCATGAAGTGTTATGACTCTATAAAATCAGTAAAATGTAATGATACTATCTTGAGTAACCCCGTAGACATAGCAAGTGCATTCAATGAACACTTCCTTGAGGTGGGGGCCACAAAGCGTACATCAAACTCAGCTATTTGCCACCAGAGTAACATAGAAAGGCTACATCAGTCATTATTTTTGTTACCATGCACTCCAACTGAAGTGGAAGTTGCTATAAAAATGCTAAACGATACAAAATCTGTGGGTTATGACTTTATTTCGACAACGATCTTAAAGCAGTGTGCAACCACTATAGCAGCCCCTCTTTCACATCTCATAAATCTCTCCTTTGGCCAAGGTGTGTTTCCCGACAAATTAAAGCTGTCAATAGTGAAACCCCTATATAAGAAAAATGATGAATTTGAAATGAGCAATTATAGACCCATTACGTTGGTACCCGTACTATCAAAAATTTACGAAAAACTGATGCATAAACGTATAACGACCTTTTTAAATAAATATAACATAATTAAAGACGAGCAAAACGGTTTTCAACAGAATAAGTCTACAACACTCGCAGCTTTCTCTCTCATGAAAACTATTACAGAAAATATAGACAAAAAAACTCCTGTAACGGTACTGTTTCTGGATATGTCGAAAGCATTCGATTGTGTGGAACACGATACGCTTTTGAATAAATGTGAACGTTACGGTATCCGAGGGACAGCCTTAGACTGGGTTAGGAGCTATCTATCCAATAGAACTCAATGCGTTGAGGTAAGCCGCTTAGATAACACCTTAATATCAACACCATACAGATCAACTTTCAAGAGGAACCCTTTAGGCATTCCGCAAGGCAGCGTGATTGGACCACTTTTGTTCCTATTATATATTAACGATCTTCCTAACATCATAAATCACCAATGTATACTATTTGCAGATGACGTATCCATAGTCATACCAGCTGAAAACAGATTATCTCACGAAACAGTTGTAAACCAAATTCTATCTGACGTAATTAAATGGCTAAAATTGAATAATTTAACTATTAATCTATCAAAAACAAAATACATACAATTTTGTAATTATAAAATGAATACAATCAATATTAATATAACATACAATCACCATATAATTGAAAGCATTGACCATATGAAATTCTTGGGTATTACAGTAGATCGTTACTGTAACTGGAAATCACACATTGCCGATGTGTGTAAGAAAGTAAATAGGTTTGTTTTCGCCCTACGAAACCTTCGTAGGATGGCATCGGAAAGGGTGGCTCTTACAGCCTATCACGGATATGTTGGATCAGTTTTGCGCTATGGGCTCTTGTTGTGGGGTAACTCTCCACTCATCATAAACGCTTTTAGAGCTCAAAAAAAGTGCTTAAGGGCAATATGCAATGCTGCCCCATTAGACTCATGCAGACCCCTCTTTGTACAAACAAAGGTACTCACACTAACTGGCCTATACATCCTCGAAGTTGGGCTCTTTGTAAGAAAACATCCAGATCTGTTCGAGAGGGTTGATGCCAACAGTCGCTTTACCCAAAGAGACCCTACCAAGCTGGTCATAAAAAGATGCCAAACGTCTTTGTGTCATAAAAACGCCTATAACATGTGTATCAAAATTTATAACAAAATACCACAGACGCTACGCGAACTGCCGCAACGTCTGTTCATTAAAAAACTAAAAAAATGGCTTGTGCACGAGTGTTTCTATGACATTGGAGAGTTTCTAGATCATTACTAGATATTTGGACATTTGTATTTGTATATGGTTAGATTATAATCATAGTTATAATTTATTTGCAATAGATTTTTAAGCTTCTCCTAAAACTTGTATTAATGAATAGTATATTTAATTTTTATTTTTGTTTAATTTTAAATGTAAAATGTTAAGTTGGGTACATAATAATAATTGTTTGTATAAAAATTAAAATATTTGCATGTCACATGCCGTGGCTAAACATGTTCGGCTATAACTGATATACTCATTAAGATCTGTATCGTACCATGTTTATGAGCAAATAAATTCTTTCTTTCTTTCTTTCTTTCGTATAATGGTACCAAATATAAAACTAATTTATATATATTATATTTGTGCAAATTAGTGTCCCCATTGTCCATACAAAAAGTGAACATCTCCTTTCCCTATCACTCATCATAAAGTAACTAATAATTTAACTAGACAGCCAATTACCCAATTTCGGCCCTGTTGATTTTGAAAGTTCTTGACGCACGGTATCAAGTTCGCGCATGCGAAAAAGACGTTATCATGTTGAACGGAGCAATCAGAAGTCAGGTAGTTGGCGCATGCGTTCTACACGGACCAGTTAGATTCGGGTACGCGCTCCATATTAGATAACAAGTGTCAAGTTCCGCTCATGTTTCGCTGCTCCAGCTACACTTGAACACAGCGAAACTCAACTAGCAGTTCCGCTGTCCGCCGCGAAACGGCGGAGATGTGCTACGGGCGTAAGGTACAATTCTTCTCGTTCTGAGCAGCAGGTATTATTATTAAAATTTTGTAGGTGAATATAGCGTAAGTATTTTCACTTTTGTATGGGAGTGATGTATCTGTTACGTAGTAACTATTTATTAATCTGTGCTGCTACGCAGGAGGCGCGGGTTCGATTCCCGCTCAGTGCTAATAATTATATGCACGAATACGGCCATACGAACATTTATGGCAGTCCAGTCGTTACGGGTAGTTGGAACAACTGGTCTAATTGCAATGCTTCGATGTCGCCAATGGGTTATGGATTTGTGGCAGTCGCTTTCGGCAAATACCGAAGTTCAGTCGCAGTTAGACTGGAAAAAGCGGACTCCAAGGTGGAATCTTCGCATGTAACTGGGACTAATGCTAGAATGAAGAAGATAGGTATGAATATTTACCTATTGAAATAAAACAAATTTTCTTTCTTTCTTACCTTTCTTTCGCAGCATATGGGTAATCGTGGGTCTCCCGACACGATCCAACGGTTTGAGGGTCTCGTTGACGCCGTCTTTGGATAGCACCACTGAAAAATTTAACTCATATAATAATATCTTATAATATTATACCTTTAGCCTTTTCTTTGCCAAGCTGGTATGCAGGCGCTCCAGCAAAAAGGTAACAACAATACTCCATGTGTGGCCAAACCTGTGCTTTATAAAGAAGGATTGCTCCGTAGTGAAGTACTGGTTCGCCCTGTTGAGCACTCCCAAGTGTCTTTGATATCAGCTTGACCTTATCTTCCAAATGACTGCGGTACTGGACGTCCCTGGAGATATCGACACCAAGGATCCCGATATAAATATGAGGAAATGGTAAGCGGTGTGCCCAGGAATTGCGGCGCTACAATAAATCGGGTTTTCTCAGGTCAGACGGCAGTTGCTCCATTGGCTGCCATATAAGAGTCACCGCACGAACGGTACGCAAAAATGAAAATAACAAAAACTTTTCACATAAATCACCCATGGATCACCTACCTCTATTATTAACCACAGAGGGAATATTGGCAATTGCTAAACGGAGCATGGATGAGAACAGGTCTCTTCGGCACTGCACGCTGCACTTGACTCGGCGAGGAGTCATCGTGAGGACCCCTGTCGACCTAATCAGGGATCGATTTGTAGCCTGAAACAATTTAAGGTAAGGCTTTTGGATTCACAAGCTTCTTTAAATTCTTCTTTAAACCAGTATATCAGTTGATCCTGGAGGAGAAGAAAGCTAAATTGCAGTTCATGTCAGTATAGTCATGTAGTACTGGATTTAAACCCTGAACCTAACGACGCTACAATGAGCAACGTTTGAGCTAGAAAATGCCATCGCATGTTCTACTAACGAAGCCTGGTCTTACCGTATCCCGCTGGCACATTGGCTCGTCTATTCTTATGGAGCAAACGCTGCCGCATCTCGCTGCTTTGGACATCTCGCGACCCAATTGCTGAACCGCTTTCAGGTCCTGAAGATAACAGAAATCATCATTTTCTGGTTCAAAATCGTGAGTTTCATCGTCATACTCGTTCTGTCGACCCTGTAGGAATTTTCTAATGCCCTTCTAGATGAACCTCATATTGTAGTCGCTTGGAAAAATCACGACAGGGAGATCATTCCACAGCTTGACTTTGTTTGGAATGAAGTTCCTTTCATTCCGCACTGTGCTCACCACTTTCGATCGGAACATGCGAGGATAAATTCCCTGCCCGTGGTGAGCATTGCGATGATAGAATGTAGCCGTGGGCATCATGTCGAACAATTCCACTGAACACAAACCATTGTACAGGCGGTAAAACACACACAGCGGAGACAGGTTCCACACCGCCTGTGAGTGTTTCCCAATTCTTTTTAATATCTCCAACTTAGACTTGACTATTATTTACTCTTATAATATACCTATATGCCGAAATATGCTATAACTACTGCTTACATCATAGTTGCACTCCTGCTGAGTTCTGTACGTCGGTAGAAACACCACGTCGACCACCGGCAACGCCATCACCACCACCTTAGTGCTCCTGTGCACCACGTCATCCTGCAGCGAATATCATAAAATATATGTTAAACCTTCAAAGATGAGTAGTGGATATTCTTTACTTATAACAAAGATCAATACGAAGTCAAATTGACATGTCCTATATGAAAAAAGGCAAGCTTTTATAGGCTTGTTGCCTTTTTCTGATTGGAATAAGCGAGATCTTATCCGGGAATCCTGTACAATTTAAGGATGTTGCTGACTAACTTCCATTACATCATTTACCAGCTAAAAGCACATTCACATCTTACCACTTACCACACTACAGCTATATCTGCCCGCATTCCTCGGCCCAGCCTTCCTGATCACCAGAGTGAAGCCATCTACATGCACATTGTCGCAATCCAGCAGATCCTTGGGGTCTGCTCCCCACGTGTACTGCGAGTAGGGTGAACGCTGCGGCTGTCGCGGGCAATCCAAGGTCACAAAGTCACCTGCCATGACGTATATCTCGCTCTGGAATAAAACATCCTTATATTTTAAAATGCTTTTGTAGTGTGGCGGTAGTGAGCGCGACTGCTACGAAAGAGGCGTGGTTTCGATTCCCGCTCAGTGCTAATATTTGTATGCATGAATATGGCTATTTGCATTGGTTTAGTTCTAGTCGTGCCTTGGAGAGCACGTTAAGCCGTCGGTCCTGGTGGCGATACGACCATCTGTGGCAACCGTAACGGGTAGTTGGAGCCCACAAAAGTCCAACTAACTAGTCTATCTGCAGAACTTCGATATCGTTTGACATGATGCCCACAGCTACATTCCCTCCATTACCCGTGGCACTACTGCTTGGCACTACCAGTAGTGTCATGGGAATGCACCGCTCGCCATAGGCAAGGAATTTATCCTTACACATTGCGACCGGAAATGGTGCGCACTGCGCGGTATGTAAAGAACTTCATCCCACACACCACTCAAAATGTGGAATGAACTCCCTGCTGTGGTTTTGCCAAGAGACTACAATATGAGGTTCTTCAAGAGGGGCATTACGAATTTTCTTCATGGTCGGCAGCACGAGTGTTGCATAAGTTCATAGGCCACGGTAACCACTTTCCATCAGGTGGATGTGGGATAAGTGGTATAAAAAATCTCTTTTAGGCTATACCATTCTGAATAAGCGGTTAATACTTATCTCAAACGTTAAGAATTTACATACCTTTGCAGGCTTCAGTGGTGGTAATCTCCTCAGCCGGTGATTGATCGACCTGCTAGTATCCCTCTTCTTCCTTTCCATTATCCTGTAGATCCCATCACCGTCTTTGACGAAGGTCTCATACTTCTCATAATATTGAGCTACACTATGTTCAGTTTTCTCGTGCCTATCATAACGTATCGAAGATCTTTTGTTACGGATCCAATCCCATTTAGGAATTTTGGTTTTGTGGGTAATTAGGAAGCTCCTTTGTAGTCTTTTGTACATGTGACAGGGGACATCCTTCACGTACACTTCGAATGCACGCTCCTCGAGATCTTGGCAGCGTTGTGTGACGTGGTGGTAGGTAGCTTGCAGGTCACAGACCGTACGGCTTGGGGGATAGACTTGACTGGCCTCTTGAAACAAAGGAAGTGCGTTATTTTGGGAATATGGTATAGACTGTAACCGCTGTACCGTACGTTGGGTATGTGCGTGGCGAGTCATCATCGACCAATCGCCCATCAGATTTGGTCAGTCCGCCGCCAACGCTCTCGGCGATATCTCGCTCTCTCCCAACTCGTGCTCTTTCTCTTTCTTTACCTCGTCCCCCGCAACGCCACGCGTATTTAGGGTACAAGTGGTACAGCGGTCGTGCTTATACTATAGATGAAAGAGACTGGGGCAGTCAGAGACAGCTTGCAATTTTAAACCAGTACTTGCTGTTATGTGGCCACTACGCATGAGGTGCGGGTTCGATCCCCGCTCAGTGCAAATATTTGTATGCATGAATATGGTTATTTATATTCGTCTGGTCGTGCCTCGGAGAGCACGTTAAGCCGTGGGTCTCGGTTGTCATAAGAACATCTATGACAGTTATGGATAGTTATAGCCCTAAAAAGGCTCAACAACTGGTCTAGCTGCAATGCTTCGATATCGTCATTGGGTTGTTCAGCCAAATCCGCAGTTAGACTGGTAAAGCGGACCCCAGACTCCGAAGTGAAAGCCTCGGATGCGACTAGGATTAACGTGGAACTAGGATTAACGTGGAAGTAGAATTAATGATGAAGAAGATGAAGATTTGCTGTTGCGTATCCTCCCTAAAATATACAAGACTTTGGGGCAGTACCTGCAGCTTTAGTAGCCTTCTTCTGCTTCAAGCGCTTGACCGTTCTCCCCTTCGAGTTTATTCTTGCTACCTTGTCCTCTTGAGCACAGAATGCCGCGGCGGTTGTTTGCCGCAGGTCCAGCATTCTTTCCTTTAGCGCTTCGTTTGAGTGATTCGAGGAGTAGAAGAAGTTAGATGGTGAGTGGGCTGCCTTTGGACAAGATACGTTACTAGACACCCATTTTATACATATAAGTAATAGCAATTGTTTTATATCTGCTGTTTAAGCATCTCTTAAAGATAGGCTCTGAGAGTTAAGATCCAACCCCACCAAACGGATGGCATCGGCCCGGATTTTACAATCTTTAAACAAAATTAAATCTTATTATCACAGTGTTTGAAGTTTATATTACCAAGTCACGCACAACAGCTTGACAGCGACGTGCGGCGGCATGACGCACGTCAAGCTGTCATGCGTGACTTGGTAATATAAACTTTAAATGCTGTGATATAAGATTTATTTTGTTTAAAGATTGTAAAATCCGGGCCGATGCCGTCCGTTTGGTGGGGTTGGTCCTTAAAAGAAGTTAATTCAGGAGCATGATTCAAGGTTTTACAGATAGTCTTTAGGAGCTGTTGGCTCTTCATCACAAGGTGCTCGACAGTAGACAGTTTTTAGCTGAAAATTTTCATGAATCAGACTGGTAAATTAATCTCTATTGCTATTACATTAATTTCAAGCCTAATAATAGCTCCATAAATATTTAGTATGTTAAGACTTTGCTACATAAAATGAATCGGCGAATAAATCTATAGACCAATTACTGTTGAATTACTGTATTTTTATTCACATCCATCATCCATCATCATCATCATCATCATCATCATCATCATCATCATCATCATCATCATTTTAGCCATAGGAAGTCCACTGCTGGACATAGGCCTCCCCTGGGAACGGGAACGTGCTGGAAGCGAGCCGCTTCCAACCGGTCTTATTGGAGATCTATAGGGAGGCCTATTCACACCCGCAAGTAAATAATTGTATATATTTTTTTCCATATTTTTTTAACAAGTTAGTTAAATTATTATAAACAATTAATAGTTGCTAATAAAACCCGCAATATTGGAGAACCCGACGCCATCTTGTTGACAGCATACATGCTATTGCTGGCAATATTTACCAGAGGTCAATACTAAGTGGTTGAATAGATGTTAGATATTACCTTCTTTTTAGACACGTTCAAGCCCATCCTCCTGGCGAGCTTGAGCAGCAAACCCTTCTTCTTGGGCTCTTCCTGAGCCTCTTCGTCCTGTAATAATCGGCGTATAGAGCTTTCTCTTATTATCATTTGATAAACTCTTAAACACTAATATGCATATGTACTTACGGTTTCTTCTTTAGCATTAGTTGATGTTGTTGGTTTCCTGGAAATATTAAGATTATTTTATTGCATTAATTAATATTTTATCAATATTATTGTTAGAAGAAGCGTAGAATTATTTAAGCTATCAAATAATTCTAAGTACGCTTTCATTAATTCTTTTAAATGGGGACTTAAGTTGCTCGGCCTACCTTCATCTTACGCTACCCTCATTTTTGTAATCTTTATTCAAAAACATCTTCATTATCATGACCAAGGTTTTTTCTTCACACACTTTTGGACCAGAAGATTAACACAAATGTAATACTACTAAGTAATACTTCTAGTGCTTACCAAGAAGTACCGCTTGGCTTTGTCACGCTTCGCTTGCTGTCAGAATTCTTCTCATTACCATAAGCTATTTTCTGCCACTCCTCGTTCAAGTTATTTGTCTCATATTGAATTATAGAGAGAAGCAAATTTTTGTATGCCTCCGAATTTTTTTCGAGCTGTGGACTATCAGCGAACCGATCATAATCATTTATAATAACTACTGTGGGTCTTCCATACGTTGATTTGACACTGAAATCGTCGAATTGTGCAACAGGACTATTCGATAACTTAGATGACGGTGTGATTCGGTCTATAATAACGTCGGGCTTCCCAAGACTGGTATTCGCCTTTCTGAGTAGATAAAAGTTATTTGTTAAACCTAAAAATTTCGTTGCTGATGTGATTCTTTGTAAAAATCCTTGTTTGACAATGCCTGTTTTTCTTGTGGCCTTTTTAGTTTTCGTGCTAGTTACTTTCGTGGTGACTGTGATAGGTGATTTTGCAGTTGTCTTCTCCGTACGCTCTATAAATTTCTGGTCCAAGTCAAGAGCTTCCTTTATCATGTCAGCTCTTAAAATTTCAATTTCTGAGCTATTACTTCCCGAGCTATTACCTTTTGTACCGGGTATCCCCAAGGCTGCATAATATTTATCTGCTAATCGATTCGGGGCGTTATTCTCTTTATTTTCAATTGTCATAAATGGTACATGCTTATTTTTTTTAGTTGTAGGTGGTGATGTTAATGTAAGTTTCTTTCTCATCTCATTCAATCTTTTTTCAAGTTCATTTATAGAATACATTTTTAAGGGTTTTTTTGTTGTTACATTTTTGTTGAAGTTGAACAGGAAGTCGAAAGATGTCCTTGGCAAAGAAAAACTTTTTTGCGATTTACTTTCTCCAAATAAACTGTACGGAGTAATGGTATTCAATAATACATCATCTGAAGATATAGTATCTGCAATATTTCCAGGTACTGCATATGTTAACCCGGCGTCTTGAGAAAATATATGTGAAGATATGAAATCGTTAGACATTATATCCGAATCTGTTGGTACCGTCTCGGACATTATGTGATATGGAGGTGGTATAGTGCCCGACAATATGGAATCCTGATATATTGAGTTTGTTGTGGTATCAACGGACATTGTATCTGGATATATAGTATCTGCCGTTTCTGAAGATATATTATTTGGATGTATGGTATCTGAAAATGTCGAAGCTGAAGGCATGATTTTTGAAGATGCTTTAGCAGACAATTTAGTACTGGAAGACTTAGTATTTGGAGGTCTTGTAGTAGTAAGGGTAGTTGTAGAAGTAGTTCGTACTGATATCTTAGTAACAAAAGGTGCAATAGTACCATGAGTACCAGTTGATTTTTGTGTGGATTTAGAGGAACTAAACGCGCTGTCAGTTCTTTGATTAAGCGTTGAAGACTTTCCTTCCATGGCGGTAGATTTAGTCACAGCTTTTATCTTAGTGACTTGTTTCGCATCTATGTCGTTTGAAAATATACTATAGTTCTGATTTTGTTCATCATCTTGTAAATTTTCAAAGAGATTTAATATTTGGATAAAGTTTTGTGGGAAATCTGAAGAATCTGTAATTGTTTGTTGTGGTGTAGACGCTTCGACTACTCTGTCCTTGTTCGAAGTCATCATTGGATAATCGTTACCAGAGTCGTGTGTAATGTTGATTGCTTTGTCACTTGTCGTATTTTCATTTCCTTGCACTGCAACAGCAACACCTATTCTTGCTTCATCTTGCACCACGGGCTGCTTGATATCTTGAAATCCACTCATAGTTGCAGCTCTTAAATACTGTAACCAAAAAGTACCTCCAGTGTCCGCAATTAGAGGTATATCGGCTTCACGTTTAAATGGCATTTTGGGAACTTTCGTTATCTCTGTAGTAAAGTATGTGAACAGTTTATCCTTTTTATTATTTCTTTTTAAGAAGAAACGCTTTAATCCTATACGTTTATTATTCGGGGTTACAAAATTATCAAGTTCAAAATCAAAAAGATTAGCCGATGTAAGAGTGTGCTCCTGCTCAATCAATCTAGGAGTCAACTCCTGCAATCTAGGGGTCAACTCCTGCAATTTAGGAGTCAAACTAATCAAGTTATGCGGAGTTGACGTCTCAAAAGACTCTGTCGAAGAAGAAGAAGAAGATATCTCGGGATTGCAAATAATATTAACATTAATATTATCAAGGGAGTACACATTCTTGACAAATTTCTTTTTCGTAGCTTCCGCATCCGAGCGTTTGTCAAAAGCTTTTCGTGAGATACAAGAATTTATATTGTGCATCAGTTTTTCACCTCCTTCTATGAGTTTCCCGTTATAACAAGTATTCATATTTAGAAATGTATCTAGATCCTCGCTTGCAGATATTAAATCATCCATAAAAACTTTCACAGGACCTTTATGAACAACTTTAGTATTTTTTAGGAATCTTTTCTTCTCAATGTGGCCGCCTAGAGCTTCGCAAGTTCTTCCTTCGCATTTCCCTTTAGTTCGTTTAGAATAATCTCGTAAATTTGCATCAATTCTTTCAACAGCATCTTTTAATTTTAAGCCTCCGCTAGGATTGACCCAAAAGTAGGTTTGAATTTCTGTGCAGTGATCTTTCATATATTTTCCAATGTTATCAAATTCAAAAGTGAGTTCGTCTATGACTGCGTCACTAGCCGCGCAAGCCCTGCACATAGGTTTGTTTGGCTGGCATTTACAGTCACAAACTCTCTCGTTGGCGAAAAATTTTTTAACTGCTGCCCAATCTATACCTCTTTTTATGCTATAGATTTTATTTCTATTATCATGTTTCCTCTTAATTCCGCATGAAGTAGCTTTGGTAACCGCAGGGGTACGTCGTTTCATTCTCATGTGTGCCTCATCAGGGGTTCCTTTGGTGAGATTTTCATACAACTCCACTAATTGTTTATTGACGGCTGAAATGAAATTCTTACTTAAAGTGACTTTGGCCACGTTCTTCATAGTATGATCTCCTAACGTTGTTTCTCCCTTAAAGTCCAATGGAGACACATTTCCAGCCTGACGTGATTTTATTTCTGTAAAATCTATAGGTGTTTTCACCGGTTTCAATGCATACCCATTTTTTGGTCTGTCAATCAGTAAATACATTCCTGGAGATAATCCATCGTCAGTTGTTGTAGAAGAAACCGTGGTGGGAGCTTGAAAGGAACTCTCAAAGGAATGAACTTGGTACTCCAAGTCTACTGGAGTTGACATTTTTGCTGAGAAAACTTTTCTGACCCGCATAGGCTCTAATGGAGATCTCTTTTTAGAGTTTTGTATATCGTATGGGATTGCAATATGAACTTGAATGGCATTAGTGGAATCGTGGCTTTGATGTATAGACTTGATAGGTTGAATTACGCTGTTAGTGACTACATTACCCAAATCCTTTTCTTCATAACCTAGAGTATTTTTCATCAAGTCTACAATGACTTCTAAGGCTGCTACATCTTTAGCTGTATATGTATCTTGGCCTTGAATATCTCGCTTTATATAATGTTGTGTATATGCCTTTGGAGTACTCTCAGCTTCTACGGAATCATATCTACTTGTACTACTATCATCATCTTTATCTTTGAGGTTCTTTTCATCAGTTTTTATATTCATTGTAAAAGTACGTTCGGGATTTTGGTTTGTTTGGGAATTAATTAACGTTGTGAAGGTATTTAGGAGATTTTCAGGACTTTTGTATGTTCCTGTTTGTTTGGAAATTTCGTATTCTGATGAATCTGGTGGTTTCGCATTTTTCTTTTTATTTCGTCCAACGTTTTGGGTAACGGAGGCCTGGTCGCGACCGTCTTGCACGATTGGCTGAAAGAAATCGCCTTGATTAGTTACTATTAGTTAAGAAAATATACCATGATCAACTACTTATAACAAAAAACTGAGTGATTATTTTATAGCATTGCTTGTTTTTGTACTAGAAGATTCAATGTTCAGTTGTACATTCAATGTGATATACCTAATTTCGAATTTTAAATTATTGTATTCTGTGTTGAAAATAAAACATACATGTGAAAAAATTATTTCAATATATTGATTAGTCTCCATGATATGGAATTTGAAGCGAGTGCGCTCGCACTAGATGCGTCTGACGTCACAGTATTCGACTCATCAATTTTGAATACCGCTGCCTTACGTTTCACTATAATTATATCTATCTACAGAACTACTGGTTCGAATTTAAAAAATATTTTTGTATTCAATAGTTCGTTTATCGAGGAAGGCTGTTGGCAAATATATGATAACATCACTTAAGTAGCGTGATATTTTGAATATTTTTAAGTAAGGTATCAAATTAGGAGAATGATCTAGGAGGCTGTGTGAATGATATTTGAACTCGCAAGCGTCCATAAGCACATGGCATCTTTACCAACAAACGGGCTTCATGCTTGTTTGCTACATTATTGGTATAAATTTCAAAAAATGGCAGTATTTTACTCTTCCAATCGCAAGCCAGTCAAAATACAGACAGACAGACAGACAAATCTAACATACGAAAGAAAATGAAATCAAGAAAGAATGCCACGAAGCTGTCGCTTGTGTGTCACCCTCACAATCACAATACTGTGAGTTCCTCGCACGTTTCAGTTGAGAAAACGTACGCGACTATCGCTAGCAATAATTGCTATACCATTATTATCGTATCAAAATGTTTACACACAGGCAAACACTACATTCTCGCCTATGATTATATCATAATACGAGAATCACAAGCGACATATCGCCTATGGCCTATGTCAAAATACAATCACTGCTTGAAAATTCTGTTTAGATGGATACTACCAAAATTCAATTGCGTGGCAATTCTCGCCAGCGAGAAAGAGCGAGCTGTTACTTTTCCTGAGAATGTTTAGACGAAGCAAATTTTTTCTGTGCTTTCGATAATCGCAATCATGAAGCCGAGAACTTCTCCTCGTCGAAATGAGTTGTAACTACTGCGTACTGTTTCTCCCTATCCCGAAGGACAAAATGTGTAAGTGTATGTATTATTAAATATGTAACTATTACCTGGTAATAATCATAGTTGAAAACACCAGGCTCCACATAAATCCCATACGTTTCATTACCACTGTACACCTTAATACCGGTTTGCATTTGGGGCGTACCCATTGAAGCTGCCTGCATTTGAGGCCAGGTGTATTGGTACGGCGGCATTTGGGACCAAGGGTTTGGGGCCATCTGCCTCTGCAATTGTTCTGCTACTTCCATCGGTGAGGGCGATGAAGGTATATGGATCTGGACTGCCTGACCCAGTTTTGGAGTAGGCATCAATTGTTGACCGCCTTGTACTACAGGTTTTAGACCAAAGCCTAAATGCCCTTCTAAAGGATTTCTGAAAAGAACACTCAAAGTATTTCCAACGAGGGGCATCCATGACGATTTCTCATTTGCTTTCTCCCTCTTCTCACCGCTGAAGGTTATCAATTTTCTATCTGGTTCAGGGGATTGGTACGTTTTGTTATATATAATGCTAGCACTGTCGAATATATAATGACTTTTCTTTGTAGGATCTTTATCATTGTGTGTGGAGATGGCTATATCACCAGTATTAGTAGGCGAATCCACATTGACGTGTTCTGGTAAGAAAGCACCATCATTGTATTCGATCTCTTTATCTCTAAGATCTGGCGTTATATCGTAAGACATAATATCCGTTAAAATATTAGAGTAGGTTTTCTCGCTTTTTGTTTTACTTGTTAATTTAGGCGTTCCAAATACAGACTTCTCAAACACAGCTGAATCAAATTTTTTTTGTCCGTACATTGATCTATCGAATATGGATTGTTCAAATTTTGTGCTTGCTGCTTTTTGCTCTACATTTTCATCATGCTCTTGGTCTTGTAACTGTTCTGGGTATTCAAGATATAAAGGACGCTCCGGTTGCGGCTCCGGTTCTGGATCTTCGAACATAGTGTCTTTCTTCCCAAAGTTATCTTCATAGTTGGCGGCTTTAACGCCAGCTGGCATGAATAGATGCAACTCTCCAGAGCCGTTCTTATGGAGTCCAAGTTTGTTGTCGTATGTTTCTTGCGTCCAATCGTCCGTTGTCATTGATTTAATCTGAAACTCCTGAACAATTAATATTACATTACAATATAAACAATAGTAAGTAACAATAACATGTAACAAATACAATAAATATTGTATTCGCTTTTTCTGTCTTAAAAGCGATTTGAATAGTCTGCATACTAAATGCTTAAAGTTTGATTCAATTGTGTGAGTACTTATGCTCTTGTATGTACATACTATATGTTTTATATACAAATAAAAATGATTCTATTCTATTAAACAAAAATAGTGCCCGAAATACGACAATAGACTCACCCCCTATTACATTGGACCTAATACAATGGTGAAACATGGGTGTTAATTCACCTCTACCTAACCACCCGGGTATAGAGGCGTGATTATATGTATTGTATGTATGTTTATGTGTTACCTTCTCCACGGCGTCGTTAATCTTCTGATTTCCAAATTGAATTCTGAACCCTTCAGCCTTGGTAGGCTTGGTATACTCCGGTCTTAGTGCTGGTTTATCTGCAAAACATTATGGGGTTCCAGCCAACATAATAAAAATCTGCACGAAATTTATTTTATTTATTTATTTATTTAGGCACATCAACAGTGCATACAGAAACATTCTTATGAGTAACATTGGCAAGACACTTTTAGGCATGTGCTACACCAATTATAGACATGACCAGCGCTGCGTACCTATACTAATGATGTACGCAGCATTCATGTCTGCGCGATGATTGAATGTTGCTGTATTATTAGTAATATTATTGTATTGCTGTATTATTTCACATTGTGCAGATAACTCAAATAAAACTTTTTTCTTCCTTTCTTTCTTTCTTTCTTTCTTACATGCACAGCTTTATGCGATTGTCACACAAATATTGGGCCGGCATTCAGTTAGACTAACTGTGGTGCGGCTTAACTTCGATATTTTCCGTGAAGCGACTGCCACCTGACTCCAAGCGAAATGATTTAACGATATCGAAGTTCTGTAGTTAGACTAGTTGGTCTTTTTAGGGCTCCAACGCAGTGGCGTAGCTAGGTGACCAAGGGCCCCGGTGCAAAAAGAAACAGGGGGCCCCCCTATTTTCTTTGGTTCCGAAAATTCCTTCGGGCGTCGCACGTCGCCTTACCGAAGTAAACGATGAGGTAGGCATATCCCCTACCGGTCGCTTACGTGCTGTTGGAGATCAAATCCGTCCTCTCTCCCTCTTTTTCGTGTGGAAATCCCCTCAGATCCCACGCCCGTCGTCGGCCATCGGAGGTAGTTATGTCGGACTCGGACCGCTTAATACCACACGCCGTCTCGGATCCAGAGCTGCCGGGGTGTAAGGTTACCGACAGCATATCACTGGCACCCCGGCTGATTCTGGGCCATCTACGGTTTTAAAAGGGCCTCCTCGGGTGTGAGAAGCACGATGTCCCCATAGAACTCTGAAAAGAGGGACGAACATCGAACCGCGGCGCCAGTGGGGGTGAAAGGGTGACAGGCGGCCGCACACGTAACCCCCACGCCTGCACTCGGTAACCGGTCCGCTCCTTGCCTGCTCATCATTGTGGGACGTGTGAAAAGTCTCCGACCAGTCCTCAACAGATCCGCGCGAGAGAGGAGCGCTGCCGTCTCCGTTACCCAGGGTGCACCGCGTGGTGACTGCGGGCCCCGCACCCCAATCCTCCTTCCCTTGTAGAGAGGTGCGCGGAAACAATCTACATATATACATCTAGCTTGTTTCCGCGCGTACATACGTTCCATTTATTTTCTTGTGCCTATAAAATACTTAGCGTTAAACTCTACAGATCCCACAGCCGATCACATAGGCGATAATTTGGTCGACCACACGGACCAGGCTAAGTACCTGGGATCTGTACTTCATGTGACTGGTGTAATCGACTACAACGTCAAGGCACGCATTGCTGCCGCGTGGGCCAAGTGGCGAGAAATGACTATTAATTTATTAATGATTAAAGCAAATCACAACGCACATTACACAATACACAATTAGGGGAAGGTCAGTAGGCCACGGAGGTCATGGAGATGAAAATGCTATGCGGCGTTACGCGTAAAGATCGCGTGACAAACTCTCGCATCTGCAGCAGCCTTCATGTCCGATGTCCGTGATATGGTGGATAAAATGCAAGAGAGCCGCCTTCGCTGGTGCGGCCACGTCTTGCGGCAACCGCCAGGCTACGTGGCTAACAAATGCCTGGCAACGGCGCCCCCGCCGGGTCCAGGTAAAAGGGGTAGGCCCAACAAGTCTTGACTTGATGTCGTGGAGGGTGATATGCGTACGAATTTTTCTCACTTTCATGGACGCCCAAGATCGTGAGAAGTGGAGGAGGAAGAGCCGGAAGGCGAACCCTGAGCTCCGAGGTCATCTTGGCCACGGATGCAATTAGGAAAATGCGTATATATGCAGATGATGATGATTTCGTGTTTATGTCGAATCGACATAAACATTCGGTGAAGGTGTTTAGGCCGGAATCGAACCAACTAAAACTGCATGCAGTCTCGGGTCTCAAGCGCCGGAGTGTAAGCGGGACCAATAAGAAAATTCCATTGCACCTCGAAACACCCTGGGCCATATACGACTTTGAGATGCCCCCCTCAAATATGGGAACCACAATATCTCCATCTGGCCCAGAACTATCCCACCCCCTTACTTGCTTTCCACTGCGACAGTTGCTAATCAGAGTTACACGTGGAAAGTTCATAGTTGGCCTTAAGCCGCAGCGTCTATGCCGTCTTGAGACAGGCTGCTGCTGTCTCCATTACAAATAGTCTTCAATAGAAGACCAGCGATTATCCAGCAAAAAAAAAAATGGTACTGGAACTCGTATTACTATTATAATATTACTAGTTACGATCAATTTACTATAAGTAAAATATTTTATTATGACTGCTAGAATAATATCACTCTTTAGTCTCTAGACATTAAGCTTGGGGGCCTCCTGAGGGCAGTAAGGGCTCAGGGGGCCTCCAAGCTAGCTGCAAATGTGATGGCGAATCTTTTAACGAGACAATACTGCACAAAATTCCCAACAAATGCACTGATTAGAGTTGTGCTACAACCCATTTTCGTATTCCAAAATTAAGACTTTTTGGTAGGTAGTTCAATATGAGATTTACTAGTTCAGGCTCGGGCTTGGGGGGCCCCCTGAGCCTGGGGGCCCTGGTGCACCGCACCACCTTGCCCACCCATAGCTACGCACTCCAACGACCCGTAGTGCCATAGATGTTCGTATGGCAACCGAGACCGACGACTTAAGGCTCATTTAGACGACAGAGTTTCTCGCACTAGCAGTAGCAATAAATCACCATACCATTATCGTATGAACGCGTTTAGACACAGACAAACAAAGTTCTCGCCCACTATTATATGATACGAGATTCGCAAGTGATATATTGCCTATGTCAAATTACGATAATTGCTTGAAAATTCTGTTTAACGGAGACTACCGAATGTAAAATGTGAGGCAATTCTCGCCAGGCGTGGATGAGCGAGAATTAATGTTTAGACGAAGTAACTCTTTTCTGTTCTTTCGATAATCGAAGCGAGAAACTCTCTCCGTCTAAATGATGCCTAAACGTGCTCTCCGAGGCACATAAATATTGTTATTAAGGTAATATTTTGTGTTTTAATCCACGACCAGTCCCTTATAGTGGGAATGCTAAAAATTAAAGTCTAAGGCTGCCTTTCTATCAGAGATGTGCTATGCTATACGTTACTTAGCGATGCGTTTGATATCCACCAATCATATTCATTGGTCACATAGCATAGCACTGTTGGGAACGTATTCAGCCAAAAGTTATGTTTATTTATGTAGAAACATGCGAGCTATGGATAAGTGCTGTGAATGCTATCCACAGATGGTGCAGAATATAATACAGTAGAACCGACGATTATAGCACAGCTTAAGGTGCGCATCTTTATAGTATATTTTATTTGCTACGCTACATTTCATAGCTTAACTTTTACATCCTTGTAGCATAGCTCTGCATAGCACATCCCTGGTGGAAAGCTCAGGGGAGAGTTTCTCGCACGTTTCGGTTCGAGAAATCGTACGCGACTAGCACTATCGTCCTACCATTATCGTATGAAAACGTTTACACACAGGCAAACACTAAATTCTCGCCTACGATTAATATCATACGAGATTCGCAAGTGACATTATCGCCTTATGTCAAGATACGATTATCGCTTTAAAATTCTATTTTGACGGACATTATCAATTTTCAGTTGCGAGGCAATTCTCGCCAGCACACAGTGTGTCGCCCCATATACAAAAATATAATAATGCATTATTTTTTACACATGTGTAGGGTATGGTATATCATTAGACAGAATTCAGACTACGTAATCGCAACACCAAATCAAACAATTTTTAAGATAGGTGTTCAAAATATTATTTCAAAGTGCCCACTTTGTTATCATTTACTAGACATCAAAATAAATTCGCTGTTGAATGTGGCTTACTGTGCATTCTTGTGTTTATATATAACGAGTATCGCATTTTATTAACAATATTTATCTATTGCTCAGTGCTTTGACCTAGTTATTTGTTAAAAAATCTGTTACCATGGGTGAGTATAAATGATTAATAAATATAGGCTAAAAAAAAAGGATTTGTAACTTTATCGAAGGTTTAAAAAAAAACACCTCATTATACCTTTCTAAATTTTTTATAGTGTATGAATACTATTGTACATTTATATATTACATTAGTTGTATTTGCCGATTCTTGCCGAAATAATAGTTATAATTTTTTTTAGCGAGTACCTACGTCGAAAGTGACTTAAATCTTGTTTTGAAATCACTGAAAATGTCGCCAAAAATTAAAAAGTAGACGTGATTATCAATCATATACAAAATGTTTATGGTTTGCATGCCATCCCCGATCATATATAAACCAATCTACTAAAATCTGCCCAATTTATTTTATTGAAAATCAGCAAAAAGTGGACTGAAAGTCACTGAACAAAGAACACTTTTTTAAGCAAATATAGTGATTGGTTGGAGACTGAAGTGAATTTGGAAG
Source organism: Eilema depressum (assembly GCA_914767945.1). Taxonomy (NCBI): domain Eukaryota; kingdom Metazoa; phylum Arthropoda; class Insecta; order Lepidoptera; family Erebidae; genus Eilema; species Eilema depressum. Next base: position 944,756 of record OU612040.1, read on the forward strand.
ATTCAGTTTTTCAATATATCTTGGAACCAAAACCTTCGACAAGCGGTAACATGTCGGCAAAGAGGAAGACCTGAGAAAGATTTTTCAGAGTTAGGTACGCACTCCGTCTAAGAAACGCAGAGTAGAGTAGATGATCTTCTGAAATAGAACCAGAGTGTTGAGTTAGAATTAGAAACACTACAAGCATTAGCTTTGATTCAGATTTAGGATTCAGTGTCAAAAAGTACCTATAGCTATAGGTACCTATATCTGATCCGGGTATTGCTAAATATCGGAAAATAACATCCAATTTTAGTAAATATATCGAGGAATACATCGAAACTAAAGAAAATCACGATATTTTGCTGTCAGGTAGTTCATCGAACGAAGAAACTTCTTTATCAGATAGCGAATGACTACTTTTTTTATTGTTTTGATTATTTATTGTTTTTTTTTATTTTTTATTTTTTTTTGGTATGACTTTTTTTTTCTTAGTTTGTAACTGGGAAGAGGGAAATGGTTATAGAAAACACTTTTATAGTTTACAAATTATAATATACCGTTACAAGGAACTTATGATTTTTAATGATTTTCCAATACATTCGTTACACTGTGCAGCAGCGTGGCGACAATTGTTTTTGCGAATGTTTAGACGAAGCAATTCTTTTATGTCCTTTCGATAATCGTATCTTGCAGGCGAGAAACTCTCCTCGAAAAATGATCCTTAAATAAGAGGAGTTACTCACACAACTCCGCCGGCGACGGGGTCTTTTCACTTGTCATCTCAGTGGTCATCACGTCAGAGGTCATCAACTCAGTAGTCATCCTCTCAGTGGTCATTCTCTGAGTGGTCATTCTCTCAGTGGTCATTTTAGTCGTCATTTCGGTCGTCGTACGCGTCTGAGCAGTGGTCTTTTTGTTAATAGACATTTTGTCTACTGACATTGAGGTCTTAACACCTGAAAAAAAAATTTGAACTAGGTGAGTAGTTTTGACTTGCCATAGGAGTCTGCGAAGTCAGAATGCCACTCGCCTGGATTAGCCGTGGTGGTTCTCGATGACGAAGAAAAGGGCCACCTCCATCTCTTCTCGCGGTTGTCGTACAAGGGGACTGAGGGAATGGCTGACAGTAATTAAACAGGCCCGCGAGGTGGCACTAGACTCGACGTGGCACCGAAAATTATAATCGGCGAAATGTTTGTGTTATTACACCTCTGCCTACCTTTTCGGGGATTTACAGGAATATATGTAAAAGAATAACATTCAGTGCTAAAATAATGGTTTGGTTTTTTTCTGGTCATTCATATGGCCAGGCCAGGTGAAAATATTCAAAAGTGAAGCGTGTGGAAAAAAAAATACTTGCAAAGAACATCCATGGGAATTTTGTATAAAATTCTCTCAAATTTTAGATACTGAATTTCAGATACATACAGTTTTAGATAATGCATTATGTATAAATTATTTATTAGAGTATCAACTTAAGCATCTCTACCACACGGCTCCCGTTGGCGGAGCAAGCCGGCAATAATCTTGATATGGGGACCCCCGCCACTGCTAGGGGGCGCCTTACCTACTAGCCTTTATCTAGTACTAGCTGACCCGGCGAACTTCGTACCGCCATATTCCCACCCGCGTGGTATCTGATCCCGTTCCCGCTGCATATCTCTAAATTTATCAGTGTTTCTCTACAATATTATGCATGTATTATACATATTAACCTTCCTCTTGAATCATTCTCTATTAAAAAAAACCGCTTCAAAATCCGTTGCGTAGTTTTGAAGATTTAAGCATACATAGGGACAGACAGACAGCGACAGCGACTTTGTTTTTTAATATGTAGTGAAGTGGGACGCCCCCTAGTCATATGTGAATAAATGTATAAGTATTTTACTCACTTGTCGATGTCTTATTCTTTTTTGAAGGCGTATTCATTCGCTTAATGTTCAATTTATCTTGAATAACTGTAATATAAATAAATAACATAATAAATGGTAAATAGCGCCGCTTGCAGCCAAACTAAGGCACTATTTAGACGCGGAGAGTTTCTTGCCCGCATGATACGATTATCGAAAGGACAGGAAAAACTTGCTTCGTATAAACATTCGCAGAAACCATTGCCGCTAGCTCGTCCACGCTGGCGAGAATTGCCTCGCTATTGAATATTGATAGTGTCCGTCAAACAGATTTTTTAAGTAATAATTGTATGTGAAACATAGGCGATAATGTCACTTGCGAAACTCGTATGATATAATCGTAAGCGAGAATTTAGTATTCCTATATAGACCTCGGATTGCCAAGAGCTTCAGTAAGCTCTTTACTAAATCGAATATCAAAAGCGGCATTGATAGGATCTTACCAAATTTGGATAGGTAGGGGGGAGGGGAACACTACTGACGGTGGAGGTGAGCGCTGATGCATCACAAGGTGGCCACCCTAAACCTACATCTGGGTCGCAAGTCCCAGTCGCCGTCACGGTGTTCCTCTCTCTGTATCACGCTATGGACCCGGCGACCGCACGGTGAATCCATGGAGTGCTGAGAATCGGATCTCTGTGTGTTTGACTTTGATACGATAAAGGTATGACGATAATTGCTAGCGATAGTCGCGTACGATTCTCTAACCAAAACGTGCGAGAAACTCTACCCGTCTAAATGAAGCCTTAGGATGTATTTTTAAAAACCCCACAAATTTTCAGCTCTATGCTAATTTTGCAAGCTAAAATCTTTATTTTCTCTGGATTATACTCATAATTGGATATTATTTATCCACATTCTAGAAAATTAGGTTCTAAGTAGAATGTAGATAAATATGGGTAGAGGATTGGCAGAGGTCGCTCTCAGCGATTGGATTGGAACGCACAGGGCCAATTCTGGTGAAAAAATCGACAATATCGTTTTTGACATTTGAAAGATTAACATTAGATAGAGACTGAATTCTGAAAACATTTTTATCACAAGAATTACTTAGTTTTGAAATTTATTAAAACCTAACATACCTAATGATTTTCAAAATAATTAGTGTGAATATTTTATCTATCTAAATTGAAAGATGTAGTTGATAATTACATATTTTTGGACTAAATCCGAAGAACCCTTTCTTCATCCTCTGTCCCGCAGCTTCTTCCAAGTTCATACTCTCTTTTTCATTACCTGGATCGGCGTACGCTGGAGTGGCGACTAGAAACAAAGGAACACAAATTAGCCAGGTAATTGGACACTTAGGCCGTTCTTTAAACCGGCATGGAATCACCTGGAGTCATCTTCATCTCTCCCGCTGTTAAGCTAAAGGCAAAGTTTCAGGAAATATGGTCACCATTATGCGTCGTTTAGATGAGTTTCTCGCCCGCAAGATGATTATCGAAATGATGAAAAAAGTTGCTTCATCTAACTAAACATTCGCAGAAACAATAGTCAGTCGCTCGTCCACGCCTGGCGAGAATTGCCTCGCAATTGAATATTGATAGTGTCCGTACAAACATAATTTTCAAACAATAATCGTATTTTGAAATAGGCTATGTCACTTGCGAAACTCGTATTCAGATATAATCGTAGGCGAGAATTTAGTGTTGCGTGTACCTTTTTACTTAAACACCTGTGCGATACGATAATAGAATGACGATTATTGCTAGTGAAAGTCGCGTACGATTTTTCGATCGATCGAAACGTGCGAGAAATTCTTCCTGTCTAAATGCTGTTCTTTAAACACTGGCGATTTAACGATCAGTTATCGAGTCACCTTCGCCTCGCCAGATGATACGCGAAGGCAAGTCTCATTAAAGAGAATGGCAATGGTGGCCCTCAGCTTCACGGCCTCATCAGATGCTATTTCAAGGCCTACTGAAAGGACCCGGGACTGTAGGAAGAGGGAAATACGTGTCCTGGTAAGGAATTCCAGGACTTAATTGTGCAGCAAAGGAAGGAGTTGCCGAACCGCTTGGTTCTTGATGGATTCTGCACCGTATGTGGGTGTCATCTAAGTCCTGCACGTGTTGTCCTGTGTAGGAAATGATCACAAGATGCTTTTAGATGGTAAACACTTACCATTTCTAACATATCTGTACCGAGACTCGATTGTGATCCACTTTCTTTTCGCATGATGATTCCTTTTCCTCAATTTCTTTTCTCCCTCAACTTTTCTTGAAGCTTCAAAAGATAATTTTAGTATTTTAATACATATAACTTTTTTTTTAAATCACCCTGGTGGGAGATAAGCACACGGCCCACCTAATCGAAAGTTACACAAGGGGAGTTACACTAGTGCTGCCGATCCTGTAAAGAACAGAAGTTTCTGTACCGTCAGTGCAGAAAACAAGCAGGATATAAACCTTGGTCTTCCCACTGAAATCACAATAACTCTCCAAGTGAGTTCTGACTACCGGGAACCGCCGGGAACACAACACGAGGCAGAGGTACTCCCCCAGTCGGACTGCTCAATTGGGATGGAAATCCGTCCAGTTCTACCTCATTCAAACTTCCATCTCCCAACCCAACTCCGAAAGGAAAGCCTGTGCAGAGTCTCGTCCGTAGTGAATGGGATTAGCAGCAAGTGAGCTCATCTAGGGCCCCGAAGATCTGGGGGCCCCGTTCACTCATCGGCTAGATTGTGCTCCCAATCGCGTAAACAAAGAATGCAACTCACTCACTATTAGTTTTGTTGGTTTTGGTGTTCGTACTCTCGGTAGATGTCTCCGTACTGCTGGCCGTGATTGGCTCTGTAGTGAAGTCACGATACTCCTGCTGATCTAAGAACAAAAAAGTTACAATCTGTAGAATAGTACGATCAAAATGACAATGAACATGACTGATAAATCAAAGAAAGCTTTAGTCAAAAACCTTGCAACTTTATCGAAATTTTAAGTAAGCTGTGTATGGAAAAATATTGAATATCACTCATTGAAACAAAAACTTTTTTCAACGGATTCTATCGCGATTATTTGTTTAGTTTTTAGTTTAGTTAATAGAGAAGATGGTTGGAGCGTACCACCAGCCTGGGAACTAGGTAAATAACCAATAAACTACGATGGAATCCGTTAAAAAGTGGTTTTATTTCAAAAATATTATAAGTACTCAAAGACACTTTGTCTTAAACCGTAGAACAGAAATCGATTCATTTCTGTAATTGTTATTTACTTACTTAATCCTTGATCGCTTGGAGCTAGTTTGGCCATTGACTCAAAGATAGAGGCCAAATTGGGACTTAATGCTAACGGAATAAATAAAAAACCTGTGAAAATACTAATACTTACTTATGTTTTGCGTTCCCATATTCTGCTGCGATTTATCCGGATTCTTGAAGTATATATCATATTTATAATGATGGCTAGTTATTTGCATTCTCTTCGGGTTCATCACAGCTGGATTCCTTTGCAGTTTGTCGAGATAGTAATATAGAAACGGGCGTTTGGCAGTTGATCTATAGACCGGATCCTCTAACTGCACATCCGTGTATGATGTCTCTTTAAATGCATCTGTAGTATCCTGTAGTAATTCTAAATTATCTAAATTTGATTTTAAATTAGTAGTTCCGCGATAATTAAGTCTACTTTCCTTTTCAAATTCAGAGTCTTCTTCCGAATTTAGATTATTTTGGTGTGATCTCTCAGTTTCAGAAGGATTATCATTCTCGTTCGCTTTCGTTACATCGTCAAAATTTATTATAGTTATATCCACGTCTTTATTACGTGGATTTTCACTTGTAAATATGATTGATCCACTTAATTCCAATGGTACATCTGACATGGATTCGTCTGGTTCTGGTTGTAAGGTAGACACTAACGAAGTACTTTTGCTAGTTGCCGCAAAAGGTGTCGGATTAATTTCAGGGTAAGTTTCTGTAGTAATTACAGGCGTAGTTTCCAAGCCAAAAAATGATTTTGTGTCTGATTTATCAAGTTTATCCTCAGATGGTAGGATACCATCCGATTTGGGTTTATCCTTAGGTGCTACCTTAGGTTCTTGTAGATGTTCTAATTTCGCTTGCAATTCAGGAGAAAATTTTTCCTCTGTTGGGTCCTCTTTTGATTTCGTCGAGGTTTCTATATCATAAACCCTTTGTCTGAACAGCTTTAATTTTTTGATTCTCTTGAGTTTATTAGAAGTTTGTGCAGGTATATCGGTATGACTACGGCTGACTAAACTTTTAGGCAATGGTTTTACAGTTAGTGTGATATTCTTCCTCTTCGCTTTGGAAGATTTACCTTTAAATTTATTTGAATTCGCAGGCTTATGTCTCATTTTATTTATTTGTGTAGTATATTTTGAGAAGAAATTCGACATTTTCATGCTTGCTGAGTGTTTAAGACTTGGTAATGCAGCAGTCTTTTTGTAAGTCATTGTTTGAGAGTTAGATGGTGTACTCCATGAATGAAACAGCCTAGTTTGACCGTATAGTGGCGATATAACAGACTCTACGTCCATTCCCTGCTCCTTGAGGAACTTGTTGAAATCTGATGGTTTCATTGGCAAGGGTGTTGAATAATACATTATCGGTCTTTTACTGGTCTTTGCAATAACATTGGCCTGAAATAAACGTTTTTTTGAAAATCTGGTTACTTGGATAAGCTTTAACCTGTAAATAGTGGAAGGATAGCAGGAGTACCTACAGAGTGCTACCAACAACGTTGATAATAATAACCTGGTAAAAATGGACGAGGTTCTAGCGGAATTTTTCCTCACAGGGTTGGGAGACTAGACGACAGGACTCTTATTAAATATAACTTGAAGAGTTAGATGCAAATTTTGAATCATGTCTGATGTGTATAAAATATAAATGTAAAAACAATTTTCTTACATTTGGTTTACGACTCATTTGCGAGACTTTTGATTTACTGAATTTGTCCGACTGGGTTGGGTTCTGCGAGTTCCTTGCTGTAAAATAAATAAGACAAGGTCTTAGTAAGTTACAATAGATACAAGTAGCATGTCTTAACACCATTGAGATAGCTACTAAACAAGCCGTTATTTTTTATGTAGCTCATATCAATATGACTTCTCCTCGCCTGATGCTAAGCTGAAAGCAAAGTCTCAGGAAAAGAGTCACCATTACAGACACCAACAACTTCCTCAGCCTCAGCTTGACGTCCTCATCAGATGTTTTTCCCTGCTTAAAGACCCGGGACTGTAGGAAGAAGGAAACAAGTGCTGGTAAAGGTAGTTATGGCGTAATAGGCTACTTTTTATTATGGGTTGCAGTAACGGGATGAGAATTCCACGCGGGCGGAGCCCGGAGTACTACAGAGTATATTAACAAACATACTTACACAACTTCTTCACATCGATTCCGTTGGTGACAGTTTCAACTTCATCATCGTAAGACAGTAGCGTTGTATCCACCATCAGTGCTGGCGTTTCCTTGGCATTGAATTCCTTTCTTTGGTCTGAAAATTGAACGAAATAAGCATAGGATGGTTTTGGTGCTTTGCCACCCACTTTTAGTCTTTGGTGTATTTAAAAATCTACTTTTGTCCGAACTAGGATCACCTGGGTCTCAGTTGGAAGCTTGAAATTCGACGGAACTTCGGGGCATCGGTGGGCTATCACTTAGGGGTATATGAATAGTTTAAGATCTATTCGAACCTACCAATTAAAATAATTTCGTTTGGAGATATACTTAGCACAACAATTAATAGGTAACTACTCGTTCGATATAACATAACAATGCAAGTTTTCATCTATAGTATTTTACAGGAACAGTATTTTACGGGACAGAACCGCGGGCAACAGCTATTTTATAGATAGATTACATACCATTGAATTTGTCAATCTTTTCCAAAGATTTAGGTTCACCAGTTCTTACAGATTCTAATTTTTTGCCAGCGTTTGCAGATTTTCCAGCTTTTTTCAATTTACCATTCTTTGCTGCTAGTTTTTTAGATTTGTCTTTAGTTTGGACAAGGTTATCGTATTCTGTCGACAGCCTCATTGCTCGTAAGCCTTCGATCTTAGGTGACTTTGAGAGAGGTGGGCCTATATAGAATTTCCGCGCAATCTTGGATAAACAAGCTTCAGGAGTCGGCTTTGTTGGAGGGGTTTCCGCAGACCAGCTTATAGGACTCTGAATAGTCCAGGTTACTTTGCCAACTTTATTATCGCAAGTCCAAGATATATGCTTTTCTGGAGAAATTACATTGATTGGTTCTTCAGGTGGTGGATTAAATGTCATATGTTTATCGCAACTACATGGAATTGGCGGGTCTGGAAGCGGTGAATCAGCCCAAGCAATAGGACATCCAACAGTACAGTTTAAAGAAAACTTCCCTCCAGTGAAGCAAATAGGTGCTTTTATAGTGCTAGCCTCAAATTTCGTATAATTTTCTAACAATAAAGGAAACTCCATTGTGGGTGGATTTTTCAAACTATCCGTAACCATCAGATTCGGTCTATTGTATTGGAAATATTCTTGCTCACCTTTGATAAGTACATTTTTACCTTTCACTAGAGCTTTATCGTTCATAGCCACGTGTCTAACGACATCTTCAAAATTATGATCCTCGATATTCTTGTCCGGTTGAGACTGTGGACGATGCGGTCTCTTGTTAAGAGACTTGCCAAAAGATAAATCCAACTCCTTTAATTCGTTCATCATAGTCAACATATTTGGGGTGGTATATTCTGTGGCTCCAAAGTCTTTTTCAACGTTTTTGACAATATCTTTCCATTTTGCATGAGGGACTTTATCCATGTTAAGGATATCGTTATTCCACAACAGTAAATCATTAAAATAGTCTACATTCTTTGAGTTGTCTTCGCTTTGTCTCTTTGTAGAACCAGAGATATCGTCAACTTTGTTCAGTGATTCTTGAAGGTAGTCATTAGCCATTTGGTAATCGCGTGTGTTTGCGAATTCATCACCTGCAAATAAGTTATCCATAGGTCATCAAAGTAAAACACATTTTGTGAAATATCTGACACTCACTAGACTAGAAATAGGAACAACAACGTAAGTCTGCCTTTCCACCGAAGATGTACTATGTTACGTTGCTAAACGAATACAGTTTGAATATTTGTAGGAAGTTACATAGCATAGCACAATGGAAACAGTCACATAGCTTCAAAGCTTAGCTGCATAGTACATCTTCGGTCCTTAACCTTTAATAATTTCATTAATGTTAATCATGACTTCAGCCTGTAAACGCGATATAAAAACAATACTGAAACATGAAAGACATTACTTACTTGCATTATAATTCTGTCGAGTACCTAAATATTTAGAAAAAGGTAAAGATAGTTTAGCAATTCTTGTCAACTGGTTTTTAAATGTCAACCCTTCTATCACAGGCTTCGCTAAGGGAGTTTGGGTACCAGTCTTGATGAATAACAAAGCTTGATCCCCTTCCTGTGCTCTAGGCGGTTGATTCTTTGTCACTCCATACTGTAACTTAGCTATTTCAAGATTCAAGTCTGGTAGCGTCTCGTTGGTCACACCTGATGTTAATGCCTTCATGACTTCTGAAGGCAATGGCTTTAACGTCTTGACGTTGACTGATAGTACATCATTGTCATCATTAAAAGGAGGGTGAGTAATCTTTTTGGTTGTTTTAACCGTGGTTACTTTTTTTGAAGGATTCGGTTTACCTGAAAAGGTTATTTCATTACATAATCTTTTACTACATAATTTGACTACAGCGCATTGTTTGTTATACTGGTCTAACTATGATCTGTAACTGATGCAGACAAGACATTTATAGTTTTCGCAAACATTCTTCCTTCGGTATGTAGCAAAGTACTCGTCATTCTTTGATCAACAAAAAGAAAAATGACATTTTGGTTGAAGAGACTCAAAACGCATAAGCCTCTCTAGCTGAACATTTGGGAAATTTATATTTGTATCAGTGTATATTAGAGACTACTTACGCGTTGATTTGTGGAACTTCACCGGCTTCACAAGTAATCCACGGTTTTTCCCATCATCCAGCATCATTAGAAATGTTAAAGGTTTCCCTAAATGCGCTGTAGTCATCTCAAAAGGTGGCATCGTTTTAAAACTATCAGACATGTTATAGTTACCCAAAAAGTTATCATATTCTTTTTGTAACCCGTTTGGATCGTCCACCTTAATTGTTGTAGACAATTTGTTTGAATCGACAGCCTTGTCGACTTCAAAGTTTAGCGGAGCTAGTTTTGTCTTGAGGACTGCAGAAGGAGTACTCTTATTCTTCTTCTTTTGGTGTTTTCTCTTAGAAGGCGCGTCAGATGGTTTAAACATTTTCTTTAAGCTCTTAAATGGATTGAATCTGGGATTCCTGTTAGGGTATGACCGTTTATGTTTTTGAGCTTTCTTAGATTTAAAGTGGAATCTCTTAAGAAAATTTCTGAATTTATTTTTTTTGTAGCCTCTGGTAGTGTTAACGTGTAAATTGACCGCATGCGTTGATACTGGAACTAGATTTACGTCTACGCAACCCAATTTATTGTCGCTTTTACTTTTTCCCAGAAGAGCAACATCAGCCTGCACTTCTCTGATCGGTGTAGAAGATTTTTCTTCTAAATCTTTTTTGGCAAAGTCTTCTGCAATGCTTTCATTGGCTCTCTTGTATCTGTCTGGTAAAGGCGTGCCTGTCGCGTTAACTTGTCTAGTTGCAGTTTTCATATAATTTGACTGTCTTCTGTGTTCACTCTTAACTGCATTCAACATTTTCAAGCCATACAGCTCTGTGGCACGCAAACCCTCAATATTCTTGGTTGTTTTTTCAGACCCTTTTCCGCTATTTTCCATTTCTGCGACAACAAATTATTTATTAACAATGTTATAAGAAGACGGCCATTTTTACGTGATACAGTTTACGGCAAAGTCAAAACTACCAGAGCTACAAAGAACTACTTAGGAATGCCGAAAACTCTGCCTGATCAAAATGTGTTAATAAAGAGTTGAAATACTGTGTTAATATACACAAATTTTTGACGTCAAATTCTGTTTATCAGGAACAATACAATACCAACACGAACTTCAAGTGATTAGGTTTCATGAAGCGAAGGTTTTATGGTAACCTATCAAGATCTTTGGGGCTCAAAACAACCTAACTTGCTAGCCAGTGCATCTGCTGAATGACGGACAAGGCTCAATCGCTAGAGAATCAAGGCAATCGCTCCGGTAAACTTTTTTGAAGAAAGGACAGAGAGTAGAATTTGGGCTGAGCAATCAGTAATAACACTATAATGATGACGATGATGATTGTATGATACAACAAAGCCTAACAGAAAGACAGTAAACTTTTACATACCAGTAATAGTCTTAGTAGTACTACTTTTGAAGGTATCCAAAGACTTTGTAAGATCGTCTAAACTGACTGGTGGTGTAGATTCCTTCAATATAGATTTACTATTCGATTCACGCTGGTAGAATGGATCATTCACAATAGAACTTGGTTTAAAATTAATAGTTTCTGTAGAATGTAACCCTATATCGACTATCGGCGGTTTAAGGGCCACTATTTGAGAAGTATGAAACTTTTTAGGAGGGCCATAGTCAAGAAATATGTAGAAATGCTTTTTAAACCAAGAATCATCTGTTTTTGTTGATACTTCTTGATCCTCCATATCCGCATCCTCAAAGAATCGTCTCATCCTTTTGCTTTCAACCGTGTGTTCATGAGGGAGTTGTGGTATCTTGTCGAGTATATATTTCCCTATGTCATCAACATTGTGATGTCGATGAGCTTGATATTTAACCATAGCAGAGAAATTATCCGCCTTAGCTTTCTCTTGTTGGAATTTAAGATAATGTTTATAACCATTTACAAAATCATCATACGCTATCTTTTTGCTCAAATCATTGTAACTTTTACTCGACTTTATTTCATGTTCTCCATCATCGTCCATACCTAGGGTGGACATAGATTTTATGTATTCATAATCAGGTATTATTATTTCGTCGTTATACAGTTTCTGTACTGTTTCGTGAAGTTCAATATCGGTTAGTGTCTCAGGATTTCTTTTAGATAATCTATAACGCTCTTCTTTCTTTATATTCGGGGCAAAATTCGTGACCGCCAGTTTCATAGCGTTATCTTCTTGAACTTTGTCAAGCATTCGTTCATAGAAATTTAACATATTATAGTCATCAGCACTTTGACCTGATTCTGCGTTAAGAGTCTTATTTACAATTGGAGTACTATCATTCACAAGCGGTTCATCTTTTTCAACAACTTTCTCCACATGCGTAATGGGTGGTTTTGAAGTCGTCTTGAAATGTAAATGGGATATAGACTTTGACTTTGTGAGTTTGGAGATCTTTTCATTAATTGTGGAAGACAAAATGCGAGTCATATTATTAGTTGATATTGTTGCTGTAGTCGGCATTGAAGAAGAAGAAGTTGCTATTGTTGTTGTTGTTGTTGATGGTAATGGTGCCGGTGTTGATGCAATACCTGGTGTTGGTGTTGGTGCTGGTGCTGGCGATGGTGATGGCGCTAATGGCAATGGTAGTGGCAATAGTGTCGCACATGTAGTAGTTGTTGTTTGTGAACTTGTACTGAAAGTTTGTTTGATCTTGGGCAGTTCCTTGGCTACTTGACCCTTCATTTTATGATAAATATTTTTTATCTCTTTTTCTAACCTATCCTCGATGGTAGATATTGATATTTGCTCGGTGGTGATCGATCTTGGAAACAATTTGTGCAGTTTAGAATATCCACTTAGTTCGTTATTGAAGATATTATCAATATTCAGAGTACTAACAGCATATCTTTGACTTACGGGTGCCCGATAGTTGAAAGGGCTTACTCCGAAAGTAGCTTCTGTTACCGTGTTTGAAATTACGTTAACCATAGATGGACCACTGTCTATCACCGTTTGAATGGCTTTCATTTTGATGCCAGTAAGTAGTTCTTCAATCTCAGCCGTACCAGGGTAATCGTAGGTACCAGTCGTGGCTTGTGTTGGTGGGGTCTCAGGTTTGTGAACCCCATAAATTTTCTTCAGACGATTTATTTGTGTATTCATTTTTGCAATAGCAGTAACCATGTTTTCTGTGGTTTTGTGGTTGATTGACTTATCCATCATCGAGACCAATTCGGGCGTTAATTCTGTAGCATACATAATATAGGGTGTATAGACGAATTTAACATTATTATTACTTTTCTTATTTATAGGCATGTTGATAGCCACTGCGTCTCCTGCAGAAGAAATTTCGGGATGTAGAAATATGAAAGATCTCATATTTTTTCTTCTGCTTTCGGGATTAAAATACAGATGTTCCTGTGTACGTTTCCACCACCTATGTTTGGCGGTTTTGTCCGCCTGCCTTTTTTGCACATTATCACTAGCAGTAGTTGCTTTATTTTTACCTCTGAACTTTCGCCAGAGGCCTCCGATTTTCCTTTTGCGTGATCTATGTCTCACGCTTACAGTACTAGCATTGAATGTGATTATATCAGAGTAAACTCTAGCGGAACTTTTAGCTGATTTTGAAATATCTTGTCTTGTAACTGCATCATGCTGACTCGTGGTCGTCCCATGTATCCTGTACTTCTGGTGGATTCTGTCGCGTCTGATCCTGTGGTGCCTGTTTTCGTCTACGTCAATTATTCTGTCAGACACCTCATCTATTCCGTCGTCAGTGTCAATACTTTTAGATATAGTATGGCTATTGCTAAGTACCATCAGAAATAATAAACTGAAAACAAAAGATTTTCATTAGTGGGATCAATTATAAAATAAATTTTATATAGTCAAGAACTAATTAAATGCTGTATCATGTTTTCACTTAACACGTTCGCTGCGTTGTGAGGTCATTTTGGCTCATAGCTAACTTTTGTCTGGTGCGGGACGAAAATAGCGTACTTTCCCCTGGTGCGAGAGGGATAACTTTAAGAATATATTTTACAGGAAAGAGATGAATATACCATTATGATCACCGCTTTAATGTGAACAATCCAGCATTTTTAAATAGTCGTGACCCAATATGACCTCACCCGCACCAGAAGAAAAATATTTCATTCCAGTGCGGTGTGAGTTCAATATGACCACACACTCTCTGCACCTCACATCCGCACTGAACGATGCGCTGGCGTCATTTTGTGCGGGTAGTGTTGTAATGCAGAGCGACATCGTAGATGTCACGTCGTTTAAGTGCCTACATTTTCGATCTTTCTTGTATCGTTGAATTTTAGTAGGTATTTTATACTCGTTAGGTAACGTGGTGTTCTCGGCAAGTGTTAGAAATGCCTAAACGAAGTAGAAAAAACTAAATTATGACAGTGAGGTAGAAAACGAAGAGAAGAGCAGAATAGAAGAGAAGAAAAACCCAGCATATCGAAAAAAATGTGTTAAAAATGAACAAGATAGACTAGTAATACAGCTCTACGTCAATTTATCGATATGAATATTAACAGAAGTGTTTCCCATCACTAGCCTTTTGATATCTTCAGTGCGTTGTGTGGTCAAAAATGAACTCACAAATTGTTTCTCTTCTATAGCATAAACGAAACATGGGAGCCAAAAACGCCGGTAGTCACATATACACCATATAAAGGTCTATGTACTGCAAAAAAAAACACACAAAAATCGCTACCACCACTGAATAAAACCTATATTTAAACTGAACTTTTTATGGGTCAATATGACCACATACGCACAGTTAAAAAGTCCTCCATGAGTCTATATAACCTCACACGCACCAGATAAAAGTACACTAAAAATCCTCCCGCAGTGAACGTGCACAATAATTTTGAATGACCTTCTTGTGTTCAACAGTTAGATCATCGTCATTATCATTATCATCATCGCCGTCTGCTTGCATAATAAACATTTGTACCACAGGTAGAAATTTCACTAATCGACTAAGTCCAGAAAGCTACATTCTTATTAAAAGGAGATGAAATTTTCTTTATCAGTATCTTGCCTTAAGAGGAGACTGCACCAGTCTTGTGGTACCCAAACCAAACTTGCACAGCTGCTGATTGAACAGGCTCTGCGGCAAGCTTTTCTTTCGGAGTTGGGGCGTCAGACGGCAGTCGTTCGCCAAGATAACTAACCTATAAGGCACAGAGAAGCAAAGCAGACCCAAAGTGCAAGCTTTAAAGGCAACCGAGATTGTTGTTCGGATGAAGAAGATAGGTTTACAATGTTATTTTTTTAAGTTTAGCTGCTGCAAACACTTGACAATGTAATTTAGAGCTTTTTTGTTCTCTTTAGTGGATGTGCGAGTCACGACAGCCAAGGCACGCCAATCAACCAATCATAGATTTTTTAATGGCTTTGACCACTATTTGTTTGACCACTACCTATCTCTCCTGTTGGTAAGTGACGATGTGGCCGACAGTGAAGCACGCTAGCTTAGAATTTTATTAACCTATTCACAGTCTTGACGACACCCAAGTTATAGCTATCCGAAAACACAGATTCGGGCAAGACACTTGCCTTTCCACTCCTTTGCGGTACGCATGATCATCGAATCGTTTGGTACGTATAAGTGGAATGTCAACGATTGTATCGGTGGCGGGTCGCCGTGCGTCTGGTTATTCGATGGTGGAAGGCGCTTGAATTTTAAACCATCACGAGCTTAAAGCTAAAGACCTCACGTCATTGGTTGATTCGTTTTTGGTTGCTCCGTATAGCGTACATGCCCGAACTTCTCGACTATCGTTCATCATGAATACAGGCACTTATAGATAATAAAACTGACTTACCATAAAAAATTGGTAAATAACATTGGCTATTGATTATAAAACCCGCTGTTCGCATGATACCATTTAATATATCGATATTCTAACAAATATAATATACATAAAACAACTTTTATCACCACGATACTTTTTTGTTTCTCGTTTGTGTCAAATGCTCGTGTCAATTTTAAGTTTTCGTCGTTTTATTTATTCTTCTCCGTGGTAATAAGAAGTTTATTTGTGATAGCTCTTGTCTTTGATAACACTTATCATCATTCTTGGCCATTCCATCTCCTCTTAGGGGTGTCCTACAAGGCGACTAAGGGATAGGGCTGTTTAACATCAGACAGCCCAGACTCAGCCTTAAATACATGGCTCGAGTCAACAATAGTCAATAGTGCCTTAAGTACTACAAAAGCGTCGGTTGGTTATGAAATCGGCCTTACGATCGAGAGGTCCCGGATTCGAATCGTGGCAATTACACTACCGACGTGAACTCACTCCTAGCAGTCCTAGCACAAGCAATTTAGCTTAGTTCTAATGGTTTATGAGAATATTAGTAACTAGCGAAGCGGCTTCGCCCGCTTGGATGTCGGTTATCGCGACCAAACATAGCCTATGTCTTTTCTCAAGGTCTCATCTACCCCTATACCAAATTTCAACAAAATCGGTTCAGTGGTTTAGGCGTGAAAGCGTAAAAGACAGAAAGACAGAGTTACTTTCACATTTTTACAATATTATTATGGATTTCGGTTGCGATTATTCTTTAAAAAAAAATTTGCTCCGAGCGGGGATCGAACCCGCGCTCCCTGCATAGCAGTTGCGTTCACCATCGCTATGCCACACGCCCTATCTAAAGAAAAGAAAGAAGAAAGAAAAATATATTTATTCTGACCCGCAGCACACAATACAATACAATATTTTACAATCTACAGGTTTATCTTAAAAAGGAAACCTTGACACATAAATTGCGCACTATAATATAGACACAAACTCAATCGAGATGTTATAAACAAACAAATTAACATAAATTAATTCAGATACCGAGAACGCGTGAACATAAATACGCCAACGATATAATTATAAAAATTATAATTATTATATTCTATGATGTTAACCTTCGCGTGCTCACGTATTGGTCTGTCAGACCTATACTAACTACATTTGGTTATCTACTGCTTCTTCTTTCGTGTCAATGATCCTATTTTTCACTGCTTTAAATTATTCGAGAGTAATATTCTGCTATATTGACTGCGCTGTCAGTGGCTTTGTTGTCTTCTTTAGTGCAGGAGGTAGGTCATAGGGGACATGAAACCAAGTGCGCCATGGATAACTAACTAACTAAACAATAAACAATTTTGATGTGTCTTTTTAATAATATGTTTTATTTAAAAACTAGCTGACCCGGCGAACTTCGTACCGCCATATATTCCGCCCGCGTAGTATTATCTCTAAATTTATCAGTGTTTCTCTACAATATTATGCATGTATGATACATATAAACCTTCCTCTTGAATCACTCTATCTATTAAAAAAAACGCTTCAAAATCCGTTGCGTAGTTTTGAAGATTTAAGCATAAGTACATAGGGACGGACAGGCAGCGATAGCGACTTTGTTTTATAATATGTAGTGACTCAGTTCATTAATATTTTTCTGTTTAGAAACTCGTTTTAAAGACTAAAAACCGAAATCGAACCACTAGTTAGTCAGCCTAGTTTATTTGTTTCTTATTGTGTGTAAAATCGCTACAAGATTGTTTACCTTTACTTAGTTAAGTACCTAAACGAATGGATTATAGGTAGGGTTAACCTTCGTTTTCTTACGCATAGGTCTGTCAGACTTATTTTAATCTAGCGTCAATCCCGGTAGCGTTTAAAGCTTGCACTTTGGAGCCCAAGGTTCGCTCTCATACAGGTACCTAGTATCCTATTTTGTTCCTATTTTGTTAATTTACCTGATGGTTTTTTATATAGGACACGTCGATTTGACTTCGCCTCGCCTGATGGTAAGCTGAAGGCAAAGTCTTGGAAAAGACGGTCACCACCATTATAGACACGTACCCTTGTTATAATGGTGGCACTCAACTTGACGGCTTCATCAGATGCTTTCACGCCCCGCTTAAAGGACCCGGGACTGTAGAAGGTAAACTAAAAGTACCTTCACATGATTTGGTTTTATTATGGAAGTGATTTGGTTGATAGATCGCCGAGTTGAAAGCCTGCTGCAGAACTTCGCCCGACTTTTTATGGTTGAAAACTATTAATTCATAATGAAATATGTTGACATTTTGTGTTCTTTAGTGACGGCATAGTTTATAACTAAGTAACTTCAGTGATTTTTAATTGGGATTCAATTGGAACTGCACTAAGGGAGGGCACACATCAAAACAACATTTGCTGAGGATGGAATACATACGCGGGATCAAATGTTCATAACATCAGCAACAGCAAATTGCCAATAAAAACGCATCTTGATAAAGAGATACCAAGAAGCATTTTGTTGGGTAAATGTAGAGCTCTAAAGCAGCATTTTGCTGTTTGTGCAGTAAATGTTGCTTTGTTGTGTGGCCTCCCTCACGCGTGATGATGCAGTCAAGTCTGTGGTACACATGGACGGGCTACAGTCATAATAGTCTTCCATTCTATATCATCAGTACTTTGGGCCTCATAGACCCTACGCGTATTGTAGTGTGTTACGCTATTCATAGTGCGCATTTAAAGGTTAACCTAACAAAATATAACTGCATGACAAATCTGCCCATTTACTAAAGATTATTTCATCCTGATTCATATTATTATTATCTACACTGATAAATAATAATGATTCGTATTGTATAAGAATAAGATTAATATTCGTTTGTGTGTGTTTAGCTGCTTTGTTTGGTGATGACGTGGTGATGTTCTAATATTTTATAGTCAGTCATACATGTTGCAGACAAGTATGAATATTGGAAGCTTGTAATAATAACCTACCAGTACAGTATCTTCTGCGCTGACGGCACAGAATCTCTCTGTTCTTACAGACGGCAGCACGAGTGTGACTCCCCTGGTGATACACTTTGAACTTTGAATTTGAACTTTGAACTTTGAACCAAGTTGGTTTGCCCATAGGCCACGGTAACCACTTACCATCAGGTGGGCCGTGTGCTTGTCTGCGGCCTTAGTAGTATAAAAAAAACTGAGGCCCTCGGGTGTGGGAACCGCAGTGTCCCCATCTTGCCTCCGGATAAGAGAACGCCCATCTCGCCGCAGCCCCGGCCTGCTTCTACTAAGGTGATAGGCTGATAGGCGATTTCACCAGTCACCGCCAGGCCTGCGCTCATGGAGGACGGAGATCGTTGATGGCGGGCCAGGAGAGTCCTAAGTCTCTCCTGGGCTAGCTCCACCGCCTCGAAGGATATCGTGGCCAACAGGGTCATCAGGGGGATGACTCTGTTGGCCATCACGCGCTACACATTCCTGAGTTCCTGACCTTCACAGTAGTGGAGAACGGCAAAAAAATTTTCAAAGGGAAGGTGAAAAATCTTATGAAATGACCATAATTTTTTTGTACGGAATTAAACATCTCTACTACGGCTTCCCAGAGCAAGCCGACAGGAATAGGGTTATAGGGACCTCTCGCCCCTGCTCCTGAGTCTCCGCCGATTAGGCACCCATATAGGGCTATGGACCGCACGATCCCAACATACTTAGTTTCTTGCAGAAGACATCCAGCCCCCTCATTTTGGGCAGCTGAATGTGACGCTACTGTTCACGTTCATAGGCCACGGTAACCACTTCCAGGTATGTGCCTTGTGCTTATCTACCTCCTAGGTGCTTCTGCTCCACCATTAAGACCTGGAATTCCTTACCAGCTCACGTGTTTCCCTCTTCTTGCAGTCCTAGGTCCTTTAAGCGGGGCGTGAAAAAGCATCTGATGAGGCCGTCAAGCTGAGTGCCACCATTGTAACATGGTACAGGTTTATAATGGTGACCCTCTTTTTCGAGACTTTGCCTTTAGCTTACCAAGAGGCCAGGTGAAGTCAAATTGACATGTCCTATTTAAAAAAATAATAAGGATAACTGAAATCCATACTAGATACCTATAAAGTTGCGAATGCGTTGATAGTCAGTGATCACTTCGCCATGGCCGGCCGATTCATGGTTGTAGCCATGGTCCACCCTAGGGAAAAGCCGTAGCTACGCCAATGGATGTCTCTTCACAGTTTTAAGATCACGATTTCTTACTTTGACTACAACATCCATCTACAATCAAAACACTCGATAACATAGTGACCTCATGCTCATTATCTCAAAGTTTCTCAAGCAGTACGCTAGCCATTACTTGAATTAACGAAGTTAGCTCTAAAATCATGAAACTAATCGTGGTTCTATGTCTTGTGGCTGCCATATCTGTGCAATGTGATCATATGATAGTGGGAAATGTGTCTAACAGGGTGATATTGGCCAATCACACAATGGCTACGTATAGAGCCATACCGTTTATAAAACGTGTGAAATACTACTTCTATTCTCACCCGAATAACAAATTGATTCAGGTAAGGAAAAACTTTCTTCTTCATTCTAGCGTTAATCCCAGTCGCATTCGAAGCTTCCACCTCGGAGTCTGGGGTCCGCTTCACCAGTCTAACGGCGGATTTGGCTGGACTAAGATACCTAGTTTAGTTTTTTGAGATAGTCTATCTAGTTATATTCCAGTAGCTGTTGCTCGCGGCTCCGTTCGCGTGGATATCGGTTATCGCGACCAAAAATAGCCTATCTCCTTTCCTAAGGTTTAATCTATCTCTGTACCAAATTGCATTAAAATTGGTTCGGTAGTTTAGGTATTAAAGTGTAAGTGTGTGTTTCACCCTATTTACCCTACATCAGGCAAACTGGGACATTAATCTATTAAGGAATCGGGCACTTTGGTCCATGATAGCAGCAGTTGGGTTGCAGAAAGCTCTTCCTAATCTTGAGGCGAAAGCCCCGGCATATGATCTTGCTTTATCTTGGCATAAGGAAGGAATTGCAATTGCATCTACTACCCCTCACCCCACACCTTCCCATATACCCTGAGCCAGATCTTCGTCCGTCAATCAGTAGGTGTGCCGGCTACCCAGGTACCTGATGAAAAGTGGTTACCGTGGCCTATGGACGAGTGCAACACCAGAGGAACCACACTCGTGCTGCCGACCCCGTAATAACAGAGAGTTTCTGTGCTGTCAGCGCAGAAGACAAAGCAGGACAAGCCTTTGCTATTCCCACTGACAGCACAAAACTTCTCCAGTGAGCTCTGGCTATCCTACTCACCGTCTTCGGGAACACAACACAAGGTTATTTCCCCGCGGTATTCTGTAGGGCGGCGGTACTTCCCAAGTTGGTTTGCTCAATTTGGACGGCAATACCGTTGTGTCCTTGTAGGGAAGGTTGCCTTTGACCCCATATACTCCTTGATTACGAATATATTGTTTAACCCTCATTCTATGCTGTATGTGGGGAAACCAAAGGCTTGTCCTACATATCTTTCGCGCAGACGGCACTGAATATCTCTGTTCGTACAGAGTCGGCAGCACGAGTGTGACTCCCCTGGTGTTGCACTCGCCCGTGGCAACCACTTTATCAGGTGGGTCGTGTGCTTGTCTACGACCTAGGTAGTAAAAAAAAATTATTGTTTCTTCTCGAGAAACAGTACCTATTTACCGATATTTAAGCAAGTTTCTTAATTTTTCCAGGGAATCCAGGCCTTGGATACTCTCCACAGCAAGGCATCCATGAACATCACAGCTGGAGGCGTCGGCTACACCTACGTCAACCTGCGCATGAAGAGCGAGAGGGGCAGAGGACTGAACTACGATATAGGGATATATGTGCTGGCCAACCAATGGTGATCTGATCACACATATTGGATGTATGAGAATGTATGTAAATTAATGGAAGTTTCTAATAAAAATAGTGCGAATTTGAAATGATTATGTTTTCTTTTTTTTATACTACTTAAGACGCAGACAAGCACACGGCCCTCCTGATGGTAAGAGGTATGCAACACCAGGGGCGTCACACTCGTGCTGCCGACTCCGAAGAAACCTTCTAATGCCCTTCTTGAAGAGAACCCCATTGTAATCGCTTGGGAAAACCACCGCAGGGAATTCATTCCACAGCTTGAGTGTGCGTGGGATGAAGTTCCTTTAATGCCGCACAGTGCGCACCGTTTTCAATCAAAGTTTCATATTGCGATATTTTTCTGTAAAGCGGCTGCCACCTGACCTACTGCGAATAGGGGAACTATTCACTGAGGATATCGAAGTTCTGTAACTATCGCCCATTATTCATAGTCAAACGGAAACGGGGACTCAGCCTCGAGTTAACAATAGTGCCCGGAATACGGCAATAGGCTCACCCCTATTGCGTGAGACCTAATACAATGATTGGTGATATGTGGGTGTTAATTCGCCTCTGCCTAACCCTCCGGGGATAAAGGCGTGATTTCAAATTGCGTGTGTATGTCAAACGGATATAATCATCATAGAGACGTATTTGCCTGATTGCATCAGTGGCCAAGATGACCTTGGAGCTCAGGGTCCGCCTTCCGGCTCTTCCTCCTCCACTTCGCACGATCTTGGGCGTCCATGGAAGTGAGACAGATAAAATAGTACAGCAATGCTATTATATGTTATAACCAATTAATATCAGTGAGATAACTGATAACCTACACAAGATGACCTTAACTTCGCGGAATTTCTACAAGGATTATGTTGCTGTCTATTTAAACATCGGGGTATTATCTTGGAGTCAAAATGTGCTCTATACGCTCAGTACATGTTCCTTGGGTGTCTTTGAGGATAGCACGGAGTGCTACTGCGGTGGACGAGCTCAAATCTACCAAGTATAGATTATTTATGAAATCAAACGCGCAACCCAAGGCGACTTGGGTCCCAAATATGTGCCCTGAGGTACACCATTCACTGGTGTACCTCAGGGCACATATCTGAGACCCTGGGCTGCAAACCAAAATATAACAAAACATTAAATAAAACTACAGTTGAACTTAAGAATATTTAATTAAGAAAATAGATAAGTCTTATATCTAATTGTTTTTTATACCAACAAGGTGGTAGATAAGCACACGGCCCACTTGATAGAAAATGGTTACCGGCCTGTGGACGTGTACAACACGCTAAACATATTTTTTTGAAATGTCCAAATACGGTTTTAGTCTGTTCAGTTCCGATGAAACCACTTCATCCCACCATAAGTGAGGTTGCTATAAGAAAAAAAAGAGCACTTGGAGAATGGGTGACCAATGAATAATAAATATTCTTGCCGTGTTGTTCCCGGTGGAGTACAATAGCGCCACCCCATCTCTTCCTGTGGGTGTCGTAGAAGTTGACTAAGGGATATGGCTGTTCTCCATCCGACAGTAAACATACATCCCATATTAAAATACCCGCTTGACGGCAATAGGCTCGCCGTTACGTGGGACTGAAACTCATAGTTGATGAAATATGGGTGCTTATACACTCCTGCCTACCCCTTCAGGGATTTAAAGGTGGCTATATATGTTTAGAAGCTTCCTCAAGAACTTGAGCAGTTGGTCTTCTATCAGTCTTCAGAAGTCTTTCTCTAAATATTTACAGTATTCACTCTCAAGACCCTTGATTGCTGCATCTGTAATAAGAAAAATTATGATAGCGATACATAACATGTTACTAGCGCCATCTAGGGGAAACACGTTGAACTTATACTGAACTAATGAACCTGCATCGCGCTTTTAAAGTTCTCGTACTTATTTTTATAATTGAATGTTAATCTTGGTGGTATCACTTTACACTTTAGAGTCCGGGGTCCTTTGGGTGGGCGATTACCGTCTGACTTCCCAACCCCGATTGGTAAGATTGCGCAAAAGGTTCTTCGTCTATCAGCAGATATACAAGTTACAAGTATGGTAGGTTTGGCCCCGAAAATCTTAGTAGCATCTACCTACATACCTACATACTACACCCTATTAATAGGCTATTTGACAACATTAAAAATATACTACAAATTATAGCCATCCTATTAGAAAATAACGTTAAAAGACCTACGAGACTACAATTTACTCTCAAATATGTGTATTTTATGTGTATTTCAAATATAAAAATGTTATATTTTGTTGATTTATTGTCTATGACAAAAACGCTCGTGATTGGTTAGAGCTCTGGGTGACGTCATTGCTACAAAATATCTCCAGTTGTATGAGCTATTATTGTTTGTTTCGGTGTTATTATTTGCTTTTTCCTTGATTATCGCGAGTTTTATGGACATATTTTGTGATTAAGTTCGAAATGGATACAAATTTTGTGCGAGCCGATGATAACAGCAACTTACCTAAAATAGAGTGACGTCACAACTCACACGCATCGCCATATTAATGTGATATGTTTATACTGTAATAAGCAATCATTTAAAATGGTTTTTGAAAATTAGTCAAATAGCCTATTAGGAAAAGATACATCCGTATCACGTCTCTTTCCCATTAGGGTAGGCAAAACCACCCCTGGCCAAGGCCAAGATGTGGACAATATGGTTCCCACACTCGATATCTGGAAACCGAAGATGGCTCTGAGTCAGCGAGAGTGAATGAAATGCCTTATACCTTATATCCCGGCATATCAAGAATTGAGACGGCGTGCGGTTTTAGTCGGTTCAAGTCCAACATATCCCCCGCCACTTGGAATGGGGTACCCGTGGGTTCGCGGGGATTTCAGCACGAAAGCAAGGGTAGGCGGAACTTGCCAGTTACTACGATCGTCTCGTGTCTCGATTCTTTTAATTTCACATTTTTTTATACATGCCAAGTGGTTTGAAAATAAGTACCTGTGCCTAACAATACGTTTTGTCGTCGCAAATTGTCTATCAACGCCATCTGTTTCTCCATACGGTGAACTTGAGCTTTTAGTTGCGCTTCTAACTTAGAGATGGCGCTCTGGTGCGAAGATGACAGCGCGCGTGTCGAATCGCGGAACTCCTGAAACACAAAATATAATATTATACTAGCTGTTGACCGCGGCTACGCCCGGGTGGATGACGGTTATCGCGACCAAACATAGGCAATGTCCTTTCCCAAGGTCTAATCTATCTCTGTACCGAATTTCATTAATATCGGTTCAGTGACTTCAGTGTGGTTCAGCCGTGAAAGCGTAACAGACAGACAGAGTTACTTTCGCATTTATAATATTATGTACTAACTTTGGCGCGGATCCGTCCGCGTGGATGTCGGTTATCGCGACCAACATGGCCTATGTCCAAATTTCATCAAAATCGGTTCAGTAGTAACAGATAGACGGACAGAGTTACTTTCGCATTTAAAATATTAGTATGGAAGTATGGATATGGATAGTATGGGAGTATGGATAGTATGGGAGCATGGATTTGGATAGTATGGAAGTATGGAATTATGGATATGAATAGTACGGAAGTATGGATATGGATAGTTTGGATATGAATACAAGGTGTATTTATTTCTTTACAGGTTCAGGTACCCGCTTACCTTCTCAGCCCTCTTGACCGAGTCCAACTGCTGCGTCAGATGGTCCACGGTGTCTTGTTGAGTGGCGCACTTGGCTTCCAACGAAGTGGTCTTGGTTCGAAGCTGTTTCACCTCACAGGACAACTTGTCAGACAGACTGCGTTGTTCTATATATAGCTTCTCTTTCTCCTGGAGAGAATAGGCTGAAGTATTACTCGGAACGTATATCTTGGACCTATACACGCAGTACACGTTTCTTGGGTGTCTTTTGAGGATAGCACGGGGTGCTACTGCGGTGGACGAGCTTAGATTCTCTTCCTCCTAGCGTTAATTCCCAGTCGCATCCGAAGCTTTCACCTCGGAGTCTAGGGTCCGCTATACCAGACTTAACTGCGGATTTGGCTGGACTTCGATATTTTCCGTGAAGCGACTGCCATCTGATCTCCACAACCCCAATGGTGACATTAGGCGATATCGAAGCATAGATTATTACAAAACAATCCGCGCACCGCGGCTTCGTTTGTCACGCGATTTGGGTCCAAACGTGTCCTGAGGTAGGTATAAACGCGATGTAGTCATTCTGCGAATTAGATATACCCCGCGTAAACGGTAAGAACCTATACCGCGCTTTGGGTATGTGCATGACGCGACGGTGGGAGTATCAATCGCCCGTCAGATTTGGTCAGTCCGCCACCAACGGTCACGGTAGTAGCTCGCTCGCTACTCAAGCTCTTTCTTCCTTTTTCATTACCTCGTCCCCCGCCACACCGCGCTTACCTAGGGCGCAGTACAGCGGTCATAGGATATTTAAACAAATTTTAAAGCAATGCTAACTGTTCCTACATACATACATACAATCACGCCTTTATCCCCGGAGGATTATTCAGAGGTGAATTAACACCCACATTTCACCAATCATTGTATTAGGTCCCACGTAATAGGGGGTGAGCCTATTGCCGTATTCCGGGCACTATTGTTGACTCGAGCCATGTATCTGAGGCTGAGCCTGGACTGTAATATATCTTCTTCTTCCTCCTAGCGTTAATTCCCAGTCGCATCCGAAGCTTTTTCAGCTCGGAGTCTAGGGTCCGCTTTACCAGTCTTAACTACGGATTTTTGGCTAGACCTCAATATTTTTCGTGAAGCGATTGCCATCTGACCTCCACAACTTGACATTACATTAGGTAACATTAGGTATATCGAAGCTTTGCAGCTAGACCGTTGTTTTTGGAATTTTTAGGGCTCCAACTACCCGTAACGACTGCCATAGATGTTTTTTATGGCAACCGGGACCGACGGCTTAACGTGCTCTCCGAGGCACGACCAGACCAATGCAAATACCAATATTTCATGAACACAAATATTTGTACTGAGCGGGGATCGAACCCGCGCCTCCTGCGTAGCGGCCGCGTTCACTACCGCTACGCCACGGAGGCTGTGATATATCTATCTGATGTTAAACAGCCCTATTCCTTAGTTTAGTCGCCTTGTACGACACCGCATGGGAGGAGATGAGGTGGCTCAAATTCTACTCTGCCGGGAACCACACGGAAAGACTGTTCCTATTGATTTAAATTGGAAAAGTGAATGTCCACAACGGGATTTGAAGCCGCGACCATTCCCTTACAGAGGGAATGTTCTGTCCAACTGAGCGAGACCTGGTTTTTCGAGCCTGGGAATGACAGGTGCGGCCAGGCACCCAAAGCCCCCTCCTCTTTCCTGGATTCGAAGAGGACACCATGCTACCCACATCCGACGGGTTTATCTTCTCTTGGATGGCCTAGGATCAGCCGGGAAACGAGTAAAATACCTTAAAGGGTAACCTTACAACACCGAGACGGCGTGCGGTTTTAGTCGGTTCGAGTCCAACATAACCCTCCCCCCCCCTCCGGTGACGGGTGACCTCCATGGCAATTTGCCCACGAAAAAATTATATGCAGTGGGACTACGGTACGGGTAATTTTTTTCCCATAGTACCACTACAAGGCAGTGGGACTACGGGGAAAAGAATATCCCCGTGGTCCCACTAGTGGGTCGTACTGGCGGGACTACGGGTAACAGGGGCTATAGATTACTTCCTCCATTTCCCTTGACACTACTGCGTAACACACTGACACTACTAGTAGTGTCATGGGAGATTTCCATTTCCCGTGACACTACCAGTAGTGCCACGGGTAAAACTACATTTCCCGTGACACTACTCTTTCGCAAGTAGTGCCACTGGAAATTTTATCTCCCTTGGCACTACTAGGTTATCTATCTTCTTACCTCTAGCCTGTGCTGCAGAGCCATATACTTGGCTCTCATGTCTGCTGTGCTGGCTTTCATATTGTTGCACTTGTTGAGTAGAGTCATCCTCTCACTCTCTAACTCTGCGAGGTGAGTGAGATGGGAGTCGCACTGTGACGCCTGGGATATAAAAAAACATGTCTTAGGTATGAATCCTACTAATATTATAAATGCGAAAGTTTGTAAGTATGGTTGGATGTCTGTTACTCTTTTACTTAAAAACTACTAAATGAATTTCAATGAAATTATTATAGCTAGTACATCAGAATAACATGTGAGCTATAATATCAGCGATGAACGGGATCAGAATTCCACGCGGGCGGAGCCGCGGGCAACAACTACTCATACATAAAAGGAATAAGGAGTCGAAACAAGTAAAAAGAAATTGAATGTTATTACAATTAGTTTAAAGCGAGAAAAACCCTTTTTAGAAGACTTTTCAATTTGACGTCATGTCCCCTGCGAATCAAACACCCCCCCCCCCCCCTTCAAAACTTTGGACCGCGCCTGACTTGTACACGGATAAACTGAACCACTTAGGTGCCAGACAACCACACGGCCCACCTGATGGGAAGCGGTCACCGTGGCCTATGGACGTATGCAACACCAGGGGCGTCACACTCGCGCTGCCGACCCTGAAGAAACCTTCTAATGCCCTTCTCGAAGACCCCATATTGTAGATGAAATTTTAAAGTATGCCAACTATGGGAAAAATTTTCATATAAGTACCTAGTAATTTTGAGGTGGGAATAAAAACAGGTCTTTATGTGTTTCCTGGATGATTCTCGTTTCACAGAACTTTTTATGTCGTAATTTTGGTTGTGGTATTTTGACACACACCCTTAATATAACCCGCGCCACGTATCTTGGACCTAAATCGTAAGACATACGAGGCTCTGGCACCCGCGAATTGCTTTGTAATAGTCTGTGCTTGGTGAATTTTGAGTTCGTCTACCGCAGTAGCATCCGGTGCTATCTTCAAAACACACCCAAGAAATGTGTACTGCGCGTATAGGGCACATTTAGAGCACATTTTAAGTCCAAGATACGTGGCGCGGGTTATACTACTAATAGTTACCTAAAGAGTACAAGCACACGGCCCACCTGATGGAAAGTGGTTACCGTGGCCTATAGACGTATGCAACACGAGGGGAGTCACACTCGTGCTGCCGATCCTGAAGAATCCTTCTAATGCCCTTCTTGAAGAACCCCATATTGTCAGGGCATTTTAAAAGCAGCAATGAATTCAAGCAATAACACATTCATATCTAAAACATGGCTACAAATACCTTAAGACTTATGCAAAAGAAAATTTGTGCTACCTAGGACGTTGTAACTTTGACTATATTGAGATTAGGGAAAAATTTATCCATTTAGGATTTTACGGGAGCGCCTGCCGTCTGACTGAGCCACGAATAACAAGCCTCGGGCAGTCTTGTCTGTCAATATGCACGAGTTTGTAGGTTGCCTTGCCATAGACCCAGACAATAGTACATTTCTAAAATAAAACTACCTTTTTATCCAATGTGCTCTGAAGTTTGTCTATCTGCTCCTGCAGGAGTTTCACTTTGGATGACAGGAATTTGCACACGCTCTCCACCGTGGGTCTGTCTGCAAAAATTATTACAATAATATCAATCCCCGTTGCATCCACTACTTTCCTACACCCCCTTCTCCATATTTTGAATATTGGTTTTTGAGTTCATTTGTTACATACAAACATACACTCATTTCTCTTTATAATATTAGTAAAGATATAAAGAAGAAGTATGTTCGTCCAGTATTATGATGCTATGATTAGATTGGGGTCAAGCAAGACAGTGCTGTACAAAACATCTTAGAATATTTAATAATTATTTACCTTTTAAAAATGACTGCGGCAAGACTTTATTCTTAACATTAACCGTCACAAATGCATACAGAAAATCCTTATCTTCATTATAACTCCCATTGACACAACAAACGCACACTATCCTACTTCTGTTCCGTTCTTTACTATTCTCATCATTACTACTACTAGCATCATCGCTTCCATTTTCAATTTCTCTACTACTATGAGTTCCATTTTCAGATTTTTTGCTTCTATCAGTTCCATTTTCAAATTCTGTATCACACCTACCACTACTTGTAGGTGTATTTTTACTTATTGCACTGCTTCTATTGCTATTATTGCTTCTATTTTCAAATTTTGAATTAGGTATTCTGTTTTTTTGTGTCTTCTGCGGTGTTTGTTGTGGAGTGATAGGTGTGTGTGCATTGCAATTGTGCTTCTTTGCTGTGTGTATAGGTGATAGCGTTAGGCTGGGTGAAAATTCTGAGAATATGTCTTGTTTTTGCTGTAAGTAATATTGAATCATGCTGTGATGAATCATGTTTGAATCACTACACTACACTATTCTGTAGAATGGACATTAATAAAGCCCCACCAAGACCACCTCACCCGTAAGCAGCCTATTGATTAACGGACAAAGTTCTGGTACAGAATTTCTTTTCAGGGTTGAGGGGTAAGAAGGAAGTTTCTACTATAGAAAACAAGATAAGCCAAAACATCAATCAGTCAGAAAGAGAGAGAAGTAGAAGAGTGGACTCGGGGCTCGAAAGTTGTTAATCTTTCATGCAATGGCTGAATGGATCTGGATGAAATTTGGCACAAAGATAGATTATAGGTAATCTGAAGAAGCATATAGGTGCCTGTGGGTCAGTTCACGAAAGCGGAGCCGGGGGTACAGCTACTCTTAAAATAAAGTAAACAGTGAAAGCTGGGATGCTTTACAGCCACAAACTTTGACTACCATAATATGATCAAAATATTTTGAAAAAAATATTGTCACCAGCAAGTGCGAAGTAACTACTTTCAGATAAGATTATTAACTTATTTCAGTCATAGGTACTCATTACATCTGTGTAAAGTCTGGTGAGATAAAAATATAGAAGCATACCATCGCTTGTTCTATTTGTTTCATCAGACTTTCGGTTTTCTTCTCTAGTTGTTTATTTAGCTTTTTAAATTCATCCTCCCGAGCTAGTAAATCAAGAGAATCCATCTTATAAGAATATTACTGCTCACTGCCCAAGAAAATAAGAAAAATATCGTGAAATCAAGACAATAGCTACGTAACCAACTTCAAAATATTCAAATTGACAATTAAAGTACTCCACATTGGATGGCGATAAAAAATATTGAATACACTTTTAAATTTAGAGGGGTTATAGTCAAGTTCAATAATATTTAGTTGCTATGGTTACGGTTTACATTGATCAAGTTAGGTACTATCAGCTCAAAGCATTTACTTTTTATTGAAAAGTCCCTTGCAAACACTTAAATGCTAGAAGTGAACATGCACTGCACTTTATTTTATTTTTAAATGATTTAATAAATATAAGTAATAAGAATTAAACCTTTGATTGTATTGATGTTAGTAAGAATGTGCTGCCATCTGTGGTTGCTTGCGCGATCTTCTGAAGTACTGTTACGTGTCAAAAACAGCTGTGCAGTGACCAATCAGAAACAGTTTCACAGTATCAATATGTTTTCATTGTACGCATACACACATACACATACTTGTTGACACATTGCTTTGTTCCCCATATGATCGAATATGGACAAATCCCTGAATTAATCACGAAAAATGTATGTTATTCCTATGAAAGCCATTCAGAAATGAATGTTTCATGAAAAAAAATCTTAAAATAATGAAGGAATCATCTAAAAATCTTATCAAGGTCGTTACACTGTGAGCGAGAGATCGAAGGATAGAGTGAGAGGCAAATACAAATTAAAGTGTGCTACACAGATTCTCAATCGATTTACCAATGAGAACAGTCTTAGCCCAGCTGACATTTTAGTGTGTTTGTGCTGCGAGCGGATATCAGACGCTCGCTCTTGCGAAAACCGACTTGGTGAATAAAATCTCAAATTTGGACTGCGTTTTCGCGTCCGGACATTGATTAAACAGTGTAATAATGTATTTTAAGAGAAAAAGAAACGATCACCGGAGTGTTATATTATAGCCCAGGTGTTTACAAGTGGAGAAAAACGGAATTGTTTGCAGCTTCATAAGGTAATTCTATTTAAAATGCTGTAACATATGTTTGATAGTTTTTTTCCTGTTTTGTTTTTGATATACGCCTATCGTAATCCTGTTCTTGAGAAAGTTAAATTGACATGTAGTGGTAGGTACCTATAATCCTAATCAATTATGATGTGCTGTGCGTAACTGTATTTCAAGCGTGGAAAGTGTATTTTCAAATCGTCAGAGTTATCTGTACAGAGTGCCTTTTATTGCGTAAATAAGTTCACAAATACTAGTAAAAACATAGATATTCGTCGTATATTACACTGTACATAAGTTTTATTTAAGAAAGTTACAAAAATATCAATATTAGAATCAGCTGTTGGCTTTGTATAGCAACTAGCAAAGGCCATTTTGTTTCTTTTTTTTATATAAACAAGTCTTGGGCAGGTATGTTTCGGGCCAAGTTCCGTTAGTGATGTGCAATGTATCGATATGCGCGTGTCGATGGTTTGTGGCTTCCTTTGTTTCATGGTTAACTGCCATTACCAAAATTAGTGTAATAAAATTAGATTAGCAGGTAGGAGGTACCTAATCATTTAAATTCAGTCTGTAAATATTGAAAAACGTTATGTTCTCGAAGGATTTGAAATGTGATTTTTGTCTAAGTAACTTATTTAATGACTGGGTAATGAGTTGACAAAATGATTCAAATTCAAATTCAAATTACTTTATTGTGAAACACAGGTATAGAGATGGTCTTTTACATAATTTGATCAGCTGTGTTCAGCCATATTGGCAATTGTGACAAAATTAGTCAAGTTATATTACATTAATATTCAAATACAATTATATTTATTTACGTTATTACCATTCATGTCATATATTATTATTTATAAAATTATTTTAATATTACAACATTTTAATAAAGCCGTAGCAGTAGTACAACTAAAAACATAAAAACATAGGGCAATTTTTACTCGATGGTTTTATCTTCTAAAAATTCGTTAATGGTGTAGTAGCATTTCGTCACTAGCAGCTTGTGCATCCTGACTTTAAATATATGTATTTTCTGTATATTTCTAATATCTATAGGTATCTTATTGAAGATGAGCTGCGCTATACAAAGGTAGGACAAATGTGTCGCAATAAAATAAAAATAAACCTTTAGGAGTATTGTTTTCATGTTATATGTAAGATGGCTGGCCTCGAGTTAAGCGGTTACCCTATCTATACTACCCACCCACAGTAGGACATTCCTGGCGTATGATGCGCTTG
Source organism: Eilema depressum (assembly GCA_914767945.1). Lineage (NCBI taxonomy): Eukaryota > Metazoa > Arthropoda > Insecta > Lepidoptera > Erebidae > Eilema > Eilema depressum. The sequence goes on from OU612040.1 coordinate 977,403, forward strand.
AAGAAAGCCGGTATAAGCTACTCCTCAAACAATTAGTCTTAAAAAGTAAACAAAGGCGTATTATTTCTGTAATCTTTCTTTTTCTCGTAGCGTTCATTCCCACGGCTCTCTGTAAGTGATAATTGGACTTTGTCATTTGTAAATTAATAATTCACGGTTACATTTGTCAATATTTACAAAAAAAAAAAAAAGAATTAAATGATGAAATCCGAACGAAGCCGATACGCAATGAGATTCCTTTGTTAGCAACAGGAAACGAGTAAAATGACGAAATAAATTGCAAGTATTTAATATTGTACATCTACTGAAATTAATTTTCAAAATATGATCTAGTTTTGAGTTAACAATTATATAATATAATTATAATTACTTACGTTCTTAACAAGTTTGTAAAATTAATTGGCCATTACAACCGTAGCACGTTTACTTACCAATTTTCTAGTCATATGAACTTTGACTGACATGGCTGACATTTATGTCAGAAGCTATTAGTTACAAAGTTATGTAGATGTCGTATAAATTCTAATTTAAATAAATACTAGAATAGACTAGAATTTTTAAATAGATGACTGACGTTTTCTTATCGAAGTTTGGTTAGTTCTAGTTATCTGTGTCGTTATGCCTAATTACATAATGGTTTAGGTTTTGTGTAATTTATTAATGATTATGTTAATATCATTTAAAAAGTCAATATTGTATTTTCATTAGTCTGTTTAGAGACAACATACTTTATTATGTATCTGTAGAGATTATATGACGTATTAAGATTCATATCTTTAATTTTACTATTTACTACTTATTTACTAAATTCTGACGTAGATGAAGTAAATTCTCTCGTAGGTACGTCAAAAGCATGTGTTCATAAATTTAGGAATTGTATCTTAGGTATACGGTTAAAAAAATAACATTTTTTGTCGGTTTTTCTATTGGACTTGACTAATCTCTGAAACTGATAGACCGATTTTGACGGATTTTATAAGGTGTAACTTAGACTAGTTTTAAATTTCCAAAAATACCTAATTTAGCTTGGAAAAAGTTATCTCATCTCGTGCGAAGTCACGGGACGGACCGCTATTCAAACCATAAATTTGGAACGCAACGGGGAACAAGATGGCGTGCGGCTGCATCAAAAAATTCACTTTCACACAATGCTCGCGTGTGCATAGACAACACTGCTTCTATACTTTCTACTTTGTTCCATTGAAAAAATAAACATAACGCCTCTATGATTTCATTAGGAATTTTCCATGACACACAATTTTGTGATAAATTATAAAATGTTTTGAAATAAAGAAATATAACAATACCCTTTCTAACCATTTCCTGGACGCCATATTTGTATTTCACAAGTCCAACTAAACTGTGTTATTAGTTTATTACATTTTCTTCAATTCGGTTCTGCGGTAAAATTTGATATAGGTACAAGAATCCAGTGTAGTTGAACACAATACACATAAATAAATAAATAAAATGGCTAAAAGAATGCCCTTTGTTCATCGCAAATTTTCTAGGTGGTTAGAATTTTATCAACTGTTTTTTTGTCTATTTGATCATTCTGGTACTTTGTTGTACTATTGGCAAGTATTATATAACTTCCAGACGGCTAAATTCCTAAAAACAATATTCTACACCAATAAAATAACAATTAGTAAAAAAATCCTTAGTAAATATATCTGTCCATCTCAGATGGTCCCATTAATGGATCATCTGATGGACAGTGGTTGGTGGTGACCAGGGGAGTCACACTCATGCTGCTTACCCTAAGAGAACAGAGATTCTGTGCCGTCAGCGCAGAAGACAAGCAGGACGAACCTTTGATCTTCCTATTGACAGCACAATACTTCTCCAGTGAGCTCTGGCTACCCTACTTACCGCTGGGAACACAGCACGAGGTATTCTATCGGGCGGAGGCACTCCAGTTGGACTGCTCGATTGAAACGGAAATACTATCATGTCCTACCACCTACGATCTTCTTCAGCCCATGTAATAATTACCGAATGCCGAAAAAAATGTTTAAATAATATTTCACAGCCTATTTATTACGTAGTGTAGATTGAAAAAAAAAAACAAATACTACTTTTACTATTCGACCTACTTTAAACGATACGTAATTATCGAGAAGTCACTTCACTATTTACCGGAATACCCGTACCACTTATAATTTACAGAATCGACTAAACAACATGTTTTTTAAATGAATAATTTTAATACGGTTAGTCATTGCGAAGTAACGGATGCACCTCATAAATACTGATGTACTAACGTCCTCATTGTAAGCAAATTTATTGTTGACTTTGTGTGTAATGTAAGATACTACCGCCATTGTTCTGAAGCGGAAGTTCAAGGAACCAAAGTCATTTGGAACATTCGGATACACTCTTTGAAGTTTATTCATAATACAACAAACATGAACGCTGTACAGTTTGGAAACAATTTAAAATTTGTTAATAAAATTTTAAAAAAGCTAGCCGGCTGCCACACAGCAATTTGGGAGTGGTATAACTCCACCAATACACTTGTCTTAGGTAACAAAAATTCTGTCTATGAAACGACGACGGACATACTGACGCCCAAAGTCCCTAAAACTAAGGGTAACACTCGTAAATTGGTAACTTTATAAATAGGTACCAAGTCACTATGTTGTCAAATCAGCTAAAACATGCGTCAATGATGGTAAAGCATAACTAAATGAAAAAAAAGAAGTACCTAGTTAGTACACAGTTCCCCTAGACAAGTGGCAAGGGGCAATCCGTTGGACGGTGTATCTTCTATAATATAAAAATGAATCCCTAAATGTGTTGCTAAGCGCAAATCTCGAGAACGGCTGAATCGATTTCGCTAATTTTATTTTTTTAGAATATTCCTTAAAGTACGGGGATGGTTCTTACCATGGAGAAGGAAATGATAGCGGAGTTGTTGCAAAGGCAATCGAGTCGCGTGCTTCCATACTGTCAAAAGGACTCCTATATATAGACGTCAGTTCTGTGACGTCACCACTCAGTTCTAGTGGCACGTCGTTGCGATAGGTTGTCATTTTTGGTTAAAAGTTCAAAGATAAAAATAGTTTTGACCCGATTTAAGAATGAAGTGTGCGGTACAAGGGTGTACAAATTGTAGAGATAAGATGTTTAAATATATTGATGATATAACATTTCATCAGTAAGTCCGCTATATTTTTATTTTCATTTTAGAAAAAAAATGTCTTTATAGAACCATCTAGCGGAGAGAAGAAATAAGTAACCTTGTCTTACTTGTATAATGTTGTAACAACAATTCAATTCATTCTATAAAAAAATCACCACAATAATTTCACCGGACTTCATTAGTAATTCCGCAATTGTTATTTTATTAATTCTTACATTATATTTGGGTGAAATTGAAAATTGAAAATAGAAAAATTAAGCCATCTGTCGGTATCTGCCCAAATCATTTAGGGGGGCTAAATGATTCTGCTATAATTCTACAGATGGCCTTATTTAAAATAAATGGTGTGCATCATAGTAGTGAGACCACTATATTCACATTATTTTTAGGAAGCCAATAAAATTGTCAACATTATATTATATCATTTTAGATTTCCCAGTAACCCAGAAATAAAAAAATGCGTGGATAGGTACGTATTTTAAATAGACCTTCCAGCTGGTAGGTACCCCACAAAATATTCCAGAATCTGTTCGAGGTCCTTCAATGAAGATGACTTCTATAAAACAAAAAAGTGATTTAAAAAATTACAGCCTAAATTTGCCTTACCTAATTGTATATACGTATACCAGAAATACATAAGTGAAAATTTTACAATATAATAACATCATTTTTTTATATTTCTACATTATTTTCTTGCTTTATTAATTTCCTTTTTGAAAAAGTTAGGGATCCGTACTTAGCGCCTTCGCTGGCATAGGCGGGTGCGGGTCGCGGACGTCCGCTTCGCGTGCTTATTTCATGTTATTTCAAGAGCAGCGCTACGTGAGGCGGATACCCGTCATACGTGACGCGGGCGGCGGGGCCCGCCACGCGGGCAGCGGGGCACGCGCCGTGTGTCCGCGCGACGGAGCACGCGAGCGGATCTGTTTCAACAAAATCATCGACCGCCGCTACGTTATCCGTGTCACACGCGCCGTGCTTGTACAGTCGTTGCAATAAACTTAGAATAATCCTTAGCTGCAAACTGAAAGCTTTTTTACGGCAAATACCTTTGAAATTTTTTGGTAAACGAAACTCAAATAGAATGTTATTTTGAAGGTCAGTCTTATATTATTCATAGAACAACATAATATATCAATATAAAATGCAAAAGCAGGAACCTGCTCCCGGATGCATTGCACCACTTGTACCCCCAAGCGAGTCGCGAGCCAGCCCTGCTAATAGGTATATTGTGTAAAGTAAAACCAAAAATTCCGTGAACCAAAGGAGTTCGCCTCTTTCACTTCAGTTTTGACAAACCGTGCAAAATTGTCTTTGATTTACAATAAACTAATTATGATAGCTGTACATTCTTATACGAAAACTTGGTTACAAATTCTCCACACAACAATCTAGACGTGACATAATATGGGCTAATTGGCTGACGCCTTTGTTCACGTCGTCGTCTTTTGGCTAAGTAATATATCAATAAATGACCCATAGTTACTGTTATCGACTGTACACCGACGCTATTGAAATTATACTGGTGACAGACGCCCGTCGCGGACGTCCGCGACGGAGCAGCGGACAGGCGGGCGCCCGGCACGGGCGCCCGCGCCTGACGTCCGCGACCCGCACCCGCCTATGCCAGCGAAGGCGCTAAAACTCCAATAATGCAACCCAATCATTATGTCCTTATATTCCTTATATCAGAATTCCACGCGGACGGAGCCGCGGGCAACAGCTTGTATATATAGTGGTCAATATGTAAGTGGTCCCGCTGTCATTAAACACATAGATTATTCTAGAATTCTGTGCAGCGCTTTGTGGCGAGTGGTAAAACTACAATAGAAATTGCATGCATTATTTCTATTTGGTTTCGATATGCCACACTAGATGGCATTCTAAAAAGTGGGAGGGGCTTAGACTTAGGAGAAGAGACGCGTGGGGGACGAGGTATGGCGTCATGCCCCCCGCGTCTTCTTCTCACCCGCATTTGGCGACGCGTTTTTATTACGAGAAATTTCACTGGAACATCTCCGTTTACTAATCATATTCTGTCCTCCGTGGTTCTTACGGAGAGAAGAATTAAAAAAAAAGAATTGACTGTTAGGCGGTACGAAGTTCGCGGGGTCAGCTAGTTGTAGAATAAAATATAGGATTGACACTTATTTTGACGTTTCTGACAGTCATTAACGTATGACGTATTGTCAATTGACATTTGTCTGTATGGCAACGTTGAACTGGAATTTTCTACCTTTGCCTATTTGAACCCTCATTCAGTTTGTCAGTTTGTCCTATTTCTCTTATGCGTGCGATGAAGGTGACCTGTTAAATCGTCCAATGTTCCACTCACCGATAATCTGACTGGTTTAAGGATTACATATTATCTGCCAACTACAGTAAACTCTTAGATAAACACATTAAAACCTTTTGAAGTTGGAACGAATGATTACCTTGGCATAGTTTAAAATGTATGGAAATGACATACTCTGAGCAAATAGTACTACTTGTGCAAAGAGGGGTTTTCTCAGCTGTTACGGTAATTGGAAATAAACTAAAGTTTTCAATACTATTCTTAATGATGTTTTCTTTTGCGCAAAACTTAATTAACATACATATATACATATTATCACGCCTTTGTCCCCGGAGGGTTAGGCATAGGTGAATTAACTCAACTTCCACATTTCACTATGTATTCGGTCCCGCGTAATAGGGGGTGAGCCTATTGCCGTATTCCGGGCACTATTGTTGACTCCAGCCATGTATCCGAGGCTGAGTCTGGCTGTATATATCTGTCTGATTCGTCTGGAATACGGCATAGGCTCATCTCCTATTATGTGAGACTAAATACAATGATTGGTGAAATGTGGGTATAAATTCACCTCTGCCTAACCCTCAGTTAAAGGCCTGTTTTTATATATTATTCTCAATTTGTACCATCTGGTCCTCCGCCTTTTAACTCTCCTAGTTAACTTCTATAAAAAGCCATTTAGCTAGTAATTTAAAGATCGTAAATTTAAGTTAAGATCGCCGGCAGCTAGATGAAGCAGAATTACCGTAATTAAGGTCAAAAAAATATTGTATTAAGATCCTCCTAGTCTTAGACTTATCCATCACCATAGTATTGGTGTCGTTAGTTGGCCGCTGTAGGCAAATTTGGTAAAATGGGGATATTTAGACCAGTCGCCAGCGTCCTGCGACTGTAGGGTCTCCATTCCAATTCATGTTGTATTTGCTCTCTTGCCCACTGTGCCCTTCCACCTGTACTATCGAGGACCAGAGTAAAACCTAAGGACCTACAAAATTAAGACTCGATGAAGAAGAATCAAAGTATTTAATCGAAGGAATATTGAAAGTCCTGCGAAATAATTTGAATTTCATCTATCCTGTAACGTAGTCAATTCATCTCCAATACCAATATTCGTAAACTTTAAATTGAACTTCGATACGGTTGGTCTACACGCAAATCCAATGAAAACTTCACTAGAACTACGATAACTTATATTACTTGCTATAGTTGCTACAGAGTTTCATCGTCCAGCAAACGATATGGCAGTCAAAGTATTTGTATAAGCCATTTAAACAGCACTTACAAAAGAAAAATGATTAAAGACTAGTTTAGCGAATGGTTCGAACCGGGTGGACCATATTATATTAGTGTCCTACAATACAATATAAATATAATATGGAACACCGCACCGGTTCAAAATATGGTCCTTCGCTGAGAAGATCCCGGCAAGAAACTCAGCGAGCTTTTCAGTCTAAATACGATAATTTGCTTGAGTATCCTAGTTGAGCGAACAGCTGTGCAATCCACTAACAAGCACAACGATGCGACAACGATGCGAGTCGCAACGATGTGCGCGATAGACACTGTCATTGGTCGATTTCCAATGACTTGATACAATCTGACCAATGACAATCTACGTTGCGCCTCGCATCGTTGTCGCATCGTTGTGCTCGCTTAGTGAATTGCAGTGCAGCTCATTTCCAAGCTTGTTATTATCTAAAATCTAAATAATCTTGAATTTTATGATAGCCTTTTCGGCATAGTTTAGATTGTTATAAAAACGTATCCACTATCCAGAAAGAATTACTATTTATTGGGGTATACTATCGCAGACTACAAGATTGTTTTTGTGTCTGGTATTTATGTTATGCCTGTCATAACCTCTAGAACATTTTGAGATATTTTTCCTAAACAATAGTTTCGTATCTGTTAAGATCCTGCTTCGTAATGTGTGCCATTTGCTATCTATCGTACTCTGAGTTACGTCTGTCAAAGACAAAACATTCTTATCGCTAAATGTAATAATTTCCTCAATTATCAGTAGTATACTTAAATTGATTAACTATTATGCAGCGCTTCAAGGTTGTAGCTGTTCAGTTACAAAATGTGATATGTTTTTTATCACTTCCTTAAAAGATTGACATCTGAAAGTTACTCCAAGTTCACAAAACAGATCATTTATCCATACCAAATTCCATTTTTAGCTTAATCGCCTTCATCATTTTAGCATTGTGTATCCATTGCATCAGAGGCCTTCACTTCTAAACCCTGGCTGCACCTTCTTAATTTTCCTCCTCCACTTCACAATATCTAGGGTATCTCTGGCAATAAATCCAGTGTCATGCACGTCATCGTTTTGACGTCAAATCAGCATTTCTTGGGTCCTGCCTGCAGCTCGGTGCAAAACTTTTATGCCTAAAGATCCAATGCTGTCGCATCCGAAGCTTTCAGCTCGGAGTCTGGGGTCCGCTTTTACCAGTCTTAACCACGGATAGACCTCGATATTTTCCGTGAAGCGATTGTCATCTGACCTCCACAACCCAATGTTAACATTAGGCGATATTGAAGTTTTGCAGTTAGACCGTTGTTTTTGGATTTTTGAGGGCTCCAACTACCCGTAACGACTGCCATAGATGTTCTCATGGCAACCGGGACCGACGGCTTAACGTGCTCTCCGAGGCACGACCAGACCAATGCAAATACTCATATTTCATTCACACAAATATTTGCGCGCCTCCTGCGTAGCGGCCGCGTTCACTACCGCTACGCCACATCCAGTCTTATAGCAGACAATAGGAGTTCTACCTTACCAGCTCCGGTGTTTCTTTCTTCCTACAGTCCCGGATCCTTTAAGGCCTCCATTACAATATGGTACGTGTCTGTAATGGTGACCCTCTTTACTGAGACTTTGCCTTTTGCTTACTATCAGACGAGGTGAAAGCAAATTGACGTGTCCTATATAAAAAATAGCGACCAAAAACTTTCCTTCAACTCGAATACAGAGTTGCTATGACCACAGAAAGATAAGACCATTCAATGATATTGCCATACTAAAACCACAGACGTTGATACCCAGACCAGACAGATGTTTACTTACCTTATTATATGATTGCGGAGTATTATCGCCAGGGTCGAAGGTCAGTAGGAGATGGTGCATTAGTTCCACTAGTTTGTAAACTTTGTTATTATTTACTATTATGTTATCTCTTTTAATATTTCAGACTTTCGAGTTATAAGTAAAATGGGTTCTGATAAAATAGGTTTTTGAAAGATTTGAGCTTCATAAAACTAGAACAGAGAAGGCAATTATGCACCATTAGAATAATGGCTGTTTTAACTACAGAATATAATTACAGCTTCTAATACTAACTAGGTAATAGATAATGTTCTTGACATATGATTAATATGATGTAATAATATAATTAGTTGGCTGGTAATGAATAATAATCTGAGCAACGATAATGTTTCGTGATCTTTTGACTAATTAGGGATTGAACCAACAAATTGGCTTGAGGTCTTATAGGTGACATGCAGGCCAATAGCCTTAATGTCAGCAATGCCGAAGACCTACCGTAATGGATGAGGAAAGGCCGGATAGTTATCCCTAACTTTGAGGTAAAACCCTAGGATATACACAACAGCTACAACCAGGGTCTTACGCTAATATGAGAATGATTTTACTCCTTCGGATACCAAGGTTGGAGCCAACGGGGGTGGTTAGATACTAATATAACCACCCCCGTTGGCTCCAACAACAGAAACCGTAAGCCGTGTTGAGTCACGCCCCGGCTTACCCAAGGGCCATCAAAATGACCTCCTCGGGACTGTTTAGAACGGGAATAAGCCTGACCGAGAACAAGCTTATTTCCGCTCTAAACAGGGACCCTTACCCTGGTTCCTGGTCCATATTTCCATTTGAAACTAATTTTTGCTGAATCTGACTTAAAAATGTTCAATACAAAACGCACGAGTTGGATCTAACAGTATCTCTTATAAATAGCACCATCTTTATCTCAAGTGTCGTAGCAGGTCTGCGGCGCAAATCGCTCCACGACGCATTGTATACGTGGTGTACACAGTCAAGATGATAAAGTTACAGTAACCCCTCAGGTTATTGTCTTATACATCCCACTTCTGATGTCCTATTAATATCATACAGTAATATTATATCAATCTTATTTAACACTCACAGTGTGAGCTGTTCAGCTATTTCTGTCATGAAAGGATAAATTCTACGCTAAACTGAACCGATCTCGATAAAATTTAACACAGAGGTAGATTAAACTTTTATTTTATTGTGCGCAGTATCCCCTCCCCACAGAGACCCCTGGGAGCCCACGAGTGGGGATTGTCGGACTAGAACCGACTAAAACGCATGCCATCTGTGGGTCGTAGGTTGCCGGAGGTTAGATTGCCTGAGATATCTCTCACACCGACTGGGGATAGATTAGACCTTGGAAAAGGACATAAACTATGTTTGCACGCGATTTCCTACATTTACGCAGGCAGAGCCGTTGGCAATAGTATGCTTTAAAACGTAGTTTTTTTTATACCACTTAGGTGGCAGATGGCAGACAAGCACACGGCCCACCTGATGAAAAGTGGTTACCGTCACCTATGTACGTATGCAACACCAGGGGCGTCACACTCGTGCTGCCGACCCTGAAGAAACCTTCTAATGCCCTTCTTGAAGAACCCCATATTATAGTCGCTTGGGAAAACCAGTTAATACTAGAATATATTATTTTTATAGACTTGTGTGTTCAAAAAACCGTCTGTACAGTTTTGAGGTTTTTTTAAACATACACGTGTCTATTTTATCGATGCAGTTTAAATCGTATCGATATCTCGTAGCGCGTGTGCTATCCATTATAACAATTGTCATTGTTTTTGTACATTAATGTTGATTGCAAATGCAAAACAAATTAAATGTAAATGCATAAGGTGCGCAGGCGCAATGCGCAGTTGTCTTTGTTTAGAATATCTTGTTTCAATTATAACTTTTGTTCCAACGTAGTGGCTTCTGGTTTTAATATTTGTATGACTCTTTTATAAAAATTACTGAATCATTTCCGATAATTTTAAGATAAGAAGTGCTATTTCTAAGAATCGGCAATAGTTTATGAAGCCGATGTTCTTAAAAATTTGGAAATCTGAAACTTAGGGTATATTATTGAGTGAAATGAATTATTATTAATATGTACGCACAATATTTTTGAAAGTATGTATTTTATTGTCAATATTAATGATAGTGTTTATCGATACACAATGTCCTTATGTGTATAATATAGCATAGTATTATATCGATACTGGGCGATATGTTCGCAATTCGCATAGTATTGTATTGATAGGTACTGGATAATATCGATACATATCGCCCATCTCTACTTGTAACGTTAGAAAGAAGAAAGAGACAGTCTAGATCGAATTCTCTTCTGTCTTTCACTTTTCTTGACAGAATGAGAACCCTGTTAGGTATATCGCATTGAACAAAATTATAAACCTGCTGTTGCCTGAATCCATCTCTGTACCAAATTGTGTTTCCCTCCTCCTACAGTCCTGGGTCCCTTAAGCGGGGTGTGAAAAAGCATCTGATGAGGCCGTCAAGCTGAGTGTCACCATTGCAACATGGTACGTGTCTATAATGGAGACCCTCTTTTTCCAAGACTCTGCCTTCAGCTTACATCAGGCGAGGCGAAGTCAAATTGACGTGTCCTATACATATACATATAAAAAAAATCGGTTACTATTATTCTTTAAAAAAAAAAAGTTAATCTGACGTCACTCAACTAAAAAAAGTTACATAGATGATGATTGATGATACAGCAATCTTTCTGTAATCATGACTCTTATAACATATCGGCTAGACGATATAATTGTATTGAGATAATTATTATATGTTCACAATGATGCTTGGTCATCTTAGCAGTCATCTTTACAATGTAGATACGCGTCACTGGTATTTGTTTGGTATATAATGTTTGTGAATATGACTGGGTGCTGTAAAGCATTAGTCTCATTGGAGGCGAGTAATCGACCATATACTCGCTTATTTTATAGCTACACTACCTTACCGTCTACCGGGCTGTTACCGCAATAATTATGGCGTTAAAAACCGTTTAAATTACTGTGTGAAGTGGTGTGGTTACAGTACAACGACATAATATGTCATCAAATTCATTAAGGGGGAGATAAATCATTGCTCTCATTATTTAATACATTTTAACCGCATAGTTATCGCAACAAAAAAAAACAGCCAATCATTTTTTTTGTAAATTTTTGTGATTCTCGCTTGGATCAAGAAAACTCATCGAGCTAGCAAACATTTGGAACTAAACCATGACAGAAACACTTAATATTTCGAGATTTAGACGCACTAGAAGACTGGCAATTCTACTATCGCGTTTCTATGATATAATCTTTATCAATTTTTTAGGGTTTTTGAAACATAAAGCGTCGCCCTCGCTGTCGCTTATAGTAAAGCTACAAAACTATCAGGGCGACAAAATCGCTTGATAGTTACTACGTTTATCGCCTGCGGTAGGACAAATGCTCAAAGACGTCTGTCTTATCATATCACCCATGGAGATAGCAGATGTTAACTAACGACGTTACTATGTAATTACTGTAATTAGTGCTTGTACTATTTACTGTTTAATGACGATACATATTTACTCTCCAGGGGTCACTACCTCACAATCCTTTTAGATAAAACTGAATTTATTCTGACGTAAATCCTTTTTAGGGTTCCGTAGCCAGGGTAGAAATAGAACTGACGGCTTAACATGCTCTTTGAGGCACTACCCTTCGATTTGTTAAGAATTTTGTCACCCTGAGACTGGCCTGCCCCTCTAGACAAGTGGCAATTCGTTGCTCGGCGTATGATGGAATAGAATGACAAATGTATAGGATTTGACGTTTTTGACATTCGTTGACGCCTGTCATATACGTCAAATCCCAGTCTAGGGGGGCTGGGCTTCGATTTCGGTATTTTGTGTGACAGTGTCAGTGGAATGGCAGTGGTTTTACATATTATGGTTATGGTTTTGTTATTGCAAAACCATTGTAATTCCACTGATAGTCTAAAAAATACATTAATAGACTTTACTTATACAATACACAGTTAAGTCTAGAATTAAATGGCATCTTGGTAGAGTAATGAAAATGAAGAGTCATTTGATGAACAGTCCATTTCGTTTAATTCTGGCCTAAAAATAATTAGTCTATGTGTGTGTAACTAAAATGCCATAGTATGGTTTCTTTTGCAAAGTCAGTAGAATGACAGTGGTATTGCTATGACACAAAATAAAGTATCGACTGGCTATTCGGTTACCACTTGAACCTCTGAATAATATACTACAAGTATAATAATATATTAATATGCATTCCTTCACGTAATTACAGCTAAATTATAGTCCGCTCCATATTTTGAAACAATTTTTCATCGCCATAGTGACATATCATTGATAAGTAGACAGGTCAAATACCTTCGTTTGATTCGTTAAGTGTATCCAATTGTCTCTTTAAGATGTTTCATCAGGAATGATTTAGGAGTTGCGAAAGGTGTGTACGATGAGCAATCATGATGTCAATAAAACTTGTTAAGAATTTTAACTACCTACTTACCAATTAATATTCATACTAATATTATAAATGCGAAAGCTTTCACCTCTAACCACTGAACCGATTTTGATGAAATTTGGTAAAGAGATAGATTAGACCTTGGGGAAGGGCATAGGCTATGTTTGGTCGCGATAACCGACATCCACGCGGGCGGAGCCGCTGGTAACGGCAAGTAATTATTTAGATAAGATATACTAAACATATAACAAGAACACTATTTTTAAAGTTTTGTGTGTCTGTTTGTTCCAGGTAATTTGAGAATTGGCTGCGCCGTTTTTCTTTTGGATTTTTGCTCCAGGTAGTTGATTTTATATGGGGTAAGTCAGGCTACTAACTAAAAATCCCATATTATCCCCATATCTTGATGAAATTTGGTACCTACAGAGATAGAGGAAAGGCCAACCATTTCTTGCGAAAAAAGCCGTTGAAAGGATTCAAATAAGGGATGAAAGTTTGTATGAAAGTCCGATATTTTAAAAGATACATCCTACATACATGTTATGTAATCTTGCTTTTATCCTCAGAGGGTTAGGCAGAGGTGACTAAACACCCATTTTGGAAATTAACCCATTGAAATTAGGTACGCAGAACAATTAGCGCTTGGGAAAAGACATGTTCACTATGTTTGGTCGCGATAACTAGTCTTAGTAAAGATCTCGCAATTAAGGCCCTGAATCAGGTCAGCATCGAAAAATTGGTATTTTCGAAACCGTTTTTCTTATTAACTATAAAACCTACAGATCTGGAATTCACATGCCTGCCTAAAACAGGATATAGAAAATAACTTCTCCTTTTCATAAATTAAATAAAAAAGGAGGAAATACTTAAAAAGAGGCTCCGAAAATCACTCTACTCTTTCTTATGAAACCAAATATTATCTACAATATGTATCCAAATAATCTAAAATTTCACGTATATGTTAATGTATTAGCATGACGTGATCTTCTTAGGTAGTAATCGTCGCCTATAAAGTTATCTATTAAAATTGGTTTTACTGATTTTTACGGTTCAAATCAAATATGAGCGAATGACCTTGAGCATTTGTATGGTCAAAGTCATTCGCCTATGTAATCACCTTAAACTCAGTTCCAGAAACTGTTAACTTTTGACAAACAGTTTAACTTTACGCGTGACATAAATGTATGTATGTATGTTTGTATGATATAAATAATAATGATATAAAAACTACGTGGAAACTAGTGACTGATAACAGTGTATATTCATTTAATTAACAGTGTCTTTCAGAATAAACATTTTTGGTCTAAATATAGCTTGATAAGTTAATCTCCATGACACATAGCGCTCAGCGAGTATTTTGAGACAGATAATATAGTTTTTAGTAAACATGTACAAAGTTATCTAGGAAATTAAATATGCAACGTTTATGCAGTCTATATTCTGTATAAAGAAATAAAGAATGAAAAAAAGTTTTAGTAAGCATAACAAAAACTCATTTTTTCCCATTTTTTTTTTATAAAAGAATCTTTTTTATATTTAACATAAAAAAATAGTTTATCTTTCTGCGAGTTTTCACTGTTAAAACAGTATTTACAAACATACGTACAACCTAAAATCTAAATCCGAAATTCCGAACCAAGTCGCGGGCAAAGCTAGTCAACTTAATCTTGTATGTCCATACGTAACCGTTTACGTTCTACTGATACACAGCCAAGTACGTACCGTTTCGTTGAATTGGAAATAGGTCGTAGTCTCATTACGTCTTTAAAGTACAGTACATTGGCCCTTTGCAACCATTCCACTATCAGGTACAAGTATGTTAGTTTTATTGCACTCACGACTATTTAGGTTACATTAACAAAAAATATTGATAAGTCCAATAATCTAGTACTTATTATTGCCGTGTTGGTTCCCGGTGTAGTAGAATAGGGCCACCCCAACTCTTCCTGTGGGTGTCGTAGAATGCGACTAGGGACAGGGCTGTTCTCCATCCGACAGTAAACATACCACCCGTGACTCAAGTGCCCCTTTGACAGCAATATGCTCGCCCCACTGTTACGTGGGACCAAAATTCATAGTTGACGAAATGTGGGTGTTAATACACCTCTACCTACCCTTTGGGGCATTTACAGGCAGGTATATGTATGTATTCTTATTAGATAAACATTACAGGCATATAGATGAGTTTCTAAACATGTATGTGTGATTCATAAAAAGGATGTCAATTTACGTGGGTGGTAGTTTACTGTGTCAAATACACCGTTATTATACGATACATTTTTGAAGCCTCATTCGAAGTGTACCAATATCCTTCCTTTGGTGTTAGGAAAACATTTTTTGAGTTTACGAAAAATTTTTTTGCTGAGATTTTTTTTTGTCTTCCTAATTTTAATTTTATGTGCGACTTTTGGTTATATCTCCGGTTCTGTCAACCAACTAGCAAACATGCGTAAGATTTTAAGTCTTATAAGACCTTGGTAACAAAAAAATTACATCGAAATCCATTCTGTAAGTATTCGCGTCAATCGCGAAAACACAAAAGCCGAATTTTTTTTTTGTTCGAAATCGTATCTCTAATGTACACTATGTACAGGCCTGACATATTTTAAATTTTTATTGTAAAGATTATGTATTGAATAAAATCACTTGTACTTTTCCACAATTTTTTTTTATCCTGACAGGTTTCGCCTCACGGCCTGCCCTCTAAAAAATCCTAGTTTAGAATTACCGTCATCACATGTCAGTAAACAGTTCGGGGACGGAAATTGGTAAACAGAGGAGGTTGGGCGTAACGGGACTTCCTGTTCGAATCCGGAGCCCAGCTATAGATGTGTAATTTAGATTGTAGGGAACACAAGTAGGGCCCTCTAGTAGGGCAGCCAGTACCTAGCATACTCTCACTTTATTTTATACTAGCTTTTGCCCGCGGCTGCGCTCGCGTGGATGTCGGTTATCGTGACCAAACATAGCCTATGTCCTTTCCCAAGGTCTAATGTCCCCTGTAAGAAATTTCATCAAAATCGGTTTAGTAGTTTAGGCGTGAAACTTGAAAGCGTAGACAGAAAGATAGTTAGTTACTTTCGCATTTATATTATTAGTATGGATATCAAATCAATCAATCAATTAGCCTATTGCAGTCCACTGCTGGACATAGGCCTCTCCCAATATAGGATATAGGACACTTCAATGTGACTTCGCCTCGTCTGATGTTATACTGAAGGCAAAGTCTCGGAAAAGAGAGTCACCATTACAGACACGTACCATGTTATGATGGAACTCAACTTGACGGCCTCAATAGAAGCTTTTTTCATGCCCCGCTTAAAGGACCCGGGACTGTAGTAAGAGGGAAACACGTGAACTGGTAAGGAGTTCCAGGTCTTGGTACGGCAAAAGAAGGTTCACTTATTTTATTAAGTACGGCTACTTACGCGGTATACTTTTTATTTTTTATTATTCAAACAATATTATATTTTGGTCGAACCAGCGACCAGCGGCCTGTACTCTGTAAGTGTGAAATTTCCAAAATAATTCCTTAGGCCATCCACTGCTGCGTGGTGAAAAAACTAAAATATTTTCGTGCAGATAATGTGGGCAGTTAGCGATTCCCATGAGCGCGGGCCTGGGGGTGACGGGTGGAGCCGCCTGTCACCCTAGCAGAAGCAGGTCGCGGCGGCGCGCATTGCGTGCCTCCCCATACCCGGGGGCGAGTTGGGGACTCCGTGGTCCCCACACCGGATGAGGGCCAGTTCGAGAGATATGGCCCTGGGTCGGCCGGGGTGCGAGGGATATGGCTACGACAATCTCACCTCCGGCAACCGACGGCCCACAGTCGGCGTGCGTTTTAGTCGGTTCGAGTCCGACATAACCTCCTCCTCCGGTTCCGGCGGGGGAGGTATCCGTGGGGATTTTTCGCACGATAAAAAAAAAAAGGCAGTTAGCGATTAATAATGAACCGAAAATTATAGTGGGCGAAATGTGTTACTGTTAATACACCTCTGCCTACCCTTTACCATTTATAGGTGTAAATATAATTACAATATATGTGTGTGTTTAATATTGAAAAAAAAAAAAAAAAAAAGATTCGTGCAAAAATACGTTTTGCACGAAACGGGATGCCCGCATGGTCATACTACAAACACACCCATTGGCTTGACCATATTTAAAAAAAAATACGCACCTAGTAATTTTGAATATTTTATTATTATGTACTAACGTTAATGCAATGCAATTATGTATCTATAGGAGAAAAATTCTACACACACATACACACTTTCAATACTGCAACAAATTATAAAAGTGCTATACAAGTTTCACTACAAAAAAGTCTTTCATTAAAACTGCCTTGCCATCGATAAATTATTCACGATTTATCGACCGATGCACCTCACTATAATTTTAGTACGAAACGTCACTACGTCACATCCCTACGGGTCCGCGAGTTCTGTGACCTCTTGAACAGTTTTTTCAACCCGTTTTATTGCTAATTTCACTCGGTTGCTTCAGAATATTGTATTAATATAGTGCATAGCGGGACTTAAGCGCCATCTTACTTAACTTTTATTTTAATAATTGTTGTAAAATAATGATTTCTATGTATATTAAAGCTTTTAGGCAAAAATCGTGGAAGGCGGGAAAAAATATAGAGTCCATGACCTCACTCTGGTGTCAAAATTTATACATTCGAAATTCAAAATAATGAATTTTGAATTTCGAATATGGAACGTAGGAATTAAAATTTTGACGCCTGAGGTGTCATGACATGACCTCTATATTTTTATCGTAATTATAATTTACTAGCTGTGTTGGTTCTGGGTGGATTAGAATAGGGCCACCCCCATCTTTTCCCGTGGGTGCTGTAGAAAGCGACTAAGGGCTGTTCTCCATCCGACAATAAACATACAGCCAATTACAAAGTGCCCGCTTTACGACAATAGGCTCGCCTCCTATCGAAAATCTTAGTAGACGAAATGTGATGATATGAAAAATTTTAAACGGTATTCGATGTAAACATGATGACGTCACAACACAACTACGTAACCTCGCTCGCAGGCGTGTAGAATCTTTACACGTGCAGGTGTTGTTTTCACCACGGATTATATGTAATTATTTTTTTATAAGTAAGTATTTATACTATAAAGTGGTGACAATTACACGTCTGGCGTGTGGAAAGCGGTTATCATCGGTCATAGTAGCAAAGCCTGCTGTCCGCATGAAATAGATTCATCAGCATCACAGAAATCAGCGAAGCCGTGTACGATCACCCACATTTTGCTAACTATGATTTTTGGTCCCATTTAATAGGGGGCAAACCGATTGCCGTCAAGCAGGCACTTTATCATGGGCTGTATGATGAACACCCTATCACTTAGTTGCCTTCTACGACACCTACGGGAAGAGATGGGGAGCCTCCCCATCTCGTCCCTTTTCAACTTGGTTCCGGTTTAATTAAATAGATTACCTACTATAAGAAACCGAAGAAATCAGATTTAACATTATTCCCGGGAATTCTGGGAAGAAACCTGTCATGCATGGCAGCTATATTCAGTACCAGGAACATAGCACAATGAGATAGTCTATTATTTCAGCTCCAGATTCGAAATCCCGTTCTTTTTTTTTAAGAATTTGAAATTCCAATCGTAAACACAAAAACTACGACGGTATTATTGGAATTTCAATTTTATTAACATGCTGTTAAGTTCTATTTTTGTTCGTTACATAACTACCTGTCCGAATACTAACATTTTTGATGATTTCACGCGTGACAACAGCTACTTTATTATGAAAACATCACGCACTTATGTTCGCCTGGTACTTTCAAGTCTTTTGTTGTACTGAAAACACGTTTAGAAGGACGCGTTTAGAAAAAAAAAAACAAACAATGGCGGACGCCAACTTGTCTGGTATTCGTTGTATTACGTCATCATTGTTTTTTTTTATATTGTAGTGGTAGATATGGGTACCCGTAGATATAACCTTATCAATCTTGGGTGTACAGGCCCTCTTCCTCATCCAAAACTGTGTCTGTATCCTCTATCGCCCGGCTTATACGTTTATGTCGAACCCCAATCGACTAAAACCGCTCTCCGTATGTCTCCGTCCTTCTAGGTACAGATGCCGGCCGTATTGTGAGATTTGCCTAATAGTTCTAAGACATATCCCTCTCATTTCGACTGATCCAGAGTCTTCTCTGGTCACCTGCAAGTTGGTGCACGTGTCAAGCAATGGACGAGGCTTTAGCGCAGACTTTTCTCTCAGAATTAGGAGGTTAGGCAGAGTCTCTACTAGCATTTAAAGCCTCAGATGGAACTGGGACCAAAACTAATACAATAATAATGATGAAAAGAAACTAGATGCGACCGTTTCTCTTAAGAAAATACATAGATCTCTGTTACGCGTATCGGCATTCGCAGAATAATTTAGCGACGCATATTTATAAACAGATACGTACAATGCTATGACATGCCTGTTGACAACAATAAGAGCTATTCCGATATGTGGTGCGAGAAATATTATCGTATTTGATTTATTTCATTTCATATTGCGTATAGAAGCCAGAGCTCACTGGAGAGAGTTTGTGCTGTCAGTGGGAAAACAAAAGGCTTTGTCCTATTTATCTTTTGCGCTGACGGCACAGAATCTCTCTGTTCTTACAGGGTCGACAGCACGAGTGACTCACCTGGTGTTGCACTCGCCCATAGGCCACGATAACCTCTAACAATCAGGTGGGCCATGGCCCTGTGCTTGTCTGCGACCTAAGTTGTATAAAATAAAAAGAATAATCTTACCGATTGTTGTACGAACATCTATGGCAGTCGTTACGGGTAGTTGGAGCCGTAAGAAGTCTGGCGAATGGTCTAATTGAAATACTTCGATATAGCCAATGGGTTGTGAAGTTCCACTGAAAATATCGAAGTTCACCCACGCCGCAGACTGGATCAAAACAGATCCCAGACTCCAAACTGAAAGTCTCGAATGCGACCAGGATTAATGCAAGTATGAAGAAGAAGTACCGTGTATTATACATGTGGTACTCTCTGAAGTTTCGGTGGTTCACACATTCACAGAATGTGTCGTACCTGGTACCTGGTACAATACATTTTGATAGTATCACCACCTTTTACCCGCGGTTTCGATCGCGTGAACTCGTTCCGCACTCCTGTTGGAATTGCAGTATCACATCTACGGGCCAAATAAGCAAGCTGAAGTGGCAATGGGCTGGCCACATCTGCCGAAGGACTGATGGCCGTTGGACTTGGAGTAGACGAGTCCTAGAGTGGAGACCGCGCGAAGGTAAACGAAAGGTGGGACACCCCCTAGCTAGGTGGACTGACGACCTGCGAAAGGTGGCTGGGACGGACTGGATGCGGAAGGCGGAGGATCGGCAAACGTGGCGCATATTGGGAGAGGCCTATGTCCAGCAGTGGACTGCAGTAGGCTAATTGATTGATTGATCTACGGGCCAAATAAGAACATAACGGTCACCCATCTAACTGGCGACCGCGTCTATCTTACCCATTGATTACTCCTTGGAGGCGGCGGGGGAGGTCATATCAGACTTGAACCGACTAAAACGCACGTGTGTCGTAGGTTGCCGAAGGTGAGGTTGCCTGAGACATACTTTCGAGCTGGCCCTCTTCGGGTGAACACCACGAAGTCCCCATCTAATCCCCAGGCATGAGAAAGCGCAACTGTAAGGGGCGGGGTACGGCCATGGCCTTGTGTGATGTTGTCGGCAACATCTTGGAAGCTAGGGATCGTGGCGAGGGAACAGCTCTGGTCCTATTGGACTACTCCCGCGCTTTTGATGCCCTGGATACATCACTATTATTATCCAAGCTGACATACTATGGCTTCGCACTAAATACTGTAAAGTGGTTTGATAGCTACCTTAGAAACCGATCACAATATGTAGAATTAAAAGGAGAGGACGGCGCAGAGATGTTGTCATCCCCCCTCATGGTGGGTAGGGGGGTGCCGCAGGGTTCCATCTTAGGTCCACTTCTATTTATATTATACACCGCAGACATCACAAATTCTATTGAGAATTGTCAGTTTCATATGTATGCAGATGACACGCAGCTGTATCTCTCATTCAAACCCGGTGACACACACTCAGCTGTATCTCGTGTAAATGAGGACCTGAAAAAAATAGTACAATGGTCAAGGGAACATGCATTGATTCTAAATCCCCTAAAATCAAAATTAATGATACTGGGCAGTCAGCTACAAGTACAGTCAATCTTGAAGTGTGACCCAGCTATTATCATTGATGGTCAGAGGGTTGAAAGGGTTGAAGAGGCTACTAACCTTGGTCTCATAATGGACCCGCAGCTACGATTCGAGGGGCACATAAATAGAGTGGTAAGAAATTGCTTTTATAGGTTAAAAATCCTATATCGTATCCGTGACTATATAGGTGTGACACTCAGGAAACAATTGGTGGACAGTCTCATACTGTCCCGGTTTAATTATTGTGACACAGTGTATGGTCCTTGTCTACTTGCAAAAACTAGAAGTCTCATACAGCGAGTGCAAAATGCTTGTGCCCGATACTGTTTCGAGATCCCAAGTCGCCAGCATGTAACTCTCTATCTTAATGACAACAATATATTAAAGATGGAGGCTAGAAGAAGGTTACACTTGGCCACCCTGCTCTTTGACTTATTTAAAACAAAAAAGCCAATGTATTTATATAATAAAATATGCTTAAGACTAAGCCATTATCCCTACTCGGTCAGGTCTGCCACTGGCATAATCTCCGTGCCGAGGCATAGGACTACAGCCTTCCGGGGTTGTCTGAAATATGCAGCGATGAGGATCTGGAATGACCTTCCTCCACCCATTAGGGAGCTACGATCCACAAACAGTTTTAGAGGAAAGTACAAATCATTACTCCTACAACTTCAAAAGAGTATGCCTTAAGAATTTCGCTCATGTTTTTACCTTGGATTATGGCCCCTAGGGTGTACGGTTGTCACTGGTGCTGCCTTGTGTGGGGTGATCACTATTTTGTGGTCAAACTGCACTGGTTGGACATGCGGTGACGAACGGACCTGTTACGGGAGGGATGGCGGTTTAAGTCATCAATATCAGTGTTGTGTGTTGAAATATGTAATAAATACCCTTTGACTACTGTTAAAATATACGAGAAGTAACTTACCAAACACCTCTGCTGCTGTGTTGCTGACGAGAGGCGGTATTGCCAGACGGCGTCAGGTCGCTCTTATTGGGCTACATAAGGGCTTACACTGAAAATCAGTTCTGTGGTGGCTAACACCCACCTCAGTATATGCTGAGTGTTTAGCCCAAATTGCGGACATAGTGTACATTTATTTTAAGATTTGGATGTATTACAATGCAATTTACAATCTTTTGCAATATAGGGTATACGTGTAAAAGGCTATGTGGGACCGTGTGGCTTGTGAGATTTCTGCCACGTAGGATATGACCTTAGAGTATTAAAGAGGTGGCATACCTACGAAAAAAAACTGTATACCTAAACTTGGATTGGAACATTAAATGGCGTCTATAATAGAGAAGCCCAGTAAACTGTCGATAACTACTTATCGATATAAAAGAAGCACAGATTAAAAATGTAAGCAAGGGTTTAAACTAATGACCCCAATTCTGTCTTGTCACAAGCTAACTAAAATAAGCTAAAAATCTCTAAATGTCAGTTTAGTCCTGTCAAAATGTAATTTCGTATTCTGAGAACACACAACTAACTTAAAATTAGCTTGACACAACTAAAATTAGAGAAAGTACTCAACTGTCATTTTTGGTTAAACGGTATTCTGTTGTACGTATATGCACTTAAATAAGAAATGTCAAACTAAAATTAGACATCATCTAAAATAATGCCAATTGTCGTTCTTTAAACGCTTAAAGCCTTTATAAAGCTCTATAAATCGTCGATTGATTTGGATTTTATAAATAACTAGCGGACCCCGCGAACTTGCCAGGTACGTGGACCGAGAAAAACTGTATTTGCTTGGTTAAGACTGAGAAATATCACAGTTTGTTTACTATTTGATCAATAATATGCACTAATTATCATTTGTCGGCATTCTAAAGACTTATTAAGATAAGTTTTTACAGATTTTATGAAAATCTTTATCGTTCATTCTTAATTTTTTAATAGTTGTAACACTCGTTTTAGCGACGTCATATTCAAATTTAGTGCTGTCTTGTGCTTAGCAAACACTAAATTTAGTTTGACATAACAACAGAATACGGTTAGAAATGTCAATCGCTTAACTAAAATAAGAAAATTTTAGAGAAATTTAAGTTTAGAGATGGTAACGTCAGAATTGGGGTCATTGTCGTTCTATAAACGCTTAAAGTCTTTATAAAGCTCTATAAATCGTCGATTGATTTGGATTTTATAAATAACTAGCGGACCCCGCGAACTTGCCAGGTACGTGGACCGAGAAAAACTGTATTTGCTTGATTAAGACTGAGAAATATCACAGTTTGTTTACTATTTGATCAATAATATGCACTAATTATCATTTGTCGGCATTCTAAAGACTTATTAAGATAAGTTTTTACAGATTTTATGAAAATCTTTATCGTTCATTCTTAAGTTTTTAATAGTTGTAACACTCGTTTTAGCGACGTCATATTCAAAGGAGACGATTTTTTATGTTAGAGCTTTCGGCCACCTACAAATTTTGGAGAATAATAATGAAACGAGTATTGATTTATTTGTAATGTTATCGGGATTACAATGGTACATTGCTTCTTAGCTAGTCTAACCGGAACATTGATATAAACCAAATCAAAACTGATACTAAAATCAATGTGAAACTGTCATGGCGCCAATCTCAGAAAATTATAATTTTATTGATTATTTAGTATGACATAATAGACGTCATTAAAATCATGTCCTATGCAATGTATTGAATAAATAGAAGATGGATAGGGCAATAACCTTCTTTTTAACGAGTGGAAATCCACTCAAATCCGCCGGAGCCAGTGAAGGTGGTTATGTCGGACTCGAACCGACAAAACCCGCATGAGCCGTTTTTCACAGTTTATATGTCTTTCGGATGTAGAAAAGCAGGATTATTCTTACTAGTTGGGCGGTCAGACGGCAGCCGCTGCCATAAAAGGCATATTTCCAAACCGAATAAAAGAGAAGGAGCAAGCGGCCGGTAAAAGCCTCGGTTACAACTACAATTCCTAAGATGATGATTCATACTTACACCATGAAATGAAAGTAGGTATAAAATGAAATAAAAACAAACAAAACCTTATTATATTAATATTTATTTATTACATAGGTATAGGTATATAAAACGTTTCTTGGAAATTGTTGGTAGGTATGTCGTCCAAAAAGCATCCAAATCATAGTGATTATAGTAAATGAGCAGAAAGAAAACTCAATTAATGTAAATAACATACATTCTCCTAATACCTTGGTTTATGTTAGTAATTGTTTGTTTAGATACTGATTTGCAGTAATGCATCTGAAATAAGATGGTTGGCGGCACGGCTGGTATATTTATTAGAATTGTTTGACTACATCACTTATAGACACTGTAATACTCCACTCGTCCATATTATTCAATACTAGCCATTGATTTATATAGCAGCTGCCTGTGTAACATCTGTATTATATAATACTATTTTTTTACAATGAGCATTGAACAACAAGAAAATTCACTAATCAATCACTCAAAATAATCACAAAATTACTGTCAAACAATTTTTGGCACTTTTGGGATTGTATTGCCATTCGAAATAATGAAATCGTAATCGCTAACAATTTTTACCACATGGAATCGATTCCTCGATTGATACTTTAAAAAAATAAAACATCAGTTTTAAATTAAAATAATCTCCATTAGCGGGTTGTGGAGGTCAGATGACTGGAAGAGGTGCACCCGGGACTCCAAGGTAAGGCCAAGATAATGATGACGACAACCAAGTAGGTAAAGAGTGCAATGCCCAACCTAACGTTGTATTTTTGTATTGTTTAGAGTGTTTACTTTTAGACAGGCATAGTGTAAATAATATGGATTGTTGTATTATAAGATCATTGAAATAAAAATATTTAAACGGATTCTATTACAGCCTAATAAGTGGGACCTGATATAATGATTGGTAAAATGTGGATGTTAATTCACTCTGCCTAATCCTCCGGGGATAAATGAGTATAATATGATGATGACAGTAGGTATATAATGTAGTAACTGAAAACGCATCTTCATAGAATGCGTTGTAGATAGTTTTATTTCAATTACACATTGAAATAAAACTATCTACAACGCATTCTATGAAAATTCGTTTATAGCAAAATACTTTTGTTAGCAAAAACTTTCGATAATGTCATATGGAATGAGAATTTTATTGTAAGATTGAAGATTTGAAGAGAAAACCTATACCTATGTGCCTGAAGTTTTATCGAATACAATCGTATTCTTAATCGATTTGAGTCTATGGTAATGGTAAAGAAGATGTCTGGCAACATTCTAACATGTTGTCATGTGAAATATTAAGAATTTTCACAAATACAATAAATAAAAAAAACACTCTTTAATAAGTTATCGTGAATCGGTTAGAGTTTGGAACATTCTTCGTCCAATTATCATAATAAATGGATTCGATTTTTTTGCATATTGTACAATGACTGTTCATGCCCTATTCTCTGTTGTCTATCTCTTCTCTCACTCTCTCTTTGATGTTTTACATAAGAAACAAAAACTTAAAAGTCGTTGTATTGATGGGCCGAAAATAAATCATCTCCTTTAGTGCTGTCTTGTGCTTAGCAAACACTAAATTTAGTTTGACATAACAACAGAATACGGTTAGAAATGTCAATCGCTTATCTAAATAAGAAAATTTTAGAGAAATTTAAGTTTAGAGATGGTAACGTCAGAATTGGGGTCATTATCTATCTATCTATACTCTATACTATTATATAATGGAAAATGTTTGTCTTGGATTTTGATGCAGTTTTTTTTGTTAGAAAGCTTTTGTTTGGATTTAAAATTTTACGTCTGTTTTACTGCAATCGGTTGAGTAAAACCGAAGATAAGAGATCCACGCGGGCGAAAGGATAGTATTTAGCATATATTTGCTAAATATAATAGTTTGAACCATTGTAAACCTATGAGAATGCCGTAAGGCGAAACCGGTTAGGCAACAAAAAATTAAATAATTGTGGAAGAGTACAAGTGCTTTAATTCAATATATCCTTTATATTACAAAGAAGAACGGGCAGTTCGTTACATAATATTGTAAAACTTTTCACTTAAATCACAATTTTATTGTTTCGTTAAAATGATAATTATTGTATGTTTAAATACATATTTTTCAGTGCATAGTTATTAATACTGTCTGAAAATAATTATTACTGTTATAATAATAAATAAAGAAATAAATATTGTAGGACATTCTACACAACGCTATCTAGACCCAAAGTAAGCATAGCTTAACTAGCTTGTGTTATGGGTTCTAGAATGCGGATAAACATACTTAGATACATTTTTTTTGTAAATACATACATATTATACATGGAAACACCCAGACCAATGCAATAGTGCATAGTGCAACACTGTTACAGCTTTTTGACGTCAAATTCTGCTTAAAACTAAGTTTACCACCGCTTCCTAGGCGCTAGTGGAGAAGAAATGGTGCAACAAACTCCACTGCGGCATTTTTAAGACGTCAGTTTACAAAATGTGGTTTCTTAAGACTAAATATGAACGTATGTACATTTGTCTCGCGTCAAATATATAAAGTAGCGATGTGCCAGACTCTATCGAAACCTTTGGCAATGTCAAGACTTATTGCCAGTAACTCGCCTTACTTGTCCATAGCCTCACCCTAAAGATGGGTAACGTACGCCAGAAGATCACCAGTTGACTGTTTCGGCCTGAAACCATATTGCGGGTCGTTAATTAAAGAGTAGTACTCTAGGTGACGCATGAGCTATGTGTTAACGATTATGTGCTTGAATACCTTGCACAGCACTGAGGTAGATAGATTGTTAATTTCATTAGGGTGCTTGTTGATGCTTGCTGCATGCTGCATGCCTGATGCTTGCTGCATGCTGCATACCTGATGCATGCTAAATGCCTGATGCTTGCTGTATGCTGTATGCCTGATGCTTGCTGCATGCCTACTACATGCAGGGTTTATGCTTGCTTGTTTGCATGCATGGATTATGTTAGCTTTTTTATATAGGATTTGTATGCCAATTTGTTTGAAGATTGTGCATGATAAATGTATGCCAAGTGACGATTCTGCGTGTAAATTTTCTGCGACATGACGGTTCTACTTTTTGATTATTATGCTTTAAAAGTTATGCCAAAAGATGATTCTGACTTACAAAATCATGCGTTATGAAAGTATGACGAATGACTGTATGCCAAACCTTTTTCTGCGAAATGAAGTTTATGCTATGCGTTGTTATGCGAAACAAAATTATGACATAAAAATTTCGGTGAAACGGGGGGGAAACGGTTTATAATACTAATAGAATTATTGACTACTGATATTTACCATACTATGAGCATCAGCTTGAGACAGTGCCATACAAGGACCTGCATTTCTCTCACTTAGTACATTTTGGGTATTTATAATACCGGCACATCTCTGCAAAAAAAGAACATTGTACATGTGACTTAAAGTATTGTGATCGATGGATGTTACTTTCTTAAACACTAACATGATATTTGAGTACAATAAAGAGTTATCTATCTTGATATTTATCATATTATAACATATGCATCACGTTGATACATTGTTAATTGTATCAGATTACAATAATATTGCTTGTCCTATGTAAACGACAACATCTTTGTAATTGTATAATATACTTTTACAACACATCTGCTCATAAAATTGATATTATTTCACCGCAATTAGGCACGTAATGACACCTATTATCAAACTGAGACTTTTTCATGGCTATTATTCGCAAGTGAGTTACAGATTCTTTTTTAAATTTTATGGTTTAAGTTTCTATGTTCTTCAAAAAGTTTCGATACAAAAATAACGTGTTTAATAGTACGAATAAATTAATATGCTAATTGTATGGTCATTTGATGCATTTTCGTATTTAAATAAATTATTTTGAACTTGTAATAAGACTTGTATAATAAACAAAATTTTCACTCAAATTCAACTTTTTTGTCTCTAAGTACAGAAAAAAAAACAGAGTAAAAAAAGTTAAATTCAAACCTCACTCTTTTAAATATGACCGAATGCCATTGTTAGATGCGCGCGCATAGGAAAACTAATTAACTTTTAGTATTGTTTATTTAGTATGTGTAGTATTATTTTATTCGCAAGTGTGTTGTAAAACGTCGTATGCCACGCGTGAGACCAACTTTACTCACTTATACCATAATGTACTATTATATGACTTACGGTTAATCGTCGTGAAGGTAGAACATTATCATGCAGCTTCACATAATTCAAAGTGCGATTGAAACACGAATCTTCAGAATGCAGAGAACAAACATAGATAGTTTTGTGTGACTTTAAATTTTCCACCCATATACTTTCTAACCAAGTATTTCTTATTTTAACAGCCGCCGGCAATCTAAAAATATTAATACATTTTGTACCACCGAGTTATACAGGTAATAAAATAAATTACCCGACTGCTGCTGGAAAGATGGGTAGATTTAGTGTAGATATAACTATGTATAATAACTGTATGAGCGAATGCCTACAAACTGCTGTAGCAGTTTGGTGAAGAAAATTTTGTGAATATTATGTATCTATTAATAAATAAATTAATACATACAAAAAAAAGTACATACATATAAAATACGCGTGTAGAAAATTTGCCTCGTGGGCCAGTCGAATAACAATACGGAGTAGATATTAATTTATGAATATATAAATTACAAAAAAAATATCGATAATCAAAATCGTATCACCGCAACACTAGCGTTTTCCATACAAATATGTTTTATTGAATTTTAGAAAAATACGACGTAATTATTGATTTAAATTGTGAGTTTTACAAGCTCGTTTGCTTTACAGACAGACAAAACGAACTATTGATGTCGTAGGTCAACAAATAACAATGATATCTCGATGAGAAGAATACGTACTTATGTAATGTTATTTCTGGCTTATTTCTTGCTTATATGATCCACATCCAACAATTGAGCAGGTAGGCATCTTCGTCACACGTATTTTTTCACATTTAACACGATTATCACACCAAAATCACTGGATTACACGTTTATTTGCTAGATAATCGTAGTAAACAAAGGTAAACAAGCCTCGAATGACGTAACTATGTACTTGTTGCTTGGAACAAAAGATGGCGATTTGGCGTCAAACTTCAGTCGATTTTATGAATGAAATCGTAGTAGTTTCGTCTCTGTATACTATATACTCAAAGGATATGACACGTTGATGATGGGAACATGTCATTAACGTCAATGTCAATTGTCAACTTTATATAAATTATGAATGACAGATGTCACACGATGTCATGCGGTCTTGACTCGGCGATCACAGATAAGATATAATAGTATTTATGCCGCATTATCTGTGATCCCACCACTTACTCTGTGGTTGCCTGATTTAAATATAATTTTTGTTTATTTCTTTGTTTGTTGATGTTTGTTTTTTATATGTGTACATGTGTGATCCGCAATAAAACGATTTTTCTTTTTCTTTCTTTCTTTCACCTGTCCACGAGCGCTTCAGGATTTTATCCTAGCTTCTTACCAGTCAATTGATGACCTCAATAACAAAACGGCCTAAATGAATTCACGTGATGGAAATTGGTTACCGTGGCCCATGAACGTGTGCAACACCAGAGGAGTCACACTCGTGCTGCCGACCCTGTAAGAACAGAGAGTTTCTGCGCCGTCAGTACAAAAGACAAGCAGGATAAGCCTTTGGTCTTCACTAACAGCACAAAACCTCTCAAGTGTTTAGACGTTGCTTCTCTAAGAAAACTATATACCAAAGGCCGTTACCACTTGCCAGCAGCTTGACAACAAGACCGATTCTAAATTTACGACTGCGTCATTCGCCCATTTGTCCTACGAAAAGTTCAAGGTTGCCAACCGTCAGTCACTTTTTCTGCCAGTTTTTTTGGTAGTACTGAACCGAACTGACTTGGTGTGAGCTGCCTACGCAGAATTAATAATATGATTTGTTGTTGGTACTTTGGTACTTTATACCGCTTAGGTGGCAGACAAGCACACGGCTGAACTGATGGGATGGTTACCGTGGCCTATGAACGTATGCAACACCAGGGGTTTTACACTCGTGCTGCCGACCCTGAAGAAACCTTCTAATGCCTTAAGGAACCCCATATTGAGGTCGCTTGGGAAAATCACCGCGTGGAGTTCATTCCACAGCTTGAGTGTGCGTTTCGAATGAACAGAAAAGAAATGCCAGGTGTACTCAATCTTCGGTAACCGATCAATGGTTAAGCTACCTGAGGTTGCTATTTGGGTGAGTGACCACTTAAGTGGTATTTCATCTGAGTGTCATCAGAGGGTACGTTATCATGTGGACTTAAAATCCATTTAAATAATTTTATTGAACACCTTCTAATCTTAAAAATAGCAGTCCTTTCACTTCAGCAGTACTTAAAAGTGCCACGTGCAAACTCACTCCACCTGTATATAACTAAATGGTGTAAACAAAAGTGCAATACCCGATGCAAGGCCACGACGCGACGGGACCCGGTCGTCACACTACTCGGGTCGACGCCCCGGTTGATCAACTCTTGTACGAAGTGGAAATGATTGGGTGATTCAAAATGGGCTCCATTTTTTTGGACGGCTTCACACACAGCTCTAGATATAGATGTGAAGTGAACAACAATCCCTACTTCCCTACTTAATATTATAAATGCGAAAGTAACTCTGTCTGTCTGTCTGTCTGTCTGTCTGTCTGTTTGTCTGTCTGTCTCACTTTTACGACTAAACCGCTGAACCGATTTTGATGAAATTTAGTATAGAGGTAGGTTAGACCTTGAGAAAGGACATAGGCTATGTTTGGTCGCGATAACCGACATCCACGCGGGCGGAGCCGCGGGCAAAAGCTAGTTTAGAATATAGAGGAAAAGTAGGGAAACAGATACAGGGTAGGATTTTTTTCGGTTTAGTTAGGTATAGCAGTTTATGAAACCGTTGTATTATATGGATTCTTAATACGATTAAGAAAGAGAAAAGAGAATCGACCTCGGGCGGGACTCGAACCCGCGATCTTTCCCTTACAGGGGGAATGCTCTGACCACTAAGCCACCGAGACCGCACGAAGCCAATCTAAATTCCTCTATCTACTTCCGTCTTTGGGCCGAAAAAAAACGAGCCGTAGGCGAGTTGTTTTATAGTATTACACGAGTGTTTCAAGACCAAATTATGTGCAGTTTCATACACTGTCTAATCTCATGAAATAATTAATATAATTTGCCTAAAATGACAAAAACGTTGAGCGCCAAAATCTATTTGTCGTCGTCCACAACCTATGTAGAAAAAATCCAGCTGAAGTTGTATCGTAATGGAAAAAAAATCATTATTATGCAGTTGGCCATAGAAGAGCTTTTTTTAAAAAATTATTTTGATATTCTGTCTCGGAAAAGAGGATCACCATTACAGACACGTACCAAATTACAATGGTGGAGCTCAGCTTAACGGCCTCATCAGATGCTTTTTCACGCCCCGCTTAAAGGACCCGGGACTGTAGGAAGAGGGAAACGTGTACTGGTAACGAATTCCAGGTCTTAATAGTGCGGCAGAGAAAGGAGTCGCCGAACCGCTTGGTTCTTGATGGAATGTTCTGCACCATATTCGGGTGACATCTTAATCCTGCATATATGTTGTCCTGTGTAGGAAATTAGAGGCTGGGACTTATAAGAAGAGCTCATCAGAACATTCACCTTGGTAGAGACGATAAAACCCGCATGAACTCTTCAATAAGTCATAGTAAATCCTCTATACGTACCCCATTTTATTAGTTTTTTTACGACAATTATAGCTAAAACCAAGAGAAATTTCAAGTATTCCAACAGGTCAGCGCACCCAAGCTTTTAGCTTTACAGCCATATTGAATTGCCCAAGGTTATTTTATATATTCTTTTGGACGTGACCTACCCTAACCTCGAGCGTGTATGAAAGGCGTATGAGTCCCCCAACCTTGCATAAATTAGCCATTACGTTTCATTAATTAATTACTAATTGAATGAGCCTTTAATGGATATAAGACGCTTGAAATAAACCGGTTTTAGATTTTAGACCATGTACTATTATAGACACAGCTTCTAACAGCGTCAAAAACGCGTTTTTGTACATACATACATATACTCACACCTGTTAATTCCCGAAGGGGCTGACAGAGGTATATTAACACCCACATTTTGCCAACTATGATTGTCAGTCCTACGTAATAGGAGGCAAGCCTATTGCCGTCTAGCGGACACTTTGTCATTGGCTGTATGTTTACTGTCGGATGACACCCACAGGTAGAGACATGGTGCCCCATTCTACTTCAACGGGAACAAACGTGAAAAGTGTGTGTGTGTGTGTGTATGTGTAAGCTAATGTCAATATTGTCTATATGTATATAATTATGGTCTCGAGCAATAGGGACATTACAGTCATGAACTTTCCTGAAATTGGATAGGAATGAGTGTTGCGACTAAAATCCAAATTTTCTTCAGTCCTGCCTGAGTCATCTAAAATGGGGAAATTCCTGCTATTCAGTCAGTCTCAGTACTCACATGACTCATTGAGATGAGCTAGTTGCCGTGATGTACTAGGCGATCATATTTACAGAGAATTGAAATACTGAAGAATAACATTTCACCAGTGAGTTATGTACGGTACACATAACTTACTGGATTTCACTAGCTTTTCTGATGTCCTGGTACTTTTTCTCGTTTCTTATTATATACTTACGCTTTTATATAGCTGAAAGGGTCGTCAGTGGCGTTTTTAGTTACCCAGATTTTGCCACCAAAATCAAAGTAACTCGGTCCTAGATGGCTCAATTTTTGGACTGGGTATAAGTGTTATTGAGTCTCCTGCTAGGAAGGAGAACCCTCGTTTACACCTAAGTTTAACATGTATTCGACAAGTTGCAATATGTTGGCTTCAGTGTGAACGCAAATGTGTTTTAAACTTGTCTACAACTTGTTGAAAAAGTGTTCAAGACATGTATAAAACAAGTAATTGTGTTGTGACTAGTCTTCAACAAGTCTTTAGCAAGTTTTGTATCCAACAAGTTTACAACTAGTTTCTTGGTGAAAACAAGGGGTTAGGTTGAGCATTTTGGATCGTCCGTCATCCGATAGTAAATTGGCGAAATTTGGGTGTTAAAACACGTGTGCCTACCTCTTCTGGGATTTACAGGTGTGTTATATGATAATGGCAATTACTTTATTCACATTTTCTTGACCTTTCTCAACATTTTATCTCATCAATTTCCAAAAATGTAAAAGCAAGTAAAAACTGTCTCGCTTTGAAGTTTCCACGCTATCTAAATCACATGATCATCATCACTATCACTACATATTATAAAACAAAGTCACTGTTGCTGTCTGTCCGGCCCTATGTACCTATGCTTAAATCTTCAAAACTACGCAACGGATTTTGAAGCGGTTTTTTTTAATAGATAGAGTGATTCAAGAGGAAGGTTTATATGTATAATACATGCATAATATTGTAGAGGAGGAACACTGATAAATTTAGAGATAATACCACGCGGGCGGAAAATATGGCGTTACGAAGTTCGCCGGGTCAGCTAGTAATAAATATTTCATTGAGCTGTCTTCAAATTCTTTCAACTCCAAAGTTCACCAGACACATAAACATTATCATTCACTTGTTGCTCTCTATATTCATTCAAATCAAGGGTATTTGACCGTTCAGATTGAACCCTCAACTTTTTCGTTAGTGCATAGACCTAAACAAACCCCTCCCCTTGCGTCTAGACATAGACAACGAAAGTGCAACAATGTTTAGTTATAATTCAGACTCCGCAGGGTGCGGACGTCCAGTGGAAAAGCTCAAAAGTTATTTTTTTAACGTATACGCATGTGTCTGTGATAGATTTCGATTGTGATTAAATTTTTTTAATGTGTTTGTGAATTTTGTGATATTTTCTTAGTGTTAAATATGTTTTGTTTGTTTAGCACTAGTAAGTATTTTTTTTTTATTTTAAATTTTTTTTCTGGTGTAGATTTTTTTGGATCTGGATTGGCTTAGCGCATATAATACGATTCCAACCGGCTGCCGTTTTAAACGTGATCAAAATATTGTGAAAACATGTATGGTCTCCTTTTTTTCTTCATTTTAATTTACAATTGTTATTATGTTTATTACGTTATTTAGTTTATAATTAGTTAAATAGCATAAAATAAATAATTTATTTTAAATATGAATAAATTAAATTTTAATACAAAGTCATAAATAAAATAATTTAATATACAGATTTTTAATAAAATGAACACTGAATTAGCATAAAATTCAAATTAAATTAAATGCAAGACAATCACACTTGTCATATTACTTAGGTGGTAAGCTGACAACACCGTAGTTCCTACACCCAAGGGGGATCTCGCGTTCGGAGATGGCCCGGGTTAGCTGGGGTGTGAGAGATAATGTCTTACACCCCGGCAATCTTACACCCCGGCATCTGAAGACCCAAGACTATGTTCAATTTTAGTCGACTTGAGTCCGACATAACCGCTCCTGCTAGGGGGTTATCCGAGAGGATTTCTGCACGGAAGGAAAACCTTTTTTTTAATACCACCTAGGTGGCAAACACCTGACGGAAAGTGGTAACCGTAGCCTTTGGACGTGTGCAACATTATGGGCGTTACACTCGTGCTGCCTATCCTGTAAGAATAATTTCTTACAGGGTTTACTAACTACTTCAAAAAGGAGAAGGTTCTCAATTAGATTGTTATTTTTTTTTACTGTTTTTTTAAATAATGGGGCTATAAAAGGTATATAATTGTCAAAAGTTCATTGCCAGCAGTTCTTTAATTAGATACCAGCTGAGTTTCAAGTTCCTGGGTACAATTCTCACGCCAGTGATACGTATAGAATTGTTTTCTTTTTTTCGGTGTAATTTTATTTGTTTGGGTGTATGACCCTACCATACTCGAAGGAGGTAGGACACGACGGTATTTCCGTTCTAATCGAGCAGTCCGACTGGGGAAGTACCTCCGCCCTACAGAATACCCTCGTGTTGTGTTCCTGGCGGTGAGTAGGGTAGCCAGAGCTCACTGGAGAGTCAGTGCTGTCAGTGGGAAGACCAAAGGCTTGTCCTGCTTTGTCTTCTGCACTGACGGCACAGGATCTCTCTGTTCTTACAGGGTCGGCAGCACGAGTGTCCCTGGTGCTGCACTCGTCTATAGGCTGCGGTAACCACTCTCCTGCTAGCTGGTAGACCTGCTGATTAACGGACGAGGCTCTGGAGTATGCTTTGTTCTCGGGTTTGGGGGTCAGACGACAGTTGCCCCCTTAAAATCCAAGATATAACAAATCAAATGGAAGAGTAAGAGAGTGGACCCCGAGCTCCAAATAGTTCATACTTAACTTACCTATGTACCTATGCATCCGGGAGTGTGATGATGATGATAATGATGCTTTATTTGTTTCTGAGGGCTCAATACCAGTTTAGTTTAATATACTTAATTAGTTTTCAGTTACAAAAAAGTTGACCGTCATGGGACGTTTGGCAGATATACTTCGGGACACATATTCTTGAACTTAAATCTCGAGTCAAACGAGGTCCTGGTGCGCACGGATTGTTTTGTAATAATCTATGCTTGGTGAATTTGAGCTCGTCCACCGCAGTAGCACCACGTGCTATCCTCAAAAGACAGCAAAGAAACGTGTGTACTGCGCGTATAGAGCACAATCAAGCAACAATCGAGCAATATCAAGTATCAATGTGGACGGTAGTTCATGAAATCTAATAAATATAATAAATTCATTTTAACAAAAGAGTTTAACCGACTTCAAGAAACGAAAAAGAGGCACTGAAAAGCGAAAAATAACTTAATTTACAGACTTACTGATTTATTAGAAGTCGGTGCCAGCCAACTTTGTTTGTTATGTCTGAACTACTATGATGCAATCAATTGAAATATGGCCTCTCTTGGGCTAGGCACCGACTTCTAATAAATCAGTAAGTCTGTAAATTAAGTTATTTTTCGCTTTTCAGTGCCTTTTTTCGTTTCTTGAAGTCGGTTAAACTGTTTTGTTAAAATGAATTTATTTTTCTCTTTTTAGTGCGTTTGTACAGTCTCATGCATGACTGTACATCGCATGTAAAGTGACCTGCTGACGCTGCACTACAGATCGAACCGGCCACGCTAAAAAAAAAATTATTAAAGCATTATTCAAAAATAATTTTTAAAATCAATGCATAATATACACCGGAAATATAGCTGAATATTCTGAACACTTCTGCGTACCCCTTCAAAGGACTCAGGCGTGATGTTATGATGTGTGATGGCAGAAACATTGCAATAATATGCCATTGCAGCAATCGCGGCTAATTTCCTGCTACTTTTTGAAGAGTCTTTGGTCTAATCTCGGAAACCCATCATCAGATCTTTACGAAATTTAAATGGGACCACTTCGGAATAATCTACTTACGAACAGAAAAAGAATTTTCAAAATCCGTTCGGCTTCACAATCGCGTAACAAACATACAAAAAAAAAATTCAGTACGAATTGAGAACCTCCTTTTTTGAAGTCGGTTAAAAAAAACATGACACATCTAAATAATGGGGCGTGACGCCTTGACTATCACGCCGTTTGACGGAGTATGAGTCGGTTTCACTGCCAAGGTGCGTCAGTAGACGTTTACTATTAAAATGTAATAATTCAACGTCGTTGATTTATTGGAAATTGAAGTAGTAATGATTGGGAAGTGAATCGTAAAGGTACAATTTTTATTTATTAATTTCTCAGGTTCAATTCCTAGCAGAAAATTTTGCTCGAAGCCTCCGTGGCGTAGCGGTGGTGAACGCAGCCGCTACGCAGGAGGCGCGGGTTCGATCCCCGCTCAGTGCAAATATTTGTGTGCATGAAATATGGGTATTTGCATTGGTCTGGTCGTGCCTCGGAGAGCACGTTAAGCCGTCGGTCCCGGTTGCCATAAGAACATCTATGGCAGTCGTTACTGGTAGTTGGAACCCTAAAAAGTCCAAAAACAACGGTCTAGCTGCAAAGCTTCGATATCGCCTAATGTTACCATTGGGTTGTGGAAGTCAGATGGCAATCGCTTCACGGAAAATATCGAGGTCTAGCCAAATCCGTAGTTAAGACTGGTAAAGCGGACCCCAGACTCTGAGGTGAAAGCTTCGGATGTGACTGAGAATTAACGCTAGGATGAAGAAGAATTCAAACGGGTAGTAAAACTTGAGTTCCATCTTCTGCTTTACCAGAAAAAGCCAGTAAACACCTATAAACGTTGTAATACCAGAGGTGTGGCTCACAACGGATTCGTTCTCAGACCCTCAATGAGATCTTGGCTGGGTATGACCTGGTACTAATCCCCTCTCCCAAAGAGATCTGAGCTGGGTAAGAACTAGTAGCCTGGTATCGATCCCCTCCCTGAAATCTGGGGGCAACTATAAACGAGATACCAAGCAATCATAGAACACAGGAGGTATTACAGGAAGTGCTGATACGCTATGTATTTTTCAAACAACGAATCCAACTTCTTCATATCATGCGCTCCTGGTACAATATAACAATAGCCATTATCAATTTCAACATAAAGCTTACTCTAACCTTGTTTTAATGATAAATTTATTTATATGACCTTTTAGTTTTGAACAACTGCGTAAATAAATGTAAATGTAATTCAAGAAACTCATGATTATTGTATGACAGTATGGAGACATTCAGATACGTAACGCATTAAGGGCCATATTGTTTTACAAAGTTATTACTTAATTTATGTGTGCAAAGGTGTGTACAAACCGCGACTTGTATTGTTGATACCGACTTGATATTTTCTATAATTTTTACTGTTATGTAATTTATGCATTTTCAAATAATGTATGGGATTTTTTTTGCCGGATTTGTTGACATTTATGGTTACTACTCCGCTCCCTTAAGTAGTAGCTTGATGATATTTAGCCTATAAGCTTCGTCGATAAACGGGCTATTTAATACAAAAATATTTTTTTAATTCGAATCGTTAGTTCCTGAGATTAGCGCGTCCAACCAAACTACTCGTTTCAGCTTTATCAAACACCATCTGATTAAGCTGGCAAAATGAGAGCCTCCATTGTAGCATTATTTTAGTCTGAATGGTGACCCTTTTGAGACTACCTCTGTAGTTTACCACCTGGCGTGGTGAAGTCATATTGCTGAGCTCTACATTATAAGGAAGGTATAATTGTATAGAAATATTGTTCGGGATATACAATCTTGGACCTAAAATATGCTCAAAATTGCTCTATAATACGCGTAATACACGTTTCTTGGGTGTCTTTTGAGGATAGCACGAGCTCAAATTCACCAAGCATAGATTATTACAAAACAATTTGCGGGCACCAGCGAGCGCCTCGTTCACTTTGCGATTTAGGTCCAAGATACGTGTCGCGACGTATATTTAAATACCTATACATAGATGCTTTTCCTATATCCTTTAAATTCTGATTTGACAGTCTCAAATTTAATTCCCGACTAGACTGGGGAGGTCTGGGGTGGCGTCTAGACTCAGTCTAGCCAGACCTAGGTCAACGTTCAGACGACAAAGGGCTCGAACCTATCACCTACCTGTTTGTATGGTTGTGTATGGTACCAACATCTGCGCGGCACATGACGGATTCAATATGGCGGGGGAGAGATAAATAAATAATAATGTCTCTGTCTATTGAAATGAGACAAAATATTCTGTTAGTAACGATATGGTTTCTTGTAAAGCCGTGCTAGCTAATGTTCGTGGCTTAGCTCATTGAGTTTCACAGAATTTGAAGTTTTTATAGCCCAGTCGAATTAGTTAAAAAAATAGACAAATCTGGATAAAATTCGAAATAGCAATTTTTTTTTTGCGAATTCGTTGGGAGATGTCACTGGCAATTTTTTTATTAATTTAAATTAATTAATGTCTTACGTTTTGTTCATTTCTTTTTCTTAGAATCGATATTTTTCGATTTAGGCTCAAAAGAGGGAGTCAAATATGCTTTGATTAACTCATTTATTTTCAATTTTACATGAAAAATATTCATGAACAAATAAATAATAATAAATATTGTACGACAATCTACACAACGCTATTTAGACCATAAAGTAAGCATAGCTTAACTAGCTTGTGCTATGGGTTCTAGAATGCGGATAAACATACATAGATACATTTTTTTTTGTAAATACATACATATTATACATAGAAAACTCCCAGACCAATGCAAATATTCATATTCATGCATACATTTTTTGAAATGAAATTTTCTTATTTTTTCCACGGATCGAAATTTTCCGATTTTTGAAAAATTTAAAAAAAAAACCTTTGAAATACAATCTACTATATAAAAATAAGTCGGGTTTTCCTTCCTGACGCTATAACTCCAGAACGCACGAACCGATTTGGCTCATTTTAGTCTTGAAATATTCGTGGGTGTCCAGGGAAGGTTTATAGATGCAGCGGGAACGGGAAAAATATGGCGGTACGAAGTTCGCCGGGACAGCTAGTTACTAATAATTCCAATTACCTTACTTCTTCATCCGGGCGCCAATCCTGCATCCAAAGCATTTCAGAGCCGCTTACCTTTCTCCTTCCCATAATTAGGTTTATCTTGACTTTCAAACAAAAGACTGCCGTCTGACACCCAAACCCTGAGAGAAAAACTTATCAGAGCCATGTCCTGGCACTCATACGCTTCTAGACAACTAATGTTTTTATACATAATTATAAAAACTAATATTTATGTATAAGCTTATACATATAAACATGTCTAAAGTACTAGGCTCGCATAAATTGTGAGTAGTTTACGGTACTTGCTTATTCGTTTGGTAGTTGACCCCAAAGAGAAACCGGAATAAGTTGTTTTGGTAGGCATATTGCATAGATTATACTGTGTTAGGTGTTTTTTCTATTTCGTAGTTTGGTTACAAAAATATATCGTAGAAAAATAAAACTAGAGAATTTAGCAAGAGGAAGTCTGCAGCTCTAGCCAGAATATTATGAAGATGTTCAAATGAACTGGATTATCATCATCATCCACCTCCCATTAGCAACAACTAACTACAGACATAACTCATTTCTACGGCGAGCGAGCAGCAGCTTAAATTATTGTTTCAAGCAATTTAAACTTGATATTTTTAAATCAAACATATAACCTGTAGACGGGTGCTCAGACTGCTCAGTCTAGATTTCTTCTCAACCTTCTCTTGAAGCACCATTTATATTGGTGAAACAAGTTAGGTGCTTATCTAGTACATCCTACTGCAATACATGAGTTCAACTTTTACTTTTCAAATATTATGCTTTCATATTGTGCTCAGTGACATTTTATATTGTACTACCTCTATTTGTGGAGACCTATAATTGGCTGCCTGTCACCTATTTTTTATGCTCATTCTGTTTTGGCTATCTGTCACGTGGGTGGAGGGAGGGGGGGGGGAATTGCAACCAATACCCCCGCCTCCCCCCCTGTTATCTGCATACGGGGGGTAGCGGGTATATATT
The DNA here is from genome assembly GCA_914767945.1 of Eilema depressum. NCBI lineage: Eukaryota > Metazoa > Arthropoda > Insecta > Lepidoptera > Erebidae > Eilema > Eilema depressum. The sequence continues at coordinate 1,018,055 of OU612040.1, forward strand.
GAAAAGAGACAAAAGTACAGGTAACATCTCGTCGTTTGACTGTCCGACTCTTTCTTCATCATTATCCTAGTGTAAGATAAAGAAAGGAAGAATTTTAGGGAACAATTGAAGACAATTTGTCTGCGGAAATAGAAATGTAAAAAAAAAGGTTTTTTCACTATCGGGTATTGGTTTATTGTTTTTAAAATGGTAATATTTGAATACAATTGGCTCAGGTAATACATTCTACAATAGAGAGTTTGGACTGCACATTTTTTTGTTATAAGTCATTTATGGAATGTATTGTTTTTTTTTATAACTGCTAAGGGTGTATGGGGTACTTAGGAATATTTTTCCTCACAAGTCCTTGCGATTCGTAGCGAGAATGACGCCTAATTCGTTTAAAGATTTCCTAAAATCTATATATAAGAGGTTATGTGAAGTATGGGGTAACAAAGTGGCACACAACTTATATAAGTGGTTATATGGGCGCTGGTTTCCGCGTATTGAGGGCACGAATGCTCCTTCTGCAACACCTGACCATGATACCGGTTAGTAAAGACGTTTAAGTACCGAAATTCCTAGTAATTTCGGTAGTACCCCTCTAGCTAAATTGCTTTGGAGTGGGTTCACGTATGAGCCTGAAATTGGCAGCCAAAATTGTAGCAGCCATATTTCGGCTCCAGAGTTTGGGTGCTGCTGAAATTTTGACTGTCTATTTCAGGCTCATGGTTCACGTTGATAGTGTAATGCCCAGGATTCGGAACACGGGACCTATAATTAAAATTAAAAATAACATGAAATGCTAGCAGGTCTGGTAGTAGGCTAGCAGTGATTTAAAGTGATGTGCAGTGTTCTAATCTAGTTTGTTTTTGTCTTCAGGTGAGTGTATCAATGGTGTGTCAGTGGAGGATGAAGTGCAGGAAACGGCAGATACAGTTCACACAGTAAGTACATGATAAAACACCATTTTACCTCTGTTAAGTTGCTAGCTTCCTAGTAACTACTGTCAAACCTTTGCCACAAAATTCGTCTCGTAATAAAAATCTATTTAAAGATCAGTTACGATCTAACCTCAAACTCCCAAATGTCAAAAAAGACCACGATTTCAATGAAAAGAGGCTATCTTTTCATTGAAATCGTGGTCTTTTTTGATCCTAATATAATTTATTTTTCAAAATTAAGTGACGATCTAATGTTCGAAACGATCACAGTATCAATGTTTTTTTCTGGAAATTTAGTTATGAAAAAGAAGTCATTTCATTCTATGTCAAAATAGAATGAAATGACTTCTTTTTCATAACTAAATTTCGAGGCTTCAGGTTTTTTTTACTGAATTTATTCGCACACAAAACCGGTCCCGAGCCTGCCTAATCAATAATATTATCATATGAGTAGGTAGCTAATGTACTGTATATCAATAAGTACTTAATACATTATTATGTATGTATAGAGGACAACTGTCTATGCCAAAGCAAGGACAAGGCTGCTTACACGAAAGCAAAGAGGATTAAGTGACTCGTGTCTAATCTTTTATACACATTTTGTTAACATTTATTACTAGTTATTGCCCGCGGTTCGCGGGTTCGCGGCGCGTTCACGTCGCTTATCGTGACCTATGTCCTTTCTCTAGCTCTAATCTATCTCTGTACCAAATGTTATCAAAATCGATTCAGTGGTTTAGACGTGAAAACGTAAAAACAAATAAATATGTACATACATTTATACTTTCGCCTGTAAATCCCACAAGGGGTAGGCAGAGATCTTGTCATCCACATCTCGCTAAGTATGATTTTCACTCTCATGTAAAGGGGGCCTGATTGCCCTCAAGCGGGCTGTCGTCTGTTGGAGAACAGCCCTATCCCTTAGTCGCCTTCTACGAACCCCCACAGGAAGAGTTAGGTGGCCTTATTCTACTCCACCGGGAACCAACACGGCATGTCTGTTAAACAAACAAAGAATAATTTACAAATTGACGTTGAACACAAATAAAATTAAAAATAGAAGAGAAAAATTCGCGAAATTGATTAACTGTGGACGTCACATTTTCTTAAACACCCTAAACACCCCTTGTCACGTTTTATTACAGTTAACAACCCCCTACCCCCTTCCCCAACTGCGAGCATATTTCATGAAACAAGTATTGTTCGGGATATATATCTTGGACTTAAAATGTGCTCAAATTGTGCTCCATACGCGCAGTACACGTTTCTTGGGTGTCTTTTGAGGATGGCACGGGGTGCTACTGCGGTGGACGAGCTCAAATTCACCAAGCATAGATTATTACAAAACAATCCACGTGCGCCAGGGTCTCGTTTGCCTTGCGATTTAGGTCCAAGACACGCGTCTCGAGGTATATCTACTTAAAATCTAAGTAAAATTCTCTCGCGACAACCACAAGAAAACAATATTTTCTAATGGAAATTACCACAAAGTTCGATTTTTTTATTAAGTCACAAAATTCAAGATGGCGTCCACTTTCACTCACGACGAGGTGCACGCTTCTGGCGACCTTGTTTTACCGCGAAAGGCATAAAGCGGTTATTTAGCAATCACGAACGAATCTAGTTTGAATTTGTAATAATTAATAGTGTGTATAGGTAATTAATACTGACATTATGTTGTCTGAAGTTATTACTCGGATGTATGTAACTCGAAAAGAAGGCTACGGCTGCGGTACCCGTTCGACCTCAAAATTTGGAACTCGTCTATAAATGGGTCTTAAAATGAGGGTATCGGCTACTTACCTTACTTGGTTCGTCGTTTACGGTCTAACATCATAATTATGTCAAAATACAATCGCAATGCATTCGCGCCCGTATGTTTAAAAACACATGGGCGTGAATAGTTTGTGATTTTCTTAACAAATGACAAATTTGACATGATGACAACCGATAGCTGATACCGGGAACCTGTTTCTTTGTATAACTTCCCTTAGGGTTCAAACTTAGCCGAAAAAAATAGTCTGACCCGACTGCAGCGTTAAATCCAGTCCAGGGGGACTGCCATTCAAACACTAAAAAAATTGGGCAGAAAATAATACATAAATTAATTAAAACCTCTACTGAAAAATCGACAAAAATCAGTCAACACATCAATCGATAAAAAGAGGTCCAACGGAGACATTGATTTTAGGCATTTTTTTTTAAAGAATATTAGCAACTGAAATTACTAATATTCCCTTTAACCTCTCCAGCTAAGCTACTTTGCTTGTGTTAGGAGTTTTATATAATATAGGAATTTAGAAGGTCTAATAATGTGATCTTGAGGTCGTACGGGTATTTTTGTGATAGGGTTGAAACTTGGAGGTGGTACGGCACGTAGCCATCTAATGCAGTAGTTACAGTTTGTGAAATAATAATATATTCTTGTAACTAGTTATAGTTAGGTAGATAACAACTTTGTGGTTAAACTACGCGTACATTTGAAAATGTAATGTCGGTTGGCAACCGATTGTGTTACCAAACATGACCGCAATGATATCACGTACATACATTTGTAAATTAATATATTAAAACGTGGTTTAGTACCTATTCAAGTTACGATTATACGCATTACCTTTTTTTCAGAGGTTTTTCCTAATTCAGTTGGGATCGACTCAAATAGCACATATAAGCGTCAAATTGTTACAAATTATGTCAAGAACAATATTAAATTAAGTAAAATAAATCATTTGAAAAAGATTTTTTCGCTGGTTCGTCTACGGCTATCACACAACAAACTTATAATAGTACGGAAGTTACGAAACCCTTCATGCGCGAGTCCGACTCGCACTTAGCCGGTCTTTTTTCAATTGCGAAATAAATACCAAAGATTGAATTACACAATTTATTTATTTTATTTTATTTTAAACTTTTTGCACAAATACAAAATAATTGTACAAAGGCGGACTTAATGCCCAAGGCATTTTCTGCCAGTCAACCTTAGGGTGATGCAGAGATATGTCACAAGTAGGTGCACGATGTATTGTGGTGAGAGTTTGACCTAGTTTGGTACAAAAAAGTTTATGCAGAATTGGATAATAGAATATTGATAACAATAATAATATATACATTTATATAAATATATAATTATACAAATACAAATATAATAAACTACATACACTTGTATACTGATATATGCATAAATAGGTATAATATACATACATATATATGTTAAAATAAATACATACATCTACAAATTCTAGAACCAAACTAAGCATAGCTTGAACAAATCATTTTGTCACGAGAAAATTACTTTTATCAATTACTTTTATTTATTTATTTATTTATTTAAAGGAACATTTAACAGTTATGCGTTGTACATTAATATTACAGGAAAGATATTTATCTGTTAGGTAAACGCATAACCCACACCAATGTCCACGAACTAATGTGTATTTTAAAAGAGAATGTATAAGCACGCGAGTTTCATGTTAAGGTATTATAATTATACATTAGATTGTTGTGAGGTCTTTAAAGCTTCAATAACCGCTTCTTTAAATTTGAAGTGCGAGTTTGCAAATATGTCTATGTCTGCTAGGTGTGTGTTGTACGTCTCCAAAAGATGGCGAATAGGTGCACGCGCCCCCGCATTCGTTCTGCACCGTCCCGTGTAGAACAGCCGCGGCACGCGCACCTCTCGCTGCAATATAGTTCTGGGCACCGTGTAACACAGTTGGTTCGTGATTCCACTACAGTCAAATCTGTTATGGCATATACCGTGCAACATCATGGACATGAGTAGTTTTCGTCTCGACTCCAAGTTCATCAGGTTGTACTCCTTTAGTAGGTGTTGATAGGGAAGTTTAAAATGGTGCAATTTATAGTGTATTCTGCGTAGAAATTTTTTCTGAACCATTTCTAATCTATTTATATATTTATCGTATATAGGATCCCAGATTGGGGCCGCGAAGTCAAGCTGAGATCTGACCAAATCTGACAAATAAATGTACACGTGTATCTGAATGTGTACATAAATGCATACCTACATATATTCACGTCCGTAAATCACCGAAAAGGTAGGCAAAAGTGTAATAACACCACATTTCGCCAATTTAGAATTGTGAAAAATCCTTTAAGATATTTTTTCCCTCTTTTTGAACTAATTCGACTGGGCTATCACGAAAATCAGGTTTAAAAAATTGTACTATTATTTTTTTCACGATATTTTACCCTTGCTGTGGTTATCTTAAGCGACTACAATATGGGTTTCTTCAAGAAGGGCATTAGAAGGTTTCTTCAGGGGTCGGCAGCGCGATTGCGACGCCCCTGGTGTTGCACACATCCAATAGGCCACGGTAACCACTTTCAGGTGGGCCATGTGCTTGTCTGCCACCTTTAACTTCCTTCCCTGGTTAGCTTATTCATAATCATTGTCCTCGCCGCGTGGGTCCCGGCAGAGTAGAATTTGAGCCACCCCATCTCTTCCCATGTGGTGTCGTACAAGGCGACTAAGGGATAGAGCTGTTTATCTGACAGATACATACATTCTCAGACTCAGCCGACTCAGCCTAAGATGCATGGCTCGAGTCAACAATAGTGCCCGGAATAGGCTCACCGGGCTCACCCCGTATTACGTGGGATCAAATATGTATGTACAAAGATCGGCGAAATGTGGGTGTTAATTCAGCTCTACCTAACCCTCTGGGGATAAAGGCGTGATCTTTTTAATATATAAAATTCTTCTGTCACGGGGTGCGTAATCGAACTCCTCCGAAACGGCTCGACCGATTTTGATGAAATTTTTTGTGCTTATCCGGTATCTATGAGAATCGGCCAACATCTATTTTTCATCCCCCTAAGTGATAAGGGTGCAGCGGGAACGGGATTTGAATACCACGCGGGCCGAAAATATGGCGGTACGAAGTTCGCCGGGGCAGCTAGTAATATATAAAATAAGTCTTTGATATACCTAGTTAACATTTCCATAGTATCTGGCGCTACAAGATACAGGTTTTCTACGTTCCCTTTCCATGCAAAGCCGGGACGAGTTTTTTTAATTTATACATACAACGGCACATTACAATCTTGTGGTGCATGCATGGTGGTCATAACCCATAACCACTGCGCAGAACGGATGAGAAGCAAAAATATTAATTGACCGTTATTGAGTCACCGTCGGACGGCTACCAGGCTTCCATAACTGTGAAGAGCTGACGTCACCATTGTAGTACCTAACCTATTTTGAATTTTAAAATTCGAATTTAGTGATGTGCCGTTGCGGTTTAGCAGGTGCATATCGATAAAAAGTATAATTATTATTTATGTCAATCAGATATTTTGACTGGTTATCTTTATTTTCATGCTATCAGATCCAGTTTTTTAATAATCACATGTAATATTTGCATGTTAATACTACGTCTGATATTAAAATATTGGGCGTGATTCTTACTTATACGGAAACTTGCAAAGCAGGAAAATACAAGGTCAATTTAAACAATAGTTAACATTGTTCACTAACGACTCGTTCCGACTTCGCTTTTTTCAACCCCTAATCAGCACTTTTAGGGGTAATTTTTTGAAAAAGCAATGGTATACCTGTGTACATTCATTGACTAACCAGATGCAGGTAATTTTCAAAAATCTTTTTCTGTGAATGCTTGCTAAAACTGCCAATATTTTTCCTTTCATGCATATTTTCTATACAAAATAGTTAAGTTTGTTTTACATCTTTCGTCCTGCGATTGCTTTTTGTTGGTATTTCTTTTGTTTTTGAAGGTCATAACAGAATATGCTTTAGCCGCTACCTGCCAACACAATCACTTTTAGGAATTACAAGTGATTGTTGGCAAATTACAATACATTAAAGTTTTGTAAGCGGCTTCGTTCATGTTGATGGTTATTGTTCATTTTGGTGATTGTTTAGTCACAATTACATTATAGACGTCTTCACCACTGAGCAGAAAGGGGATAATATACTTCCTAGACAAGTGATAATTCGTTGGCTGGCGTATTGAAGAATAGAATGACGAATGTATGGAATTTGACGAATATGACAGTCCATATATTTGTACTGATTCTAGTTTTTTATGCCACTTTAGTGGCAGACAAGCACACGGACCACCTGATGATAAGTGGTTACCGTGGCCTATAGACGTGTGCAATACCAGGGCCGTCACATTCGTGCTGCCGACCCTGTAGAAACCTTCTAATGCCCTTCTTAAAGACGCCCACATTGTGGTTGCTTGGAAAATGCTACTAATACAAAACTCGCATATTAGTTAAATATAAATTTAAAAAAGCAATATTTTCATCAGTCTCACCTGTCTAACTTAACCAATTTGACTATTCAACACAGTTCCTGAGATTAGCGCGTTTAATCAATCAAACAAACAAATTCTACAGCTCTATATTATTATTAGTATAGATTTAATTATTTATCAATGAGAAATATATCTTGCATGTATATCTAAATCAGTAGTACTAGAAATAATTAATTAAAATCGTGACAATAAAACTTTTGATTCATTTTCTAACGTTCTAATCAAGCATTAACCGAAATATGAATGTGTTCGTGATCGGTCGGCTATGTGTGCCAAGGCGAGTTGCGTCAATTTCTTAAACTCACGCGCAATTAGTGATGTGTTTTGTTTCGATTTTATATCGATTGTATTGTGTTTTGTTTCTATTGTTAACTGTATTGTACAAATATTGGTCGTATTCTGCTGTCACGTTGTTTTGAAAGGGCTAAAATTTATTACTGTTCCTTTTTCTATCGAAGACAGACATACATACGTTAGACACAGGTGAAATAATTAACATTACACCAATAATTGTATTAGATTCCACTTAATAGGGCTCCGGGCTGTATATATTCGTATCTGTCTGATGTTAATCAGCCCTATCCCTTAGTCGCCTTATACGACACCGCATAAGAGGAGATGAAGTGGCCGAAATTCTATACTGCTGGGAACCACGCCGTAAGAAAACGATGGGAATAAATAATATTGTTGTTCAATTAAATATTTGTAAGTAAATAATTAGTACCACTGTAATGTTATTTATTTTTTGCTGATGGTTACAAGTTTCTCCTCTTCCTATAATTCAACCCAAGATTCAAGAACAGTTTCATAACTTGTTCGAGACCTTTTATTTGTGACGTAACAAGTGCCTTGGTTGATTGACCACTAATAGTGATGTACTATCACCGTGGTTGAGGCGTGTTCTTTTTTTTAACTATTATTTCGTAACAAGCTATAGATGTCGATACACTAGTGAGGTGGGAATACTATCGATGGCTTTACTGTTAGAGCTATCGGCATATTTACTAGGTATTATTTGGAGTTAGAAGTACCGACAATACTCCAGTTCCTCCGTGATCATGGTGCTTGCAACAGCGCCGAAATATCGGAAACTCCAAACAATACTTGGTAAATATCCCGATAGTTCTAATAGTAATGTGAACGACCATGATAGTTAAAATATCGATCGATAGCTAAAAGATCGAGTGCAGTGGATATCCGACAATATATTAATAAATTGACCTATTTGCCTGCTAACTGCTATCTACACACGGGAAAATCATAAATGGATTGCCTATTATTAGGCTTTGTATTAAGGGAAATGTGAAGTAATAAAAATCGATGTTAGTGCGTATTTTATGAGCTGTTTTGTTAACTTGTAGCTTGTATTTGCACAAAGATTATAATTATGTTACTTATGCACTTAGTGTGGACCAATGTTGTGCAATTGCAATTAAACTTGCAATTAAGCCGACTGCTGTCTAACACATCAAAACGCGGAAGGCAGTACCCATTTATTTTCTTTCGGTTTATGATTGGCAACTGGGTACAGCCTTCCGTCAAACTCGTTTCGATGTTTTAGACAGCAATCGGGTTTATTTGTTTCGATATTTTAGACAGCAGTCGGGATTTTTATTTTGTTTTGGACCCAATTACTGGCGCTGCCATTGATTAGCGTTGATGGAGTAGGCCCAGGTTTTCCTTTCGACATTTTGAACTCTGAGATCATCAATAGCCAAGATAAACCGATAAAGCAGGATTAGGAGATAGAAACCCACCTCCAAGGTGTATAAATAAAATCTCGAAATGAATTTGAAACAGTCTAAAAATACGTAGGTACCTACTGATGACAGTTCCGTGTCACTGCCGTGTAAAATATGGTCTGTTGACAACTTCGTGTGACACGGAAACATAAAAGTTAGAAATGTCATTTATACTGTCATAAAGATTGATTTGACGATAACAAGAAAATACATAATATTATAATTATGTCCAAAATTATTGGTGTCGATTCTGCTGTTAATACACTTTCTAAACTAGATATATAATAATAACATAATAATAACATATAAATATAATAACATCAACATCAACAATTTATTGTCCAATATTCATATTCGACATATTGGATAATACATTACATTAGAGCAAAATTGAAAGGTTTCTAAAGACCCACAAGGTTGAATTGTATTTTGTATGTAACTGAGTTCTCATTTTTAACCGACTTTAAAAGAGGAGGTTCTCAACTCGATCGCTATGTTTTTTTTTGTATGTTTGTTACGCGAGTCTGTAAATTCAGTTATTTTATTTTACGCTTTTCAGTGCCTCTTTTTTTGTTTCTTGATGTCGGTTTATCTTTTTTGTTATAATTTAATTTATATTCAGTGCTGTAAAAACTTCAAAAAAAAAAAATAAGTAGATTAACATTCATTTTACCTCAAAGTTTGCAATTTGATCCTATGCCAAATAGAACGAAGTATCGACATTCAAAATTAAGATATTTTAGAGATTGTTTAGTATAGATGGACAACATAATCGCCACCATTACCTCTGTTTTCTCCGATGACATAATTCATAGGCTCGGCCGCGGAAGTGGCCAACGAAAATGAGATGTTCCACTTTTATTTTTTTTTCGTTTTGTAATCAACAAATACACAGGTGTATGGAGCCCCGCCAAAACCCTGGGCCCAGGCCAAACTTACCTGCATATTGGTACACCTGCCGATTGGCCCTTTTTCCTTTATGATAGCAGCCCTACTATATGCAATAATTACTAGATGTTGCCCTCGGTTCCGCCCCCGTGGATATTAGTTATCGCGACTACACATAGTTTGTCGTTTCCCAAGACCTGGTCTATCTCTTGTATAAAATTTCATCAAAATCGGTATAGTGGTTTTGGTGAAAAGCGTAACAGACAGACCGAGTTATTTTCGCACCTTGTAATATTAGTACATACATACATACAATTACGCCTTTATCCGGGGAGCTAATCCAGAGGTGATTTAACACCCACATTTCACCAATCATTGTATTCGGTCCCACGGAAAAGGGGGTGAGCCTATTGCCGTATTCCAGGCACTATTATTGACTCAAGCCATGCATCCAAGGCTGACACCCGTATTCACAAACAATACTTCGCTATGCGTACTACAAAAACTGTGCAAAGAACGACAAATTCTCAGTGCGTTCGTTTTGGCAAGCCTTTTTGAGAGACAACACTTAAGTAATACTTCTTTGAGGGAACGCACTGCGTTAGATACTGCTCCGTGATGTTTGTGAATTAATTTTACCAGTCCTATGCGCTCGAGCACACTATGAGACCTCACAGTGTTGTTTGTGAATACGGGTGTGAGTCTGGGCTGTATATCTGTCTGATGTTAAACAGCCCTATCCTTTAGTAGTCTTGTACGACACCTCATAAAAAAGATGGGGTGGCCCAAATTCTACTCTGCTGGGACCTGGGAACCACGCGGCGGAATTATAAACAAATTACCGAATACTACATATTATTCTAACTGATTTTAACAACTAGTTTTATGATGACGCGTAGTCATGTATACGAATATTTATATCTTGTTGACTGTGCATAATTGTTATTTTAATAGACAAAATAAATTCGTATGCCAAATTAAAAACAATGTACTTGAACGTAGCGCTGAATTGTGTATTTGATGACTTAAGATTCTGTATGCATACGCTCAGAAATAAATAAATTATGGCACTGTTGCTACTTTTATTCCGGGAATAGGCTCTGGTAAAACACGGGACCGGGATCATAATACCAACCGCAGACATCAGCAAATTTTTCTAAAGCTGCGTACAGAATGTAACATGTCGTATAACTTGTGTTTTATAACACGTCCACATTATCTAACATTGTTTTATAACTTTGCAACATTTAACAATACTGTACACATTAGATATAACAATGTCATAATAACAATGTTGTATAACAATTTCGTTGGACGTTGCAGTGCTTTTAAAATAAAAATAACGTGTTATATAACTCACTAACATGTTTTATAACTTCAGTGTCTACATTACTAAAACATGTTATATAACATTGTTTTATAACATGTTATGCTATATAATTTGTACGCACCTTAATATTATAAATGTGAAACGGCTGAAACAGTGTTTTGTGGAGTAAATGATAAATGTATTGAACTGACACGTATTTTGACATTTATGACAGATGTCAACTTATGTCAGTCCTATACATTGAACAATCTATTCTATACTACTCTACAAACTTATTGCCACTTGTGTAGAGGGGCAGATCTGGTTGTAATTTGGTACAGGGATAGATTATGCTCAGGAATAAAATATAGGTTCCCGGCAGAGTAGAATTTAGGCCACCCGATCTCTTCCCATGCGATGTCGTACAAGGATGATTTGACGTTTTTGACATTCGTTGACGCCTGTCATATACGTCAAATCCCATACATTTGGCATTCTATTCCATCTTACGCCGAGCAACGAATTGCCACTTGTCTAGAGGGGCAGATAGATATATACAGACTCAGCCTCAGATGCATGGCTCGAGTCAACAGTAGTGCCCGGAATACGGCAATAGGCTCACCCCCTATTACGTGGGACCTAATACAATGACTCCCATGGTTTGGTGCGGGGCATTTTCATGCAGTATGACTGTCAACAGCTGATAAAAGCGATACAAAACTCGTAAACGCGTTACGTTTTTAAACTAAAACGGAATCAGGTCAACCGGCACTAAGTATATCTACAATATTCTAATGCGCGTTATACTAATGATTGGCTATTAACTGTGCCGTTTATTATTCTACTGGTGACATTGAACGCACATGTCGTTATATACATTACGTAATGACAACCTGCACAACGGAGAAACGTTTGAACTGTGTGGGTGCGGGCTTTGCAAAAAAACACAAATTAGTACCTACACACCGACCCACTACACTTTCTTTTAAAAACTTCTAGTTATGCAATGAAATTAAAAAAAAAATTTGGCCAGATATTTTATTTTTTATATAGGACACGTCAATTTGACTTCGCCTTGCCTGATGGTAAGCTGACCGAATACCGGATTGCCTGAATATCTTAGTGGAAAGTAAGATATTCAGGCAATCCGGTATATCTGACCCAGGCTATCGTCACAAGGATTGGTGGACGGCAGTCGCTTTTGTGAAATCCAAGATAAGTCGAATCGAGGAAGAGCAGACCTGGATTCCAAATCGCAAGCTTTGGATGTGCCCGGGACGTATAAAGACCTGGATCCATGCACTCCAGTTTCAAATTAGAGCTACAAACAACTGACACAACAGATGAACCAATCATAAATCAATCAAATAAATGAAAACAATATCGGTAAACAGAAAAATCAGTCTGACATTATGTTACCAAATCATTTTGACATTAAATGAAAGTCGTAATATATCTCAACAACAAAGGAAGTAGGTACGTATCCACCTAACTACCTACGCATTAATAACAATATCGAACAATTTGTAATATCGACAATAACAATGGAAATTATGACACTTAAATGATCGTCATCGATTGCACATGCACATCACTAATTCTAGACTGAACCGACTAGACCATACGACGCCATCTTTTCACTACTCGTAGTACCTCGCTTTATAACGACGCAACACGTTCTATATTTAAACGGTCGTTACTCGTTAGAGATTCAATCGCTTTGTATTCGGCGTAAGTACTTTTATTCCATTAAACGTAATTGAACTATAAAGCGCTTTCAGCTACAATGATATTTTCCGCTTGACAACAGCTGATCTAGGTCAGAAGGGCTCGGGGAGCGATGACGTCACATTGCATTCGAACATAAAGTTTGTTATTTGAAGAACGAATCATATCCGTGCAGCGAACACAGAAATATGAATTCTATTTCCCTGATTGTAAAGATTAAAATTCATTTTGTATATTCATTATGGATTACCTTGCTTCTATTTTACTTTATAAAGGTTGTACGTGCTAATTATTTGATCTGATTCTTATTTTCTCAGTGATTGAGTTGAAATTCGATGGTTGAGTGATTGCGTTATGTTGGCATACTATGAAGGTCTTATTAACATACAAAAGCTCTTCTATCGTTATAGCCTCCTGGTACTTTGCGCGCACTAAACGCGCGTCTATTATTTTGCACCTTATTCTATTCTGCGTAGGATCCATGTGATATGACGTATAAATTGTATAAATAACGCCGATTGCGTTTACGTTTGAACAAAAAATATATCTCCATCTTTGTTTTACCCTTAGTAGAAAAAAGAGACGGAGAAAAAAAATTGTGTTGTCAAACTAGTTTCGTTAACCTTTCATGTTTACAAAGGGCCACATAGACAAAGAAAAGTGACAGATAATAGTGTTTCTCTAGAAGAACCATCTTTATTGATGATCTTCTGATCACAAGTTTGGCTAGAGAGATGCTGTTATTATGTAGCGACTAGGGTACCATACCATAGCTATGGTGGACACACCCGGCGACATGCTAACCTATTTCCCTACTTTTGTAAATGTTAGTAAGATAACAGTAGGTAGCTGCGTACTTATGCTAACTCTGATAAGTGTACAGAGGAACAAAAACAAAACTTAATCAAAAACTGATTGAACAACTTGTTGTTACTACCTGCGTGTATAATGTATATTGTATAATATTTTTATACAATTGAATGAAGTTCTGTGAAATCGTATTTAAAAATATTCAAGAAAATCAAAATAATCTATCATCTGATCAGATGTAATACGGTGCATGAATACAAATTAAATAAACGCTACTTTGAATATGAAAAAATGTATTCTTTGCTGCAGAGAATAGAGTTGATTTTCAAATTGAGGGTCATCTGAAGGTTTATTCAAATTAGCAGTTGACGACTCCTGGTATTTCCTGATCGCCTAGTACATTATCTACGCAGTTATACAATTTATTATATAATTTGCCACCTGCGCACTTTGTTGTGATCTGAATCTTAAGTTAATCATCATAAGATTCATAAGTTAAGATTATAAAAAAACTTATATTGTTGATCAATTAATAGTGAATAGTTTCAAAAATCGACTGGATATACCTCTTTTAAAGATCTGAAGCCCTATTTGTACTGGGAGTTTATACCATTTCTTTGCATTTATGGAAGCCTGGTACCATTGAAACATGGAGTAAAGGGTAACGGCATCTCTTTGTTCTCAGCAGAGTCAGTCGGAACTCAGCTGGATCTCTGAACTCGCTTGAAGCTGCAAAAGTCTCAAAGTCGATGCTGAGTCTCCCTCCTCCTCCTTATAGTCTCCTAGTCTCCCTGAAATACGATTTCACTGTCTACTAAACGTTATAATTGGCACGTAAAGTAGTATTTACGTTTACAATTAGAACTTCAACTAAATTTACTTTTGATTTGCTATCAATTAGCAAAAGTTGGATCCGACCCAGTATTGCCTTGGTAACAAATTCGTTTGGCTAGGAACATTTCCTACATCATTAACATGCATTTTTATACCTCGGGACACGTATCTTGGACCTAAGTCGACAAATGAGGCCCTAGGGCCCGCGAATTTTATGTAATAATCTGTGCTTCGTGAATTTGAGTTCGTCCACCGCCATAGCACCCCGATCTATCCTCAAAAGATGCCCATGAAACGTGTACTGCGCGTATAGAGCACATTTTAGGTCCAAGATTGGTAAATGTCCCAAACAATACTGACATGTCATGTTAGACAGAGACAGCAATCCTTTATTTGCTTCTATGTTTAAACTTCTATCATAAAACCTTTTTGTGGTCCCGCCGGTTTAGGGTGCATCTACCTGCTTTTTTTCATGTACACTCAATATGGCCGATATTTGTGATTTGAGGCACACATTTGACTTTCTTTGTTCAGTGGCAGTTAGTTTTAAAAAGGTAAAAACGTTGGAAACCTTGATAGTTTGGCTGGAGAGCCGATTTCCAGCTGTCATTGAGTCACGGAATAGGGATGATGACTTTTATTTTATTCTCGTAAAATGTCCAGTTTACAATAATACAATGAACTGTTAAAGTGAAATTTTAGTAGTTTTAAAGATATTTGATTTTCAAAATTCTATTTCTCGAACCGCTTGAAAACGCTTTACCTTACAAAATCGTTGCACAAATGTGACGTCACACTTTTATAACATTTATCACGGTCTGCGTTGCATTTACGAAGTGCGTAATAAAAATCATTAATAAAGAATCTAAAATCTTATAAAGGTTGAGTCCTTTATAAGATTTTTTTTGTTCATATTTTGTGAAATATCGAGGTCCAGCCAAATCCTTAGTTAAGACTGGTAAAGCGGACCCCAGACTCCGAGGTGAAAGCTTCGGATGCGACTGGGAATTAGCGCTAGAATGAAAAAGCTATTTTGACCTACTTTGGGAACTAAAATAATAAAAAGTTATAGTTTCAGTTAGCAAGGCATATTTTTTCAGCATAATCTATGATAATAAGCAGTATTGGGTTCCCTATTTGGTTAAGGTATATAATTTGACCTAAATATATTGACATAGTTTCGAACAACTATCACATGTCGACAAAAATGGTAATCTGAGTTCGCGGAAGGCATATCTATAATTAGGATAGTCGTGTTGACAAACATTTTTGTATCTCTTTCTAACACGTGTCGTCGTGTCGATATTTTTGTCTGTTTCTTTCGCACGTGATACTCATAACATATGGTTTAAAATTTAGAATGATAAATATGTTAATCATAACCAAAGCATAGCTCGCCAGGCCTCGTTTGTCTCGCGACTTAGGTTCGAGATATATGTGTCACGTAGTATAATTTAATGTTGCTAATAAATAAATGTTATCAGCAGTAACTAACGGTAAAAAATTCACGGTAAAGCTAGTCAAACATACGCGCAATAACATTTCATCGAAGGAAGGTGCCACGCTGCCACGCAGAGCTACTAGGATTGTATATAGCTTTTGCAAAACAACATCTAGATACTAGGCGTTCAGAGATAAACACTAGATCGATTACAATACCCATCATCCGTGGAATAACGTCATAGAAGGAATAACGTCGATATCTGGCTATCAGCGCAGTACTACATCATACCGCTATTTTGTACTAGGCAATCAGAAATATATACAGATCTTTTTATTGATATTATTTCGCTCGAGTCACTTGTGCTATTTTGAATTTGATTATGTATGTTTATGTAAACGAAGACTCATTCCATTATACGCTGAGTGATAAGGAGAGGTATATTTGTGTTGTCAACAGTGCAATCAGCTGATACCCTGATAATATAGTACACAACTATCAAATTATGATTAATTAGGTGAAAAGGACGAAAGGACAAGAGTCTATCAAAGAGTATAAATAATGGAGTCTATCAGTTATTTAGATTTAGGAGCTGTGCAAGGTTATATTTCTAAGCAGGGTTCAACCCTATCCTCTATGTCACACCATAAAGACTTGAAATTATTAGCCAACTAACGTGTTTCAATGATTTTCTTGAATCAACAGTCGCTACCCCATTCAAAAATAATAAGCTGATCTTGGATCGGCAAACGTGGCGCACATTGGGAGAGGCCTATGTCCAGCAGTGGACTGCAGTGTAGGCTAATTGATTGATTGAAGCTGATCTTGGCCTCAAAGTATCTCAAAGGGCGCAACTGGAAACTCGCTACGATGATGATGATAATTCAGCATTGCCGTTTTTTACCACTTAAGTGGCAGACAAGCACACGGCCCACCTGATAGAAAGTGGTTACCGTGGCCTGTGGACGTTTTCAGGGGCGTCACACTCGCGCTGCCGACCCTATAGGAACTCTAATGCCCTTTTTGAAAAACCCCATAATATTGTAGTCGCTTAGAAAAACCACAGCATAGTAAAGTTGATAATTATGGTCCCCGAGACTCTTGGCATGGTTTCAGAGACTCAAAGTACACGGAGTAGAATAATAGAACTCGCAGTACCAGGGACGCAGAAATTCATTGCAAGTTTATTACAAAATTATCAGCACGGCCGGCCTTGCCATATCTTATCTTGAACGATACCCGATTACTGTTGATAAGTTATCAGTATTGTAATATAGGTTATTTTTATGCAGTGTTTATGGTGAAAAAAGTGCTTGTATTTGAACAATATTATGTTATTTTGTTCAGAGCAAAATGGATTTTCCTTTCCTATTTTTAGAAATTGTTGTTAGATGATGTTATTGTGTGGTTGATTTCATCATTATGTTAGTCATGATCCTTTTTACTATACAGTTAAATCATCTGCCTGCTCTAGTGGGACAACAAGTCGTCTCCTCTCTTCCTTGTCATATCATCGTTCACGCAGCAATTACACCTTTTCTTGCTACTGAAACCTTAGTACTTTAGACAGTTTCCTTGTGCCCTACTATATGGTTGTGGATCTCTCCATACTGTTTCAGTTATAGTATACATGTTCTATAAATATGCTATCCTGGTACTTCCAAATACGTTGCAATGGACGCTTTCTCTGGGATTATCACATCAGTAGCATTTCATTCCAGCGTTCAAAATTCTCGTCTTGATCTACTTTCGATCTCTCTAATGTCAAAAACGATCCAGTTGTCACAAGATCAAATACGATTTCAGCTCGAGACTGAGTTTTGTACATTCCTTTAATAGGTTGTTTAACATCAGACAAATATTCAGTCCAGACTCAGCCTCAGATGCATGGCTAGATTTACCGATAGTGCCCGGAATATGGCAATAGGCTCATCTCCTATTACGTGCCACCCAATACAATGATTGGTGAAATGTGGGTGTTAATTCACTACTGCCTAGCCTAATCCTCCTGAGATAGAGGCGTGGTTAGTATGTATGTATGTATTAGGAGGATTCACCGTCAGGACACTTTTTCCAATGAGCAGTTTTCCAGTAGGTATTTATAGGGTTCCCAAAGACGCGCTAGATGGCGCAGCCGGCACTTTTGGTAAGAAGAGTGTGGTGTTATTCCCTAAGAATTAAGCTTTTTATTATATTTTATCTATTATTATATGGGTAAATTAAATTAAACTTTGGCTACATCGCAAATTCATGAAAAAATACTACAAACAAACCACAGAGTACATTAAAATTACCAAAAGCTATGCTAGCGCCATCTCCTGATGACTTAAAAACCAACTGATTATTATACCTACTGGAAAACTGCTCATTGGTTCGAACATGGATTCGTAGTCTGTTTACTGACATCTAGAAAGTGTTTTTTTCTAAACATTCACTTGTCAGTAAATAATATACAACCCATTTTCAGTAAGGTAACTTCCGTCATTTCGTGTGTATAAGTGTATATTTATAAACAAAAAATAAAAATATAACCACTACACATTTTTGGCGACCGTCCAAATTCTCTGTCGGGTGTAAACTACAGTTTTTACTTCAGTTAAAACAAGTTGTTAGCGTATCCCACTTCTTATGTTAGAGATACAGGAATAGATGCGTTTCGGAATGTTAACGTGCATCGGGTTATGTTACCCTGGTACTTTGGTAACAATAGGTCAATGATTTAGAAGATTCTGACTTTTTTATACAGAGATTTGTATGGAAGGGGGAGGGGGGGGGGGGGGGGTTGGTTAACTAGAACTATTGGGGTCAAGCCCATCTCACCTGCAAGGTGTATAACACCAGGGGAGTGAGTCACACTCATGCTGCCGACCCTGTAAAAACAGAGAGGTTCTGTGTCCGTCAGCGAAAAAGACAAGAAGCCTTTGGCCTTCCCACTGACAGCACAAACCTCTCCAGTGAGCTCTGGCTACCCTACTCACCACCGGGAACACAACACGAGGTTACTATACCTGCGGTATTCTGTAGTGCGGAGGTACTTCCCCAGTCGGACTGTTCGATTGGGACGGAAATGCCGTCGTGTCCTATGATGCTGAGTTTTTGATCAGGTGGTGTGCAGTGTGCATGTCTGCCACCTAAGTGGTATAAAAAAAATACTGGTAAAGGTGCTCAGGCGCAAAACGTCTCTTTCGCAAAATGTCCCCTGGTCGTAAAACGTCTCTTTCGCAGAATGTCTCTTTCGCAAAATGTCTCTTTCGCAGAATTCTTTAATAAATTGATCTAGCTAATCAAGTTTCCCGTAAGTGAATGACTACAGTACCGATGCTGGTGTCCTAGTAAGTAATGCTAGGCTAGTTTCACAATCCTAATGCAGAAACCAGGCCTGTGAAGTCCGTAGTTAGATGTAAATTCACTCAGTGAATGTAGGCGTAATTTGTACTACAGTTTAATTAGGCATGTTGCTATGCTTTTAAACATATATTCCTTTTAGTTTCTGACTAGCAGGCCTTCCTCGGCTTCAAATCCCTGTTCAGTTGTACACAGCTTTTTGATCTCCTGGGGGATCAAATAAAACCCTAGTGAAGGTAGGGTGGCCCTATTCTAGTCCACTGAAACCAACACGGCATCCATCTGCCCAAAAGTGGTAATTCGACACCCACATATTGCCAAGAGCTTCTGTGGCAGTTTTTTACTGCTTCTACCATGGCGAATGTTCTAATGAGCTTTTCCAGCCAGTCCTACCATCTCCTTTTCTATACAGGACAACACGTGCAGATGTCACCCTTATACGGTGCAAATAATTCCACCAAGATCTAAGCGGTTCGGCGAATGCTTCTCCTGGAATTCCTTACCAGTTCACGTGTTTCCCTCCTCCTACAGTCCCGAGTCCTTTAAGCGGGGCGTGAAAAAGCATCTGATGAGGCCGTCAAGCTGAGTGCCACCATTGTAACATTGTGGTGTCTGCAATGAGTAATGGTGACCCTCTTTCAGTGAGTAATGGTGAACTTTCCATTAGGCGATGTAACGTGTCCTATATAAAAAGAAACACTTATTTTTCGTGTAGTCTATTAACGTCAACCAGGCATTTTATCTGATTCCGTAGAAATTGCTAGAAAATAAATATGTCCAGCTACCAGGATATCAGAAATTACAGGTGCTAAAGTTCAACATGAAAGTATCAATGAATCGAACCACATTTGGAACAAGATGACTTATTTAATTGTGGTCTCTTATCAATGGTTTTTAACCTTATCAATTTAATAGGTTAATTTAATGGCCAGATTAACTGTAAGAGCATTCAGTGCCCAGTGGTATCAGTTCGGTCAGTAGGTAATTAATGTCATGTGGTATCACGCTTCTAGCGGTGTAAGTAGAGATGATTATTTGTACGTGGATGTTTTGATTCTCGTTTCATCATTTTGTTTTTATGCTATCCTGGTACTACAGTAGAAATGAATTCTATACTAGAAGGCGACGGCGATAGGGCTTCTCCATCCCTATCGCTTAGTCGCCTTCTATAAACATACAGCCTATAAATAAGTGCTCGCTTAACAACAATAGGCTCGGACCGAAAATCTCAGTTGTCGATATGTGGGTGATAAAATGATAATAAACCTCTGTCTACTCCTTCAGGGATTCACAAGCGTGATTATATATCTGTTGTTAACTGACAAAGGAATTGATAGCTCTTTGTGTCTCGTCAAAACAATCTCGCATAGCAACGAAGGTAGCGTTTCAATGCTCCGCTAGGCGTGGTTCCCCTTGACCCACTTTTCAAATGCACCCCCGCCCTAATTTCGACCCGACCCAGTTTTACCGCTGCCATTGTGGGCCACCGAAGGGGGGTGGGAGGGTATTGACGGGTTTTAAGTGAAAAATATACGGGGAAGTTTATTTTTACATGTCATGGAACTTAACTACCCGAAAAAGGGAGTGTAATGTACTATCTCAATGTAATCATGAATGCAATAGGTATTGGGTTCTCATAACGAACAAAGAGGTTTATGATTTTTTTGGAACGTAATTCTTAGTAAAACGTGTCCAGTAGACGACAATAGAATGGTCTCTTGTTAAGTTAGATAAAAAAGATACCTAGTTGTAGTAAAATAAAAGCCGACTGTTGCTGAAAAGATTACAACAAGTTTGATAGCAAGTGGGACCCATTTAAAAATTAAATTGAATGACAATG
Source organism: Eilema depressum (assembly GCA_914767945.1). Taxonomy (NCBI): domain Eukaryota; kingdom Metazoa; phylum Arthropoda; class Insecta; order Lepidoptera; family Erebidae; genus Eilema; species Eilema depressum. The sequence continues at coordinate 1,039,214 of OU612040.1, forward strand.
AATAGGTCCCGCCTGCTATCAAACTTGTTTCGATCTTTTCAGCAGCAGTCGGCTTTTTAATTTTTTTATAAGTAATATCATTGATTTGCCTGTGGCATACCTACTATAAACCCCGTATTACACCTTTAAGCCCTATGACCGTATTTTTTTAAATCTTCAAATAATGTATGGGAATCTGCCGTATTTGGTGACATTTATGATTACTGCTCCGTCTCCTTAAGTAGTAGCGAAATGATATATAACCTTTAAACTTCCTCAATAAACGGACTATTCAACACAAAAAGATTTATTCATTTCGAACCAGTAGTTTCTGGGATAAGCGTATTGAACTAAAAAACAAAGAAACTCTGGGAGTGACTCTAGGATTAGAACTATTTTTAACTAGATGACTCCGCCCGCGTGGAATTCTGATCCCGTTCATCGCTGATAAGTCTATGTGTTATTCTGATGTATAAGCTTTAGCTCAGTCATTTTAGACAAAAAATCCTTGAAACCTAGGACTAATTCCGGCGGAAGGTTTCTTTGTTTTAAAATGTTCCTTAGGTCCCCCTGAACATATCTGGAAAGTTCCCCATAGATCCCATGTACGCTCCCCCCTCCCCCACCTCAAACGTCTCCCTAAATCCAGTTTTTTCTATTTTTCTCAGAAACGGTGAAAGCTACAAGAAAGTTGTCCAGGTACTATATAATTGCTATAAAATTACCTACCAAACGACAGTTCATTCATTTCAATGTGAGCTATAGTCTCTGAAATATACCAACAGAAATTTCACCAAAAAAAAAAATTTGGCGTAAAATTATTCTTTGTACTAAATTTTAAGAAAAATTACAGGAGTTGTGGCAAAATGATGTAGGCACAAGTAAATCTTCATACATTTAGGAATAAAATGACGTATAATTCATTTTTATAGCAGCATTGGTTCTCGAGTTACAGCGAATAGTGTCAAACACCACAATATAATTTTCTGGTGTGAAGAAAGTAGGAACTTAGAAAATGATGATGCCTAAGGGTCAAATTATGGTTCAATCAATCAATTAGCCTATTGCAGTCCACTGCTGGACATAGATTAACATAACATAACATAAACTCACGCCTTTGTCCCCGAGGGGGTAGGCAAAGGTGCTAGCACCCACATTTCGCCGTTTATGTTTAGGTCCCAATGTAATAGGTGGCGAGCCTATTGCCATTAACCGGGCACTTATAAACCTGCGATAAACACACACATAACTTCGAAAATCATCGAAAAGTCATTGGTGTGTGCCATGGTAAACCTGGGATCGAACCCGTGACCTCGTCTCAGCAGTCCATTACCCATACCACTAGGCTACCGCGGTACTTACATAGGCCTGGACATAGGCCTCCCCCAATACGCGCCACGTTTGCCGATCCTCCGCCTTCCGCATCCAGTGTGTCCCTGCCACCCTACGTAGGTCGTCAGTCCACCTTATGGTTATAAAATTTAAAGAAACGGACCACGGATATGCCACATTAAGAATAAGGCCATTGAGCGCTAGGGGTCTCCCTCGACATCTCAGAGGCCTTTGACAGGGTCTAGCACGATAACTTAATTCAACAAACTTCTTTCCTTCGGCTGTCTTGTATGCCTGGATTGCAATCTTTCTGGGAACTCGGTCATTCCGTATCATTGACGGTAGTTCGTTGGACCATTTGCAAATAAACGCTGGGGTCCTTTAGGGGTCGGTACTTTCTGTCACACTTTTCCATATCAACGATCTGCTCAAGCCCGGAACCATTGAGTGCGCAGACGACATCACAATGGTAGAGAGTTACGAGACGGCCGTACACTGGCATGGTTGAGATCCGGTCTCTTAAGGAAACCATGGTTGAGCGGTTGAACTTTCCTTTGCAGGCATCCTCCGATTGGGGAGATGCCAACTTGGTCAACTTCAACGCAACCAAAACCCAGTCAGGCGTGTCTCTTCTCTGCGAAGCTGCTAAAAAGCTGAGAATGCTATCAAAAGTAAGATTAGTACTTCACACTGGAACAACTTCTCATTCTCTACCAAGCGCAAGTTCGATCGTGCATAAAATACTGCTCGCACCTTTGTGACGGTTCAGCCAAATACCAGCTTGAATCCCTTGAGTCAATAGAGAAACAAGCCTCTTGGAGGCTCGTCAATAACGACGCTCTAGTTGAAAATAGGCTTCAGAGCCTAGAACATCAGCTAAGAGTTGCATGACTCTCGATTTTTTATCGGATGCGCACTTCATGGAGTGTGCACAAGATTTGCACAACTTAATTCCGCCAAACCCTGTCCACCATCGAACGACCATACCCACGGTGACCCGCCACTGATACACCATGGACTTTCCACTTATACGCACCAAACCGCCTTGCCCGAATCTGTGTTGCCGGATAGCTATAACTTGGGTGTATTTAAGACTAGAGTGAATAGGTTAGTTAATTCGTTTTTCAGGAACAGCTTATCAGTTTCATAAGCTTGTCAGAAGCGGGGAAGGCTTCCATGGGGACTAGTTATTATTCATTTTTTTAATAAACAGATAGTTTTTGATATAGTTAAAGCTTTTATTTTTTTTATAATAAAACATGACAAGAAGTAGGTATTATTTGACACCTCATATATTAAAATCGGAGTAACCGTTTTGCATATTTTTTTCCCATTATATTTATAATGTGGCGCTACATCGTTACTGAAAGGATAAATCGTTTAGTATTTCAGGGGAAATGATTTTATTAAGTCCGTTTATTTAAACTTAATTGTGGCGTGGTTCCCGGCAGAGAAGAATTTGGGCCACTCCATCTCCTGCCATGCGGTGTCGTACAAGGTGACTAAAGAATAGAGATGTTTAACATCAGAGAGATATAAACAGCCCAGGCTCAGCCACAGATACATGGCTGGAGTCAACAATAGTGCCCGAAAAACGGCAATAGGCTATTACTTATTGCCTGAGACCTTATACCATGATTGGTGAAATGTGGATGTTAATTCACCTCTGCCTAACCCTCCAGGGATAGAGGCGTGATCATATGTATGGATATTTAATTGCCATAATTTAAACCTTAGGCATAATCATCTTCAAAGTTTCTACTGTCTTCGTACTATAAAATTATATTTTGTTGTTTTTTGACACTATTCGCTGTAACTCGAGAACCAATGCTGCCATAACAATGAATCATACATCATTTTATTCCTTAATGTATGAAGATTCACTTGTGCCTACATCATTTTGCAACAACTCCAGTAATTTTTCTTCAAATTTAGTACAAAGAATAATTTTGGGCCAATTTTTTTTTTTTGGTGAAATTTCTGTAGGTATATTTCAGAGACTATAGCTCACATTGAAATGAATGAACTGTCGTTTGGTAGGTAATTTTATAGCAATTATATGGTACCTGGACAACTTTCTTGTAGCTTTCACCGTTTCTGAGAAAAATAGAAAAAACTGGATTTAGGGAGACGTTTGAGGGGGGGGAGGGGGGAGCGTACATGGGATCTATGGGGAACTTTCCAGATATGTTCAGGGGAACCCAAGGAACATTTTAAAACAAAGAAACCTTCCGCCGGAATTAGTCCGACCTTTTTGCTTAAAATGACTGGCGTACTTATTGTAAAGTTTCATTAAAATCCATTCAGTAGTTTTTACGTGAAAGAGTAACAAACATCCGTACATACTTACAAACTTTCGCGTTTATAATATGTATTAGCAACTAACATTATAAACGCGAATAAGGGGTTCTTCAAGAAGGGCATTAGAAGGTTTCTTCAGGGTCGGCAGCGCGAGTGTGACCCCCCTGGTGTTGCATACGTCCATAGGCCACGATGACCACTTCCCATCAGGTGGGCCGTGTGCTTGTCTGCCACCTAAGTGGTATAAAAAAAATAGTAGGATGTTTTTTAATGTTTCATAAATTAATCTCTTTCAGATGCACAGTAGCGAGCCAGTGCCGGCGCCCCCGGCCTCCGGCGCGAGCCTGCTCCTGCAGTTAGGCCGCCTCATCATCAGGTCTCGGAGCGCCAGCCCATCCAGCAGACCTACGCACGACAGACTCTTGCACGCGAAACTGTTAGCCGCCAAACCGTCTACCAGTACTAGCACACAGGTATGTTATCCTGGTACTTTTAAATTGTTAAAACTTTCTCGGGAGCGTTTTTATGGGGTGGGCAAATCTTCGGGGAGGAGTGATCTTCGGGGCTCAAGTCAATCTAACATGCTAGCGGGTAGGTATACCTGTTTGAACGAGGTCAGACGGCAGTCGCTTTTACAAAAGCCAAGAGCCCAATCAAAAGGAGGAAGGGGATTAGCAGACCCTGAGCTCTGAAGTATAAGCTTTGGATTTGAGAAATGGCGCACATTGGAAGAGACCTGTGTCCAGCAGTGGACTGCAATAGGCCTGATTAAGCAGTTCCTTTTTTTCCCCTCGGATATCCCTCGCATTGTCTGCCACCTAAGTGGTATAAAAAATAATGACTGCACCCCCACCTGTTGTAAGCTGGGGTCGTGGGTGGGGCATCCTCCTCCTCGTATCTTGACGGCCTCGATGGTTGTTTTCACGCCTTCTTCTTGGTCTCTATACTTCAATTTTAACTCACCATCAGTCGAGGTGAAGTCATATTGACGCATCTCCATCAACCGGTCCCCAGGTATATCCTGGTATTTCGAAATGCAATTTATTTTTGTGGTTGGCAACAAGCCAATATTATGCCGGATGACATCGCGAGAACGTGGATTATTTACTAAAGAGTATTATAAATACTTCCTTTGAGATGATAATATATGGGGTTGATACCTTTTATGAGACCCTCTCTGTGACGTGGCGGTAGTGCACGTGACTGTAGCAGTCAGGGGGCGCGGGTTCGATTCCGCTCAGTGCAAATATTTGTATGCATGAATTTTTTGACAGCTGTCAAAGTCACGGTGAACATCGTCTCTGTGCAAAAGTGCTCATAAAAAATACTTAAATCATCTAAATGTTAAGAAACTGGACATAATAAGTTGCAAAACGCCCTAATATATGTGGAAAATATGTAGTGATTGTGATTAAACAAAAAACAGTGCCAAAAAATTCAATCGAAATATTGTACGAGTGACACTTTGACAAATACGGGTTTCTACGAACTGTGAACAAATAATTTCAAACTAATTACAAATTACACCGAAATAACTAGTGATTCTGCATCTGTAAAATTTAGGCATGAAAACAAATTCAGATATTTTTTTTCTCGAATCTTCAAATAAAAGGAAAAAATAAATAAATTCCAAGTACCTACAGAATACCAATTTATAGTGTACAGAAAAATGCGATTTAAATTTTTAAGCAAAGCGCCACCTAGTAGAAAACTTTTGCTTCAATAATTGCGTCAGTATTGGCCACAAGAGGGCGTTGTGTACTATCAATATCAATGCTCTACGGGAAAATAAAGGATATTGGAATCGCATTATCTATGGTCCAAACATTTGTTTGACATTTGACATCTATCAATCTGACAATTTTGACATGCTGAAAAGTAAACAATAATATAATTTGATTTGAACAACACGAAATTGTAATTTAATAAGATCAGAAAAGAACGTTGTGACTCTCAAGAAAGATAAAAATATATAATGGAAGAACTTACGGTAATGATTAGAAACCTACAACAAAAATTTGAGGAGCAAACAAACGAAATTCGTGATATGAAAAACAGCATAAACAAAAATATTGACGAAAAATTTAGATGTTTGGAATCAAAATACAATAAACTAGAACAAACTATCAAAGATCAAGAACGACGTATCCAGCACTTTGACAAATATATGAGGAGAAAAAATGTTTTGTTTTTTGGCATGGAGGAGACAGAGGAAAACTATTTCGACTTACATCATAACATATTGCAACTGATAAACAGAACTATGGGCATATCTTGCTCCAAAGAAAATATCGAAGAAGTGAGACGTATGGGTAAGAAAAATACCAAACCTAGACCAATTATTGTGACTCTAAATACAGTTATGATGAAGATCAATATATTAAAAAACAAAAAATCATTAGATGGTACATCATACTATGTTAAGGAAGACTTTCCACCTCAAGTTCTAGAAGAGCGTAGGCAACTAAGCGAAAAACTTACAGCCGAAAGAAACAAAGGGAAAAAGGCCTTTCTGAGATATAATAAGTTAATAATACTGCCTGAACACAACAATAGAGAACAGCCATCCCAGCAGACTGGCAATAGCAAAAAGAGGAACCTATCACAGTCACCAGAAACGCATGGAAATAACACACATACAAGATATCATAACAAAAATTTACCTGCTAAAAAGCAAAACACAAGTATCTACAATTACATGGTAAGAAATAAAAACAAAGATGACCATCACAACACGTTCAATGACTCTACTCCAATCAGCCCTAAACAAGCATCACACCAAGACTGACGACATGCAGCGACCTCTCACATAAACACTCCAATCCGGCCGGTCACCGTGGAGTCTAGAGACCAAAACCCTCCTCTCCACCCCCTCTACATCTGCACATACAATGCAAGATCACTTGCATCTGACGCCAAGCTACTAGAATTTAAAGAAGCGATCTCTCTCATTAAATATGATATAATTGGACTCTCTGAAATAAGAAGAATAGGGTACAACATAGTGGAAGATAAACAACATATTTTCTGTTACTATGGCGAGACCAAGGGCCACTATGGAGTTGGCTTTCTAATAAAGAGCCAACTTAAGTCTAACATAGACAGTTTCATTGCTGTATCTGAAAGAGTGTGCATTTTAAAGTTAAAGTTTAACACTACGATTATATCTATTATACAAGCCCACGCTCCTACACAAGACAGCAGCGATGTACAGATTAATGATTTCTACAACCAACTACAACAAGCTCATGATTCATGTGCAAAAAATGTTATCTTGATGGGTGACTTCAATGCTCGAGTTGGACAACGTCAGAGGGGAGAATCAAGAATACTTGGGACTTACTACTATGGAAAAAGAGATAAAAGAGGTAACCGACTAGTCAACCATGCATTGGAGCATAATCTTGTCATTATGAATAGTATATTCAAGAAGAAAATAAACAACATGTGGACATGGCTTTCGCCCAAGAAAAGAAAAAGCCAAATAGATTATGTTCTAACAAATATGAATGGAAAATGCACAAATATCGAAATCATCAGCAGGTTTAATTTCTCAAGCGACCATCGCCTTGTTAGGGGCACATTTCAACTAATAGGGGCAAAGAAAAGTAGAGCCCAATTTAAACATACCAACAACTCATTGAAAACATTGAATGATGAAAAACTTTTCCAGGAGGCTCTACGGGAGAATATTGAAATTGCTACTATGACAGATTGTGACGATGTCGACACCTTTTATTCCAAGCTCAAGAAGACTATTGTTGACAGTCTGAGTATCATGAAAAACAGAAACACCCCAGGTCAGCATAGTATTATCTCCGAAAATACAAAAATGCTTATCAAAAGAAGACAGATCCTACAGCATAAGAGTCACCTAACTAAGGATGAGAAACAGGAACTGAGCTCTCTATACAAAAATATTCATAAACTTATTAAAAACGAACATAAAGAACATAGACTGAACATTTTAGAAAAGCATCTGACTAACACAGGAAGCATGAGGAAGGGGATTAAAGAACTGAACACAGATAAGCACTGGATTTCTAATCTGAAAGAAAGTACTGGAAAGAAAGTATTATCAAGATCAAAAATAATTGACAGAGCAACTATATTTTACAAAAACCTTTATAACTACCAAAAATCCACACCAGTTGATGAATCTCTCACAGTGGGCGACCCTACACAAAACCTGACACGCTTCTCTGAACAGGATGTTTTAATGAAAATAAAACACCTTAAAAAAGACAAAAGCTGTGGACCAGATGGGATAAATAATGAAACAATAAAGACAGGAAGTCTCCTACTGGTACCAGCATTAACTACATTGTTTAATAAAATTCTGGATTCAAGAAAAATACCTAGAGAATGGGCACAGTCTGACATTATATTATTGTACAAAAAGGGTGACCCATCAGATATAAACAACTATAGACCTATAAGCTTACAACCAGTTCTCTATAAGCTATTTGCCTCATTGTTAGAACAACAACTATCAAGATTTACAGAAGAATTTCAACCAGTAGAACAAGCCGGCTTCCGAAAAGGTTTTTCAACTACCGACCATATCCATGTGGTAGACCAAGTTATAGAGAAATACAATGAACAAAATCAACCTCTTTATATTGCATTTATAGACTATGCAAAAGCTTTCGACTCTATATCTCACTACAGTATCTGGAAGGCTCTTCATGAATGTAATGTACCAACTGAAACAATAGAGCTGATCAGGTTCATCTATAGTATAAGCACAAGTAGGATAAAGCTTGAGAGAAAAGGCCCAGAAATACCCATTTGTAAAGGCGTAAGACAAGGAGACCCTCTATCACCAAGGTTGTTTATAACTGTACTCCAAAGTATTATGAAAAATATGGACTGGAACAAAAAGGGTATAAGAATACATGATCAATACCTGAGCAATCTACGATTTGCGGATGATATCGTACTCTTCTCTGAATCTGCATCACAGCTAGAAACAATGATAAATGAGCTTCATTCAGCTAGCTGTGAAATAGGTCTAGAACTGAACACCGAGAAGACAAAAATCATGACAAACAACACAAAAATTCCTATACACGTCAATAGCGCACCACTGAACTATGTTGAGGAATATGTATACTTGGGTAAGCAGATGTCTTTTAGCAGATCTAGGCATAGAAATGAAATCCACAGACGAGTCAGATTAACTTGGAATAAATTTTGGAGCTACAAAGAAGCATTAAAATCAAATCTTCCTATTAATCTTAAAAAGAAAATTCTTGATTCATGCCTCCTGCCCTGCCTTTCATATGGATGCCAGACATGGATATATAATGAAGATACAAAAGCCCAAATAAACACATGTCAGAGAGGTATGGAACGAAGCATACTTAACATTAAACGTATGGATAGGAAAAGGAGCATTGATATAAGAAAATCAACAAATGTTATAGACGCCCTATCCCATTGTCATAAGCAAAAATGGACATGGGCTGGTCATGTGGCACGTATGAATGTTAAAAAATGGACATATAGAGTAACAAACTGGCATGGACCACCAGGAAAACGAAAAAGAGGGAGACCACTGGGAAGATGGTCTGATGAGATTGCAAAGATTGCTGGAGAAAATTGGATGGAGCTTGGTAAGGATAGAAGGAAGTGGAAGGAGGTGGAGGAGGCCTATACTCGAAGAGAGGTCCTTAATAAGAATAACTAAAAAGCATCAATTGACTTTCAAGAAAAATATTGACAGATTTATGTAAGTTAATAATGATTTATTTTATTAGTGTAAACCAAATGTAAACTGACTTATTAAGGAATTAAATGGCTATAATAATAATAATATTATAAATACTTCCTTTGAGATGATAATATATGGGGTTGATACCTTTTATGAGACCCTCTCTGTGACGTGGCGGTAGTGCACGTGACTGTAGCAGTCAGGGGGCGCGGGTTCGATTCCGCTCAGTGCAAATATTTGTATGCATGAATATCTAGCAATTTGCATTAGTCTGGTCGTGCCTTGGAGAGCACGTTAAGCCGTCGATCCCGGTTGCCATACGAACATCTATGGCAGTCGTTACGGGTAGTCGGAGCCGTCAAAAGTCCGACTAGTTTACGATAGAACTTCGATATCGCCAATTGAATGTCTGAAATGAATCAGTCAAATCCGCAGTTAGATTGGAAAAAGCGGACCCAGACTCTGAGGTGAAATCTTTGGTTCCGACTGGGATTAACGCTAGTATGAAGATATGGGGTTGATACACCATAAGGGCGTTAAGACTCAGATTTGTGTCGTCCCAACCCCGAGCCGTGTAGTCCCCAAAAACCCCGGCAAATATTGGCCACCCCGTCACTTATATTGCTACGAGACCAACACGGCAGTACTTTTATGCCCTCGTTTTTATCTATTAATTTATCAGCCTATTGAAGTCCATTACTCCTGATCCTGCGCCTTCCGCATCCAGTCTGTCCCAGCTACCTTTTTCAGGTCGTCAACCCATCTGGCTTGGGGGCGTCCCACTTTCCGTTTACCTTCTTGCGGTCTCTACTGTAGGACTCGTTTGCTCCAACGGCAGTCGGGCTCGTTTAAATTATACTCATATACTTATTACTACTCACCCTTGACCTGTTGCTTAACCTTCAGAAGGCAACCGGGTCAATTACTTTTATATTTCAACGTAAAACAATACATTCAATCTTTCATATGTATACAGTATCAATCAATCAATCGTAGTCCACTGCTGGACATAGGCCTCTCCCAATGTTGGGAGGCTGGCCTACTGTTTCCACGCTGGCCAGACGGGTTGGTACAGGGTTTTATTTCAAGTTTTCCTTCTCTCACAGTGATATCGTCGACGTATTTTGCCGTAAGTCGCCTCTTACGACACCTTCGGTATACAGTATACGTAGGCCTACAGTATACGTAGTACTATTATTTATTCTGTGACGTTGGTAGAAATATGGGGTTCTTCAAGAAGGGCATTACAAGGTTCCTACCGGGTCGACAGCATGGTAACCACTTTGCACGCCATAGCACCCGATCTTCCGCCTTCTATCCCTGCTACGTTTTTCAGGAGTCCATCTGGCTGACCTTTCTCGTCGTATGGTTTTAATATTATTGGTTGATGTTTCCAGGTCCAGAGTCAACCGAAGCCGGAGCCGAAAGAGACTGAGGAGCCGAAGACAGGTGTGGAGGCACAGCTCAGCAACCACGTGCAGGGTCTGTGGAACGAACAAACTCCTATCTGCATCGAAGTATGTTCTCCTAGTACATCCTTTTTTATTTATGTGTGCCGCCCGCGTGGATGTCGGTCATCGCAACCAAACATAGCCTATGTCCTTTCTCAAGGTCTAATCTACCCCTATACCAAATTTCATCAAAATCGGTTCAGTGGTTTAGGCGTGAAAGCGTAACAGACAGACAGACAGACAGACAGAGTTACTTTCACATTTATAATATTAGTATGGAAGTATGGATATGTATATGGATTTGAATGAGTACGGAGCGAATGACACATCCAGATATGTAAGGCACAGGTGAATGGCCAGTACAGCCGGGGTCGACCTTGCAGTACACACATTGGCCAAGTTAATAAAATTTTGTAAAAAGGGCAGGTCAGAAGTTCCAGAAACCGGGGTGCTACTGCGGTGGAATGCTCAAATTCACCAAGCATAGATTATTACAAAGCAATCCGCGGGCGTCAGAGCCTCGTTCGTCTTCCGATTTAGGTCCAAGATACGTGTCCGGAGTTATATGAATGTATAATCTGAAATAAAAAGAGGTGATAAATGTGATAATGTAACTGTATGACACAGTATGTATAGTTAAGCTACACATTTCCAGCGCACACTCTCTTAAATGAATCCTATCGTGTTTCAGGTGTTCCTAGCTCCGGAATGCCAGGACTGCGTGTCATCGCTGAGTCGTGAAGATGGATTCGAGAAACATTCGCGAGGGTTGCTGCTTGAGCGTTGGACCATGAATGCGCAGATGAAAAAGTGAGTTGAAGGCATTTAGCTATCATCAGGGAGTCATATTTTCATGATTGCGTCTAAGGTGTACTCGGAGCTCAGGGTCCGCCACTGGCGCCTCCATTTCGCACGGTCTTGGACGCCAATGGAATGAGTTGTCACCTGTACTTACTTCTACCATATTGTCCTTATATTACGTGTGGAAACCTCCCACGGAAACCACCACTCGAAGGCAAGCGGTCATTATCGTAATCCATGTGATAGTCCCCGGTCACTTTCGAGGCTTTGGGAGTCTGGAGTCCCCTAACTGTGAAACGCCTTAGCTGCGATATTTTACGTGAAGCGACTGCCATTTGACTTCGATATCAGAGTTCTGGAGTTAGACCAGTTGTTGGACTTTAAAGGCCCCCACCCAGAATGTCCATATCCCAAAATGTCCATATCCCAAAATGTTCATTACCCTGCCTGATGGATGAAGCAAGTCGTGAGTGTGTACTCCAATGTCCACTATATCTGATAGTCGTCCATTCCTTTCCAGGGGAGAGAACAGTCCGTCGTTTGGAACATCTCAGTGGCTACTGAACGCTGTCAGATCACAGCTGCACTTCTCTCAGTTGGCTGCGTGGCTAGCCAGGCTCAAGGAGACGGAGGAGAGTCCTACGGAACGCAGGTGAGAACTTAGTGTGGGCAGAGGTGTATTAACATCCACATTTCGCCAAATATGATTTTCGGACCCACTTAATAGGGGGCGAGCCTATTGCTACAAGCGGGCATTTTGTCATGGGCTGTATGTTTTACTGTCTGATGGAGAACAGCCCTATCTCTTAGTCGCCTTTTACGACATCCACAGGAAGAGATGGGGTGGTCCTATTCTACTCCACCGGGAGCCAATACGCTTATACATAACAGCCTCACACAAAGAGCCCGATTGACGGCAAAAGCCTAAAAGGGCCGCTTCCACCTTGTCTGGAATTTACTGGCAGCACCTCTCTGCTGCCGTTTCCCTTGAGCTAATATCCTAATAAGTGATGTCTTTTCCTGCAGACGGAAGCTGAGCCGCGAAACGTGCAACTTCAAAAAGATAGAAGCGAACTGTGACACAGAACCAACGCCCCTCCAACGCAAACTGAACGTCGTTTACTCCATAAAGATATCTGATGACAACTATAAGAAAGCAGACTTCGTCAAACCCCCTACCGACCACAGGTTTCCAGTCACAGACTTTGGCAATTTCTACCTCAACATCATACTCCAAAGCCTTCCACGACTAGACGACATACCCACAATCAAATGCACATGTCCTAAACGAAAGACCAGCAAAGATACCCCCCCAAATATACACGAAGACTTAGTAGGAAAGCTGAATGATCTCACTATAGGTAATAAGTATGACGGAGCCCAAATCGACGATAGGATGTTGACACCATGCAGCGAAAACGGAAAACATAAATGCAATTGTGATGAAGAATCTGATGGGAATAGACCGAAGAAACTCGACGATAGACGGTTGAAAGAAATAGCTAAATACAAAAGACGACAGAGGAAAGAATGCAAAATGAAAAAGCTTCACGACAGCACTTCTTCGGAAGGAGACGGATTACAGAAGACCAAGGAAACTCATACATCGATACCGATTCTCCAAGCGTCTAGATTTGATAGATTCAGAGCTATAGGTTGTTATCGTAATCAGACATATTTGACGCTGCCTGCAAGCAAAATTGAGACTAAATCACCTTTTGTAGACACTGATAGTCTTCCGCCAACCGAATTTAAAAAGACCAACACAGTATCTACACAGACAGACGAGATTTTCTGTAAGTGTGGTACTGAAATACATCTAAAATGCGAGACTTGTGACCGGGGTATGGTGCGTTCAGATGGCAACTATGACTTGGCATCTTTAAATGAGAACGGGGCAAGAAGAAAATGTGAGGAAGATGAGAAGAAGCTGAAGAAGCATAAATGTGATAATTCTTGTGATAATAATAATATTAGTAATAGTAATAATGATGTTATAAAAAGACCTAAGTTACGTAGGTTTTTTCCTATAGTGGATAAAATTGAGAAGATTGTTAGTGATCGGTTCGCGCAGAGGGAGAAGGATATAGAAGAATTGGGGTTAGAGAAGGAGGATACTGTCTTCTCTAGGCCTAAGGAGAAGAGGCAGAAGACTTACTCTGTAGGGGACGATGACTATGTGTTGTATGAGAAATGTGACTATGGCACTTTTGATAAGTGCACGGAGCCGGCTGAGTCAGTTGACTCTCCGAAAGAAGACAAAAGTGATAAAGGATTTAAATTTCCTGATCCGAAGAAAGGGTTGGATAATCAGGTGATTAGTTTTTCTATTGTAATCATCATCATCATCATCTTAGGCCCGTATTCGACTTTTTGACTGCCTCTGTGGCGTAGCGGTAGTGAACGCGGCCGCTACGCAGGAGGCGCGGGTTCGATCCCCGCTCAGTGCAAATATTTGTGTGCATGAAATATGAATATTTGCATTGGTCTGGGTGTTTCTATGTATAATATGTATGTATTTACAAAAAAAATAATTATCTTAGTATGTTTATCCGCATTCTAGAACTCATAACACAAGCTGGTTAAGCTATGCTTACTTTGGGTCTAGATAGCGTTGTGTAGAATGTCCTACAATATTTATTTATTTATTTATTTATTCTAGAACGACACTCACGCTCATTTTTCGAAAGGCTCATCATGTCGGTTAAAATAGCTGGTTAATCAACACGATGATCAAATTATACTATTTAACCATGCTTCTAGCAACCCAATTTCTACTTGACAAAAAAATTAACAGCCGATTAGTTAATTTGACGTTGATCAGCCATAAGGAAATTGGGCGTCAGTCCTAAATCTCGGTTTGTCTGAGGACAGATTGTATAGACAGATTGAGAGATTTGACAGATTGTAGGACAGAATGATTAATGTACCGTAAAACGGGGTGAATAGAAAGAAAATGGTCGTTAGATTTTTTAAAAATAAATTCATTGCAACTGGTAATACAAATGCTACTAAAAAAATACAAGCAGTTTTCTTTGGGTTTGTTCATTGATAGTACAACTGACATGAAGTCGGCTTCCAACTTGTACCTTAATGGTGACTATCAGGCGAAGTGTGTCAAATTGACGTGTCCCATATGAAAAATAACGTGCTTTCCGAGGCACAAAGAATTCCCAACACGTCTCAATACCATATTAATGATTTCCCCCCCTCCCCAGGTGCCTTCCCCCACCGAAATGGACAAATTCCGCTGGCGGTTCGACTCGGCCGCCTCCATGGTGTTCCACACTAAGACGGGCCTGCCTCTGACCTCCAGTCCCGCGCCTCTGCGCAGGGGAAACAACTGCTTCGACTTCGACGACTCGATCAATGGCATATCTGGGATTAAGAGGTAAGTGGGCAGATCTATCTATCTAGATTTCATTTTAGAACCTATAATATGTTTACTTAGGGTATTTATTTATCAAAAAGTAACTGACCCCGCGAACTTCGTACCGCCTAATAGTCGATTCTTCAATTTTTTTTTCTTTGCGTAAGAACCATCCTCGTATTTCAAGGAATATTCCTATAAAGAAATATGCCGGTACAAAGTTCGCCGGGTCAGCTAGTGAGTAATAAAATTAATTTAATATGTGTTGTTTGTCCGCAGCGCCCTTTTCCACCCCATCTCGCCCGTGTCGCCGGCGCCCCCCTCCCCCGCCTCCCCACCTCCTGCCCCAGTTCCGCCACCCCCTAAGCAACCCGCCGCGCCCAAACTCAGGATAGGACCCAGTACGGGACTACTAGGTAAGTTCTAATGTAAACCTTGGAAGAAAAATCAGCTTGATACAAAAAGAGAAAAGAGAATCGACTTCAGGCGGGACTCGAACCCGCGATCTTTCCCTTACAGGGGGAATGCTCTGACCACTAAGCCACCGAGACCGCACGAAGCCAATCCAAATTTCTCTATACATACGTCTTTGGGGCGACCAATTGAAATTCAGTATTGCATTGAAATGAAATTCAGCTTACCATCAGGCGAGGGGAAGTCAAATTGATGTGTTCTATATAAAAAATGCCTATGGGTATGATAGCGACTGTTATCTGACCTCCACAACCCATTGGTGATATCGAAATTCTGTAATTAGATCTGCCCCCCTAGACTTGGGGCATTTTATGACCGGCGTATTGTAGAATACAGTGATGAATGTATGAGAATGATTGATTGATCCATATATTCCATAAACGTATTGCCATTTGTCTTAAGGAGCAGTTGTTGAACTTTTTAGGGCTCCAACTACCCGTAACAAATTAATGCCATAGATGTTAGTATGGCACTGTCTCCAAGGCAAGAAGGGTCCACTGTTTTAAAAACGGTCATCCATCCTAAAACTGACCTAACTCATATGGCTCAACCTTGCTACTTAACCACAACTCACCTTTGCTACTGCTAACATAAGCGTATGCTGTTAATCCTCCAGGTAGTTTCGAGGAATCCGCCCTGAAGGGTCGCCTGGAGCCCGTGGCCACTGTAGCAGGCTTCAGTGCCGAACTGGGGGCCTGTGGGGCCTTCTGTCCTCCCCACCGTCGACTGCCTGTTACTGTGTTCTTCTACGCACCTGGAGGGACCAACGCGCCTTATATGGTAAGACATACACACTCACACACACACACACACACTCACACACACACTCAAGGACACAGTCAAACATACATTTATTTATTTATATATTCCACAATTTAATCCACCACCTTTACAGGGATAACTCCCAAAACAGTACTAGACATACAAAATGAATAAGTTAAGACACTAATTACTAAATTAATCACAAAACAAATACACAACAAAGAAATACACAAAAAAGAACACCAGTAAAAAAACATCAATGCTACAAAAAAAAAAAATACAATTTATGGATGGTGCCAGCCGACATACATTTACATACAAATATACACACATTATGTTCTTTTACAGTCGGACTAAAACTTCCTGGTTTAAAAAATACACGCGACAAACTTACACACCACTAGTATCACATACTCTCTCTCACACACATTCAATCACACACACACTCAATCACATTATATTTGTCTATATAGGAACCACTGTACCCTACATTGTTTGACACAAACCCTCACAGACAAATAAACACACATACAAACATCGTTTTCTACAGCGACATCATCGCGTCTTACATGGTTTCCAGTTGCACACACACACGCACATACGCTCACACACACACACACTCACACATTATAAAGTCTGAAATATTTGAATATTGTCAAAAAAGTACTCACGCCTATAAATCCCCCGAAAGTGTAAGCAGAGGCGTATTATCACCCACATTTTGCCAACAATAATTTTCGGTCCCATGTAATAGGGAAATAATGTAACCTATAATATTTTGTTCCCTCAGGGTCACATAAACCTGGGCCCTGGAGGGTACCGCGTGGCCCGCTCGGGCACGATCCAGGTGTCCCTGTTCAACCCACACGGCACGCTCGTCAAGATGTTCGTCGTGCTCTACGATCTCACCCGGATGCCTGTCAGGTCAGTTGTAACAAAATATCTTGAGAATTTATGTGCTCCTGGTAGCTGAATACTGTTTATGTGATGGTTACCGCTTACCTTTACATGGGCCTTACCTAATGTCTTTTTACATATAACCCCCCATGCCCCCTTTTCTTACTTCACTTAGATAGCAGATAAGTACACGGTCCACCTGATGGTAAGTGGTTACCGTGGCTAATGGACGCGTGCAACACCAGGGGAGTCACACTCGTGCTGCAGAACCTATAATAACAGTTTCTGTGCCGTCAGCGCAGAAGACAAGTAGGACAAGCCTTTGATCTTCCCACTGACAGCACAAACCTCTCCAGTGAGCTCTGGCTACCCTACTCACCACCGGGAACACAACACGAGGTTATTTATCCGCGGTATTCTGTAGGGCGGAGGTACTTCCCCAGTCGGACTGCTCGATTGGGACGGATATACCGTCGTGTCCTACCTCCTATATTGTATTTAAACATAAATAAATAATAATATGTTTGTATGTTTGTCTGTTTGTTTAGCGCGCGCACGTTCCTCCGCCAGCGTACGCTGTACATGCCGGCGGGAGCCGAACCGCCTCGACTGCAACACAAGTGGCTACGGTACCTTATACACCTCAGGTACGGCTTCACACTATCATCATCATCATCATCATCATCATCATTATTATCATCATTATCATCATCACTATCATCATCACCATCACGATTACTATCATCATTATCATCAACATCATAATCATTATTATCATGATCATTATCATCATCATCATTATCATCATCATCATCATCACCATCACCATCACCATTATCATCACCATCATCATCATCATCATCATCATCTTCCTCCTCGCATTAAGCCCGTTTGTAACCCAGAGAGCCCGGAGTATTTTATGGAAACGACTACATCCATCCCAACTGCCGTCTGACCTTTCACTTGAGAGAAAAGAAGCGTCGGTAGCTTAGTGGTTAAGGAGTCGGCCTTACGATCGTAGAGGTCCCGGGTTCGAATCCTGGCCATTACACTACCGACGTGAACCCACTCCTAACACAAGCAATTTAGCTTAGTAGGAGGGGTTAAAGGGAATATTTAATGTGTTATTAATTTCGGTTGCTAATATTTTCTATAAAAAAAATATGTATTTTCTATAAAAAAGTATATATTTTCTACGTATTTTTCCGTTAGTCGCCTCTTCAGATGATGATCATGTTGTAAAAGTGTTTTTACAACACACCTGCTCATAAAAGTGATATTATTTTACCGCAATTAGGCACGTAATGACACCTATTATCAAACTGTGACTTTTTCATTGCTATTCACAAAAGTGAGTTATAGATTCTTTTTTAAATTTTATAGGAAGTGTCTATAATTGTCTATGTTCTTAAAAAAGTTTTGATACAAAAAATAACGTGTTTAATAGTACGAATAAATTAATACGCCTATTGTATGGCCATTTGATGCATTTTCGTATTTAAATAAATAATTTCAACTTGTAATGCTTGTATAATAAACAAAATTTTCACTCAAATTTAACTTTTTTTTTCTCTAAGTACAGAAAAAAAAAACAGTAAAAAAAAATAAATTCAAACCTCATTTTTTTTTAAATATGGTCGACCGCCATTGTTAAATGCGCGCGCATAGGAAAACGAATTAATTTGTAGTATTGTTTATTTAGTATTTGTAGTATTATTTTATTCGCAAGTGTGTTGTAAAACGTCGTATGCCACGTGTGAGCATGATGATTACCGTCCTGGGCTCTCTTAAGACCCTCGCCTAACGGCTCGGGTCTCAATAGCGCCTCGGCGGTAATCACCAACTTTGCTCACTTGTACCATAATGTACTATTAATATCCATTTATATTCTTTTCAGATTCATGACATCAAAATCTGGCAAGCTATATCTCCACACGGACATTCGCATCATAGTATCCCGTAAGGCTGACCTCGATACGGCAACGGCCCACTCGGCCCTATTCCGCCCTCTCAGCACCAAGCCGAACACTTCCGAGCGCGACCCGAAGAAACCCGAACCGTCCGCGAACACACCCGAACGACACCCGAACCGCGTCTTCGGTGGCAGTTCGGAATTCGAAGATTTTAAAAAAGAGAACTCTCAAAATGGCGTCTCGTATGAGTTGAGGAGTTTTACTTATGCGCCTGATAATCCTAAGTATTCACCGCGGTAAGCTTGTGTAGGCATAAATACGCGCCCTTATACATGTATACCTCGGGGCATGTATCTAGAACCTAAATCGCGAGACTGTCGATTGTCTTATAATAAATAATCTATGCTTGGTGAATTTGAGCTTGTCCACCGCAGTAGCACCCCGTGCTATCCTCAAAAGACACCCAAGAAACGTGTACCGCGCGTTTAAAGCACATTTTAGGTCTAAGATATAAGTCCCGACCAATATACGGCGATCGTTTTCGGATCTGTTGGTCAACTAGTCATTATGTGACGGAACGCGGGACCGAGCGGACGTCTTTTTCTATACAATACTTTGTGTTTTTCTCGCTGTATCTTTTGTTTAACTGTATCGTATATATTTTGAACCTCCATAGCACCCCTTTAACCATATAATACATATACTCACGCCTGTATATTCCCGAAGGGGTAAGCAGAGGTGTATTATCTTATCACCCTCATTTCGCCAACTATTATTATGATTTTCGATCCCACCCATTTAATGTGCCTGTAATTTAATAGAATTCAAATGATATATGGGAATCTATTGTATTTATTGATATTTATGATTCCTACTCCACTCTCTTCTATAGTTGCGTGATGATAATAACCTATATTATTTAGTAATAATGATAATGTAGCTTTATAACAGCAAAAGAATTTTCAAAATTGGTCCAGTAATTTTTGAGTTTATTCGTTACACACAAAAAACCTTTCCTCTTTATGATATTAATATAGATGTCTGTTACGTATTTGGATTTATCAAGCGACTAGTTGACCAAATTGTTCGCATACATGTCGTAGTTTATAAATCAATCGACGTTTTCACACAAAAGTGATATATAAGAATGTATGGGGTGCGTTATTTCAATTCACACAAGCAATAACGTGGTGCGTTCGGTGGCCAGGACTGGAAATAGATGGGTTCGCGTATTTCGTAAGGTTATGCAGTCCATCCTATTTAAATTTAAGTAGTTGGTAGTACACTTGGTCCTGTGATTTTTATGTAAACCTAGCCTATACATCCTTTGGTTAGGTACATAATTAAAGGGAAACAATCACGCCTGTAAATTCCCGAAGGGGTAAGCAGAGGTGTATTAACACCTACATAGATTTTTTGAACATTGATAAAAATAGGAAAAAGAGAAACGACTCAGGCGTGACT
Organism: Eilema depressum; assembly: GCA_914767945.1. Lineage (NCBI taxonomy): Eukaryota > Metazoa > Arthropoda > Insecta > Lepidoptera > Erebidae > Eilema > Eilema depressum. The sequence goes on from OU612040.1 coordinate 1,059,674, forward strand.
TAATAGCTCAGTGGTCAGAGCATTTCGTCTGTAAGGGACTGTTCGCGGGTTCGAGTCCCCCCTGAGACGTTTCTCATTTTCATATCTTATTCGATTTCCATATCGACGTCCATAGGCCACGGTGACCACTTCCCATCAGGTGGGCCGTGTGCTTGTCTGCCACCTAAGTCGTATGAAAAAAAAAAAAAATAATAGTTAGCATAGATATTGTTTTTCAAAAATTTCATTCAACATATTACACAAATCATCTTTTTAGTCGCGTTTTATTTTTAAACTGAGTTTTTAAATTAAAAATATTTAAAGACAGATCAAGATGGTTTACCTTTAATTAAAAACCTAACGAAACGGAGTATAATATCTACAAGACAATATTGTTGCGTGATATGTTGCGCAACGTTGCTAAACTTGTTTAGCAACATTTGTTGCGGGTCAATTGTTGTCTAATAGATACAAGGCTTATTAGACTGGTTGTATGGAACAGTATCTCTGTTCTTACAGGGTAGGCAGCACGAGTGTGTCTCCCCTGGTGTTGCACTCGCCCATAGGCCACGGTAACCACTTTCCATCAGGTGGGCCGTGAGCCTGTCTGCGACCTATGTGGTATAAATAAAAATTGGGTTTGAATATTTCAATCTGGATTCTATGTCTCAGATAGTTTGAATCCATCTTTCATATTGATCTCTTTTCTTATGTTATGAACTAAAATTAAAATTTCAAACTGATTTATGTACCTATCTCTGGGTTGTTCCGTCTTCATACCACGAGAACTCATACCATTCTTAAATCATACCACTGTCGGATGGAGAACAGCCCTAGTCGCCTTCTACGACACCCACAGAAAGAGATGTGGTGACCCTATTCTACTAGTTCTAATCAACCTATCTAATGGTGTACATAAAAATCATTGTATCGGTCACATATCGTCAAATTTACTCGTAATCATATTATATATACGTCTAATTCTCGATTTTTAGTATTAAGATTTATAATAAACGTATGTGACTGGTTTATAGATTGAAGTGACTATCAACAATTTTATTGTTTACCACTTAAATCGCATTAAAAACGCTATAAAAGGCCAGGGGCCTTAGACAAAGTGACATTCTATTGGCGAAAACGCCAGTGGAATCGCTAAATGTAGTATGAAATTGACATAAATCATTAATATAACTATATTTTTTCAATGAAATTTGAGTCTTTATAACTCGAAATACATTATATAACTTATCATTATTACTATAACCACCGCAATGTCCCGAAATCCATTGTTAAAACCTTAAAAATGGTTCGCTTCAGCGCGATTCCATCAATAGAATCTCACTTTGTCTAGGGCCCCAGTACCTACTCCTAATAATTAAAAAAAAATTAGTCCCAATCTGTCAAAATCGAATGACATATCAAAAACGATTGATTTCGGACTTTAAAGACAGTTAAAGTTTAAAATTAAATGGCTTTTTGTAGAGTGAATGAAAAAGTGTAATGTAACTCTTTTCATTTAATTCTAGCAATAAAGTCTAAATGCCATATTTTTCAGTGTCTTGTACTTTATCAGAATCAAGTGCCTGCCCCCCCTAAACAAGTGGCGATTCGGTGTGGTATTGTAGAATATAATGACGAATGTATGGAATTTGACGTTTCTGACAATTACTTTGACGCTTGTGACATACTTTGACGACTGTCCTGAACGTCAAATCAAATACATTTGTCATTATATTCTACAATACGTCAAATCGAAACTTTTGATTGTAATTTGAGAGTTAATTCTGAATTTCACCACTGTATCTTGGTTCAACTGAACTGGTTTCTTGAGTTATCTGTATAAGGATGTATATAGAAAAGGTATAAGGCAACGAATAGGTGTGGAATCGGCGTGGCACGGATAAGGCGCGGATGCGATTTCACTTTGTTTATGCCTTAAAACTTATGCCTTTTCAGAATTATATGTATAATTTATTTCTAAGGGCTTACGCTGCGTTGTATTTCAAGCGAATAATATTATACGGTTTACACAACATGCGTTTATCCGCTCGCGTTTTGCGTGTAAGTTAGCGGAGGCTCTTATCAGCATGGGATGGCTGCTAGGTTAGGTTTATTTTTAATGATTAGAGTTTTCTTGCTAGGTGTGCCCAGTCCTGGTCCATAGTAGTAGGTTGACTATACCCGGTTGTCGTCAGTTGGCTCGTAGGTGGCTGGTCGTGTCGGTTTTCGTTTTAGTGCCTGTATAATGTTTGTGTTAATTGTATGTATTAATGAGAAATATATTTTTGGTTTTTATATACATGGTGTTTTTTTTTTGTCATTTTGTGAATCCTATTGGCAATTTGCGTGTGCTTTAGATCACACGACTGAAGTAAAACTTATGATAAAGTGTCTGTGGCGGTAGTGAACGCAGCCGCTACGCAAGAGGCGCGGGTTCGATCCCCGCTCTGTGCAAATATTTGTATGCATGGAGAACAGGCCCTATCCCTTAGTCGCCTTCTACGATTTCTACTTACAAGACATCTATTGCCTGGGGGTGACCCTAGCAGAAGCAGGCCATGGCGGCACCTCCCCATACCCGGGGGCGAGTTGGGGACTCTGTGGTCCCCACACCGGAAGAGGGCCATATCTCTTGATCGTCTGCGTCGGCCAGGGTGCAAGAGATATGTCCATGATAATTTCACCTCCGGCAACCGACTGCGTGTGTTTTAGTCGGTTCAAGCCCGACATAACCTCGATTGACACCGGCGGGGGGGGGGGGGGAGGTGGGTTTCCGTGCGGATTTTTCGCACGAAAAAAAGTTGATAAAAATTAATATCTTAATGCACACGAAACCACGAAGCTACAAACAAACTTTAAAATAATAGTGTTGTAAATATACATTATCTACATGATGCCTACGGCTACATTCTATCATCACACCTCTCGCCACAGACTGGGAATTCATCTTAACACGTTACAGACAGTTAGACAGAAACAGTACGCACAGTCAGGTATGAAAGGAACTTCATCCCCCGCACGCTTAAACTGTGGAATATACTCCCTGCCGTGGTTTTTCCTAGCGACTACATTATGGGGTTCTTCAAGAAGGGCATTAGAAGGTTTCTTTAGGGTCGGCAGCGCGAGTGTGACGCCCCTGGTGTTGCATACGTCCATAGGCCACGGTAACCACGGTTTCCATCAGGTGGTATAAAAAAATACACAAAAAAATGTTTGATGGAAATTTCACCCTTAAGGGCATGGTGAACGGTTGTATAGACAAAAAAATTGCGTGAACCTTTATTTTGTCATTTTGAGTTGCAATTAGATTCGGAAGTTACTTATAAAATCCTGCATTTATGTCTTGAGTTAAGGCCGTAAAACATTGTGAATATCTCTATTCTTATTATATTTACACCTATTATTATGAGAGTAGGTAGTAGAGCATGACATTCTCAACGTTTATTTAGATGAAAATTGAATTTAATATGCGATAGTAAAGAGTGTGTTGTTCTCAGCCATTCATGAGACAATAACTACAAGGTCATATTTACACGCCTATAAATCCCTGAAGGGGTAGGCAGAGGTGTATTAACTTAGCACCCACATTTCGCCAACTGTGATTTTCGGTCCCAGGTAATAGAGGGTGAGCCTATTGCCGTCTAGCGGGCACCTATTCATGTCTTATTTATTATGGTCTTGAAGGCACTTGATTGATATGAGGGCACTTATTAAGGTCATGAAGAAGGTTATGCTGATGTGCTCACTGTTCGATGAACTATCAGTAGGTTAAGCTACTTGGATGGGTGACCGCTTAGAGGTATTTCATCTGAGAAGAACGTTAAAAGCAGTTGGCCCAATCGAGCAGTCCGACTAGGGAAGTACCTCTGCCCTACAGAATACTATAATAACCTCGTGTTGTGTTCTGGCGGTGAGCAGGGTAGCCAGAGCTCACTGGAGAGATTTTGTGCTGTCAGTGGGAAGACTAAAAGCTTGTCCTGCTTGTCTTCCACGCTAAAGGCACAGAATCTAGTCTTCCAGGGTCAGCAGTATGAGTGTGACTCCCCTGGTGTTGCTCTCGTCCATAGGTCACGATAACCACTTTTCATCAGGTGGGCCGTGTGCTTGTCTGTCACGTAAGTGGTATATAAAAAAAATATACTTAATTAAGATGTACATTTCATTTTTAATTATAATTGTTTGAAACTGAACTCAAAAATACTAATTTATTTTCTAGTTCAAAATGTAGGTTACGATAATGAGATTATGACAGATATATTCTAAGTAATTCACTTTCTTTTTCATTTGAAATGAGGAAGTAGTTATAAATAATTATCTACACTTTATTGTATACTAAACTAAAGAATAACAAAACCCGATATTTTTTTAGGCCTAAATGAAGCCTTCCGGGGTCTGAATATAGTGCTTTTTTTTGGTAAGATACGTTAATTTGATTTCACCTCGCCTGATGGTAAGCTGAAGGCACAGAGGGTCACAGACAGGTAGGTACACTAGGTATCATGTTACAATGGTGGCACTCAGCTTGACGGCCTCATCAGATGCTTTTCCACGCCCCGCTTAAAGGACCCGGGACTGTAGGAGGAGGGAAACACGTGAACTGGTAAGGATTTCCAGGTCTTATCAGCAAGTCAAGACACTTGGAAAATTCCCAAAGCGAAGCCGGTGGAAAAAAAACTTACCTCGATCTAATTAATTGTCACCAGGTTTCACATTATATCACTTTGGGAATCCGCCGGGAATCGGGTTATAGGCATTATGAAATTACCAGTCACAATACTCACAATCCATTGGTGGATATAGGCCTCTCCCAATGTACGCCATAGCTTCCGATACATACCTACATACCTATAGGTACACTACTATTTCAGGTCGTCAGTCCACCTGGCTAGGGGGCGTTCAACTTTCCGTTTGCATTCTCGTGGTCTCCACTCTAGGAATCGTTCCATCGGCCATCATTCCTTCGACAACAATTTGTGACCAGTCCATTGTACTACAGGTTGTTTCTGCGGCGAGCTATGTCGGTAACTTTAGTTCTTTGTCGGATGACGGCGAATTCTATCTTTCAAAGAGACTCCAAGCATAGCTCGCTCCATAGTCTGCTATGCGATTTTTAAGTAATAAATAAATAAATATTGTTGGACATTCTACACAACGCCATCTAGACCCACAGTAAACTAGCTTAACTAGCTTGTGCTATGGGTTCTAGAATGCTGATAAACATACTTAGATACATTTTTTTCGTAAATACATACATAGGTATATATAGGAACACCCAGACCAATGTAAATATTCATATTCATGCAAATATTTGGGATCGAACCCACGCCTCCTGCGTAGCGGCCGCGTTCACTACCGCTGTCTAATTAATTAGTAATGGACTAACCCCACTGTCAGCGTCCACGTTTCAACACCATAAGTGCCAAAATGGAAGTATAATAAAACTCATTGTCTAGAAAGTATAATTTAATTTTCAATAAATAAATACACACACAAACATACAATAAATAACTCGCACACTATGGCCACAACTTAACTAAAACTCCTTAATTTTATTTTTCTTAGGTACAAATTGTATTTTACTCTTGCAACACTGATTATTATACTTTTTTTACATAGATATAATGACCGGCAAAAATCGTAACAATATTATCTAAAGTTTGATTTACATCAGACGAGCGAATGCTCGAAATATCCCTTCTACGTTTAATTCTATTAATGTAAACAGTGACAGAACATTTGTTCGTTGTTCTTTCATAAGTAAACGCTGAAAACAAGGTTTTGTTTACATTTAAGAATACTCTTGTTTTAGCTCTAGCTTTCATTTGGTCTGAACCCACCTTAAGACTACGCAAAGCGCGTTTTCAGATCTCTTTGGAGGTAAGCGCGGGGCGCGAGGGGTATGCTATACAACCAATCATAGATTATATTAAACTAATCACAGACTCAAAAGACTCGCGTCATTGGGTGATGTTAATTCACGAAATTTGCCGGTTCTTTACTAAGGTTATTATTATCAATCAATAAATAATTAAACAAAACTAAAAACTACAATATTTTGTACAATGCTTGGACGTAACGGCTAATCTTGTAATACAACTTTGCTTAAAGAGACCGGCATACAACTTGGCAATATACTAATGTTTTTAGATCTCTGGTGGCTGAGGCGCACCAATAAATCAATCATAGGTAATCACAGGGCCGTTGCCGTGTTGGATCCCGGTGGAGCAGAATAGGGTCACCCCATCTCTTCCTGTGGTTGTCGTAGAAGGCGACTAAGAAATAGCGCTGTTCTCCATCCGACAGTGAACATACAGCCCATGACAAAGTGCCCGTTTGAAAGTCTTCTATTACGTGAGACCGCAAATCATAGTGAAAGACATCTACTTTCTAGAGCATTCTGCCTAATTTCTCGAAGATTTGTGAAGCCTGATCCGTTCACATTGAAAGATGGTCTTATGCCAGCCGTGGGACAGTTTGTAAATAGGGTGCCACCAGGGAACATCCGAAACTTTGGGAACTAACGAAACCCGAACAAAATACTTAACATTTAAGCCACAATATCTACGTATCATAAAGTCTTCTGATCTAATTTCTGGCAAATGTTCCGATTGCCCGAAGTTTCGTTCAGCAACTGCTGATGTTTCGTGGTAGGCCTACTAGGGTTTGATATTATTAAAACTATATTATGACTGGAGTGAAAGAGACAGTGGTGTTCTACGACCGCGTTAGATAAGGACGGCTGTATATCGTTGGCTGTCTCTCCTGTGCTTGATACGGAGATGGATCGCTCGTTTCTACGTCAGTTTCCTGAAAAAAAAAAGAAAATATTTTTACATAGTTTTAGTTGCGTCTACAGCCTCCAGGAGCATACGTAAGAGGCTTCGATTCTCGCTCAGTGCAAATATTTGTCATGAATAAATATGGCTATTTGCATTGGTCTGGTTGGTCGTGCTTCGGAGAGCACGTTAAGCCATCGGTCCCGGTTGTCATATGAACATCTATGGCAGTCGTTACGGGGAGTTGGAGACCTAAAAGGTCTAATAACTGGACTAACTGCAATATTTCGATATCGCCAGTGCGTTGTTGAGCTCAGATGTCAGATGGCAGTCGCCTCACAAACAGTATAGAAGTCTACCTAAATCCACAGTTAGATTGTCAAAATCGGATCTGGACTCCGAGATGAAAGCTACGGATGCGACCGGGATTAACACTAGGATAAAGAAGAAGAACAAGTCTTCGTTACATCCAAAGCTTGTACTTCAGAGCCCTGGGACCGCTCTCCTAAGGAACGACATGGGGGACCAAGAGCAGGGCACGTTGCGGTAGCAGATGAGCTAAAGCGGTGACACAGGTGCCTCTCGTACCAGCTGACGCAGGTGATCTCTGAGAAAGGGTGTTTTGGGAACCATCTGTTTCGCATCAGGAAGGAGCCAACCTCTGAGTGCCATCACTGTGATGCGAGTGAGGACTCAGGGTTGTACCTTCTGGCAGAATGCCTGGCGTGGGAGACACCCAGGAGAGCCTTCGAGGCAGCAATGGTGAGCACCGTCTGGTTATGTTGGACTCGAACTGACTAAATCGTACGCTGTCTTGGATCTTCACATACCGGGGTGTGATATTGCCTAAGTAAGCAAGATTCTTGGTACTTACATCATCAGGGAATATGCTCCTGGACCAGGGTCCCCAGCCGTGACCAGACTCCTCCTCTTCGTGGTCGTAATGATGTTGATGCTGGGCGTGTTCGTAATAAATGATCTGTTGACAAGTAACATGTGTTACAGATGAAAGAAGTTAGCCTGTTGTATCCGCCACTACTGGTTTCTGCCTATTTTAGGCCGGTATTCTAGAATGGCATTCAGTCCTGAATGAGGATAGATTGTGTAGACAATCTATCAATCTGTCTATACAATCTGTCCTCAGATAAAGCGAGAATCAGGACTGGGTGTCGACAGAATACGGGTCTGACTTTTGTTCTAGATTATTCAACATAGCATCAGATCCATATTTTTTTGTTGTACCATATAAACACTATGAACAGACATGACAGAATTTGCCCCAGTTTACTCTAAGATTTTGAGAAATTAAATGATAATAAATGGAATAAAATGAACTTAAAAAAAGTGTACTTACAAAATGCAATGAAATTAAATTAATAGAAATTAATGAAACTTAAATGAAAGAATATTAAATGCAATGAAAAAAACAAGGAATGAAAATGAAATACATAAGTTGGTTATAATAACATGTTTATATACCTACCCTGTGATCTTTGTTTACCACGTTTATGAGTAAATAAGAAATAATAATAATAAATGCATATTTCGCACGCTAAAAGGTACACTCAAGTGATTAACTTTCATATATAATCTTTACTCAAATTCAGTTCTAAATTTTTGTAGTTAAAACTAGTTTCAAGTCAAAACTCATGGTTCAAAATCTTACCGTTTTCGTTACACATTTTACATTGACATCGTATTTTGAACCTATCATCTTCACCCTAGCGTTAATTCCCAGTCGCAACCGAAGCTTTTCACCTCAGAGTCTGGGGTCCGCTTTACCAGTCTAATTGCGGATTTGGCTGTGTTTTGAACCTATACATGTTATTAAAATGGATTGAAGTAGAGTGAGAGGGTTGGCAGATTTAAAATGTAACATGCTCATGCTATTTTAGTGGGGGGTGCTTGCGTGATGGGGAGAAGGAACAGTGATGAATACAACATCAAATCTCACGTTTTTACGGTTTAGACCTCCTCCGTCTGTCTGTCTGTCCGTTAAGACCATATTCCTTCTCCATTCCTAAAAATATCAAAAATTATAGTTTGTATATTAATTTTAAAGGGTTTTTTTTTGTAAATCTTATGGTATATGTACATTTTTTTAGGACTTAATAAATTAATAGCTGCGTGGTTCCCGGTAGAGTAAAATTTGGGTCACCCCATCTCTTCCCATGCGGTGTCGTACAAGGCGACTAAGGGATAGGGCTGTTTAACATCAGACAGATATATACAGCCGGTAGCTTAGTGGTTAAGGAGTCGGCCTTAAGATCGAGAGGTCCCGGGTTCGAATCCTGGCCATTACACTACCGATGTGAACCCACTCCTAACACAAGCAATTTAGCTTAGCTGGAGGGGTTAACGGGAATATTAGTTATTTCGGTTGCTAATATTCTTTAAAAAAAAAAAAAAAAAAATACATGGCTCGAGCCAACAATAGTGCTCGGAATACGGTAATAGGCTCACCCCCTATTACGTGGGACCGAATACAATGATTGGTGAAATGTGGGTGTTAATTCTCCGGGGATAAAGGCGTTTTTTTTTTATGTACCTATGTATAATTAATACAGAATCTTTCATCATTCCTATTTGAATCCTACGAAGGTAGGACACGACGGAATTTTCGTCCCAATATAGCAGTCCGACTGGGAAAATACGACCTACAAGTAGCTTAATGTTTAGAACATTTGCCCTGTAAGGGACTGGTCGCGTCAAGTAACGTTTGAGTCGTTTCATTTTTATCCAATTTGAATGATGAATGCATGGGATTTACACGTATTTAAACGTCTTCAACGTCAATATATTCTACTAGCTGTTGTCCGCGGCTCCGCCCGCGTGGCTGTCGGTTATCGCGACCAAGCATAGCCTATGTCCTTTCGCAAGGTTTAATCTACACCTATGCCAAATTTCATCAAAATTGGTTCGGTGGTTTAGGCGTAAAAGCGTAACAAACAGACAGAGTTACTTTCGCATTTATAATATTAGTATGGATTCTATTCTATAAACAACGTATTTCTACTTGCCTAAAGGGGCTGGTCACTAGTACTTGAGTACTTCCCCATTCGCGCTAAATACTCGCGGGGAAAACCCGTTTTTCTTTTTATGTCGACTTTTTCCAATAAATATTGACAAGTAAGTAGTATCAGTAGCTATACAGGGCGTCCCACGGCGATGCCACATGGAGGGCAAGTACCTTAAATCCTTAAGTTGGCGCATTTTACTTAAAGGAGACATCATTTTATTTTTAAAAAGAAACAAAACTGCATTCAAAGATTTTTAAAAATTCGCTTGCCACACCCGGTAATCGAACCGACTAAAATCCGAAAAATTAACATCCTGTATTTTTATGGCATCAATCGATAGTGTCAATCAAAAGGATCAAATCTCTCTAAGAAACATGGTAAATTAAATGAAAGGAAGTCCTTGAAACCTAAACTTATAAATTCAATTTGGCAAAATAAAACACTTTAACTCAAAGTTCATCCATCCATCTGATACCATATTAACAATGAAATTCCATATTTAAATCACTTTTCTTTTTTTATCGTGTGGAGACCACTGCATCAATCGATAGTGTCAATCAAAAGGATCAAATCTCTCTAAAAAACATGGTAAATGAAATGAAAGGAAGTTCACAAAATCTTAACTTATAAATTCAATGCAACAGACACAGCACTTTTACTCCAGGAACCATCAGATATGGTTTCTTATAAGGTCAACACTAGAGATATCTTTGATGAAATTTATTTAGTAAAATAAGTACATACTGAATGAATGAACTTCGTTACCTGTTTAGAATGTAACTTTATTGGGTAACTGCATGAGGTATGTAGGTAGGGTAGGTAGTTATTTTTGAGTGCTTGATTAGAAACCTGCACGCGGTGTACCCTGGGCAACGAAGATGGCGAGAGAATTGCCCTATTGGATCAACTTATAACCTGTCAATTGAGACGGCGCGGCGTGCGGTTTTAGTCGGTTTGAGTTCGAGATACCTAAATACTACTGCTGACCAGCAGCGGCCTCCACACGATAAAAAAAGAAAAGTGATTTAAATATGAAATTTCATTGTTAATATGGTATCAGATGGATGGATGAACTTTGAGTTAAAGTATTTTATTTTGCCAAATTGAATTTATAAGTTTAGGTTTCAAGGACTTCCTTTCATTTAATTTACCATGTTTCTTAGAGAGATTTGATCCTTTTGATTGACACTATCGATTGATGCAGCGGTCTCCACACGATAAAAAAAGAAAAGTGATTTAAATATGGAATTTCATTGTTAATATGGTATCAGATGGATGGATGAACTTTGAGTTAAAGTGTTTTATTTTTCCAAATTGAATTTATAAGTTTAGGTTTCAAGGACTTCCTTTCATTTAATTTACCATGTTTCTTAGAGAGATTTGATCCTTTTGATTGACACTATCGATTGATGCCATAAAAATACAGGATGTTACTTTTTCGGATTTTAGTCGGTTCGATTACCGGGTGTGGCAAGCGAATTTTTAAAAATCTTTGAATGCAGTTTTGTTTCTTTTTAAAAATAAAATGATGTCTCCTTTAAGCAAAATGAGCCAACTTAAGGATTTAAGGTACTTGCCCTCCATGTGGCATCGCCGTGGGACGCCCTGTATATGGTATGTAATTACGTTTGTGTGCCACTTGTGCCTTTTAAGCTAATATTTGGTGCCATCACGACCGGCTCTTTACAAGGTCACTTTCACTACAACCTGCACATATAATTAATTATGAGAAATGTCAATCAAAAGAAGTGTATGTGAAGCGAAATCTTCGAGTACTTTTTCTGTTCTTTTTGTCAACAGATTTTTTATTTTTTAGTGTTTCGTACCCACAAATTAACCTACGGAACCATTTTATATATTTTTTAATATAGGACATGTCAATTTGACTTCACATCGCCTGATGGTAAGTTAAAGGCAAAGTCTCGGAAAAGAGGGTCACCATTATAGACACGTACCATGTTACAATGGTGGCACTCAGCTTGACGGCCTCATCAGATGCTTTTTCACGCCCCGCTTAAAGAACCCGGGACTGTAGGAAGAGGGAAACACGTGAACTGGTAAGGAATTTCAGGAAAAATGGCGCTTTTACGCTATATCGGAAAATTAGGGGTGTTTTATAGGTAAGTCTGTTTAAGTATTTACGCACGCACTTCGTGGCGTGCGTCGGAGGTCCTGGGTTCGATTACCTCTCCGTGCAAATATTTGCACGCATGAATATGTTTTTTTTTTTTTTATACCACTTAGGTGGCAGACAAGCCTATTCTAAAGTGTCTATTTGTATTGATCTGGTTGGTTTTTCTCTTTCTTTGTACTTATATAATCCATACTAATATTATAAATATGCGAGTAACTCTGTCTGTCTGATACGCTTTCATGTTTAACCACAGAAGCGATTTTAATGAAATTTGGTACAGATATAGATTAGACCTTGAGAAAGGACATAGGCTATGTTTGGTCGCGATAACCGACATCCACGCGGGCGGAGCCGCAGGCAAAAGCTAGTATGTTATGTATTCACAAAAGAAAATGTACCATCCGCATTATAGAGCCCATAAAACAACATCAGACAGATATATACAGCCCAGGCTCAGCCTCAGATACATGGCTCGAGTCAACAACAGTGCCCGGAATACGGCAATAGGCTCACCCCCTATTACGTGGGACCTAATACAATGATTGGTGAAGTGTGGGTGTTAATTCACCTCTGCCTAACCCTTCGGGGATAAAGGCGTGATTGTATGTATGTATGGATGTATGTATGTATGTATGTATGTATGTATGTATGTATGTATGTATGTATGTATGTATGTATGTATGTATGTATGTATGTATGTATGTATGTATAAAACAAGCTGCGTAGAATATTATTCTACGATAATTATATTTAAGAACTAAACTAACGTAATTTTTGTAAACACTTTTATAAAGTACGCAAATTAATTTCATGTAGCATAAGTAAACAACAGGAATCAACAGCCCGTGCCGTATCCTCTTGCCGACAACTAGCTCGTTGGGGTCACTTTCACTGCGACACGGATGCTCGCGAGGCACTGACCCTGATCAGTAGGCACCCCACTTCTCAGCCGGCTGAGATTCTCTTCACTGAGTTAACTATCGGGTTACGATATCGACAAACGTATAATGTATACTACTACTTGAGTAGTTAACTATATTCCATTCAGTTAGGTACTTAAGGCCCCGAATCAGGTCAGCATCGAAAAATTGGTATTTTCGAAACCGTTTTTCTTATTAACTATAAAACCTACAGATCTAGAATTCCCTCGCCTGCATACTACAAGATATCCCTACTAATATTATAAATGTGAAAGTAACTCTGTCTGTCTGTCTGTCTGTCTCGCTTTCACGCCCAAACCACTTAACCGATTTTGATGAAATTTGGTATAGGGGTAGATTAGACCTCGAGAAAGGACATAGGCAATGTTTGGTCGCGATAACCGACATCCACGCGGGCGGAGCCGCGGGCAAAAGCTAGTACAGAATAACTTCTTCTTTTCATAAATTAAATAAAAAAGGAGGAAATGGTTGAAAAGAGGCTTTGAACATCACTCTACTCTTTCTTATGAAACTAAATATTTTCTACAATATGTATCCAAATAATTTATAATTTCACATATATGTTAAACTAGCTGTCCCGGCGAACTTCGTACCGCCATATTTTTCCCGTTCCCGCTGCACCTATTTTCTCATTCTTTAAACCTTCCCTGTACACCCACGAATATTTGAAGACTAAAATTAGCCAAATCGGTTCAGCCGTTCTTGAGTTATAAAATAACAACGAAAAGTGGCATTGATTTTTATATATTAGAAGATAAGTGTATTAGCATGACGTGATCTTCTTAGTTAGTAATCGCCGCCTATAAAGTTATCTATTAAAATTAGTTTTACTGATTTTTACGGGTCAAATATGAGCGAATGACCTTTGTATGGTCAAAGTCAATCGCGTATGTAATCACCTTAACTAAAGGAAAACAGTCTTGTAGCGACTTTTTATAAAAACACATATTAAACAAATAAACTAGGCTAACTGACTGACTGACTAATGGTTCAATTTCGGTTTATTGTCTTCAAAATAAGTGCCTAAAATAAAAAATATATATAAACCGAGTTTTTCAATAAAACATTATTAACGGCCGTTCCCAATAACCTATCTATCGCCAGTTTTGACATTAGAAAGGATAAAAACGTCATCAATCTCTATGGTAACGCAATTCATAGTAGCAATATAACAATAGGATTTGACCCGCATACGGTGCAAAATATTCCATCAAGAACCAAGCGGTTCGGTGACTCCTTCTTCTGCCGCACAATTAAGACCTGGAATTCTTTACCAGCTAAGCTGTTTCCCCCCTCCTACAGTCCCGGGTCCTTTAAGCGGGGCGTGAAAAAGCATCTGATGAGGTCGTCAAGCTGAGTGCCGCCATTGTAGCATGGTACGCGTCTATAATGGCGACTCTCTTTCCAAGACTTTGCCCTTAGCTTACCATCAGGCAAGGCGAAGTCAAATTGACGTGTCCTATAAAAAAAACAAAGGATCTATCTCTACCTTTACTTTTATCTGTAGATATATGTTATTGGGAACGGTCGTAAATAAACTAAAATCGCGATAACCGACATCCACGCGGGTGAACCCGCGGGCACCAGCTAGTACTACAAATAACACATACATATACTCACGCCTTTATTCCCGGCGGGTTAGGCAGAGGTGAATTAACACCCACATTTCACCAATCATTGTATTAGGTCCCACGTAATAGGGGGTGAGGCTATTGCCGTATTCCGGGCACTATTGTTGACTCGACTCGAGGCTGAGTCTGGGCTGTATATATCTGTCTGATGTTAAACAGCCCTATCCCGTAGTCGTCTTGTACGACACCGCATGGGAAGAGACGGGGTGGCCCAAATTATACTATGCCGGGAAGCACGCGGCGAAAAACACTATAAATTAATCATTATAAATTCTTTCTTGAAGTAACACATTTTTTCAGCAATCTTTTTACTAATATACAAGCTCGACAATTAGAGATGGTAATAGCGTCTTAAATTGCATAGTAGAATTTAGATAACATCTTAATTTAGAAGTTTTTAAATTGTTCGTCTTACTAACTTGTTAGGAAAAGAGGGTAATGAGTTTATTATAGTTTTTATGTGTTTACTAGACTGTCACCTTTAACATAGTTATTTTAAACTGACCGATCTAACTTCACACGGGAAATTTTTTTAAAAATTGCGTATATGGCAACACTGCAATACGTCGATTTCGGCAATGAATTGTGGTCTTGGATATCAGTCGTTTACCGAAAAATATAGAATATCAGCCAAATCCGCAGTTAGGCTGGTAAAGCGGACCCCAGACTCCGAGCTGAAAGCTTTGGATGCGACTGGGATTAACGCTAGGATGAAAAAAGTTGACACTATCGCAAGACCAGCTTCAAAGTCGACAAATATTGATTGAAATACTACTTAGTAAAGAAAACTAGTATTTCTTTACTACTAACAGCTACATTCTATTGCCATCTGACTTCCACAACCCAATGGTAACATTAGGCGATATCGAAGCTTTGCAGCTAGACCGTAGTTTTTGAACTTTTTAGGGCTCCAACTACGCAACGACCTTGTACCAAGTTTTGTGTACACATTAAATAGTAACGTGTTTTACTTAAAAACCTAGTTTATAATTGTTTTTGTTTAGAAACTTTATTTGGAAGACTAAAAACCTAAATCGAACTAGTAGTTAGGCAGTTAGTTAGCCTAGTTTTTTATTCAATGAGTTTTTATAAAATGTCACTATATTGTTTACGTTCAGTTGAGTAACTATATTAATGCGTATAGCTAAAGATGATCTATGAAAATTTGTTAACCTACTCGTTATTTGTCAGATTATTTTTAAATCCATTCTAAGCCTACATATTAACTCTTTCAAATAATACAATAACAAAAGATGGAATTATCCGAGAAAGTCGGTATAGAAAATATACGACTTCCACACATACATTACTTACAAATAGTTATTTAAACTTAATACTGTTATTAATAATTGTGAGAATTATGAGTATATAGAAAGTCGTGTATGTTGTGTAGTTAATTGTTCAATGCGGAGGTAATCCGTAGAGAACACGGAACAATTAAATCTATACTAATATTTATTAATACGAAAGTTACTATGTCTGTCAGTCTGTTACGCTTTCACGCCAAACTACTTAACCTATTTTGAAAATATTAAGTACAGATGTGGATTAGAGCTTGGGAAATCATATAGGTTAGACATTATTATTACGATATACTAATATTACATATGAAATATTAGTATATCGTAATTTTTAACAAGCCAAATGTTTTTAATCATCAATGTAATCCTTTGAGAATGCCGTGAGGTGAAACCGGTTAGGAGAACAATAAATATTGTGGAAAAGTACAAGTGTGTTATCAATAATGTATAAGAATAACTTCCACCAAGTGCCATCAATCAACAGTATGAATAGTCATATAGGTTAGGTTAGGGTTAGGCCCCCAGCGCGATTTTGGTATTTTTATATCCAATTTTTCAACACGCTGGGTCCAGGTAGAAGGGGTAGGCCCAAGAAGTCTTGGCTTGACGTCGTAGAGGGTGACATGACATGCGTGCAAATGGTCTCACTCTAATGGACGCCCAAGATCGTGCGAAGTGGAGGAGGAAGAGCCGGAAGGCGGACCTTGAGCTCCGAGGTCATCTTGGCCACGGATGCAATCAGGAAAATGCTTCTACATGAAGATGATGATATCTGTTTTTTGCAACGAATTCCCTTTTGCCTTCAAAGTTTGTAATACTTTGGAGACTTAGGCCCAGGTGTTAGTAATACCTTTCAATGTTCATCACCTTTTATTTTAATTTTTTATACCACTTAGGTGGCAAATAAGCACACGGCCCACTCAATGGAAAGTGATTACCGTGGCCCATGCACGTATGCAACACCAGCGGTGTTACACTCGTGCTGCCTGGACTGTGGACTGTCTCTGGCCTACTGTCTCCACGCTACGCTGGCCAGACGGGTTGGTACAGGGTTTTTTCAAGTTTTCCTTCTCTCGCAGTGATATCGTCTGCGTATGTTTCCGTCAGTCGCCTCTTACGACACCCTTCGGATGAGATGGGGTGGTGATACTTGTATTCTTTATCCGTCACCACACGTATTTATAGATGGGAGTAAGTAACCACTGCTAGAACCGCAGAGTTCGACCTCAACGATCCACCATGGACCCTATAACAACTATATGCGTATTACTTTCTCCATTAGGTATATGTTATTATGCAGATTCATATCAAACACCATATAGATAAAAAACTTTCTCAACTTTTCTAAATTTTACGCATAGTAAACAGTTTTAGTTAAAATAATTATAGTGTAGGTCTATATTATCGACAAACTATAAACGTTAATAAATTCATATTTCAAATGCAGGATTTCACCAATCATTGCATTAGGTCAATGCTATAGGGGACTATTACTTGACTCGAGCAATGTATCTGAGTCTAACTATTTATTAATCTGTGGTCTGAGTCTGAGTCTGGGCTGTACATATGTGTCTGATATTAAACAGCCCTATCCCTAAGTTGCCTTGTACGACACCGCATGGGGGGAGATGGGGAGTCCCAAATTCTAGTCTGCCGGGACGCTATCTCACAAAACACAGACGCAAGCCTAGTTTGATGACCAGTATGAAATTGTATAGTCTAATGCCGGTCCATCTGTCAAATCAGCTTTAGCATGACTGTGTAGACATATTTGGCATTAGAAGGTTTCTTCAGGGTCGGCAGCACGAGTGTGACACCCCTGGTGTTGCATGCGTCCATAGGCCACGGTTACCACTTTCCATCAGGTGGGCCGTGTGCTTGTCTGCCACCTAAGTGGTATAAAAAAAAAAAAAAATATTTCTTCGCTTCTTTTCGACCAATGAAGTTGATGCGAAATCTACATCATGATGTTTTGCTCACGAGACACATTTTTTCAGCGATCTAATTGGTCGAAGAGATGACTCGATTTTGTCAATGTCCGGCATGCTGAGGCTGAGCTGTCCTTAGATAAATCAAGATTCAGGACTGAATGTCGTTCTAGAATACGATTTAAAGTCAGTTATTGTATTAATTCTGATGCCAACAAATTTTATTTATTTAACTGGCTTATTAACCAGTTAATAATTACAATGTGCAGTCGTCACGGGTAGTTGGAGCCCTAAAAAGTCCAACAACAACGGTCTAGCTGCAATGCTTCGATATCGTTGTCACCATTGGGCTGTGGAGGTCAGATGGCAGTCGCTTCACAATATCGAGGTCTAGCCAAATCCGCAGTTAAGACTGGTAAAGCGGACCCCAGACTCCGAGGTGAGAGCTTCGGATGCGACTGGGAATTAATGCAAGGATAAAGAAAATGAAGAAGTGCAGTGGTGCGAGTGTGTGTACTGTGACTGTGTATGTTTATACAAATATGTATGTACCTAGTCAGTGTGTGTGTGTATGGGGAGTGTGTGTACTGTGCTAGTGTGTTTGGTACACGAGATTAGTGCAATGGTCACGGGCCGCTAGAATCGAACCACATATTCTGTCCTCCGTGAATCGAACCCACACCTAGCACAAGCCATTAAGCTTAACTGGAGACGTTACCAGGAATACTACATATATACATACATATACTCACGCCTGTAAATCCCCGAAGGCGTAGGCAGAGGTGTATTAGGACCCACATTTCGCCAACTATAATTTTTAGTCCTACGTAATAAGGGGCGAGCCATTGACATCAAACAGGCAGTTTTTCTTGGGCAGTATGTTTACTGTCGGATGGAGAACAGCCCTATCCGTTAGTCGTCTTCTACGACACCCACAGGAAGAGATGGGGTGACCCTATTCTACTGCACCGGGAACCAACATGGTAACGATAGATATTACGAACGAACTAAATACATTGATTCTTGATACATATATAAACGAGGTCATCTGACATAGAACCAAAGTTACTGACATAGCTCGCAGAATAAGCAAGCTGAAGTGGCAGTGGGCTGGCCACATCGAAGGACTGATGGCCGTTGGAGCAGACGAGTCCTAGAGTGGAGACCGCGAGAAGGAAAACGAAAGTCGGGACACCCCCTAGCTAGGTGGACTGACGACCTGCGAAAGGACTTGGGAAGGCCTGGATGCGGAAGGCGGAGGATCGGCAAACGTGGCCTATATTTGGAGAGACCTATGTCCAGCAGTGGACTGCAATAGGCTGATTGATTGATTGATATATTTGTTACAATCGGAAGTTGAACTTGCACATCGTATACGGCACGCGACTGACACACATATGTATGAGGAATGCTAGTAGGTCAGTTGACGACAACTGGCACAAAGTATATCAGTAGATTGAAAGTATAGTGGACACTGATAGTTGATCTAAACATTGATGACTCTATCTCAGTACAAGAAACCGGTCAAGCATGAATATTATAAAGTTGAAAAGTATGTCTGTTTGTTTCAATACGCTATTCATAGAAACTATTAGTTCGAATTGAAATTATCTTTTTGTGTTGAATAGCCCATTTGTCGAGGAAGGTTATAGGCTAAATAACATCACGCTACAATCTAAGAGAGCGGAGTAGTGATCATAAATGTCAAATTCGGTAGATTGCCATACATTATTTGAAAATTTACAACGTGGTTCCCGGCAGAGTAGAATTTGGGTCACCCCTTCTATTCCCATGTGGTGTCGTACAAGGCGACTAAGGGATAGGGTTGTTTAACATCAGACAGATATATACAGCCCAGACTCAGCCTCAGATACATGGCTCGAGTCAACAATAGTGCCCGGAATATGGCAATAGGCTCACCCCCATTGGTAAAATAAAGATGTTAAATTTAGCTCTGCCTAACGCTCCGGGGATAGATGCGTGATTGTATGTATGTATGTACCACCTTTGTAACCATATTCGCTGCAAAAATAATTGATATAATAATATACACCTCTGCCTACCCACAAACGCGTAACTAAAATAAACAAAGAAAACGAAATCGTTACAATAATTACAGCGAAAATGAATAATATTAGGCCGAAAGTTTAAGACCATAACAGATTATCCAAAACAATACGTGTGTGAACGAAGACATTCGTTCATTGGAACGAAAGTGTGAGTACGCCTTTATAATCGCCCAACTCATTCATTATAATGTCATTAGTGTCAAAAACAGGATTAAGGGCACGTTCACAATTGACAAAATCACTATGAATGAAGTTTCTTTGACACTCTTTAGAATTGTTTGGTAATTTGAAATGCTATCCGATTTATTTATGTTATTCACACCTCTATTTATTTGAGAGGGTGGGTAGAGGTCCTCTTATTTCACGTTAACTATTCCCTTATAGACTATCATTGCCCTATCTAGGATATTTCCATATAGGAGTAGACTCGTTTCTCAGATGATGTTATTTTTTTTATACCTACTTAGATCTTACGCAGATTAGATAATACATGTGATTTTATTTTGATTTTCATTCAAATAATTGATTTTAATTGTGATTTTAGTTGTAACTTTCATTTAACTAATTGTGATTGTAAGTGTAATCGTGACTAATACGAATTCTAGATTTTATTTTAAATTGTTTTATATGCTAACATAGTGATAAATAAAAATGTTATAACAAGAGGAGTCGTTTATGCTTGAAATAAAGAATTAGAATATTATTAAAAAAAATAGAAATGTTTAGATTTAAAATAACGGTAATATTTTTTGAACTTTATATTATCACCAGGTGGGGTGGAGTCAAATTGTTGGACTAAAGAGATTATACACTCGTTTATTTGAACTCTTTTCCTATTATTTTTCTGGAACCTACCAGAACAACGATAGGAACAAGACTTTCCTGGTTAAGTCAACTCATTTGTCCTGACCTTTGCGAACATAACCTTCACTCCCCATCCCCCCATTTCCCTCCCACTCCTCAGACAGCCAATTTTACCATTTTATCGCAAATATTAGTATTAAGTAACCTATATTAATTAGTAGTCCTTTTGAACCAAACCTGGTTCACACCATCACCGTTATATCCTCCTTCCATAAGCGTCCTGTAATCCTGTATTCCTGTATTTCCATATCCATTTTCCATATCCATTTTCCATTTGAGCTCTCCCCCTTAGACAATTGGCAATTCATTTGAGATAATTTTAAAACAATTAGTTTGCTAGACTAAACAAATTATAATAAATTGGAAAAAGCGAAATCAATTATCGGGCGGGACTCGAACCCGCGATCTTTCCCTTACAGGGGGAACGCTCTGACCACTGAGCCACCGAGCTTCGCCCGAGAGTGACCCAATTTTTCCAATACATCCATCTTACGGCGATGGTGGGAGTAGACTCGGTGGCTCAGTGGTCAGAGCGTTCCCCCTGTAAGGGAAAGATCGCGGGTTCGAGTCCCGCCCGAGAATTGATTTCGCTTTTTCCAATTTATTATAATTGGCAATTCGTTTAGAATTAAACAGAATAGAATGATCAATGTATTGGATTTACACGTATTTTGACGTTCATGACATTAATGACAGTCCTCAACGTATGTCAATCCCAGGTAATCAATTTATTCCATTCTACAAACGTATTGCCATTTGTCTAGATGAGTCGTAGTGCTACTCTTTAAAATCGAAGTCGAGTCTCACTCAAATAAATGAATTCACTTCGGAAATTTTCGGGAAACTCGCTATTGATCCACACACTATTAATCACAAGCGTGTTAGTTTGCGTAATATTATGTCGATACGCCTTGATGCCTCAATAGTGATTCCCCTAAATATGCCCGAGATTCGCATTCATGTGAGACTAGACTTCGATTATCTTCGAGCGTCAATCCCGAGTGCTTTTAAAATGTGCGGATTTTCACAATAAGTCCTATTATCGGAAGTCAGAAAACGTTTCTCATATACACCACTTCATAAGTTTCTTAAGGCTTACCATCAGAACTCTTAAGTCAGATCTGAATTCATAATCAGTCATAAATTATTATGTATCCGTACACGAGCGAGCGAGGCCAACATTGCTCGCCTCGACACGGATCTTAATTATAAGTTAAAGAAGTGTATACGGAGGTCTCCCTGAGACCTCTTCCATACCCTTAAGGGTCCTCTACACATAGATGGATTCATCTGCAGATGTTAGCAGCGGACGCGTCCGCCGACGTGTGCTCGTCTGTAACGTTAAATATCTATGACAGACGAGCAAGTATCCCCGTCTGCGCGTCGGCGGACGCATCCGCCGATGATATCTACGGATGAATCTGTCTATGAGGACCCATAGGCACTTCAATAATATAATGTAAACCTACACCATAATCGAGTAATTTCCTTAACCATAACAATATAAGCATGTTAAGAATCCATCCCACGAGATTCCGCCGTAAAGCTATGTCATATCTTTACCTTTTGAGGCTCAGCCTTATGTTTATTTTTAATCTCAATTATAAGTCTCGCCAAATTGATTGCTAAGCCAAGCACTGCCAGTATGAAGAATTTGACCTGGAAACAACGATACGCATCAATATTCTGTCCTGCTTACCTTCTGTGGAGGAGTGCTACCCTTATTCTTTATATCAATCCACAGTCTTGCTATGTTCACTGCTAGGCTGAGAAGAGCCACAATGAAGAATTTTACCTGTAAGGTACAATAGTATGTTTAATATACGCCTGACTTAACTTCGAAAGTCCTAAAAGGTTTTTTTTTTATACAGTTCACGTCAATTTTCCTCGCCTGATTGTAAGCTGAAGGTCCCCCTCCCATCGGTACTGTCTGGAGTGGTTATATCGGACTCGAACCGACTCAAACAGCACGCCGTCTTGGGTCATTGGTTGTCGAGGATAAGATTACTTCTGTCATATCCTTCACGCCCCAACTCATCCAGGACAATCGCGATAGCCCCCTTGGATGTAGAACCATGATGTCCCCGTGTTATCCTAGTCAGGGGGAGGCGCGCATCGCTGGGGTGACAGGTAGCTCCCAACTTGGAACCCAGCTAATAGTTGTTGATAGGTTCTGCCGCTTTTTCTGGGAGTGACTTCTTTCTACATCCCAACTCTGAGAACCAGAGCCTCGTCCATTGATTAGAAGGGACCCTGATACCCCAGGTACTTAGGTGGCAGACAAACACACGACCCACTTAGTAGGAAGTGGTTTCTATGGCCTATGGACGTATGTAACACCAGGGGCTTTACACTCGTGCTGGCGACCCTGAAGAAACCTTCTAATGCCGTTTTCGAAGAACCCCATATTGTAGTCTCTAGGTTGGCTTGGGCTTCAAGGATTGGGACCTTTCCTAAATGGCTTATTCAGGATAATAGAACAGTTACCTGCAGTTTATATGTGAGGATCTGTAGGAGAGTACCAATCTTAGCCTTGATCACAGCTCCGAGGATCAGTAGCTTCAGGATGGCCTTCTTTTTCTTCTTCTTCTTACCTCTTTGTTCTAGAAGTGTTAAGAAGATTATAAGTAAGTATATTTATCTAAAAGTATTTTTTGCATAAAGCGAGCTGATGAAGAAAAAATGGGACAGACTGGATGCGGAAGGCGTAGGATCGGCAGACGTCGCGCATATTGGGAGAGGCCTATGCCCAGCAAGGGACTGCAATAGGCTAATTGATTGATTGAAGAAAAAATGAATCTGTTCATAATGTCTTTAAGATTTTTCCAACTCCAAAGTTGTTTTAACATTCGCTGCTTCTTGCGTAGGCACATCCGGACGCCTGTACGTGCAAATATTATTGCACGAATTTCGTTCAATATTTAACGATTTGCACCAAAAAACAGTCGCTTTATGAGCTGTTTTCTATTAACCAAAGATCCCACGACGTAATAAGAACATCCGTTTACTATTTTTAATAATTAAAGTACTTTTTATATATAATTACTAATAGAAAAATGCTTAATTGTCGGCAAGAACGTAATAAACATAGCTACAAATGGTGGTGAAAGGTGTTTAGATTATTCCTATAAATTTCTGACTTTCTGCATATCGTTACATATGAGAATATTACTAGTAAAGCACTCCATATAAGTGTACTCATATTTTGGTCTATCCTACTAATACTTAATATAAATGTGAAAGTTTTTAAATATATTTGTTATGGTGGCACTTTACATGGCCATTTGTGTTTGCTATTGGGCGTTTTTTGTATTTGACGTACATGCAAATGGGTGAATTTCCCGGGGCCAAAAATTGCGTGGCATCGATGAAATCGGTACTAAAAATCATTTTTACAATACTCTAACATTTTTTTCTGGTTAGGCGATATTGTGATCTATGTGGAGCACTAAATATTTTATTAAATAGGATTATAGATTCGCCAAAAAAAAAATTTAAACCTCGAAATTTTTCATTGCCGTGTTTGTCCACACATCACCTATTGTGTTGTGATACCGCATTGATAAAAATCTATTGGTTTTTTTAATTAAAACCTAGTTTTATTTGATACGTGAATAGTTAAAGTATTGTTACGAAATACATTTATTCAAATATTTAGACAATACAACGAATGGTTAATAAAAGTTCATTTGTCCTAGAGTTACCTTTAATCGCCATGTTCTAAACATATTTTAGAATATCGTTTTATCTAACGACTTGTATCCTCCCTCATATCCGCTAAACGTTGCATATTGGTGCCGCCTAAGTGCTCGACATGGAAGGACGTACACACGTACCTGCGTTTTGGCACCATAAATAAAAGTATATCATTTTTATGTTACTGGACATTTTTTCTTTCATTACTGTGGATAGGTATAACTGTCTATTCCAATAAGTTTATCCTCTTGATTATACATTCAATAGAACAAAATTTATCTTGTTTATTTTAGTGAAGTGTTTATTACTTCGAATAATTAATAGATTTTTTCTTATATTATATTTTTGGCTCGTTTTTCACCACCGTGCTTTCATTTCCATGGTTTCCGTGGTCAAAATTTGCTATGGTAATGAAGAAAAAAACGCGGCAATGAAAAAAAAATCATTGCCATGCCTTGTAAAACAATTTAGTCTCATTGCCATGACCAGATGTTTCATTTCCGTAACTTATGTTCTCATCGCCATAGCATATTGACAAAAGTATATCATATTAATTTGTTAATTTCCCATTTCTTTTTCGTGTAAAAGAATTGGCGTCGTTTTGGAATTGAGCAGCCATGAATGAAAATGGTATAATATGAAAGTACCTGCAGTTTACCAGGTTTCTTAGAGAGATTCGAGTCTTATAATTAATCCTATCGATTAAAGCAATAAAAATACTGGCTGTTATTTTTTCCGATTTTAGTCGGTTCAATTACAGGATGTGGTAAGCGATTTTTCAGCATTCGTTAAACGCAGTTTTTTTTTTTCTTTTTAAAAATGAGGAAATTTTTCTTCTGAATGAAATTAGCTATCTCCAGTATTTAGAGTACTTTCCCTCCACATCTCCAATGCAAACGCGGTATCGTTTATCTAATACTAGCTGACCCAGCGAACTTCGTACCGCCATATTTTCTGATCCCATTCCCGCTGCATATCTCTAAATTTATCAATATTTCTCTCTACAATATTATGCATGTATTATGCATATAAATCTTCCTCTTTAATTACTCTATCTATTAAAAAAACCGATTCTAAACAGGGACAGACAGACAGCCATCGATGGGGTTACACTCGAAGTTGTTCAAGAAAAAATCTGCCTGGGATAAGTTATCCAGCTTGGTAAAAACAACTCCTAGAAAAAACTAGCCAGGATCCACCTAGGTTGGGCAGCAGCAAAGGAAACACTCTCTTAATCTTAAAAAATACACTGCGTTTAAGGATTTCCAAAAAATCGCTTGCCACACCCGGTAATCGAACCGAATAAAATCCGGATGAAGCTATATTTTAATTGCATCAATCGATAGGGTCAATCTTAGGGATCAAATATCTCTAACAAACTTGGTAAAATAAGTAAAAGGAAACCCATAAAAGAGAAGGTATAGGAAGATTTTAGGCGGTTTGATCATCAGGTGTGTTATTTTTAGAAATCTTTGAATGCAGGTTTGTTTCCCTTTAAAAATAAGGTTATGTTTAATTTATGTAAAATTCGCTATCTCTAGTATGAGGGTACTTTCCCTCCAGGTAAAGTCGAAATGTTCCACCCTGTATATCGCAGCTCCGATATTACTTACAATAAAAATAACGACACTCATACGCGTGTTTAACACAGTGCCACTGAAAAAATAAATGACGCCAATGTCCATACACAATTGCCTAATCCCCTTTGTATTTTTATTGTATGTAAGTATAATTTCTCATGTAAGTAGGTACATAAAATATTATGTTTTATATTATGTATTTTCATTTCCATGGTTGATTTTTTCATTCCCTTGGTATATTTATTTCATGCCCGTGGATGCTTGTTTCATTGCCGCGCACGCATGTGTCATCGCCGTGGCGCGTAATTTTTGATCTTGTATATCTCGTTAGCTTTTTTATTTATCTGCTAGATATTAAGCAAGAATACATATAGTATCAAAACCTATAATAAACGCGATTTGTTTTAACTACAAAACTTAAGGTAAAAAAAATCCACGGAATGAAGATTTTAATGGACCTGTTGAAATTCACCCAAATACAACTAACTTCACAAAAATTAAGTATTCACTTCAAAGAGGTGCCACCATTACCTAATCACGCTAAAACAGCTGAACGGATCTGGCTGAAAATTGATACAGGGATAGATTATAGTCTGGAATAATAATATATAGGCTATTTCCCGGGAATAAGTTCCCGTGGGGTACGGGAACGGGAACAAAATTGCATGAGAGCGTGTTGCTAACACTCAGACGATATTGTGTTCATAAAATCGCCTCACAATTTTGGTTCTAGGATACAATCTGCATTTAAAACTAGTCACAAACTTAGTAGGGTTCTAGAATACGGGCCATAGGCTTTTTTTTTTTTTTTTAAAGAATTTACTAATATTTCCTTTCACCCCTCCAGCTAAGCTAAATTGCTTGTGTTAGGAGTGGGTTCATGTCGGTAGTGTAATGACCAGAATTCGAACCCGAGACCTCTCGATCGTAAGACTGACTCTTTAACCACTAAGCTACCGAAACTCTGATGGGTACTTAGGGTTTTAGAGTTTGAACTAATTAA
Organism: Eilema depressum; assembly: GCA_914767945.1. Lineage (NCBI taxonomy): Eukaryota > Metazoa > Arthropoda > Insecta > Lepidoptera > Erebidae > Eilema > Eilema depressum. The sequence continues at coordinate 1,086,596 of OU612040.1, forward strand.
ACATTACTCTATCATTCAGGAAGATCTATTCTATGCCATGCAAAAATTCTGTCATAGCATACTCTATTATATAATCGCATGCTAACATAATATAAAAACATGCTCGTGCGTATAACTGCTAATTAAAAAATATAACTATTGGGGAAAATGGGTAGAAGCGAATCTTTCATGAATTTAATGTTGGTACAGCATGCACAAGCATAATTGTATATTGTTTTATGTATGTAATGCCAAGTACACACCAAGTGATGGAATGCGAACAGTTATATAATGTACAATGTACTAACAAATGAACAGATTTTTATACGAACTATAGGTAGAATCAAATTTTAAAGCGTTTAGGCCTGTATTCTAGAATGCCACTCAGCTGAATCTCGATTTACCTGAGGACAGATTGTATAGAACTATAGACAATCTGTCTGACAGCCTGTCAAATCTGTGGAATCTGTGCATACAATCTTGCTTCAGGTAAATCGAGATTCAGCTGAGTGGCATTCTAGAATACGGGCCTTAGTATGCTATTCAAATTGATTAAGATAGAAAAAAGCGAATCTTGCTCAGTCGGGACTCGAACCCGCGATCTTTCCCTTATAGCCGTCGCGTCGTCCTAATTATTAGCTTCGGGTGAGGCTCGGTGGCTCAGTAGTCAGAGCATTACCCCTGTGAGGGTAAGAGCGCAGGTTCTGGTCCCGCCTGAGCCAGATTTGTATTTTAATATCTTAAACGATTAGAACTTCTTCTTCATCCTAGCGTTAATCCCAGTCGCATCCGAAGCTTTCAGCTCGGAGTCTGGGGTCCGCTTTACTAGTCTTAACTGCGGATTAGGCTTGACCTCGATATTTTCCGTGAAGCGACTGCCATGTGACCTTCACAACCCAATGTTGGCATTAGGCGGTATCGAAGCGTTGTTGTTGAACTTTTTAGAGCTTCAACTACCCGTAACGACTGCCATAGATGTTCGTATGGCAACCGGGACCGACGGCTTAACGTGCTCTCCGAGGCACGACCAGACCAATGCAAATACCCATATTCATGCATACAAATATTTGCACTGAGCGGGGATCGAACCCGCGCCTCCTGTGTAGCGGCCGGGTTCACTACCGCTACGTCACGGAGGCAGTCCAGCACCAAAATATCGGAAACTCCAAACAGCACATGGTAAATAATCCGATAGTAGTAATTTTATACGAACGTTCATAATAGGAACGTAATTTTCAGGGTTCATTCGCTTTCTTTCTGTCGGTATTTACCTGGCTTAACTGTGACATTCAACATTCCTAAAAAAATCGCTTCAGCAATATAAAAAAGAGCATAAAAATGCAAGACATGCTTTCAAAAATGCTTAAAATGTATAAAATGTTACCAGAACATAAAACACTTATTTTTTGCAGTCTGTGAACCAAAATTAAGAATCTAATTAGGTGTCAAATGATTCTTACTGTTTGTCTATAGCTTAGAAATAGTTTTAGATTACTGAGGTAGCAAACAAGTATTAGGACGGACGCTGCTAACTTGGTATATATTATTCGTTCATTGCCTATTTTTTTTTTAATAAGGTCTCTGCATACGTTACGGGTTTTTTCACGGACGGGACGTGAAGCAAAATGTATGCGGCCCACCCCGTCCCGTCCCGTCCGTGGCCCCGTGACATATGCATTGCCGCGTACATTTTGTACGAAACGATATTTCCAAAACTTCACGTCCCCGTCCCGTCCGTGAAAAAACCCGTTACGTATGCAGAGACCTTTAGTAACCAAAATTACTAACATTCACCAACTCTTCAACAAAGTTAAATTGCTTGTGTTAGGAAGGGATTTTCGCACCAAAAAAGGTATTAATTAGAAAAATACTACTTTTCTCATCACCACTTTGCGCTAGCGCAGTTGTTGCTCGTGAGACTTCGAACTTTGACACACGGGGAATTCTTAGTAGACAATCTGGCACTGGCACTAATCTGGGCTAACTTCAATCCGCTTTTTTTACAGAAGAGGTATTATACACATCTCTACCTACCCTTTCAAGGTTAAACAACTAACAAAAGTATTCATATATTAAGACACATAAGGAATTTCGTGCGCTTAAGAGAAAGTGAATTATAAGAAAGCCGGTGCGGAATGATTCGCGAAAACCGGACTTGCAAGCTATCATGACATGTTACTAACGTTACAAGATTACCGATAAAACGCGGGCGAACCGTGAAATCATGGCTAGTTTTAGTGTAAACAATCTAAGATATTTGGAAGGTCATACCTATATGAAAAGCGAAAGCATTGCAACTCTCGCTTTCCGAACGTAAATAAGACTGCTATAGTGTGAAGTGTGTTTCAATTGTTGAACTGTTATGTTTGTTTATTGTTTTGTTACTGACCTAGTGAGCTAAGTATGTCTATTTTTAACCGACTTCAAAAAAAGAGGAGGTTCTTAATTCGTCAGAATATTTTTTTTTTATGTATGTTCACCGATTACTCAAAGACGCCTGGACCGATTTGCAAAATTATTTTTTTGTTTGATAGGTTATACTTCTCAGGTGGTCCCATGTAAATTTTATCAAAATCGGTCAAGTAGCTTATGAAATATCAACAGAAATCGGTTAAAGTCGGTTTTTAAAATTTTTAATTTAGTGATTATTGGTGACCTAGTGAGCTAAGCATGTCTATTTTAGAAGTGAATGATTATGACATGTCTGCCAGTTAAATTCAATGAATTTTTAAAGCATTTAGTATGCTAACTAGGCTCGGTGGCTCAGGTGTCAGAGCAATCTCCCTGTAAGGGAAAGATCGTGGGTTTGAGTCCCGTCTGAGCTATATTCACTTTTGCCTATTCGATATATTTTTACTTTTAATTATGTACCTAACCGATGGAATATTGGTACTAATTGGTAGCGTCCGTATTCTACTGTAACAAAACTTTACGACTAGCTTGTTTGCAACCTCAGTAATACACAGAATAACCCAGGGAATATAAAATCAAGAGGAACGACCCCTATAGCTAGTTATTACGGAAACTACAGTCATCAACTGATTTTTTTTTTATGACGGCCATGACAATATGAGTTCACATCACCTGATGGTGAGCAAAACGCAAAGTTTAATAAGTAATATAATTATAGATATTATGTATAACATAAAATGACCATTTATGTATATTATACTACACACCAGCCCCCCTAAGCAATTGGCAATTCGTTGCTCGGCGTATCATGGAATAGAATGACAAATGTATAGGATTTGACGTATATGACAGGCGTCAACGAATGTCAAAAACGTCAAATCCTATACATTTGTCATTCTATTCCATGATACGCCGAGCAACGAATTGCCAATTGTTTAAGGGGGCTGTTCATCATTGTGGCACAAAAACAATAGCTGAAGATTGTCCTCTTGATTTCATATCCAATAAAAAACAATATCTAAAAACCATCACCATACCTTCTCCTGTACTCTTATCCTGGATACCATTCTCCAGGTTCTCATTCTCAACAACATGCTCAGCCAGGGTGTCGAGAGCATCCTTCCCCATAGCCCAGAAGTCTGTCATTACCCCCCTGCTTTCGCCAACAGGGATAGTAACATCACCAAGAGACCGTTCCACAGGGGTAGAATTCTCAGCTGCTGGGAGGGTCCTTTCTCCAATAACCCAGGATTGTACACCGTTTCCAAAGTTTCGACCTTTTTCTTCCTTCTGCGCTTTCCTCATGGGTACCATCATGGGGTGGATGAGGTGAATTTTAGGGGGTTTTGGCTTCTTTTTCTTCATTTTTTTCTTGTCTCCGCCGGCGGAGATTGTGATGCTGTCGATTCCACCGCCGTGGTCGTGTTTCTTGGCTTCAAAGGCTCTGAGGGAAGGAGACACAGAGTTATTAGACATCTTGTTGGTTAAACATGCGAATGTTTGGGTGAATGTATGTTTGTTAGTGAATTACGTCAGAACTTCGAAGTATACATAAAAATCTTTCATTTCAGAAACAACAAAACAACTTTTTCAAATTAAAATTAAAATTAAAATTCATTTATTAGCGTGTAAAGATAAAAAAAATGAAAAAAAAAAAAAAAAAAATGAACACGTTAATATGACTCCGTTCCGCCTGATGGTAAGCTATACATAAAGTCAACATTACAGACACCAACAATGTTATAAACCGCGCCATGTATCTTGGACCTAAAATGTGCTCAAAATGTGCTCTATACGCGCAGTACACGTTTCTTGTGTGTCTATTGAGGATAGCACGGGGTGCTACTGCGGTGGACGAGCTCACATTCACCAAGCATAGATTATTACAAAGCTATCCGTGGGCGCCAGAGCCTCGTATGTCTTACGATTTAGGTCCAAGATACGTGGCGCGGGTTATACAATGGTGGCGCCTCATCAGATGCTTTTTCACGCCCCGCTTAAAGGACCCGGGACTGTAGGAAGAGGTAATCACGTGAGCTATAAGGAATTCCAAGACTTTATGTTGCGGTAAAGAAAAGAGTCGCCGAACCGCTTGATTCTTGATGGAATATTCTGCATCGTATGCGGGTGACACCTAAGTCCTGTACGTGTTGTCCTGTATAGGAAAGGAGAGGGTGGGACTGACTGGAAGAGCTGATCAGAAGACACTTCATATCTCTTGGACCTGAAACTTGCTCAAAATGTGCTCTATACGTGAAGCAAACCCAAGAAGGGTGTCTTTTGAGGATAGCACGGGGTGCTACTGCGGTGGACGAACTCAAATTCACCAAGCATAGATTATTACAAAACAATCTGAAGGCGCTAGGGTCTCGTTTGTCTCGCAACCGACAGATCATCAGATCAGATCGAAAAATCGATATTTTAGAAACCGTTTTTCTTATTAACTATCAAACCTACAGATCTAGAATTCACATACCTGAACACTACAGGATATACAGAGTAACTTCTTCTTTTCATAAATTAAATAAAAAAGGAGGAAATAGTTGAAAAGAGGCTCTGAACATCACTCTACTCTTTCTTATGAAACCAAATATTTTCTACAATATGTATCCGAATAATCTAAAATTTCACATATATGTTAAATAAGTGTATTAGCATGACGTGATCTTCTTAGTTTATAATCTCCGCCTATAAAGTTATCTATTAAAATTGGTTTTACTGATTTTTACGGTTCAAATATGTGCCGATGACCTTGAGCATTTGTATGGTCAAAGTCATTCGCGTATGTAATCACCTTAAGTCTAGATACGTATCCCGAGGTATACTTAACTCTTTAACATCAATATTTGATATTAGCTAATTTAAATATTAGTATAACATATTCACACGGCTACGCTCGATAAATATTGATTGGTTCGATGTTTGCGAAGTGAAATTGAGCTGTCTATTAGTGAAAGTTTGCTCGTTAAATAGTTTTAACTCTGATTAATCACTTTGTGGTTTATCGTTTATTGGGAAGTCACGTAAACTCCTAACAATTTGATTGAAAATCATGAGGATTACGTGGAATTCTAAGCAAACCCGTAAGTTGTGACGTCATGATTTTTAATTGTCAAATAATTTACTATTTATAGCTTGTAAGTATAACTGAATAACATTGTAACTCAGTTAAGTAATGTATCGTATTTCATGCGAATAAATTATCATTTATTCTTCATTCATTCATTCGTTCGTTCTTAATTAATTCATAAAAAAAAAAACGATAAAATAAGAACAGACGCAATTATAACAACTCATTTACCATTCTTAATTTAATGACCACAGTTAAATAATTTATTTTAACTACAGGAAAGTCCCCAATTATAAACAAATCTTAGTTTAATGTTATGAATGAACTAAGGAGGTCACAAGTCAAGTCATGGCAACACCTGACTCGACTTAAGTCATTCATTGTTTTAACAAACTGTATCACACGTGGATGTAGGTTAGTGAAAGTGTTTGGGTTCGATGCCCGGCCGATGCTTTCTGAGTGTTCACTAATTTCACTAATAGTAATTGATTTCGATTTTGCTTCAGTAATTGAGTTCGTTATATTGTAAATATTTGGAAGAGTTTTGAGGTTCAATGGGTTTTTGTGTTTTTTAGATAACTACTACAATATGGGGTTCTTCAAGAAGGGCATTAGAAGGATCTTCTTACAGGGTTTGCAGCACGAGTGTGACGCCCCTCCTTTATCTTCTTCCTCTTAGCGTTAATTCCCAGTCGCATCCGAAGCTTTCAGCTCGGAGTCTGGGGTCCGCTTTTGCCAGTCTTAACTACGGATTTGGCTAGACCTCGATATTTTCTGTGAAGCGATTGCCATCTGACCTCCACATCCCAATGGTAACATTAGGCAATATCGAAGCTTTGCAGCTAGACTGCTGTTTTTTTTTTTTTGGATTTTTGAGGGCTCCAACTACCCGTAACGACTGCCATAGATGTTCTTATGGCAACCGGGACCGACGGCTTAACGTGCTCTCCGAGGCACGACCAGACCAATGCAAATACCCATATTTCATGAACACAAATATTTGCACTGAGTGGGGATCGAACCCACGCCTCCTGCGTAGCGGCCGCGTTCACTACCGCTACGCCACGGAGGCTGTCTTATAGTGCAGAATTACTCAGCCGGAGTCGGCAGTGGTGGTCATATCGGACTCGAACCGACTAAAACCGCACGCTCATAACTCACGGCAAGATCAATCATGGTTGCCGTGAGTTATGGGCATGCGGTTTTAGTCGGTTCGAGTCCGACATGACCACCACTGCCGACACTGCCGACGAGTGGTAGTGACCTGTAGCTTGCCTTTGACTTTTTTTATCGTGTGAAATATCCCCACGGATATCCCCCCGCCAGAGCCGGTGGAGGAGATTATATCGGACTTGAACCGACTAAAACGCACGCCGTCTGTGGGCCGTCAGTTGCCGGAGGTGAGATTGTCGTAGCAATATCCCTCGCACCCCGGCCGACCCAGGGCCATATCCCTCGATCTGTCTCCTTCCGGTGTGGGGACCACAGACTCCCCAAGTCGCCGCCGGGTATGGGGAGGCACGTCACCCCCAGGCTCGTGCTTATGGGGGACGGAGGTCATTCTGCGACCTCCGACGCCCGAATCTCCTTAGCTTGTCTGTTACCTATGACTACTAAACACAAAATTATTCCTTTTGGAATTCTTGTCTGTTTCTTTGTGATGGACGCATGGATGGTTCGTTTTGAAGCGGTATTTTTTTGTTAGTGAGGTCTTGGTCAGGTTTAAAACTACGTAAGTAAGTTTAATCGTTATTGGTTGAGTAAAACCAGTGATATGACCAAAAGTCGATAACCGATATCCATACGGACAAAGTCTCGAGTATTAGCCAGTAGGCAGAACACGACTGTATATCCGTCTCAATCGAGCAGTCCGACTGGGGAAGTACCTCCGCCCTACAGAAGACCGCGGCTTAATAACCTCGTGTTGTTTTTCCGACGGTGAATAGGGTAGCCAGAGCTCACTGTAGAGATTTTGTGCTGTCAGTGGGAAAACCAAAGGCTTTGACATTCTTATCTTTGGCGCTGATGGTACCTACAGAATCTCTCTGTTCTTACAAGGTCGACAGCACGAGTGTGACTCCCCTGGTGTTGCACTCGCCCATAGGCCACGGTAACCTCTTACCATAAGGAGGGCCGTATGCTTGTCTGCGACCTAAGTAGTATAAAAGAAGTATATTCATATTACTTACTACATTACTACATAGAGAGTTAACCTCATAACCTTGCTTTGCTCATTTTGACATCAATTTATTAGCCATTACTTGCTTTAAATGAAGATAATCATACACTTTCCAATGGCTATAGTAAAGTTCTTGAGGGTTCGGTGGCCCTAAAGGCAGCCACCCACTTACAGTTTATCGAACGACAACCGGATGATATCGGTCTGTCAGTTCATCGCAATAGCCCACACACTTACAGCTTCGTATACGATTTTGGACTGACGGATAATATGCGTGTGGCCGCTTGACGATTCCGGTCAGCAAAGACAGTTAAAGGCCGGACAGTCTATGGCCGTCGGCATTTTATACGTATGTAATAACATCAGACCAAAATAATAAAATAATGTTATTATTTTAGTCTGAGGTATTAAAATTATGATGACATTGATGACATAAGGACTGCAGGCCGCCGGACAGACGAAAAACTGCAGGCGGACTGTAAGTGGGTGGCCGCCTTAAGAAGGTACCTATAGTAAGTTATAGGTCGTATGTATTGTAGAATAACATTAAGAATGTATGGGATTGGCAGGTATTCTGACGTTTATGACAGCCGTTATACAGACACACAGACAGTATATACAGACCATATTTAGCCTCAGGTGCATGGCTCGAGTCAACAATAGTGCCCGGAATACCGGAATAGGCTCACGAACCTAAACAATGATAAGTGAAAAGTGGATGTTAATTCACCTCTGCCTAGCCCTCGGGGAATAAAGGCGTGATTATATGTATGTATAACCCGCGCCACATATCTTGGACCTAAATCGTTAGACATACGAGGCTCTGGTGCCCGCGGATTACTTTGTAATAGTCTATGCTTGGTGAATTTGAGTTCGTCTACCACAGTAGCACCCCGTGCTATCCTCAAAAGACACCCAAGAAATGTGTACTGCGCGTATAGGGCACATTTTGAGCACATTTTAGGTCCAAGATACGTGGCGCGGGTTATATGTATGTATGACAGTCGTGAACTTAAGTCAATTTCATGCATTGCCACTATTTATACAATACACCGGTCAACGAATTGCTACTTGTCTTGGGGGGTATATTTTATCTTAAAATGATATCGAATTTTTTTTTTTATATAGGACACGTCAATTTAACTTCGCCTCGCCTGATGGTAAGCTGAAGGCAAAGTCTCTGAAAATGGGTCACCATTACAGACACGTATCATGTTACACTGGTGGCACACAGCTTGACGGCCTCATCAGATGCTTTTTCACGCCCCGCTTAAAGGACCCGGGACTGTAGGAGGAGGGAAACACGTGAACTGGTAAGGAATTCCAAGACTTAATGGTGCGGCAGAAGAAGGAGTCGCCGAACCGCTTGGTTCTTGATGGAATATTCTGCACCGTATGCGGGTGGCATCTAAGCCCTGCACGTGTTGTCCTATATAAGAAAGGAGAGGGTGGGATTAATTGGAAGAGCTCATCAGAACATTCACCATGGTAGAGACGGTAAAATACCGCTAAAGATGCCACATCTCTACGCAACTGCAAAACTATTAAAATTTATCGATCTCTTATCGCTATAAGAGAAAGCTCCTTACTGCAAACTTACATAGTTTTTGTTCTAGATTATATTACTATCAAAATTCTATATTTTTAGCTTTCATTTCCTTATACGTATATTATCGATGGAAACAGCCTTCGTGGTGTGGCGGTACTGAACTCGACTGCTACGCAGGAGACGCGGGTTGGATTTCCGCTCAGTGCAAATATTTGTACGCATGAATATGGATATTTACATTGGTCTGGTCGCTAAGCTGTCGGTCCCGCAGGCTTATTAGCTAACTCGCGATAGCAAAATTTGCGCGGTAATCGCACAAAAACGACAAATTGGTTTTGGACATTTGGTTTGACAGAAAGCGATCAGCGAAAAAGGCGCGATAAGAAATGTCATCGCGATCACTCAAAAGGTCCTTTTTTAATGGCCGCCATTGTGAAAATAATAAATACAGAAATTTTCATTGTAAAAAACCAGTGGTAAATCAAGAAACACATATAAATTAGTCTTAGAAACAAAACTATCGCTATTTTTCAGTTCCGCAGCATATAATTGTTAAGGCGATCTGATCGCAAATCTTTACGTAATACCAATTTTTTGACGTATCGCGATCCATCGCGCAGTGATCTCGTTCTTACTGCTCATCGCTCGCTCGTTGGTCGCGAAAAGTTAGCTAATAAGCCTGCCGGTTGTCATTCAAATATCTATGGTAGCTGTTACGGGCAGTTGGAGCCCTCAACAGTCTGATTAGTCTAACTACAGAACTTCGATATCGCTAATTGCTTGTAGAGGTCAGATGGCAGTCGCTTCACGGCAAATATCGAAGTTTAGTTCCATCACAGTTAGAGTAGACTTGTACGACACTGCATGAGAAGAGATGGGGTGGCCAAAATTCTACTCGGCCAGGAACCACGTGGTAATTTTATAGACTAACTAGCTGCCCCGGCGAACTTCGTACCGCCATATTTTTGGCCCGCGTGGTATTCAAATCCCGTTCCCGCTGCACCCTTATCACTTAGGGGGATGAAAAATAGATTTTGGCCGATTCTCATAGATACCGGATAAGCACAAAAAATTTCATCAAAATCGGTCAAGCCGTTTCGGAGGAGTTCGATTACGCACCCCGTGACAGAAGAATTTTATATATTAGAAAATAAAACTCGATTAAGAAAGAGAAAACAGAATCGTCCTCGGATGGGACTCGAACCCGCGATCTTTCTCTTACAGGGGGAAGGCTCTGACCACTAAGCCACCGAGACACTTACGAAGTCGATCCAAATTCCTCTAAAAATATCTCTCTAAAAATAAAACTGTAGTTACCTGGCCATCCCTCGTCCAAAGATTTCAGTCAAAGAGTTGAGAGAATCCGTGATCTCCTTGCCGACTTTGGACGGCATCTGGTCCAGCGATCTGCCTGAAGTCCTGATTTCAGCGTCTGCTTCCTCTGAGGACAAGAGAAATTCAAATTTAAATTCCTTATTTCTCAAAATTGTTCAACACTGCAACAGCTTTTTATTACGTCAGCGAGGGTAATATGTTTCGCGCGTATGTATGTATGTATCTATGTATGTAGTATGTAGTTTTCTTTGTTCCCCTGTACAGGCCTAACGCCTAAACGGATTTTGATGAATGAGGTCTCAAATGAAAGGTATTCATCTCCCGAGTGTCATAGGGTACATAAAATTCCAACAGCAACTATACGGTAGATTTTTGATGCTAAAATATGTGTTGTTAATTTTTTTTCATTCAAATTTATCGAGTAGGTTATCAAAATGAAGAGAATTAAAAGGAGATTAGAAAAATATATAGATGTCATATCTTAACAAAAAAGTTTAGAATAAAATTAATGATTAAAAAATAAAAAACCCGACTGCTGTCTAAAAGATCGAAACAAGCTTGATAGTAGGCGGTACCCATTAAATTTCATTCTGTTTATGATTGGCAAATGGGTGCCGCCTGCTATCGAGCTTTTTGACAGCAGTCGGGTTTTGTATTTTTTTAATAATTGACGTTCTTTTCAAATTCTGCTTAAAACTAAGTTTACCACCGCTTCCTAGGCACTAGTGGAGAAGAAATGGCTCATCAGATGCTTTTTCACGCCCCGCTTAAAGGACCCGGGACAGTAGGAAGAGGGAAACATGTGAACTGGTAAGGAATTCCAGGTCTTAATAGTGCGGCAGAAGAAAGAGTCGCCGAACCGCTTGGTTCTTGATGGAATATTCTGCACCGTATGCGGATGTCATCTAAGTCCTGCACGTGTTGTCCTGTGTAGGAAAGGAGAGGGTGGGACTAATTAAAGGAGCCTCCTCATCAGCCCCCCCATAGAATGCCAAATGTATGGGATTTGACGTATATGACAGGCGTCAACGAATGTCAAAAACGTCAAATCCTATACATTTGTCATTCTTTTCCATCATACACCGAGCAACGAATTGCCAATTGTCTAGAGGCCCAGAACATTAAACGTAATAGTAGGTGAGCCTATTGTCGTCAAGCGGGTGCTTTATCATAGGCTGTATGTTTACTGTCTACACTTAGTAAATTCGCACGTTCTTATATGCAGAGAAAGTAATCAAAATACAAATCTTGGCTCGGATACTTCTCACGGAAACAAAGGCCGGCTTTCAATAGGTTTTGCTTCTCTATGTTCAATGAAAATCATCTTCTTTGAGTAATTTATAAGGTACTAGCTGACCCGGCGAACTTCGTACTGCCATATTTTCCGCCCGGATGGTATTCTGACCCGATTTATCAGTGTTTCTCTACATTATTATGCATGTATTATACATATAAACCTTCCTCTTGAATCACTCTATCTATTATAAATAAATTCGGCGAAGTGCGAGTCGGACTCGCCCATGAAGGGTTCCGTAGTAGCAAAGGCGAAAATTGCGGTTTATGACGTATTAAAAAAACTACTGACTGGATCTCGTTCGAACCAATTTTTAGCGGAAATTTGCATGGCAATTTACATCATATATTTTTTTTAGATTTATCATTCTCTTATTTTAGAAGTTAGAGGGGGGGATGGGGGGGGACGGGGGGGGGGGGACACATTTTTCCACTTTGGAAGTGTCTCTCGCGCAAACTATTCAGTTCAGAAAAAAAAAAATGTTATAAACCTCAATAGCATTTTTAAAGACCTATCTATAGATACCCCACACGTATGGGTGTATTGAAAAAAAATTTTTTGAGTTTCAGTTCTAAGTATGGGGACCCCCAAAATTTAATGATTTTTTTCTAATTTTGTATGAAATTCTTAATGCGGTTTACAGAATATATATAGTTTTGAAGATTTAAGCATACATAGGGACGGACAGACAGCGACAGCGACTTTGTTTTATAAAATGTAGTGATGATGATGATGCGTTGCGCAGAGGCTAAGTAGCATACCTTGGGACACATATCTTGGACCTAAGTCGCGAGATAAACGAGGCACTGGCGCACGTGGATTGTAAGTAATCTATGCTTGGTGAATTTAAGCTCGTCCACCGCAGTAGCACACCGTGCTATCCTCAAAAGACACCCAAGAAACGTGTACTGCGCGTATACAGCACATTTTAGGTTTAAACTAAATGTCTCGAGCAATATATATTCACGTATGTAAATTTTTCGATATCCGAAATAAATAATAAATAAATATTCCACAACATTCTACACAACGCTTTGTAGACCCATGGTAAGCTTAATTAGCTTGTGTTATGGAATCCAGAATGCGGATATACATACTTAGATACTTTTTTTTTGTAAATACATACATATTATACATAGAAACACCCAGACCATTGCAAATATTTATATTCATGCATACAAATATTGGCACTGAGCGGGGATCGAACCCGCGCCTCCTGCGTAGCAGCCGCGTTCACTACCGCTACGCCACAGAGGCAGTCAAATCAATCAAATGTTGTAATAGTGATGTCAAAAAAAGTGAAATTATTTAAAAACCGTTTCTAAGTAAAAGTTATAAATCCTGAGTTATTATGTATTTTGATATCAAAACCAGTTTTTCAAAATTAGCTGTGAAAGTAGAAATATGTGAGGTGAAAATAAAGGTATTGCCATATTTGTTTTTACGATTGGCTATAATATTAACAAAGGAATGTGTTTACGCCTACTATCATAAGGATATCAAGGACCCGTGATATGCTGCTAATCAAGTCCATCAGGCGTCAACTAATATTTTCTATGTACCGACACTTAAAATTATCACTTCCTTGTCACCTAAAATCTGAGTGCGAGCTCTCTGCTCCAAATTAATGTAATAAAAGTTTTATGGACATTAAACGCGAGTAAAATTCGATTTGGGGTTTGATTATCCACCTTGAAGCCCCAACAGAATGAATTAACAGAGAAAACATGACATTTCTCATTTTTTAAGACGATGTGGCATAGCGGTAGAGTGTGACTGCTATGTCAGATGTGATGGGTTCGAGTCCCAGTCAGGGCAAATATTGTTATACCTAATACTTGAATACGTATACCTATATGGGCAAAATATAAATAATCTTGTTATAATAATCCATATCCATACTAATATTATGAATACGAAAGTAACTTTTTCTGTCTGTTTGTCTGCCTATCTGTTACGCTTTCACGCCTAAACCACTGAACCGATTTTGATGAAATTTGGTATAGGGGTAGATCAGACCTTGAGAAAGGGAGTCGAAGACGTTTGGGACACAAATTCTACGGACACTGTGTCCCTAAGTGTACTTTCAAATTTATTTATTTTTTCGAAGACGTTACGGACACCAATATAAAACGATAGTTTTGTACAGTCGACATGGAAAACTTATTCAATATTGGATAGGTTGTACAAAAGAAAGTGTTAATATGTTGTTGGAGGAAGTGCCTGGAATAAGGGAAATTCGAAGGGGCCCATTGGGCTTCTGGTGGTTTTATTAAAACTAAGGTGATTCTGATGAAAGAATATATACATTAGTTAATGTGCCTAGGCGAACTTTAGAAGTTCTTTAACAGGATTTTTGTGCCAGCCTAGCTTGGGATTAGCCATATTCAGTGATGCCAACTTAGGGGTTTTCCTCCTAAATTTAGGGGGAAAGAACATGTCTAGGGGATTTTCTAGGGGGATTTTTAGGGGTAGATTATTCAAGGATTATCGTTGTTTTTTTTAAGTGTCCGCCATTGGTGCTTTATTATTAATTTGTTTAATCATCCAAATAATGTTGTGCCGTATCTTAGTCACGAAATAAAAAATCACGAAATCTCACCAGGGGAGAGGTATAATAAGATATCACGTGTATTTATTTCTTCTTATAACGCGCGATTTTTAGGATAGATAGATAGATAACACTTTATTTTACACCAATAGATGTACAGTAGAGACAAGTAGGTATCTTGTATACAAGGACCATCAGGGGGTACCGCACGATATCCTTTGAAGCGGCGAGTCTCCTCGCCGGATCGCTACCGTGGATCCTGGAAGCGAGATCCCTTTCGGCGAGTGATCCGATCCCATGAGCGCGGGCCTGGGAGTGACGGGTAGAGCCACCTGTCACCCTAGCAGAAGCAGGCCGCGGCGGTGGCACGCATTACGTGCCTCCCCATACCCGGGGGCGGGTTGGGGACTCTGTGGTCCCCTCACCGGAAGAGGGCCAGATCGAGAGATATGGTCCTGAGTCGGCCGGGGTGCGAGGGATATGGCTACGACAATCTCACCTCCGGCAACTGACGGCCCTCAGACGGCGTGCGTTTTAGTCGGTTCGAGTCCGACATAACCTCCTCCTCCGGCTACGGTGGGGGAGGTATCCGTGGGGATTTTAAGTGAAGGTTAGTGTTTCATCATCTGCATATAGACGTATTCTCCTGATTGCATCCGTGGCCAAGATGACCTCGGAGCTCAGGGTCTGCCTTCCGGCTCTTCCTCCTCCACTTCGCACGATCTTGGGCGTCCATGGTAGTGAGACCATTAGCACGCATATCACCCTCCACGACGTCAAGCCAGGACTTCTTTGGCCTACCCCTTTTACCTGGACCCGGCGGGGGCACCATTGCCAGGCATTTGTTCCCCACGTAGCCTGGCGGTTGCCGCAAGACGTGGCCGCACCAGCGAAGGCGGCTCTCTTGCACTTTATCCGCGATGTCACGGACATGGAGGCTGCCGCGGATGCGAGAGTTCCGTACGCGATCTTTACGCGTAACGCCGCACATCCACCGCAACATTTTCATCTCCGTGACACGCAGCTCTTGCTTGTGTCGCTCGAGCAGCGGCCACGCCTCACAACCATACAAGAGAACAGGCCTAATGATCGTCTTATAGACCTGCCCCTTCAACCTGACTGGCATTTTAGGATCACAGGTGACGCCAGTCATTTCTCGCCACTTGGCCCACGCGGCAGCAATGCGTGCCTTGACGTCGTGGTCGATCTCACCGGTCACATGAAGTACAGATCCCAGGTACTTAACCTGGTCCGTGCGCTCGACCAAATCATCGCCTATGCGGACGGGTGTGGGATCTGTGGAGTTTAACGCTAAGTATTCTGTCTTCGCTACATTTAGCTTCGGACCGCCGTTCTCAAGCGCTTCTTTCCATCCTTTCACGCGTCGCACCAATCTGCTCCTGTCCGCGTCCATGAGCGCAATATCATCAGCATACATGAGCAACCACGGAGGCTGCTCATGTGAGTTTCTAATGCTGTCCGACAAAACATCTAATACCACGCTGAACAGGTAAGGACTAAGGACGGATCCTTGGTGTACCCCGACGGTGATAGGGAAGGCTTTCGAGTCGCCAACAGCAGTCCGAACCACGGAACCGGAATCGTAGTACATGTCTCGGATGGTGTCAATGTAAGTCTCTGGAACACCCTTGGCCCGCAGTGCCCACCAGATCACCGCGCGAGGAACACAGTCGAAGGCCTTCTGCATGTCTAAGAATAGGCAGTGCAGGGGCGTGTTCTTCGCCCTGTATTTCCCCGCCACGACCCTTAGGGCGAACACTGGGTCCATGGTCCCGTGCCCGGGACGGAACCCGTACTGGCACTCCGAGAGTGCACTTTCCTGTCGGATCCGGGAGTCGATTATCCGTTCATAGAGCTTCATGGTGTGGGACATTATCTTAATACCGCGGTAACTACCACACTCCTGCACCGATCCCTTGCCTTTGAAGACTGGCATAATGATGCTCAGCCTCCACTGGCTCGGGATCTCGCCGGTGAGGAGTACGCGGTTATAAAGATTTGCTAGAATGTCCACACCACGGGCGCCCATTGCCTTCCAAGCCTCGATGGGGACTTCGTCGGGTCCGACAGCTTTCCGGTTCTTCATGCGGCGAATGGCAGTCTGGACTTCCGCAGGCGTTATCGGTGGCACTAGTCCTTGATTCGGAGGGAGGTCTGGTGGCTGCACCTCTTTATGCTGCTTATTCAGCAGCTCGTGGAAGTATGAGCGCCATCTCTCCTTCACCGCGACTTTCTCGTACAACAAATTGCCCCCAGGGTCTTTAATGCAGCGGCACTTGGATAGACCCTGCGCCGCTTTGGCCCTGGAACGCGCCAACTTATATATGAGCTTTTGCCCCTCAGACGATTCCAACTTGGTATATGGAGGTTGCAAGTGGTCTCGTTTGGCCCTGGCTACGGCTCTCCTGGTGGCGCGTTTTGCATCTTTGTACGCATCGCGGTCGTCGGAAGATTTGGAAGGTTAGTGTTTGTCCTTCTGGAAGTGAACCGTATCCGTGGGGATTTTGCGCACGATAAAAAAAAAAAAAGGTATCATGTATACAGCTAGATTCGATTTTTATCATGTTTCTTAATTATCAAGCATTCAAAAAAATATTAAAAAATACACATGATCTTGGTTAAGGGATAGGGGGAGGGGGGTAGTCTAAAATCTCACCAGGTATCACCATGGGGGAGGGAGGGTTAAAAAATTGGTAAAAAGTTTCGGGGTAAAAACCCCTGTTTCTGTACTTGCATAAGTACTTGCACAATTGATTAATTGTTCCCTGGCCATATTGCCAGGGAACAATTAATCAATCGTACTTTGTTAATACCTAATGGGCTGTATGGTAAAAGACATAATAGTATAGTTATCTGTGATGGCAGATGTATTAATATTAATAAAAGCGCAAACTATAATGTTTCAAAAACAAACATCATGTCTCTCTCCAATCGCTACAATCATGAATGGTTTTAATAGGTTTCTGTACTTATGCAAGTACAGAAACATGAGATTTTAGACTACCCCCCTCCCCCTATCCCTTAACCAAGATCATGTGTATTTTTTAATATTTTTTTGAATGCTAGATAATTAAGAAACATGATAAAAATCGAATCTAGCTGTATACATGATACCTACTTGTCTCTACTGTACATCTATTGGTGTAAAATAAAGTGTTATCTATCTATCTATCCTAAAAACCGCGCGTTATAAGAAGAAATAAATACACGTGATATCTTATTATACCTCCCCCCTGGTGAGATTTCGTAATTTTTTATTTCGTGACTAAGATACGGCACAACATTATTTGGATGATTAAACAAATTAATAATAAAGCACCAATGGCGGACACTTAAAAAAAACAACGATAATCCTTGAATAATCTACCCCTAAAAATCCTCCTAAATAAATTTACCCCCTAGAAAATCCCCTAGACATGTTCTTTCCCCCTAAATTTAGGGGGAAAACCCCTAAGTTGGCATCACTGAATATGGCTAATCCCAAGCTGGGCTGGCACAAATCCTGTTAAAGAACTTCTAAAGTTCGCCTAGGCACATTAACTAATGTATATATTCTTTCATCAGAATCACCTGTCCTGTGACCGAAGTACCACCTATTAATTTAAATGGGTCGCAATTAACTAGGGTAGAAGAATTTAGATATCTAGGTCATTTGATTGTGCCCAGCCTGAGAGATGATGCTGACATTGAACGGGAGCGAAGGGCGCTGTCGGTCAGAGCGAATATGCTCATACGCAGATTTGCGCGGTGTTCGACTGAGGTGAAGATAACTCTTTTCAGAGCCTACTGCACCTCTTTCTACACGTGCAGTCTGTGGTCTGGCTATACGCAAAAATCGTATGGGGCCCTTCGCGTCCAGTTTAATAACGCGTTTAGGATGGTGATGGGGCTCCCCCGCTTTTGCAGTGCGTCTACGATGTTCGCGGAGGCGCGTGTAGATTGTTTCTACACCACGATGCGCAAGCGAGCTGCCTCACTAGTGCGGCGCGTGCGGGGGAGCCCCAACAGCATGCTGGCCGCGCTCGCGGTAAGGCTCGACTGCCCGTACATGAGTCATTGCAGTCGCCTGCATGTTGGCCACAGAGACTGGCTTTTCTGACTGTATATGTATATGTATTGCTCTGTGAATCTATAATGATAATTTAATGTGACCTGTGATTTTATTGTATTTGAAATATTGACATGTATTGATTTAATTTATTTGATTTTTTTTTATGATTACTGACATGCATGTTTCTAAAATAATTTATACTATGACTTTGGTTAATAATCGCAATGTAATAATAATAATAATAATGTGACTATCCCTAATGTATCCTACTGAAATGAGTTTTGATACTTGAAATAAATGATATTTAATTTATTTTTAATTTAGTTTTAATAAAACCACCAGAAGCCCAATGGGCCCCTCCGAATTTCCCTTATTCCAGGCACTTCCTCCAACAACATATTAACACTTTCTTTTGTACAACCTATCCAATATTGAATAAGTTTTCCATGTCGACTGTACAAAACTATCGTTTTATCCGTGGTTTTATATTGGTGTCCGTAACGTCTTCGAAAAAATAAATAAATTTGAAAGTACACTTAGGGACACAGTGTCCGTAGAATTTGTGTCCCAAACGTCTTCGACTCGAGAAAGGATCCACGCAGACTGAGCTGCGGGCAACAGCTAGTAATAATATTATTAAGAGGAAAAAATGTATTTTTGTATGTAACGGATATACTCAAAAACTACTGGACCGATTTCAAAAATTCTTTCATCATTAGAAAGCTACATTATTAGTACCAACATAGGCAATTTAACATCACGCTACTCAGCGATCAGCGATGAATTCTACGCGGGCGGAGCCGCAAGCAACCGCCAGTATCTACCAAATAAATCGCGATATAATCTATCGAAAGTGGTTTATTTCAATGAGTGATATTTGCGTAATATTCAAACAGTATCATGATAGGGAATGCAAATCTCGCGAGATTGGGGGTCAAGCGAGATCTCGCGAGATTATGAATACCAATACCGCGAGATCTCGTCAATTTCGAGATCTCGCGAGATTAGCAGTTTTGTGTGTTTTTTTTCACAAATAATCACAATATTTGAATAAATTAGGGAAAAAAAGGTATAAGTATATACCTAGTTACCTACCTATTATAAGATATTTATTTTCACGAATTTCAATAGACCTTAAGCATCAAACATTGTTTGACGTAAGTAAAATAAATAAATAAATATTCCACAACATTCTACACAACGCTTTCTGGACCCATGGTAAGCTTAATTAGCTTGTGTTATGGAATCTAGAATGCGGATATACATACTTAGATACTTTTTTTTTTTTTGTAAATACATACATATTATACATAGAAACACCCAGACCAATGCAAATATTTATATTCATGCATACAAATATTGGCACTGAGCGGGGATCGAACCCGCGCCTCCTGCGTAGCAGCCGCGTTCACTACCGCTACGCCACAGAGGCAGTCAAAATTAGTCAGAATTTAATTTAATTTTTTAAATTAGGCAGTCAGAATCAAAATTACTTATGCTAATTTACAATTGTGTAAGTAATTTTAAGAATAAAAAATATGCAAAAAAAATTGAAAGCAAATATTAAAACCCGGCACTTTAGACAGATCCATTAAAAATCTGATTAATTATACAAGTATTATTCAACCTAAAAAAAAATCAAAAACACATTAGCATGTCGATCTTTCAAAAAAAACTATAAGTATTTGAAAAACTATATTAGGTACATATTCCGTAAGAGTTTTTCAAATGTTTTTTTTTGTAACTTTTTTTTTGTAATACCACGCAATGACACATCACTATTATAATTTTAGAGTAACATTAATTTATTATAGGCTTGAGAAAGTTTTTTTCTTTGAATTTGAACTGAATGAAAGTTTAATACATCATAAAGCACTTTTTGTGCACTTGAGAGTTCATTGCTTTTTTAAAATAAATACTGACATACATACATACATACATGAATACATCATCATCATCATCATTTCAGCCATAGGAAGTCCACTGCTGGACATAGGCCTCCCCTATAGATCTCCAATAAGACCGGTTGGAAACGGCTCGCATGCAATTTTATATAGGTAAGTAAAAACGTATATGATCCTATTATTATTGTATACGTAAAACTTTGTGAGTATGTGAAGATTTTTGTTACTCTTTCACGTAAAAACTACTGAATGGATTTTAATGAAACTTTACAATAATATAGCTTATACATTAGAATAACACATTTATCCCCGGAGGGTTAGGCAGAGGTAAATTAACACCCATATTTCACCAATCGTTGTATTAGGCCCCACGTAATAGGGGCTCACCCCCTATCTCTTCATGTGGGTGTCGTACAAGGCGACTAAGGGATAGGGCTGTTTAACATCAGACAGATATATACATACAGTCCAGACTCAGCGTATACATGGCTCGAGTCAACAATAGTGCCCGGAAAACGGCAATCGGCTCACCCCCTATTACGTGGGACCGAAAATCAAAGTTGGCGGAATGTGGGTGATGGATAAAATACACCTGTGCCTACCCCTTCGCGAATTTACTGGGGTGAGTATATGTATATGTATGTAATATCTACTCTACGGTTGATATCGGTCAGTTACATCAGTATCGGTTTAGTATTTTTGTAGCCTCATAATCTATGACTGTATATTGTATAGATGCAGTATTTCTAGCAAAATGCATCGCAAAAGACTTAAAATACGGAAAGAAGGTTATAAGCTATATATCATCACGCTACTCCTCAAGGCAGCGGAGCAGTAATCACAAATGTCAACAAATCCAGTAGATTTCCATACATTATTTGGGAATTATTAAAACGTGGGCATTTGTGGCTTATGCCAGCCTCTGTGCGGGTTCGATTCCCGCTCAGTGCAAACATTTGTATTCATGAATGAGGGCATTTGCATTAGTCTGGTCGTGCCTATCACGTTAAGCCGTCGGTCCCGGTTACCATTCGACTGTCTATAGCAGTCGTTACGGGTAGTTGGAGCCGTGAAAAGTTCAACAACTAGTCTAACTTCAATACTTCTATATCGCCAATGGGTTGTGGAGGTCAGATGGCACTCACTTCACGGATTGTGACGAAATTTAGCCAAATCCGCAGTTAGACTGGTAGGGCCGACCCCAGACTCCGAGGTGAAAGCTTCGGATGCGACTGGGATTAACGCTAGGAGGAAGAAGATTAGGTACAGTAAGCTTCAGAGAAAAGGGACCCCCCTTGATAATGACATGAAAGCATTGAAGTTTTTTGAAGCATTGTGTATATGGAATGTTGGTCTAGTGGTTATGACCGATGCTTTAAGGATACGGTAAGCGGGGGTTCAAATCCTCCGACACAAAGTTCTTTTTTTATTCATATAATTATTTTTTTATTCTCATAAGCACTTTTTGTTATTATTATTTAAGGAATCAAATTTTATAGTAGGTCATACCTAATAAATAGGTTTGTAAGAAAAGATAGGCTTGTTGCATAAACAATATTAAACACCAATGCAAATTACCACGAATTATAAAGTTACCTTCAATCACAGTTTAGTAAATAAGGCAAAGAAGTATTCTAATTGCAACCTTAGCGCGCTGTCACAGATATTAAAATACTATAGCCGCAGCTCATACAGCAGATAAGTTTTTGAAGTAAAACATGACGGTAGTGCAACAATATTGAACTAAACGAGAAATCTATGCTAATTTCAACCTTATCTTTTAGTCAATTGAGCAGTTATTATTATCACATGGTGTAGTTGAAATTTAAACCTTATGGTCTAGAAAATTACACCGTAATCAACTTTGTTCGATAAAATAGAAGTAATGCTATTTATATTTTCGCCATCATTATCAAGTGAACCGTAGCCTAGTGGTATAAGGCACGGTCTAAGTGATCGGCTGGCGCTGGAGATGCGGGTTCGTATCCTCAAATAGCACATAATTTAATGTGGCATCTTTTTGTGAGTATATTATATCTTGGTATACCTACAATTGAGTCAAAAAACGAAAAATATCAGAAAAATTACAAATAAATGAACATGCAAGTAAAAGGCTGCAGCTCAGCGACGATCGCATCACGTGACGTCATTCGTGAGTCATGTGACACGGCCGGCGCAGGCGGCGATATTCTTTAAGTATTGAGGGGGTCTGTTTTCTCTGACGCTGACTGTACATTTCTAACATCGCCAATAGAAAGATCTAAAAGTAGGTAAAAGTCTGGGCCTAGCTTAATAGGCTTCAATTATCATAATTATATATATTAAGTGTACGGTGAGCAGAAAAGTGTGAAGAATCCCGGTTGCTAATTAGTTCCGTATTCATTGCTAATACAATCACAATTTAGACTGTAATTATTTTAAAATTAAACAGTTATATTTGCACAATATTACTTTAAAAAAGAAGTGATTAAATGCAATCTCATAGCTTGCTAACAAATAATATAATTAGACTTCTTCTGCCGCACCATTAAGACCTGGTATTCCTTACCAGTAGGTACACTTGTTCTCTCTTGCTACACTCCCGGGTCCTTTAAGCGGGGCGTGAAAAAGCATCTGATGAGGCCGTCAAGCTGAGTGCCACCATTGTAACATGGTACGTGTCTTTAATGGTGACTCTCTTTTCCGAGACTTTGCCCTTCAGTTTACTATCAGGCGAGGCGAAGTCAAATTGACGTGTCCTATATAAAAAAAAAGAAAACGAAAATTTTCTCACGTGAAGCCGTATTAAAAAGCTAGTATATTCAGCTTGTAAGGCAGGAATCGAACCCGGTTACCCTGTGGTCATAGGCGTGCGGTTACATTACATAGATACGTCTACCGTTCAACTTGATGGTTCGCGAGTTCAATGTTAGGGTTGGCAGCAATGGTCTTTTATTAAAAAGTGAGATAAAAATATCTTATTAGTATCGTGATATTAAAAGAGCAGGTACATTGTATGATAGTAGCTTCTTGTTCGCACTCACTAAGTCACTAGCGAATACCTGCGGTTTTACTCGCGGTGATGTCAGTTTTAATGCCTTTTTTATTCGGTTCTACTCAACCCTTCGCAGATAAAGGCGTGATCATAATGTTTATGTTTGTATATCCGAAGTAGACACGACTACTTTAAAAATGTATAATAGTTGAGGTGTAGAATGACTGCCTCTGTGGCGTAGCGGTAGTGAACGCGGCTGCTACGCAGGAGGCGTGGGTTCGATCCCCGCTCAGTCCCAATATTTGTATGCATGAATATGAATATTTGCATTGATCTGGGTGTTTTCTATGTATAATATGTATGTATTTACAAAAAAAATGTATCTATGTATGTTTATCCGCATTCTAGAACCCATAACACAAGCTAGTTAAGCTATGCTTACTTTGGGTCTAGATAGCGTTGTGTAGAATGTCCTACAATATTTATTTATTATTTATTATTATTTATTATTTCTATTTTTCTTTTTTATGGGGATACCATAGTCCTACACCCGAGAGGACTTCCTATGGCCCTGGGTCAGCCGGGGAGCGCGAGTGATATGCCAGAGGCTACCTCAAACCCGGCAACTTACCATCTTACCATCAGGCGAGGCGAAGTCAAATTGACGTGTCCTATATAAAAAATAAAAAAAAAAATAAACCGATGGCCCAAAACGGTCTTGCGGTTTCAGTAGGTACTTTTGCTTTCAGTACGTAAAAAAAGGTGTATGAATACTGTTCCTAAGAATTTACTAAAAGTCCCGTAAAGAAGTTCATGGCAATATTCATAAAAACTTAATGAGAGGCAATCATGTATAATATCGTTATATATTTTTAGAATAAAATTGAGATTGAAGGCGATGAATATAAATTGTAATAATTTATGAATACATAAAATGTGACTTCACACGCTGGTTCTATACGTTCCGTCTATATTATTCTTTTAGTCTGAGATAAAAACTTATAAAAAAGATACTTTAGAACACTTAATTCTAAAAATATCTGTTTGTTTCAGTGTAATAAAGAGAAGAAAAGAGAAGTTGTTCAAGAACTAGAAAAAAGAATTAGAAGGTTACAATTCGGCAGCACGAGGGTGCCGCCCCTGGTGTTCTTCCATAGGCCACGGAAACCAGTTTCCATCAGGTGTGAGCTTGTCTGCCACCTAAGTGGTATAAAAATAATATCCGGAAAATATCGACTGTTCTGGAGTGTTAGAATATTTTCTGCGCTTTTAACGGTATTAAATCATTGGATAGTGGCAACCCTAAAACCAGTAAAGTGTTGTCAAGTAAGTGTGACAATCTCTGGCGTTAAATTATCGTGATACAGAGAACAAGGCGAGAGAAACGGCGACATTACATCTAATATACAAAGTTTAGAGACTGTGTTATTAAACATATCATATACCTACAATGTTTGTATAATGTTGATTTAAATCAGACGGGCGAATGCTCAATCTATCCTCTACGTCAAATTCTATTAGTTTAAACAGTGACAGAACATTCGTTCGTTATTCTTTCTTATGTTAACGCTGAAAATAAGGTTTCGTTTATATTAAAATATTAATTACTAGCCTTCCGCCCGCGGCTTCGCCCGCGTGCATGTCGGTTAACGCAAACTTTGCTCATATCTTCGGTTCTACTCAACCGATTGCGATCAAACAAACGTAAGATTTTAAGTCTGAGTAAGCCCCTTCTAACAAAAAAAACCGCATCAGAATCCGTCCAGTAGTTTTTGCGTCCATCGCGGACAAACAGAGAAACAGACAAACAGACAGGAAATTTCGTGTTCAGTATCGTTAACATCACATAAACCAAGTGTTTTTTTTTAAATATCTCCAATGTACAGACACGATCACTTTACAAAATTATATAATAGTATAGATAAGATTAAATTTTGCCGCGTGGTTCCCGGCAGAGTAGAATTTGGGCCACCCCATTTCCTCTCATGCGGTGTCGTACAAGGCGACTAAGGGATAGGGCTGTTTAACATCAGACAGATATATACAGCCCAGGCTCAGCCTGCTCGAGCCAACAATAGTGCTCGGTAAACGGCAATAGGCTCACCTGGCTCACCCCCTATTACGTTGGGGCCTAATGCAATGATTGGTGAAATGTGAGTGTTTCACCTCTGCCTAACCCTTCGCGGATAAAGGCGTGATTGTATGTATGTATGTATGTATGTAAAATATGTATTAAGAAAGAATGCTCTTGTTCTAGCTCTAGCTACCTATATGTTTATTTGGTCTAAATCCACCTTTTACAAAAATATACCAAAAAGGAATGCTTAGTTTTTTGCCAGAGTTTTCTCAGGACAGGACCACGTTTCGAACCCGTGCGGTGGTTCAGTCGCTAACCTAGTCTTTAATATTTGGCATTTTCACGTTGTGTAAGTGCCGTTTCAATGGCATATGCAGAATAAAAATGATTTAAGACTTTGTCGTTGATTTCAAATCATGTCTCTTTCTCATCTGGGTTGCCAAACACAGCCTATCATCATCTGTTTCTGTCCTTAAACATTTGATGACCTTTCTCTGGCATTTTTTTTTTATACTTAAAGAATTATTTTTTTTTACATTGCAAAGCATTAAACCCTAGTCCTTGAAAACTGCAGACTTTTTAATTGGCCCGATAGTTTCATCGGGTTGGACTTTGTAGTAAGCGTGCACACTCGCTCAACTAAACTGTAGGTTTGGTTGTATTTGTTCACCGATAGTTTAATTTGAAGGCAGTCGTGTCGTCCATCCAACTTATTTGTTGGCCGATACCAATTCGTTGTTGTTACGCACAATGGCGCAAAACAGTATGAGCGGACAAAATAGTCCTCTTTCCATTCCATTGCACGACCGGGACTAACTTGAAGATGATGACAATTAATTATGAACAGGACTTCCCCGGACAAGCTCACTCATTCACATCACACTAGAAAGTTTTGATCTTGACAACCACGTGACCGATATGCGAACGAGTTTTATATATCCGGTCACATTCTCGACTAATTTTAATTTGCATTCGATGTTGCAGTGACCTAGAGATGTAATGGCTGTTAATAGAGTGAGATAGCAAGTGGAATTCGGGGTATATCGCTGTGACCTAATTAGTATTTGCTTTTTATAGGTCGTAGACAAGCACACGGCACACCTGATGAAAAGTGATTACGAGTACTATGGTCTATAGACGAGTGCAACACCAGGGGAGTCACACCGCTCACCCCTTAAGAACAGAGAGATTCTGTGCTGTCAGTGAAGAAGATATGATAAGCCTTTGGTCTTCTGACAGCACAAATCCTCTTCAATGAGCTCTGGCTACCTTACTAGCCACCGGAAACACACTACGAGGTTATTATTCAAATACCATACCCACATATATTATACCCACGGTATTCTACGGTATGTAAGTAGTATGATTTGATAAAAGATTCTGTCCTTTTTTTTATACCACTTAGGTGGCAGACAAGCACACGGCCCACCTGATGGGAAGTGGTTAGCGTGGCCTATGGACGTATGCAACACTAGGGGCGTCACACTCGCGCTGCCGACGCTGAAGAAACCTTCTAATGCCCTTCTTGAAGAACCCCATATTGTCCTTTTAAACAGATGTCAATTTTTGAAGTTTACTATGCCACAGTAACATTTAAGGTGACTGTGTTGTACTTTTATTGTACCTAATTCAAAATTCAAAGATATTATATAAAAAGAAGTAGATATGTTATTGCGCGAAAATCGTGAAGATCCGAAAACGAGTCAATTGGAACGTTTGCCTCTAGTACCGCGTGCCGAGCGGCGCCGGTCGGACGTTGAGCGGAAGCATCAGTGACTTAAAAAAATAATGAAAATGCCATCGTATGTTTATAGACACTGCACGAACTATTACTCTAAAGTTAATACTTACACCAAAAGTGTAGATGAATTAAAAATGTGTGTGTGTGAGTTCGGCACATTTTTCCACGTTGATTTGTAAGCATATGACATGTCTATGTTATGAAATGTCATTGACCTAATTCCTCAGAATCGTAAATAGTGTAGTAATATTCACTGGGATATTTACCATGTTCTTCATAATGACCATGTCAAATCATACAAAGTCTGACAATCAAATAAAAATGAAGAGTAGGTAATGTTTGTGATGTTCAAATAACAACTTTTAATAAATACATACAGCATAAGAACTACTTTAAACTATTGCCTTTATTTCTGTCTATTTGGTAATGCTTATCTCCAAAGTAAATTGAACTTCATCCCCCGCACGCTTAAACTGGGGAATGAACGAGGCTGTCGTTTTTCCAAGCAACAACAGTATAGGGTTCTTCATGATGGGCTTTAGAAGGTTCTCACGAGGTTGGCAGCGCGAGTGTGACGCCCCTAGTGTTACATACGTCCATAGGCCACGGTAACCACTTTCCATCAGATGGGCCGTGTGCTTGTCTGCCCCCAATTTGTATAAAAAAACGGTTGACGGAATTTTCGCTGATTTGAACCCAAAATATAAGACACATTGTAGCGTGGTTCACAAAAATCCGAATCACGCACACAGCTCGTTACTATAATTGTTAGATACAATTCAATGTTTTTATAATACTGTACGGGTCGAATCTCTCCCTGGTCTAGTCAAGACCACATTTCTCCATGCGTGCCTAGTGACATCCGACACTACTTTCTACAGCTAGATATTGTAAATGTATACAGTTGGTACTAGAAGTGTCAATGTCCAAGTTTTGCCAATTTAATTGACATAGAAATTGGCTTGTGCATTTATTGATTTGTATAATGCGTTTGATTTCGTTGACAATTATATTTTAATATCAGAAACTAGTAATAAGTAGTATTATGTATATTCTATAATGCTATGACATTTTTTGTAGTTATATTAAGGAAATACGCTAATATGTAGAATTTGTAGGGTATAAAAATCATCTGAGTCGTATAATATTCCTACAGGAGTATCCCAGGGAACAATTTCGGTCCCTTGGCGAAAAATTGTAATGCTCAAGGACCTGCCCTGTGTAGTTTGTGATACGTAATTTCTATTAGTAATGACTTTGACAATTTCAAATGAATGTGAAGTTCTTCAAGTAAGAGTTAAGTTCATATTGCAATACTTTGAGCAGCTATCGAATCAATCAAAGTTTGACTGGTAGAAAATGCTCATGGTATCAAATTTTAATCCGCCTTTGTGCAATTATTTTGTGTTTGTGCAAAAAGTTTACACACATTATATTTAACGTCGTCTGGCTAAATGTAAATAATAACAAATAAATCGCGATAGAATCCGTTAAAAAGTGATTTTATTCCAATGATGATGAATATTCGCGTAATTTTCAGACAGTAGATATCAAATATAAATTTACATGTATGAAACTCTAATAAAGGAGTAACTAAAAAACTTTTGTAATTATTATTTATTGTCATGAGTCCTTAGTAAGTTTGCAAAATTTCTAATCAATCCGACATTTCGAATTTCAAAGATTCCATTGGGTAATTTCACGATGCCAAATTTTTTGCTAATTTCGGTGGCAGTTTTCAATCATAGGTTTTCCGATGAAAAAATTTAATGAAGTTCTTTTAGAATATCTAGTAGTATATAGTTTTCTAAAAGAACATTGAAATTTTTTTTCATCGGAAAACCTATGATTGAAAACTGCCACCGAAATTAGCAAAAAATTTGGCATCGTGAAATTACCCCATTGCATGATCGATATGAAGCTGATATAAGCGTGTTAAAAAGAAATTTATCAGAATTGGACATTTTGAATCTAAAATATATGTAAATATACACGTAAAGATTATTCTTTCACCGTTATGTTACATAACAATACGTTGTTACAAGAAATATGTAAAATTGTTACACAACACGAACAAGAGAATGTGTTTAAAAATTAGCGTCTGAGTGATGATTATTGCAAGATATACACTTTCTTTAAAGACGTACTCATATATGTAACAGGGGCGTACGTTAGGCAAACTTCCGTGTCCGTGACAGCCTTATTATCCGAGATATTATTAATATCTATACCTATCATAATCCGTGTGGTGACGGAGAAAGAATACAAGTATCACCACCCCATCTCATCAGAAGAGTGTCCTTAAAGGCGACTAACGGAACAATACGCAGACGATATCACTGCGAGAGAAGAAAAACTCGAAATAAAACCCTGTACCAACCCGTCTGGTCAGCGTGGAAACTGACCAAAGCCTCCCAACATTAGGAGAGTCCTATGTGGACTGCGATAGGCTAATTGATTGATTGGATTGACCTACTATAATATTATAAAGAGGACTAGCTGCCCCGGCGAACTTCGTACCGCCATATTTTCGGCCCGCGTGGTATTCAAATCCCGTTCCCGCTGCACCCTTATCACTTAGGGGGATGAAAAATAGATGTTGGCCGATTCTCATAGATACCGGATAAGCACAAAAAATTTCATCAAAATCGGTCAAGCCGTTTCGGAGGAGTATGGCAACGAAAACTGTGACACGAGAATCCCTACTAATATTATAAATGTGAAAGTAACTCTGTCTGTCTGTCTGTCTGTCTGTCTGTCACGCCCAAACCACTGTACCGATTTTGATGAAATTTGGTATAGGGGTAGATTAGACCTCGAGAAAGGACATAGGCTATGTTTGGTCGCGATAACCGACATCCACGCGGGCGGAGCCGCGGGCAAAAGCTAGTTTTATATTATAAAGAGGATAGATTTGTATTATTGTGTGTAATAAAGTCGAAAACTACTGGACCGATTTCAAAAATTCTTTTGCCATTAGAAAGCTACATTATCACTGAGTAACATAATACTAAACGATACGGCATTAACGAAGGGGGCATTACCGAATTATGGGCGCCCCCCTTAGACAAGTGACAATTCGATGGCTGGCGTAAGATATGATAAGATATTCTTAATTGTACACCATTACAGTATTACAAGATACCGATTGTAGATTAGAATGAGCAATGTATTGGATTGACACGCATTTTGACGTATATGACGTTTAATGACAGTTGACAGATATTGAACAATCTATACTTTATAAACGTATTGCTATTTATTTAGCCCGTCTATTGACTATATGATATTGACAATGAAATAGAGATTACCTCTGAGAATATGGAACCTGCGACAATACGAAGGCCTAGTAACTACCATTGACAGTATAGAAAAAGACGGCATGGTTTCCTTTTATAAGAGAAACCGCAAAATAGCGTCGATCGGTATGCTGCGCACGAGTTTAACCACAGGAATCCTGCTATTATACTCTTAGTACTAACGTGGCAAATAAGCACACGCTGATTATGATACTAAGGGATAGGGCTGATCTTCATCCGACAGTGTCATACAACCCATGACAAATTGCTTTGGCGAAATGTGGGTTTTAATACAATACACCTCTGCTTAACCTTCGGGGCATTACAGTCATAAATTATACCACTTAGGTAGCAGATAAACACACGCCCCATCTGATGGGAAATGGTTACCGTGTCCTGTAGACGTGTGCAACAGCAGGGGAGTCACACTCGTGCTGCCGACCTTTTAAGAAGAGAGAGATTCCGTGCCGTTAGTGAAGATGACAAGCCTTGCCTTTGGTCTTCCCACTGACAGCACAAAACCTCTCCAGTAAGCTCTGGCTACCCTACTCACCGCTGGGAACACAACACGAGGTTATTATGGCCGCGGTATTCGGAAGGGCGGAGGTACTTCCCCAGTCGGAATGCTCGATTGGGACAGCAATACTGTCATGTATAACCTCCTACCAAGCTCCAACCTCTTATAACTCTGGACACGTATCTTGGACCTAAATCGCAGGACAAACGTCTGGCGCCCGCGGATTGCTTTGTAATAATCTATGCTTGGTGAATTTGAGTTCGTCCACCGCAGTAGCACCCCGTGCTATCCTCAAAAGACACCCAAGAAATGTGTACTGCGCGTATATGGCACATTTTGAGCACATTTTTGATACAAGATACGTGTTCGGAGTTGTGCCCTTCCCACCTGTATTCAACGTAGTCGGATAAAAATCAGTTATTCGGACACTTTATCTATCTAAACATCTCTGACTATTAGAAAACGCTGACAGTACGAGAAAGTGAACAGTACTGTATTCTATGATAGTACCATCGGACTCAGTAAATTGCCAGCTCACGGTCGAAGGTCGTGAGTTCAATCCGCTTGATTGCAAGTTATTAGAATCATTTGTAGCACAAATTGTTAATGAAAGTCTTCAGAAAGCTTTTTACTTGGTAATAAAAAGTAACGCAAGAACTGCTGTGTTGGAAGTAGTACTGTTTATAATTATAGTAGATGTTAGCCAATCAATCATATTTTAGAAAAAACTAGCTGTGCCCGCGATTTCGTTCGTATTGACTAAGATGTAGGTTTAAATGTTTTTTGCATGTTAATCATCATCGAATCAAAATAGACTCAGTCAGTTCAGAGCAGACAGTCAGAATACATACATATACACAATCGGTTACATATCAAAATCCTGAAGCTTACAATACCGAAATTCATAATACCGACGATTATAATGCCGAGCTACAATTAAATATTTATTATAAACTAGCTGACCCCGCGAACTTCGTACCGCCTTTTTTTTTATTTTCTCACCGTAAAAACCATCCTCGTACTTCAGGGAATATTCTAAAAAAAGAATTAGCGAAATCGGTTCAGCCGTTTTCGAGATTTGCGCTTACCAACACATTTAGGGATTCATTTTTATATAATAGATAATGAGGTTTGATTATAGAACCAATTAATCTTGTAGAAAATTGTTCAACAGGTAGTAAACATAATTTTTTCTGCGCTTAAAAGACCACGTTTTTAGTTTCACTCGATTTAATTTGAATTATTTAAAAAAAAGTGGCTCATGAATCTCGAAGATTTCTTTTTGCGTTAACCGAGATTTTGCAAATCTCAATTAAATTCTTCTAACCTCATTTTTTCACTTATTAATTCATTTGTTTTTAATTAATGTAGTTAGACTTATTTATAAAAAAATTTCGTACATTTTTTTCATTGTGTTCAAGATTTTTTTTTAAAATTAAAGTGACCTACATGTGCCTACGCATAAATAGTGGTTATACATATAATAACGCCTTTATCCCCGGAATTGTGTGGGGATAAAACCCGTAAATTTAATAAAGTAACCTGATAATGAATTACTACTGAGTATGGGACATAAGCAGATGAACTTTATAACCTCTGCTTTTTTAGAAGTCGGTTAAACATTAAGAGTAGTTTAAATTACCTACTAACTTTTACATTAGCAGACAAAAGCATTATTTATATTAATGCATATTTTTATAAAGAACTTCTAGTAGGTATAACGTATTTATGTATTTTTTATTTATTTAGTCACTAATTTTTCGTCTAGCAACATTGTAGTGATTAATTTTTATTTATATAAACACGATGCAAAGTCATCATAGCTTAATTTTTAAATCAATTGAATATTTTTTGAATCTATGTCTATGATATAAAAATGAATCCCTAAATGTGTTGCTAAGCGCAAATCTCGAGAACGGCTGAACCGATTTCGCTAATTCTTTTTTTAGAATATTCCTTGAAGTACTAGGAAGGTTCTCACGAAGAGAAAAAAAAATCGACTGTTAAGTACGTAGTTCGCGGGGTCAGCTAGTAAATAAATAAAAATAATTGAACTAACCTTCCCATAGCTTCCGCTCTCTATCCAGGTCTTCTCCCCATCCATCCAGCATCTTCCCAGCTTTCTCCCTCGCACATCCCCACGGTTCTTCCTGCCCCACACATTCAAAAATAGACAAAAAATTCGGGGCTAAACTTTTCCCCAAATTCATAACATAATTATATGAAGTTTCAAAAATACTGGCACTTTGCACACCCGTGCATAACATTAGAAGAAAAACGAAACGGAATTTTGGTTCCATTTTTGAAAAAATATAAATTATTTGAACTTTTACTTTTTTACATGAATTATTTTTTTTTGTTCAACTTTTTATTTTATTTATTTTTTTTGTATGAAATTTACTTTCACGTTCAAGGTTGGACTGAGGCGCGCGAGTGTATGAGATGCGTTATATAGACGCCTACTTTCTTTTGAACCGGTATGGGAGGGACGGGTTAAGTGTGAGTGTTTAAGGAGTGGAATTTGATGGGTGGGTTAGCAAATATTTTTTAATTACACTACTGGGAGCTGTGTCGCTAAATTTTGAAATATAACGTATGCTTGTTATAATACTGAATGTATTTGGTTCAAATGTGAAACTTGTAGGCTGAACTCGCTACTCGAATTACTCAGAACTTTAGTTGTTAGTTAATTACCAAATTTGGATAGGTAGGGGGGGAACACTACTGACGGTGGAGGTGAGCGCTGATGCATCACAAGGTGGCCACCCTAAACCTACATCTGGGTCGCAAGTCCCAGTCGCCGTCACGGTGTTCCTCTCTGTATCACGCTATGGACCCGGCGACTGCACCATCCATCCATGGAGTGCTGAGAATCGGATCTCTAGTTTCTTGTTTTAACAGACAGTGTCCGCTTAACGGTAATAGGCTCGGCCCCTATTACGTGGGACTGAAAACCATAGTTGGCGAAATGTGGGTGATAAGATAATACTCCTCTGCTTCGGGGATTTACAGGCGTCAGTATACAGACCTAGTTTGCTATTTAGTAATATTTAAAAAAAAGTGTGAAATGAATGTATTTAAAAAAAGGTTTTTCGCGCGACTAAGGGATTATTCAAAAAGGGCATTAGAAGGTTGCTACAGGGTCACTAACGACCATAGGCCACGATAACTACTTTCCATCAGGTGGGCCGTGTGCTTGTCTGTCATCTAAATGGTAAAAAAAGAAGCGAAATAGTGAAATTATTTTGTCTCCTGCCTACCTCGCAGTAGGCCTCGTTATCTGTACGTATTAAAAAAACGTGGGATTATTGAAAAGGAAAGTAGGTATTGTGACGGTTTTATCTAATCTTGCGAAAGTTTTTGAATGTTATATTGGCAAAATATACATAATTGTTGTAAGGTTAGAACTGGTTTCGATTAGTTGTTTTTATAAGTAGGATTTTGAATTGATTGTTAATCGATTTAACTACAGAGAGAAAAGAGAATCGACCTCGGCGGGACTCGAACCCGCGATCTTTCCCTTACAGGGGGAATGCTCTGACCACTAAGCCACCGATGCCCGCACGAAGCCGATCGAATTTTTTTTTTTAATACAGGACACGTCAATTTGACTTCGCCTCGCCTGATGGTAAGCTGAAGGCAAAGTCTCTGAAAAGAGCGTCACCATTACAGACACGTATCATGTTACAATGGTCGCACTCAGCTTGACGGCCTCATCAACCACTTACTATAAGTGGGCCGTGTGCTTGTCTGCCATCGAAGTGGTGTAAAAACACATTACCACTCCTTTGCGTCGCGCAGTCGGGTAAAACAATTAATGAAACATGTTTGTAAATATACCAATAAAAATTCCCGCTGAGTTTCTTGCTGAAATATTCTCAGGTCGGGGCTGCGTTTCGAACCGGTAGTCCATCTGCTAAACAAGTCTTTTTCTCTGGACGTTTTCTAAGTGCCGTTTTTATGGTTTTGATGATGTTGACTTTGAGTTTGTAACCTGCTCGGTTACCACTTAATCACGAGCTCCGAATTACGCATGGTGACTCGACGGAATTTTCAAGTTCATTTCACTTTTATACTTAAGAAACACAGTTTCTGGCCATCTCAAGCACTTTGCAGTCTGCATACAGTTCAACGAAACTAAAGTCAACGAAATTTTGGGAAATCATTACATTTAAAATGTAAAAATTAGTGAAAGTGCTTGTAATATTATATCAATCAATCGTGTAGAAGGTAGAGCGTTTGGTAGCTAAATTGGAGGTCGTGGGTTCCCTGTTTTAATTCGGTGAGAGAATTTGTGAATGGTAAATTTAGTGTTAAAGACATACCTCGAGACACGTACCTTGAACCTAAATCGCGAGATAAAAGAGTCCCTGGCGCGCGCGGATTGTTTTGTAATAATCTATGCTTGGTGAATTTGAGCTCGTCCACCGCAGTAGCACCCCGTGCTATCCTCAAAAGACACACAAGAAACGTGTACTGCGCGTATAGGCACATTTTAGGTCGAAGATAAATGTTCCGAGCAATAAAACAAATAAATGACTAATAAAATAATTAATTTCCATCATGCTACTACTTAAGGAGCGGAACGGTAATCACAAATGTTAACAAATCCAGCAAATTCTCATACATTATTTGAAAAATAAAAAAATACTCTCAGTGTGTTAATGATTGTTATCCCATCCTAAGATTGATCTGACTAGTATTGCTTAACTTTGCAATACGATAACCTACATACCTACCACTTAGTCACGAATTTACATGCAAGAAACGGGTAATATTATCAAGTTTCTTGACTTGCCTTCAACTATCATTGCAAAGATGTATTCACTCTTCATTCTTAAGATATGTAAGCTCGAAGAGCAATGATATTTCATTAAGGTACTAACTTTCTCGACAAGATCAAATATGAAGGATAGCTAGGTCAGGAGTGGCTGCAGTTGGCGAGCGTGTATGCTAAACATTCATGAAAGTGGGACCAACGAAAGATGTATACCAGGATCGTGGTAGGTAGTAAGATGAGGTTTGTGCCTTGAGAATTAAATGTGAAGATATAATAAAATATTTGGTTTTCAAGACAATGGCGATAACCATCTTAATTTATATAGTTTTAATTCCTATTCACACAACACTGTTAGGTCTATTTTCTGGTTATCTGTTTAAAGGCTGTTTTTAGACGAGAGATGTGCTATGCAGCTATGCTAAGAGGATGTAAAAGCTAAGCTATGAAACTACGTTACCATTTCCACCTTAGAGTATACATTGCTATAGAGCGCGCCTTACAAGTATGAACTGCTATCACGGGTACGAACAGTGCCGAGGCTCCTGGCTCAACCTCAATCAGTAGCAAAACAATACCCATCAAAATGACTTCGCAAATAATATTTAATTCGATATGATTTTTTTTTTTTTTTTTTTTTTTTTTTTAAATTGTAATAGTCTGGTTTATTCATTATTTTATAACACAATTTAAATATTTACAATATTAACAATAAAACTAAAAATATATACATAAAAGGACAAATTAAAAACTAAAACCGAACGCGTCGTGGAATTCCTCCGCATCGCATGCCTCTTGTGGTAACGTTCCCAGAAGACTGGCAGCATTGCCACGTTGTATGGCAATGCTTATTCTCTGACCTAAAAAGAGGCCAGCCTTCTGGTCACGAGAAGCGTCGACCATACGCTTCGCAATCTCCCTGAAGAGATTGCGCGCGCTCGGACCCCATGGTCCCAACGTTTCGACTCCAAACGGCACAAATTCATAATCTCCAATGAGATTGGAGTATTTGCGCCGCTTGAGAGCCTCTGCAGAAGCAGCAGCAGCACCGGCATAGCCAGCCGTGCCAGGAATATGGGTAGGGGCAATGGTGTCGACGCATGTTGCGTCCCACACCAGAGTCCTACCCATTTTCCATGGCATTAACGACATACCATCCGGTCTCTTGCCATCGTCGCGCGCCAAACCGTTTGGTTCAAGCACGGCTGGCACACCGGCGGTGACAAGAGCACGGCGGATAATGTCGTTTAGGCTGGCGTGTCGTGGAATTCGCCCAGCGCTCCTGCAGCACGACAGGCCATGGTGTCCGAGTCGGTCAACTGCTTCTCCACAACGGCATCGATGCGGAGAAACACACGGCGCGCCTAATCGGAGGCACGTTGCGATGCGGAAGGTAGTGTCATCTAACATAGTCCCTACGTTAGATGACGGAGGAGCTTGTAGCCAAAGACCCGATTCCCACTCACCAACCGCCAATAAACGGGCACGCTCAGCAGCATTAGAGCATGTATTGAGTAAATTTTGTCTTACTAAGCTGCAGAGCGGCCCGTCCCACCGACGCTGTGAGAAAAGGTTCTTTGGGAGATCGGTGTTTGGACATGCAATTTTCCAAGCGTTCACTGCGTCAGTCTTACACAATACTTCAGAATTAACTAGTGTAGGTTCAAGAATTTTCCTAGTTAATTCTTCCGTACTGTGGACCGAAGACAGGAACGCTGGTAAGCTGACATCGGAAATTTTTCGAATACCGAGCCCACCTAAACGAATCGGTAATGACGCTTGTAGTGAAGCTCGGTCATTCAAAGCCACATTTATAATTTTGGTGAGTGTAATTTCTATGATTTTGTCCATTTTTTCCAAAATTGTTAAATGTTTCCAAAATGGTGTGGATCTGAGAGCATGGGTGAATTTTGGAACAAAAAGGCAATACCGAAGAATAGTAAAAGCCGAATGAATATTAATTTTTAGTAGGCGGTCCGAAATGTCACTAAAATTTTGAATTTTTTCCTCTATAAATGAGGTGTAGGCATCTTCTAGGATTGGGGACCCAAGGAGGCGAAGAGATTCTTTTTCAATAATTTTGATATTAGGAGCTAAAGAATTAAATTTAGAAATAGTTGAAATTTTGTCCGAAACGTCATTTAAAAAAATCTCGCATTTATTGTAATTTAGATCTAAACCAATTAAATTAAATTCATTTTTAATAAAAGCCAAATCTTGTAGAACTGTCTCCACATCTCCTCCTAGAGTTTCGATATGTTAAATCAAAATTTTATACAACATCGTATATATTTGTAGTAATAATGACGCAAAAATATCGCAAAATGACGCCATTTTTTTGTATTTTGGTTTTAATTTTATCCATGCATATCAAATCGAACAAAAAACTTCATAACAAAAAAACTACATTAATAAGTGCATCTATTGATATTTTCGGTAATGCATGAAACGTCACTATAGGTGCGCTATACCATCGCAAAGTATCTGCTAACACTCGGCGCCAAAGACCTGAGTGATAGGCGCGCTCTATATTTATAATGTATACTCTAAGGTTTCCACTGTGCTATGCTATGTAGCGTAGCGAGTAACATGTGCTATGATACCTCCTACAAATATTCAACATTCGAATCTATTCTCCATCCATAGCACGCATCTTTCTATATATAATCATAGCTTAGCTGAACCCCTTTCCACCAGTGCTATGCTATGTGACCAATGAATATGATTGGTGGATATTCATTCATAGTAACGTATCATAGCAATGTCTGGTGGAAAGGCAGCCTTAAAAACCATTAAGTTTTATTATTTTAGAACTAGCGACTTGTCCCAGCTTCCACGGGATCATTTGGAAAAACAATCTATTAACCCGAATGCATAGCTGCCTCTGATTATCGGCGTGTAGGAGAGTTTTTTTTATAATTATAGACACGTACCTACCTTTTTTTTTTTCGTTTTTTCAAATGGCAAAAAACGGAATCCTTATAGATTCGTCATGTCTGTCCGTCTGTCTGTCTGTCTGTCTGTCTGTCTGTCCGTATGTCACAGCCACTTTTCTCCGAAACTATAAGGCCTATGCTGTTGAAACTTGGTAAGAAGATGTATTCTGTGAACCGCATTAAGAATTTCACACAGAAATAAAAAAAAGCATTAAATTTTGGGGGTCCCCATACTTAGAACTGAAACTCAAATTTTTTTTTCCATCAAACCCATACGTGTGGGGTATCTATAGATAGGTCTTTGAAAATGCTATTGAGGTTTCTAACATCATTTTTTTCTAAACTGAATAGTTTGCGCGAGAGACACTTCCAAAGTGGAAAAATGTGTGTCTCTAACTTCTAAAATAAGAGAATGATAAATCTAAAAAAAATATATGATGTAAATTGCCATGCAAACTACCACTAAAAATTGGTTCGAAC
Source organism: Eilema depressum (assembly GCA_914767945.1). Classification (NCBI taxonomy): domain Eukaryota; kingdom Metazoa; phylum Arthropoda; class Insecta; order Lepidoptera; family Erebidae; genus Eilema; species Eilema depressum. Next base: position 1,125,742 of record OU612040.1, read on the forward strand.
GAGATCCAGTCAGTAGTTTTTTTTTTAATACGTCATAAACCGCAATTTTCGCCATTGCTACTACGGAACCCTTCATGGCTGAGTCCGACTCGCACTTGGCCGATTTTATTTTATGACTTCGGTACCAACTTAAAGTCTACTCTATTAAAATTAGTTTTAATTTTGTAGATAAATACAAATTAATTCAACTGAATACAACTTGACGGTATAGTCTTGAACAGAATAGAGAAATTACTAAATGAAATGTTTCAAATGAGTCTATAAAACATGTGCTAATAGGTACCTACTTGTGTGAGTTTTTTTTTCGATGAGGGACAGAAGATACAAAAGATATAGGTACTTATCTATCTACGAGTATTGAAAAGAAAGTGAATATATTGTGAACTGTGCGCATCGTGCCTTCGTGAAAGGTCAGTGGTGCCTTAAAAGGGCACGTCTGTTGTCGTTTTGTCCCTTTACAATACATTGATTTAGGCTGCCTGTCTATTGGAGCGGAGCTAGGCAACGAGCGGAGCCAGAAAGTAATGCGGAACGGAGTTGCGGACTGGGTTTTCCACAAGCGGAGGTAGGACGAGAGCTTACGACGAGATTTTTTGTTCTGCCGGCAGTATGCGATTGATTTAATTATACGTGAAATGTCACTGGAAGTAGACATGTGATATAAAAAAAAGTTAATACGCTTCCTCGCTCCGCTTCCTGGCTCCGCTTCCCTGCTCCGAGTTTTAAAAATGTATGAATTTAAAAAAAAGTTTGCACATCCTTGTACACGTAGAGGAGCGGAGACCTTATGCAATTCGATACGTTATTTCTGACACAGCTCCGCTCCTCTGCTCTCCGCTTCAGTGGAGAGAGAGTCTTAAAGTACTAGTATTTTTTTTCGGAATCTGCCCCCCCCCCCCCCTCCCCTCTACTTTATAAAGCTCCCTCAAGCATCTCGTGCTAATTACAAATAGCTATTACTGTTAACCTTATATAGACCGGGTTCCCTAGAACATTTCCAAAACTTGATTATTATCAAGCTAATTTTCCGTAAGTAGTTTCGTTTTGACGAGACGCCCAACAAAAGCTGATATGCAATTTTCGAATGTGGTAGCTAACAGAGGTGGCATGGGTCAAATATGTCGATTTCATGATCCCAAAAAACTTATTACTAACCGGCTAGTTTTTCTTATATCTCAAGATAATTATCTAAGTTCTTTGAAAAAATATTTGTCCTACAAAATATATGGTCTGATTAAAGAGTCCCCCTCTTCAAACATGTATTGATATCGAGGTCATCTGAAATGATTACTAACCGGCTGATTTTTCTTATATTACTTGTTTAATATTTATATAATTCAACAAACATATTGTCCTACAAATTGAGTGGTACGTTATCCTGGTCCTACGATCAGAAGTTGTTAGTACCACAAGATTAGAGAGAGAGAGAGAGATTAGATTAAAAACATCAGACAGATATATACAGCCCAGACTCAGCCTTAGATACATGGATCGAATCAAAAATAGTGCCCTGAATACGGCAATAGGCTCAAATACAATGTTTGATGAAGGAACGTGGCTGTTAATTCACCTCTGCCTAACCCTCCAGTGATAAATGCGTGATTATATGTTTGTATTTATGCCAAGAAGTCCGGCATTGTATGTAGCCTGTTCACCTTGTAGTACTAAGTAAATAACAAGTAGGTAATTTTCTCGACAAGCATGTATTGTGTAATTGTGTATAGAAACAAGTATTCTCAATAATACAAGCAATAAAACTGTCTGCACTTTCCCTAGCCAATAGACAATGACCTATTTGACCTTGTAACTTTAGTAGCTGTATGTTTTGTACAACAGGCGTGGCTCCCGGCATAGCCTAAAATAACATTCTATTACAGGGTTTCTTAAAGTTTAGGCTCCACGAACCCCTATTATAGTTTCTAGATGAAACCGAACCCCATAACGAACTAACCACAATAGACACACTAGGGGGAGGGGTCCCCCTAGTGTGTCTATTCGATTTCTGTATTTCGTTTTTATCATGATCAGATGCGAAAACACACTCTCACAGAAGGACCTGCGCAGTAGCAAATGGTAAAAGTAGCAGTAGTATTCACTACTTTGCGTGAGAGTTGGAGCTAGCTGCCCTTTTTTTTTATCCTGCGACAAATCCCCACGGATACCTCCCCCGCCGGAGCCGGAGGAGGAGGTTATGTCTGACTCAAACGCACGCCGTCTGTGGGCCGTCGGTTGCCGGAGGTGAGATTGTCGTAGCCATATCCCTCGCACCCCGGCCGACCCAGGGCCATATCTCTCGACCTGGCCCTCATCCGGTGTGGGGATTACAGAGTCCCCAACTCGCCCCCGGGTATGGGGAGACACGCAATGCGTGCCGCCGCGGCCTGCTTCTGCTAGGGTGACAGGCGGCTCCACCCGTCATTGCCAGGCCACCGCTCATGGGGGACGGAGGTCATTCTGTGACCTCCGACGCCCGAGTTGCCGCCGCTCGTCGCGGGCCGCGCGGTTTGCGATTCTCCTCCGCTCCTCGCGGGTCGCAAGGAGCTGTCTAGCTACCCAAAAATCTATCAAAGACATCATTTTTAAATCAACTTGAAAAGTTTCATTAAAGAGCCTGTGAGAGCGTGCCACACATGTCTACCAGCCATCAAGATACCATTAAGGTCGTGAAATTTAGAGGTCGTCATCATCACAAGGTTATCAATTAATCATTCAGACTATCGCAGTCCACTGCTGGACTGTTGGGAGTCTATAGCCTACTGTTTCCACGCTGGCCAGACGGGTTGGTACAGGGTTTTATTTCGAGTTTTCCTTCTCTCGCAGTGATATCGTCTGCGTATTGTTCCGTTAGTCACCTCTTACGACACCCTTCGGATGAGATGGAGTGGTGAAACTCAGGATAACGTTAGTCGGAAAGAAAATTTAGATAAAAAAGGTGCTATGACAGCGCGAAGCCAGGCCCTCAGATCCATACTAATATTATAAATGCGAAAGTAACTCTGTCTGTCTGTCTGTCTGTCTCGCTTTCACGCCTAAACCACTGAACCGATTTTGATGAAATTTGGTATAGGGGTAGATTAGACCTTGAGAAAGGACATAGGCTATGTTTGGTCGCGATAACCGACATCCACGCGGGCCGAGCCGCGGGCAAAAGCTAGTAGTTTATAATAGTAGGATAACTTCACACAAATCAGGAACTTGATTTGTTGTAACTTTCAACAGAGAACAAGTCTATAAGTAAATGTAAGTAAGCAGTCAATTGCATTGAGAATAATGTTGACCATCTTAACAGGCTTGAAGCACGCGAGCGATAACTGAACTGTCAAAATGATAAATGTATGGAATTTGACATAATATGACACGTATTTTTACCCGACTGCGCCAGCGAGAGGGTAATGTGTTTCGCGCGTATGTATGTATGTATGTCTTTTTTTCTTTTTTTTTTCTATGTGTCTATTGGAGTATGTAGTTTTCTTTGTTCCCCTCTACAGGCCTAACGCCTGGACGGATTTTGATGAATAGGGTCTCAAATGAAAGGTATTCATCTCCCGAGTGTCATAGGGTACATAAAATTCCAACAAAAACTATACGGTAGATTTTTGATGCTAAAATATGTGTTGGCAAAAATTTTTTTTCATTCAAATTTATCGAGTAGGGTATCAAAATGAAGAGAATTAAAAGGAGATTACAAAAATATATATAGATGTCATATCCTAACTAAAAAGGTTAAAATAAAATTAATTATTAAAAAATAAAAAACCCGACTGCTGTCTAAAAGATTGAAACAAGCTTGATAGCAGGCGGTACCCATTAAATTTCTTTCAGTTTAGTATTGGCAAATGGGTACCGCCTGCTATCAAGCTTGTTTCAATCTTTTAGACAGCAGTCGGGTTTTTTTATTTTTTAATAATTATTTTTTTAAGTCTATGATATACCTTGATGACCTCTTCGACTCGGTGCAGAGGCGAGCGCTGAGGATGACGCATGGTGTTGCATACGTCCATAGGCCACGGCGGTGACCACATCCCATCAGGGGGGCACTGTGCTTGTCTGACACCTCAGTGAAAAAAAAAATGTCGACAATCACACGCTCACTGGCGGTATGGAACCGCTCCGCCTCAGCAAACACTTCGCATTGATGTGTGTGTTTTACCGCAAGTTCATAGGCGTGTGTTCAGATGAATTGTTCGACATGATGCCCACGGCTATCATCGCACCTCTCGCCACAGGCAGGAAGTCCATCCTCACACGTTGCGACTGGAAACAGTACGCACAGTCAGGTATGAAAGGAACTTCATCCCCCGCACGCTTAAACTGTGGAATGAACTCCCTGCCGTGGTTTTTCCAAGCGACTACAGGGGCCTTAGACAAAGTGACATTCTATTGGCGAAAACGCCAGTGGAATCGCTAATTGTAGTATGAAATTGACATAAATCATTAATTTAATTCTATTTTTTTTTATGAAATTTGAGTCTTTGTAACTCGAAATACATTATTTAACTTATTATTGTTACTATAACCACCGCAATGTCCCGAAATCCATTGTTAAAACCTTAAAAATGGTTCGCTTCAGCGCGATTCCATCAATAGAATGTCACTTTGTCTAGGGCCCCTGTATGGGGTTCTTCAAGAAGGGCATTAGAAGGTTCTTGCGGGGTCTGCAGCTCGAGTGTGACGCTCCTGGTGTTGCATACGTCCATAGGCCACGGTAACCACGTTTCATAAGGTGCACCGTGTCCTTGTCTGCCATCTAAGTTGTATAAAAAATGCACTGAACGGGGATCAAACCCGCGTCTCCTGTGCAGTGTCAGTCGCATTCACGTGACGCCTCAGATAAATAGACAATACTGATACATAAAACTATTTGCATTAGGCGAGTGAGAACCTCCAAAGAAACAATGAGCATAACGATCTAACCCTGCCGCCTTAACCTTCTAACCTAACCTTTTTTTTTAAGCTATTGCATAGCTTCTATCGCGGGCCTTGAGCGTGGAAACCGAATCCTGAAATTCCGTAACGAAAAAAACCTAACACCCCGAAGCTCGCACGAATCGAGCCGAGCTGCTCCGAAGTAGCTCCGCTTAACGTAAGTAATTATAATTGCATAAGTTGATAAAAAATGCTATGCAATAGCTTTACCGCGGTAGTCCCCGAGTGCCACACGTCTTTTTTTTAACTTTATTGTTACTTTTATTATGTACAGTACAGTCAACAGCAAAAGAAGCTTTAGGTAAAGTATACCTCGGGACACGTATCATGGACCTAAATCACGAGACAAACGAGGCTCTGGCGCCCGTAGATTGCTTTGTAATAATCTATGTTTAGTGAATTTGAGTTCGTCCACCGCAGTAGCACCCCGTGCTATCCTCAAAAGACACCCAAGAACCGTGTACTGCGCGTATAGAGCACATCTTGAGCACATTTTAGGTCTAAGATATTACAGTGAAACCTGGTTAAGTGAGACCTCTAGGAACCTGCAAATTTGTCTCACTTATAGAGGTATTCCACTTACCCAGTGTCTCAGATACCCAGGTATAAAAAAAATGTCTGTCTCATTTACAGAGGGTTCCATTAATAGAGGTCAGAATACAGGTTATTTTCAGTTATAGAGGTGCGATTATTTAAAATAACGTATGATGTGAACATTATACGTATGTCTGAGTATAAATCTTCATTGGGAATTATAAAAGGTAATAAATTACCAAAGGTGCATTTGATTGTAAATATCTTTGTTCTGAATTATTCTACAAAGAGTAGCTATGGCATATTGAATTTGACACAGATTTCATCGCGTGTCTTCCCAATTTCATAAAAGGATATTAACTTTAAACATACTAATAGCTTTAGTTTCGGCATTTTTTAAATAAACATCTGTATGATAGTACCTACCTAAACCAAAACTAAAACTGAAGGTCATTAAGACTCAAAATCAGTTACGCACGGGATTTGCGGGTTGAATAAGAATAAGTAAACAAAAAAAAACCGTGTTATCTCAGTTATAGAGGTTAATGCATGTGAAATTCACTCGCTGTCTCAGTTATAGAGGTAACTTCGACGATAAAATCGAAAGAACGAATCCCAGATATAGAGGTTTGCTTCGTCCCACTAATAGAGGTAATTCAGTGCCAAGGTGTAGGGACCTCAGCATGAGTTCCAGTTATAGAGGTTTCTCACTTATCCAGGTCCCACTTATCCAAGTTTCACTGTATATGCAACTAGCCTTCCGCCCGCGTGCATCTCGATTAACGCGACCATTGCTTATATCTTCGGTTCTACTCAACCGATTGCGATCAAACAAACGTAAGATTTTAAGTCTGAGTAAGCCCTTTCTAACAAAAAAAACCGCATTAAAATCCGTCCAGTAGTTTTTGTGTCCATCGCGGACAAACAGACAAACAGACAGGAAATTAAAAAAAAATATTTTCGTGTTCAGTATCGTTAACATAACATAACCCAAGTATTTTTTTTAAATATCTCCAATGTACAGACACGACCACTTTACAATTATATAATAGTATAGATAGATAGATAGATACTGGTCGATCGGATCGATTTGATGCTGACAAAACGTTTTTGTACAACCCGGGAATAGAAACCAGACCCCGTCTGTCTACGACCAGTGGTTTGTAGACCAACAGGTTTCTGATTGCATTGTGAGACTTAATTATTAAATGTAACCAAACTGGTTTCGAACCTACAACGCGTAGATTCGTTCTGCACATACACAAAAGGCTCAAACTTGTAGAATTATAGTTGAGGAGCTAGCGTTCCACTTCAATAGCATTATTTTTTTATAGGACTGCTAAAGCAAACAAGCATACATCATCTGTAGAGTGTAAGGAGGGACAAAAAACGTATGACAAAAGATGATTTTAAAAAGAACTTTGGGAAACTAATCATTCGACCAACTTTCATTTTGCAAACATATTAGGTACTTTAAAAATAATCATTTGACACAGACATAATACAGGTTTTGCAAATGTATTACTTAGGAAATATTTCATTCGTTAAAAGTTTATTTTAAAAATGTTCATTTGATTATCTAAAGTTCTGCGTGGTTATAAAAAAAATACCACGTAGGCTAACCTAGCTAACCTAATCTATCTAAGTCGGAATGAGTAGCTTTCTCAAGCTTTACGTTGTTTTTAAGTGAAAATTCGGTATTTGTGTTTTGTTAAACGATTGGACACCATAGGATAGCTATCAAAAAAGTAACCTAACTAGTACTAAAATATAATATGCTAGGCCACCCTCCCAGTTGACGTCGATGGGGAGGCATTCTTTGACGCTTGAACCTGCAGCTTTTTATATAGGTATATTAAGTATTGTTTTTTTTAATGTAATTATGTAATTATTTGTTATTAATCAGTTCAATAAATCTTCTTCCATTAAATATTATAATAAATAACAGATCCCATATACTAGTATGTTAATATAATCCCAAAATATTTTATTATATAACTAGCTTTTGCCCGCGGCTCCGCCCGCGTGGATATCGGTTATCGCGACCAAACATAGCCTATATCCTTTCTCAAGGTCTAATCTACCTCTATACCAAATTTCATCAAAATCGGTTCAGTGGTTTAGGCGTGAAAGCGTGACAGACAGACAGACAGACAGACCGACAGACAGACAGACAGAGTTACTTTCGCATTTATAATATTAGTAGGGATTTGATTCACAAAAATGACCACGGACTCTTCAACTAAGTGATTACAAACCTATTACTTGTATACTTTCATATACCTATCGATATGTTAAATGAATTTTTTTTTTTGCATGATATGTATTTCACTTTTATTGACCTGAATACGCACGCATTTTTTCGCATATGAGAAAAAGACGCGATTCCACACACTTTTTTAATACCATTAACTGTTTGGAATAAAAAAAATCGTATCGATATTTGATCAGCAACATTGGGCCACTTTTGTTGCTGTCATACATACATACATACATAAACTCACGCCTATATAGGGGTAGGCAGAGGTGCTAGCACCCATATTTCGCCGTTTACGTTTAGGTCCCAATGTAATAGGTGGCGAGCCTATTGCCATAAACCGGGCACTTATAAACCTGCAATAAATACACACTTAACTTCGAAAAGCATCGAAAAGCCATTGGTGTGTGCCATGGTAAAATCTGGGATCGAACCCGAGACCTCGTCTCAGCAGTCCATTACCCATACCACTAGGCTACCGCGGTTGGTTGTTGCTGTCATACAATGTAATCACAAAAAGGCACGCTTTGGCTTTTTTTATCGTGCGAAAAATCCCCACGGATACCTCCCCCGCCGGAGCCGGAGGAGGAGGTTATGTCGGGCTCGAACCGACTAAAACGCACGCCGTCTGTGGGCCATCAGTTGCCGGAGGTAAGATTGTAATAGGCACGCTATGCCTATATACCTAGATAGGTATCAAAATTACTTACATCATTTTTTATACCACTTAGATGGATAAGCACACGGCCCACCTGATGGAAAGTGGTTATAGGCCACACCTATGGACGTGCGCAACACCTACTAGGGAGTTACACTGCCGTCTTTATAAGAACTGAGAGTTTCTGTGCCGTCAGCGCAGAAGACTAAGCAAGACAAGTCTTTGGTCTTCCCACTGACAGCACAAAACCTCTCCAGTGAGCTCTGGCTACTGAGCACTCACTGAGAACACAACACGAGGTTACTATACCCGCGGTATTCTGTAGGGCGGAGGTACTTCCCCAGTCGGACTGCTCGATTGGGACGGATATACCGTCGTGTCCTACCTCCGTATTATATATTTTCATTTTTATATTTTGAATCTGTAATTGGTATTTTTTTCTCTTTAGTTTTTAAAGTCGGTTGAATTTTTTGTTACATTTCCTAATTAATTTCCCAAATTAAAGAATAGAATAAAATAGAATTAAGCGTATAATACCTAGATAATTATATATTATCTTAATTTATATCTCTAAATTAATTATATAACTTACAAGAAACGGATTAATATCACGATATTTTTATTTCATTTATTCCATTGTTATGAAGAACATTCCTCTATGTCACATATGTTTCATTTAAATGTAAATTATGTTACGTAACTACATGTAACATACAAAAACGACTGTGGTTTTCCCAAGCGACCACAATATGGGGTTCTTCAAGAAGGTTCCTTCTGGGTCGGCACCACGGTAACCACTTTCCATCAGGTGGGCCGTATGCTTATCTACCACCTAATTGGTAAAAAAACCGGTTGCTAACGAACATCTATGGTAGTCGTTACGGGTAGTTGAAGCCCTAAAATGTTCGAAAACTGGTCTAATTACAGAACTTCGACATCGCATTGTAGAAGTCAGATGGCAGCCGCTTCACAGATAATATCCAAGTACGGCCGTTTCTTAGTAAGGTACGGATTTGTAGCTGACCGCAGACCGCAGCAGCAGTCGCATGCAGCAGATACAGTGTATTGCTCGGGACATTGAACCTAAAATGTGCTCTATACGCGCAGTACACATTTCTTGTGTGTCTTTTGAGGATAGCACGGGGTGCTACTGCGGTGGACGAGCTCAAATTCACCAAGCATAGATTATTACAAAGCATTCCGCGGGCGCCAGAGCCTCGTTTGTCTTGCGATTTAGGTCCAAGATACGTGTCCGTCCGGAGGTATGCTGTCATTGCGGTTGCGGTCTGCGGTTGGCTACGCTATCATACCTGAAAAAGCCTTTAAGAAAAGGCTCAGAGGATGATGCTATCATCAGGAAGTTATTGTTGTATTAGTATGTTGTATTTTAATTGTGAAACGATGTTTCACGCTTAACCGGTAATGAATTCTAAAACCAAGGTTAAGTTAAAAATATTTCTACGTAAAATAATTCTAATATTATTATCACTACATATTATAAAACAAAGTCGCTGTCGCTGTCTGTCCGTCCCTATGTATGCTTAAATCTTCAAAACTATGCTACGGATTTTGAAGCGGTTTTTTTTAATAGATAGAGTGATTCAAGAGGAAGGTTTATGTATAATACATGCATAATATTGTAGAGAAACACTGATAAATTTAGAGATAATGCCACGCGGGCGGAAAATATGGCGATACGAAGTTCGCCGGGTCAGCTAGTTATTACTATAACCACGGCAATGTCTCGAAATCCAGTGTTAAAACCTTAAAAATGGTTCGCTTCAGCGCGATATCCCATCAATAGAATGTCACTTTGTCTAGGTCCCTGGTTTGTATGTTGGCCGGCGTATTGTAAAATAGAAAGACAAATGTAAATGTATGGGATTTGATGTATAGACAGTCGTTGTCATATACGTCAAATCTCATACATTCGTCATTATATTCTACAATACGCTGGCCCAGGAATTGCCACTTGTCTTGGTGGATAGATCTGGCTGAAATTTGTTACAATGACAGATTATAGTCTGGAAGAACACATGATATAGGTTTGGGATAAGTTTCCAATGTGAAGCGGGAATGGGATCAAATTTTACGGCGGACGTAGCCGCGTGCTGCTAGTCAGTTCTAAATGAATCTATGTAGTCTTCTATCTTACCTTTTTTTTATTTTATCGTGGGAAAAATCCCCACTACCGTTACGTCATAGAGGCTGTATACAAATATATAAAGAAAGATACATTTATGTTCAATTTTTTATTGTAGACTAGCTGACCCGGCGAACTTCGTACCGCCATATTTTCCGCCCGCGTGTTATTATCTCTAAATTTATCAGTGTTTCTCTACAATATTATGCATGTATTATACATATAAACCTTCCTCTTGAATCACTCTATCTATTAAAAAAACCGCTTCAAAATCTGTTGCGTAGTTTTGATGATTTAAGCATACATTGGGACGGACAGACAGCGACTTTGTTTTATAATATGTAGTGATGAAGTGAAGATTAATTATAATTTATGATATACTTTTTTGGTCCGCGAACATAAAAAGTGAAGGAAACTTCCAGATGAAAACAACTCAAAGTCTATAGTAGAAGTAATTCAAAACTATTAATAGTTATATCATTAATTTCATCGTGTTTTTTCCTTATAGTACATCGACTAAAACATACGCCGTCAGTAGGTTGTAGGTTGCCAGAGATAAGATTCTTCTTCTTCCTCTTAGCGTTAATTCCCAGTCGCATGCGAAGCTTTTTCAGCTCGGAGTCTGGGGTCCGCTTCACCAGTCTTAACTATGGATTTGGCTAGACCTCGATATTTTCCGTGAAGCGATTGTCATCTGACCTCCACAACTCAATGTTAACATTAGGCGATATCGAAGCTTTGCAGCTAGACTGTTGATTTTGGATTTTTTAGGGCTCCAACTACCCGTAACGACTGCCATAGATTGTCTTACGGCAACCGGGACCGACGGCTTAACGTGCTCTCCGAGGCACGACTAGACCAATGCAAATACTCATATTTCATGCACACAAATATTTGCACTGAGCGGGGATCGAACCCGCGCCTCCTGCGTAGCGGCCGCGTTCACTACCGCTACGCCACGGAGGCTGTGAGATCAGATTGACTGAGATAAATCTCTCGGACCCCAGCCGACCCAGGGCCATCTCTTCGGGTATGGTAACCTATAGGAACCTATTAATGGGATAAAAAGCCTATAAATTATTCCAGATTGTAATCTATCCCTGAACTAAATTTCAGCCAGATTCGTTCAGCAGTTAGAGCGTGATTGAATAACAAACATTCATCATTACTCATCACTCACGCCTGTAATTCCTCGAAGGGGCAGTCAGAAGTGTAATAACACCCACATTTCGCCAACTATTATTTTCGGTTCCACGTAGTGGGGTGCGAGCCTATTGCCGTCAAACGGGCACTTATTTATGGGCTGCACGTTAACTGTCGGATAGAAAACGTCGATATAGTCGGATAGAATAGTCGCCTTTACGATACCCACAGGAAGAGATGGGGTGGCCCTATTCTACTGCACCGGGAACCAACATGTGATCATTATAATATTAATAAGAAGGATTTGTTTTTTGGAAATGTTTGTCTGCGACCTACATAAGTGGTATAAGTGGCTGAGGTGACAGGTAGCTCCTGGGCCTGTAAAGATCGCGATTGAGAACGGGTGAGCCTAGGAAAATCATCGTACACCCCCCTAGTCGCCCCTAGGTCAGTCCCCCTCTCCTGAATATTGTCTTTTTACGATTTAAATATATTATAATTATGTATATATTTACGTAATTAAACCGAAGCTTAGAATGTGTAATGAGTTTAGCAATGCGGAGTCATTGAGTTGCAGGTTACGAACTTGTTTTTATTCCGGTCAAGCGCGAGTGTTGATTGGTTTGGGTTCTGTATATTAAAATAAGTATTTTTAATGATATTTTTTTTTTATACCATCTAGGTGGCAAACAAGCACACGGCCCACCTGATGGGAAGTGGTCACCGTGGCCTATGGACGTATGCAACACCCGGGGCGTCAGTGCGTCACACTCGTGCCGACCCGGAAGAAACCTTCTACTTGAAGAATATTGCAGTCACTTGGGAAAACCACCGCAGGGAGTGCATTCCACAGCTTGAGTGTGCGTGGGATGAAGTTCCTTTCATACCGCACAGTGCGCACCGTTTCCGGACACAATGTGTGAAAATGAATTCCCTGCTTGTGGCGAGAGGTGCGATCATTGAAGATTAAATATTGTATAGATTGGGATTATTAAACAGCCCCCTACACAAGTCCCATCCTGGATGTCGACTTTTTGCGGTTCCGGCCCCCCTAGACAAGGTGACAATTGATGAATGGATGTATGGGATTTGACGTATATGACAGTCGCCACTGCTGGATATAGCCCTCTCCCAATGTGTGCTATGGCACCCGATCATCATCTTCATAGAGACATATTTTCCTGACTTTATCCAAGGCCAAGGTGAACTTGTAGCATGAGTACACCATCCGGCTTTTCTTTTTCCACTTCGCATGATCTTTGGTATCCATGGTAGTGAGACCATTTCCGAAGGTACGTAGGCAGGACAGCATACGACAACCGCAGACGCACGCAGCAGATACGCGTAATTCATTGCGGCTTCTCAATGGTCCCTTATATCAGTATCAGAGTTTACCAAGTAATGGATACGCTGTATCTGCTGCATGCGTCTGCAGTTATCGTATGCGGTCGAGTTCGGCCTTAATTCTCTAACTCTAATTAAACTTAACATACCAACTGTTTTAAAATTTCAAAGTTCAAAAGTTCAAAATTCTTTATTTGTTCAATATGGTACAAAAATGATGTTAACATGAAAGGGTCGGATCACATATTCTGCCGATTATGGCGTACAAATTTTACATAATGAAATAATTGTTATCAAATACAATTCAAAATAATTCGCATCAGTGTTAGAATGTCATTCAAAAATTCGTCAATATTTTAATAATCATTTCTCATAGCATTTTTAAACATGTCAATACTTACATTTTCAAACTATTATAAGTAGGTAGAACATTATAGGCAACTATTATCTACAGGTAAAATTTTTCATCAACGCTTCTAGATTTATCTAACAATAATTTTGTTTTTGCATAACGAAGCACTGAGAAAAAAATACGTCATTATCATAACAAAAAGGTTCACAAAAACAAGGATCTCCAAAACGATGCTATATTTACGATACACCACATAATACAGTAACCTTATACGAGTCACACGCGTTACTTCAACGAATTTATATTTTAAATTAGGCAACATTATTGTTTAAAAACAATGGCAGGGGATTCAAAAATTGATATACCAGTAATTGTTGCAGAAAAACGTGTGTGTTGTAATGTCAGAGTGTTTTTAAGATTCATATTTCATTTTGTGGCTGTGGTGATATTTTGGTTCACGTGTGGTGCTGGGTTGTTGACGTGGAAACTAATGTTCTCAGAAGATGTGGATGTGAAGGATCCCAGGATATGGACGATGAAATGGTTTTCAGCTTGTTATTTGACGAATTGGAATCTGGTGAGTAAGTCAAAGTCAAAAATCATTTATTCTGTATAGACCATCAAAACGGCACTTACAAAACGTCAAAAATATACATATATGTACTAAAGACTAGCTTAGCAAATGGACCACCGGTTCGAAACGCGGCCGCGGCCTGAGAAGACTCCGGCAAGAAACTCAGCGGGCTTTTTTTTTTGTCTATTTACAAAAAATGCTTAGTCTACTTAGTCTAAATACAATCATTTGTTTGAGAAGCATGCATGAGTGAACAGCTCATTTCCAAGCTAGTTTATCTAGTTATCTAGTTTAAATGAACCCGCGATCTTTCCCTTACAGGGGGAATGCTCTGACTAATAAGCCACCGAGATCCGTACGAAGTCGATCCAAATTCCTCTATACAACCGTCTTAAGGGGCGATGGTCAGAGCTTTCCCCCTGTAAGGGAAAGATCGCGGGTTCAAGTCCCGTCCGAGGTCGATACTCTATTCTCGAAATCTTTTGAGTGCGTCTGTACAAAGTTGCTAGGGCGTGGCAAATACAAAACATCTGAAGACATTTCTAAAACTATTGAGAGAAATGTACTTATGCACATTGTATTCAATTTACGAGTCAGTACAATTCAGTCAGAGCCTCTTCACTAGCTCAGAATCGTGTGACGAATCCGCATAGTAGAGAGGGACACACTAAAGCAGAAAGTAGCAAATTGCCAACAAAAATGCTTTTTTTTTATACCACTTAGTTGGCAGACAAGCACACGGCCCACCTGATGGGAAGCGTCACCGTGGCCTATAGACGTATGCAACACCAGGGGCGTCACACTCGCGCTGCCGACCCTGAAGAAACCTTCTAATGCCCTTCTTGAAGAACCCCATATTGCAGTCGCTTGGGAAAACCACCGCACGGAGTTCATTCCACAGCTTGAGTGTGCGTGGGATGAAGTGCCTTTAAAAATAATTAAATAACACCAGTAGGTCAAGATCTGGATTAACCTCAGAAACCCAAATGATTATTCTCATCTTTAACTTCATGTTAGCGTTAATTCCCAGTCGCATCCGAAGCTTTCACCTCGGAGTCTGGGGTCCGCTTTACCAGTCTAACTGCGGATTTGGCTGGACTTCCAAATTTTTCATGATGCGATTGCCATCTGACCTCCACAACTCAATGTTGGCAATATCGAAACATTCGAAGCTAGAACACTCGTTGGAGATTTTAGGGCTCCAACTACCCGTAACAACTGCCATAGTTGTTCGTATGGCAACCAGGGCCTACAATATGGGGTTCTTCATGAAGGGCATTAGAAGGTTTCTTCAGGGTCGGCAGCGCGAGTGTGATGCCCCTGGTGTTGCATACGTCCATAGGCCACGGTGACCGCTTCCCATCAGGTGGGCCGATGGCTTAACGTGCTCTCCGAAGCACGACCAGACCAATGCAAATACCCATGGGTTTTCAGGCAAAACTAGCTGAAAAGCCATCATTTCCTATTTGATTTTGAGGAGTTCTTTGGTGTGGAGTCCAAGCTCCAGTACCTATAGAATTGATATGGGACCACCTTCTTTTTTTATACCACTTAGGTGGCAGACAAACATACTGCCCACCTGATGGAAAGAGGTTACCGTGACCTATAGACGTGTGCAACACCAGGGGCGTTACATTCGTGCTGCCGACCCTGAAAGAACCTTCTGGTGCCTTCTAGAAGAAGAAGATTCCTTAACATACAAAATAAGCGTATTTTTTTAAATTAACTAGCTGACGCGGCGAACTTTGTACCGCCATATTTTTTTAGCCCGTTTAAACGGTTTATTCAATCAAAGAATCAATTTCATTTATTCAATTTAGGCACATAAAGAGCACATTATGAACGTCAAAATATTACAATATCATGTCAAGTAAAAAAAAAAAAAAATATTAGTACAAACCCTGGACATCCACGATTATTTCAAGACTAAAATTATCTAAATCGGTCCAGCCGTTCTCGAGTTTTTAGCGAGACTAACGAACAGCAATTAATTTTATATATAAAGAATAGTAGCACAAACTAAAAATATTCAAAAAGTCGCACCAATCGTTCGCAAAAACCCAAACAAAAACAAAAACTTAAGTAAATCCGTGTGAGCGGTTTTGCTTCATAATTTTTGTGCAACGTAAGAACAATGAAAATATGCATATTTCGCGAATTCGGTAAAAATTTATAAATATTTTGATAAACAATATATTATGCATAAGTGTTCAACCAACCATTGAGAAGTAATAAACTGAAGACAGACCTGCGAAGAATGGCGAAATTAACCCCGATTTTAGTACCTATTCGTTTAGTAAAAAAGAAAATGGGTGAATGGGCAACCCGGTAGGGGTGACCTAGACCACGGGGGACAGAATATGATTATGTAATTTTCTTCTCCATGACCTAGACATATATATGATAGCCTCCGTTGCGTAGCGGTAGTGAACGCGGCCGCTACGCAGGAGGCACGGGTTCGATCCCCGCTCAGTGCAAATATTTCTGTTCATGAAATATGGGTATTTGCATTGGTCTGGTCGTGCCTCGGAGAGCACGTTAAGCCGTCGGTCCCGGTTGCCATAAGAACATCTATGGCAGTCGTTACGGGTAGTTGGGGGAGCCCTAAAAAATCCAAAAACAACGGTCTAGCTGCAAAGTTTCGATATCGCCTAATGTTACCATTGGGCTGTGGAGGTCAGATGGCAATCGCTTCACGAAAAAATATCGAGGTCTAGCCAAATCTGTAGTTAAGACTGGTAAAGCGGACCACAGACTCCGAGCTAAAAAGCTTCGGATGCGACTGGGAATTAACGCTAGGATGAGAGAGACCTAGACATACGCATGACACACATATCGAAGACATACTAAAGAAAAGGCATATCAAGAGTATCCGAAACTGTCGAGCATGTATTAAAACAATTTTGAAAGTAGAAGAAGCGAAAGATGTATGCCAGGATTGTAGCAAGTGGAAAACTGTGGTGTCTGCCTACCCCACTGCGAAAGAGGCGTGACTGTATGTATGTACTAGCCTTCCACCCGCGGCTCCGCCCGCGTGCATCTCGGATAACGCGACCTTTGCTTATATCTTCGGTTCTACTCAACTGATTGCGATCAAACAAACGTAAGATTTTAAATCTGAGTAAGCCCTTTCTAACAAAAAAAACCGCATCAAAATCCGTCCAGTAGTTTTTGCGTCCATCGTGAACAAACAGACAAACAGACAGGAAATTCAAAAAAAATATTTTCGTGTTCAGTATCGTTAACATAACATAACCCAAGTATTTTATTTAAATATCTCCAATGTACCTGTATATGACCACCTTACAATTATATAATATTACTAGCTTTTGCCCGCGGCTCCGCCCGCGTGGATGTCGGTTATCGCGACCAAACATAGCCTATGTCCTTTCTCAAGGTCTAACCTACCTCTATACCAAATTTCATCAAAATCGGTTCAGCAGTTTAGTCGTAAAAGTGAGACAGACAGACAGACAGACAGAGTTACTTTCGCATTTATAATATTAGTAGGGATAGATGTAAAGAAGAAGTAGGCCGCGTGGTTCCCGGCAGAATAGAATTGGGCCACCCCATCTCCTCCCATGCGGTGTCGTACAAGGCGACTAAGGGATAGGGCTGTTTAACATCAGACAGATATTATATACAGCGCAGACTCAGCCTCAGATGCATGGCTCGAGTCAACAATAGTGCCCAAAATACGGCAATAGGCTCACCTCCTATTACGTGGGACCGAATACAATGATTGGTGAAATGTCGGTGTTAATTTACCTCTGCCTAACCCTCCGGGGATAAAGGCGTATGTATGTATGTTTAGTACCCATATTTTTTGATTATTTTCTTTTTTAATTTATTTGGATTAAAATATATTTTAGATACAATATAAGTAGAAAAAGCCTCTGTAGTGTGGCGGGTACTCAGTAGGCGCGGGTTCGATTCCCACTCAGTGCAAATATTTGTATGCATGAATATGTCTATTTGCATTGGTCTAGTCGTGCCTCGGAGAACACGTTAAGCCGTCGGTCCCGGTTGTTATACGAACATCTATGGCAGTCGTTACGGGTAGTTGGAGTCGAAAAAACTAGTCCGAATAGTCTAACTACAGAACTTTGTTATCGCTAATTGGTTGTGGAGGTCAGATTGCAGTCGCTTTAGCGTACCTCGTTCTCCTAACTATTTATGCTGTTGATTGATGGCACTTGGTTGAACTTGTTGTTACACATAGTTGAATACACTTTTCTGTATGGATGTGAGCGAAACCTTGTACCTATATCAGTATTTTTGTACAGAATATAAAACATTTTCTTTCTTTCTAACGCAATAGAGTCAATGTAAACCTTTGAGAATGCCGTAAGGTGAAACCAGTTAGGTTCAATAATAAATATCGTGGAAAAGTACAAGAAGTGTGTTATCAATATGGTGTCGTTGTCCTGAGTGCATGTATGTTAACTGGGCAATCGTTATGGTAATGATGATGATAATGACAAAAAAAAAAGGGTTTTTGTAAGACAAAAAAATCAAAAAAAATTTAGAAGCAGCTCAGTACCTTTTGTTTAATTTTTCGCACGGAAATGTTTAATGATATTAGGAAATATTACTTTGAAGGTTAAAATGACGTCACTGTATGCTTGGAAAGTAACTATAATACATATTTCTTTTAGTGCGGAAATCACCACGGATACCACTCCCACCGGGGTGGTTATGGGAAATAATTATCCATCTTTTTTTTAAACTACTTAGGTCACAGACAAGCACACGGTCCACCTGATAGAACGGTTACCGTGGCTTATGGACGAGTGCAACACCAGGGGAGTCACACTCTTGCTGCCGACCCTGTAAGAACAGAGAGATTCTGTGCCGTCAGCGCAGTAGACAAGCAGGACAAGCCTTTGGTCTTCCCACTGACAGCACAAAACCTCTCCAGTGAGTTCTGGCTGCCCTACTTACCGCCGGAAACACGTGACAAAAAATCACAATCGAATCAGCCGTTCAAGAGCTACGATGACACAGACACACAGACACGTCAAACTTATAATACCCCGTCGTTTTTGAGTTAGGGGTTAAAAACAATCACTACTATTTAATTCACATCCTTAATTTTGAACTATAATATATTCTACAATATACAAAAATTATAAAAACCCCAACCCAAAAAGAACCTATAAAAAGTAAAATAATAACTATTACATTATGACTTATCCTAAGTATTGACCCTTTCATTAATTCATTTGATACCCAACATGGGTATTTCTTGAAAATATTCGATTTTGCATTGCCCCTTTCACTCCTTATATATCTTTCATATGACTGAACCGATTTTAATGAAACATAGCCTAAGAAGATTTTGTAGCGAGATGCCTACTATCGGCCTTAGTCTATCTTATATTTTTTACTTGCAGTATGTAGCATAATGGCAATATTTTGAAAAGTCCATACATATCATCGCATTATGACAATTATCGGGATTTGGTGAAGATTATTCAAAATAGACTAAATTGTCGCATAATGACGACTTTCGTGCTCACCAAACACTCTCCTCTAAACCATGTTTCAAACAAAAGAAACAGAATCGAAATCGGTTCAGCCGTTTGGAAGCTACGATGCCACAGACAGACTGACACACACACACATACACACTTCAAACATAAAACGCCCCTCTTTTTTGTCGGGGGTTAAAAATGAATCGCTGAATGTGTTGCTAAGCGCAAATCTCGAGAACAGCTGAACCGATTTCGCTAATTCTTTTTTTAGAATATTCCTTGAAGTACGAGGATGGTTCTTACGCCGAGAAAAAAAATAAAAAATTGCCTGAATAAGTCTAAAAAATAAATAAAAAATTAAAGAATCGGCGCTGTGGGCGGTACGAAGTTCACAGGGTCAGCTAGTTTAAAATAATTTTACCGACCGTAAATCCTTGTATAGTATATAATATTCATTTAGTGTACATACCTAAACGAAGTAATTGTGTTGTTTCCTTACAATATATTTTGTATATAAAAATGGATAACAATGTAAAATTATATTTAAGAGGTGTGTTCCACGGCCTAGGAGGGACTTTGTTTTATTTTATTATTGGCTGGGGGTTAGCCCTGACTTCTCAGATGACCCCTGAGCAGAAAAATGACCCCTACTTAGGGCTTATCGACAAGTATTCGTTTTATATGATCACGAATTGGAATGTGGTAAGTTTGTTTTATTCATGTACTAACTGACCCGGCGAACTTCGTACCGCCATATTTTCCGCCCGCGTGGTCTAATCTCTAAATTTATCAGTGTTTCTCTTCAATATTATGCATGTATTATACATATAAACCTTCCTCTTGAATCACTCTATCTATTAAAAAAAACCGTTCCAAAATCCGTTGCGTAGTTTTGAAGATTTAAGCATACATAGGGACGGACAGATAGCGACAACGACTTTGTTTGATATTATGTAGTGAAGTGATATGAAAGCGTCGGTAGAGTGTTAAGGAGTAGACCTTTCGATCGAGAGGTCCCGGGTTCGAATCCTGGCCATTACACTACCGACGCGAACGCACTCCTAGCACAAGCAATTTAGCTTAGCTTAATATTTATTAGTAATTTCGGTTGCTAATATTTAAAAAAAAAAATGTTATTTGATCCATGACATATTTATGATTAATGCGGGCGTTATGAATAATGCCCGACCATTATACATAATGTCTAACTAATAGGGCAAAGTTATTATCTTAACTTTAATATTTATCACATTGCACGGTCATTATTACCGGACACGGTATCTTGGACCTAAATCGCAAGACAAACGAGGCTCTGGCGCCCGCGGATTGTTTTGTAATAATCTATGCTTGGTGAATTTGAGCTCGTCCACCGCAGTAGCACCCCGTGCTATCCTCAAAAGACACCCAAGAAACGTGTACTGCGCGTATAGGGCACATTTTAGGTCCAAGATACGTGTCCGGGGTTATATCTGTGGTTTATAAAGCCTTAAGTAAGTAATGGTTAGTACTTTTTTTTTTATCGTGCGTAAAATCCCCACGGCTACCTCCCCCGCCGGGGTCGGAGGAGGAGGTTATGTCGGACTCGAACCGACTAAAACGCACGCCTTCTGTGGGCCGTCGGTTGCCGGAGGTGAGATTGTCATAGCCATATCCCTCGCACCCCGGCCGACCCAGGGCCATATCTCTCGATCTGGCCCTCTTTCGGTGTGGGGACCACGGAGTCCCCAAGTAATGGTTAGTACTTGGTACCTTTTGCACGTGTTTACATACAGCTGACTTTGATGAGCGTTGGTGTTTTATGTCAGCTATGTGTGCTTTGAAACAAGTGCCAATGCTTCGCTTGGTTTGACAAATATATGATTTTTTAAACCCTTAATAACCGTTCCCAGCAGAGTAGAATTTGGGCCACCACATCTCCTCCCATGCGGTGTCGTACAAGGCGACTAAGGGATAGGGCTGTTTAACATCAGACAGATATATACAGCTCAGGCTCAGCCTCAGATACATGGCTTGAGTCAACAATAGTGACCGGAATACGGCAACAGGCTCACCCCCTATTACGTGGGACCTAATACAATGATTGGTGAAATGTGGGTGTTAATTCACCTCTGCCTAACCCTCGGGACTGTATGTATGTATGATTTTTAAACAGCTACGCTGCAGTCGGAAGTGCACGCGAATATCTATAATATAACAAAAATGTACGTTGCTAAGTGCAAAACTTGAGATCTGCTCGACCGATACGGCTTATTCCTTTTCCGCATTTTTACCTGAATATTAAAATGTAGAGTTGCGTTGTGCAATCTATCTTTATATATAATTCTACTGTACGTGTGTATGTCACTGAACTCCTCCTAAACGGCTTTGAATGAATTTTTTGTATGCGTTTGGATGGCACCCTGGATGGTTTGGATTCACAAATCAGTCCGACAGATGGCGCTGCAGAAAATATCATGTAGGACAGCGTCCGGCGGGTCCGCTAGTATAATAAATACCACTCACTGATTAATCACTAAATCTGAGAAACCATAACACCTACAAACTTGAAATTTGGCAGTTAGGTTCCTTATAGGGTGTAGACATCTGCTAAGAACGGATTTTACGAAACTTCACCCCTAAGGGGGTAAAACGCCCTTTACTTTTACTTAACAACGAGCAAACCGCTGAACGAATCTGGCTGAAATTTAGTACAGGGCTAGATTATAATCTAGAATACCACATAGGCTACTTTTAAACCTAGAAACGCTTCCGATAATAAAGTCTAACCAAATTACTTAGTTACTTTTTAAGTTTTTACTAAACGTCCTAAGGAAACTTGTATGAAATAAACAATTGTGACGTCATAATTGTCTAATAATTTACTATTATAGGTTGGGTGGACGATTAAAATTAAATAATAGCGATAAAATAAGAACAGACGTAACTTTTACAACTCTTTTACCATTATTAATTTCATGAGTTCAGTTAAATAATTTATTTTAACTACAAGAAAGTACCCGTTTCTATGCGGGCGGAGCCGCGGGCTATAGTTAGTTCTAATTTTATTATGCCAAGCAGTAAAATTACAACCTGCATATTACAGACATAAGACTTTACAATGTAATGAATACTAATCAATAGGGCTATTCTGTAACTTACGAACTCAATTACGAAATTCACTCAGGCGAGAGAACTCACTTAGACGCCTCCTGGGGCCTAGCGTCATAAAAGGTACCTATATATTACGTAGAACGGGAAAAATATATCATTGCTATCTCAAAGTGAACGCGGTCGATACGCAGGAGGCGCGGGTTCGATCCCCGCTCAGTGCAAATATTTGTATGCATGAATACGGGTATTTGCATTGGTCTGGTCGTACCTCGGAGAGCACGTTAAGTCGTCGGTCCCGGTTGCCATACCAACATCTATGGCAGTCGTTACGGGTAGTTGGAGCCCTAAGAAGTCCAACAACAACGGTCTAGCGGCAATGCTTGAATATCGCCTAATCTCACCATTGGGTTGTGTAAGTCAGGTGGCAGTCGCTTCACGGAAAATATCGAGGTCTAGCTAAATCTGCAGTTAAGACTGGTAAAGCGGACACCAGACACAGAGGTGAAAGCTTCGGATGCGACTGGGAATTAACGCTAGGATGAAGAAGAAAGAATTATCCATCTATTTGACTATCTAATTTTTCCGGCGAGACTCAACGGCGAATATCTAAATTACAGAATAACACTACTGTTCACATCCTCAACTTTAAAACGATAATTACTTTTACCTCATATTACTTGTTTAGTTCAGTAGTCAACGCGAATCATTAAGTGTGTTCTAATCATATATTTGTACAATGATGGATCACACTTTAAAGATAAGTTTTCGTATAGCGTTCCATGGCTTAGAAGGCTGTTTATTTTACTTTATTATAGGCGGGGGGCTAGCCATGTTAAACGATGCTATAGTGATTACAAAGTATTCGTTTTGTATGCTCACGAATTGGAATTTGGTGAGTGTATTTAATCATTTATCATCATTATTTCGTGTTAGTTCCGGTCGCCTCCAAGGCCTTCACTTCGAAGACTGCTTTTCACTCTAATTGTTGCGAATCCCCACAGATACCATCCCTTACTCCCACGCCAGAGTCGGCATGGGTGGTTATGTTGGACACGACCTGACTAAAACGCACACCGTCTGCTGTCTGTGGGTTGTAGGTTGCCGGAGGTGAAATTGAGGCATATCTTTCACACCCCGGCCGATCCAAAGCTATCTCTTTCGAGCTAGCCCTGTTTGGGTGTGTGTACCACGGAGTCCCCATCTAGCCCCCAGGATTTGGCTAGACCTCGATATTTTCCGTGAAGTGACTGCCATCTGACCTCCATAACCCAATGGTGATATTAGATGATATCAGCTAGACCGTTGTTGTTGGACTTTTCAGGGCTCCAACTTACCGTAACGACTGCCATAGATGTTCTTATGGCAATCGGGATCGACGGCTTAACGTGCTCTCTAAGGCACGACCATGATGTAAATACCTACCCATATTCATGTATACAAATATTTGCACTGAGCGGGGATCGAACCCGCGCCTCTTGCGTAGCGGGCTGCGTTCACTACCGCTACGCCACGGAGGCTGTAAACGGTCTTTCTATAATAAAATTATTATTAAATTAACTTTCCGTATACCTATTGTAAAACAAAACCATGGAAATAAAATTGTTTAGAAGGGAAATTGGCACCTGTTATCTATTTTAATGTCACTAAATAAGTACCTTTTTAGTACTTTGTTTATCATATAAAACAATTAGGTACTAATTACTAATTGAAAGGTAATTGTACCTCGCAACTTGTGTCAAAATTAAGTTTAAAACTAAAACCCGACTACTACTAAATCACGCTCTAAATTGTAAAAACAAGACAAGAAAATATCAACAATAGCCGTGGTCGTATGCCACTTACACTAACAAAACAATACATTCTAGGGAAAAGTCAAGCAAGCAACACTCAATAATTTATACATATTTAAAATGTGCTAATTGAGCCCTTGAATTTGATACCAATCACGGTCTATTCATCTCAAATTTATTTTTTAACGCAATACTTTATGACCGCTGGACGATCAAGACGCTTCTAACGATACCTCTATTGTCCAGTTTTAATAAGTAGTTGACGAGCTATGAGGGAACAAATGAACATACATAATATGTACGTACAGTACGATTAAAATCAGTTGAAGATTCGGCCAACTTCGGTAATTGTCGTGAATCCCTCGTCTCTCACATAGAGTTATCAATTTACAGATATGACCTTTAATTATATTACCCGTTGTCTTATTGAATACTAGCTTTTGCCCGCGGCTCCGCTCGTGTGGATGTCGGTCATCGCGACCAAACATAGCCTATGTCCTTTCTCAAGGTCTAATCTACTCCTATACCAAATTTCATCAAAATCGGTTCAGCGGTTTAGTCGTAAAAGCGAGACAGACAGACAGACAGGCAGACAGACAGACAGACAGAGTTACTTTCGCATTTATAATATTAGTAGGGATAGGGATAGGGATAATACAAGCACGACATGAGCAACAAAACCTCCTTTGTATTTTGACGATTATTATGATACATTTATGTTTATGAACGCTAATTTCATTCGTGAAAATATTCGATTCTATCAAATTTTATCAAAATTACCTTACAGTAGTTATGTATCATGGCTTCAACAAATTTAAAGCGTGGTAAAATAATTGTTGCTCAATCTCGTGAAATTGTAAATAAATAATGTATATAACTATTTTAAAAAAGAAGATAATTTATTTAAAAAAGAAGAAAATTAACTTTCTTCTTTTTTGTTGATAAATTATTATCAACGAAAATCGGTAGAAGTCGGTTTCTAAAATTTTTAATTTGGTAATTATTATCAATTATTAATCCGATGTAAGTAATAGTACGATATGACCATACAATAGGCATATTAATTTATTCGTACTACATATTAAACACGTTATTTTTTGTATCGAAACTTTTTTATGAACATAGAAACTTAACCTATGCAATTTAAAAAATAATCTATAACTCACTTGTGAATAATAGCAATGAAAAAGACACAGTTTGATGATAGGTGTCATTACGTACCTAATTGCGGTGAAATAATAGCAATGTTATGAGCAGGTGTGTTGTAAAACTCTTTATTGCTGACAGTACTTTTAACTTACTAACAATCGGGGGCGATTTGGGGTATCTAATGTTCAAGGGGGCGAGTTACAACATTAAAGCAGTCGGGGGCAAGATCCACGGGGCGAGCGGGGCCTAAGCCAAAATATGGCTTATCGATGTATTTTTTTATTTAATATATACAAGTATAGCTTCAATAAATAATGAATTTTGAAATTCATGTCGCTTCCGCATAATTTTCTTAGGTCTACGGTTAGTAATGTCATCTTGGCAGATGCTATACATTGCGTTTATGATATTTCAAATTAAATGCTACATAAAAGAAATCGCGGTAATGTATGTCGTGTCATTTCCGTCTCCGGATTTAGGCGATGATACCCGAAAAAAGCCGAATGTTCAACTGATTTTAATTGTACTGTACATACATAGCCTGTCAAAATCATAACCCTCCTTTGGCTTCGCCGTAGTCGGGTAAAATGCAAGAAGTTGGTAGTGCCTGTCCATAGTATGGGCAGAAATGTTTGGAGTAGGTATACTGTATACAAAGAAAAATCTTACAACAAATTTTATGGTTAGCAACAAAAGTCCAAAGGTAAATTTTTTTTAATACCATTTAGGTCGCAGACAAGCACATAGCCCACCTGATAGAAAGTGGTTACCGTGGACAAGTGCAACACCAGGGGAGTTACACTCGTGCTGCCGACCCTAAGAACAGAGAGTCTGTGCCGTCAGTGCAGAAGATAAGTAGGACAAGCCTTTGGTCTTCCCACTGACAGCACAAAACCTCTCCAGTGAGCTCTGTCTACCCTACTCACCGCCGGTAACACAACACGAGGTTACTATACCCGCGGTATTCTGTAGGGCGGAGGTACTTCCCCAGTCGGACTGCTCGAATGGGACGGATATACCGTCGTGTCCTACCTCCTTTGGAATATATTACATATTTAGTTTGTCAATGGACTCCACTTAAAATTCAATGAAGAAATTAATGCTAATTTTGCTAATTTTAGTTATAAGGACACATGTTGACCTCGCGGTATTTAGGAAGTAATATGACTAGAATAGTTTGACCTTACGAATACTTAAGTATCACCGTTGCTAATTTACTACAATACATACATATACATACATACATACATATATTCACGCCTGTAAATCCCTGAAGTGGTAAGCAGAGGTGTCACTCACATTTGGCTAAACTTGATTTTCGGTCCTATTACCGTATTCTGGGCACTATTGTTGACCCGAGTCATGCATCTGAGGCTGAGTCTGGGCTGCATATAATTATCTGTCTGCCCCTCTAGACAAGTGTCAATTCGTTGCTCGGCGTATGATGGAATAGAATGACAAATGTATAGGATTTGACGTTTTTGACATTCGTTGACGCCTGTCATATACGTCAAATCCCATACATTTGGCATTCTATTCCATCATACGCCGACACCGCATGGGAAGAGATGGGGTGGCCCAAATTCTACCCTGCCGGGAACCACGCGGTTTTAGTTTTTAATGGGTACAATAGTTCTTTTATCTTTATTGTTAATTTTATGTACATTATGTAAATATTCTTGATAAATGAATAAACATCTAACTTTTAGTGAAAAAATATGTTTTTCTTCTTCTTCTGCCTAGCGTTAATTCCCAGTCGCATCCGAAGCTTTCACCTCGGAGTCTGGGGTCCGCTTTACCAGTCTAACTGCGGATTTGACTAAACTTCGATATTTTTCAGGAAGCGACTGCCACCTGACCTCCACAACCCAATAACGATATTGGGCGACATAGTAAAATATGTAATTGTTATAAAGCAACAACTCCAATATGGTGTTTTGGCGCAATCAATTAAAATTTGGCAAGCTTTCGCCGTTTGCTGGTTCGATTCCACTTTCGTTTTTAGTGTGTTATGGAACCATTAATATGATATGGTTTCAAATTCTTTAGTTTTTTAAGATAGCAAATTACCGTGTTCGTTCCCGGTGGAGTACAAGGGCCACCCCATCTCTTCCTGTGGGTGTCGTAGAAGGCGACTAAGGGATAGGGCTGTTCTCCATCCGACAGTAAACATACAGCAATGCAATGATGTTTTTATATTTATAGATACGTCATACAAGAAGATGGCGGCTTTCAAATAAGGCGCAAACACTATGTATAAAAAATTATAAGTACTTAGGGGCTGTCCATATTAATCACGTGATGTTTTTTTAGCAATTTTTTAACCCCCCCTCCCCCATGGTGATACGTGGTGAGGTTTTAGCCAACCCCCCCTCTCCCCCCCAGGCAAAATCACGTGTATTTTTTTATTCATTATTTAATGCTAAAAAACTAAGAATCGTGACAAAAATCGCGAGTTATAAGAAAAAATAAATACACGTGATATCTCAATATACCCCTCCCTCCCCCCTGGTGATGTTTCGTGATTTTTCCGAACCTCCCCCCCCCCCCCCCCCCCCCTTTTGAGCCTCACGTGATTAATGGACAGCCCCTTATTTATGGAAATAAACGAATTTTATTTTTTTATTTTTATTTTTTACTAAAAATACGTCAATGTTAATAATTTATATGAATTTTTTATTAATAATATTTTTATTATTAGGAATTATTATTAAAAACGTTTTTTTTTTTTGGGTGGCGCATTGCCGCGATTCTGGCGCGTGCAGAAAATGATGGGTAACCGAAAGCACAGATTAATAAATAGTTACTACGCCGAAAGTCATCATTTTTTTGTCGCCATTTTAGAGTGCGGACAACATATCTTTAGTTTATAATATATCATTGCAACAGTGCAATTCTATAAGCATGACCTTGATAGGGATTGTCATTGATTGGACTGTATGACTTCACTAGAACATACAGACCATGATAAAGGTGTTCGTTTGACAGAATACATTTGCCCCCTATTACGTTAGACCGAAAATCATACATACATACAAATAATCACGCCTTTATCACTGGAGGGTTAGGCAGAGATGAATTAATACCCACATTTCACTAATAATTATATTATTCAGTCCCACGTAATAGGGGGTGAGCGTATTGCCGTATTCCGGGCACTATTGTTGACTCGTGTCATGCATCTGAGGCTGAGCCCGGGCTGTATATATCTGTCTGATGTTAAACTGCCCTATCCCTTAGTCGCCTTGTACGACACCGCATGGGAGGAGATGGGGTGGCCCAAATTCTACTGTGCCGGGAACCACGCGGCAATCATATATGGCGAAATGTGGGCATATGTGTATTATATCTCTGCCTACCCTTCCGGGGACTTACAGGCGTGAATATGTATAAATGGGCGCAGGTCATGCCCTCTCCTGAATGTTCCCTTTTTCGTTTTTTTTTGTTTTATTTCGAATTCATTGACTGGTGTTGCATACGTGCATAAGCCATGGTAACCACTTTCCATTAGGTGGGCTGTGTGCTTGTCTGCCACCTAAGTGGTATAAAAAAAATAAGGTCCACCTACTATTAGTTGGAGTCAGAAGTCTAAGGTTCAATTTATAATATTATGTATGTACCTATGTGAAAATTATTGGTGAAATGTGGGTGTTAAATTCACCTCTGCTTATCCCTCCGGGGATAAAGGCGTGATTATATTATGTAAATATATATAGGTATGTATGTATACAAATTGATCATGACTACCATTCACTAGACACAAAGATACCTCATTATACAACAATTATGATTATTAAATAATCATAAGTCATAAAAATAATAATCAACAAACTATCTGTAGCAATGAATGTAGTTATTCTTATCTGGCAAAACTAATTATTGAGATAACTGCTTATTAATAAATAAATGCAAGAGGGTATACTGTTGTACTTATGGTCTAAATTATCATGACAATAATTGTACGATACCGTCTTTACTAATTATTACAAAATTATCATTTTAGTCGCCTAACCGTAACGGGAGTCGGGCGTCTATAATTTTAGTTTTAATTAATAATAATAATAAATCTATTATTACTCTAAATTAATTTTATAAAATTAAATAATAGTGTTGAAAAATTCAATTATTATTTTCAATTAATGGTGTTCTATTTTTGAAATTTGAAAATGGAAAATATTTTATTTAAAGATCATAATATTTTTTATAATGTTTTGTGCTTTTTAATTGCGGAAAATGAGAAGTTATTTGATAGGAGTGATACGAAATTTTACTGGAGAACTGTTTATAAAATGTTTGGAGTGGTTCATCACGCTTATGTTGGTTTATTCGCGACTAGTCTAGACTTAAAAAGTAGCCCTCATGTAGATCTAGATAATTTGTACAGATTCAATGGTGGATATCTGACGGGATGGAATTTTGTAAGTAACTTATTGATAGTTTTTTTTATATATTTTTTTTATAAGAATAGCAACCGAAATTTCTAATATTCTCTCTAACCCCTCCAGCTAAGCTAAATTGCTTGTATTAGGAATGGGTTCACGTCGGAAGAAAAGTAAATAAAAAAAAGATCCAGAATCGAACCCAGGACCTTTGGATTGTAAGGCCGACTTCTTTACCACTAAACTAATAAGCCAACGACGATTATTACTGTGTACATTAATTCTTCATTTACAGTGTACACGACAGTTCTCCTATTAAACCAATCAAACCAAATCATGCAAAGCGCCTACACTATGGGGTTCTTCAAGAAGGGCATTAGAAGGTTCTTATGGGGTTGGCAGAGCGAGTGTGACGTCTCTGGTGTTGCATACGTCCATAGGCCACGGTAACCACTTCCCACTTCCCATCAGGTGAGCCGTGTGCTTGTCTGCCACCTAAGTGGTATAAAAGGTCCAAAGTACAAGATTGACTAAAACAACTAATACTAATGAAGATAATTTTGTTTTCTACCTAAGCATTGTAATATCAGTGTTGCCACACTTTCTAACTAGAGCGCGTGTCATTAACCCCTGAGTCCCCTGACATTCCGGTTAATTATCGACTAAATAATATTATTTAGTAGACATTTGTTAGACGCGTGATAACGACATGACCGGACAATAGTCCGGTCATGTGGTTATCACGCGTCTAATAATCTTTATCTATGTCGCAGCAACATAGCTTTATCAGCCGTTCAATTAACCACCTAGCCTTTTTTTTACACTACTTAGGTAACAGACAAGCACACGGTCCTCCTGATGGTAAGAGGTTACCATGGCCTATGGGCGAGTGCAACACCAGGGGAGTCACACTCGTGCTGCCGACCCTGTAAGAACAGAGAGATTCTGTGCCGTCAGCGTAAAAGATAAGTAGGTAAGCCTTTGGTTTTCCCACTGACAGCACAAAATCTCTCCAGTGAGCTCTGGCTACCCTACTCACCGTCGGAAACACAACACCAGGTTATTAAGTCGCGGTCTTCTGTAGCGCGGAGGTACTTCCCCAGTCGGCCTCTTTACTAAACGGCGTCGTTCAATTAACTGCCTAGCTTATATACTAGACAGTGCCGTTTAATTAATGGCTAGAATGATATTCAGTCATTTAATCAAACAACTAGGCAAATAACTTGTTTCTGCATGGTTATAAAAAAAACAGCAGCTCATACCCTTTCTCAATACATCTATCATTAAATTTCTGTCTTATTTCGGCATGATGCCCTATCGCACGAATGGCCTAAGCATAAACCAGTCGGTTTATTAAATGTTGTCCTAAATTTACGGCTGAATATAATTCAGGCCATTAATTCGTGATATATCGCCCAATATCACTTTTGGATTGTGGGGGCCAGATGGCAGTAATTTCACGTAAAATATCCGGATCTCGTAACTTGGACCTTTTGAGGATAGCACGGGGTGCTACTGCGGTGGACGAGCTCAAATTCACCAAGCATAGATTATTACAAAGCAATCCGCGGGCGCCAGAGCCTCGTTTGTCTTGCGATTTAGGCCCAAGATACGTGTTCGGAGGGGTTCGTCCACTCTGATCATATGATCCGTTGCAAGTGGAAACGGATCAGGCATTTTAGTACACTCCGATCGCGATATCAGTTTCGCCTAAAATTAAACGATTAAAAAGTAGAATCCGATCGCGTGATCCGATTCCACCGAGACAACGTATAGACAATGTCCACTCTGATCACATAAACTTCAAAGTGTTGCACAAACTGGTTTTAAAAGAATCAAATTAAACAAATTAGAAAAAATCAACAAAGCTATATTGTCTTAAACATGTTCTCATATTAATTGTGTCATATTAGGATACAGCATTCTAAATCTAATCATATACAGGGTGGAAGATTTTAACCTTACCTGGAGGGCAAGTACTTTAAATACTGGAGATAGCTAATTATACTCAAAGGAAACATTCCTTTATTTTTAAAAAGAAACAAAACTGCATTCATAGTTTTTTGAAAATTCCCTTGCCATGCCCGGTAATCGAACCGACTAAAATCCAAAAAAATAACATCCTGTATTTCTATAGCATCAATCGATAGTGTCAATCATGAGGATCGAAACTCTCTAATAAACATGCTAAATTAAATGAAAGGAAGTCAATAAAATCTTAACTTATAAATTCCATTCCAACAGATACAGTACTTTTGCTCAACGTGCCATCACATACCTTATCAACAATAACGCCAGTACTAAATGACTAAACTTTGATTCCGATTTAGAATGTAACGTTATTGTGTGACTGCATGAGGTAGTCAAGTCTCCCGATATTTTTTTATAAAGAATTCTTATGATATTCTTTAACCCCCCCAAGTAAGCTAAATTGCTTGTACTAGGAGTGGGTTCACGTCTGTAGTGTAATGGTCAGGATTCGAACCCGGGACCTCTCGATCGTAAGTCTGACTCCTTAACCACTAAGCTACCGACGGCGACGCTACTATTATGTCGATTTAGGTCCAAGATACGTGTCTCGAGGTATACTTGGTTGGGCTTGGAAAGCACTTCGTGGTACACCGCATCGCACCCTGGGCAACGGAGATGGCGAGAGAATTGCATTATTGGTTCGTCTTATAATACGTTAATTGAGACTTTTGAATTAACCTGAGACGGCATGCGGTTTTAGTCGGTTTGAGTCGAGAGAGTAAATACCCCTGCTAGCCAGTGAGGGCCAGCCATGAAAAGCAGGGACAAGTAATTTAAATATGGAATTTTATTCTTAATGTGATAGGTGATGCTGATGGATCCTTGAGTTAAGTTCTCTATTTTGTTAAATCGAATTTGAAAATTGAATTTTCAGGGATTTCCTTTCATTTAGTTAACCATGTTTGTTAGACAGATTTGATCCTTATGATTTATACTAATATTGATTGATGTCATAAAAATACAGGATGTTATTTTTTCGAATTTTAGTTGGTTCGATTACCGATCACTTTGAAGTTTGTGTGATCAGAGTGGACATTGTCTATACGTTGTCTCGGTGGAATCGGATCACGCGATCGGATTCTACTTTTTAATCGTTTAATTTTAGGCGAAACTGATATCGCGATCGGAGTGTACTAAAATGCCTGATCCGTTTCCACTTGCAACGGATCATATGATCAGAGTGGACGAACCCGTTCGGAGTTATAAAGCGGACCCCAGACTCCGAGCTTCGGATGCGACTGGGATTAAAGAAGAAGATAAAATATTGAAGGTTTTTTAATTCATTCATTATAATTCCGATAACATTTGTCGCTATGCGATTTCAACGTATGGACGTCGCGTGATAATTTTATCAAACATTATTATTTATAATTAATAATACAATATCCTTATTGTCAGTCGCCAGGCATTTATTATCTGTACTATTATAAAATTGTGAATTAGTTGTGTCTGTACATTGGACATATCTGTCGCTACTAACCAGCTTCTTCAGTCATTCAATTAACTGCCTAGATGTTATTTTTTGTTTTTGTTCATTTATACTGCTCCTCTCCCTTAAGTAGTAGCGTGATGATTTATGACTTATAACCTTCCTTGATAAACGGGCTATTCAATACAAACATAATTTTTCAATTCGAACCAGTAGTTCTTGAGAAAAACGCGTTTAAACAAACAAACTCTTCAGCTTTGCAAAAATGTATATTATGCTTTTGACCATGCCGTCAAGCTGAGTGCCGCCATTGTAACATGGTACGTGTCTATAATGGTGACCCTCTTTTCCAAAACTTTACCTTCAGCTTACCATCTGGCGAGGTAAAGTCAAATTGACGTGTCCTATATATAAAGTATAGATTTTTACGAACTTGGTTTGAATAGACCTAGAGAACTAGAACCATAGTTAAGCGAACATCGAACTTCTCTTATCAAATAATACGGAAGTCTGCAGTTCTCGCATATCACACGCACGTGAGCCCTTTATCAATTAGGAAGTATTTAGGGCATGATTTATCTCTAATTTTAATCCTACAACAAATGAGTACTCTAATGATGCTCATAACACAACTTGTCGACAAACTGACAAAGTGACAGCTATTCGCATGGCAACGTGGAACATGGATGGATTGACTCCAAACAAATATGATGCACAGTCACTTATGATTCAACATAATCTGGACATTTTATTGATATCAGAAGCTCACTGTACAGATGCCACAAATATAAAATTCCAAAATTATGAGTGCTATGTCACACAACATCCCGATGGGACAGGACATGCTGGTACTGCAATAGTTGTCCGGAAATCATTGAACCATCATGTAATGCCTGAGTATAGAACCTGCGAAATCCAAGCCACAACAATTGCAGTCGAAGATAAAAACGGCTGCTTTAATATTTCTTCAGTATACTGTCCACCCAAGCATAAGGTATCTGAGGAAATATTTACGAGATTTTTTGAGACACTCGGGAATCGATACCTAGTGGGCGGAGACTGGAACTGCAAAAATACATATTGGGGATCTCGGTTAACCAACACCAGAGGTAGACAACTGAAACTCAGTCTAGATGCTAATAACCTGGTCACTGCTTCGACATGCGAACCCACACATTTTCCACCAGATATCTCCAAAATACCCGACTTGATTGACTTTTTTGTCATCAAAGGATTCTCTTCGCATTATGTCAAGTGTGAACCTTGTTATGATACGTCTTCAGCTCACTCGCCAGTCTTGCTCACTCTAAGTTCAAAAATAATAGAACACGAAAGTCCAGCAAGACTGTATAATAAAAAAACAGATTGGCTCTCATTCAGGGAATATGTTGAGGAGAACATCAAGTTAAAGATTGCTCTTAAGACACCTGAGGATATTGACACTGCCACTAAATACCTGACCAACCTTATTCAAGATGCTTGCTGGCGCAGTACGCCTTTATTAGATCCCAAAGAGCGGATACACAACTACCCTCTTGAAATAAGAAAAGCTGTCTTGGAGAGACGCAGATTACGCCGTATCTGGCAATTCAGCAGACTAGCATCTGATAAAGCGAAATTCTACAGGCAAGCGTCACTTTTGAAGGAAATGCTGAGCACCTGGCACAATAGGACTCTTGAGGCTCAAATGGAGTCCCTGACACCGACTGCGGCCACTGACTACTCTCTGTGGAAATTTACTAAGGCATACGACAGACCACAAATGGCAAAATCACCGCTACAATATGATGGTGGCTGGGCCCGCTCGCCCCAGGAAAAGGCGGATATATTCGCAGAACATTTGTCAAATGTGTTCATCCCGAATAGTATAAGTGACACAGATGCAGAAACAGAAATTAAATCAATCCTTGCTCAGCCCTTGCAGATGTCGCTTCCACCGGCTGCGGTTACGGTGCGAGAAGTTTGGAGATCTATCCATGACCTTAAAGATAGAAAAGCACCAGGATACGACCTCATTACCAAGGAAATCCTGAGAGAACTTCCAAGAAAAGCAGTTGTTTTCCTGACAATGCTGTATAATGGAATATTTAGAGTCCAATACTTCCCAGATTTGTGGAAGGTATCCCAAATCCTGATGATACATAAGGCAGGAAAACCAACGAGCCAAACTACCTCATACAGACCTATCAGTCTCTTGCCCATACTGTCGAAGGTCTGGGAAAAACTTATCTTGAGACGCATTATACCAATACTGGAGAGTAACCATATCATCCCTCACCACCAATTCGGCTTCAGGCAGCAACACTCTACCATAGAACAAGTGCATAGAGTAGCTGAGAAGATAAGAAAATCTCTGGAGGAAAAAGAATACTGCTCGTCTGCATTCTTGGACATCCAACAGGCTTTTGACAGGGTCTGGCATGAAGGTATCCTTTGTAAGATAAAAACCTCACTTCCCCACAGTTACTACATCTTACTGAAGTCCTACCTCACGGAGAGAATTTTCCAGGTTAAGGAATCCGACAAGACCTCTAAATTCTACCAAATTAAAGCAGGCGTACCTCAAGGCTCGGTACTGGGACCAACTCTGTACACCTTGTATACTTCTGATCTCCCACAGGTGGACGGAGTCATGATTGCTACATATGCCGACGATACGGCGATAATGGCAAGTGACACGTACCCAGATGTAGCCACAGAACAACTCCAACAGGGACTCGACGCCATTGAAAAGTGGCTAAAAAAATGGAAGATTAAGGCGAGTACAACAAAGTCGGTGCAGGTTACCTTCACACTACGAAGAGGAAATTGTCCTCCTGTGCGCCTTCAAAATGAAATCCTACCGCACCAAGACAGTGTAAGATATCTGGGCCTCCACCTGGACCGGCGCTTGACGTGGAACCATCACATAAAGTGTAAAAGAGAGGAGCTTAACATAAGACAGAGAAATCTGTATTGGATGCTTGGACGAAATAGTAAATTATCAATTGATAATAAGCTACTAATTTACAATTCCATATTAAAACCCACCTGGATGTATGGCATACAGCTGTGGGGCAGTGCAAGTGCCTCCAACATCACAATACTGCAAAGAGTACAGAACGCTATATTAAGAACAATAGCACACGTCCCATGGTTTGTAACCAATTCTGAAATCCACGCCAATTTGAAAATGAATACTGTGAGAGAAGAAATTCAGGCCTCCAGACTAAAATATCAGAGAAGGCTGGAAAACCATCCGAATGAACTAGCGGCGACTCTTGTTACGCGTAACTACAATAAGCGTCTTAAAAGAAAAGACATTATCTAGTCAGAGAAATCTAACTAGATTGTAACGAGTAGCTGTCCTCTTTGGAGGATGCACTCGACCCGACAATCTCATACAACCAATCTGCTTATAGTTGTTTACTGATTGCAGATAAAAAACAGAAAAAAAAAAAAAAAAAAAAAAAAAAAAAAAAAAAATATTATAAATAAATAATTCATTCTAACTGTTTCGGGACCACTGTTTCGGGACTTTGCATTTGTTCCTCTGACTAGCAAAGGGTACAGGGTACAGTGGAGAGTGTAGGTAAGGGGCAAGCTGGTTCTCCGAGCCCAGACCTTGGGATGACAGAAAAATTAACATATCCTACTAATATTATAATTAAATGTGAAAGTTTGTTAAGATGTGTTTGTGATTCAATCACGCTATAATGGCTGAACGGTTTTAGCTGAAATTTGGCACAGGGATAGGTTTTGATGCCCCTGGTGTTGCATACGTCCTTATGCCACGGTAACCACTATCCATCAGGTGGGCCGTGTGTTTGCCTGCTACCCAAGTGGTATAAAAAAGACTACTTTTTATCCCATTTGGCTCGTGCCCATAGCTAGTTAGCCGAAAAAAGGTTTTGTGTACCGAGTTCTTTCTTCGTTTAAACATATCAATGTAATACATAGAGACTATTACTAAATACATGATTAATATGGGTCGCAGAGGCCAGACTCGGTCTACAATTGATAACAGGAGTGCAAAGATTATCTAGAATAATTACCTCACATCTAGTAGACATATATATGGGTGAATATCCCGACACCATTTTTGGAGTGTCCAGGGTGAGAATCGTAGTGTAACGTTGATATTTCGTTACAATTTTTTTTTGGCGTATACTTCAGCAAAACACACGTTTGTTTATATGCTTATATTTCAGTTTATGTTCTTATTTATATTTAAAAAATATATATATATGCTCGATTTAAGCGCTTGGTGGCCTGTCCCGAGCCTACCTCAGGTTAAACTTACGGTCGTCAAGAGTAGGTTTTAAAGTTCGAAGGAATAAAAGTTATTACATTAAAAACTTAAAAAGTTGGAGCATCCTAATGTGTAGAATATTTGTGAATTGATCCATTAGAACATAAAAAAAATTAGGCTTACATTTTGTCCCAGCAAAAAGGCAAGTTTTGGTGGTCGAATTTCAAAATGTCCTACATCGTTCCCGAATACCGCGAGACGTATCGTTTTGTTTGTACCTGGTACCTTTAGTCCCGCTCTAGTGCTTACGCAGTCTGCTGGTTTGACAGTGTGCAGCATTTCCCGCCAAAATTTAAGTAAACACGTTGGGTGGCGTTTTGTCCAACTATTTTTAAGTAATGGTGGATCGAATTTCTTGCTTCCTTTTTGCTTTATTTACTGGAATAATGGATCATTAAAGAGGTATATTTTCTGTTGTTTGCCTATATTGTTATTGTAAGATTTAACTAATTCATTCAACTCCAGTAGACCTTTTTGTCTAAATTTTCAGTGTTGGTGGCTTAGTCTTGGTGGCTTTGGTGGCGAATAAAGTTAAATATTCCTTTTTTTCTATACAATTTTATTAATTTAGACTACATTTTTGTATTATTTGTGTTCAGCTAAGTTCTAAACATTAATTGATGTTATATAGTAAACAAAAATAATTGAAAATTAAAATTACGCCGGGTCGTTGACCTCAGCTGTGCGTAAAGGTCAGCGTAAAGGTCATGCAAAAAAATCTTAAATATGAGACTTACTATAGTGGTTATCGTAAAATTATAACTGTTTAGTATATTTACAGTAAATATTTCCATATTAACTTGTTTTATTTTGGACATATTTACCATTTCATATGATTTTCAGCTTCGGTGGACCAAAATTCAATTTTGGTGGCTGGAACAACTTCAATTAGTTATATCTCTGTAACTACTGTTGTGATTGTTGGCAAATTTACAAAATATGTTATAGTTTGTTGTGCTAATGAAGATGTTAATTAGTAATTTCTGATAAAACCTAAAAAAAAATGCGCCACCGAAACTAAAAAATTTTTCTCAAGGTCTATTCTACCTCTATACCAAATTTCATCCAAATCGGTTTAGTGGTTTAGGCGTGAAAGCGTAACAGACAGACAGACAGACAGACAGACAGACAGACAGACAGAGTTACTTTCACATTTATAATATTAGTATGGATATACCCTACGGTGTGTAATCTCCACTTAAGTTTAAATACAACTTGTAACAACTGCTATAGAAGATGTACTTGGGAGATGTGATGAGGTTCTTCAAGAAGAGCATTAGAAGGTTTTTTCAGGGTCGGCAGCGCGAGTGTAACGCCCCTGGTGTTGCACACGTCCCTAAACCACAGTAACCACTTTCCATCAGATGGGCCGTGTGATAATCTACCACCTAAGTGCCATAAACTATGGTAACCACTTACCATCTGATGGGCTGTGTCCTTATACTTAAGTGCTCTGAAAAACATGTGCGTATGACAACCGGGACTGATGACAAAACGTGTTCTCCGAGGCACAGAAGGATCCTAAACAATGCACGTATACGAGCGGGAATTGAAACTGCGCCCACTGCATAACAGTCAAATTCCTTCTTTACCATTTTTTAGGAGTTACGATATGTATAATCTTTATTAACATAAATAATTTACTAAAATAACTACAATACCTATATACAAAGCTGCAGGATCAAGCGTCGAAGAATTCCTCCCTATCGATGTCAATTGGGAGGGTGGCCAGAAGGCTGGCGGTATTGCCACGTTTAATGGCAAAACTCTTTCTTTACCATTCTTTCTAAATCTTATATTTTCTTCTTCCACAGTTATTCCAGACCTGTTTCCTCACCATGTCTCTCACATACGACATTCTGGAGTGGATGGACCGTCACGAATCCAAGTTTGGCATGCTCCTCAAGTATTACAGGGACATATTCTTCAGCGGGGTGGTGGTTCCTATAACCATGGTGAGTGTTTTGTTTAATTACAGAAAGAGAGAGAAGCGACTCCTTCTTTTGCCGCACCATTAAGACCTGGAATTCCTTACCAGTACACGTGTTTCCCTTCCTACAGTCCCGGGGCCTTTAAGCGAGGCGTGAAAAAGCATCTGATAAGACCGTTAAGCTGAGTGCCACCATTGTAACATGTTATATGTCTATGATGGTGACCCTCTTTTCCGAGACTTTGCCTTTAGCTTAACATCAAAATCAAATTGACGAGTCCTATATGAAAAATATGTACGAATCTATTGGTACCCAAAAATATCATGTGGCCATTCGTCCCCTCAAACGTTTGAGGATCCC
This sequence comes from Eilema depressum, assembly GCA_914767945.1. Taxonomy (NCBI): domain Eukaryota; kingdom Metazoa; phylum Arthropoda; class Insecta; order Lepidoptera; family Erebidae; genus Eilema; species Eilema depressum. Next base: position 1,165,600 of record OU612040.1, read on the forward strand.
TCTCGTTCCCTGGTCTGTTTTCGGATCTGGGAGCACGGTAGTCCCCACCAAAATGAGATAGCTGATAACGCAGCGTACTGCTGATGCTCCAGAAGGAATCTCATCTGCTAGTCGGTGCACCTGCTATGGATGACCCTTTGACGCAGGCTTTTCTTTCGGGATTGAGAGGTCAGCGGCTGTCACTGCCGGAAATATCGACAAAGCCTGCGTTGGAGTCACGTCCGTCAAATAGCGGCTTTATCGGCTTACAGATGAAGTTGACTTTGGCCTTCTTTGGTACATAACCAGGTCGCTTTCGAACTGATTAAAACTCCACGCCTTCTCAGGTCTTTAATTACAGGGGTATAAGGCATTTCCTCCGCACTCGGCTGACCTTGGGCCATCTACTGTTTAGAGATGGTACTATCCTATCCCGGCAAGAAGGGGGGGGGGGGTTGCACTGTAATGCTTGACTACTTCTGATAATGTGACCGGTGGCTGTGCTTGTCACCCCAGGCAAGCCCACCTGCTCTCCACTGTATTTTCTGTTAGGGAGGCTTCAGTGGGGCGCATGAAGAGTATACGAGCAGCCCTTTACAGGGTCGCTCCCACTTCGAACGAAGGTTAACTTTTTCTTGAAGATCTTGGTAGCCCCAAAAACATCTAGAATGTTCTAGAATATTAATTATTCTTCAACTTTTTCTTCTCTTTTTACAGTTTATATCCATTATGTTCTGGACTGTCTTCTGGATCGACCGTGAGCTTGTTTTCCCCCGGGTCTACGACCAACTGGTGCCCTGGTGGTTCAACCATTGCGTCCACACTAACATCTTGATCGTCATTGGCTTAGAGACCCTGCTGCAGGCCAGGAGGCACCCAGCTAACCTGAAGATAGAACTATGGCTGGTGGGGATTGTTGGTGTCGCCTATGCTATAGTGTAAGTATATTTTTCAATATCATCATCACCTAATTTTATGCGATAGTCTAAAAACTTGGAAAGGGATTTATTCTTTTTCTTTCTAGCGTTAATCCCAGTCGCATCCGAAGCTTTCACCTCGAAGTCCAGGTTCCGCTTTGTCCAGTCTAACTGCGGGTTTGGCTGAACTTCTATATTTTTCATGAAGCGACTGCCACCTGACATCCATAACCCATTGGCGCTATCGAAGCATTGCAATTAAACCAGTTGTTGAACTTTTTAGGGCTCCAACTACTCGTAATGATTGCCATAGATGTTTGTATGGCAACCGGGTCCGACGGCTTAATGTGCTTTCCGAGGCACGACCAGACCTTAGTCGGTAGCTTAGTGGTATAAGGAGTCAACCTTACGATCGGGAGATCCCGGGTTCGAATCCTGGCCATTACACTACCAACGTGAACCCACTCCTAGCACAAGTCATTGAGCTTAGTTGGAGGGGTTACAGGGAATATTAGTAATTTCGGTTATTAATATTCTTGCATACAAATATTTGCTGAGAGCGGGAATCGAACACGCGCCTCCTGCGTAACAGTCGAGTTCACTACCGCCACGCCACAGAGGCTATCAATCATCAGTAAATATTTATTTCTTTTTCAGATACTACTCGATCTACTTCTTCACTAACCGCTGGCTGTACGGCATCTTCGGCATCATGAACTGGTGGCAGGTCTGCCTTTACCAGATCATGATATGGATGTCCACCTACGTCTTCTACGGTATTCAGTTCCCCATCAATAGAATGTTTCATAGGGAACAGGCATCGCAAGTTACAGAACAGAAGACCGAAAACCAAAATAAGGGCAAGAAAAATAAGGATACTACGCTTGTATCGGATTCTTGGAGCCTGAAGTTCAGGTCTAAAGGCAATTATGAAGACGTTTGTTTGTGATATTTAATGAAATACTTTTGATGAGTGAAAAAAGACTAAAGCCTCATTTGAATGGGAAGAGTTTTTGGCATGTATCGGTCCGAAAAATCGTACGCGACTAGCCCTAGCAATAATTGCCTTAGCATTATCGTATCAAAGTCTCGCTTGCGATTATCTTCTTCCTCTTAGCGTTAATTCCCAGTCGCATCCGAAGCTTCAGGTCGGAGTCTGGGGTCCGCTTAACCAGTCTTAACTACGGATTTGGCTAGACCTCGATATTTTCCGTGAAGCGATTGTCATCTGACCTCCACAACCCAATGTTAACATTAGGCGATATCGAAGCTTTGCAGTTAGACCGTTGTTTTTGAATTTTTTAGGCCAACTACCTGTAACGACTGCCATAGATGTTCTTATGGCAACCGGGACCGATGGCTTAACGTGCTCTCCGAGGCACGACCAGACCAATGCAAATACTCATATTTCATTCACACAAATATTTGCACTGAGCGGGGATCGAACCCGCGCCTCCTGCGTAGCGGCCGCGTTCACTACCGCTACGCCACGGAGGCTGTCTCGCTTGCGATTATATCATACGAGATTAGCAAGTGACATATCGCCAATATTATTTGAAGAAAAAATTAAATTTTGAAGTATTTATTATGAGAACTATTCAAATCGAGTCGCCCCAAAGACGGTAGTATAGAGGAATTTGGATCGGCTTCGTATGGGCTTCGGTGGCTTAGCGGTCAGAGCATTCCCCCTGTAAGGGAAAGATCGCGGGTTAGAGTCCTGCTTGAAGTCGATTCTTTTTCCTTTTTAAATTGACGCCAATATTTTTCTTGAAAATTCTTTGCTAGGCAATTCTCGCCAGCGTGGATGAGCGAGCGGCAATTGTTTCTGCGAATGTATAAACGAAGCAATTTTTTTCTGTCCTTTTGACTATCGTAACTTGGAGGCGAGAAATTCTCCCCGTCTTAATGACGCCTAAAATAAAACAGGACTATCATGAGACATCTGCAACTGCTGAAATCCTGGCATTCTTTACCAGCACACATGTTTCCCTCTTCCTGCAATCCCGGGTCCTTTAAGCGGGGCGTGAAAAAGCATCTGATGAGGCCGTCAAGCTGAGTGCCACCATTGTTACATTTGATTGTTGGTGTTTGTAATGGTGACCCTCTTTTCTGAGACTTTGCCTTAAGCTTACCATTAGAAATGAAGATATATTGACGTGTTCTATATAAAAAAAAAATTGCAGAAGCGTTGGGCATTCGCTTTTACGGAATATATTCATTCCAAAAGCGAATCCAAAAACGGTAGGTCACATTTTGGTTGGGGTTAAACCCTTTATCGTGCACAAATTTCCCCACGGATACCCCCTCCCCCCTCTCCCTCCGGCTGTAGCTACTAAAGTAGGTTATGTCGGACTCGAACCGACTAAAACGCACGCCGTCTTTGGGTCGTAGGTTGCCGGAGGTGAGATTGTTGTAGACATATATCTCTCCCACCCCTGTCAACCCAGGGCCATCTCTCGCGAGCTGGCCCTCTTCGGGTATGGTTTCGTGGTACCTACAGAACTCTTTCGTTCGTGTGTCACGAGTCTGAAGTTTCTGATGTGTCATGGTAGTCCATTAGTTTCTAGATTATGAAGAAATCTGGAGGTGTTCTCTAGATGTTGATATTTTGCCATGGGCTGTTTCACTGTTGGATGGAGAACAGTTCCATCCCTTAGTCGCCTTCTATGACACCCATGGTAAGGGATAGGGTGACCCGTTTCTACTCCACCAGGAACCAACACGGATGTTTCAGGAATACGGGTTAAAAATCTTATTCAAACTAGTGCTGTGTTGTATAAAAAAATTGTAAAAATACCAAAAGTATGTAAATATTTTATGATGAATGTTTAATATAAATACATAATGGAGAATATGGTTCCTAATACTTCATTGAAATTAAAATATTTGAATTTTTTAACGGATTTTAAGATCGGATTTTTTATTTTATTAATAACACTACCCCTACTATGGTAAAGGTTGCTTTTTGAAGCTTATATAAATGTCTATAAAACCGATGCAAACCTAGATATTAGATTTGTATTATACTGATAAGACAAGAGACAAAAGACGATATCACGCATGCATAAGGTATACAATAGGCATGCATAAGTCTTATGCTTATGCTTACTTTTTGCCTCTTGCCTTTTCGGTTTAATTCATACCTTACTCGTCTTCTCGACGCCGACGTGCCAAAAACCGAAACTATATTATACTGTGATCCTACGGATGGTGTTATAGGGTACCTTGGAAAATGCTGTAATTTTTAACAATCATAGGAAATAATATTATTATTAAATAAAAATAAGATGAATAAATATAGATATTTTAATAGTCAGGTATTGTTTTATTTATAAATAACTGACAACCACGCGGGTGGAGCCGTTGGCATAGGCTAGTTTAAAATAAAGACAAAAAATATTTTACACAATTTTTTTATTATAGGAAAGGCTTCTTACATCTAGTGTGTACAATAAAAATATATTGTTCGTATTTATAAAAATGTACAATAATATTTTCTATGCTTGTACAATCGAGAAAAGAATATCGACAGTCTAATTTTAATATCTAAATATTTTGGAAGGAAATCTGTTAATTCGTGTTAAATGGGAATTTAAAAACTATGTTGGAATAGGTTCTATCAAATTCAATCTAATTTCACTTAAAAGCTTATGCTAAGCGTCCATTTTTCGGCATTGGACGCATCGGACGCATCGTATCAAACGGATGAAATTTTCGGCATAATGACATCATCGGCATAAAAAGTCACTTCTCGGAGCAACGGCAGCGTTGGTATTGCGGATGAGCAGATTCAAGCGATTCGTACGATGCGGATTGGTGGACGCACTTGTCTGACTTTCTATATAAAGAATACTTTTATCCGTTTGGTGCAATGCGTCCGATGCGTCCGATGCGTCCGATGCTGAAAGGTTGACGCTGAGCTTTATGGTATGATTTCGTAGCTGACCGTAGACCGCAGCAGTGTGATAGTATAGTTTATTGTTTTAATTCATTGCAGCTTCTCAATGTTACCGTTTACCCGTATCGAAGTTATGTATGTATGTAAGAATATGTATGTATCTGAAAATTTAATTCTATTAGCTATAATAATGCTCATGGGTTTTTTTCGGTCCGGCTCTTTCATAATCCATTATTATTTTGGTCACACACCAATGACCAAATGCATTTGATTTTATTTCTTTTTAAAGGGAACTATGAACTATTCCAGTATAAAAATGTACAGAAATGTACAGTATTCGGAATATTATCGATGACTTTATGAAATTGTTCTGACTATAATATTATCCAGTTTTTTCACTTCCATCTTTTTCATGATATTTTTTTCTCGATCATAAATATGCATTTAATTTTTCTTAAAAATACAGGTAACTAAGAGTATTTTATATTTAATACATAGTTTTTTTTCATTAAATTAGAATTGGCAGTGGTTTCTCAAATTATTGTTTGTCGAAAATAAACATTTATTATTTTATTTTTTACATTTTATAATTTAAGACAATGACTTATCAATTTAAATGTACTTTTTTGATACGAAAACTTGTAAGATATCGTTTTGTGTTTTTTTTTTCGTACAAATCCGATTGCTCGATGCTTTTTTTGAGTATTCTGTCCGTTTTATCCCAAATTTTTAAGTACATAAATTAAGCTTCGGTATATAATTATTGCTTCTTTTCTTTGGTACTGTCTATTCTGTACCTACTAAAACAAAATTAATGTTTTGCCTATGTTTTATCAATATCAATTTTGCTAAAAAATTCGCGAATCTAATCCTTTTATCAATAGTCAAAATAGACTTAGAGATAATAAAAATAGACTTACTATTATATTATGTTTTTGCCCAAGATGTCATCTAACTATCTATAATTCATTTACTATTAGACGTTGATATGATGGCTTGTTCCCTTGTACACCAAATCTATTGACAAAATGTCTGTTTACATACATTCTTTTCCAGGCGCTCCAAGACTATGCAATATTTACAAATTTCATTCCCTTCAGCTTCACAAAACATTCAATATTTTAGGAATAAAATCCTATATTCATTAAAAATATTCAAATAATCTGCTTTATGTTACTGCTTCATCAAAATTTGGTAACGATTCTATTAAACATCGGCATTATCGGAAAATATCTTTACAAGTTTTCATATGACTTATAAAAAAAATTAATAAAAATCTACCGAAGGCCTATAGTATAGCTGTCTTGGGTACCTCTGAATGTTGTCGTCTTGATACACCAATCTCTGAGGATGTAAGAAATAAGATGAAGGTGTTCTTATACTAACACCTGAAACTTGAGGCCTCTTTCTAAGATTTGAAATATCTGAAGCCCCAAATTGCGAATCTGACTGTAGATTATTATTTCTGAACCTTGTGAAGGAGTAATCTCTACCTGAAGGTACAGCGAAACCTGTAGGAACTCTGCTGACAGGTACATTAGGATTTAAAGCTTCATTGAATCTAACATCATAATCATTCTCAATGCTATCCGCTAAGTTTTGTTTGATAGAAATATTCTCTGGGATTATTGGTTTTCCTGTTGCCGTATACGGCTTAGATATTTCTGGTTTTGGTTTTATTTTATATTTAAGTTCTGGTCTATACGGTGCTTCAGTTGCTGGGGGTCTTGCTGTTGCTAAATAAGGTTTGATATAATCTCCAGGGGATAGCGTAGATTGTAATTTTTCTCGAATAGCCTCATATTGATCGTTGTAAACTCTATAAACTTTTGTAGCAAGATGTTTTGCTTTTGCGTCTATCGTAATTGGTGGTTCTGTTGGAGCTTCAGTTGTAGTTGTTGTATATTTAGTTGCAATAGGTCTAAATGTTATTATTTTGGCTGTTGTTGGTGGTGGAGTAGCTGGAATAGTTGATGTTTCTTTCTGTTTATCGTATTCAATATCTTCTTCATCATAATATTCATCTTCGTATTCTTCTTTTAGGTCTGTGGTTAGTCTTTGATATGGGACTGTAGTTGTTGGTTGTTGTGTGGTTGTCAAGGCAGTAGTAGGTCTAGGTTTAGGCGTAGTAGTTGTAGTAGTTGTCGTAGTAGTGGTCGTAGTAGTAGTGCTAGTAGTTGTAGGTTTAGAGGTAGTAGTGGTAGTAGGTCTGGGGGTGGTATTTAAAGGCAATGTCACATCCCTCCCAGCGACTGCTTGTAAGCCGCGTGGGAGATAAGGACTTCCACCCCTAGAGGGTAAAAAAGGACGCTTGACTACTTTAACTGCAGGTCTATGGTCCTTAATTTTAATTGGTATATCCTCTTCTACTGGTATCTCTGGTTCTAAATCCTTTTTAGGCTCTTCATAGTCTTCATAATATTCATATTCTGGAGGCCTTTTACTTCTTTCTTGTTTTGCTCTATCACTGTAAGTATATTTTTGTGATTTTGGAGCTGGTTCATCATAAAACTCTTCGTCATAGTCAATTGGCCTTTTCGTTTTCCTTTTGTTCGAATAATGAGGTCTACTAGGCTTAAACTTTTCCTTTTCAATTGGTTCTAGTTTTGGTCTTTGCTGTACTGTACTAGTTTTTCCCGAGGATGAAGGTTTATTAGTATCTTCTTCTTCATAATCGTAGTATTCATCATCATTAGCTTTTGGGGGTGCTTTTGTTGTGGTGACAGTCACGTATTCATATTTCCCTTTTTCACTTAATGGAACTGGTCTTTTGATTTTTGGAGGCATTCGAGGTTGACTGAAAAGTCCATGACCAGCAGGTTTTACCAAACCAGTTGGCTGTTCGGGTGCCGTTGGTATTTCTTGCTTCTCTTCCTGTTCTTCAACGTATGTCTTTTCTTTATAAGGTCTTTCGTCCCTATTTCTATATGGTCTTTCGTCTCTATGTCTTCTGCCTTCAGAGAATCTATCTTCTCTTGGTCTAGAAGGTCTTCCTTTATCTCTGCTAGGTTCATCTCTAGGTTTAATTTCATCACGTGGTCTAATTTCGTCTTGAAACTGTTCCTCATCCCTGGAGGGTTCTTTAGATCTAACTTCGTCTCTGGACCTGACTACATTTCTAGGCCGAGTTTCATCTCGAGATTTAACCTCATCCCTTGGTCGAATTTCATCTCTAGGGCGAATCTCATCTCTTGATCGAATTTCATCTCTGGGACGAATTTCATCCCGGGGTCTAATTTCGTCCCGGGGCCTAATTTCATCCCGGGGTCTGATTTCATCTCGGGGTCTTATTTCATCTCGGGGTCTAGTTTCATCTCTCGATCTGACCTCATCACGGGGCCTGCTTTCTTCCCGCGGTCTGTATTCATCTCTAGGTCTCTTTGGTCTTTCTTTTTGTTCCCTCTGTCCGCCTCTAGGCCTCTCTTCTTCGTACCTGTCTTCTTCTTCATCCCGTGGTCGAGCCCTCCTCCTGTATCCTGGCCTACGATCAGCATCATCTTCCTCATAAGGTCTTCTTTCTGGATATTGTGTTCTTTTGCCAGGTCTTCTGCCAGCTGGTCTGCGTTCTTCATAATCTTCTGCCGGTTCCTCGTCTCTAGGTCTTTGACGTCGTTCATACCTGAAAAATTAGATACGTTTTTTTTTTTTTTTTTTTTTTTTTTTTTATACCACTAAGTTGGTACGTAATTTAGGACGAGTAATGATGGTTTCTATCTTTGCCTGATATTGAATATTACAGTGTTAATACGTAACAGGGGGCAAGCCTATTACCGTCAAGCGGACACTTTGTCGTAGGTTGGCTGTATGTTTTGCTGCCATTAGTCACCTTCTACGACACTCACGGGAAGGGATGGGGTGGGATGCATAAATATGGATATTTGCATTGGTCAGTGGTCTGGTCGTGCTTCGAAGAGCACGTTAAGCCATCGGTCCCGGTTGCCATTACGAACATCTATGGCAGTCGTTACGGGTAGTTGGAGCCCTAAAAAGTTCAGCAACAACGGTCTAACTGCGATACTTCGATATCGCCTAATGTTTTGGGTTGTGGAGGTCAGATGGCAGTCGCTTCACGGAAAATATCGAAGTCCAGCCAAATCCGCAGCTAAGACTGGTAAAGTGGACCTCATACTCCAAGGTGAAAGCTTCGGATGGGAAGTAACGTTAGGAGGAAAAAATATTATATTCATGCAAAAATATTACATTGAGCCGGAATAAACGACGCTTACCTGTCATCTTCGTAGTCATCAACTGGTCGATTCTTCTTCCCTGGTCTACCGGCAGGGCGCGGGCGTGGTCTCCTTCTGAAACAGTAGTAATAAAACAGCAGATGAGAATGGTCAACTTGATAGTGTGTTGTAGCGACAACACAAAAAAAGATCAACGCCATCTAGTGACAACAATGAGAAATATTTCTCGATCAGTAATCCTGAATCGCGATATAGAAGTTTGCGCGTTGAGTATCAAAACAAACTGTATGTATTCCAATAAAAACTGTAGGGTTATATGAAACTGTCTGAAGTTTACGCGAGTATCACTCAGTAAAATAAAACTACCTTTAAAGGAATTCTATCGCGATATATTTGTTAATATATATATTTACTTTTAGTCTGATGTTTCGGCTTTACAGCCATGGTCGCGGGTGGACTAAAGATGGTAGCTGTGTTTTGCTGTAATTTGATGATGATTAACCTAACCTAACCTGTTCTAGGAATCTTATAATCAGTTTATCTCTGAAAGGGTAAGCAGAGGTTCATTAATAACCACATTTCGATAGTTACACTAGTCAGGTCAGTCTCAGGATGTGGGTCTTTTCTTTATTTATTGAGACTGAGACCCTTAAGTGCCTCTTAAAGCACGTTAAGCTAGCAGTTGAGGTTCAGTTCAAGATCTTGGTGGAGACATCCTTTTTTGAGGGGATATCTCCACGGATGCCTCCCGCTGCCCAGCAGCGTAGCGGTTATGTCGGACTCGAACTGACTAAAACCACGCACCGTCTCGGGATTCAAGCTGGGGTTTCCGCCGGGACTACTCGACAACATTCGAAACCTAGTGTGTAAGGTGGCCCATTAAAGAATTTTCCTGATGTCCCGGCTGACCCTGGGCCATCTCTGGCTTTGAGATGACCCTCTTTTTTATCGTGCCAAAAATCCTTACGGAGACCCCTCCGCCGGAGCCGGTGGAGGAGGCTATGTCGGACTTGAACCGACTAAAACGCACGCCATCAGTGGGCCGTCGGTTGCCGAAGGTGAGATTGTCATATATCCCTCGCACCCCGGCTGACCCAGGGCCATATCTCTCGAGAGATGACCCCCTCGAGTGTGGGTACAACAGTGTCCCCATCTTGGCCCGGAAAGGGAGCCGCCTTCCTTTATGAAATATCTAATTTATGATAATGGAAACTCACCTGTCCTCATAGTCATAATCATCCCTGGCGTAGTAATAATCATCATCATCATAGTCGTAGCGGTAGGCCGGTCGCCTGCGAGGCGGCCTGGGGGGGCGAGGAGTTGTGGTTGTAGTCGTGGTGGTGGTGGTCGGCGGTGGTGGGGGCGAGGCTGCAGTGGTAGCTTTGTAGAGGGCTTCATTTCTGGAAGGAAAATTATTTTTTGTTAAATTTTTTTTTTCGTATTTTCATTCAATCCTCTGCAGTCCAACTTTTTTTTTATACCACTTAGGTGGCAGACAAGCACACGGCCCACCTGATGGAAAGTGTTTACCATGGCCTATGGACGTATGCAAAACCAGGGGCGTCACACTCGCGCTACCGACCTTGAAGAAACCTTCTAATGCCCTTCTTGAAGAACCCCATATTGTATGACGGCCCATAGGTAATCTTTATGTTCTTACAGGGTCGGTAGCACGATTGTAATCCTGGTAACTTGTAACTGAATAAATTATAGCTCTTAACGTCAGGTGTAGCACTCGTCCATTGGCCACGATAACCACTTTCTTTGTCACTGCTAGTGTGACAGGCGTCTCCACCCGTCTCTCGCCTTTTGACCCAATCAGCGGCAATGCAATTGGTGACACTAATCTCGTGTAAAATAATAATAATTCAGTGTGCAACTTTTTAAAACAAGCTATGATGTTCCAACCTGTTCCAACCTTGAAACAAAATAAGCCGAGATTGTGTGTATCGTGATATGCCACGTGTCTGACTTTACATTTCATAAAATGAAGCTAAATGTAACTCATCATTTATGCACGATACCTTTCACTAATAATAGCGGCTTGGGAGATTGTGTAGTCTATGATTAAATTAAAGCTATATTAGATTAGAATTTATTGCTTGCGAAGATTATTTGAATGCATATTTAATTATGCAGAAAGGTCAAAAGTTTATTATTTGCATTGTAATCAAAATTAAAAAAAAAATCGGGTTGTTCCGTATTGATCCCACGAAAGTTGTCCCGAATTGGAAAATTCTTGTTTGATCCCACTTTTCCTAAAATTCAAGTAATAAGATCTTGTTACCCGACTGCGCCAGCGAGGGTAATGTTTTACGCATGTATGTAACATGCATGTAATGTAATTTAATCTATAAAATATGTATGTATTTACAAAAAAAAGTGTCTAAATAGTTTATCGGCATTATCAAAATGGCGTGTTGAACGTCGTGGAATATTTATTATTTATTCATTTATTTAGTGACTGAGTTTGAGCGAATAAGTACACAGGGAAATATTTCAATAAACTTCAGAAAATATCATGTTCTGTTACCTGTCGAAATAATTGGGAGAGTTTTTGCAGTCTACTTCGGAGACGAACTGGCAGATGAAGGTCTTCTGGTCAAACGCCGTGTAGTTGGCGCACAAGAAGTCGTACCGGGTGCCGTATAGGCAGTGATGGTATACCTGGAACGAGAAGAACATAGGTTTTATTAGGACATAGGACACATTTATATAACTTGAACTCGCCTGATGATAAGCTTAAGACAAAGTCCCAGAAAAGGGGGTCACCATTCCAGACCCCAACAATGTTACATTGGTGGCACTCAGCTTGACGGCCTCATCAGATGCTTTTTGACGCCTTACTTAAAGTACCCGGGACTGCAGGAAGAAAGAAACACGTGTGCTGGAAAAAGAATTCCAAGACTTCATAGTGCGCAAAGAAAAGTGTCACCAACAGTTCTTGATGGAATATTCTGCACCGTATGTGGATGACATCCAAGTCTTGCCCGTGTTGTCTTGAAAGAAAAGGAGAGGGTGGGATTAGTGGTAGAGCTCATCAGAACATTCACCATGGCAGAGACGATTAAAATTGACAAAAACCCAATGTCTTTCACATCTGCAGACGTCCCAAATTGATGGTGACCTCAGGATTTCCAAAAATGTGGAACGCACGTCGCTGCAACCTGTCAAAAGCATCTATTAGGTACTTTTTGGAGCCATCCCAGAGATGAGAGCAGTATTCCAGGCAGGAACATTTGTGTCTTGTACAGAAGACACCGCTGCTCCGGCATAAAAAACAATCTCACCTTATTCAGGACCCCCGAGTTTACACAAGGTCATTTTGATACCTTGAAGAATTAGCTGCAATAAAGCCTTATGGTACAAGTTGGTAGCCAACTACACGCAGAAGCAGCAGACGACGTGTCGCCGCTTTCATGGGAATAATTGAAACCAGTAGTGTCGCTGCGACACGTCGTCCGCTTGCTGCCTCATGCCGTCCGCTATTTCATGGGAATAATTGAAACCAGTAGTGTCGCTGCGACACGTCGTTCACTGCTGCCTCATGTCGTCCGCTGCCAAATCGTACCTTTATTAAAGGTTCAATTGCTGTTCGTTAGTCTTGCTAAAATTCTAGAACGACTGACTGGATTTATCTTGGTCTTGAAATGTTCGTGGATGTCCAGGGAAGGTTTAAACGGTGAGAAAATAGGTGCAGCGGGAACGGGAAAAATTAGGGGGTACGAAGTTCGCCGGGACAGCTAGTATCTACAAAATCAGTTGCAACTACCTAGTTTTGGTAAATCCTTCTTACCTGGCACTTAAGTGGCACAGAAGCGTAGAAACCATCGTGAAGACCATCACACTTGAAGTCGATCAGCTCAGGCTTAGGAACTGTCTCCAGGAAAGGGTACTCGGAGAGGTTGTACCCATTCAGTTCCCTGGGAAGGTTCGGGTCGTAGATATAGTCATGTTGAGGAACCCCAGTGTATTTTGTGTTGTTACGCTGTATTTCTCCATCTTCTGCCGTTACTTCTGTGTTCTGGAAAGAAAAGAGAAGACTGGGATTAATTTTGATCTCTTTTTTGAGCTGGCAAAGTGTTGTCTTAACCACAGTGTTTATAAACAATTGAAATGGGTTATTTTTGAAGTGAAGACTTCTTTAGGCACATTGTCAATTTTTTGTAGATAGCCTAAAAATAGCTCAAAAGCGAGTAAAAATAGAGAAAATTCTACCAAACTCAATTGGGCTACGACACCGTTACCGACTTCTTCCTTCTACTTACAAAGGGAAATGTCACAATTTGTCACAAGAGGTGACAAATTGTGACATTTCCCTTTGTAAGTATAACAAACATCCAAAATAAACATACATCTTCATGTACGTTTATCATGTTACTAACTGTTGCCCGTGACTTCGCCCACGTGGATGTAGGCTTCAGCACGATCTAATCTATCTCTGTACAAAATTTCATCAAAATCGACTCAGTTGTTTAGGCGTGAAAGCGTTACAGACAGACAGAGTTACTTTCACGTAATATTATATTAATATGGATATGGTAGGATACATTTTTTCATACCACTTAGGTGGCAGACAAGCACACGGGCCTCCTGATGGTAAGAGGTTACCGTGGCCTATGGGCGAGTCAACACCAGGGGAGTCACACTCGTCCGGATGACCCCGGTCGCATTATTGAATGAATAGGGCCCCAATAAAGACCATTATGGCTAAGTCAGCCAAATTACCTATTAGGAGTAGGTCACATTGGTACTCGTGTCTAGCTAACCAGGATTCGAACTCATGACCTCTCAGTCCCAAGGCTGGCTCATTAACCACTGTACTACCGACACTTCCGAATGCCTTTTAATGTTAGAAGTGACGTATTTCCTGTACTAAGTAGTGACAAAGGAGTCCCTCATATATGTTATTATGTACCATAAGATATTTCTTACAAGCCGGATACGAATTATGCCATTAGGTGGCATGAAGGTGCTCCCAAGGTTAGTAACTTTTACTCCATCGGCTGTGACGTCTTTGTGTAACTTTGTCTTGTTTATACATGATTTAATTTATTGAATATGTATTAAGATTACTATTTTTTTACATTAGAATTACGGAAGGTAAAATTAAGAGGAAGTTTTGTGCCTATAACCTTGTTAATCTGATGGTACCAGAGTTACTGACGTCAGCAGGCTCTCATACTATTCGATATTGATCTTAATGTTGGTTAATTAAACCAAAGGAGATGGATATGCTTCCACACATACTTGGGCCAAGATGTAAAAAGATGAGAGTGGTCTCAATTAAGAGCTTACATATTTTTAAACCATCCCTGAAAATTCTACAGATTTTGGTGATCTAAGAGCAGAGTTTTAAGAGATTAAATAAGTGAGGTTATGCAAGACATGAACGTTTTTGAACTGTGATTTGATTTAAACCAATAAACTCATACAGCACACTGACTGATATGGTACACTTTTGTACATTATAACATAACACTGAGTGCCACCATTGTAACATGGTACGTGTTGTAATGGTGGCCCTCTTTTCAGAGACTTTGCCTTCAGCTTACCATCAGGCGAGGCGAAGTCAAATTGACGTGTCCTATATAAAAAAAAAAAAAAACAATTGTTTTATTTGGAGTCTACCCTCTCTTATACCATATGACTGTTGTAGATGACTGTACAAAACCTCAATACATTTTTAGTGTGCTGCGAGTTGACGACAACAAAAATAGATAGATAGATAGATAATTCTTTATTGTACATACACCAATAAAACAGTAATACAAGTAGGTAGCATGTTACGATCATGTTACGGTCATGGTACAATCGAAAGGTCCCAACCCGCGGAATTTAGCGAGTTTTTTTTTTTGGCGAGTTGACGAAGGACCCGTTTGTATGACAACAGTGCCTGTTCTACCTGTTTTCTTTTTTAATTTTGCAAATAGGTCCCATCATCTTCTTCTTCATCCTAGCGTTAATCCCAGTGGCATCCGAAGCTTTCACCTCGGATTCTGGGGTCCGTTTTACCAGTCTAACTGCGGATTTGGTAATCGATATTTAATGCGACTGCCATCCGACCTCCACAATCCAATAGCGATATTGGGCGATATCGAAGCATTGCAGCTAGACCAGTAACCGGGAACCACGGCTTACCTTGCTCTCCGAGGCACGACCAGATCAATGTAAATACCCATCATCATGCATACAAATATTTGCACTGAGCGGGGATCGAACCCGCGCCTCCTGCATTGCGGCCGCGTTCACAGAGGCTTTCGCGATGGAAATGACTGTCGTCTGACCTGCCAGAAGTAACCAGCAGTTTAGCTTGGACCTGTAGCAAGTCCCAGTCTAGAGAATACTTGGGGGTGACGGGTGGAGCCGCCTGTCATCCTAGCAGAAGCAGACCGCGGCGGCGGCGGCGCGCATTGCGTGCCTCCCCATACCCGGGGGCGAGTTGGGGACTCTGTGGTCCCCACACCGGAAGAGGGCCACATCGAGAGATATGGCCCTGGGTCGGCCGGGGTGCGAGGGATATGGCTACGACAACAATCTCACCTCCGGCAACTGACGGCCCACAGACGGCGTGCGTTTTAGTCGGTTCGAGTCCGACATAACCTCCTCCTCCGGCTCCGGCGGGCGAGGTACCCGTGGGGATTTTTCCCACGATAAAAAAAAAGTCTAGAGAATACTTTGAATAATGAGTCTCTGAGTTCTTTCCTCTGGATCTTACCTCAGGCTGTTCCTCCTCAGGTGCACTGGGTTCCTCTGGAGCAGGAGTGGTGGTGGTGGTGCTGCTGGTTCTGGCGAAGATCAGCGATGTGGCCTTTACTGCCGATGTGGTAGGAAGCTCGATTGATAGGAGAATGATGGTTATACCTGAAAGGAGAAACATTCTAGTGAGTAAGTGGGACAATCAATCAATTAGTCTATTGCAGACCACTACTGGACATATGCCTCTACTAATCTACGCCACTAATTAATAATGTATCTCTGTATCAAATTTCATCAAAAGCGGTTAAATGGTTTAGGCGTGAAAGCGTAACAGACAGACCGAAAAATTCGGAATTTTACCGTCTCTACCATGGTGAATGTTCTGATGAGCTCTTCCAATTAATCCCACCCTCTCCTTTCCTATATAGGACAACACGTGCAAGACTTAGATGACACCCGCATACGGTGCAGAATATTCTATCAAGAACCAAGCGGTTCGGCGACTCCTTCTTCTGCCGCACCATTAAGTCTTGGAATTCCTTACCAGTTCACGTGTTTCCCTCTTCCTACAGTCCCGGGTCATTTAAGCGGGGCGTGAAAAAGCATCTGATGAGGCCGTCAAGCTGAGTGCCACCATTGTAACATGGTACGTGTCTGTAATGGTGACCCTCTTTTCAAAGACTTTGCCTTTAGCTTACCATCAGGCGAGGCGAAGTCAAATTGACGTGTCCTATATACAATAAAAAAAAAAACCCTACAGAGTTACTTTCGCAATTATAATATTAGTATGGAAGTTCATACCTTCGCAGGGAATTACGTCAAGTATTCTCATTCATTCTAAAGTTTAAAAACCCCGACGGCTAACGGTAAAACCCGAATTCTGAGAAGTATTTAGAGGATAATTCTTACAAAAAGTATTTTTGGCAATGAATGTTGTAAAGACTTTGATTATGCAATATTTATGAGAAATATATCGATTTGGAATTAAAATGTGAGCTTACATATAAATACATAAAAACATAACATATAAATCAATCAAGGTTATTTTAAATTTGCAATAATTAAAGACACCATTTTTCATTACAAAAATTGCTAAAGGCGCAAAAAGCTAACCAGATTATTAATTACTATCTGCGTCCTTCGGATTTACTCGGATTAGTCTATTCGAGCCAATAAGTCAAAAGTCAAAGTCTTAGTAGTAACAGACCAATAAAATGGCACTTTATTTATGTAGGTATATCTTTATATGTGATAGTTGTATATAATGTTTATATACTTTACGTAAAGCCGTATATTTATTTAATTTTACTTGATTTGTACCTCTCTCTCTCTCTCTCTCTCTCTCTCTCTCTCGCTCTCTCTCTCTCTCTCTCTTTCTATCTTAGTTTTATATCTCGTATCTAGTTTATTTGATAACTACACCATATCTTTTGTTTTTATCTCTACTGTCCATCCCAAGGTTGCCTGGAAGAAATCGCTTCTAGCGATAAGGCCGCCCATTGTACATTAAACTATAATACATGCTACCTACTTGTCATCTTTGTAAATCTATTGGTGTACAATAAAGAATTATCTATCTATCTATCTTACAAAGCGTCAAAAGAAAAAAGATTTGTTCAGCAATTGGACCACCACCGGCTCGAAACGCGACCCCGACCTGGGAAAGCTCCGGCAAGAAATTTAGCGGACTTTTTTGGTCTACTTGCCCACCGTTATTTTCCTGTATATTACTGCTCAGATCCTAAGGGTCATAGCGTGATGTTTAATCGCAAGAATTTAAAGAACAAGGTGCATGTTCTTTATTCGAGCGCCAATCCCTCTTTTAGCGGACTCCCTAGGTTCTTTCTTCTACTCAGTATAAGTGTTTTTTTTTTTTTCAAATTTGGTGAAGGTGTTTCCCATGCTTTCCATTCCCAAGAGAGCTATCTTGAAACTAGGGATGGTCTGGGTCAGCTTGGGTGTGAGGCAAATGCCTTATTGGGTCACCTTACACCTCAGCATTTGAGGCCCAAGATGACATGCGGTTTTAGTCAGTTCAAGTCTGACATAACCACCCCACCGGCCAGCGAGCGGATTATCCGTGGACGACACGAAAAAGAAGGTAGTTTCAGCCCTTTATTCCCATCTGCCACCCCTAAGCTTGCCACCAGGGTGGTGGTTGGTACTAATAGAGGTCGTTTACCACCCCGGTGGTCAATGGCATTAAGTGACTTTTTTGTGATTATAAAAAAAAGTTCATATTCGCTCCGCTCCCGCCTTAGCCTTCTAACCTAATCTATCCAAGTCGGATGTTTTAATACGTAAACATTAGTTAAGACTGATCACCACCACCACACGGGTGGCAGATGGAAATATAGTAGTGCCAACCACCACCCCGGTGGCAAGCCTAGGGGTGGTTGATGGGTATAAACGGTTTCAGCGATTGGCGCGTACAAACAAACTCTTTAATTTTATTACTAGTTATAGTATACTAGTTCTATTAAATTATTATTAATATAGATAACAACGATTAAAACGCCAAGTGCTTCCCAGAATAAATGTCGTTAAGTGTACATTTTCGTTGAGCAACAAGGTCAGTAACTTAATATATTTTATGAATAAATTCAATTTAAAATTAAATACCAATAAATTCATTTTAACAAAAAAGTTTAACCGACTTCAAGAAACGGCAAAGAGGCACTGAAAAGTGAAAAATAACGTAATTTACAGACTTACTGATTTATTAGAAGTCGGTGCCAAGCCCGAGAGGCAATATTTCAATTGATTGCATCATAGTACGAGTAGTTTAGACACAACAAACAAAGTTGGCTGGCACCGACTTCTAATAAATCAGTATAAGTCTGTAAATTACGTTATTTTTCACTTTTCAGTGCCTCTTTGCCGTTTCTTGAAGTCGGTTAAACTTTTTTGTTAAAATGAATTTATTTTCCTCTTTTTAGTGAGTTATAATCGATCCATCTTCCACCCTCTGCTTAGGTTCCTATCATCAGCAGCTTAAAAGTCACGTGAAGATAATTTTAAAAGGCAATTATTGAAATTAAATATGTTAAAGCAGCAGAAACAGTGTTTTGCCATCATTTTGAGGATTTCCCTAGATCCCATAATCCAATCCTGACTTCCTGAATTCTGTCATACGATTCTGGCTCCCTGAACCACCTTTCTCTCTCCAACAAAACAAAGATCATAAAATCCGTTTCACAAAATACGGATTTTACATACAACGGTTCGTCACCTATTTTACCCCCATAGTATCAAAATTTTGGAAAATGCTGGTACACAGGTACCTATTCATCTATGGCTCTACTATACTCGTACTACTATAATATATTATATTATAGATATTCCCTAGCATAGCCATGTAGAACGCGTACTTATGACTATTAAGTCACTGTATTTCATAAATATTGATTATTACGTACGTACTGTAAAGTATCATTATTAAAGTTGTATTCTTTATATTATTTTCGCTATACTGTAATTTTAAGAGCAACGCCTGCATGTTCTTTGAAAATAAAACAACATTCATCTGATTGCTAATATAAAAGGGTAGGCGCTTGAAGGCGCATCAGTCTGGTTTCGGAGGATTTGCCTTGATTTCTCCAGGATCATAGCATTAGATCCGGACATCTTGGATATGGGACCACTCTGAAAGTATCCTCTATCAAACAAAAAAAGAATTTTCAAAATCCGTCCAGGATTGGCTTCACAATCGCGTAACAAACATACAAAAAAAAAATAAAAAAAAAAAAAATTGCGTACGAATTGAGAACCTCCTTTTTTGAAGTCGGTTAAAAATTAAAACCACCATACACCGCGTATGGGGCCCACCAAAGACCATGGAGGCAAACCTGTACACCTCTTGACTGGCGGATGAATCATCTTCTAGAATCATCTGCATTTCGCTTGCAGCATAACCCAGACTCATCAATAATGACACAGCCGTTTATTATGTTGTCATGCAAATCTTGACATTTCGATGTTCAATGTTTCTTCACCAAATCCTTGACTTTTCTCGCAGAAATGTTATTGTGACATACTTGCATACATACATACATATAGGTATGTATATTACTTTGAATAATTCGGATACTCTTGTTGCTATAGAATTTTATTCTATACTATTATAAAATAGTTAGTCAGTTGTGTCTGTACATTGGAGATATTTAAAAAATAATACTTGGCTTTTTTTCTACTACCGCAGACAAGCACACGGCCCATCTAATGGAAGGAAAATTCTTGACTGTTTGTCCGTGATGAACGAAAATCTACTGAACTGATTCTGATGCGGTTCTTTTGTTATAAGGTCTTGTTAGGTACCAACTCGATTCATTGAGTAGAATCGAAGATATGACCAAAATTCACAAACTGTTCCACGCAGGCGAAGCCTCGGCTTCAGCTAGTAGTACTATAAAAAGTTTTAATGTTATAGAAGCTTTTAATACACATCATTAGATAAAATTAAAGTTTAATGATTCTTTAATAATATTAATTAAAATAAGTAATTCATTCTAGATTCAATTTAGCTTTTTGATAAGATCACTAAAAGCTAAAGTCTAAACTTAAATCAATAAATTTTAATTTGTATCCTACTAATATTATAAATCCTACTAATCCTACTAATATTATAAATGTGAAAGTTTGTGAGAATGGATGTGTGGATGTGTGGATGTTTGTTACTCTTACACGCATAAACGGCTGGACCGATTTGGTTGAAATTTGGTATGTATATAGGTGATACCCTGGATTAACATATAGGCTACTTTTTATCAACACACCACGCGGGCGAAGCCGCGGGCGGAAGCTAGTATCTAATACTTAGTTATTTATTCTGTGACTAATTGGTGTCCGCGGTTTCGCTTGCGTGGGATTCTGATCCCGGATTCGTAACTCATAAAGATTTATTCCAGGGGTATAAAATAGCGTCTATGTGTTCTTCCAGACTATATTCTATCCCTGTATCAAACTTCAACTAGATCCATTCAGCCTTTGAGCATCTTGAGCAATCTGGCGTCTACCTCGGGACATATATCGTGGTCCTAAGTCGTGAGACAAACGAATATTTTGTAATAATCTATGCTTGGTGAATGTGAGCTCGTCCACCGCAGTAGCACCCCGTGCTATCCTCAAAAGACACCCAAGGAATGTGTACTGCGCGTATAGAGCACATTTCGAGCACATTTTAGGTCCAAGATTGTACCAATGGACCTATCAATGGTCTCACTACCATGGATAACCAAAATGGTAGTAAGTGGAGAAGTAAAAGCCGGAAAGCGAACCCTGTACTCTGAGGAGAAGGCCTCGATGGAAACGCAAAGATAGTGATGATAATAGTACATACATACATACATACATACAATCACGCCTTTATCCCCGGAGGGTTAGGCAGAGGTGTATTAACACCCACATTTCATCAATCATTGTATTAGGTCCCACGTAATAGGGGGTGAGCGTATTGCCGTGTTCCGGGCACTATTGTTGACTCGAGCCATGTATAGGCTGAGTCTGGGCTGTATATATCTGTCTGATGTTAAACAGCCCTATCCCTTAGTCGCCTTGTACAACACCGCATGGGAAGAGATGGGGTGGCCCAAATTCTACTATGCCGGGATGGTTCCCGGTAGTGTAGAATTTAGCGCGACTCTGTACATGATGATAGTATCAACCTTAAATAAGTTCAATTAAAAGTGGTTTTTACGTCGATCAGCGAATTTAAGTTGTATGTCAAGGTCGAACATGAGGAAGGCGAAACAATCTAATTTTGGTGTTATATATCAATAACATGTAAAAATAGACCTTGACGAAATTGAGAACAAAATGAATATAAACAGCGTCTTGTTTTGCACAGAATAGATGACTAAATAACAGATACATCACATGCATTTACATACATATAATCACACCTGTAAATCCCCGAAGGGGTAAGCAGAGGTGTATTAACACCCACATTTCGCCAACTCCGATTTTCGGTCCCACGTAATAGGGGGCGAGCCTATTACCGTCTAGCGGGCAGTTTGTAATGAGCTGTATGTTTACTGTCGGATGGAAAACAGCCTTATCCCTTAGTCTTACTTTAACTTGCATATAAGAACGACAATAACTTTTAACAGCAATAGCGATAAGTAGAATGAAATTTTGTAGCATTTATTATGCTAACTGTTCAAATCGATTAAGAAAGAGAAAAGAGAATCGACTTTGGGCGGGACTCGAACCCGCGATCTTTCCCTTACAGGGGGAATGCTCTGACCACTAAGCTACCGAGGCCATACAACAATATTTATTATCACTACATATTATAAAACAAAGTCGCTGTCGCTGTCTGTCCGTCCCTATGTATGCTTAAATCTTCAAAACTACGCAACGGATTTTGAAGCGGTTTTTTTAATAGATAGAGTGATTTAAGAGGAAGGTTTATATCTATAATACATTCATAATATTGTAGAGGAACGCTGATAAATTTAGAGATAATACCACGCGGGCAGAAAATATGGCGGTACGAAGTTCACCGGGTCAGCTAGTTTAGTATATAGGCAGGCATAGATCCCGATCGCCATATTGACTTGTCATGAGTTAATGAATTTTAATATGAAGTCTCAAGGGGTTCAACCCATATTGTCTTATTTATTTCATATAATAAAATCTATTATGCATAAGCAGTATGTTTACCAGTTCTATGACTCGTGCCATTTTCGTCACATGACCATGAATAAAGTTCGATTATACAATCGATCCTGTCCTGTATAACAGGACATAACTATTATTTATCATTATCTTCTTTAGTACGAGTAACTCTAGTTTTGAAGTGAAGTTTAGTAACTTTAAGCAGTTAAGTAATATAGAAAATTAGGTTTCTAGAAATTTTTAGGTAGGAACTTATTATTGTCCTGTCCTGTAATAACAGGACATAACTATTATGTCATAATCTTCTTTGGTAACTTTAGTTTTAAAGTGAAGTTTAGTAACTTTAGGCAATTACCATAGAAATAGGTGAGAACTTACATTGTCACCTCCGGTCCCGTGATACTGATATCAGAATGGGAACGACTATACCATTCACAAGTCACTTAGTTTTTTTACTCTATACGGCAAGTAGCACCTATTTGACAAATTGCAGCACCCCTTTTGAAGTGAAAACTTTTTTTTTGAGGATTTTTTTTAAGGTAAGGTCGCAAACAAGCACACAGCCTACCAGATAGAAAGTGGGTACAATGGCCTATGGACGAGTGCAACACCAGGGGAGACACACTCGTGCTGCCGACCCTGTAAGAACAGAGAGTTTCTGTGTAGTCAGCGCAGAAGACAAGCAGGACAAGCCTTTGGTCTTCCCACTGACAGCACAAGAACTCTCCAGTGAGCTCTGGCTACCCTACTCACCGCCGGGAACACAACACGAGGTTATTATACCCGCGGTATTCTGTAGGGCGGAGGTACTTCCCCAGTCGGACTGCTCGATTGGGACTGGAATACCGTCGTGTCCTACCTCCGTCAAGCTAAACTGCTAAATCTAATTTGTTTTTACCGGGAACCAACCCAGTGATAACATAGATACCTACATATTTCAATTTGGGTGTTTTTGTAGATGTGTTTTTGGATGTTTTTTACAATAATATAAATTTCCATACCATTATTCAACTTCTTTCGTCGTGTCTACAGACACTAGCGGATATTGCGCGTTCGTCGATATACATAATAACAATCGGATAATTTTTATAATTAGATTTTTCCTTGTTCCTTAATTTCATTATTCGTTATGTTACAGTGATTGGTGAAAATAAATGTAGGTGTTAATTCACCTCTGCCTAACCTTAACCTAAATTGTATGTATGTATTGTATGTATGTATGTATGTATGTATGTATGTAATGTTACAAGCCCCCTTGGACAAGTGATAGAATTATTAATGTATGGGATTTGACGTATACCTATGTTAAGTATTTCTTTTACTAAATAAACATAACATAACATAAACTCACGCCTATATCCCCGAAGGGGTAGGCAGAGGTGCTAGCACCCACATTTCGCCGTTTATGTTTAGGTCCCAATGTAATAAGTGGCAAGCCTATTGCCATTAACCGGGCACTTATAAACCTGCAATATAAATACACACATAACTTCGGAAAGCATCGAAAAGTCATTGGAGTGTGCCATGGTAAAACCTGGGATCGAACCCGAGACCTCGTCTCAGCAGTCCATTACCCATACCACTAGGCTACCGCGGTTTACTATATAGGACACGTCAATTTGACTTCACCTCGCCTGATGGTAAGACAAAGAACAAGGCTCTGAAAAGAGGGTCATCATTACAGACACGTATCATGTTACAATGGTGGCACTCAGCTTGACGGTCTCATCAGATGCTTTTCACGCCCCGCTTAAAGGACCCGGGACTGTAGGAAGGAGTAATGAGCGCTCCAGCAGCGTACCCGTCGAACGTTCAACCGCAATGGTAAAGAGGCCGTCATGGGATTCGAACCTGCTATATTTATATTATGAACCTTATGCATAGTTACTAAACTTATCACAAATGTTGAAAAAGGAATAAATAAACAAATCCTACTTAGGCAGTCGGTTAAAAGGGTATACTTACAAAATACGCTAAATCCAACCCATCTATGTCTGGACCGCTTCATATTGTCTGCACCAACTGTTAACAAAGAAAAGTAAACGTTAATCAAATTGCTTTAGAGTTCATATTCGGAGCTCACTAGAGAGCTTTTGTGCTGTCAGCGGGAAGACCAAAGGCTTGTCCTACTTATCTTCTGCGCTAACGCACAGAATCTCTCTGTTCTTACAAGGTCGGTAGCACGAGTGTGACTCCCCTGGTGAAGCATACGCCACGGTAACCACTTTCCATCAGGTGAGCCATGTGCACTGGTTACCGTGGCCTATTGACTAGTGCAACACCAGAGGAGTCACACTCGTGCTGCCGACCCTGTAAGAACAGAGAGATTTTGTGCCGTCAGCGCAAAAGATAAGTACCGTGGAATGGGGTGTCATTGATCAATTTTAAAATTCAAATGGCCGTATTTTCTAAAATACAAACGTACCGAACACGAAAAAAATAATGGAATATCGGTTTTTACTATTCAATCGATACAATGAATTAGATTTTTTTTCAAATAAATATTATGTCGATGAAAAATATAAATGTGAGTGATCAATGTTAAACCGTACGTGGGGTTACTTTGATATCCCCTGTTTTTTTAACGGCAAATGAAAGTAACCCCTTAAAACAATACTTTTTCGAAAGAACAAAAAAAATCTGTCAAGTACAAAAAATTATATAATTTTTTTTTAAGTTTAGGGGTGACATTGATCATGGCAGTAAAAATACTTTTTGGATAATCAACTTTATTTTAACGTTTAATTGAGATCAGAAATATTAATTGTAAAAACATAATTAGGAAATCTAAGACTGTACGGGGATATCCCCACTCAGAACATTTGGCACAAGCTTTCAATATAGATTTTTCTTCATTTTCAGAGAATACTGGCTGAGCACCCGGCTTTTTTATAAATTTTCCATGGTATTTGTTGAAAATTGTACCATACGGTATTTTAAATTGCTCTGAAGCCTTAC
This sequence comes from Eilema depressum, assembly GCA_914767945.1. NCBI lineage: Eukaryota > Metazoa > Arthropoda > Insecta > Lepidoptera > Erebidae > Eilema > Eilema depressum. The sequence goes on from OU612040.1 coordinate 1,190,856, forward strand.
GTCAAGTCATACGGCCTTTTACAACTGCAACTATTGCTCGATCTAACACTTCTTCATTGTAATTCCGATAAGCGCAAGCGCCTAAACGTTTCTTGTATGTTTGCTGAAAGTAAAAAAGAGCATATAAAGCAGTCATCATTGCAAATATATTGATTAATTTATGTTAAAAAAGCATAAACAGCAAAGTTGCTAGGTCTTGGGTGAGATTGATCAATGACCAAAGTAACCCCATACCTGTGGTTAATGACACCCCGTATAAAAGATAAACCGCCAATTAATAAAATTGTTGAGGTTAGAATACAAAACTAAACTTTTTATGCAAGCTAATAAAACACATAACAACATGAACTATAATTTTTTCTAACTTCATTCATATCCAATCTGGTACTCTTGAAGTTATTTTACCCCTTAAAATAGTTGAAACACAATACTCACAGATTTTTATGCAAATCTCCGGTAGCGATCTGATTGTACGTGCTTGCGCTTGAGTATGCCAAAGAGTGACATTCAGTGCTTCCAACCCAAAAGACAAAATCTTTCGGTTGCGTTTAGAAATTGAACAATTCCTGTTTTTAAAAATTATAAAGTTTTTATCAAAGTTACCCCGTGAATCAAACTAACCCCATTCCACGGTAGGTCAAGCCTTTGGTTTTCACACTGACAGCACAAAACCTCTCCAGTTAGGTCTGGCTACCCTATTTACCGTCGGGAACACAACACAAGGTTATTTAGCCGCGGTATTCTGTAGACGGTGCTTCCCCAGTCGGACTGCTCGATTGGGACGGATATACCGTCGTGTCCTGCCTCCTCTAAGACTCTCTAACTTGACTTAATTGTATTATGACTATGTATAATTTTATACTTTCACATTTATAATATTAGTAGGATATTTTCTTTCCCAGCACCCCAAAAGCCTTACCACTTTAACCACCGCCTCATTACATTACGTAATATGCCATTTCCGTTATAAAAACGAACTTAACCTTTCGATTATCATTTAAAACTTTGTTCATTTATGCGCAGGCGCCTTTTGCAGCTATTGTCATATTCGTGATTATGTAATTATAAAATGTCTGCTAAATAGTTATGTATGTAGCTTTGAATACAAAGGGTATGTATGTTTTTGTGTATGTAAGAAGTTATTACTATTTATCCAGCTTGAACTCTCCTGAAGTTCAAGCTGGATAAATAGTTTAGATTATAGTATTTGGGGAGGCCTATGCTGAAGAGCAAGACGATCATTAATACGTAACGGTGTCAATACAATGATCAATGTAACTTAAATGTAATGATTTGTTAATAAAGGCTTTTATTATTATTATTCTCTCTTTATTAATTAAAATCACATATAAATTACATTTTTAAATACATCCATATAAAAAAAATATATTTAAAAATATAAAAAATAGTGCCCCACCGGCATCGGGTACAGGGACCAAGCTGCCGGTGGTTAGGGCTCCAGGGAGAGGAACCTCCTCACAATACGTGCCGTGTCGAGGAGTACCGCCTTTTGCATCAGGCCCTTGACCCAACTATCTAACGCGAGCCTCTTGAGATGTTGGTCGAGGCTCTTGGCAATCAACCCGTGAGCTGACACGACTATCGGAACAATAATCGCCGAATCCACACTCCACATGTCGACAACCTCGCGAGCCAAATCCAAATATTTTATTTGTTTATCTTTTTCGGCTTTCACGAGATTCTCGTCATGCGGAATGATATCGACAATTATTGCGCGGCGCTCTAATCGATCTATCACCACTTAATATCAGGCTTATTAGCTACAATAGTCCTGTCAGTGATGATAGATCGATCCCAGTACAATGTGACGCGACCATCGTCAAGAACTGGGTCGGGCACATACCTATAATACGGCACTTCTGAATCTACAAGCTTATATTTAAGAGCAAGTTGCTGATGGATAATTATTATTATTATTAAGAAGTTATTTTATGTGTGTAAAAAAAAGTAGGTACCTAGACTTCTTTAATTGAAGTTACCGAGTCTCTAAGTGGTCGCTAACTGAAAGTGGTCGCGAAACCGGTAAATTGACCCTACCTAGACATTATCGATATTTTTTTTAAAGTAATTCTGTAGTAGGTAGGTACGTTAGTACGTATGTGGCCACCCCATCTCTTCCTGTGGGTATCATAGAAGGCGACTAAGAGATAGGGCTGTTCTCCATCCAACAGTAAACATACAGCCCATGACAAAATGCCCGCTTAATCGCAATAAGCTCGCCCCCTATTACGTGGGACCGAAATGAGTTGGCGAAATGTGGGTGTTAGTTAATACACCTGTCTACTTCTTCAGAAATTTTATAAATAAATGAATAAATATTGTACGACAATCTACACAACGCTATCTAGACCCAAAGTAAGCATAGCTTAACTAGCTTGTGTTATGGGTTCTAGAATGCGGATAAACATACAAGATACCTTTTTTTTCTTTTTTTTTTCTCTTAAAGACATACATATTATCCATAGAAAACACCCAGACCAATGCAAATATTCATATTCATGCATACAAATATTTGCACTGAGCGGGGATCGAATATCGAGGGAAGAAGATTTTGACTTTACCTGGAGGGAAATTACTTTAAATTGTGGAGATAACGAATTTCACTTCAAGGAAACATTCCTTAATATTTTAAAAGAAACAAAACTACATTCGAAGAATTTTGAAAACTCACTTGTCACACCCAGTAATCGAACAGACTAAAATCCGTAAAAGTAACATCCTGTATTTTTATGGCATCAATCGATGTGTCAATCATAACGATGAAATCTCTTGGTAAATTAAATGAATAGAAGTCCATGAAATCTTAACCGTATTTACCTCACCTTACTAGTATTTAGAGTACTTTCCCTCCAGGTAAGGTCAAAATCCTGTATATAAGTATAATATGTCATTATGTATGGAGTCGTCATGCAGATTTTTATTAAGTTAAATGTTATTTTTTATTGATTAAATTGGCAAATTTTTATTGCATTCAAATGAACCTTACGACAGCGCATAAAATATGCATAAACAAACATTTATTTTATATATTAAACAGATGAATATAGCTCTTAAATAAATATTTATTTGTACACATTACAAACGTTAATTTCCATTACTGTATGTACCTCAAATAGAAGTCTTAAGAAATTGATTTTATAGCATATTGTTGTATTATAATTTCATTACATTTCGCAACATTTGAGGCTGATTCGGTGGCGTTTTGAAAGAAACCATTATAAATACAATAGTGGGAATGTAATTGAATTAATTTAGTAGTTTTATATGTTAATATGTATAATTCACATGCAAGAAAAGTGACATAACACGAATAATGCAACGGACAAACCGAAATCACAGACTTTTTGATATGAGTCATGAATGTTGTGATGCAACTTGTAAACACAGCGAGATGTTTCAATTAACAGGCATATATTCACGTGACGGTTGAAGAACACAAGTATCACCACCCCATCTCATCCGAAGGGTGTCGTAAGAGGCGACTAACGGAACAATACGCAGACGATATCACTGCGAGAGAAGGAATTGCCTCACTGTGTGTGTTTTACCGTCTATACAATGGTTTGTACTCAGAAGAACTGTTTGACATGATGCGAACAGCTACATTCTATCATCGCACCTCTCGCCACAGGCAGGGAGTTATCACATTACGTCCGGAAACGGTGCGCACTGTGCGGTTTGAAAGGCACTTCATCCCACGCACACTCAAGCTGTGGAATGAACTCCCTGCGGTGGTTTTCCCAAGCGACTACAATATGGGGTTCTTCAAGAAGGGCATTAGAAGGTTTCTTCAGGGTCGGCAGCGCGAGTGTGACGCCCCTGGTGTTGCGTCCATAGGGCACGGTGACCGCTTCCCATCAGGTGGGCCGTGTGCTTGTCTGCCAACTAAGTGGTATAAAAAAGAAGGAAAACTCGAAATAAAACCCTGTACCAACCTGTCTGGCCAGCGTGGAGACAGTAGGCCAATCCCTTAAAAGAAGTTGGGTACGCCCTTGTTTCAATCTGTTTACTTTACTGCTTATGCTTCTTCTGTATAGGTAATTCACGCCTAAAGGCAGCCACCCAATTACAGTCCGCCTGTAGTTTTTCGTCTGTCCGGCGGCCTGCAGTCCTTATGTCATCAATGTCATCATAATTTTATTACCTCAGACTAAAATATTAACATTATTTTATTCTTTTAGTCTGATATTATCACGTATAAAATGCCGACGGCCATAGACTGTCCGGCCTTTAACTGTCTTTGCTGACCGGAATCATCAACACACATATTATACGTCATTAAAAAATCGTATACGAAACTGTAAGTGTGTGGGCTATTGCGAGGAACTGACAGACCGATATCATCCGGTTGTCGTTCGATAAACTGTAAGTGGGTGGCCGCCTTAAGAGGGGTATTAAGTTAACATGGTAAAGGCAGGTGATGATGAATGACTTGCCCAATATATAACAGAACTTTGAACGTTGGGTAGACACTTAATCCATTTGATCACTGAGTAACACCTCTCAAGAGGCCTTCTGTTTACTTAACTCGACAGCTTCAACAAACCACTCGAGTTAAAAAAAGATACGGAATTTTCTGGTGGTCCCAAGGTTATATAAATACACTAGCTTTTGCCCGCGGCTCCGCCCGCGTGGATGTCGGTTATCGCGACAAAACATAGCCTTTTTCCGATGAATTTTCAGTACTGAATTGATGCCGACTCTTGACCAATAGATGGCGCTGTGTGTCCGGAATAAATTTTATTTTTTATTTTATTTTTTGTAATAAAAACTATCCTATGTCCTTTCTCAAGTTCCAAACTATGTCTGTACCAAATTTCACACAAATCGGTTCAGTAGTTTAGGCGTGAAGCAAAGACAGACAGACAGACAGACAGAAAGACAGACAGACAGAGTTACTTTCGCATTTATAATATTAGTTTGGATAATATCATGGACCTAAAATGTGCTCTATACGCGCAGTACACGATTCTTGGATGTCTTTTGAGGATAGCACGGGGTGCTACTGCGGTGGACGAGCTCAAATTCACCAAGCATGGATACAAGACAATCCACACGTGCCAGGGCCTTATTTACAGTTATATATGACAGTTGGTTTAGAGACCGTTACATATTATGAATCATATAAACTAATAGACTAGTCGGAATTTTTACGGCTCCAACTACCCGTAACGACTGCCATAGATGTCCGTATGGCAACAGGGCCGACTTTTTTATACTACGTAGGTCACAAACAAGCTCACAGCCCCATCTTAGAGCAGCACGTAAATTCATATCCTCTGCAATCATTGACAGAGGCAAGTACGTTTCGTTAGTCAGCGAATGCTCGTGAGCAGAGAACATGCGTCATGCGTCACTGACTACTACCGCTCAATATCGTTAATCTCGGTCGAGATCTCGTCATTTTATCCTTCGAGATTGATCTCTAAAAAGAGGTGAGATCTCGGCTGATCGGGATCTCGCGAGATCATGATTGCATTCCCTAATGAGAGGCCGAGTTGGGCTGTATATATCTGTGTGATGTTAAACAGCCCTATCCCTTAGTCGCCTTGTACGACACCGCATGGGAGGAGATGGGGTGGTTATTCTACTTTGCCGGAAACCACGCGGCAATGACACGATGAGGAGATGATGAGGGAATGAAGTTGATGATGATCTAATATCTAGGTTCATCTAGAGTTCACCAAATCATTAATTATATACAAGTTCTATGAGAAAAACGAAAGTATTCACACAATTTAGACATCTTTCTTACGTAAATTGACTTAATTGGTATCATATTATGCGATGTTACAGATATAACATTTATAAACGTATATTTTTTCACAGTAAACAAACACACATTCTTTTATTAATGTGTTGAATAAGATTAGTAAAAGTGTTACACAATCGGAATATTTTTTTCAAGTAATGTTACTCGGAGTTTGGTCTACTGCCGATGCCGGCAAGCTGGCTAGCAGAGGCGCAAATCTCCGTATCTCGTGCTACCCTAAGATCCACCATTCGCGGGGTCCGTGGTCCGGAACCTTCGTACTGTGAACCCTAGGTAACGGCGATGGCAACAGACTTACTTCTCTCAGCCTCAGGAGGGACTTGGCCTTGCTGTGTGTGTTTTACTGCATAAACAATAGCTCGTGTTCAGAATAATTGTTCGACATGATGCTTATGACTACATTCTATCATCGCACCGATCGCCACAGGTAGGGGATTCATCCCCACAATTAACGAACTTCGCCGGCATGTTTATCACGTGATGTGGTACGGACTTCCTAAGTATTCTTTTTATTTGTTTGAAAGAATATTAGCAAACAAAATACAAAATAGCCAACAACTGGTCTACTGCAATGCTTCGATATCGCCATATTGGATTGTTGAAGTCAGATGGCTGTCACTTCATGGAAAATATCGTAATTCAGTCCAATTCTCAGTTAGACTGGTAAAGCGGACCTCAGACTCCGAGATGAAAGCTTCAGATGCGACTAGGAATAACGCTTGGATGAAGAAAAATCTATGATTGGTGTATTTCAGTTCCTTCACCACCGCTGTAGTACCGCGTGTTATTCAAAAGATACGCATGAATGTGTTCTGCGTGTATAGGATACATTTTGTGACGTGATAAGAGTCAAGATATATGCTACGTATGATGCCGAAACCGAACGATAAAGGGGACCATTGAGAAGCCGCGTGGTTCCCGGCAGAGTAGAATTCGGGCCACCCCATCTTCTCCCTTGCGGTGTCGTTATAATACAGCCCAAGCTCAGCCTCAGATACATGGCTCGAGTCAACAATAGTGCCCAGAATACGGCAATAGGCTCACCCCCTATTACGTGGGACCTTGATTGGTGAAATGTGGGTGTTAATTCACCTCTGCCTAACCCTTCGGGGATAAAGGCGTGATTGTATGTATGTATGTATGTAAAATTAGTAATATGCATGTTAACCCCTCCAACTAAGCTAAATTGCATGTGCTAGGAGTGGGTTCGCGTCGGTAGCTAATGGCCAGGATGCAAACCCGGGACCTCTCGATCGTAAGGCCGACTCCATAACCACTAAGCTACCGACGGCGGCGCTTGTATTCGTAGGGGTGGGTCAGCTATTAAACAACCTTAAGACGGTTGTATAAGGGAATTTGGATCGACTTTTTGCGTGTCTCAGTTTTTTAGTGGTCAGAGCGTTCCCCCTGTAAGGGAAAGGTCGCGGGTTCGAGTCCCGAGGTCGATTCTTTTTCCCTTTCTTAATCGTCGATTTGAACAGTTAGCATAATAAATGCTTCAAAATTTCATTCAATCTTTTAGATGATTTACCGGTGTTATTATCAGTGGGGTACTAACGCTTATTCCTGAGACTTCACTTTTAGCAAGCAGGGTGAAGTTATATTGAAATGATCGTTATAAAAGTAGAAACAGAAAATAACATTGTAATTCGCGTATGACCTCTCTAAGTAAAGGTTCAATGCAAGCGGTACTTTTGTACTTAAAAGTAACAATGGGAGGATGTGGACTATTCAGACTTCCATACCGAATGAAGTATTAGCATAATGGTGCCCGTTACTGCACATATACATACGTATCCTCACGACTTTCTAACTCCAGGATAGGCAGGAAACACCTAAATAAAAATATATGGATATTTTGTTCCTTATTTTCTTTTGTTCCCTCTTCTTCCTCCTAGCGTAAATTCCCAGTCGCATCCGAAGCTTTCAGCTCGGAGTGTGGGGTACGCTTTACCAGTCTTAACTACGGATTTGGCTGGTCCTCGATATTTTCCGTGAAGCGATTGCCATCTGACCTCCACAACCCAATGGTTACATTAGGCGATATCGAAGCTTTGCAGCTAGACCGTTGTTTCTGGAATTTTTTGGGCTCCAACTACCCGTAACGACTGCCATAAATGTTCGTATGGCAACCGGGACTGACGGCTTAACGTGCTCTCCGAGGCACGACCAGACTAATGCAAATACCCATATTTCATGCACACAAATATTTGCACTGAGCGGGGATTGAACCCGCATCTCCTGCGTAGCGGCCGCGTTCACAACCGCTACGCCACGGAGGTTGTCCTTTTGTTCCTTCTAACCGAACAATATCATCATCATCGTAGCCTTAGACCCGGTCGCATCTAACGCGGTGTCCTGCGTGAGCGACGAATACGACGCGACGCGACGCTGCGAACGCGACGAACGCGATCAAATCAACGGCCTACCCTACTTGCGACCTACGTGACACTCTGCGACGAGACGCGACGTAACGCGTACTTGTTTTGAGCGCGACCAGACGCGACACTGCGAACTCGAGCAATATGTATACTGTACTTCTTCATGATTCGCGAAGTTATGACCAAAATCACGTAGGACATTTTGTCGCGTGTAGCATCGCGTCGCATTCCGTCGCATCGTGTTGCGTCGCGTCGCGTCGTATTCGTCGCTCACGCAGGACACCGCGTAAATCTAAATCTTTCTTCTCGGATACTGCTGCCCAGTTTTTACTTCTCTAAATTTTCATGAAGCGACTGCCGTATGACCTTCACCACCCGAGTGCACTACCAACACACCACAGAGATTGTCAAATCTAACCTCATCTATACTATGTAATATAATGCGAAAGTAACTCTGTCTGGTTGTCTTTTACGCTTTCACGCCTAAACCACTGAACCGATCTTGATGAAATTTGGTACACAGATAGATTAGAGCTTAAGAAAGGACATAAGCTATGTTTGGTCGCGATAACCAGCTGACACGCAGGCAAATCCGTCGGCTACAGCTAGTAATTATAATACAACTTTATACAAACTTTAATATCAGACTTCTACTAATAATAATAATAAAATGAATATTGTAAGACATTCTACACAACGCTATCTAGACCCAAAGTAAGCATAGCTTAACTAGTTTGTGTTATGGGTTCTAAAATGCGAATAAACATAGGTACTTAGATTTTTTTTTTGTTAATACATATATATTATACATAGAAACACCCAGACCAATGCAAATATCCATATTCATGCATACAAATATTTGCACTGAGCGGGGATCGAACGCGCGCCTCCTGCTATCTATATACTACTGGTATAAAAATAAATAGTGCACCCGGAAAGGTACCTAGGTGTCACCCAGGTATGATGTAACCTCGTTAGCGACGCCTTTTCTAGGAAACTGTCAAACTTTAAGTGATAAACTAGCTACGAGAGGAAATGGAGAAAAAGTGGTTGGTACTTTTAAATCGCGTGGTTCCCGGCAGAGTAGTATTTGGGCCACCCCATCTCTTCCCATGCGGTGTCGTACAAGGCGACTAAGGGATAGGGCTGTTTAACATCAGACAGGTATATACACTATACAGCCCAGGCTCAGTCTCATAATATACATGGCTCGAGTCAACAATAGTGCTTAGAATACGGCAATAGGCTCACCCCCTATTACCTTAGAGTATACATTAGCGTGGGACCTAATACAATGATTCGTAAAATGTGGGTGTTAATTCACCTCTGCGTAACCCTCCGGAGTAAAGGCGTGATTATATGTATGTATTTATATACTAGCGGATGCCCGCGACTTTTATTTTGTATTTTTTTAAACTCTGCTTAGAATTTTTGGAATATACGAAAAAAATTGTCCAATCGATGGAACGGTTACGGGTAATGTATAAATGTTTTTTTTATACCACTTAGGTGGCATCCAAGCACACGGCCCACTTGATGGGAAGCGGTCACCGTGGCCTATGGACGTATGCACCACCAGGGGCGTCACACTCGCGCTGCCGACCCTGAAGAAACCTTCTAATGCCCTTCTTGAAGAACCCTATATTCTAGCCACTTGGCAAAACTGCCACAGGTAGTTCATTCCACGGCTTGAGTGTGCGAGGGATGAAGTTCCTTTCAAAGTACGCTTCGTTTCCGATCGCAACGTGTGAGGATGAACTCCCCGCCTATGGCGAGAGGTGCGATGATAGAATGTAGCTGTAGGCATCATGTCAAACAGTTCATCTGAGCACAAACTATTTTATATGCGGTAGGTTAGGTTATTTAACCCTTTGAGCTTTAGCTATTTACATTTTGTGTATCGCTGACTCTGAAACTAGGAAAATCTGTACCATTAGAGTCAGCGATTCCGGTTTCCTTAATATTTAGGTCACATTAATATTGGATGATATCAATTCTAGGTTTACAGATATCTAATAAACAAATAAGCAGAAATAAGGGTAAATAATAAATCGTTAAAATAAAATTAATTATTAAAAAATAAAAAAACCCGACTGCTGTCTAAAAGATTGAAACAAGCTTGATAGCAGGCGGTACCCATTTGCCAATCATAAACCGAAAGAAATTTAATGGGTACCGCCTGCTCTTAAGCTTGTTTCAATCTTTTAGACAGCAGTCGAGTTTTTTAATTTTTTAATAATTAATTTTATTTTAACCTTTTTAGTTAGGATATGACATCTATATATTTTTGTAATCTCCCTTTAATTCTCTTCATTTTGATACCCTACTCGATAAATTTGAATGAAAAAAATTTTTGCCAACAGATATTTTAGCATCAAAAATCTACCGTATAGTTTTTGTTGAAATTTTATGTACCCTATGACACTCGGGAGATGAATACCTTTCATTTGAGACCCTATTCATCAAAATCCGTCCAGGCGTTAGGCCTGTAGAGGGGAACAAAGAAAACTACATACACACATAGACACATACATACATACATACATACGCGCACATTACCCTCTCGCTGGCGCAGTCGGGTAAAAAGAAAAATACCTAAATGGTGAGGGTGTGTGCGTGTGGTATGTGTGTGTATGTGTGTGCTTGACATGTCCTTTCTTCAAAATACCGGCAATCTGAATGACATAGGTACGTTTTTATATTTTTTATTATTTTACATTTGTGTTTAGATACTTTTTACAGTTATATTACATTACGTTTTTTATTACATTAATATTCTATGATATGTATTATTAAAAAAATACTCTAATTGGCGAGAAAAGTTCACTAACTGACTCAACCATTTCCTATTAATAATTAAAAATGACCTCTACTTTATTTGCAGTCGGTAAGAAAAGTCAAGTTGTGTTACAAGTGAAGATAATATAGCTAAATAGACTTCTTTCTCTGCTTACCTAGCCTGTGTATAAGGCTTGCCGATATCACGAACTGTTCGATATTGTTACGACAAGTAAAAGTAAGTGTGCAAGGACGCTGCAACACTTGCAAGGTGAACGCCCTCAGCTGTGCAGACTTGTGCACACTATAGGCATATATATATAACTATGTGTATAGGCTAGCCGTGTCGTTCCCGGCAGACTAGAATTTACGCCATCCCATCGCCTCCCATGTGATGTCGTACAAGGCGACTTAGGGATAGGGCTATTTAAGATCAGACAGATATATACAGCCCAGATATATCTAGCCAAATATGTAGTTAAGACTGGTAAAGCGGAGCCCAGACTCCGAGCTGAAAAAGCTTCGGATGCGACTGGGAATTAACGCTAGGATGAAGAGATATATACAGCCCAGACTCAGCCTCAGATACATGGCTCGAGTCAATAATAGTGCCCGGAATATAGCAATAGGCTCACCCCCTATTACGTGGGACCTAATACGGCTTATTCCCGTGCGCTCCAAATCTATTGTTCTCTAAAATTCATATTTCATACATTGATTACCAGGAGCTCCAAGGCTGTTTGTATTAAAATAATAAACAAAGCCACATTTACCACTTTCATTCCCTAGAGCTCCAAAATATTGTCTAGGTACTTTGAGATATTATTCCCAGCAGCTCCAAGAAAAAGCCAATTCTTCAATATAAAAATCGTTCCCAAAGCTGCTCATTCCGACTTGGATAGATTAGGTTAGAAGGCTAATGCGGGAGCGGAGCGGAGCGAAGCTCCCGCATTAGCCTTCGTTGTTATTTTTTTTTATAAAACCATGTTTACCGTTATCTAATAAAAAGGTAATATTATAGTATTAATTGTTTTAATTCTGCTAACCGTATACTTTGTTTTAGAGCTGCTGGGAACACAGTAGGTATTATATGAGTCTTTTTTAATTTAAGTAGTATAATTTGGAGTTCCTGGGAATTGATGTATATAGATAAGAAGTTATGAAGGAAAAAGCTTTCATAAGTTTTTGGAGCTCTTGGGAACGATTTTATAAAATAACAATAATATTTAATTTTAGTCTTGGAGCGCTTGGGAGCAAAATCGTGGAGCGGACGGGAATAAGCCCCTAATACAATGATTGGTGAAATGTGGGTGTTAATACATCTCTGCCTTACCCCTTCAGGGATAGACGCGTGATTGTATGTATGTCCTATGTATGTATGTATGTGTGTATAGGCTACCAGGGTAGGCAGAGACAACAACTCGCTATCTGCCTCTATTCTTAATTATTCACGAGCTTCCTTTACTATCAATAATCCTTTCATGCGAGCAAGTAGGGGCTGGTTTCTAAGCACATTGTAAGATTAAGCCATATTGGCCTGATCAGTCGTAAGATGGGTGACCATCTATGCGTACATACATACATACATATAATCACGGCTTTATCCCCGGAGGGTTAATGAAGTGAATTAGCAATTAACACTCACATTTCACCAATCATTGTATTCGGTCCGTAATAGGGGGTGAGGTAATTCCGGGCACTATTGTTGACTCGAGCCATGCATCTGAGGCTGAGTCTGGGCTGTAATATCCTGATATTACAGCCCAGACCATGAACTCTTAAAACAGGTCAATAACTGAACTGCTGTCATTCTACCAACTGCAAATGTCACTTTGTAATCCCTTTGTAGTCCTATATATTTATATGACATTACAAAGTGACATTTGCAGATGGTAGAATGACAGCAGTTCAATTATTGACCTGTTTTAAGGTTTATGGTAAAGCCACTGTCTGATGTTAAACAGCCCTATCCCTTAGTCGACTTGTAAAACACTGCTTCTTTTATAAGACCCACTAAACGTATAGAAACGATTAAGAATCCATTTCTGCGTAACAACAGTATGTAATACCATTTATTTCCTCACGTGGTTCTGAAGGTCGCTCCGACGGACATGCGCCACGCTCCGCTGCCCACCCACTTTCTCTACAGCTTAATGATATTCCACCATTGTTTTTAACAATATTACGTAAGAATTGAGGAAACATATGAGCTAACATTGACTTCGTAGCAAGCCGAAGTCGTTATGGGTTGTCCTTGTAAGCCTTTTTTACCTGAGTGCGCGACGCAAAGGAGTGGTAATGTGTTTATACCACTTAAGTGACAGATGGAAGACACGGTCCACCTGATGAAAAGTGGGTAGCGTGGCCTGTGGACGTATGCAACACCAAGGGGATCACACTCGCGCTGCCGAGCCCGTAAGAACCTTCTAAATGCCCTTCTTGTAGAACCCCATATTGTATTCGCTTTGTAGCATTGGTAGCCGTTTTGATAAAATCATTAAAAAGTAATAATAGTTTTTGATCTGGGTTGGTTCTCGGAGGAGCAGAATTAGGGATAAGGCTGTTCTTCGAGAGATATGGCCCTGGGTCGGCCGGGGTGCGAGGGATATGACTACGACAATCTCACCTCCGGCATCCGACGGCCCACAGACGGTGTGCGTTTTAGTCGGTTCGAGTACGACATAACCTCATCCACCGGACCCTGGTACATACCATGAGTCTGGCATTTAATTTATTCACTATTTCTTCCCCCATCTCCTCCCATGCGGTGTCGTACAAGACGACTGAGGGATAGGGCTGTTTAACATTAGACAGATATATACAGCCTAGACTCAGCCTCAGATACATGGCTCGAGTCAACAAAAGTACCCGGAATACGGCAATAGGCTCACCCCTAATTACGTGGGACCTAATACAATGATTGCTGAAATGTGGGTGTTAATTCACCTCTGCTAACCCTCCGGGGATAAAGGCGTGATTGTATGTATGTAGATATTTCTGTGATTAGCAGAACATCATTTAACTGAGATATGTTCCAACACGGGTATCGAATCGCATCGCATCAGTGGCACTAACCACTGCTGCGCCGGCGCTTATTTAGTCATAAAAGAAATTAGGTCTTGAGCGTCACGTCTCGGTTACGTCACGTCACCGTGTCGTTACGTGACAAACAAACCTAATTGAATACAAAATGACATTTACATTATTTATACATATTTTGTAACGGTCACTTGCCACTGTAAAATTATAATTGTTATGTTCTCGTGGCGACGTCATACGTCATGCTCGCGAGTAGGTAGGTGTTAGTGTTTCATTCCACAGCTTGAGCATGCGGGGGATGAAGTTCCTTTCATAACATTTTTTTTATCGGGCGAAAAATCCCCACGGATACCTCCCCCGCCGGGGCCGGAGGAGGAGGTTATGTACTAAAACGTACGCCGTCTGTGGGCCGTCAGTTGCCGGAGGTGAGATTGTCATAGCCATATCCCTCGCACCCCGCTCGTCCCATGGCCATATCTCTCGATCTGACTCTCTTCCGGTGTGGGTGTCCCCAGCTCGTCCCCGGGTATGAGGAGGCACGCAATACGTGCCGCCGCCGCGGCCTGCTTCTGCTAGGGTGACAGGTGGCTACACCCGTCACCCCCAGGCCCGAGTTTCTTTCATACCTAACTGTGCGTGCAGTATCCAAAGGTATTTGCTTCATGAATATGGGTTTGTTAGTGCCAAGATCATCCCTTTTTCATACCCAAAATGAAGGCAGACAGACAGACCATGGAGAATGTTCTGAAGGGTCATGGTGAATGATCAAGCTGTTCAGTGACTCCTTCTTTTGCCGCACCATTAAGACCTGGAATTCCTTACCAGCACACGTGTTTCCCTCTTCCTACAGTCCTGGGTCCTTCAAGCCGGGTGTGAAAAGGTATCTGATGAGGCCGTCAAGCTGAGTGCCACCATTGTAACATGGTACGTGTCTATAATGGTGACCTTCTTTACCGAGACTTTGCCTTCAGCTTACCATCAGGCGAGGTGAAGTCGAATAGACGTGTCCTACACAAAAAAAATACAAAGAATTTTTTGTATTGCCGTTTCATCGCATGCGCATGTCTGTAATACCTACTAAGAATGTGTAAAACGACTTGATAGAAATCGAACGTGCGATCATATGACTTGTACTGTACATATTGTCACGCCATATTTCTGCAATTAGTTGAAAACAGCACAGTTAGGCGCTTCGCAGACGGTGGGGCGGCGCGGCGCCGTTGTTGGTCTCTTTGACCGCCAAGTAATAAAGACCGCGTCTACCCGTCGATACCCGCGACTGCCCTCACCGCGAACACCAAGCACAGGAGGGACGGAGGCAGTTAGTTCACGACGTTCGCTCTAGCGAAACAGCCTCCGTGGCGTAGCGGTAGTGAACGCGGCCGCTACGCAGGAGGCGCGGGTTCAATCACCGCTCAGTGCAAATATTTGTGTGCATTAAATATGGGTATTTGTATTGGTCTGGTCGTGCCTCGGAGAGCACGTTAAGCCGTCGGTCCCGGTTGCCATAAGAACATCTATGGCAGTCGTTACGGGTAGTTGGTGCCCTAAAAAGTCCAAAAACAACGGTCTAGCACTCTAGCTGCAAAACTTCGATATCGCCTAATGTTAACATTGGGTCGTGGAGGTCAGATGGCAATCGCTACACGAAAAATATCGAGGTCTAGCCAAATCTGTAGCTATGACTGGTAAAAGCAGACCCCAGACTCCGAGCTGAAAGCTTCGGATGCGACTGGGAATTAACGCTAGGAGGAAGAAGAGTTCGCTCTAGCGAAAATTTCTACAGAAAGCGCGCGGCGCGGGCTGACTTAGCTAGCCGCCCCGCGCCGCCATCTGCGCTACTTCATACAAACTGGTTTGTATGATCCATGGCGGATAGCCACGGTCGTCATGCCCTTTTGGTCTCTTTGCCATGAGCGTTGGTAGTATAGGATTCCCTTTGCGCTATCGTTCGCCATGAAATTGACCGTAACGGCCCGCCCCGCCGCCGTCTGCAAAGCGCCTTCCGAAGGTGACCGCATACGTCAACTGCAGACGCACGCAGCATATACGTGTAATTCATTGCGGCTATCCTTATTTGACAAACTTTCAGCTTTTATAAAACGACAGGGGTCTGGCGTCCAAGGGTTATAAGTCTATACGGCATGTGCCTGCTGATCTCCACAATCCAATGGCGATATGACACAGTTGTTGAACTTTTTAGGGCTTCAACTACCCGTAACGACTGCCATATCGACACCAATACTATAATAGATATAATCTATCTATCAAACCAATCCGCAACAGGCCCTCATTTTTCTCGCGACTTGAAGTTACGCCGGTGACTTCGCTTTTCGTCACACATTAAAACCATTAAAAAAGCCTTAAATATATTCAACTCTCGTGGGTAAGTCCCTTTTGTTACTTTCCCAAGCTTTGCCCGCTCTTACAGGGCACGTCCGGCGCGTGATATTTGTTTAAATTACTACAAGGCACTTAAAAGGCTGTTAAGAGTCTAAAATTATTAGTAATTGCAGTTCAGTTCCCGCTCAATGCAGAAAATAAAGTTACTTTAATTACGCACTTTATTCCGTGTCTACTCCATTCAATTAGGTACTTTTTTTTTTTTTATACTACTTAGATTGCAGTCAAGCACACGACACTCTTGATGGTAAGAGGTTACCGTGGCCTATGGGCGAGTGCAACACCAGGGGAGTCACACTCGTGCTGTCGACCCTGTAAGAACAGAGAGATTCTGTGTCGTCAGCGCAAAAGATAAGTAGGACAAAGCCTTTGGTTTTCCCACTGACAGCGCAAAATCTCTCCAGTGAGCTCTGGCTACCCTACTCACCGTCGAAAACACAACACGAGGCTATTAAGCCGCGGTATATTAACACAAGCAATTTAGCTTAGCTGGAGGGGTTAACGGGAATAAGTAATTTCGGTTGCTAATATTCTTAAAAAAAAAACAAATGAATTATTAAATACAGTACAATAAAGAATTATCTTATCTTATTTTATCTTACGTTAACTAACTGCTTGTCGTTCGATTTCGGTTTTCAGTTAGTAACAATATAAATCCTTGGTTTTCAGTCTTGAAAATGCATTTCCAAACAGACAAATATTTATAAATTGAGTTTGTTAATAGAACATAATAAAAATACAAGATTGTTATTCTTTTAGTTAATGAAAAATTCTTCCAATACGGGACCCAGGTCTTGCTATGTTTGATTTTAATGAAGATTGAATAAATAATATTCTAGAACATTTTCCAGCGTTATTTAGACCCAAAGCAAGCATAACTACGTTCTACATTAGTTTTAGAATGCGGATAAACATACACCGATATTTATTTTTTACATACAATATGTACATTATTATACACAGAGACACCTAGATTTTATATGTACGCATAATTTCAGCTCAAAAAAAGCCTTATAGTTTACATAATAATTTTAAAAGGCCAATTAACAGACTAAATTGAGTTAAATTAAACATATTAATAATGCATCAGGTAGTGCCCGAGATTCTGCTGTCATGGTAATATTACTGTCTCAGCCAAATAGCTTTTAATCAGCCGTTTAACAACTAGCCTATCCTCTTTACTAGCCATTTGACAACAGCCTACATTGCTTTTTTTATACCACTTAGGTGGCAGACAAGCACACGGCCCACCTGATGGAAAGTGGTTACCGTGGCCTATGGACGTATGCAACACCAGGGGCGTCACACTCGTGCTGCCGACCCTGAAGAAACCTTCTTATGCCCTTCTTGAAGAACCCCATATTGTAGTCGCTTGGGAAAACCATCGCGGGGAGTTCATTCCACAGCTTTACTAAGCAGCGCCAACCAGCTGCCAGAATATTATTCAGCCGTAGACATAATTTTATAACTTGCTGGCTAATACTTATGCCATTTGTACGATAGGGTGCCACTCAGAAATAAAAATAGAAAGTTAGAGATAGGCGTTCTCGTTCCCTATTTCGTGGGACTGAAAATTATAGTTGAAGAAATATAAATAAATAAATATTGTAGGGCATTCTACACAACGCTATCTAGACCCAAAGTAAGCATAGCTTAACTAGCTTGTGTTAAAGGGTCCTAGAATGCGGATAAACAAACAGTCAGTGTAGATATTTGTATGCATGAATATGTATATTCGCATTGGCCTGGGTGTTTCTATGTATAATATACTAACTTTTGCCCGCGGCTCCGCCCGCGTGGATGTCGATTATCGCGACCAAACATAACCTATGTCCTTTCTCAAGGTCTAAACTACCCCTATGCTAAATTTCATCAAAATCGGTTCAGTGGTTTAGGCGTGGAAACGTAACAGACAGACAGACAGAGTTACTTTCACATTTATAATATTAGTATGGATATGGATGTATGTATTTACAAAAAAAAAGTAGCTAAGTATGTTTATCTGCATTCTAGATTCCATAACACAAGCTAGTTAAGTTATGCATACCATGGGTCTAGATAGCGTTGTGTAGAATATTATAAAATACTAGCTGACCCGGCGAACTTCGTACCGCCATATTTTCTGATCCCGTTCCCGCTGCATATCTCTAAATTTATCAGTGTTTCTCTACAATATTATGCATGTATTATACACATAAACCTTCCTCTTGAATCACTCTATCTATTAAAAAAACCCGCTTCAAAATCCGTTGCGTAGTTTTGAAGATTTAAGCATACAAAGGGACGGACAGACAGCGACAGCGACTTTATTTTATAATATGTAGTGATGATAATGAGATACAAAACTCACACCATCTAGGTAATTATTTGACCTCTTAGTACCACATAAACAGTGCCGTGTTGGTTCCCGGTGGGGTACAATAGGGCCACCCCATCTCTTCCTGTGGGTGTCGTAGAAGGCGACTAAGGGATAGGGCTGTTCTCCATCCGACAGTAAACATACAGCCAATGACAAATTACCCGCTAGACGGTAATAGGCTCGCTCCCTATTACGTGGGATCGAAAATTATAGTTGACGAAATATGAGTGGTAATATACCTCTGTCTAACTCTTGAGGGATAAAAGCGTGATAATATGTATGTATGTATCACTTCACTATCACTACATAATATAAAACAAAGTCGCTGTCGCTGTCTGTCCGTCCCTATGTATGCTTAAATCTTTAAAACTACGCAACGGATTTTGAAGCGGTTTTTTTTAATAGATAGAGTGATTCAAGAGGAAGGTTTATATGTATAATACATGCATAATATAGTAGAGAAACACTGATAAATTTAGAGATAATACCACGCGGGCGGTAAATATGGCGGTACGAAGTTCGCTGGGTCAGCTAGTGTGCTTATAAATTAAGTTGTATGACCTTTATTACTTCACACAAAAGCCTAAACACAACTTCCCTATAATTACCAAAGGGCATTATACAATGGTGTCAGTCTATCTGTTCCCACACGGCTACTAAATTGCTTGACAAGTGTCAATCTATAGGTTGATTAGACACAGACACAGTGTTACCAGATGTAATTAAAGTAATTATAGTTATATGGTAATTAGTGACTACTGTTGGAACTTCCTGTGTTAATTAGTAGGTTCGATGCTTGGGTTGCGAAATGATTTTTTTTCTTTTTTACTAATTAGATGGTAGATAAGCACACGGCCCATCTGATGGAAAGTGGTTACCGTGGCCTATGGAGGAGAACAACATCAGGGGAGTCACACTCGTGCTGCCGACCCTAGAAGAACAGAGAATTTGGTCCTTTGGTCTTCCCACTGACAACACGAAAACTGTACAGTGAGCTCTGGCTACTCTACACACCGCCGGGAACACAACACGAGGTTTTTATGGCACACGGCCGACCTGATGGAAAGTGCAACACACTCGTGCTGTCGATCCTGTAAAAACTGGTTTTTCACTTCGCCTTTTCCATTGATTTATTGAAATTATTATTCCTGTAGGTATTATTTGTTTTTTTTTGTTGGTTTTGTTTGTAATAGTTAGCATACTAAATGCTTCAAAATTTCATTCAATCAGAAATAATTCTTGTATAAATAAATGTACCTACATAAGATCTGACTGAAGTATTTTTTTATTTACTTTATAGATGAATGTCGCAAACCGCAAAGGTCATATGTAGAATAACACAGAGCTATTAAGCTATCACACAAGACATCAACATGCATTGTGTCCGATGCGACATATTGAAATAATAACAATTCTGTTTGTTTCATAAATTAAAATGTAAGGGTTATTTCAACCCTATGCTTGGATCTCATATAAGTTGAGGGATAGAACTAACATCTCATAGTTTTACGCTACCTACCCTGAAGAACCCTTCGAATGCCCTTCTTGAAGAACCCCTTATGTAGTCGCTTGGAAAAACCACAACAAGGAGCTCATTCGACAACTTAAGCGTGTGTGAAAAAGTTCCTTTCATACCTGACTGTACGAACTGTTTACGGTCGCAAAGTGTGAGGATGAATTTCCTCACCGCACACCGTCTTGAATTTTCAGATATCGAGGTGTAAGGCAGCTCTTGAAGCATTTCCCTTGCACTCCGGATTACCCAGTGCCATCTCCAGTTTCGCGATGGCCCCCTCGAGTGTGAGAACCACGGTATCCCTATCTTATCCCCGGGGAAAGGGGCGAGAAATTTTATTGTTATTTTTTTTTATTTTTTATTTATTTATTTACTTTACTTCAACCATCATTAAAAAAAAAGCAATTTACGTATCCCTGTCTATAAGTTCGTAACTCTATGCACAGAAACAAGATGGCCTTCGCTATAGTAGCAAGTGGCCGAGGCGACACTTGCATACCGCACTCAATGGTCATTGGCACTTGTCATGTGATCTCGCTATAGGTAGATGTTCTTCTTTATCCTAGCGTTAATTCCCAGTCGCAACCGAAGCTTTCACCTCGGAGTCTGTGGTCTGCTTCACCAGTCTTAACTGCGGATTTGGCTAGACCTCGATATTTTCAGTGAAGCGACTGCCATCTGACCTTCACAACCCGATGGTGACATTAGGCGATATCGAAGCATTGCAGCTAGACTGTTGTTGTTGGACTTTTTAGGGCTCCAACTACCCGTTATGACTGCCATAGATGTTTTTATGGTAACCGGGACCGACGGCTTAACGTGTTCACCGAGACACGACCAGACCAATGCTGAAATACCTACCCATATTTCATGCATGCGGAATCGAACCCGCGCCTCCTGCGTAGCGGCCGCGTTCACTACCGCTACGCCACGGAGGCTGTAGCCTCTAGTCTTTAGGCAAATCAAGGCAAAAAATAGGTTAGTAAAATCAATTATTTAACATATCTTTGTCCTTTAAAAGCACCTTACAAACAGCACCTCAAAACACGCTTACACACATGACAACAATGTCCCTCGACAAGTTATGACAATGTTGCGTAACCACAAAAAGTCGGTCACGTAACAAAAAACTTGTAATGCCAAATTACCGGCGATAATGTGCCGTTATATGCCGCATCGGCGACAAGTGCCGTATGGGAGTGGGAGGTAATATTGTTAACTTGCTTCCGCTTGCGTTTGAAATTTGGTGTATATGTTATACGGGTAATTTGTAATGGATAAAGGACAATGCCAGTATTTGTATGAAACCTGGTCCTACCTTCAATAGTTATGTGTGTCACGCTGGATAGGTATTTTAGAGCTGAATAAAAGTTACTATAGCGTCTAGTCCAAATCATAGTCCGTTCAGAATTATGCTTTATTAAACATAGTATGTAGTTTTACAAGATTTTTTCAAATAGATTATACTCACCCCCTCTGAATGATTTTTGAGCCTGCTCTACAGTAATTTTACCAGAATCGCCACTTACCTGAAAATAAAAGGAAAATACATCTAAGTTTAATACATTACTATAATACAATGGTACATTATGGTACATAAATGGTACATAATGGTACACAGTGGTACATAATGGTACATAATAGTACATAATGGTACATAATGGTACATCATCATCATCATCATCCTCATTTCAACCATAGGAAGTCCACTGCTGGACATAGACCTCCCCTATAGATCTCCAATAAGACCGGTTGGAAGCGGCTCGCATTCAGCGCGTTCCCGCGGCATTAATTACATTACTTTAATACTATGGTACATTATGGTACATAAAATGGTACATAATGGTACATTATGGTACATTACTATAATAATTACGAGGAGGTAGGACACGACGGTATTTCCGTCCCAATCGAGCAGTACGACTGGGAAAGCACCTCCCTACATAATAACCTCGTGTTGTATTTCCGGCGGTGAGTAGGGTAGCCAGAGCTCACTGGAGAGGTTTTGTGCTGTCAGTGGGACGAAAAAAGGCTTGTCCTACTTGTCTTCTGCGCTGACGGCACAGAATCTCTCTGTTCTTACAGGGTAGGCAGCACGAGTGTGACTCCCCTGGTGTTGCACTCGTCCATAGGCCACGGTAACCACTTTACATCAGTTGGACCGTGTGCTTGTTTCCGATCTAGGTGGTATAAAAAGACCTAATTCTAGGGAGAATACCTTGGCTATTCTAAATAGCTAAAGTCAGCCTTCATACGCGTCGGATGTAACTAGGAACTACAGTAAGATGATGATGAATTTATAAAAATAAAAACAAATGTGTAGCCATTGATGGTCAAGCGCATCTAGGTATAATATAACATTACGACAGCTGTGTTCACTCAATTATACCGTAGGTGTAAATTGTTACTGCAGGTGACCACTTAACCTTGTTACCTACATATCATTGTTTGCTTATATTGTAAGCACTATTGAGGCTAGACAAATTATAAAGGATGGGGTCATCTTAAGGTCTTCCGGAGTCTGATAGACCTTTGATTTTTAGGTTAACTCTAACAAAAAGGCTTTCATAGCTCAGCGGTTAAGGTAGGCTTTACGATCGCGATGTTCCAAGTTCGAATCCTGGACATTAAACTTCTGATGCATGATGTAAACCTATTCCAAGTTAGTAGGAGTAATATCGGTTACTAATGTTATTTATATTAAAAAAAACAATGAGTAAAAACAAAACAAATTAAGTATTTTACTCCTTTTCAGGTTTCTGTACCCAAGAATTAATCCGAAAAGGACTGACAGAACCCTGAAAAGGGGTAAAATTACCCCATTACTAAGACATATACTTATCTTATATGTATTTACCTATGTGTGTTTACATACATAGGCACATAAATACAAAATACGCTCGAAAAAAGATTGTAAACAAAACCGAGTGTAGTTATTATTATACAAAAATTTTACTGTTATAATTTTTGACAGTAAAAGGATTACATTTCTTAAAAAAATACACAAAAATATATGTTTTAATTATTTTTCTTGCCAAAGTCCCCTCGCTTACTACAATATCACGATATACCTAATTAAAAGCTTCTTTTATTTCAAATAAAAGTAACTATTCGCCCAAATGAAGATGACCAAAACAAAAGAGTAAAAACACTCACCATTACAAAAAGATGTACATCACCACCATAGTCCTGTTGACGACTGACCTATTCCACCGCAATAAGCACAGCCAGTGTAGAAAAGAGATAGTAGTATTTCTCTCAGTACCGGTCTAGACAGTGGTCAGTTATTTATGGTACGTAGCTGATTACTTAGAAAACGAGTTAATCTATTTTTGTTGCGACCTTGGAATTAATAAGGGTCATAATAACAGGTCAAAACAGGTTAGAAAAAATGTGATTATTTGACATTAAAGAACTATTACTTATTAATATTATAATGCGGAAGTAACTCTGTCTGTCTGTTTGGCTGTTATGCTTTCACGCCTAAACTACTAAAGCGATTTTGAGTATTTTGATACACCAGTATCCAGTTTTGGTCTATATATATAGAAATAATAAGGGATTGCCGCGTGGTTCCCGGTAGAGTAGAATTTGAACCACCCCATCTCCTCAAACGCGGTGTCGTACAAGGCAACTAAGGGATAGGGCTGTTTAACATCAGACAGATATAATACAGCACTGACTCAGCCTCAGATGCATGGCTCGAGTCAACAATAGTGCCCGGAATACGGCAATGGGCTTAACACCTATTACGTGGGACCGAATACAATGATTGGTGAAATGAGGGTGTTAATTCACCTCTACCTTACCCTCCGGGGATAAAGGCAAGATTATAATAAGTATGTATGTATATAATTTCACAAAACAGTTTCTGCGCAAAACATTGAAACCCAGAACTACATACAACAGACAAGGCACTATTTAATTACTGAATCAATTCTTATTTTTAGGGTTCCGTAGCCAAATGGCAAAAAACGGAACCCTTATAGATTCGTCATGTCTGTCCGTCCGTCTGTCTGTCTGTCCGTCCGTATGTCACAGCCACTTTTCTATAAAGCCTATCCTGTTGAAACTTGTTAAGTAGATGTATTCTGTGAACCGCATTAAGAATTTTATACAAAAATAGAAAAAAAGCATTAAATTTTGGGGGTCCCCATACTTAGACCTGAAACTCAAAATTTTTTTTTACATCAAACCCATACGTGTGAGGTATCTATAGATAGGTCTTTTAAAATGCTATTGAGGTTTCTAACATATTTTATTTCTAAACTGAACAGTTTGCGCGAGAGACACTTCCAAAGTGGAAAAATGTGTCCCCCCCCCCCTCTAACTTCTAAAATAAGAGAATGATAAATCTAAAAATAATATATGATGTACATTGCCATGCAAACTACCACTAAAAATTGGTTCGAACGAGATCCAGTCAGTAGTTTTTTTTTAATCCCTACTAATATTATAAATGCGAAAGTAACTCTGTCTGTCTGTCTGTCTCACTTTTACGACTAAACCGCTGAACCGATTTTGATGAAATTTGGTATAGAGGTAGGTTAGACCTTGAGAAAGGACATAGGCTATGTTTGGTCGCGATAACCGACATCCACGCGGGCGGAGCCGCGGGCAAAAGCTAGTAGATCATAAACCGCAATTTTCGCCTCTGCTACTACGGAACCCTTCATGGGCGAGTCCGACTCGCACTTGGCAGATTTATTTAAGATATTGTCTTACAAAAAATCAGTTAAAGCGATCAGCAAGAAATGTCTTCTAGTGATTCAAAATAATTTAGTTCTTATTAATTAATTATGTTAAATAATTTTAATTGGGCCTGTATTATAACCATAACAAATTAATTTACATAATTACTTTGTTCATTGTTCTTTGTATAGTTTGTTATCGTAAAAACTGATGGCTTTGCCACTACAATATGGGGTTCTTCAAGAAGGGCATTAGAATTATATAGAAGGTTCTTATATACTCGGTAGCACGAGCATGTCCATAATCGAATAAAACGCACGCCATCTGTGGGCCGTCGGTTGCCGGAGGTGAGATTGTCGTAGCCATATCCCTCGCACCCGGGCCGAACGACCATATCTTTCGATCTGGCCCTCTTCAGTTTGTTTCACGATTTAGGTCCAAGATACGTCTCTCGAGGCATACTATACACCAGATTACACCTTTACCATGCTTGCGTTATTCTTCTGCCTAGCGTTAATTCCCAGTCGCATCCGAAGCTTTCATCTCCGAGTCTGGGGTCCGCTTTACCAGTCTTAACTGCGGATTTAGCTGGACCTCGATATTTTCCGTGACGCGACAGCCATCTGACCTCCACAACCTAATGGTGACATTAGGCGATATCGAAGCATTGCAGCTATACCGTTGTTGTTGGACGCCAACTACCCGTAACGACTGCCATAGATGTTCGTATGGCAACCGGGACCGACGGCTTTAACGTGCTCTCCGAGGCACGACCAGACCAATGCAAATATTAATATTCATGCATACAAATATTTGCACTGAGTGGGGATATAGCTATACCATGATTGCGTTAACACCCAGTAACATTATCGTAAGTCTAGACTTAGACTAACGTTGTCATAACATGGTCTAACTCAGTTACCTAACCACTGACCATACCCACATCAGTTGCGTCAATAATTTCACAACCTATCTCTTGTGATGGCATTATTTCTGTAATTAGCATCCTTGTTTGCGACCTCAATTGATTTGTTAAGCAATGTTAGTAACTAATGTCTTGGTTTCAATACGTAAACAATATGTAATTTTATTGGAGGTAGGACACGACGGTATATCCGTCCCATTCGAGCAGTCCGACTGGGGAAGTACCTCGTGTTGTGTTCCCGGTGGTGAATAAGGTAGCCAGAGCTTACTGGAGAGGTTTTGTGCTGTCAGTGCGAAAACCAAAGGCTTTGTCCGACTTATCTTTTACGCTGGCGGCACAGAATCTCTCTGTTCTTACAGGGTCGGCAGCACGAGTGTGCCTCCCCTGGTGTTGCACTCGCCCATAGGCCACGGTAACCACATACCATCAGGTGGACCGTGTGCTTGTCTGCGACCTAAGTGGTATAAAAAAATGTAGGAGGATAATAGAAATATCGAATATAAATAAACTTAAATTTTAACAGATTCTTGCAAAGAGAGATTTGATCCTTATATTTACACTATAGATTGATGCTAAGTATAAAAATATAGAATGTTAATTTTTCAGACTTTAGTTGGTTTGATTACTGGGTGTGGCACGAAATTTTTAGAAAATCGTTAAATGCAGTTTTATTTCTTTTTAAAATTATACATACATACATCCAAGATAAGCGCGAAAAACATAACCCTTTTTGACAGTCGGGTAAAAAGGTACTGTAATCTATATATACAGCGCCATCTAGACCAATGAAGCTTAACTACGTACAACAGAACTATTGATTCTACATCGCGCTATAGAAGTTCACGCACTGAATAGCATATAGGCATAGAATAAATAAGAGTATTATATATAATTAGGTCTCAATATAATTGATTCTATATATATATATATGCCTAGAGTTTGTTGATTTCGTCGGTGTCGAACCGGCTAAAACCGCACACCATTTTGGGCCTACGGTTGCCGAGGTGTGAGATTGCCTAAGGTATATAGATGACTAGCAGTTGCCCGCGGCTCCGCCCGCGTGGAATTCGGATTCCGTTACCACTTTTTTTCGTGTTAAAAGTGCACTCGGATATGGTCAGTAGTGATTGTCGAACTGAACTGAACTCTGACCCACTAAAAACGCATGCCATCGCGGGTCTTTATTTGCTGGTATTTATGTAATACCTATAGCCTATGTTACTCCCAGATAATGCAGCTTTCTATAGGTGAAAGAATTATTGAAATCAGTCCAGTAGTTTTGGAGCCTATTCGTTACAAACAAACAAAAAACAAAAAACAATTCTTTCCTCTTTATAATATTAGTGTAGATGTAGATAATATTAGTGTAGATATGAAAATTTTGACGACACGCATTTTAGCACCAAAAGTCCACCTTTTGTTGACATTTTAATACCCTACGTGGTTAAACTCTACGCCGTAGAAGTAGGAGCAAGGGGAATTCCAGCTAAATCCCTGTACAACTTACTTAAAGACCTCGGATTGCCAAGAGCTTCAGTAAGCTCTTTACTAAATCGAATATCAAAAGCGGCATTGATAGGATCTTACCAAATTTGGATAGGTAGGGGGGGGGAACACTACTGACGGTGGAGGTGAGCGCTGATGCATCACAAGGTGGCCACCCTAAACCTACATCTGGGTCGCAAGTCCCAGTCGCCGTCACGGTGTTCCTCTCTGTATCACGCTATGGACCCGGCGACCGCACGGTGAAACACTCGGGAGATACCGTCCAGCCGTTAGGACTAGAGGGGAACAAACAAAACCATATATAACTCCGGACACGTATCTTGGACCTAAATCGTAAGACAAACGAGGCTCTGGCACCCGCGGATTGCTTTGTAATAATCTATGCTTGGGGAATTTGAGCTCGTCCACCGCAGTAGCACCCCGTGCTATCCTCAAAAGACACCCAAGAAACGTGTACTGCGCGTATTAGAGCACATTTTGAGCACCCTCGCTTTCGCAGTCGGGTAAAAAGGACATCACCGGATATTATCTAAAAATAAATTGCTGATAACTTTCAAATTTATTTATCAGAATAGATATCGTGAGAAACATTTAATTGAGTGAAGGTGATAAGGTGATAATTGGTGATCATTATCATTAGAATATGAGAATTATGAACTAGTTTGGTCATTTGCATCGGTTTTGCGTACATTATTAGATTTTGTTTGTTTAACATAATTATATAAGCTTGCACAGCCTGTGGCGTGGGGGTAATGAACGCGACTGCTTCAAAGGAGGCGCGGGTTCGATGCCCGCTTAGTGCAAATATTTATCATTTTCTTCCTCCTAGCGTTAATAATTTGACTGCTATATAACTTGTTTATATATTTAATCTATGTATCATTATTCCTTGTCTTTTTAAAATAAATTGTACGATACCCTATCATCTCTTTCGCTTCTATCCATCCAAAGGTTGCCTGGAAGAAATCGCTGTTAGCGATAAGGCCGCCCATTGTGCATTTTATGTAAATATTGTTTGTAATGTAATAATACTTTTATGGTGTACAATAAAGAATATCTTATCTTATCTTAATTCCCAGTCGCATCCGAAGCTTTCAGCTCGAAGTCTGTGATCCGCTTTACCAGTCTTAACTACGGATTTGGCTAGACCTCGATATTTTTGGTGAAGCGATTGCCATCTGATCTCCACAACCCAATGGTAACATTAGGCGATATCGAAGCTATGCAGCTAGACCGTTGTTTTTGGACTTTTTAGGGCTCCACCTACCCGTAACGACTACCATAGATGTTCTTATGGCAACCGGGACCGACGGCTTAACGTGCTCTCCGAGGCACGACTAGACTAATGCAAATACCCATATTTCATGCATACAAATATTTGCACTGAGCGGTGATCGAACCTGCGTACCGGCCGCGTTCACTACCGCTACGCCACGGAGTGCAAATATTTATATGCATGCATATATCTACTTGCATTGGTCTGGGTGTTTTCGTGCCTTGTAGAGGTCCCGGTTGTCATACGAATATCTATGGCAGTCGTTACGGGTCTAACCCTAAAGCTAGTCTTTTCAATAAAACCTCTAGTTGATAGACCGATAAGTATGTAAAACCTTAAATACAGGTACGGAATACTTATAGCATGTATTCTTTAGTATTGTTTCAAATGAAATACAATAATAAAAATTCTGCATTTCAAGTGAATACTAATAATTATTCGTATTGCATCGCTGGCAGTGATATAAACAAAGAAACTCAATACAAATATTCAAAAGTACGTCGGTCAGTTGTTAGACGTGATTGAAATAAACATACATACATAATATTCACGCCTGTAAGTCCCTGAAGGGGTAGGCAGGCATTAACAATCATATTTCCCCAAGCTTAGAGTATACATTGCTATAGAGCGCGCCTTACAAGTATGAACTGCTATCACGGGTACGAACAGTACCGAGGCTCCTGGCTCAACCTCAATCAGTAGCAAAACAATACCCGTCAAAATGACTTCGCAAATAATATTTAATTCGATATGTTAAATCAAAATTTTATACAACATCGTAAGTAATAATGACGCAAAAATACCGCAAAATGACGTCATTTTTTTGTATATTGGCTTTAATTTTATCCATGCATATCAAATCGAACAAAAAACTACATAACAACAAACTACAGTAATAAGTACATCTATTGATATTTTCGGTAATGCATGTAACGTCACTATAGGTGCGCTATACCATCGCAAAGTATCTGCTAACACT
Organism: Eilema depressum; assembly: GCA_914767945.1. Taxonomy (NCBI): domain Eukaryota; kingdom Metazoa; phylum Arthropoda; class Insecta; order Lepidoptera; family Erebidae; genus Eilema; species Eilema depressum. Next base: position 1,220,504 of record OU612040.1, read on the forward strand.
CGGCGCCAAAGACCTGAGTGATAGGCGCGCTCTATATTTATAATGCATACTCTAAGGGGGTGAGCCTTTTGCCGTCTAGCGGGTACTTTGTCATGGGCTTTATGTTTACTGTCGGATGGAGAACAGCCCTATCTCTTAGTCGCCTTCTACGACACCCACAGGAAGAGATGGGGTGGCCCTATTCTACTGCACCGGGAACCAATACGGTTACTATTTAGTTTTATTTCAATACTAGCTGACCCGGCGAACTTCGTACCGCCATATTTTCCGCCCGCGTGGTATTATCTCTAAATTTATCAGTGTTTCTCTACAATATTATGCATGTATTATACATATAAACCTTCCTCTTGAATCACTCTATCTATTAAAAAAAACCGCTTCAAAATCCATTGCGTAGTTTTGAAGATTTAAGCATACATAGGGACGGACAGACAGCGATAGCGACTTTGTTTTATAATATGTAGTGAAGTTCTGTTGATTAGAATAGTTAGTAGAAAAGAGTATTCTACTAATATTATCCTTAACTAAACAACACAACATAGTCAACACATTTTCTGTTTTCCATTTTCCCTCCACTAATGCCGCTACTCACCGGAGCGTGGCAGCACTTTCTTCGATCGCTGATGATTTCATTCACACATACATACAATTAATTATGCTATATCTGTTGGACCGTGATGTTTGGCTTCGATGATTAATGGCGATGATGATTTAAGAACGTATATGGATAGAGAAATAGATATATAATATAAGACAGCCTCTGTGACGTAGCGGTAGTGAATGCGGCCGCTACGGGAGGCGCGGGTTCAATCGCCGCTCAGTGCCAATATTTGTGTGTAAAAAAGTAGTAGTATAAAAAATTCGTCGGTCCCGGTTGCCATACGAACATCTATGGCAGTCGTTACGGGTAGTTGGAGCCCTAAAAAGTCCAAAAACAACAGTCTAGCTGCAAAGCTTCGATATCGCCTAATGTTACCATTGGGTTGTGGACGTCAGATGGCAATCGCTTCACGGAAAATATCGAGGTCTAGCCAAATCCGTAGTTAAGACTGGTAAAGCGGACCCCAGACTCCGAGATGAAAGCTTCGGATGCGACTGGGAATTAACGCTAGGATGAAGATGGATAGAGATATAGTTAAAGTTTTTTCTAACAACAATTTTTTACGTAGCTGTACCCAAATAACAAATGAACACATATTTTTTGGAGGTCCAATAGGCACTACAAAAGAGGTCCAATGGAGCCTTTTTATTTGATTTAATTTTGAAGGTCCAATGGGCACTGAAAAAGAGGTCGAGTGGGCACATTAATTATTATATTTTGTAGGAGGTCCAGTGGGACCTAAAGATGAGGTCGAGTGGGTACTTTTGTGAGAGGGTCGAATCTTGGAGGTCGAACGGGTACGTAGCCGAATTTAGTAAGATTCCCTCTAACCGCTACAGCTAAGCTAAATTGCTTGTGTTAGGAGCGGGGTTCACGTCGGTACTTCTCATGATACGAACCCTTTTGAATTAGAAGAGGTAGCACACGACGGTATATCCGTCCCAATCGAGCAGTCCAACTGGGGAAGTACCTCCGCCCTACAGAATACCACGGGTATAGTAACCTCGTGATATGTTCCCGGCGGTGAGTAGGGTAGCCAGAGCTCACTGGAGAGGTTTTGTGCTGTCAGTGGGAAGACCAAAGGCTTGTCCTGTTTATCTTTTGCGCTGACGGTACAGAATCTCTCTGTTCTTACAGGTCGGTAGCACGAGTGTGACTCCCCTGGTATTGCACTCGTCGATAGGTTACTGTAACCACTTTCCATCAGGTGGGCCGTATGCTTGTCTGAGAACTAAGTGGTATAAAAAGAATCCTGATTCTTATCACATAAGATTCCATCACTATTTGCCAGCAGGTGGACCTTGTTTAGTCTATAAAAACAAACTGACAGATTATCACTATTATTTTTCGTAATAAATCGAATGAACGTTTATTGGTACGTTCACCCTAACATCAATATATATCTGTAAATAAAATAAATTGAGTCTTTTGAATTATAATAAGCTTCGAAGGTCAAAAAACTTCAGAAGACGGCATAGGAATAATAATAACAAATGTATTTTTAATAGGACACGTTATTATGACTCAACCTCGTCTGGTGGTAAGCTAAATGTGAAGCCTCAGGACCATTGAAGACACGTACAATATTACAATGATGGCACTCAGCTTGACGGCCTCATCAGATACTTTATCACGCCCCTCTTGAAGAACCCGGGACTGTAGGAAGAGGGAAACACGTGCGCTGGTGAAGAATTCCAAGTCTTCATGGTGCGGCAAAGAAGTCCATCATTAGAAGTATTTTACCTGGTGAATGGTGAAGGCTCTGATGAGCTGTTCTAATAAGTCCCACCCTTTCCTTTCCTACACAGGACATCACGTGCAGGACTTAGATGTAACCCGCATACTTAAAAACTAAGCGGCTCGGTGACTCTTTTCTTTGCCGCACCAATAAGACCTGGAATTCCTTACCAGTTCACGTGTTCCCCTCCTCCTACAGTCCCGGGTCCTTTAAGCGGGGCGTGAAAAAGCATCTGATGAGGCCGTCAAGCTGAGTGCCACCATTGTAGCATGGTACGTGTCTATAATGGTGACTTTCTTTCCTGGGAGCCTTCAGTTTACCATCAGGCGAGTCAAAATGAAGTAGCAGGCAATAGATAGAGTTCAATGGCTTGTAGAAAAAAAAACCAGATGTGTGTGGCCATTTGAGTGTCGATGGCCTATTTATAGGTATTATTATAAAGCTATGGAGTATTGACCTTAGTAGCCATTTATTTAGCATGGTGAATTATTTAAGTGGGTATCCATATCCAAACTAATATCCATACTAATATTATAAATGCGAAAGTAACTCTGTCTGTCTTTCTGTCTGTCTGTTACGCTTTCATACCTAAACCACTGAAGCGATTTTGATGAAATTTGGTACAGAGATAGATTAGACCTTGGGAAAGGACATAGGCTATGTTTGGTCGCGATAACCGTCATCCACGCGGGCGGAGTCGCAGGCATAAGCTAGTATATTATAAATGCGAAAGTCTTTGTACGTCTTTCTGTCTGTCTGTCTGTCTGTTACGGTTTCACGCCCAAACCACTGAACCAATTTTGATGAAATTTGGTACAGATATAGATTAGACCTTGGGAAAGGACATAGACTACGTTTGGTTACAGTTACACTCACATTTCACCAATCATTGTATTAGGTCCCACGTAATAAGGGGTGAGTCTATTACAATATTCCGGGCACTATTGTTGACTCGAGCCATGTATCTGAGGCTGAGTCTGGGCTGTATATATCTGTCTGATGTTAAACAGTCCTATCCCTTAGTCGCGTTGTACGACACCGCATGGGAGGAGATGGGGTGGCCCAAATTCTACTCTGTCGGGGACCACGCGACAGTTAAAAGTAACCATAATGAGGCCGTGAAGCTGAGTGCCACCATTGTAACATGGTACGTGTCTGTAATGGTGACCCTTTTTTCACAGACTTTGCCTTCAGCTTATCATCAGTCGAGGCGAAGTAAAATTGTCGTGTCCTATATAAAAAAAAATCATACATCAAATATATTACCATTGAAGACTTAAAAGCCTGTTGATATCAACTGGTTATGATGTAATGGCACTTGCACATAAAATGTCAATTAGTTTCGTGAGCCGGTTGTCATATCTCAAGCTGTCGGACAAACAGATTCGTTAAGATATGATATAGTGGTTTGTAAACACGTTGCTATGTCGATCTCATAGAACATACAATGATCATATTGATGATGTATTGAAGCCGGTGAAGAGCGTGTCGGACTCGTGCACTGAGGGTGCCGTACAAAATTGAATTGAGGCACGAACTTATGCATTTTTATACCACTTAGGTCACAGACAACCACAAGGCACACTTGATGGAAAGGTTACCGTGGCCTATGGACGTATGCAACACCAGGGGAGTCATACTCGTGCTGCCGACCCTTTAAAAACAGAGAGATTCTGTGCCGTCAGCGCAGAAGACAAAGCAGGATTTATAAGCATTTGGTTTCCCCACTGACAGTACAAATCTCTACAATGAGCTCTGGCTACCCTACTCACCACCGGCAATAAAATACAAGGTTATTATACCCGTGCTATTCTGTAGGGCGAAGGTGCTTCCCCAGTCGCATTGCTTGATTGGAACGGAAGTACCCTTGTGTCCTGCCTCCGTCAAATGGTAGATTTCCTAGTTAAGTGTAAAGTTTACACTTTGGAGCTCGAGATCCGCATATTATTTTTGATTGGTAAATAGCTTTTTTGGGAGTGACTGTCGCTGACCTCCTAATCTTGAGAGAAAACCCTGCACCGGAACTCTATCTGTTACGTAGTAGGTGTGGTGCATCTTGCAGTTGAAATTAGCTTTGAACCTTAAGAATGTATCCAGGGTTCTCTACAACCAAGCAACTTCTATAATACGGACTAAATATTAAAACAAAAAACCCTAAAAGCTATGTGATTGCACCCGAAAATCGAACAGACGACTTCACAGTTGTATTCGAACATAACAACAAATAATATGTATGAAACAAAACCGCATTTTATATAAGGCTATGTAACTGTAAGAATAATTGGGTAAGTCGGTTGGGGTCGATGTCAAAAAACCTGCAGACCTACTCCAACCAAATTGGTAATGTTTAGCAAAAAGGGTAGGTCAGATGTATGTGAAACCTGCGGGCTTGCATGAAATAAGTTTAATAAAAGTTTCCCGGCAGAGTAGAATTTGGGCCACCCCATCTATACCCATGTGGTGTCGTACAAGGCGACTAAGGGATAGGGCTGTTTAACATCAGACAGATATATATACAGCCCAGACTCAGCCTCAGATGCATGTCTCGAGTCAACTATAGTGTCCGGAATACGGCAATAGGCTCACCTCCTATTACGTGGGACCGAATACAATGATTGATGAAATGTGGGTGTTAATTCACCTCTGCCTAACCCTCCGGGGATGAAGGCATGATTATATGTATGTATGTAAGTTTAATTACAGTATTGCTCCCGATTCTCCGCCTTCCGCTCTCAGACTGTCCCAGCGTCCTTTTTCAGGTCGTCAGTCCACCTGGCTAGGGGGTGTCCCACATTCCCTTTTCTTTCTCGCGGTCTCCACTCTAGGACTCGTCTGCTCCAACGGCCATCAGTCCTTCGACAGATGTGGCCAGCCCACTGCCACTTCAGCTTTCTTATTCTCAAGAAGGATATTTTATAAGCATAAGGTTAAAATTTTCCACATTAAAAGGTTCTCCACGCAGACGGAGACGCCGGCAGCAACTAGTAGTGTTATAAATGTGAAAGTTTATGAGTTTGTCTGTTACTTAATCACGCAAAAACTGCTAGACGGCATCGGTTGAAAGTTGGCACGCAGTGAGACCGTGACCTCGACAAGGTCATTAAGATACTGTACCTTTTAATATAGTCTCTATAATACAGTGGGAGTGAAATATGGGTATTTACATTGGTCTGGTCGTGCCTCGGAGAGCACGTTAAGCCGTCGGTTCCGGTTGCCATACGAACATCTATGGCAGTCGTTACGGGTAGTTGGAGCCCTAAAAAGTCCAAAAACAACGGCCTAGCTGCAAAGCATTGATATCGCCTAATGTCACCATTAGGTTGTGGAGGTCAGATGGCAATCGCTTCACGGAAAATATCGAGGTCTAGCCAAATCCGTAGTTAAGACTGGTAAAGCGGACCCCAGACTCTGAGCTGAACGCTTCGGATGCGACTGGGAATTAACGCTAGGATGAATAAGACCTTTTAATATAGTCTAGAATGTTATCTAAATAAATAAACAGTTATTTATTTAACTATCAACAAATTAATATAACAAGAGTCTGGGCTGTTCATTAAATGCAGCCCAGACTAAGCCTCAGATACATGGCTCGAGTGAACAATAGTGCCCGGAGGACGGCAATAGGCTCACCCCCTATTACGTGGGACCGAATATAATGATTGAAGAAATGATGGTCTTATTTCACCTCTGCCTAACCCTCTGAGGATATAGGCGTAATTATTTGTATGTATGTATTTAACTATCACGACATTTGCCTATATTTCCGGGTCTACTCAAACAATTACAAAAGAAGCGTCGGTAGCTTAGTGGTTAAGGAGTCGGCCTTACGATCGAGAGGTCCCGGTTTCGAATCCTGGCCATTACACTACCGACGTGAACCCACTCCTAGCACAAGCAATTTAGCTTAGTTGGAGGGGTTAACGGGAATATTAGTAATTTCGGTTGCTAATATTCTTAAAAAAAAAAAAAAAATTGCAAGCAAATATAGACGGATTTTAAGGCCGACTACGACCTTCCTTATAAAAAAACAGCTTACAAATCTGTTCAGTAGTTTTTGTGTCTATCGCTAACAAACAGACAAGAAACCCAAAACCATAAACAACCTATACTTCTGAAGGAGGCGATTAGAATAGACGATGTGATGCGCCTCTGACTTTTTATACGATATTTTTCCGCATTACCTCCCTACGACTAAGGGATAGCGCTTTTTCATAGTTGACGAAACGTGGGTGTTAATATATCTCTGCTTACCTCTTCAGGGATTTACAGCCATGAACATATCTATTTGTACGAACCTCCGTATACAGAAGCAAAAAAACGTACTCTCTTCAAAAGTCTCTCAACAATCACGTCGTTTAAAAACTTTTAACATAAATATATTTGAATTACAAAACTGGGTGTCAATCGATTACATAACACTTCTAATCGATTGTTACGATAACCGCACTAGGAATCGAGAATCGATTGGTCACACCGCCGACGCTTTCAAAATGATTTATGACGATTGTGCCACTGCGTAATCGATTCTGAGTGTTTGACTTATAAGACATCATTTTGTGTGAAAGTTGTGTCAACTTTTTTCTTTTTGTTATAATCTGTGATCCTTATGGTCGCCATATTTGTTCAGTTGATTTGATCAAACTGGCAGTTTTAAACTGATCAAATTAGCATGAGTTGTGTATGGCAAAATTTAAACAAATATGAGAGAGAGGATAATAAGTAATCAAAGGAACTAAAGGACCTTTGTAGTCTTACTAGTTGCTTTAGTTCCTTTGAAGGGACTATCGGGACAAAAAAGTCCCAGTAGTCCCTTCAAAGGAACTATTACCAAAGGAACTACTATTACTAAAGGAATAAATATTTGTATGCGTAATATGTCTATTTTTTTTTATACCACTTAGTTTGCAGACAAGCACACGGCCCAGCTGATGGGAAGCGGTCACCGTGGCCTATGGACGTATGCAACACCAGGGGCGTCACTTTCGCGCTGCCGACCCCGAAGAAACCTTCTAATGCCCTTCTTAAAGAACCCCATATTGTAGTCGCTTGGGAAAACCACCGCGGGGAGTTCATTCCACAGCTTGAGTGTGCGTGGGATGAAGTGCCTTTCAAACCGCACAGTGCGCACCGTTTCCGGACGCAATATGTGAGGATGAACTCCTGTGGCGAGACAGTTCTTCTGAGCACAAACCATTGTATAGACGGTAACACACACACATTGCTTTGGGTGTTTCTATGTTTATTTTTATCCGTTTTTCATCCGTGTGGAGAAAGAATACAAAGTATCACAGACCGAAGGGTGTCGTAAGAGGCGACTAAAGGATAAAGACCCTTTATAAAGTAAAATAATAACTATTAGGTACATTATGACCTACCCTAAGTATTGACCCTTTTGTCATTTGTCTCGTCGGGGGACCGCTAAGTACCTTGGTATGTTCTATACCCCCCTGACGGTCAGACGGCGATCCCCCGACGAGACAAATGACAAAAGGGTCAATACTTAGGGTAGGTCATAATGTAATAGTTATTATTGTACTTTTTATAGGTTCTTTTTGGGTCGGGGTTTTTATTTTTTTATTTTTTTTTTTCTTGCTTTTTATAGGTAACAGCTTAACCGATTTCCATAAAACTTTCTGTATCGTGATGTATAAATGATGAACTTTCGTTTGATACCCAACACGGGTATATTAGAAAACATTAGATTTTGTATTGCCACTTTCACTCCTCATATTTTTCAAATGGCTGAACCGATTTTTATGAAACATAGCTATGTACACTCTCGACTAAACCATCTTTCAAACAAAAGAAACAGAATCGAAATCGGTTCAACCGTTTGGGAGCTACGATGCCACAGACAGATTGACACACACACACACACACACAGACACGCATACACACACACACACACACACACACCCATACACTCGTCAAACTTATAACACCCCTCTTTTTTGTCGGGGGTTAAAAATAGACAAACGATATCACTGTGAGTTGAGGAAAACTCGAAAAAAAATCCTGTAAAAACCCGTAGTAGTAGAATAGGGACCCCATCTCTTGCTGGTAACAGGCGACTAAGGGATAGGGCTGTTCTCCATCCGACAGTAAACATACAGCCTGTAAAAAGTTCCCGCTTGACGTTAATACGCTCGCCCCTATAAAGTGGTACGGAAACGAACGAAATTGCCAAAGTCAAAGTTCAAAAATCATTTATTCTGTATAGACCTTAAACGACACTTACAAAACGACAAAATTAACACAAAAAAAAAGATAATATGTATATTAAAGAATAGTTTAGCAAATGGAACCACCGCACCGGTTCGAAACGCGTCGCGGCTCCAGCCTGAGAAGACTCCGGCAAGAAACTCAGAGGGCATTTTTTTTGGTCTATTTACAAAAAATGCTTAGTCTATTTAGTCTAAATACAGTCGTGGGTGTGTCAATGTGGCTAGTAATCATCATCATCATCATTACCTCTAATAATTTGGTACTGAGTTCGAATCCAAAACCTCACAACCAAAAGTTCAATACACTATCATATTAAACCATATATAAAGCTGTAAGTACTTCCAAAACGAATAATCATTCTCTAACCTACAAGAACCTCTTCTAGAACTTTCTCCCGAATTAGAACACTCTAAACAGGTTACATTCCAAGGTCAGGAGGCCTTCGCCACCATCAGACCTTATTACAGCAGGTTACTGTGTAACCTACTTCACAAAAGGAAGGTAATGTGTTACACAATCCTTGTACAGTCTGACGACATGTGTGTGACATGAATGTATAATTTATTACCGTTATGTTAGTATACTGGTGACATATTCACGCTTGTATTTCTTCGAGGAGGTTGGCAGAGGGTTAAAATAATATTAAGCGAGTTATAGTTCTTTTGGTACTTTTTTATAAAGAACTAGCTGACCCTGCGAACTTCGTACCGCCTAACAGTATTAGAACTTTGTATGGCAACCGAGACCGACGACTTAATGTGCTCTCCGAGGCACCTACCTGCCAAATTCCCAGACTGTAGGTGTTATAGTTTTTGAGATTTCGTTAGTAATCAGTGAGTGGTATTTCACTTTTCGCGTGCTCATCTCATCTCTAATTAATCTAAATTGCTTGTGCTAGGAGTGGGTTCACGTTGGCAGTGTAATGGCCAGGATTCGAACCAGGGGCCTCTCGGTTGTAAGGCCGATCCCCTTAACCACTAAGCTACCGACGCTTGTTGTCATGGAAACAATAAATTTTGCCTATCGCAGTCCACTGCTGGACACAGGCCTCTCCCAATATTGGAAGGCTTTGGCCTACTGTTCCCACGCTGGCCAGACGGGTTGGTACAGGGTTTTATTTCGAGTTTTCCTTCTCTCGCAGTGATATCGTCTGCGTATTTTTTGGCTTGGCTGACCTTTGAAGTTTTCGGTAAAGCGAATGCCATCCGACCTTTACAATCCAGCCATACATCTGAGGCTGAGTCTGGGCTGTATATATCTGTCTGTTGTTAAACAGCCCTATCCCTTAGTCGCCTTGTACGACACTGCATGGGAGGAAATGGGGTGGCCCAAATTCTAATCTGCTGGGAACCACTTCTATCAGCGATTTGAATAACATATTAAATGTTTTAAAATTTCATTCAATTGCCCAAAAACTCATTCTTTATTCATTGTAAATTATCTCATCTCTTATATACCTATTAGGTGATTTAATAGTACTGGTACCACACTCACAGACCGTGCCCAATTATTGCCAGTTTTTTTGGTATACAACCTCGAATAATTCAGAGTTCTTATTAACAACGAACTTAAGTGAATAATTAAAAGTGATTAATATTTTTTAATACGGACATATTAGTACATATAGGTACGGAAATGTATGAAAATTGGCCATATGTTACGCTGGCTAATCTTACGATCATCAGACTTCTAATAAGGGATAAAAAATGGAATAATCTTTATAATATTATATGCCACTATATGAGGCAAAATATGACTGGACTATATTGTACCTACTCACTTACTTTTTGCATGCTCTTGTATAAAATATATGTGTACTGTACATAACACTCGTGTTTTATACAATTAATAAAAATGATTCTATTCTATTTATAAGCGAAATACCTACCACACAATTATTAATCACGAAATCTCAAAAACCTTCCTTATAGGGTATAACTGGCTGACCCGGCGAACTTCGTACCGCCATATTTTCTGTTCCCGTTCCCGCTGCATACCTCTGACTTTATCAGTGTTTCTCTACAATTTTATGCATGTATTATACATATAAACCTCCCTCTTGAATCACTCTATCTATTAAAAAACCGCTTCAAAATCCGTTGCGTAGTTTTGAAGATTTAAGCATACATAGGGACGGACAGACAGCGACAGCGACTTTGTTTTATAGTAGTTAGTAGGGTATAATGATATTGTACGCATTGAGTTCTTTTACCCCCTTAAAATCCGTTATTAGCAAATGTCTACACCCTATAAAGAACCTACCTGCGAAATTTCAAGTTTGTAGGTGTTATAATTTCTGAGATTTCGAGATTACTAGAATTCTATTAACAATATCGTACTTTTTAAACTTTCATACAGTACTATTTCCTGGTCAATATTCATTTCCATTTAATACAAATGATGTCATAATTACTGAGAGTTAAATACCGAATAATTGCAGCCATATATCATTCTCTATATTCATTTAGATTGATTAATAGTCAGGGAGCCAGTGGTCGAATGACTTATAGGTTTTTTACAACATACGGTAGAGGTAGAGGAACCAAGTGGTTTGAAATTGCATTAATTACTCGTATTTGTTACACAGTGAAGTAGTGGAATGCTATGCCCGCATATATGTTTCCTTTTCCTTACAATGCGGGTTCTTAAAGCGAGGCGTGAAAAAGCATCTGTCAAGGTAGGGACTACTATTTTGGGATTATCAGCATCTGGTATGGTAGTCCTATCGTTTGACCTTCAACTTAGCTTCTTACATTCCAAGAACAAGCTCTAACGAAATATCGTATTTTTTTCTTTGACCGGCACTTTCAATTTTGGACCAAAATGGGTGATGTCCTTTGTTTCAGTTCTTATGAGATTCTCTCCATGAGATAAGGTGACGTTGACAATCTTTTTTTAGTCACTTTTTTATATAATTACTTTATAATACATGAGAAAGGAAGCTATTAACTATACCGGCAGTGTCTGTACCGTCAATCAGGTATTAAAACGTCTAAAAAATCGATCAAGTGTTACGTCATAATAACAATTAATGCTTCCACGTGGATATTGCCAAATGTTTAATGGCTGCAATTAAAAGTTTATTAATGGTACCACCAGTCAAGGACATGCAATGAGTCCACGGTCCACTTTGTGGTGAGTGTACACTATAGGTGACACACATTCACTCACTATCAAGGCCATCAAACTAGGGTGAGTTTGACACAAATAATAAGCCCCGATCAAGCATGTCTTTTTTATACTACTTAGGTCGCAGACTAGCACACGGCCCTCCTGATAGTAAAAGGTTACGGTGGCCTGTGGGCGAGTGCACCACCAGGAGAGTCACACTCGTGCTGTCGACCCTGTAAGAACAGAAAAATTCTGTGCCGTCAGCGCAAAAGATAAGTAGGACACAGTCTTTGGTTTTCCCACTGACAGCACAAAACATCTGAGCTGTGAGCTTTACCTACCCTACTCACCGTCGGAAATACAACACGAGGTTATTATGCCGCGATCTTCTGTAGGTCAGTACATTTCAAGGTTAAACAGTCGGTCTGAGCAGTCTTATGATGGGTGACCATTTCTAACACATTGAGACCCTTTCCTGCCTCTGAAAGTACGCCAAACCGTTGATATTGGTTGCCATACATTTTTTTTTCATGTTTAGTCTGTCAATTGACTGTACCCAGCTAGATGGTTAAACGCTGAGGTGCAGTCCAGGAGATATCTATAATGTGTCTATAATGGTGACCCTCTTTTTCCAAGACTGCCTTCAGCTTACCATCAGGCGAGGCGAAATCAAATTGACGTGTGTTGTTTAAAACATAAAAATAATAATACGGACCACCATTCCAGATGCTATTGACCTTAAAATGAAGGCAAACGAACTCTTACATTCGCAGCAGTCATCATAATTATCTCACCTCAAGATATTGGGGTGCAATCGAGATTATGTCTGGTTTGATAATAATGATGATGATTAATATACTTACTAAAGAAAACTAACATATATAGTTTATGTTTGTTAAAAAAACCTGTTAGTCAAAATAGCCACTGGCTCTCAGACTATAACACAGATTAAAAATACCGATTATTGTTACATCGGCGAGACAATCAAACCACTGTGTACTTATAGCCTCGGGCAATAGTAATAGAAGTACCGCATTATATCGTCTCTTAAAATACTGGCCTACTTTTGATACGACTATTACATCAGAGTAGCCCGCGGCTCTGTTTAATTGAGCAAAAATCTACTTAATTTTATTGTAGTTTGTGGTGTTAATAGGGTCGCCATGAGTTCGGGAATTTGTAGGATATTTTTGGGGACATTGGAACCAAAAAAATGTTTTTGTGATTGAGTTTTTGAGATGCAGCCCGTATACTAACAAATGGATTGTAGTTCCGCATTTTAGTTATAAGATGCTGTGGGACATCTATCGTGTATAACCCGAAAAAAATATTATTGTTTACTTTGCGCAAAACTTTCTGCCTGTGAGTACTATAATAGTTGAAAGAGAGACAAAAGGCCATTCTAGATTTTATTAGCTTAAATTATGAATAAACAAATTAAATTACGAAATTTCAAAGCAATTAGTATGCATGCTATAAATTCATTCAAAATCGGAAAAAATTGTCAAAGTCAAAATCATTTATTCTGTATAGACCATTAAAGCGGCTTTTACAAAACGTCAAAATTAGCACAAAGAAAAATGTATGCAAATTGACCACCGCAGTTTAAAACGCGACCGCAGCCTGAGAAGACTCCGGCAAGAAACTCAGCGGGTATTTTTTTGGTCTATTTACAAAAGATGCTTAGTCTACTTAGTCTAAAGTCTATTCTGGGGTGGCATCAAGTCGTCCAGGTAGCTCATTCGGTCAGAGTATTTCCTCTAGATAGTGAATCGTCGCAGGTTAAAGAATGATGACATTAATCCGATTGAAAATTATAAAAATAGAACTTAATTTCGTTAATTCATCGCCATATGTGTTAATAAATTTAAATATTAAAACAGTTACAAAGTTTAATTGACTTTTATATAATTATATATTTATGTTTACAAAGTGTGGTAACATAATTTCGTTATTTTATAAGATAAATTAATATGTTTTGACGATTATAACATTTTTGTAATGTTAACAAATATTTCGACATATTGTAATTTAAATACCTACGAATAACGGCAAAGATCTATGTATAATAAAAAATAAACAACACAAACGTAAAAATAAGTGTCAATAACATCATTATCAGAACAATCAGTCAACAGGAAGGAGAGAATACCAAGGAATTAAGATCATTTTTGAGCAATTTGTTCGTCAAGATCGATCAGCAATACAATGAGCAGTTTTCCAGTAGGCATAATAATCAGTTGGTTTTTAAGTCATCAGGAGATGGCGCTAGCATAGCTTTTGGTAATTTTAATGTACTCTGTGGTTTGTTTGTAGTATTTTTTCATGAATTTGCGATGTTGCCAAAGTTTAATTTCATTTACCCATATTATGATAGATAAAATATAATAAAACGCTTAATTATAATAAATTGGAAAAAGCGAAATCAATTCTCGGGCGGGACTCGAACCCGCGATCTTTCCCTTACATGGGGAACGCTCTGACCACTGAGCCACCGAGCTTCGCCCGAGAGTGACCCAATTTTTCCAATACATCCATCTTACGACGATGGTGTTTAGTCTAGCAAACTAATTGCTTTAAAATTATCTCAAAACGCTTAATTCTTTTCACGTCACTGTCTGTAATTTAAAATAATAATATTATATTTAAAATTATTTTATCAGAAAAAATGACAAAATATTTATGTAAAGTAAATCATTACAAAACCGAAGAACATTTTTTCCATAAATTAGGGAACACTAGATGTGACACCACACTCTTCTTACCAAAAGTGCCGGCTGCGCCATCTAGCGCGTATTTAGGAACCCTATAAATACCTACTAGAAAACTGCTCATTCGGTAAGCGCACAACCACAAGCACATCGTTGCGACAGCCTTGGTATAGAGTGTCATTGTTCGATCTCCAGTGACGTCACTCAGTCCGACCAATGACAATCTCTCTATCAAGGTTGTCGGAACATTATGCTCGTCGTTGTGTGCTTACAGAATAGGCTATTTGACTAATTTTCAAAAACCATTTTAAATGATTGCTTATCTATATATATAAAAATGAAACCCGTTTTCCGTTGTCACGACATAGCATGAAAACGGCTAGACCAATTTCGATAATTCTTTTTTTAGAATATTCCTTGAGGTACGGGGATGGTTCTTACGGAGAGAAAAATTAAAAAAAAAAAGAATTGACTGTTAGGCGGTACGAAGTTCGCGGGGTCAGCTAGTTTTAAATATATATGAATCCCTATTTCCCTTGGTCACGTCATCACGCGTGAACGGCTGGACCGATTACACTATTTCTTTTTTTAGAATATACCTTGAAGTACAAAGATGGTTCTTACACAGAGAAAAATTACGCTACGACATAAGGGAGCGGAGCAGTAACCATAAATGTCAACAAATCCGGCAGATTTTCATACTTTGCGAGCCTTCATATGACTGAAAGGGGGGTAACGGGAGGTAACGGAACTTAGAATTGTGCCGCAGGCGAAGCCGGGGCGGGTCGGCTAGTTATAGTACAAACATATCACATTAATATTTCTGTAAAAAAACAATGCATTATGTTAAAAAATCAATGATAAGGTATAAATTTTCAAAAGTGCGCGAAAAACGCTGTATTTAAACATGGCGATGCGTGTGAGTTGTAACGTCACTGTCTATTGTAGGTAAGTTACTGTTTTCATCAGCTCGCACAAAATTTGTATCTATTTCGAACTTTATCACAAAATATGTCCATAAAACTCGCGATAATCAAGGAAAAAGCAAATAATAACACCGAAACAAACATAATAGCTCATTCATATAACTGGAGATATTTTGTAGAAATGACGTCACCCAAAGCTCTGACCAATCACGAGCGTTTTTGTCATAGACAATAAATCAACAAAATATAACATTTTTATATTTGAAATTCTCATAAAATACACTTAATTGAGAGTAAATTGTAGTCTCGTAGGTCTTTTAACGTTATTTTCTAATAGGATGACAATCATTTGTAGTATATTTTTAATGTTGTCAAATAGCCTATTGCATTGCTGATGCGAGCAATAGTTACTAGTCCACAAAAAAAGAAACTGATGGTCACACTACAAGTAATTGCAAAGTAATTAAATTATAGTTATGTTTTTGAATGGAATTACTACATAAACATTTTTACCGTTATATTACTGCTATTAGTTCGGAATGTATTATTTTATACGTATTTGGTAGGCGGAACGAACGAATTATAACCCGCGCCACGTATCTTGGACCTAAATCGTAAAACATACGAGGCTCTGGTGCCCGCGGATTGCTTGGTAATAGTCTATGCTTAGTGAATTTGAGCTCGTCCACCGCAGTAGCACCCCGTGCTATCCACAAAAGACACCCAGGAAAGTGTACTGCGCGTATAGGGCACATTTTGAGCACATTTTAGGTCCAAGATACGTGGCGCGGGTTATACTTCTGTATAGATAAACTCTGACAGCCTCTATGGTATGGCGGTAGTGAACGCGGCCGCTATGCGGGAGACGCGGGTTCAATCCCCGCTCAGTGCAAATTTTTGTATTTTTTTTATACCATTTAGGTTGCAGACAAGTACATGTTTGAAAAGTGGTTACCGTGGCCTATGGGCGAGTGCAACACCAGGGGAGTCACACTCGTGCTGCCGACCCTTTAAGAATAGGGAGATTCTGTGCCGTCAGCGCAGAAGACAAGCAGTACAAGCCTTTGGTCTTTTGACAGCACAAAACCTCTCCAGTGAGTTCTTGCTACCATGCTCACCGGAAACACAAAATGAGGTTACTATATCCGAGGTATTCTGTAGGTATGGGTATTTACTTTGGTCTGATCGTGCCTCGAAGAGTACGTTAAGCCGTCTTTCTTGGTTGCCATACGAACATCTATGGCAGTCGTTACGGGTAGTTGGACTGTTGGAGCCCTAAAAAATGTCCAACAACAACGGTCTAGCTGCAATGCATCGATATTGCCTAATGCCACCTTTGGGTTCTTCTTCTTCTGTCGAGTCGACGGCATATCATGTCATATTTTCTTTGCCCAGTATGTAGCCACACCGATGGCTACCATTGGGTTGTGAAGGTCAGATGGCAGACGGAAAATATCAAAGTTCAGCCAAAGTCGCAGTTAGACTGGTAAAGCGGACCCCAGACTCAGAGGTGAAAGCTTCGGATGCGACTGGGATTAACGCTAGGATGAAGAAGAATATAAACTGTTTAGAACCAGAATTGTATCGCGGTTATTGAGTGAGGTGGGATTGAACCTGCTGGAAATGCTAACTTTTCAAATAGA
Organism: Eilema depressum; assembly: GCA_914767945.1. NCBI lineage: Eukaryota > Metazoa > Arthropoda > Insecta > Lepidoptera > Erebidae > Eilema > Eilema depressum. The sequence continues at coordinate 1,237,459 of OU612040.1, forward strand.
CTAAGAATGGAAAAGTGAATTGCTCAGGCGGGACTTGAACCCGTGACCAGACAAGCCAAGGAGAATGCTCAGACCACTGAGCCTCGCCTGAAGTGTCCCAATTTCTCCTGTACAACCATCTTGGGGCGACGGCGCGACGACGGTGGGAACCATCTACCGATATTCCGAGGCCGACTATTATTGAATCGAGCCATGCATCTGATGCTGAGTCTGGGCTGTATATATCTGTCTGATGTTAAACAGCCCTATCCCTTAGTCGTCTTGTACGTCACCGCATGGGAAGAGATGAGGTGGCACAAATTTTACTCTGCCGGGCACCACGCGGCTAATGTTTCTGTTAATATTTTAAAAAAATAACATTGTATTTTTTTATAATATTACATTTATTGAATCATATGTCCACATATTTTTGTTGAACAATCAGAGCGTGAACTTATGATATAACATATGTGCATATACTGTTGGGGTGCTAACAGGCAGCGCACGCGCAACATTATTATTTAAAAAAAATTTAGTCGCTTGGAAAAAGTACATCAGGTAGTTTATTTATTACAAACTAGATACCCTGTAGAAGGTAAGACACGGCGGTATATCCGTCCCAATCGAGCAGTCCGACTGGGGAAGTACCTCCGCCCTACAGAATACCGCGGGTATAATAACCTCGTGTTGTGTTTCCGACGGTGTGTATGGTAGCCAGAGCTCACTGGAGAGGTTTTGTGCTGTCAGTGGGAATACCAAAGGCTTGTCCTGCTTATCTTCTGCGCTGACGGCACAGAATCTCTCTGTTCTTACAGGGTCGGCAGCACGAGTGTGACTCCCCTGTACGCCAGTCATTTTAAGCAAAAAGGTCGGACTAATTCCGGCGGAAGGTTTCTTTGTTTTAAAATGTTCCTTGGGTTCCCCTGAACATATCTGGAAAGTTCCCCATAGATCCCATGTACAGTCGAATTCAAAAGTGCAGTAGCAATCCTACGTAACTATAGCGTCAACATTCTAGCGCTACTTGTGACCTTTTTCTTTTAAGACAATTTACACACACACATAAATTGTTCTTCCGTAGGAATATTATCGATAATTTCGTTGTCACTACGTAAGCAACCCGTGGCCGGGTGGTTAAAGCATGAGGTTTATAGAAATGCAAAGGTTGATGGTTCAAATCCTACGATCTTGCAATAACACTTTTTGTGTTTCATTTATAAATTAATATCATTGTATTATTTGTTAAATTTTAGCAAATATCAACATAAAATGTAAAAAGAATGCAAACTTCATGCAAAATTACTTTTTCAATATTTAAAATTATATTTTTGTCATAAATGTAAAAAATCGTTATAAGCTGGAATCGAACCTGGAACCTCTTATCATTGTGCATCTATAGTATCTTGCTTAACCCACTTAGCTATCAGTTAATTTACTAAGTTGGTAAATTACTGTATTAGTATCTAATGATACACACACACATATGTAAACACAAAACCGGGCCGGCGCGCGGCCGCACGCCACGCCATTTTGAGCCTTGTTGGGCTAAAGCACTTATAAACTCTGACTGTACGCTCCCCCCTCCCCCCCCTCAAACGTCTCCCTAAATCCAGTTTTTTCTATTTTTCTCAGAAACGGTGAAAGCTATAAGAAAGTTGTCCATATAATTGCTATAAAATTACCTACCAAACGACAGTTCATTCATTTCAATGTGAGCTATAGTCTCTGAAATATACCTACAGAAATTTCACCAAAAAAAAAAAATTAGCCCAAAATTATTCTTTGTACTAAATATGAAGAAAAATTACTGGAGTTGTTGCAAAATGATGTAGGCACAAGTAAATCTTCATACATTAAGGAATAAAATGATGTATGATTCATTGTTATGGCAGCATTGGTTCTCGAGTTACAGCGAATAGTGTCAAAAAACAACAAAATATAATTTTATAGTACGAAGACAGTAGAAACTTTGAGGATGATGATGCCTAAGGTTTAAATTATGGCAATTAAATATCCATACATATGATCACGCCTCTATCCCTGGAGGGTTAGGCAGAGGTGAATTAACACCCACATTTCACCAATCATGGTATAAGGTCTCAGGCAATAAGTAATAGCCTATTGCCGTTTTTCGGGCACTATTGTTGACTCCAGCCATGTATCTGTGGCTGAGCCTGGGCTGTTTATATCTCTCTGATGTTAAACATCTCTATTCTTTAGTCACCTTGTACGACACCGCATGGCAGGAGATGGAGTGGCCCAAATTCTTCTCTACCGGGAACCACGCCGCAATTAAGTTTAAATAAATGGACTTAATAAAATCATTTCCCCTGAAATACTAAACGATTTATCCTTTCAGTAACGATGTAGCGCCACATTATAAATATAATGGGAAAAAATATGCAAAACGGTTACTCCGATTTTAATATATGAGGTGTCAAATAATACCTACTTCTTGTCATGTTTTATTATAAAAAAAAATAAAAGCTTTAACTATATCAAAAACTATCTGTTTATTAAAAAAATTAATAATAACTAGTCCCCATGGAAGCCTTCCCCGCTTCTGACAAGCTTATGAAACTGATAAGCTGTTCCTGAAAAACGAATTAACTAACCTATTCACTCTAGTCTTAAATACACCCAAGTTATAGCTATCCGGCAACACAGATTCGGGCAAGGCTGTTTGGTGCGTATAAGTGGAAAGTCCATGGTGTATCAGTGGCGGGTCACCGTGCGTATGGTCGTTCGATGGTGGAAAGGGTTTGGCGGAATTAAGTTGTGCAAATCTTGTGCACACTCCATGAAGTGCATCCGATAAAAAATCGAGAGTCATGCAACTCTTAGCTGATGTTCTAGGCTCTGAAGCCTATTTTCAACTAGAGCGTCGTTATTGATGAGCCTCCAAGAGGCTTGTTTCTCTATTGACTCAAGGGATTCAAGCTGGTATTTGGCTGAACCGTCACAAAGGTGCGAGCAGTATTTTATGCACGATCGAACTTGCGCTTGGTAGAGAATGAGAAGTTGTTCCAGTGTGAAGTACTAATCTTACTTTTGATAGCATTCTCACCTTTTTAGCAGCTTCGCAGAGAAGAGACACGCCTGACTGGGTTTTGGTTGCGTTGAAGTTGACCAAGTTGGCATCTCCCCAATCGGAGGATGCCTGCAAAGGAAAGTTCAACCGCTCAACCATGGTTTCCTTAAGAGACCGGATCTTAACCATGCCAGCGTACGGCCGTCTCGTAACTCTCTACCATTGTGATGTCGTCTGCGCACTCAATGGTTCCGGGCTTGAGCAGATCGTTGATATGGAAAAGTGTGACAGAAAGTACCGACCCCTAAGGGACCCCAGCGTTTATTTGCAAATGGTCCAACGAACTACCTTCAATGATACGGAATGACCGAGTTCCCAGAAAGATTGCTATCCAGGCATACAAGACAGCCGAAGGAAGGAAGTTTGTTGAATAAGTTATCGTGCTAGACCCTGTCAAAGGCTTCTGAGATGTCGAGGGAGACCCCTAGCGCTCAATGGCCTTATTCTTAATGTGGCATATCCGTGGTCCGTTTATTTAAATTTTATAACCATAAGGTGGACTGACGACCTACGTAGGGTGGCAGGGACACACTGGATGCGGAAGGCGGAGGATCGGCAAACGTGGCGCGTATTGGGGGAGGCCTATGTCCAGGCCTATGTAAGTACCGCGGTAGCCTAGTGGTATGGGTAATGGACTGCTGAGACGAGGTCACGGGTTCGATCCCAGGTTTACCATGGTACACACCAATGACTTTTCGATGATTTTCGAAGTTATGTGTGTGTTTATCGCAGGTTTATTAGTGCCCGGTTAATGGCAATAGGCTCGCCACCTATTACATTGGGACCTAAACATAAACGGCGAAATGTGGGTGCTAGCACCTTTGCCTACCCCCTCGGGGACAAAGGCGTGAGTTTATGTTATGTTATGTTAATCTATGTCCAGCAGTGGACTGCAATAGGCTAATTGATTGATTGAACCATAATTTGACCCTTAGGCATCATCATTTTCTAAGTTCCTACTTTCTTCACACCAGAAAATTATATTGTGGTGTTTGACACTATTCGCTGTAACTCGAGAACCAATGCTGCTATAACAATGAATTATACGTCATTTTATTCCTAAATGTATGAAGATTTACTTGTGCCTACATCATTTTGCCACAACTCCTGTAATTTTTCTTCAAATTTAGTACAAAGAATAATTTTACGCCAAATTTTTTTTCTGGTGAAATTTCTGTTGGTATATTTCAGAGACTATAGCTCACATTGAAATGAATGAACTGTCGTTTGGTAGGTAATTTTATAGCAATTATATGGTACCTGGACAACTTTCTTATAGCTTTCACCGTTTCTGAGAAAAATAGAAAAAACTGGATTTAGGGAGACGTTTGAAGGGGGGGGAGGGGGGAGCGTACATGGGATCTATGGGGAACTTTCCAGATATGTTCAGGGGGACCTAAGGAACATTTTAAAACAAAGAAACCTTCCGCCGGAATTAGTCCTAGGTTTCAAGGATTTTTTGTCTAAAATTACTGAGCTACTGGTGTTGCACACGTCTATATAGGCTACGGTAACCACTTTCCATCAGGTGGGCCGTGTGCTTGTTGCGACCTAAGTGGCATAAAAAGAAAACTGCATCCTTTTTTGCTCAGCCACGTCAGTAAAAATTGACTTCAATCATCATCATCGTCCTAACGACGACTCTGCGGATATGGTTGCCTTTTCCTTCTTTGAATTTGAGTTATGGTGCTTTTATGTTTGTACCTACCCTGATTAGTAAAACAAAGTCATTTTAATTTAAAAAAAACCAAAACAATTGTGTTCAGTGCTAACAAACATTGAAAAAAAAACACAAGTGATAAAAATTTTTCTCCTTTTTGGAAGTCGGTTAAATAAGACGTATTGAAGTTGAATAAAATAATAGTTCTTTGAACTACAGCTCAGCTTACCATCAGGTAGGGTGCAGTCAAATTAACGATCTAAATATAAAAAAGAAAAAAAAAGTAATACATACCAATCGTTGTTATATCTGGCACAAATAACACTTTAAAGTCACTATTTTATAACATTCAGCACTTCACTATTCACATCTCAGCACATCTGCTGATCACCCAAAGTAATAGTCGTAATAATAGAATATTACATATATAAACACAGCATACAACGCGAATTTAAAATACAAATAAAATATATCTTTTATGTAAAATATAATTCTCTGGGTTAGACCCCTTTTGTTCTCAATCTCGTTATTATTCATTTACTAGAATAATTTCCTGTGGACATTTTTGGGTTATTATTGTGTATGTGTATGTGCAATACTTTTTTTGTAAAAATATATGCGTTTCTTTGACAGATAGAATTCGCAACGAGGTCATCCGACATAGAACGAAAGTTACCGACATAGCTCGCAGAATAAGCAAGCTGAAGTGGCAGTGGGCTGGCCACATCTTTCGAAACACTGATGGCTATTGGAGCAGACGAGTCTTAGAGTGGAGACCGCGAGAAGGAAAACGGATGTGACGCCCCCTAGCCAGATGGACTGACGACCTGAAAAAGGTGACTGGGACAGACTGGATGCGGAAGGTGGAAGATCGGCAGACGTGGCGCACATTGGGAGAGGCCTATGACCAGCAGTGGACTGCAATAGGCTAATTTATTGATTAATATGAAAAAAAGAGCGCTAATTTTCTCAGAATAAGGACTCCAAATGGACTGACAATCTGAGAATGGTAGCTGAGATAAACTATATGCGGAAGGTGGAAGATGGGATGCTGTGGTGTATATTGGGAGAGGCTTATGTCCAGCAATACTACCCCAAAATAAGGAATTCACATCAGTATAGTTAGACCAGAGCCAGAGATCACTGGACAGGGTTTGAACTGTCAGTGGGAAGACCAAAGGCTTGTCCTGGTTGTCTTCTGCGCTGACGGCACAGAATCTCTCTGTTCTTACAGGGTCGGCAGCATGAGTGTGACTCCCCTGGTGATGCACTCGTCCATAGGCCACGGTAACCACTTTCTATCAGTGTGCCGTGTGCTTGTCTGCGACTTAAGTGGTATAAACAAAGACCGAGATCCCAAAGCGATTATAACTTATTTACAAATGGAGGAGCCCTATGTTCTCAGTAGCATTTCGTGTGATTTGAATACCTGCGTGCTTGTAGAGCCCACTCTTGTGGTACCTGGGCAGGTAATATGTAAGGAAGGTCATTGAAAATAAGAGTTATGAGATCTATGTCCTCATCCATTTGAAAATAAGTTACGTCTGATCGCTTTCAGGCTCCAAAAAAGCTTTTACGAACTCTTCATGGGTTCATTTTTTTATACTATTTAGGTTGCAGACAAGCACACGGCTCTCCTGATGGTAAGAGGTTACCCTGGCCTATGGGTGAGTGCAACACCAGGGGAGTCACACTGGTGCTGTCGACCCTGTAAGAACAGAGAGATTCTGTGCCGTCAGCGCAAAAGATAAGTAGGACAAAGCCTTTGGTCAAAATCTCTTCAGTGATTAAAACATATTTTTTGTTTCATCCATATTTAGTTTAATTCATTCTCAAGTACCTACATAACTATTATTATTACATAACAAGATACCCAAACAGCCCAACATATTGTGTGAACTTCATTATTCACAGTTAACCTACTTAAAAAAAGACGGTACACAATTAGATGCTTTACAATACGCTATTAATAGCTCTATTTGCAATTTAGGTTCAATTTCACTGGTGGAAACCGGTTACATATATACATATACTCACGCATGTATATCCCCGAAGGGGTAGGCAGAGGTGTATTAACACCCACATTTCGCCAACTATAATTTTCGGTCCTACGTAATAGGGGGCGAGCCTATTGCCGTCTAGCGGACACTTTGTCATGGGCTGTATGTTTACTGTCGGATGGAGAACAGCCCTATCCCTTAGTCGCCTTCTACGACACCCACAGGAAGAAATGGGGTGACCCTATTCTACCCCACCGGGTATCAACACAACAACCGGTTAATTAACTGAATTTTTATCTGAATTCTAGAACCCATATTACTAGGCTTTACCGTTCTTCCTCCTAGCGTTAATTCCCAGTCGCATCCGAAGCTTTCAGCTCGGAGTCTGGGGTTTTTTTTACCAGTCATAGCTACGGATTTGGCTAGACCTCGATATTTTCCGTGAAGCGATTGCCATCTGACCTCCACGACCCAATGGTAACATTAGGCGATATCGAAGCTTTGCAGCTAGACCGTTGTTTTTGGACTTTTTAGGGCACCAACTACCCGTAACGACTGCCATAGATGTTCTTATGGCAACCGGGACCGACGGCTTAACGTGCTCTCCGAGGCACGACCAGACCAATGCAAATACCCATATTTAATGCACACAAATATTTGCACTGAGCGGGGATCGAACCCGCAAATACCGTTATTACGATAAAATTTTATCAAGTTATTTCTTACACTTGCGCGATAGAAAAATAATTTAACCCAGTAAGTGGAGGTTTTACGAAATATTCACATACGAAACCAGGTCGAGTCAGTTAGTTTATAAAAAAAAATCTATAAAGTATTTGATCATAGATTTAAAAATCTGAAATTTTCTATGTCAAAAAAAATATTAATCTTCTGTTACTTAGAAGAAAGTTAAAAAATATAATGTTAAATATTATCTAAGTATGAATAAATCAATATAACAACAAAATCTAAAACTCTCCTAAATTCGTCACAACTACACACACATACACAAAACATAACACAAGACACACAAACAATTTCAAATCAAACAAAACAAATTCAAAAACAAACATATAACACTATCAACAACACTATACAAAAAACCAAAACGTAAAATAACAAAAAAACAAACACAAATTTGACAAAATTTAAGATAATAAACAGGAAAGCGTACTACGATCGACGCCCGCGCAGGCAAACTGGCAAGTGTCGCAGCCAATCGTAGGGGGGATGTAGTGTGCGCATGAGTTGGGTAATTCGTGGACAAAATTCAAGGTTTTATGTTGTAAAGTAAGTGTACGCGTAAGTATGTTAGGACATCGATACAGACAGTCTATTTGCATAGTGTTATAGTTATATACAGGCTTCGATTCTTGTCAGAGATTGCAAAGATAATATTGGCACAGATATTTTTACTAATCATCACTATCACTACAATTATAAAACAAAGTCGCTGTCGCTGTCTGTCCATCCCTATGTATGCTTAAATCTTCAAAACTGCGCAACGGATTTTGAAGCGATTTTTTTTAATAGATAGAGTGATTCAAGAGGAAGGTTTATATTATGTATAATACATGCATAATATTGTAGAGAAACACTGATAAATCGGGATCAGAATACTACGCGGGCGGAAAATATGGCGGTACGAAGTTCACCGGGTCAGCTAGTAATTTAAATTGGAAAGTTTTTGAAGATGTTTGGATATTTGTTATTCAACGAATCTGGCTGAAATTTGGTTTAAACATACGGTGTGGTGACGGAAAGAATATAAATGTCACTACACCATCTCATCCGAAGGGTTGTCGTAAGAGGCGACTAACGGAACAATACGCAGACGATATCACTGCGAGAGAAGGAACACTCGAAATAAAACCAACCCGTCTGACCAGCGTGGAAACAGTAGGCCAAAGCCTCCCAACATTGTCCAGCTGTGGACTGTGATTGATTGATTGATAGATACATATTATATATTATATTACCGCTTATATATCCCTGAAATGGTAAGCAACGGTTAATTAACATCCACATTCGCTGGTTGCCAGAGGAGTAAAATAGTGCCACCCCATCTTTTCCCGGGGGTATCCCAGAAGGCGACAAAAGATAGGGCTGTTCTCCATCTGACAGTAACATAGAGCCCATGACAAATAGCCTGACGGTGATAAGCTCGTCCTCTTATACATGGGGCCGAAAATCAAAGTTGGTGAAATGTTGCTGACAATATACCTCTGTCTACCCTTTAGGGAATTTACAGGCCTGGATACAAATCCCATTTGTCACCAGTGGTGGCGTCGACAGTGGGGGCAACTGGGAATAACCCAATATATGTACTTCCGTACCTACTATACTTTTTTTATCTTGCGCAAAATTCCCAAGGATACACGCAGCCGGAGCTGGTAGGGGCGTTAAGTAGGACTTGAAACGACTTAAACGCACGCCGTCTGTGGGTCGTAGGTTGCTGGAGGAAGATTGTCTGAGATATATCTCTTGCACCCTGACCGACCCAAGGCTTCCCTTTCGAGCTGGCCCTCTATACAGGTACTTTACTGCATGCGTTATATTTCACGCATATTGAATTTTTGTTCTAAACACCTTTATAACGGTCGCGTACCTATTAATTGGGAAACACCAAAAAAGGTTCTTAACGGTTAACTAAACGGAATTTTAGACTTTATGATCACCAAATAAGGTATCCTTTAAAACCCACATGTTATTTAATATGACCCCAATGACGTAAGACCATGGTAACGGATTTGATCAAGGTGTTTGAAGAACCGACCCACTATTATGGCATTGTCAAGCAAGACTGCTTTCTGCATCTTGGCAGCCATCGATTTCCCACTATTCCCGAGCCTCTTGGGCTGAGAGGGTTCTTGGGATTAAGTCATTAACTGACATAACAACTGGATTATCTTTTTCCGTGGACCTCACTTTCTTTCACAAAACTTCTTCTCACACAAAACAAACATAACATTGAACGGGTTTGACGCAGAATGCGCACTTCGCAAAATGAGCACTCGACGCAAAATGTGCATTACGCGAAAGGAGCACTTCTCACAAGGGGCATTTCTCATAATGTGCATTTCGCATAACGAGCACTTCGCAAAATGTGCACTTCGCAAAATGAGCACTTCGCAAAATGAGCACTTTTCTAGGGTATGGGTCAGCCCCCATGGTGGGTCAGTTAGTCACAAAATAAAAATGATATGACTTGTATTTAAAATAAAATAAACACTTTTACAATGTAATCATTTATTCATTTATTCAAAAAATAATAAGTCTAGACTTAGTTTTCATAATCGTCAGTTAAATAATTAAATAATTAAAAAACTAAGGAAAAATAAGAAAGTGTAAAAAAATATTATAAGTACATACATCAAAAACATTTTGCTTTATTTGATTTTTTTATCTATTTAAAAAAAAAAAAAACAAAATAAAGAAACCACATAATTATAAACTTGTAAATACAAATAAAAATCACATTTTTTTATTATACTTATCTTTATCATATTGTTACAAACCCTCATCTTAGTTTTTTCTACATGAACATGTTGCTAGTGTAAAAAAATGAATTAAATTAGTAGTAAAACCATTATACAATAGAAAACAAAAACATTTTAACCCAATTTTTTGCACAGTACCTATTTCTTATTTTTCCTTAGTTTTTTAATTATTTAATTATTTAACTGACGATTATGAAAACTAAGTCTAGACTTATTATTTTTTGAATAAATGAATAAATGATTACATTGTAAAAGTGTTTATTTTATTTTAAATACAAGTCATATCATTTTTATTTTGTGACTAACTGACCCACCATGGGGCAGCCCCCATGGTGGGTCAGTTAGTCACCATACCCTAGAAAAGTTCTCATTTTGCGAAGTGCTCATTTTGCGAAGTGCACATTTTGCGAAGTGCTCATTATGCGAAATGCACATTATGAGAAATGCCCCTTGTGAGAAGTGCTCCTTCCGCGTAATGCACATTTTGCGTCGAGTGCTCATTTTGCGAAGTGCGCATTCTGCGTCAAACCCATCCAGAAGGCTAGATTTTTCTGTTTGGCACCCACAATCGCAGGAGACTTGCGACTGGTTGAATTTGTGGACTGCATGCTGCTCCACATATGTATCAGTGACCTTGAGTACCAGAATTCAGGGTACAGGCCCTGGGCTCCTATACTATAAGTTCAGAATTGCCGATTGTTAATATTATTCTTGCACTAAAAACAAATGATTTTTCCCAAAATACAATTGCTTATAGATCGTAATGGTAGGCTCACTAGTCATAAAGTTTTTATGAACACTTACTGGCACTGTGAGTAGCTTAAACAGACGAGACTGCAATTTACCTGCAAAGAAAAACATAACAATAAAACTTCATATATTATTATGAATAAATGGTAAGGTTTAGTTCAACCTTACACTATACGGGTGTATTTTTGAAACAGGGCAATAAGGGCAAGTATTTTAACCGTTGTAGTTACAGCAAAAAGTTCTTAGGAGACCTTCCCTAACTTTTTGAGATAATTTGAACTGCATTCACAGATTTTGAGTACTAGGAAAGACAGAAATCGCCAAAAACTTTTCCATACATTTCGTACGGAAATACAATAAATCAACTCAAAACTGTCATAGGTCAGGTAAAATTTTGAATTTTGTAAGTAAAAATTTCATTTTATTTAAACATGTAGGTATAAAATTAGTTTTTGAAATAAATTGCTCAAAATGAATTTTTTCACGAATACGTAAAAAACGCGGTTTGAATGTGTAATGTCGATATTGTTCTTTAAACTGTCAGTGTGTATACGGTGGTAATTATTTTCCCTCAGGTGGGCAAAAAAAAATTCTTTGCAAAAAAAATAATAATTAAAAAAATTCAGTAAAATATGGTGTCACTACTCGGTTACGTGTAGATCGACTCTTGCGCATACTATGAAGTTGAAGTGTACCAATACAATGCGATTACGAACTGGCTGTACTGTTAAATATTCTTCACCAGTTACGTATTAAAAAGAATAATAACTCTTGTCTATGATACGACAAAAAAGAGTATATTGACCCAGTCGCGAAAATGACAGCTCTACTCTATGGGCGATGAGAAAGAAAACAGCCTAGTCATGTATATAAACTACTAGCTGAGGCCATGGTTTCACCCGCATGGATATCGATTATATAGGACACGTCAATTTGGCTTCACTTCGCCTGATGGTAAGCTAAAGGTAAAGCCTCGGAAAAGAGACCTACCTCACGTGCCAATCTTTGTCCAGCATCGTTATTATCGAGGGTAGTCGTTGGAAGTCCATGAGCCTGGCCTTTGAGTGACAAGTGGAGGCACCTGTCACCCTAGCAGAAGCAAACCGCGACGGTGGGGCGATGACCTAAGACGTGCGGTTTTAGTCGGTTTCAGTACGACATACCTGAGTACTCCTGTAGGCTCCAACGAGGGATATCCGAGGGGACCCTCTTTTCCGAGACTTTGCCTTCAGCTTACCATCAGGCGAGGTGAAGTCAAATTGATGTGTATAAAAAATCCGCACTAAATTTTTTTTTCGTTGATAAACATAACTTAAGTCATTTTATGTATAAATATCCCATCAAGAACCAAACGGTTCGGCGACTCTTTCTTCTACCGCACCATTAAGACCTGGATTTCCTTACCAGCACACGTGTTTCCCTCTTCCTACAGTCCCGGGTCCTTTAAGCGGGGCGTGAAAAAGCATGTGACGAGACCGTCAAGCTGAGTGCCACCATTGTAACATGGTACGTGTCTATAATGGTGACCCGAGACTTTGCCTTCAGCTTACCATCAGGCGAGGCGAAGTCACGTGTCCAATATAAAAAAAAAATTAAATATTTTCAATGTACAGACACGACAAATTTACAATATTATATTAATATAGATAGTGAACATGGTGTCACTAGTCGGTTGCGTGTAAATCAACTCGTGCGCAGACGCGGCGTGAAATCGAAGCGTACCACAACTTTGTTGTTGAAATATTCTTAGGAGTCAGCGCGCACTGGCGACTTCTTGTCGGCTAATTGGTATCATGAAACGTATTTATTCCGCAATCGAGCCGGAAGACGCCATGTGACACTTTTTTTTTATACCACTTAGGTGGCAGACAAGCACACGGCCCACCTGATGGAAAGTGGTTACCGTGGCCCATGGACGTATGCAACACCAGGGGCGTCACACTCGCGGTGCCGACCCTGAAGAAACCTTCTAATGACCTTCTTGAAGAACACCATATTGTTTAACACTTGTTGGAATTAACCTACGAAAAAAGTGGAAATTATCGTCCTTAGACTGTTTATACTGGGCGCTTGGCGGAACTTGCTATATTAGGTACATCCCTACTTAATATTATAAATGTGAAAGTAACTCTGTCTGTCAGTCTGTCTGTCTGTCTGTCTGTCTGTCTGTCTCGCTTTCACGCCTAAACCACTGACCCGATTTTAATGAAATTTGGTATAGGGGTAGATTAGACCTTGAGAAAGGACATAGGCTATGTTTGGTCGCGATAACCGACATCCACGCGGGCGGAGCCGCGGGCAAAAGCTAGTATTGAATAAAGCACTTATGTTCTTTTGAAGTACAAGCTTTATTCAATACGTTATCGTCCTTACTTTATTCCCAGTCTCATCTGAAGCTGTCTGTCAGTCTGGGGTAAGCTGTAAGTCCGGGGTCCGCATTTTCTAGTCTAACTGCGTGTTTGACTGAGCTTCGATATTTTGCGTGAAGCGACTGCCATGTGACCTTCACAACCCAATTGGTGTTATTAGGCGATATCGAAGCATTGAAGGTAGACCGTTGTTGTTGAACTTTTTAGGGCTCCAACCACCCGTAACGACTGCCATCGATGTTCTTATGGCAACCGGGACCGACGGCTTAACGTGCTCTCCGAGGCACGACCAGACCAATGCAAACACCCAAATTCATGCGTACAAATAATTTGCACTGAGCGGGGATTGAACTCGCGCCTCCTGCGTAGCGGCCGCGTTCACTACCGTTACGCCACGGAGGCTGTCAATAGCTTCTAAACTATCGTTCAACTAAAAATCGCCAGTGTGCGGTTACTCTTAATAGTTACGTGTTCGAAAAAATGTCCACGAATGTCCTTGTTATTTAAAGCCGCATAAATATTGATCACATATGTGTGGGTTTGATCAATTCAAATCACCTTTTAACTATGATGACGTCGTATAGAATGTTTTTGTATAGATTTGTATGGTTTCATGGTCCAATGAGCTTGGTTTTTGATGTAGAGGATCCTTAGAACATCCTAGAGGCCCAGTCCAACCTTTTTTTTAAATACGGACTTTCTAGGCCACTCCATGGTGCCTGACAAGAGCGGTTATGTCGAACTCTAACGGACTAAAACCGCACAGATGTGAGATTACCTTAAGGTGCTGATAAACCAGAGCATTCGCTTGTAATGAGCATTCTTACGAATGTTACATTAAAGAAAAATAAACGAGAGCGTTTTAGTGAGCTTTCTATCAAGCGTTCTGGCGAGCATTCCGGCGAGCATGCTTGCAAAACGACTGTAAATTTGCTTCGACTAGAGCGTTCGCTAGAAAGATCAAGTAAATGATCGTAACATTATTTGACTCTACACTTGGCTCGGTTCGTTGTTCGGTTCGACAAATTTAAAAGCGGCGAATGCTCGATGTTCTGTTACAAGTGAATGCTCAAGTCTATCAGCACCTTAAGGAAGGTATATCTCTCGCAACCTTGGCTGATCCAGGGTTTCTAGTTTTTAGATTATCTTCTCAAGTTCGGGAATTTTCTAACAATAATCGTATTTTGACATATCCGAAATGTCATTTGCGAATCTCGTATGATATATAATCGTAGACGAGAATTAAATGTTTGTCTGTGTGTAAACAGTTTGATACGATAATAGTATGGCCATTATTGCTAATAATAGTCGCGTACGAGTTTCGAACCGAAACGTGCGAGAAAATCTGCCCGTCTATATGACGCCTTAAATCGATAGGGATAGCTTTATAAATGCATAACTTTTTTCGGGGTTCATAATTATTTTTGAAATACATATATTACATACAATCACGCCTTTATCCCCGAAGGGTTAGGCAGAGGTGAATTAACACCCACATTTCACCAATCATTGTATTCGGTCCCACGTAATAGGGGAGCCTATCGCCGTTTTACGGGCACTATTGTTGGCTCGAGCTATGTATAGGCTGAGTCTGGGCTGTATATATCTGTGTGATGTTAAACAGCCCTATCCCTTAGTCGCCTTGTACGACACCGCATGGGAGGAAATGGAGTGGCCAAAATTCTACTCTGCCGGGAACCACGCATCAGCATATTTTTAAAATAATTTACCGTTTTTGCGTAGGTGAAGATATTATTATATTATTATGTTAAATTGCGAAACATGATACCTGTTGATCATAGATACCTAGCTAATAATCTCATGGGCTTAAAATCCGTTATATTAATAACAAAATGTTATTCACTCTATTAATACATACTTACCGCTCTCTGACTTCTGAGCTGTTATTAGTGGCCAACCACTGACAGAGTTGATCAGCTCATCCATATCTTAACGAATATTGATAGCCGGGACTGACTAAAACGTGCCCTCCGGAGCACGGAATCTAAAGCACAAGCCATACAGAAGAGACGTAAGACGAGGTCGTGTAAAGCGTTTGCGCCCGCGCCCCGTCTCTTCTGCCCCCCTAGACAAGTGGCAATTCGTTGCTCGGTGTATGATGGAATAGAATGCCAAATATATTATTATGGGATTTGATGTTTATGACAGGCGTCAACGAATGTCAAAAACATCAAATCCTATACATTTGTCATTCTATTCCATCATACGCCGAGCAACGAATAGGGGGCTGTTTGTTTTGCGTCGCGACGCTTCTATACATTTTATATGAAAGGGACGCAGTAGAGACAAATATCCGCGCCCCGTCTGCGCCTTACGTCTTTTTGTGTGTCCAGCGCCTAATAAAAATCATAATATACTTTATTACTATTTGTTGCCCGCGGCTCCGCCCGCGTGGATGCCGGTTACCGCGACTAAACATAGCCTTTGTCCTTGCCCAAGGCCTAGTTTACTCCTATAAAAAATTTCATCAAAATCGGATCAGTAGTTTAGGCGTGAAAGCATGACAGACAGACTTTCGCCTTTATAGGTACTATTAGTATAGATTGTTAGAAGATTTAATGGCAGTAGAGGAAACTCATGAAATAGTTAAGGATAGAAGCAGATGCCAGGCTATTTATTGTGTCTGCCTACCCCATATAGAAACAGACGTGAACATATGTATGTATTTACTTCCTCATTCTATAACAGTTTAACACCACAATTCAACTTCTTCATGAAAAAAAAAATTCCTCGATGTTGCCAGAGTTAATGGCTATAAATAAAATGTTTCCTACGGAAATTGGGTAAAAGAATGAATCGTGGGTAAGGAAATTTATACTTATAGGGAAGGAAGTTGCACTGTATTATGAATTATTGTTGTTGTTGCTTATAATATATCACGCGATTTATAAAACTAGCACCTCACAATATAGTTCAATCGCTCGTCGCTCGTTCCATTCACGCGTTCCAACCATGACGTTCGGTCCCACGTAATAGGGGGCGAGCCTATAGCCGTCAAGCGGGCACTTTATCCATGGGCTGTATGTTTACTGTCGGATGGAGAACAGCCCTATCCCTTAGTCGCCTTCTACAACACCCACGCGGAGGGATGGGGTGGCCCAGCGGGAACCAACACCTCCAACGTGGTTGTTGGTCACGGTAAACACAAATAAATAAACATAACTCCATTTGGTAATAAAAATAACAATATTTAAAAAAGTTACTTTTTCAAATTCATTTATTTTATGAAGCATAGGTTACAGAATAGATGTTGTAAAACAATAGTAGGTACAAACTATGTTCCGCCAAAGGTATACAAAATATTGAATGAGATTACAATTCACAAGATTTATTATTATTATTAATGTCATTGGATAATGATAAATGTACATGCAAAATCTTAATTAGGTCAGAATTTAAACTTGTTGTTCACAACTGTACTAAATAAACGGATTTTATGTAAAAAATATAGCTGTTTGTGTATGAGGGGACGTATGGGCACCTGAATATGGGTCGAATCTATTAATTAAAATTTATTTTATTCCAGAGGACGAACGAACGACGGTACCTTAAAAATTAATTAATATTATTGATCTCCTACCGAAGGACCAATGGGCACCTAAAAAAGGGTCGAATTTACAACTTTTATGCTAGGAGTCGAGTTTTAGAGGACCAATGGGTGCTGACCCTAAAAAACAATCTTGATGTGTCCTTTAATATTTTTATTTCTAAATCTCAGTTCCTTCATCCTTATTTGTAAAAAAATTACAGTTCACAAATAAAACGTGACTAAAATTAGAAATCGAACCACCAGTTTAAGTAGTAGTACTTACATAATTTATTAATAGGTACAACAGGTTTGTATATGAAAAAACACATCATAACGGGGTATAGGACACAACGCTATCTAGACCCAAAGTGATTGTAGCTCGTGTTATGGAATCTAGAATGTGAATAACACATATAGATATATTTTTTACAACACACCTGCTCATAACATTGCTATTATTTCACCGCAATTAGGTACGTAATGACACCTATTATCAAACTGTGACTTTTTCATTGCTTGTTTGATTGCATTGATTATTTTTTTAATTTTATAGGTTAAGTTTCTATGTTCTCAAAAAAGGTTCAGTACAAAAGAGGACGTGTTTAATAGTAGATACGAATAAATTAATATGCCTATTGTATGGTCATTTGATGCATTTTCGTATTTAAATAAATAATTTCAACTTGTAATACTTATATAATAAACAAAGCTTTCACTCAAATTTAACATTTTTTTTCTCTAAGTACAGAAAAAAAACAGTAAAAAAAAAGTTAAAATCAAACCTCATTCTTTTAAATATGGCCGATCGCCATTGTTATATGCGCGCGCATAGGAAAACGAATTAATTTGTAGTATTGTTTATTTAGTATTTGTAGTATTATTTTATTCGCAAGTGTGTTGTAAAACGTCGTATGCCACGCGTGAGCATGATGATACTAGTTCCATAATGTACTATTATAAATATATACATATAATTTTACATAAAAACACCCAAAACAATGTAAATACACAATCATGTAGGTATTTGGACAGCCTCCGTGGCGTGGTGGTAGTGAACGCGGCCGATACGCAGGAGGCGCGGGTTCGATCCCCGCTCAGTGCAAATATTTGTATGCATGAATATAGATGTTTGCATTGGTCTGGTCCTGCCTCGGAGAGCACGTTAAGCCGTCGGTCCCGGTTGCCATACGAACATCTATGGCAGTCGTTACGGGTAGTTGGAGTCCTAAAAAAGTCCAACAACAACGGTCTATCTGCAATGCTTCGATTTCGCCTAATGTCCACGGATGTTGTGGAGGTCAGATGGCAGTCTCTCCACGGAAAATATCGAGGTCCAGCCAAATCCGTAGTCAAGACTGGTAAAGCGGACCCCGACTACAAGGGGACAGCTGGGAATTAACGCTAGGATGAAGAAGAAGTTGGTATTTGGTCTGAGCGGGAATCGAACCCACGACCTCTGAAGAGTCGCCTTACACCCGGTAATTGGGACCCCATGAGGTTTGCCACACGAAAAAAGGGTCCACTTTCCTGCCCCCCCCTTTACTTTGATGGTAAGTGGTTATCGTGGCCTATGGGCGAGAGCAGCACCAGGGGAGTCACACTCGTGTTGTCGACCCTATAAGAACAGAGAGATTCTGTGCCGTCAGCGCAAAAGATAAGTAGGATAAAGTCTTTGGTTTTCCTATTGACAGCACAAAACCTCTCCAGTGAGCTCTGGCTACCCTACTCACCGTCAGAAACACAACACTAGGTTATTTAGCCGCGGTAATTATAGGGCGGAGGTACTTCCCCAGTCGGACTGCTCGATTGGGACGGATATACCGTCGTGTCCTTCCTCCTCCTGACCTGTGAGGTCGGCTTACAAAACCTTGAGGAAAGCTAGACATAGAGCCTTCTCCTAGGAGTCCAAAAGACTTCCATGGGCCCCAAACACCAGAATTATAACATAACAAAACATAATAACACACATTTAGTTCCGATTGCCGTAAATAGAACCTCAAACTGTCTAGAAAGTCCTCTGTGTATATAATTAGCTCAAGTTAAGGAGATAGAATCAACAATATTATATAACAGACGTTGAAAGAGTTATTACGAACTACTGCGGTACTAAGTGGTAGTTAGTTCGATACCCGGTTGTTTTAATAGTACGTATTAATTGACTTCCGAAGTTTGTTTTTTACCTGACAGCGAGGGTAATATATTACACGCGTATATGTATGAAGTTTGGACGGATTGTATGCATAAATAGTTCTATAAGCATTGATTTGGGTGTTATCATGCATCGGAGAGCACGTTAAGCCGTCAGTTTCGTTTACCATTCGAACGTCTATGGCAGTCGTTACGGGTAGTTGGAGCCCATAAAAGTCCAACAACTGGTCTAGCTGTAATGTTTAGATATCGCAAATTTTCGCCACTGGGTTGCTTTTTTTTAAATAGAACACGTCAATTTGATTTCGCCTAGCCTGATGGTAAGCTAAAGGCAAAATCTCGAAAAAGAGGGTCACCATTATAGACATGTAAAAATAAAATAAATAAATTAAATAAGCCTTTATTGCTGTTTATAAATTACAGTGTTCACAAAGTAATAATAATTAAATAAGTTGACAATCGGTTTGGTTTTCACTTAACAGCTTGTCCTTCGACAAAGGCCTCCTTTAAAGACTTCCATCATTAAAAACACTATAGACATGTACCATGTTACAATGGTGGCACTCGCAGCTTGACGGCCTCATCAGATGCTTTTTCACGCCCCGCTTAAAGGACCCGGGACTGTAGGAAGAGGGAAACACGTGAACTGGTAAGGAGTTCCAGGTCTTAATGGTGCGGCAGCAGAAGGAGTCGCCGAACCGCTTAGTTCTTGATGGAATATTCAGCACCGTATGCGGGTGGTATCTAAGTCCTGCATGTGTTGTCCTATAGAGGAAAGGAGGCACTTTAAAAGTCGGTCCCAGTTATCAATAGTCGTTTTTTTTATTTTATTTTTTTTATATAGGACACGTCAGTTTGACTTTGCCTCGCCTGATGGTAAGCTGAAGGCAAAGTCTCTGAAAAGAGGGTCACCATTACAGACATGTACCATGTTACAATGGCCTATTTGGGCAACCTGAACAACCCTGTCAGTGGTTGCCACAACTCAGGCTGTGAGGTCAGATGGCTCCCAATATAGCAGAAAAAACCAAACCACGTCATATTTGATCGAACCCCGGACTCCGAGTTGAAGGTTTCGGATACGACCGCAAGGATGAAAATAAATTTGATATATATTTTTTTTTTTTTTTTAACTTTTATTAATATTCGCGTTACTTCCGACAATTATATTGAAAGTAGATTTTTTTATCAATTAAGAATTGTTTTGCGATTCTATTTAGTTACAAGGTCATTATAACCAATTTTTAACGGTTCCTATCGCAATTTATTTGGTGCTTATCGCAATTTTGATAATTTTCAAAGCTCAAAGCCTTAGACCCAAATTAATAGCATTTGCTAACCTAGTTTAAGTTTTGTTTATTGTTAATGTTATTTTGTTACAATAGGACTGTCATGTCGTAAGATAAAAGTCCTGTAAATAAATAAAGATTTAAAAAAAAAAAATTTCAAATAATGTATGAGAGAATTTGCCAGATTTGTTGGCAATTATGATTACTGCTCCGCTCCCTTGAGAAGCAGCGTGATGATATATAGCCTATAAGGTTCCTCGATAAACAGACTATTCAACACAAAAATAATTTTTCAATTCGAACCAGTAGTTACAGTGATAAGAGCGTTCAACTAAATAAATAAACAGACTCTTCAGCTTTATAATATTAAGTATAGATCGTATAGTTTATTTACATATAGCCCGACGTTCAGACTATTCTTCAGAAGCCAGGGTCGCGGGGTAACTAGAGATGCTAGTTGTCACATAGTTGAAATATCACTACATATTATAAAACAAAGTCGCTGTCGCTGTCTGTCCGTCCCTATGTATGCTTAAATCTTCAAAACTACGCAACGGATTTTGAAGCGTTTTTTTTAAATAGATAGAGTGATTCAAGAGGAAGGTTTATATGTATAATACATGCATAATATTGTAGGGAAACACTGATTAATTTAGAGATAATACCACGCGGGCGGATAATATGGCGGTACGAAGTTCGCCGGGTCAGCTAGTAAGTTATATCTCAAAGTACCCGAGTCATGATGAATTGTTGGTGTTACTATTTACGCAGGATGAGCTCACTGTGTCGTTAAGTCCTGTTTTTTTTAGGTTTTATTAAGATAACCGCGGTAGCCTAGGGGTGCTAGCACCTCTGCCTACCCCTTAGGGGGTATAGGCGTGAGTTTATGTTATCTGTTATGTTTATTAAGTGGATGCCTGGGTAGGACGTTCCAACTATCTTCTCTATTAAAATTTGAGATAAGGCCCCGAATCAAATCAGCATCGAAAAATTGGTATTTTCGAAACCGTTTTTCTTTTTAACTATAAAATCTACAGATCTGGAATTCACATGCCTGCATACTACAGGATATATAGAGTAACTTCACCTTTTCATAAATTAAATAAAAAAGGAGGAAATAGTTGAAAAGAGGCTCTGAACATCACTGTACTCTTTCTTATGAAACCAAATATTTTCTACAATATGTATCCAAATAATCTAAAATTTCACATGGATGTTAAATAAGTGTATTAGCATGACGTGACCTTCTTAGTTAGTAACCGTCGCCTATAAAGTTATCTATTAAAATTAGTTTTACTGATTTTTACGATTCAAATATGAGCGAATGACCTTGAGCATTTGTATGGTCAAAGTCATTTGCGTATGTGATCACCTTAATCAATCAATCAATAAGCCTATCACAGTCCACTGCTGGACATAGGCCTCTCCCAATGTTGGTAAGGCTCTGGCCTACTGTATCCACGCTGGCCAGACGGATACAGGTTTTTATTTCGAGTTTTCCTTCTCTCGCAGTGATCATCATCATCTGCATATAGACGTATTCTCCTGATTGCATCCGTGTCCAAGATGACCTCGAAGCTCAGGGTCCGCCTTCCGGCTCTTCCTCCTCCACTTCGCACGATCTTGGGCGTCCATGGTAGTGAGACCATTAGCACGCATATCACCCTCCACGACGTCAAGCCAGGCCTACCCCTTTTACCTGGACCCGGCGAGGGCACCATCTCGCAGTGATATCGTCTGCGTATTGTTCCGTTAGTCGCCTCTTACGACACCCTTCGTATGAGATGGGGTGATGATTATTATTCTTTCTTCGTCACCACAAGGATAAACATATTTCCTATAGTAACAAGGTCTTTGTAATATACTTATACCTATTCATATACTACATAGTATACCTATACCGCTGGACACGTATCTTAGACCTAAAATGTGCTCAAAATGTGCTCTATACGCGCAGTACACATTTCTTGTGTATCTTTTGAGGATAGCACGGGGTGCTACTGCGGTGGACGAACTCAAATTCACCAAGCATAGATTATTACAAAGCAATCCGCTGGCGCCAGAGCCTCGTTTGTCTTGCGATTCAGGTCCAAGATACGTGTCAGGAGTTATACCAGTCGTATTCTACGGTACAAACTAACTACCTGAGAAGTGATCGTACAGATATATCGCCATTGTGTTGAATTCCCAAGCTAGTACACGGTCTTGTATGAGAATTAAGCCCTTGATACTTTTAGATATATATCTATCTATCTATATTAAAACTGAAGACAGCTTCCGTGGCGTAGCGGTAGTGAACGCGGCCGCTACGCAGGAGGCGCGGGTTCGATCCCCGCTCAGTGCAAATATTTGTGTGCATTAAATATGGGTATTTGCATTGGTCTGGTCGTGCCTCGGAGAGCACGTTAAGCCGTCGGTCCCGGTTGCCATAAGAACATCTATGGCAGTCGTTACGGGTAGTTGGTGCCCTAAAAAGTCCAAAAACAACAGTCTAGCTGCAAAGCTTTGATATCGCCTAATGTTAACATTGGGTCGTGGAGGTCAGATGGCAATCGCTTCACGGAAAATATCGAGGTCTAGCCAAATCTGTAGCTATGACTGGTAAAGCGGACCCCAGACTCCGAGCTGAAAGCTTCGGATGCGACTGGGAATTAACGCTAGGAGCAAGAAGATATTAAAACTGAAGAGTTTGTTTGTTTGAACATGCTAAGCCCAAGAATTGCATGTGGGTTTTACAAACATACATACAATCACGCCTTTATCCCCGGAGGGTAAGGTAGAGGCGAATCAACACCCATATTTTACTAATCATTGTATTAGGTCCCACGTAATGGGGGTGAGCCTATTGCCGTATTCTGGGCACTATTGTTGACCCGAACCATACATCGGAGGCCCGAGGGATTATATCTGTCTGATGTTAAGTAGCCCTATCCCTTAAGGTATGATTCCGAAGTAGACCGCATGCAACAACGACAGACGCATGCAGCAGATACAGCGTACCTTAGAGTATACATTGCTATAGAGCGCGCCTTACAAGTATGAACTGCTAACACGGGTATGAACAGTACCGAGGCTCCTGGCTCATCCATCCATCAAAATGACTTCGCAAATAATATTTAAATCGATATGATATCAAAATTTTATACAACATCGTATATTTGTAGTAGTAAGACGCAAAAATACCGCAAAATGACGCCATTTTTTTGTATTTTGGCTTTAATTTTATCCATGCATATCAAATCGAACAAAAAACTTCATAACAACAAACTACATTAATATGCGCATCTATTGATATTTTCGGTAATGCATGAAACGTCACTATAGGTGCGCTATACCATCGCAAAGTATCTGCTAACACTCGGCGCCAAAGACCTGAGTGATAAGCGCGCTTTATAATGTATACTCTAAGCAGCCTGCGTATCCATTACTTGTTACACTCCGATACGGATAAAGAGGACCATTGAGAAGCCGCAATGAATAACGCGCATGTGCTGCGTGCGTCAGCAGTTTTCGTATGCGGTCGGCTACGGAAACATACTCAGTACAAGAAACATCTCAAAAAAAAATCATCAAACCGTATGGCAAAACGGCAATAATCAGGACAATCTTGTCACCTACACGCAGGATTCCACAACACATCGGTTGAACCGATCCATTGTCATTATAATTGCCTCAATTATTCACCGCACAGGCATTGAACCCAGACTCAGTGAACAGAACGGCTTTCTAGCACGTAATTTTTATCAATAGAAAGTAATGCCTTCATATGTAAGAGATGGGAGATCATCGTTATGCAATTGCAAAGTATTACACTTGAATTATATTAATTTGTAATGTATTTATGTTAAATGTAGGCAATGTAGGGTACAAAACAGAAGCAGTAATTTAGTTGTTCTTTGTAAAAGAGTTTTCACATTATCCGATATCAATGTCGGACCCTATTCCGAAGCCGTGAGGTTCCCGGCAGAGTAGAATTTGGGCCACACCATCTCTTCCCATGCGGTGTCGTACAAAGCGACTAAGGGATAGGGCTGTTTAACATCAGACAGATATATACAGCCCAGACTCAGCCTCAGATCCATAGCTCGAGTCAACAATAGGGCCCGGAAACGGCAATAAGATCACCCCTATTACGTGGGACCTAATACATAGATTGGTGAAATGTGGGTGCTAATTCACCTCTGCCTAACCCTCCAGGGATAAATGCGTGATTGTATGTATTTATGTGGTCCTGTCGGATGCCGATCCGATCCAATTAGTCCCACCCTCTCCTTTTTATAGGACAACACGTGCAGGACTTAGATGCCACCCGCATACGGTGTAGAATATTCTATCAAGAACCAAGCGGTTTGGCGACTCCTTCTTCTGCCGCACCATTAAGACCTGGACTTCCTTACCAGTTCACGTGTTTCCCTCCTCCTACAGTCCCGGGTCCTTCAAGCGGGGCGTGAAAAAGCATCTGTGAGGCCGTCAAGCTGAGTGCCACCATTGTAACATGATACGTGTCTATAATGCTGACCCTCTTTTCCAAGACTTTGCCTCCAGCCTACCATCAAGCGAGGTGAAGTCAAATTTATGTGTCTTGTATAAAAAAAATGGAACTCTAAAAACAGACGGGTCGCGGGTTCAAATCTCGTCTTGGACAAAGAACTTTTTTTTTGTTTAAATCTTTTATACAAACAGTTAGCTCCAAGAAATTCATTAAAAACTTCATGGTGCCTAAGCCTAGCCTTCATGGTATCTTTAGGTCGTGTTGCGTGCCTGACCAAAGTGCCTGATTCATGGTAACTCAGGTCATGGTCAGGGGCGAAGATGTCAGGGCTTATAAATGGTAAATAAGTTTCGAAAATTGTTGAATAATAATCTTACTGATCTAGATTATATTCAACGTTCTGTAATATTTAAGGTCAATTCAAATATGGCGGCGAATTACTGGAGAAGTTTTAAGTGTTCATTAAATATCAATTTTGCAGTGTTTGTTCTCACTGGAGTAGAATTTGGGTCACTCCATCTCTACCCATGCGGTGTCGTACAAGGCGACTAAGGGATAGGGCTGTTTAATATCAGACAGATATCATACAGCCCAGACTCACACCCGTATTCACAAACAATACTTCGCTATGCGTACTACCAAAACTGTGCAAAGAACAACAAATTCTCAGTGCGTTCGTTTTGGCAAGCCTTTTTATTCATTGATAACACTTAAGTAATACTTCGTTGAGGGAACGCACTGCGTTAGATACTGCTCCGTGATGTTTGTGAATTAATTTTACCAGCCCTATGCGCTCGAGCACACTATGAGACCTCACAGTATCATTTGTGAATACGGGTGTCAGTCTCAGATGATATGTATGGCTCGAGGTAACTGAATCAACCGAAATACGGCAATAGGCTCACCCCCTATTACGTGGGACCGAATATAATGATTTTGCGCCTTGCGCGAATGATTAAGCGCCGAAATATCGGAAACTCCAAACAATACATGGTAAATATCCCGATAGTTCTAATAGGAATATAATGATTGGTCAAATGTGGGTGTTAATTCACCTCTGCCTAACCCTCCGGGGATAAAGGCGTGATTATATGTATCTAAATATGAAGCTTATTTTGATTTGATAAGCTTTGTCTTAATGTAATAAGGCTTAATTACTGCTACAAAATCCTTGAGTATTTTTCCGCCTCAATTAAATGCAATAGGCTAATTGTCATTTTTTTTCCGTCCGCCATGCTAATGATATGGTGAGTGTCCATAATGGTGACCGTATTTCCGAAACTTTGCCTTCAGCCTACCATTAAGCGAGGTGAAGTCAAATTGACGTGTTCTATATAAAAAAAAACCCGTCAATCAGAAGGTGTGATAGCCTGCAGTCGATATGATTCAGGCACTTAAGATTAGAATGGGAATCACCACTTCCATACACCTACATCATACATACAAAGTAATTCTACAATCACAGAAATATCTTCACACCTTTATCAACCGAGGAACTGCGCAGAATACAATTTTTTATATGCCATTGTGTTATAGAACAAAAGAAAGTGAAAAGTTAAGAATAGATATTTCACGACACAATACATAACGTGTGTACTGTGTATGATACTAGCAAAGTGTATAATTCAGACATTCTACATAATGCCTAGGCATTGTATATGTTATAGGCAATGTGTATAATACGATTAATTTCATACATTGCCTAGGTATTGTATACAATGCCCGACACGCATCAGGCAATGTGTATAATGGACGGGTTGTTGTAAATTCGTCTCTTCAAAATGATATTTCATGTGCGAAAATTCGTCTCACCTTGATAAATAAGTACTGTTAGCAAACAAAATTTGAAAAATGGATATTACTGCTGAAAGAAAAATTGTTCATTCCGACTTGGATAGATTGGGTTAGAAGGCTAATGCGGGAGCGGAGCTCCAGCATTAGCCTTGGTGGTTATTTTTTTTTTAACCATGCAGAACTATAGGCCACGGTAAGAACTCTCTTTCCATCAGGTTAGGTGGCTGACCAGAACAGGGATGATGGTAAGAGAGTGGTTGCCGTGGCCTATAGAAATTCTGTATGGTAATAAAAAAAAATAACCACGAAGGCTAAGGAGCTCCGCTCCGCTCCGCTCCCGCATTAGACTTCTAACCTAATCTATCCAAGTTGGAATGTGCAGCTTTTCTTTCACTACTATGTGAGAAACATTCTACGCAAAAAACACGTAGGTACTTAGGCATACCTACCAATAGAACACATGTCTTATCAGCACTGTCTGTTGGTGGAAGTTGAAATTAGGATTAGCTCTCAAAAGATTAGTATCTATCTAACTAAATCATGGAGAAGAAAAATAGATTACATACATTGCCTATGCTTCGACCGGCATTCTATACAATGCCTAGGTATTCTATACATTACATAAGCAAAGTGTAAAATAGTTTAAAAATTGAATATCATTTCATACATTGCCTGAACGACCCCGGCATTCTATACATTGCCTAGGTATTGTATAGAATGCCTGCATTATACACATTGCCTATAACATATACATTGCCTGTGGAATGAACTCCCTGACGTGGTTTTCCTAAGCGACTACAATATGGGGTTCTACAAGAAGGATATCAGAAGGTTTCTTCAGGGTCGGCAACACGAGTGTAATACCCCTGGTGTTGCATACGTCCATAGGCCACGATGACCACTATCCATCAGGTGGACCGTGTGCTTGTCTGCCACATAAGTAGTATAAAAAGGCATTGAATAGAATATTGAGGCGAGCAGGCAATCTATACAATGCCTGCTTCTCCCCGGCAATTATTTCATTCTCTAACCCTTTCCCAATTCATTTGGTGTCAGCTTTCCAGTTTAACTGAGATGTGGCTAAACGTTGATATTTTCCGTGTAGCCATTTCCATCTGACCTCCACAAATAAGCCCTCCATACAAAGTTTTTAAGTTAAACTAGTCGGACTTTTAATGGCTCCAACTACCCGTAACGACTGCCATAGATGTTCGTAAGACAACCGGGAGCGATGGCTTAACGTGCTCTCAGAGGCACGGAAAAACACAGACTAATGCAAATAGACAATATTCATGTATACATTTATTTTCAATGAGCCGGAATAGAACACGCGCTCCCTGCGGAGCAGTCGCGTTCACTACCACCACGCCACAGAAGCTGACGCTGGACTGTTCTCCAGTAATGTGTAAAATTAGCTCTAAAAAGTCCAACAACTGGTGGAACTGCAATACATCGACATTTACCAATGAGTTGAGGAGGTCAGGTGGCAGTCGCTTCACGGAAAATATCGGAATTAAGCGAAACCCACAGTTAGACAGGAAAAGCGGACCCGGATATGTGAAGGCTCGGCTCGGATGCGACTGGTATTAACACTAGGTGGAAGAAGAAGAAAATTCCGGGTGACGTGGGTGAAGAAGGAGACTCCGAGGTAAGATGTGGAGGTCATATGGCAGTCGCTTCACGGAAAATATCGAAGTTCAGTCAAGACCGGAGTTAGACTGGTAAAGCGGACCCCAGACTCCGAGGTGAAAGCTTCGGATGCGACTGGGATTAACGCTAGGATGAAGAAGATGATTATTTATATTACCGGCTGCGCACTCGGCATTCTATAAAATGACTTAAGCCACGGTAACCACTTACCATCAGGTGGGCCGTGTGCTTGCCTACGACCTGAGTAGTATAAAAAAATATTGCCTACACGTTATAGGCATTCTGTACATTACATAGGCATTGTATAAAATACCTGATTATACACTTTGGAGGTAACATACACGTTAAATAATAGTGATAGTCACTTATAAGTGGTTATTATTGCGAGTTCGAGGAGTTTCGTGAGTTAACATTACTTATATTATTATTTTATTAGCCATATCTTCTTCTATAATATAAAAATTAATCGCTGAATGTGTTGCTAAGCGCAAATCTCGAGAACAGCTGAACCGATTTCGCTAATTCCTTTTTTAGAATATTCCTTGAAGTACGAGGATAGGCAACCGGGACCGAAGGCTTAATATGCTCTATGCACGACCAGGCCAATGTAAATACCCATATTTATACATACAAATATTTGCACTGAGCGGGGATAGAACCCGCGCCTCCTGCGTAGCGGCCGCGTTCACTACCGCTACGCCACGGAGGCTGTCAACTTATCAAGATATATACGTATGTATGTAAGTACAAATAAGGCGTACACGTTTTGAATCTGCAAGTAATGACATCATTAAGTAGCAACTTACAAGATTTCTTCCATTTTAGTTAAAGTCATGGTTATGTCGGTTCATAGAACATCACTAATTTCTTTTATACCCCGGAACACGTATCTTGGACCTAAGTCTCGAGACAAACGCGGTCCTGGTTTTTTTTATCGTGCGAAAAATCCCCACGGATACCTCCCCCGCCGGAGCCGGAGGAGGAGGTTATGTCGGACTCGAATCGACTAAAACGCACGCCGTCTGTGGGCCGTCAGTTGCCGGAGGTGAGATTGTCGTAGCCATATCCCTCGCACCCCGGCCGACCCAGGGTCATATCTCTCGATCTGGCCCTCTTCCGGTGTGGGGACCACAGAGTTCCCAACTCGCCCCCGGGTATGTGTAAGCACGCAATGCGCCTGCTTCTGCTAGGGTGACAGGCGGCTCCACCCGTCACCCTCAGGACCGCGCTCATAGGGGACGGAGGTCATTCTGCGACCGCGCGGTTTGCGATTCTCCTTCGCTCTCGCACCACTGCCTCCTTCACGAGCATTACTTGCTCGCAGAAGGAGGCTCCGGCAACTAGTTCCTGGTGCGCCATCGTTTTGTAATAATCTATGCTTGGTGAATTTGAGCTCGTCCACCGCAGTAGCAGCCGCGGGCATCAGCTAGTACTAACATATATTCACATAAAAATATGATATTACTAGCTGTTGCCCGCGGCTCCGCCTGCGTGGATGTCATACGCATAGCCTATGTTGTTTCCCAAGGTTTAATCTATCTCTGTACCAGGTTTCATCAAAATCGGATTGAAGGAGGTAGGACACGACGATATATCCGTCCCAATCGAGCAGTCCGACTGGGGAAGTACCTCCGCCCTACAGAATACCGCGGCTTAATAACCTTGTGTTGTGTTTCCGTCGATGAGTAGGGTAGCCAGAGCTCACTGGAGAGATTTTATGCTGTCAATGGGAAAACCAAAGGCTTTGTCCTACTTATCTTCTGCGCTGACTGCACAGAATTTCTCTGTTCTTAAAGGGTCGGCAGCACGAGTGTGACTCCCCTGGTGTTGCACTAGCCCATTGGCCACGGTAACCTCTTACCATCAGGAGGGCCGTGTGCTTGTGGTTTAGGCGTGAAAACGTAACAGACGTTACTTTCGTATTTGTAATATCAGTATGGATAATGTTAAACCCAAAACTACGGTTCAACGCCTCCGTAATGCGATATTATTCAACTCTTGCGCATTTAAAACCACAAAACCACTACAGAACAAAAATGTAATGATTTATGACCGTCATAAATTATGAGTAGATACATCATATTTTCTGTTTTTTTTTGTGTAGTGTGTACAAAAAGTTAAATATTGCATAAGTAATATATAATGCATAGGTACTACATACGTTCGTGGCGGTAGTGAATGCGGCGGCTACGCAGGAGGCGCGGGTTCGATCCCCGCTCAGTGCAAATATTTGGATACATGATTTTTTTATACCACTTAGGTGGCAGACAAGCACACGGCCCACCTGATGGAAATTGGTTACCGTGGCCTATGGACGTATGCAACACCAGGGGCGTCACACTCGCGCTGCCGACCCTGAAGAAACCTTCTAATGCCCTTCTTGAAGAACCCCATATTGTATTCGCTTGGGAAACCCATCGCGGGGAGTTCATTCCACAGCTTGAGTGTGCGAGGGATGAAGTTCCTTTCATACCGCACAGTGCGCACCGTTTCCGGTCGCAATGTGTGAGGATGAATTCCCCGCCTATGGCGAAAAGTGGGATGATAGAATGTAGCTGTGGGCATTGCATTAGTTGAATAGTCTCATCATGTTGCCATACGAACATCTATGGCAGTCGTTACGGGTAGTTGGAGCCCTAAAAAAAGTCCAACGACTGGTCTAGCTGCAATGCTTCGATATCACCCAATATCGCTATTGGGTTGTGGAGGTCAGATGTCAATCGCTTCACGTAAAATATTGAAGTCCAGCCAAATCCGCAGTTAGACTGGTAAAGCGGACCCCAGACTCCGAGGTGAAAGCTTCGGATGCGACTTGGATATAACCACGGTAATGCTACTTATCTATAGATAGATAGTATTGCCGTGGATTAACGCTAGGATGAAAAAGAAGTTATGTACAGTCGACAAAAGAGTTAGTGTCACACTTTTAAATACAACTTTATATGAAAAAGAGCAACCGTATCTACTTCGTTGACTGTACAGTCAGCGTCAGAGAAAACAGACCCCCTCAATACTTAAAGAATATGGCCGCCTGCGCCGCGCGCCGGCCGCGTCACATGACTCACGAATGACGTCACGCGATGCGATCGTCGCTGAGCTGCAAACAGCTTCATTTGCCTTTTATTTGCATGTTCATATTTGTAATTTTCTGATATTTTTCGTCTTTCGGCTCAATTGTATACCAAGATACAACATACTCACAAAAAGATGCCACATTAATTTATGTGCCGTTTGAGGATACGAACCCGCATCTCCAGCGCCAGCCGATTACTTAGACCGCGCCTTACTCCACTAGGCTACGGTTCACTTGATAATAATGGCGAAAATATGAATTACATTACCTATTCCTATTATCGAACAAAGTTGATTACGGTGTTATTTTGTAGACTTTAAGGTTCAAATTTCAACTACACCATATGTGATAATAATAACTGCTCAATTGACTAAAAGATAAGGTTGAAATTAGTATAGATTTCTCGTTTAGTTCAATAGATTACGCTTGATACAGCTTGTTGCACTACCGTCATTTTGTTTTTTACTTCAAAAACTTATCTGCTGTATGAGCTGCGGCTATAGTATTTTAATATCTGTGACAGCGCGCTAAGGTTGCAATTAGAATACTTCTTTGTCTTATTTACTAAACTGTGATTGAAGGTAACTTTATAATTCGTGGTAATTTGCATTGGTGTTAATCCTCCTCGTAATATTATTCAATTTATTAAGTTGTTGATCAGTTTTTTGAGTAAATTGAAAGTATGGTTCGAATAACAACATTTTTGAAAGCTAAAATTGTTATTCTCTGGAAGCAAGAATAGAGGCATAACGGTAAGAGTTACGATAAAAATATAGATATTATATACCTATTTAATGCTTAATCATGTTACATTTTCATTTACAAGTTAGATTTTTGGAGTTTCTTTTATTTATTATCATTTTCATTACAGAGAAATACAGTGCGTAGATGGATTCGAAGGTATCAAGCGACGGCTGATATAAAATGTGAACGCCAAGGACCTCGCCCAGTTGCTTACACTCATGAATCAGAACGGCACCATGATATTGTGGAAGTTCACTCAGTGGCACCCTTCAACCCTAAAAACGTATAAGACTTAAGAACAAGCGGGCGGTTAACATAAGGTAGGTAAGTAAATGATTATAATAATATTCTTTAAAATAAAATCACAAAAAAAAACAGATTTGAAAAGGTTTATTATTTTAGGTTACTGGAAGGAGATGGATGTCATAAATGGGCCCAGGCGAGCTAGTGGAAATGAACAGTGAGCGATACCTTGAAGTGTTGAAAGACGTAATGCTGCGCATAATCAGTGCGGGTCGCATATCCAGAAGGACAAATTTACCTGGTTCAGGATAACCTTTTAGTGCATCCCGAATTGTGCAAGACTGGCTAAATGCACAAGAAGATATAACGGTGTTTGAGTGGCCGCCTAAAAGCCCGGATCTTAATCCTATAAAAAACTTGTGGGGTCAGATAATATTATATTATTATTAATACCTAATCCTATTACTCTTGTTTACAAGTTTAGTAATCTTCTAATGTGTTAACGATGCACCATCTGACCTCACATATTTTTCTAATGTTGTGTTAAAAGGGTTACTTATCAGAAAATGTGATCAAAGAGGAAGATGTATATTGCTATACAATACTGTTATAGTTTAGCATGTTGGTTCTTTCTTTGTGATTCACAGGCATAAATAACATTTCATTTTTCAACCATTCTTTTATATTCAAAGATTATACAGAGTGTAAAAAATTAATGTTTGCAACTTTAAATAAATAAGTAAATAAATATTGTAGTTATGTTTCTAGAACTATGTGTAATATTAAACATTTTATACTTCACTTAGACCCTAAGTGAAGTAAACATTTTATACTTAGGGTATTGTGTTTTGTCAATAAATTTACGTTCTAAAAATAAGTAAATCTAAAAATAAGTAACCCCAATTTAACTCAGATAGAAAAACTGTATACTCAACCAGGAAATGGACTCCATGTAGTCCTAGAAATGTAATTCGAGAAATAAATTAATATTGTTTATACAACAAGCCTATCTTTTCTTACAAACCTCATACCTACTATAAAATTTGATTCCTTAAATAATAATTAACAAAAGTGCTTATGAGAATAAAAAAATAATTATACGAAATAAAAAAAGAACTTTGTGTCTGAGGATTTGAACCCCCGGTTACGTATTCACAAAGCATAGGTCATAACCACTAGACCAACATGACATTTACACAAAGCTTCAAAAAACTTCAATGCTTTCATGTCATTATCAAGGGGGGTCCCTTTTCTCTGAAGCTTACTGTACGTAACCAAATGTAGTAGGTAATAGATAGCGTTGTGTAGAATGTCGAAGTATATATATTTTTTTATATAGGACACGTCAAATTGACTTCGTCTCGCCTGATGGTAAGCTGAAGGCAAAGTCTCTGAAAAGAGGGTCACCATTACAGACATGTACCTACATGTACATGTACAATGGTGGCACTCAGCTTGACGGCCTCATCAGATGCTTTTTCACGCCCCGCTTAAAGGACCCGGTACTGTAGGAGGAGGGAAACACGTAAACTAGTAAGGAATTCTAAGATTTAATAGTGCCGGAGAAGAATATTATATTTATTTATTCCAAATTTTCACTTTTCATCACAACATCATCATTATTTCTTGAAATAGAACATGAATATTCAGATTGATTGCAGAAATATTGATCTAAATAACATTGCGTGTATAAAATTGACAGTTTTATTGATATCGAGCAACAATAAATTCATTTTAACAAAAAAGTTTAACCGACTTCAAGAAACGGCAAAGAGGCACTGAAAAGTGAAAAATAACGTAATTTACAGACTTACTGATTTATTAGAAGTCGGTGCCAAGCCCGAGAGGCAATATTTCAATTGATTGCATCATAGTACGAGTAGTTTAGACACAACAAACAAAGTTGGCTGGCACCGACTTCTAATAAATCAGTAAGTCTGTAAATTACGTTATTTTTCACTTTTCAGTGCCTCTTTGCCGTTTCTTGAAGTCGGTTAAACTTTTTTGTTAAAATGAATTTATTTTCCTCTTTTTAGTGAGTTATAATCCCACCCTCTGCTTAAGTTCCTATCATCAGCAGCTTAAAAATCACGTGAAGATAATTTTAAAAGGCAATTATTGAAATTAAATATGTTAAAGCAGCAGAAACAGTATTTTGCCATCATTTTGAGGATTTCCCTAGATCCCATAATCCAATCCTGTCTTCCTGAATCCTGTCATACGATTCTGGCTCCCTGAACCACCTTTCTCTCTCCAACAAAACAAAGATCATAAAATCCGTTTCACAAAATACGGATTTTACATACAACGGTTCGTCACCTATTTTACCCCCATAGTATCAAAATTTTGGAAAATGCTGGTACATATAGGTATTCATCTATGACTCTACTATTACTCGTACTACTATAATATATTATATTATAGATACTCCCTAGCATAGCCATGTAGAACGCGTACTTATGACTATTAAGTCACTGTATTTCATAAATATTGATTATTACGAACGTACTGTAAAGTTTTTTTATATTATTTTCGCTATACTGTAATTTTAAGAGCAACGCCTGCATGTTCTTTGAAAATAAAACAACATTCATCTGATTGCTAAAATAAAAGAGTAGGCGCTTGAAGGCGCATCAGTCTGGTTTCGGAGGATTTCCCTTGATTTCTCCAGGATCATAGCATTAGATCCGGACATCTTGGATATGGGACCACTCTGAAAGTATCCTCTATCAAACAAAAAAAGAATTTTCTAAATCCGTCCAGGATTGGCTTCACAATCGCGTAACAAACATACAAAAAAAAAAAAAAAAAAAAAAAATTGCGTACGAATTGAGAACCTCCTTTTTTGAAGTCGGTTAAAAAATAGTCTCAGATTGCAATGTGTAGAGGACAAGTTGACAGTTCGTTGCATGTTAGTATTCTTAACACGGTCGTTTGTTTTGCAACTCGTTTGTAGACGGATCGATTGGAACTATAATATATACATACATAATGACGCCTATAAATCTCGGAAGGTGTACACAGAGGTGTGTTAAGGTGATTACATACGCGAATGACTTTGACCATACAAATGCTCAAGGTCATTGGCTCATATTTGAACCGTAAAAATCAGTAAAACCAATTTTAATAGACAATTTTATAGGGGACGATTTCAAACTAAGAAGGTCACGTCATGCTAATACACTCATTTAACATTATATCTGAAATTTTAGATTATTTGGATACATATTGCAGAAAATATTTGGTTTCATAAGAAAGAGTAGAGTGATGTTCAGAGCCTCTTTTCAACTATTTCCTCCTTTTTTATTGAATTTATGAAAAGGTGAAGTTACTCTGTATATCCTGTAGTATAAAGGGATGTAAATTCCAGATCTTTAGGTTTTATAGTTAAAAAGAAAAACGGTTTCGAAAATACCGATTTTTCGATGCTGTACTGATTCGGGGCCTTAACACCCACGTTTAGCCAGCTATGATTTTCGGTCCAATTGATAGGGGCGAGCGCGAGGGGGCATTTTGTAATGGGCTGTATGTTTACTCTTTGATGGAGAACAGCCCTATCCCTTAGTCGCCTTCTACGACACCCACAGGAAGAGATGGGGTGACCCATTCTACTCCACCGGCTGCTTTATTTTATTTGTACGTAATCTATGTTTGATTACATAAATAATTAATGTAGGACATTCTAAACAACGCTATCTAGACCCAAAGTAAGCATAGCTTAACTAGCTTGTGTTATGGGGTTTAGATTTATATTAATTATACATTTTAGTAACTAATTATATACTTGGACAACCTCCGTGGCGTAGCGGTAGTGAACGTGGCCGCTACGCAGGAGGCGCGGGTTCGATCCCCGCTCAGTGCAAATATTTGTGTTCATGAAATATGGGTATTTGCATTGGTCTGGTCGTGCCTCGGAGAGCACGTTAAGCCGTCGGTCCCGGTTGCCATAAGAACATCTATGGCAGTCGTCACGGGTAGTTGGAGCCCTAAAAATTCCAAAAAAACAACGGTCTAGCTACAAAACTTCGATATATCTAATGTTACTATTGGGTCGTGGAGGTCAGATGGCAATCGCTTCACAGGAAAATATCGATGTCTAGCCAAATCCGTAGTTAAGACTAGCAAAGCGGACCCCAGACTCCGAGCTGAAAAAATAAAAAAAAAAGCTTCGGATGCGACTGGGAATTAACGCTAGGAGGAAGAAGTAACTAATTACTGATTTGCATCCGTGCATCACCTTCACATAGGTCTGGCTGAAAACCAGCGCCTGACAGCTGTCTTGACAGCTGTCAGGCTATATGCTGAGCCAGGGCCCATACCATGAACTCTTATAACAGGTCAATAATTGAACTGCTGTCATTCTTCCAACTGCAAATGTCACTTTGTAATCCTATATATTTATATGACATTACAAAGTGACATTTGCAGTTGGCAGAATGACAGCAGTTCAATTATTGACCTGTTTTAAGGTTTATGGTAAGGCCGCAGAACCTATACGGTTGGCGCGTGAGGTACACAAACGACATAATTGTATAATTGCTTATTTAACGCCTTTGTTTTTTTTTCTGTGCTGTGTATCTTAAGTGTCTAGTTAGAATAAATATTTTTTCTTTCTTTCTTTCTTTACTATCTAAATACATACTAGTACAGTTTTATACCACTTCGGTGGCTTTGCAAGCCCACGGCTCATCTTAACTCATCTAATGGGAATTGGCTGCCGTGACGTAATGGACGTATGCAAAGGATGTCATATTCTTGCTGCCGACCGCGTAAGTTCTAATGTCCTTCTTGAAGAACCCCATATTGTAGTCAATTGGAAAAACCACAGCAGGGAGATCATTCCACAGCCTGAATACCCGTGGAATGAAGCCCTTTTTATACCTCCCTGTGCACACCGTTTCTGAGAGCAAAGTGTAAGGATAAATTCCCTGCCTGTGGCGAGCGGTGCGGTAAAAGATTGTAGCCGTGGGCATCATGTCGAATAATTCTTCTGAACATACACCATTGTACAAACACATGACATATTCATACATACATACAATCACGCCTTTATCCCCGGAGGGTTAGGCAGAGGTGAATTAACACCGACATTTCACCAATCATTGTATTAGGTCCCACGTAATAGGAGATGAGCCTATTGCCGTATTCCGGGCACTGTTGTTGACTCAAGCCATGTATCTGAGGCTGAGCCTGGGCTGTATATATCATCTGTCTGATGTTAAACAGCCCTATCCCTTAGTCGCCTTGTACGAAACCGCAACTGAGGAGATGGGGGTGGCCCAAATTCTACTCGGCCGGGAACCACGCGGCTATTCATGCATACAAGTATTCGCACTGAAACGAACCCGCTCGAATACAAAGATGTCGCCAAAACATCTTCATGAGATTATACCTACTTTATAAAAACGAATGATCAACGATCTCTAAAGATATGATTCCGTAGCCGACCGCATACGACAACTGCCGACGCACGCAGCACATGCACGTAATCCATTGCGGCTTCTCAATGGTCCCCTTTATCCGTATCGGAGTTTAACGAGTAATGGGTACACTGTATCTGCTGCATGCGTCGTATGCGTCGCCTACGGAAGAAATAAGTTAAGGTGATTACATACGCGAATGACTTTGACCATACAAATGCTCAAGGTCATTGGCTCATATTTGAACCGTAAAAATCAGTAAAACCAATTTTAATAGATAACTTTATAGACGACGATTACAAACCAAGAAGGTCACGTCATGCTAATACACTTATTTAACATTTATGTGAAATTTTAGATTATTTGGATACATATTGTAGAAAATATTTGGTTTCATAAGAAAGAGTAGAGTGATGTTCAGAGCCTCTTTTCTACTATTTTCTCCTTTTTTATTTAATTTATGAAAAGGAGAAGTTACTCTGTATATCCTGTAGTATTCAGGTATGTGAATTCTAGATCTGTAGGTTTCATAGTTAATAAGAAAAACGGTTTCGAAAATACCCATTTTTCGATGCTGATCTGATTCGGGGCCTTAATTTAACTGCAACACGAGTTTAATTTCCTTATTTCTCACTAGACGAGCACTAGCGGTACTATTTAGTGCCACCGTGATCTAATTTCCATTCGTATGCAGTCTGCGAGCCGCTTGTAATGCCAGGAGCGAGTCGCTTGCTATAGTTTTGCGTAACTTCAGTGAAAGTGTGGCCGCGAGTCGCGAATAAAGTTTCGGTATAGGCGTTTTATAAGTTAGGACTATGATAGGAAAATTTTGTAATATCCAGTTCGCAGAGAAGCACACGGCCCACCTGATGGAAAGTGGTTACCGTGGCCTATGGGCGAGTGCAACACCAGGGGAGTCACACTCGTGCTGCCGACCCTGTAAGAACAGAAAGATTCTGTGCTGTCAGCGTAAAAGATATGTAGGACAAGCCTTTGGTCTTCCCTCTGAGAACAAAACCCTCTCCAGTTTCAATTTAATTGCATTGAAACTTTGGGTATACATATAGGACAAATCAGTTGCGAGGGGTTCCTATATCCTATAACCTAAATATAAATATTCTAGAGGAGGTAGGACACGACAGTATTTTCGTCCCAATAGAGCAGTCCGACTGGGGAAGTACCTCCGCCCTACAGAATACCGCGGCTAAATAACCTCGTGATATGTTCCCGGCGGTGAGTAGGGTAGCCAGAGCTCACTGGAGAGGTTTTGTGCTGTCAGTGGGAAGACCAAAGGCTTGACCTGCTTGTCTTCTGCGCTGACGGCACAGAATCTCTCTGTTCTTACAGGGTCGGCAGCACGAGTGTGACTCTCCTGGCACACGTCCGTAGGCCACGGTAATTACTTTCCATCAGGTAGGCCTTGTGCTTGTCTGCCACTGAAGTGGTTTAAAGTGGTCCTCGCAATCCTAATGCTGCATGATGATGAAAAGACATACATACCCTCGAATTAATACTACAACTATTAAAAATCAAAACTAAATAAGTCTTGTATAACAAAAGTCATTATGAAATATTAATTCTAAATGCTAAATGACTTGTTTGATGACAAAACAACCCACCATTATAAAAAGACCCATCTATCAATCTAAAAATTACGATATCAGAGGACAAAATAAAATGGACATTATCATTTGCTTAGTTACCATTTAAACAAGGTCTTAATTCCTTAATAATTTATATGAAGACAGAGGTCAAAGTAAAATAGTATATTTTCGTAACAACCAATATAACAAGAGCTATCATTGTAACGGAATTCAATAGAATTAAGGATCAATTTATATTGGACTATTGTACTATTTACTTTCACTTATATTAAGTAACATACTTTTTGCGACGGTTTTGCCCGTGTTTGGTAACAAATAGATTCGTGTTCCTATTAAGATAACGGTTCAACGGTTGACAGTTTTTTTTTGGATTATGCTTTCGAAAGTTTTTTTTTAAATACATCGTTGATCTAGTGGTAAGATTGTGTTTGTAACGAGATTTTTTATATAGAACACGTCAATTTGACTTCACCTCGCCTGATGGTAAGCTGAAAGCAAAGTCTCGGAAAGGAGGGTCACTATTATAGACACGTACCATGTTACAATGGTGGCACTCAGCTTGACGGCCTCATCAGA
Organism: Eilema depressum; assembly: GCA_914767945.1. Lineage (NCBI taxonomy): Eukaryota > Metazoa > Arthropoda > Insecta > Lepidoptera > Erebidae > Eilema > Eilema depressum. Next base: position 1,277,391 of record OU612040.1, read on the forward strand.
TGCTTTTTCACGCCCCGCTTAAAGGACCATGAAGGGAGATAAGATTGTGGGTTCGATTCTTGGTTTGGGCACAATAATACAATGTTTTTTTATGATAGTCTAGCTGCAGCTTCGATATCGCCTAATGTTACCATTGCGTTGTGGAGGTCAGATGGCAATCGCTTCACGGAAAATATCGAGGTCTAGCCAAATCCGCAGTTAAGACTGGTAAAGCGGACCCCAGACTCCGAGGTGAAAGCTTCGGATGCGACTGGGAATTAACGCTAGGATGAAGAAGAAGATTGCTGACCGTGGAGGGTGACATGCGTGCAAATAGTCTCACTACCATGGACGCCCAAGATCGTGCGAAGTGGAGGAGGAAGAGCCGGAAGGCGGACCCTGAGCTCCGAGGTCATCTTGACCACAGATGCAATCAGGAAAATACGTCTCCATGAGGATGATGAAGCTGACTGTGGTTATGTTGACCTAGCTTTTTTTTTTAAAGAATATTATTAGCAATTGAAATTACTAAAATTTCCGTTAACCCCTCCAACTAAGCTAAATTGCTTGTGCTAGGAGTGGGTTCAGGTCGGTAGTGTAATATCCAGGATTCGAACCCTGGACCTTTCGATCGTAAGGCCGATACCTTAACCTTGGGTCATCTACGGTTCTTAAATGGTACCTTCCTATCTCAGTAAGGGGAAGGGAGGGGCGAAGCCTGCTTCTCCTGGGGTGACAGACGGCTAAACTATCACCACCAGGCCCACGCCAGAGAATCTGCTACGATCCTGGCATCATCATCATCATCATGTCGTATGGCTTTTGCTCGAGTCCTCATATGTCAACGTCCAGTTGGCGAAGCCAGTCTATTGCTGCCGGTGTGAGGTCATGTAGCTCACGCATTTCTCCAGGGAAACGACGGAGTGAACACTCCTCTGCTATATGCATCGTTGTCTTCTTTGGAGCTCCACAATCACAGATCCTGGCATACGGATCCGATTTCCACATGTGGTCTCTGAATACCTGACTGGAAAAGAGGCGTGAATGTATGTATGCTATACAATTAACATACATACATACATTCACGCCTTTATCCCCGGAGGGTTAGTCAGAGATGAATTAACACCCACATTTCACCAATCATTGTATTCGACCCCACGTTTTTTTTTGTTTTTTTTTTTAAACCACTTAGGTGGCAGAAAAACACACGGCCCACCTGATGGATAGTGGTTACCGTGGCCTATGGACGTGGAATGGAAAGGGGACTCTTTTTCCGCACTTAGCTTCCTTTTTGGGCCATTGTGCGTGGAGAGTGCTGGCTATAGTAGCCAGCCTAACTCCGCCCAGAAGCGCAGAAGCTTACTGGGGGCTTCACAGGCTTCGCGGAGGCCTATGGACGTATGCAACACCAGGGGCGTCACACTCGTGCTGCCGACCCTGAAGAAACCTTCTAATGCCCTTCTTGAAGAACCCTATATTGTAGTCGCTTGGGAAAACGTAATAGGGAGTGAGCTTTTTGCCGTTTTCTGGGCACTATTGTTGACTCGACTCGAGGCTAAGTCTCGGCTGTATATATCTGTGTGATGTTAAACAGCCCTATCCCGTAGTCGCCTTGTACGACACCGCATGGGAGGAGAATTTAATGTCCATGTTATGACCTTCCATAGCCAATAGTTCTAAATGCAATAGCCAATGATTTCAGTAATATCATTGCGTTGATTAAATTAGGTCGTTGCACAAAACTAATCATTATACTTAATTATAATTTATTTATTATTGAGTCAATATCTAAGTTCTCATTACAAACTAATTAAGTAAAGCATGATGTTTTTACGAATACTTTTCAATCCTCAGGATTTGGTTGACATGCCACTTAATAAGTTTAAAATAAAAGTGAAAAAGTGTTTAATGGAAAAAGGTTATTATAAAGTAGACAAATATCTTCGTTCCCCGCTCAGTGCAAATATTTGTATGCATGAATATGGATATTTGCATTGGTCTAGTCGTACCTCGGAGAGCACGTTAAGCCGTCGGTCCCGGTTGCCATACGAACATCTATGGCAGTCGTTACGGGTAGTTGGAGCTCTAAAAATTCCAACAACAACGGTCTAGCTGCAATGCTTCGATATCTCCTAATGTCACCATTGGGTTGTGTAGGTCAGATGGCAGTCGCTTCACGGAAAATATCGAGGTCTAGCCAAATCTGCAGTTAAGACCATTAAGGCCCCAGACTCCGAGGTGAAAAGCATCGAATGCGACTGGGAATTAACGCTAAGAAGAAGAAGAAAGTAGACGAATATTTTAATGATAAAAACGCATGGTCATCCCAATCACTGCTTGCTCGCAAATTATACATTGTATAAAAAACATATATTTAAAAAAAAAACTAAAAAGGAAATTGAGTTCTCTGAGTTTCTTGCTGGTATCTTCTCAGTAGAACCAACTACCGAACCAGCGAAAGAATCATTTTCAAATGATTTTTTTTACTTTATTTAATCCCTATTAATATTATAAATGCGAAAGTAACTCTGTCTGTCTGTCTGTTACGCTTTCACGCCTAAACCACTGAACCGATTTTGATGAAATTTGGTATAGGGGTAGATTAGACCTTGAGAAAGGACATAGGCTATGTTTGGACGTGATAACCGACATCCACGCGGGCGGAGCCGCGGGCAAAAGCTATTATAATATAAGTATCTTATTTTTTTAACTTCTTGACATACCTAATTGTAACATTTTGACGTTCATATATGTGCTCTTTATGTGCCTAAACTGAATAAATGAAATTGATTCTTTGATTCTTGATTGAATCCTATAGTTTGGCTGGGAGCTCGTACCATGAACTCTTAAAACAGGTCAAAAATTTAACGGCTGTCATACTACCAACTGCGTAAATAACTTTGATATCCCATGTAAATGTATAGGGTTACAAAGTTACACTTGCAGTCGGTTGAATGACAGCCGTTCAATTATTGACCTGTTTTTTTTTATATATAGTACACGTCAATTTGACTTCGCCTTGTCTGATGGTAAGCTGAGGGCAAAGTCTTGAAAAGAGGGTCACCATTATAGACACGTACCATGTTACAATGGTGGCACTCAGCTTGTCGGCCTCATCAGATGCTTTTTCACGCCCCGCTTAAATGACCCGGGACTGTAGGAGGAGGGATACACGTGAACTGGTAAGGAATTCCAGGACTTAATGGTGCAGCAGAAGAAGGAGTCGCCGAACCGCTTGGTTCTTGATGGAATATTCTGCACCGTTTTAAGAATTTATACCGTGTTGGTCCCGGTGGAGTACAATGGGGTCAACCCATCTCTTCCTGTGGGTGTCGTAGAAGGCGACTAAGGGATAGGGCTGTTCTCCATCCGACAGTAAACATACAGCCCGTGAATAAGTGCCCGCTTGACGGTAATAAACTCGCCTCCTATTACGTGGGACAAAAATTTCGTTGGCGACATGTGGGTGTTAACACACCTCTGCCTACCCCTTCAGAGATTTACAGGCGTGAGTATAGAAAGAGTTCCTAGTTTATTGGACTGTGGTATTCCGAAACTACTAATCCCTTTAACCCCTCCATACATACATACTCGTACATACATACAATCACGCCTTTAACCCCAAAGGGTTAGTTAGAGGTAAATTAACACCCACATTTCACCAATCATTGTATTAAGTCCGACGTAATAGGGGGTGAGCCTATTGCCGTATTCCGGGCACTATTGTTGACTCGAGCCATGCATCTGCTGTATATGCTGAGTGTTTAGCCCAAATTGCGGACTTTATATTTATCTTGAGATTTGGATGTATTACAACGCAATTTACAATCTTTTACAGTATAGGGTACGCGTATAAAAGGTTATGTGGGACCGTGTGAGATTTCTGCCACGTAGGACATGACAAGTTGATGATGGGAACATGTCATTAACGTCAATTGTCAACTTCATATAAAATATGAATGACAGATGTCACGCGGTGTCACGTGATCATAGACTTAGGCCAGCGCCAGACGCTCCAACCCGACCATCCGACCGTCCAATCGGCAGCCAGTATTGATGTATTAATTATTATTATTACATTAATACTGGTTGTTGATTGGATGGTCGGATGGTCGGGTTGGAGCGTCTGGCGCTGGCCTTAGACACGCGATCTTGTTTGACTCGGCGATCACAGATAAGATATAATAGTATTTATGGCGCATTATCTGTGATCTCACCACTTACTCTGTGGTTGCCTGATTGCTAATTTTTGTTTATTTCTTTGTTTATTGTAGTTTATTTTTTATTTTTATATGTGTACATGCGTGATCCGCAATAAAACGATTTTTCTTTCTTTCTTTCTTTCTATCTGAGGCTGAGTCTGGGCTGTATATACTTATCTGTGTGATGTTAAACAGCCCTATCCCTTAGTCGCCTTGTACGACACCGCATGGGAGGAGATGGGGTGGCCCAAATTCTACTCTGGAAAGAACCACGCGTTGGTTCCCTAAATTGCTTGTGTTAGGAGCGGGTTCACGTCAGTAGTGTTAATAGCCTAGATTCAAAGCCGGGACATCTCGTTCAGGTCGACTGCTAAGCTGCCGACGACGCCTTATACCGATATTGTCGTATATAAAATAAGTTATACAAGTTTTAAAAGTGGAATACATACCTGAACTTTATCGATGCTGTCTGTCCAATAGGCGAGGTGCGTCTGCGCAACCGATCATGTGTGACGCGATGTATTTCTGTGGAAAAAAGAAATTTACTTTTAGCTTCCCGGAAAAACAGATTTAGACATACTTTTTCACGGTGTGGGCAATTTACACATACCTACCACTTATTATAAGACATCTCTTGCACACTGGCAAATACAGGGCCATCACTTTCAAGCTGGCCCTCTTCGGTTATGGGGACAACGGAGTCCCACCTAGCCCCTGGGAATGCCTCCTCAGCCTGCTTCTGCTAGGGTGAAAGGCGACTAAACCCCCCCCCCCTCCCCCCAAAACCATGCACGTCATATTGAAAAGGCCCAGTACGAGGGGAGGGGGGGTTATATTTCTTAAGGAATTTCCGAATTGACCCCAAAATTTCAAGCTGCGACCGGCCTTGCCACCAGTTGGAGGTAATCTGCGACCTCCGACGCAAGAGTCACCTCCGCTGAACAAAGAGACTAAAGGCGGCCACCCACTAACAGTTTATCGAACGACAACCGGATGATATCGGTCTGTCAGTTCATCGCAATAGCCCACACACTTACAGTTTCGTATACGATTTTGGACTGACGGCTAATATGTGTGGCTGCTTGAAGATTTCGGTCAGCAAAGACAGTTAAAGGCCGGACAGATGATCCTATTCTCAGCACTCCATGGATGGTGCGTGCGGTCGCCGGGTCCATAGCGTGATACAGAGAGGAACACCGTGACGGCGACTGGGACTTGCGACCCAGATGTAGGTTTAGGGTGGCCACCTTGTGATGCATCAGCGCTCACCTCCACCGTCAGTAGTGTTCCCCCCCTACCTATCCAAATTTGGCAAGATCCTATCAATGCCGCTTTTGATATTCGGTTTAGTAAAGAGCTTACTGAAGCTCTTGGCAATCCGAGGTCTTTAAGTAAGTTATACAGGGATTTAGCTGGCCGTCGTCGGCATTTTATACGTAATAACGTCAGACTAAAAGAATAAAATAATGTTATTATTTTAGTCTGAGGTAATAAAATTATGATGACATTGATGACATAAGGACTGCCACCGGACAGGCGAAAAACTGCAGGCGGACTGTAAGTGGGTGGCCGCCTTAAGAGGTAACAGACAGATTTATTTTCGCACCTATCTTCTTCCTCCTAGCGTTAATTCCCAGTCGCATCCGAAGCTTTCAGCTCGGAGTCTGGGGTCCACTTTTACCAGTCATAGCTACAGATTTGGCTAGACCTCGATATTTTCCGTGAAGCGATTGCCATCTGACCTCCACGACCCAATGGTAACATTAGGCGATATCGAAGCTTTGCAGCTAGACCGTTGTTTTTGGACTTTTTAGGGCACCAACTACCCGTAACGACTGCCATAGATGTTCTTATGGCAACCGGGACCGACGGCTTAACGTGCTCTCCGAGGCACGACCAGACCAATGCAAATACCCATATTAAATGCACACAAATATTTGCACTGAGCGGGGATCGAACCCGCGCCTCCTGCGTATCGGCCGCGTTCACTACCGCTACGCCACGGAGGCTGTCCAAGCTTTCGCACCTATATTAATACTTAAAACTAAAAAATAAACAATAATCTCATTACAAAACTTTCTCTATAAAACGTTATATCAATCATCATTACCAACGGAGCGTACAGCACTATGACGTTGCAAATCGATTAGCCCATCACTAAATAATCGATACACCGTGTCACAACACTAGTTGCAACTATCAGAGCGTATAATAACCAGTCGTGTTTGTTCCCGGTGGGGGGAAATAGGACCACCCCATCTTTAGGGTGTTTTTGAAGGTCACTAAGGGATAGGGCTGGGGCCCTAGACAAAGTGACATTCTATTGATGGAATCGCGCTGAAGCGAACCATTTTTAAGGTTTTAACAATGGATTTCGGGACATTGCGGTGGTTATAGTAATAATGATAAGTTAAATAATGTATTTCGAGTTACAAAGACTCAAATTGACTGAAAATTGAATGACTGCCGCTGTAGCGTAGCGGTAGTGAACACGGCTGCTACGCAGGAGGCGCGGGTTCGATCCCCGCTCAGTGCCAATATTTGTATGCATGAATATAAATATTTGCATTGGTCTGGGTGTTTCTTTGTATAATATATGTATGTATTTACAAAAAAAAAAAAAGTATCTAAGTATGTATATCCGCATTGTAGATTCCATAACACAAGCTAATTAAGCTTACCATGGGTCTAGATAGCGTTGTGTAGAATGTTGTGGAATATTTATTATTTTATAATTTCATTAAAAAAAATTCGTTATAATAATGACTTATGTCAATTTCATACTACAATTAGCGATTCCACTAGCGTTTTCGCCAATAGAATGTCACTTTGTCTAAGGCCCCTGTTCTTCATACGACAGTAAACATATAGCCTATGATAAATTACCCGCTTGACAGCAATAGGGACTGAAAATGATAGCTGGCGAAATATGGGTGTCAATTTTTTATGTCACTTTAGTGACAGATGAGCATACGTCCCACCTGATGGGAAGTGGTTATCGTAGCTTATGGGAGGAAATACACCTCTGTCTACCCTTTTGAGGATTTACAGGCGTGAATATATGTATGTATGTATATCTTCAAAATAAAGTATGAAAAGAAACCGAGCGCGTTGAACTCTTTTGTATGGAAGCAAATTTACATTGTATTTCTCCATAAATACTATGTAGTACTATTTCATAATAATAGGAAGTAATAATACAAACGTTTCATAAGTTAATAAGTAGTTATTATTAGCTTTTATACTATTATTGTTGTCTACAAAGGCAGTTAAAGGTTTGGAAAGTCTGCTTACCTCCTTTGTGTTGTATAGCTTTATGTGTTACATTGTGTGAAGATAGGTGTTTTCGCAGAATATACAATAATTCTTATACTTATAATGTGGTGTCTAAAATATATACTTTATAATATACATTGTTTTAAGAAGTGCTTTACACTTCCTAAAACAGTTTTTTGCAAAATGAGCACTTATTGGAAATTAATATTTTGCAAAATTTACATTTTCTTAAAAATAAGTTTTATTCGCAAAATTAACACTTTTTAATAAAAGACGAGTATTTTGCAAAATTGGCATTTCTTAAAAATGAGTATTTTGCAACACTGGCATTTCTTAAAAATGAGTATTTTGCAAAACTGACACTTGAAAGCACTTCTCAAAATGACCCAGAAAATATTAAAACAATCTTTCAATACACAAAATCAAAATAATGGTCAAGCGCGAGTTTGACTAGCACGCAAAGTATACCATAGGTGTATATACCATTGGCGAGGGGTCCCTATAACCCAATTCCTACCGACTTCCAATGGGTCGCATGGTGCATGAGAAACTAGATCGAGGAAAGCTATTTTTTCACCGGCTTCCCTTTTGAAAATTTTCTCCCTTCGCCACTTGTGTATACCTAATATTATTATAAGTGTAATTCTCGTTTACATTATTTGTTTACACACATTTATAGATACAGTTAAACTTTAATATATGTGTAATACACATTATGTTGTAAAGATCAGCTGGCTTGGAACGATGGCGGGCAGTCTTGAAGGCCAACACGTATTGCTGCGTATTAATTAGATATCTGTATAAGTGCCCGCTATCTTTTATTTATACCACTTAAGTGGTAGACAAACACACGGTCCACCTGATGCAAAGTTGTTACCGTGGCCTATGAACGAATGCAACACCAGTCAATGAATTCGAAATAAAACAAAAAAAACGAAAAAGGAGAGGGCATGACCTGCGCCCATTTATACATATTCACGCCTGTAAATCCCCGGAGGGGTAGGCAGAGATATAATACACATTTCGCCATATATGATTGCCGCGTGGTTCCCGGCAGAGTAGAATTTGGGCCACCCATCTCCTCCCATGCGGTGTAGTACAAGGCGACTAAGGGATAGGGCTGTTTAACATCACACAGATATATACAGCCTAGATTCAGCCTCAGATACATGTCTCGAGTCAACAATAGTGCCCGGAATACGGCAATAGGCTCACCCCCTATTACGTGGGACCTAATACAATGATTGATGAAATGTGAGTGTTATTTCACCTCTGCCTAACCCTCCAGGGATAAAGGCGTGATTATCCATACTAATATTATAAATGCGAAAGTAACTCTATCTGTCTGTCACGCTTTCACACCTAAACTACTGAAACGATTTTGATGAAATTTGGTATAGGGGTAGAGTAGACCTTGAGAAAGGACATAGGCTATGTTTGGGCGTGATAACCGACATCCAAGCGGGCGGAGCCACGGGCAAAAGCTAGTTATGTATAAATGTATCTTAAAGTAAGCATAGTTTAACTAACTTGTGTTATGGGTTTTAGAATATCATTTTTAACTTATCGAAAGACTTTTTTAATATTTTCTATGTACAAACTTACTTAACTGGTTATCAATTTTAACATAATATAACTTACTTTTCATATACATAATTCAATTTTAATATTCATTGCGATCATCTTCAATTGTAGCATTTGAATTTCATTACTATTAATAAATTTGAATAATAAAAATATTTGACCTTAAGTATAACCTTCTAACTTATCTATTTTATTAATAATATATTAATAATACAGTAAATTTAGATATACGTAGTTCCATGTATGGAATGAACAGCCTTCATACAAGTATTCTAGATCTTACATTATGGAGTGTATGGAAGGAGTACCTACCATCCAAAAATGTATGAAACTAGGATATGTACTTTTACCTTGAAATTTGACCTTGGCATGAATAGCATGAAAGGTATAAGAGAGATTGTTTTTTATACCACTTAGGTGGCAGATAAGCACACGGCCTACTTGATGGTAAGTTGTTACCGTGGCCTATGGACGTATGCAACGCCAGGGGCGTCACACTCGCGCTGCCGACCCTGAAGAAACCTTCTAATGCCCTTCTTGAAGAACCCCATATTGTAGTCGCTTGGGAAAACCACCGCAGGGAGTTCATTCCACAGCTTGAGCAAGGAAAAATAAATATTTTGGGTAATCTATTTGAGAAGGGTGCATCTGATGAGGCCGTCAAGCTGAGTGCCACCATTGTAACATGATACGTGTCTGTAATTGTGACCCTCTTTTCAGAGACTTTGCCTTCAACTTACCATCAGGCGAGACGAAGTCAAATTGACGTGTCCTATATAAAAAATGTATAGGGCTTTCAAAGCCAAGCTTATTTGCAAGCCGTGTATAACAACTTGCAACTGAAGGCTTTAAAAGAAGTAGCCAGAGCTCACTGGAGAGGTTTTGTGCTGTCAGTGGGAAGACCAAAGGCTTGTCCTGCTTATCTTCTGCGCTGACGGCACAGAATCTCTCTGTTCTTACAGGGTCGGCAGCACGAGTGTTGCACTCATTATTTGCCACATTCCATCAAGTGGACTGTGTGCTTGTCTGCAAATTAAGTTATATAAAAAAGGTGGCTATTATTCATACATACATACAATCACGCCTTTATCCCCGGAGGATTAGGCAGAGGTGAATTAACACCCACATTTCACCATTAGGTCCCACGTAATAGGGGGTGAGCCTATTGCCGTATTCCGGGCACTATTGTTGGCTCGAGCCATGTATCTGAGGCTGAGTCTGGGTTGTATATATCTGTGTGATGTTAAACAGCCCTATCCCTTAGTCGCGTTGTACGACACCGCATGGGAGGGGATGGGGTAGCCCAAATTCTACTCTGCCGGGAACCACATGGTATTGTTTATAAAGTTTGTTTTACTTATATATTCACGCGTACTGCCAACCGACCTAAGCAGTCAAACAAGATGAACAAATAACATATAGACAAACCAGTTTTTTATATGAAATAATTATAATAGAAAGGAATAATATTATGAGACATATTGTGATCACGTGGCTCAACCTGTTTGTCCTTTTTAGCAATTATCATTTGCTCTAACGGTGAAGGACATTACGAAGAAACTTGTTTCTAGAATTCTTCAAAGTTATCGCGAAGGTTTATTTAGAAGAAACTACCCAACCCGCCCCAGCTTTGCTCGTGGTATATTTTGAAATTTCGCTTCACCCCTTTTAGCCCCGTTTCACCCTTTTTAGCCCCGTTTCACCCTTTTTAGCCCCGTTTCACCCCTTTTAGCCCCGTTTAACCCTTTTTAGCCCCGTTGCACCCCTTTTATTCTGTAATTCGCCCGCTGCGTGGTTCCCGGTAGAGTATAATTTAGGCCACCCCATCTCCTCCCATGCGGTGTCGTACAAGGCGACTAAGGGATAGGGCTGTTTAACATCAGACAGATATATACAGCCCAGACTCAGCATATTCATGGCTCGAGTCAACAATAGTGCCCGGAATATGGCAGTAGGCTCATCCCCTATTATGTGCGATCTAATACAGTGAATGTTGAAATGTGGGTGTTAATTCACCTCTGCCTAACCCTTTGGGGATAAAGGCGCGATTATATGTATGTACGTATATATGTATTTATAGCCCGTAATTTCTTAGTTAATCTCAATTAACGTATGAAAATCTACCGGATCGGTTGTCATTTATGATCACTGCTCCGTTCCCTTATGTAGCAGCGTGATGAAATATAGCTTATAACCTTCGTTAATAAACGGACTATTCAACACAAAAAGAATTTTTGAATTCGAACCAGTATTTCCTGAGATTATTGGAACTAAACAAACAAACTCTTCAGCTTTATAATTATTTTAGTATGTAGCCATACTGGTGTTGTGGTGGTGTGTAGCCTGGTGTTGCATACGTCCATAGGCCACGGTGACCGCTTCCCATCAGGTGGGCCGTGTGCTTGTCTGCCAACTAAGTGGTATAAAAAAAAAATAAAGAATTTAAATTTGTACCACATGAACCATTATTACCTTTTGTGTTATATTTCTCAGTAAACTTCAACAGTCTCAGTACATTTCACTCTTAAAAGTACAAATAAACAATTAACAATTGTCGCGTTGCAAGTTGACTATTTAGTAAGAACTTAGTACTTTAGCAACGAATTATTTAGTAACTAAATGTCGCTTGATTTCCTCACCGTTGCAAAAGTTGCGTTGTTAGTACTTATTCTAAAATATTAACTACCAGCTGACCCGGCGAACTTCGTACCGCCATATTTTCCGCCCGCGTGGTATTATCTCTAAATTTATCAGTGTTTCTCTAAAATATTATGCATGTATTATACATATAAACCTTCCTCTTGAATCACTCTACCTATTAAAAAAACCGCTTCAAAATCCGTTGCGTACTTTTGAAGATTTAAGCATACATAGGGACGGACAGACAGCGACAGCGACTTTGTTTTATAATTCTGAGTACCTAACTATCTATTTAAACATGCTGATGTACGAGGTTCTGTCTGAGTGCCTAGAGGAGGCAGGTGAAGTTAATTAGCACCAGGAGCGAAGCATCTGATGAGGCCGTCAAGCTGAGTGCCACTATTGTAACATGGTACGTGTCTGTAATGGTGACCCTCTTTTCAGAGACTTTGCCTTCAGATTACCATCAGGCAAGGTGAAGTCAAATTGATGTGTCCTACTTAAAAAAAGAAAACCTCGTATGCCTTACCAGCTCACGTGTTTCCCTCTTTCTACAGTCCCGGGTCCTTTAAGCGGGGCGTGAAAAAACATCTGATTAGGTCAAGCTGAGTGCCACCATTGTAACATGGTACGTGTCTGTAATGGTGATACTCTTTTCTGAGGCTTTGTCTTCAGATTACCATCAGGCGAGGTGTATTTAATTTAATTTACCACTGACGTCCACAACGCAATGGTGACTTTAGGTGATATCGAAGCATTGTAACTAGACCGTTGTTATACATTCAAACAAACAAATTCTTCAGCTTTTTATACATAATGTAGATTAGTAATTAAGCCGCGTGGTTCCCGGCAGAGTAGAATTTGGGTCACCCCATCTCCTCCCATGCGGTGTCGTACCAGGCGACTAAGGGATAGGGCTGTTTAACATCAGACAGATATATACAGCCCAAACAGCCTATACAGCCCAAACAGCCTATACATGGCTCGAGCCAATAATAGTGCCCGAAAATCGGCAATAGGCTCGCCCCCTATTACGTGAGACCTGATACAATGATTGGTGAAATGTGGGTTTTAATTCACCTCTGCCTAACCCTCCGGGGATAAAGGCGTGATTGTATGTGTATAAATTATTAATTCTGTAATTAAAAACTCGCTACAAATACTCTTTTGATCTTATTTGTAAACTGTCATGATGATAATCAAATGACTCAACTAATAGATTGTTAGCCATCAAAGGAAAAGAAGATCTATCACGTGGTGATACGATATATATTAGAGTGCGCTCGCGCATGATAAATATTAATTTTCTGATCGGTTGCTGTGAGCATTAGTTTACACTTTATTGCTTGGTTGTTGCGAAAGTTGGTGTTATTTAAGTACTGCTAGGCATTATTCATCCTATACAGGGCGTCCCACGGCGATGCCACATGGAGGGAAAGTACCTTAAATCCTTAAGTTACCTCATTTTACTTAAAGGAGACATCATTTTATTTTTTTAAAGAAACAAAACTGCATTCAAAGATTTTTAAAAATTCGCTTGCTACACCCGGTAATCGAAAGTACCTTAAATCCTTAAGTTAGCTCATTTTGTTTAAAGGAGACATCATTTTATTTTTTTAAAGAAACAAAACTGCATTCAAACATTTTTAAAAATTCGCTTGCTACACCCGGTAATCGAACCGACTAAAATCCGAAATAGTAACATCCTGTATTTTTCTGGCATCAATCGATAGTGTCAATCATAAGGATCAAATCTCTCTAAGAAACATGGTAAATTAAATGAAAGGAAGTCCAGGAAGATGAACTTTGAGTTAGTGTTTTATTTTGCCAAATTCAATTTATAATTTTAGGTTTCAAGGACTTCCTTTCGTTTAATTTACCATGTTTCTTAGAGAGATTGGATCCTTATGATTGACACTATCGATTGATGCCATAAAAATACAGGATATTACTTTTTCGGATTTTAGTCGGTTCGATTACCGGGTGTGGCAAGCGAATTTTAAAAAATTGTTGAATGCAGTTTTGTTTCTTTTTAAAAATAAAATGAAGTCTCCTTTAAACAAAATGAGCTAACTTAAGGATTTAAGGTACTTTCCCTCCATGTGGCATCGCCGTGGGACGCCCTGTATATCCTAGAAGGATAGACAGATATATTATGTATCGTTAGCCAATAAAACCGCTATTCATATAACTGCCTCTGTAGCGTGGCGGTAGTGTACGCGACTGCTACACAGAAGGCACGGGTTCGATTACCGCTCAATGCAAATATTTGTATACATGAATATGTTTATTTGTATTGCCTTGGTCGTGCCTCGGCGAGAACACTGTATATACGAAGGATTTCGAAGCCCTACTTAAAGATTTTCTTGTTCTTTGATTGATCAGGTGTTTCTATGCAGTAGACGAATTTATTAAATGACATTATATTATGTATATAGGTAAAATATATTAGGAAGGAGTATTATTATTATTATTATAATGTACTTACTTAAAAAAATACCTAGTAACTAGAGTTATTGCCTCGACCCAGGAATATTAACAGTAAAATGTATAACCCGCGCCACGTATCTTGGACCTAAATAGCAAGACAAACGAAGCTCTGGCGCCCGCGGATTACTTTGTAATAGTCTATGCTTGGTGAATTTGAGTTCGTCTACCGCAGTTGCATCCCGTGCTATCCTCAAAAGACACCCAAGAAATGTGTACTGCGTGTATAGGGCACATTTTGAGCACATTTTAGGTCCAAGATACGTGGCGCGGGTTATAGTAATGGTGGCACTCAGCTTAACAGCCTCATCAGATGCTTTTTCACGCCCCGCTTAAAGGACCCGGGACTGTAGGAGGAGGGAAACACGTGAACTGGTAAAGTATTCTAAGACTTTATAGTGCGACAAAGAAAGTACATGAAATTTTTCGACTTTATTGCACTGTATGGGAATCAAACTTTCTTACATTTTTGAATAGGTTACATATGCATTTTTTCAAGTTTGTTGCACCTCTGGGAAATAACTTTCATAGAATTAACTGAAACAATTGTAAATGTATTTAAAGAATAATGAGAGAATTGTTTTCTTTTTTTTTCAGGAACTTTTTTGTTCGCTTTAAGTAATTATGGTCCATGAAGTTTTTACTGTATCTCACAGCCTGATTTTTTTTGTTTTTTTTTTTAAAGAATTTTAGCAACCGAAATTACTAATATTCCCATTAACCCCTCCAACCAAGCTAAATTGCTTTTGCTAGGAGTGGGTTCACGTAGGTAGTGTAATGGCCAGGATTCGAATCCGGGACCTCTCGATCGTAAGGCCGACTCCTTAACCACTAAGCTACCGACGCTTTAATAAATTGTAGTCAAGAGTCAAGTTGAAATAGTAAAAGCTACAATAGCTACATAATACATACATACAATCACGCCTTTATCCCCGGGGGGTTAGGCAGAGGTGAATTAACACCCACATTTCACCAATCATTGGTCGGTCCTACGTAATAAGTGCTGAGCCTGTTGCTGTATTCTAGGCACTATTGATAACTGAAGCCATGCATCTAAAGCTGAGTCTGTGCTGTATATATCTGTCTGATGTTAAACAGCCCTATCCCTCAGTCGCCTTGTACGACACCGCATGGGAGGAGATGGGGTGGCCCAAATTCTACTCTGCCGGGAACCACGCGCCTATAGATAAATAGAAAGAATCCCGGAAAAGTCTCGTATTCGATTCCCAATCAGTGCAAATATTTGTTTGTATGAATATTTCTATTTGCATTGATCTATGTATTTCTATGTATATGTTCATACATAGAAACATCTAAACTAACTATTTAATTTTAGAATAACAAAATATTTATGTATATCTTTATTCTAGAACCTATAATACATCCATATCCCTACTAATATTATAAATGCGAAAGTAACTCTGTCTGTCTGTCTGTCTGTTACGCTTTCACGTCTAAACTACCGAACCGATTTTGATGAAATTTGGTATAGGTGTAGATTAGACCTTGAGAAAGGACATAGGCTTTGTTTGGTCGCGATAACCGACATCCACGCGGGCGGAGCCGCGGGCAAAAGCTAGTACTTTATATTTATCTAGACAGCGCTGCCAGTATCTAGACAGCGCTGTGCAGCACTGTCCTAGAATAATTATTTATCAACACATTGCTAAAATTAAAAGTAAAAGTAATAAATACCTCAACCAGGAACCAGGACCTCGCGAACAATATAACGACTCAGTGAGGGCGATGAAGGCTTTAGCTATTTTAATTTCCAAAATTTAATCTAACTTTTGGTTCTACTAATATTATAAATACGAAATTTTATGTGTAGGTTTGTTACTCTTTTATGCAAAAATGGATGTACTGTACAGGGCTAGATAATATTTGGATTACAGATAGCTCATCTCTCTCATCCTAGCGTTAATTCCCAGTCGCATCCGAAGCTTTTTCAGCTCGGAGTCTGGGGTCCGCTTTACCAGTCTTAACTACAGATTTGGCTAGACCTCGATATTTTTTCGTGCAGCGATTGCCATCTGACCTCCACATCCCAATGATAACATTAGGCGATATCGAAACTTTGCAGCTAGACCGTTGTTTTTGGATTTTTTAGGGCTCCAACTACCCGTAACGACTGCCATAGATGTTCTTATGGCAACCGGGACCGACGGCTTAACGTGCTCTCCGAGGCACGACCAGACCAATGCAAATACCCATATTTCATGAATACAAATATTTGCACTGAGCGGGGATCGAACCCGCGCCTCCAACGTAGCGGCCGCGTTCACTACCGCTACGCCACGGAGGCTGTCTACAGATAGCTTATATACTTAGTTAAAACAAGTTACTTATCGAGGTTAAGTGAACCACGATTTACAATTAGTATTTATATGAATACTAGCGACCTGAGTCCTGACTTTGTCCGTGAATATTATAATGGTAGAGTTGAAAGACATGTATTAACTATAATCTTTTATTCTTAACATCAGACAGATATATTATACAGCCCAGACTCAGCCTCATACATGGCTCGAGTCAACAACAGTGCCCGGCATACGGCAATAGGCCACCCCCTATTACGTGGGACCTAATACAATGATTGGTGAAATGTGGGTGTTAATTCACCTCTGCCTAACCCTTCGTATAAAAGTGTAATGATATGTACGTATTTATTCTTATCCCTTCAAAGGCTATCCAGGGGTCTTATGTACCCCAGAACGTTTCGGTGAGGTTGTGTAAGGGTTATAAAGGCAATAAGAGAAAAGACCTATTAGCTGTCTACCGGACAAATTTCACGATCCCAGCTGTTTTTGAGAATTTTTTGTTTTATACCACTTAGTTGGCAGATAAGCACACGGCCTACCTGATGGGAAGCGGTCACCGTGGCCTATGGACATATGCAACACCAGAGGCGTCACACTCGCACTGCCGTCCCTGAAGAAACCTTCTAATGCTCTTCTTGAAGAACCCCATATTGTAGTCGCTTGGGAAAACCACTATTTCCTATCAAAACACATTGATCTTGGTATATGGGGACCAAGTTAATCTTACACACGCCTAATGATTAATGGACTATATTCTGATGCAAGTTTACCTTTTAGGGGTGAGTACAGTCGCTCCCGCAAAAGACAAATTCAAAGTAAGAGTAGAAGAGATGACTCCAGGGTCCAAAAAGTATAAACTTTGAATGCAACTGGGATTATCTTTGTGATTGACTGATCTGGGAATCGTACCCGTAGCTTTATGCACAGCAATCGTTGTGCCACCAAGACAGATTTCTATTTCAATAATAGGCGTATAATTTTTATTAATATATCACCGCATAAGTATCCATCAAAAACCACCAAAATTTACAAACGAAAATATTTAAAACACGACCCGATTACCGAACGAGTTTCGGACGTAATATTGCCGAAAAAAGTTTTAAGCAATTACGTAATGTATAAACAAACAGACAAATATATAAAAATATACCATAAATCCCTGCTGTGTGGCACTTTTTGCTACTTCAGTGGCACTAACACTTCACTATAGTAATTTTTGGCACTATTTTTTTGACAGTTTTGTTTTTTTTTTTAACGCGGGCCACGTCTGCTTGTGGCACTGGTGTACCGCGAACTACCTTGGATCCCCTCTAGCGCTGTAAAGTGACAGTTCTTAAGGCGTATACACAATGGTGATATTATCTGTCTATAAAAGGTTGATTATATAATTGACTAGCTTATTTATGGGGCCCACCAAGATTTCTGCTTATTTATGAATGAGGCTCGCAGGATTTCAGTCGACTGTCAGACAGCAGTCGCTACCATAAAGACCGTATGGAGGAAAACAAGTAAACGGGTCCCTGGTTGACTTAGAATCTGCTGTATTTTTGATCGCCATTGGTCGAGTAGCATACGTCCAAAGGCTACGGTAACCACTTTCCATCAGGTGGGCCGTGTGCTTGTCTGCCACCTAAGTGGTATAAAAAAAAGAACCGGAGATAAAAAAAAAAGAACCGGAGATATGAGCAAAAGTCAGGTTGAGCTGATACCCAGTTAGTTTTTAGATTCAGGTATTTGTCTATAGAATTTTATTTTCATCTGCTGCAAGCATCTGATGAGGCCGTCAAGCTGAGTGCCACCATTGTAACATGGTGTGTCTATAACGGTAACTCTCTTTTCCCAGACTTTACCTTCAGCATTATTATCAGGTAAAGTCAAATTGACGTGACCTATATTAAAAAATGAAAATGTTGAAAAAGTTGTGCTAATCTTTTCTATAAATTGAAATCAGAAATACCTTTAGACGTATAGGTTTATAGGAATTGTAATTCTTCACCAACTCTCGTGTTTCCCTCTTCCTACAGTCCCGGGTCTTTTAAGTGGGGCGTGAAAAAGCATCTGATGAGGCCGTCAAGCTGAGTGTCACCATTCACAAGGCACGTGTCTATAACTTTGTCTTTAGCTTACCATCAGGCGAGGTGAAATCAAATTGACGTGTTCTATATAATAATAATTAAAAAAAAACATATTTCCTTAAAATTCGTTGAATTATTTCCTTATAAACATATTTAATAAATAGATATTTTATCTGCCACCATGTCCGCACCTTTATATTACCAATAACACGCACACACAGAAACAATGCAGCGTTTTTGTGGCCGTGTGCGCGTGCGCAGAGTGAATTGAATGCAACATAAATATTTAATGGCTGGCCTCTCTCTGTATATCCTTCGAGCAACATGGATTGATGGTACCTATATGCACATATTTTTGTATATTTAAGTAAGTATAAATATAATAACATCTATGGCAGTTGATACAGGTAGTTGGAGCCCTAAAAAGTTTAACAACTGGTCTACTTGCAAAGCTTCGATATCGCCCAATCTTGCCATTGGGTTGTGGAGGTCAGATGGCAGTCCATTAAAAATATCGAAGTCCAACCAAATTCGTAGTTAGACTGGTAAAGCGGACCCCAGACTCCGAGGTGAAAGCTTCGGATGCGACTGGGAATTAACGCTAGGATGAAGAAGATGAAGATATTATGGTTTCCGTGCATATCTGTGCAGAATAATAAAAAAATAAGTTTAAAACTAAAACCCGACTACTTAAAAATCACGCTCTGAAAAGTATTAAACAAGAAAATATCTAGGATAGCCGTGGTCGTATGCCACTTTTCCTTAGAATAGCATGTATGTATCGTTTTATTATAGTAAGTGGCATACGACCACGGCTATCCTAGATATTTTCTTGTTTAATAATTTTCAGAGCGTGATTTTTAAGTAGTCGGGTTTTAGTTTTAAACTTATTTTTTTATTTATTTTATTTTGGGGCACCCAACAACTATAATTTATGCATATTTGAAATGTGCTAATTGAGCTCTTTAATTTGATACCATACACGGCATATTTATCTCAAATTATTTTTTTAACACAGTACTTTATGGCCGCTAGAGGGCGCCACATTCGATTTAGTGACACGTCATATAGCCTATAACCATCGGACGATCAAGACGATTCTAACGATATGCTATATGTCCAGTTCTAATAAGTAGTTGAGCAGCTATGAGGGAACAAACGAACATACATACATACATAGCCTGTCAAAATCATAACCCTCCTTTGGCTTCGCCGTAGTCGGGTAAAAAAAGCTTTTCTTTCTTGCTTTGTAATCGATGCTTATAATATTGCAGCCTTAGTAGCTATGTTGGTTCCTGGAGAAGTAGAATGTCGTCCCATGTCTTCCTGTGGGTGTCGTAGAAGTCGACTAAGGGATAGGGCTGTTCTCCATCCGACAGTAAACATACAGCCCATGACAAAGTGCCCGCTAGAGCAATAGGCTCGCCCCTTATAACGTGGGACCGAAAAATCTTAGTTGGCGAAATGTGGGTGTATAAACTACCGCTACGCCACAGAGGCTGTCGAAGTATACAACGGCCGAAGGCGGCGAGGGGCGGTTAGTCTAATATATAAAATTCTCGTGTCAAAGTTTCGTTGCCATACTCCTCCGAAACGGCTTGACCGATTTTGATGAAATTTTTTTGTGCTTATCCGGTATCTATGAGAATCGGCCAACATCTATTTTTCATCCCCCTAAGTGATAAGGGTGCAGCGGGAACGGGATTTGAATACCACGCGGGCCGAAAATATGGCGGTACGAA
The DNA here is from genome assembly GCA_914767945.1 of Eilema depressum. NCBI lineage: Eukaryota > Metazoa > Arthropoda > Insecta > Lepidoptera > Erebidae > Eilema > Eilema depressum. The sequence goes on from OU612040.1 coordinate 1,297,697, forward strand.
GTTCGCCGGGGCAGCTAGTATTATTATAAATTAATAAAAGTTCGTAAATCTTACCGCGGTAGCCTAGTGGAATGGGTAATGGACTGCTGAGACGAGGTCTCGGGTTCGATCCCAGGTTTTACCATGGCACACACCAATGACTTTTCGATGCTTTTCGAAGTTATGTGTGTATTTATCGCAGGTTTATAAGTGCCCGGTTAATGGCAATAGGCTCGCCACCTATTACATTGGGACCTAAACATAAATGGCGAAATGTGGGTGCTAGCAACTCTGTCTACCCCTTCGGGGATATAGGCGTGAGTTTATGTTTATGAGTTTATGTAAAGCTTTTTGGCCTAGAAGAAGCCTTGTTTTATTTTGATTGACTCACCTTGTTAATAGTTAGAGCCTAAGTAGATAATCTTTCTTGTCCCCGAAATATATTTATCTATATAGTTACTCGTATATTATATTCTTTTTAAATATATTAGTAGGTACCTGAAGTGACTAGGTACTAGTTAAGTCCCCCTAACTAAGTACTTTAAGTTGAATTGCTTGTATGGTGAACATACTCATAATAGGTTCACCTTGGTAGTGTAATGACCAGGAATCGAACCGGGACCTCTCGACTGTAACCAGCGGAGTCTACTTACTATTTTCAATTTGTGATGTAGGTTTTAGGAGAGCGACTGCCATCTGACCTCTTAGTGCAGGAAGGAAAACTCACATCAGTGCTTCGTGGAATGAGAAGCTAAATAAAAAAAAATTCTTGGAGCCATTTAAGCCAGCAACTTTGGGCAGGCAATCGGATCAATTTTGGAATACCGCCAAAAAATAAAACAAAAAAAATGTTATTAACTAATTTATTAATACAAAAAAATACAAATTATTACTTTTTTATTTACAAATAAAAAATATTTAATTTACTTTTTTATGGCAAATTTAAAATATTCATCAATTCCTTGCTTTAGACCTTATTTTTTAATTTTTATGTACATACCTTTAATATAGGTTTGGTTTGTCTTGGTAACAGATAAGCTTGGCCTGCTGGCTGGCCAGCCCCTCTAGACAAGTGGCAATTCGTTGCTCGGCGTATGATGGAATAGAATGCCAAATGTATGGGATTTGACGTATATGACAGGCGTCAACGAATGTCAAAAACGTCAAATCCTATACATTCGTCATTCTATTCCATCATACGCCGAGCAACGAATTGCCACTTGTCTAGGGGGGCTGGCCGGCTTATATTAAAATCCTTTTATCACGTTAGTATCAGGTAACTTAATAAAAAAACAATATTAGTTGACAATGTATCCGTTCGACCTCAAAGTTTAGTTTGGACCTCTAAGTTTTTTCACCTATAAATAGATCTTAAAATAGTAAACCTTATAGGTATGTACCCCATTTGATTAAATACTTAACTAAAGGTCTAATTTAACTAAAGATAAAACATACACATATTAAACAAATAAACTAAAAAAAAACTAAAACTACTGCATAAACTAGTGGTTCGATTTCGATTTTAGTCGTGTTTTTATTCTTAAAATTACTTTTTAAACAAAAAAAGATTATTAAACTGAATTTTTAAAGTATTTAAATATTTTTTTAATAAAGAATATTAAAAGACATAATCAAGATTGTTTCTTTTTAGTTAAGTACTTAATCAAACGGATTTATGGTTATTTTTGTAATAGTGTCCACATTTTGATGTCCTACGGGTACTTAGCCCATTAGTTCTGAATATTGCTGTCAAAGCAAAATAGACTTTACTGAGACGTAAATAGACACATAATATAAGTGACTGCTCGTATTAACAGCAAGATTCTTCTGCATATACATAGATGCGTGTTACTATTACTAGTGCCAATGGGGGCACCGTTGACCGGATAGGTGACCATCCCTTCTGTGTGGGCCATTTCACCTCTACGAACATCTATGGCAGTCATTATATAGGGGAAATCTCCTATATAATGACTGCCAGGGGCCCGATTTTGCTATAGCAAAACTACATAACACGGACAATGCAAAAATATTCCATTTCATTTTAGACTTTAATGTAATGCTATTATTAAATATCTTTTTTTTAAGTTAATGAAAAAGTAAATTTAAACTTTTTTCATTATTTAATTTTGAACTTTAAAAGTAAAGAAATAAAATCTAAAATTGAATGCCGTTTTTACAGTTTCTGTGGCATGATGGCGGCATTGCTTTAGCAGAATCGAGGGCCTGAACTGACGTCTTAACGTGATCTCAGGCACGGTAAAACCCAAACCAGGTGCAAGTTAGTTTGAACCTTATTTTGTGGTAGCTAAATCTAAATTTAATCACTATTGCAGTAAAACTAAGCGGACACTGTCTTTTAAAAAACTAGATATAAAAACCTAATATGAAAAATCTAGATCACAATTTTTTCTTGCCTGCTTATTAAATAAAATACTACGTTGTAAATGTACTAGATATAAATATAACATCTGACAGTCATAAGTGTTACTTTGTAACGTATGGGTGAATTTCAACAGGTCCATTAAAATCTTCATTCCGTGGATTTTTTTTACCTTAAGTTTTGTAGTTAAAACAAATCGCGTTTATTATAGGTTTTGATACTATATGTATTCTTGCTTAATATCTAGCAGATAAATAAAAAAGCTAACGAGATATACAAGATCAAAAATTACGCGCCACGGCGATGACACATGCGTGCGCGGCAATGAAACAAGCATCCACGGGCATGAAATAAATATACCAAGGGAATGAAAAAATCAACCATGGAAATGAAAATACATAATACAAAACATAATATTTTATGTACCTACTTACATGAGAAATTATACTTACATACAATAAAAATACAAAGGGGATTAGGCAATTGTGTATGGACATTGGCGTCATTTATTTTTTCTGTAATATCGGAGCTGCGATATACAGGGTGGAATATTTCGACTTTACCTGGAGGGAAAGTACCCTCATACTAGAGATAGCGAATTTTACTTAAAATAAACATAACCTTATTTTTAAAGGGAAACAAACCTGCATTCAAAGATTTCTAAAAATAACACACCTGATGATCAAACCGCCTAAAATCTTCCTATACCTTCTCTTTTATGGGTTTCCTTTTACTTATTTTACCAAGTTTGTTAGAGATATTTGATCCCTAAGATTAACCCTATCGATTGATGCAATTAAAATATAGCTTCATCCGGATTTCATTCGGTTCGATTACCGGGTATGGCAAGCGATTTTTTTTGGAAATCCTTAAACGCAGTGTATTTTTTAAGATTAAGAGAGTGTTTCCTTTGCTGCTGCCCAACCTTTTGTTTGTAAATGTTTTAAAATGTAATTAGAGACTCACCCGATCTTGCAGACAAACTGTGTAAACAGTTTTGCAGGACCAATTACTAATGGCTGTATAAATTGTGTTGTTTAATAAATAAATTAAAAAAAAAAAAAAAAAAAAAAAAAACCTAGGTGGATCCTGGCTAGTTTTTTCTAGGAGTTGTTTTTACCAAGCTGGATAACTTATCCCAGGCAGATTTTTTCTTGAACAACTTCGAGTGTAACCCCATCGATGGCTGTCTGTCTGTTCCTGTGTATGCTTAAATCTTCAAAATTACGCAACCGATTTAGAATCGATTTTTTTAATAGATAGAGTAATTCAAGAGGAAGATTTATATGCATAATACATGCATAATATTGTAGAGAAATATTGATAAATTTAGAGATATGCAGCGGGAATGGGATCAGAAAATATGGCGGTACGAAGTTCGCTGGGTCAGCTAGTATTAGATAAACGATACCGCGCTTGCATTGGAGATGTGGAGGGAAAGTACTCTAAATAATGGAGATAGCTAATTTCATTCAGAAGAAACATTTCGTCATTTTTAAAAAGAAAAAAAAAACTGCGTTTAACGAATGCTGAAAAATCGCTTGCCACATCCTGTAATTGAACCGACTAAAATCGGAAAAAATAACAGCCAGTATTTTTATTGCTTTAATCGATAGGATTAATTATAAGACTCGAATCTCTCTAAGAAACCTGGTAAACTGCAGGTACTTTCATATTATACCATTTTCATTCATGGCTGCTCAATTCCAAAACGACGCCAATTCTTTTACACGAAAAAGAAATGGGAAATTAACAAATTAATATGATATACTTTTGTCAATATGCTATGGCGATGAGAACATAAGTTACTTAAATGAAACATCTGGTCATGGCAATGAGACTAAATTGTTTTACAAGGCATGGCAATGATTTTTTTTTCATTGCCGCGTTTTTTTCTTCATTACCATAGCTAATTTTGACCACGGAAACCATGGAAATGAAAGCACGGTGGTGAAAAACGAGCCAAAAATATAATATAAGAAAAAATCTATTAATTATTCGAAGTAATAAACACTTCACTAAAATAAACAAGATAAATTTCGTTCTATTGAATGTATAATCAAGAGGATAAACTTATTGGAACAGACAGTTATACCTATCCACAGTAATGAAAGAAAAAATGTCCAGTAACATAAAAATGATATACTTTTATTTATGGTGCCAAAACGCAGGTACGTGTGTACGTCCTTCCATGTCGAGCACTTAGGCGGCACCAATATGCAACGTTTAGCGGATATGAGGGAGGATACAAGTCGTTAGATAAAACGATATTCTAAAATATGTTTAGAACATGGCGATTAAAGGTAACTCTAGGACAAATGAACTTTTATTAACCATTCGTTGTATTGTCTAAATATTTGAATAAATGTATTTCGTAACAATACTTTAACTATTCACGTATCAAATAAAACTAGGTTTTAATTAAAAAAACCAATAGATTTTTATCAATGAGGTATCACAACACAATAGGTGATGTGTGGACAAACACGGCAATGAAAAATTTCGAGGTTTAAATTTTTTTTTTGGCGAATCTATAATCCTATTTAATAAAATATTTAGTGCTCCACATAGATCACTATATCGCCTAACCAGAAAAAAATGTTAGAGTATTGTAAAAATGATTTTTAGTACCGATTTCATCGATGCCACGCAATTTTTGGCCCCGGGAAATTCACCCGTATATGAAAAACATATTTTTCTGATTAGGTAGATAATTATTATGATTTTACAATAAAAATTGCAAGCTAAGATGCTAAAATAATGCTATCAATTAATTTTATTGTCACATTACAAAACCTGTAAAGAATAGGTAACACATATGACTGTCAATTGCCATAAATTATTACAAAAATAAAATAAAATTGCCCGTCTGTATTTTTTATAAAGGATAGTTTCATATTTGATTTCAGTCAAGTCAGGTAAGAAATATCAGTCAAGTAAATAATTTTCCTTCAATATAATTTTTTCCTGGTCAAAACTGAATGTCATTAATAGTTGAACATTGGTCATTTACAAAAATCTCTTAAGTATAATAAAATTAATTATAATTCATATACACAATCGTTTTTTGACTGAAGATTAATTACTGAAACAAAATCTACCATATTTTAAAAACGAAAAATAGAACTACATTTTGTATATGGTGTGCTTCCAACTCATTCAATACTCAATTGATCACTGAATTGAAAAAAAAAGTTTCAACCCATTGGGGGCGAACAGGCACATGACGAAAAATTGAAGTACCCCTAAATCCTTTCTGTTTGTCAGTCAATTAAATATAACATCTTTTCTCGCTCTGTCTCATTTACAAGCCTCAGATACATGGCTCAAGTCAACAATAATTCCCGGAATACTGCAATAGGCTCACCCACTATTACATGGGACATATATCAATGATTAGTGGAATGTGGGTGTTAATTCGCCTCTGCCTATTCCTCCGGGGATTAAAAGCGTTATTGTATGTATCTATGTATGTATGTACTGTACTGCCAACTTATTCAAAACTCAATTCATTACACATTTCAAAAAACGATTTATTCCATTGGGGGCGAATGGGCACAGGATGAAAAACTGAAGCACCCCCTATTTTTTTTTGTATTTGTCAGTCAATAAAATATATCTCAATTCGATATCGGTAAGACACTGAGGAACCTAACACGTCTGTAATTACTGTCAATTGTCAAGTCATATTTTCTGTCATAGTTGCGTTTTCTGTCAGTGTGTTGCTGTCGTTTTGGTCTGGCTGTCTGTAGTTGTTCGTTATGTACTTGTACACTGTCATTTGAGTCAATCCTGAAAAATACAGTAGTTTCTTGAATTTAATGGTATTCTTCATAATAAATCTTTATGCAGAAATTAATTGTAGGTATTATATTTTTCAATAAACAAGAGAACAAAATAATGGGGGCGAGTCATTAAATGAAAAAAATCTATGATTCGTCCCATTTGGGGCGAATGGGCGTAGGACGAAACACTGAAGCAACAGAGGCTCGTGGCTAACAGAGAAAAGGCACAAGACATAAATCGTAAGGCATAAACAGAGCTAACGTAACGTACATAAATACGATTTAGCTTTAACTATACCTTACGCCTTATACCGTTTCTGCATAACTCACGCCTTAAACGATACACTTTCTTATTACTTATATATAACATAAAAATAATTGTACTTATTACATTGTGATTGGTAACTTAACTGAAGAAGAGAGAAATATCGACTTGGGTCTTTAATAAAAATATAGAAATAATTTCAAAGAACACATCAATTAATCCAGTAAGAATAACTAATGAGAATATTAGTTACACTAGAATAAAGAATTGGTGGTTAATTTTTGTAACTTTCGCTAGATGGCGGTACTAATTTTTAGTGATTTAATCTAGATGGCAACACCAGTACGATGGTTTACATTTTAATGAAACTAGTTTACTTTTAGTTTTGGAAAAAACATAAAAAAGTTATTTCAAAACATTTTTCAATTCATCTATGGTGTGAATACTATCATTCAAATAAACAATTTGATACCACCTACGTATATTATTATTTAGAATTTAATTTTGCTATATGAAAGACTGTAAATAATAAAATCCAATCGAAAAACATTTTACAGTTTGTCAAATACAGTCACAATATTATTCGTAGCTAATTTTTGAAATAACTTACGCCATCTAGTGTAAACCATTGGCAAATAAAATTAATTACAGCGCCATCTGGTATTGAAAGTTAAAACTACTCGTTACTATTTAGCCGATACAGGTTACAAAAAAATCGACACATCGGTATTAAAAACTCTACTTTTTGCCATTGATGTAGTTGCCTTCAGCGTCCTTGTACAGATCCTCGTTTATCCCGTAGTAGGATGCTGAGTTTGGACAGTCGACCTGAAAAGGTAAAAGTAACGATTAATAAGCAATAAATTACAATGGTAACCGTAACAAGAAATCCAAAAGAAAATAATAAGAAACAAAAAGAGTAAGTAGATATTTAGTGATGGTAGAAGCTCAGGCCGGGGTGGCGATGGCGGTGCAATGAGCATCTTCTACGGGCCAAGATGGGGACATCGTGGTTCCCACACCCGATGGAACCATTTCGGAACTGGAGTTAGCCCTGGGTCAATAGGAGTGCAAGGGAAAAGGGTTTTAGTCGGTTCTTGTCCTCGATAATCACCCCCACCAACGGCAGAAGGGGTATTTGTGGTGATTTCCGCATAAAAAATGGGGAAATATTAGGGTAGTCAAACGAAAAGTTGACTAAACTGTAGGTATAAACAGCTTTAAACAAATAGTCTGTCTGTAAATATTTATATCGCGATGCAGGCTCAACTATTAAAATTGTTGCGACGTAGTTCGCTTAGAATTCCCTAGATGGCACTAGGTGTATGTTGTAATATAACTTTTATATCGGATTTAACCACGCCCTGGTGATAAAACTGAAGGTACAGTCTCAGAGGGCCACCATTACAGACACTTAAGATCTAACAATGATGGCTCTCAGCTTGACGGGCTCATCAGATGCTTTGCCAGGCCCCGCTTAAAATATCCGGGACTGTGGGAAGAAAGAAACACGTATACTGGTCAACAGTTGCAGTACGACTTAAATGAATAGATAATTATTGATTGTACACCAATGAATTTAGATAGATAGACAGATAGTTCTTTATTGTACACCAATAGATTTACTGTATTATAGTTTAAAATGTACAATGGGCGGCCTTATTGCTGGAAGCGATTTCTTCCAGGCAAGCTTACTGTAACGACGACTTACTGTTAGAAATTAATGTAATATCACTACATACTCGTATTATAAAACAAAGTCGCTGTCGCTGTCTCTCCGTCCCTATGTATGCTTAAATCTTCAAAACTACGCAACGGATTTTAAAGCGGTTTTTTTAAATAGATAATGTGATTCAAGAGGAAGGTTTTTATGTATAATACATGCATAATATTGTAAAGAAACACTGATAAATTTAGAGATATGTAGCGGGAGTGGAATCAGAATACCACGCGGACGGAAAATACGGTGGTACGAAGTTCGTCGGGTCAGCTAGTAGTAGATATATAAAGAGGTACCTTAAAGAACCAGTCGCAGACCCTGTTCCTCTGGTTGAAGACGGTGCCTGGTGCGCAGATAAAGGAGTACTTCTGGTTGCCACCTAAGCCGGGGACACACCAGTGCCAGACCTGCAAATATAACAGCATAGTTCAGGCCCTGCACGGTTTCTTTTACAATACATAATGTAAACAATTGCTCTTGGAATTTTATGAGGCGTATACAACTTGGCGCTACTCAGAGGTTCCTACAGCTGAGAGTAGGCAAAGGGCGGATTGGTTCGCCAACCATCTTAAAATCATAGGTGGTCCAAGGTCAGATCGAGGACCCGAGACGGCGTGGGGTTTTAGTTGTATTGAGTTCGACATGACCACTTCCAATGGCCGACAGGAGTGGTATTCTCAGGGATTCCAGCATGAAAAAAAAAGGAAAAAGTAGGTATCATCTTCGATTTCCAGTCTAAATAATTACATACATACATACAATCGCGACTTTATTCCTGTAGGGTTAGGCTAAGGCCCCGAATCAGATCAGCATCGAAAAATTGGTATTTTCGAAACCGTTTTTCTTTTTAACTATAAAACCTACAGATGTGGAATTCACATGCCTGCATACTACAGGATATACAGAGTAACTTCTCCTTTTCATAAATTAAATAAAAAAGGAGGAAATAGTTGAAAAGAGGCTCTGAACATCACTCTACTCTATCTTATAAAACCAAATATTTTCTACAATATGTATTCAAATAATCTAAAATTTCACATGTATATTAAATAAGTGTATTAGCATGACGTGATCTTCTTAGTTAGTAACCGTCGCCTATAAAGTTATCTATTAAAATTAGTTTTACTGATTTTTACGGTTCAAATTTGAGCGCATGACCTTGAGCATTTGTATGGTCAAAGTCATTCGCGTATGTAATCACCTTAAGTCCCGTGCGAGGTCGATTCTCTTTTCTCTTACTTAATCTCTTCTAATGCCCTTCCTAAAGAACCCTATATTGTAATCGCTTGAAAAAACCACAGCTGGTATTACAACTGTATAATTTACCTGGCACATAGTTTCAGGGTCTGCGTAGTACCCGGGTATTTTGTCGGCACAGGTAAATGATAACCCCTGAGGTACTTCTGTGTAGGCAGGGTAATCTTCACCGGGAATGTAGCCGTCTAGTGACTGAAAAAAAAAACAAAATTATTAAAAAAAATATTGTAATGTCATTGAAATAAAACCACTTTTTAAAGGATTCTATCGCGATTTATTTGTGTAATTTTAGCCCGACGTTTCGCCTACTTTTTAGCAGCCATGGTCGGGGGGTGACTAGAGGATGTGGCCATGGGGTCCGACCGCTTCATCCGACTGATCGGACGACGCGGAATTTTTAATCCCTGTTGATCCGACCGGTCGGACGACAAGGAATTTCTGTTCCTGTTGATCCGACCGATCGGACGAAGCGGAAACACTTTCCTATTGGTCCGACTGGTCGAACGACGCGGACTCGTTTTTCCTATTGGTCCTTCCGATAGGACAGACGCGGACTTTTTTTATCCTGTTGGTCTGTCTTGGTGTATTTTGCTGTTTACTGGGTTTGATTAAGTGGTGACTAGGTCACAGGCTGATGGCACGCTCCAACCATCCTACTAATATCCTACTAATATTATAAATGTGAAACTTGAAAGTTTGTGAGAATGGATGTGTGGATGTTTGTTACTCTTTCACGCATAAACGGCTGGACCGATTTGGTTGAAATTTGGTATGTAGGTATATAGGTTATACCCTGGATTAACATATAGGCTAAGTATATATCAGCGATGAACGGGATCAGAATTCCACGCGGGCGGAGCCGCGGGCAACAGCTAGTCTTCTATATTAAAATTTGGGTTGTTTTTCAATTTCAATAGCCTCGCAGATTACTCTCGGTATGTATCTTACATTTACAAACATAGTTATAACTAACCTAATAATAAAAACGTGTGAAAAAGATAAGAAACACAAACAATAAATGAAAAAACTTCATTAATTATTATTTATCTGACTTTAATTGTAAAAATCATTACAATTATTGTAATTATATACATAATTCCATTCCCAGAAGATAATCTATTTGTAATTATTTTGTAATTGCGATTACAGTTCAATCAGATCAAGTATTAAATATAATTACTTGCTACGAAATGAAGTGATTTTTTATTGAAGGATTCAATTAAAAATGTTGTACTTAATTAGACTGAAATCTTAGAAGATAATATAGAGATTCTCAGCACTCCATGGATTCCCCGTGCGGTCGCCGGGTCCATAGCGTGATACAGAGAGGAACACCGTGGCGGCGACTGGGACTTGCGACCCAGATGTAGGTTGAGGGTGGCCACCTTGTGATGCATCAGCACTCATCTCCACCGTCAGTAGTGTTCCCCCCCTACCTATCCAAATTTGGTAAGATCCTATCAATGCCGCTTTTGATATTCGATTTAGTAAAGAGCTTACTGAAGAAAAAGTAAGTGGCAGTGTCGCGGTAACACAGAGCTTAACAAATAACACCCGTATTCACAAACAATACTGTGAGGTCTCATAGTGTGCTCGAGCGCATAGGGCTGGTAAAATTAATTCACAAACATCACGGAGCAGTATCTAACGCAGTGCGTTCCCTCAACGAAGTATTACTTAAGTGTTATCAATGAATAAAAAAGCTTGCCAGAACGAACGCACTGAGAATTTGTCTTTCTTTGCACAGTTTTGGTAGTACGCATAGCGAAGTATTGTTTGTGAATACGGGTGTAAACCTATCAGTAACTTTCTGTATTATTTCTGGGTGGTGAGTACGTATGAAAGGCTTAAGCATTAGCCAGCCAGTTTGTTAAATGGCTGAATTATCATTCAGGCCGTTATTTGAACAACGCCGTTTAGTCAACAGCCTGCCCCTCTAGACAAGTGGCAATTCGTTGCTAGGCGTATGATGGAATAGAATGCCAAATGTATGGGATTTGACGTATATGACAGGCGTCAACGAATGTCAAAAATGTCAAATCCTATACATTTGTCATTCTAATCCATCATACGCCGAGTAACGAATTGCCACTTGTCTAGGGGGGCTGTGCAGTAAATTGAACGGCTGATTAAGGTATTTGGCTGTGACATATACACATCATCATCATCATACATACATACATCCCATAATACACACACACGTACACTGAAGTGGCAGTGGGCTGGCCACATCTGTCGAAGGACTGATGTCCGTTGGAGCAGACGAGTCCTAGAGTGGAGACCGCGAGAAGGAAAACGAAAGGTGGGACGGGACCTTATGCAGATGGACTGACGACTTGGTAAAGGTGGCTGGGACAGGCTGGATGCGGAAGACGGAGGATTGGCAGACGTGGCGCATATTGGGAGAGGCCTATGTCCAGCAGTGGACTGCAATAGGCTAATTGATTGATTGAGTAGGTATTAAGATCATTTTTAACCTCCGACAAAAAAGGGGGGGTTTGAAAAATCTAATATTTTCAAATATACCCGAGTTGGGTATCAAATGAAAGGTCATAATTTATACATCACGTTTTATGGAAATCGGTTAAGCGGTTACCTATAATAAGCATGAAATAAAAAAAAATAATTAAATTTTTAAAAACCCCCGACCCAAAAAGACCCTATAAAAAGTAAAATAATAACTATTACATTATGACCTACCCTAAGTATTGACCCTTTTGTCATTTGTCTCGTCAGGGGACCGCCGTCTGACCGTCAGGGGGAATATAGCATACCAAGGTAATACTTAGCGGTCCCCTTTATTAGCCACTTTATTTGTCAAGATGGAACTGATGCTGACTGTACTCCTGACATGACTTTTCCTCACTATTTTCCTTAAAGAACCTTAACAGGTTGTCCAACAGATAATCCACTACGATAATGACAACGATTAACTATAGTAAATTATGTTTTTGTCTGTGTATTAACGATCTGATAATTGTAGATAATGAATGATTAATTATTGTGAACAAAGTAAGAGGAAAAGGTAGGGCATTGCGTGAAGAAAACCGAGCAAGCCATGGAAATACTGAGGAGATGGCGTCACACATCCTTATGTATAGAAGTGTAGGTGGCAGATAAGCACACGGCCCACTTGATAGGAGTGGTCACCGTAGCCTATGGGCGTATACAACACCAGGGGCGTTACACTTTTGCTGCCGACCCTGAAGAAACCTTCTAATGCCCTTTTGAAGAACCCCATGTTATAGTCGCTTAGGAAAACCACCGCAGGGAGTTCATTCCACAGCTTGAGTGTGCGTGGGATGAAGTTCCTTTCATACTGTGCACCGTTTCCATTCGCAACGTGTGATGGATGAATTCCCTGTCAATGGGGAAATTTTTTTTGGTTAGATTTGTTTGTTTATTTGTTACGCTTTCTTTCTTTTTCTTTTCTTTCTTTCTTTTATCTAGAAAAGAAGTGTGACCTCAAGTTTAAGCCTCTTTTATAGATGAGGTCCAAACTTACTCATAAGACTATATCGACACCTGCAAGGAATAACATCGTAACTCACTTTTTGGCAGTTTTGAGTTACAATCATACTCTAGCTATACAAAAAATTGCGAATTTTTTGCTCTCACTCCTGTGTCTGTATCTCTTTGCGTAAAGATTTTAGTAAGTGTAAAAACATTGTAAGTCACGGGTCAATTGCATTTTATAAAATGGTATGTTTAGTTACACACCATCATCAGTATTATTTATTCGTGCCATTAGAAATATTACATTGTAATTTAAGATACAATTTTATTTTCCGAAATAAGTATTACTTTATAAATACGCTTTCATCGTAACTTCAAATACAATCATTTCATTCTTGCATACTGAATAAAAAATCAGGCCAAAGATTGTAACATAAGTTACAATTATTTTCTCCTCAATAATTTGCTAGTCTACAGTTATTATCCTTAGGTACATCGACTTACGATGATACACACCGGTTACAATTATTCCCGCACGCTGTGTTGTGAGCAAGTTACGACTCATCATCATCATCATCATCATTTCAGCCATAGGAAGTCCACTGCTGGACATAGGCCTCCCCTATAGATCTCCAATAAGACCGGTTGGAAGCGGCTCGCATCCAGCGCGTTCCCACGGCCTTGATAAGGTCGTCTGTCCACCTTGTGGGTGGATGTCCTACGCTGCGTTTGCCGATACGTGGCCTCCACTCGAGAACTTTTCGACCCCATCGGTCATCAGTCCTCCGAGCTATGTGCCCTGCCCACTGCCATTTCAAGTTGCTGATCCTCTGGGCTATGTCGGTAATCTTGGTTCTTCTACGGATCTCCACGTTTCTGATTCGATCTCGCAGAGAGACTCCGAGCATAGCCCTCTCCATAGCTCGTTGGGCTACTTTGAGCTTACTCATAAGGCCCATAGTGAGAGACCACGTTTCAGTACCATAAGTCATCACTGGTAACAGACACTGGTCGAAAAATTTTCCGAACGCTGCCCAGCCGAGTTGGATTCGGCGACTGACCTCTTTCTTGAAGTCGGACCTACCTAACTGGACTACTTGTCCTAGGTAGACGTACGAGTCAACAACTTCAAGAACCGAGCTCTCAACAGATATTGGGGTGGGTACAACATGGGCATTACACGTAACCTTCGTCTTGTCCATGTTCATTTTAAGACCCACCTGTTGAGAAACTCGGTTGAGGCCATCGAGCATTGTGTTGAGATCTTCCATCGATTCTGCCATGACTACAATATCGTCGGCAAACCGGAGGTGAGTGATGTATTCGCCATTAATATTGATGCCGAATCCTTTCCATTCCAGGAGCTTGAAGGCGTTCTCCATAGTGGCCGTAAACAGTTTCGGGGATACCACGTCTCCCTGTCTTACTCCTCTTTTCAAAGGGATCGCCTTCGAACTCTGTTCCTGTACTCGGACCGACATGGTGGCGTTATTATACAAACACTTCAACACTTCGATGTACCGATAGTCAATACGGCACCGCTGGAGAGAATCAAGCACAGCCCATGTCTCGACCGAATCAAAGGCTTTCTCATAGTCCACAAACGCTAAGCAAAGTGGCAAATTATACTCTTCGGTCTTCTGTATAACTTGCCGCAGCGTATGGATGTGGTCTATGGTACTGTAGCCTCTTCGGAAACCGGCTTGTTCGGAAGGCTGGAAGTCATCAAGCCTGCGCTCGAGACGGTTCGTAATGGCCCTTGAAAACAGCTTGTAAACATGACTCAGAAGCGAGATGGGCCTGTAGTTCTTCAGTAAGGTATTGTTACCTTTCTTAAAGAACAGCACCACCACGCCTCTGTTCCACGCTTCTGGCGTTATGCCCTCGAGGACGACGGTGTTAAAGAGCTTCTGAAGGACTTTAAGTACTGGTGTTCCACCCGCTTTCAGAAGCTCTGAAGTGATACCGTCGTCACCCGGCGCCTTGTTGTTTTTAAGCTGATTCAGGGCTATTCTAATCTCGTACAGGCTGATGTCCGGGATATCCTCGGTGAAGTGTCGAGTCAACTTGGCCCTTGGGTCGGTCGCCATGCTGCCAACAGGATTAGTGACCGAAGCGTATAACTGTCCATAGAATCTTTCGATCTCCTCCAAAACCTCAGCCCTGGTCGACGCTATACTGCCATCTTCTCTCTTCAGCTTAGTCAACTGGCTTTGCCCAACAGACAAATTTCTTGCGAACACTTTGGAGCCTTTGTTCCGCTCGATTGTCTCTTTAATATGTTTAGTATTAAAGAGACGTATGTCGTGTCGCAGAGATTTGGAAATTTGTCTATTGAGCTGCCTTTATGACTCTGCATCATCGGAAGACTGCAGACGAAGCGAGCGTCGTTTAGCCATGAGTTTTTGAGTGTGATCGGAGAGTTTCTGAGGTCTATTTGAACGGCGGGGTCTGAAGTGCTTAGAGCCCACCGTTTGGACAGTTTCTACGAGCCTGTTGTTGATCTCGTCCACCGACGCAAAGTTCTCTAGGCAATCAAAGCGATTTGAAAGCTCAAGCTGAAAGTTCTCGGGGTTTTGGATTTGGACACGAGTAGGTCGGAGTGTAGACTTCATCAGGCGGGACCTTTCGAGTTTAACGTTAATACCCAATGTGCCTCTTACGATTCTGTGATCACTACCGGTTTTCACCCTGTGGATCACGGAGACATCACTGAATATGTTACATTTTAATCCATTCGAGGTAGTTGGAGGCAGTTGTCGTTTGATTTGGACTATTTTAGAGTGAAATCAGTGTTTAATGTATGTGTGTGTATTAGTGACTTAGAACTGTGATTCTTTAAAGAGGAATAATCTTTATTGTTTAGAAATTACGTTTGTTTTGTGTTTCTTGAGATCTTTTTTATTTTATTTTCGTTGTGTAGATTGTATTTTAAGACCTGATTGTATGAATACACTGTTACTTTCTAATTATTCAGTAGGTAGATAAGTATGTACCTAACCAATTATTAGAAAGTAACAGTTACAAGTGTAACACCATTGAAAAAAATCCTTATTAAATGAAGCTAAAACAGTCGCAGCAGGTAATGAATAGATAATTAACAGGGTGTTATTTTGAATGAAAAATAACACATAATAATATTAGTTACCTAACTATAACTTACTAAACATTATGTTATTATTTAAAGCTGGTGGCTTACACTTTTATTTACTAGGATCTAGTTGATTAACTAGGGATTCTTAAGCAAATCTAAAAACGAAATGATTGTTTAACAAAACATTATTATTTTTTAGTTAACTTTTAAAAAATACTATGGAAATCTTGCTTGAGCAAGTTTAACTAATTTGTTTATGCAAGTAATGCTATATTAATAAATATAATAAAGACTGATTAAATTTATTCAACTATTTTTAATTTGTACGTTAACTCCAAAATGCAGAAAAAATACATTTCATCAATTGTATCTCAGACATACAATTTTTTCAGTTTATGAAATCGCTACTATTACACTTTATGAGATTGTAAGTCTGTGTTACAATGTAATTTTATACTCTAAATGTTGTAGTAAATCATTGTAACTCACAAAAAGTCCATTAATATGCATGTATATTACAATATAATCATATAAGAGTATGGCTAATCCCTCCTTATTTCAATTTTTCAAGGTTGGTTGGCATTAAGACTTAACCGAAACTTAGGAGATTTTTTTAAAACTTTGACTCGCTCTACTGAAAAGTCACTAAAAATGAGTTACGATGTTATTCCTTGCAGGTGTCGATATAGCCCATTTTTTCTACTAATTTAAAAAAAATCCCTCCTTCCTTCGGCAGTCAGATATAAAGAAGGTGTCATAGGGACCACTAAGTCCTCCACTTCCCACTCTTTCCTCTCGCAGGTCTGGAAGAGATTCCTAATATGTAGAAATAAACAGAGTTTCTATAGGTACTACTATTTCCACCTATGTATCTCTATGTTTGTTTGTGTGTGTGTACATAAAAAATAAATAAGAAACTAATAAACTGTGTACTTACAGCTAAAGATTTGTCGATGAAGTAGAATATGACTGTTATTAGCCCTAGGGAGCTCAGTTTGACCCCACATAGCTGCTTCTGATGAGACATTTTGACCCTGTTTGATGTTCACTGATAATCTGAAACAAATATGACATAATAAGATTAAATAATATAACTGTTTATTGTAAATTAAATTTGATTACCGACAAATATAATATCATCCCCTGGGTACTTGAAGGTTATACCATTTTATCACTATCGGTTCAGTGGTTTAGACATGAAAGCAAACGGACAGACAGAGATTTCGTATGAATATTATACTATGGGACTTTATTTTAAACTGTATTCGTAAAATAAAGATTTTAAATCGTAAAATAAACGTTTTCCATTACAAACGTCTAGTCACAAAAGATGGTGTTAGAAATTTGAATTATTTACATACACACAAAATTTTATACAGCTAAATAGTACAGCTACAGGAGCACGGAGAAGGAATCATATTCTTTCCTTCGTGTTCAGGAGCCAGCAACTGATTTGGATGACCAGTTTCTTCTCAGACCCCGACAAAGGTCAACTCGAAAGAAATGGTCCTAAGTCGGCAGGGTCGCGAGAAATATGTCCCGGACAAGTTCTCTCTCAGATTAAAACTCATAAAAAGCTTCAGAAAGTAGCTTTATGAATTTTCGTGGTCGTCAGCTACAATTTCGCTGGTGGAAGAGGTGACCTCACAAACACGAAAACAAAAATTAAAACAAAATTCGTCAAATTACAGCTCAATATTTTATAGGAAAATATTTTTTTTTATACTACTTAAGTCACAAACAAGCACACGGCCCTCCTGATGGTAAGAGGTTACTGTGGCCTATAGGCCAGTGCAACACCAGGGGAGTCACACTCGTACTTCCGACCCTGTAAGAACAGAGAGATTCTGTGCCGTCAGCGCAAAAGATAAGTAGGACAAAACCTTTGGTTTACCTAACACTGACAGCACAAAACCTCGCCAGTGAGCTCTAGCTACCCTACTCACCGCCAGGAACACAACACGAGGTTACTATACCCGCGGTATTCTGTAGGGCGGAGGTACTTCCCCAGTCGGACTGCTCGATTGGGACGGATATACCGTCGTGTCCTACCTTCTAACTCCTAACGTCAGCTGGCTTTTTAGGGTTCCGTAGCCAAATGGCAAAAAACGGAACCCTTATAGATTCGTTATGTCTGTCCGTCCGTCTGTCTGTCTGTCTGTCTGTCTGTCTGTCCGTCCGTATGTCACAGCCACTTTTCTCCGAAACTATAAGGCCTGTGCTGTTGAAACTTGGTAAGAAGATGTATTCTGTGAACCGCATTAAGAATTTCAAACAAAAATAAAAAAAAAGCATCAAATTTTGGGGGTCCCCATACTTAGAACTGAAACTCAATTTTTTTTTTTTTCATCAAACCCATACGTGTTAGGTATTTATAGATAGGTCTTCAAAAATGCTATTGAGGTTTCTAACATATTTTTTTTTCTAAACTGAATAGTTTGCGCGAGAGACACTTCCAAAGTGGAAAAATGTGTCCCCCCCCCCCCCTCTAACTTCTAAAATAAGAGAATGATAAATCTAAAAAAAAATATATGATGTAAATTGCCATGCAAACTACCACTAAAAATTGGTTCGAACGAGATCCAGTCAGTAGTTTTTTTTTAATACGTCATAAACCGCAATTTTCGCCTTTGCTCCTACGGAACCCTTCATGGGCGAGTCCGACTCGCACTTGGCCAATTTTATTTCATATACAGAGGACCTAACCTATCTCCACGGAATGCCTAAGATAATATAACATTTCCACCTACATAGGGAAGTGAATCAACGTGTACAGACAGACAAAAACTTGATAATATGGGAACTGATTGCATTGCAACAGAGCCATACAACATTTTATTACAATCGTAATTACATCGGAATGATATTGGTTATTGAATATGCGAAATGACATGTGAACTTGTCACTGTCAGTTTGTTTTATAAGTGGTTGAGACATACATACATATAATCATGCCTTCATCCCTGGAGGATTAGGCAGAGGTGAATTAACACCCACATTTCACCGATCATTGTATTAGGTCCCACGTAATAGGGGGTGAGCCTATTGCCGTATTCCGGGCACTATTGTTGACTCGAGCCATGCATCTGAGGCTGAGTCTGGGCTGTATATATCTGTCTGATGTTAAACAGCCCTATCCCTTAGTCGACTTGTACGACACCGCATGGGAAGAGATGAGGTGGCCCAAATTCTACTCTGCTAAGAACCACACTTTCAAACTACTTATAATAGGAGCTATACATTTTTAATCACACCCATCGAGCCATTTAACAAAAATCTTGAGAATTATGTAAATAAAAAACCAGCCGAATGTAAGTCAGACTCCCACGCATGATGGGTTCCATACTATTATAAAAACATAAATAATATAATAACATTATTAACACAACTTTAATCCCCTTAAAAAATGGTTTTATTCTGTTTTTAGTATTTGTTTTCATAACGGCAATAGAAAAAATACATCATCTGTGAAAATTTCAACTTTTTTTTAGAGATCCGATTCTCAACACTCCATGGATTCACCGTGCGGTCGCTGGGTCCATAGCGTGATACAGAGAGGAACACCGTGACGGCGACTGGGACTTGCGACCCAGATGTAGGTTTAGGGGCCACCTTGTGATGCATCAGCGCTCACCTCCACCGTCAGTAGTGTTCCCCCCCTACCTAGCCAAATTTGGTAAGATCCTATCAATGCCGCTTTTGATATTCGATTTAGTAAAGAGCTTACTGAAGCTCTTGGCAATCCGAGGTCTTTATGTAAGTTGTAAAGGGATTTAGCTGGAATTCCCCTTGCTCCTACTTCTACGGCGTAGAGTGGTGGTAAACTAAAGGCAAAGTCTCGGAAAAGAGGATCACCAATTATAGACACGTCCATGTTACAATGGTGGCACTCAGCAGACGGCCTCATCAGATGCTTTTTCACGCCCCGCTTAAAGGACCCGGGACTGTGTAGGTCTAGCTGTCACGGTTCTTGAGATACAGCCTGGTGACATATATGTGACAAACAGACGGACATTCGAGTCTGTTCATTCAACTTTACTCTTTGACTATGGAACCATAAAAAAAAAACTTTCTTTCTATGTTTCAAACGAGTAATGGTAAAAACAGTATCCAAAGTAAAAGTAGTTTATCTCATACATGAGAAAACTATTACAATTTAAGTTTTAGCGTCTACAGAAATAGACTACATCGTCCATTGTTGCCGTTTACTTGATTACTTCGCTGAGAAGCAATTGGCAAGCTTAATTTTAAAATTACGACATAAAAGATGGTACTCGTGACGAAATTTGTTATGAAGAGCAGACGCTCGTGGGTTTAAAATAGTAATTTAGGAGAGTATTATCTTGTGAGATGAATTGTGGTCAACATTGTCTGTGTATGGGGTGAACAGCAGCTTGACACGAGCACTGAGATCACTCTATGAGGGTTCTACTTCTAGTGCTTGTGTCAGGATAAATGGAGTATGCAGTTTAACATTGAAAAAGGTGTTAGACAGGGATGTGTGGCATCACCAGGCCGTTCAACCTATTCATATTTATAATATTGTCTGAAAGATCTGCAAGAAAGTGCGCATGGACTAAAAATGAATGATCTGATCATCAAGTGTCTCCTATATACTGATGATCAAATTATTTTGGCATCATCGGAGAAGGAGCTACAGGCGATGGTCAATATTATGCATGGTGCCTTAAAAAAGGGATGAAAGTGAATGTAAGTAAAACGTAAGTGATGGTTTTTGAAAGATAAGAAAGTATGACATAAGAAATTTTCGAGATTATGTAAAAGTAAACAAAGTAATAATGTGCAAAGTAATAATTACTAACAAAATGGATCAATGTAATCTGAGAAACAAATGATTTGAATTTGATTTGATTAAAAAAAAAGGTTGCCTGGAAGAAATCGCTTGCGGTGATAAGGCCGCCATTTGAACATTTTCTTTTGTTAATGCTTTTCATACATGTACTGTTTTATTAGTGTACAATAAAGTTTAAAATAAATAAATAAAAATAAGATAGATAGATAGATAGATAGATAATGCTTTATTGTACACCAATAGATTTACAGTATAGACAAAGTAGGTAGCATGTATACAGTTTAATGTACAATGGGCGGCCTTATCGCTGGAAGCGATTTCTTCCAGGCAACCATTGGGATGGACAGTGATGAGACAGCACAAAAGATATGGTGTAGTTATTATATAAACAATATAATACAAAAGAATACAATACAAGGTGTAATAATACGAAAGAAAGAGAGAGAGAGAGAAAAGTACAACTAACGTAAATCAAAATAAATGAATATAGGTACAGCTTAACGTCACGTAATTATTAACATACTAAACACATAAATAGATACGAGATAATGATTAGGGATAAATTAATCATTGTGTACACGATAATAGGTAGTAGTCCTTTACCATTCTTTTGAAGATGTTAAGGGTTTTTGCCTGTTTGATATTCAAGGGTAGTGCATTCCATAAGCGCACAGCCCTGACAGTAAATGATTTGTCAACAAATTCAGTGGAATGTATTGGCATTCTCAGCCTCAAATTCTCGGATGACCTCAGACATCTCGCATGTGTGTCATGGAGGAACTGGAAGCGTTCTTTGAGATAAGAGGGAGTAGTGGGATTAAACAAAACATTATATAACAATGTTAGAATATGAGCATTCCTACGAAGCCGGATTGGAAGCCACTTGAGTTGTTTACGAAACTCTGAAATGTGATCATACTTGCGAAGACCAAATATGAATCGTACGCAGAAATTTTGAAGTCGCTCAAGTTTATCTAGTTGCTCCTCAGTGAGATCGGGATAGCTGACATCGGCGTAATCAAGAACAGGAAGAAGAAGCGATTGTGCGAGCGCAGTTTTAGTGGCAATTGGAAGGAAGTTACGCAGCCTTCGCAAGGCACCCGCTGAGGCGAATAGTTTTCGACTGGTTTCCTGTAACTGGATATTCTTTCTTCTATTTCTATATTTCTTTCTTTATTCTACCTTTATTCTATCTATTCTATCTCTATTCTATTATTCTACCTTTCTCTCTTCCTCCTAGCGTTAATTCCCAGTCGCATCCGAAGCTTTCACCTCGGAGACTGGTAGAGCACCAGTCTTAACTGCGGATTTAGCTAGACCGATTCGACTTGAATTTGAATTTGAATATAATTATGAATCTTGCTCCCAGTTTGTTTAGTAGTCCTTATAGGTACTTTAAGGGTTTTCATTGGCCCCCAGCTAGATGGACTAACGACCTAAAAAGAAACCATCCATCATCTTAGCATGGATCCCGGCACTCAGGGTCTGCTTACTTCTCTTTCACCTCGGAGTCTGGGATTCACTTTTTCCAGTCAACTGCGGATTGGCTAGACTTCGATATTATTCGCAAAGATATAGCCATCTGACCTCCACAACCCATTGTTGATATCGCAATACTGCAGTTAGACCAGTAGACTTTTTAGAGCTCCAACTACCCGTAACGACTACCATAGATGTTCGTATTACAACCGGGACTGATGGTTTAACGTGCTCTCCGAGGCACGGAAATACCCAGACCAATGCAAAAAGACATATCACGTGTTTCCCTCCTCCTACAGTCCCGGGTCCTTTAAGCGCGGCGTAAAAAAGTATCTGATGAGGCCGTCAAGCTAAGTGCCACCATTGTAACAGAGTACGTGTCTGTAATGGTGACCCTCTTTTCAGAGACTTTGCCTTCAGCTTACCATCAAGCGAGGCGAAGTCAAATTGACGTGTCCTATTTAAAAAAAAATACAAATATTTGCACTGAGCGGGCACCAAACCTGTGCTTCCTAAGTAGCAGTCGCGTTTACCACCACCACGCCACAGAAGACACACATTGTCAATATATGTATATACCCATACTGGTTATATGTATAATACACACATGATTCTATTCAAGGGTCAGCCAGTTCAGTGATTTAGGTCACGAGGTATCACTTACGGAGGTCAAAAGTGACGTGTGCTCACAGGGTCATGTTTGTAAGGTGATAGGGAGGGTGAACTCTAAAGAAATAGGGCGGAAAACGACAGGGTCATTGAGTGATAATGAAGTGATTACACTCGGCTGCCCAAATTCAAAACCCAGTAAGTGTTTTTTAACAAATTTTACAGGAGAGCGTAAAAACAAAACGGGCAAGCCTTTCAAAAGTATTGGGGTTTGAGTAATAAAGTGATATTTTTTGGATAGAATACTAACCACTGACTACATAATGATTAAAATATTTCGATAATAATGTATATTGCACGTTTTATACCCCTTACTAACTTTGAAAATGGAAATCTCACATTTTTCCTCTGTAAAATATAAATAAAATAAAAAAATCTTGAATTTGGGCAGCCGCACTTGTCTGGATCAAAAGTTTCATACCTCCTTTGGTGCGTGAAAAAGCCATCGATGACACTGCAATATCGATATCACAAAATCGGCAACAAGTTTAATATTACTATGTATTTGATTGTATTGCAGAGTAGAATTTGGGCCACCCCATCTCCTCCCATGCGGTGTCGTACAAGGCGACTAAGGGATAGGGCTGTTTAACATCAGATAGATATATACAGCGCAGACTCAGCCTCAGAAACATGGCTCGAGTCAAGAATAGTGCCCGGGAAACGGCAATAGTGCAGCAATTACGTGGGACCTAATATAATGATTGGTGAAATGTGGGTGTTAATTCACCTCTGCCTAACCCTCCAGGGACAAAGGCATGATTGTATGTATGTATGTATGTAACCAACTTTAACAAGGAGGTGGTTCTCAATTCGACTGTATTTTTAATGTTTGTTATTACCTCAGAACTTTTGCTCGTCTTCTGTGCGAAGTGTCCATCCACTCAATCACCGCGAGACCCCGCCTTTACAAGCAACCAAAGGACGGAGGCTTCAAAGAATTATTTTTTCTTTATAAGCACTTAAATAAAGCCCAACTACGAAACAATACTCTAACTACACACTAATATTTTAATTTAAATTCTTACTCAAAACATTCCAAATATTACTCAAATAATTAAATAACGTATCTTACGCAGCGGTTACTATATTATAATTAACTTGAGAATTTCAAACGCCTCTAATTCAATTTACACAATTTTGAGATGAAGTTGTCCTTATTTTTTATAGTCCTATTTCGCGTAATATAAACGTAATAGAATGCTTTATCGACCTGGTTTTTTCGGCTGTATTTAAGCGACTGCCGTGTGACCTGTCAGCCTGCTGACCACAGGGGACACAACCAAAGTTCACGTCAAATTGAAAAGCTTTCTAAAAATGCATTTTCTAAAGAATTTCCGCCATTGATACTTAATTGCCGCACTTTAAAAAATATAACCCCCTCCCCCATTCCCCTTTGTGTTTGGAGGTCAGATGGTAATCGTTTCATGGAAAATATGCAGCCAAATCCGCAGTTAGACTGGTAAAGCGGACCCCAGACTCCGAGATGAAAGCTTCGGATGCGACTGGGATTAACACTAGGATGACGAAGAAGAAAAGAAAGCTCGTGAAGTATCACAGTCCAGCCAAATTCGCAGTTAGACTGGTAAAGCGGACCCCAGACTCCGAGATGAAAGCTTCGGATGCGACTGGGATTAACGCTAGGATGACGAAGATTCAGTCAACATTAAGGGAGGAATACCAAGGTATTAAGGTCATTTTAAGTACTTTGTTAGTTAAGATCGATTTGATGCTGGCTGTATAACGCTAAGATGATATCTACCACAGTCTACACAACGCTATCTAGACCCATGGTAAGCATAGCTTAACTAGCTTGTGATAAGAAATAAGGAGCTGAGCTCCGCTTTTGACACGGTTAATCACGAAATATTAATTGAGAAGTTTGACCATTATGGAATCAGAGGTCCAGAAAAACAACTATTAAAATCTTATCTACAAAATAGATCAGTAATGAAAGCTATAAGCAAATGAGATCGATCAGAACAAAATGTGTAGAAACTTTTAAGTCAAAAAACATTAACATTAAAACAGGTGTTCCGCAGGGTTTAGTACTCGGTCCTATATTTTTAATATTTTTTATACAATGGCCTTATGATAAGTAGTGTATTATATAAGTTACCTTTTTTTGTAAACACATACACATTATAATATGGAAGTAATATAGAAACACCCAGACCAAATTGCAAACATATACATATTCATACATAAAAATATTTGCACTGAGCGGGGAATTAACCCCGCGCCTCAGCTTAGCAGTCGAACGTTCAACCGCTACGCCACAGAAGCCGTTAAAGATGATGACTATGACCTTCATCACAAAGTTAGGTAACCCAATAATGATCCAACCAGATGCAACATTAACTACGATCACTTGATCTGCGTGTCAGCTACTAGGTCAATGATGATGATGCTGGGACCACCCAAACTGTGTCATGTTGCCGGTCACCGGTCACGTGCACGTGGCGCAACCGTATTGTTTTGTGTAACGATAGCATCTCTCACATAGGTGTTAAATGTTAAACTTTATGTCACCGCCAATGTGATGGACGGTTAACTATTATAGAATTTTAGATAATTAAACGAGTTTAATGTTATTAATGTGAAAGTTTGTAAGGATGGATATACAGGGTGGAAAAATAATTCGGGCCCTGGAGGGAAACTAGCTTAAATCCTGAAGTTGGTTCATTTTACTTGAAGGAGACATTAATTTATTTTTAAAAAGACACAGAACTGCAATTAAATATTTTCGAAAACTCGCTTGAACACACTCTTTTTTAACCGACTTCAAAAAGGAGGAGGTTCTCAATTCGATGAGTATTTTTTTTTATCTTGTGAAAAATCCCCACGGATACCTCCCCCACCGGAGCCGGAGGAGGAGGTTATGTCGGACTCGAACCGACTAAAACGCACGCCGACTGTGGGCCGTCGGTTGCCGGAGGTGAGATTGTCGTAGCCATATCCCTCGCACCCCGGTCGCCATAGGGGCCATACCTCTCGACCTGGCCCTCATCCGGTGTGGGGACTACAGAGTCTCCAACTCACCCCCGGGCTTGAACACACTTACACACCCGGTAATCGAACCGACTAAAATCCGAAAAAATAACATTCTGTATTTTTATGGCATCAATCGATAGTGTCAATCAAAAGAATCAAACCACTTTAACAAACATGGTGAATTAAATTAAAGGAAATCCTTTAAATCTAAACTTATGGATTTAAGGTACTTTATCTCCAGGGCTTGACTTATTTTTCCACTCTGTATATAGATATATAGCTGTTGCCCGCGGCTCCGCCCGCGTGAAATTCGGATTCCGTTCCAACTGTTCTTACGTACTGATACTGAAGTCCCTCGGATTCCCTTTCATTTAATTAACCATGCTTGTTAGAGAGATTTGATCCTTATGATTGACACTATCGATTGATGGTATAAAAGCTGTTGTGGTGGTGACACAGGGTGTTATTTTTTCGGATTTTAGTAGGTTCGAGTTTTGGGTGAGCCTAGCGAGTTTTGAAAAATCTTTTAATGCAGTTTTGTTTCTTTTAAAAAATAAAGGAATGTGTCCTTTAAGTAAAATGAGCCAACTGAAGGATTTAACACCAGAGATACATAGTCAGATGGAGGTAGGTCACGACGATATTTCCGTCCCAATCGAGCAGTCCGACTGGGGAAGTACCTCCGCCCTACAGAATACCGCGGGTATAGTAACCTCGTGTTGTGTTCCCGACGGTGAGTAGGGTAGCCAGAGCTCACTGGAGAGTTTTTGTGCTGTCAGTAGTGTGGCGTGGTGGCTGCTACGCAGAGGACACGGGTTCGATTTCCGCTCAGTGCAAATATTTGTTTACAATAATGTCTATTTGCATTGGTCTGGGTATTTCGGAGAGCACGTCAGAACATTATATGGCAGTAGTTTTATAGAGAAAACAGACGAATTGGCCTACCCAGAAGAGATGATCACCAGTCCAGTTACCGACGTCCCCATTGACGGCAATAGGAGTAGCTACCACACAATACACACAATATTTTAACCAATCAATGACTAAAAAATATTGACATAATCCCAACAAGATTGGCGTCTGAAACCTACATATATAATTACCACCGGAACAATATATCAGCTATTCACACGGACCAACGGACAGACAAAAGCATAATTGTGGCGTATAAAAACGGCTTGTATTGATATAATAAGCCGTTTTATTGTCGTGAGAATCAATGGGTAAGTGTTAAGTACAAAGCTGTTGGAAACTTGTAAAACTAGTTATTTCAAGTTAATTAGATTAATTATTTTCATTAAAATATTATTCAACGTAGTTTAATTTTATTACTACTGGCAATCTTATTCTTAAACAACTAGACGATTGACCCTCTGATAGCAATGATAATCACAAAATTAAAAATTTTAAAAACCGACTTCAACCGATTTTTGTTGATATTTCATAAACTGCTTGACCGATTTTGATAAAAATTACATGGGACCACCAGAAAAGTATAACCTATGAAACAAAAAAATAATTTTGCAAATCGGGCAAGGCGTCTTTGAGTAATCGGGGAACAAACATAAAGAAAAAAATCGATGAATTGAGAACCTCCTCCTTTTTTGAAGTCGGTTAAAAAGGCTAGATGCTGTAAAATTCAACACAGTGGCGAAGTAGTAACTGATGACATAACTTATTATAAATATCTACCAAACACAAAAACAGTCTTGTAAAAAAAATTTGTTATTCTTTCCAGGGAAAATGTATACGCTTTTTGGGTTGTTCCGTATTGATCCCACAAAAGTTGTCCCGAATTCGAAAATTCTTGTTTGATCCCACTTTTACTTCCTTATTGATCCCACAGCACTTTATTTATATTTTATTCTTAATTGATCCCATTTTTGTGTAGTCTACTATTCTCAATTGATCCCAAACCATGTTTTTCTTTTAAAAACACTTTTTGTGGGTACGGTTTTCAAATAAGGTAAGTAATTTGAATGACTGAAGAGGCGGTTATTAAAATCTTGTTACAGTGGCTCGCAGAGCTGAATGTCTTTAACCGTCTTCTGTCGTCTGAAGTCTATTTATCCGTCTTTCTGTTACGCGCCACGCCTAAAGTGCTGAACCGATCTTGATGAAATTTGGTACATAGAGGCATTAGAGCTTGGGAACGGAGATAGGCTATATTTTCTTGCGAAAAAAGGGGTTAAGGGGAGGGAGGGGGGGGGGATCGAAGTATTGTCTAACGAACATTTTCATACAGTCGATCGCCGGAGACGTCTAGAATGTGGTGGAATCTAAATTTTCAGTAAAATTTATATTGGTATAGCTTTTGAGGTTTACGAACTTGCTAACTACGAATATATCATCCATTTAGCGATCAAAGATGGCGGACTCGACATTTTCAATAAAGTCAATATGGGTAAGGTTTTCGAGGTTATCAGGGCTGCTAATTACGAAGGTTTCATCCATTTAACGATCAAAGATGGCGGACTTGAAATTTTCAATAAAGTCAATATGGGTATCGTTTTCGAGGTTATCAGGGCTTCTAATTACGAATATATCATCCATTTAGCGATCAAAGATGGTGGACTTGAAATTTTCAATAAAGTCAATATGGGTATCGTTTTCGAGGTTATCAGGGCTGCTAATTGCGAAGATATCATCCATTTAACGATCAAAGATGGCGGACTCGAAATTTTCAATAAAGTCAATATGGGTATCGTTTTCGAGGTTATCAGGGCTGCTTATTGCGAAAATATCATCCATTTAACGATCAAAGATGGTGGACTCGAAATTTTCAATAAAGTCAATATGGGTATCGTTTTCAAGGTTATCAAGGCTGCTAATTACGAGTATATCATCCATTTAGCAATCAAAGATGGTGGACTCGAAATTTTCAATAAAGTCAATATGGGTATCGTTTTCGAGGTTATCAGGGCTTCTAATTACGAATATATCATCCATTTAGCGATCAAAGATGGTGGACTTGAAATTTTCAATAAAGTCAATATGGGTATCGTTTTCGAGGTTATCAGGGCTGCTAATTGCGAAGATATCATCCATTTAACGATCAAAGATGGCGGACTCGAAATTTTCAATAAAGTCAATATGGGTATCGTTTTCGAGGTTATCAGGGCTGCTTATTGCGAAAATATCATCCATTTAACGATCAAAGATGGTGGACTCGAAATTTTCAATAAAGTCAATATGGGTATCGTTTTCAAGGTTATCAAGGCTGCTAATTACGAGTATATCATCCATTTAGCAATCAAAGATGGTGGACTCGAAATTATCAATAAAGTCAATATGGGTATCGTTTTCGAGGTTATCAGGGCTGCTAATTACGAATATATCATCCATTTAGCGATCAAAGATAACAGACTCTAAATTTTCAATACAGTCAATATGGGTATCGTTTTTGAGGTTATAAGGGCTGCTAATTAAGAATATATCATCCACTTGGCGATCAAAGATGGCGGACTCGACATTTTCAATAAAGTCAATATGGGTAACGTTTTCGAGGTTATCAGGGCTGCTTATTAGGAATATATCATCCATTTAGCGATCAAAGATAACAGACTCTAAATTTTCAATAAAGTCAATATGGGTATCGTTTTTGAGGTTATAAGGGCTGCTAATTAAGAATATATCATCCACTTGGCGATCAAAGATGGCGGACTCGACATTTTCAATAAAATCAATATGGGTAACGTTTTCGAGGTTATCAAGGCTGCTTATTACGAATATATCATCCATTTAGCGATCAAAGATGGTGGACTCGAAATTTTCAATAAAGTCAATATAGGTATCGTTTTCAAGGTTATCAGGGCTGCTAATTAGGAATATATCATCCATTTAGCGATCAAAGATAACAGACTCTAAATTTTCAATAAAGTCAATATGGGTATCGTTTTTGAGGTTATAAGGGCTGCTAATTAAGAATATATCATCCACTTGGCGATCAAAGATGGCGGACTCGACATTTTCAATAAAATCAATATGGGTAACGTTTTCGAGGTTATCAGGGCTGCTTATTACGAATATATCATCCATTTAGCGATCAAAGATGGTGGACTCGAAATTTTCAATAAAGTCAATATAGGTATCGTTTTCAAGGTTATCAGGGCTGCTAATTAGGAATATATCATCCATTTAGCGATCAAAGATAACGACTCTAAATTTTCAATAAAGTCAATATGGGTATCGTTTTTGAGGTTATAAGGGCTGCTAATTAAGAATATATCATCCACTTGGCGATCAAAGATGGCGGACTCGACATTTTCAATAAAGTCAATATGGGTAACGTTTTCGAGGTTATCAGGGCTGCTAATAACGAATATATCATCCATTTAGCGATCAAAGATGGCGGACTCGTCATTTTCAATAAAGTCAATATGGGTAAGGTTTTTGAGGTTATCAGGGCTGCTAATTACGAAGGTTTCATCCATTTAACGATCAAAGATGGTGGACTCGAAATTTTCAATAAAGTCAATATGGGTAGCGTTTTCGAGGTTATCAGGGCTTCTAATTACGAATATATCACCCATTTAGCGATCAAAGATGGTGGACTCGAAATTTTCAATAAAGTCAATATGGGTATCGTTTTCGAGGTTATCAGGGCTGCTAATTACGAAGATATCATCCATTTAACGATCAAAGATGGCGGACTCGAAATTTTCAATAAAGTCAATATGGGTATCGTTTTCGAGGTTATCAGGGCTGCTTATTGCAAAATGAATGATATATTCGTAATTAGCAGCCCAGATAACGTCTAAAACGATACCAATATTGACTTTATTGAAAATGTCGAGTCCGCCACCTTGATCGCTAAATGGATGATATATTCGTAATTAGCAACCTTGATAATCTCGAAAACGATACCCATATCGACTTTATTGGAAATTTCGAGTCCACCATCTTTGATCGCTAAATGGATGATATATTCGTAATTAGCAACCTAGATAACGTCGAAAGGGATACCCATATTGACTTTATTGAAAATGTCGAGTCCGCCATCTTTGATCGCTAAATGGATGATATATTCGTAATTAGCAGCCCTGATAACCTCGAAAACGATACTCATATATACTTTATTTAAAATTTTAAGTCCGTCATTTTTGATCGCTAAATGGATGATATATTCGTAATAAGCAACCTTGATAACCTCGAAAACGATACCCGTATTGACTCTATTGGAAAATTTCGAGTCCGCCATCTTTGATCGCCAAACGGATAATGTTATGTATATTCGTAATTATATACCCCGACCAAAACCCTCGAAAACGATAATCGTATTGATTTTTTTATATTAATTGAATCATGAAAAATAATGATTATAATTGATATTTACATTATAATCCATTATGTACTTTTATTTACTAGGTATATACAATTACATTATAATATATTTTAATGTAATTAACATTAAATAAATTAATAATTAACAAGATTTTAAATCAAAATATTTTCTTCATTATTCTCCGGTTCTCCGAATTCAGCACCGGTGCAAAGCAAACCTCTAATACGCAGTTGTAGTAGTCGCAGGTGGACGGAATGGCAACAGCCAATTTACCTAAAGGCGCAAGCGCGCTCCATACATAAAATAGTACGCGGAATGGCAACGTCGCCCCTACCGTTAAAATTCACAATTCAACTAACGTTAGTTACCTAACGTTAAAATAATAAACGTTAGCTGGTAATGTTATATATTGGTAAACGTTAGCTGAGTATCTTTTTAAATTTAACGTTAATTAACGGTTAATTTTATGTTAACTGCTTAACGTTAGCAGTTAACATAAAATTAACCGCCAGGGCTTCCTAACGTTGGAAGCCCTGGCCCATTGTACATTAAACTGTATACATGATACCTACTTGTCCCTATTGTAAATTTATTGGTGTACAATAAAGTATTATCTATCTATCTATCTAACACTCCAGTTATAAATGTTATCAATTGTGCAAAAAATATAAAAACATCAATTAA
Organism: Eilema depressum; assembly: GCA_914767945.1. Classification (NCBI taxonomy): domain Eukaryota; kingdom Metazoa; phylum Arthropoda; class Insecta; order Lepidoptera; family Erebidae; genus Eilema; species Eilema depressum. The sequence goes on from OU612040.1 coordinate 1,329,559, forward strand.
ATATTTATGCAAATTGACATAGCAATTAAAGTAAACTTTATAGATAGATACTGCCAAATAAAAATGTTGTAAGATAAATAATACGCATTATTGTGAAATATTATAGGACTAATTTAAATTATTAGTTATAGGTACTCGTAGCAATCATACAATATTAAAACATTCAAAATTGTGTACAAAATCACAAACAAATCACATATTGACGTTTTTAATTATATATTATACTATGTTCCTTACATACTTAGCTATCAAAATAAACTTTATAAGTAAAAAATATGTAAAACAAACACAATTTATAAGCAGTTTTAAAAATTACAGGACCAATATAGATTATAAATTCACTCGCTTTGTGAGTGTTTCATACAAAATATTGGTAAAAGAGAGATTTTTAACAAAATAGACTTCAGAATTAACATCAATGAAATTATTAATTATATAATTGTTTTCAAATCAACATAGTAATATAAGATACAACATTGGTTGCAGTTACAACAGTAGTTGCAATTACTTGCTAACAATTTTCTAGTAATAATTAAATATTTAAAATTATGTAAAAAAATCACAGACAAATCACAGATTTACATTTTTAACTAAATATAATACCTACATATTACCTAACCTATCATTTTAAATTGTAACAGCTACTTAAAATAAACAAAGGGGGCCAACTTCTCCAGGCAGTGGCCGACTGTTATTCGCCCGTCCACTTAACTTTGGATAGCACTATTAATGCGCTCTTCATTTTCTTCTTCGGAATTTTTGGACGTAGATGCTCCTAGGTTTATCTGTGTTATTTTAGCTTTAGCCCATTGACTAATATTAACAAGATCATTGTTGATAGCTGTCACAGCCTCAGTCAGTTTCTCGGCCTTGAAGTGTCGATATAGCTGCAGGTCGTCTGCATAGAGGTGATAGTGCGAAGTGATGACCTTGGTGATAGCGTTTATAAATATGGAGAAGAGAAGAGGAGATAGTACGCCACCTTGTGGGACGTCCGCATTCTGCAATCGTTATTTATAATTAACTAACTGTTGCCAGCGGCTTCGCCCGCGTGAAATTCTGTTCCCGTTCCCGCTCTCCATGGAACCTATTCCTGAGATAAAAAGTAGCCTATGAGTTATTCCAGACTATTATCTAACCCTGTACCGAGTTTTAACCAAATCCGTTCATTCGTTGGAGCGTGATTAAGTAAAAAACATACGAACATCTTCACAAACTTTTAGTCTTCTAATATTAGTAGTAAGTAAGATTACATTAGTTGAATGCATGATCATGCTATCCATACTTTTTAGTACCTCTTGCATTGGGGTCAATAAGGAATAGATTTTGGGATCAAACAAGAATATAAAATAAAATTTGAAAGTGGGATCAAAAAGGAATACGCATTTGGGGTGAATAAAGAATGGGATCAATCGTTGTGGGATCAATACGGAACAACCCCGCTTTTTTAACAAGCTCCCTACAGAAATTAGCGATTTACCTGTAAATAAATTTAAAAATATAGTTTTTTATATCACTTAGGTGGCAGACAAGCACACGGCCCACCTGATAGAAAGTGGTTACAGTGGCTTATGGACGTGTGCAACACCAGGGGCGTCACACTCGCGCTGCCGGCCGATCTCATAAGAACCTTCTAATGCTCTTCTTGAAGAACCCCATATTGTAGTCGCTTGGGAAAACCACAGCGGGGAGTTCATTCCACAACTTGAGCAAGGAAAAATAAATATTTTGGGTAATTTATTTGAGAAGGGTGCATCTGATGAGGCCGTCAAGCTGAGTGCCACCATTGTAACATGGTACGTGTCTGTAATGGTGACCCTCTTTTCAGAGACTTTGCCTTCAGCTTACCATCGCTTGAAGTTAAGAGTAGACTGTACTAAAAAGGCTTTTATAAAATCTTAGAATATTGAGATGATAAACAAGCTTGGAAACAGCCTGACAGCCTCCGTGGCGTAGCAGTAGTGAACGCGGCCGCTACGCAGGAGGCGTGGGTTCGATCCCCGCTCAGTGCAAATATTTGTATGAATATGGGTATTTGTATTAGTCTGGTAGTGCCTCGGAGAGCACATTAAGCCGTCGGTCCCGGTTGCCATACGAACATCTATGGCAGTCGTTACGGATAGTTGGAGCCCAAAAAAGTCCAACGACAACTGTCTAGCTGCAATGTTTCGATGTCCCCTAATGTTACCATTGGGTTGTGGAGTTCATACGGCAGTCGCTTCACGAATAATATCGAAGTCCAGCCAAATCCGTAGTTAAGACTGGTAAAGCGGATTCCAGACTCCGAGGTGAAAGCTTCGGATGCGACTGGGAATTAACGCTAAGATGAAAGAAACAAGATTGGAAATGAGCTGTTCGCTCAACTACTCCAGCAAACTATTGTATTTAGACTAAGTAGAGTAAGTAAATGTTTGTAAATAGACCAAAAAATTCCCGCGGCACGCACGTTGGGTAAGACAGAGGTGAATTAACACGCACGTTTCACCAATCATTGCCCCAAATAATAGTGGGAGAACCTATTTCCGTATTCCGGGCACTATTGTTGACTCGAGCCATGCATCTGAGGCTGTATATATCTGTCTGATGTTAAACTGCCCTATCCCTTAGTCGCTTGTACGACACCGCATGGGAAGAGATGGGGTGGCCCAAATTCTACTCTGCCGGGAACCACGCGGCTTTGCAAAATGTAAGTGCTAATATTTCTTTGCCTAACCTTTTGCAATATCATCTTCTTCTTCTTAGCGTTAATTCCCAGACGCATCCGAAGCTTTCATCTCGGAGTCTGGGGTCCGCTTTTACCAGTCTTAACTACGGATTTGGCTAGACCTCGACATTTTCCGTGAAGCGATTGTCAGGTGACCTCCACAACCCAATGTTAACATTAGGCGATATCGAAGCTTTGCAGTTAGACCGGTGTTTTTTTGGATTTTTTAGGGCTCCAACTACTCGTGACGACTGCCATAGATATTCTTAGGGCAACCGGGCTTAACGTGCTCTCCGAGGCACATTCAGACCAATGCAAATACTCATATTTCATTCACACAAATAATTTGCACTGAGCGGGGATCGAACCTGCGCCTCCTGCGTAGCGGCCGCGTTCACTACCGCTACGCCACGGAGGCTGTAACCTTCAGCAATATTATAACCTAGATTAAGTTAGACATACTAAGGAAACATGAACTACTTTGTGTCCACAGCCTCCACAATGTCTCAATAGAGGAAGTCTCTCACTGTAACTATACTCCTGTGAAATAGCTCAGATGTATCAGATGACAGCACCGGCGATTGCAATCTGAATAGTGGTATTATTTGCGAATTTACCTACACAAGAACTGGTGTAATGACCTAAATATAGATCTATAGATAAATAGTGAGATCCGATTCGATCGGAATTTACCTATAATTAAATTTGAGGAAATTGTGCCAAAAAGGCTATTATAAATACAAGCTAATACAAGAATATTTAGATGATAAACTTGCTTGGAATTGAGCTGTTCATAATATGTACATATGCATGCTTCTCAAACAAATGATTGTATTTAGACTAAGTAGACTAAGCATTTTTTGTAAATAGACCAAAAAAAAAGCCCGCTGAGTTTCTTGCCGGAGTCTTCTCAGGCCGGGGCCGCGTTTCGAACCGGTGGTCCATTTGCTAAGCTAGTCTTTAGTACTTATATGTACCTATATTTTTGACGTTTTGTAAGTGCCGTTTTGATGGTCTATACAGAATAAATGATTTTTGACTTTGACTTTGATTCTCAGCACTCCATGGATGCACCGTGCGGTCGTCGGGTCCATAGCGTGATACAGAGAGGAACACCGTGACGGCGACTGGAACTTGCGACCCAGATGTAGGTTTAGGGTGGCCACCTTGTGATGCATCAGCGCTCACCTCCACCGTCAGTAGTGTTCCCCCCCCCCCCTACCTATCCAAATTTGGTAAGATCCTATCAATGCCGCTTTTGATATTCGATTTAGTAAAGAGCTTACTGAAGCTCTTGGCAATCCGAGGTCTTTAAGTAAGTTGTACAGGGATTTAGCTGGAATTCCCCTTGCTCCTACTTCTACGGCGTAGAGTTTAACCACGTAGCCGTTTTTGGTTAACTCGTTAGTCAAGTCAAAGTCATAAACGTATTAATAAGTCAATCCCTTACATATTTTTTCAATGGATTAGATAGAATTTATTCATCTATAACATAAATAACACCAAATTAAAAAAAGACTACAAACTATTATTAGAATACATACATACAGTCACGCCTCTTTCCCAGTGGGGTAGGCAGAGACCACGTGTTTCCACCTGCTACGATCCTGGCATACATCTTTCGCTTCTTCTACTTTCATAATTGTTTTCATACACATGCTCGCCGGTTTCGAGTACTCTTGACATGTCTTTTCTATAAAATGACTTCGATCTGTCTGACATACGTATGTCTAGGTCGACCCCTACCTAAAATATTTACATTGATTATTATATTCTACTAGCTGTTGCCCGCGGCTCCGCCCGCGTGGAATTCTGATCCCGTTCATCGCTGATATATAGCCTATATTATGTTAATCCAGGGTATAACCTATTACATACCAAATTTCAACCAAATCGGTCCAGCCGTTTATGCGTGAAAGAGTAACAAACATCCACACATCCACACATCCATTCTCACAAACTTTCACATTTATAATATTAGTAGGATTACCTAAACCTACATCTGGGCCGCAAGTCCCAGTCGCCGTCACGGTGTTCCTCTCTGTATCACGCTATGGACCCGGCGACCGCACGCACCATCCATGGAGTGCTGAGAATCGGATCTCATTGATTATGAATGCGTTTTCATTATTTGGTGAATTTAGAACCCAACGAACCTAGACCTAGATTTAGAACAAGAGCATTCTTCTTATAGGTATATTATAGTGTAAACGAGACCTTATTTTCAGCGTTTACATAAGAAAGCATAACGAACGAATGTTCTGTCACTGTTTATACTAAAAGCATTTGAAAGCCCTCGATTCTGCTAAAGCACAACCACAGAGACTGCAAAAAATGCCATTAAATTTTAGATTTTATTTCTATAGACTGACAGTCAATAAAATTAATTATTAAAAAATAAAAAACCCGACTGCTGACTAAAAGATCGAAACAAGCTTGATAGCACGCGGTACCCATTTACCAATCATAAACCGAAAGCAATTTAATGGGTACCGCCTGCTATCAAGCTTGTTTCAATCTTTTAGACAGCAGTCGGGTTTTTTTATTTTTTAATAATTAATTTTATTTTAACCTTTTTAGTTAGGATATGACATCTATACATTTTTGTAATCTCCTTTTAATTCTCTTCATTTTGATACCCTTCTCGATAAATTTGAATGAAAAGAAATTTTTGCCAACAAATATTTTTCAGCATCAAAAATCTACCGTATAGTTTTTGTTGGAATTTTATGTACCCTATGACACTCGGGAGATGAATACCTTTCATTTGAGACCCTATTCATCAAAATCCGTCCAGGCGTTAGGCCTGTAGAGGGGAACAAAGAAAACTACATATATACATAGATACGTACATACATACATACATACGCGCGAAACACATTACCCTCGCTGGCGCAGTCGGGTAAAAATTAAATGAAAAGAGTTTCATTACACTCTTACATTCGCTCTACAAAAAGCCATTTCATTTTAAACTTTAAATTCATTAGTTTAAAGGCTAAAATGTAATGGCATTTTCTTGCAGTGTAAGTCGCATGACAGTGGTTAGCAGAATCGAGGGCCTGATATAATGAGCATTCGCTCGTCTAATGTAAATCAGTCTTAACAAAATTAACTATCAAAACTTTGTAAGAACCTACAGTCCCGGGTCCTTTAAGCGGGGCGTGAAAAAGCATCTGATAAAGCCGTCAAGCTGAGTGCGAGGCTTCCGGCGACTGGGACCACAATTAACTCGGACCGCGGTCCCAGTTGCCGGATTCATTTAAATTTAATATTTTTCTTCCATCGACTGGGACCACCTATAAATGTATCAAAAAATCTATTGTTTTAGCCAAAACAGTACAGTCAAACAAAAAAAGGTTACTTAGTTTTAATTTAAAGAAAAAACTCTTTGATTGAAAAATGTCATCTATCGTATATGTCACTCATCAACTCCTCCTAAACGGCTGGATCGATTTGAATGAATTTTTTTGTATGCAATTTGGTGGTACCCTGGATGGTATTCTAAGTTATCACCTCTGTTACTTAAAATATCATTGTGATAGTCAACATTCACTATATTAGATTAAAATTAGCGCCGTAGCATCAAATAGGAGGTCAGTGGGGTGAGCACGAACAACTATCGTGATCGTATCGTGAACGTAACGATAGCACGGAGCATTGCGATTGGCAGGCTTCAGGCAGACGGCCAATCGCAATGCTCCGTGCTCTCGTTACGTTCACGATACGAATACGATAGTTGTTCGTGCTCACCCCACAGGTAGCAGTCGCTTCACGGTAAGTATTAAAGTTTGATCCTAACTGAGTTGGATAAAGGCTCAGGGAATGGATCAATGGTAGGTATTAGAAACATATTCGGGCTTAAACTTAACTTAAAAGTTATGCGAAAAAACGCGGACCCTACATTGACACTAGAGTATCAATTTGTTCCTAGACAGTGTTGGTTTGCGGTGGATAGGGCGAACGGGTGGAGAACAGCCTTATTCCGAAGCCGCCTTCGACTACGGGAACTCCATCTGTCATGTCTGGGCTGTTCTTCATCCGTCAGTAAATATACCTACCTACAGCCTGAGACACAGTGCCCACTTGACGGCAATAGGCTCGCCCCCTGAGACTGGTTACACGGGACCGAAAACATATTGAAATATGGGCTTTCAGGCGTGAATATGTGTATGTAATAGTCATGTAGGTACGTGTAGGTGTGACCAAACCCCCCCCACCCATATAAGAATAGCCGCAGCTCAGACCGATTTCAACACATTTTGCTAAAGTTGAGGTTTCGTAAAACTGAGCTGATTGAAATATTTTTGACACCGTTTTATTAAGAAATAGCGTATCCCGGTACCTATCTGTCATTTTTTTGTGAAAATCCTTTTTCAAATTTGTCTGGTAGTAGTAGAGGCATTTTTCAGGACTAAAACACAGGTAAGAAAATCTATGGAAAAGTGACTGCTAGGAAAATCTATCTTTTTGGAATTGCAGGCAATAAACTCATACCTAGAATAAGAAAGTATACCTAGATATTTATACATATTATACATAAATGATTTTTTCCCTGAAGGGGTGCACGAGGCAATCTTTTCCCGTAATAAGCTTCTCCTGACCGCTCGAGAACGTCTCAAAAATCTTTCTGCGCATGTGGCATTGGTGCTTTTGTGCATGTGCTTTGCCCTCCCTAAGCTGACGTACCTGCTGCGGACCGCGCTAACCTGGGTTTGTCCGGCAGACGTCGCGGCTTTCGATGACATCCTCAAGTCCACAGTTGAGTCGATCCTCAATGTATGGCTCAACGAAAACCAATGGGTACAGGCGACTCTCCCCAACCATCACGGGGGTATTGGGTGAAACGCGCGCGGGATGAGGGTTTGCCGGCTATGCTGGCATCGGCATATGGGGCTGCGGACCTTGTTACTGCCATCCTCCATAATAATGGCGGCAGAGTAACCGTGCCCTTTGCAGCGGACGCCGAGACAGTGTGGCTTGCCCGCAGTTCGGTGGCGTCAGGTCCTGTCACGCCTCATGTCCAGCGCGCTCGGGATGATGGCACAGCCCGAAGGCTTAGGAGGGGCTGGTGGAGATGCCACGGGGGCCGAATCCGATCTGGCGAGGCTTTGGGCGGTGTCGCAGCCGGAATCGGGCCCTCCACCTGGGCTGCAAGGTGTGTGAACCCCATAAATGCACCTGCGGCTCCATGGTGGGCGGCGACGGTCAGCACGCACTGAGTTGTCGAAGAAGCGCGGGTAGGTTTCCGCGTCACCATGCTCTCAATGACATACTCCGGAGAGCCTTTGTATCGACTGATACCCCAACCACGTGTGCCGTACCGTCCTGTCTCCAGTAACCGCTACAAGAAAACCGGTGACATTCGCTTCGCCTCGTACCGGGGGCAGAAGTTGGCCGTTGCTTTACAGCGGGGCAATGCCGCTAGCGTCATGCTTTGCCCCTGTTACGGTGACGGGCGGCGGGGCGGGTTAGTTGATTAATTTTGACATGATGTTCGAATTTAGTATTTAAGGTGACATATTACTGTAGTTTTAATTTGTTTTATTGGTGTACATTAAAGAAATTACTAAAGCCAATGATATTTTTGAATTGATCCGATTTTGCTTTAATTATTACGTCTCTTCGTCTTTTTGTTTGACTGTACTGTTTTTGGTTTTAACTATAATTTTTTTGTTCTTTTTTATGGGTGGTCCCAGTCGCCGGAAGAAAAATATTAAATTTAAAATAAATTTAATTGCGGTCCCAGTCGCCGGAAGCCTCCTGAGTGCCACCATTGTAACATGATACGTGTCTGTAATGGTGACGCTCTTTTCAGAGACTTTGCCTTCAGCTTACCATCAGGCGAGGCGAAGTCAAATTGACGTGTCCTATATAAAAAAAAAATTAAAAAAAACTTGGTATCAGAAAATATGTGTAGGAAAAAAAATTAAAATATCAAGTGACCTTATTTCTAAAATTCAGTTGTTTTTTATACAGCTTACATGGCAGACTATACGGCCCACCTGATGGAATGTGGCATCATATTCGCGCTGCCGATCTCGTAAGAACCTTCTAATTCCCATCTTGAAGAACCCCATATTGTAGTCGCTTGGGAAAACCACCGCCGGGAGTTCATTAAACTCATACTATGTGGAGTTAAACTCATTGTAGGACATTCTACACAACGCTATCTAGACCAAAAGTAAGCATAGCTTAACTAGCTTGTGTTATGGAATCTAGAATGCGGATAAATATAATTATCTACTTATATAAATTTTTTTTTCGTAAATACATACATATTATACATGGAAACACCCAGACCAATGCAAATATCCATATTCATGCTCACAAATATTTGCACTGCACGGGGATCGAACCCGCGCCTCCTGCGTAGCGGCTGCGTTCACTACCGTTACGCCACAGAGGCAGTCATTCGTTGCAAAGATTGCAATAATTGATATCACTGTACTACATCAATATATGCTGACTGCCTCTGTGGCGTAGCGGTAGTGAACGCGGCTGATATGCAGGAGGCGCGGGTTCGATCCCCGCTCAGTGCAAATATTTGTATGCATGAATATAAATATTTGCATTGGTCTGGGTGTTTCTATGTTTAATATGTATGTATTTACAAAAAAAAAAAATATCTAAGTATGTATATCCGCATTCTAGATTCCATAACACAAGCTAATTAAGCTTACCATGGGTCTAGATAGCGTTGTGTAGAATGTTGTAGAATATTTATATATTTATATCTAGCACATGGGTTGGAGGGAGATCGAAAATCGATGTAATATTGATGTTACTACACCTCTACCTACTCCATCAGGGGTATAACAGTCGTGATCATACATAAAAACAACCGAAAAAAAATTGCCGTACATTTTGTAATTTACATTTCAACACCTCGCCGTTACATGTCTGCTGACCCCGCGCAGATGATGCTAAGATAATAATATTACTTTGTTTGAACAATTTCGAAACAATCCCACAATAATATGGTGGCCAATCCGCTGGCCTAAAACAATTACATGTTGTAATTCAACATACAAATAATTCACATGGCTGTTTAGCGGGTAATGGGACTTATAAACAACCCTGTTTGGGCCCCATCAAGGCATATGGGCCATATACCGCCATAGGCAGGGAATTCATCCACACACATTGCGTCCGGAAATGGTGCGCACTGTGCGGTATGAAAGGCACTTCATCCCACGCACACTCAAGCTGTGGAATGAACTCCCTGCGGTGGTTTCCCAAACGACTATAATACATATGGGGTTCTTTGAGAAGGGCATTAGAAGATTTCTTCAGGGTCGGCAGCACGAGTGTGACGCCCCTGGTGTTGCATTCGTCCATAGGCCACGATAATCACTTACCATCAGGTGGGCCGTGTGCTTGTCTTGGGCCAACATCTATTAACATATTATATTCTATATCTTAGGGAGATATTCTATATCCCTCTGTGGCGTGGTGGTAATGACCGCGACTGCTACGCTGAGAGCGCGGGTTCGATTTCCGCTCAATGCAAATAGACTGAAAAGCAGACCCTAAATGAGTTAGGAAAAGGTAAGAATGATGATCCCAGGAAGAAGTGAAGAGAAATGAAACGACAAACAAACAAACGACCTCTGTGGTATAGCGGTAGAGCGCTCCAGCTAAGTCAGAGGTAGTGGGTTCGATTCCCATCCAATTTTTAAATGTCTCTATTAATTCCCTTATATATAATTACTTTATTTATGTGTAAGACTCAAGTCAATAATAGTGCCCGGAATACGGCAATAGGCTCGGGTGTATATTTATATCTGTCTGATGTTAAACAGCCCTATCCCTTAGTCGCTTTGTACGACACCGCATGGGAAGAGATGGGGTGGCATATTACGTGGGTAACAATACAATGTATGGTGCCCTATGTATGGTAACCTAACCCTCCGGGGACAAAGTGTATAATATGACATGTATGTATGTATGTTCTTTGCGTCTAGATAACGTTGTGCGAAATATCATAGAATATTTATTTATTTATTATTTTTTACTTGCCAAAAGTTGGAAATGATGATGAAAATGTAAATAAAATAGTGAGCAAAAGGTAATAAAATTATAATTTTGGATTTTTTATATTTGATAATACTGCAACAAATATTTTTAACCTTCCATATTCTCACTAAGTATTTATTAGAATTTAATATTTAGATAAAATTCATTTTATTTTTAAATTTTTATTACCTTTAGCGAAAAATATTGCATTGTCTTTGCCATACCATAAAGATTTGGAATTCTTTACCAGTTCACGTGTTTTCCTCTTCCTACAGTCCCGGGTCCTTAGCGGGGCGTGAAAAAGCATCTGATGAGACCGTGAGCAGTCTTTTTTATACTACTTAAGTCGCAGACAAGCACACGGCCCTCCTGATGGTAAGTGGTTAGCGTGGCCCTCTTTTTTATACCACTTAGGTGGCAGACAAGCACACGGCCCACCTGATGGAAAATGGTTACCGTGGCCAATGGACGTATGCAACACCAGGGGCGTCACACTTGTTACACAACCCCTATGGGCGAACAACTTGTGTCCGAAATTGAGACACAACGGGGCCTATGGGCGACTTCAACACCATGGGAGGGTATGTTGGAGGTTGGAGGTACTTCCCCAGTCGGACTGCTCTATTGGAACGGTAATACCGTCGTGTATTACCTCTTCTGAAAATCTATAATATCGTCGGCCTAATTCGTTAACCTGCTATGTCGATTTTAGAGAACTTTACAGGAGGATGAAAAAACTGAATAACTTCTATAATTTTATACTAATTGAAATTTCTTATATACCGTTTCTTCTAATAAATTCATTGATCATTTTAATATTGAAATTTCTTTGAAAAGTTTATATGAAATGGTATAAATCTGAAAATAAAGGAGATAGCTGGTATTCATTTGGACATTTTTTATTTTGTTTGGGATTCAGCAGGTTTTCGTGTTAAATTTTTTAGCATGCTCTTTATAAAATAAGTACTTACATTTTTTTATACAACTTAGGTGGCAGACAAGCACACTGCCCACTTGATGGAAAGTGGTTACCGAGGCCTATGGACGTATGCAACACCAGGGGCGTTAGATTCGAGCCACGGCAGGGAGTTCATTTCACAAAAACGTGTGGGGGATGAAATTCCTTTAATACCTGACTGTGCGATCTGTTTCTAGTCATAACGTGTAGTTAAAGACTCCTTGTCTGTGGCGAGAGAATCTAGCCGTGGGCCTCATACGAACAATTCGTCTGAACACACACCACTGTACAGGCGGTAAAACACACAACGAGGCGAAGTCTCTTCTGAGGCGGAGCGGTTCCACACCGCCAGAGAATGTGGGATTGTCGACAATCCTCAGCACCCACCTTTGCACCGAGTCGTAGGGGTCAAGCTGGCAATCCGGTGCGCCGGCAAAAAGGTGACAGCAGTACTCCATGTGAGGCTGGACCTGCGACTTATAGAGAAGCAGTCTTTGCCCCGCAGTGAAGTACTTCTTCGCCCTGTTGAGCACTCCATGTTTTTTGGATGCCAGTTGACCTTGTCCTTCAAGTATTTACGGTACTGGACATCGCAGGAGATGTCAACACCAAGGATCCTGATAGTCGGGTAGATGGTAAGCCTTGTTTTAAGGAATTGTGGCGCCAAAGTAAATGGGGTTTTCTTAGAGGTGAATACACAAACTTGTGTCTTAGAGGGGTTGAATTGGACTAAAGTTTAGTCTTTCTCGTTCGGATACTCTAGCTAGCGTAGTCTCGATTTCAGACATTAGTTGTTCGCGACTTTCCTCCACCTCGGACTGAGGGATATTTGCACGGCCCGTATAACAAGTGCCTCCGGCATGGAGTCCGAGTAGCTGCCGTCTACGACGGTTATAATCCCTTGGGGAGTCCATGAGATGGTAACTTTGAAAGAAGACCTACAGAGGTCGTCTTGCATCTGGCACAGGCCAGACCCGATCGAAGATCTTCACTATATCGAGGCTAACGGCTAACCGCTAGTGCCACACCTCGATTCTCGATGGCTTGCGCCCAACGATTTGTGAGATACACAAGAAGGTCACCGGTTGAGCGACGGTGGCAGAAGCCGTACTGTCGGTCGCTCTGATCTACTGAGCCTTCAACGTTATCTTCAAGGTATCCTAGGAGCTGTGTATTAATGACATGCTCCACCACCTTCGAGAGGAGGGAGGTGATAGCGATAGGACTGTAATTGGACGGGTCTGTCCTATCGCCTTTTTTGGGCACAGGATTCACGTATGCGGTTTTCCATGAAGCCGGAACTAGTCCCGCAGAGAATGAAAGCGCGAAAATTCGTGTAGTACAGGGAACAACTCGGGAGCGCAGCGCACTCTCTTGCGTGATTTTTACTTCATGCATTGAAGTACCACACCAGGGGATAATAGGTGGCACGTCATTCCCATCCTTCGAGAAATTCGAGTTTGACGCAAAGAGATTTAGAAAGATTGCCTAAAAGATCAACTTTCTCCTTGGTGCCATGGGCCAGACTATCAGGTTTTAGCCGCGGCGGAAGGCAGGATCATGAGTTACCGATCATTTCTAGTACAATACTGTGAAGGAATATAGGATTTGGCAGGTTTTCTGTGTGTTTATTGGTCGCTGATTTTATAGCAGTTTTTCGAACACGATTTTTAGCCTTGTTGTAGTTGAAATAATGACGTATTTATTGCACGATTAGGTCGGTAATCGTTTGTAGTTTCAAATCCGATCAAAATGTCATTTTCGATAAAAAGTCGACTTAGCAGGTTAACGAATTAGGCCGACGATATATCATTCTATTACTTGCAAATGCTCGACCACCACACCATTACAGTAATTTAATAAAGTAACAAGTTGGCAATAAATTTGAAATTATCGTGGCTTCGTTATAGTTTCCGGATGGATAGCGTGATGTAGAAAAAAGGTTCCTGTTCACTGTACGATGTGTCCGATGCGTGTGAGTGAGCTAATATGTTCAACTGGGGCATTTATCCATTCGTGTTTGATAGCATCATCTATATTTAATTGATTGGGGTTTAAGGAGACCTTAAAATTGGTACACCATGCTATTAGACTAAAGAATTTCTGTTAAGTTCAATGCAAGCTATTTTTTTTATATCACTTAGGTGGCAGACAAGCACACGACCCACCTAATGGGAAGTGGTCACCGTGGGCTATGGAAGTATGCAACACCAGGGGCGTCACACTCGCGCTGCCAACCCTGAAGAAACCTTCTAATGCCCTTCTTGAAGAACCCCATATTTGTGGTCGCTTGGGAAATCCAAAACCTTGGGAGTTCATTCCACAGTTTGAGTGTGCGTGGGATGAATTAGGTAGGTATTATCGTTTGGATAAGAAATCCCGACTGCTGCTGAAAAGGTTTTTTTATATTTCAGACAAGCACACGGCCCACCAGATGGAAAGTGGCACCCTTAGAGAGTGCGACCACGTCCACAAACACGTCACTGCATTCGGAGTACCAGCCCACCCCTTACCTGCTCCCAGTCACTGTGCCCTATGCTAGTCAGAGGGACACGTGGAATTTCTTCAAGCAACCCTCTACAAGGCCGCCTCGACTGGATCACTTCTTTTTTCCTATCCTACTATCTAAAATTTTATCCATGTGCTGACAGAGAAATAATACAAGTAACACCAGCCCATCTCATCCAAAGGGTGTCGTAAGAGGCGACTGACGGAACAATACGCAGACGATATCACTGCGAGAGAAGGAAAACTCGAAATAAAACCCTGTACCAACCCACATGGCCAGCGTGGAAACAGTAGGACAAAGCCTGCCAACATTGGGAAAGGTTTATGTCCAGCAGTGGACTGCGATAGGCTATGATTGATTGATTTTTGTTTTATTTCAATGTGTAACATTCGCGTACACTTCCGACAATATCAGAATAATTCAAGTCGTTGCCGTTCATTTATATGTTTGTATAATTGACTTATGTATATGTAATAGGCAGTTTCCTTCATTTTTTAATTGTCATTTAACACTATTATTCAACTACGTCGACAAGTATGTCTGTACATAATTTCCTTTAGGCACTGCATAGACGAGGACAGTGGTAGGCAAAATTACACATCATCATCATCATTTCAGCCATAGGAAGTCCACTGCTGGACATAGGTCTCCCCTATAGATCTCCAATAGGATCGGTTGGAAGCGGCTCGCATCCAGCGCGTTCCCGCGGCCTTAATGAGGTCGTCTGTCCACCTTGTGGGTGGACGTCCTATGCTGCGCTTGCCGATACGTGGCCTCCACTCGAGAACTTTTCGACTCCATCGGTCATCAGTCCTCCGCACACTTTTTACCAATCATTGTATTAGTTCCCACGTAATAGTGGATGAGCCTATTGTCGCATTCCGGGCACTACAGTAGGTATGTGAGGCTGAGTCTGTGCTGTATATATCTGTCTGACGTTAACCAGCCCTATCCCTTAGTCGCCTTGTACGACAACACATGGGAGGAGATGGGGTGGCCCAAACTCTACTACTAAATAGGTCAAGGTTAACAATGAGAGCTTCAATTAATCTCTTTTTTCTCTAATTAACGCAGATACACAATGTATAGTTATTTCGATATGCATGTATATTGACAATTAATTAATAATTACGTTGAACCACGCGTTCCTGAGATTAACGCGTTCAACTAAACACAATCTTCAGCTTTGTAATATTATTAACTTCTCACATCACCAACAAAAAACCCTATATAGATACTTTTATTACCATTGTCGTGTGCGTCACGTCACGTATCCGTGGGAAGTGGTGAGGGTTTGTCATAGCGTATTTTACGATTTGTTCATATATTATAGGACACGTCAATTTCACTTCACCTTGCCTGATGGTAAGCTGAAGACAAAGTCTCAGAAAAGGAGTCCGTGTTACAGTGACACTCAGCTTGACGGCCTCATCAGATGGACCCGGGACTGTAGAAAAAAACCGGTGTGCTAGTAAGGATTTTCTTTGCAAAACAAAATACATATTTGGTTTAAAACCCCTGACAAAAAAAATACTCCCAAGATATTTTTAGTCGAGCGTCGCGTCGTCGTGGCGGGGATGCCTAACTGGTAAAGCAAAGTACTCCGATATGTTATTGGAACAATACGAAATGATAAACACACATACAAACTTATAACGCCTCTCGTTTTTCGTCGGGGGACTACATATACATAATAACGAAGGTAATAACAAAATTATATGAACACACTTGATGGTAAGACATCATAGCAGCTCGAAAGAAGATTGGCGTAACAGTAAAAGGTCAATACAATAAAAATTTGCCTAGGTCTATGTATGACACGCATTGTGCGGCACGAAAGGAACTTCAATCCACGCACACTCAAGCTGTGGACTGAACTCTCTGCTGTAATTTTTCCTATCGAATACAAGATGGGGTTCTTTAAGAAGGGTATTAGAAGGTTTCTACAGAGTCGGCAGCACGAGTGTGATGCCCCTGGTGCACACGTCCATAGGTCACTATAACCATCAGGTGGGCCGTGTGCTTATCTGCCACCTAAGTGGTATAAAGCAGGAAGGGTAAGCAGCGACAACGATGCCAAAAAGGCTTTTATAAAATACAAGAATATTTAGATGATAAACTAGCTTGGAAATGAGCTGTTCACTCATGCATGCTTCTCAAACAAATGATTGTATTTAGACTAAGTAGACTAAGCATTTTTTTTTGTAAATAGACCAAAAAAAAGCTCGCTGAGTTTCTTGCCGGAGTCTTCTCAGGCCGAGGCCGAGTTTCGAACCGGTGGTCCATTTGCTAAGCTAGTCTTTAGTACATTTATATATTTTTGACGTTTTATGAGTGCCGTTTTGATGGTCGATACAGAATAAATGATTTTTGAGTTTGACTTTGACTTTGAACGGCTTTTCACTTGTCCACCGTCTAGTAAGTGAGGTCGTTTTGGCTCCTAAGGTAAGTAGGTTCCTATAGGTACCCGTCCCCCCTAAGGTATAATGTAAATACCTATATTAACCTAATAGGGACTAGGAAACAAGTGGCGTGTTGGTAGCAAACGCCACTGCTACGCAATAGGCGCGGATTCGATTCCCGCTCAATGCAAATATTTGTATGCAAGAATATGGCTATTTGCATTGGTCTGGTCGTGCCTCAAAGAGCATGTAAAGCCGTCGGTCCCGGTTGTCATACAAACATCTATGGCAGTTGTTATGAGTATTTGGAGCCTTAAAAAGTCAGATAACTGGTCTAACTGCTTCGATAATAGCCGGTACTACTGACATAAAGGGCCAATGGGTTGTGAAGGTCAGATGGCAGTCGCTTCACGGTAGATATCGAAGATCAGCCAAATCCGCAATTAGACTGGTAAAGCGGACCCCAGACTCCGAGCTGAAAGCTTCGGATGCGACTGGGATTAACGCTAGAATATAAGTATTGTAGTATTATATTGTTGTATATTATGTACACATACTACTAGGCTGTCTGTACGTAACAAAAAAAAAATGTATAGTGCACAATGTGCAACTTTTTATTGATGTCATACAAAATAATTACATTACAAAAAACCACGCTATTGTCATACAGATAAGTGACAAAATTCATTAATTCATTTATCTAGTTTCAGCGTCCCCATTCAAAATTCATTTCCGTAACACCCGGGAACTATACAATTTATGTTCTAGCTTATCTAGTATAGAAGTCATTAACTACCATTTATGATAAGAACACAATAAAAATATAATAAAAACAATAGTCACTATATTTCCTGTATTATAATTATATCAGTACTACATCTCACTATGATGATAAAACAGCATCCTGTATGTTGTACCTGAAATCCTAGACAAGTTACAATTCGTTGACCAGTGTATTGTAAAATAGAATAGATTAGAATGTATGGGATTTGACGTATATGATAGTCGTCAACATCACTATCACTTCACTATCACTACATATTATAAAACAAAGTCGCTGTCGCTGTCTGTCCGTCCCTATGTATGCTTAAATCTTCAAAACTACGCAACGGCTTTTGAAGCGGTTTTTTTTAATAGATAGAGTGATTCAAGAGGAAGGTTTATATGTATAATACATGCATAATATTGTAGAGAAACACTGATAAAGGGCATTGGGTAATCTAGTATGGACAGTGGCGTCCTTAATTTTTTCAGCGGCCATCAATAATTTTGATACCACTTCATTGTACTGTGTTAAACACACGTACAAATGTCATTATTTTCATTGTAAGTAATATCGGAGCTGCGATATACAGGGTGCAACATTTCGACTTTACCTTGAATTTTATTTAAAGGAAACATTACCGTATTTTTAAAAAGAAACAAAACTGCGTTCAAAGACTTTTGAAAATGCCACACCCGGTAGTCGAACCGACTAATATCTTACAAAACCTTCTCTTTCATGGATTTCCTTTTATTTAATTTACCATGTTTTAGAGAGATTTGATCCTTATGATCGACCCTATCGATTGATGCAATAAAAATACAGAATGTTATTTTTTCGAATTGTAGTCGGTTCGATTATAAGGCGTGGCAAACGATTTTTCAGCATTCCTTAAATGCAGTGCTGTTTCTTTTTTTAAAACACACTAAACTGTATTCAAAGTTTTCTGAAAATGCCACACCCGGTAGTCGAACCGACTAAAATCTTTCTAAATCTTCTATTTCATGGATTTCCTTTTATTTGATTTACCAAGTTTGTTAAAGACATTTGATCGTTGTGATCGACTCTATCGATTGATGCAATAAAAATATAGGGTGTTATTTTTTCGAATTGTTCGATTGTGAGACGTGGCAAACGATTTTTCAGCATTCCTTAAATGCAGTTCTGTTTCTTTTTTAAAAACATACTAAACTGTATTCAAAGCTCTTAAGTGGTGCACAAGTACACAGCCCACCTGTTGGAAAGTGATTACCGTGGTCTATGGACGTGTGCAACACCAGGGGAGTCACACTCGTGCTGTTAACCTGTAAGAACAGAGAGATTCTGTGCCGTCAGCGCAGAAGACAAGCAGGACAAGCCTTTGGTCTTCCCACTGACAGCACAACTGACTGCACTGACAGCACTGACAACACACATATTATATTCAAACCAGTAAATCCTCGAAGAGATAGGCAGAGGTGTATTAACTCCTACACTTCACCAGCTATAATCTAAATATATATAACTCAAAGGTGACTGACTGACTGACTGACCGACATAGTGATCTATCAACGCACAGCCCAAACCACTGGACGGATCGAGCTGAAATTTGGCATGCAGGTAGATGTTATGACGTAGGCATCCGCTAAGAAAGGATTTTGATTAATTCTACCCCCAAGGGGATAAAATAGGGGATGAAAGTTTGTATGAAACTTTGTCAATTTTAAACCGATCGGGCTGAGACTTTGCATGCATAAAGCTACTATGACGTAGGCATCCCCTAAGAAAGGATTTTGAGATGCAGGCTATATAAACACTAAGCGATAACCGACATCCACGCGGGCAGAGCCGCGGGCAACAGCTGGTATATATATAATATTTAATAATAATAAAAATAAAATAATATTTTTTATCGGTCTCACCAAATAGGGGGTGAACCTATTGGCATCAGGTGCGCGCTTTGGCACGGACTGTATGTTCACTGTCGGATGGAGAACAGCCCTATCCCTTAGTCGTCTTCAACGACACCCACAGGAAGAGATGGGGTGACCCTATTCTACTCCACTGGGAAACAACACCAATCATGTAAAATATTAAGTTAATGACAGCCTCAAAGGGCCCACGTCATTGATAGATCAGTCCTTATATTAATTTTTTGATTGGTCAGTTGCAATTTTTGACATTCTGTTCAATAAATTTGCCGATAACGTTATACATTATATACATTGTTATACATAGGTACATACCCGTTATACACAAGCACTACACAATCACGTCCAAACACAGCACACGACTGAAATGCGAGCGTTCGCGCAACTCAGTTTTATACACTACGTTTGAATAGTGTGGATACGCTCGCGTTTTTAACTGTGTTCAGTTACTTCTTCTTATATTTACGACCATTTTTTTTATATTCCACTTAGGTGGCAGACAAGCACACAGCCCACCTGATGGAAAGTGGTTACCGTGACCTATGGACGTATGCAACACCAAGGGCGTCACACTCGTGCCGCCGACCCTGAAGAAACCTTCTAATGCCTTTCTTGAAGAACCCCATATTGTAGTCGCTTGGGAAAACCACCGCGGGGAGTTCATTCCACAGCTTGAGTATGCGAGGGATGAAGTCCTTCTTAATCGATTTGAATAATTAGCATAATAAATGCTTTAAAATATCATTCAAATGTGGTCAGATAGTCTGATTACACTGTCAATTTGTAAATACAGGGGCTCGTGTCTGAGTGGTAGCCGAGTATAATATAGTACCTATTATTACCCTTTAAAAAAAATAACAAGGTTAAGTAAACCTAACCAGCACGTCTAAAAAGGTCACATTCGTCTATTCCACTGAAAACGAGTAACTTAGATCTCAATAGATTGCTAAAAAAAATCATTAAATGGTCACTCATAATGAGCAGAATCACAACAATTCCTTTACTAAGCAGATTCTAATTTCGTGTATGATTAAATATGACAAAATATTATCCTGATACGATTCCAATAATGTGGCCTTTTTAGACCTTTAGGTTAGTTTTAGAACGGGTGGCCGTTTTTAACACATGATGACCTCTCCGTCCCTTGGAAAGCACGTCAAGTCATCAGTCCCTTATGAAACTTCTGTGTCTTTCGGTACGGGTTTCCCTACGAAGTTCGATAATCTAACTACAGAATTTTGATATCACCTGTGGTTTGTGGACTACTCCACGGAAAATATCGCAGTTCAGCCGTTCCTAGGTTGGATAGAAAGTCGACCCCAATGGAGTTGAAAAAAGTTAGCCTATAACACCATGCTTAATGGTAAACTTGAGTAAAACAATCATATAACGCAATTACAGCGATACCTACCGGATCCAATTGTAAATCCTAATTACATATCTAGAGATACCACCTCAGACCACCTGCTCTCAAAAGTAATATTATTTCAATCTTACTTTACTTCCATAGTGTGAATTGGTCTCGAGCCATTGTCGTGCGTCGATATTTGCGTTTATTCCGAACCTGACCAGAGAACCCTGACCCGGTCGTGGGTTTGGCTTGAAACTTGAAAAAAAACGTAATATTTGTTCCGAACGTAACCCTCTTCCTAACCTGACCCGAGCGACGTGTCGTTCCTATCATAACCCGAATTGCGTTTTTGGTAAACATTATGTAAAAAAAAATAACCACGAAAGCTAATTGCATTAGCCTTCTAACCTAATCTATCCAAGTCTAATTGCGCGAAAGATTTACCAAAGTCAAAGTCAAAGTCAAAGTCTTTATTTCTCAAAATAGTGCAACACTGTTACAGCTTTTTGACGTCAAAAATGCAAATCGGGTTATGATAGGAACGACACACCCGGGTCAGGTTAGGAAGAGGGTTACGTTCGGGAGAAATTCAACGTTTTTTACGTTCGGGTCAAGTTTACGGGTCAGATTCGGAATAAGGGGATATTTGTGTACTCTATATCCACTTCAGTAAGACATACTGTAAGACCTAGTTTGGCCATATAACACTAGTATACTGATGGATACTAACCGTCCAACTCACACTTTGAAAGTCACAAATTAAACGTAAAATAACTCTTCTAGAGTTGGTAGTAGCACTCCAGAGTTAACGGTGAGGTGGGCATGTCATTCCTGATATGTATTTTATAAAATATTCCTTCATAATTTAAAAAAAAAATTCACTCACTCACACTTGAAATCACGATTTGATAAATGCCCACGGCTACACAAACCATTAATTCGTTTAGATCCCGTTTCCGTGATAACAAGGAGCCTAATGTTACTTTTGAACTATCACTGTGTATACGGAATTTCATTCATTCATTTTAAAAGTAATGGAGGGTAGGCGCAAAAGAAATATTCCCCGCACATCTTTCGACGCTCGCAGGAGTCGCAGTCAAATCGTGACCACGGATGCTGCAACACTTCCAAAACATCAGCAAAAGTAATTCTCATAATTAATTGCAAGAAGTCCCGAACCATCATAAACAATTATGTATAAGGATCCTAATCTTAAAATAAAAAGTAGCCTATCCTATTTCCGGTATTGTACTATACCTAAGTGCCAAAATCAGTCCAATCTAATCAGCGTGATTTGTTTTTTTAGGTGATTGAGTAACTCACTTTCACATATAAATATTAATTAGGTAAGAATAAATAACTCAAAATAAATCGCAGTGCAATTTAACTAAAATTATTTTTAACTTCAATGTTTAATATTCAGATATACTTTCAGTGGTATCATCTAACTGAAGTAAATATTTTACATATTACTAACGAGCAACAGTAAAACATAATTACATACTGACTTCAACCAAGTGGAATTCTGATCCTTTCCCTGCAACCTATAAAATCCTTTTCATGGATAAAAAGTATCCCATACGTTATTCCAGACTATAATCTATCCCTGTACCAAATATCAGTCAAATCCATTCAGCCGTTTAAGCATATTTGAGTAACAAACATCTTCAAAAACTTTCACACTTATAATATTAGTAGAAAATAGGATGAAGCACTTATAAAACGGCATCTCGTGGCCTATTTGACAGAATCGAGGTCCAAATATTGTCCTTGGATCGATTTGTCAAACTTCTCGATTGAAACGCAACCGATGAAAATCACGCAATGAATTTAAAATGCAAGCTATATCATTCACTTCTTTGAGTCAATATGGCACAGGATTGGCACAATTCTATTTTTTTAACTACTACATTACTTTGCGGATGTAAGTGTGTCTATAATGTTAACTTTCATGTTGTATAACAATGTATAACTGTGTTGTGTCCCAATAAAAGAAAATCAAAATAAAAAGAACCTCACGTTATAACTGGGTATATCCATACTAAATCAACTTAGTTCTCACGCTTAACCGCACGCAATACGAATAACTTTGAGCAAAACATAGTATCGCCACATGTTTTTTTTAAATTAACTATCAATATCTGTGATACGGATTCGATATCGCAAATTGATGGTGGAGGTCAGCGGGTCTAAAATGACCACAATGAGCAATTCCACTAAGAACGAATCACTTTATGAATTGAAGTAAAATGTCACTCAATTCCTACAAAATTCGTAAAACGTCACTCTTCCTGAGCAGAATCACAACAATTCATAATAAGCAGATTCTAATTTCATACAATATTGTCCAATGACAAAAATAAAGATCTTGTTCCTAAGTACTTAAGTATATACCTGATTTCTTTTTTTTTTTTTACAAACTATGTACGTTATTTTGAAAAATATGTATAATTGAAACATAAAATGATGAAATATCAATTATCCGCCTTATAATTATTGCAAATAAGAGTAAAATAATAACTCTGATGACAAGGCAGCATGGTGATAGAACCTTTGCCTGTTCTGAAAGGAACAAATTAAAAAAAATTAAACTTATGTTAAATTACTCTTTTTCGCTAAATGGTGCTGTAGGTGATGACTTAAATGATGACCCTTAAATGATGGTTTAAGTTAATTAATAATGATTAATTTATGAATAAAACATTATACAAAACCTAATTATTTTCTTACTTTATATTACAGCTTATTTGTCAAAAAATAAGCAAGAAGATTTGAATTCTTTCGAGTCTGCTAACTGACAGCCTTTCTGACAGCAGAACAATTCATAATTTCCATACAAAAATGTCAACTACAAGAATTGCAGAATTTGAATTGAGCGCAGTTCATATCAATGTGTGACATTTTTAAGATTTCCAACATGAATCAGATTATGGTCCTTTATGATTTCACTAAAGTAGCCTTTTTAGACCCGCTGATGGGTGTCGGTGTCGCTTCACGGAAAATATCGAGCCGACCCCAACTGAATTGGGAAATAGGTCAAATGATCTTTGATACGTAGATACATATTAGGAGAGGCCTATGTCTAGCAGTGGACTTCTTCATCCTAGCGTTTATTCCCAGTCGCATCCGAAGCTTTCACCCCGGGGTCTGGGGTCCGCTTTACCAGTCTTAACTGCGGATTTGGCTAGACCTCGATATTCTCCATGGAGCGACTGCCCTCCACAACCCAATGTGACATTAGGCGATATCGAAGCATTGCAGCAAAGTTACCATTAAGATATTTCCCTCGCACTCCGGCTGACTTTAGGGTACCCATCAGTCGGTTATAAGATATCCCCTCGGATGTGTCTCCTACCGCTGGATAGCGGAGGTGCGAAGTTAGCATGCGGCCCTACCTGTCACCCTCAGACCCACGATCATGGAGGACGGCGTTCATTAAGTGACCTCCACCGTCTGAGTCACCTCCACGCCTTGTGAGCTCTGCGAATCAGAAGAGAATCTCTTCCGGACCACCAATGATCACCCAGCCTAAGTCTGACCTTGTTCGCACCGTCACCTCTCAGCCTTAGCCCTCTCTCCATAGCTATACGTTCTTTCTTTACCCATGACATACAATTTATTTCCCCACTCGCATTAATATTACGTTTAATATAATGTGATATGCAGATAAAACGTACGAACTCCCACGTTCATTGTATATTGCATATATTTCTCGTTTAAACAATGACTTTAGACGGTCAACTAGATAATTGTGTTTATTACAAACAGGGTAGGTTCAAATTGACGTGTGATTTTTCTCTAGGGATTAAATTTCGGTCCTGCCTTCACTTAATCATCTGTGTGAATACTTTTAGAGGCGGTTAGAACACGATTGCCGTGCGTTTCCCGGCAGAATTTGGGCCACTCAATCTCCTCCAATGCGGTGTCGTACAAGGCGACTAAGGGATAGGGCTGTTTAACATCAGACAGATATACAGCTCAGACTCAGCCTCAGATGCATGGCTCGAGTCAACAATTAGCCTAGTAAACGAATAACTTGTGGATGGAAAAGTCGAAAGCAGAAACTTTGTTTGGACTAATTAGGAGATAAACATACTAAAAGTCCTGACCCCTCCGAGGTGAGCCGGAGGGGGGGGGAGCACAAAGAAGGTCCCGTTTTTTGGTTTTTTGCTTACTTCTCGAAAGCGGTGCTTTGTACGAAATTGTGTTGTACGACATAATAAAAGCTAATTAAATTCTCTACAACTTTGTCTTTTGCACTTTGTATCTAGTGCCCGTCTCGTCCCAGAAATACCGTCGTATTTGTGCAGATACGTTCAGCTTATAGAATACTGCGGTTATAATAACCTCGTGTTCTGTTTCCGGCGGTGACTACGACGGTAGCCAGAGCTCACTGGAGAGGTTATGTGCTGTCAGCGGGAAGACCAATTTATTGTTAATGGACAGCCTGCTATCAAGCTTGTTTCGATCTTCTAGACAGCAGTCGGGACTTTAATTTTTTAATAATTAATTTTATTTTAACCTTTTTAGTTAAGATATGACATCTATATATTTTTGTAGTCTCCTTTTAATTCTCTTCATTTTGATATCCTACTCGATAAATTTGAATGAAAAAATATTTACATCACCCAAATTATTAGCACCAAAAATCCGCCGTATGGTTTTTGTTGCAATTTTATGTACCATAATATGACACTCGGGAGATGAATACCTTTCATTTGAGACCCTATTCATCGAAATCCATCTAGCGGTTAGGCCTGTAGAGGTGAACAAAGAAAACTACATACATACATACGCGCGTAAAAAGCCACTTTATTAATTTGTATAGATGTACAGATAATAAAGATTCCCACAATCTGTTATCCAATATTGATGATCCATTACTGTAACAATATAATTCTGTGCCGACCCAAACTTAACCTTTCGTCAATTTGTAATGGTCCCTAATGGTTTTGGGTATCACGACTTGTGAATAACTGAAGTTATCTGTTACCCTGAGAAATTGTCGGAACCTTGAGATTGACTGCTGTAACTGAGGTCCCGGGTTCATTACCCAAGTGTCGTATCTATACTTGCTATTATATCTTTAAAATCTACTTATCTTTTGTGTTGGCGACACAGAATCTCTCTGTTCTTACAGGGTCGACAGCACGAGTGTGATACCCCTGGTGTTGCACTCGCCCATATGCCACGCTAACCTAGCCCAGACTCAGCCTCAGATGCATGACTCGAGTCAACAATAGTGCCCGGAATACGGCAATAGGCTCACCCCCTATTACGTGGGACCGAATACAATGATTGGTGAAATGTGTTAATTCACCTTCGCCTAACTCTACGACAATAAAGGTATGATTGTATGTACGTATGTATTACCACACTGATATGAAATCTGCATGGCTTGATGCAAATTTTAAATTACAAACTTTTATAAAAATAAGCTTATCAAACAATCTTGAATGGATTTAATCTAATGATCAAATTAGTGAATAAACAACATGGCAATGTATGGGAGCTGCCAAAGTGTGAGCACATGGTGACACTGTTTAAACTATTATTCATTTTAGCCATTTTATAGATAAAGCGATTTAGATTTCATAAAGTTTACAGTTTGAATGTTTTGAAAGCCTCCGTGGCGTAGCGGTAGTGAACGCGGCCGCTACGCAGGAGGTGCGGGTTCAATCACCTCCCAGTGCAAATATTTGTGTGCATGAAATATGGGTATTTGCATTGATCTGGTCGTACCTCGGAGTACCAGTTTTTTTTTATGTAGTACACGTCAATTTGACCAGCACGTCTTCTTCGTCGAATCAATGGCTCATAAAATTTCAGATTCTGTTGGCCCAATATTTGGCCACGACTACAGAATTGTCCGTTGCCTTACTCAGGTCCTCGATAGTACAGTTGGAAGGGCACAGTGGGCAAGAAAGCAAGTGCAGCATGGTTTGGAATGGAGCTTCGCAGTCGCACGACGCTTGCGACTGGTCTAGATAGCCCCATTTTACCAAATTTGCCTTGCAGCGTCCGCAGGCGATTTAATGCCTTCCAAGTTGACCACGGAAGATGGTGTCAAGGCGGCAGATTTTCTTTAGATCTAGTGAAATCAGTTGGAACTGGATACTGAACTCGAAAATATATTTCTTTTAATTTCCTGTCTGCTTGTCTGTTTGTCCGCGATTAACGCAAAAACTACTGAACGGACTTTGATGCGGTTGTTTCTTGTTAGAAAGGGCTTGGTCACTTTGGTCAGACTTAAAATCTTATGTTTGTTTGATCGCAATCCGTTGAATAGAACCGTAGATATGAGCAAAGGTTGCGTTAACCGGGAAGGCTAGTATGTAATAAATTCTGGCAGCTACTGTGTGCTTGAGAGCCTCCTCTGCCTCACACCCTCAATATCGAGTATCTCATCGGTATAATGACGCGTCAGTGAGGCTCTGTGGTCTCCATCATTTTGCATTTTTCCTATAATTCTGGCCTTCCTCTAAAATTTCTTACACCCGTATTCACAAACGATACTGTGAGGTCTCATAGTGTGCTCGAGCGCATAGGGCTGGTAAAATTAATTCACAAACATCACGGAGCAGTATCTAGCAGTATCTAACGCAGTGCGTTCCCTCAACGAAGTATTACTTAAGTGTTATCAATGAATAAAAAGGCAGCCTCCGTGGCGTAGCGGTAGTGAACGCGGCCGCTACGCAGGAGGCGCGGGTTCGATCCCCGCTCAGTGCAAATATTTGTGTGAATTAAATATGAGTATTTGCATTGGTCTGGTCGTGCCTCGGAGAGCACGTTAAGCCGTCGGTGCCGGTTGCCATGAGAACATCTATGGCAGTCGTTACGGGTAGTTGGAGCCCTCAAAAATCCAAAAAAACAACGGTCTAACTGCAAAGCTTCGATATCGCCTAATGTTAACATTGGGTTGTGGAGGTCAGATGACAATCGCTTCACGGAAAATATCGAGGTCTAACCAAATCCGTGGTTAAGACTGGTAAAAGCGGACCCCAGACTCCGAGCTGAAAGCTTCGGATGCGACTGGGAATTAACGCTAAGAGGAAGAAGAAGAATGAATAAAAAGGCTTGCCAAAACGAACGCACTGAAAATTTGTCGTTCTTTGCACAGTTTTGGTGGTACGCATAGCGAAGTATTGTTTGTGAATTCGGGTGTTAAACTGTCTGGCCCATCAAAAATGTTTGCCTTGCACTGATCTAGACCCAACTACATTCACGAATCGTAAAACTGTATCACGCACCTTTCTCCCCATCATCAGGACCAAACTGACCTACTCTAGAGCGTCCTCAGACCGTCAACTGGCGAATGTTGAACTTTAACTGGAGCCATTCACTTGAAAGGACATCGGACAATCACCAGTGATTGTGTTATTACGTAATTTTGAATCTTTAGCGTGCACAGATTAAAAATAACAATTACTATAAAAGTACGCTTGTTGAATGCCGGCAAATACTAATGTTATAAACACGAAAGTTTGTAAGTATGTGAGGATGTAAGTAAGTATGTAAAGATGTTTTTTTTTAATATATATAGGACACGTCAATTTGACTTCGCCTCGCCTGATGGTAAGCTGAAGGCAAAGTCTCTTGAAAAGAGGGTCACCATTACAGACACGTACCATGTTACAATGGTGGCACTCAGCTTGACGGCCTCATCAGATGCTTTTTCACACCCCGCTTAAATGTATGTATGTATGTGAGGATGTTTGTTACTCTTTCAGGTAATACTACTGAATGGATTTTAATGAAACTTTACAATAATATGCTTATACCTACATCAGAATAACACATCCATATCCATACTTAATATTATAAATGCGAATGGAACTCTGTCTGTTACGCTTTCACGCCCAAACCACTGAACCGATTTTGATGAAAGGCACAGAGATAGATAGACCTTGGGAAAGGACATAGACATGTTTGGTCGCGATAACCGACATCCACGCGGGCGGAGCCACGGGCAAAAGCTAGTAGGCTATATATGTATCAGCGATGAACGGGATCAGAATTCCACGCGGGCGGAGCCGCGGCAACAGCTAGTGTTGAATAAAACTAGGTGTGGTTCGCAAATGGCACTATACGCAAGAGGTTTCTATAATCCGATTCCTACCGGCTTTCTCTGTAAAGGGAAGCCAATATAGACATGATTAAATGTATACTCTCTTCTTCATCCTAGCGTTAATTCCACACGCATCCAAAGTTTTCACCTCTGAAGCGACTGCCATCTGGCCTCCACAACTCACTCATATCGAAGTATTGCTATCAGTGAAGTAGAGAAGAAAAAACATAACATAACATAAACTCACGCCTATATCCCCGAAGGGGTAGGCAGAGGTGCTAGCACCCACATTTCGCCGTTTATGTTTAGGTCCCAATGTAATAGGTGGCGAGCCTATTGCCATTAACCGGGCACTTATAAACCTGCGATAAATACACACATAACTTCGAAATACTATGTTCAAAATAAAAGGACCCTTTCGTTAGTAAGAACCTACATCACTGCTGACCTCAGGCCTTGGGCGCTAGAGAAAGCGTGAAGATACCTCAAGGTCTCGTAAAGTCGCAACTTTAAAGTTCCCATTACAATTTGTTTGCAATAACGATGGACTGTACCGCGATGGATAAGTTTTGATACTTGATATTTTTTAAACTGAGCTTTCGTTATTGTCATTGATATTAGTTGTGGCGGTACAGGCGCGGTCCGAGGGGGGGGGGTCACAGGGGACATAACCCTCCCCCCCCCCCCCAAACCATGCACGTCATATTGATAAGTCCCAGTACGAGGGGAGGGGTGGTTAAATTTCTTAAGGAATTTCCGAAGTGACCCACCCCAAAACTTCAAGCTGCGACCGGCCCTGTGGCGGTAACATAGGTGTAGGTTTAGTGTCTGGACGGGAGGGTGGACATCGGTCTTAAAATAAAATAATAATAAAAAAATATTTGAATGACATTATTATTCACATGAAAAATAATAAACAATTAATTTGTTAATAATCATTTGAATTGAATGAACCCGTAAAACTCCGCGTCCGATTAATCTACCGAAGCTCATGGGTTGTAGCTTTCGACAGGTAATTTCATACTAACAAATATTTGTGACTATGCAATCATTATTATCATCATCATCCCAACGTTATATTTTAGAGCTTCTCTTTCACGCTTCTAAACTCTTTACACCGATTTTACATAAGCGAATGTCGTCTCACCCACCATACTTCGAAAAGAAAGCCTGCGCCAAAGCCTCGTCCATTCAAAGGTTGAAAATACCTCGAGATTCTTAGTGAACCCAACTCTGTAATTTTTGAGTACTAAATTTTTTTGCCCATTTGAGGTTCATACAATACATACATACAATGAATACAATCACGCCTCTACTTCATCCTAGCATTAATTCCAGTCGAATCCAAAGCCAGTCCAGCATCCAGTATAACTGCGGATTTGTCTGACCTTCGAATACTAGCACGCCTCGTACCCAATGCGGTAAGCAGAGGAAGCTTAAAATAGTTTCTCAAAAAGGTAAAAAAATACAAGTATCAAAACCGTTAAGCTCACACTGTTACACATATAATGGTAAATTCGTCGAAGTACCGATGTTCCCGCGATCTTGCGCCACTGCCAGACCCCTTAGCGCTTATCTTTAATGATATAATCACAATATTGTGCCATGAGATGAGCAAGATACAAGGTAATTGGTTATTTAAATTAGTCTCAGTGGATCAGTGATTGCTGTGTATGAAGTCTTAAGTTCGATTTCATCCCTAACACATTTTTACGATAAAATTTACTACTTTTTTATAGCGCTTAGGTCGCAGACAAGCACACGGCCTGGAAAGTTGTAACCATGGCCTATGGACGTATGCAACACCAGGGGCGTACCACTCGTGCTGCCGACCCTGAAGAAACATTCTAGAATAACCCCTGTAGTCGTTTGGATTCATCCTAGCGTTAATTCCCAGTCGCATCCGAAGCTTTACCTCGATATCCTCGAAGGACCTCGATATACGTACCTACTGAATACCGCGGCCTAATAACCTCGTGTTGTGTTTCCGACGGTGAGCTCTGGCTACCTAGGCAAACTCTAGGGAACTCCAAAGACTTGTCCTACTTATCTTTTGCGCTGACGGCACAGAATCTCCCTGTTCTTACAGGGTCGACAGCACGAGTGTGACTCCCGACTCCCCTGGTGTTGCACTCGCCCATAGGGGCTATAGGCCACAGTAACCACTTTCCATCAGGAGGGCCGTGTGCTTGTCTGCGACCTAAGTAGAATAAAAAAAAATCCATTCAGTAGTTTTTACATCTTCACATACTCAAAAACTTTCGCGTTTATAATATTATCGGTACTATTCGGTATTATCTAGTAGTATAGTACCTAATAAATATACAATGCCTGAATGTCTTGTACCTACATACAATACAATACATACACAATACATTTCTAATGATACTATTTTCACATAAATTATCATTAATTCAATTGAATCATCACCCGTTAACTGACAAAGGATGATGATAATAATGATGACAATTTTATTCTTAACGAATGATGTCCTATAAAAACTGGTCGGAGAGTCAGCTTTTCACATTGATTGACAATTACATTGTTTTTTTACAATTGATTCTAGTTTTTGTATCTTTCTTCCTTATAATGTCGTAGTTTACAAGCTGCAGTAAACGTGAAAATCCGTATATTCACGCTTGTAAATATTGTAGGACATTCTACACAACGCTATCTAGACCCAAAGTAAGCATAGCTAACCAGCTTGTGTTATGAGTTCTAGAACGCGGATAAACATACTTAGATACATTTTTTTTCGTAAATACATACATATTATACATATAAACGATTCACCCAGACCAATGCAAATATTTATATTCATGCATACAAATATAAGCACTGAGCGGGGATCGAACCCGCGCCTCCTGCGTAGCGGCCGCGTTCACTACCGCTACGCCACAGAGGCAGTCAGAATGGTTCTTTAAAAGCAAAATTGGTCATAGAATGATTTCATTAATATAATGGTGCCTTACAAAATTCGTATAGGTACATATTTATATACTGACGTGTGTTGAGTGTAAACTGTCAGGCGTTTGTTCGTTTATGGCAACAACTGCTGCCTGACCTCCCAACCCCGAAAGACCCCCATCCTATACAGGACAACACGTGCAGGACTTAGATGCCACCCGCATACGGTGCAGAATATTCCATCAAGAACCAAGCGGTTCGGGGACTCCTTCTTGTGCCGCACCATTAAGACCTGGAATTCCTTACCAGTTCACGTGTTTCCCTCCTCTTACAGTTCCGGGTCCTTTAAGCGGGGCGTGAAAAAGCATCTGATGAGGCCGTCAAGCTGAGTGCCACCATTGTAACATGATACGTGTCTGTAATGGTGACCCTCTTTCTAAGACTTTGCCCTCAGCTTACCATCAGGCAGGGTGAAGTCAAATTGACGTGTCCTATATAAAAAAGGTAGGGTTAGCAGCACGAGTATGACTCCCCTGGTGTTGCATACGTCCATAGGCTACGAGAAACACTTTTCATCACCGTATTACGCGTACATTCTGCTTTTCGCGGGCTCAGGGAACCCACGACAGCCCCCGTGGCGTAGCGGTAGTGATCGCGGCCGCTACGCAGGAGACGCAGGTTCAATCCCCGCTCAGTGCAAATATTTGTATGCATGTATATGGGTGCCCAGCGTGGCGATTATGGGCAAACTCCCCCTATGATAGGCACAAATAGGACCAGGCCCCTAGTCCCCGGCAGCTCCGCTAGCCCTGGCTCCGGTAGCGGCCAGGGTAACGGCGGAGCAGGGGGTGCTAAGAATCCCCGGCAGAGATCCGGCTACCACCCCAAACGACGACTGGCCCTGGTAACGCACAACGTACGCACGATGAGGACTGACGAGAGGATTGCTGAGCTGGAAGAAGAGTTGAGTAGGTTGCACTGGGATATTGTGGGGTTGTCTGAAGTCCGTAGAGAGGGCGAGGACACGATAACCCTAGGATCCGGCAACCTGCTCTACTACCGGGAAGGCGACCAGCAGTCGCAAGGTGGTGTCGGTTTTCTCGTTCACAGATCCCTCATTAACAACATCATTACCATCGAAAGTGTGTCGAGCAGGGTTGTATACCTAATACTCAGAATATCCAAGAGGTATTCGCTGAAGGTCATTCAGGTATACGCACCGACCTCGGCACGCCCAGATGATGAAGTGGAGACTATGTATGAGGACGTAAGTAGGGCCATACATACGTCTAAGACCCACTTCACAGTTGTTATGGGGGACTTCAACGCAAAGTTGGGTAAGAAAAGCGATAATGAGTTGAGAGTGGGGCAATTTGGACATGGACAACGGAACCCGCGGGGACAGAGGCTGGCTGACTTTCTGGAGAAAGAGGGACTCTTTATGATGAACTCTTTCTTTCAGAAGCCGCCGCACAGGAAATGGACCTGGATGAGCCCTGATGGTTCCACGAGGAATGAGATAGACTTCATCATGACCAACGAGAAACGAATATTCAGTGATGTCTCCGTGATCCACAGGGTGAAAACCGGTAGTGATCACAGAATAGTAAGAGGCACATTGGGTATTAACGTTAAACTCGAAAGGTCCCGCCTGATGAAGTCTACACTCCGACCTACTCGTGCCCAAATCCAAAACCCCGAGAACTTTCAACTTGAGCTTTCGAATCGCTTTGATTGCCTAGAAAACTTTGCGTCGGTGGACGAGATCAACAACAGGCTCGTAGAAACTGTCCAAACGGTGGGCTCTAAGCACTTCAGACCCCGCCGTTCAAATAGACCTCAGAAACTCTCCGATCACACCCAAAAACTCATGGCTAAACGACGCTCACTTCGACTGCAGTCTTCCGATGATGCAGAGTCATATAGGCAGCTCAACAGACAGATTTCCAAATCTCTGCGACACGACATACGTCTCTTTAATACTGAACATATTAAAGAGACAATCGAGCGGAACAAAGGCTCCAAAGTGTTCGCAAGAAATCTGTCTGTTGGGCAAAGCCAGTTGACTAAGCTGAAGAGAGAAGATGGCAGTATAGCGTCGACCAAGGCTGAGGTTTTGGAGGAGATCGAAAGGTTCTATGGACAGCTATACGCTTCGGTCGCTAATCCTGCTGGCAACATGGCGACCGACCCAAGAGCCAAGTTGACCCGACACTTCACCGAGGATATCCCAGACATCAGCCTGTACGAGATTAGAATGGCCCTGAATCAGCTTAAGAACAACAAAGCGCCGGGTGACGACGGAATCACTTCAGAGCTTCTGAAAGCGGGTGGAACACCGGTACTTAAAGTCCTTCAGAGGCTTTTTAACACCGTCGTCCTCGAGGGCATAACGCCAGAAGCGTGGAACAGAGGCGTGGTGGTGCTGTTCTTTAAGAAAGGTGACAATACCTTACTGAAGAATTACAGACCCATCTCGCTTCTGAGCCATGTTTACAAGCTGTTTTCAAGGGTCATTACGAACCGTCTCGAGCGCAGGCTTGATGACTTCCAGCCTTCCGAACAAGCCGGTTTCCGAAGAGGCTACAGTACCATAGACCACATCCATACGCTGCGGCAAGTTATACAGAAGACCGAAGAGTATAATTTGCCACTTTGCTTAGCGTTTGTGGACTATGAGAAAGCCTTTGATTCGGTCGAGACATGGGCTGTGCTTGAGTCTCTCCAGCGGTGCCGTATTGACTATCGGTACATCGAAGTGTTGAAGTGTTTGTATAATAACGCCACCATGTCGGTTCGAGTACAGGAACAGAGTTCGAGGGCGATCCCTTTGAAAAGAGGCGTAAGACAGGGAGACGTGATATCTCCGAAACTGTTTACGGCCACTTTGGAGAATGCCTTCAAGCTCCTGGAATGGAAAGGATTCGGCATCAATATTAATGGCGAATACATCACTCACCTCCGGTTTGCCGACGATATTGTAGTCATGGCAGAATCGATGGAAGATCTCAACACGATGCTCGAAGGCCTCAACCGAGTTTCTCAACAGGTGGGTCTTAAAATGAACATGGACAAGACAAAGGTGATGTGTAATGCCCATGTTGTACCTACCCCAATATCTGTTGAGAGCTCGGTTCTTGAAGTTGTTGACTCGTACGTCTACCTAGGACAAGTAGTCCAGTTAGGTAGGTCCAACTTCAAGAAAGAGGTCAATCGCCGAATCCAACTCGGCTGGGCAGCGTTCGGAAAATTGCGCAATGTCTTCTCGTCCGACATACCTCAGTGTCTCAAGTCGAAGGTTTTCGACCAGTGTGTGTTACCAGTGATGACTTATGGCACTGAAACGTGGTCCCTCACTATGGGCCTTATGAGTAAGCTCAAAGTAGCCCAACGAGCTATGGAGAGGGCTATGCTCGGAGTCTCTCTGCGAGATCGAATCAGAAACGAGGAGATCCGTAGAAGAACCAAGGTTACCGACATAGCCCAGAGGATTAGCAAGTTGAAATGGCAGTGGGCAGGGCACATAGCACGGAGGACTGATGACCGATGGGGTCGAAAAGTCCTCGAGTGGAGGCCACGTATCGGCAAGCGCAGCGTAGGACATCCACCCACAAGGTGGACAGACGACCTCATTAAGGCCGCGGGAACGCGCTGGATGCGAGCCGCTTCCAACCGGTCCTATTGGAGATCTATAGGGGAGGCCTATGTCCAGCAGTGGACTTCCTATGGCTGAAATGATGATGATGATGATGATGATGTATATGGGTATTTGCACTGGTCTGGTCGTGCTTTGGAGAGCATGTTTAGCCGTCGGTTAGGAGTAGACACACCAGGACTGTGTGGAGGGCTAACCCCGACCCATCCATCCCCGGCCAGACTAGGGCAACTCAAAATAAAACCCTGTATTTTGTACCAACTCGTCTGGCCAGCGTGGAGACAGTAGGCCAAAGCCTCCTAAGATAGGGAGAGGCCTATGTCCAGCAGTGGACTGCGATAGGCTATTAAATTGATATTCTTTTTACATAACCTGGCAGTCAAACCCGCAATGAGGAAGATTGCTAATACGATATTATTTGATAGACAGATACTACTGGCCTATAAGATGACCTAGTTTGTGAGGCGAGCTCCTGACATTTCTGCAATGACCTAATTACATTTAACTAGCTAGTATGACAGGTTCGAATCTAGTTCAAATGAATAACAAGCACATTGACAGACAGACAGAGCACAGAACTTCTCCACGATATTATTCCGTAGTTTTTTAAGCTATTGCATAGCTTCTATCGCGGGCCTTGAGCGTGGAGACCCAATCCAGAAATTCCGTAACGAAAAAAACCTAACACCCCGAAGCTCGCATGAATCGAGCCGAGCTGCTCCGAAGTAGCTCCGCTTAAGGTAAGTAAATTATAATTGCATAAGTTGATAAAAAATGCTATGCAATAGCTTTATCGCGGCAGTCCCCGAGTGCCACACGTCTTTTTTTTATTGCACACAGCCCACCTGATGGAAAGTGGTTGGCGCTGCCGACCTCATAAGAACCTTCTAATGCCCTTCTTGAAGAACCCCATACTTTAGTCGCTTGGAAAAACCACCGCAGGGAGTTCATTCATTCATTCACCAAATATTAAAAAAATGTAGTCCGAGATTCGCTATTCTTTGGGTTTGATTTGTTTTGCTTTTTAACCGACTTCAAAAAAGGAGTTTCTCAATTCGTAGACATTTTTTTTTTGTATGTTTGTTACGCGATTGTGAAGCCAATTCTAGACGGATTTTGAAAATTCTTTTTCTGTTCGTAAGTAGATTAGAAATCGGTGCCTAGCCCAAGAGAGGCCATATTTCAATTCATTGCATCATAGTAGTTCAGACACAACAAACAAAGTTGGCTGGCACCGACTTCTAATAAATCAGTAAGTCTGTAAATTAAGTTATTTTTCGCTTTTCAGTGCCTCTTTTTCGTTTCTTGAAGTCGGTTAAACTTTTTTATCAATCCACAAGTGTACCGGTGAACACGTAAGGTTAATTTAGGTACCAGAAGATGGTAGTGGGACCACTTATACCCGATTCAAACCTTGGTACTAGTATTTTACCGTCTCTACCATGGTGAATGTTCTGATAAGCTTTTCTAATAATTAATCCCACCCTCTCCTTTCCTATAGGACAACACGTGCAGGACTTAGATGTCACCCGCATACGGTGCAGAATATATATTCCATCAGAAACAAGCGGTTCGGCGACTCCTTCTTCTGCCGCACCATTAAGACCTGGAATTCCTTACCAGTTCACGTGTTTCCCTCCTCCTACAGTCCCGGGTCCTTTAAGCGGGGCGTGAAAAAGCATCTGATGAGGCCGTCAAGCTGAGTGCCACCATTGTAACATGGTACGTGTCTATAATGATGACCCTCTTTTTCCAAGACTTTGCCTTCAGCTTACCATCAAGCGAGATCAATTTGACGTGTCCTATAATATAGAAAAAAAATACGTTAAAAAAAATTTACGTTGTCACTCTTACTATTTTATACTTGTTAGGCTCCCATACATTAAATTCGAACCCGTTACCTCTCGATAGCAATTCTAATGTTTTAACCACTATACCATCACCGTTTTTCTAAATTAAGTAACTCACTAGACCGTATGTGCCTTCTCACACCCCTATGTAGGTACTTCCTTTTATTTATTTATTTTATGTCACCCTGACCCCTGTACCCCATCGCCGTGGGAAAGCAACCCCCTTTACATCAAATTAAGTTTTTACCTCCGCCGGACATCGAACCCGTGTCAAATCTACTGAACCATGTTGCTTCTTGAACCGTAGTGTACAATGTGTTAGCATGCCATGCGTGAAGTACCGGTGAGGGTATGTGTGGAAGTTGCTCTACTATATTATAGTACCATATACCATTCATTCACACTTTCTTTTAAATCACTTCGTACAATTAATGATGACAAAAATAAAAGCGTAACTTCTTATAAAGGTAAAATCAATGGTTCACACATAAATCTTTTTTCTATTTTTAACCGACTTCTAAAAAGGAGGAAGTCCTAAATTCGGATTTTAAGATTTATTTATTTGTTACAGGTTTTGTTCATAAAAATCATCCTCTTGACACCAATCACAGCTTAATCCCTACTAATATTATAAATGCGAAAGTTACTCTGTCTGTCTGTCTGTCTGTCTGTCTGTCTGTCTGTCTGTCTGTCTGTCTGTCTCACTTTTACGACTAAACCGCTGAACCGATTTTGATGAAATTTGGTATAGAGGTAGATTAGACCTTGAGAAAGGACATAGGCTATGTTTGGTCGCGATAACCGACATCCACGCGGGCGGAGCCGCGGGCAAAAGCTAGTCATCAATAATAGAAATGATAGCAAAAAAAAACATTTAAAATTACCGCAGAAACTACCAATACATAATCGGAAATTAAAGTAAAGCCACTTAACAACCGTGTCCACGCATCACCTCTCCTACACAATATCCGTATGTAACACACGTACACGCACACAGACACACAGTTCAACAGGTGCACACATAAGTGTGTTAATGTACAGCATGTTGTTTTAATGCCGTGCTCATTTGCAACATTTTTTTGACTTCTTGAAATTTCTGTAAGGCTTTTTCGTAAAATCCCTACTAATATTATAAATGCGAAAGTAACTCTGTCTGTCTGTCTGTCTGCCTGTCTGTCTGTCTGTCTGTCTCGCTTTTACGACTAAACCGCTGAACCGATTTTGATGAAATTTGGTATAGGGGTAGATTAGACCTTGGCTATGTTTGGTCGCGATAACCGACATCCACGCGGGCGGAGCCGCGGGCAAAAGCTAGTAAATAAATAAAACAG
Organism: Eilema depressum; assembly: GCA_914767945.1. Classification (NCBI taxonomy): domain Eukaryota; kingdom Metazoa; phylum Arthropoda; class Insecta; order Lepidoptera; family Erebidae; genus Eilema; species Eilema depressum. The sequence continues at coordinate 1,367,983 of OU612040.1, forward strand.
TTTGAAAAATATTATGTCGTGTTGGTCCCGGTGAAGTAGAATAGGGTCACCCCATCTCTTCCTGTGGGTATCGTAGAAGGCGACTAAGGGATAGGGCTGTTCTCCATCCGACAGTAAACATACAGCCCATGACAAAGTGCCCGCTAGACGGCAATAGGCTCACCCCCAATTACGTGGGTCTGAAAATCAGTTGGCGAAATGTGGGTGTTATTACACCTCTGCTTACCCCTTCGGGGGTTTGCAGGCGTGAAGCATGAATATTGTATGTATGAATGACAATATGTAAATAAGTTTTTATTTGCTACTACTGAATAAGCTCAAATGCTCATAGTTCTTAAATGCATATTTGTTTCTATCTTCACTTCTCCCTTTAATATTTGGTACCACACGTTTTTGTTTGTTACGATCCTGGTATTTTTTTACTTCCCTTTTTTAACCTTTCGCTTCTTCTACTGTCATACTTAACTATTTTGCTAAAGATCACGATGATTTTCTATAAAATTTCCTCATTAAATTTAGCTATTATCAACAAACTGGCAGCTAAATATTAAGGCACTTTATGAGTGAAGCAGCAGTAATAATAATATAAATAAATATATTAGTTTAGTTTTCTTTCTTTTCTCTCAAATTTCTTTGTATACATAATAATTGAAATTAAATTAATAACCACCTATAATAAATTATGTGCTCGCATATTATGAGAAATGACTATAAACATCAAGGTAAGGTTAAATAAATAACAATAAACAAAACGACATGCAATCACATTTCTCGTGTGAAGCCAGTGTTAAGTTAAGCTTGGGTGATTAACGAAAATGCTAGCAATGTTAGAAATAACTTCATAGAATAAATTATTGTAAAATAATAGTCATCCATCAGAGCCTTTTTCGTCAATTAGTAAGTGTATTGGCTTTCAGATGAGGTTGGCTTGAACCAATTTCCCCCATGCTCGAACAAATCTCTAAAAATGTTACTTTTAAATAATAATGAAAGAGGTCTGACGATATTTCCAATTTATTTGTCAAAACTTTGACAATTCGAACATCGTAGAGTGCCATAATATGTGGGCAACAGGCACCTGAGTGCGCTCTATTTTTTTTAATTTAAATAAAGTGACTAAATTATATTGGTAATATCATTTTCATCTCGGAGTCCGGGGCTCTCTTACCAATATCGGTCAACTTAATAGTAAATAACATTAAAAAACCATCAATCCAATTTATGCACCTGCTGTATATCTTATCATTGCTTTACCTTACTATATGAGTAATCTACAAACTTAGATGTACACACAACAAAACCTAAAATCAACCTTAATACCTTACAATAAAGCCTTGCATTCGAAATACACGTACATTATAACTTGGTAGGGATATGCATCATCACCAGTATACCGTGACCTTCCCCGCCCCTTTCTTTTGTACTAACGTTAGAAGTGTTAGGGTAAAATGTATACAAGTTGAAAGGTCAACGTGTACTGGTAACATCACGTTCCGATTTTGAAAACTGAATTAGTTATTCATTCGCGAGTCGGACGTCGCGCGCGGCGGCCATTTTGTGTTTTTTTTTCTTCGATATCAAAAAGTGTATTGTTTTGTGCCCAAAGTTTAAAAAAACTGTGAATATTTTACTTACTTTATAGTATTTTTTTCACGAAAACAGTGATTTTTTGTGTTTTTTATTGCATGTAAGTATTTTATTACGTAAACTAAGTAATTTTAATACTCTTTATGTATGTGTTGTATAGATAATATCTTAATAGTACTTTTATTTGTATGTTTCACAATTTATTTACGACTTTTAGTCATAAATATTGAAGTTTGATGTGTCATAGTGTGCTGCTGAGACCCATAAGTCATAATTAGCGTTAATTTAGCTAGATATGTGTGTATTATGATGATCTGAGTATGTCGTAAGCTGTTTAAGTGACTAAAATATTGTATTTGATGAGACTAGTAATGTGATATGACTTTGCCGGTTGTTTTGTTTATTTCTATCATATCATCATCATCTTAGCATTGTCCCGGCTTTATACTCTGTTTCCGTCTGTTTGTTTGCCTTATATTGGCTTTTACGGGACCGTCTACCGTCTGACCCCCTAACCCCGAAAGTAAAGCCTGCGCCAGTGCCTCCAAAAAACAGCAGTTTTACCAGCTTGCCAGTAAGGCTCTGGCATATAGGTTCCCTCTCAGAATTAGGAGGCCTGGCAGCAATCATTCTCGAAAAGCAAATATAGAGGGAAACTAAAAGCCTTCAAAAAGGTTTTTTTTATAACGGACACGTCAATTAGACTTCGCCTCGCCTAATGGTAAGCTGAAAGCAAAGACTTTTCTTTTTCTTCTATTTCTTAAAAAAATCAAAATTCTTCAAGAAGGGCATTAGAAGGTTTCTTCAGGGTCAGCAGCAGGAGTTTGACGCCCCTGGTGTTGCATACGTCCATAGGCCATGGTAACCACCTTCCATCAGGTGCTTGTCTGCAACCTCAGTGGTATAAACAAAATTACCTTCGAAAATAACGAGTTTTCGTGAAAATTTCCGTCCCCTTTTAACCCCTTTTTTTCGCGATAAACTGTAACCGTCCTTTCCTAAGCTCTAATCCATCTCTGTACCAAATTTCATCGAGATTGGTTCAGTAGTTTAGGCGTGAAAGCGTAACAGCTGGTCATATTTTCGCATTTATAATACTTGTATGGATTTTAAGACCCCTTTATAGATGAGGTCTAACTGACGTCATACGGGTATATAACCTCTAAATAGGCCTAAAAGTACCCAGATACCATCATGGCGGCTCAAACCAATGCCCACATGCGACAGGATAATGTTTACACTGAAAACCTTTTTGAGATTAGTATGATAAACAGACAGACATGTAAATACATACACAAATTATGTTAACAGGTATTAACGCGATCATTGTGTATGATAGTCCTTTTATCTTTTTGATAAAGCTCCCCTTTATTTTATAAACTAGCTGTGTCCTACGGTTTTCCTCGCTTTAAGCCTGCCCTACGCGTTTTATTATTGGTCGACATCGTCTAGCTGCAATGCTTCGATATCGCCTTTTTTTTTTTTTATATATAGGACACGTCAATTTGACTTCGCCTCGCCTGATGGTAAGCTGAAGGCAAAGTCTCTGAAAAGAGGGCCACCATTACAATACGTACCATGTTACAATGGTGGCACTCAGCTTCACGGCCTCATCAGATGCTTTTTCACGCCCCGCTTAAAGGACCCGGGACTATAGGAGGAAGGAAACACGTGAGCTGGCAAGGAATTCCAAGACTTAATAGTGCGGCAGAAGAAGGAGTCACCGAATCGCTTGGTTCTTGATGGAATATTCTGCACCGTATGCGGGTGGCATCTAAGTCCTGCACGTGTTGTCCTATATAGGAAAGGAGAGGGTGGGATTACTTGGAAGAGCTCATCAGAACATTCACCATGGTAGAGACGGCCTAACATCGCTTTGGGTTATGGAGGTAGAGACAGTCGCTTCACGTAAAATATCGAATTCCAGCCAAATCCGCAGTTAGACTGGTAAAGCGGACCCCAGACTCCGAGGTGAAAGCTTCGGATGCGACTGGGAGTTAACGCTAGGATGAAGAAGGCTGAAATCCTTTCGTGTTTCGAAGAGCACGTTAAGCCGTCGGTTCCGGTTGTCATACGAACATCTATGGCTGTCGTTACGGGTATTTGAAGCCTTAAAAGTTCAATAACTGGTCTTACTACAGAATGCCTGTTGCCTCTGAGGTCTCACCTTGAAGTCTGGGGTCTGCCTCCTCCAGTCTAATCACGACGCGGCTGAGTTTCGATGTTTACCGTGAAGTTATTGCCATCTGACCTCCACAACCTAATGGTGATATGGAAATTGTTCAGTTAGATTAGCCCCCCTAGATAAATGTCAATTCGTTGCCAAGCGTATTGTAGAATAAAACATAATGACGAGTGTATGGAATATGACGTATATGACAATCATAAAACGTATGTCTTAAACGTCAAATTCCCACACATTCGTCATTCTATACGACAATACGCCGGCCAGCGAATTGCCACTTGTCTAGAATGGCAGTTGGACTTTTTAGGGTTTTAACTACCCGTAACTATTGCTACAAATTCGTATGACGTTCTGTGCGTATGACAACCGGGACTGACGCCATACCCTGACCAATTTATGCATACAAATATTTGCACTGAGAGGGAATACATGTGAGGTTGCATGTGAGGTTGAGAAGAGAAAACAGGAGACTGATACACGGCACCCACTATTCCAACATGTCATGCCCAGCTCCCGCCTTAAAAGCAGAAGAAGCTTCCTTCGGTATACTACTGCTGTGGTGGGTCAACCCGAGAGCGCGCGATACCTAAGGTGGCTTACGGAAAATGCACCTCCTCCAGACAACTTCCAGCCCACTGAGAGCCTGCCACCCGGGCATGAACTGAAATGGATCTGGTAGTCCCTAAATAGGTTGAGGTCTCGGGTCGGCTGCTGTGGGGAGAACCGGGTAAAATGGGGTTACCTGGACGCGGAGAGTGGTGGTTGTGACTGTGGTGCACCTCTGCAGTCAATGGATCACCTTTTGTCGTGCCCGTTATGTCCCTACACCTGCACAACTTCCGACCTAAATGAAGCGACGGAAGATGCAGTCACTGTCGCTGAATTCTGGGCTGGGCGCATCTCATTTTTATTTAAGTTGATTTTAATTTGCTGACAATGACATGATGAAGAAGACTACGAGGGAATCTAACTCACCTCCTGCGTAACAGCCTGGTTCAGCTCCACGTCACAGAGGCTGTATCTAACAAAATAACTCAATCATTAAACATAGCTGAAATATTTTCAGCACAGTCTCGCTCTTATCACTCATGATAATGTTATCATTGTTATCACTAATGATAATAAATTGAATTATCAGACAGTGTTCCACTGGAGAGACGCGTTGAGGCTTACGTTGGAACTATTGCGGTTATGTTAAAGGGGGACAGCAGAATTGAATCCTAACGCATTATGATCTGGTTCCCGGCAGAGTAGAATTTGGGCCACCCCATCTCCTCCCATGCGGTGTCGTATAAGGCGACTAAGGGATAGTGCTGTTTAACATCACACAGATAATACAGCTCAGGCTCAGTCTCAGATGCATGGCTCGAGTCAAAAATAGTGTACGGAATACGGCAATAGGCTCACCCCCAATAACGTGGGAACGAATTGGTGAAATATGAGCCGGGGATAAAAGCGTGATTATATATGTATGTATATTAGTCTCTCTTGCATCCGAAAATTTTATTTCAAAACCCAAGGTTTGTTAATCTACTCTTTCGCTTCATTTAGATTATTTGTTTTTTTTGGGCACGCCAGCCGTCTGACCAAGCACGGTCCGAGGGCGAAGGGAAGGTCACAGGGGACAGGGGACATGATGATATTATCGTCTACTTAAAAGGCATTTTCTATAGGTATTTCCGCACTTAAAAGAAGTGACCTCCCGAAAGATTCAGGCTGCGCCCGCACCTAAGGCTCGTATTCTAGAATGCCACTCAGCTGAATCTCGATTTACCTGAGGCAAGATTGTATGCACAGATTCCACAGATTTGACAGGCTGTCAGACAGATTGTCTATAGTTCTATACAATCTGTCCTCAGGTAAATCGAGTTTGAGTTCAGCGTCATTCTAGAATACGGGCCTAAGTCTGACCCCCCAATCTCGAGAGGAAAGCCGGCGCCTGAGCCTCGTCCGACAATCAGAAAGTGCACCGGCTTGCAGATTAGGTTAACTTGGTCGGAGATCTTAGTGTGGTCCTATAAACCCAATACATGGTTTGCCACCTAAGCCTTAAAACTCCATACAATGCGTACACATTTTATTGGGTAGTTTGATAAACAATATAATTATGTATTCAATCAGCCTGATAAGAGTATCGGTAGCTACCCAACTGTAACGTATCACCGTCGTGAGGCAAAACTTGGAGATTTTTTACGGTCTGTCGTCATATGGTTAATAATCAGACCCCCTAGACAATTGGCAATTCGTTGCTCGGCGTATGATGGAATAGAATGACAAATGTATAGGATTTAACGTTTTGACATTCGTTGACGCTTGTCATATACGTCAAATCTCATACATTTGAATGTCAATTCTATTCTACGAAACGCCAGCCGACGCATTGCCACTTGTCTAGAGGGGCTGGCTATCATAAAAGAATGCTCAAGCTAGACAAAGGGATGCTTATGTAGTTTAGACACCATTTATGGGGCAGACAAGCAAACGGCCCACCTGATGGAAAGTGGTTACCGTATGGACGTGCGCAACTCCAGGCAGTCACACTCGTGCTGCCGACCCTGTAAGAACAGAGTTTCTGTGCAGTCAGCGCAGTAGACAAGCAGAACAAGTCTTTGGTCTTCCCACTGTCAGCGCAAAAATTACACAAACTTTGGACAGCCACGCCTCTTTCCCAATAGGGTAGGCAGAGACCACAGTTTTCCACCTGCTACGATCCTGACATACATCTTTCGCTTCTTCTACTTTCATAATTGTTTTCATACATGCCCATATGGTCTAGGTCGACCCCTACCGGGCTGCCCATTCACCGGGCTGCTCATTCTTTGATTCTTTGATTCACCCTCACTTCATAAATTTGTTTCGTCAGTCTTCTTTCGTCCAACTTCTTCTTCATCCTAGCGTTAATCCCAGTCGCATCCGAAGCTTTCACCTCGGAGTCTGGGGTCCGCTTTACCCAGTCTAACTGCGTGCGTAACAAATTTAATTGGACTTCGATTTTTTACGTAAAGCGACTGCCATATGACCTCCATCATATAAAGATATAAGCTGGAAACTCTATAGAAATCTCATAACACAAAACTAGAGTGATACCTATTCTCTACTAAAATTTCATAGCAATTAATACAAAAACATTTGCCAAGGTTAAAATAATTGTATTTTAACTGTAGTCAAGTAAACAATAAGTTTATTCAAGTGCAAAGTGTGCTAACAATACTACATCGCTATGTCGGAGTTTGGGAAAATGTATTATTGTGTTTGAGTTGTGTTTAGCCGGTGAAAAGGAAGGCTTATGAGTTTGATCTGGGGACCGATTCTGTAAAACGGCATACGGCAAAAACATCTGATTTCATAAATTGAAATTTCGAAACTGGAGAAGTACCTCCGCCCTACAGAATACCGCGGTTATAAAAACCTCGTGTTGTGTTCCCGGCGGTGAGTAGGGTAGCCAGAGCTCACTGGAGAGGTTTTGTGCTATCAGTGGGAAGAACAAAGGCTTGTCTTACTGCGCTGACGGCACAGAATCTCTCTGTTCTTGCAGGGTCGGCAGAACGAGTGTGAGTGACATTCCTGGTTTCTCTTTGCATTCTTGCATAGGCCATGGTAACCACTTTTTATTAGGTGGTCCATGTGCTTGTCTGCAACCTAAGGGGCGTAAAAAACCATTCTTTTTTATGGTGCAGAAATCTCATTATAAGAAGTTACTAAATCTGTCAAACCTGATCCCCTTCACAACGCTAGTTACACCCAAAGCATCATGTAGGTTTTTTTTTAATATAGGACACGTCAATTTGATTTCGCCTTGCCTGAAGGTAAGCTGAGGGCAAAGTCTTGGAAAGAGGGTCACCATTATAGACACGTACCATGCTACAATGGTGGCACTCAGCTTGACGGCCTCATCAGATGCTTTTTCACGCCCCGCTTAAAGGACCCGGGACCGTAGGAGGAGGGAAACACGTGAGCTGGTATCTTATATTATGCCCAAAATAAACATAATCTTAACTAACTTTTAATCGAAGGTTCTAAAATGGGGATGAATATACTAACATTCATTTTTTTATAAATGCCTACAATTAGGTATACACAGAAACATAGTACACACAGTACACACAATATAACACCCAGATCTAAAAATATTCATACATACAGCCCTTATCCCCGGAGGGGACTCGAGTCATACGAGGCTGGGTCTGGGCTGTTATTCATGCATACAAATATTTGCACTAAGCGGGAATCGAAGCCACGACTGCTAAGTCAAACCTTAGCAGACGAACACTCTACCGCTACTCTACATAAAGTTTTCAATACATTTTGGCATATTTCTATACTAAATAGTTAATTCTAAAATACGCAAAAGGTGTTTGTTAAATCGACAGGTAGCATGCGTACACGCACCTGTCGTATTGTTATGAAGAGGGGTCAGAATTAGGGGAACATCTGTGTTTATCGTTAGGTACGATATCAGACAGTTGCAAATACGAAAAAAACACCGACATTTTTCTACATAAATTTGAATAAAAAATAAAATAAGTACATTTTTGTGTGGTACATTAGTCGCCAAATCTTTTAATAAAAGAATGATTACAAATCAAAGTCTCGACTGCTGAAAGTTTGAAAGCAAGTGGTAGTTTTCAACCCACGATTTTCTACCCACGAATATTTTCGATTTACTAATTACAAATTCCCCACATGCTATAAAACTTGTTTCGGTCTTTTCAGCTGTAGGTAATCGAATTTTAGATTTTTTAATCATTCATTTTATTTTAGACTTTTTTACATGATGTATGTATCTAGGTTATTTTTTAGTTAAATTACATTATTTTGATATTTTACTTCATAAGTTTGGACGAAAATATGTTTTAGACAAAATACAATTCAGCGCTAATAATCCACAATGTATTTGTCATTTGAAAAATGAGACCGCAACTCTTTCATCGAAATTTGTTCAGCCTTGAAAATGACTGAATGACTATACCAATAAAGAAAACTACACATACATAAACGCGAAACACATTACTCTCGCTTATGTAATCAAGTAAAAACACACAAATTCAACCTTCCTCAACTGATGTACTTATTAATGAACAGTATTTTAATTTTAATTCATTATGTAATACATATGTATGTATTTTATAAAATAATACTGACCTCTCCTAATAATACTTGATTCCTTTAACCTTACTTTTAAAAGTTAGTTATTGTATTAATTATTATGTATAACACAATTACATAATATATAATTACAATGCTTTTGCCGCCCGCTGCCGCGTGGTTCCCGGCAGAGTAGAATTTGGGCCACCCCATCTCCTCACATGCGGTGTCGTACAAGGCGACTAAGGGATAGGGCTGTTTAACATCACACAGATATATACATACAGCGCTGACTCAGCCTATACATGACTCACACCCGTATTCACAAACAATACTGTGAGGTCTCATAGTGTGCTCGAGCGCATAGGGCTGGTAAAATCAATTCACAAACATCACGGAGCAGTATCTAACGCAGTGCGTTCCCTCAACGAAGTATTACTTAAGTGTTATCAATGAATAAAAAGGCTTGCCAAAACGAACGCACTGAGAATTTGTCGTTCTTTGCACAGTTTTGGTGGTACGCATAGCGAAGTATTGTTTGTGAATACGGGTGTTAAGTCAATAATAGTGCCCGGAATACGGCATTACGTGTGAGTGTGTGACCTAATACATACAATGATTGGTGAGTGAAATGTGTGTGTTAATTCACCTCTGCCTAACCCTCCGGGGATGAGGGCGTGATTATATGATGATGAATGATTTTTATTTTCAGTAGACAACATAAAAATCTTCGATATCGCCTAATGTTAACATTGGGTTGTGGAGGTCAGATGACAATCGCTTCACGGAAAATATCGAGGGCTAGCCAAATTCGTGGTTAAGACTGGTAAAAGCGGACCCCAGACTCCGAGCTGAAAGCTTTGGATGCGACTGGGAATTAACGCTAAGAGGAAGAACATAAAAATAACTGAGCCATGTGCATCGGTCTTGATTTCCATACGAACATCTATGGCAGTCGTTACGGGTAGTTGGAGCCCTAAGAAATCCGACTAGTCAGCTACAGAACTTTGATCGCCAATAGGTTGTGGAGGTCAGATGGCAGTCGCTTCACGTAAAATATCAAAAAGACTCAGAGAATGAGTCTAGTAACTGTAATATAGTTACATATAAGTCATTACATAATTACACTTTATTTACAAGCCCGAATGGGTACGCAGAGTTATATGAACATCCATTTTTCGATAACTATTTTCTATATAACGTGTGGTTTTGCGGTAAGCAGACAGAAGCAAGCTGAAGCGGCGGCGCGTGATACGTCCAACCCATCTCCCCTCTTTCTTTCATATCCCCCTTTCTGGGGACACTGTAATCGCATTCCTTTTTTTTTTTTTTTTTTTTTTTATCGTGCGCAAAATCCCCACGGATACCTCCCCCACCGTAGCCGGAGGAGGAGGTTATGTCGGACTCGAACCGACTAAAACGCACGCCGTCTGTGGGCCGTCAGTTGCCGGAGGTGAGATTGTCGTAGCCATATCCCTCGCACCCCGTCCGACCCAGGACCATATCTCTCGATCTCGATCGAGGGGAACTGTAATCGCATACCCGAGGGGGGCCTTCGATTTCCCTGGGTCAGCTAGGGAGTGAGGGATATGCCTTGCAACTGATGACACGAGACGGACTGCGGTTTTTAACCGACTTAAAAAAGGAGTATTTTTTTAAGTATGTTCACCGATTACTTAAAGACCCCTGGACCGATTTGCAAATTTTTTTTTGTTTGATAGGTTATTATACTTCCAAGGTAAATTTTATCAAAATCTGTCAAGTAGTTTATGAAATATCATCAAAAATCGGTTGAAGTCGGTTTTTTTTAATTTGGTGATTATAGTCGGTTCGAGTCCGATATAATCACCCCCGCTGGTTCCGATTTGGCGGGGTACCGGCACTTCCGCACTAAAAAAAAGCAAGAGTTATCACATTCGCAATTTGAAACATACATATTCACGCGTGTGTACCCGTCTGGAAGTACCTATTATGTAGGCGAAAAAAAATTTTTTTTTTACAACCCTCATACAGTATGCATTTCACCTGTACATTATTCCCTTCAATATCATCATCACTACATATTATAAAACAAAGTCGCTGTCGCTGTCTGTCCGTCCCTATGTATGCTTAAATCTTCAATACTACGCGACGGATTTTGAAGCGGTTTCTTTTAATAGATAGAGCGATTCAAGAGGAAGGTTTATATGTATAATACATGCATAATATTGTAGAGAAACACTGATAAATTTAGAGATAATACCACGCGGGCGGAAAATATGGCGGTACGAAGTTCGCCGGGTCAGCTAGTAAAGAATAAAAAAAAAAGTTTTTTTTCGCCAAATTAATACTTCCAGACGCTTTCGCTATCAAAACTGTGCCTAAAATGTTTCGCTCCGAAACGACTGCAAAATCACCTTGTATTATACACCTGTTTTTCATGTAATATTATCTTAATACATGATAATGAGTGTACAGTTGCTTGTAGAAGAAGGCGTGGTCTATCTCTAGATATTAATTTAGATAAGGGGCTTTACCTGCCCCTGGCGCATTATACTGAGTGACATCACGTTGCAAACGCAGTCGTAACGTGAGAAGACGGTGCCTTACAATTGGCTATCATAGAAGAGAGAACTGGCGTAAAACTAGACCAACTCAAATGTGTCAGGTTTTACGATACGGTTTGTCACTCAGAATAAGGGGCCTGTTTGGAAACGGATCTACCGCAGTAATATCACACGGTATTCCGTCACAGTATTAAAGACCGCGGGTATATACCATAAAAAAGGAATTCTTTAGAATCTCCACCAGGCATTAGTTGTTTATCATGAAAAGACGGCTTCACAGTAGAGTGTAGGGCTTTGCCCCCTCATTTCTCATCTAACTCGTGAGGTATATGTCACACCACCGTTTAGCCATAGGCCTGCTTCTGCTTGGGTGACGGGTAGCCCTTCCCTTCGCCCTCAGACCAGGACAGAGACAGCCTGGGCCAAAGCGTCCGCTATTTTTCAGTATGTGTTCAGAAGAATTGTTCGATGATACCCAAAGCTACATTCTATCATGGTGCTCGCCATAGGCAGGGAATCACTCTTATACGTTGCAACATTCTATTAGTCTGAGGTTGCAACCGAAAGCGGTACGTACAGTGAGGTATGAAAGGAACTTCATTCTGCGCACACTCAAACTATGGTGTTTGCAGTATGACTACAATATAAGGTTCTTGAAGAAAGGCATCAGAAGGATATTACAGAGTCGGTAGCATGGTGGTGCATAGAGCGCGCCTATCACTCAGGTCTTTGGCGCCGAGTGTTAGCAGATACTTTGCGATGGTATAGCGTACCTATAGTGACGTCTCATGCATTACCGAAAATATCAATAGATGCACTTATTAATGTAGTTTGTTGTTATGAAGTTTTTTGTTCGATTTGACATGCATGTATAAAATTAAAGCCAAAACACAAAAAAATCACGCTATGAAAAGTATTAAACAAGAAAATATCTAGAGGATAGCCCTCCTTTGGCTTCGCCGTAGTCGGGTAAAAATACTCTAAGGTTGCACATTTCTATAGGCCACGGTAACCACGTCCCATCAGGTTGGTGAGCTGTATGCTTGTCTGTCATCTAAGTGGTACAAAAACTAAATTTAAAAAACATTGAATATTAATTTTATATTATGAATAACAACAGATTCTCAAGCGCATACGTCTTCAAAACGGCGTTGTTATAATTAATTATTATATTGTAAACACAAGTTCTTTTCAAGGTGATTGTTATCAGCTCTTATCACTGGCAGAGACTAATGACTGACAGATTTCTACTGTCTTTAGCCTTTTTTACCCGACTGCGACACTGAAATTGAAGGTTATGTTTTTGTTAACAAAATCTGATGGATGGATAGCCATATAGATGTCAGTCTTTCCGTCTGATTTTGATACACGTTTCCCACCAGTTCTTAATAATTTTATTTTAAACTAGCTTTTGCCCGCGGCTCCGCCCGCGTGGATGTCGGTTATCGCGACCAAACATAGCCTATGTCCTTTCTCAAGGTCTAAACTACCCCTATACCAAATTTCACGAAAATCGGTTCAGCGGTTTAGGCGTGAAAGCGTAACAGACAGACAGACAGACAGACAGACAGACAGAGTTACATTCGCATGTATAATATTAGTAGGTATGGATGGAAACAGCGAAATCAAGTTCAGGCAGGACTCGAACCCGCGATCTTTCCCTGACTTCTTGATTTCACTTTTTCCAATTTAAAATAATGTGTTTAGTTTAGCGTACTAAATGCTTTAAAATTATTTCAACTTAATAATTTTATTTCTTTTTTTGTTGAATTGACTGCACCCAGTTAGATGGTAAAAGCTGAGGTGCAGTCCAGAAGAAACGGACCACCATTTCTGATACTATTGACCTTAAAATGGTATCTAACTTGACGGTCTTGACTCTTGATAGATGCTTTTCCACGCCCCGCTTGAAGTACCTTTTTTTTTATCGTGCGAAAATCCCCACGGATACCTCCCCCGCCTGAGCCGGAGGAGGAGGTTATGTCGGGCTCGAACCGACTAAAACGCACGCCGTCTGTGGGCCGTCAGCTGCCGGAGGTGAGATTGTCGTAGCCATATCCCTCGCACCCCGGCCGACCCAGAGCCATATCTCTCGATCTGGCCCTCCTCCGGTATCTGGCCCTCCTCCGGTATCTGGCCCTCCTCTGGTATCTGGCCCTCCTCCTTAAAATGTTATCTAACTTGACGGTTTTGATAGATGCTTTTTCAAGCTTGAAGGACCCGGGACTGTAGGAAGAGGGAAAAGTAATCATTGTCGTCATCATAGCGTTGTATCCGGTTGCATCCACGCTAGGAGGTCAGACGACAGTCACCCCTAAATTTAAATGAGATGAATCTCTAGGCTCGTAGTTTTTTTTTTTTTTTATTTATTTATTTATCATTTTAAACAGTTATATACAACAAAAAGATACATTAGCATTTAAGAAAACCTATGTGGTTTGTAGCCAATGCTTAAGGCGCTAAATTAAATCAATCAAAGTAACAAATTAAATCAATGAATTAACCGAGTGAATTTAAAAAATGGTATTTAAGTCTATTTCTGACACTATGGGGCTTAATGTTATCTATAGTGCGCAATTCCGGGGGTAATGCGTTAATAAGTCGAGGAACCAGGTAAGCTAAGCAGTCGTTGAAAGCCTAGGATGCAAACAGAACTAACCCTAAAATATTAGAGGAATTTCCCGGCCAATCATGCATGTTCCAATTATTCCTGTCAATCTCGAAAATACATATCTCCGCCACTTAACTAAAATTATTTTTTCTTTCTTGTCCTCAGATAAAAAATATGAGCAGAAGACGCAGTTGACAACTTTATTGAAAAGTAATGTGATAATCCAAGATGGCGGAAAACGAAGGACCTGTGACAGTTGACAATCTGCCTATGAGCTTCCAAGTAAGTGATTTATCATTCTTTAGCTGATACCCGCGGGTCTGGGCTAGGTTTCGGAGGTAAAACGGTAGTACACACACCAGTGCAGTGTACACCCCTTAGAGAGATTACGAGTATCCTAATCTTCTAATATATAAAAATCAATGCCACTTTTCGTTGTTATTTTATAACTCAAGAACGGCTGAACCGATTTGGCTAATTTTACTCTTGAAATATTCGTGGGTGTCCAGGGAAGGTTTAAAGGATGAGAAAATAGATGCAGCGGGAACGGGAATAATATGACGGTACGAAGCTCGCCGGGACAGCTAGTTAAGTAGGATATAAAAATCAATGCGATTTTTCGTTGTAATTGTATAACTCAAGAACGGGCTCACCTATCCAAACCAAATGTTTAGGCTTTGTTCGGACTATTTAGTAGATGGTTTATGTGAAGTTTGCACAAAATCGATCGAGCGGTTCTTCATTTAGACGGTACGTAGTTCGCGGGGTCAGCTAGTAAGTAATAATATAGAGCGCGTGTATCGCTCGGCTCCGTTGTGCCGAGCGTAGGCACGGGTATGAACAGTAGCAGTACCGAGACAGATGCTTAGCGATGGTATAGCGCACCTATAGTGACTTTTTATACAATACTGAAAATATCGATAGTTATTAGATAGATAGCTTATGAATCCAAGTCTACTTATATTATGAATGCGAAAGTAAGCCTGTCTGTCTGTCTGTTACGATTTCACGCTTAAACCAATTTTGATGAAATTTGATTAGACCTTGAGATAGGACATAGGCTATGTTTGGTCGCGACTCGCGATAACCGACATCCACGCGGGCCGAGACGCGGGCAAAAGCTAGTTTTTTTTTTTTTATATAGGACACGTCAATTCGACTTCGCCTCGCCTGATGGTAAGCTGAAGGCAAAGTCTCTGAAAAGAGGGCCACCATTACAACACGTACCATGTTACAATGGTGGCACTCAGCTTGACGACCTCATCAGCACGCCCCGCTTAAAGGACCCGGGACTATAGGATATAGTATAAATATTTGCACTGAGCGGGAATCGAAACCGCGCCTCCTGCGTAGCAGTCGCGTTCACTACCGCCACTCCACACATTTTCTATTCCATAGGTATACCATCCCAGGCTTGAAGGATTGAAATCCCATCGTGGATATTGGTATTTACCGTTAGTAAGAAAAGTTAATACATACATACAATCTTGCCTTTATCCTCGGAGAGTTAGGCAGAGGTGAATTAACATCCACATTTCACCAATCATTGTATTAGGTCCCACGTAATAGGGGGTGAGCCTATTGCCGCATTCCGGGCACTATTGTTGACTCGTACCATGTATCCGAGGCTGAGTCTGGGCTGTATATTATATCTGTCTAATGTTAAACAGCCCCTATCCCTTGGTCGCCTTGTACGAAACCGCATAGGAAGAGATGGGGTGGCCCAAATTCTAGTCTGCTGGGTACCAATCTTGATTTGTATTTTAACATTTGTTATTTAAAAACTTAGTTTATTAATATTTTTCTGTTAAGAAAATTATTAATTAAATAAAATAAATAAATAAATAATAAATATTCTACAACATTAGAATTCATATTTAGTCAGTTGATCAGTTTAGTTTAATGTGTTTTTTGCCTAACCGAATGGAGTATAGTTATTACTATGGTATTGTTATTGTATTCCATAGTTATACCATTACAGGCCCCTCACATACCTGATATCACCATTGCCAATAGTACCCATGGCCTATATGCTAAACAGCCATATTATACAAGTTAATTTACCGTTGACTCTAATGTGACGTCACGTCCGGCCAGCAACATGGCCGCTCTAATTATAATGTACTTTATATTGTATTGTTGAGTTTGATTCCAATCTCTGCTATGTGGGGAATTCCTTTTAGACTAAAATAACTCATTTGAGGTACTGCTGAAGCGTTTTTTTATACCTACCTTTTATCATGGCACTTCACCGTTGCTTTTGGGTTGTGGAGGTTATATAGCAATCGCTTCAAGGAAAATAACGAAGTCCAAAAAAATCTACAGTTAGACTTGTTAAGTGGACCCCAGACTCCGAGGTGAAAGCTTTGGATACGACTGGGATTAACACTAGATTTGGCTAGACCTCGATATTTTTCCGTGAATCGGCTGCCATTTGACCTCCACAACCCAATGAATGGTGACATTAGGCGATATCGAAGCATTTCAGCTAGACCGTTGTTGTTGGACTTCTTAGGGCTCCAACTACCCGTAACGACTGCCATAGATTTTCGTATGGCAACTGGGACCGACGGCTTAACGTGCTCTCCAAGGCACGGCCAGACCAATGCAAATACCCATATTCATGCATACAAATATTTGCACTGAGCGGGGATCGAGCCCGCGCCTCCTGCGTAGCGGCCGCGTTCACTACCGCTACGCTTTGTGGCTGTCGGCCGTTCAAACCTGGTATTAATTGGTACTAATACCAGTTCTTTGATGATTCCAGGTCAAATATTTGGGACAAAGCGACGCCCGCGGTCTATGGGGTATAAAACACACCAGAAAGCCAGTGGACTTGATGGTAGCAGCTGCTAAAGCATTACCACCTGGTAAGTAAATTATATGGCTTTTTTATACTACTTAGGTCGCAGACATGCACACAGTCCACCTGATGTAAAGTGGTTACCGTGGCCTATGGACGAGAGCAACACCAGGGGAGTCACACTCGTGCTGCCGACCCTATAAGAACTGAGAGTTTCTGTGCCGTCAGTGCAGAATACAAGCAAGGGGGTCATGTCCCCTGTGAAACAAGGACCGCGCCTGCTTAGTTCAGGGTTCTTTTAGCAGGATGTGAAAAGCATCTGTTGAGGCCGTCAAGGTTCTTTAGCCTTCGGGGTGCAGTCAAGTTGACTGCTAATAAAAAATCCAAATGTCTGTCAGTCTGTCACGCTTTCACGCCTAAACCACTGAACCGATTTTGATGAAATTTAGTATAGGAGTAGATTAGACCTTGAGAAAGGACATAGGCTATGTTTGGTGAAGCCGCGGGCAACAGCTAGTATATTATAGTGCGAAATTTAAACCGAGACAGTCAACATTTTTTGAAGCTGTCAGCGTAATAATCATTAATTTGAAGCGTCGTCGTCGGTAGCTTAGTGGTCAAGTTCGGCCTTACGATCGTATAGTCTCAGGTTTTTTTTTTCATTATAATACCGACGTGAACCCACTCATATCACAAGCAATTTAGCTCAGCTGGAGGGGTTAAAAGGAATATTAGTAAAATTTCGGTTACTATTAAAAAAATACAAATTATTATTATTCAAATCACAAACTACAATTAAAGTTTAGGGTGCAAAAGAAAGGTGTTACGTGCTTAGCCTGTGATAGAACTTTAAAAGTGAAAGTTTCACTGTATTATGGTAGTAGACCAATTAACAGACCCTATAAACAAAGTAATTACGATCTAATGTAACTTGTAATAGGGTAGTGAAATGCGTGACCAAATATGTTACTTTTATTACGTTTTAAAACGGTATGGTATGTGGAAATATTTGGTCGAATTAACAAGGCGTGACGTCACACCATACATACATATATTCACACCTGTAACTCCCCGAAGGTTGGCGAAAAGTGGGTGTTACCTTCATTTCGCCAACTTTGATTTTTGGTTTCACGTAATAAGGCAGCCTTGTCAAGTAATATGGTATCAGTACACGTGTTTCCGTCTTCCTACAGTCCCGGGTTGGGTCTTTTAAGGGGAGCGTAAAAAAGCATCTGATGTGGCCGTCTAGCTGAGGGCCACCATTGTAACATGGGACGTCAAATGTCGACCTTTACTTGCCCTTCGGGGAGTTACAAGCGTGAATATATGTATCATCACTATCATCCCTACATATTATAAAACAAAGTCGCTGTCGCTGTCTGTCCGTCCCTATGTATGCTTAAATCTTCAAAACTACGCAACGGATTTTGAAGCGGTTTTTTTTAATAGATAGAGTGATTCAAGAGGAAGGTTTATATATTTAATACATGCATAATATTGTAGAGAAACACTGATAAATTTAGAGATAATACCACGCGGGCGGAAAATATGGCGGTACGAAGTTCGCCGGGTCAGCTAGTACAATATAATACAATAAAATCAATGAATGCAGCTTAGCTTCTTTTTAAAAATAAAGGAATATCAACTTAAGGATTTATGATAGTTTCGCTCCAGGACCTAACTTATTTTTCCACCCTGTATAATGTATAAACCATTAGAACTCATCAGTTCTTTCTTTTCCCCAGGTCAAATTCTCCCCATAGTGAAACTAACAGTCAACGTAGATGGTGTCCAGGTTGAGACAGCCCACCATGGGACCAAGCTAAACGAGTTCGAACACATGTCGGTGTTCTTCAACATTGAGTCCATCTCCTATGGGGTCCAGGACCTGGTGTATACCAGGGTATTCTCAATGATCATCGTGAAAGAAAATGCCGATGTTAAAGGGATGAATCCGTTTGAATGTCATGCTTTCGTTTGTGAATCTAGGTAAGTTAATCTAAATATACTTATCAGCATTCTAGATTTTTTTTATATAGGACACGTTAATTTGACTTCACCACGCCTAATGGTGAGCTGAAGGCAAAGTTTCGGGAAAGAAGGTCACCATTATAGACGCGTACCATGTTACAATGGTGGTACTCAGCTTGACGGCCTCATCAGATGCTTTTTCACGCTCCGCTTAAAGGACCCGGGACTGTAGGAAGAGGGAAACTTGGTACTGGTAAGGAATTCCAGGAGTTAATGTTGCGGCAAAAGAAGGAATCGCCGAACCGCTTGTTTCTTGATGGAATATTCTGCACCGTATGCGGGTGACATCTAAGTCCTGCACATCGTGTTGTCCTATATAGGAAAGGAGAGGGTGGGATTAATTGGAAGAGCTCAAGAGGAGTTAATGGCGCGACAAAGGAAGGAGTCGCCGAACCGCTTGGTTCTTGATAAAATCCATATTTTAAACCAGTTAAGATGTGCTTCAGAAGGAGGTAGGATATGACGGTATTCCCGTCCCAATCGAGCAGTCCGACTGGGGAAGTACCTCCGCCCTACCGAATACCGCGGGTATAATAACCTCTTGTTGTGTTCCCGGCGGTGAGTAGGGTAGCCAGAGCTCACTGGAGAGGTTTCGTGCTGTCAGTGGGAAGACCAAAGGCTTGTCCTGCTTGTCTTCTGCGCTGATGGCACAGAATCTCTCTGTTCTTACAGGGTCGGCAGCACGAGTGTGACTCCCCTGGTGTTGCACTCGCCCATAGACCACGGTAACCTCTTACCATCAGGAGGGCCGTGTGCTTGTCTGCGACCTAAGAAGTATAAATAATGTTTTACTTCACCTCGCCTGATGGTAAGCTGAAGGCAAATTCTCGGAAAAGGCACGAAACATGATATGATCAGTAAGATAAGTTGACTATTGACTATCCCACAGTAATTTCAACACATTGGTCGATACATCGATCTGACCCAGTTCTTGAGATAAAGTCTAAAAGCCAAACAAACATTACGACATATCTTTATTTTCATAAAGATCAAATCTGAGATATCTTGACATTTTGAAGTGAACCAATCGATTTTTAGCAATAACATTGTATTTAATGCTAGCTGACCCGTCCCGATTCACACGGGAAAATCTCGTAAATATATCAATACCAATCAATTAGCCTATTGCAGTCCACTGCTGGACATAGGCCTCTCCCAATATGCGCTACGTCTGACGATCCTCCGCCTTCCGCATCCAGTCTGTCCCAGCCACCGTTTTCAGGTCGTCAGTCCACCTGGCTAGGGGGTGTCCCGCCTTCCGTTTTCCTTCTCGCGATCGCGATCCAGGGGGGAGGGAGGGGTATATTGAGATATCACGTGTATTTATTTTTTGTTATAACTTGCGATTTTTGTCACGATTTTTGGTTTTTGTCATTAAATAATGTATAAAAAAATACACGTGATTTTGGCTAGGGGGGGGGGGGGGGGGGTAGTCCAAAACCTCACCACGTTTCACCATGGGGGAGGGGGGTTAGGAAAGGCAGCCTTAACGTACCATCCGAAGAGAAGTGATCCTAACCGGTCACCCATCCAAATAGTGAGTGGGTCACGAGCTCTTCACAATAAAGAAGAATAAGGAATTTAATATACTATATTATTTTTCAGAAACGCTGCTAGACGCCTGACGTATTCGTTAGCAGCTGCTTTCCAAGATTATTCTAGAAGAGTCAAGGAACTGCAAGCCAATACTGGTAAGATACTTATGTGTGATTCCGTAGCTGACCGCATACGACAACTGCCGACGCATGCAGCACATACAGCGTACCCATTACTTGTTAAACTGCGATACGGATAAAGGGGACCATTGAAAAACCGCAATGAATTACGCGTATCTGTTGCGTGCGCCGGCAGTTGTCGTATGCGGTCGGCTACGGAATCATACCTTTATTGAATGAAATTTTAAAGCATTTACGCCCAGTTTCCTAAAGGCTGATCAACGTCAAGTTAACAAATCGGCTGTCAAATCTCTTGTCGCCAAAGAACAAAAAAAAAAAAAAAATCTCTTGTCAAGTAGCAATTGGGTTGCTAGAATCATGGTTAAATAGTTTAATTTGATCATCGTGTCGGTTATAATAGCTGATTAGCCAACGCGATGATCAAATTATACTATTTAACCATGCTTTTAGCAACCCAATTGCTACTTGAAAAAAAAATTAACAGCCGATTATTTAATTTGACATTGATCAACCTTTCGGAAACTTGGCGTTAGTACGCCAATTATTCAAAGCGAGTACAGCTCAGGCGGGACTCGAACCCTCTTGCCGTCCGCCCCAAGACGGATGTACAGAAAAATTTGAATCAGCTTCGTGCGAGGCTCGGTGGTTCAGTGGTCACAGCATTCCCCCTGTAAGGAAAAGATCGCGGGTTCGAGTCACGCCTGAGCCGTATTCGCTTTTTTTTTATCTTAATTGATAAATTATTTCTTCGTATCATCACTGTATAGTCACTGCTATTCATCATAATCTCTCCTGCCTTCGATATCACAGTCGGTTTTCCCCTCTTGTGTTGTCAGTGGGAAGACCAAAGGCTTGTCCTGCTTGTCTTCTGCGCTGACGGCACAGAATATCTCTGTTCTTACAGGGTCGGCAGCACGAGTGTGACAACCCTGGTGTTGCACTCGTCCATAGGCCACGGTAACCACTTTCCATCAGGTCCCATAAACAAACAAGAGCCCATACACCATACTACTATGAACATCATAATTATCTAAAGAACAATAATATTTATTTGCAGAACTGGATGAGCGACCTCCAAGTATGAAAAAACGGTTTGCAATCGACCTCCGAAGTCCAGAGGAGATCGAAGCGGAGTTGGAAACCGAAGCTTAGTTACAATGGTGAGAGATGAGAAAAAATATCATGTAAAATAAACTATACCTCGAGACACATATCTTGGACCTAACTCGCGATACAAACGAGACCCTGACGCGCGGATTGTTTTGTAATAATCTATGCTTGGTGAATTTGAGCTCGTCCACCGCAGTAGCACCCCGTGCTATCCTCAAAAGACACCCAAGAAATGTGTACTGCGCGTATAGAGCACATTTTAGGTCCAAGATTGTATGTCCTGAGCAATACTTCATCTAAACTAAGGCATGTATTCTTGAAAGGTACTCAGTCCTGCCCCCCTAGACAAGTGGCAATTCGTCAATAAACGTCAAAATATGTCTCATTTACGTCAAACCCCATATATTCAACAATCTATTCTACAATACGCCAGTCAACGAATTGTCTTGTGCTGTCAGTAGGAAGACAAAAGGCTTGTCCAGCTTTGTCTTCTGCACTGACAGTACAGCAACTCTGTTCTTACAGGGTCGACAGCACAAGTGGGGGGGGCAAGAGATTGTATAGACAATCTGTCGAATCTATCTAAACAATCTGTGTTCAGTTAAATCAAGATTCTCGACTGAGTGTAGTTCTAGAATACGGACCTAAACTAAGTTCTAATAACCGTCCAATTCTGGTGAAATCATGTAATACATTATGATTATTTTTTTATAAATTATACTGAAATTGAGTAATTTTAAAATGGAATTGTTAAGCTGAAAATGAAATTGTTAAGTTGAAAATGACATAGGGTGGGGCAAGAATAGAATTTTTAAGCTGAAAATGAAATTTTTAAGTTGTAAATGCCATAGGGTGGGGCAAGAATGAAATTTTAAGTTGAAAAGGATATTGAGTAGGTCATAAATGGAATTGTTAAGCCGAAAATGATATCGTTAAGTTGAAAATGATGAAATGAAGTTTGACCACGAGGAAACGTAATTCCTCATAGTCAAACCAGTTTGATCAAAAAGTTTGACTACGAGGAAACACCGGGATTTTTGAGCAGAAATTGTTAAGTTGAAAATGAAATTATTCAAATATAATTGGCTATGAAAAACATACTATATTATACCATTAGTATTGTAAATTGTATTATAATTTAACTATTCGTATCTTACAACTGGTAGTTAAAGCGGTGTGAAAATTGAAATTATATTTTTGTATCTATTAAAAATTTATAGTGTGTTTTTAGATTAAAATGTAATTATAATGAAATGCAAAGATTAAGTTAGTGGACGAGTTGTGTATGTGTTACAGCCAGATCAGTTTTTTTATACTACTTAGGTCGGAGACAAGCACACGGCCCACCTGATGGAAAGGACCCGGCCTATGGACGTGTGCAACACCAGGGGAATCACACTCGCGCTGCCGACCCTGTAAGAACAGAGAGATTCTGTGCCGTCAGCGCAGAAGAAAAGTAGGACAAGTCTTTGTTCTTCCCACTGACAGCACAAAACCTCGAGTCGGACTGCTCGATTGGGACGGATATACCGTCGTGTCCTACCTATATTGAATAACAAACATCTTTACAAACTTCCACATTTATAATATTAGTAGGATTAGTTTAAGATTCTGGTTGTAATTCTAGGCTTAGTAATAAATATTTATGTTATTTTATAATCCGAGCCATAATATCATAAAATTAAGAAAATTTATGCAACTAAAATTGCAGAATATCTTGTTTCAATCCCATTCCCCATTTGATGGTAAGTGGTTACCGATATCTAGAATAATTTTATTCTAAACCCCATATTAAAATCTCTATGTATTTTTAGTTTTAGATGGTTACTTACATTTTAATATTTTTAATTTTTTATAGACTAATAGCCTGTAGCCGTCAACTGGGTATATTTTTAAAGCGTCTATAACTTAAAATAATCACTTATCATTAGATAAACTATAATATATTTATTCCCCGACTATTTTCACCCTGAGATGAAATATATTTTTTTTTACTATAATATGTAATGTATCTATAATCTATGGTTAACCACAGAGTAACAGAATTTAGTTTTAATCCTTCAAATAGTATTATGGTGTTAATTATTTGTTTTTATAGTCATAATAATAAGAGAAGTACATTGTGTTACCTCATAATATAAAAACATTACCCTTATTTAGCAATCGGGTAAAAAATTACCCTTTTTCGACAGTTGGGTATTTTTTTAAATGGTTTAACAGATAGGTCAGTAAGAGCTACTATAAAATAATAATATAAGAAATGTTTTATATACCAAAATAATAATAATGTGATTTTAGTATACATAGATGTATAATAATAAGATATTGTTTTAGAATAAAGTTTGTTTTTGAATTTTTTTATTATTTTAACATACGTTAAACAATCAATTAGGAGAGGCCTGTGTCCAGCACTGCTCTGCAATCAGTCCACTGCTGGACATAATGCCTCCCCCAATGTGCACCACGTCTGCCGATCCTCCGCCTTCCGCATCCAGTCTGTTCCAACCACCTTTTTCAGGTCGTCAGTCCATCTGACTAGGGAGTGGTCCCACCTTCCGTTTTTCTTCTTGCGGTCTCTAACGGCCATCAGTCCTACAACAGACGTGGCCAGCCCATTGCCTAACATAATAACCTAACTACATACGTAACATGCATAAAATAATCACGCCCTTATCATGGTATTAGGTCCCACGTAATAGAGAGCCTATTGCCGTATTCCGGGCACTAGCCATGCATCTGAGGCTGAGTCTGTGCTGTATATATCTGTCTGATGTTAAACAGCCCTATCCCTTAGTCGCCTTGTACGAAACCACATGGGAAGAGATGGGGTGGCCCAAATTGTATTCTGCCGGGACGCTCGCGGCCACGCTCATTTACCTATCATATTTATTTTAAGCTAGTTTTTTAATACAATACTTTACGACCGCTAGAGGGCGCCACATTAGCTTTAGTAACACGTCATATAGCCTATAACCAGCGGACGATCAAGACGCTTCTAACGATACCTCATTTGTCCAATTCTAATAAGTATTCGAGGAGCTATGAGGGAATAGATGAACATATATACATAATATACATGTCAAAATCATAAGGTTCTCTATTTTTATTCCTACAATTTTATGTCATAATTTAACATTGCATAATGTTACTTGTCCTAACATTATTTACGCATAATACTCATTTGCCATAACTTTTTAATCATAATTTTTTGAATCCTATTTACTATAAGCATACTATTTTATAAGCATACTGTCCCAAAGCATAAGTTTACTTAAGCATAACGACGCGTAACCATAACTATTTTAAGCCAGAATGTTCATTTAACTAAATAAAGTTCTACATGGTTATAAAAAAAAATAACCACGAAGGCCTAATGCGGGAGCTTCGCTCCGCTCCGCTCCCGCATTAGCCTTCTAACCTAATCTATCCAAGTCGGAATCAGGAGCTTTCTCAATGAATCTGCCAAATAACTATTAGACAAATAAACAATATGCTTTTCATCCCACCATCTCGGAAAGACTATTTTTGCTCTTCGATAACTGAGCGTAAAAGTCGTTTTTATCCTCTAGAGAGGTAAAGTAAATTTGAATTTAGAACATCGTGTGTACTACGTTTGTGGACTCAAAACATCATTAAACCTATTTACTTCTACCTCTATGGTGCCGAATTTATCATACAACTTTTTTTTAATTCATGAAAAACTCAGACTCGTAACCTCCTTGGTGTACTTTTTTTTTAATTTGCTTTGCGCGCATCAATTTTTTTCACGTCATATTGTTGACATTGTTGTTGAATTTTTATTTTGTTGTATTTTATTACTAATATTAATACACATATTATACAGCCTCCATGGCGTAGTGGTATTGAACGCGGCCGCTATGCAGGAGGCACGAGTTCGATCCCCGCTCAGTGCAAATATTTTTTATGCATGAAAATGGGTATTTGCATTGGTCTGGTCGTGCCTTGGAGAGCACGTTAAGCCGTCGGTCACGGATGCCATACGAACATCTATGGCAGTCGTTACGGGTAGTTGGAGCCCTAAAAAGTTCAACAACAACGGTCTGGCTGCAATGCTTCGATATCGCCTAATGTCATCATTGGGTTGTGGAGGTCAGATGGCAGTCGCTTCACGGCAAATATCGAGGTCCAGCCAAATCCGCAGTTAAGACTGGTAAAGCGGACCCCGGACTCCGAGGTGAAAGCTTCGGATGCTGACTGGGAATTAACGCTAGGAAGGAGAAGCATTTCATTATTTCCTCGCTGAGGTGGGATGAAAAGTTACGTGTTGCACTCGAGTGCAAAGATTTTTCACCTTGTGCTCTTTTGATTCCCTCGCTAACGCTCAAGATTCTAATTTGTGAATCACTCGCTACGCTCGTGATTCAAATTTAGAATCTTTCGCTTGCTCGGTCATCAAAAATGAGCACGCGGTTAAAAAGCAACTTTGCACTCTTGTATAACAAATAACTATTACAACTTTATGCATATCAAAGTTATGAATAAAAACATTAGGATATACAATATTTATGCTTAATAACATAGTATGCTAAAAACCAATTATGGCACACTATTATTATGACAAAGAAAATTATGCCTAACTTGTTATGACAATTTAAATTAGGACAAAAACCATTATGAGAAAAAATGGGATCCCAAATCATAACGCCCCTTTCGCTTTGCCGCAATCGGGTAATCAAAACTCCACAAATATAACAAAAACACTTATATTCCATAACCAATCCCATTAAAACATAGTCCCCATGAGCTTCGCCGTGGGAGTACTGCAGGAACTGAGGTCTACTCCATACTCCATCATGTCAGCATAGTCCAGCTCTGCCAGCACGCTGTAGCCGCACTTCGCAGCTAAGACTTGGGAGGTGATGGCTGTGAAGACTGTGGCTGTGGCTTTGATACCCATGGCTTCGCAGAGAGGTTTCCTAGAATAAAACCATCATAGATATAGGTTTAGTCTTCTTCATCCTAGCGTTATTCCCAGTCGTATCCGAAGCTTTCATCTCGGAGTCTAAGGTTCGCTTTACCAGTGGATTTGGCTGAATTTCGATTTTTCCCGAGAAGTGACTGCCACCTGACCTTCACAACCCAATGGCGATATCGAAGCATTGCCGATAGACCAGTTACTGGACTTAGTTAGGAGGCGGTGAGTGGTCCCCCCGGCCGACCCCGGGCCATATCTCACGATCTGGCCCTCTTCCGGTGTATGGGGAGGATCTAACTCGCCCCCGTGTATGGGGAGGCACGCAATACGCGCCGCCGCGGCCTGCTTCTGCTAGGGTGACAGGCGGCTCCACCTGTCACCCCCAGGCCCGCGTTCATAGGAGACGGAGGTCATTCTGCGACCTCCGGGCGTCGAAAGTAGCTTAACGACCACCATTGAGACCTGGAATTCCTTACCAGCTCACGTGTTTCCATCTTCCTGCCGTGAAAAAGCATCTGATGAGGCCGTCAAGCTGAGTGCCACCATTGTAACATGGTACGTGTCTGTAATGGTGACCCTTTTTCCTGAGACTTCGCCTTCAGCTTACCATCAGGATGAACTCAAATTGACGTGTCCTATATAAAAAACGACATCCGTTCTCCATGACCACGGGACTGGGGGTAACAGCTGGAGCCGCCTGGAGGGATGAATTCCCTGCCTGTAGCGATGTGATGATAGAATGTAGCCATGGGCATTAGGTCGAACGATCAAACACTACCTTGCTCCAAAGATCTTCGCAGCAATATTCTGCCCCCTGTGCTGCGGCAGCACAGTCAGTCCACTGGAGGTGAGGAACTTATCAATGTCGTAGAGCTTGAACACATCCACCATCTCCTCGGCAGTGATCAGGGTTCGGAGGAGCTTCTTCCAGGATTCACCTTTGATCTGTGGAATAAATTCATTTTTAAATCAGTGCTCTTATAGGGTTAATACGGGGTTCTTCAAGATGGGCATTAGAAGGTTTCTTCAGGGTCGACAGCACGAGTGTGACGCCCCTGGTGTTGCATATATCCATAGGCCACGGTGACCACTTCCCATCAGGTGGGCCGTGTGCTTTTCTGCAACCTAAGTGATATAAAAAAAATATATGGCGGTAGTTGCGAATGATTGCACTGCAGTCCAGAAAATTCCAACTACTGATTAAATTACAGAACTTCAATATCGCCATAGGTTTGTGGAGGTCAGATGGCAGTCGCTTCACGGAAACTATAGGCCATTTCATAATGAACCTGAAAAGCCAACCACAACAGACTTGGCAAAAAGGTTCAGAGGAGGTATAATATATTACCTTATCAAAATCCTCTTCCTCATCATCCAGGGTCTTCACGACGGTGACGTTGAACCCCACCAGCTCATCAGGCTCGCCATCCACCTCTGTGAAGCAGGCCAGACTCATGTTCTGAGAGACGAACTCTTCCCAATTCGCCCTGATGGTAGCTATTGATACTGGGTCTGTATTTATACCTGGAGAGTAAATATATTTGTATGCATGAAATATCAGTGCAAATATTTGTATGCATGAATATAGGTATTTGCATTGGTCTGGTCGTGCCTCGGAGAGCACGTTAAGCCGTCGGTCCCAGTTACCATAAGAACATCTATGGTAGTCGTTACGGGTAGTTGGATCCCTAAAATGTCCAAAAACAACAGTCTAGCTGCAAAGCTTGGATATCGCCTAATGTTACCATTGGGTTGTGGAGGTCAGGTGGCAATCGCTTCACGGAAAATATCGAGGTCTAGCGGAATCCGTAGTTAAGGTTGGTGAAGCCGACCCCAGACTACGAGCTGCAAAAGCTTCGGATGCGACTGGGAATTAAGGCTAGGATAAAGAAGAAGGGTCTGCAGCAAGAATGTTACTCCTCTGGTGCTGCACTCATCCACAGGCAACGGTAACTTCTATCAGGTGGACCAATTATTCTTTAAAAAGAAGGAGGTTCTCCTCTTTCTTTTTAAAGTCGGTCAAAAATGAGCTTGGCACCGATACATATATCTTTGATTGGTCTCACACTTTGATTGGATAGAAATAATATGTGTGGCCATCAGCTCACGGGGCTGCCGATTACCACATATACCGCAAACCCAATCGAAATGAAGACAGCTTCAAAGGATCTATGTATCTATGCCACGATATAATTGTACCAAATGATGTTTAATAATGTTAAGAAGTGAGAAAACTTTGATTGCGTGATTCAGGATTCGTAGTGTTTAGCTTCAATCCGCTAGATGGCGGTGGGCAAGTATCGCTAGACTATGTGAACCTATATCGCGTCGGTAGCTTAGTGGTTAAGGAGTCGGCCTTACGATCGAGAGGTCCCGGGTTCGAATCCTGGCCATTACACTACCGACGTGAACCCACTCCTAGCACAAGCAATTTAGCTTAGTTGGAGGGGTTAACGGGAATATTAGTAATTTCGGTTGCTAATATTCTTTTTAAAAAAAAAAATTATTACATGCATATATTCACACTTGTAAATCCCCGAAGGGTTAGGCAGAGGTGTATTATCACCCACATTTCGCCAACTGTGTTTTTCGGTCCTACGTAATAGGGGGCGACCCTATAGCCGTCAAGCGGGCACTTTATCAAGTACTTTATGTTTACTGTTGGATGGAGAACAGCCCTATCCCTTAGTCGCCTTCTACGACACCCACAGGAAGAGATGGGGTGGCCCTATTCTACTGCACCGGGAACCGACACGGTCTGTCTATCCGTTAGCGATATAGCCTGATGTGAGTATACATACATACAATCACGCCTTTATCCCCGGTGGGTTAGGCAGAGGTGAATTAACACCCACATTTTACCAAATTAGGTCCCACGTTGTAGGGTGTGAGCCTATTGCCGTTTTTCGGGCACTATTGTTGACTCCTGACATGTATAGGCTGAGTCTGTGCTGTATATATCTGTGTGATGTTAAACAGCCCTATCCCTTAGTCGCCTTGTACGACACCACATGGGAAGAGATGGGGTGGCCCAAATTCTACTCTAGCGGGAACCACACGGCTATATGTATATGCAAGTATATGATGCCCAAAAGCCCCCATGGGGCATTTGGGCATAGGGGCATTGTTTGTTTGTTTTAAGTTCCAACTCATCCATCTGTTTTTCCCTCCATGTGGCATTGCTGTGGGACGCCCTGTATAGGGCCCACGAAGATCCCAGGTTCGGCTGCAAGTCTTGGTGGGGCTCCAATCGTACTTCTCAAACTTACCTAACGCGATACAAAGAGGCTCGTCCCTCAGGAATGTCTCCTGCATCAGGTCTAAGCATGGCTTCCGCCATTTCTCCTCCATATCTCTGATCTGATAGCTGTTGATTAGAATAAATTAAATTGAAGTGTCGATTTGTACCATTAACATAGTGTACAGGCAATATAAAGAATGCCGCAAGAGGAAACTGATCAGGTTCAGTAAGAAATATCGTGGAACCGTACAAGTGTGTTATCCATTATGATTATAACCCGCGCCACGTATCTTGGACCTAAAATGTGCTCAAAATGTGCCTTAAACTCGCAGTACACCATGTCTTGGGTATCTTTTGAGGATAGCACGGGGTGCTACTGCGGTGGACGAACTTAAATTCACCAAGCATAGACTATTACAAAGCAATCCGCGGGCGCCCGAGCCTCGTATGTCTTACGATTTATGTCCAAGATACGTGGCGCGAGTTATACCACAGTATTTTTTTAATATAGGACACGTCAATTTAATTTTACCTCGCCTGATAGTACCTAATCTGAAGGCAAAGTCTCGGGAAGGTGGGTCACTATTACAGACACGTACCATGTTACAATGGTGGCACTCAGCTTGAAGGCCTCATCAGATGCTTTTTCACGCCCCGCTTAAAGGACCCGGGACTGTAGGAAGAGGGAAACACGTGATCTGGTAAGGAATTTGATTCATAACTAGTAGGATGACTTCAAGTTGTCGTACTATCGTGCCTCGGGGAGCACGTTAGACCGTCGTTCCCGATTCTAGTCCCAGTCTTGGTAATACTGTAATAGTCGTTCTCTTCCTTGAGACTTTGCCTTCAGTTATCAGGTGAAGTCATATTGACGTGTCAATCTTTCAACGGAGGTAAGACACGACAGTATTCCCGCCCCAATCGAGCAGTCCGACTGGGGAAGTACCTCCGCCCTACAGAATACCGCGGCTAAATAACCTCGTGTTATGTTCCCGGCGGTGAGTAGGGTAGCCAGAGCTCACTGGAAAGTTTTTGTGCTGTCAGCGGGAAGACTGCGTTATCCTGCGTTGTCTTCTGCACTGACGACACAGACTCTCTGTTCTTACAGGGTCGGCAACACGAGTGTGTCTCCCCTGGTTATGCACTCGTCCATAGGCCACGATAACCACTTTTCATCAGATGGGCCGTATTCTTGTCTGCCACTTCTTCTTCCTCCTAGCGTTAATTCCCAGTCGCATCCGAAGCTTTCAGCTCGGAGTCTGGGGTCCGCTTTACCAGTCTTAACCACGGATTTGGCTAGACCTCGATATTTTCCGTGAAGCGATTGTCATCTGACCTCCACAAACCAATGTTAACATTAGGCGATATCGAAGTTTTGCAGTAAGACCGTTGTTTTTTGGATTTTTGAGGGCTCCAACTAACCGTAACGACTGCCATAGATGTTCTCATGGCAACCGGGACCGACGGCTTAACGTGCTCTCCGAGGCACGACCAGACCAATGCAAATACTCATATTTCATTCACACAAATATTTGCACTGAGCGGGGATCGAACCCGCGCCTCCTGCGTAGCGGCCGCGTTCACTACCGCTACGCCACGGAAGCCGTGTTCTTGTCTGCCACTTTAGTTGTATAAAAAAACTTACTTTTTAGCAGGCTGTCCATTTGTCGCTCGTCCCTTGAACCGACTCCACACCTGTCCTACTGGTACGTTCTTTGGTCTCTCCCATTGCATCTTAAACGAGATTAAATAATTAAAAAGTAAAAACCGAAATCTAGAAAATCTTTTAGCGACCTATCTACTTCTTCTTCTTCATCCTAGCGTTAATCCCAGTCGCATTCGAAGCTTTCACCTCCCATCTTACCTCCACGACCCATTGGCGATATTTCTGTACCTATTATTAAATTTAGCTGTGACATTTATAATGTTTGAATTTTATTGGGTTTCCGATATTGTGGATCTGTTACGAGCGTCATGGTTCTTGTATAACTCCGGACACGGACCTAAATCGCAAGACAAACGAGGCTCTGGCACCCGCGGATTGCTTTGTAATAATCTATGCTTGGTGAATTTGAGCTCGTCCACCGCAGTAGCACCCCGTGCTATCCTCAAAAGACACACAAGAAATGTGTACTGCACGTATAGGGCACATTTTGAGCACATTTTAGGTCCAAGATACGTGTCCGGAGTTATATATGAATATTTTTATATAGGTAGTCGTTTAAAATACAATCTATAATAATGACTATCTTGTACTAGTACTACATAATGCTGTGAGCTCTACTCTATTTGGTTTAGGTTCTAAACTAAAAGTAAACAATATTTTTAATACAGACCTACGTTTCATTTAAAAACTCAGTTTTCAGTTTAGAAACTCATTTAAAGACTAAACCACGGAGGACAGAATATTCCTTCTCCATGCTAAAAACCGAAATAGTCAGTTAGCCTAGTTTATTTTTTTAATATGACACTATAACCTATTATGACATGACATGACCGTGGCGTAGCGGTAGTGAACGCGGCCGCTACGCAGGAGGCGTGGGTTCGATCCCCGCTCAGTGCAAATATTTGTGTTCTTGAAATATGGGTATTTGCATTGGTCTGGTCGTGCCTCGGAGAGCACGTTAAGCCGTCGGTCCCGGTTGCCATAAGAACATCTATGGCAGTCGTTACGGGTAGTTGGAGCCCTCAAAAATCCAAAAACAACAGTCTAGCTGCAAGGTTTCGATATCGCCTAATGTTACCATTGGGATGTGGAGGTCAGATGGCAATCGCTTCACAGAAAATATCGAGGTCTAGCCAAATCTGTAGTTAAGACTGGCAAAAGCGGACCCCAGACTCCGAGCTGAAAGCTTCGGATGCGACTGGGAATTAACGCTAAGAGGAAGTAACCTATTATGACAACTTTTTATAAAAACTCAATTGTGTTTTTATAAAAATTTGCTACAATATTGTTTACCTTTAGTTAATTACCTAACCTAATGGTGTAGATCTGGGGGCACGGCAGTGCCCCCGCCAAGTCGAGCAAAAAAAGAGCGGCACGGCCGTAACACTATTTTCTCGAAGCACTTCAGGCCATTTTCGACCCCCTAGAACTTCGTTGTGGATAAACCTAGAAGCCTGAATCTTCGGTTACCAAGTAGGCACTGTAAAAACACTTTATATTTCAAATTTCATTCAATTTGAACTAGTAGTTTAGGAATTATAACTAGTCAAAGTTTGCAAATTTCGCAAATTTTGTCACTCACTGACTGACCGATCATCAAAACTCTAAGGCACTTCTAGCAGACGTAGAAGCC
Organism: Eilema depressum; assembly: GCA_914767945.1. Lineage (NCBI taxonomy): Eukaryota > Metazoa > Arthropoda > Insecta > Lepidoptera > Erebidae > Eilema > Eilema depressum. The sequence continues at coordinate 1,401,093 of OU612040.1, forward strand.
TCAAATTTAGAAGATAAGTAGTGTTTAGTGTACAACTCAAAGGAAAATTAAAATATTCTTCAATTTCAGCAATTTCACCAACTGCATAAATAACTTTGTAATCTCATATAAATATATGGGATTACAAAGTTACATTTGCAGTGAAAGTTTCAGTGTACATGAATCCATCCATACTAATATCAGTCTAACGAAGTATTGTAATAAATGCGAAAATAACTATCTGAGCGTCTGTTATTTATTAGTATTACGCTTTCACGCCTTAAATACTAACTAAATAAACTTGATGATGATGATGGAAAGTGAAGAAGTGGGAGTGGGAGTGGGAGTGGGAGTGGAAGTGCGAGTGGGAGTGCGAGTGGGAATGGGGGTGGGACTGGGACTGGGACTGGGAGTGGGGGTGGGACTGGGACTGGGAGTGGGGGTGGGACTGGGAGTGGGGGTGGGGGTGGAACTGGGGGTGGGACCGGGACCGGGACCGTGACCGGGACCGGGACCGGGACTGGGACAGGGACCGGGACTGTCCGACACAGAGAAACCGGAAAGGTAATCTACAAAAAGAACTGAAATCCCATCAAAAACAATACTTGTAAAAAAATGCCAAGCCTCGCCTCCCTCGATTCTTCTACCGCAAAAAATTGTGAGATCCATGTTATACCAAGTCGGTTAATTTATTCAGTCCCTACTTCAGAGACTTTCTGTCCTAAGTTATTACGTAATAAGCTTTTATGTTTGGAATATAATAAATTGACTTGGCCATCGCAAGAAAACACAATGTATCGCACATCACAATAATTACATTAAATAAGATTGTTTAGTGCGATTGCCAAGTCAATTTATTACATTTAAAACATAAAAGCTTATTACGTAATAACTTAGGACAGAAAGTCTCTGAAGTAGGGACTGAATAAATTAACCGACTTGGTATAACATGGATCTCACAATTTTTTGCGGTAGAAGAATCGAGGGAGGCGAGGCTTGGCATTTTTTTACAAGTATTGTTTTTGATGGGATATATTTGTCTACAGACAACCCGTATCAATCTACCCTCTTTTTAACTAATTTATTACGACTACCAATTGCATTGCAGTAGTTTTTGCGTCCATCGCGAATAAAAAGACAAGTATGCCAAAAAAAAATGTTTTTGTGTTCAGAATGGTTCATTTAACATAACCGAAGTATTTTTTTTAGGTAAATGAATATCTCCAATGTTCAGAGATATACTTTGACATATTTATATACGGAAAAGCGAACCTTTATTTGTTTAGTAGCTATTTACAAACTTTAATGAAACCAATAAAAATATACACCTAAAAAACGAAGAAGAAAAACGAACCCGAGGCTCAAATTACAAGCTTTGGATGCACCCCGGATTGGTGCAACGAAACGAACAGAAAAGCGGACCCCAGGATCATATTTGTAAGCTTTGGATGCACCCCGGATTGGCAACAAAACGAATAGAACATCCTTTTTTATAAATTTACCGCGGACCGCGGACTCAAATTACAAGCTTTGGATGCACACGGGATTGATGTTTGAATGAAGTAGATTTATAGTCATAAACTCATAAAATATGCATGTTTGTTTACTCACGTTTTAGCGTATTCTCCGTAACAGTACACCCACGTGACTGAACTATTTGTACCAACAATTCGAAGTGTGATATCACTATCATAATTTGAACTATTGATACGTATAAAAATGAACCTTATTAGATAGGTATAAAGATCACAATGAATGTAAATATGAATTTGTATAATTATATGTTGATGTATCGGCGATTTACATGTGTGTGTCTGTGCGTGTTTCCATTATATGGATGTACGATAAAAATGTCGTGTTGACGTGACGCAAGGAATATAAAAATAATATACACAAAAAATATATAAAATCGCTTCCTCTTCGGCAGTTAAGATGTAGGTGAATAATAAAAACATAATTCTTGACTCAAAATTTAAAAAAAAGGATGTCCATCTGCATAAATAATATGTCTTAATATGCATATACGGCATTCACAAAACAGGCACATCAGGCAATGTTTGCTCTCGATTAACCCGAGCTAGACGAAAGCCTATTCAGATTCTCATCCAATAATTTGCATTGCATGGTATTGAAGGTGACAATAGATTATGCCACAGTCTAACGATCACTTTCATACAGTCGTTCGATCAAGCCATCTAGACAGAGCAAAAAAAGACAGGCAAAGTAAAGAGCCATACATACATTTTACTCGACGCTAACATGTACTAAAGATCCAGCAGTCTCATTTGAAATCACATTTTTTATTCAAAGCAGTATTCGTTCTACTGTGATTATGCGTCTTGGTCATTTTGAAAATTTGATTTGTAATTTATGTTTTTTTATTCTGTAAACATGGTTATCGTGTCGCATCCAACAATGGACGCGTACCTACAATCGCGACGGTACGCTGACCATGTAGCTTGCGACGTAATTATGTCAAGTGCCTATCTATAACTCAGTGAGTATACAATGGTCCATTCATATCACACGGTCAATACCTCGTCTTGAGATAGATCTGTAACAGTTAGTTTTGTATGTAAACAATTATTATATTATTATCTCGGTAATCTCTTTTACAATTTGGATAAAAATATTGTATTTGCCTCACGAAGATCTACGGTGCCTTTTTAGTAGTTTTAAGGCAGGAAAAATATATTTGATTGAAATTTTGAAGCATTTATTATGCTGACTATTCAAATCAATTATGAATTCCTAATCAAGGAAAAATTTACCTTCCGCATTTTGCGGGCGGGCCTGAGGAAACTGCGGAAACTAGATTTGATTTGATGAATCCGTCACATGCGGAATCATAAAATCCCTTCTAAATGACTAACGATATAGGTATCTAAATCCTTCAATCATTTATAACATACTAGCTTTTGCCCGCGGCTCCGCCCGCGTGGATGTCGGTTATCGCGACCAAACATAGCCTATGTCCTTTCTCAAGGTCTAATCTACCCCTATACCAAATTTCATCAAAATCGGTTCAGTTGTTTTAGGCGTGAAAGCGTAACAGACAGACAGAGAGGCAGACAGACAGAGTGTTATTTTCGCATTTATAATATTCGTATGGATTTTTTTTTATTTTAAGTACCTACTATTTTTGACAGTCAATATTCAATTCAGAAAATCTAATTGACGTCACAGTATCGTAACGTGTCTAACATTGGAAACGCACCAGTTTTCTTACGTCCGTCCTTCACAATACGTGGTGTGTAATATCGGTAAGTAAAGTTAATATTTATCTTGATCTGTGATAGTATTATCTTTTCAGATATTGCATATAGTTCAATATTTATGTATATAAGATAACATTTGCGTATATTTAGGTTTGAGTTCATTACTGTTATATAACCAATCTTGATAATAGAATTAAAAGTTACATATTTTAAAAAGATTCTATCGCGATTTGATTGTTGTATTTTTGTTATTGATACTGATTAGGACAGTGAATACGTATGGTGACAGTAAAAGAATACAAGTATCACCACCCCATCTTATCCGAAAGGTGTCGTAAGAGGTGACTAACGGAACAATACGCAGACGATATCACTGCGAGAGAAGGAACACTCGAAATAAAACCCTGTACCAACCCGTCTGGCCAGCGTGGAAACAGTATAAAATATTATGGTAGATTATGACGTTGATGAAAGATTGCTGCGAAGCAACCAGAAAATATTTAGGTATACATAATTATAACCTTAGAGTATACATTATAAATATAGAGCGCGCCTATCACTCAGGTCTTTGGCGCAGAATGTTAGCAGATACTTTGCGATGGTATAGCGCACCTATAGTGACGTTTCATGCATTACCGAAAATATCAATAGATGCACTTATTAATGTAGTTTGTTGTTATGAAGTTTTTTGTTCGATTTGATATGCATGGATAAAATTAAAGCCAAAATACAAAAAAAATGGCGTCATTTTGCGGTATTTTTGCGTCATTATTACTACAAATGTACGATGTTGTATAAAATTTTGATTTAACATATCGAATTAAATATTATTTGCGAAGTCATTTTGATGGGTATTGTTTTGCTACTGATTGAGGTTGAGCCAGGAGCCTTGGTACTGTTCATACCCGTGATAGCAGTTCATACTTGTAAGGCGCGCTCTATAGCAATGTATACTCTAAGCATATAACACATCGACAAAATACTCGTACCAAACAATTGCTGATTTCGGCTTCAATTGTTTGGTAGCACCCACAGAAATCATCGGAAACCACCCACCATCAGAAACGACCGTACAGGCGGTAAAACACACACAGTGAGGTAAAGTCCCTTCTGAGACTGAGTGGTTTTACACTGCCTGTGAATATGGGATTGTCTACGATCATCAGCGAATCAGTCTTTGCACCGAGTCGAAGGTGTCAAACTGGTTGCTGCTGGTCAACACGTTGACTATGCCGCAGTCGACATTATAGATCATAAGTACACTGATGAGATTGATGATGCTTTAAAAAAATGGCAGGTCAAAAAGTACTAAGTACAGGCATTGCAAGAAAGGTTTAATGACAGTGGATGAAGCTCTTGAAATATATATAATGATAGAAGCAGAGTAACAGCCTCTGTGTGTGGTGATAGTGAACACGGCCGCTACGCTGGAGGTGCGGGGTCGATCGCCGCACAGTGCAAATATTTGTATGAATGATCGTGGTCATTATTAGTCTGGTCGTGCTTCTTCGGTACCGGCTGCCATACGCAGTCGTTAGGTACCAGTAGTTGGAGCCCTAAAAAAGTTCAACAGCTCAACAGTTCACACACACATCTGTTTGTGGAAGTCAAATAGCAGTTGCTTCACGGAAAAGAAGCGGTATGCGGGTACCCCAGTTGCAGATGTTGTTAGCTTAGGCTCTGAAGATCTTGGAGAGGATCTACAGTTACACCATAACCAGGTCAGTAAAAGATATGAATCACATGAGTATCGAGTTTAGAGCTTGCTGATTGATCAATTACGTATTGCAATGTAGTCAATCAAGTCAATTGATGTGGGGATCAATATGTTTGTACAGGCATCATGAATAAATATGTAACTATTTGCTGATATCAGCGGCTCCACCCGCATTAAATTCTGGTTCTGTTCTCGCAATCTGCGAACCAATTCCCGGGATAAAAAGTAACATAAGTGTTCTTTTTTATACCACTCAGATCACGGACAGGCACACGGCCCACCTAAAAGAAAGTGGTTACTGTAGGTCCATGGACAAGAGTAACACCAGGGGAGACACTCGTGCTGCCAACCCTTGAATGGAGAGATTCTGTGCCGTCAACGCAGAAAACAAGCGGGACAAGATTTTGATCTTCCTACTAACAGCACAAATCCTCTCCAGTGAGCTCTGGCTACCCTACTCACCGCTGGAAACACAACACGAGGTTATTATACCTGCGGTATTCCAAATTATAATCTATCTTTGTACCAAATTGTAGCCAAATGATTTGATCATTGATCTTATCGTGCTACGCGAAACACAGAGGGAAAATGTAGTTATCAAGAACAGTCACCCATCCTAAAACTGTACTGGCTATTATTACTTAACCTTGAAATGTGTTAACTATTCAGAGACCATTTAGCTACGAGCCTCGAGAATGTGTTTCATCTCCTTCCCGTGTCAGTGGCAACAATTTTAAATACCTATAGATACATCCAGCCCAAAACTTAGCGACATTGAACGCACCTTCCGTTAGGTCAGGTCGGCAATTGTGTAGGTGTAGGAGTACAGCAGGCACGACAGGAGGTGGTTCAACGACTGCAGAGGTACACGATAATAACAGCCACCATCCCCGCGTCCAGGTAACCCCATTTTACCCGGTTCACTCTGCAGCAGCCGACCTGATTCCTCAACCTGTTTAAAGACTTCCAGGTGGTCCATTTCTTTTATGCGGGCACGACAGGAGGTGCTCCAACGACTGCAAAGGTACACCACAGTGATAGCCAACATCTACTCGTCCAGGTAATTCCATTTTACCCAGTTCACTCTGCAGCAGCCGACCTGATTCCTCAACCTGTTTAAAGACTTCCAGGTGGTCCATTTCAGTTTATGTCCGGGTGGTATTGACTCTCAGCGGCCTGGATATAACCAATTATTACTAACAAGCATATAATTTTAATTGGAACATGAAAAAATCATGCCATACGCTTCTTATTATTGTATCATTAATCATTACACAGAAAAACTAATTATTCCTTATCGGACAATACAAATAACTTTTTCATGGCTGAATACTATTCAATATCTGAGCGAATAAGCAAAATTGTATACCGATTACATCTGTTCGCAACGGACAACTGCAAAAAATGTTATGAACAATCATGTTTGTAATATTTACATTACTTTTTACAACAGTATTAGCCCAAAGTCATGAGAAATACATCGATCTTCTATCCGAAGAAGAGAAACAACAGTTCTTGGAAAAAGTTGCTAGAAGAATGATGGGTACTATCAAAAATGTAGATGATAGAAATGAATTCAATAAAGAACTTATCGGTGATCAGGAAGGGGCTCAACTTTTGAGGAGAAGAAGAGCAGATTATAAAAGCAGTGAAGAAAAAAACGATGCTGAAGAAAATTCTGATGATACGCCTTTAAATTCTAATAAAGATGCACATCAGGATAGTGATTCTACTAGTAATGATGAGAATGTAAGTTCGTCTGTTGAAATAAAACGGCGAAATTATGAGACGTCTAAGAAAAAATCTGATGAAGTCATTCAAAATTCTAATGTAAAGACTGATAGTAGAAGCAAAGAAAAAGAAACAGTAGAACAGTTGTTTGATCAAAAATCTAAAAGAGAAGAATTACAAACAGAAAAACTTAAAGACCCAGAAACATCAACAGTAAATTTTGCTACAACGACAGAACAATCAGCAGAAATAACATCAACTGCAGAAGAATTATTGACTGACGTAACTAATTCTATTGCGTTTACTACTTACGAACCAAATGATTCAGGTGATGAAAACGATATAAATGTAAAGAAAACTACAAATAACATCAAGAGTAGTTTGAAAACTAAAAGTAAAAGTAGAAAAAAAATAACAGTGGAACCGTTGCCTAGCAAAAAATCTAACGAAGAAGAATCACCGACTGAAAAGTTTAAAAAGCTGGAAACATCAACAGCAGATTTTAATATGCTAACGGAAGAACAAGCAGATATGATATCGACTACAGAATACCAAGATTTGATTAGTGAAGTAACTCATTATACTACGTCAATAACTTCCAAACCTAATGAGTCAAATGATGAAGAAGATCCAAATATAATGAAAGTAACAAATCATGACAAGGACGATGAAGTTACAGAAAATGTTAGGTCAATAACCGAAGGTGAAAGTAATGAAAAAAAACTAGTTGAATCAAACGACAAATCTAAAGAAGAAGAATTACCTGAAAAGGTGAAAACATCAGAAACAGCAGACATAATAGCGACCACGGAATCTCAAGACCTTAAAAATGAAGAAATCAATTATACTGCTTACGACCCCACGACTTATGAACCCAATCTGACAGGCGATGCAAACGATCAACACTCAAAGGAAGATAATAAAGCAAAAATTACTGCTAAACCTATTTTATTACTAGAAGTCGACAGTAACTTTACGACAGCTACTATAAATATGAAAGAAAAGAATCCGGTCCGACATAAATCTGTAGTAAATAACATAAATGACGAAGATTCAGTTTTAACTACTGAATATTTGAATGAAGAATCTACATTGGGTCTTGAATCAGAGCAAACTTTTGCTCACGCAAAGACTAGTAACATCCCAGATAGTTCTCTAGACGATGAAGTGAAAAGAGATGATTCTACTACTGGTGAAGTAACTACGAGATCCATTTCTCTTGATTATGATCATACAATATCTGTATCAAGTGCTACTGAAGTATATGTAGCAACAACAGTTAATTATCCAGCAACATCAGAAGATCGCACACCGAAAATTGCAATAACAGCGAGTACTACACAAGCTACAGTATTACCAACTTTACCTCCAGTAAACGCTGTTTCTCATAATAAAACTCCTAAAAAAACAAGATTTAAAATCATTACTAAATCTGAACAAAATACGTTAGATATCAACAATGTCAAAAAAGTTAAATTAGATAATGGATTAAAAGAGAAAAACCTGAAAAGCAATGATGTGACTACCGAAAGAAGCGGATTACCTCGCTATCAAGTTTATGAAATTCGTAAGTATACAGTTTTTGTGGTTTTGGAAATACTCACTAAGTGAACTCACAGACAAAGATGCTGGGAGAAAAAAAGATCCTGAGTTCCGGCAGCCGCTGTGGCATGACGGTAAATGAACGCAACTAATCCGTAGGCGCGCTTTCGTTTCCTGCTTTGAATAAATATTTGTATTCATTGCATTAGTCTGGGTATTTCCGTGCCTCAGAGAGCGCATTGTGTCGTCATACGAACGTCTACGGCAGTCGTTACTTGGAGCCCTAAAAATCAAACAACTGGTTTAACTACAATACTTCGATATCACCATGGTAGTCGCTTCACAGAAAATATCGAGGCTGAGCCAAACCCGCAGTTAGACTAAAAAAGCGAACCCCGTAATTCGAGATGAAAGCTTAAATATGTAATAATTTGAAATTAAATACTAAGACTAATTCATACAATTAATTTTGTTGTAGCGTGGCCTGATTCATCTGAAAACCCACCATTCCTGAAAAGCGACGAACCAATGAAAAAATTACCTTTCCCCGTTTATAAAAATTTGCCAAATTATTTACAGTACAATCCAACAAACCATAATAAACCAAATGTTAAAATTAATACAATAGGACATGATGGCCGTCGTCAAGAAATAGTTGAAAATAGTACAAATGTGACGAGCAGCACAGTGGTACCTTTGGTTGGTCTTCCTGATACCCTAACAAATAAAGACGGGGATATTAGAAAGTTCGGTGTTTATAAAAAACAGCCGAAGCAATACGAAGAAGAACCTACATCACCAAATAACATTTTGAGTCCAGAAGACAAAAATTTTGAACAGCAGAACACGGTAACAGACGTTGAGTTTCCAGGATCTGATGAAAAAGGGCATCCAATTCACAGTTTGACAAAGAGTCAATTTCATGCCATAAAAGGCGTTCTCTTCAAACAACAACTAAATGGCGAAGAGCTAGTTAAAAAACATGAATATGTTAATTATTTATTCAATAAATATGATATCGTTAATCTAAACAGCACAGAGGAGAAGTCTGTAGAACTAACAGCTCCTCATGTTCCAATAGATCTCTTTTATCACGACGAAAATTTAGATCATACAGATTATACTCATCGTAAAAGGGGCTATATGAATCGCAAACCTAATGCAATTACTAAAATCTTGCCCCACTTACAGGTAAACCGTCCAAATGACCAGAAAATTAGTGATTTGCTCATTGCAAATTATGTAGAAAATAAAAACAGCCATATTTTCAAACGTATGCGAATGCTAACAAGTACCAATGCTAGCCAAGAAGATATGGATTTGAGTACAATAGCAAAAATACTGAAATTGACGGATGAAAAAGATGTTTTTCCTGCCCTAGACAAAATGCAGGAGTTAAATTTCAAGTTGATGAGGCGAAATGACGATGTTAAAATCAGTATATATCTAAAGGCATTGAGTGATTTAATAGAACAGGACAGTAAGGCTTTGAGACAGTACGACTGGTTGGCTACGACAGTGCAGATACAATCGGCATTGGAAAAAATATTTTTACTCATGTAAGTCAATTAATCAATTAGCCTATTGCAGTCTACTGCTAGACATATGCCTCTTCCAATATGCGCCACGTTTGGCGATCCTCCGCCTTCCGCATCCAGTCTGTCCCAGCCACCTTTTGCAGGTCGACAGTCCACCTGGCTAGGGGCAGATTTTATGTAAGTACTTCATGCCAATTGAATGATTGAATCAGCTACATTGGTGAAATGATAAAGGTAAGAAACGTCATTATAATCTCGCACGACAATTAAGTATTTGGAGTAGATTTTTTATACTCGTATTTATGCTCTTCAATATGATCTACTTGATGGTAAGAAGCTTTATTTAATTGTAGGTAGGTACTTTTTGTGCAGAAATCCCCTTGGTACCTCCGTCGGCCTTATCGTGGATTAAAACCGCATACCATCTCCGGTATCAATTACTGAAGTATAAGGATACTCAATAAGTTATTTTTCTAGCACTCTGGCTGCCCCTGGGCCATCTACGATTATACATAGGAGGGATATATAGATAGGAGCTGCACCCATCACCTCCAGACCTGTGGTATGCCGAGATGTCAGCCCGCCCCTTGCCTGCATTCTGCTGTACCCTCTGTCAGTCAGTCACACGTGAAAACCTCCTGAAGGTTGCTCGGAGAGCCCTCTACAAGGGTGACCTTAGGAGAGGTCACCCTTGTAGAGGCCGGAGTTTGCCGTAGGCGGCATCAAAATCAATCAACACGTCAAATTTTTCACTGGTCTTTTGCGTCGTGGTTTCATAAAAAGATTTACAATTAATTTTGGGTACGTTACCAGTCGACATCGATGGGAAGGAATTTTTTGACGTTAAAAAAGCTCAGGCGTCGAGCCTGAACTTTTTACACCCTTTTTTATTCTTGTCCATATTCTAGTTTATTACTTTAGTTTTAGTTTATTTGTAACTAGCTGACCCGGCGAACTTCGTACCGGCATATTTTTTGATCCCGATTCCGCTGCATACCTCTAAATTTATTAGTGTTTCTCTACAATATTATGCATGTAATATACTTATAAACCTTCCTCTTGAATCACTCTATCTAATAAAAAAAACCGCTTCAAAATCCGCTCCGTAGTTTCGAAGATTTAAGCATACATAGGGACGGACTGACAGTGAAAGCGACTTTGTTTTATAATATGTAATGATAGTGATGATTAATTTATTAGTTAGCATAGTTTATTTATCTTCAATTAATTATTTTCGCTCGTTTAAATACATGCCATTAATAAATCGTTACACATTAAATATACAATCTTATAAATCACTCCTATGCCACTTTTTGTTGCAGACATAAAATGCACGACTCTCAACCAATCCATCCTGCAGATCTCCAAATTCTAAAATATGCCATGTTTCTCCACAACTATTTAATAGAACTAAAAAGGGCTAAAAACTTCAAAACCAAGTTGAAAGAGTATGTGAAACTCCTCTCAAGGGATAAGAGAGGGAGAAGAAATAGAGATGGAGCTGATACAAGACTTTTACATAAAGTATGGGAGTATATAAGGAAGCTGTTACCAGATTCGACGGCTAATGATGGACTCAATAATTTGAATGAATTTCTTTTAGATGTGGAGAAAGGATTATATGATGTGAGTATGGTATAACTTTAACATTGATGAGGCAATAACTAAAAACTTAATGGGAAGGTGTGTATGATTTCTGTGGATGGATCTTGTGTTTAATTCCCAGATTGGACAAAATCTTAATTCTCATTAAACTCACTTACTAACTAGAGCTGTATATATTGTAATAGAATAGGATTTGTCTATCCGTTTAGAGATCTATAAGCATATTGTGTTCATGTATAAATACTACTACTAGTTTTTAAACAGTACTAGGGCATATTATCAGATTCTAGTCCTATAATAAGACAAAATTTCTTAAGAGTTTAGTTTAGTTTAGAGTTTTAAAGAAGAGAGAATTATATCCATCATTTGACTGTATGATTGAAAAAAACTAAGTTTAAAAACTAAAATCGAACTAATGGAAAATGAGGCTCTAAAAGTACCTATTAAACAAGAAAATATCATGGATAGCCATGGTCGTATGCCATTTTTCCCTAGAATGTATTGTTTTGTTAGAGTAAGTGGCATACGACTACTGCTCCTTAAAGCTCCTTTTTGCTTCGCCGTAGTCGGGTACATATACTGAAATCACTGTGTCTTCCAGACACATATACAACAAACAACAAACAACAAAATAATATGTAGGTATAACATAAATTTTCAGCTGCATCAAGCAATCAAAGGCGTATCTATAATCACAAAATTCAAGCACCAAAATTGGTTCACGAACCTAAGGCAGCTTTATCTGACGACCAATGAAAAGCATCTCCTACAGTTACTCCTTCATATATCTTTCTCTAGACTGGTTGAGCTGGTAGAACACAGCTGTGAGAAAGGCTTAGAAGAAAACTTTATAACATACATGAAATCTCATAAAAAAGAGTCCAAAAGAACTCTCGAAGATATGGTGTTTGTAATAATGGTTATAGATGAAATTAAAAGTGGTTTGGAATAGAATTTCGGTGTTGTTATTATTTTCTGGTGACAGCCTCCGTGGCGTAGCGGTAGTGAATGCGAGGCGCGGGTTCGATCCCCGCTCGGTGCAAATATTTGTGTGCATGAAATATGGGTATTTGCATTGGTCTGGTCGTGCCTCGGAAAGCACGTTAAGCCGTTGGTCCCGGTTGCCATAAAAACATCCATGGCAATCGTTACGGGTAGTTGGAGCCCTAAAAAGTCTAAAAAACAGCGGTTTAGCTGCAAAGCTTCGATATCGCCTAATGTTACCATTGGGTTGTGGAGGTCAGATGGCAATCGCTTCATGAAAAATACCGAGGTCTAGCCAAATCCTTAGTTAAAACTGGTAAAGCGGACCCCAGACTCCGAGCAGAAAGCTTCGGATGCGACTGGGAATTAACGCTAGGATGATAAGATTATTTTCTGATGTTACTTGCAGCACCGCCCGCGTGGAATTCTGATCCTGTCATCGCTGATAGTAGCTTGATGATATATTAGCCTACTAGCTGTTGCCTGCGGCTCCGCCCGCGTGGATGTTGGTTATCGCGATCAATGATGTATTTGCTCAAGTAGATTAATATCCCTCTTCCTACAGTCCCGGGTCCTTCAAGCGGGGCGTGAAACAGCATCTATCAAGGCCTTCAAGTTAGGGACCACCATTCTAAGGCCAATAACATCAGAAATGGTGGTCCGTATCTTCTAGACTAGTCCTCAGCTTTTTACCATCTAGCGGGTGCAATTAATTGACGGACCAAATATAAAAAAAAATACCGTTAATAGTATTAGAGCTGATAATATTAACTCGTCAAGTCTGATCGAACAGATTACCGAATGATATGTATATCATTAGACGAGTCTTTGATTGGAGAACATGAAATGGCTATGCTGCAAGGCTAAACTCCTGGTGGTGATACTAAAAATCAATATTAAAAATCAAAAAATACGGTATCTTCTTTTTCTTCTGTTGAATTGGTGGCGCTTCTATTCTCAAACTTTATTTTCCCAATATGCTGCCACCTGGATCGCATTCTCGGAGGCGCTCATAAGGTGTACAGGTAGAGGTGCATACGGCACACGTTAGCAGGTAGGCCATGGTCTGTGGAGCAACTCCACATTCACACCGCAGGTCCGCGTCATCTGAAAACCCCCATCTAAACCGAATCTCCCTGCTGCGGACGAAGACGATGGCAACTCAAAACGGTATCTAATATGATAAGATTACTAGAAAAAACTAGGCTCATCTGAAATATCATCAAATTCTGTGTATGAAAAACCAGTGCTGCAGTTCTGAAATACTCGCGAAAGTGGTGACAGTAGCATTTGAATGTCACAGAACGTGCCTGTTGGTTATCTATTAGCAATTAAGTTTATATCAATGTTAACACAGACAGACGTCTGTCTATTTCAATCAATCAATTAGCCTATTGCAGTCCACTGCTAGACATAGGCCTCTCACAATATGCGTCAGGTTTGCCGATTTAAATGCCGAAAGGTTAAACTATTCAGGAGAGCCGAAAAACTTTTAAGCCCGTATTCTAGAATGATACCATTGTATAGCTCTCTATTTAAGTACCTAACACAAAAACCAATACCACTTATCAAGAAATCTATACAAATACCAGAGTTAAGTTACAAGTTGGCAGCGGACGACATGAGGCAGCAGCAGACGACGTCACGACGTGTCGTCGCTTTCATGGAAATACATTGAAACCAGTAGTGTCGCTGCGACACGTCATCCGCTGCTGCCTCATGTCGTCCGCTGTCAACTTGTACCTTTAGTATAGCTGAACGCGCTAATCTCAGCTATTGAGTCGAATTATTTATTTCTATGATATGGCTAAATATCATCACGTTACGTAGCACGGAGTGCTACGGCAGGCAGTGAAGTACCTCAAATCCACCAATCACAGATTCTATGAAACAAATCCACGCGTTCCAGGTCCTAGTTTCCCACACGACTTGGGCTCGAAATATGGTAGATACCTATTACTCGAGATATATATCGTGGACCTAAAATGTGCTCTTTATACGCAGTACACGTTTCTTGGGTGTCTTTTGAGGATAACACGGGGTGCTACGGCAGTGGACGAGCTCAAATTCACCAAGCATAGATTATTAGACTACTGGCCCGTGTACAAAAATGATGGGTCATTTGAACCACCAGGTGACCTATATAGAACGATATAAGAACATAAAATAATAAGATTCAGCACTATGCCGTCACTTGTAAGCTGTCCAACTGAGTGCAGGTGAGTACAGGTACAAAGTACAGGTAGAGTGAGTACATTTTGGTCATATATTTTTGTACGGCATTCTTACCATCGATAGATCCATGAAAAATAACAAGCAAACGCGTAGTGCTGTACAAAAAATGGTGAGCCACAAAGTCGGAATTTTTATTTTATTTTCCGACATTACCAGGGTAAATTTGGTCATTTGATTTTGTACGGCATCAGTTTCATAATATTTCAATACTGCTTCTAATCCATTATTCCGCAACGCCGTACAAAAATCATGCGACATGGTGAAGTAATCGTGGGTTACAACCCCCTCTTCTTCACCTGCACTCAGTTGGACAGCTTACAAGTGACGGCATAGTGCTGAATCTTATTATTTTATGCTCTTATATCGTTCTATAAAGGTCACCTGGTGGTTCAAATGACCCATCATTTTTCTACACGGGCCAGTAGTCTATATTACATTATTACCTAGGGTCAATAATATGTACGGAGATAGGACGCTAAATAAAAGAATACCTTACATATTAAATAGTTTACCTGTAGAAATAAGGACAGAAAGTAGAAAAATGATGTTTAAAATTAAATTAAAGAAACACCTAATAGATTTGCTACCATAATGTAACACTATAATGTATACTCCATAAAATAATTAGGTAAATATTGTCATTAGATTATACTTAGATTAGATCTCACAGTCAAACTGTTTGTACGGTTTTGTGGGACAATGTGTTAGTTTGTAAGATATACATGTACTTGCTATAAATATATAAAAATAAATCTGCGCGCGGCAGGCCCTCGTTTGTCTCGTGATTTAGGTCCAAGATACGTGTCCGGTATAAATATACCAAACAATGATAACACAAATGAATTACTAATTCGAAGACTTTTTAATTTCATCTAAAATTTTAGTTACAAACATCATCTCCTCAAGAGTTTTCTTCGACTCTTTCCTATGAGCCTTCATGTACCCTACGAAGTTCTTCTCCATCCCGTTCTCAGCACCCTGTTCTATCAGCTCAAGCAGTCTGATAAAAGTTATATGGAGGAGCACTTCGCTGAGATGCTTCTCGCCTGTAGTTAAGTACAGTTGTTTGATATTTGCGAACCAATTTTGATGCTTGAAATTCGTTACCTGTGATATATTTTTGATAGCTTCGTGTAGCTGAAAAAAAGTAATATTTTCTTAAATTATTATGATCCCCATCCCCATTATGAAGATATAAATCCCCAGATGGTTAGATAGAGCTGAATTAACGCCCACATTTCATCAATCATTGTCGGTATTCGGTCCCACGTAATAGGGGGTGAGCCTATTGCCGTATTCCAGGCACTATTGTTGACTCGAGCCATGCATCTGTGGCTGAGTCTGGGCTGTATTCTATCTGATGTTAAACAGCCCTATCCCTTAGTCGCCTTGTACGACACCGCATAGGAAGAGATGGGGTGGCCCAAAATCTACTCTGCCGGGAACCACGCGGCTCTAAAAAGGATAATATCATGTTATAATACTCACATCTTGCAATGCCTTTTCAACATCTAATAGAAAAGCATTCAGATCATTGATCACGGTTTCCGAAGTCAAATTAGGTAGTAAAGTTTTCACCCTCATCCAGACCATATTCAACAAATTTCTCTCTTTTAGCAGCTTTTCTCCTATTTTCTTCTTCTCCTGTGGTAGGAGTTCCACATTCTGCTTTAAGTGAGTTTTGAAGTCATTCGCTCTTTTTAGTTCTTGTGAGAAATTGTGGAGAAACGCTGTGTATTTGAGGAGTTGTACGTCTGCAGGATGTATTGGTTTCGATTCTCTAATGGTCTCTCTGTAGAAGAATAGAGATTAAAAATCAAGCTGCCTTTCCATCGGACGAGGTTAAGTCAAATTGATGTGTCCTATAAAAAAGATCCTTCTTACAATAGGCAACTAAAAAGTGACAGAAACTTCAGCCATCTTAGACAAGTGGCAATTCGTTGCTCGGCGTATGATGGAATAGAATGACGAATTTAAAGGATTTGACGTTTTTGACATTCGTTGACGAATGTCATATACGTCAAATCCCATACATTTGGCATTCTATTCTACCAAACGCCGGCTGACGAATTGCCACTTGTCTAGAGGGCCAGTTGCGTATTATGAAAAGGTGATTGGAAACTTGTTTGCAACTCGAGAATCGCACATCACGCGACTGGGAACTAATAATCCCGACTACTGTCTAAAAGATCGAAACAAGTTTAATAGCACTTTTTGGTCATGATGACATTTATTACATTTGTAATCATCTTCTAATTTCCTTCATTTTGATACCCTACTCGATAAGTTTGAGTGATTTTTTTATTATAACATACATTTTGTCGCCAAAAGTTAAAGTTACTTTACCTATAGCTTTTTTTCGTATTTTATGTACCCAAAATTGTTTGGGAAATTAATACCTTTCATTTGAGACATCAATCATTGAAATCTGCGCAGTAGTTCAGAAGACTCATATCTTCTGAACTACTGTAATAAAGAACTTTACAAGATTACATACCTACATACAAGATACGCGTGAAAAACATATCCCTTCTTAGCAGTCGGGTAAAAAGACTTTTGAAAGATCAACTGTCCTTTCATCTGCACTAGAATTGTTAAATAAAATACACACATAAACTCAAGCCTGTAAATCCCCGAAGGGGTAGGCAGAGGTGTATTAACACCCAAATTTCGCCAACAATGATTTTAGGTCCCACGTAATAGGGAACGACCCCTGCCGTTCAGCGGGCACTTAGTCATGGGTTGTATGTTTACTGTCGGATGGAGAACAGCCCTATCCCTTAGTCACCTTCTACGACACCCACAGGAAGAGATGGGGGGGACCTATTCTACTCCACCGAGAAGCAACACGAGCTAATATACTTACATTAGTCGAAATAGCTTCTCTAATGCACCTTGTATCTGCACAGTGGTTGCTAGCCAGTCGTATTGTTTGAGAGCCTTACTATCCTGGTTTATTAAATCCTTCAGTGCCTTCATATATGTACTAACTTTAGCCCCACCATTCTTTTCATGTGCTTTAAAATTCAGGTCTTGGATCGGTTGCAGATTATTAGAAAACCCTTTATTAGTGGTTATACGAAGTTCTTTTGCATTTTTTTTATTTGATTCTTTTGAATATTTTTCCTTCTTATTACTTCTATTTTTATCTTTTACGTATTTCAGAGTCAAATAATCATCATTGTTTTGTTTATCATCATTAGTTTTTAGATGTATATTATACAATCCTTTAATATGATCATTAAGCTTGTCATTTAATTTGTCCATTCTACCATAATAATAGTCGATATCTATATTATCATCATCGCGGCTTCTAAGTCTTGCTTTCTTTTTTTTATTCTTCCATTGGTCTATCAGAATTCTGGTTTGCTCTTTAGAGTCTTTTCCTTTCTCAGAGTCTGTTTTATAATCGTTATCATATTTGTGTAATATTTTAGTATTGCCATATAAGTCTCGAATAAGGTCTGCCTTGTGCTCAGGCCCTTGGGGTCCGTAGTGTTTATTTTTAAAAAGTATGTCTCTAATAGATTGGATGTGAGTTTTCATTCCGTCTCCCATACTGTTCATTGGGTGCCATTTTTCGTTAGAATCTGGCAAACTCTCTTTTGAAGTATTTTCATCAGAATCATCATTATTTTCATCAGAATCATCATTATTTTCTTTTGGATAAATAGGAGTAGTGACTGCTGGAATGTCTTCTCCATATTCTTTTACTGTTTTATGATACTCTGCAAATTTCCTTATTTCTCTTACTTCTTCGTTGTCATTGTTTAACTGTAATATGAATTCTTCTGGTACGGGTCTTTTTGCTTTATTTTTTTCACCTCCTCGCAATTGTGGGTCAAGTTCAATTGAAATTTCTTCTACAGCGTTGGGTCCACGGCGGTTGGTTGGATCATAGTATGCATTATTTGGAGAATACCTATAGACGGGGACATAAAGAGGTGAATCTTCCACAGATTCTGTGCCTCTCAGGTAAGGTGAGTTTTCTAATTTTGATGAAGCTATAACAAAATAATAATGTACATTAATTCTAGCATTCTATACCTAACTATATATAGTAACATACCACCTAATATTATTCTACAACATTATACACAACGCTATATAGAGATACTAGCTTTTGCCCGCGGCTCCGCCCGCGTGGATTTCGGTTATCGCGACCAAATATTGCCTATGTCCTTTCTCAAGGTCTAATCTACCCCTATACCAAATTTCATCAAAATCGGTTCAGTGGTTTGGGCGTGAAAGCGAGACAGACAGACAGACAGACAGAGTTACTTTCACATTTATAATATTAGTAGGGATGTAAACATAGCATATCTAGCTTGTATTTTGGAGTCTAGAATGGGCATAATATTTAGAAATTTTTTAGAAACACCAATGCAAATATGCATAGTCATGCATGCAAATATTTGCACTGAGCGGGATTCGAACCCGCACCCCCTGCATAGCAGTCGAGCGTTCTACTGCTACGTCACAAGGGCCGTTAAACTAAATGAATGTAAGAATTTAAGGTCCTCTTTCCTCTATTTTATTACACACGAGCTGTTACCCGCGGTTCCGCCCGCGTGGAATTCTGATCCCGTTCATCGCTGATTGCCTTTGTGTTATTCTGATGTAATAACTATATTATTGTAAAATTTCATTAAAATCCACTAAGTACTTTTTACGCATGAAAGAGTAACAAACATCCTCACATACTTACAAACTTTATATTAGTAGGATTGCTGTTCCTGCCTATTGCGGAGGGAAATAACCGTGAGCATGGTAAAATGTATTTACTTACGCATTTCATAAATTCGATAAGAGGGCGAGTTTTTGTCAGTTTCAGTTGCCATTGTATCTTGTTTCTTACTCGATTTACTCCTCTTTTTATGATCATATTTTGATTTAACTTTTTTCAAAGCGTTGCTAGCAATATAACTGATAACTGTTGTGTTTTCAGATCTTTTTATAACTCTTGTGTTTGTGTCTCTTGTCCTTTTTTGCTTTCTAATAGTTTTCTTTTGTCGTGATTTTGGAGTAAAAGCTGGTAATACTGTAGTTTTAGGTGTGATTGCTCGAAATTTAGATTTTGATGGTGATTTTTCTGTTACTGGTTGATAATGGTCAACTGTTGTGGCTACATTAAGTTCAGTTGCTCTCGTAGGTGGTGTTGAATAGTCATCAAGATCTATAAATATGGATTTAGGTGATTTTTTATTAGATACATCCAGACTATCCTTATTATTTGTGTTAGATCTTTCTACTACTGAACTCTTTGTTGATCTATCTTCTGAATTTTCATCAGTTTTAACTGAATTGCCTTCAGTGCCTTCAGTAGGAGTATCATTTACTGGTGCTTGAGTCTTATTTTCATTAATTTCACTATCAACATTTCCTTCTTTTGAATCAGAATCTTCATGACTTGAACCGGTAGCTCTTAATATTTTGTAATTCGTTTCTGGAGTTTTAGTCGTGAATATGTAATTTGTACTTTCAGTTTCAATAATCAAGCCTTGTGAATCGGTAGTAGATGCCATAGCTTCTAGTTCTTCAGTTTGCATATTAAAATCAGTTGCTGATGTTTCTAAGTCTTTTGTTTTATCAGTGAATGGTTCTACTTCTTTAGATGATTCGTTGGGCGATTCTTCATTTTTATTATTTTCACCATCACTACTTTCAGATCTTTTCTGCATTGGTAGTGCCTGTTCAGTAACTATGTGAACTTTAATGTAATCTGGCGAATTCTCCGTAAGTTCCTCTTCGGTACTGCGTCGTTTTACTTTTTTTACTGATGAATTTTCATCATTCTTTTCACTAGCAGCGTCACGTTTAACACTATCATCATTTTTATCTGTAGTTGAAGTCACAACTTCTAACTTTTCTACTGCCTTTAAATCAAGATTCAGACCTGCTCTACGTTTCTTTAACATTGCAGACTCCTGCCTCAATATTTCTTGAACGAATCTGCTATGACCTTTTAACTGTTCATCTGTGAGTTCTCTACTAACTTTATCTCCATTAACTTCTTCTCCACTTTCGACGGTCTCCATTATTCTTCTAGCAACTTTATCCAAGAATTGTTGTTTCTCTTCTTCGGGTAAGAGATCGATGTATTTCTCATGACTGTGGGCTAATACCGTTGTAAAAAGTAATGTTAATATAACAAACATGATTGTTCATAACATTTTTTGCAGTTGTCCGTTGCAAACAGTTGTAATCGGTATAAAATTTTGCTTATTCGCTTAGATATTGCAATGAAATCAGCCATGAAAAAGTTATTTGCGCTGTCCGATAAGGAATAATTAGATTTTCTATGTAATGATACAGTAACGAGAAGCGTATGGCATGATTTAATTCGTAAGTTTCAATCAATGTTTATTAACTTTTCCGTAATAATTGGATTATCTCTTTAAAGTACGCCTTCCTTTATGAGTCATTGGGTATCATTGTCATGACTCCCATTGACTCTTAAATTATATAAATAGTGTCCAATACTTGACCACAAACACGGCAACGACCGCCCACGTAATACTGAAATACTAGGCAGTAGTCCTCAACGTTCTCAAATCCTCAGCATACTGAGGTCGCTCCGTGAAGCCTCCAGTAAGCTTCTGCGTTTCTGAGCGGAGCTAAGCTGGCTGTTCTAGTCAGCAATCTTCATGCACAATGGTCCAAAAAAGAGGTTAAGTGCTGACAAAAGAGTCCCCTTTCTATTCCACAGCCACAGCATTGTCCGGTGACCTATACAGGTCCTCGATAGTATAAGTGGAGGGGCACATTGAGCAAGAAAACAAATGCAGCATGGACTGGATTGGGTCCTGGAAATCGCAGGACACTTGCATCTGGTCTATATAGCCCCATTTTGCTATATGCAGCGACCAACTTGTGTCCATTGTTTGCCAATCCCGATTACAACCAAAACTAGCTCTTTCGAGCCCATTTTCTCTTCTACATCATTATTATTTCGTTAATTTTGGCTTATTACATAAAGCCTCCCTGCTGTGCTTTTTCTAGCGACTACAATATGGGGTTCTTCATTCTTGAAGAACCCCATATTGTAGTCGCTATCAGGGGGTATCAGCAGGTTCTAATAAGGTCGGCAGCACGAGTGTGACGCCCCTGGTGTTGCAAACGTCCATAGGCTTCGGTAACCGCTTCCTAACTGATGGACCTGTGCTTGTTTCAAGAGGCATAAAACAGAGAGATTGCCGTCCGAGCTCCGGACAAGAGGAAAATTATATGTACAAATATGGACACATAGTGGGAATCGAACCTACGATTCCTGATGTAACGCGTACGCCGAAAGAATCGTCTAGTCATCGTCTAATTTTTGACATTTTGTAAATACCGTTAGATAAAAGTGAAATATTTATTTTAGTTCTCTACTGATTTCTTTCGACTTGTTCGTCACTAGCTTCCACCCACGGGAAAAAATGGAGTGGTCCTATTCTACTCCACCGGGAACCAACACGGCCTTTTTACCTTTTTTTATGGGATTTAATATTGAAAAATAATACACAACATACTAATTGCTTTAAAACGTTTTTAAAGGCTTTATTTACAATAAAACATCTTACTAGTAAATTGGCCACGAGAAAACTTAGTAGCTACTTATTAAATAAAGATTTACGTCATGCTATGTACTATAACTACATTTTCAATGGAATATTCAAATTCAAATTAATAATTTGCGAAAGTGACACATGACTTATTCCCGATTCCCCCTTTTACCGATTCCTACCAAAAAAAATCAGCTTTAAAATTTAATCAAAAATAAAGATTCAATGGGAAAGTTATCTTATATTTTCACATTAGGTGCTTAATCTCGATCTTCATTTAAGATAGGATATATAGATTGTTGATATATGAAATGGATGGCACATACACACTGTATGTGTATGTCCAAAGCCAAATAAAAATGCTGTTTGCAATTTTCAACCCACGGATTTCTTTTCCGGTTTCAACCCAGACGTTAATGACTGATGAGCTTTTCCAAAAAGTAAATTGACGAGTCCTGTATAAAAAAGCATTTCATCAAATCATTCATCTTTGTGACCTATTTTTCACATTTCAATTATATGAGATACAGAAATTCGGATTGTGATTTGTTGAACCTACAGCTGTGGTAGGTTGAAATCCCTAAAAATAGATAAAATAATTAACTTTTTAGAAGCACAGAGTAGTGACATCTTTGGCCTAGTGCCATAATATTAATCACAACACAGGAATTCATAGGGGAAAACCCTTAAAACATTTTAATACAACCCTTAAAACCAAGAAAATATCTCGAAAATTATATGGCACGACCCCACTGGGAGACGAAGAAGGAAAGTCAGATTCCTCATTCACCCCCTGTAATACGTTCATCTACTGAATTATTTCCCTGGTGGGTGAACAAGGAAATGTTAGATTCCCCTTACACCCCCATATGACTGCATATAAAATTACAAAAATTGATACCTTAAAATATAATTCACATAAATTAAAATATACAATAGTTTTTTTAGTTAGGCCAACATTTTACTATCAGATCAAAATAAATAATTATTAATCTGTTAGTTGACCGAAAATGGCTAGCTGAGGTCATAAAATATCTTATATTTTCTCATTAATACCTTAGATATTTACACATCACTCCTAAACCTAAAACTCCCTCTTCTCATTTGCCTCTCTTGTCTCATATTCCTTTCCATTATCATTCTATCCAATTCTTCTGCCCTATCTCTTTCCTCTTGACTACTATCTGTTTCTATATTTTCAATAACCGTTTCTATCAACATAGGACTTCCTTCTTCTGTGCTTTTAAGTCCTATTTCAATATCTTCTAATTTCTCTTTCAATTCATCTTTCATAATTTGGTTTAGAAAGTTTTCCATTACAATATTATCTTTCTTCTTAATATCTTTTCTTCTCTGCGTCTTTCTGCTATCTTTCTTTTCTTTTTCAGTCGTTTTGTTGGTTTCCTTACCTATTTCTTCGTTTAGGTGGTAGAATTTTGGTGATTCTTCGCAGGGGATGGAGTCGATTGGTCTGGTGCAAGTAAGTACTTCCTGAAAGCGATTGCAATCAAATTATCGTTTGGAAATACTCTGTATTTTTTTGGTCTCCTGTCCTTTTCCCGCTAGGATAGACGGAGATTACTTCAGGTCAAACTGTTTTCAGTTTTTTAATTTTTCAACTAATTCTTTGGAAAGTATGGATAGTACCATGATTTTTGGGGACCAAGGTACCCTCGCCTACATGGCGGTACCTGCACCTGATTAAAGAATGAGGTTATAGGGCTGGCCCTATATAAATAACCCCCCAACTATAAAGAAATGATACTCGGGACCCAAAGTGTAAACTAGATGCCACCGGGATTGGTGCTCCCATAGGAGTTATTGAATCTTAAAGCGGACCTCGGGTTCCAAGAAATCCTGGTTCCATCATCTCAGCAGACCCATTACCTCCTATACCTTCACGCTAAGAGAATGGTGATGGATCTTTATTCTTTGTAAACTTTGAGATCTCACCTGGTTGAATATGGTCTCGGCGGGACAGATGAAGCTGTATCTGTAAGTGATGTTGCGTCCCGAGGGAGTCTGCGTCGGGACGCAAACATGGAACACCTGGCATTCGTTGTCCACGTCGGCGTAGTAACCGTAGGTGCGGTTTTCACAGCTGGAGGCAAAAATAGTGATATTTTTGAACTACTTATACAAGCTGATTTTATAGTAGGTTCAGAGCGAAAAAATTTTAGGGAGCTCGATGGCAGTATGCATTTGGCGGCTTAACGTGCTCTCCGAGGCACGACCAGACCAATGCAAATAGCCATACTCATGCATACAAATATTTGTAATGAGCGGGGATGGAACCCGCGCCTCCTGCGAAGCGGTCACATTCACTACCGCCACGGCACAGAGGCTGTCGATTTTGTAATGTCATAAATGTATATGACAACTACTAAAAGTTGGTCATAGTTCGTGTTCCGTTATTGGTAAATAGACGAGTATAGTAAAATTTAGAATTCTGTGAACTAAAGGTTTCCACTTTCCCTTCAATATTAACAAATCGTTGTCGTTTGATTCGCAACAAAACAGTTTGACAATGACACCGTTGTTTTATTTTAACCACTTCGCGGCATCTTTGGTTTGATTAATTTTTATGCCACGGTGACAGACAAGCTCAGCTGCTGAACCTGAACCTTATGAATTAATACTGATACAAAAAGAAGGCATAATAGTGAATGTTGACGCTCACCTAAATGTATCCGTGATATTCTCCCTGATAGAAGAGGCATTTGCAGGTAGATTCAGCGTATCAGTCTTCGTATCGTTAGACATCTCCTGAGAATATAAACTTTCAGTTTAAAAAACCTTTTTCACAGTATAAAAAACTTAGAGGCAATTTATGTAACTTTTAACTATCCAAGAATATTTTGATAACCAGTTACAAAAATAGAAAAATAAATCTTCTTTTATAAGTGACTATGACAGTTGGTTATGAAAACGACAATTTAATTATATTTTCGTAACTGGTTATGAAAAGCAAGAAAAAAAAACTCACCTTCGTAGCTGGTTATGAAAATGACAGTTACGAAATTGGACGAAGTCAACGACGCCATGACGCGCGCGGATTTTGTTTTGTAATAATATTATGCTTTTTTTTTTTTTTTTTATCGTGCGAAAAATCCCCGCGGATACCTCCCCCGCCGGAGCCGGAGGAGGAGGTTATGTTGGACTCGAACCGACTAAAACGCACGCCGACTGTGGGCCGTCAGTTGCCGGAGGTGAGATTGTTGTAGCCATATCCCTCGCACCCCGGCCGACCCAGGGCCATATCTCTCGATATGGCCCTCTCCCGATGTGGGGACCGTAGAGTCCCCAACTCGCCCCCGGGTATGGGGAGGCACGCAGTGCGCACCGCCGCCGTGGCCTGCTTCTGCTAGGGTGACAGGCGGCTCCACCCGTCACCCCCAGGCCCGCGCTCATGGGGGACGGAGGTCGTTCTGCGACCTGTGTAATAATATATGCTTAGTGGATTTGCACTCGTCCACCGCCGTAATGGGGAAGGTCCTTTGCCCTTCCACAGAACACCGCGGCTATAATAACCTCGTCCTGTGTTCCCGACGGTGAGTAGGGTAGCCAGAGCTCACTGGAGAGGTTTTGTGCTGTCAGTGGGAAGACCAAAGGCTTGTCCTGCTTGTCTTCTGTGCTGACGGCACAGAACCTCTCTGTTCTTAAAGGGTTGGCAGCACAAGTGTGACTCCCCTGGTGTTGCACTCGTCCATAGACCAGATGGGCCTTGTGCTTGTCTGCGACCTAAGCGGTATGAAAAAAAGGATAAGCATGTAATGTATAGTAGGACTTATACGTACTTTCACAGCTTTTATCAGTATACTGTTACTGACAGTATAGTCGATACCATCTGCTCCCACTGACACCATCAGGGATACCAAGAACAGGTATCTGGCTCTCAACACCATCGTTAAAGGTTATCTGAAAGCATAATCATTAATCCATGGGTGGCAATGGCAATCAACTTTGGGGATGCGGTTCTCATACGGACATCTATGGCAGTCGTTACAGGTAGTTGGAACCCTCAAAAGTCCGACTAGTCTAACTGCAGAAATCGCCAAATTGATTGTGGAGGTCAGATGGCAGTCATCCGATGAAGACCTCCGACGCAAGACCGGCAAGGAGGATGATGCTGATTAATATATTTCACTAATTTCGACGATGCACTTAATTAAACACGCTAAAACTTCACTTATATTCCGGTCAATCTAAACCAAATTATAGAAGTGAGGGTACAATAATTCGCACCCAGCTCAAAGTTGGATTGTTCAATACACCATCATTAATGAAACCTAAAAAGTCCTCATCGATCCGATACCTGCCCCTCTAGACAAGCCGGCGTTTTGTAGAATAAAATGCCAAATGTATGGGATTTGACGTAGGTATATGGCAGGCGTCAACGAATGTCAAAAACGTCAAATCCTATACATTCCTCATTCTATTCCATCATACGCCGAGCAACGAATTGCCACTTGTCTAGGGGGGCAGGATCGCTAAAACGGTTTTTTCGTAATTTTCAGTAAAACGGAAGTTTTATCATAAAAATATCTGAGACAAAGTTAAAGACAACGATATCACCAATAATTTCATCATAGTTCGAGTACTTTACTTACACTTCAAACTATAATATGACCAAAGCTGTGCTACTATGATGATGGATGCGTTTGATATCCACCATTTTCACCACATAGCATAGCACTGGTGGAAAGGGCGAACTTCGTACCGCCATATTTTCCGCCCGCGTGCTATTCTGATCCCGATTTATCAGTGTTCCTCTACAATATTATGCATGTATTATACATATAAACCTTCCTCTTGAATCACTCTATCTATTATAGAAAACCGCTTCAAAATCCGTTTCGTAGTTTTGAAGATTTAAGCATACATAGGGACGGACAGACAGCGACAGCGACTTTGTTTTATAATATGTAGTGAAGATGCGTGCTATGGATGGAGAATAGATTCGAATGTTGAATATTTGTAGGAGGTATCATAGCACATGTTACTCGCTACGCTATATAATAGCACGGTGGAAACGGACATATAGTTACATAGCTTAGCTTTTACATCCTTGTAGCATAGCTGTATAGCACATCTCTGGTGAGAAATACAGCTTACGTCACCCCCGATCATGGTTGCTGGAAAGCAACCGAATGTATCAATAAAATTGTTATTATTTTCTTTTTGTTATTTATTTATGCCGTGTTGGCTCCTAAGTAGAATAGGGCCACCCCTCTCTTCTCGTGTGTGTCGTAGAAGGGTACTAAGGAAAAAGGCTGTTCTCCATCTGACAGTAAACATTCTTACCTTCAGGATTTTACAATATTTTATATAAGACACGTCAATTTGACTTCGCCTCGCCTGATGGTAAGCTGAAGGCAAAGTCTCTGAAAAGAGGGTCACCATTACAGACACGTATCATGTTACAATGGTGGCACTCAGCTTGACGGCCTCATCAGATGCTGACCCGGGACTGTAGGAAGAGGGAAACACGTGAACTGGTAAGGAATTCCAAGACTATGTATTGCAGCGATAAGGCCGCCATTTGTACATATAATATCTTATACATATTGTCCCTAATGTACTGTAGTTTGTTTGTGTACAATAAAGAATTATCTTATCTTATCTTATTTATTTATATTCTCTAATTAATAAATGTTCTCTTTCAGTAGTCATCATCATCATTGCGTAGTCCCGGTCGCATCCATCACCTTCACCTTGGAGACTTTTTAGGGCTTGGACTATCCGTAATGACTGCCATATAACAGATGTTCGTATGGCAACTGGGACCGACGTGACGGCGCAACGTGTTTTCCGAGGCACAGGGAGGTCGCAATGTTCTAAAAATGGTCACCCATCCAAAAACCAACCTGGCTAGTATTACTCAACCCTGCTATCCGTTAACCCACCTCTTTCTTTCATTGTAAAATAAAATAAACACAAAATAAATCGCGATGCTTAATAATAGTTTTATGTCAAGTAGAATGCACACTTACAATGTATTTTGAACTACACAAGCACTAAATCACGACACAATGTCTGGCACTTGACGTATCCCACGATTACACAGGTATATGGCAACCCATCTAAGGTTCAGCTCTTTTATAAACGCAGAATAAACCCCAGTGTAGAATTCGCAATGATTTTGGTAGTGACAGCAAAAAAGTTGTCGTGGAACACCCGATAGACTATGTTGTAAAATATTAAAGTTGACGACAGAATTTATAACTGAGTTGCATAAACTTCACAAGAAAAACATTTAAAAATAATCCTAATTCCCCAATTGCAACAGCTATATAAAAAAAAAAATTTTTTGCATAAATATATTTATGCATATTAGTTATATACACACTTGCTAGTGCTAGCGGCTCCGCCCACGTGGATGTCGTTTAGCACTACTTTTACTCATATCTCCGGTTGTATTCAACCAATTACGATCCAACAAACGCAAGAAGAAGGAAACAAAAAAGAAATACATTTTTCTGACCATTCAAACAAAAAAAACGCATCATAATCCGTAGTTTCACGTAGTTTTCCGACAGTAATCAAACTACAAAACAATCAAATAGACAGACAAGAATTCAAAAAAAGTTGCGTTCAGTGTTGTTAATATAACATGGCTACTTTACAATATTTTGTTTATGAATATTTACATAATGTACCTATCTAAAAAACGTCAGCCTTCTGGTCACAAGAAGCGTCAACCATACGCTTTGCAATCTCCCTGAAGAGATTACGGGTATTCGGACCCCATGACACCAACGTTTCGACTCTAAACAATCATTTTCAATCATTTAAACATACAATCGCACCTTTATTTCTTTCTTTTTTTTTATCCCTGGAGGGTGAAGCAGAGGCTCATTAACATCCACATTTCACCAATCATTGTATTAGGTCGCACGTAATACGGGATGAACCTATTGCCGTATTCCGGGCATTATTGTTGACTCGAGCCATGCATCTGAGGCTGAGTCTGGGCTGCATAATATCTGTCTGATGATAAACAGCCGTATCCCTTGGTCGTCTTGTACGACACCGCATAGGAAGAGATGGGGTGGCCCGAATTCTACTCTGCCGGCAACCACACTGCACCATAATACAAGCTCAAGCATATTCAGCAAACACTCAAAATACAAGCTCTTTTGGAATAACAGATAACTATGTGTGAAATGTCCTTGAATATTAATACTTTGAATAAGAAGGAATAAGCAAGCTGAAGTGGCAGTGGGCTGGCCACATCTGCCGAAGGACTGATGGCCGTTGGAGCAGACGGGTCCTAGAGTGGAGACCGCGACAAGGAAAACGTAAGGTGGAACACCCCCTAGCCAGGTGGACTGACGACCTACGAAGGGTGGCTGGGACGGACTGAATGCGGAAGACGGAGGATCGGCAAACGTGGCGCATATTAGGAGAGGCCTATGTCCAGCAGTGGACTGCAGTAGGCTAATTGATTGATTAATATTTTTATTCTAAAAAATTTTATTCATCCAAATAAACATTCTAATTTATACCAAAAAAATTTAACCAAACATTTTTGCTGTCCGTACATCGATCAGAGCTTTGGCAGTCTCAGAGGTACATGACATGAAATTGTAATGATCCGCAAAAGCTCGCCAAATCATTTTGTGGATCGATAACAACCATTGACTACATTCTGCGGATACCATCACGCTTGTAAGTGTCGCTAGGAATGTGTAGAGTCATAGCCGACGGTGTAAACACCCAACTTATGACTTCACCCTGTAGGTAGGACACGACGGTATAATGCAGTCCGACTGGGGAAGTACCTCCGCCCTACAGAATACCGCGGTTAAAATAACCTCGTGTTTCCGGCGGTGAGTACGGTAGCCAGACCTTACTGGAGAGGTTTTGTGCTATCAGTGGGAAGACCAAAGGCTTGTCCTGCTTTGTCTTCTGCGCTGATGGCACAGAATCTCTCTGTTCTTACAGGGTCGGCAGCACGAGTGTGACTCCCCTGGAGTTGCATTTGTCCATAGGCCACGGTAACCACTTTCTATCAGGTAGGCCGTGTCTGAAAAAAAAATCTTGTCGTGTACCGTCGAATGGCGAACTCCTAGGGGTTTTTTTTTTTTGGCGAGTGCAACACCAGGGCAGTCACACTTGTGCTGCCGACCCTGTAAGAACAGAGAGACCGTCCGCGCAAAAAATAAGTAGGATAAAGCGTCGGTAGCTTAGTGGTTAAGGAGTCGGCCTTACGATCGAGAGGTCCCGGGTTGGAATCCTGGCCATTACACTACCGACGTGAACCCACTCCTAGCACAAGCAATTTGGCTTAGTTGGAGGGGTTAACGGGAATATTAGTAATTTCGGTTGCTAATATTCTTTAAAAAAAAAAAAGCCTTTCATTTTCCCACTGACAGCCCATCCGGTAACACACCACGAGGTTATTATACCCGTGGTATTCTGTATCATCAGACAGATACTTAAAATCCAGACTCAGCGTAAACATGGCTGGGGCCCTAGACAAAGTGACATTCTATTGATGGAATCGCTCTGAAGCGAACCATTTTTGAGGTTTTAACAATGGATTTCGGGACATTGCGGTGGTTATAGTAATAATGATAAGTTAAATAATGTATTTCGAGTTACAAAGACTCAAATTTCATAAAAAAAATATAGTTATATTAAAGATTTATGTCAATTTCCTACTACAATTAGCGATTCCACTGGCGTTTTCGCCAATAGAATGTCACTTTGTCTAAGGCTCCTGTAGTCAACAATAGTGCCCGGAAAACGGCAATAGGCCACCCCCTATTACGTGGGACCTAATACAATGATTTGTGAAATGTTAGTGTAATAAGTCCGACATACCCTCCTCCACCGGCTGCGGCGGAGGGGTATCCGTTGGGATTTACGATAAAAAGAAAAAAAAGAATCGAACCGACTAAAATCCGAACAAATAACGGCCTGTATATTGGTTCAATCTTATGGATCAATTAAGTCAAAGTTAAAACGACGTTAGACTACACTTACAAAGCTTTTAACTTTTTCGTGCGGAAATCGTAAATGTTGGACTCGAACCGACTAAAACCGCACGCCTTGGTGGATTATCAGATGATGCCGTGGTGAGAGGTACTGCCAAAATGTATCTATAGGTACCTAATTGGCGAACGAAGTCTGAATTACCATATTTCTCAGACTAGAACTGAGATTCTCCTATCAAGCATACAATACTTTTTTCCTTAAACCTAATGGTATACCACAATCTCTAGTTTACCGTAATTCCCCTAATCCAGATGTCTCCGAGTCATAAATCGTCGGTAACAGTAACTTTAATACTGTACAGTGACCGCCAAATATTCCGCGACGGGGTCTGCGCGTGCGCCGAATAAGCAATTATATTTTTTAAATTAGATTTACGGGATTTTTTGCGTCATGACGGGCCTCTGGGCTTTTGGCTAAAACAAGGTTAGATATTAAAATTCAAAAGGGTCAAGCGTGAGTTTTTTTATACATTCATTGTGTTTTTTTATTGATGACCTGTTTGGCATGGCTGCCAAATGGTCGATTGGGGTTAGGATTTCATTCCCACGCGTGACAATATGTTTATAATAATTTCATTCATGTTTTTTTTATCGTATTAACATTATAATGTGAAAGTTTGTATGAAAAGATATTTTTTTAATATTCCCTGCTGTGGTTTTCCTAAGCGACTACAATACGGGGTTCTTTAAGAAAGGCATTAGAAGGTTTCTTCAGGGTCGGCAGCACGAGTATGACGCGTTTTTGCACACGTCCATAGGCCACGGTAACCACTTTCCATCCGGTGGGTCGTGTGCTTGTCTGCCACCCAACTGGTATAAAAAAATCTACGATATTCTACACAGCGCTATCTAGACCCAAAGTAAGCATAGTTTAACTAGCGTTTGTTTTGGGATCTAGAATGCGGATAAAAAAACTAAGTAAGATTCTTTTTTTAAATAATTATTTATTTATTATACATAGAAACAACCAAACCAATGTCAAATTCAGGCATATAAAAATTTACACAGACCGAGAATCGAACCCGCACTCCTTGCATAGCAGTCGAAAGCTCTTCGCCACTTATGCGCGTGAGAAAAAACAAGATCGCGATAAAATCTGCTAAAAGTAGTTTTATTTCAAAAGGTACTTTAAATGAATTATGGATGAATAGCCGCTTTTCTCAAAAAAATACTCATCAGATTCACGTTTCATCCTAGAACTGGCAGCCATCTTGTGTCTAGATCAAGACAGTCTTTAACCGCGAAAGAATGACTCACAGACTGACAATAGACTCGGAAAATAAAATAATGGAGATGACATTTTCGTAGATTTTTCGGTTTTTAATTTGACACTTCCGTCGTCGGGAAGATTAAGAATATCAGTTATACACACAGACATTTAAAATCAGAGAGGCACGCCCAAATTACATTGGTGGAAAGAGTAAGCGAGATAGACATTTTTCTACGGTTACATTCTATCATCGCACCTCTCGCCACAGGCAGGGAGTCCATTCCCACACGATACGACTGCAAACAGTACGTACAGTCAAGTATGAAAGGAACTTCATCTCACGCGTGCTCAAGCTGTGGAATGAACTCCCTGCTGTTGTTCTTCCAAGCGACTAAAGTATGAGGTTCTTCAAGAAGGGCATCAGAAGTGTGATTACCATGGTGTTGCATACATCTTAGGTCACGGTATAGCCACTTTCCATTAGATGGGCCGTGTGCTTGTCTGCCACCTAAATGGTATAAAAACAATCTCAGTCTATGGGCTTTATGGAGCGCTCTCTTAAATGCACATCGCAAGACAGAGGCTGCCTACGGCCAATTATTGCCAATGCATAAGTGATCCTGCACGACAGCCTCCGTGGCGTTGCGGTAGTGAACGCGGCCGCTACACAGGAGGCGCAGGTTCGATCCCCGCTCAGTGCAAATATTTTTTGTGTTCATGAAATATGGGTATTTGCATTGGTCTGGTCGTGCCTCGGAGAGCACGTTAAGCCGTCGGTCCCGGTTGCCATAAGAACATCTATGGCAGTCGTTACGGGTAGTTGGAGCCCTAAAAAATCCAAAAACAACGGTCTAGCTGCAAAGCTTCGATATCGCCTAATGTTATCATTGGGCTGTGGAGGTTAGATGGTAATCGCTTTACGAAAAAATATCGAGGTCTAGCCAAATCTGTAGTTAAGACTGGTAAAGCGGACCCCAGACTCCGAACTGAAAAACTTCGGTTGCTACTAGGAATTAACGCTAGGATGAGAGAGAGACGTGATCCTGCAGAGAACTGCTTGAAATCTCTTAATGCACCTCTCTGAAGCCTTTACAGTGGAGAGCAGGCAAGTAGGCCGGTTCTCAGGAAGCGGGCTAGGGGGGAACAGGCAGCCTGTCACCCCAACATAAGCAGTCCTGTGATGGCGTGACGCGCGCCCCCTTCCCCTATTCCTGTGTCCGAAAACCGTAGATGGTCCAAGGTTAACCGGGGTGGGAGTGAAATGCCTTATTGAGTAACTTTACATTACATCCCAGAGATCTGAGACAGTGTGCGGTTTTATTCGATTCAAGTCCGACGTAACTTCGTCTGACATAACGACCGAAGAGGGTGTAATCCATGGGTATTTCCGCACGAAAAAAAAGAGGTGTAGGCCACTCTATAGCATTACCTAGACTAATGGCCTATACCTAAGGTCGTTAAACCCATGTAAATATATATCTGGAGTTTGCAACAGAAAATCCATGTAATACCTATCTCGTGTTTAGAATATTATAAATAAGTAATTTTGTGAAAAATATGTAGATTTTTAAACTACACACTATGGGTGAAATACGCGATGACAGCTGTCAGACCTGTCAACCTGTCAAACGATCGCGTACTTGCCAAGAGCGAGTTGGCATAGTTTTTTTTAGAATACACATTTACCAGCGTCTGTGGCGTGGCGGTAGTGAACGCGGCCGCTACGCAGGAGGCGTGGGTTCGATCCCCGCTCAGTGTAAATATTTGTATGCATGAATATGGGTATTTGCATTGGTTTGGTCGTGTTTCGGGGAGCCATCGGCCCCAGTTGCTGTACAAACATCTATGGCAGTCGTTACGGTTAGTTGGAGCCCTAAAAAGTCCAACAAGTGGTCTGACTGCAATGCTTCGATATCGACAATGGGTTGCGGAGGCCAGATGGCAGTCGCTTCACGGAAAATATCGAAGTTCAACCAAATCCGCAAGTAAGCTGGTAACGCAAATCCCAGACTGTGGGGTGAAAGCTTTATTATATGTAATTTCACACTTTGCCAGAACTTTGGCATTCTATATACCTAATAGCATACATTGCCTAGGCATTGTATATAATGCCTGCATTATACAGATTGCCCGTTGCAGGTAATGTTGACTTGGACCTCAAAATACTTTGTGCCCGACATAAAAAAACTATATTTGCATCGATGATATGGCTGAAAAGGTGATTGCGTTGCCACAATTTACGCACAAATGGACCTACCCACCTACGTGGGTACTATTAAGTGTAATGTGATACACAGTATCAATATATTGTATCATTTGCATACTACCTGTGCTCTGAATACCAACCAACATAGGCCATAGGCACAGCATACTGAACAGAACCTTCGAGCCAATGACCTTTTACATCATTTACATAACTTTTCTATTGTAGAGGGCGCTGTGTTTTTAAAAGAGTACCTAACCGAAATTACAAGAAGGTATTTTACCGTCTTTACTGCCCCGCCTCCGGGGGCGGGCATGTCGGACTATATACGACTAAAACCACGCCATGAAGAAGTCGTCACGTCACACGAGGTCTTCAGATGCCCAGGTCAGGGTCAGGTTTAGGTGGAAAGTCCTATAAAGCATTTCCCTCTCACCCTGGCTGAGCCAGGGCCACCTCCAGTTTCAAGGTGACTCTTCGGGAGTAGGAACCACGACGTCCTCATCGTGCCCCGGGAAAGAGGGACATTCATCACAGGCCGCGCCATCTCTGTGAGTAAGGTAAGGCACTAAATGAAAGAACTTCCTCTCTGAGGGATCTCCCTCACTGGGCATCCAGTACAAAAGCCTTATACCCTACTGGACTTATTTAAATCCATTCAAAACTTGTTCACAACACATTGCCGCAATAAAAAAGGAATCTCCAATCAATATCAATATGAAACCAAGTCACGTGCAAAGATATACATCTGCTTTTATTTAAAAACACCGGTAAGTAGGCATGTTGTAAAAAATGTGTTAACCGGTACATTTTATCGGTATAACGGTATTTTTATCGGTTTTAAAGTGCTAGGTGGAACGTCCCTATTTGACATTAACATTTTTGCACAATTTTTTGAGCTTTTGGCGCCAAAGAACATTTTTAATTTTCTGAAATTGGTGTGATGTGTAAAAATGAAGGTTTTTAGACACAACGTGGAATTTCATTTGTCCCATATTGATGGAAATGTATTTTTTATTCTTACATACATTACATAAGTCATTCATTACATGCAAACCCAATGCGACAGCAATCCGCAATTTTCTGGCGGACATCTTACACCGATTTTCACCAAACTAAGCTAAAGATCATTCCTGACTAATTAAAGTGAATTAGTCAAACAAAAAAACCTGAATCAAAATCGGTTCATCCGTTCGGGAGTTACGATGCCACAAACAGAACCACGCAGACACGTCACACTTACAACACCCCTTCGTTTTTGCGTCGGGAGTTAAAAATAAGACTTGGCTTAAAGGTCTTACACCCGTATTCACAAACAATACTTCGCTATGCGTACCACCAAAACTGTGCAAAGAACGACAAATTCTCAGTGCGTTCGTTTTGGCAAGCCTTTGATGTTTATGAATTAATTTTACCAGCCCTATGCGCTCGAGCACACTATGAGACCTCACAGTATCGTTTGTGAATACGGGTGTAAGTTACCAAGTCATAAAACCCCAAAACAAATCTTATTGCTCTTTTCTTATTTACTTCACCTATAACTTTGTAAACAAGTCTATTTTTATTTCTAAATTGTTTATTGTCATCTTTAATCTCGTGTGGGTTCCAAGTTGCATCAGAGACTTTCACCTTGGAGCCCACGGTCTACTTCTTCTTCTTCTATAGAATAAAATTGTGCGCCTTTCATGATACCAACTCCGCTTAATTCCCTACTCTTGGATGAAAGCTCATGCTAAGCCTCATCTGTCAAGTATAAAGTATACCGATATGCGGCCTGACTTGGGTCCTTAAGTCGCTGGGTCCTTAAGATCTTGGTAGGATCCGGTCTATACCAATCTGCTATTAAATTAAAATCGGAGAACTATGTAATGTTTAGTCGTCACGATCACACCGATTTCGATTAAAGTTGGCAAGAAGGTAAATTCCTATCATATTTCTTAGTAAAACAAATGCTTATGTAAATAAAATATGGAGATACAACCAATGAACCTTCACCAGTGGCGTGCAGCGTGCCTGATAAGATTATAATAGTTAAATCAGTAAAATAATATACATTGCTCGATGTTTTTAGTCAGGCGTTGACCAAAAAAAGATGGAATTTTAGAAATCATTGAAGTTCATGCCTGGGCTGGGCATGACAGGTGAGGCCAAGGTGAGGCTGAGGCCGCATATCCAAAAAGGACACCACGGTTGCGTAATCTGCTCCCCCTTTTCCTTTCCGTCTTCCGAGGCAAGATCGCCGTGATTCCTTTTTGTGAGGGGGCATGGAGAAGGAAATGATAGCGGAGTTGTTGCAAAGGCAATCGAGTCGCGTGCTTCCATACTGTCAAAAGGACTCCTATATATAGACGTCAGTTCTGTGACGTCACCACTCAGTTCTAGTGGCACGTCGTTGCGATCGGTTCTCATTTTTGGTTAAAAGTTCAACGATAAAAATAGTTTTGACCCGATTTAAGAATGAAGTACCGCACACAAGGGTGTACAAATTGTAGAGATAAGATGTTTAAATATATTGATGATATAACATTTCATCAGTAAGTCCGCTATATTTTTATTTTCATTTTTAATAAAAAAATGTCTTTATAGAACCATCTAGCGGAGAGAAGAAATAAGTAACCTTGTCTTACTTGTATAATGTTGTAACAACAATTCAATTCATTCTATAAAAAAATCACCACAGTAATTTCACCGGAGTTCATTAGTAATTCTGCAATTGTTATTTTATTTATTCTTACATTATATGTATTTGGGTAAAATTGAAAATTTAAAATAAAAAAATTAAGCCATCTTTCGGTATCTGCCCAAATCATTTAGAGGGGCTAAATGATTCTGCTATAATTCTACAGATGGCTTTATTTAAAATAAATGGTGTGCATCATAGTAGTGAGACCACTATATTCACATTATTTTTAGGAAGCCAATAAAATTGTCAATATTATATTATATCATTTTAGATTTCCCAGTAACCCAGAAATAAAAAAATGCGTGGATAGGTACGTATTTTAAATAGACCTTCCAGCTGGTAGGTACCCCACAAAATATTCCAGAATCTGTTCGAGGCCCTTCAATGAAGATGACTTCTATAAAATAAGGGATTTAAAAAATTACGGCCTTTTGCTATACCTAATTTTATATACGTATACCAGAAATACTTAAGTGAAAATTTTACAATATAATAACATCATTTTTTTATATTTCTACATTATTTTCTTGCTTTATTAATTTCCTTTTTGGAAAAGTTAGGGATCCGTACTTAACGCCTTCGCTGGCATAGGCGGGTGCGGGTCGCGGACGTCCGCTTTGCGTGCTTGTTTCATGTTATTTCAAGAGCAGCGCTACGTGAGGCGGATACCCGTCACACGTGACGCGAGCGGCGGGGCCCGCCACGCGGGCAGCGGGGCACGCGCCGTGTGTCCGCGCGACGGAGCACGCGAGCGGGTCTGTTTCAACAAAATCATCGACCGCCGCTACGTTATCCGTGTCACACGCGCCGTGCTTGTACAGTCGTTGCAATAAACTTAGAATAATCCTTAGCTGCAAACTGAAAGCTTTTTTACGGCAAATACCTTTGAAATTTTTTGGTAAACGAAACTCAAATAGAATGTTATTTTGAAGGTCAGTCTTATATTATTCATAGAACAACATATCAATATAAAATGCAAAAGCAGGAACCTGATCCCGGATGCATTGCACCACTTGTACCCCCAAGTGAGCCGCGAGCCAGCCCTGCTAATAGGTATATTGTGTAAAGTAAAACCAAAAATTCCGTGAACTAAAGGAATTCACCTCTTTCTCTTCAGTTTTCACAAACCGTGCAAAATTGTCTTTGATTTACATTAAACTAATTATGATAGCTGTACATTCTTATACGAAAACTTGGTTACAAATTCTCCACACAACAATCTAGACGTGACATAATATGGGCTAATTGGCTGACGCCTTTGTTCACGTCGTCGTCTTTTGGCTAAGTAATATATCAATAAATGATCCATAGTTATCGACTGTACACCGACGCTATTGAAATTATACTGGTATACGCCCGTCGCGGACGTCCGCGACGGAGCAGCGGACGCCCGCGACGGACAGGCAGGCGCACGGCGCGGACGCCCGCGCCGGACGTCCGCGACCCGCACCCGCTTATGCCAGCGAAGGCGCTAAAACTCCAATAATGCGACCCAATCATTATGTCCTTATATTCCTTATATCAGAATTCCACGCGGACGGAGCCGCGGGCAACAGCTTGTATATATAGTGGTCAATATGTAAGTGGTCCCATTGTCATTAAACACATAGATTATTCTAGAATTCTGTGCAGCGCTTTGTGGCGAGTGGTCAAACTACAATGGAAATTGCATGCATTATTTCTATTCGGTTTCGCAATGCCACAGTAGATGGCATTCTAAAAAGTGGGAGGGGCTTAGACTTAGGGGAAGAGACGCGTGGGGGACGAGGTATGGCGTCATGCCCCCCGCGTCTTCTTCTCACCCGCATTTGGCGACGCGTTTTTATTACGAGAAATTTCACTGGAACATCTCCGTTTACTAATCATATTCTGTCCTCCGTGTGAGGGGGTCATAGATGAGACATAGATGGAAGGCAGCGGGGTGCGAGAAAAATATACCAGGTCACACTGATCTCCATTGTAGATAATAAGATTTCTATCTATGACAGGTCAGGTTATTAGAAGAAGGTTTGCAAGCGTAGCTGAATACTGACTGGCTGGAATGAGAGAATGATGGATGTTTAAAATACGGGTGTGTTTTTCTATTGAGTTTGTCTGTCATATGTAACATGTGAATTGTTTCGTGTTTAATATTGTAATTGAAATAGAAAAGTTAAATAAACATATATATCTCTTATGTTTACGTTTCTCAATTACCTCAATAGGTTATGGACCTAGCACGGTATTGTTTTCGAGAACATTAACTTTTTTTTTGCAAGAGTGCAAAAACAAAATTTCAATGATGAGTACGCCGACTACATCGAGTTCCATTGAGAAGCTACGAGGGAGTTCAAATTTTGATAGCTGGAAATTTGACATGGAGTGCATACTCGTCCATGATGATTTGTGGCAGTATGTTGAGAGTCCTCCTGGCGATGAAACTAAAATACGTGGTGACCAGAAAGCAAGGACGAAAATATGTCTTCTGATTGAGAATCAATGCAAGGTACATGTACGTAGAGCGAAGACGGCGCATGAAACGTGGAACAATCTGAGAGCCGCATATGAAGATAAGGGCATTAACAACAGGTGCAGACTGTTATCCAAGTTAGTCAGCCTTAAGTTGAACATGTTTGCGACAATTACAGACTATGTTACGGAGTTGATGAGAGTATCGAATCAGCTGTCTGACTTAGGCAAAGAGATAGACGACGAACTTTTAGCTGCATTAATGTTACAAGGGATGCCAGATGAGTATACACCAATGAGATTGGCGTTAGAGAGCACCAATACTATCTTGACAACAGATTTTGTCAAAACAAAACTTTTACAACTCGATGGAGACAACCAGAATAAAGACATGAGTGCTGCAAGTCCTACTTCTGCGTTTGCTGCAAAGCCTAAGGGTCGGAGGGAAGGTGTTCAAAGGAATGATTACAGGAAAAAGGTTAATAAGACTATTAAGTGCTTCATATGTGCGGGGCCACATAAAGCAATCGACTGTCCTGTTAACCCGAGGAAAACGAGTAAGAAGAATGACGTTTCTTTGGCAACGGCATCGGCACTTGGTTCACAGTATAAAGAAAAGTCTACTCAAGATCAAGATGATTCCTGGATACTCGATTCCGGAGCTTCAGAGAATATGACCTACAAGAAGGATTGGATGCATGATATTGGAAAAGTTAATCGTAAGATAGAGGTTACTTGTGCGAATGGAGGTAAGGTTTATGGTGAAGGATTTGGTACTGTAGCTTGTGAGAAGCTGAATTTTACTGTTGATAATGTAATGTATGTACCTGATATTAATTCAAACCTTATTAGTGTTAGTAAAATCACAGCTAAACAAAAGATTGTCGTATTTTCAGATGAGGACTGTAAAATTTATAATGCAAGCGATTGTAAAGTTACAGGTGAACCAGTTTTAAGAGGTGTGGTTGAGAAAGGCATTTATAAACTTAAATGTTCACAAGCGAGTGTGTATGCAACCACAG
Source organism: Eilema depressum (assembly GCA_914767945.1). Classification (NCBI taxonomy): domain Eukaryota; kingdom Metazoa; phylum Arthropoda; class Insecta; order Lepidoptera; family Erebidae; genus Eilema; species Eilema depressum. The sequence goes on from OU612040.1 coordinate 1,441,757, forward strand.
CAGCTAGTGCTGATATGGAGTTATGGCACAAGAGGCTGGCGCATCTGGGTATGAAAAATCTTTGCTTGTTGAGTGAGAAAATGGCGACTGGGTTGAGTTTTTCAAAATCGAACGTTCAAAAGTTAGAGTGTGTTGCTTGTCTTTTAGGTAAGCAAACTAGACAACCGTTTGAACGCAATAAGGCTACACGAGCTAAAGGTGTTCTAGAGCTAGTACATTCTGACCTTTGTGGGCCAATGTCTAGTGATTCTTTGGGTGGTAAACGGTATTTTATGACTTTTATAGACGATTATACACGAAAAACTTATGTTTATTTTCTCAAGCAGAAGAGTGAAGCTTTTGAAGTTTTTAAAGAATTTAAAGCTCATGCGGAAACTCAGACGGGCAACAAGATGAAGATTTGGAGGACTGACAATGGATCTGAATTTGTCAATAAGAGATTTGACAGTTTTCTGAAGGAGCACGGAATTAAACACCAACTTACAATTCCGTATACACCACAACAAAATGGGGTTGCTGAGCGTGCGAATCGTACTATTGTCGAAAAGGCACGGACTATGCTGCAGGAAGCAGGGCTACCCGTTAGTTATTGGGCTGAAGCAGTGAATACGGCGGTCTATTTAAAGAATAGAAGTCCAACTGTAGCAGTGAGAAACAAAACGCCAGAAGAGGCGTGGTCAGGTCGTAGAGTCGATCTGAGTCATTTAAAAGTGTTCGGTTGCAGGGCATTTGCACACATTCCAGATGAAAAGAGAACCAAATGGGATAAAAAGAGTGAAGAGTTGATATTCGTGGGATACTGCTCTGAGTCGAAAGGATACAGGCTTATTAATCCAGTTAGCGGAGAACTTTGCAGAGCGAGAGATGTAGTATTTTTCGAAAAGCAGTTATATAAAGATGTGTCAAAAACTCAGAAGAAGATGAGAAGCCATGGTAATCAAGAAGAACCGATGCCACAGAGAGCAACTATTCAACTTGAAGAGTCACTTCAGGAAGATGAGTCACGTGATGGTGAAGAACCTGAAATAGTTGAGAATGAACACTGGGAATCTTTAGATGAAGATGACGGTGAAGACAATGAGAGAGTGACAGAGACAGAAGTTGAGAGAGAAAGAAGATATCCTCAAAGAGATAGAAGGCAAACTACTTTCCCTGATTACGTCACTTACCAAACTATGTCGGAAGACAGTGATCCAGTCACAGTGCAAGAGGCACTATCTCGCAAAGATGCGAAATTCTGGAGAGCAGCTATTAAGGAGGAGTTAGATTCTCTTAAAAATAATGGTACTTGGGTGCTAGTTAAACCCGAGCAACGTGTAAATGTTGTTGATTCTAAATGGATTTTTAGAATTAAAAAACAGGGGGGAAATATAACACGATACAAAGCACGTTTGGTTGCTCGTGGTTTTAGTCAAAGAAGAGGAATTGACTATGATGAAACTTTTGCACCTGTCATTCGCCACAGTACTCTGAGGTTACTGTTAGCGTTAGCTGTTAATTTGCAGCTGAAAGTAGATCACATGGATGTGACCACTGCATTTCTCAACGGAAATATAGATGAAGTTATTTATATGAGACAGCCACCACAGTTTGAGGAACGAGGGAAGGAGGATCACTTGTGTTTACTTAAGAAATCACTATACGGTCTTAAACAAGCTCCGCGTTCTTGGAATTTGAGATTGCACTCAGAGCTAGAGAACTTAAACTTCAAGAGATGCAAGAATGAACCATGTGTGTACACAAGAACCAATGGCAGGGATAGGATTATCCTCGCTATTTATGTGGATGATATACTTGTGTTCTATAATAATGAGCGAGAGATGCAGATTATGAAACGAGAACTTATGTCCAAATTCAAAATGAAGGACTTAGGACGAGTTAGCCTATTTTTAGGTATGAGAATCAAGCAAGAGAATGATTGTATTAGTGTTGATCAAGAAGAATATGTTGACAAGCTTCTAAACAAGTTTGGAATGACCGAGTGTAAATCAGTTTCCACTCCTGGAGTTGCTGGTCAACATTTCAGAAAACAAGAAGGATCTAAGCCAGATGAGAGAATACCTTATCGAGAACTTATAGGCTCACTGACGTATTTAGCAGTCTGTACGAGACCAGACATTGCACACACAGTAAATTACATGAGCCAGTTCTGCAGCCACTACGGAGAGATCCATTGGATGGCCACCAAAAGAATCTTAAGGTATCTTAAAGGGACAAAGAGTATGGGCCTTAAGTATTATAAAGGTGCTAATAAAGAAATTATAGGTTTTGCAGACGCCGATCATGCCAGCGACCTTGTAGATAGACGGTCGTACTCAGGCTGTGTTTTTAAGATGGCGAATGGGGCAATTTCTTGGCAAAGCACAAAACAGAGGAGCATTGCAATTTCAACCGCAGAGGCTGAGTATGTCAGCCTATCGGAAGCTGCTAAAGAAGCAATATTTTTAAAACGGTTCCTGGAAGAGTTGATGCAGACGCCAATGCTTCCTATAATGATATATACGGATAGTCAGTCTGCCATGGCCATATCAATAAATCCAGTCCACCATCAGCGTACCAAGCATATTGACGTAAGGCATCACTTTGTAAGAGAAGCGTTAGAGAATGACTTTATAAAAGTGAATTATTTAGAGACACAGTTGATGGTTGCGGACATTTTGACAAAATCATTGCCAAAGGGCAAGCTGGAATTTTGTCGAAGGGAGATGGGTGTGTGTGTGTGTACGCATGAGTAAGTATGAGGGATACGCTTGAGGAGGAGTATTAGAAGAAGGTTTGCAAGCGTAGCTGAATACTGACTGGCTGGAATGAGAGAATGATGGATGTTTAAAATACGGGTGTGTTTTTCTATTGAGTTTGTCTGTCATATGTAACATGTGAATTGTTTCGTGTTTAATATTGTAATTGAAATAGAAAAGTTAAATAAACATATATATCTCTTATGTTTACGTTTCTCAATTACCTCAATACAGGTCACCTTACATCCTGATAAATGAGACCCGAAACGGCGTGTGGTGTAAGTCGGTTAGACTTTCTACCGATTATACCGGCTATTTGAATGAAGGACAAACTATTTTGAATTTAAAACTAAAATATTCGCTGTTAGAATTATTCTGGATATTCGAAAATTCAAATTGATTATTGTTATTGCTTGCAAGACGGAACAACTACATTTATGATGGCAACACTTTGGCGTCTATGTCAAATTGGTTGTTTATCATTGGAATTTTAGCTCTGTGAAAAGTGCAATTAGAAAAATATGTCAAAGCATTATTGTTCATCGATGCATTGAAATCAAATTTAATTCAAAAATGTCTGACGAAGAAGAGGAATCGCACTGTCGTTTATGCGCTGAACCAACACCGAGTTCACAGCTTATAGCGCCAGACGAAGATGTGGGACAAAATTCCAAATTAGCTATGAAGATGTTATGGATTAATATAGATGTTTCTAATACAAATGGCCTTCCAAACTCCATCTGCTACTCATGTTTCGACTCCTTGCAACGTACTTGGTTATTTCTGCACGCCGTGAGAACCGCTCAAACAAAATTGAACGATATCTACGTCAAAAAAGCCGAATCGGAAAATACGTCTTCGGATATCAAAAACGACCCTGATGATAGCGGAAAACCTGTCAATGAGGACTGGGAAGAGTTTGAAATACCGAAGCAAGAGGTAAAATTGGAAAGTATGAACACACAACTCGAAGTGATACCTGTGGACGCAACCTCCTTGTTAAATCTTGAGGTAATCAAAACAGAGATGGATAGTGATGGTGATCATCATGATAGTGATGGGTTTAACTCCACAGACAGTGATGTACCTCTCTTCTTGACAGCTAAGAAGAAATCCAAAAAGAAAAAGAAGGTGAAATACCAATCGGACACTGATTCCGATGTTATATCGGAAATGTGTACAAAATTAACTTGGGAAGATTATATGTGCCGATGTGCAGATTGTGATGCTCAATGTAAAAATATAATGTCTTTACGCCTTCATTCAGTACAAATTCATGCTCGCTGTTGTTCTTTCAAATGCTCTGATTGTGGTAAAGTGCTTACAAATTATAAGACGTTTATAAATCATGTACGAACCCATAAAAAGTTTCTACGGTATTGTTGCGAGTTCTGCAATAAATGCTTCCTTAAGACGTCGTACCTTAAGTCCCACCGCAGTCAAACTCACAAAGATATTTATACAACAACATGCCAAAACTGCGGGTCATCGTTCGAAAACATGGAGCAGCTTCAAGACCATTTAATTCTATATACTAAGAACTGCAGAAAACGGGCTGTGAAGAAAGAAAAAGTAGAGATTACCGAAGATTTAAAATGTCAGCATTGTTTTAAAGAATTTAAATCACGCAGCAACTTGCATCAGCACAAACTTGTGCATACAGAACGTAGCAGAGACTTTTCTTGTCATGTGTGCGGGAAAATGTTCTTTACCAAAGGTACTTTAAGTACTCACATGATGACACACGATGAAACGAAACCCTTCAAATGTGAATTCTGTCCTATGTCATTTCGGGCTAGAGGCAACCTCCAATCTCATATTAGTCTTCACTCCGGTGCAAAACCGTTTGTGTGTGAACAGTGCGGGAAAAGTTTCCGGGTGAAACGTCACTTAAAATCACATTCCATAATACATACGGACTTAATGCCTTACGTATGTAATTATTGTAACAAGACTTTTAGGTTTAAAACTAGACTTAATCTACATTTACGGCAGCACACCGGTGCAAAACCCTATAACTGTATTTTCTGTCAAAGAGATTTTACCAACGGATCTAATTATAAGAAACATATGAAACGTAAACACAATATTGATACGTCTAGGAAGAAATATAGTAATATAGCAACGCAGTTTAGTAATGTTCAAGAGAATAGCATGGAGACAAGTGACAATTGAACAAACAAATCTTAGGTTAGCTTTATTTTTAGTATACCGCTATCCAGTGCTAAAAAGTAAATTTTTTGGCAAGGAATCGTTCAAGCGTCCGGTAGCAAGGTTAGAGTCGGCCTTACGATCGAAAGGTCCCGGATTCCAATCCTGGCCATTATACTGTCGATTTGAACCCACTCCTACCCAAGCAATGAGCAAAATGAGATTATTGAGATACATATAAATATAATTTTTACATTGGGATTATGGGGTTGTCCATTATCACGTGAGGCTCGATAAGGGAGGGGAGGTGTTCGGAAAAATCACGAAATATCACCAGAGGGAAAGGTAGGGGTATAGCGAGATATCACGAGTACTTATTTATTTTTTCTTATAACGCGCGATTTTTTTGCACCGTGCTTAATTTTCTGGCATTATTACAAAATAAATAATATATACACATGATTTTGGCTAGGGCAAAAAAAATTGCTAAAAATACATCACGTAATTAATGGACACTATGGACAGCCCTAAACCGTTGTCAGATTTGGGTAAAAAGATTGAACTGTCACAAAATTGTTATAACAAAAAATTTTAAAATATTGTAAATTAATTCAGCAGTACTAAATTTAGTACACTAGTGTTTTAAGCATGGTTTTATTGTAAATAAAACTTTATTTATTAAATTTTATTTATCTTTTATTTCATAGGAAATAATAAAAACAAGAATTGATCTCGGGAAATCACAAAGAATATATTTTATTACGCTTGCTTATCTTTTTTTATACTACTTAGGTAGCAGCCAAGCACACGGCCCTCCTGATGGTAAGTGGTTACCGTGGTCTATGGGCGAGTGCAACACCAGGGGAGTTACACTTTCTTGCTGCCGTCCCTGTAAGAACAGAGCTTTTTTTTAGTGGACTGTTTTAGCCGTCGTTGACCGGACGGGTGATCCACTCTTTGGTGTGGGCCTCTTCACCCATTTCCCCTGTGTCTCCTCCGTAGAGGATTTGGGGGTATCCGGCAATCACGGCGTTTCGTCTAACCTACCTGTTTCCTTGCAAAAACTTACGCTGTTCCACCTTCATCGCGGAGGTCTTCTATTTCCAATTTATCCGGTACCATTAATTTATTTCCCATCTTTTTAGCGAGTACATAAGGCATTCGGCCAGCAGGTGGAGGCTGGTTTCCTCGGCCTCCATACACTCCGAGCATATGGGATCAGTCTTTACTCCTATTAAGACTAAGCAAGACTAAGCATTTTTTGTAAATAGACCAAAAAAAAAAAGCCCGCTGAGTTTCTTGCCGGAGTCTTCTCAGGCCGGGGCCGCGTTTCGAACCGGTGGTCCATTTGCTAAGCTAGTCTTTAGTACATTATGTATATTATTGACGTTTTGTAAGTGCCGTTTTGATGGTCTATACAGAATAAATGATTTTTGACTTTGACATTAGTGTCAGGTGCCTGTTCAGTCGGCAGTACCCTGTTTTGTTACAAGGTTACAACACAACCCATTTTCGCATTCCAAAAGTAAGATATTTTTGGTAGTTCAATATGAGATTTGCTAGTTCAGGCTCGAGGGGCCCCTGAGCTTGTGGGCCCCCTAAGCCTAGGGGCCCTGGTGCACCGCACCACCTTGCCCACCCATAGTGCTGTGATCACTTCTATAGCAAGCCTCATGTTTCCCCTTGATAGTAATCTCAGTTGGCTTGTTCTTTTTTGTCCAAGCTTTTTATGAAGATCTTCGACTGTCTCATGAAAGGCGAGGATTTCCATCTGTGGTTGGTCTCTGCCATGATGCTTTGACTGATGACTCCTTTGGTTATTTTGTGGGAGATTGGCAGCCTGGGTTCAGGGCCCACTTGGTCTTCATAAGCCCCTTTTCTGGCCAGTTCGTCAGCTGTCTCGTTGTTCGTATTGCCTTCATGGCCGGGTAATGCCACCTAGGCGAGCGTTATTTCGGCTGTTCTGGTCAGTTTTTCTAGCGCCTTTTTACATTCTTTTACCACCGCTGAGGTGGTTTCGCATCTTGCCTAGTGCCCTCAGCGCAGCTTGGCTGTCCCTTCCCTGTGTTCAGGTGTTTGGTCATATCCGCGCACTCCATAATGGCGAAGATCTCTGCATGAAATACACTTACGAACTTACCTAGTGATATTGACTTGTTTTTCTCTGTCCCATCTTAGCATTTAATGTGCGCTCCGGAGCCAGAGAGCTTTGTGGATTATTTTCTGGAGCCGTCCGTATAACAGATGGTGCCATCTGTTTATTTCCCAATCAGCTCTCTGTCCTCATCCTTGGAGGGTTAGGCAGAGGTGAATTAACACCCACATTTCACCAATCCTTGTATTAGATCCCACGTAATAGGGGGTGAGCCTATTGCCGTAGTCTGGGCACTATTGTTGACTCGAGCCTTGCATCTGATGCTGAGTCTGGGCTGTATATATCTGTCTGATGTTAAACAGCCCTAGCCCTTATCCGCCTTGTACGACACCGCATAGGAGGAGATGGGGTGGCCCGAATTCTACTCTGCCGGGAACAATTACTTTAGTAACAACATAAATCAATGGCTTTTAACAAGAATGTTACAACCGGGCGCCATCTTAACGTCCATTTTGAAAAGAAACGTGACACTAACGATACGGTCTGTATATTACATTGTTACTCGAGGCAGGCATAATATAGCCTTTGTTGCCGACAGTTGGGTGCATCAGCGCGGAGATGAGTACGTTCCGTTGAAGGTATTGCTGAGAGACACATATCTGGAACCTAAAATGGGCTCTATACGCGCAGTACACGTTTCTTGGGTGTCTTTTGAGGATAGCACGGGGTGCTACTGCGGTGGACGAGCTCAAATTCACCAAGCATAGATTATTAAAAAACAATCTGCGCGCGCCAGGGCTTCGTTTGTTTCGTGATTTAGGTCCAAGATACGTGTCCCAAGGTATATGTATATTGTAGATTACCTTTGAGAAGTGGTATAATAAACATACAACCCGTAAAATGCCGACTAGACGGCTTACCCCCTATTACGTGGGACCGAAAATATTTGACACAGAGATAGAATCAGGCGCGGTCCGAGGGGGGTCGCAGGGGACATGTCCTCCTCCCCTCCCCCCCCCCCCCCCCCAAACCATGCACGTCATATTATCAAGTACGAGGGTAGGGGGGGTTAAATTTCTTAAGGAATTTCCGAAGTGACCCCCCCCCCCACCCCTCAAACTTCATTCTGCGACCGCGCCTGAGATAGATTAATTATGCAAAGAGTACCTAGGTTCTTATTGGGTGGCGAGAATGGAATCAGTATTTTCCTCAGGTTCTACGGGTTCTACTCATGGCCGTATTCACAAACAATACTTCGCTATGCGTACTACAAAAACTGTGCAAAGAACGACAAATTCTCAGTGCGTTCGTTTTGGCAAGCCTTTCTATTCATAGACAACACTTAAGTAATACTTCGTTGAGGGAACGCACTGCGTTAGATACTGCTCCGTGGTGTTTGTGAATTAATTTTACCAGCCCTATGCGCTCGAGCACACTATGAGACCTCACAGTGTTGTTTGTGAATACGGGTGTAAAGCTCGTTTCCTTCGAAAGTAGATGAAGCTGGTAATGTAAGGAAAGAGTTATATAGCGGACTGTCTCTGCTTACCTACCCCGGAGGGAGAAAGGCGTGATGTATACTTGTATGTAGGTATATCGTGAGAGTTATTATCGCAATCGGATCTCATCTCAATCAACAATTAATAAGTACTTAAGTATAATTAGTACATACTAGCCGAGCCGCCCCGACTTTGCCTGTGTCATATTTCGAACCCCTTTAAGCCATTTATGCCCGTTTTCACCAACGTCCCTAAATTTTCCTTTAATTTTAGGGGCCACCTAAGGAAAGTTAGGTAACCCTTAGTAACATTTCGTTTTCACCAAACCTTAGGGGACACCTAACTGCTTAGGTGTCACTTAAAATTTAGGGGCCACTTAACTAACCCCTAACAAGGTGACAGAATAACTTTGCGCATATTTACGCACGTTTTCGTAGGTATATAGGTATTTCTAACTAACTATTACAATCAATTTAATAATATTTTGCAAAAAAAAAAATATTTTCAAAACACTTACGGTTTTCGCCAGCACTACAAAAAAGGAGACCCTTTCTTAGGTGTCACTTAGGGTGGTGAAAACGAATTTAGATAAGTAATATATTTAGGGGCTACCTACGTTAGGGGGTTCTTAGTTAGGAGATGATTTAAGTATAGTTATTGAAAACGGGCAAAATACCCATAGGGTATTGGTTGGACTCTCTAGTCAAATTTGTTACTTTTTACTAAACGGTAAGTAATAAGAAAACTTGTATGAAATAAATTTTCCATTACCGTATGGGAATCTATCGGATTTGTTGACATTTGTGGTTACTGCTCCAATCCCTTGAGTGTACCTAATAGCGTGATTATTATAGCCTATACTTATATAACCTCTCTCGATAAACGGACTAGTCAATACAAAAATAATTTTGTAGCATTTATTATGCTGATTGTTCAAATCGATTTAGAAAGAGAAAAGAAAATCGACTTTGGGCGGGACTCGAACCCGCGATCTTTCCCTTACAGGGGGAATGCTCTGACCACTAAGCCACCGAGACCGCACGAAGCCGATCCAAATTCCTCTATACTACCGTCTTTGGGGCGACCATCTACCGATACTCATGAGAGCTATCGGACCCAATGAATGATTTTTAAACATTGATTTTTGATGACTCCGCCCAAAAATTGAATGAAATTTTGTAGAATTTATTATGCTGAACAAATCGATTTGGAAAGGGAAAGTTCACGGGTTTGAGTCCCGCCCGAAGTCGATTCTCTTTTCTCTTTCTTAATCGATTGATATTATTTTAATAACAGTTTGTTGTCTGAATTTAATTGAGTGTTATTTATGTTATTATATCTGTGATGTGATTAAAGAAAATTTTGTTGTTGGAAAAAAAAAAATTCAATTCGAACTAGTAGTTCCTAAGATTAGCGCGTCCAAACAAACAAACACTTCAACTTTATAATATTAGTATAGAGATGATATCAAATTGTGAAAATCGTCTCTGTTTCTTAAGTGTATCAAAGATTATGACACAGATAGGACAGTATTTTTAATGTGCGCTGAATCCTCAAGGATACGGCCTCACCAGAGCTCACTGGAGAGCTTTTGTGCTGTCAGTGGGAAGACCAAAGGCTTGTCCTGCTTTATCTTCTGCGCTGACGGCACAGAATCTCTCTGTTCTTACAGGGTCGGCAGCACGAGTGTGACTCCCCTGGTGTTGCACTCGTCCATAGGCCACGGTAACCACTTTTCATCAGGTGCGCCGTGTACTTGTCTGCCACCACTCCTACTCCTCAAATCTGGTTTATTTGGCTTTTACGAGGGTGGTCCTGTACACTTAACTTATTTGTATGAATGTAGGTACAAAACCGTGTTGGTTATGGAGTAGAATAGGTCCACCCCATCTCTTCCAGTGGGTGTCGTAGAAGGCGACTAAGGGATAGGGCTGTTCTCCATCCGACAGTAAACATACTGCCTATGACAAGGTGCCCGCTAGACGGCAATAGGCTCGCCCTCCATTAAACCGAAAATCATAGTTGCTACACCTCTGCCTACCCCTTCAGAGATTTACAGGCGTGAATATATGTATGTAGGTATAAAACGAAGTCTATAGACACATAAGTTAGCTAGTCTTGGACATGTATGTCGCAGCAGAGCACGCGATGGTGCGACACGGACTGCTACACACGGTAATATCGTCTCAAGACATATCCGTTACGATCATTTTATACTTAAAAGTATGATTCCATAGCCGACCGCATACGACAACTGCCGACGCACGCAGCACATGCACGTAATTCATTGAAAGAAAGAAAGAAAAAAGTTTTATTTGAGTTATCTGCACAATGTGAAATAATACAGCAATACAATAATATTACTAACTAGCTGTTGCCCGCGGCTCCGCCCGCGTGGAATTCGGATTCCGGTCCAACGTTAATGTATGGAAATCTGCCCGATTTATTGACATTTATGCTCACTGCTCCGCTCCCTTTAGTAGTAGCGTGATGTTATATAGCCTATGTTACTCCCAGATAATGTAGCTTTCTATAGGTGAAAGAATTATTGAAATCGGTACAGTAGTTCCGGAGCCTATTCATTACAAACATACAAACATACAAAAATAGGTACAATACAAATCTTTCCTCTTTATAATATTAGTGTAGATGTAGATTAGTGTAGATAAATACAGCAACATTCAATCATCGCGCAGACCCAAATAGGGCCCCATTTGCGACTTCTCAATGGTCCCCTTTACCGGATCCGTTCCACGACTTGAGCAACCGCGGTCGTGGCGTCGCTTCGCGGTGTGTAGCCCCGCTCGCCGTCACTAGCGTGTCGTTCGCATAGCACTTCACGGCGGCACCATCCACGAGCTCACTGCGAAGCACCCAGTCGTATCCGATGTTCCACAGGAGAGGCCCCAGGACCGATCCCTACGGAACACCGCACGACATCTCTCTCCGACCGACACCGGTCGTACTTGGCTAGATGACGGAACGTGACGCGACTTTCTTACCATTTATCTGCAATGTCACAGACATGAGCGCTGCAGTAGATGCGAGAGTTCCTCTCGCAATCTTTACGCGTGTCTCCGCACATCCACCGCAGCATTTTCATGTCCGTGACACGTAGTTCCTGCTTATGTCGCTCCAGCAGCGATCACGCTTCACTGCACTGTAAAAGGACATGATCGTTTTATAGACCTGTCCCTTCAATCTAAATAGCATTTTAGGGTTGCATATGACGACAGTCGTTTTTCGCTTGACCCACGCGGCGACAAAACGTGCCTTGATGTCGTAATCGATTTCACCAGTTACGTGAAGTCAGGTACCTAATCAACCTGGTTCATGCACTCGACTAAGTTATCGCCTATGCGGACGGGTGTAAGATCCGTTGAGTTTAGCGCCAAGTATTATATCTTCTCCACATATAGCTTCAGACTGCCGTTCTAAAGCGCTTCCTTCCACACTTTCACACATTGCACCAATCTGCTCCTGTCCGTATCCATCAGCGCGATATCATCACCGTTCAGGATACAATGAGCATCCTGATGCTGAAGAGTGAAGTAGTAAGTAAGGATTAAGGAAGGATCCTTGGTGTACCACGATAGTGATGGATCCGGTTTTCATGTCGCCGACAGGGATCCGAACCATGAAACCGGAATCGTGGTATGTCTCGGATGGTGTCAATGTAAGCCTCTGGAACGCCTTTAGACCGCAGTGCCCACTATAGGCAATATGGAGGCGTATTCTTCGCCTTGTATTTCTCCGCAAATCCTTAGGGCACACGTCGGATCCATGGTCCCGTGACCGGAACGAAACTCATACTGACACTCCGTGAGAGCACTGTCCTGTCAGATCCGGGAGTCGATTATCCTCTGGTAGAGTTTCATGGTGTGAACCATTGCCTTTACAATGCGATCGCTGCCATACTCCTGCGCCAATCCCTTGCCTGTGAAAACTGGTGGATATTACTCAACCAACCTCCACTAACTCGGGATCTTAAAAAACTCCTAAACGAACCAAGATAAATCCAAGAGTTTGGGCTCATTTGTGTAGTCTTGGTAAACACTATTTACATTGTATTCAGGGTCAGAAAATGGAATCAGAAGGTGACCATAGGACCATAGCCCATTTGTTTTGACATAAAAAAACTGTCTTTTGTTACATTCATGACTGGTTTTGAATATGGAGTAGAAAAGTGGCTGTAGTAACTATTGAACTAAATAAGCGAAGATAAGCTTATCGAGATTGGGCTTATTTGTGATGTCTTGGAAAATTATTTGATGTTTACTATGGCACCTTGGAGCTGGTCTGATGATGGACAAAAAAGGAACTTTGCCTTTATGTACAGTCAGCTAAAAAAATTGTTTGCCTCCCTAAGGTTGAATGTCGTCATGATGTCACGATGTTGAGGAGGAAAAGTCGAGTAAATTAAAGAACAAGGTCAGTTTAGCTTGCAGATCGATCTGAAAACTTTTATAGTATTATGAATATGAACCATGTGAAAATTTTCACACTTATAAACAAAGTCAAAACGGATAAGTATACTACTCTTTAAGGTGACCAGAACGGTAGACACACTTGATGAGGGCGCATCTTCAAAATTAGCCTAGGGCGGTCAGAACTCTTGATCAGTCCCTGGTGACTGGTGATAGTTACTTGTATCCTTTCTCCGTCACTACACGGATTTATCTCTCCGATTTACGGTTCTACCGCAAGTCGGTATACCTGCTGATTGATAGAGGAGACTTTGCATAGCATAGGCTTTCCTTTTGAGGTTGGGAGGTCAGCAGTCGCTCTCATATAAGCTAAACAAACCAAATTATGGCAAGGAAAAGTAGGATAGCGGACCCAGGCTATAAAGTGTAAGCGAATTCAGCCGTGGTGCGAGGGATATGGCTACGACAATCTCACCTCCGGCATCCGACGGCCCACAGACGGCGTGCGTTTTAGTCGGTTCGAGTCCGACATAACCTCCTCCTCCGGCTCCGGCGGGGGAGGTATCCATGAGGATTTTTCGCACGATAAAAAAAAAGCGTAAGCGAATTTTGACTTCTTGAAAGATTTTGACGTAGGATTTGGGTGCTGCCGTGATTGTGAGTCGGGTGAAGGGCTTCACCCGACTCCCAGCTTCCTAGCTGGTAGTGATTTTTTGATAACTGCAGAGAGGAAACGGTTTCGTCTTAATTCCAATTTGATTCATCTCATCGAATAAAAAAGGAAAGATCGAACTCGGGCGGGACTCGAACCCGCGATCTTTCCCTTACAGGGGGAATCCCCACTAAGCCACCGATATTGCCCGAAGTCGATCCAAATTCTCCTAAACATCCGTCTTAGGGCGACAGTGGGAGCCATCTACCGATATTCATACAAACTATCGGAATCAATGAATGACGTTCCAATTATTTTTAAACATTGATTTTTGATAACTCCGCCCAAACAATTGAATGAAATTTTGAAGTATTTATTATGCTAGCTATTCAAATCTATTAAAAAGATAAAAGATCAAAAATCAAGGTTTGAAAATGATTGAAACGTAATTCCTTGATTTCGATACCATCGATACCATCAGGCGAGGTGAAGTTAAATTGACGTGTCCTTTAATAAAAAAAACTTGTCTAACCTGTATTATACTGAGACCATTTTATATGTCACCAGTGTCCACCTAGAAAATTCTATGCATTTATACAGTCTCAAGATGTATTGTAGCTCGTGCCGTTCCCCTTAACTCGCGGCGTGTTCATCAAAGCATGCAGAAAACAAAAGCAACGGAAATATTACTCCAGTCGACGACAAGAAAGCCTGCAGGACAGTTTTCTATAACAATAATGAATAAAAACTATTTATAATACCAAAAATTTTTGGCTGTGTTACCGTTGCCTCTTAAAACTTTAAAAATATTTTAAAAAAAAAGGCGCCTATCAATAATTGCCGCGCAAATTTTATTGTACAAACTTTAGTATTACTAATATTAAAATGAATATTCATTGTTTAAAATGTTTTTAATAATTTAATAAAAGTTAACAAATTGGTTAAAAGTTTTAAAATTAATGTTTTAAGTTAATAAGTGCTTAAATTGATGAACAAAACTGTCATTTTTTTTACTTTTTAAAAATGGACACTTTGAAACGCGCTACACTGTGGCGTCTCATATTATTTGCTTTCTTCACACGGTATGCACAATCTCAGGAGTACTTTAGAATGGTGAGTATTGTAATTATCTCTTATTTATCGTTTTAAATCAAGAATCGTCCATTAAATGAATCAACTACTTACTAAGTATAATGTATAATAACATGTGCCTACCTATTTATCTAATCATGCATAGACAATGATATACAACAATACATTTCGTTTTTTAATTATGATTTTTGTCGGTCGGGTAACTTTGTCTTGCAGTAATATGTTTTTTAAAATTTATCTTTATCTGTTTGAGAACTCATTGTTGAGAAACTCATGTCTCTGAGATATGGAGAACATTATGCAGAATGCATTACAACATGGCATTATAATAATACTCGTTGTTGTCCGTGGTTCCGCCTGCATGAATGTCAGTTATCATCACGAACAAACATAGCCTATGTCCTTTTTTGAGGTCTAATAAGTATCAGCTACCTAGGTATCTGACAGTGAAAATTACCACGAAATCGGCCTATCCACTTCAGGCAAACAGACAGACAGAGCATCGTATCTGCGTACTTTTTTTATCATGCGCAAAATCCTTGCGGGCTCCCCTCCCCCCATTATTTATGCCGTTTATTGACATTGACATCCATCATAAACGTCACAACACGTGTCAATCCCATAAATTCATCATTCTATTCGAAAATACGCCGGTTTCGTTGACCGGCGTATTTTCGAATAGACTAGGGGGGCAGCCACTAGACTAGGGGGGCAGCACTTCGGTTACCCACCTTCCAATTGGTGTTTTTTTTATGCGGCACAGGCGGCAGACAAGCAGACGGCCCACCTGGATGGAAAGTGGTTACCGTGGCCTGGACGTATACAACACCAGGGGAGTCATACTCGTGCTGCCGACCCTGTAAGATCAGATAGTTTCTGTTCCTCAGAAGACAAAGCAGGTGTCTACCCGATATAATCAAAAACTTGAAACTCACCAACCATAAAGAGTAATTCCCCAAAAGTTTTTTTTTTCATATTTCACAAACAATTTGTCATCACGGCCACGAAGTTCATACCGTGAAGGTTGATCCACAAAAAAAATGTCGCTCATACAATATTTGTATGTATGTAATTATGTAAGCTTACGGCGTGACAAGACAATGAAATATAAGCTTCGTAATTGAGGTCATGGTGTCCATCAGCATACCATCATTCTTTTGGTATTTAAGGTGATGAGCATTGCCCGAGGCGAGGAGAAATTGTTCTGCTAATTTCGTCAGGAAATAATTTCTTTTATACTACTTAGGAGGCAGACAAGGAGACGGTCCGCATGATGGAACGTGGTTTTGCAACACCAGGGGCGTCACACTCGTGCTGCCAACCCTTTAACAACAGAAAGATTCTGTGCCGTCAGCGCAGAAGATAAGTAGGACAAGCCTTTGGTCTTCCCACTGACAGCACGAAACCTATCCAGTGATCTCTGACTACCCTATTCAACGCCCGAAACACAGCACGAGGTTATTATACCTGCGGTATTCTGTAGGTGCCCATAAAGTCGCGCAGCGGGGTATGGAAGCGAGCTATGCTTGGAGTTTCTTTGAAGGATAGAATTCGCAACGCGATCATTCAACAAAGAACTAAAGTTGCCGACATAGCTCGCGGAATAAACAAGCTGAAGTTGCAGTGGGCTGGCCACGTCTGTCGAAGGACTGATGGCCGTTGAAGCAGACCAGTCCTAGAGTGGAGACCGCGAGAAAGAAAAACGTAAGGTGGGACGCCCCCTAGCCAAATCAAATCAAATCAAATCAAATCATTTATTGCTCACTAAGTGTAGATACATTGGTGTTACAAGTATATAGTAGTGCTTAAGACTTAGCGCCATCTTCAGGCATTGCAATATTACAAATTAAAAATATTACAAATTAAATAGAAAAAAGGCATGTCAATATATGTCAATAATAATATAAAATAGTCAGAAAAAAGGCATGTCAATATATGTCAATAATAATATAAAATAGTAACCGTGGCCGAGATTGATTGACGACCTAAAAAGGTGGCTGGGACAGACTAGATGCGGAAGGCGGAGGATTGGCAGACGTGGCGCATATTGGGAGAGGCCTATGTCCAGCAGAGGACTGCAATAGGCTAATTGATAATGTCTGAAAACTGTAGGTAGTGTAGCAACATCGCTTCACGCAGTAATTTAGATGGTAACTTTAATACTATAAGGTAGTAGGTACAGCCGTAGAATAAACCACGAGCCACCTATACCGGCGGTGAGTAGGGTAGCCAGAGCTCACTGGAGAGGTTTTGTGCTATCGGTGGGAAGAAGGTTTGTCCTACTTATCTTCTGCGCTGACGACACAAAATCTGTGTTCTTGCAGAGTCAGCAACACGAGTGTGACTCCCCTGGTATTGCACTCGTCCATAAGCCACGGTAACCACTTTCCATCAGGTGGGCCGTGTGCTTGTCTACCACCTAAGTAGTATAGACGAAACCACGTGGCCAGTACTACTTTCATTTCAACCATTGTTCTGATACAGCAGACCTTAAAGACGGATGTTCGACAATGGACACTTTCGATTTTGTTCATTGTATATTAAGATTGTAAAATGTTTCGCGATAAAATCGAATCTACATTTTAGTCTACTGTTATAATTAATAATTAGGCAATATTGTGGTGTGGTCTGGTATGGCAGTACTGAACGCGACTGCTACGTAAGAGGCGTGGGTTCGATTCCCGCGCAGTGCAAAAATCTGTAAATACATACATAGTTAGTAGAATTTTGGCAGAATAGAATTTGGGACAGCCTCCGTGGCGTAGCGGTAGTAAACGCGGCCGCTACGCAGGAGGCGCGGGTTCGATCCCCGCTCAGTTCAAATATTTGTGTTCATGAAATATGGGTATTTGCATTGGTCTGGTCGTGCCTCGGAGAGCACGTTAAGCCGTCGGTCCCGGTTGCCATAAGAACATCTATGGCAGTCGTTACGGATAGTTGGAGCCCTAAAAAGTTCAAAAAAAAAACAACGGTCTAGCTGCAAAGCTTCGATATCGCCTAATGTTACCATTAGGTCGTGGAGGTCAGATGGCAATCGCTTCACGGAAAATATCGAGGTCTAGCCAAATCCGTAGTTAAGACTGGTAAAGCGGACCTCAGACTCCGATGCTGAAAAGCTTCGGATGCGACTGGGAATTAACACTAGGATGAAGAAGAAGAATTTGGGCCACCCCATCTCTTCCTATGCGGTGTCGTACAAGGCGACTAACGGCCGTTCCCAATAACCTATCTATCGCCAGTTTTGACATAAGAAAGAGTAATAAAATAATTCATAGTAGCAAAATAACAATAGGATTTGACAAAGTAACTATCTCTACCTAGTTACCTTTATCTGTAGATATGTTATTGGGAACGGCCGTAAGGGCTGTTTAACATCAGACAGATATTACAGCGCAATCTCAGCCTCAGATACATGACTCGAGTCAACAATAATGCCTGGAATACGGCAATAGTTTCACTGCCTTTTACGAAGGACCGAAAATCAGTAGTTGGCGAAATGTGGGTGTTAATACACGTCTACCTACCATCCCTTCGGGGATTCACAGGCGTGAGTATATGTACCTATGTATGTAACTAAAATTATAGGTCATGGCCTCTCCATATAGATCTCATGGTCTGAAAGATGACACGTAAACAAAGTCATAGTTGCACTAATCGGCGGAAGCTGTTCACCATTACTTTGATTATGAGCGTTTCAGTAATAATGACATTAGTTCGGCCTTCAGGTAAAGAACATGCCATCTTTTATGTTGTAGACACCTTGTAACACAAATCTAGACTACTTTGCTAGTTCGTGATTTCAAGTCAGCTGCACTCGGAGCAAACAATAACTATTACGAGTATAGTGTTTTATATGGTAATACAATACAATCACGCTTTTATACCCGGAGGGTTAGGCGGAGGGGAATTATTATCACCCACATTTCACCAATCATTGTATTAGAGGTCCCACGTAATAGGGGGTGAACCTATACCGGGCACTGTTGTTGACTCGAGCCATGCATCTGAGGCTGAGTCTTGCTTGCCTGTATATATCTGTCTGATGTTAAACAGCCCTATCCCTTAGTCGCCTTGTACGACACCGCATGGGAGGAGATGGGTGGCCCAAATTCTACTCTGCCGGGAACCACACGCCTTGTAGACATCTTGGAAATAAATCTTTATGACACAATTTTAGACTACGTTAGCACTCGGAACAAAAATAACTTTGCTTACTTGTTGAACATATACATAATATCCTTTTGTATACTTTGTAGACCGCGAGAAGGAAAACGGAAGGTGGGACACCCCCTAGTCAGGTGGACTGACCTGCGTAAGGACGGATAACTAGTTAGGATGCGGAAAGCGGAGGATCGGCAAACGTGGCGCATATTGGGAGAGGCCTATGTCCAGCAGTGGACTGCAATAGGCTAATTGATTGATTGATTGTATAGTGTGGCAATCCCCTTGGATAGCAGAAATAACTTACTTGTGTTAGTAACCCAAATTATCGGAATTCTCGGTAACACCTCCAGCTTCCAGCCAGGAGTCAAGTTAAATTTCATGTGTAGGAGTGGGTTCACGTCGGTACTGTAATAGCCAGGATTTGAACCCGGGACCTCTCGATCGTTGAACTACTTTTATCGCTCACACTTGTCCTTTTCAGGGTACGAACACAAACTCCGCGGAGGCGTCACAATTTCTTCGTGAATATGACAGAGAAGCATCCGCTATGTGCTACAGGTAAAGCCAACAAGATTTTTGGAGCCCAACTTAACGGACGCCTCGTCCGATAAGTTCTTCATCCTAGCGGTAACCCCAGACTCCTAGGCAGGAGTCTGGGCTCTGCTTTACCAGTCTAACTGCTGATTTGGCTGGACTTCAATATTTTCTGTGAAGCGACTGCCACCTGACCCTTCACAACCCAATAGTGATATTGGGCTACATCGAAACATTGCAGCTTGCAGCTAGACCAGTTGTTGGACTTTTTAGGGCTAACGACTGCCATAGATATTCGTATGGCATGATGACCGACGGCTTCACGTGCTCCCCGCGAGGCACGACCAGGCCAACGCAAATAACCATAAATCATGCATACAAATATTTGCATTTGCACTGAGCGGGGATGGAACCCGTGCCTCCTGCGTAGCAATCTCGTTCACTGTTATTTTAAACCCTGATACAGACTCGCCCAGGTAAAGAATCCAGAACCTCTTGCACATTAAATCCCCCCCCCCCCCCTTAGATTCCACTAAAGCAGTCACAACTTCGTTATTCCCTCTCCTTCCAGGGTCACCATGTCCCAATGGAAATTCGTCACTAACATAACAGATTACAACCGACGTCGCATGACAGAAGAACTGGCCCTCAGCTCCAAGTTTGAACGGCTGTCCTGGAGGAAGGCAGCGGCATACGACAGCTCCAGGCTCTCTGACCCTCAGGGCAGGCGTCTGATGATGAAGATTGTGCAGGGAAGCAGGAGTGCGCTGCCGGATGATAAGTTTGCTGAGGTAAGACTGTGGACCTATTATACCATTGGGATTTTTGATTGAAAACTAGCATAAGGCCCACCTAATGGCTAGTACTTAGTTACTGTGGGAAGAGTAAAGTAGAGAATGGAAAAAAAGATAGAATATAGGGGCTGGGGATCCACCCACCCTAGGAACTTCGTGGCCAAGCCAACGTTACTTAAAAGTAGGTACATCTGCTGATTCACGGACGAGGCCCTGGCGCAAGCTCTCCTGGCAGGGTTGGCTGGAGGTCAGACGGCAGTCACGCCCATAAAAGATGTGCAAGCTGAACCTCCGAACCAACAGTAAGGGAAAGGGTAAGTGTACCCCTCACTCCGAAGTAAACCGGGAACAACTCTTAAGGATGATGATATTGGTTTCTGCGATTGGTGCTACATTCTAACTTCCACTAATGTCTCTTCATTCCTAATCTTATCCATTCTTGTCACACCACAAATACTGTATCTTAAATGAATACATGGTTGCTGCCAAAAGAGGACCATCAAATTCACACCTATCATTGTGTCTTTCCAGCTACAGCAAATTATCTCAGAAATGAAAGAGATATACAACTCAGCCAAAATATGTCCCTACAACCAGAAGCCTTACGACCCTCACATACCTCGGATACCTTTCAGTCACGAGTACCAGGACAACAGCATGGGTTACCAGCTCTCCAATCAGGGTTACCAGCATTACCAGCCGGTGACAGAACCCTCGGAATCTTCAAACTTCTGTAACATGCAGTTGGACCCTGAGATATCCAGGATCCTGGCGCATTCGAGGATTGAGAGCGAGCTCCTGTATGTGTGGAGGAACTTTAGAGATCAGACAGGACCTAAATTGAGGAACCGGTTTATGAGATATGTGGGGTTGGCTAATCAGGCTGCTGTCGCTACAGGTAAGTTCTTATATGTCTACCAGAATCTCATGGTAAATTGGGAAATTAAAATGATTATGCGAGCCCCTTCCAACCGGTCTTATTGGAGATCTATAAGGGAGGCCTATGTCCAGCAGTGGACTTCCTATGGCTGAAATGATGATGATGATGATGAATAATGGGGGAAATTGGACGTTTTTCGTATAGAGCAGTAGACACGTAGGTAGTATTTCATTATCGTCCGAAAAGGTTCCGTACAAATCGCATGTAGCGAGTAGTGCAAATATCATGAGATTTTGATAGACTTATCCTACACAGCCAGTAGTCAATTAAGAATGGTCCTGGATGTAGGAGACCACATCAAGTACTCCTGCTGATTGATGAAGGAGGCTCTGGAGCAGACTTCTCTCCAGGAGTTGGAGGGTCAGATGGCCTCAAAAGTCAAACAAACCATATCGTAATGATCTTAGCGTTAATGTGGTTGCATCTGAGGTTTTCTCCTCGGAGCCCGAAGTCCGTTTACTCTTACTCCTTCTTTTGATTTAATTTTTACAGATTTTTTGGAAACCACTATCGTCTGACCTACCAACTCCGAGAGTAAACTCTTCACTAGAGCCTGCAGGTTTACCAGCATGCAGGCGAGATAGGCTTAGCCCCCACCTTTCCGAATCTAGGCCCACATTTTGGTGGGACTTCAACTCACAGTAACATTTTGGTATACCAGGATACCAAGACGCCGGTGACCAGATGAGGGCATCCTACGAAGACAGTTCATTCAGGGCAAGCGTCGAAGAGATCTACAACCAGATAGCTCCTTTATACAAACAGCTGTTCACTTACGTGAGGAGGAAACTGGTCCAGAGGTATGGAGAGACCACGATAAGAGCTGATGGGCCTATACCTTCGCACCTACTGGGTAAGTAGACCTATTAAGTAACTTAGTATGTGTGAGCGTTTGCTACTGTTTCACGGTGAAACGGTTTGCCTGATTTATGTGAATAGTAAGTTAAGATGCGACTGTCAAGGTGGATTTGTGGTCTTACGAAAACGTTCAGAGCCTGGCCATCGCCCATCCAGAAGACTATGGGACCCATACCGTGCTTGATGTGACTCCATAATATGCCACTTTCTAACTATATGTATATCTATTTTTCGTGCGAAAATCCTGTCGGATACAGGCATACAGGCAGTAATATCGGACTTATTCTTCATCTTAGCATTAATCCCAGGCGCATCTGACGCTTTCACCTTGGAGTTTGGGTCTACTTTACCAGTTTAGCTGCTGATTTGGCTGGACGATGGTTTCCGTGAACCGACTGCCATCTGACCTCCACAAACCAATGGCGATATTGGGTGATATCGAAGCATTGCAGCTAGACCAGTAGTTTTACTTTTTAGGGCTCTAACTACCCGTAACGACTGCCATAGATATTCGTATGGCAACCAATCGGATTTAATAATATTGGACTCAAACCGACTAAAACCACATATCACGAGTCTTCAGATATCGGGGTGCATGGTGACCTACAAGGCATTTCCCTCGCACTCCAGTAGACCCAAGGTCATCTCTAGTTTCAACCTGAATCGCTCGGACCTGAGTCTCTTCCGGGCTTTACGTTTCGTCTCCTTCTGGAGCACTATTTGCTCGCAGAAGGAGGCAAACTATTTCTAAACCATAAATATTCTGATCCTAAGGTAACATGTGGGCGCAGAACTGGAAATCCATCATGGACCTGGTGATGCCATTCCCTCAGAGCCCCAACGTCGACGTCACTGCTGAAATGCTTCGTCAAGGGTTCACACCCCTCAGGTATGTTCCGATCATCAGAAATTACGTACGTTCAGTTGTGTTCCCGGCGGTGAGTAGGTTAGCCAGTGGTCACTGGAGAGGTTTTGTGCTGTCAGTGGGAAGACTAAAGGCTTGTCCTACTTATCTTCTGCTCTGACGGCACAGAATATCTCTGTTCTTACAGGGTCGGCAGCAAGAGTGTGACTCCCCCGGTGTTGCACTTGCACTCGTCCATAGGTCACGGTAACCACTTTCCATCAGATGGGCCGTATGCTTGTCTGCGATTTGAGTGGTATAAAAAAAGGAAAGCCTGGTCCAGAGTCGCTAGCGTCAATCAGCTGGTGTACTGGTTAGCAGGTAAAGCAACTCCTTAATCACTAAGCGGCGGTAGCTTAGTGATTAAGGAGTCGGCCTTACGATCGAGAGGTCCCGGGTTCGAATCCTGGCCATTACACTACCGACGTGAACCCACTCCTAGCACAAGCAATTTAGCTTAGTTGGAGGGGTTAACGGGAATATTAGTAATTTCGGCTGCTAATGTTCTTTTAAAAAAAAAAACTCGGCTTCAAAGGTCTTAGTGTTGCCCCATACCAAACAGCCTAGAGCACCATATATGTGATCTTTTTCTTCTCAGTCTTCTTCCATACTGATATACATACAGACTTTTAATTCTTCCAGAATGTTCCAAATGGCCGAAGAGTTCTACACGTCGATGGGCCTGAAGCCAGTGCCTCCAGAGTTCTGGCGAGGGTCCATGCTGGTCAGACCTTCGCAGAGAAGTGTGCAGTGTACTGCTAGTGCATGGGATTTTTGTAACAGGATTGATTATAGGTGAGTTTAATGGAAGTCCTGGCTTGACGTCGTAGCCAATGCGTGCCAATGGTCTCAGTACCATGAACGCCCAAGATCTTGCGAAGTGGTGGCGGAATAGCTGGAAGGCGGACCCTGAGCTCCGAGTTCACCTTGGCCTCGGATGCAATCAGGACAATATGTCTCTATAAGGATGAGGGGTGGTACGGTGGGTGACAAATGTCAGGCAAAAGTGGCAGTTACTTTATAGGCATGTATTTCTTTTCTACAGAATTAAACAATGCACCGAAGTAACGATGCAAGACCTGGTCTCCACTCACCACGAAATGGCGCACATCCAATATTACCTCCAGTATTCTGAACAGCCACAACTCTTCAGGGACGGAGCTAATCCAGGTAAGAGCGGGGGCACACGATGCGTTGCGGCGCCGAACCGCAGATATTCGGCCAATCGGTGGCCACATGAGCGGTGCGGCGTCGCTCGTGTGGCCGCCGATTGCCGAAATTTTTGCGGTGCGGCGCCGCAACGCACCGTTTGCCCCCGCACTAAGTTAGAGCATTCCCCTTGGGTTCGAACTTCGAATCCCACCTGGATGTTTCAGTTTTTTCATTCTTTATCGAGTCAAGAGGCTCACCCCCTATTACATTGGACCAAAAATTATAGTTGATGAAATGTGGGTTGTTAATACACCTCTGTATACCCCTTCAGGGATTTATGTATGTATAAAGTAGTAGTAGTTAAGAGGAAATTGTGCCAAAAAGGCTATTATAAAATACAAGAATATTTAGATGATAAACTTGCTTGGAAATGAGCTGTTCACTCATGCATGCTTCTCAAACAAATGATTGTATTTAGACTAAGTAGACTAAGCATTTTTTTGTAAATAGACCAAAAAAAAAAGCCCGCTGAGTTTCTTGCCGGAGTCTTCTCAGGCCGGGGCCGCGTTTCGAACCGGTGGTCCATTTGCTAAGCTAGTCTTTAATACAACATATATATATAATTTTGACGTTTTGTAAGTGCCGTTTTGATGGTCTATTCAAAATAAATGATTTTTGACTTTGACTTTGACTATATTATACGATCCACAGCGTTCCACGAGGCTGTCGCAAACGCCGCTACCCTCTCAGTGTACAACTTGCCCCATTTACAGCGAGTGGGACTTTACCAAAACAAGTAAGTGATCTTATTCTCTTCATAATTGAAATACTGCTTTTCATTATGGTATTTTGGGGCCCTAGATCTTGGGGGCACAAGCCAAGCTCACTGGCGATCCGGTACTGCTGATTAATGGACGAGGCTTATGGCAGGCAGGAACGTTTTTTTTAGGTGGCAGACAAGCACACGGCCCACCTGATGATAAGTGTTTACCGTACCTCCACTTCGCAAGATCTTGGGCGTTCATGGTACTGAGACCATTGGCACGCATATCACTATCTACGACGTCAAACCAGGACTTCCTGGGCCTACCCTTATTAAAATGCGGCTCTCACAAACTACTTACTCACCTATAATCAATTCTATTACAAAAGTCCCATGCACTAGCAGTACACTGCACACTTCTCTGCGAAGGTCTGACCAGCATGGATCCTCGCCAGAACTCTGGAGGCACTGGCTTCAGGCCCATCGACGTGTAGAACTCCTCGGCCATTTGGAACATTCTGGAAGAATAGCAAGTCTGTAGGAAGAAGACTAAATCTAGGTTTTTTTTTATACCACTTAAGTGGCAGACAAGCACACGGCCCACCTAATGATAAGTGGTTACCGTGGCCTATAGACGTATGCAACACCAGGGGCGTCACACTCGCGCTGCCGACCCTGAAGAAACCTTCTAATGCCCTTCTTGAAGAACCCCATATTGTAGTCGCTTGGGAAAACGATAGTAGGGAGTTCATTTTTAGTAAACGTGATTTCTACAAGGCAATTGTAAAGTACCTATAAAAAATGTATAGGAAATCATGTTCCTGCTTGCCATAGAACGCCCCCCTTTTATCCTACTTCCTATATCACTACATGTTATAAAACAAAGTCGCTGTCGCTGTCTGTCCGTCCCTATGTATGCTTAAATCTTCAAAACTACGTAACGGATTTTGAAGCGGTTTTTTTTAATAGATAGAGTGATTCAAGAGGAAGGTTTATATGTATAATACATGCATAATATTGTAGAGGAACACTGATAAATCGGGATTAGAATACCACGCGGGCGGTACGTAGTTCACCGGGTCAGCTAGTAATATTATAAACGTGAAATTAACTATGTCTGTCTGTCTATCTGTCACGCTTTCACGCCTAAACCCAGGTTTGCCTTGAGTAAGAATAGAACTTAGGCCTACCTTAGACCCATATCCTTCAATCAGCAGACCACTCACCATGTCAAAAAAATTCATACGAGTGAAGTCGAAAGGAATTTTTCTTGTTTTAATCCTTGTTGTTTCTTTGGCAGGACACACGACCCTTACGAAGTGAGCATGAACTTCTTGATGACAATGGCGCTGGAGAAGATAGCATATTTGCCCTTCGCGTTTACGGTGGACCAGGTACAGTTTGATATGATGGGATGGGATGGGATGGGTGGAATGTAATGGGATAAGAGGGGCTAGGATGGGATCTGATAAAATGAGACGGGACGGGCTGTATGAGATGGGAGGGGCCGGGACTGGATGGGATGGGATAAGATGGGACGAGACTGGACCGGACGGATCAGGACGGGATGGGTCGGGACAGAACGGAATCGTATCGGATGGTGTGATGTATTAACTTTTGAAAATAAAATAATATTAGGTACTACTTACAAAGCAGTTTTATGTTATGAAATTAAATTAATGATTCCAGTGGCGATGGTCAGTATTCGAAGATGGCGTCCAAAATATGAACACAAGATGGTGGCAATTGAAACTTCGATATCAGGTGTGTATCAATTTCAAACTGTTATCATCATCATCATCATCATCACAGTAGTAGCCCGTGCGGTTTTAGTCGGTTTGAGTCCACGCTTGCTCCCGGGGGGAGGGTATCCGTAGGAATTCTGAACCTTGGCGGGATTCCAAAAACAACTCAGAGGGTCAATTCTCTTAATAAAAATCTGTTCAAAATTAAGTCTAGATCTAATCTTAATGTATTCAAATTCAAATTTCTCTCAATTCCAGGGGGTGATCCCACCTATCCCAAGATCTGAAGGTGACTTCGATCCTGGCTCCAAATACCACATCATTTCTGATCAGGTAACCTATCTCCAGGTCTAATGTAGACCTTCATGACGGTCTTTGTGGCATGGCGGTAGTGACAGCGACTGCTAGGGAGTGCAGGTTAAATTTCCGCTCAGTGCAAATATTTGTATACATGAATATGTCTTTTTGCATTGGTCTGGGTGTGCCTCGGAACCCGAAAGCCCGTAAAAAGTCAGTCAAAAATCATTTATTCTGTATAAACGATTAAAACGGCACTTACAAAACGTGAAAATTAACAAGAAAAAAAAATGTATAAATTAAAGACTTGTTTAGCAAATGGACCACCGTTTCGAAACGCGGACCCGGCCTGAGAAGACTCCGGCAAGAACTCAGTGGGCATTGTTTTTTTGATCTATTTACAAAAAATGATTAGTCTACTAACACCCGTACCTATTCACAAACAACACTGTGAGGTCTCATAGTGTGCTCGAGCGCATAGGGCTGGTAAAATTAATTCACAAACATCACGGAGCAGTATCTAACGCAGTGCGTTCCCTCAACGAAGTATTAGGGTGAATTTCAACAGGTCCATTAAAATCTTCATTCCGTGGATTTTTTTTACCTTAAGTTTTGTAGTTAAAACAAATCGCGTTTATTATAGGTTTTGATACTATATGTATTCTTGCTTAATATCTAGCAGATAAATAAAAAAGCTAACGAGATATACAAGATCAAAAATTACGCGCCACGGCGATGACACATGCGTGCGCGGCAATGAAACAAGCATCCACGGGCATGAAATAAATATACCAAGGGAATGAAAAAATCAACCGTGGAAATGAAAATACATAATATAAAACATAATATTTTATGTACCTACCTACTTACATGAGAAATTATACTTACATACAATAAAAATACAAAGGGGATTAGGCAATTGTGTATGGACATTGGCGTCATTTATTTTTTCAGTGGCACTGTGTTAAACACGCGTATGAGTGTCGTTATTTTTATTGTAAGTAATATCGGAGCTGCGATATACAGGGTGGAACATTTCGACTTTACCTGGAGGGAAAGTACCCTCATACTAGAGATAGCGAATTTTACTTAAATTAAACATAACCTTATTTTTAAAGGGAAACAAACCTGCATTCAAAGATTTCTAAAAATAACACACCTGATGATCAAACCGCCTAAAATCTTTCTATACCTTCTCTTTTATGGGTTTCCTTTTACTTATTGTACCAAGTTTGTTAGAGATATTTGATCCCTAAGATTGACCCTATCGATTGATGCAATTAAAATATAGCTTCATCCGGATTTTGTTCGGTTCGATTACCGGGTGTGGCAAGCGATTTTTTTGGAAATCCTTAAACGCAGTGTATTTTTTAAGATTAAGAGAGTGTTTCCTTTGCTGCTGCCCAACCTAGGTGGATCCTGGCTAGTTTTTTCTCGGAGTTGTTTTTACCAAGCTGGATAACTTATCCCAGGCAGATTTTTTCTTGAACAACTTGGAGTGTAACCCCATCGATGGCTGTCTGTCTGTCCCTGTGTATGCTTAAATCTTCAAAATTAGGCAACGGATTTAGAATCGGTTTTTTTAATAGATAGAGTAATTCAAGAGGAAGATTTATATGCATAATACATGCATAATATTGTAGAGAAATATTGATAAATTTAGATATATGCAGCGGGAATGGGATCAAAAAATATGGCGGTACGAAGTTCGCTGGGTCAGCTAGTATTAGATAAATGATACCGCGTTTGCATTGGAGATGTGGAGGGAAAGTACTCTAAATACTGGAGATAGCTAATTTCATTCAGAAGAAACATTTCCTCATTTTTAAAAAGAAAAGAAAACTGCGTTTAACGAATGCTGAAAAATCGCTTGCTACATCCTGTAATTGAACCGACTAAAATCGGAAAAAATAACAGCCAGTATTTTTATTGCTTTAATCGATAGGATTAATTATAAGACTCGAATCTCACTAAGAAACCTGGTAAACTGCAGGTACTTTCATATTATACCATTTTTATTCATGGCTGCTCAATTCTAAAACGACGCCAATTCTTTTACACGAAAAAGAAATGGGAAATTAACAAATTAATATGATATACTTTTGTCAATATGCTATGGCGATGAGAACATAAGTTACGGAAATGAAACATCTGGTCATGGCAATGAGACTTAATTGTTTTACAAGGCATGGCAATGATTTTTTTTTCATTGCCGCGTTTTTTTCTTCATTACCATAGCAAATTTTGAACACGGAAACCATGGAAATGAAAGCACGGTGGTGAAAAACGAGCCAAAAATATAATATAAGAAAAAATCTATTAATTATTCGATGTAATAAACACTTCACTAAAATAAACAAGATACATTTCGTTCTATTGAATGTATAATCAAGAGGATAAACTTATTGGAATAGACAGTTATACCTATCCACAGTAATGAAAGAAAAAATGTCCAGTAACATAAAAATGATATACTTTTATTTATGGTGCCAAAACGCAGGTACGTGTGTACGTCCTTCCATGTCGAGCACTTAGGCGGCACCAATATGCAACGTTTAGCGGATATGAGGGAGGATACAAGTCGTTAGATAAAGCGATATTCTAAAATATGTTTAGAACATGGCGATTAAAGGTAACTCTAGGACAAATGAACTTTTATTAACCATTCGTTGTATTGTCTAAATATTTGAATAAATGTATTTCGTAACAATACTTTAACTATTCACGTATCAAATAAAACTAGGTTTTAATTAAAAAAACCAATAGATTTTTATCAATGAGGTATCACAACACAATAGGTGATGTGTGGACAAACACGGCAATGAAAAATTTCGAGGTTTAAATTTTTTTTTTGGCGAATCTATAATCCTATTTAATAAAATATTTAGTGCTCCACATAGATCACTATATCGTCTAACCAGAAAAAAATGTTAGAGTATTGTAAAAATGATTTTTAGTACCGATTTCATCGATGCCACGCAATTTTTGGCCCCGGGAAATTCACCCATTACTTAAGTGTTGTCTATGAATAAAAAGGCTTGCCAAAACGAACGCACTGAGAATTTGTCGTTCTTTGCACAGTTTTGGTGGTACGCATAGCGAAGTATTGTTTGTGAATACGGGTGTTAGTCTAAATACAATCATATAAAACCCTATTGCCGTCAAGCGGGTACTATATCATAGACTATATTAACATTGTTTTCTTTCTAGGAGTACATCAAATACTACCTGGCTACGGTCCTGGAGTTCCAGATCTTCGAGCAGCTGTGTTCCGTGTCCGGGCATACGGGACACCTGTACGAATGCGATGTGTACCGGAGCAGGGATGCTGGGAGAGTACTCAGGTAATTATTACATACTAGCTGTTGCCCGCGACTCCGCCCGCGTGGAATTCTGATCCCGTTCATCGCTGATTATAGCCTATATAATACTATACTTAATACTTACTTAATATTATAAAGAGGAAAGATTTGTTTGTTTGTTTGTTTGTTTGTTTTTTTGTTTGTAACGAATAGGCTCCGAAACTACTGGACCGATTTCAATAATTCTTTCACCTATAGAACATAGGCTATATAACATCACGCTACTACTAAAGGGAGCGGAGCAGTGAGCAAAAATGTCAATAAATCGGGCAGATTTCCATACATTCTTTACTAATATTAGATTTGTATTTTTGTATTCGAGTAAACTCAAGAACTACTGAACCTTTCAAAAATTCTTTTACCATTAGAAAGCTGCACTATCACTGACTAACATAGGCTATAATTAATTTTCAAAAAAATAGGGATCCTGGATAAAACTTCAATAATGTAACCCAAGGTGTAAAAAAAATGACCTAAAAAATTTCTTACATCGCGTACGCTGCGAAAACTATTGAAGATAGAACAAAATAATGTACTGCAGAAATGTATAACTTAAAAAGGTCTACATAAAAGTCCGCGACAGCATATGTCTATCTAATAAGGGTAGCTCACAATAACCATTTTTATCTTTTACAAATTATAAAAAAAATATGTGTCATTTTCGAAGCTATTTTTAACAATATAGTGTTAAGCCTTATTTGAATAAATACGTTAGATACATTGTACATTTAATGTAGATCAAAATTGCCCTTTACACTGTATAATTATAATGAATATTTTAGAATCTATTGCAGTATGAAAGTAACGCGCGACGATATAAATTCAAGCCGAAATGCCGATCACAGTCAGACCACGGAATCTATACCTTTATATTAATTCTTATCTAAATAAATCGTTTGGTATTTAAGATTGTTTCAATACCTGTTGATTACTTTTTGAATTATTGAAATCGGACGTTCTATTCAAAAGATATTACGAAATTATAATGTCAATAAATCCGGTAAATTACCATACATTATTTGAAAAGTAATTATTATTACGGGCATGGGCTAAAAGGGTGCAACCACGGCTGTTCGAAGTATTTCACGAGCGAAGACAGGGAAGGTCAGCTTAACACAAGATGCAACGGTAACGGGATCCAAATGCGGGATTGGAACCTCCATGTGATGCATCCTGGGTAACGGAGGCATTAACGCCCCTCACCCAGGGGAGGCGCTACCGCCTACGGCAAATACATACAGCAACGGGAGCAGCTCTATAGAGGGCTGCTCAAAGGCTTCCCACATGTCCCTCTGACAACGAGGAGGCCCAGTAGAGAGCAGGAAAGGGAAGGGCTGGTCACCGAGCGCGGACGTGAGGATTATAGGTCCGGCCTCCTGTCATCCCTTCACGCCCGTCTCCTCCCTTTCCGGAATTCGATGGGACATCGTGCTTCCCACTTCTGAGAGGGCCATCTTAAAATTGTAGATGGCCCAGGGTCAGCCGGGGGGTGTGGAAAATGCCCTAGGCAATTTTACACTCCAGCAACTGAAGACCCGCGACGGCATGCTGTTTAGTGGGTCCGAATTCCACATGGCACTCCTGATGGCCGACGGGGATGGTATCCGAGACAATTTCAGCACGAAAGAAAAGTTTGTACGGAATCCGAATTCCACGCGGGCGGAGCCGCGGGCAACAGCTAGTAGCCTATATGTTAATCCAGGGTATAACCTATATACATACCAAATTTCAACCAAATCGGTCCAGCCGTTTATGCGTGAAAGAGTAACAAACATCCACACATCCACACATCCATTCTCACAAACTTTCACATTTATAATATTAGTAGGATACTCACCCCTGTAAAGTCTAGAAGGGGTAGGCAGAGGTGTATTAACACCCACATTTCGCCAATTATGATTTTCGGTCCCACGTAATAGGTGAGCCTATTGCCGTCAAGCGGGAAATTAGTCATAGGCTGTATGTTTACTGTCGGATGGAGAACAGCCCTATCCCTTAGTCGCCTTCTGCGGCACCCACAGGAAGAGATGGGGTGACCCTATTCTATTCCACCGGAAACCACGGCAAACCCCGGCAAAACAGGGGATACTGTAATAAGTTATGCCTTAATAGCTATCTGTTAGTTAGAGTCCCATCAAAATTGAACCAGCCATTCCAGAGATAAGTCAAGTTGAACAAATGCGAAGAAAGGCAGATAGAAAAAAATGGTAAAATATCGTTTTTTTGGGATCGCAAAGGGTAAAAACGAACCCCTTGATTACTAAGACTTCTCTGTCCGTCTGTTTGTCTGTCTGTTCTTAGTTACATAAATTATACTGTAATATTTGTCTTTTTATCTTTTCTCTTTGTATCTATATACAAAGAGAAAAGATAATCGACTGCGGGCGGGATTCGAACGCGCGATCGGTGGCTTATACTGTAATAGCTGTTGCCCGCGGCTCCACCCATGTAGAAGTCGGTTATCGCGACCAAACATGACTTATGTCCTATCCCAAGTCTTATCTATCTCTTCATTTATTTTCAATAGTTCGTATCATAAAAAGTGTATATTTTAAGATTTTTAAACTCTAATAAAACCGTTGGAAGTGGTCTCTCAACTTTGACGCCATAATAAAAAATGTTAGTAAGAACGAGTTCTAACGGAATATCGTATTTTTTTCCTTTGGCCGGCACTTTCAAAACTAGCCCAGATTTGTATGGAGAGTGAATGTTGTCCTTTCATCAAAATCGTTTCAGTGGTTTAGGCGTTAAAGTTAACAGACAGACAGGCAGGTAGAGTTACTTTCAAATTTATAATATTCGTATGGATGATATACTTAATGTGTGGAAAGTTCTTCTTCCTCCTAGAGTTAATTCCCAGTCGCATCCGAAGCTTTCAGCTTAGAGTCTGGGGTCCGCTTAACCAGTCTTAACTACAGATTTGACTAGACCTCGATATTTTCCGTGAAGCGATTGCCATCTGACCTCCACAACCCAATGTTAACATTAGGCGATATCGAAGCTTTGCAGCTAGACCGTTGTTTTTTGGACTTTTTAGGGCACCAACTACCTGTAACGACTGCCATAGTTGTTTTTATGGCAACCGGGACCGACGGCTTAACGTGCTCTCCGAGGCACGACCAGACCAATGCAAATATCCATATTTTATGCACACAAATATTTGCACTGAGCGGGGATCGAACCCGCGCCTCCTGCGTAGCGGCCGCGTTCACTACCGCTGCTGTCCAATGTGTGGAAAGTTATACAGAATAATTGTTTTGTTACAGTGAAATAATGCAATCAGGATCTTCGAAGCCAGCATCAGAAGTAATCAAATCCATGACCAGGGGGAAAACCAACAGAATATCTCCTGAAGCTCTCGTCAAGTAAGACTTTATATAACCACAATATGGGGTTCTTCAAGAAGGGCATTAGAAGGTCTCTTCAGGGTCGGCAGCGCGAGTGTGACGCCCCTGGTGTTGCATACGTCCATAGGCCACGGTGACCGCTTTCCATCAGGTGGGCTACTTGTCTACCACCTAGGTGGTACGAAAAAATCAGTTGTTGAACTTTTTAGGGTTCCAACTACCCATAACTGCCATAGATGTTTGTATGACAACCGGGACCGACGGCTTAAAGTGCTTTCTGAGGCACGACCAAATTACTGACAACTCTAGCCTGACTTTTATGAAAGCGACTGCGCACCCTCAAACCCGAAAGGAAAGCCTGCACCAGAATCTCGTCCGCCAATCAGTAGGAATGCAGGTGAGGTTGCTTGGGTCCCAAAAACCCTTATAGGTCCCATAGTCTCTCATCACTCTATAGTACCTCCTGGGAAAAAAACTGCAGCGAAGGTCTGAAGCTTTCACAAAGAAGAATGGAGTCTCCTTACTCTTTCTCCTTTTGATTTAGCTTTGGCCTTTTCAAGAGCTATTGCTTTTTGATTCTTCAAGACGAAAGTTGAGGCTAAAACCTCATTCATCAGTAGGTATACTAGCATACTCTGAAGGTCTTGGTCCCTATATCTCAAAAGGTGTTCCTGATGGTAAGTGGTTACCGTGGCCTATGGGCGAGTGCAACACCAGGGGAGTCACACTCGTGCTGTCGACCCTGTAAGAACAGAGAGATTCTGATAGTACTTATGTATGTATGTTCATCATACCCATAACCTCAGATACTTCCGCCCCCTGGAACTTTGGCTCCGAGTCCAGAATCGCGACGAGCCTCTCATTGGATGGAGTTCCAACTTCCACGACGTAGCACTCTTCGCTCCACGTCGAGGTTCCAGTACATCATTGAAGATGTCTCCAGCCACTCTGCTGTCACTTCTACTAGCTCTTACTGTGTCTACTTGGTACCTTTTATAATTGTTTAATAAATGTTTTTAAAAAATGTGGGTAGTTTTCGTTTTTGTTTTAAACGTCAAAATAGAAATGTCAAATGATAAGGAGACGTCATCATCATCATTCTCTGAGCTTTTTCCCAACTCAGTTGGGGTCAGCTTTCCAATCTAACTGTGATGTGGTTGAACTTCAATGTTTTCCGTGAAGCGACTGCCATCTGACCTCCACAACTAAGTGGTGATATCGAAGTTCTGTAGTTATACTTGTTGGACTTTTAGGGCTCCAACTTCCAATTCCAACAACGACTGCCATGGATGTTCGTATGGCAACTTGGACCGACGGCTTAACGTGCTCTCCGAGGCACGACCAGACCACTGCAAATATAACTCCGGACACGTATCTTGGACCTAAAATGTACTCAAAATGTGCTCTATACGCGCAGTACACATTTCTTGGGTGTCTTTTGAGGATAGCACGGGGTGCTACTGCGGTGGACGAGCTCACATTCACCAAGCATAGATTATTACAAAGCTATCCGCGGGCGCCAGAGCCTCGTTTATCTTGCGATTTAGGTCCAAGATACGTGTCCGGATCCGGAGTTATACACATATTCATGCACACAAATATTTGCACTGAGCGGGGATCGAACCCGCACCTCGTGCGTAGCGGCCGCGTTCACTACCGCCTCACCACAGAGGCTGTCCACTTTAAAATTGAATGACAGTATAGAATTATAGATTAGTAAGCTAAGCAGGTACCTACCTCGGGACACGTACCTTGGACCTAAATCACGAGTCAAAAGAGGCCCTCGCGCGCGCGGATTGCTTTGTAATAATCTATGCTTGGTGAATTTGAGCTCGTCCACCGCAGTAGCACCCCGTGCTATCCTCAAAAGACACCAAAAAACGTGTACCTACTGCGCGTATAGAGCACATTTTAGGTTCAAGATATATGTCTCGAACAATATATGCAGATGCAGTCGGGTGATTACAGTTTTTTTTAAAGCTTAACTGTCAATTATTGATGTTTATAAATCTTGAAGCCATTAAAAATGATAGGACAAGCCTTCAATCAGATCAGTTTCGATCAATATTAGAGAAATTAACATCCTGTCTGATTATCTTTACTAATATCATTAGTGTGAAGGTAACTCTGTCTGTCTGTGGGTACTAACAGCTTAACCCGCTTACTCCTGAAACAACTTTTTTTTTTTGTACAATAGATTTGAAATTTCGTATACGTAGTAGGTATAAAAGTCGGGGTGCGAGTCGGGTAACCTCCACGCTGGCTTCCCCGTTTCTTCTCCCTCTGGACCGTGGTCCTGGGGAGCGGAAGCGAGGGGGCTGGTGCACCCTGGACAACGGTCAATAGACTCCTACTCTAGGAAATCTATTGGCCGTTGACGAATAACCCGACAGCCGACCCCACTGCACGAGGGGGTCGTGGGATGGCGGGCCTGCAAGGTCCGCGGAAAGGGGTCCGTAGGATCCCTTTCACTCAAACAGCCCTTTTTAGGGCTAGCTGACCCAGAGGGGGTCGTGGTATGGCGGGCCTACAAGGTTCGCGGGAAGGGGTCCTTAGGATCCCTTCCATTCCAACAGCCCTTTTCAGGGCTAGCAGACCCAGGCTTTCAGGGCCTGTGGTATGTCGCTCCCGGTATCCCTCTGCTCTCAGAGGGGACAGGGGAGAGACGCGATCCACTGGGATCAAGGGACGGGTCGGCTCACTGCTCGCGCAGGGGCTGACAGGCACTCGTGCCACCGTCGGTGTTGGGAGAGCTGGCTGCTCCCCCGCGTCGCGTAACCTCCGGGATATCGACAACGACTTGAGTGCTAGCCACACTCAGGAAGCCGATATTCTGGAGGCCGCGGGGCTTGCCTTAATTGGCCGGCCCGCGACAAGGAAAAGTCTCGAAAACCCGACAGCGAAGTCGCTTAAAACCTGTGGACACCTGGGGAACTCCACAGTATTTACCCCGCTTCCTGGAATGAGCGTCACCCGGGAAGTGTCTTCATATCGACTCATACTCGTGGGATCTAATATGGTTAACAATATTAACACCCCCCCCAACCAAGCGAAATAGACTGCGCGAAGGTCGCGCAGCATCACGACGCGGAGGTCGCGTCCCATATCGCGGTATCGGAGCAATTCGACACCGCGACCGAGAGGAGCAGGGCAAACAGCCCGGTGGGTCTGCAGACCCGGAAGTCTGCCCGGAAGAGGAAGAGGAAGAAGAAGCACTCTCCTACTCCAAGGAGCGAGTCGGACTTGGAGCTCACCCTGACCGACTCGTCCTCCAGCAGTAGCTACGGTGGTGATGAGCTGCTGCGTCCCCCTCCGAACAAGTTGGTAGCGATGGGCCGCCAAACGTCAGGAGGTGGCAAGGGGTCTACTCCTAGAACCTCCTCCTCCGGGGCCTCGGCTCCGGAAGATGTGGTGGCGCCGCCGAGACCCTCCCCCTCGGCGGCGGTCCCGGATCAGTGGACTCACCAAATCACGAGGGAGGCGATGGCGGCCCTTCAAGCGAAGGCGATGAGCCAATCGGGTTCCCCGAAGCCGGAGGACGATCAGGTCCTGCAGACCGTGTGGCGCCTCGCTGAATGGGCCGAGTCCCTCAAGGCAGAGCTAGCCGAGTTACGCCAGGACCGTGCCAACGCTAGGCAGCAGGAGGCTCGACGACAAACCGAGTTTCGGAAGGTGGCGGCTGAAGTGGCGGACCTCCGAAAGATCGTGGCGGACATGCCTCGGGTGACACGATCGACGCGGCGGAATCAGGAGGTGCCACCGGAACGGCCGTTGTCGTCGTCGAGGCAGGTGTCGCCGGCACGGTCGGAGTCGCTGGTGCTGCCGGAGTCGCTGGCGCAGTCGGGGGTATCGGCGCGTCCGGCCCGGCCCGAATCTCCGGTGCTGCAGCCGGTCCGGCCAGCGGACCCTCTGGCTGCCTGCTTGGCGGCAATGGCTGCCATGGAAAAGCGGCAGAAGGCACATGAGGAGCGCACGCGACGATATATGGAGTCCATGATGGACTCCTTCCGCCGCCCGTCCTTGGCACTGCCGACCGGGTACGCTGAAGCCGTCGCGAGGCGTCCTACTCGTCCCGCGGCAGGAGCGTCCCCGCCCCAGGTGGCCCGAAATCCGTCCGCTGCGGGAGCTGGGAGCCCCCAGACTGCGCAGGGTGCCCAGGCCAAGGGCAAGGGAAAAGGGAAGGGCAAGGGAAAGACATCTCTGGTCCCCACCCCGGCCCCAGCCAAGACCCCAGGCCCAGCCCAGGGATCGACTCCGGCTGCCTCCAGCAGCTCCCCACCGGAGGGTGGCTGGGAAGTTGCCGGAGAGAGAAAAAAGAAGCGGAACGCTAAAAAGAAGGCA
Source organism: Eilema depressum (assembly GCA_914767945.1). Taxonomy (NCBI): domain Eukaryota; kingdom Metazoa; phylum Arthropoda; class Insecta; order Lepidoptera; family Erebidae; genus Eilema; species Eilema depressum. The sequence goes on from OU612040.1 coordinate 1,479,612, forward strand.
GCCAAAAAGGCCAAGAAGGCTGAGGCTGCTGCGAAAGGAGCGCCGAGGAGGCTGCGCGTCCCTCGTTCAACGGCCATCGTCCTCACGATGACGGCAGAGGCGTTGGAGAGGGGTGTGCAGTACCCTCAGCTCGTGACGCAGGCAACGGGCCTTATTGATATGAAGGCCCTTAACATGTCGGTACCCGTCACGGTGAAACACACGCGGACGGGTGCTCGCCTGATCGAAGTCCACGGCGCTTCCAGCGGTCCCCAGGCTGACGCCATAGCGGCAAAGATAAGGGAGACGCTGGACGCAGCCGACGTCCGGGTGTCTAGGCCCAACAAGTGCGCAGAACTTCGCATCTCGGGCCTGGACGACTCCATCACGGTTGAGGATATTAGACTCACCGTGGCGGAGGCCGGGGGCTGTCCCCTGGACACAGTAAAGGTCGGAGCGATTCGCTTCGGCCGCCGTGGACAAGGGGCAGCAGTTGTCGGCTGTCCCATCGCAGCAGCCCAAAAGGCTGCCGACCAGCGGTACCTCGCGGTAAGAGGCGTCATAAGGGTGCAGGTACGGCTCCTGCAGGCTCGACCGGCTAGGTGCTTCAGGTGCCTGTCGGTCGGCCACGTGGGAGTGCAGTGCACGGCGGAGACAACGGTCGGAGACCGATGCTTCCGTTGTGGCCAACCCGGTCATATGGCCGGTAGTTGCGAAGCTCCGCCGCACTGTTTCAGGTGTGCGGCGGAGGGCAAGCCGGCCGACCATAGGGTTGGCAGCAAGGCCTGCACCGGAGGGGAGCCGAAGCCGCGAGGCGGGCGTTCCGCTTCAAGCTCGCGGCGGGATGCGGAGATGGTTCCATAATGGATCCCCAGCTCCGCATCCTGCAGGCGAACGTGGGCCACGGTGTCGATGCTCAGGCACTTCTGCTCCAGAGCATGGCACAGTGGTCCATAAATGTCGCCGCTGTCGCCGATCCATACACTCACCGACCTCCTGGGCCTGCCTGGGTGATCGACCTGGATGGGTCGGCGGCACTGGTGCATAACGCCGCTGCAGGCAGCCCCCCCCTTGCTGTCATTGCAAGGGGGCATGGTTGCGTGGCGGCACTAGTGGGGGAGATAGCGGTCGTGGCCGTCTACCTCACGCCGAGTCGACACCGATACATAAGCCAATACCGGCAATCGCTGGATCGGCTGGCCGAAGTCGTCAATGCCTGTTACCCTCGCCCGGTTCTTGTGCTCGGGGACTTTAACGCCTGGTCTGTGACCTGGGGGTCCCGGCACACGAACCCGCGAGGCAGGGCACTGGAGAGCTGGGCCGCTACACTCGGTCTAGTTCTCCAGAATTGCGGGGCCGAAGCCACGTTCGTGGCCGCGGGGCGCAGTTCGATCGTGGACCTTACGTTCGCGGGCGCTTCGCTGTCACATCGTGTGCGGCACTGGCGAGTCGTTGCGGGGGTGGAGACACTGTCGGATCACCGATATGTTCGGTTCGATGTCTCCCGCCCCGCGGGCGACGCGCCGGTCATACCGGCCCCACGTGAGCCGCGCTGGGTGCTTAAGAGACTGAATCGGGAGGACCTCCTGGAGGCTGCCATCGTACAGGCCTGGGCCATTGCGCCGGACAGGCCTGTTGACATCGATGATGAGGCGGCGTGGTTCCGGGAGGCCATGACACGTGTCTGCGATGCGGGTATGCCTAGGGCTCCACCCTATAGTCCGAGGCGTCAGGTCTACTGGTGGTCTGCGGAGATCGCGAGGCTGCGACAAGAATGCGTGATCGCGCACCGCCGGTGGGCCAGATTCCGTAGGAGGCGTAGCCGACCCACAGATACGGAGCCCCGAGTGGCGGAGCTTCATGAGGGATACAGAGAGGCCAGAAATGCCCTCCGAGCGGAGATTAAGCGGGCCAAAGCCACGGCTTTTAAAGAGCTGATGGAGACGCTGGAGAGGGACCCATGGGGGCGGCCTTACCTTATGGTAAGAGGAAAGCTGCGCCCCCGGGCCCCGCCGCTGACCCGGACTCTCCAGCCAGCTCTGCTCGGAGGAGTGGTTGAATCTCTGTTCCCGGCGCGGGCGGAACATGTTCCACCGCAGATGACTCCGCCACATCGGTCGATTTTGGCACCCAGCGTAGTTGACGACGACGTCCCTGAAGTCACTTGGGTAGAACTAGAGCTGGCGGTGCGAAGGCTCAGTGCCAAGAAGAACACCGCCCCAGGACCCGACGGCATTCCTGGCCGCGCGTGGGTCATAGCTCTAGGGGAAGACGCTCTCGAGCCTCGATTCAGAGGGTTCCTCAGCGCATGTTTGGAACGGGGCCAGTTTCCGAAGACGTGGAAGACGGGGAAACTGGTCCTCATCCGGAAGGAGGGGCGCCCGGTGGACTCACCGTCCGGATACCGGCCCATAGTGTTGCTCGATGAGGTGGGAAAACTCTTTGAAAGAGTTATCGCGAAGCGCCTCGTCGAGCACCTCTCTAGAGAACCTGCCTGCCCTGGAGTTGCATTATGGAGGCGCTCGTGTACCACGATGTGCCTCTCTACCTCCGCCGCATAGTCGGGGCTTACCTGTCGGAGAGAGCCGTCATCTACCCAGGTGCGATCGGTGTCGGCCGGAGAGAGATGTCGTGCGGTGTTCCGCAGGGATCGGTCCTGGGGCCGCTCCTGTGGAACATCGGATACGACTGGGTGCTTCGCAGTGAGCTTGTGGATGGTGCCGCCGTGACGTGTTATGCGGACGACACGCTAGTAACGGCGAGCGGGGCTACACACCGCGAAGCGACCCGGAAGGCCACGACTGCGGTTGCCCAAGTCGTGGAACGGATCCGGAGGCTGGGTCTCGAGGTGGATCCGCAGAAAACCAAGGCCATGTTCTTTCATGGACCTCGGCGCGGACCACCAGCGGGATCCAGCATAACAGTGGGAGACACTCTCATCGACATCAAGCCCCAGATGAAATATCTGGGGCTCGTGCTCGACGGTCGGTGGGACTTCGGGGAGCATTTCCGAAGTCTGGTCCCCAAATTGGTGCTCACAGCTAACGCTCTGACGCGGCTGCTGCCCAATTTGAGGGGCCCGGAGGACTCCTGCAGGAGACTCTATGCGGGTGTCGTGCGGTCCATGGCTCTATACGGGTGCCCCGTATGGGCGGATAACCTGAAGGCCAGGCACGCGGACAAGCTGCATGAACCGCAGCGGACACTGGCCATCAGGGTCATCAGGGGGTACCGCACGATATCCTTCGAAGCAGCGAGTCTCCTTGCCGGATCGCTACCATGGATCCTGGAAGCGAGAACCCTTTCGGCGCTATATCGGTTCCGAAAGGAGGCGCGGGAGCGGGGACATGATCCTGAGCCTGAAGAAATTCGGGCCGTGAAATCCCGGCTCCACAGGGACATGGTAGCGGAGTGGGAGCTGCGACTTGGGCGACCACGCGCAGGGCACGCCGTATTAGCGGCGGTAAGACCCATCATGGGGGAGTGGCTAGAGAGGCCACACGGCGGGCTCTCGTTCTGGCTGACGCAGATAATCACCAGTCATGGGTGTTTCGGGCGGTATCTGCATCGGATCGCGAAGAAAGAGCCAACGTCCGAGTGCCATCACTGCGACGCGAGCGAGGACTCGGCGCTGCACACGCTCACCGAGTGTCCGGCGTGGGAGACGCCGAGACGGGAGCTGGTGGCGACCTTGGGAGTGAGAGTTCTCACGCTCGCTACTTTGCTCGCAGCGATGGTTCGCTGCGCGGATGCGTGGGCCGCCGGCGCCTCCTTCTGCGAGCAAATAATGCTCGTGAAATGGGAGGCGGAGCGGGAGCGAAGGAGAATCGCAGACCTTGCGGCCCGCGAAGAGCGTAGGAGAATCGCTAACCGCGCGGCCCGTAACGAGCGACGGCAACTCGGGCGTCGGAGGTCGCAGAACGACCTCCGTCCCCCATGAGCGCGGGCCTGGGGGTGACGGGTGGAGCCGCCTGTCACCCTAGCAGAAGCAGGCCACGGCGGCGGTGCGCATTGCGTGCCTCCCCATACCCGGGGGCGAGTTGGGGACTCTACGGTCCCCACATCGGGAGAGGGCCAGATCGAGAGATATGGCCCTGGGTCGGCCGGGGTGCGAGGGATATGGCTACAACAATCTCACCTCCGGCAACTGGCGGCCCACAGTCGGCGTGCGTTTTAGTCGGTTCGAGTCCGACATAACCTCCTCCTCCGGCTCCGGCGGGGGAGGTATCCGCGGGGATTTTTCGCACGATAAAAAAAAAAAAAAAAAAAAAAAAAAAAGTAGGTATAAAAGTCATTCAAGTCAAGAAAAGAAGAGCCGGAAGGCGGACTCTGAGCTCCGAGTTCAGTTTGACCTCGGATGCAATCAGGAAAATGCGTCTACATGCAGATGATGATGATGATGATGATGATGATGATGATGATGAGAAAATAATGAAAAAAATATTTGACTTCAGGGAAAGCCGGAAAATGCCGTCACTTTATTAATTTACTAGCTGACCCGGCGAACTTCGTACCGCCATATTTTCTGACCCCGTTCCCGCTGTACATCTCTAATTTATTAGTGTTTCTCTACAATATTATGCATGTATTATACATACAAACCTTCCTCTTGAATCACTCTATCTATTGAAAAAACCGCTTCAAAATCCGTTGCGTAGTTTTGAAGATTTAAGCATACATAGGGACGGACAGACAGCGACAGCGACTTTGTTTTATAATATGTAGTGATAGTGATAGTGATGATAGTGATGATGATGATAATTACAGTCGTTGAGTTGACAGTCGTCAACGTATGACATAAACGTCAAAATACGTGTCAATCTCATACAATCACCAATCTATTCTACTATCATCCATCTAGTCTAGGGAGACAGAGCCGCGAGCATTAGCTAGTGTTAATCTATACCAAACAACCTACCTAATGGCCGTGCTCTTAAACCAAAAACTAGGCCACTTTTTTGCGATTGTAACACACACTTAATTTTTCGAAAATAATTCGTCTTTTTTTTTTCAAACTCGTTTCTGTATTTTGTTTCTGGAGAAAGTGTTATAGAGAGTGAAAATGGGCGGGGTCTCATTGTTAGAATTATGGCTGGCAGCGGAAATTCGAAATTGAAAGTTAACGCGGCAATTATGGTGATAATAGTTATAGAAAAGTGATCCAGCCAAATCCGAAGATAGATTGGTAAAGCGGACCTCAAACTCCGATTTGAAAGCTTCGGATGCGACTGGGGTTAACGCTAGGATGAAGAGAGTTCTAGAAAAGTGAAACCTGTGAAAACTGTTCGGAAAACAATGATTAAGTTAAGTTATCTAGGTGTGGTTGCTATTTGGATGGGTGAGTGCTAGTGATGTTTCATCTGAGCGCTTCTGTGCTAGAGGGCATGTTAAAAAGTCAATAGTCTTTACGTCAAGATAGAGGAAGACCTGAACAGCTCTGTCAGATGGTTGACCACTATTCACAACTCAGGCTGGGAGGTCAGACATTAGTCGTTCCCTAAGCGGACCCCGGACTCGGAGGTGAACCAGCTTTCAGGTGAGGATGGCATAATGAACCCTGAAGATATTGGAGGGACGTTGTAAATCCTAGTTCCTACATTTCCAGCTAGTGAGTTAGATAATGATACCACTCCGTACCTCGGAGAGCACGTTAATCCTTCGATCTCCGGTTGCCATGCCCATCTGTGGCATCAGTTAGTAGTAGTACGACCCCTAAGAATCTGAGAATCTAATACCTACAGATCATTGGTATAGCAAGTAGATTGCACCTCGGAGGTGCTCAGAGTGTCAAGTGCAAGTTTTTTCTCACCTTCACCGGTGACAAGTAAACGGAGATTTTTATGAAGAATGCTTCACCAGTTTACCTCCAGGTGGCTCAAATTCAATGTCATACAAATCACTCGCAATAGGTACTCTGATGACAGACGCTTCACGGAAAATATTGCACTTCGGCCGCTTCATAGTATTAGACTAACACCCGTATTCACAAACAACACTGTGAGGTCTCATAGTGTGCTCGAGCGCATAGGGCTGGTAAAATTAATTCAGAAACATCACGGAGCAGTATCTAACGCAGTGCGTTCCCTCAACGAAGTATTACTTAAGTGTTATCTATGAATAAAAAGGCTTGCCAAAACGAACGCACTGAGAATTTGTCGTTCTTTGCACAGTTTTGGTAGTACGCATAGCGAAGTATTGTTTGTGAATACGGGTGAGAAAGCCCACCCCAACTGTGTTAAGCAAAAGCTCAGCGGACGGCGACTCTCTGAGGGAGAAAACAGCTTGCAATGCGACCTAGCCTTATAGTCAACGGCCACACACATAATTGTAGACCTTTTTGAGATTTTTTCTGACAGCTGTCACGCCTCCTGTCACGAATCACGCTTAATTGAAATCTGATATATTTTTAATTAAATACTGTTAATTGGATTGAAACGTTTTAATTACCTAGAGGTGGCGGTTCTTTTCGCGGGGTTCACTTTCGATTTCTGGCAAAGGCCTATTCAGTTACGCCACGTTTAGAAAAAGTCACCTCTGATGGAACCATACAAACACGTACCATGTTACAATGGCGGCACTCAGCTTGACGGCCTCATCAGATGATTTTTCACGCCCCGCTTAAAGGACCCGGGACTAGGATTTCGGTTACTAGTAATCTTAAAAAGAACATACTTAATAAGGTCATGTAAAAACACAATATCTAAAGAAAGAAAGAAAGGTATTTTACAACACACCTGCTCATAAAAGTGCTATTATTTCACCGCAATTAGGCACGTAATGACACCTATTATCAAACTGTGACTCATTGTTAGATGCGCGCGCATAGGAAAACGAATTAATTTGCAGTATTGTTTATTTAGTATTTGTAGTAATATTGTATGACATTGTATGATATTGTATGACAATTTGTAGTAGTAGTGGTATGGGTAATGGACTGCTGAGACGAGGTCTCGGGTTCGATCCCAGGTTTTACCATGTCACACACCAATGACTTTTCGATGCTTTTCGAAGTTATGTGTGTATTTATCGCAGGTTTATAAGTGCCCGGTTAATGGCAATAGGCTCGCCACCTATTACATTGGGACCTAAACATAAACGGCGAAATGTGGGTGCTAGCACCTCTGCCTACCCCTTCGGGGATATAGGCGTGAGTTTATGTTATGTTATGTAGTATTATTTTATTCGCAAGTGTGTTGTAAAACGTAATAGTATGATGATTACCGTCCTCGGCTCTCATAAGGCGCCTTGGCGGTAATCACCAACTTTACTCACTTGTACCATAATGTACTATTATTGAAATAATACCACTCTTTAACTATTTCTATCGCGATTTATTTGTTATTATTTACTTTTGTGTGGTTTTATTTCAATGAGTATCCACGTAAACTTTAGAAAATAACAAAATACCTTTAATTTGATTACTGCAACACACAAAATAGCTAAGTAAACAATCATATCTCATCTTATTGTCAGAGCAAATCTCTGATCATTACGTTCAGCATCCGTCTGGAATGTTAACCGCAAGACTAAAATTACTCTAATAACCTAACTATCGCCGGCGACTTTGTCCGCGGGTACTTCAGTAATCGTAGATAATACATTATATTCATGCCTGTAAATCTCTAAAGGGGTAGGCAGAGGTGTACTATGACTATGACTTAGCTATGACTTTTGGACGTACCTAATCGTGGGCAAACCTCCGACAAACTTACGTACTTAGTAACTATTTATTAATCTAAACGGACACTCAGTCAGGTTAAGTACCTGGGATCTGTACTTCATGTGACCGGTGAGATTGACCGCGACGTCAAGGCACGCATTGCTGCCGCGTGGGCCAAGTGGCGAGAAATGACTGGCGTCACGTGTGATCCCAAGATGCCAGTCAGGTTGAAGGGGCAGGTCTATAAGACGATCATTAGGCCTGTCCTCTTGCACGGTTGTGAGGCGTGGCCGCTGCTGGAGCGACACAAGCGAGAGCTGCGGGCCACGGAGATGAAAATGCTGCGGTGGATGTGCGGCGTCACACGTAAAGATCGCGTGAGGAACTCTTGCATCCGCGGCAGCCTTCATGTCCGTGACATCGCAGATAAAATGCTAGAGAGTCGATCGCCTTCGCTGGTGCGGCCACGTCTTGCGGCAACCGCCAGGCTACGTGGGGAACAAATGCCTGGCAATGGCGCCCCCGCCGGGTCCAGGTAAAAGGGGTAGGCCCAAGAAGTCCTGGCTTGACGTCGTGTAGGGTGACATGCGTGCAAATGGTCTCACTACTATGGATGCCCAAGATCGTGCGAAGTGGTGGAGGAAGAGCCGGAAGGCGGACCCTGAGCTCCGAGGTCATCTTGGCCACGGATGCAATCAGGATAATGCGTCTACATGAGGACGATGATGAGTCATCGGCTGTAGGTTAGGTATGTTTACTGTCGGATGGAGAATAGTTAAGGGTCGGCAGGTAACGATCAAGAGATCCCGGGTTCGAAACCTGGCCATTACGCGAACATGAACACCCTCCTACCTAACACAAGTTAGCTTTTTTTTTTTATACCACTTAGTTGGCAGACAAGCACACGGCCCACCTGATGGGAAGCGGTCACCGTGGCCTATGGACGTATGCAACACCAGGGTCGTCACAATCGCGCTGCCGACCCTGAAGAAATCTTCTAATGCCCTTGAAAGCTTGAGTAGTTAACGGCAATACTGGTAATTTCTCTAAGTAGTAAATACATAGGTACTTACATATATTTACGGCATTACATATATTGACAGCTTCCGTGGCGTAGCGGTAGTGCACGCGGCCGCTACGCAGGAGGCGCGGGTTCGATCCCCGCTCAGTGCAAATATTTGTGTGCATTAAATATGGGTATTTGCATTGGTCTGGTCGTGCCTCGGAGAGCACGTTAAGCCGTCGGTCCCGGTTGCCATAAGAACATCTATGGCAGTCGTTACGGGTAGTTGGTGCCCTAAAAAGTCCAAAAACAACGGTCTAGCTGCAAAGCTTCGATATCGCCTAATGTTAACATCGGGTCGTGGAGGTCAGATGGCAGTCGCTTCACGGAGGATATCGAGGTCTAGCCAAATCTGTAGCTATGACTGGTAAAAGCGGACACCAGACTCCGAGCTGAAGGCTTCGGATGCGACTGGGAATTAACGCTAGAAGGAAGAAGATATATTTACGGCAGTAAATCCCCTTCGGAGGTAGGTAGAAGAGTAATAACCATATTTCGTCATGTATTACTTTTGGTCCCACGTGATAGTAGGTGAGCCTATTGCCGTCAAGCGGGCACTGTCGTATGACTAAAAAAATTTCATTTTCAAAAAATCGTAAGGGTTAATATCAGCTATCTAAATTTGACTTTCACTGAAAAATCTAGCCGTTTCAGTGTGTAGGAGTGACACACACACAGACACACGACTTTCTCATTTCTACTAATAATGGTATTAGAGAGGATAATTACAATAATATCATCATAAATGTTGATGTTCATACTAAGATGTCGGCAGCATACAAGATAATTTAGTACCTTGGTATTTTATTTTTTGAGAATTTACTCAAAAATGGTTTATTTTGGTAATTATATTTTTTGAGTATACGATTAGGGTCGTCGCACATACGCTCCTTTTAGCGCCGGTTACAGTGGAGAAAAATAGTTTTTTAAAAGCTGAATGCTGCGTCCTTACGCGGCATTAAACAAACAAGTAAACCACTGTCAGAATTGTTTAGTTTCATGGGGAGTCTGGTGTTAAATATGTTTAAACCAAGATGTGCCAGGAAGGGCCTTTTCTCCCTCGGCTTGGGGTCAAAATATATGCCGGTAACTATACATTTTCCCGCTCCGTTTTCTTTACCTCTAGAAATGAAATGAAATGAAATTTATTAAACCACCTCACACACCACCTCACACACACTTAGTGTGTGTAGCAAATATTACTACACACAAATGAAACTTACAAATAAAATAAATATATAAATCAAAGTAGGTACAATTTGTATAATATGTATGGTTAGGTATACGCGTCGCCGCAGTGACTCATCATCATCTAGGTAGGTATCCCAAGACAATAAGCACTTAGATCAGTTTTTAAGACTTCAATCCAGCACTATTAGCTGTGCTCTTCTGTGTTTATATTATGTGATGTGATAGGGGTCAAGCTATTATGCTGGTATAACTCCGGACACGTATCTTGGACCTAAATTGCAAGACAAACGAGGCTTTGGCGCCCGCGGATTGCTTTTTAATAATCTATGCTTGGTGAATTTGAGTTCGTCCACCGCAGTAGCATCGCGTGCTATCCTCAAAAGACACCCAAGAAATGTTTACTGCGCGTATAGGGCACATTTTGAGCACATTTTAGGTCCAAGATACGTGTCAGGAGTTATAATACACATGCTTCTTAGCAGAAGCGTTGGATTCAACAGATATAAACGCTACATTCTTCTTCTTCCTCTTAGCGTTAATTCCCAGTCGCATCCGAAGCTTTCAGCTCGGAGTCTGGGGTCCGCTTTTACCAGTCTTAACTACGGATTGGCTAGACCTCGATATTTTCCGTGAAGCGATTGTCATCTGACCTCCACAACCCAATATTAACATTAGGCGATATCGAAGCTCTGCAGTTAGACGAAACGCTACATTAAAAATAGCTTATGTGCTTTGGTCTTAAGCCAAGCTCTTTCACTCTCACTTGTGATGGTTGTACCGCGCCCCGGCGTCCCTCGTATATATTTATCGACTAGCTAGTTATGCCTGCTAGCTCTGCTGCTATAGATGTTTGTATGACAACCGGGACCGACGACGGCTTAACGTGCTCTCCGAGGCACGGAAATATCCAGACCAATGCAAATATTGCTAGAGATATGTCACAGCCAATCGCATCTCCGACCCACAGTTAAAGGTTTTACGGCCGTTCGCAATAACATATCTAGTATATCTACAGATAAAGGTAAAGGTAGAGATAGTTCCTTTGTCAAATCCTATTGTTATGTGAATGTTCTGATGAGCTCTTCCAAGTAATCCCACCCTCTCCTTTCCTATATAGGACAACACGTGCAGGACTCAGATGCCACCCGCATACGGTGCAGAATATTCCATCAAGAACCAAGCGATTCGGCGACTCCTTCTTCTGCCGCACTATTAAGACTTGGAATTCCTTGCCAGCTCACGTGTTTCCTTCCTCCTATAGTCCCGGGTCCTTTAAGCGGGGCGTGAAAAAGCATCTGGGCCGTCAAGCTGAGTGCCACCATTGTAACATGGTACGTGTTGTAATGGTGGCCCTCTTTTCAGAGACTTTGCCTTCAGCTTACCATCAGGCGAGGCGAAGTCAAATTGACGTGTCCTATATAAAAAAAAAAAACTATGAATTGCATTACCATAGAGATTGATGACGTTTTATCCTTTCTAATGTCAAAACTGGCGATAGATTGGTTATTGGGAACGGCCGTTAGTCAGTTCAGTTTTTAAGTCGGTCCTGGCTTATATCTGTGGGGATTTTGCACAAATTAAAAAAAGATCAATAAATAAATAAATAAAAACGTCTTCATTGTACTTGTACACCAAGGATTTTACAATATTACATGAGTTACAAGTTTGTGGTAAGTACGGACGGCGGCCTTATCTCTCTGTGCAATTCCTCAGGCAACAATAATGCAAGTAGACATATTCATGCATACAAATATTTGCACCGAGCGGGAATCGAATCCGCGCCCCCTGTGTATCGATCGCGTTCACTACAGCCACGCCACGGAGACTATCATGTCATACCTTTAAAAATTATTGTATAGAAATTCAAGATGGCTACTCGTAATTAAAAATTTTCACTGTTATAATGTTGGTATTATGTATAAATTACTCATAATAATAATAAAATATTATAAAACTGTAGGCCACCCAGCCGAGTAACATCAACGTAATTGTTTATTTTTACATTATTACAATATATTACATTTAATAAATTCAAAATATAATAATTTATTAATGAAAACTAGAAAAAAAACTTACGGCCGCTAGATCTTTCCATATTTATTTTTCATTATTTTATTAACCAATTAAAAAAGCAAATACAACTTAATTAGTAAGTAATTATCATTAATTAACGAGAAAGATTTATGGTAAATGAAAGCCGTCAACAATCTCATAACGATTTTTTTATATATCACGTAGGTGACAAACAAGCACACGACCATAAAAGAAACGACTCACCTTTTTTACCCGACTACAACAAAACCAAAGGAGAGTTATGATTTTAACAGGCTATGTAAGTATGTATGTAGCTGCAAAGCTTCGATATCTTCTAATGTTACCATTGGGTCGTGGAGGTCAGATGGCAATCGCTTCACGGAAAATATCGAGGTCTAGCCAAAATCTGTAGTTAAGACTGGTAAAGCGGACCACAGACTCCGAGCTGAAAAGCTTCGGATGCGACTGGGAATTAACGCTAGGATGAAGAAGATGTAAGTATGTATGTATGTAAGTTCATATGTTCCTCACAGCTCTTCAATCACTTATTAGAACTGGATAAATAAGGTAGCGTTAGAAGCGTCTTGATCGTCCGCTGGTTATAGGCTATATGACGTGTCACTGACTGTAATGTGGCGCCCTCTAGCAGTCTTAAAGTACTGCGTTAAAAAATAAATCACTATCACTTCACTACATATTATAAAACTAAGTCGCTGTCGCTGTCTGTCCGTCCCTATGTATGCTTAAATCTTCAAAATTACACAACGGATTTTGAAGCGGTCTTTTTTAATAGATAGAGTGATTCAAGAGGAAGGTTTATATGTATAATACATGCATAATATTGTAGAGAAAGACTGATAAATTTAGAGATAATACCACGCGGGCGGAAAATATGGCGGTACGAAGTTCGCCGGGTCAGCTAGTAGGCTATTATGACGTATCACTGAATCTAATGTGGCGCCCTCTAGCAGTCATAAAGTATTGCGTTAATATGCCGTGTTAAGTATCAAATGAAAGGACTTAATTTGCACATTTCATGCACACATACATACACTAACGCCTGTAAATCCCCGAAGGGGTAGGCAGAGGTGTATTCACACCCACATTTCGCCAACTACAATTTTCGGTCCCACGTAGTAGAGGGCGTGCCTATTGCCGTCTAGCGGGCACTTAGTCATGGGCTGTATGTTTACTGTTGGATGGAGAACAGCCCTATCCCTTAGTCGCCTTCTACGACACCCACAGGAAGAGATAGGGCACCCCTATTCTACTCCACCGGGAACCAACTGGGTTTGTTCAATACTTTTTTTTTGGTATAAAAAAGTGTAATAAGTTTCTTTGTCTTTCAAATAATAATAAAATGACATTGAATACCATATGAGAAGCTTTTGTTAAAAAAATGAAATGGTAAGTACAGCTGTGGACACGAGTGATGGACCTAAATCGGCAAGTTCGCGCATGGTGCACTACCGGACAAAAAAATGGCTACTCTATTTTGTGTTTTAGCGTTTCTGACATTTACCGCTCGAACTATTAAAAATCTTCATTTTAAATTACCTATTTAAATTATTTAGGTATTATGTAGAAATTGTTACGTAATAATATTTAACAGTTAATCGAGTTAATCCCCGTCAACATGATTGTAGGCGTATTAGTATTATATCATGAAACGCTATAATTTAATGGTTAGAAATTAGAATATATTTAATTGTCAACAGTATAAAAAATGTGTCTTATTCTGTCAATTTATTTATTTAAGTATTAACTATACCAATAGATAGGTACTAACCTACAGAATTAATAACCTCGTGTTATGTTTCCGACGGTGAGTAGGGTAGCCAGAGCTCACAGGAGAGGTTTTGTGCTATCAGTGGGAAAACCAAAGGCTTTGTCCTACTATCTTTTCGGTTAATGGCACACAATCTCTCTGTTCTTACAGGGTCGGCAGCACGAGTGTGGCTCCCCTGGTGTTGCACTCGCCTATAGGCCACGGTAACCACTTACCACCAGGAGGGCCGTGTGCTTGTCTGCGACCTAAGTAGTATAAATAAATAGTAACCAAAATTACTAATATTCTCATTAATCCCTCACCCCTCCAGCTAAGCCAAATTGCGTGTGTTAGGAGTTCACGTCAGCAGTCCCGTAGGATTTGAACCCGTCCCGAGTTTGATTCGAACACGGGACCTCTCGCTCGTAAGGCCGACTCCTTAACCACTAAGCTCCCGATGATAAAAATAGTTTATTAATCATAAAGAGTATGTGCCTACGCTCGCGTTAAAAAAGCTAGTAGGTTTCCTAGGGTAAACAAAAACCGTATAAATCAAGATCAACATATAAATCGCAAAATAAAAAACTTATATGATATCTTAAAAAATTATATTGTATATACTAATTCGAAATAATTATTGTGGTGATAAATTCAAATTTATTTTTGCACGCAAGTGTACGGAGAAGGACGCGGGAGTTTAGCGCCCGCTGATTGGTTTAAAACGTTGGCACGCAGCTCTATGATTGGTGGATGCGTCGTATTTCCTCCGCCGTCGCACCCCCGTGCTTTCCTCAAAGGGGACCTAAAAATCGTCTACTGCGCAGGGTCCAAGACATATGTCTTCAGTTATACCTAGTAGGTCGTTTACAACAATAAGAGAATAGTGAACTATTTCGTAATTTCTAAAGACTATGTGTGGTCTTTAGAATGAGAGTGAGAAGCGACAAAGGTTAAAAACCACAGAATTTCACTACAATTTAGAAATGAATTCACTCACTTTTAGTTACTACGGGACGGACACGACACGATATTTCATCCGATATTTTTACCCAACTGCGCCGGGGATGTATGTATGTTTGTATGTATGTAGTTTTCTTTGTTCCCTCTACAGGCCCAACGGCTGGACGCATTTCGATGAGTGGGGTTTCAAATGAAAGGTCAAGCCAAAAAAAAATCTCTCAAGTGTCATAGGGTTGTTCTCCATCCGACAATGAACATACAGCCCATCACAACGTACTCGCTAGACGGCATTAGGCTCACCGCCCTCTATTACGTGGGACTGTAAGGCATCATAGCGAAATGTGGGTGTTAATACACCACTGCATACCCCTTTGGGAATTCACACCAAATATAGATATCTATGTATTCTTCTGGACTAATTAAATATCGAATGAATTTATATTACCGACGATGTTTATATGTTATTTTATTCTTCTTTCTCCTAGCGTTAATTCCCCGTCGCATCCGAGGCTTCAAGCTCGGAGTCTGGGGTCTGGTTTTCCAGTCTTAATACGGATTTGTTATTTTCCGTAAAGCGATTGCCATCTGACCTTCACGATCCACGACCCAATGTTAACATTATGCGATATCGAGGCTTTGCAGCCAGACCGTTGTTTTTTGAACTTTTTAGGGCACCAGCTACCCGTAACGACTGCCATAGATGTTCTTATAGCAACCGGGACCGACGGCTTAACGTGCTCTCCGAGGCACGACCAGACCAATGCAAATACCCATATTTAATGCACACAAATATTTCCACTGAGTTGTCCATATTGTCGTTAACGTCACGTCTCGTATCCGTGCCCATTAAAAGCGCCGTGGGAAGTTGTGACCGTTTGTTCTAACTTTATTTATGATATTTCCTTACAAAACTGGTATTTCTAACAAAAGGACATCGTTTTTTCTCAAAAACTTAACGGGCTTATTTCAAAATGTGTGTTTTTCGAGTGTATGATGTGATGCTGTATATAATTATGTCGCAACCAACTAGCTTGATCAGCCGTTCAATAAACTGCCTAGGCCATCATAATAGTTTTAAGTAACTTTCGCGACTTGATTTGTGAGCGATAAAGAATGATTTAGACCAAATGAACATATTATAGGTAGAGCTATTAATAGAACAAGAGCAATCTAAGAGCATCCTTTCTTAATATTTCGGTGTAAATGAAACCTTATTTTCAACGTTTATATTTGAAAGAACAACTAAAATGAATGATCTGTCAATTTGACCGAGAACGGATAGAATGAGCATTCGCTCGTCTGGTGTAAAGCAACCATCATGCGCTAGACTAGTTGTACAATCATTTATTAGAATAGACTAGAATAATCAATGTAGGTATGGGATTGACACTTATTTTATTCACGTTATTGACGATCGGTTAAGATCGGAAAAAGTGAAATGCTCACTCGGCACTTGAACAAACAGGCCCACTAGACAAGTGCCAATTCGTTTTTTCAAATAAATAATAATCACACTTTTATCCCCGAAGGGTTAAACTGAAGTGAATTAACACCCACATATCACCAATCATTGTATTCGGTCTCACGTAAGCCTATTGCCATATTCCGGGCACTATTGTTGACTCGAGCCTTGCATCTGAGGCTGAGTCTGGGTTGTCTGTTAAACAGCCCTATCCCTTAGTCGCCTTGTACGACACCACATGGGGAGAGATGGGGGTGGATCAAATTCAAACATTTGCATTTGATTCAAACCAGCCGTAGCAGGCCCTCTAGACAAGTGGCAATTCGTTGCTCGGCGTATGATGGAATAGAATGCCAAATGTATGGGATTTGACGTATATGACAGGCGTCAACGAATGTCAAAAACGTCAAATCCTATACATTCGTCATTCTATTCCACCAAACGCCGGCCGACGAATTGCCACTTGTGTTTTTTTTTTTATCGTGCGAAAAATCTCCACGGATACCTCCCCCGCCGGAACCGGAGGAGGAGGTTATGTCGGACTCGAACCGACTAAAACGCACGCCGACTGTGGGCCGTCGGTTGCCGGAGGTGAGGTTGTCGTAGCCATATCCCTCGCACCCCGGCCGGCCGACCCAGGGCCATATCTCTCGAACTGGCCCTCATCCGGTGTGGGGACCACGGAGTCCCCAACTCGCCCCCGGGTATGGGGAGGCACGCAGTGCGCGCCGCCGCCGCGGCCTGCTTCTGCTAGGGTGACAGGCGGCTCCACCCGTCACCCCCAATTGCCCAGTTCTTTACCGTCACAGAGCCTAACCTCACGACATAATCATAATATGTATTTCTCTTAATTGCCATAGCCCATGTCTTTTTCTATTATCAAAACAATTAACGCACAAAGGTGTGCGTAGAAAGCGACAATATGGATTTTAACTTTTTTTATTATTATAATATTCAAAGAAAATGCTTTAGTTTTAATTAATCATTGTACCTGTGCGAATGTGTAATGAAAGTGATATTAAATGACCCTAAATTTTAATTATTACGCCTACTACTGAACTTTCAGAAATAAAAGCGAAATTTTACTAAATTAAGTAACATTTTGAATATTACCGTGAGAATTTTTTTTTTGGAAACAGACTAAAATTGACTAAATTATAATAATCAGGATGATATTATCTAATCTGTGGTTAAGCAAGATTTCAAGGCGAATAAATAGCTTTTCTTTATCGTTAAAATAAATTATTTAAATGAACTCATAAAATTAAGAATGATAAAAGAGTTGTACTTGTACTACTTACGTGGGTATGACGTTTAAATTTATTACGTATAGATGTTTAAAAATAAATGAAAAAGATAAAATGGTAATAGTCCCATTTTATCTTTTTTTTAAACATCCACCCAACACCCAACCTATAATAGTGAATTATTTGACAATTTCAATGATGACGTCACAGTTGATTATTTTATACAAGTTTCTTTTGAACTTTTCGTTTTGACATTTATTAAAAAGTAACTAATTTGAATGAATAGTCAAGTATCTATATTCCATCCTATCCCGAACAATACGTGTAGGACTTGGACTTAACGCTACGCAAGTTCGATCCCCGTTGAGTGCAAATATTTGTATACATGAATATGGGTATTTGTATTTGTATTGATATCTGGTCATGCCTCGGAGAGCCCGTTAAGCCGTTGGTCCCAGTTCCCATACGAACATCTATGGTAGTCGTTACGGGTAATTGAACCCCCTCGCACGATAAAACAAAAAAAGGTAGTTGAACCCCTAAAAGTTCAATAACTGCTCTAACCCCAACTGGGTGGGGCTCAGAGATTGATGACCTTCCTATCCCGTACAATATTTTCAGGACCTGGAGTCACCCTCATATACTGCTATCAATACCAGCTATATATCGTCAAAATTTTGCACTTCAGCGTTAAATCCTGAGCACCGTTTATTGTTTTGCATTGACCCGTTTGCTTTTCCGGGAGCGACTGGCGTCTAAACTTCCCACCATTACACGTAGGACACGACGGTATATCCGTCCCAATCGAGCAGTCCGACTGGATAAGTACCTCCGCCCTACAGAATACCGCGGGTATAATAATCTCGTGTTGTGTTCCCAGAGTAGGGTAGCCAGAGCTCACTGGAGAGGTTTTGTGCTGTCTGTGGGAAGACCAAAGGCTTGTCCTGCTTATCTTCTGCGCTGACGGCACAGAATCTCTCTGTTCTTACAGGGTCGACAGCACGAGTGTGACTCCCCTGGTGTTGTACACGCACATAGGCCACGGTAACAACTTTTATCAGTCAGGTGGGTCGTGTGCTTGTCTGCCACCTAAGTAGTATAAAAAAACAATTACATTCTTAAAAGTCTAGGTTTCAAAATTGGAATTTAAGTCGAAATGACCTTGATCTAAAATCTTAGTGTAAAAAGTTTAAACTAGTGAAGAAAATTACATGTAATTGAAGTGAAACTATTCAGCACATAACTATGTAGACTTGTCAAAACTTTTTTTTCACTTTGAATAAACTAAAATCACTAGTTGTTGCCCGCGGCTCCGCCCGCGTGGATGTCGGTTATCGCGACCAAACAGAGATCCGATTCTCAGCACTCCATGGATTCACCGTGCGGTCGCCGGGTCCATAGCGTGATACAGAGAGGAACACCGTGACGGCGACTGGGACTTGCGACCCAGATGTAGGTTTAGGGTGGCCACCTTGTGATGCATCAGCGCTCACCTCCACCGTCAGTAGTGTTCCCCCCCCCCCCCCCCCCCCTACCTATCCAAATTTGGTAAGATCCTATCAATGCCGCTTTTGATATTCGATTTAGTAAAGAGCTTACTGGAGCTCTTGGCAATCCGAGGTCTTTAAGTAAGTTGTACAGGGATTTAGCTGGAATTCCCCTTGCTCCTACTTCTACGGCGTAGAGTTTAACCACGTAGCCATTTTTGGTTAACTCGTTAGTCAAGTCAAAGTATTTGTTTGTCTTTATAGCGTGGTCTTTAGGTATATTAGTTTCCCGCGGTACTGTGAGTTCTACAAGCACTGCACGCTTATGCGATCGTGAAAAAAGGAATATATCGGGTCTGTATGATGAGGCACAGATATCCTCCGGTATTTTATAGTGCTTCTCATACGTGTCTACGAGTATTGTCCAGTCAACGGCAGTTATTAAAATTGAATATGGCTTTTGAGAAGATTTCTTTGAGCAGCCTTCCTTTACAAACATAATGTCATTTCTTTGGTTTGTAGTTAGTCCTTTTTTCGCTCTAGCTACCGCCAAACTTTAATCTGTGCTTACAGCCTCACGTATGATTTCTAATACCTTATCATGTCGGCGCGAGTAATGACCCCGGTCTAATAACGTCCTACAACCCACTAGCAGGTGCCTAGCCGTACCAGTTGCTTCACCACATGAGTTACATGTTTTATCTGTGGCTTTTCCCCACCTGACTAGACCTGACTTATATCCTTTCCCAAGGTGTAATCCATCTCTGTACCAAATTTCATCAAAATTGGTTCTGTAGTTCAGCGTAACAGATAGACTGACAGACAGAAAGACAGACTGACAGACAGAAAGACAGACTGACAGACAGAAAGACAGACTGACAGACAGAAAGACAGAAAGACAGAAAGACAGACTGACAGACAGAAAGACAGACTGACAGACAGAAAGACAGACTGACAGATATTAAGACCTAGAATTCCTTAACAGATAGACGTT
Organism: Eilema depressum; assembly: GCA_914767945.1. Classification (NCBI taxonomy): domain Eukaryota; kingdom Metazoa; phylum Arthropoda; class Insecta; order Lepidoptera; family Erebidae; genus Eilema; species Eilema depressum. Next base: position 1,499,457 of record OU612040.1, read on the forward strand.
TCCTGTACTGTACACTGTAGGAAGTCCTTTAAGCGGGGCGTGAAAAAGCATAATATGATGAGGCCGTCAAGCTGAGTGCCACCATTGTAACATGGTACGTGTCTATAATGGTGACCTCTTTTTGAGACGTTGCCTTTAGCTTACCATCCGGCGAGGCGAAGTCAATTTGACGTAAAAGATAAGACCGTCAAGCTGAGTGCCACAATTTTAACACATTAGGTAGGTACGTGTCTATAATGGTTGCCCTCTTTTCCGAGACTTTGCTTTCATCTTACCATCAGGCGAGATGAAGTCAAATTGACATGTCTTGTATAAAAAACACTTACAGACAGACGAACAAAAAGACAAACAGAGATTTATAATAAATAAATAAATAAATAAATAAATAGTATGGATACTAGACTGTATGTAGGTGGTAAGAAACAAAAAAAATATCACTTACGTTTTCTTGCACACGTCACATTAATTTGTCCTGTTTCACTTTCTGTCCTGTCATAATGTAATGACGCAAAAAAGTTCGACGTATTTTCAACTACAAAAAAAAACTAAAACCCGTCTACTGAAAAAACTAGTTTTTTACTGTTTTTAAACTATTTTGAAAAAGCGCAGTTTGACGTGATTTGACTTTTGAAATTATTGTGGCTTTGTAGAGAAAAAGCAAGATAGAGAAACCTCAGACTAAAAGAGAGAAACATGTTGTGACACCGGTGACACGAGAGCGCCAATATAACGTCTATTCAAAGTTGTAGCATAGTATAAATAGAGGGTTGTAGCCTCGGATTTGCTTCGAACTGTCATCCTATAATGTACAGAGTATAGCTGTGCCCGCGATTTCGTATTTGACGTACCTATATGACACGTATTTTGGCGTGGTTCTCGGCAGAGTACAAATTTGGGCCACCCCATCTCTTCCCATGCGTCGTACAAGGTGGCTAGGATAGAGCTGTTTAACATCAGACAGATAATATACAGCCCAGACTCAGCCTCAAGCAACCATATTCAAAACTATTATGTATTTTTATTAATTAAATAAAAAATTAAGAAATATGTCTCGTAATGTATGGGACATTACGTGAAAGATAATAATTTAAAAACAGAAAATTTTAAATAATATCACTTTGGAAAGAACAAACCAGTTATAAAATTAATAATACCATGACAATGAAATATTCACAGCAATAAAAAATACCATAAATAAATACGTAATTTTCGAAATTTGTAAAAGTAACTAAAACAAAAGGCCTACCAAACATACCAGTTTTGTAAGACCTATTTACTGTTTAATTGTTTAGTATTGAGGGTTCAACTAAGACAGGTTAATGACAACCATTTTAGTTAGACCTATGTCTTGATATAAATTATATGAAAACAGAGATCTACATAATTGTAATTCTGTATTTGAAATTTGTCTTTAAAGTTTAGTAACGCGATATATTTGACAGTCACATTGCCGAAACGCGAGCGAGCGCGCGCTTTACAAAAATTCAAAATGGAGTCCTTACCGAAATTATTCTTTTTATTAATTTTGTCTTTAAATATTGAATTAAATTCAGCTGAAGACGAATTAATACCAGTTCTAGGAGACAAATTACAAAGTAAATTCAGTGAATCTACAAATTTTGTCGCAAAATGGTTGGAGAATTTCAACGATCGACATATTGGAAGAAGTGAAATAGGGAAAATGCTGAAATACGATGTTTTAAAAGCGAAATTTGGAACTACAACATCAGGTGCGTAAAACCGAAGATAAAATTAAAATTAAGTGCCCTTATAAGTACCTCGTTACTATAGGCTACAATTAGGCTCACCCCCTATTACGTGGGACCTAATACAATGATTGGTGAAATATGGGTGTTAATTCACCTCTGCCTAACCCTCCGGGGATAAAGGCGTGATTGTATGTATGTATACCTCGTTATAGAAACATCTCCGACTATAAATATAGGGTTGTTTTACATATTTAGGCCCACTTGCGCGTAGCTAACTCGAGTTAACTGCTCACCCAGGGTTAAATAAATAATTTGTCATTTCATTGACACTGACATTTTGTCAATGACAAATTATTTATTTAACCCTGGGTTAGCAGTTAGCTCAAGTTAGCATAATCCGCGCAAGTGGGCCTCATAGGTGTATTTTACGATTTAATTAGATTGGTAACGCCTCTGGTGTTGCACACGTCCATAGGTCACGGTAACCACTTTCCATCAGGTGGGCCGTGTGCTTATCTGCGACCAATGGTATAAAAAAAAATATTAATCAGTAAAGCACCCCGGACAACAATCATGTACTGACAACGGTATATCATGCTCAAAATAATTAAATAAATATTTTACAACATGCTACACGGCATTATCTAGACTCACAGTAAACAAAGCTTAACTAGCTTGTGTTATGGGATCTAGAAGGCCGTTAAGTATGTTAAATAATAATTATGTCAAATATAAATATACTAGCTGACCCAGGCGAACTTTGTACCTACTGCCATATTTTTTTCCGCCCGCGTGGAATATAGATCCTTTTTCCATACTTTCTCACAGTTTAAACCTTCCCTGGACATCCACGAATATTTCTAGACTAAAATTAGCCAAATCGGTTCAGCCGTTTTCGAGTTTTAGCGCGACTAACAAAATTGAAATTCATTTTTATTTATATAGATTTAGGCATGGTGCTTATTTTTTTTTGTTGTAGCATTTATTTTTTATTGTAACAATATCAATCAATGACTACTATATTGCATTATCTTCTATCTTTATACATAAAAATCTATTGCTGTTCGTTAGTCTCGCTAAAACTCAAGAACGGCTGAACCGATTTGGCTAATTTTAGTCTTGAAATATTCGTGAATGTCCAGGGAAGGTTTAAACGGTGAGAAAATATGGAAAAAGGATCTGAATTCCACGCGGGTGGAAAAAAATATGGCGGCACAAAGTTCGCCCGGTCAGTTAGTACTTAATACATACAATCTAAGACTAATACAAACCCTATAGACGCAGTAAGTGGCTTTACAAATTAGCATACCTACTGTGTCTATGGTCTAAACTAAACATACAATATTGACTGACAAAGAATATGCTGCCTTTGTGCTTTGCGCATAGAGCTAGAATTAAAAAAAAAACGCTTACATAGAAACACCCAGATCAATGCAAATACATTTACACGCATGTAAATATTTGCACCGAACGAGAATTGAACTTGTAGAGCTACAACCCGTAGAGCGCTCTACGGCTACGCCAGTCAGTAAAATTATAATATTTGTCAGATAATCTAAGCATTCTAAGGGGATTACTGTTCAAAGTCAAAGTCAAAAATCATTTATTCTGTATAGACCATTAAAACGGCACTTACAAAACGTCAAAAATATATAATTATGTACTAAAGACTAGCTTAGCAAATGGACCACCGGTTCGAAACGCGGCCCTGGCCTGAGAAGACTCCGGCAAGAAACTCAGCGGGCTTTTTTTTTTGGTCTATTTACAAATAATGCTTAGTCTAGCATGCATGAGTGAACAGCTCATTTCCAAGCTAGTTTATCATCTGAATATTCTTGTATTTTATAATAGCCCTTTTGGCACAATTTCCTCTTAACTACTACTTACTACTACTTTTAAATTTATTTATAGGTAAATCCCTAATTTCCTTAGGGAGCTTGTTAAAAAAGCGTATACAGTTACCCTGGAAAGAACTGCTAATTTTTTGGAGTCTGGTATCACAGACTACAACTTACCACCTAAGTCTTGTATATTATTAGGGTGTTACCACATCAATCGATCGATTGTCCATCGATGCTTTCAATCAATGACAGGAGGTAGGACACGACAGTATATCCGTCCCAATCGAGTAGTCCGACTGGGAAAGTACCTCCGCCCTACAGAATACCGCGGCTTAATAACCTCGTGTTGTGTTTCCGACGGTGAGTAGGGTAGCCAGAGCTCCGCCCTACAGAATACCGCGGTTAAATAACCTTGTGTTGTGTTTCCGACGGTGAGTAGGGTAGCCAGAGCTCCGCCCTACAGAATACCGCGGTTAAATAACCTTGTGTTGTGTTTCCGACGGTGAGTAGGGTAGCCAGAGCTCCGCCCTACAGAATACCGCGGTTAAATAACCTTGTGTTGTGTTTCCGACGGTGAGTAGGGTAGCCAGAGCTCCGCCCTACAGAATACCGCGGTTAAATAACCTTGTGTTGTGTTTCCGACGGTGAGTAGGGTAGCCAGAGCTCCGCCCTACAGAGTACCGCGGTTAAATAACCTTGTGTTGTGTTTCCGACGGTGAGTAGGGTAGCCAGAGCTCCGCCCTACAGAATACCGCGGTTAAATAACCTTGTGTTGTGTTTCCGACGGTGAGTAGGGTAGCCAGAGCTCACTGAAGAGATTTTGTGCTGTCATATGTCAGTGGGAAAACCAAAGGCTTTGTCCTACTTATCTTTTACACTGACGGCACAGAATCTCTCTGTTCTTACAGGGTCGACAGCACGGGTGTGACTCCCCTGGTGTTGCACCCGCCAATATAGGCCACGGTAACCTCTTACCATCGGGAGGGCCGTGTGCTTGTCTGCGACCTAAGTAAGTAAAAAATAAAATTCTTGTCTGTTTGTTCGTGATGGACGCAAAAACTACTGAACAGATTTTTATGTGGTTTTTTTTGTTAGAAAGGGCTTGATCAGATTTAAAATCTTACGTTTGTTTGATCACAATCGGTTGAGTAGAACCGGAGATATGAGCAAAGGTCGCGTTAACCGAGATGCACGCGGGCGGAAGTCTAGTACATAATAATAATTCTTCCTCTTAGCGTTAATTCCCAGTCGCATCCGAAGCTTTCAGCTCGGCGTCTGGGGTCCGCTTTTACCAGTCTTAACCACGGATTTGGCTAGACCTCGATATTTTCCGTGAAGCGATTGTCATCTGACCTCCACAATCCAATGTTAACATTAGGCGATATCGAAGTTTTGCAGTTAGACCGTTGTTTTTTGGATTTTGGCTCCAACTACCCGTAACGACTGCCATAGATGTTCTCATGGCAACCGGGACCGACGGCTTAACGTGCTCTCCGAGGCACGACCAGACCAATGCAAATACTCATATTTCATTCACACAAATATTTGCACTGAGCGGGGATCGAACCCGCGCCTCCTGCGTAGCGGCCGCGTTTACTACCGCTACGCCACGGAGGCTGTACATAATAATAATACTTATTTGTGTGTAAAATTTTTATCCATAATTCATACCAAATTTTTTGCGTAATTGTGTAACAAATAAATAATAAAAACATACTTTCGCACTAACAATAATTTAATTACATTAGATTAGGATAATAAAAGCAAGTTGTGAAACCATTATAATTTCACGGTATCTAGCTTTTTGAGTAGTGTACATTATTAAAAAAGATCTTGTCTCTATACCTACCCTCATGGCAAAGAGGCGTGACTGTATAAAATATGTATGTATTGTATATACATGAAGAGATATGATCTAACAACATTTCGAATTTTTACTTTTTTTTTTTTTATATATAGGACACGTCAATTTGACTTCGCCTTGCCTGATGGTAAGCTGAGGGCAAAGTCTTGGAAAGAGGGTCACCATTATAGACACGTACCATGCTACAATGGTGGCACTCAGCTTGACGGCCTCATCAGATGCTTTTTCACGCCCCGCTTAAAGGACCCGGGACTGTAGTAAGAGGGAAACACGTGAGCTGGTAAAGAATTCCAGGTCTTAATTTTTTAACAGATAATGATAGAAAAAGGCGGGACTCGAACCCACGACCTTTCCCTTATAGGAGGAATGCGCTCTAATCACTGAGTCACCGAGCTTCACCAGAAGCTAAAGCGCCCCACACACTAACAGTTTATCGAACGACAACCGGATGATGTCGGTCTGTCAGTTCATCGCAATAGCCCACACACTTACAGTTTCGTATACGATTTTGGACTAACGGCTAATAATATGTGTGTGGCCGCTTGACGATTCCGGTCAGCAAAGACAGTAAAAGGCCGGATAGTCTATGGCCGTCGGCATTTTTTACGTAATAAGTGTAATAACATCAGACTAAAAGAATAAAATAATGTTATTACTTACTTTAGTCTGAGGTACTAAAATTATGATAACATAAGGCCTGCAGGCCGCCCGATACGACCAGAAACTGCAGGCGGACTGTTAGTGGGTGGCCGCCTTTATCCAATTTTTTCTGCACATCCGTCTTGAAGCGACGGTGGGTTAGAGTTCTGCCTGAGCTGTATTTACTTTTTTCTAATAGTTTACCATACTAAATGCTTTGAAATTTCATTAATTTTTTTAACCGACTACACTGCAAGGAAAGGGTTATGTTTTTCGCGTTCGGTTTTAAGATGACCCCTTAGAATGTGGGAAGCATGGTGTCCCTATGAACCCACATTTCACCAATCATTGTATTAGGTCCCACGTAATAGGGGGTGAGCCTATTGTTTTTTTCCGGGCACTATATTGTTGACTCGAGCCATGTATAATCTGACTGATGTAAACAGCCCTGTCCCTTAGTCGCGACCTAAGAAGTTTAAAAAAAAATTGTAATACATATTAGGCACAGAAAAGATATAAGTACTTAGAACATAATGTAATATATGCAGTGTTTAAATTTTTTTAACAGTCTTTTAAAGTTTTTATTTATGTGATATTTTAATTATTATAGTACTATGTAAGAACATAATTTAACTACTTGGTTATTATAATAATATTAGAATGTTGAAAGATTACAATATGTACTAACTTTTCTTATCTCCTAACTAGCTTTTGCCCGCGGCTCCGCCCGCGTGGATGTCGGTTATCGCGACCAAACATAGCCTATGTCCTTTCTCAAGGTCTAACCTACCTCTATACCAAATTTCATCAAAATCGGTTCAGCGGTTTAGTCGTAAAAGTGAGACAGACAGACAGACAGACAGACAGACAGACAGACAGAGTTACTTTCGCATTTATAATATTAGTAGGGATGACTGAATATATAATTAAGCTGCAAATTATATGCCATAATTAGAGAATAAAATGACATATTTGCATTATATTTTTTTAATACCACTTAGGTAGCAGACAAACACACGGCCCACTGATGGAAAGTGGTTACCGTTGCCTATGGACGTGTCGTCAACATTCATGGTTACTGCTCCATTCCCTTGTGTAAAGTGTGATGATATATCGCCTAATTACCTTCCTCGATAAACGGACTATTCAACGTAAAAAGAATTATTCAATTCGAAGCAGAAGTTCCTGAGATTAGCGCGTCGAACCAAACAAACAAAAAAACAACTCTTCAGCTTAATAATATTACTAGCTGTTACCCGCGGCTCCGCCCACGTGGATGTCGGTTATCGCGACCAAATATAGCCTATGTCCTTTCCCGAAGTCTAATCTATCTCTGTACCAAATTTCATCAAAATCGGTTCAGTGGTTTAGGCTTGAAAGCGTAACAGAAAGACAGACAGAGTTACTTTTGCATTTATAATATTAGTATGGATTTTACCAAGGTCTAATCTACCCCTGTACCAAATTTCATCAATATTGGTTCAGTGGTTTAGGCGTGAAAGCGCAACAAACAGAGTTACTTTCGTTTCGCATTTATAATATTACTATGGATTATCATTTTCGTTTTAGTACCTATAACCCCGCGTTTACATACTGCCGCTCGCATTGCTCATCGTGTTACCGGAAATATTCGCGCGATTAATGCCCTAGCATTCACACACTCCCATCATCGCGTTGGTCCGCATTACAGTATTCGCGAGGACAACGCTGTAGCAGTGTACGCATTATGCTTTTACAGCATAGCGAATTAATTAAATAGATTATTAATAAAAACTATCACTTTCAACTACTATACACTTTCCGTAGATCGATATAAATATTTTTAAAAGTAAATATTCGAGGAGCAATAACGAAAATCGTGTTTACTGATTAGCGCCATCTAGCGGTCTCGTATAGTTCATCGCGCTAGTATTGCCGCTCCTTTGACTCGCGCCGCCAAGCCGACATTCGCAGCAACATACGAGGCAGTACTCGCGGCATGACGAATATACCATTCACACTACGTCTCTGCCCACTTCTCTCGCCACTTCCCTCGCTCTGCCGCGAGTATGTAAACGCAGCTTAACAGACTTTTTCCAGACTTTTTTTAAATCCTGTTGTTTTGTTCTTCAGAGGGCAAAGGCATGAAGAAGATGTCGATGGCGCTGATACCGCTAATCTTCCACATCGGAGCCACCTCCACGTGGATGATCATCACCACCATCTTGGTCGCCAAGTCTGTGGCCATCGGACTAGCGCTGCTGATCTTCAAGATTGCTGTTAGCTCTGCGAAGGTATGTCATGGAACTTTGTTGAGTCGATTCGGTACAAGTTTTAGGTAGAAAGGGTAAGCCTACCGTCACAGATCACCTAATACTTAGTTGGAACCGTGCGGGTTGGAGACGGCCAGATCGAGAGATATGGCCCTGGGTCGGCCGGGGTGCAAGGGATATGGGTACGACAATCTCACCTCCGGCAACCGACGGCCCACAGACGACGGCGTGCGTTTTAGTCGGTTCGAGTCCGACATAACCTCCTCCTCCGGCTCCGGCGGGGGAGGCAAAAATAGTTCACGAGTTTCCTCTACTTCATTCTCATTTTTTTGTATGGGTCATGTCAATTTGACTTCACCTCGCCTGATGGTAAACTGAAGGCAAAGTCTCGGAAAAGAGGGTCATCATTATAGACACGTACCATGTAACAATGGTGGCACTCAGCTTGGCGGCCTCATCAGATGCTTTTTCACGCCCCGCTTAAAGGACCCGGGACTGTAGGAAGAGGGAAAAACGTGTACTGGTAAGGAATTCCAGGTTCTCATGGGTCAATGAAATAAAAATTCCGGGCAGAGCTGCGGGACCCATCCAGTACGTAATATTTGCGTTAAATTCCAACAATATCGAGTTATAATCTACTCTAAATTCAAAGCATTATTCACATAATAGAAATTTAAAAAAACCATCTTCACTCGTGTTGACCCAGAACTAAAGCAATCAGCACGCAGTTAGGTCGTTTTCGACTTGAAAGACTTAATGATGGAAATCGGTAGCACGCGATGCTCGTATTGTGTCTGAAGACATTTAGATAAGCTGTATTAGAAGGCCTATAATGTGCCAGTTGACGGCGATACGCTTCGTGTTACGTGGGAACAAATATTGTGAAGGCTGACCGTTGATTCCGCTAAAATTTTCGGCACGGTTTATTGTTCGAGACATATTCATATCTTGGATCTAAAATATGCTCAAAATGTACTCTATACTTGTATCATGGTATCATGTCTCGTCCACGCACACAAAATCACAGGCTGAAGCCATCTAAATATACATATATAACTCAAAGGTGACTGACTGACTGACTGAATGACATAGTGATCTATCAACGCACAGCCCAAACCACTGGACGGATCGGGCTGAAATTTGGCATACAGGTAGATGTTATGACGTAGGCATCCGCTAAGAAAGGATTTTGATTAATTCTACCCCCAAGGGGATAAAATAGGGGATGAAAGGATAGGGGATGAAACACATTTCTTGTGTGTCTTTTGAGGATAGCACGGGGTGCTACTGCGGTGGACGAACTCAAGTTCATCAAGTATAGATTATTATAAAACATGGGGGGGCCTCGTTTGTCCGTGATTTAGGTCCAAGATACGTGGACACTGATTGATAAATGAGGCACTGGTACAGTTCTTTCACTTAGGAATAGGTGTTAGGAGATCAAACCATAGTTTGCAAAGTATACCCACATACAAAGATATTATATAAAAAGAAGTAGATATGTTATTACGCGAAAATCGTGAAGATCCGAAAACGAGTCAATTGGAACGTTTGCCTCTAGTACCGCGTGCCGAGCGGCGCCGGTCGGACGTCGAGCGGAAGCATCAGTGACTTAAAAAAATAACGAAAATGCCATCGTATGTTTATAGACACTGCACGAACTATTACTCTAAAGTTAATACACCAAAAGTGTAGAGGAATTAAAAATGTGTGTGTGTGAGTTCGGCACATTTTTCTACATTGATTTGTAAGCATATGACATGTCTATGTTATGAAATGTCATTGCCCACATATATTAAAGGGTAGGCAGAGGCGTATTAATACCCACATTTCGCCAAATTATAATTTTCGATCCCACGTAATAGGGGACGAGCGATTACCATCAGGCGGGACATTTATCATGGGCTGTATGTTTACTGTCGGATGGAGAACAGCCCTATCCCTTAGTCGCCTTCTACGACACCCACAGGAAGAGATGGGGTGGCCTTCTCCACCAATAAATACGGCAAAAAGCAGTTTGAAAAATATAGATATTTAATACCTACATAAAACCGCGAGGTTCCCGGCAGAGTAGAATTTGGGCCACCCCATCTCCTCCCATGCGGTGTCGTACAAGGCGACTGAGGGATAGGGCTGTTTAACATCACACAGATATATACAGCCCAGACTCAGCCTCAGATACATGGCTCGAGTCAACAATAGTGCCCGGGAAACGGCAATAGGCTCACCCCCTATTACGTGGAACCGAATAAAGTGATTGGTGAAATGTTGGTGTTCATTCACGTCTGTCTAACCCTCCGGGGATAAAGGCGTGATTGTATGTATGTACGTATTGCATGTTTGTAATACACCTCTGCAATCCTATCGAGGATATACTGGTGTGAGTATATGTATATGTAAACAATGAAAGCATAAAAAACATAAGTGGACAACATTTTAATGGAGATTTAAGGGGCTCTCTCCTAATCCATATTTAATTATATGTTTGGCAGCGAATGTAAAGGTGGATGTACACGTTGGGTCAAAATAATACGTAATGACCACTGTAGGTAATTGGCGACCAACACTGGCCAGTAAACGATCCTATAATATCGGTTTTTCCTCGGAGAGCACGTTAAGCCGTCGGTCCTGGTTGTCATAAGAACATCTAGATGGCAGTCGTTACGGGTAGTTGGCGCCCTAAAAAGTTCAACAACTGGTCTAATTACAATACTTTGATACCAATGGCTTGTAGAGGTCAGATCATGTCTTTTCACGGAAAAAAACGAAGTTCAGTCACGTCACGGTTGGACTGGAAGATTCGGACCTCGGACTGGATGAGCATCGGTTTTATATACACAAATCAGTGTTCAGACGTAGGTGTCTTAAGTATTACATGTTTTTAAAAAGAGCAATACAAATGCGCCAATGTAAACGACCCAAGCAGTTCAGCACTGCAATTCACTAAGCGAGCACAACGATGCGACAACGATGCGAGGCGCAACGTAGATTGTCATTGGTCAGATTGTATCACGTCATTGGAAATCGACCAATGACAGTGTCTATCGCGCACATCGTTGCGACTCGCATCGTTGTCGCATCGTTGTGCTTGTTAGTGAATTTCACAGCAGTACTTTCTTTATCATACGATAAAGAACTGAATTGCTCTACCTCTCATGCCTTTCCATCTTCTTACAATCCCGAGTTCTTTAAGCGGGCATAAAAAGCCTGTATCCACGCAGTTAGTCTAACATTGAAGACGAACTTCACCCCAGCTTCTTACTATCCAGGATGGTGCAATCAGTTGAGGGACTGAATATAAAAAAAACAGTAGCATTCTTTCAAGGTTGCCTGCAACAAATCGCTCCCAGAGATAAGGCCGCCCATTGGACATTAAACTGTATACATACTACCTACTAGTTATACCTACTGTAAATCTATTGGTGTACACTAAAGAACTAACTATCTATCTATCTAGATTTTGATATCCGATATATTGGCTCAACTTGTACACCTAGCACCTTGACCCAATGTGTATAACCAGCTTTACAGTATTGGTCACATTCAAACAAAATAATTGAAATAGATTACACAAGGCTTTTGGAGTACACAAGATGACCTTTAAAAGATTTTAAATTGGAGATCATCAGTCTATTCTAAAATTACTTTCTAGAAATTTGAAATGAAAAAAATATTGGTCACGAAAGGCCTGACAGTGTGTATGACATCAATCAGCAATAACCAAATAAAAAGCCTTACATACATACATATAACCACGCCTTTATCCCCGGAAGGTTAGGCAAAGGTGAATTAACACCCACATTTCACCAATCATTGTATTAGGTCCCACGTAATAGGGGGTGAGCCTATTGCCGTTTTCCGGCACTATTGTTGACTCGAGCTATGTATAGGCTGAGTCTGGGCTGTATATAGGTATCTGTCTGATGTTAAACAGCCCTATCCCTTAGTCGCCTTGTACGACACCACATGAGAGGAGATAAGATGGCTCAAATTCTACTCTGCCGGGAACCACGCGGTGATTTTTCCCGATATTCCCAGTAGCCTATGTTACTTGGTGTGTTGGTTCCCGGTGGAGTAGAATATAGCCATTCCATCTCTTCCTGTGGGTGTCGTAAAAGGCCACTAAGGGATATGGCTGTTCTTCATCTGATATTAAACCTTTAACAAACTGCCTGATTGACGGCAATATGGTCGCCCCATGTTAAATAGGACCACAAGTCATAACGGCGAAATATGGGTGCTGATATACCTCTGCCTACCGCTTTGGGATTTAGAAGTGTCAATGTATGTATGTATGTAAAATACGCTTATGTTATAAACTCAATTAGTACTTATTACGATAGAAAAAGCCAGTCCGCTAGCACTTACCACCCACAATAATGACAGTAGGTAATGTAGGTATCATATTTTTTGTTTTGCATAACTTGATAGCTACATTTTAATCGACCTAGAACTGTCTAGACGAGTCATTCACCATCTCGCGATCGTCAAATTCGCGAGCGCGCGCGAGTTGGCAATTTTTGATTTCGAATTATTTTTTCATCCACATCTCGCGCGCATGCTAAAGTACAGTCAGATAAAAATGGATCAAAGAAAACATGAAAAGGAAACTAATGTATACTCGCGTCTTTACCTGCATTGGTTGATGCGCTGCGAATGTTTTTTTTTTCATCTTAGATTTCGATATAGATTTGCGAAGTGAGACTACACCACTAGGGGGACACGGCCGATATTATGATATCTGTTATGAGTAGCTATGTCATCTTAATATGCGTCGTATGAAATCAGATTTTTTTTTTTGCTTATCTTTTACTTTAGGCTGTATTTAAGATAAATTTCATAATGTTTCACATATTAAACTAGTTAAAATATTTACAAGAATAAAAAAAAGTATTTATTGCAATTTTTATTTCATTACATATATTTTTTATGATATTTGTAATTCATTTTAAATTAGTATACTGTTTTAATGTATATATTTATTATAAAAATATTAAATAAAGCTATTGTTTTTGTTGCAATAAAAAATGGATAAATAGTTGGGGTAAGTAGTTCGGGTATCGAATTATTCCTCCTCATCGATTTTTACTGGTAAAGTGCCCAAAAGACGGGCGGCATTGCGCCGTCGGATGGTAAGCTTTTTTATGCCAAACTAATTTCGTATCTTTTTCAAGGATCGTATATTTTCCACAACCTTTTTTTTATTAGACAGTTTTTATTATTATTTAAGCATCGTGTTGTAAAATATAATTCAAGAATAAAATATACCTAATCGATTACTATAAAAAACGATTATTTATTTCCCACGCTTCCCCAAAAGCGATTTCAGGAGTATTTTTTACTGTGAATCCCTTAAAGTAGGTATATATATGTTACGGGCAACTTGAGAAATCTGGTCCCTATGAATAGTGACCGGCCTTTATACATAATGCCCTTCTCACATGGGCAATTTGATAAAATTTCATTTCTAATTACTTTTCCCGGTCAGTATGAATCCTCAATATTATGCCTTTGCCTTGGGCAAAATGATAAAAAATTAAATGAAGCGTTTTTGTTTATTAACGTTAAAAAAATACCTAACCTAACCTGGGGTGTGGGATATATACCAGTACAGTGCAGTAAAATTTTATGCATTTAAGTTAAGATTGCCGTTTAGTAAAAATGTGGCAGCCTTTTGTGTTTTTTATGTATTGTGGAGGTAAGTTTTACATTTAGCTTAGGTATAAGAGCTATACAAATAAAGAAAATTGAATGTCTGTAACTTTAAAATAACAGCTTTTTAACTGAAATTGTAATACACAAAAAGATGGATAGACAGAGTTACTTTCGCATTTATATTATTAGTATGTATACGAGATACCTACCTATAACAAAATAGCTTTTTTTTTAATTTTGTGATCTGTCTACGGATTGTTGGCTACGGATAGTCTCCAAAGTGGCTGAACCGATTCTGGAAGGACGTCTCGTAATATATCATCTCGTAGTATTTATAACATATATATACATTTCTTTATAACATACAAAATAATAGCTTCTTCCACGTCCATTTTCTAAGCTCTGCCGAAACAAACTGACAAACTCTCGCAAAACGCGGTAGCGCTTATACCTCGGGATCGGGACCCGTATCTTAGACCTGAATCACGAGACTAACGAGGTCCTGGCTCCCGCCGTAGGAGTCGAAGACGTTTGGGACACAAATTCTACGGACACTGTGTCCCTAAGTGTACTTTCAAATTTAATTATTTTTTCGAAGACGTTACGGACACCAAAATATAAAACGATAGTTTTGTACAGTCGGATGGAAAACTTATTCAATATTGGATAGGTTGTACAAAAGAAAGTGTTAATACTCGTATGTTGTTGGAGGAAGTGCCTGGAATAAGGGAAATTCGGAGGGGCCCATTGGGCTTCTGGTGGTTTTATTAAAACTAAGGACAGGTGATTCTGATGAAAGAATATCTACATTAGTTAATGTGCCTAGGCGAACTTTAGAAGTTCTTTTACAGGATTTTGTGCCAGCCCAACTTGGGATTAGCCATATTCAGTGATGCCAACTTAGGGGTTTTCCCCCTAAATTTAGGGGGAAAGAACATGTCTAGGGGATTTTCTAGGGGGTAAATTTATTTAGGGGGATTTTTAGGGGTAGATTATTCAAAGATTATCGTTGTTTTTTTTAAGTGTCCGTCATTGGTGCTTTACTATTAATTTGTTTAATCATCCAAATAATGTTGTGACGTATCTTAGGGGCTTTGCATTAATCACGTGAGACACAACTGGTCCGTAAAAATCACGAAATCTAACCAGGTATAATAAGATATCACGTGTATTTATTTCATCTTATAACGCGCGATTTTTAGGATAACACTTTATTGTACACCAATAGATGTACAGTAGAGACAAGTAGGTATCATGTATACAGCTAGATTCGATTTTTATCATGTTTCTTAATTATCTAGCATTCAAAAAATTATTACAAAATACACATGATCTTGGGTAAGGGATAGGGGGAAGGGGGTAGTCTAAAACCTCACCAAGTATCACCATGGGGGAGGGAGGGTTAAAAAATTGGTAAAAATGTTTAGGGGTAAAAACCCCTGTTTCTGTACTTGCATAAGTACAGAAACCTATTAAAACCATTCATGATTGTAGCGATTGGAGAGAGAAATGATGTTTGTTTTTGAAACATAATATAGTTTGCGCTTTTATTAATATTAATATATTATCTGCCATCACAGATAACAATACTATTATGTCTTTTACCATACAGCCCATTAGGTATTAACAAAGTACGATTGATTAATTGTTCCCTGGCAATATGGCCAGTGATGCCAACTCCTTCGGAATGTTCCCCCCTAGAACCAACTTACAAAATTCTTCTAAATATCGATTACAAACCCCTAAACTTTTTTACAAATTTTTTAACCCGCCCTCCCCCATGGTGATACCTGGTGAGGTTTTAGACTACATCCCTTACCCAAAATCGGGTACACTACATAAATACGAAAAGCCTTATTCCGAAAGTTACAATCACGAATTTCAAAATTCCGATTTTCATAATTCCGAATCATTCAAAATTCCGAAAGTCAGATATCCGATGTATCATAAATCCTATTTATTGAAAACCCGAATTTCAAAATTCCTAACGATTATAACTGCGAATATTAAAATTCCGAATTATTAATAATCCGAAATATCATAAATACGAATTCCGATTATCAAAACTCCGAAACAACACAAACCCGACAATCAAGCGCCTTGTAAACCTGCATTAGGTAAGTAGGATAGTTGCTATTTTCGGGGTACACGAGATAAACAGGAAATAGAATTATTGAACTATTATTTTAATTTATTTATGCTAATGATTACAAAATACACGTTGCCATACAACTTTCAGTAACAAGCATGCATGCAGGCAAGCATGCAGGCAAGCATGCAGGCAAGCATGCAGGCAAGCATACAGGCAAGCATGCATGCAGGCAAGCATGCATACAGGCAAGCATGCATACAGGCAAGCATGCATTCAGGCAAGCATGCATGCAGGCAAGCATGCAGGCATGCATTAGTTTCGCTCTTCTCCGGCGCTACGGGATGTGCAGTCCTTCCGCCCTTGCGTAACAAAGTTCGGGCACCCATGCTCGCTTCCGCAGCTTCGGCTGCCGGCGACCAGCCTCAGCCGCTCCAGCTCGCCCGGGCGCCTGAGCTTCGTTACTGCAGGCGAGGACTGCCCTCCCTCCGCGCCTCCGGTTTTTAAATAACACTCTAGTGTAGGGCAAACAAGTACCACGGCAGTAGGACCACGGCAAGTCGGGTTTGGCTTAATTTTTATACGTAATAATTGGCGAGAAAATTAATTTATTATTATAAAAAATCAACTCTAAAATGCGCAACATGTCAAATCAATTTTAACTTTTACCTATTTTTGATATAAATTTTCAATTTGAGCAATGAATTTTCGAAAATTTGAAATTCGGAATAACGTTTTTCGGGCCAATAATACTACGGATTTTTAATTATTCGTAAAAATGAAATTCGGCAGAATGAACATTCGTATTTATAACTTTCGGATAAATAACTATCGTGTTTTTGAATACTCGGAGTTTTGTTTCTTAGGAATTATAATATTCGGAATTTTGAAAATCGGAATATTGAGATTCGGAATTAAGTATTTCGGAATTGTTGGGTGTTCCCCCCAAAATCATGTGTATTTTGTAATAATTTTTTGAATGCTAGATAATTAAGAAACATGATAAAAATCTAATCTAGCTGTATACATGATACCTACTTGTCTCTACTGTACATCTATTGGTGTACAATAAAGTGTTATCTATCTATCTATCTATCTATCTATCTATCTATCTATCTATCCTAAAAATCGCGCGTTATAAGAAGAAATAAATACACGTGATATCTTATTATACCTGGTTAGATTTCGTGATTTTTTACAGACCAGTTGAGTCTCACGTGATTAATGGACAGCCCCTAAGATACGTTACAACATTATTTGGATGATTAAACAAATTAATAGTAAAGCACCAGTGGCGGACACTTAAAAAAAACAACGATAATCCTTGAATAATCTACCCCTAAAAATTCCCCTAAATAAATTTACCCCCTAGAAAATCCCCTAGACATTTTCTTTCCCCCTAAATTTAGGGGGAAAGCCCCTAAGTTGGCATCACTGAATATGGCTAATCCCAAGCTGGGCTGGCACAAAATCCTGTAAAAGAACTTCTAAAGTTCGCCTAGGCACATTAACTAATGTAGATATTCTTTCATAAGAATCACCTGTCCTTAGTTTTAATAAAACCACCAGAAGCCCAATGGGCCCCTCCGAATTTCCCTTATTCCAGGCACTTCCTCCAACAACATACGAGTATTAACACTTTGTTTTGTACAACCTATCCAATATTGAATAAGTTTTCCATCCGACTGTACAAAACTATCGTTTTATATTGGTGTCCGTAACGTCTTTGAAAAAATAAATAAATTTGAAAGTACACTTAGGGACACAGTGTCCGTAGAATTTGTGTCCCAAACGTCTTCGACTCCGCCGTAGCACCTCATGCTATCCTCAAAAGACACATTTTAGGTGCAAGATATAATGTTCCGAGTAACCACTGACCTCCGTTAACGCGCGTTACATGTGAAGCTAGCCTAAAATATCCTGTACATTTAAAATAGGTACCTAATTTAATCTATTACAACGTTTTTGTAGCTGACTGTACACAAATACGTCATATTTTCACGAACGCGCGAGTTGATGACACAAAAATAATTCAAAATCGAAACTTGCCAACTCGCGCGCGCTCGCGAATTTGACGATCGCGAGATGGTGAATGACTCGTCTAGACAGGTTAATTCTTTGTAACAGTATAGTCTAAGAGCTAGTACTTAACTTACTTGACAATAAAAAGAAAGAATAAAAAGATAATTCAATTCAATCGTCTATTTGCTCCGAATGAATGGACTAGGCGCCCTAAAAGGATTTATACGAACAAAACGGGTCCTTTGACTAATAAAAACTGTATAGATACCTATACCTGGTAAGTATTACTTACAAAATGCATCGTAAAAGACGGTTCGAAATACGCGTTAAGTGTGAGGAAGCTAATTTCAATATTTTAAACCTTTCAATATGTGCATATCATGTAATGTATGTGTCAAGTCAACTTATACCGAACCTTTTACGCCGCGTTAAAATGACACTTGCTACCTACGTCAACGTATATAGTTTGTAGATATATAGCCTAGAGGGGATTATATAAAGTTTATGTCGTAAAGAAAAGAGCTTATCAAAGTGTTCGTCAGCTCGCCACTGCCTCTCAGACTATAAGATTAAAATCTGCACAGAATTTGTACCTAAATATTCATAACATATTTTATTTTTTACAATTTTACATTATTTTTAACTTCTTAATACAATATACGACCCGTTGAAAAATGAGATTTGTATGTTTAGATTATCTAGTTAAAATCAAATGTAGTTATTTTAATTACTTTAATTTTGTATGAAAAGTAAAGTTTGCTTGTCTCATTATTTATGTAATTTGGTATGTAGGTACCGTATGTGCTGTGAGTGTATTATTAATTATTACAAATATAATGTATAAAAAGTTACATGCAATTAGAGAAATAGGTATGTTTGAGAATGACGATAACGAATGTAGGACACGACGCGCGATGGTCTTTTCGACCCAATTGAATAGTCCGACTGGGGAATTACCTCCACCCCTTAGAGTATACATTGCTATAGAGCGCGCCTTACAAGTATGAACTGCTATCACGGGTATGAACAGTACCGAGGCTCAACCGCAATCAGTAGCAAAACAATACCCATCAAAATGAGTTCGCAAGTAATATTTAATACGATATGTTAAATCAAAATTTTATACATCGTATATTTGTAGTAATAATGACGCAAAAATACCGCAAAATGACGCCATTTTTTTGTATTTTGGCTTTAATTTTATCCATGCATATCAAATCGAACAAAATACTTCATAACAACAAACTATACATTAATAAGTGCATCTATTGATATTTTTGATAATGCATGAAACGTCACTATAGGTGCGCTATACCATCGCAAAGTATCTGCTAACACTCGGCGCCAAAGACCTGAGTGATAGGCGCCCTCAATATTTATAATATATACTCTAAGCTCCGCCCTAATACGGCTATAATAACCTCGTGTTATGTTGTTCGGTGAGTAGGGTAGCCAGAGCTCACTGGAGAGGTTTTATGCTGTCAATGGGAAGACAAAAGGGTTGTCCTGCTTTGTCTTCTGCGCTGTTTTCACTTCAGTGGGCATTCCCAGAGTGCCACAAAAAAAAAGTTAATGTTTAAAAATGGTTGTAACATCATTCATTGGTTCCGATAACTCGTATGAGTATCGGTAGATGGCTCCACCGTCGCCCCAAAGACGGTTGTACAGAGGAATTTGGATCGACTTCGTGCGGTCTCGGTGGCTTAGTGGTCAGAGCATTCCCCCTGTAAGGGAAAGATCGCGGGTTCGAGTCCCGCCCGAGGTCGATTCTTTTTCCTTTTAAAATCGATTCTTTTTAGGGTTCCGTAGCCAAATGGCAAAAAACGGAACCCTTATAGATTCGTCATGCACTTTTCTCCGAAACTATAAGGCCTATGCTGTTGAAACTTGGTAAGTAGATGTATTCTGTGAACCGCATTAAGAATTTTACACAAAAATAAAATAAAAGTATTAAGTTTTAGGGGTCCCCATACTTAGAACTGAAACTCAAAAAAATTTTTTTCATCAAACCCATACGTGTGGGGTATCTATAGATAGGTCTTTTATAATGCTATTGAGGTTTCTAACATAATTTTTTTTCTAAACTGAATAGTTTGCGCGAGAGACACTTCCAAAGTGGAAAAAGTGTCCCCCCCCCCCCCCCTCTAACTTCTAAAATAAGAGAATGATAAATCTAAAAAAAAAATATGATGTACATTGCCATGCAAACTACCAACGAAAATTGGTTTGAACGAGATCCATTAAGTAGTTTTTTTTTAATACGTCATAAATCGCAATTTTCGCCTTTGCTGCTACGGAACCATTCATGGACATTTCATTCATTCATTCATTCATTGACCGAATTTTTTGGTGTTTCAATAAGTTCTTCATCGATTCATATTTTAATATCTTTCCCAGGTGGCTTCGTTCTTCACTGCGCTGAAGGTAGGACGCGGTGCCCACCACGACTGGACTTCCCCCTCCCACTACTACGAAAATCACGGTAAGTCATACCCTACTCTATAAGCTAGTATAGTATAGGCAGCGGCAAACATCGTGACCAGGCGATAGAAGTACGCGGAAGAGCACTAATTGGTGAATAAAAAATTAATAAATTAGCCTGTGGTTTAATTAATGCATACAGCTTGAGTACATTGCAGCCGTGGTCCGATGGAGAGAGGGGCGGTTACAGGGGATATACCCACTCCCCTCCTCACGCGTCAAATTGAAAAGTCTTAAATAGGGGGTATTTGCTGAAGGTAGTAGCCCTCCTCCCTTCCTTATAGCGGCTACGACCGCGCCTGGTACATTATCACGAAGTTTGCCCATCACTTATAGGGTCATAGCAGACATATCAACTTGGAAACGGACCGTATTGTGTCGCCTAATGGCTCTTCGTCACCGCAAGTGCGCCAAAAAATGGCATAATGTATAATCCTTTTCATTTTACTTTGGACTTTATGCGCCGTATTCTCGAACGACACTTCATTCCTGAATCCCGATTTATCCAAGGATACATTGTATAGACATAAATTTGATAAATATCGAACTCCGCATTTGGACTGGTAAAGCGGATCCCAGACTCCGAGGTGAAATCTTCGGATGCAACTAGGAATTAACGCTAGGATGACAAAGAAGAAGATTGCTTAGACAGATTTGACAAATTGTCAATGCAATCTGTCGTCAAATAACTCGAGATTCAGAACTGAGTACCAATACGGGCCTAACTTTATATCGATAAAGTCTAGAATTTTATTGAGGTTCGTTGACAGCTATAACCAGCTAGTAGCGTAGCGTAACCAGCGGTAAGCGAGCCGTAAATGCTATGTCGCCTAGCCGAAAGGCGATACGGTAACGATCCCTTTCCGAGTTGATATGTCTGCTATGACCCTAACCTATATAAAAGTTATTGCTTGCTGCTAGCTGCTAGCCTAAGGCCCGTCTACCAAAACGCTGCACAAGCCATTTTGATGTGAATATGCCTCAAGACACATATCTTGGACCTAAGTCGCGAGACAAACGAGACCCTGGCGCACACGGGTTTAAGGTAGTGTACCTGGAGACTCCTGGAGTACTATTGCCCGCGCCACGTATCTTGGACCTAAAATGTGCTCAAAATGTGCCCTATACGCGCAGTACACATTTCTTGGGTGTCTTTTGAGGATAGCACGGGGTGCTACTGCGGTAGACGAACTCAAATTCACCAAACATAGACTCTCTCATCCTAGCGTTAATTCCCAGTCGCATCCGAAGCTTTTCAGCTCGGAGTCTGGGGTCCGCTTTACCGTCTTAACTACAGATTTGGCTAGACCTCGATATTTTTAAGAAGAAGAGAATTGCCATCTGACCTCCACAGCCCAATGATAACATTAGGCGATATCGAAGCTTTGCAGCTAGACCGTTGTTTTTGGATTTTTTAGGGCTCCAACTACCCGTAACGACCTGCCATAGATGTTCTTATGGCAACCGTGACCGACGGCTTAACGTGCTCTCCGAGGCACGACCAGAACAATGCAAATACCCATGTTTCATGAACACAAATATTTGCACTGAGCGGGGATCGAACCCGCACCAAACATAGACTATTACAAAGCAATCCGCGGGCGCCAGAGCCTCGTTAGTCTTACGATTTAGGTCCAAGATACGTGGCGTCGGTTATACCAGGTGCTTTCGGCTCTGCTTCGGGAGCCTTTCCCTAATACCCTGTATTCTTAATCAAATGGAAAATCGCAAATATAAATTTAAGTTTTATAATTTAATATTCTAATTGGATTGACTGAGGTCTTGTATTCATTTTGTAACAGATTCCGCATGAAAAAAGTTAAGTATGCCTCCGCTCCTCCTTTTCCGTGTAATTTCCGAAGCATCGTTTTCGTACCCACACTGTGGCACGCCTGAAGCATGCCTTTTGCCTCTTGGCTTTTCTGTAACTAGCTGATCCGGCGAACTTCGTACCGCCATATTTTCTGATCCCGTTACCGCTGCATATCTCTAAATTTATCAGTGTTTCTCTACAATATTATGCATGTATTATACATATAAACCTTCCTCTTGAATCACTCTATCTATTACAAAAAGCTGCTTCAAAATCCGTTGAGTAGTTTTGAAGATTTAAGCCATACATAGGGACGGACAGACAGCGACAGCGACTTTGTTTTATAATAATAAATATAATAATATGTAGTGATGATTAAATATTAATATTATATTCTACAAAATTCTACACAGCGCTATCTAGTCCCAAAGTAGGTAAGCATAAACACTTTCTTAGATTTTTGTAAATAAATATTATACATAGGAACACCCGGACCAATATAATTATACATTATTCATGCATACAAATATTTGCACCGAACTAGAATCGAACTCACTACCACAACGCCGTCTATTCAGTATTCAGTGTCATTTCAAAAACCTGTGATTTGTCATTTTACTAAGTTCGCATTCATTACATGCTTAAAACATGTCAGTATGCATGTAGTGATGTCATAAGTGTTACTAAAATAATTTATAGACTGTTTTTGTTTGCAGGCCAAGCACGAAGTCTTAATGATGTAGATTTAGGTAAGATATTATATATAAGTATTTAATTTTTTATACTACCATTGACCCGAGGTGTCACACGCTTGAAATATCGGGATAAAAAGCTTATTGTGTTACTCAAAGTTCATGCAGTACCTATCTACTATCATTTTATGTAATTAGTGAAAAACTTAATATCTTTTATTATCTTTTATGAATTATAATAATATGTTTCCTGTTTATAATTTTAGTGTATATGAAACTAAACGAGTTAGATAGCATTTTGTTTGATAAGTACAACACAACTAGGGATTGCAAAATTCGAAAAATTTTCAATTTCGAATTATTCGAATTTCACTTGACCTAAATTCGAATTATTCGAATTTTTCCAAGTTTTTTTTTGCAAAGGAGCATATTTTATTACATTTGGATTTTTTAGTGAGCATACCTACACTGATCAATAGGGACAAAAAAGGCAGCCCATTTTTATACAATTTGCTTTTAATAAACTTTACTTACCTAATTATATTTGCTTGGTATCTCGGTATCTTATTAAGTGAGCATTCCCTCATTCATACTCACTCTCAATTTAATAAAAGTAAATCTTCTTATAAACATTTAAAATCACAGTCTCAATCTGAACTTAATAAAAGTAAGGGTTTCGTCTTCTGGTCTTGAAGCTGGACGGACATTGTGGTGGTGTCATATAAGCATCTCAGCACCTCAATGTATCGCCAATCGACACAACACCGCTGCAGGGCATCCAGCACTGCCCACGTTTCGATAGAGTCGAAGGCTTTTTCGTAGTCCACAAACGCCATACACATGGGCGATTGTACTCCTGATTCTTTTCTACAATCTGCCGAACAGTATGGATCTGGTCCACGGTACTATAGCCTTTTCGAAACCCGGTTTGCTCAGGTGGCTGGAACTCGTCGAGATTACCCGCGAGGCGATTTGTGACGACCCTCGAGAACAACTTGTAGACATGGCTCAGGAGTGAGATGGGCCTGTAGTTCTTCAGCAAGGACTTATCACCTTTTTTGAAGAACAGTACCACCGCACTCCCGCTCCATGCCCTAGGTGTTAGCCCTTGCTGGATGACGGAAATAAAGAGACTCGCTAGCTCTTTCAAGATTGGAGCGCCACCTGCTTTCAATAGCTTAGTAGTAATTCCGTCATCACCAGGGCACTTGTTTTTCTTCAGTTGCCGGAGAGCCACCTCTACCTCGCACCGCTCGATATCTGGCGTCTCCTCGGTGTAATGGTGCGTGACTGGGGAACTGTGGTCTTCATAGCTGTGTCCCATCGGTTTACTTATCCGTGATGCATATAGATATAGCCATAAAATTTCTCGATCTCTTCAAGTATCTCGAACTTTGAGCTAATCGTTTTGCCATCCCATGTTTTAAGTTTCGTTCTTTCACTTTCACTCAAATGCCTCCAGGATAGTGCGAGTGTTGGAGTGTCGGAGGTCGCGTCGTATCAGTTTTTTGATTTGTTGGTTTAAGGCTCTCCCATCCGATGAAGATGACTGTGTGGATGGTTGTTCATGCCTCTTCCTCATAAGTTCGAGTCTCAGAGAGAGCTTGGACTCTTGCTGTCTGCGTTTTCCGGGAAACAACTTTTCAGACACTTCCTACAATGTTTTGACCACTATGCTGGCCTTCTCGTCAATGCCGCTAGAGGTTTCCAGCATTGCGAAAAGATTTTGAAGTTCTAGTTGGACTTTTCGGACCCTAGAGCTACTTGAAACGGCGTGGGTCGGAGGGTTTATTTTATCATTCGGAATCTTTCAGCCTTGATGTTGATATTTAGAGAGCCTCGGATAAGTCGGTGATCGCCTCCAGTTTTAAACTTGTTGAGCACACAGACATCTCTAAGTATGTGCTTACTGTCCGTTATGAAAAAGTCTATCTCGTTCTTTTTCACAGAGTCCCGGCGGCGTTGCCAAGTCCATTTCTTGTGGGGTTTTTTCTTAAAGAATCTATTTTTAAGAAGAGCCCCTGTAACTCGAGAAAGCTGACTAGCATTTGCCCTATGCGATTTCTGCTCCCCACTCCATAACGTCAAATTTTCGTCTCGCTGCGTTCTTGTACTCCCACTTTGGCATTGAAGTCCCCCATAACAACTTTGTAAGTGGCCTTGGCGGTGTGATTAATTGCCTTAGCAATATCCTCATATACCACCTCGGCAGTTTCTTTCGGGTAAGACGAGGTCGGCGCATATACCTGTATCACCTTCAGCGAACGACTGTTCGTGTACCTGTATCACCTTCAGCGAACGACTGTTCGTGATTTTCAGGACAAGGTACAGACAACTTCAACAACGCTGCTGATGAGGTCCTTTTTACCAGAAAGCTGACTCCTCCCTGGGGGAGCTGATCACCTTCTCTAAAATAGAACAGGTCGCCTGACTCAAGGGTTGTCGTGTCCTCCCCTTTCTTCAGATCTCTGATAGTCTCAATATGTGCCAGTTTATGCGAATTAGTTCTACCTCGAGTTCGGTGAGGTGCTCGTCTAGTCGTAGTGTACTGCAGTTATAAGATGCCAGCAGTAGATGGTTTCGGTAGCTTCCCGCTACCATGGCTGGGAATAGCGGACCATCGGGAACTGGGGGCCTTTTATTTTGGCGGCTGTGCATAGTGAGAGTGTCTAGCCTACTATTGCGTAGTAGTTTTTCATGATAGTAACCGAAATTCGAATAATTCGAATACTTGGTTTTAAAATTCGAATTTATAAATTGGCCCAAAAATTCGAATAATTCGAATTTTTCGAATTTCGAAGTATTCGAATTGCAATCCCTAAACACAACACACGCCTGTGAATCCCAGAAGGAGTAGGCATTTCGCACATTTCGCCAATCGTGATTTTCGGTACCACGTAATAGGGGGCAAGCCTATTGCAGTCAAGCGGGCACTTATTCATGGGCTGTTCTGATTATAAACTTACGTACCCTCGAAGGGGTAGTTAACATTATACAACCTCAATTATTGAAATAAACGTAGGACCTCATCATCATCATTTCAACCATAGGAAGTCCACTGCTGGACATAGGCCTCCCCTATAGATCTCCAATAAGACCGGTTGGAAGCGGCTCGCATCCAGCGCGTTCCCGCGGCCTTAATAAGGTCGTCTGTCCACCTTGTGGGTGGACGTCCTACGCTGCGCTTGCCGATACGTGGCCTCCACTCGAGAGCTCTTCGACCCCATCGCAGGGGCGGATCCAGCTTTCAATTCAGGGGGGGGTCATGGTGTAGCCGAGACATAGTTTCGGGGGGGAGGGGGGGGGGGGGTTTGTCTAGTCTCTCAATAAAATGTCATTGAACAATACAATGAAAATAAATGTGTATGAAATTCATGACGAAATAATGGAGGAGGAATAAGATGAGAGGAGAAAAGTAAGATACCTTGAACGACTGTTGTTAAATACGATCCAGAACCCGGTTAAGCTGCTGGCCCCCAAGTTTAAAGACGCAGCTGGCACTCTGGGTTGAGGGGGCTGGAGGACTCCTGCAGGAGACTCTATGGCGAAAAAAGATGTCAGAGCACCTTCGGTACTAAATCCGTATCAAAAGGCGAGAAATCGAGGCTACGAAGTCCCAGCCTTATCGGGACATGGTGAAGTTGAAACTACGACTTGGACAACCAAGCGCAGGGCACGCCGTGATAGTGGTGGTATTTCTTACCACCACTATCACGGTGAACTAGCTAGCCGCAGCTAACTATCACCCATCATGGAGAACTGGCTAGAAAGGCTTCAATGGGGAACTCTCGTAGCGGTTGACGCAGATGATCACCGGATATGGATGTTTCGGTAGTTAGCTGCGGCGAATTCAGAAGGAGCCATCGCCCGGGTGTCATCACTGTGATGCAAACGAGGATACGAGGCTGCATTCGCCGACCGAATACCCGGCATGGGAAACGCCGAAGTGGGTCCTTGTGGCGGCCCTCGGGATGGGAGTTCTCTCGCTTGCTTACAGTGATGGCGTAAAACCGTAAGCTCGCGGCTGCCACCGCCTCCATCTGAGAGCAAGTAATGCTCGAGAAGGAGGCGGGGGAACGGGTCTGGAGAAGATTCAGTTGTTTCCCATTCCGCATAACACACAATGCGCGAAGGACTCGGGCGACGTAGGTCACTCAACATCTCCATTATCGTATCAATATCTCCATATCGGTCCCCATTAGCACGGGCCTGGAAATGACAAGGGGAACCGCCTTACACTCTAGATAAAGCAGGCCGCGTTGGCGGCGCGATGCGCGCCTCCCCCTTTCATGATTATCGTACATATTTTCCTGATTGCTTCCGAATCGTGACCTCGGAGCTCGTACTTCGTACGACGTTGGGTGTCCATGGTGGTGAGATGAGACCATTTGCAGGTTAGGTGAGATTAGGGTGACAAGCGGCTCCACCCGTCACCCTCAGGCCCGCGTTCATGGGGGACGGAGGTCATTCTGCGACCTCCGACGCCCGAGTTGCCGATGCTCGTTACGGGCCGCGCGGTTAGCGATTCTCCTGCGCTCCTCGCGGGCCGCAAGGTCTGCGATTCTCCTTCGCTCCCGCTCCGCCGCCCACCTCACGAGCATTATTTGCTCGCAGAACCATGTGGCCTCTCTAGCCACTCCCCCATGATGGGTCTTACCGCCGCTATTACGGCGCGCCCCCCAGGTACTCAACCTGGTCCATGCGCTCGACCAAGTCATCGCCTATGCGAACAGCAACTTTTGCGGCAACCACCAGGCTAGGTGGATACCAAATGTCTGGCAATGGCACCCCGGGCGGGCCCCTGTGGGAGGGGTAGCCCCAAAAAGTGCTAGCTTGACGTCGTAGAATGTGCAGATGTAAGGCCAGGCATAATGCTGGGAGTGAGAGCTCTTACGCTCGCCACTTTGCTCGCAGCGATGGTTCGCTGCACGGATGCGTGGGCCGCCGGCGCATCCTTCTAATGCTCGTGAAGTAGGCGGCGGAGCGGGAGCGAAGTAGAATCGCAGACCTTGCGACCCGCGACGAGCGGCGGCAACTCGGGCGTCGGAGGTCGCAGAATGACCTCCGTCCCCCATGAGCGCGGACCGGGGGGTGACGGGTGGAGCCGCCTGTCACCCTAGCAGAAGCAGGCCGCGGCGGCGCGCATTGCGTGCCTCCCCGTACCTGGGAGTGAGCTGGGGACTCTATGGTCCCTACACCGGAAGAGGACCAGAGCGAGAGATATGGCCCTGGGTTGGCCGGGGTGCGAGGCATATGGCTACGACAATCTCACCTCCGGCAACTGACGGCCCACAGACGGCGTACGTTTTAGTCGGTTCGAGTCCGACATAACCTCCTCCTCCGGCTCCGGCGGAGGAGGTATCCGCGGGGATTTTTCGCACGATAAAAAAAAAGGACCAGGCATATGAGCCAGCTGCGTCATCCGCAGCAGAAGATGGCCACTGGCCACAACCGCTGGGCCCGCGGTAATAGTGGTAGTAAGGCCCATCCCATCCTATGGGGGAGTGGCTAGAGAGGCCACATGGCTGCCTCTCGTACCGGCTGACGCAGGTTATTACCGGGCACGGGTGCTTTGGTGACTACCTACGTCGGATCCAGAAAGGAAGGCTTCTTCCAAGTTCACAAAAAGATTTTGTAAGCAAATAGTAACATAAATACGGGGCCTTTGAAGCTGAGCCCAAGTCAAATTGTTGCCCGAATCGAAAAAGGACCTCATGGCTGTCAGCGCCAGACCTTCGACTGCCGGCCTGGTTAGTCATTCGCGCTTATTTATTTAACATAGCGGACAGAGTGTCAGGTCCGAAAACTATTCGAGTCCATCGGTTGATCGGCTGCGCTGCACGATAAATTGAAACTTTCAATCGTGTGAATAATATTCATACTGATGTTTGGTGCCTCATAAAATTATAATACTATTAGGTACAAAGAGACAGTCTTCTTATGCGTGGTATTTTTTAAAATTTATCAGTGACATTGGGATATTTTTTAGTAGGTGACCCGCCCAGGGGGGGGTCATGACCCCCACGACCCCCCCCCCTGGATCCGCCACTGCCCCATCGGTCATCAGTCCTCCGTGCTATGTGCCCTGCCCACTGCTATTTTACATTTTACACGTAGGACCTCAGAGATCTCAATTGGAATATTAACTTATATAACTAAAATAATATCTGTAATTTATTTAGTTAAAGTTTAGCGCCTCGAAGAGCACGTTAAGCCGTCGGTCCCGGTTGCCATACGAACATCTATGGCAGTCGTTACTGCAATACCTACTTCGATATCGAAAATGGGTTGTAAAGGTTGCTTGACAGTCGGGTAAAAATGGCCGTCGCTTCATAGAAAATTTCGAAGTCCAGCCAAGACTGGTAAAGCAGACCCCGGACTCCGAGGTGAAAGCTTCAAATGACTGGGATTAACGCTAGAATGAAAAAGATACTTGAAATAAAATAAAAACTTCGAACCTCCTTTTTGAATTTGGTTATATCATCATCATTGTCTTGGCGTTAAGGCAGCCACCCACTTACAGTCCGCCTGCAGTATTTCATCTGTCCGGCGGCCTGCAGTCCTTATGTCATCAAAATTTTATTATCTCAGACTAAAATAATAACATTATTTTATTCTTTTAGTCTGATGTTATTACTACTTATTACGTATAAAATGACGACGGCCATAGACAGTCTGGCCTTTAACTGTCTTTGCTGACTGGAATCGTCAAGCGGCCACACACATATTATCCGTCAGTCCAAAATCGTATACAAAACTGTGTGTGGGCTATTGCGATGAACTGATAGACCGATATCATCCGGTTGTCGTTCGATAAACTGTAAGTGGGTGGCCACCTTTATACCCGGTTGCACCCGAGGTTTCGAATCGGAAGCTTTGCTTTCATCTCGTAATCCAGGGTCCGCTTTTTCCAGTCTAACTGTGGGTTTGACTAAACTTCGATGTTTTCAGCGACTGCCATCTGACCGCCACAACCCATTGGCGATATCGAAGCAATGCAATTAGCATTCGGACTTTTTAGGGTTCCAACTACCTGTAACGACTGCCATAGATGGTCGTATTACATAGTGCTTGTCTACCAATATTGTTGTCTTTATTTTTATTAATATTATATATTCTCCCACAGGATCTACAGCTCCCAGCCACCCGTCGTCATGGGACCCTTACTCGCAGTACTTACCTTCGGCCCAAGATCTAGCCTGGGGTAGCTACAAAACGATCCCGGGTCAAGACTCCGATATGAAGAAAGGCCCTATGGCTAGATGATTGTAATACTTTTTGGCGAACCTATGTCCTGTTTATAAGGCACTGTCCTCTCCTGAGACTTTAGGGCTTCAATTCTGCTAAAGTAATACCACTGTTATACCACGGACATTGTAAGAAAACCCATTTAATTTCAGACTTTAAAATAAAGAATTTAAAGTCTAAAATTAAATTACTTTTCGTAGTGTATGAAAAAGTGTAATAAAACTCATACTACATATAATCACGCCTTTATCCCCGGAGGGTTAGGCAGAGGTAAATTAACACCCACATTTCACCAATCATTGTATTAGGTCCGACGTAATAGGGGGTGAGCCTATTGCCGTTTTCCGAGCACTATTGTTGGCTCGAGCCATGTATAGGCTGAGTCTGGGCTGTATATAATCTGTCTGATGTTAAACAGCCCCTATCCCTTAGTCGCCTTGTACGACACCGCATGGGAGGAAATAGGGTGGCTCAAACACTACTCTGCCGGGAACCACGCGGCTTTTCGTTTGATTTAATTTTAGATTTTAAGTTTATAGCAATGAGCAGTTTTCTAGTAGGTATAATAATCAGTTGGTTTTTATATCATCAGGAGATGGCGCTAGCATAGCTTTTGGTAATTTTAATGTACTCTGTGGTTTGTTTATATTATATTTAAAATAATTGTATCAGAAAAAATGACAAATTATTTATGTAAAGTAAATCATTACAAAACCGAAGAACATTTTTCCATAAATTAGGGAACACTAGATGTGACACCACACTCTTCTTACCAAAAGTGCCGGCTGCGCCATCTAGCGCGTCTTTAGGAACCCTAAAAATACCTACTAGAAAACTGCTCATAAAGTCTAAAATTTTATGTCATATACAGTGTCTACGGTATTATAGTGGTTTTGCTTAAGCAGCATCGAGGGTTTAATCATAAGTTTTAAAATCAGGGTTGGGCTGTGTCGGGCACCAGATAGAAAGTATAAAACCCGTAGAATGTAAGGTTTTGAGTAGAAATGTATAAATGATTGAGTATGAATGTATAAATTATTGAGTATGAATGTATAATTTATTGAGTATGAATGTATAAATTATTGAGTATGAATGTATAAATTATTGAGCATAAATGTATTAATTTATTGAGTATAAATGTATAAATTTATTGTGTGTTTTACGTAATACACGTACATAACCAAAATATCTTGTTTCTGATAGACAAGGTTATAAGTTATGTAACATCACGCTACGATACTTAGGAGCCGAGCAATATCGTTTTTAATCCAGTTATGATACCGGATCTCGAAAATATTGACATATCTCGACAAAAATTGTAATATGTAGTAACCTATAGATATCTAATCTATATGTTATTTACTCTGTTTACCTAAATTTTTTTACTAACACGACCCAATGCCTGGGAATTAATGAAAAACTTAAATAGATTTACCAATAATAATAATAATTTCTAATTTATTTTTATTAATAGGTAAAGATTGTATAAACGAAAATGCATTTGTAATGTATAAGGACATTTATTCGAATAAAATAATATAAAATATTGGACGGATTTTCATTTTTCCTTACATAACTATACATAAATCACATTTTGGAATGTAGGCACAAGTCTTGATTTAATTTTTGAGCATATATTATGTACAAAAATTGAGTATAAATGTATAAAGGACAACATTCACTCTCCATACAAATCTGGGCTAGTTTTGAAAGTGCCGGCCAAAGGAAAAAAATACGATATTCCGTTAGAACTCGTTCTTACTAACATTTTTTATTATGGCGTCAAAGTTGAGAG
Source organism: Eilema depressum (assembly GCA_914767945.1). Lineage (NCBI taxonomy): Eukaryota > Metazoa > Arthropoda > Insecta > Lepidoptera > Erebidae > Eilema > Eilema depressum. The sequence goes on from OU612040.1 coordinate 1,531,557, forward strand.
ACCACTTCCAACGGTTTTATTAGAGTTTAAAAATCTTAAAATATACACTTTTTATGATACGAACTATTGAAAATAAATGAAAAATATTGCTATACATTGGAAGAATAGTTAATAAAAGCAATAAAAATAAACCCTGTACTTTATATTGTTGTTTTTCGTCCATTTATTGAGATCCAAAGTTGAAAGTGCCGGTCAGAGAAAACAAATATGATATTCCGCTAGAGCTTGTCCTTATTAGCACTTTTTATTACTATGTCAAAGCTGAGAGACCACTGCCCTCAGTTTTATTGGTGTTCAAAAATCTTAGAAACATATAATTTTTATGATATTATATATTGAAAATGAATGAAAAATATTGTTCTATATTGGAAGAATAGTTGTTTAACGCAATAAAAAATAAATCCCATACTGCATATCGCTGTTTTTCGTTAGTTAGGTCCAAAAATTGAAAGTGAAGCCAAAGAAAAATAATATGATATTCCGTTAGAGCTTGTCTTCATTGACATTTTTACTATAGCATCATAGCTGAGGGAATACTGCTCTCGGTTTTATTTGAGTTCAAAAATCTCAGAAACGTATATTTTAAATAAAATAAATAATTGAAAAGGAATAATAAATTATGTTGTATTATATTGGAAGAATAGTTGATAAAAGCAATAAAGCAATAAAAATAAGCAATTAAAAATAAAATACACGAGCCATAACACTGTTTCATTGCACTCAACCCTGTTTGTTTTATCTATGATAATGTATATATAATGTTGACGAACCTGGACATGACGTGATTGCTATCGTCCACGAATCTACCTTATGGCATTGCCATTAGTGCCTTGTAACTGTGGAATATGATCAACACATTTACTAAGTTCAATAATTGGAAATGCACCTTTAACCAATATAAATCAATATTTCTCATTCATTTTCAATAATACGTTTAAAAAAATGTATTATATCCAAGATTTTTGAACTCAAAAAAAAAAACCAAGGGAAGTTGTCCTTCAGCTTTGACACCATAATAAAAATGCAAACGCGTACAAGCTCTAGCGGAATATCACATTTGTTTTCTTTGACTGGCACTTTCAATTTTTAACCTAGATAAATGGATGAAAAACAACGATATGTAATATGCGGTTTATTTTTTATTACTTATATGAACTACTCTTCCAATATAGAACAATATTTTTAATTCATTTTCAATAGTTCGTATCATAAAAAATGTATGTTTTCAAGATTTTCGAATATAAATAAAACTGAGGGAAGTGGTCCCTCAGCTTTGACGCCATAATAAAAAATGCTAATAAGGAAAAATTCTAGCGGATTTTATTTTCTTTAATCGACACTTTTAATTTTAGCCGTAAATAAATGGACGAAAAACAACAATATGCAGTATGGGGTTTATTTTTTATTGCTTTTATTAACTATTCTTCCAATGTATAACAATATTTTACATTTATTTTGAATAGTTCGTATCATAAAAAGTGTATATTTTTAAGATTTTTAAACTCTAATAAAACCATTGGAAGTGGTCCCTCAACTTGGACGCACTAATAAAAAATGTTAGTAAGAACAAGCTCTAACCGAATATTGTATTTTTTTTCTTTGGCCGGCAAAATAAAAATTAGCCCAATCTGAATGATGTCCTTTATGAGTACAAGTGTATAAAAATTTGAGTATAAACGTATAATTTTTGTATAAATATTTTCAACAAGCATTATATAAACTTCTGTATATATTTTTTGAGCTTCCTTTTACACAAATGAAAATAAATTCGTTATATAAGTAAATAATATTAAATTAAAGCTAAAAATTTCGATTCTTTGTATTTTTGTCACATTAACCTCTCCTAAGTGCTAGCATTAGGAGTAGATTGATGTCGGTAGGTTTCTGAGTGGGGTTCGAACCTTCTCACGTGAGCAAATCGGACCCCTGAGCTACTGTGCTACCGACGAAGTACCATATTTATCAATAGTAAGAATAAAAATATCTTTTCACAACCTTATATTTGTATAAAATATACAAATGTATAAGTTATATAAATGTATAAATTATACAAATGTATAAATTGTACAAATATAGGCAAAATAATATAAGTTAAGTACCATATTGTGCAACATTAACTATTGACAGATATCTCGAAATAATTGTAAGGAGATTCTTTTTTTATACCACTTAGGTGGCAACAAGCACACGGCACACCTGATGGAAAGTGGTTATCGTGGCCTGTGGACAAGTGCAACACCAGGGGAGTCACACTCCTTTACGCCATAAAACATTGATATAATACAAATATAGATATTTTGTCAGACGGAATATAGGCGCATACGCAGATATCCACGAAAATAAATATGCGGATATTCGCGGATACTAATATGCGTCTATCCGTGAACTCTGACATGCGGATATCCGCTGATTCTAATATGCAGATATCTGCAGATACAAATTTGCGGATATATGTCGGATATGCACAAATATCCGTAATTTTTTTTATAAAAAATATGACAATTACATAAAATGGGATTACAAAATAATCCAAAGTAGTCTTATATTCATAATATAATAATATAAAATAGTATTCAATTTAATAATTGAAGAGATTCTCACTCAGATTTATCACAATAAAAAAATAGACTTTATTTTGTGACGACACATCACTGGCAGTGTTAAAAAAATTATAATATACCTATCTTCTGTCCTTTACAACAGCAAGTGATATGTATATCTTCCTTCTCTTTCACTAGTTATACCCCTAAATAGTTCAACAACTGGTCTAGCTGCAATGCTTCGATATCGCCCAATATTGGGTTGTGGAGGTCAGATGGCAGTCGCTTCACGAAAAATATCAAAGTCCAGCCAAATCCGCAGTTAGACTGGTATAAGCGGACCCTAGACTCCGAGGTGAAAGCTTCGGATGCGACTGGGATTAACGCTAGGATGGATCTATTTGTCTGTTTGTTCATGATTAACGCCAAAACTACTAGGCGGAATTTGATACAGTTTTTTTTTTGTTTGAAAAGTCAGACTTAATATTTTTTTTTAAGTTTTTTCGCAATCGGTTGAGATGACCAAAAGGGTCTATAACCGATCTCCACGCGGACGGAGCCGCGGTATCAACTATACACCATTCAGTTAGGTACTTAACTAAAAGTAAACAGTCTTGTAGCGACTTTATATAAAAACACATATTAAACCCAAATAGGTTTGGTTTCAGAACGTCCCATTCCCAAATTCGTCACTCTGTTTCAGATGGTCCCATTCCTAGATCGTCCCATTCTTAGATTGTCCTATTCCCAGATCGTCCCATTCCCAGATGGTCCCATGGATGGTAATGCATGATGCCGGTTCAGGGTCAAAATGTCCAACTGTGTCAAAATGTCCAAATCCCAAACTAACTAACTGACTAACTAGTGCTTCTATTTCGGTTTTTAGTCTTTAAAATGAGTTTCTGAACAGAAAAATATTAATAAACTGAGTTTTTAAATAAAACATTAAATAGACACATTAAAATTGTAAGAAAAATTTGAAGCATTCATTATGCTAACTTTTCAAATCGATTAAGAAAGAGAAAAGAGAATCGACCTCGGGCGGGACTCGAACCCGCGATCTTTCCCTTACAGGGGAATGCTTCGCTCCGCTCCCGCGTTAGCCTTCTAACCTATCCAAGTTGGGGCGCGCTATATTTGAATCCTCATAACTTCACAATTTAGCAACACACGGGTCACTCAGTATTTTAGTCGCCCACTCAGTATTTAAAGTAACTCATTATCAGTCTGTTTATACTGGAGATTGATGGCACTTGGTGGAACTTGCTACACATATTGAATAAATCACTTGTACTTTTCCACAATTTTATTATTTATTTGAACCTTAATAATAAAATTGTGGAAAAGTACAAGTGATTTATTCAATATGTCATTATCAGTCGTCCATTTATTATTTTTGTCGCACGGTTTATTATATCCCTTTAAAAATGATTGTAACATCATTCATTGATTCCGATAGTTCGTATGAATATCGGTAGATGGCTCCACCGTCGCCACATAAAGATTGTATATTATAGTTAGGTACCTAACCGAATGGACTATAGTATATCATAACATTACAGTAGACGGAGACCTTAGAACTAGCAAACCCTCTCACAAACCATCGGTAATTTTAAAACACACTCCTAAAAATATACACAAAGTTATCAAAATCGAATCGCTTACTAATCCTAGGACACTATTAGTAAACCAACCTCGCCTAGGCTTCTTCTTAGTAATCCTTCTCTTGTCAACCACTAACTTCTTCGCCCAAGAATCGAAGTCTGAAGGCACCGGTTGGCATTGAGACGGGTGCCATTTTCTCGGTGCACCGTTGGAGCTTTTTGCTTGAATGCAGATTTGACGGGAGCCGGGAGATTTTAGACCGTTTTTAAAGTCTTCGTCAATGGGTATGGTGAGGGATCGTAGATTGTAAGCGATGTCAGAGGAATAATATAGTTTATTTGAGTCATCGCGGACGTATATGAAGAAATCGGCGACATCTTGTTTTGTTGATACGAACCAGTGGACGTATATTGATACTTGGGAACTGAAATAAAACATTTATTGTAAATAGGTGGAGTTATTAAACTGCTTCCGTGGCGTAGTGAACGCGGCCGCTACGCAGGAGGCGCGGGTTCGATCCCCGCTCAGTGCTAATATTTGTGTGCATGAAATTGCATTGGTCTGTTCGTGCCTCGGAGAGCACGTTAAGCCGTCGGTCCCGATTGCCATAAGAACGTCTATGGCAGTCGTTACGGGTGGCTGGAGCCCTAAAAAGTCCAAAAACAATGGTCTAACTGCAAAGCTTCAATATGGGATAATGTTACCATTGGGTTGTGGAGGTCAGATGGCAATCGCTTCACGGAAAATATCGAGGTATAGCCAAATCCGTAGTTACACTGGTAAAGCGGACCCCAGACTCCGAGCTGAAAAGCTTCGGATGCGACTGGGAATTAACGCTAGGATGAAGAAGAAGTGAAGTTATTAAACAGAGATAGTCGACATCTGCATAGTGACTCTTCTCCGAGCCTTTGCCTTCAACTTACCATCAGGCGAGGTGAAATCAAATTAACGTGTCCTATATAAAAAAAACAATATACTCACTATTGTACATGTCTAAAAGCAACATCGGGCTCCAGAACAAAATCAAATGACGCCTCCCCTTCAGTGTTGCTATGCTCAATAATCTTTTTATCCGACTCAGTGTTGCCACTACACAGCAACCTTTCTTCGTCCACAGTCAGTAGGTTCTCATTCTCTAGGGTCGCAGGTTCGGCACAGACCAGTTTTTGGTATTTTTCATCCATTTTTAATAAAGATGGTGTTATGTGATTGAAGTAGTGTTTAAGTGGACGTATGAAGCAATCGCATTTGAGATTGTTGCCTGTAATAAAAAAAGAAATTTGGTTATTTCGTTTTATCTACTACTAGTTTATGCCCGCGGCTCCGCCCGCGTGGATGTCGGTTATCGCGACCAAACATAGCCTATGTCCTTTCTCAAGGTCTAATCTACCCCTATACAAAAGCAGGTCACATTGTGGTCACATAGAGGATTAAAAAAATCATTACTGGATCCCATGGGAGCCAAGAGAAATACAACATTACCTGAGGGCCCACAGAAGGCGTGCGGCCCACAGAAGGCGTGCGTTTTAGTCGGTTCGAGTCCGACATAACCTCCTCCTCCGGCCCCGGCGGGGGAGGTATCCGTGGGGATTTTTCGCACGATAGAAAAAAAAAAAAATGGTCCCATGGGATCCTAGTGTCCGGAGGCTACAAAATTTCATCAAAATCGGTTCTGTGGTTTAGGCGTAACAGACAGACAGAGACAGAGTTACTTTCGCATTTATAATATTAGTATGGAGTATGGAAGTATGGATATTATGAAGAGAAAGGCCTAATTTTGTGAATTTGTACATACATGCATAAATTCACGCCTGTAAATCCCCAAAGTAGAGGCGTATTGACACCCACATTACACCAACTATGATTTTCGGTCCCACGTAACAGCGGGTGAGCCTATTGCCGTATTCCGGGCACTATTGTTGACTCGAGCCATGTATAGGCTGAGTCTGGGCTGTATATATCTTCCTGATGTTAAACAGCCCTATCCCTCAGTCGCCTTGTACGACACCGCATGGGAGGAGATGCGGTATAGGTACATACCTTCAAAATACACCAATAATCCGTCTACAACCTTCTTGACGATCTCAGGCTCGAAGCTAGTCAGTTGGTTGTGTCTCACGTCTAGGACTCGGAGGTGCGTCGCATTCACTATATGGGGGGTAGGCAGAGTTAGCAGCGTGTTGTTTTGTAGGTACAACTCTTTTATATTCTCTGGTAAAGCGAATTTTAATTCGGCTGTAAGAAAAAAAGAAACATAATTAATTTTCACCTCACTTCACCCCTTCCTTCATGAAATAGGCATGTCAGACTTGAACCGACTAAAACCGCACGGTGTTTGTTTAATCACATCAGCGTACAGTGCCGGGAAATCTGCGTGACGGCCGGCCCCGTGACACCACTCAATGACACCACCGATAGTGTCAAGGTTATTATTCAATCCCCATGACACCACCGGCAGTGTCAAGTACAAAAGATGCTTCAAAGACCCCGACGTACTTTGGCCACCACAGCTCACTGGAGAGGTTTTGTGCTGTCAGTGGGAAAACCAAAGGCTTGTCCTGCTTATTTTCTGCGCTGACGGCACAGAATCTCTCTGTTCTTACAGGGTCGGCAGCACGAGTGTGACTCCCCTGGTGTTGCACTCGCCCATAGGCCACGGTAACCACTCTCCATCAGGTGGGTCGTGAGCTCGTCTACGACCTCAGTGGCATAAAAAAAATGCCTCTGTGGCGTAGCCTACCGCTTGACTGCTACGCAGGGGGCGCAAGTTCGATATCCGCACAGTACAAATATGTGTATGAGTGAATGCGTATATTAATGTTGGAATAAGTGTTTCTATGTATAATATGTATGTATTTACGTAAAAAAATGTATATAAGTATGTTTATCCGCATTCTAGATTTGTTAACACAAGCTTGTTAAGCTATGCTTGCTTTGGGTCTAGATAGCGTTGTGTAGAATGTCCTACAATATTTATTTATTTATTATATCCTATAGTTACTTACATGTCCTTGATATTAAGTCCTTTAAGTTATTGTTTGATAAGTCCAATATCTCCAGTGATGTCAGATTGCCGAGCACATCTGTGAAAGAGAGATATAGAATAAATATTTATAAAACAATGGCTTACCATCAGGCGAGGTGAAATCATATTGACGTTTCGTATATAAAAAATCCCTCTTCCTACAGTCCCGGGGCGTGAAATAGCATCTGATGAGGAGATAAGGTGGCCCAAATTCTACTCCACCGGGAACAAAATAACGTGTCAATTAAGAAAATTTTCCCAAGCGACTACAATATGGGGTTCTTCAAGAAGGGCATTAGAAGGTTTCTTCGTCAGCGCGAGTGTGACTCCCCTGGTGTTCCATACGCCCATAGGCCACGGTAACCACTTTCCATCAGGTGGGCCATGTGCTTATCTGCTACCTTAGTGGGGTATAAAAAAGACTTACTATTTCTAACATCGTTAATGAAATTCCCAGATAGGTTCAGTTTTTTGACCTTCTTCGTTCCCAGGGTCAGGTCTAAAGTCACAACAGGAATCTCGTTGTAACTCAGGTCGACTTCCTGCAGTCTGTACGGGATCCAAGGGTTAGAAGGAAACATCTTCTTGGTGAGGAAACCGAATTTATTGTGGCTTAGGTTTACCTAGAAATAGAAAAGATATATAAGTACTAGTTTTTGATTGCGGTTTCGCCTGTTTGACATACTACAGCCACAGTATGGCGATATATTTATTACTAGCTGTTGCCCGCGGCTCCGCCCGCGTGGACGTCGGTTATCGCGACCAAATATAGCCTATGTTCGTCCTCAAGGTCTAATCTACCCTTATACCAAATATCATCGAAATCGGTGGTTTAGGCGTGAAAGTGTAACATAGAGACAGACAGTCTGGGGTCCGTTTTTTCAGGCTAACTGCGAATTTGGTTGAACTTTGATATTTTCCGTGAAGCGACTGCCATCTGACCTCCACAACGCATTGGTGATATTGAAGTATTACTGTTAGTTTTTGCGTCAATCGCGAACAAACAATTCCAATGTACAATCATATAATAGTATAGATTGAATAATTAATTAACGATTATAATAATTAATTGCTTTTGATAATTTAAGAATTAAATCAGTATCATATCTCTTCGTTTATCTTCGACCATTAATATTCGCTGAAAAAAATTGTCCTCTGTAGGGCCCATAATGCCGGTCTCCTTTAGATCCAATATATTTCTACCTATCCCTTTTGGGATATACAGGTGTAAGTATATAAATAGACACTTACCATCTCCAAAGACAGACAATCGTCTAACAACCCGTTCGTTTTGTTGTCAATTTTTTCTAATAAATTGTTTGACAAATCCAGTTTTCTGAAACATGAAATAAACAAACGTGATAAAAATAGACCAGAGGTCGAGTGGGCACCTCAAAATTATGTAGGGACGAATGGGCACCGGGGACGAATTCCAGGGGACCAGTGGGTGCTCACCCATAAAAATATTTTACCCAACATAAAAAAGCAAAAAATTATCTTCATTCTACTCTTCATCCTAGCGTTAATCCCAGCCGCATCCAAAGCTTTCACCTCGGAGTCTGGGGTTCGCTTTACCAGTCTAACTGCGGATTTGGCTGGACCACGATATTTTCCGTGAAGCGACTGCCATCTCACCTCCACAACCCAATGTTGACATTAGGTGATAGACCGTTATTGTTAGACTTTTGAGGGCTCCAACTACCCGTAACGACTGCCATAGATGTTCGTTTGGCAACCGGGACCGACGGCTTAACGTGCTCTCTGGGATTAACGCTAGGATATTTTTTATACCCCTTAGGAGGCAGACAAGCACACGGCCCACCTGATGGGAAGCGGTTACCGTGGCCTATGCACGTATGCAACACCAGGGGAGTCACACTCGCGCTTCCGACCCTGAAGAAACCTTCTAATGCCCTTCTTGAAAAACCCCTTAAGGTGCTGATAAACTTGAGCATTCTTACGAATGTTACATTACAGAAAAATACGAGAACATTTTAGCGAGCATTCTATCGAGCATTCTGGCGAGCATTCTAGCGAGCATTCTGGCGAGCATGCTTGCAAAACGACTGTAAATTTGCTTCGACTAGAGCGTTCGCTAGAAAGATCATGTAAATGTTCGTAGCGTTGGTTCGGTTCGTTGTTCGGTTCGACAAATTTAAAACCGGCGAATGCTCGATGTTCTGTTATAAGTGAATGCTCAATTCTATCAGCACCTTTATGGTAAGGATGGAGAAGAATTCTGAGGTAACCTTACCTCAAAGCCACAAGTCCTTTAAAAGCCTCATTAGGTATAGCCGTGAGGCCGTTGCCACTCAATGACAAGTCGAGCAACTGTTGCAAGCCGTTGAAAGACTGTTTCTCTATAGTTGATATCTGGTTGTTGGATAAATCGATCTTGAAAGTGGTGGGGAGGTTTCCGAAAGCAGATTTGCTGAGCGATGTTAAGTTATTGTTCTGTAAAAAAAATGTGATAATAAAATAAATGATTTCTTTTATCAATTTATTAAGATAGAAAGAAGTAAAACGACTCAGGTAGGACTAGTTTTATGCGAAAGGACTTTGCGAAATGGATAAGATATTCTTAAAGAGTATAGACGTTATGAGAAAGGGCATTATGAGAAAGGGGACGTCATGAGAAAGGGCATTATGAGAAATGGACATTTTGCGAAAGGACATTATACGAAAGGGCATTATTCAAAAGGGACGTTGTGCGACAAGGCAATATGTGAAAGGGGCATTTTGAGAAAAGGCATTATGCGAAAGGACATTACACGAAAGGGATATTATAAGAAATATAGACACTATGCGAAAAGGACATTAAGCGAAAGGGGGATACTGCGAAATGGGTGTTTAGTAAAAGGACATTATGCGAAAGGGAAATTATGCGAAAGGGTATTATTCGAAAGGAACATTATGCGACAAGGCATTACGCGAGAGGCATTTTGCGAAATGGACAATATTCGAAAGGCACATTATGCGAAAGGGACATTTTGAGAAAGGGCATTATGCGAAAGGACATTATACGAAAGGGATATTATAAGAAATATAGACACTATGTGAAAGGGACATTAAGCGAAAGCGCGATACTGCGAAAGGGATATTTTGCAAAAGGACATTATGCGAAAGGGAAATTATGCGAAAGGAACATTATTCGACAAGGCATTACGCGAGAGGCATTTTGCGAAAGGGAGATTATTCGAAAGGGTCATTATGCGAAAGGGCATTACGCGAAACAACATTATGCGAAAAGGACACTATACGAAATATACATCACGCGAAAGGGATATTATACGAAAGGGACATTATGCTAAAGAGCATTACACGAAAGGAACATTACGCAAAATTATTATATAAATCCTTACCTGCAAATATAAATATTGTAAACTGGTAAGCGAACTGAGCGCCTCCCAAGGCGGTCTGGTCAACCCGTTGTCCGACAAATCCAGCGACTGCAGCGTCAACAAGCTGGAGAAGCTGTCCGAGTGCAACGTGTCGCCCAACATGTTGGCCGACATGTTCACGCGGAGTAGCGCGTTCATTGATGGCCAAGTGTTGGATTTGATTTCTGTAAGTCTGTTGTCTGCTAGGTTAAGTTCACTGGAAGAACAATAATCACCAAATTAAAAATTTAAAAACCCGACTTCAACCGATTTTTGTTGTTATTTCATAAACTGCTTGACGAATTTTGATAAAATTTACTTGGGACCACCTGGGAAGTATAACCTATAAAACAAAAAAATAATTTTGCAAATCGGTCCAGGCGTCTTTGAGTAATCGGTGAACATACATAAAAAAAAATATTCTGACGAATTGAGAACCTCCTCCTTTTTTAAGTCGGTTAAATGGATCCTTATTACAGTTACTGCTATTACCTACTAAAACTACAGTAATTACAAGTACAAAATACAAAAGTCATATTATCAAATTAGAATAGTTATAGGACCAGCATGCTGGCCAACCTGTTCGACCAACTTAGTGGCACAATGCCACTGCCACACAGTGGATTTATGTTTATTCTTAATGTGGTCAGTAGGATCTGCTGCTGACAAATTCTGCTAGTTCTTCTAGATATTATGTACCGGATTTTTTTATGGGAGAATCCCAGGTCTTCAGTCAGCCAATTTATTAGTCGAACATTTTAGATTACTTACTCTAAATTAATAGGTATTTGGAATAACTTCTCTTAAACATTATGATATCAATATCCCTGCAAATGGCTAATTTAGCCCGACTTCCTTTGGAGATGTCCCTAAGTCTGTTATGAGCGAGGTCCATTTCTACAGTCAGCCAACTTGTTGGGTCCAACAAGTCAGACCCAACTAGTTGGCCAACATGCTCGACCAACTTAGCCATTTCACTGTTTTTTTATAGATTTTTAAACCAAATAACATTATGATTACTTACCCCAAACTTATAGGTATCTGGAAGAGCTTCTCTAACACATTATGGCTGATATCAATAAGACGACAGCTGGCCAACTTGGCGAGACTTCCCCTAGAGATGTCCCTGAGTCTGTTGTGTGATAGGTCCAGCTCTAGTATCGTGGGTACAGTACCGAATGTGCTCGGTTTGAGCACCTCTAGAGAATTGTAGCTTAGATTCACGAATCTGAAATAAAGATAAGATTTGATTTACCGAAAATTGGGTAAATTATTAGGAGAAGACACTTATGAGACAGACAAGCAAGCAGACCACCTGATGGAAAGTGGTTACAGTGGCATATGGACGTATGCAACACCAGGGGAGTCACACTCGTGCTGTTAAACCCATAGGAACCTTCTAATGCCCTTCTTGAAGAACCCCATATTGTAGTCGCTTGGGAAAACCATAGCAGCCTTGTTATAGTTAAAATAAATTAGTGTATTTGACAGCTGCGCAGAGGGGTCGGGTTCTGTGCACGCTCCGTGCAAATATTATGCATGAATATGTCTATTTATATTGGTCTATATACTTCCATAGTTAATGCCTTCCTTACGACATTACTTTCATCCCTACGCATTACATATCCGAATTAAGACAAATTTGGTTCACAAATAACGTAGAAATCGAGGGATATATTTATCGATGAATCATATTGTTGTGTTCCCGACGGTGAGTAGGGTAGCCAGAGTTTACTGGAGAGGTTTTGTGCTGTCAGTGGGAAGACCAAAGGCTTGTTCTACTTATCTTCTGCGCTGATGGCACAGAATCTCTCTGTTCTTACAGGGTCGGCAACACGAGTATGTCTCCCCTGGTCTTGTCCTTAGGCCACGGTAACCACTTTCTATCAGGTGGGCCGTGTGTTTGTCTGCGACCTAAGTATGAAGAACTTACCGCAGCGAGAAGAGGTTCTGGAATACCGCATTGAATATCTCGCTAATATTATTGTAGGACAGGTCCACAGTGTGTAGCTCGTACAGTTTTGGGAACGCCAGCTTCGGTATGGACTCGATGCGGTTGTGGGACGCATTTAGGATTTGTATACCCGACATTTTTTCAATTGGTATCTGGGAAGAAAAGTAGAAATTAAATAAAAGTAACTAAAATGTACCCAACATGTGAACCGACATGTGGTCTAACATGTGACCTGACATGTTGTCCAACATGTAAGCAGACATGCTCGCCATCGTACCTTAATTTTTTTCTAACGTCTGGCTATTACTGTGAATTCGTTATACGAGAACTACTCAACGCCTTTGATTCAATGGTGGAGAGCGCGTTGTGTGATATGTAAACATAAACAACTACTTAGTATTGTGTGTATACAAGTTTTCCCCTAACCGGAGGATATAGCCAACTTCTTTTCCAACATATCATTCAACATTTTGTCCAACTTATAAGCAAATTTGCACGCCAGCTGACAAATTTTCTAACATACCTGCCTAAATCCGTAATTATCTCGCATTGAAGGATATGTGCAGGACCAAATGGTACAAATCTGTGACCTAGGTCGCTCATTCTAATTAATTGAGCCGTGAACTTGGAAGCGCATTAGGTCGTTAAATTTTTAAAACACAAATCATCTAACTTGTTACCCAACATGTTGTCCAACTTGTAAACAAACTTGTTTGTCCACTTTTCTAACATACCTAGCTAAAATCCGTAAATTCGTTGTACGACAGTTGCAGTTGGTACGCGTTACTGTTCTCGTCGAAGGCCATCTTATATACCGTATCGTCTTCCAACATGTTGGCCAACATCCTGCCCAATTTGTAATCAAACATGCTCGTCAACTTTTTTATATATTATTGTTACCAATATAATGTCCAACTTGTAAGCAAACACGCTTTTTTTTGTTACTTACCTAACAGCCACATAATGATATGTATATTCGGACCAATAACGGGATCGCCCTCCAACATGTTGGCCAACATGTGTGTTACTGACAGTTGCAGTTGGTACGCGTAGCTATTCTCGTCGAAGGCTAACTTGCTGATCAGCGACAGATTGTTGTGACAGTGACATGTTGTTGCAGTTCTGTGACGCCTCGGGTTCGATGCTCGAGAGTGCGTTGTGTGATATGTTCACTACCGCCTGGTATAGGTCTGTGACCCAGGTCGCTTATTCGGACCAGTTCCCTACTACTAGTGTGTTAAATGGGCCGTAGACCATAGGCTAGTTGCCACCTAACCCAAATATAACCCAAAAAACCATTCAACATGTTAGCCTACATGTTGTCCAACTTGTAAGCAAATTAGCTGGCCAACTTTTATAACATACCATATTAGCTTTCGAACAATTCACCCAACATGTTGCGCAACATGTTGTCCAACTTGTAATCAAACATGCTCGCCAACTACTTTTTTTTTTCTTTTTTTCTAATGTACCTGACTAAAATCCGTAAATTCGTTATACGACAGTTGCAGATGGTACGCGTAGCTGTTCTCGTCGAAGGCCATCTTGCTGATCAGCGACAGGTTGTTGTGGCTGAAGTCCAGCAGCGTCATGTTGTTGCAGTTCTGGAACGCCTCGGGTTCGATGCTCGACAGTGCATTGTGTGATATGTTGACTACCGCCTGGTATAGGTCTGTGAAGGCTTGCTTCTCGATGATGGTGATTTTGTTCTCCGCTAGGTTTATTATCTGAAAACAAACAATAATAAATTTACCAATTATGATTTTCGCTCCCACGTAATAGGGGGCGACAGTGGCAAGGAGGTCCCTATAATTCAATTCTTGCCGGCTTGCTCCACAAAGGGAAGCCGTGAACATGTTTATATGTATACTCTAATACCCATAATACATTATCTAAATTTGAATATATCTAAATTCTGTACCTAAAATTGAGATAATTGCATACGAAATTGCTACGGTCGTTATAATACAGGTAAAAATTTTCCACCGGCTTCCTTCTTGAAAATTTTCACCCTTCGTCACTGGAACCTACTGCCGTCAAGCGGAAATTTTGTCATTGTTTAATGTCGTCACGGGTAGTTGGAACCCACACAAGTCCGACTAGTCTAACTACAGAATTTCGATATCGCGAATAAGTTTTAGAGGTCAGATGGCAGTCGCTTCACGAAAAATATCAACGTTCAGCCGCCTCACAATTAGATTGAAAAGCCGATCCCAGAGAATGATGAGGAATAGATACTCCATCTTACCTCAGCGTACTTGACTTGCTGGAACATCTGGAAGTCCACCTTCGGTATCCTGTTCCTGGCCAGGTCCACGGTCCCTATGCGCGTCACAGAGGAGAAGGTGCCTCGACCAACGTCCGCTATCTGGTTGTCCTGGAGGTACAGGCGTCTGGGGAATACAGAAATATATTTAAATTAACATATTGTCGCGGCTTTTGGTAATACCGGTATTCCAAGGCCCCTATTTTAGAACGACACTGAGTCCTGAATCTCGATTTATCAGTGAACAGTTTGTCATAATATGTGATGTGAATCATGGGTTAGATATAAAGATCTTATATATGTTATGTTCGCTATGTCCTACCACATGCGGTGTACAAATTAACATATTTAATCAAAATTATTTTATAAGTTTTTTTAGCAACTGCAATAAATAAAGACATATGAAGCAACTACATTATTATATCATTGTATAGACAGATTCACAGATTTGACAGACTGTCTATTCAATCTGTCCTCGGATAAATCGAGATTCTGAAAACTGAGAACCATTCTAGAATATGGGTATAGGTCTGACGAAGACCTTTCAAACAAAAAAACCGTATCAAAATCGGTTCAGTAGTAGTTTTTGCGTTTATCGTGGACAAACAGACAGATTAAGATTTAGAAAAAAGTATCGACCTCGGGCGGGACTCGAACCCGCGATCTTTCCCTTACAGGGGGAATACTATGATCACTAAGCCACAGAGCCCGCCCGAAGTCGACCCAAATACTTCTATATATCCGTCTTATGGCGACGGTGGAGCCATCTACCGATATTTATACGAACTATCGGAACCAAATTTCATTCAATAAATAGACTGGAATTCATTTCCAAAAAAATCATTTATGTGTTCAGTATCATTAATATAACCTACGACCTACCCTAAGCCTGACATATGACATTCGTTGACGCCTGTCATATACGTCAAATCCCATACATTTGGCATTCTTTTCTAACTTTAAAAGACCCACGGTACCAGGTATGGCCAGGGGTAACGTGGGTCTGTACCGTACAAAACGCCGGCCGACGAATTGCCACATGTCTATGGAGCCTGAGTTGATATTACCTATTTCTTAGGTGTTACCATACTGTTGTTTTAAAACACTACAAGATGGCCTAAAAATAAAATTAAATTTCGATCAAAAGCTTACCTCAAAAGTCTCATTCCTCTGAAGCTATTGGTATCCAGTTTCTTTATTTTATTATTATCTAAATGCAGTACTTTTAAAAGCGTATTTCTTGCGAACATACCTCTGAAAACAAAATGTATTATTTATAATTGTACTCTTCAAAGTAAGAACAGATAGATTCTGTGCCGTCAGCGCAAAAGACAAGCAGGACAAGCCTTTGCTCTTCCCACTGACAGCACAAAACCTCTCCAGTGAGCTCTGGCTACCCTACTCACCGCCGGGAACACAACACGAGGTTACTATACCCGCGGTATTCTATAGGGCGGAGGTACTTCCCCAGTCGGACTGCTCGATTAGGACGGATATACCGTCGTGTCCTACCTCCTTTTTTTTAGAGAAAATTGTGGACATACAGATATTAGTATATAAAAATAACTAGCCAACTCACCTGGGTATGTCTGCAATCTGATTGTGGCTGACGTTACACCAGCCCAGTTTAGAAAGGTCACCGATATGACTGCCATCTAGTTTGGCTATACTGTTGTGACTGAAAATTAAAGAAATAATTATCTAATAGCTAATATATTATTATAAAGCTGAAGAGTTTGTTTGGTTGAACGCGCTAATCTCAGGAAATACTGGTTCGAATTGAAAAGTAATTTTTGTGTTGATTAGCCCATTAACACCCGTATTCACAAACAATACTTCGCTATGCGTACTACCAAAACTGTGCATAGAACGACAAATTCTCAGTGCGTTCGTTTTGGCAAGCCTTTCTATTCATAGACAACACTTAAGTAATAGTTCGTTGAGGGAACGCACTGCGTTAGATACTGCTCCGTGATGTTTGTGAATTAATTTTACCAGCCCTATGCGCTCGAGCACACTATGAGACCTCACAGTGTTGTTTGTGAATACGGGTGTTATAGAGGATGGTTATAGCTAGATCTACTTGGTGGCAAATCTACCATGTTAGCAGCAATTCTACTATATTTAGCGGCAAATCTACCGTATATAGCTGCAAATCTACCATTTTGGCGGTAAATCTACCATTTTTGGCGGTAAATCTACCATTTTTGGCGGTAAATCTACCATATTTACCGGCAAATCTACCATATTTAGTGGTAGATCTACCATTTTGAGTAGAAAACTTATATTGCCCTATGATAATTACCTGATATCCAAAACCTCCGTGTCCCTCAGACCCTTGAACTGATTCCGTTTCAATGTTGCCAGCTTATTGCCATGTAGATCTAACGTTTTTAATTTTCTTAGCACCTGCAATAAATAAAATATGGATATTAATGAAGCGGGCGGGTGAGCTTATTGTTCGGTAAACGATCAGTAGGTTAAGCTACATAAGCGCGGTTGCCAGTTGAATGGGTGACCGGTTTGAAAGAAAGAAAGAAAGAAATTCAGAAACTTTGGTTGCATTTTGGAATCCTTTTTTTTATGTCGCAGACAAGCACACGGCCCTCCTGATGGTAAGAGGTTACCGTGTTCTATGGACGAGTGCAACACCAGGGGAGTCACACTCGTGCTGCCGACCCTGTAAGAACAGAGAGATTCGGTGCCGTCAGCGCAAAAGATAAGTAGGTCAAAGCCTTTGGTTTTCCAACAGCACAAAATCTCTCCAGTAAGCTCTGGCTACCCTACTCACCGTCGGAAACACAATATCCTCTACACTTTACCTGAAAAGCCTCCACAGGTATATCGCTAATAAGTCCGTTGGACAGATGCAATCTCTCTAGCTTCCCCGCAGCCAAGCTCCCAGCGAATATGTCTTTATCCAGCTTGGTCATGCGATGACCATCGATCGACAGAATTGAGACGTTTCCCAGAATCTGTGGAATAAAAAACAATATTATATTCAACAATTTTAATTTTAGTTTTAGATATTTTTAGTTTTATTGTTAATTTTGTACATATTTAAATTGTATTATAGTATGTTAGGAAATACTTATCAAATAAATACCTATGTAGATAAATCTAATATACAATATTAATATACAATAAGGGTGGAAGATTTTAACCTTACCTAGAGGGAAAGTACTTTAAATACTAGAGATAGCTAAATTCACTCAAAGGAAACATTCCTTTAATTTTTAAAAGAAACAGAACTGCATTCATAGATTTTTGAAAATTCGCTTGCCATGCCCGGTAATCGAACCGACTAAAATCCGAAAAAATAACATCCTGTATTTTTATAGCATCAATCGATAGTGTCAATTATGAGGATCAAATCTGTCTAACAAACATGGTTAATTAAATGAAAGGAAATCCCTGAAAACTATTTTTTTTAACTCGATTTTACAAAATAAAGAAATTAACTCACCCAGAATCTGTGGAATAAAATCTTCCACCCAGTATATACATAAATATAATCACGTCTTTATGACTTTACTTCGCCTGATGGTAAGCTGAATGCAAAGTCTTGCTCGAGTACGACTCGCAGTTGATCGACTTTCATTTTGTTATTTTTTTACTGCTTAGATCGCAGACAAGCACACGGCCCACCTGATGGAAAGTGGTTACCGTGGCCTATAGACGAGTGCAACACCAGGGGAGTCACACTCATGCTGCCGACCCTGTAAGAACAGAGAGATTCTGTGCCGTCAGCGCAGAAGATAAGTAGAACAAGCCTTTGGTCTTCCCACTGACAGCGCAAAACCTCTCCAGTGAGCTCTGGCTACCCTACTCACCGCCGGGAACACAACACGAGGTTATTTTACCCGCGGTATTCTGTAGGGCGGAGGCACTTCCCCAGTCGGACTGCTCGATTGGCACAGAAATATCTTCGTGTCTAGTATAAAGAGTCATTGACTTTTTATTATAATAAATGTTTACCTAATTCATACATAAATAGTTGTAATACCCGATATCGCAGTTCTAGCGTCATAATATCACTTATCAGAGTTCACTAGAACATTAACTTATTGATTATAATAAAGAAAATATCAATTAACCCTAATATTATTAATGTGAAAGATTGCGAAGATGTTTATTATTCACTCACGCTCAAACGGCTGAACGGATCTGGCTGAAATTTGAAATAGGAATAGATTTGCCGTGTTGGTTGCCGGTGGAGTATAATAGGGCCACCCCATCTCTTCCTGTGGGTGTTGTAGAAGGCGACTAAGGGATAGGGCTGTTCTCCATCCGACAGTAAACATACAACTCATGACTTGACGGCTATAGGCTCGCCCTCTATTACGTGGGACCGAAAATCACAGTTGGCGAAATGTGGATGATAATACACCTCTGCCTACCCCTTCCGGGATTTACAGGCGTGAGTATATGTATGAATAGATTACAGTCTATAGCACATAGGGTACTTTGATCTCAAGAATAGGTTCCTACGAGTTGCGGTAACGAGATCAGTTAGCGGGTGAAGCCGCTCAAATAATCGAATAGGTTAACATGTTACAAAGTTAAGCAATACTAGCCAGGTGTGCCTTAGGATGGATGAACATTCTGAACACATTGAGACCCTCCGTGCCTCGGAGAGCACGTTAATTAGTCTCAGTTGCCATACGAACATCTATGGCAGTCGTCACGAGTAGTTGGAGCCCTAAAAACTTCGATAACTGGTCTAACTACAGAACTTTGATATCACCTATAGGTTGTAGAAGTCAAGAGGGCCAGCTAGAAAGAAGGCCAGCTAGAAAGAGGGCAGACGACGCGTCGTGTTTTAGTCGCTTCAAGTCCGACATAACCTCCCCTACCGGTTCCGGCGGGGAGGGGAGATCCATGGAAAGTCTACGTACGATAAAAAAAGTAGGTTGTAGGAGTCAGATAGCGGTCACTTCATGGCAAATATTAAAGTTCAGCCGCTCCATAGTTAGACAGAAAGGCCGACCCTAATCCTTTTTTTTAAAAGGACACGTTAATTTGACTTCACCTCGCCTGATGGTAAGCAAAAGACAAAGTCTCTGAAAAGAGGATCACCATTATAGACACGTACCATGTTACAATGGTGGCACTCAGCTTGACGGCCTCATAGATACTTTTTCACGCCTTGCTTAAAGGACCCGGGACTGTAGGAGAAGGGAAACACGTGAACTGGTAAGGAATTCCAGGTCTTAATGGTGCGGCAGAAGAAGGAGTCGTCGAACCGTTTGGTTCTTGATGGAATATTCTGCACCGTATGCGGGTGGCATCTAAGTCCTGCACGTGTTGTCCTATATAGGAAAGGAGAGGGTGGGACTAATTGGAAGAGCTCATCACAACATTCATACCTTAAATGCCTCCTTAGGGAACTCTTTCAACACAGTATTCTTCAGGTACAACTCCTGCAGAGTCCTGTTGACTCCGGCGAATGCGTACTCGCCTATATCTTGTATAGGAGAATCCTCTACCTCCAGCACTCGTATGATGGACCGGTGAAAGAGTGAACCGAAGAGTTTTGCTGAAAGAAAAATTGGTTAATATTATTTACGCCGCGTGGTTCCCGGCAGAGTAGAATTTGGGCCACCCCATCTCTTCCCATGCGGTGTCGTACAAGGCGACTAAGGGATAGGGCTGTTCAACATCAGACAGATATAATATAGCCCAGACTCAGCATCAGCTGCATGGCTTGAGTCAACAACAGTGCCCGGAAAACGGTAATAGGCTCACCCCCTATTACGTGGGACCTAATACAACGATTGGTGAAATGTGTGTGTTAATTCACCTCTGCCTAACCCTCCGGGGATGAAGTCGTGATTGTATGTATGTCTGTATGTATGTATGTCAACCCTGAAGAATATTAACATACGTTTCATACGTTTACATTCTAGAAGTCAGAATGTTAGGTCTAGCTGCAAAGCTTCGATATCGCCTAATGTTACCATTGGGTTGTGGAGGTCAGAAGGCAATCGTTTCACGGAAAATATCGAGGTCTAGCCAAATCCGTAGTTAAGACTGGTAAAGCGGACCCCAGACGCCGAGCTGAAAGCTTCGGATGAGACTGGGAATTAACGCTAGGATGAAGAAGAAAAATTGATTCTAGAACTCGTAACACAAGCTAGTTAAGCTACTTTAGGTCTAGATAGCTTTATGTCTCTGTGGCGTGGCGGTAGTGAACGCGACCGCCACGTAACAGGCACGAGTACGATCCCCGCTCAATGCAAATATTTGTATGCATGAATATGGGTATTTGCATTGGTCTGGTCGTGCCTCAGAGAACACGTTAAGCCGTCGGTTCCGGTTGCAATACGAACATCTATGGCAGTCTTTAAGGGTAATTGGAGCTCTAAAAAGTTCAACTGGTATCATCAATTATTAGTTAAGCAGATCAGATGGCAGTCGGTTCATGGAAAATATCGAAGTTCAGTGAAACACGGCATTAGACTAGAAAAACCGGACCTGGACTCCGATGTGAAAGCTTCGGGTACGACCAGGATAACGCTATGATGAAGAAGAAGAAATATTTTTCGTCTTCATATACCCTGTATAAGAACAGTACCTCCATGATATCCTATCGTTGAGAATCACGGAAAATATCGAGGTCCAGCCAAATCCACAGTTAAGACTGGTAAAGCGGACCCCAGACTCCGAGGTGAAAAGCTTCGGATGCGACTGGGATTAACGCAAGGATGAAGAAAGTTGAGACACTCTTAAAAAGAAAATAAATAATAATTATACTTACAAATTTTACACTCTTTCAGCGACAATTTTTCTATCGGCAACCCCAATCCAGCGATATTACCCAACCCCAAACTGAGCACCGCTAGCCCGGTATTTTCACATCTTATATACAACCCTGTATCGCTGCCCTTCTGGCACACACACGGGTACAATAACGTGGCGCTAGAGTCTGTTGGGCAGTTGAACGCGGGACCAGGAGGTATGTATTCAGAATTTGTGAATATGAGCAGTGTTGCCAGGGTGAATATTATTTGTGAGATCATTTTTGTGGGGGAGTGATCTGAAAAATAAAATATTATTTACAGGGATACACATATTTTGGTTCTAGAAATAGGTGCACGAACCTTCATGCATTCTTTAGGTGGCAGACAAGCACACGGCCCACCTGATGGAAAGTGGTTACCGTGGCCTATGGACGTATGCAACACCAGGGGCGTCACACTCGTGCTGCCGACCCTGAAGAAACGTTCTAAGGACCTTCTTGAAGAGCCCCATATTGTAGTCGCTTGGGAAAACCACCGCGGGGAGTTCATTCCACAGCTTGAGTGTGCGTGGGATGAAGTTCCTTTCATACCGTACAGTGCGCACCGTTTCCGGTCGCAATGTGTGAGGATGAATTCTCAATTCATTGTTTACTATCAAATGACTATGATCGTTTTCACCTATAGTTACGCTACAAAAATTCTTGGAGGTGGTAGGACACGACGGTATTTCCGTCCCCTCCGCCCTACAGAATACCGCGGGTATAATAACCTCGTGTTGTGTTCCCAGCGGTGAGTAGGGTAGCCAGAGTTCACTGGAGAGGTTTTGTGCTGTCAGTGCGAAGACCAAAGGCTTGTCCTTCTTGTCTTCTTCACTGACGGCACAGTATCTATCTGTTCTTACAGGGTCGGCGGCACGAGTGTGACTCCCCTGGTGTTGCACTCGTCGATAGGCCACGGTAACCACTTTCTATCAGGCGCGGATCCACTAGGGTGGGCAATATGGGCATGCCCACCACCTTAATAGACCTGTGACGTCACTTTTTTTATGGTTTATTGAAAAAAAAAAACCAAACAAATGAATCATGAATCACGCGTGATTTGGAACACAGCGTATAGTGCAATAGACGATATACCAGCATTTGTTCGTACTGTTACAATATCAGAAATTACACACTATTATTGCGGCTTTTTTGTTCGCCTTTTTAAGGAGCATAGGTCTGAGGTGTAAGTACATTCAATCAATCAATCAGTTAGTATATTGCAGTCCACTGCTGGATATAGGCCTCCCCGAATATGCGCCACGTCTGCCGATCCTCCGTGTTTCGCATCCAGTCTGTCCCAGCCACCTTTTTCAGATCGTCAGTCCATCTGCCTAAGGGGCATCGCACCTTCCTTTTTCCTTCTCGCGGTCTCCACCCTAGGACTCGTTTGCTCCAACGGCCATCAGTACTTAGACAGATGTGGCCAGCCCACTGCCACTTCAGCCTTTCTTTCTTGAAGTTGTTTTTACCGAGCTGGATAACCTGCGCCAGGAGATTAACACCCGTATTCACAAACAATACTTCGCTATGCGTACTACCAAAACTGTGCAAAGAACGACAAATTCTCAGTGCGTGCGTTTTGGCAAGCCTTTTTATTCATTGATAACACTTAAGTAATACTTCGTTGAGGGAACGCACTGCGTTAGATACTGCTCCGTGATGTTTGTGAATTAATTTTACCAGCCCTATGCGCTCGAGCACACTATGAGACCTCACAGTGTTGTTTGTGAATACGGGTGATATTTTTGAACAACTCTGAGTGTCACCCCTTCGATTGCAATCGATTTGGTACTACAACATGTTCGTTGAACATAATCATGGTGTTGTCCAAGTTTACACCCAGGCCAACTTGTCGAGAAGCTCCATTCAAGCTGTGCAGCATTTCGCCCAGTTGTTCCAGCGACTAAGCAACTATGACGATGTCGTCGTCGAACCGAAGATGCGAGATGTACTCACCGTGGTTGTTGGTACCCCGCCAAAGTCCAATCCAGAGTCTTGAAGACGTCCTCCAATACGTTGGTGAATAGTTTGGGAGATATAACATCTCCCTGTCTCACTCCACGCTGAAGGCTAATGGGTTTCGTCTTCTGGTCTTGGAGTAAGATGGACATTGTGGCAGTGTCATACAAACATCTCAGCATCTCGATGTATCGCCAATCTACACGACACTGCTGCAGGGCATCCAGCACTGCCCAGGTTTCGATTGAGTGGAAGGCTTTTTCGTTGTCCACAAACGCCATAGACAGCGGCTGATTGTACTCCTGCGTCTTTTCTACAATCTGCCGAACAGTATAGATGTAGTCCACGGTACTATAGCCTTTTCGAAACCCGGCTTGCTCAGGTGGCTGGAACTCGTCGAGCTTATCCGCGAGGTGATTTGTGACGACTCTTGAGAACAACTTATAGACATGGCTCGGGAGTGAGAGAGTCTTATCACCTTTTTTGAAGAACAGTACCACCGCACTCCCGCTCTGTGCCCTAGGTGTTAGCTCTTGCCGGATGATGGAATTAAAGAGACTCGCTAGCTCTTTCAGGATTGTTGCGCCACCTGCTTTCAGCACCTCAGTAGTAATTTCCGTCATCACCAGGGCATCTGTTGTTCTTCAGTTGCCTGAGAGCCGACTATTCGACATCTGGTATCTCCTCGGTGTAGTGGCGCGTGAGTGGGGCTCTGTCCAGGTGTGTCTCTGCACAGGTCTTCGTCGCTGTGTCCCGTCGGTTTACTCATCCGTGCTGCGTATAGCTCAGTAAGTAAGTTTCGTCAGATGGGGCCTTCCCAACTGCTGAGCGAACACTTTTAACCCCCCTATATCGCTGGATTGTCTCCTGGATGGAGCGAGTGTTGGAGCGTTCAAGGTCGCGTCGTATCGGCTTTTTGATTTAAAGTTCGGAAGTCTCAGGAGAGAGCCTGGACTCTTGCTGTTTGCGTTTTCCGGGAAACAATTTTCGAGACACTTCCTGCAATGTTTTGACCACTATGTCGGCCTTCTCGTCAATGCCGCTAGGTTTCCAGCATTGCGAAACGATTTTGAAGTTCCAGTTGGAACTTTTCGGACCCTAGAGCTATATATATCATTCGGAATCTTTCAGCCTTTATGTTGATATTTAGAGAGCATCGGATAAGTTGGTGATCGCTTCCAGTTTGAAACTTGTTGATCACAAAGACATCTCTAAATATGTGCGTAACTACTGTCCATTATGAAAAAGTCTGTCTCGTTCCTTATCGCAGAGTCCCGGCGTTACCAAGTCCACTTCCTGTTGGGGTTTTTCTTAAAAAAGGTACTATTAATGAAAGCTACTCGAGGAAGCTGACTAGCATTTGCCCCTGCGATTTCTGCACCCCACTCCATAAGGTTCGATTTCCGTCCGTCTCACCGCGTTCAATTCAACAGATCAATGTGAGACCAACACCGCCAAATACCCCCCCCCCCCCCCCCTCCAGCGTATTTAACATGCTTGACATGAGATCGCACTACGACTCGCAATTGACCGATCTTCAGGTACCTGTGCCCACAACCTAGTTCCGCGTCTGGATCCGCGCCTGCTTTCTATCAAGTGGGCCGTGTCGTGCCTTGTCCTGCGACTTACGTCGTATAAAAAAAAACAAAATGTTTTGTTTTTTTTTTAATATTTTATCTCAAAAACCGCTACTGGCCACTACTCTATTAGTAGTAATTAAACCTATTATTATTGCCTATTTTATCTTATCAATATTTTTCACACTCAAACATATTTAATGTCAATGACACAAAGTGAAAAAACTTTTCAAAACAAATAGCTTAGAAGATAAAGAGAGACTGTCACTGGTTCTTAATCTTTTAAGTCCTTTCAGCGGGTGTGTAAAAGCATCTGATGAGGCCGTCAAGCTGAGTGCCACCATTATAACATGGTACGTGTCTGTAATGGTGACCCTCTTTTCAGAGACTTTGCCTTCAGTTTACCATCAGGCGAGGTGAAGTCAAATTGACATGTCCTATAAGAAAAAAAAGTAATTCATTTGCCAGGATGCTGTTCCCATGCATGGCTACTGCTACATCAAAAGGTACGGCACTTTCAATAAAGGGGCTGTCCATTAATCACGTGAGGCTCAACAGGGGGGGGGGGGGGGAGGTTCGGAAAACATCTCGAAATATCTTAAATTAAAACTGCTGATTTTTGTCACGATTCTTAGTTTTCTAGCACTAAAAAATGCACGTGATTTTGGCTAGGGGGGGGTAGTCTAAAACCTCACCACGTATCAACACCTATTAATTTACTCTTGTCCAGGTGCGGTCGCAGACTGAAATTTGAAGGGGGGGGGGGGGTTGACACATTTTTATAAGTGCGGAAATCCTTCAGAAAAGATCTTTTTATAAGACTTTTCAATTAGACATACACAATATTGGGTGGTCATGTTCCCTGTGACCCTCTCCCCCCTTCGGGCTGCGATTGCTCTTGTTATGTGTGAGTGAACTGATAGCTTGCACTTGTGCAAGCGTTATTGGTACAGTATGGTCATAAGACTGTATAGAAGGCGATGCAATCAGGTCATAGAATTTCTTTTTTTTTTATACAATGAACGTCAGTACAGGTCAGCTAGTATTTTATCTAGGTTCTCAAAGTTATTCAATAATGTATTGTGTAAATTATTATAGTAATTATATTACACAACAAAAAAATTCTATTGTTTCAGTAAAACAAAAAAAAAAGTAATAAGTGCGAGTTTGTTTGTTATGTTTCCCCACAAAAATGGCTGCATCAAATTGGCTGAAACTTTGTACATAGGCTCAGTACGACCAGGAACCGAATATAAGGTACTTTTATCTTTGGAGTAGGTTCCTATGGGTTACAAGCACAGGATCAGATGCAAGCAAAAGTTAGTAATACAATAATTCAACGGTAAGTATGAATAATTAGAGTTAAATTATTGAATAACGTAGACAGGATATGAAAAATATGTTCAAGGCTGTTAACAAGTTAACTCTGTTCTTAAAAACATACAATGAAGACCTCATTTGCAATTATAAAGGTCAAAAAACCAGTTTTATTGAATGTCAATCGGGGAATAGGTAAGAAAACTTAAAGCAAGTTGTATCTACGTATCATAAATAATAAAAACACGTAACAACTCGGTGGAATTCCCTTGAAAACAATTACGAATCCTTTTAAAAAAACTTTCACTTGATAAAAAAGGTATTAAAATAGTTTACCTGCGGTTGATCCTTGTGTTAACATGGATTACGCAAATCCAGCAGTTGATAGTGAGCTTTCTATGTACGTAACATAATAATATCGTCGTAAACACGTAATTATTATTTTCTGAGAAAAACTGCGTAACTTCACCCCACCATGATCAACACGGAACTAAATTAACCATAGAGTTGATAGAATAATATGGAGTGACATTTAATTTGACATTTATTGAAGATAATAAAAAATTCTAGCATAGACAAGACAAGACATTGAATCGAAAAGTGATCGAGGCTGTATACTTATTTCTAGGTTTAATAATTTCAATTATTATGTATACAGAGACAATTGAGAGAAAAGTAAGAAAACTAAACTAATATATTTTAAAATTAAAACTAACAAATCATTTCTAGGTCGTTTTTTTACTTTAAATATAGGTATTTGAATTTTGAACAATGGAAATGACTATATGGCCATTTATGGCGAAGTAGCCTGCAAAAAGCAAGTACTTACCTCGTTCTATTATTAGGGTGGCCGCACATGTACGGTTTCCGGAGACGGTTTCCGTCCACGGTTTCCTGATTTGGAATTCCGTGTGCCGAGCGCACACGTCCGGTTTTTTGCATTAGGTTTTTTTATTATTACTTCGAAGCGAGCAGTGTTGCCAGTGCCAAATTGTCAAATGTAACACAAGCTGGCTTAAAAGTTGCATTTTCGGGGGAAAAGTTACGTATTCTTGTTTTTTTATATAGTGTTTCTTGTTTTTTACAAATCCTCTCGGTTTATCTCGGGTATCCGCCCAATTTAGGAGCCGGCCTTCCGAGATGCTCCTTGAAATCCCACTGGCCATTGAGTACGAGCCCCAGCTATTTCATCTGGGACTTAATGCAGCTGAGAGCGTCTACCACTATGGGGCTGGGTCGTAAGAGAGTCAAAAGTTACGCAAAATGTAACAGAAGTTACAATACAATCTGGCAGCCCCGGAAGCGAGACACAATCAGTGTTGCCAATTACTGATGATCCGAATTCCCCACAAACCCAACAGAAAGGCCCCAATATTAGACATTGATAACTACATTACTTCTCTTGAAGTTTCCCGCTATATTCACCACTTGCGATGTTTATTGCGGCTCGTGTACATAATATATTGCCAATAAAGAGTTAAATAGTACCTTAATGTCGGATATTCTGCTTTAATAATTTATCAATATGTATAATACTTGCCACTTATTACTTCTGAGTTTAGGTCTAGTGTGAATGTCTAAATGCCCCACATAAGCACAATCCCCACAAATTCCCTAATCGGCTTGAAAGTCCCCACTTTCTTGGGAATTGACAACGCTGGACACAATTTAAGCGCGATTCCGGATGGAAATTTCCTGACGTGTGCGGCGATTAGTACAAAATGTATGCGAGTGCTGCGTTCGGTATGACGTCATTAGGTTTTTTCCATTCTGAACCGAACGTCAGGTTTTTTCCGTTCTGCAAAAAGTAAGGACGTGTGCGGCTAGTAGAACATTTTGTATGAAAATGGAGCATTCGGTTTTTTGAATCTGACTTTTTGATCAGGAAACCGTGGACGGAAACCGTACGTTTGCGCGGAGCCTAACACGTTTTCATCAATTTTGACATTGCTCAGCCAAGTGCGCATTGCGCATATAAGAAGTTTTTACTGCTGGTAGGTACTTACTTGTTTTTAAATTGGATGCCATTGCGTGTAAAATATCTCTGCTCTATGTACTTGCTTTTCGCAGTTTTCGCCTTGATGCTGTCATTTTATCTTCACAATGTTATTGAGCTTTTGAATATTTGCAATTTATTCGCTATACTAAAAATATTAATCGTGACTTCCAATATAAATAGTGAATTATTAATTTTCAGAACTTAAATTTTTATTATGAGCATCACTAATCCTGAACATTACCAATGGTGTAGCAAGACTAAAAATATTTTTTAGAATTTGGTAAGAATATAAATACAACATGCCTCCGAAAAAGAAGAAGAAGAAGCTAAGGCCTCCTACACCGAAACCACAAGATTGCACTGAACTGCAAGGAGAACGATTCCATACTGGCGCCGATGATCTGTTCAGATATAACTGGTGGGAAGTATTCTGCTTTCCCTATATACTATGTGCTCGATTTTGGGAATGTTGTGTGTCACTATGCGCCGGTACGAACCAATGTCTCATCTACTGGATGTTAATTCAATGGCTTGTATGCAAAATCACGCGTTTAACTACACCTGATCCTATAATATTTCCATATTATTTCTATATGTTCTGTCAGGTAATTCTTCTAACAGCTTTCTTCGTTCTAATATGGATGTGGTTAGGAAAAGCTTTCTTAATTCCGTATTTGATTGCATTTCATGATGCATTTGTTGGTAAAGAAACTAAAGAATTTACTCGTTCAGGTGGTAGATTGCGTTTCAGAAAATATTGTTTCAAGAAAGGTGAAATATTTGATAATACGGCTGATGTAATGTCTGGAGCTGACATACACGAAGCAAACGAACAAGCACACATTGTGGGCTTAATCATTGATGTATTTATATACAAAGTCTTTTATTAAATATACAATGTCAATTCTTTTTTTCATTTCATTTTTTTTTTTCAACTCCAGGCAAGCACGCGACCCACCTGTAGGAAAGTGGTACCGTGGCCTACGGACGTATGCAACACCAGGGGCGTCACACTCGCGCTGTTGACCCCGTAAGGACCTAATTCCCTACTCGAAGAACCTCATACTGTAGTCACTTGGAAAAACGACGGCAGGGAGTTAGCTCCACAGTTTAAGTGTGCGTGGGAGGAAGTTCCTTTCATACCTGACTGTGCGTACTGTTTCCAGTCGTAACATGCAGGGATGAATTCCCTGTCTGTGGCGAGAAGTACGATGCGAAGTCTCATTTTCGATTGCTCCAGTCATTAGGTTGGCGTAGAGGTTGCAAGGGAAACGGTTATGCTCAAGGTGTCAAGGTACAGGAATGAGGTGCTTACTGAGTTGGGCTAAAAATATTATTGGATTTTGCCCAGACACAGAATATTACAAATCTAATATATAAAAATCAATGTCACTTTTCGTTGTTAGTTTATAACTCAAGAACGGCTGAACCGATTTGGCTAATTTTAGGTGTCCAGGTAAGGTTTAAACTGTGAGAAAATAGGTACAGCGGGAACGGGAAAAACATGGCGGTACGAATTTCGTCGGGACAGCTAGTCAATATATAAAAATCAATGCCACTTTTCGTTGTAATTTTATAACTCAAGAACGGGCTCACCTATCCAAACCAAATGTTTAGGCTTTGTTCGGACTATTTAGTAGATGGTTTATATGAAGTTTGCACAAAATTGGTCGAGCGGTTCTTCATTTATCACGTTAGGCGGTACGAAGTTCGTGAGGTCAGCAAGTAATTTATATTTTACCACCTGTACAATGGTTTATGTTCATAAGAATTTGTTTCACATGATGCCTTGAATTCATCCTCCCTCACACGTTGCACCGGCAACAGTGCGCACAATGAGGTATGAAAGGAAATGAAGCAATCTGTGCACGCTCAGGCTACGTAATAATCTCCCTACCCTACACTGACAAGTGACTTTAATATGGGGTTTTTTTTAAGCTATTGCATAGCTTCTATCGCGGGCCTTGAGCGTGGAGACCGAATCCAGAAATTCCGTAACGAAAAAAACCTAACACCCCCACTCCGAGCTCGCACGAATCGAGCCGAGCTGCTCCGAAGTAGCTCCGCTTAACGTAAGTAATTATAATTGCATAAGTTAATTGCATAAGCAAATTTTGCTTAAAAGGTGACTTCGATCACTGTACGTTTAAACTGTAACTTGTTTTACGAAAATAAATTATTATTATTATTATTATTATTATTATAAGTTGATAAAAAATGCTATGCAATAGCTTTACCGCGGCAGTCCCCGAGTGCCACATGTCTTTTTTTTTTAAATATAGGACACGTCAATTTGACTTCGCCTCGCCTGATGGTAAGCTGAAAGCAAAGTTACAATCAGGTAAGATAGATACTCTAAGGTTACAATGGTGGCACTCAGCTTGACGGCCTCATCAGATGCTTTTTCACGCCCCGCTTAAAGGACCCGGGACTGTAGGAGGAGGGAAACACGTGAACTGGTAAGGAATTCCAAGACTTAATAGTGCGGCAGAAGAAGGAGTCGCCGAACCGCTTGGTTCTTTAAGAAGGGCAATGAAATGTCAAATGTAAAGTATACAAGCAACGATTCAGACCCGTCATTCCTAGGTTTCTTAAGTTCAATCAGTGCGGCCTCGTGCTCCTACTAAATATTCCTATAGATGCTCCTACTACAAAGGTAACCCTAAAGTGTCGCCTTGTTCCCGTTGTGTCACACCATTTTGTGTAACACTGTTACGGGTTACCCATTGGTAAAAAAATTACCGATTAGTAACACTGTTACTCAATGCCACATTTTTTTTTCACTTTGAGTAACAGTGTTTCTCAACAAAACTCGCAATTGGTCCAATTTGTTCATTATAGTTAACACCCCGACTCAGAGTACCCCAACTTGGATAGGTTAGGTTAGAAGGCTAAGACGGGAGCGAAGCGAAGCGGAGCTCCCGCCTTAGCCTTCGTGGTTATTTATTTTTAAACCACCCAGAAATAGGAGCCCCGCGGAGCGGAGCGGGGCTCCGTCGAAATATCTTAGCCCATTTAAGTTTTTGTTTTTTGAGTGGTGTCACTCAAAGGGGAAAAAATGTGGCATTGAGTAACGGTGTTACTAATCGGTAATTTTTTTACCAATGGGTAACAGTGTTACACAAAATGGTGTGACACAACGGGAACAAAGGAAAGTGTCCAGTAGGAGCAACAAGACATACAAAACGCTCCGGCCTCGTGCTCCTACTAAATAGTCCTACTGGTAGGAGCACCGGGACACCCATGTCTTTGGAGCTAGTTTTTTTATACCACTTAGGTCGCAATCAAACACATGGCCCACAGGACACTGATTACCGTGGCCTATAGATGAATGCGTTTTGCATTCAGGGGAGTCACACTCGTGCTGCCGACCTTTCAAGAATAGAGATATTCTGTGTCTTCACCGAAGAAAACAAACAGGACTAGCCTTTGGTCTTCCCAGTGATAGCACAAAACCTGTCCAGTGAACTCTGACTGCCTACTCACCACCGGAAATAAAACACAAAGTTAATAAAGCCGTGGTATTCTGTAGAGTGGATGTATTACCCCAGTCGGACTGGTCGATTAGGACGAAAATACCGTTGTGGCCTATCTCCTCCAGTTTGTAAAAAATGTCTCAAAACGTTTAAACTATGCACAATTCTGCCAAGAATAGAGTACTTATGAGCAGGTTTTCCTCATGGACCAACTATGTATGCACAACTAAGGGCGTCGTAAATGGTGCTTGTTTGTATACAAAATATAATGTTTATAACTCAAGTAGGCCAATTGTGGGCAAATTTAGTATAAATCAATGGCTACCCATTATAAAACAAAATATAGATTAAACTATTGATTGAATACTATGGCGACAACACAAGTCAATATTATTATCTTTTTCATTCGAAATGGTAGAAAAATCATGATGATATTAGCAACCCTACCAAATGACGTTTTGCGGTGAATAAATAGTAGAAAATTAATACCTACTTTTCGTCTGTCACTTGTCAGTTGTCAGTCAGTCACCCCGAAAATGGCGAGAGGTGTGTAATGTTAGTCATATTAGTGTCTCATAAAATCTTGACTTTTATCGAAACGAGATTTATTACAACACCCAACAGCCTTAAATCGTGATATTAATTTTGGTGTACGCCAAAGTGCCACAACTCTACTGGTAAGTAAAATTATTTTTTTGATTTTGAAAAAGTGAAATTTTCGAGGCAATTTTGAAGTGTACAGTGTACAATATTTATTCAATCAATTTGAATAATAAAGAGAGATCTTAGATACTGATCAGTATGATACTATTTTGGTATATTCATCAGTGTTTGTATGTATATTGTACTTTCAATAAACGAGGAAAAAGATGGTTCGGGTTTAGGTTGCGTGACGAAATAATAAGTCTGTGCAAAAATTAAAAGTAGCCCTCTTCCAGGAAGGGAAAAAAGGTTTTCCGGCTAAAAATATTGTAGATATTAGTATTTATGATAATATTACTTCAATACAGTTAATATCTGTATACTAATTATCTCGTAAACTGCTTAGTGACCCAGTAACGGTGCGAAAGTTATTCGCATCGCACTCACTTATTGACATACTTTCGCAAATACCTATGACCATTTTGCGTTCTGTTTGCAAATTTCAAATACTCTAATAGAAAGTCTATATTGATTGTTGATAATTTTCTTGTAATTGTTACTGAACGATACATTTTTTTTTAATGTTTTTAATTTTAAACTTTTATAAAATTTTATTTCAAATATTTATTCCAAAAAAATACAGATATGGCGAAGGGGCCTAATGCCAGGCTTATTGTGAAAATTTCAACTTAAAAAAATTCATATCTTTGTATAGCTTGTTAATGTGCTACCCTGTTTTTGTTTTTTTTTATAGATAATTTATATGAGGTTGATTTGCTTTCAGTAAATATTATAACATAATTTAAAAAAGAAATAAACGAAATTGACTCCTAGCATTATAGGTACCTAATTACAGCATCCCTGTGTTCGGTACTGGCCCTTTGGACATCTAATTCCAAGCCTGTCTAGAGTCAAGTCATTAGAGTTTTTATATTTTTATAATTAAATTAGAAAAACACTACCACACTGTTTATATTACTTGCCAATTAATTATGATCAGAAAAAGTGTTTTTTATTGAGAGACTTTAGGCCTACACCCTGACCGTTGGTTGACATGGATCCAGCACATAATGAAGAGAGATGAGCTTCAACAACCTACTATGACTTCTTGGCAGATATAACAAACTTTTCTAAACAATTAAACAAATCAGTATTGAAGCCTGACATGTATGGCATCTAGATGGGGAAGTGCTTGTAACTCCAATATAGCTTTGCCCCAGCCCATGCAAAATATAATACTCCGTACAATAGCTAATATTCCATGGTATGAAATACACGGGCACCTAGAGATTAACAGTGTGAAGCACGGGATCTCAAAGACAGGAGAACAATATCAAAATAGACTCGGAAAACATTCTAACATACTGGCAACAACGCTGCTTACACCCAACTCCTCAAGAGAAAGGATATTATCACTATACTCCATTCAGTTCGGTAGTTAACTAAACGTAAACAATCTTGGTGTGTCTATTTAATGTTTATTTTTATACCACTTAGGTGGCATACAAGCACACGGCCCACCTGATGGAAAGTGGTTACCGTGGCCCTTGGATGTATGCAACACCAGGGGCGTCACACTTCAGCTTATTTAAAAGAATAAGTCTTTTGAACACTAAAAACTGAAATTGAACCACTAGTCAGTCAGTTCGTCAGCCTAGATTGTTTACCTTTAGTTAACCAAATGGTTCTTTCTGGAAGGCATACTTTAAAAATAAAATTACAGATATTTATACCACATCCACTAAAAACACAATGCTGATCTGCTGATCGCAGACATTGATAACATAACAAAAAAAATTTGCTGCTATTCAAAAATCTAATCTGTTCTGAAATCTACACATCATGGTATAACTTAAAACTTACTCTGACGCATATATGCACCTGAGGTTAAAATTTAAATATTTTTGATACATAAACAATATTTTTATTTATTCTTATTTTTATAGGTAAGTAATGTTTATACATTCACTGTTTCGACTTTTTGAAAAATTAAGTAGGTAGGGTAGATACTAAAAACGTAGAATTCGGAAAAATAGACATTCAGACAGAAATGCTTAGCAAAGTTATAATCTTTTAAGGGAGAAGGTTTCCCGCCAAAATTTAAAAATGGCTGACTAAGCAAAGTTAGCAATAATTCTTTCAAGGGGGAAGGTATACGCTCTTATAATCGGACCTTGGTATGCCTGAAAAAAAAAACTTATTTCCCGCCAAAATTTAAAAAATGGCCGACCTCAAAATATCTTGGTTTAAATTATGATTAAAAATCACAGTTGCTGTTGCAGCAGTGCTAGTTTATTTAAATTCTTATAATGCTTACACCTGTAAATCAGTCAATAAGGTTTCTTATTGACAAAAATAGGTAAAAATGGCTGGAATTAGGACGGGCTGGTATCCGGCTCCTCCACCCTTCTTAAAAATACAATAGGTATGGGTAGCTAGATTTTTTTTGCCTATTTAATTAAGGTAGCTCTTAGAAGGAGGAACATAGAAAGAAAATAACATTATTTCATTTCCAGATTAAAAAATAAAATACGCAATTGAAATGGAAAAAAGTTGCTTTAAAAAAATTCATTAAGTATAATACCTATACGAGTATGTACACTATGTACCTACTTTTTAGAATTTATTAACTTTTTATTTAATCAAATAAGACAAAAAAATCTTAATGGAATTTAAAACTAAGAACACCTGTAGGTACTAATATTATTAAGCTGAAGCATTTGTTTGTTTGTTTTTATCTCAGAAACTACTGGTTCGAATTGAAGAATTCTTTTTGTGTTGCCTGAATCTGTTTAGATTTCAGCACTTAAAAAAATAGCAAGTAGCAACTATAATAGCAACGTAAGATATTGACGAAATACCTATCTTTCTCATTGTGATATTTTATCAATAGACTGATAAAGAAATCTGAATTACTTCACACAATAAGTCAATTTATTTTGTCTTTTCTCACTTCTGTAAGTTAATCAGATGTTAGAATAGTACATTATGGTACAAGTGAGCAAAGTTGGTGATTACCGCCGAGGCGCTATTGAGTGAGCCGTCAGGCGAGGGTCTTATGAGGTAATCATCATACTCACGCGTGGCATACGACGTTTTACAACACACTTGCGAATAAAATAATACCACAAATCCTTACTAATATTATAAATGCGAAAGTAACTCTGTCTGTCTGTCTGTCTGTCTGTCTGTCTGTCTGTCTTTCTGTCTGTCACGCTTTCACGCCTAAACCACCTAACCGATTTTGATGCAATTTGGTATAGGGGTAGTTTAGACCTTGAGAAAGGACATAGGCTATGTTTTGTCGCGATAACCGACATCCACGCGGGCGGAGCCGCGGGCAAAAGCTAGTACTAAATAAACAATACTACAAATTAATTCGTTTTCCTATGCGCGCGCATCTAACAATGGCGATCGGACATATTTAAACGTATGAGGTTTGAATTTAACTTTTTTTTCCTGTTTTTTTTTCTGTACTTAGAGAGAGAAAAAAGTTAAATTTGAGTGAAAATTTTGTTTATTATACGAGATTACAAGTTGAAATTATTTATTTAAATACGAAAATGCATCAAATGACCATACAATAGGCATATTAATTTATTCGTACTATTAAACACATTCTTTTTTGTATCGAAACTTTTTTGAGAACAGAGAGCTTTCAACGAGATTCAACTGCTTAGTTAGAAGTTGCAGGTTCGTTTCCCACTCAGTGTAAATATTACCGGCATGTTTACCATACCTTACCCCGCGTTTACACGCTGCCCATCGCATTGCTCATCGTGTTGTCGGAAGTATTCCCACGAATAATGCCCTAGCATTCACACGTACGCATCATCGTGTTGGTCCGCATTACAGTATTCGCCCTGCAACGGAGACGGACGTAAACGTATGGAGAACAACGCTGTAGCAGTGTACGTATAGATGTAAGGCCGGAATAATTCCAAATATTCCGTGAGGATAAAACGAAAAATCCCGAATAATTCCCAAATGACCCGGAATAATTCGGAATTATTCCGGTCGGTTCGGTTCGGTATCATTAAGAAAAAATGTAGTCTTGCTTGACTCTTGATGACTCGAAATGCAGTTATGATTAGCGTTATAAACGGTTATAGATATTGGTATAATATCGGTATAATTAAGAACATACAGTCTACATGTATTGTATTCTTATTAATACCAATATTATACCAACCGTGCTAAAACGAATGCAGTGGTGAATTATAACAACATTTTCTTGATTTTACCGAGTTAGGGATATAACTGAGTACCTACTTATACACTTTTAAACTCTTTAAGAGTGTTTTCACACCATCCGATATCTGTATCGGACGACGATGGCCGACATCCGATATCCGACACCATTTATTATGTTGTTTTCATATAAATATCCGATAAAATCGGTCCGATTTGGCTATTTGCTTCATAGCACAGACTAGTTAAGGATGCTAGGGATAAAAAACCTTAAAAAACGTAGTGCAAGCAATTTTCGACCTTAATGACATGACATAGAATCGAGTTTTTTTTTCTTATATTCGTAATCAGTGTCATTTATTAGCGCAAAAAGACAAGTAATTAAGATAATGTCATTAAGGTCGAAAGTCGCTTACAGTCGCTGTTTTAATATCTGTGTGAAAGTTGTACTCAAATTATAATATTCCTACATATTATAATAGAATAAGTAGGTAACGTACATCTTGACTCCAATTCGCGAGAGATGCTCGTATTGGTTTGATATGGTCTATGATTGGTGGATTTGAGCTTTTCCGTCACCATGGTACACGGGGTACCATGGTGGCGGAGAAGCTCAAATCCACCTAATCCACAAAAGACTTCCAAAAAACGCGTGTTACTGCGCATAAACATACATATAAGTAGGTACATTTTGTGACGTCACTGAGGTCAAGATATATAATATTCCGGTATCTACCTACCTATAATACCAATACCTACATAGGTCTGTACTTAAATTTTCGTTTAGTAGGTAAGTGGAAGCACAGTTATTTCATTTTTGTAGGTGAGTTTAGCGGGAATAATTCCGGAATATTTGAGAATATTTGGGAATAATTCCGAATAATATGGAATAATTCGGAATTATTCGGGATTTTTACATCTATAAGTGTACGCATTATGCTTTTACAGCATAGCGAATTGATTAAATAGATTAATAATAAAAACTATCACTTTCAACTACCTATACACTGTCCGTAGATGGATATAAATATTTTTTAAAGTAAATATTCGAGGAGCAATAACGAAAGCCGTGTTTACTGATTAGCGCCATCTAGCGGTCTCGTATAGTTCATCGCGCTAGTATTGCCGCTCCTTTGACTCGTGCTGCTAAGCCGACATTCGCAGCAACATACGCGGCAGTACTCGCGCCATGACGAATATACCATTCACACCACGTCTCTGCCCACTTCTCTCGCTCTGCCGCGAGTATGTTGTAAACGCAGCATTAAAAATTAAATTATTATCATTTTATTAATGGCAACAAAGCCCAATTTGTTAGTAACATTAGATTCAATTATCATTATTACACTATCATATCAAATACCTACACATCATTTTTAGGGTTCCGAAGCCAAATGGCAAAAAAACGGAACCCTTATAGATTCGTCATGTCAGTCCCGTCCGTCTGTCTGTCTGTCCGTCCGTCCGTCCGTATGTCACAACTTTTCTCCGAAACTATAAGGCCTATGCTGTTGAAACTTGATAAGTAGATGTATTCTGTGAACCGCATTAAGAATTTTACACAGAAATAGAAAATAAGCATTAAATTTTGGGGGTCCCCATACTTTTTTTTTTGCCACCGTAACCATTTTCCATCAGGTGGGCCGTGTTCTTGTCTGCGACCGACATCTCGATGTGTCTATTTAATATTTTATGTTATGTTTAAAATCTCAGTAACAAAACATCGAAATAGAATCACTAGTTAGTCTAGTTTATTTGTTTAATATATTATGTGTTTTTAAACAAAATCGCTACAAAAAACTTTTCCTTTAGTTATGTACCTAACTGAATGGAGTATAGGTATCTATAAGTACATACATAGTTGTCTGTTACAAGTACATTGCATAACAAACAAACGTACGGATGGTCTAAATATAACAACGGAGAATCATTACGACTATTTTTAGCATCATCTCACAGCCAGTGTTCAAATAAAGCACATACTGTTTTGTCGAAATCTTTAAGGAAAAGTTCTTACTACGCCATAATTATCCATAGGTACTAATATTATAAATGCGAAAGTAACTGTCTGTTTACGCTTTCACGCCTAAACCACTGAACCGATCGTGATGTAATTTAGTACAAAGATGGACTAGAGCTTGAGAAAGGACTTGGGCTACCTTTTATCGCGAAAAAAGGTATCTAGGATTCAAATAGGGCATGAAAGTTAGTCGTTTTTGAAGGTAAATAATTCATGTGATAAAATTTGGCACACTTCATAGATTGGTGCTTGAGAAAGGATACCACCGTTTCCCTAAGATGGATGTATAGGAAAATTTAGATTTGCACGAGGCTCGGTGGCTCACTGGTCAGGGTTCAGGGTCCTAAGGGCTCGATTTCCGCTAAGTGCAAATATTTGTATGCATGAATATGGGTATTTGCATTGGTCTGGTCGTGTCTCGAAGAGCACGTTAAACCACACCGGTCCCAGTTTCTATACGAACATCTATGACAGTCGTACGGGTAGTTGGAGCCCTAAAAAGTCTAACAACAGTCTAACTGCAATGCTTCGATATCGCCAATTGGTTGTGTCTGACAGTCGCCACACGAAAAATATCGCGTTCAGCTAAATCCGCAGTTAATCTGGAAAAAGCGGACTCCAGACTCCGAGGTGAAAGCTTCGGTTGTGACTGGGATTAACGCTAGGGATGATGAAGAAGACTTATAAAATCCTCTATCATGGCGTACCAATAAGCGCTGTCTCTTTCCGAAGCCGACCTCATACGACAACTGCGGACGCACGCAGCAGATATACACGCGTAATTCTTTGCGAAAGAGACATTCTGCGAAAGAGACATTCTGCGAAAGAGACATTTTGCGAAAGAGACGTTTTACGAGCAGGGGACATTTTGCGAAAGAGACGTTTTGCGCCTGAGCCTCTCAACGGTCCCCTTTATCCATATCGGAGTTTAACAAGTAATGGGTATGCCGTATGTGCTGCATGCGTCTGCAGTTGTCGTATGCGGTCGGCTTCAGAATCATACCTCCAGTCTCT
Organism: Eilema depressum; assembly: GCA_914767945.1. Taxonomy (NCBI): domain Eukaryota; kingdom Metazoa; phylum Arthropoda; class Insecta; order Lepidoptera; family Erebidae; genus Eilema; species Eilema depressum. The sequence goes on from OU612040.1 coordinate 1,571,306, forward strand.
AATGCTAAATATCATAACATTGTGTGCTTTTATTCAAGGTTAATTTGTAGGCAAATTACTGATCATTGACCGCATTATTTCCACTCATGCACATGTATGTCAGAGCCTTCAGGCGATTGTAATATGCACAGAACGACCTCCTTCCTCCACAGGCCTGGGAGTGACGGGTGGAGATACCTGTCACCCTAGTAGAAGCAGGCCGCAATTCCTTACCAGTTCACGTGTTTCCCTCTTCCTACAGTCCCGGGGCCTTGAAAAAGCATCTGATGAGGCCGTTAAGCTGAGTGCCACCATTGTACGTGTCTATAATGGTGACCCTCTTTTCCGAGACTTTACCCTTTAGCTTCCCATTAGGCGAGGTGAAGTTAAATTGACGTGTCCTATATAAAAAAAACCCGGTTCCCTAAGTATCATAGCATGATAATATACCCTATAACATTTCTCAAGAACTATGCTATCAAATGCGACAATATTCTTCAAATCGTACGTGTAGTTCGTGAGATTAACGTCTTCAAACAAATTCTTCAGCTTTATTATTAGAATACATCTTTTACGTGCCGTACCCGTATAACAATGCAGTTATTGTGTCCTATGGTTGATGACGCCATCGATGGTATCACTGCTGTGTCAAATCTAATAGTTTTGATCAGTCACAGTATGATAATATTCCTCATACATTGGTTTATTTCTAACCTTATGCGATAAATCATAAAATTATACATACATACATTATAATCACGGCTTTAACCCCGGTAGGTTAGGCAGAAGTGAATTAACACCCGCATTTCACCAATCATTGTATTAGGTCCCACGTAATAGGGGGTGAGCCTATTGCCGTATTCCGTGCACTATTGTTGACTCGAGCCATGTATCTGAGGCTGTATATGTCTGTCTGATGTTAAGCAGCCCTATCCCTTAAGGTTTTGTGCTGTCAGTGGGAAAACCAAAAGGCTTTGTCCTACTTATCTTTTGCGCTGACGGCACATAATCTCTCTGTTCTTACAGGGTCGGCAGCACGAGTGTGACTGACCTGATGTTGCACTCGCCCATAGGCCACGGTAATCTCTTCCCATCAGGAGGGCCGTGTTTTTGTCTGCTACCTTAATAGTATAAAAAAAAATACGTGCATGTGCTGCGTGCGTCGGCAGTTGTCGTATGCGGTCGGCTACGGAACCATACCTTTAGCAAAGAACAGATAATAGAGCGTCCTTTAGTCGCCTTGTACGACCGCATTGGAAGAGATGGGGTGGCTCAAATTCTACTCTGCTAGGAACCACGCGGCCACTGTCATCTAGAAGACAATTATGTCCTCAGATTTACACCCGTATTCACAAACAATACTTCGCTATGCGTACTACCAAAACTGTGCAAAGAACGACAAATTCTCAGTGCGTCCGTTTTGGCAAGCCTTTTTATTCATAGACAACACTTAAGTAATACTTCGTTGAGGGAACGCACTGCGTTAGATACTTCTACGTGATGTTTATGAATTAATTTTACCAGCCCTATGCGCTCGAGCACACTATGAGACCTCACAGTATTGTTTGTGAATACGGGTGTCAATCTAGAATACGTGCAAAAACGCTCTAACAGCTTCATATTATAATACACTTACATTTACTTAACCTTGCTAAGCAGTAGGTAATATGTGAAAAGAATGACCTAACGTGCCTTATTTCGTAAGAAAACTACAATGCCACTTACAGTTCCCAGGCGAAACCATTTTGACAAACAAAAAAATCAGATACCTCAATGTGGCTTCACCTTGCCTGTTAAAAATCTGAAGGTAAAGTCTCAGGAAAGGGGGTCACCATTACAGACATCAGGAAAGGCGGTCACCATTAAAAACCGCAGGAAAGGGGGGTCACCATTATAGGCACTACCAATGTTATAATGGTGGCCCTCAGCTTGACGGCCTCATCGGAAGCTTTTTCACGCCCCGCTTAAAGGACCTGGGACTGTTGGAAGAAGGAAACACGTGTGCTAGTGAAGTGTTCCTAGACTTTATGGTGCGGCAAAGAAAAGAGGCGCTGAACTGCTTGGTTCTTGATGGACTAACTGAAGTGGCTAATAACTAAAGAAGAGCAAAGTCGTCGTCACTTGTCAGGTTCTTTTCCAGCAAGCTTTACTTCCATTTACATTGGACAACACGTGCAGGACTTAGATGTCACCCGCATACGGTGCAGAATATTCCATCAACAACCAAGCGGGAGACTTATTCTTTTTCCGAACCATTAGGACCTGGAATTCCTTATCAGCTCACGTGTTTCCCTCCTCCTACAGTCCCGGGTCCTTTAAGCTGGGCGTAAAGAACCATCTGATGAGGTCGTCAAGCTAAGTGCCTCCATTTTAATTTGGTCCATTGTATTGTAACGCGCTGGATGCGAGCCGCTTCCAACCGGTCTTATTGGAGATCTATAGGGGAGGCCTATGTCCAGCAGTGGACTTCCTATGGCTGAAATGATGATGATGATGATTGTAACTCAAGGGAACTGTAATTTGTAGACACCTAACCCTTATTTGACTGTATCTAATGAGGGTAAGCTAAAGGGACTAATTCGAGTTACGCAGCTCGAGTTTAATTCTAGTTGCGGTAATTTTAACTCCATTGAATGGAATTTTAAAGCATTTAGTATGCTATTTAAATCGATTAAGATAGAAAAATGCGAATCCACGTCAGGCGTGACTCTTTTAACTCGAGTCAAGATTTTCCCGAGTTGGCCCAACACTACTTCAGACCACTTCGTGTTTCCTGCATCCTACAGTCCCGAGTTCTTATGCGGGGTGTGCAAAAGTATCTTATGAGGCCACCATTGTAACATGGTAGGTACGTGTCTAGTGTCTACATATAATGGTGAGCCTCTTTTCTGAGACTTCGCCTTCAGCTTCCAGCAAACGAGGTGAAGTCAAATTGATGTGACCTATATAAAAAAAAGGAATCCTCCAAGCCTTTTTTCGGACTAAATGGTTGGACTTCGATATTTTACGCAACTCGAGTTCAATTCGAGTCAACTTGAGTTAACTCGAGTCAAAATTTTCCCGAGTTGGCCCAACACTACTTCAGACCATTTCGCACTTGAACATAACTGTCTTCTACATAACTGATCGTATCAATAAGGAAAATATCACAAAAGGAATAAATTCACTTTTTTATGCAAAACGTGCAAAGCCTCTGTACTCAAGTATAATAAAATAATTCGAAGCACGTCACAGAGATGTGCGATTTATCTTAAATGGCGTTATGACGCACATCTTGCGTTTATATCGTGACTTAATATAGGCGAAATTATTTGCGATACTCCATACTGAGTTTGGGACCTGAAAGGCATTGTAACCTAAAAAGTCCAGCCCACGTGTCAGCGTTGAAATTGTTTTAAATATCTCCATTCATCATCTTCATGGAGACGCATTTTCCTGATTGCATTCGTGGCCAAGATGACCTCGGAGCTCAGGGTCCGCCTGCCGGCTCTTCCTCCTCCACTTTGCACGATCTTGGGTGTCCATAGTAGTGAGACCATTTGCACGTATGTCACCCTCCACGACGTGGCCGTACCAGCGGCTCTCACGCGGTTCCTCACGCGATCTATACGCGTTCATGTGAATTTCTGATGCTGTCCGACAAAACGTCTAATACCACACTGAACAATTAAGGACTAAGAACGGATCCCTGGTGTACCCTGACGGTAGTGGGGAAGGCTTTCGAGTCGCTAACAGCGGAAGCCGAACCACCTAAATATCCCCATTAATTCGATAGAATTTTGGGAATTTGATTTCATTGTTTATACTACTCAGGTGATAGACAGTCCACCTGATGGAAAGTGGTTACCGTGGCCTATGGACGTGTGCAACACCAGGAGAATCACACTCGTGTTACCGACCATGTAACAATAGAGTTTCTGTGCCATCAGTGCAGAAGACGAAGCAGCTTTTGGTCTTCCCACTGACAGCACAAAAACTCTCCAGTGAGCTCTCGCTACCCTTCTCACCGCTGGGAGCACAACACGAGGTTATGACCGCGGTATTCTGAATGGCGGAGGTACTTCCCCAGTCGGACTGCTCAATTAGCTCGTGTGTAGGACACGACACGTTCGTCAAAAATTAATTTCTTCCCCATTGAATCTGTCCACCGGATTCTCTTTTACATCCTTACATTAGAGTGGATTTTGGCACGAAAAACTAATAGGTAGTGCTGCAGTCTCGTCTTGGCGGTGACACTACCGTGCACCCAGATACTAAAATAAATAGCAGACCAGGGTACGAGTGAGATCCTATGTGGGGACGAATGGGCATAGGGTACGAACGGGTACAGGGTACGACCGTGTGGGTACAGGGTACGAATGGGCACATGGTACGAATTTCAGAGGACCAGTGGATTCTGATCCTTATTAAATCAAGTTACTACCGTATTTTGCGATGACAAATATACGGATGCTGTATTAATTTATAAATGAAATGCACAAAAAATGGCCTTATCACATACCGCAATCCCTTCCTGACAACCTTTGGTAGGTATAGCTCGAGATATAAATCTTGGACCTAAAATGTGCTTTTTACGCGCAGTACAGTTTTCTTGGGTGTCTTTTGAGGACAGCACGGGCGGCTGCTACGGCGGTGGACGAGCTCAAATTCACACAGGCGCGGTCCGAGGGGGGGGGGTCACAGGGGACATGACCCCCCCCCCCCCCCAAACCATGCACGTCATATTGAAAAGTCCCATTACGAGGGGAGGGGGGGGTTAAATTTCTTAAGGAATTTGCGAAGTGACCCCCCCCCCCAAACTTCTGCGACCGCGCCTGAATTCACCAAGCATAGATTATTACAAAACAAACCGCACGCGTCAGGCCTCGTTTGTTAAGCTATTTACGTCTAAGATACGTGTCCCAAGGTATACAATTGGAAAGCCCAGGTCAGACAGACAATATAACTCGATCAATATATTGCTAATCGACCAAGGTCCTGTATTGTTCGAATAATTTTATTCGTACTATGTTAGTCAAGCGGCAGCGTCACTCACGTATCAATTACTTACCTACTGTTTTTTTTTATATAGGACACGTCAATTTGACTTCACCTCGCCTGATTGTAAGCTGAAGGAAATGAAGAACGAAAGAAAGAACATGCATTTATTACAAACGCAACGTACATTACATTGAGATAATATACAACTAAAGTCTCGGAAAGAGGGTCATCATTCATTCATCACTCAGCTTGACGGCCTCATCAGTCAGATGCTTTTTCACGCCCCGCTTAAAGGACCCGGGACTGTTATCAGAAAAATATGTTAATGTAAAAAAATATGTCATTGATTTTCTTCGGATTTCAAAATGAAAGTAGGTGATATGCCCCGGTTCCGTCCGTGGCATACATCGAAATCCCGTATCATTATAATAATATGCCCGCCATTTATTTTCAAAATAACGTATGGAAATCTATCAGTAGAGGAAGCTCGCGAAGTATGTAAGGATATAGTCAAGTGGCGGGCTGGTGTCTCTGGTCTCTGCCTACCCGGAGGGAAATAGGCGTGAGCATATATTATGTTTGTATGGAATATGTATATTGACAGCCTCTGGCGTAGCGATAGTGAACGCGGCCGCTACGCAGGAGGTGCGGGTTCGATCCTCACTCAATGCAAATATTTGTGTGCATGAATATGGGTATTTGCATTGGTCTCGTCAGAGCACGTTAAGCCGTTGGTCCCAGTTGCCATAAGAACATCTATGGCAGTCGTTACGGGTAGTTGGAGCCCTAAAAAGTTCAAAAACAACAGTCTTAGCTGCAAAGCTTCGATATCGCCTAATGTTACCATTGGGTTGTGGAGGTCAGATGGCAATCGCTTCACGGAAAAAAACGAGGTCTAGCCAAATCCGTATATAAGACTGGTAAAGCGGACCCCAGACTCCAGACCTCGAGCAAAAAGCTTCGGATGCGACTGGGAATTAACGCTAGGATGAAGAAGATAATATGTTTGTATGGATGGAATTCTGCCGGATTTATTGACATATGTACTTTAAATTTTGCTTATTTTCGAGTTCTAAAATTTTGATCATCTATATTTTGTATACTGAACTTAAATAATTAATATTGGGATATAATAAACCGGGCGACAAAAATAATGAATGGACGACTGATAATGAGTTACTTTAAATACTGAGTGGGCGATTAAAATACTGAGTGACCCGTGTGTTGCTAAATTGTAAAGTTATGAGGATTCGAGTACCTATAGCGCGCCCCAACTTGGATAGGTTAGGTTCACGCACACAGCAAGAACAAAACACAAATAAAGGTGTTATGCCACGAGAACTCAGTACAGTACAGTACACACGTCCACAGCTAGGACACTATACTGCACGAGCACCATACAAGCACATAATGCAAATAAAGGGAACACCCACACAGTACAGCACAGCACTCCTCCACAGCCAGGACAGGATACTATCACACCGCATGCACACTATATTTTGCCAAGCCAATAAGACCGCGAGAACACTACAAAGGAGACATATTCAAATAGATCATCCCAGACTTCCGCTGTGCCTCGATCAGGTGTTGCCTCAATCTCAGCCTGAAGGTGTGAACTGTCTTTAGATCCCGCAAAGGTGGAGGTATATTGTTCCAAATCTTACACCCAGCGTATCTGAAGCCGCCTCTGAATGCAGCCGTTTTGTGGACCGGGATGGATAACTGAGGCGTGCACTGTCTCCTGACGCAGTCCCGTCCGCTTGACATATATATGAACTTTTTGTACAAATAAACTGGTTGCTGAGTTTCCATAACACCAAACATTAGGCAAGCAAGATGCAATTTGCGTCTTGCCTTCATCTTGATTGTCCAATGCTGATTGAGGAACGGAGTGACGTGGCTTCTAGCAGGAATCGCAAAACAGAAGCGGGCACATGCGTTTTGCACTCTTTGGATGAGGCTCTTTTGTATTGTATCGCATAGTCAATACTTTTAATCCAGACCAGTGAAGTCAATAGGTAATATACAAATCTTCTAAGTAGGTTTGTAGGTTATTTCAAACTGATTGATAAAAGTTCGTATATCTTTTTTGACAAGGTCGATATATTACAAATCACCTATTTAATTTTTTTTTTTTTAATAAATGACATAGTTTCGATAGCGAAATCGTCTGAAACTCAGACTAAAAGAATAGTATTTAGTCTGAGGTCTGAAAGTATCAATTCAAATTCAAATTCTTTATTTTTCAAAATTGTGCAACACTGTTACAGCTTATTGACGTCAATTTCTCCTTAAAACTAAGTTTACAACCGCTTCCTAGGCACTAGTGGAGAAGAAACGGCGCAACAAACTCCACTGCGGCATTTTCGAGGTCAAGGTGATTTCTTAAGACGAAATACATTTTGTCTCGTGCAAAGTACTTACGTAAATAAAATTACTAGCTTTTGCCCGGGGCTCCGCCCGCGTGGATGTCGGTTATCGCGACCAAACATAGCCTATATCCTTTCTCAAGGTCTAATCTACCCCTATACCAAATTTCATCAAAATCGGTTCAGCGGTTTAGTCGTAAAAGCGAGACAGACAGACAGACAGAGTTACTTTCGCATTTATAATATTAGTAGGGATACATAGAAAATCTTATAATAAAAATAATATGTAAAACTAGCTGACCCTGCGACCTTCATAGTCATACCACCATATTTTTTTCTGCCCGCGTGGAAGTCAGATCCCGTTCCCGCTGCGCCTTCTATTCAATTTTTTTTATACAAACGTTGGCCACACAATAACGAACACAAAACAAAAATAATTATCCAATTTAGTGCAGTCGTTCAGAAGTTTTGTGCGCACATACATTTGGGGGGTTGCATTTCCTTTATTTAGATTTGTAATGTACATATTTTGTTTTATAACACCTTTTCCTTTCACATGTACATTATTATTCCCATACATTATAAAAAAATGCGAGGCGAGGGGGCAAGAATATTGTCGCCTTCTACGACACCCACAGGAAGAGATGGGGTGGCCCAGTATTTGCCTCTAAAACTGTCTGTATATATTCTTATGTATGATAATGTTGAAAGAAAGTAAAACGTCTGGTCTGGTATCACGCGATAACGAAATGAGCAAAAAAACCGGTTTTTTTCAACAAAAAGTATGTCAGTATGTTTTAATATAATTTATGCGAGATGTGTGGATACCTAACCAGTTTTTTTTAGCAAATTCGTCTAAATATAAAATAGGTACTTACTGTTTCTATGAGGGTCAGGCAGAGGTGAATTAACACCCACATTTCAACAATCATACATCATCTTTATGGAGACGCATTTTCCTGATTGCATCCGTGGCCAAGATAACTTGGGGGCGAGTTGGGGACTCCGTGGTCCCCACACCGGAAGAGGGCCAGATCGAGAGATATGGCCCTGGGTCGGCCGGGGTGCGAGGGATATGGCTACAACAATCTCACCTCCGGCAACGGACGGCCCACAGAAGGCGTGCGTTTTAGTCGGTTTGAGTCCGACATAACCTCCTCCTCCGACCCCGGCGGGGGAGGTATCCGTGGGGATTTTTCGCACGATAAAAAAAAAAAAAAAGGTCAAGATAACTTCCTCCTCCACTTCGCACGATCTTGGGTGTCTATGGTAGTGAGACTATTGGCACGCATGTCACCCTCCACGACGTCAAGCCAGGATTTCTTGGGCTTACCCCTTCTACCTGGACCCGTCGGGGGCGCCATGTCCAGGCATTTGCTACCCACGTAACCTGGCGTTTGCCGCAAGACGTTCACCAATCATTATAATATTAGGTCCCACGTAATAGCGGGCGAGCCTTTTGCCGTATTCCAAGCACTATTGTTGACTCGAGCCATGCATCTGAGGCTGAGTCTGGGCTGTATATATCTGTCCGATGTTAAACAGCCCTATCCCTTAGTCGCCTTGTACTACACCACATGGGAGGAGATAGGGTGGCACAAACTCTACTCTGCCTAAGAAATACCTGATTAGAAATACAATGGATGGTCTTATCGCTAAAAGTGATCTCTTTAAAAAAATATTTGCATACGATCTGTCTGGGTCTTAACATATTCATGGTCAAAGGTCAGAAAATTCGGGTATTCTGCTAAAATCTAGGTGTCTATAGATTTTATGATTGATAGGGTCTCGTGGTTAAAGATATGAATCCCAACTGCCGAGTGCTGACGCATGCAGCAGATACAGGCTACCCATTACTTGTTAAACTCCCATACGGATAAAAGGGACCATTGAGAAGCCGCAATGAATTACGCGCATGTGCTGCGTGCGTCGGCAGTTGTCGTATGCGGTCGGCTACGGAATCATTTATCTTAAACTAGCTGACCCCGCGAACTTCGTACCGCCTAACAGTCAATTCTTTTTTTTTTTTTTTCATTTTTCTCTCCGTAAGAACCATCCCCGTAGGTACTTTAAGGAGTGTTCTAAAAAAAGGAATTAGCGAAATTGGTCCAGCCGTTCACGCGTGTTGGCGTGACCAAGGGAAATAGGGATTCATTTTTATATGTAGATATATAGAGATGGTAACGTGTAGATTAACACATTGCAATTGCAACTATTGCAAGCTTAAGTAATACTACCCAGGTGCTAGGTACTAGTATCTGTGTCGGCCGAGGTATGGGAGGCTGAAGGATATTTGTCAAACAATCTCACCTCCGGTAGCCAAGGACCAACAGATGGCGTGCGTTTTAGTCGGTTGAACTCCGACATAACCTCCCCTACCGGCTCCGGGGGGCGGGGTTATCCATGGTGATAAACATAGGTCGTTTTTTACCCGTTGTCCTCCTAGGTGAGCGACAGGACGCAATGTATGAACAACGACCATTTGATTTTTACGCGCGGCGTCGAATCGCGTCGCGTTGTCGCATTATGTGGCTCACCTAGGACAAGGCCTAAGTAAGACTGGACGCGAACCCCTACTTTTAACGTTGGGAATAAGCTAGGAGTTGGATGGTAAGGTATGAAAGCGTATGTTTACCATAAACACCAGTTTTCCTTGTTGAATACAGATTCTAGAAATGCGACGTGTTCCACGAGCATAGCATAACTACTTAATGTGAGATTAAACAGGATCCTGCATCTATTTTGCTTGGAACATAATATAAATCTTGGACCTAAAATGTGCTCTGTACGCGTAGTACACGTTTCTTGGGTGTCTTTTGAGGATAGCGCGAGGTGGTGCTGCGGTGGACGAGCTCAAATTCACCAGGCATAGATTGTTACAAAACAATGAAATGAAATGAAAAATACATGAAATGTGGGTGTTAATTCACCTCTGCCTAACCCTCCGGGGATAAAGGCATGATTATATGTTATGGTATGTTATTGAAAATTACAATAAAGTGCAAGGAGAAAAGATATCCTTATTCAAATATCTCCTTAAAAAAGTCTGCATAATCTTACAATAATGCAGTAATGATCAAAAATCTGCATCATCTTGCAATATATAATATGCAGTACTTAATGGTAAAACAACAGACGGCCTCGCAGAAAATTGTAGGTAGGTACCTATCTTATGATATTGTAGGAAGTTTAACCGAATATCACTCAATAAAAAAAATCACTTTTTACCCGATTACCCAGAAGGAGTACCTATTAACATACCTAATTTTCATATGTAATATGTATGAGAATCTGTCATTCTGTCAGATTTGCGCCGCTCCCTTGAGGAGTAGCGTCATGATGTATAATCATCCTAGATAAACAGGCTATTCAACACGAAAATATTGTTTTCAATTCGAACCAGTCGTTCCTGAAACAAGCGCGTTCAACCAAAAAACGAACAACCTCTTCAACTTTAAAATATTAGTAAAGTTGTTGCATTTTAGACTGTATAGTAATGCCTTTTAAGTTTAAAATTAAATGACTTTTTGTAGATTGAATGAAATTTTTTAAAGAAAGCCTTTTAATTTTGCTGTACTTTGAACTCGCTTCCCAGAGAAGTCCGAGCCTCATAAAGTCATACTTCTTATTCAGTCTATCGCGTTTTATTTGGTACTAGCTGTTGTCCGCGGCCCCGCCCGCGTGGATGTCGGTTATCGCGACCAAACGTAGCCTATGTGGTATTCTGATGTATAAGCTATATTATTGTAAAGTTTCATTAAAATCCATTCTGTAGTTTTTACGTGAAAGAGTAACAAATATCCATCCATCCATACTTATTTAGTAGGATTTTTTTATATACATATAGCCTATAGGACACGTCAATTTGACTTCGCCTTGCCTGATGGTAAGCTGAGGGCGAAGTCTTGGAAAGAGGGTCACCATTATAGACACGTAGCATGTTACAATGGTGGCACTCAGCTTGACGGCCTCATCAGATGCTTTTATTCAATAATGTTATCATTCAGTTTGATTGAAGTTTTCAACACGATTCAGCACCTACGTATACGACTATATGCAAATATTTCGTATCTATGTGATAGTGATCGTGTAAGGTTATTCAATGATATTAGTCTCGAGACCTACTTTCAATATGTAATATCTACTGGATTTGTTATCTAATCTGCTGTTTTAGATTTGAGAAAGAAATCATTAATCATGATCACTCTCAAACGTCACAGACTTTTGTCGTTCTTACGTAGTACTTACTACTTACCTATATGACAACACGTGCAGAACTTAGATTTCACCCGCATACGGTGCAGAATATTCCATCAAGAAACAAGCGGTTCAGCGACTCTTTTCTTTACAACACCATAAAGTCTTGGAATTCTTCATCAGCGCACGTGTTTCCTTCTTCCTAGTCCCGGGTTCTTTAAGCGGGGATTCAACTGGAATGGTCGTATGGGACCAGCAAGCACCAGAGCCTTTTATATACCACTTCGGTGGCAGACCCGATGGAAAGTGGTTACCGTGGCCTATGGTCATATGCAACACCAGGGGAGTCACACTCGTGCTGCCGACCCTGTAAGAACAGAGAGATTCTGTGCCGTCATCGCTTCAGTGCAAAAGACAAAGTAAAACTAGCCTTAGCCTTCTCACTAACAGCACAAAAACTCTCCTGTGAGTTCTGGCTACTCTACTCACAGCTGGGAACAAGCCTCGTCTGTTAATCCGCAGGAGTACCGGGTATCTTAGGCCCTCAGTATCTCGGTGGAACTCATCTTAGATCTATACACTCAATAATGTATGTATTGTATACCTATATAAAAAGAACAGACTAGAGAGAAAAGCTCGCTTTCATTTAATTTTGGACTTTAATTCTATAGAAATAAAATCTAGAATTAAATGCCATTTTTTGCAGTGTCTGTATGACAGTGCTTTAGCAGAATTGAGGGCCAGTTCTGTTACAATCTGATATGGTAGCTAAAGTCAGGTCGTCCATGCGCACTGCATACTAAATGTTTTCGTGGATACTACGTATTTATGATACGTACAGAGCCGTTTGTTACATTGTATAGTGAATCATTAGGTACTCGCTTTATACGGCGATGAAAAACATTTCGCAGAATACCTGGATATCGCACAGGAATTACGAAAATAACTTCTTATTTAGAAAATTTTAGGTCCGTTTTCCAGAACAATACTTAATCCTGAATCTCGATTTATAACTAGATCTGAGGCTGTATTCTAAATAACAGTTGTTCTGTATTTATCAGGAGATAAATATGATAGTGGTCTTGAGTACAGGCAGCGTCAGCACGAAATCGACTGCAAAGTCTCAAAATGATCTTAATACCAAGGTATTATGAGCAAATTAAACTGTTTTGGTCGATTAAAATTGTATTATCGTCTGAACTAAACGTGTGTACCAAATATCAGAACAATCAGTCAACAGGAAAGGGGGAAAACCAAGAAATTAAGATCATTTTGAGTACATTGTTCGTCAAGATCTGATGTTGACGGTACCTACATTATTTTTTGAAGAAAACTAACCTATTCCTTTTCTATTATTCCAGATATCTGCTGGACAGCAGTTAAGCAGTAGAAACAATGAAGGTCTGGGGAGCTCACGGAGAATTTTGTGCAAAACACCAATGGGAGGTGATAGTCGCCACACTGGCGTTATTGGCCTGCGCCGCGAGCGTCGAGAGGAAAAACCAAGGAAACGGATCAGAGCACTGTGCAGGATGGGCTAGAGCTTGCCCAGGACTGGAGGCGGAGTACCAAGCAGCAGATGCTGTCATAATGACCTTTGTCCGATGCGCAGCCCTCCTCTACGCTTACTACCAAATATCCAATCTCCACAAAATAGCCTCAAAGTATCTTCTCATCTTTGCCGGGGTGTTTTCGACATTAGCTAGCTTTATATTTACGTCAGCTCTTGCTAGCTTGTTCTTCAACGAAGCAGCGAGCATAAAAGACGCGCCATTTTTGTTTTTATTAGTCACTGATGTTGCTAGGGGAGCCACGATGGCCAAAGCGGTTTGGTCGGCTGAAGAAAACCTAGAAAAGAGAGTCGGTAGGGCGCTAGCGTTACTGGGACCTACAGCAACGTTAGATACCCTACTAGCAATACTCTTAGTCGGAGTAGGAGCCTTGTCTGGAGTCCCAAGACTAGAGCATATGTGTACATTTGCCTGCTTAGCCTTATTAGTAGATTATTTAGTGTTCGTAACTTTTTACCCGGCATGTTTATCGCTGATTGCCGATTTCGCGTCAGGGCGAAAAGAAATGGCTGTAGACAGTCCATTTTCAGAAGCCGATTTGAAACCAAATCCTGTGGTGCAAAGGGTTAAAATGATCATGGCTGCAGGTCTACTATGTGTCCACTTGATTAGCAGGTGGCCGTGGAGCGCGGGCAATAGAATCATTGAAGGTCCAACAGACACCTTGACACCAGCATCTCAAGAAAACGTACTTCTACATTCGTACGTGAAATGGTTTTCTGTTTCCGCCGACTATATCGTTATAGCTACTCTTTTATGCGCTCTGATTATAAAATTCGTCTTCTTTGAAGAGCATAGAAATTGGGTGATATACATGAATGATAATATGACGGCGAAAGAAGGCGTTCAGGAGAAACCAGAGAAGAAAAATAAATTCTTAGTCGGAGGTGACTCTAATTCTGAAGTTTCGACTCAAACGGAAAGTGCTACTGAAGAAACTGAATGGCCTACTCTGTCTCCTAGTTCTTCGGCAGCAAAACTGAACGCTAAGAAGCGTCCGATGGCTGAATGCCTAGAAATTTATAGATCTGAAGGAGCCTGTATCTCTTTGAGTGACGAAGAGGTCATAATGTTAGTGGAACAGTCACACATACCCTTACACCGCTTGGAATCGGTGTTAGGAGATCCTTTAAGAGGAGTGAAGCTCCGCAGGAAGGTGATAGGTGCCAGGTTCCAGACTGAATTAGCAATAAAACAACTGCCTTACTTAAACTATGATTATTCTAAAGTATTAAACACGTGTTGTGAGAACGTGATCGGATATGTCGGCTTACCTGTTGGGTATGCTGGTCCGTTGATAGTGGATGGAAAGCCTTATATGATTCCTATGGCGACGACTGAAGGTGCATTGGTGGCTTCGACTAACAGAGGAGCGAAAGCTATTGGTACCAAAGGTGTGATAAGTGTCGTCGAAGATATAGGGATGACGAGAGCCCCAGCGGTTAGACTGCCTAACATTGTCAGGGCTCACGAATGCCGCCAATGGATCGACAATAAAGATAATTACGCTTTGATAAAAGAAGCTTTCGATTCTACCTCGAGGTTTGCTCGATTGCAAGAGATTCACATCGGAGTCGATGGTGCAACGCTGTATTTAAGGTTCAGAGCGACAACAGGAGATGCTATGGGTATGAATATGGTATCCAAAGGTGCGGAGAATGCCCTAAAACTCCTCAAAAACTACTTTAGCGATATGGAAGTCATAAGTTTATCAGGGAATTACTGCTCAGATAAAAAAGCAGCTGCAATCAACTGGATAAAGGGAAGGGGGAAAAGAGTGGTCTGCGAGACTATAATCTCTAACGATAGCCTAAAAACAATCTTCAAAACCGACTCCAGAACTATGGCTAGATGTAGCAAGATCAAAAATCTATCTGGATCTGCTTTAGCTGGATCTATTGGGGGGAATAATGCCCATGCGGCTAATATGGTGACTGCAATTTTTATTGCTACGGGGCAAGATCCTGCTCAAAATATAACCAGCTCGAATTGCACGACAAATATGGAGATTTGTGGGGAAAATGGGGAAGATCTTTACGTGACTTGTACTATGCCTTCTTTAGAAGTAGGGACAGTGGGTGGGGGGACGGTTCTGACTGGGCAGGGAGCCTGTTTAGACATGTTAGGGGTCAAAGGAGCTGGGGCAACTCCAGCAGAGAACTCTGCAAGGCTTGCTTCTTTGATTTGTGCGACCGTGCTCGCTGGAGAGCTGAGTCTGATGGCTGCTTTGGTGAATGCGGATCTGGTGAAGTCTCATATGCGGCACAACAGGTCTAACGTGAATGTACAGTCAGACAATACATTGAAAGTCCCAGTGTTACAACACTTACAACATTTATAATGAATCTCAGTAGTTATGTGTTGGGAGATATTATTTTTAAAATTATGTATATTTTAAAATTTGTTTTAAGATGTTCAAGATATTTATATTGTTGCTGATTGAATGATTGGTACGAGTTCATAGTTAACCGCATGCAGTAACTGCAGACCGCAGCAGCAGATACAGCGTACGCCTTGAATGTGATAATATTGTTTATTGTTTTATCAATTAGAGGTCATCTGACATAGAATCAAAAATACCGACATAGCTCGCAGAATAAGCAAGCTGAAGTGGCAGTGGGCTGGCCAAATCTGTCGAAGGACTGATGGCCGTTGGAGTTGAGTAGATGAGTCCTAGAGTGGAGACCGTGAAAAGGAAAACGAAAAGTGGGGGAAGGAAGATGGACTGACGACCTGATAAAGGTGGCTAGGATAGACTGGATGCGGAAGACGGAGGATCGTCAGACGTGGCGCACATTGGGAGAGGCCTATGTCCAGCAGTGGACTGCAATAGGTTAGGTTAATTGATTGATTGATCAAATCCTTTTCATGGTACGCTTTATCTGCTGCTGCGGTATGCAGCTGCTGTTTGCGGTCGGCTACGAATTTGTACCTTAAAACGTGATTAAATCATGACTCGGGCCCGTATTCTAGAATGGTGCTCACGCTCAGTCCTCAATCTCGATTTATCTGAAAACAGATTGTAGGTACCTACAGAAAATCTGTAAAATCTGTCCTCAGATATATCTACTTTCAGAACTGAATTTCTATCTAGAATATGGACCTTAGATAATTCAACAGTTTGTTTTTCGCATGGTGCATGACAAAACATGTTTAACTTTAGTTAAGTACCTAACCGAGTGGCGTATAGATCAAGTTAAGATTATTTTTCCATCGGCTTCCCTTTTTAAAATGGTCTGCCGTATTAGTGCACACATACGCAAACTTTAAAACATATGTTCAAAATGTTTGCCGGCACTTATAATTTGGAGCGAATAGTGGAGCGAGCTATGCTTGGAGTTTGTTTGAAGGATAGAATTCGCAACGAGGTCATCCGAAAAAGAACCAAAGTTACCGACATAGCTCACAGAATAAGCAAGCTGAAGTGGCAGTGGACTGGCCACGTCTGTCGAAGGACTGATGGCCGTTGGAGTAAACGAGTCCTAGAGTGGAGACCGTGCGAAGGAAAACGAAGGGTGGGGGAAGGCAGATGGACTGACGACCTGATAAAGGTGGCTGGGACAGACAGGATGCGAAAGGCGAAGGATCGGCAGACGTGGCGCACATTGGGAGAGGCCTATGTCCAGCAGTGGACTGCAATAGGCTAATTGATTGATTTAGTAGTGTCAAGGGTGTTTGTACTTATGTTCAGTTTAATTTATTCCTATTCTGTTATCAGTAGATGATCTCCTGCAATGCGAGGCTCATATCATTACCCACTACCATAATTGTTAAGTTTATAATAGTATATAATAATATTAATATATGTATTGTATTATTTAATGTTTATAGGACACAGCCGTAGTGCTGCCATCTATGTTACAACGAAAATACCAGTATTTTGTTTACACAATCGTTTTAATAAATGACTATTCTGTAATTAACGTTTTTTTTTTGTTGAAATCCTTTTCCATCATGGCAGGATTTTGAATGTAGTCATTTGGGTGTATGAACCCACCAAACACTTGAAAACCAGCTGGTACACCTGCTGATTGATGATTATGAACTGTCGGGTTTAGGAGGTCAGACAGCATCGCTCCCGTAAACAAAATAAAAGCCAAAACAAAATGTAGAATCATCAGAACAAAAAGAAGAAAGTCATAGAAATGTGGATGTTAATACACCTCTGCCTACCCTAAGAGATTTACAGGCGTGAGTATATCTATGTATGTAAATAGTAGAAGAGCTAGATCACTCGTATGTAGGGGCTAGTAATACCATGCGATAATGGTAACAGGCAATGTATGGAGCAGGACCCCTCTGGGGATTATGAGGTCGGCGTCACTCCCATAAAAGTGGCATAGTTATTGTGTACTGTATTTAAGGGGGTCACACTAAAGCAGCGGATCGCAGCTAATCTTTTTTCCAAAATAACAACTATAATTATAGCGGCTGCAATTTTAGCAATAGCAATGTACCTATGATTTTGTTTACAACTCTATGTAGTTTAGTAGGAGGCCACTTTCCTTTCAATATTGTCAAATCGTGGTAAATTGTCTTTTATGTACATTGAAATTGCCTTTGACAGTGAAAACCGTAGTTCCTCATTTCCCGTATGTAGTTGGATCTACTATAAATAAATTAATATGTCTGATATTGCGAGCATTTACACTTAGGTACACTGATAAACAATATTTCCCTATAAACTTTGTGCACTGTTGTCGACCTACGGCTACTTTATGCCTATAATCTCATGGGACCCTAGTATAAAATTTATTGGCCTTTTTGTCCGTAGGATGCTGCTCCAAAATATCGTCAGTATATTTAAATCCTATGAATATAAGAACAAAAAGGCCAATAAAATTATACTAGGATCCCATGGGATTATAGGCATAGGATCCAAACGTTCAGAGGGACTCTTCTCACTGCTCCGCCAATCTTTTGACCTCCTGGTGCGTTGAGACTTGTCTAGTCCTAGTCCTTTATCTGTGCCATAACGTTCCTTTGATTATTTTTTAACTCTTCTTGTCTTTTCTTCTCCCTTGCCCGTCTATGATATTCTATATACCAGCTAACATCAAGCAGTTCTGCTTGGTAGCCACAGTATAGATGATTTTTTTTCATATCTTCAGATTTTTATTTCTGCAGAACCGCATTTTTTTTAGAATCTCATTTCTTCGTCGGATTCTATTCTCTTCATATTCTCGTTTCTTTAGAATCTCATAGACCTAGACCTATTGTAAGTTTGTAAGAGAGATCTGAAGCAAAATGAGATTGTTAAGACATTCAGGAGGTATAACCAAAATCATTATTGTAATTAGCACAGAACACATATCCTGACGGATTAGTTAACGGTAATTAGTTTAAAACTTTATCTCGTTTGTAAAACGAAACATTTAATTAAAATTAGATATTATTTTACTAACGAGATAATAAAGTTAGCAGTTGTTTGGTGTTTTTGAGTTTTTTAGATTTTTTGTATATCAATGGTTATTGTAATTAAATGTTTTATTTTTAACATAAGTATTCGTATTTGACTCTAAACTGTACTTTGAATAACAGAGATTCCGAAGAAACATGAATCTGAAGAGATTTCGAAGAAATGATATTCTGAAAAATATGCGATTCTGCAGCAATACGAATCTGAAGATGTGATAAAAATTCCTTGTACCAACGAATCTGTGAAATAACACTAAAATCGCAACTCTGATTGCATCATGTCGCGATTCTGCTGTAGAAGTCATACCATGTGAAGTGCCACCATTAAATTCACAGATTTGTTGGTTCGACTTATAATTTGAATATATATTATACATAATTTTTTGAAGTATGGGGTGTACTATACTCAATGGAGTAACCGAATGCTGTTAGGTACTTATCTAAAGGTGAAAAATCTTGTAGTGACTTTTTATAAAAACGCAATTAAACTAGGGCTAACTTACTGATTACTATCAGGTACTGACTAGCGGTTAAATTTCGGTTTTTAGTCTTTAAAATGAGCTTCTACACAGAAAAATATAAATAAACATTCAGTCTTTAGGTAAAACGTATTAAAAAAACACATCAAGATTGTTTACGTTTAGTTAAACACAACCGAATGGTGTATAAATCAAACGCCTTTCAAAAATCTACAAGGAAACAACAAAAAAAAAAACACGTACATATTATTCATCTCATTTTTTAATTAAAAATCGCTTCAATATTTACAATTTGAGAACTTCATATATACACAGTAGGGGGATCTGGGAGTGCTTTCAGTCAGTGCGGAAGGGGCGAAAGGGCTTGCGGAGGGCGGCGGTTTTCCGCAAGCCACGCGCGGAAACGCTCCCTACGGGCCTGCGACAGGCGCGGGTGGGACGCCCGGGCCGCGGCCAGGGCTCCCGGTTGGTACAACTGTAAAGGGCGGAACGCTAGCAAACGGCACCTTAAAGTAGCACTAATAGTGCATTCAGACGAGTCGTGTAAACGCGGCGGCTTGCGTCTAGCGTGTAAAACGCCTCGCGGATGCGCGTGAGCTTGAGAATGAGCGTTATGAGTGTATCCACCGCATCTTGTACGTGCGTTTCGTACTAAAAACACAGGTTTTGGTGCTCTTTCTGAGTGCGTATGCGTGGGACGAGTGAATCTCTCTCTGTATAGCGACCAGGCGGCTAGTCTAGACGCTGGGGGTGCGGCAGAGTGCCTGGCGGAGTCTGGTGGTGCCAGCAGGTCGATGGCGAGGCGGGCAGGTTCTCGCACTCGTACGAGAAACGCGGCGTGTTCTTTGCGAAGAAGGCGGGCGGCGCGGCGAACGTACGCCGGGGAACCTCGCATGCCGCGTTGGGCCAGCTGGGGAAGAAAAATTATGGTTAATTATCTCATAAAGACAACATATTTTATTTGATAATGTTGATGTACTTCGAAGGAGCACGTTCAGTCGTCGGTCTTAGGACGATACGATATACGAATGGTTCTCTATTTTTATTCCTACAATTTTATGTCATAATTTAACATTGCATAATGTTACTTGTCCTAACATTATTTACGCATAATACTCATTTGCCATAACTTTTTAATCATAATTTTTTTAATCCTATTTACTATAAGCATAATATTTTATAAACATACTGTCCCAAAGCATAAATTTACTTAAGCATAACGACGCGTAACCATAATAAAGTTCTTCATGGTTATAAAAAAAAATAACCACGAAGGCCTAATGCGGGAGCTTCGCTCCGCTCCGCTCCCGCATTAGCCTTCTAACCTAATCTATCCAAGTCGGAATCAGGGGCTTTCTCAATAAATCTATCACTGTCTGTTAAGAAATTATTATTTCTTTTTGATCATTATGCCAAATAAGTATTAGACAACTAAAAAATATGCTTTACAACTTTATGCATATCAAAGTTATGAATAAAAACATTAGGATATACAATATTTATGCTTAATAACATAGTATGCTAAAAACCAATTATGGCACACTATTATTATGACAAAGAAAATTATGCCTAACTTGTTATGACAATTTAAATTAGGACAAAAACCATTATGAGAAAAAATGGGATCCCCATACTAATTTATATAAGTCATAGTCGGCGCCCTAAAAAGTCAGAAAACTAGACTAACTACAGAATTTCGATACCATCAATAAGTCAGATAGTAGTCACTTCACAGAAAAATACCCAAAGTTTAGCAATATCGTAGTCAAACTATAAAAATTTGATTGAAGTGAAAGCATCGAATGCAACCAGGGCCTGATTGTGCTAAAGCAATACTACTGTCATCCTGCGGACATTGCAAAAAAAAATAATTAAAGTAATGACGGTAAAGTTTAAAATTAAATAACTTATTATAGAGTGAATGAAAGAGTGTAATAAAACTTTTTTCGTTTAATTTTGGACTTTCTATAGCAATAAAGTCTACCATTTCTTGCAATGTCTGTGGTGTGACAGTGATTTTGCCTTAGCAGAATCGAGGGCCAGGTCTAACGCTATGGTTGAATGAAATTTTGAAGCATTTACTATGCTAACTGTTCAAATCGATTAAGTCGCCCTTAAGACGGTTGTATAAGGGAATTTGGATCGTTTTCGTACGTGACTCGGTGGCTTAGTGGTCAGAGCGTTCCCCCTGTAAGGGAAAGATCGCGGGTTCGAGTCCCGTCCGAGGTTGATTCTTTTTCCCTTTCTTAATCGATTTAGTATGCTGTTCAAATCGAGTATGGTGATATAATGATATTGAAGAATACATACCTCCACAGCCCTAGCCGACCAGGGCTCACCCACAGCATGCTGCAGCTGCCTGACAGCTATAGACACGAGCTTATCCAACGTATACGCCGGGTACGCCCGGATCCCGAACATCTCCCTCGCAGCGTCCTCATACGCCGGAGCTTCCACATTCCCATCTAACACTCCCCGGACCAACTCCAGTAGTACGTCATAGTATTGGGCGGGGTTGGTGACGTCAGCAGGAAGGTTAGAAGGCTTGAGGCGTAGGGCGGCGGCGGCGGGGCGAGGGCCCCGGTCTGAGGGC
Organism: Eilema depressum; assembly: GCA_914767945.1. Lineage (NCBI taxonomy): Eukaryota > Metazoa > Arthropoda > Insecta > Lepidoptera > Erebidae > Eilema > Eilema depressum. Next base: position 1,592,892 of record OU612040.1, read on the forward strand.
CCCGAGGCGCCGGCGGAGAGGGCCCAGCGTCGGGCGGCCCCGAGGCGTTGTACGAGGGCCCCGTGGACGCGTAGGAATAGGTACCAGGATGATGTGCATACGAAACGGGTTTCCTGTGGGTGGAGAATGTTGTTATTAGTATTTGTGATGATAAAGATGGTAGCTTAGAATAAAAGACGGGATATATAGTGCTATATTCCATTCGGTTAGGTACTTACATACATACAATCATGCCTTTATACCCGGAGGGTTAGGCAGAGGTGAATTAACACCCACATTTCATGTATTAGGTACATAATAGGGGGTGAGCCTATTGTCGTTTTACGGACACTATTGTTGACTCGAGCCATGAATAGGCTGAGTCTGGGTTGCATATATCTGTGTGATGTTAAACAGACCTATCTCTTAGTCGCCTTGTACGACACCGCATGAGAGGAGATGGGGTGGCCCAAATTCTACTCTATCGGGAACCACGCGGCGAAATGATAAATTTAATTGATTATAAATCAATTAAAATAGATATAATCTTGACAAATCTTAAGCCAAAGTAACAGGCAACGGTCAGTATAATATAAAACTTACATTGGGCGAGTGTTCTCTGTAATCGTCCTCAATATCGTTAGATTCACTCTTGTAGCCAGATTTGACTGACATCTCTTCATTGCTACTGCTTCGCTTCACGCTGATTGCCGGTATATTGGAGTTATCTGCAAATAATAACAATAAAATAAATAAATATTGTAGGACAGTCGGCACAACGCTATCTATATACTTGATTATTTTAAATAAACATTTTTGGAGATATAGAATGAGGAAGGAAAAATGTATGTCAAAAATATCTATATTGTCATTAAATATTGGTGTCAATGAATCGATTATCGTGTTAAGCTGGGTCCACATTTGAAGCATTTCTATATATCGTATCTGCTTCGCGTGGCCTCAACGCGTATCATGATCGCTTGTTTGGACACAAGATGATAGCCGTTAACAATACACGCCGTATCTGCCACACTGAACGCGTATCTTGATACACCTCGTATCCGATATACAGCATTTACTAAGTATGGACGCGTTCTTTTACGAAATACGCCAAAATGATACGATATGGACAAAATGAGCGTCCATATTTATGATACAAATACGATACGAAAATCGTGATACGTCATGGTGCTACAAATGTGGACCCAGCTTTAGGTTACTGGATATGCACGAAGATTTACTACAAATTAACAACTTTTGCACTCGTTTGGACATTTTGCAGGTACATACAGGTTATTACTTAGTATATAGAGACATCAGTAGGAAGGCAGCATGCATGTATCACCACAGACAGTCTGTCAAAGGCACATCGCATGGTCTCTCATCATTGTCTCGTGAATGTATGAATTGAATGGAAGGGAAAAACGTAAATGACGAATCATCACCATTTTTGTTGCTATAGGTAACCTGTTTGTCTATGTAAGCACCCATAGTAACACTCGGACTATACACTGTTCGTGTCCTAGCATTCCAAGACATATCGGCATAGCTATGACAATAACTTCTAGCCTAGACATAGTATGTTGTCTCACCTTTGCTGTCTGTATTGTTATTGTTCTTAGGTTTATTCTCCTTGTTCTTATTGTTCTTGCCGCTCTTGTCTGACGCGTTGTCCGATTCCGACGACTGTTGACAAAAATATTGAAATCAGTAACAAATAAGTAAAATTGAAAGTTTCTGTTTGTAATATTAAAATTACAGCTTCTTATTGATAGCATAGATACTTATAATATCATACATACATATAATCACGCCTTTATCCCCGGAGGGTTAGGCAGAGGTGAATTAACACCCACACTTCACCAATCATCGTATTAGGTTCCACGAAATAGAGGGTGAGCCTATTGCCGTATTTCGGGGCACTATTGTTGATTCGAGCCATGCATCTGAGGCTGAGTCTGGGCTGTATATATCTGTGTGATGTTAAACAGCCCTATCCCTTAGTCACATGGGTAGAGATGGGGTGGTCCAAATTCTATACTGCCAGGAACCACGCGGGTTCCTATCAAATATAATTATATAACAATAATTACATATAAAGACCATATTTTCCGTCTAAATTGGCTGATTTTCTTCACAGAGACTTCAGTAGGAAGGCAGCATGCATGTATCACCACAGACAGTCTGTCTAAAGCACATCGCATGGTCTCTCATCATTGTCTCGTGAAACTTTTACTGACAATCAGCGTCAAAAGTGGACAGATTTTTTAATTTAGTTGAAGGGAAAGTTTTAAATTAGTTTTAACTGGTAGTTATTGACTAGTTCTCACCTCCGGCTTCTCCTGTTTCACGGAGGTGTTCTTATCGTCTTGCGTGGAAGGGTCGGCGTTAGGACTGCCCGGACTCGTCGGTTCTTCTTTTTCTTCTGTAGTCAAACACAAAACAGGTATTAGTCACAAGTATCGGTATATGATTATTGATTCCTATTATGGCTAAGAATACTTTACCAAAAATTCATAAAAATGTTATGTTTTCAAAGTTGATTTTACGTGTATTAGGTATTGGAAAAAATAATTTCTAGAACTTATTGTAATTATTTGTATTTCAGAACCTAAGAAAAGAATGATTTATAATAAACAACCATTAAAAAATTAAGGTGGTTTGCTAAATTTCCTGAAAAATTATTGACAAAATTCAGGTCAATACCCGCCGTCATCGTCAATTTTGACTTGAAGAAAATAATGAAAAGACATAGTTTCAAATTAGTTAGGCAATATCTTATTTTACGATCCATATTTTATCAGAAAAAAACTAAGGTTATATAATATGAACTAAGGACCTTATCCTAAGGTCCTTAGTTCATATTATGACAAGGGCTATTTTTCTTGTACAGGATGGAGACTAGGCCATTCCCCATGTACAGAATCCAACAGGGAATCCCCTACATGCCTGCTGGGGTATGGAATGGAAAGGGGGCTCTTTTTTCCGCACTTAGCCTCCTTTTTGGGCCATTGTGCGTGGCCTGCTGGGGTATACCAAAGCTTAGGGTAGAGAAGTACGTACCGTCATCTCTCTCGTCGTCCGACAGAGGCGTCCGCGGGTGCGAGAGCAGGTCAGGCAGGAACTGTCGCAGCAGTTGCTTGATGCGGCGTTTCTCCGCCTTCTGGATAGCAGTCTGCCGCCGGGCGTGGTGGATTAGCAGCTCCGCCGTGTCACGGACTACTTTGATGGCTGAGGACAAGCATACATAGATTAGTATTCTATTTTATCCAGCGATAAGGCCGCCCATTGTACATTAAACTATAATACATGCTACCTACTTGTCATCTTTGTAAATCTATTGGTGTACAATAAAGAATTATCTATCTATCTAGCTGACCCGGCCAACTTCGTACCGCCATATTTTCCGCCCGCGTGGTATTTTGATCCCGATTTATTAGTGTTTCTCTACAATATTATGCATGTATTATACATATAAACCTTCCTCTTGAATTACTCTATCTAATAAAAACACCGCTTCAAAATCCGTTGTGTAGTTTTGAAGATTTAAACATACATAAGGACAGACAGACAGCGACTTTGTTTTATAATATGTAGTGATAGTGATTAATACAAGGGTATGGATGAGACGTGAGTCTTCAGACAGACAAGCCGATTCGGCACTTTAGGTCCTATTACCGAAATGTGTGCTGAGTAGAATCTGGGCCACCCCATCTCCTCCCATGCGGTCGTACAAGGCGACTAAGGGATAGGGCTGTGTAACATCAGACAGATATATACAGCCCAGACTCAGCCTATACATGGCTCGAGTCAACAATAGTGCCCGGAAAACGATAATAGGCTCACCCCCTATTACGTGGGACTGTATACAATAATTGGTGAAATGTGGGTGTTAATTCACCTCTGCCTAACCCTCCGGGGATAAAGGCGTGATTGTAGATTAGAAAATTGCTAAAAAAAAACATCACGTGATTAATGGACAGCCTAGGCCTATCTTAGGCCTTTCTGAGGCTCATGGCCTGATATCACTGGTCTAAATACACACCTTCTTGCCTATTCTGCAGGTTATAGTCCACTATAACGTGCGGCCCAGACCGGCAAGCCGCGTACGCGCTCTCCACCTCGTTGAACAGCGTCTTGGAGCGCATCGCCTTGAGATCGTTCTGTTTGAAGTTGATGCCCTGGTGGTCCAGCGACTTAAGATAGTACTTCTCGTTTTGTTCACGCCATTGTTTGTTGAAGCCCTGTGTACGAAGATAAATGGTAGAATTATAGTATACTAGCTTTTGCCCGCGGCTCCGCCCGCGTGGATGTCGGTTATCGCGACCAAACATAGCCTATGTCCTTTCTCAAGGTCTAATCTACCCCTATACCAAATTTCATCAAAATCGGTTCAGCGGTTTAGTCGTAAAAGACAGACAGACAGAGTTACTTTCGCATTTATAATATTAGTAGGGATGAGATAGGTGAGACGAAAAGAATCTAATACTAATCTAATCCTAATATTATAAAGTTAAAGAGTTTCACCCGTATTCACAAACAACACTGTGAGGTCTCATAGTGTGCTCGAGCGCATAGGGCTGGTAAAATTAATTCACAAACATCACGGAGCAGTGTCTAACGCAGTGCGTTCCCTCAACGAAGTATTACTTAAGTGTTGTCTATGAATAAAAAGGCTTGCCAAAACGAACCGCACTGAGAATTTGTCGTTCTTTGCACAGTTTTGGTGGTACGCATAGCGAAGTATTGTTTGTGAATACGGGTGTTTGTTTGGTAGACGGGCTAATCTTAAGAACTGGTTCGAATTGAAAAAAATATTTTGTTGTTGAATAGTCCATTTATCGGGGAAGGTTATAGACTATATATCATTACGCTGCTACTGAAAGCATTAGCGCAGTAATGATAAATGTCAACAAAAGAAAGTCGAAAGATTCCTATGAATCTGAATGCATTGGCATTATTTGAAAATTAGTAAAATGCGGGGCATATGGCTTTCGGGGGGATTCGAATCGAATATATATTGCTGTCGACTTCTTGTACAAAGAAAATATTTTTGTAAAGACATCAGTAGGAAGGCAGCATGCATGTATCACCACAGACAGTCTGTCAAAGGCACATCGCATGGTCTCTCATCATTGTCTTAAAAACCTAAAAACACTTTGTCTAGTTCAGGAATTGAAGCCAGGACCTAACGATCATACGTCACAATACCTCCAAAAATGCTGGACTAATTTTGATGAACTACTGCGTGTTATATCTATAGACTTAGGTCCGTATTTTAGAATGACGCTCAGTCCTGAATTTCTATTTATCTGAGGACAAATTGTACAGACAGATTGACAAATTCACTGTGAAATTGCACTCTATACAATTTGTCGTCAGATAAATCTAGATCAGTAGTTGTAGAGTTATTCTAGAATACGGGCTTAAGTCATGAATCTCGACTTAAAAGAAGACTTAGCAAGTTTACTTCTAGAATACAATTTATACTTAAAATTATTTCCAATTCGAGGCTTATGAATGCAAGACTGACTATTAGTCTAGTTTTCTAGCAAGAATAGAGGCCTAAGAGTCATGTAAATTCATTTTCTATAACTTCCTCCTAGCGTTAATTCCCAGTCGCATCCGAAGCTTTTTCAGCCCGGAGTCTGGGGTCCGCTTTACCAGTCTTAACTACAGATTTGGCTAGACCTCGATATTCTCCGACGAATCGACGTTCTAGAACTATCTAGAAGTATATGCTTACCTTCTGCGCCTCCCGCCACTCTTCCTCTTTAGCCTTCAACCTCCGCAGTACGACGGGTACGGCCACCACCGGGTTCTTCTTCAGACCCGCGATTATATCCACCGCCTGCAACAACATACACATTTGAAATCCAGTTCTTATAGTATGTAGACATAGGAGGGTTAGGCAGAGGTGAATTAACACCCACATTTCACCAATCATTGTATTCAGTCCCACGTAGGTGAGCCTATTGAAGTATTCCGGGCACTATTGTTGACTCGAGCCATGTATAGGCTGAGTGTGGGCTGTATATATCTGTGTGATGTTAAACAGCCCTATCCCTTAGTCGGCTTGTACGACACCGCATGGGAGGAGATGGGGTGGCCCAAATTGTACTCAGTAAATAAAAAGATATACAAGGTGATTTTGTATTCGTTTCGGAGCGAAAGATTTTCGGCACAATTTCGATAGCGAAAGCGTCTGGAAGTATTAATTTGGCGAACAAAAAAAACTTTTTTTTTCTTCTAATGTATGGGAAAAATATACAGGTGAAAGGCATACTGTATGGGAATTATCGCCAAAATAATAGTTCCAGACGATTTTGCTAACGAAACTGTGGCCATCGAAATCTTTCGCTCCGAATCGAATATGAAATCACCCAGTATTTTGCGATGGGATCCGTTAAAAAGTAGTTTTATTTCAATGAGTGCGCGAAAACTTCAGTATCATCTAAAGATTTTCACAAATGAGCAGTTTTCCAGTAGGTATAATAATCAGTTGGTTTTTAATTCATCAAGAGATGGCGCTAGCATAACTTTTGGTAATTTTAATGTAATCTGTGGTTTGTTGTTGTTCTTTTCGCGTCGGTCTGTAATTTAAAATAATAATATTATAATTTAAAATAATTTCATCAGAAAACATGTCAAAACATCACTATGTAAAGTAAATCAATACAAAACCGAAGATCATTTTTTCCATAAATTAGTTACCAAAAGTGCCGGCTGCGCCATCTAGCTTGTCTTTAGGAAACCTATAAATACCTACTGGAAAACTGCTCATTATCATACATACATATGCTCGCGACAATTTGTCTCTAGGGTAAGCAGAGAAACTTTCATAATTTGTAATATGAAATTGAAATCCAAGATTATTTTATTAGATTTGAGTCATCTAACAACAAAAAGCAGGCAGTATTCTTAGGCCCGTATTCTAGAATGCTACTCAGCTGAATCTCGATTTACTTGTGGCAAGATTGTATGCACAGATTCCACAGATTTCACAGGCCATCAGACAGATTGTCTATAGTTCTATACAATCAGCTGTCCTCAGGTAAATCTAATCTTCTAGAATACGGGCCTTAAATAGAAAAAAACTACAAATTCACAGTGCATCTAACAAAAATATACATAACACCATCACCGCTTAGAAAATAACTAAAAACTAAATATAAAAGAGCATAGACAAAGGCATGCAATGCTGTGTATAAAATAAAAAATGCAAATAATAAATAATGTTGGCTATGATATACAATTTTTCATAGACTAGTAACTAATTTTGAAAACGTAATAGACTGACAAACTAAGGTCCCATTAGGTATTTCTCTCACACCCACTCCCCGCTTTACCCACCATATCCGGTTTCTAAATTGTCCCCACGAGTGTGGGAACAAGGTGTCCCCATCTTGCCTATAGGGTATACCCCAATATCTATATAAAACCCATCTAATCCCACTAACTACAACAAAGAAATACTAACTACATAAAAAAAAAAACCTTATAAGCTCGGTACCACTACTGTTTTAGCAGTCTAGCTAGTAGATTACACCAAAACAATATGGGTAGACCCAGACAGTATGGGTAGACTCATACAATATGGGTAGACCCAGACTGTATAAGTAGACTCATACAATATGGGTAGACCCAGACTGTATGGGTAGACTCATACAATACGGGTAGACTCAGACAGTATAGATAGACTCATACAATACGAGTAGACCCAGACTGTATGGGTAGACTCGTACAATATTGGTAGACTAGTACAATATGGGTCGACTCGTACAATATGGGTCGACTCGTACAATATGGGTCGACTAGTACAATATGGGTAGACTCATATTATATGGGTAGACCCAGACGGTATGGGTTGACTCATCCTATACTGGTAAACCCAGCCTATATTGGTAAACCTATTTCATATGAATAACCCCACCCTATATGGATAAAACCAGCCTATATGGGTAAACCCACCCTACACGTGTAAACCCAGCCAACTATATAACAAACCCATCTACTGGGGGTGTAGTGCGCACAGCATGCCTACAAGTCTGACTCGATCGTACCACCTTGTCACCGTATATGCGGCGAAGTGCCCTCTGGTGCACGGTGGGCGAGTGGCCCCCGAGGCAGTCGTCCAGTCGAAACTTGGCCGCGTCCTCTGCCGTCATGCGGGAGAGCTTCTTGGCGACTCCTTCTAGTACACGGATGGTTGATGCGTTGGTTTCTATTACTACGTCCAGCTGAAATTTATGAGATAGGGTTAGAATAATGGCGAATAATGAGCTGAAATTAACATAATTGATATGGATGGATAGAATAGAATGTATTATACGTTTATTAATCATAAAATAAACTATACTCAATTCGGTTAGGTACAGTCGACATAAGAGATGGTGTCACAGTTTTACACACAACTTTATATGAAAAAGTGCATCCATATCTCTTTTGTTGACTGTACATAACTATACGTAAACAATCTTGATGCGTCTTTTTTTTTGTTTAAACTCACTTTGTTAATATTTTTCGGTGACTAAAACCGAAATCGAACCACTTGTTATTTAGTTAGTAGGTCTAATTTATTTTCGAATTAAATTTTGAAGCATTTATTATGCTGATTGTTCAAATCAGCAACAAAGAGAAAAGAGAGGAATTTGGATCGGCGTCGTGCGGGCTTCGGTGGCTTAGCGGTCAGAGCATTCCCCCTGTAAGGGAAAGATCGCGGGTTCGAGTCCCGCCCGAGGTCGATTCTCTTGTCTTTCTAAATCGATTTGAATTAGAAACTCATTTTGAAGGCTAAAATCGAAATCGAACCAGTTTGCCTAGTTTTTTAACCGATTTCTAAACAAGGAGGAGGTTCTCAATTCGGATGTTTATATTTATTTTTTGTTTCTGTGCATAAAAAGTCGCTACAAGATCGTTTACCTTTAGTTAAGTACCTAAACGAATAAATACGTTTATTCGCATTGTAAAAGCCATAATGATATCCCAATAATCACCAATTTTTATTTAAAAACTTAGAGAAAATAGAGATATTCACCTCAAATCTCTCATCCTCGCATCGATAGATGTACTCCTCGTACTGCGTCTTCCGCGATGTCACGAAGGTGGAGTCTTCACTCCACGTGGGGAAAGATACCCACGTGTCGTTGAGTACCTGCAAATATTCCCATACAGTATAATGATAGTATACAGCTTACAAATATATAATACTAGCTGACCCGGCGAACTTCGTACCGCCATATTTTCCGCCCGCGTGGTATTCTGAACCCGTTCCCGCTGCATATCTCTAAATTTATCAGTGTTTCTCTATAATATTATGCATGTATTATAGATATAAACCTTCCTCTTGAATCACTATCTATTAAAAAAAACCGCTTCAAAATCCGTTGTTTAGTTTTAAAGATTTAAGCATACATAGGGACGGACAGACAGCGACAGCGACTTTGTTTTATAATATGTAGTGATAGTGATGATAGTGATAGATAACCGAGCTTACACTGAATGTAAGCCTCATGTGCGAGTTTGTGTATAGTTTGTGATTTTAGCTTGAAATTGTGTGTATAGTGCAGGGGTGGCGAACCTTTATGCATCAACGTGCCATATTTCTAAAAAAAGTTCAATGAAGTCCTAGACGTGCTGACGGAAGGTGACGTGATGGCTGAAGTTGCTCTGTCTGTGTCTGTTTGCTACGGTTTCACGCATTTGGCCGACCACAAATAAGTGTAACCCAAGATTATTTGGGGCTGGGGGAATATTTATTTCTGATAATATGGCATAGTCCGTCTCTTTATATCATGCTTTCTGAAAAAAAATGTCCGTCTGTTCGTTCATTTTCTAGCGCATATGGTAGGTATCTTACTTTGTGAAAGAAAGAAAAAAAGAAACAGGTATAGGCACAGATTACCGAATGCCCGCCTAATAACCCAGGTGGCACTGGTAGCATTGGTGGCGTGCCCAAAAAATTGTGCCGCGTGCCAATGGTTCGCCATCCCTGGTATAGTGTATAGAGTTTGTTTGACTATACGCGACTTTAGTGTATAGTGTAAGTTTGTTACGTAGTATATAGGCTTTAACTGTGTGAGATTGTGTGTTATACAATATGGATACGACATATAGGCAATAATTGAAACCATATACTTGGTACCTCCTAAGCTTCAAGCAGGAAAAGTTTGAACAAAATTGGTCCAGTATTAAGGGCAGAAACTAGAGTTTTAATTTTATAGAATTTGAACAACTTTGAGCACTCTGTAGAATCGCATGTTGCCGCTTAGCTGTTCAAGTAAGTTACCTACTATGCCTATTGTTGTGTGTGTGTGTGAAGTTGTTGTGTGTGTGTGTGAAGGTGTGTGCGTATTTATTAATGACTTATGACACAGTCAATGACTTTAAAGCAATGGATGAAACTATTTAATGACTTATACAAGTGGTTGCATTTTCTACATTTATTTTAATAATTATTTTGTTAGAAAATTTCGGATTTTATAAATCAGGGAATTTAAGTTTAAATTTAATTTGGTTCTATTCCTACGGACCAGGATGCTTCGCGGTTTCAGTATTTGCACATATGTCGTATCCATATCGTATAGTAATATAGAAGTAATACATACCTCCTTACAAAGCGGCGTTCGTCCAGAACAACGTCTAGCGGCGGCGTCCCGCGGTAACGCGCAGTACGACGTGCCGAGACGCTTACACGTCGTTAGATCTGTTCAACACAATCACTATCATTAGAAAACTCACTAATACTGTTGAATAAGACGAGAATTAAGGAAAAAAGAATTGACTTCTGGCGGGACTCGAACCCGCGATCTTTCCCTTACAGAGGAATGCTCTGACCGCTAAGCCACCGAAGCCCGCACGAAGCCAAATTCCTCTATGCTACCGTCTTTGGGCGACGTTGGAGACATCTACCGAAACTCATACGAGCTATCGGAACCAATGAATGATGTTACAACCATTTCTAAAATCACTAATACTGACTAATCTGACAGCCTTTGTAGCTATGCGGGTTCGATCACTGCTCGGTGCAAATATTTTTATGCATGAATAGGGCTATTCGCGTCCGTCCCAGTTGCCATACGGACATCTATGGCACTTGTTACGGGTATTTGGAGCCCTAAAAAGCTCAAAAACTGCCTAGAAAAGTGGCAGTTCGTTGGCCGGTGTATTGTAGAATAAAATGACAAATGTATGAGATTTGACGTATTGACAGTCGACAACGTATGGAATATTGGTTATGGAGGTCAGTCGGCAGTCGCTTCACATCAAATATCGAAGATAAGCCCACTGGAAAAAGCGGACCCCAGACTCCGAGGTGTAAGCTTCGGATGCGACTGGGAATTAACGCTAGGGTGAAGATGATTTAGCTGTAAAGTGTTAATATACTGACCTATATCCATAGCAGCGTCTCCCTGGGGTCTGTCGTGCCTCAACTGGGCCGCTAAAGCCCCAACCGGCTCGTGGCGGAGCTTGGGCTCAGTGGCAGAACGCTCGCTGGAGCGCGAGTATAGCGTGTTCGATCCGCTGCTGGGGTAGCAGTTGTTGTAACCTAGAGGGAAGATACATTGACATCAATATGGATTCGAAATATGGTGGTGGTTTGAAATATGGATAAGTCAGAAAAGTTATGTAAGTAAGCTTGATCTTTGCCGTAGGCCACTTTGGTATTATTATTGTTTTTGTTTTGTTGTATTTTGTCATATGGTGTCATATTGTATTGTATTGATCTGTCATACAGGGTGTAAAGGAAACGCTTTCGAAACCTACATTACATAATATTGGCATAAAATAATTACGATTAGGTTTAATTTTTCGTATTTTTTTTACCATTTCATTAGCATTATTCAATGGTGTTAGCAAAACTAAATGAAAAAATAATTTCATTATACAAATCACTACAAAAAAAAAGCGCCAAGCACGCGCTTTTCGTAGATAGTTTTAAAAAATAATAATAATAATAATTATAAGATTTTTTTTTCAATCAGTACAGAGTCAATTTTTTCGCTATAATAATAATATGGTAATGGCGAGTCCTGCTGTGGTGATTGTGAGTACTGTAGTGGTGATGGTGGGTCCTATAGTGGTGATGGTGGGTCCTATAGTGACGATAGTAGGTTCGGTGGTCCTGTAGCAATGGGTTCTATAGTGGTAATGGTAGATCCCGCAGCAGTGATAATGGATCCTATACTGGTGGTGGGCTCTTTAGTGGTAGTGGTGTGTCCTGTAGTGGTGATGGTAGGTCCTATAGTGGCGATAGTAGATCCCGTAGCAGTGATGGTGGGTCCTGTAGCAGTAATGGTGGGTCCTATAGTGGTGCTAGTGGTACATACCTGCGTGGGCAGTGCCAGTGGGCGTATGCGGTGGTGAAGGCGGGCCCAGGAAGTCCTGCAGCCACTTCTGCAGCTCGGGGTGGCGGCAGAGGAACGGCGCCGTCACTTGTAGCAGTTCTGATGCTGAGATGATCTCGTTTGTGAATAGCAGCAGGCACCTGCGGGGAGGGAGGGAATATAAAGACCGGCAAACTACTTGACAATGTATTCTGGGCAGAACGGGTTTTTAGGTTTATTGGGTCAATTCATGACCTTGGTTTTCATTTGGTCTTATTTCATTATTTACAGTGATGCCGACGTTTCGGTAACTTTTGACCTCATGACTACTGAAATACGAGGTACTTTATATTCAGTCAATGAAAAGGCTTTTTAGTTATCTGTGTGGTTAGATTGAAAGAAAAAAAAATTGCATCAAAGTTTACATAGTACGAACTGATGTAAAATATTATCATCCCTACTAATATTATAAATGTGAAAGTAACTCTGTCTGTCTGTCTGTCTGTCTTTCACGCCCAAACCACTGAACCGATTTTGATGAAATTTGGTATAGGGGTAGATTAGACCTTGAGAAAGGACATAGGCTATGTTTGGTCGCGATAACCGACATCCACGCGGGCGGAGCCGCGGGCAAAAGCTAGTTTGGTAATAAAACTTTTGGTTTATGTTCAAAGAGACTTCAGTAGGAAGGCAGCATGCATGTATCACCACAGACAGTCTGTCAAAGGCACATCGCATGGTCTCTCATCATTGTCTCGTGAAACAGACTCGTACCAATCAATCAAAACCATTGGTTGATCAAGCCTTTTGTTTGTTTTGGTTGGTATCATCGGTTCATGAATAAAACATAAGTTTGCCGGCTTTTATACCTTGAAAGTTATGTATGTTTGGTTAAATACTGACTAAACGTAAACATTTACAAGTATTTTCCTATTTAGAAACTCATTTTAAACACTAAAAACCGTAATTGACACACTAGTTAGGGGCCGTTCAAGTATTACGTAAGCACTATGGGGAGGGGGGTCTTTGTTTTGCGTAACAAATAATAATAATACTTTTTCACACGAATGGCAACCCTCACATTGTAAACGAAACGCATTTTCGGGGATTCCCGCAAATAATGCAATCTAATATCTATGCTAAATCTATTTTCTTATTTATAAATTATAATTATAACATTATAAATTATAATATACAAAAAAATACATTTTTAACTTAAAAATGTTTACGTAAGCGTGGGGGGAGAGGGTAAGAGCTTAGCTTACTTTTGCTGACAAGGGGGGTGTGGGGGTAAATAACTGTAATAAATCTGCTTACGTAATAGTTGAACGGCCCCTTAGTCAGTTAGCTAGTCTAGTTTATTTTTAAGCTATTGCATAGCTTCTATCGCGGGCCTTGAGCGTGGAGACCGAATCCAGAAATTCCGTAACGAAAAAAACCTAACACCCCGAAGCTCGCACGAATCGAGCCGAGCTGCTCCGAAGTAGCTCCGCTTAACGTAAGTAATTATAATTGCATAAGTTGTTAGTTTTCAAATTCAAATTATATTATTAGGGGACGCCTTCCCGAAGAGCGATACCAATGCTCGGGCCCACTCCGTGAGTACACAATTACTACACCACGATGGCAATCCAACGCCGTCGACTCGACAGAAGAAGATATTATTATTTATTATAATTGCATAAGTTCATAAAAAATGCTATGCAATAGCTTTACCGCGGCAGTCCCCGAGTGCCACACGTCTTTTTTAATGTGTTTGTACCTAACCAATAACATATCTCATACTATAGTAACATATCTCTATTAAATAACAACACACTCACCTCAAAAAGTTATCATACACGTGTTGCGACCTCAGCGCCTTCCGTGCTCGGTCGAAGAAGTTGAACTCGTGCACCGTGGCGCACTTGGCCGCCTCCGCGTACGACACGTCGCGGACCGTAGCCCCCGACAGGGCTGATGAACGGGACTTCTTGGCCGGGGGAGCACCCACTGCTGGAACCGACGATATAGTTAACTTAGGTCGCAGATTATATCGCCTAATATCGTTATTGGGTTGTGGAGGTCAAATGGCAGTCGCATCACGAAAAATATCGTAGTTCAGTCCAATCCGCAGTTAGACTGGTAAAGCGGAACTCAGACTCAGAGGTGAAAGCTTCGGATGCGACTGGGATTTTTTTTTTAAATAAATATATATTTAAGGACATTCTACACAACGCTACCTAAACCCAAAGTAAGCATAGCTTAACTAGCTTGTGTTATGGAACCTAGAATGCGGATAAACATACTTAGATACATTTTTTTTTTTCGTAAATACATACGTATTATACATAGAAACACCCTGACCAATTCATCATCACGGATTAACGCTAGGATGAAAGAAGAAGAGGTCACAGACAAGCACACGAACCATCTCTTGAGAAGTTGAGAAGTTACCGTGGCCTATGCACGTGTGTAACATCAGGGGAGTCACACTCGTGTTACCGACCCTGTAAGAACAGAGTTTCTGTTCCGTCAGCGCAGAAGACAAGCAGGACAAGCCTTTGTTGATCTTCCTACTTCTTATTCTTCATTCTAGCGGCCATCCCAGTCGCATCCGAAACTTTCACTCGGAGTCTGCGGTTCACTTTACCAGTCTTACTGCGGATTTGACTGTACTTCGATATTTTACAGGAAATGACTATCATCTGACCTCCACAACCCAATAACGATATTGGGTGATCTCGAAACGATGCAGCTAGACCAGTTGTTGAACTTTTTAGGGCTGCAACTACTCGTAACGACTGCCATAGATGTTCGTATGGCAACCGGGACCGACGGCTTAACGTGCTCTCCGAGGCACGACCAGACCAATTCAAATACCCATACATATTCCACCGGGAACCTGTTAGTTTTAGATATTATAACATACATACTATCACGCCTTTATCCCCGGAGGATTAGGCAGAGGTGAATTAACACCCACATTTCAGCAATCATTATATTAGGTCCCACGTAATAGGGGGTGAGCCTATTGCCGTTTCCCGAGCACTATTGTTGACTCGAGTCGTGTATCTGAGGCTGAGCTGATATATTATAAACTAGATGTTGCCCGCGGCTCCGCCCGCGTGGAATTCGGATTCCGGTCCAACTTTAATGTATGGAAATCTGCCCGATTTATTGACATTTATGCTCACTGCTCCGCTCCCTTTAGTAGTAGCGTGATGTTATATAGCCTATGTTACTCCCAGATAGTGTAGCTTTCTATAGGTGAAAGAATTATTGAAATCGGTACAGTAGTTCCGGAGCCTATTCATTACAAACATACAAAAATAGGTACAAATCTTTCCTCTTTATAATATTAGTATAGAAGTATAGATAGAAGAGGAAGATGTTATTTAGACTTACATAGCTGGCTGGACGAGGTGAAACTGGGAGATCGTTTGAGATGATGATGCTGCGAAGGCGGCTGCGCTGCCGTAGAGCTGGAGCTAGAGTGCTTCGGAAGCTGTACAGACGATAGGGTTATATTAACATCCCATGGCATTTCCAGCTAAGGACAAAATATTCACGTTAATATTGGATTTATTCACTACTATTTATGGAGTAAAAAGTCCCAGATTAAAGGTGTGAAAAAGCATCTGATGAGGCCGTCAAGCTGAGTGCCATCATTGTAACATGGTACGTGTCTGTAATGGTGACCCTCTTTCCTGACCTTTCGGGCCATCTAGTCCACTCTATCAAAATGTCCACCGTATCAAAATGTCCATTGTATCATAATGACCACTTCAAGATGTCCTGTTAGTCAAAAATTTCGTTTTGTCAGCGTTCATTTGTTTGAATTTATGAAAATATCGAACTCGTAGACATAACACTGTGGACATTTTGTAAAACTGGGCATTTTGACACTGTGGACATGTTGTAAGACTGGGCATTTTGAGACTGTGGACATGTTGTAAGACTGGGCATTTTGACACTGCGGACATTATGACACAATGGACATTTTAGTACAGTGGACATTTCGATAGAGTGGACGAGATGGCCCTAAAGGTTTCCTGAGACTGTCTTTAGCTTACCATCAGTCTTCGTGTCCTATACAAAAAAATAGATATTTTACACACTCTCAAAAGGGATGACCAGAATATCTGTTGAGGCAGTTAAGGTAGGGACCGTCATTGTCTCTAGGCCCATATGTTCGGGACTTCACCCTAGCTTCTTACCAAACATCAGGGTGCAGTCAGAGTATAGCGTGTGACTTGCGAGTGGTAGATCGTGGGTTCGAACCTAGACTTCACTACTGTCGAACTAAAACCTATCGTAATCGTAATGTATACGTATCAAAAGAACGAAGCATTGCGATTTGCCTTCTGTGATGAAGAATGTTTCGTCCTCGCGACGACGCGATTATGATAGTTTTTCGTGCTAGGGGTAATGATGAAAACTATCTAAAGTAATGTATAAGGTTCAGGATAAGGAGGAGAACATACCTGCGGGTGATGAGGCGGTTCAGGAGGCGCGGCGGGCGGGAAACGTTCCCGTTCAGGCTCTGCCTCAACACGAGCCTGTCAAACAACAAAATAACGTTAGTTTTTTTGATTTTCACAACCGATTGCTGCTTCAAATTCTGGCTAAACTAATTAGTATCAGCTTATAATGACAACTTCCTAAAATGAAAAATGGACGCAAAATGACTACTTCTCAGAAAGCCAACTTCTCGAAATGCCAACTTCTCAGAATGCCAACTTCGCATAATGCCAACTTCTCAAATTGACAACTATTGAGGGGCATGCCGGCAGGCATAAAAAATATCAAAATCTAAAAAATCACAATTTATGTACCCCTAGCTAGATAGTATAATGTCCCTTTTCCAAAAATGGACACTGTCCACCCCGACTTGGATAGGTTAGGTTAGAAGGCTAAGGCGGGAGCGGAACTCCCGCATTAACCAACATCCACGCGGGAGGAGCTGCGGGCAACAACTAGTATCACATATGAAGGTGGAACAATGTACCTGTAAGACGGCAGGGGGCGCCGGCGAACGAACGTGCGGGTAGTGACGTTCTCGTTCTCGTTCTCGCTCGACGGGCGGTTTCGTCACCGCCTTGGCGTCCGGTAGAAACTGCCCAAACTCCGCCAACAGGTCGTCTTGATTCTCGAACAGCTTCGCCACCTGGGTAACAGCATTTATATGCTAAACTATACACATGTCAGCAACGTAAAGTTGATTGCGAATGCCTCTACATTAAATTCTATTAGTGTTAAACAGTCACAGAACATTCGTTCGTTGTTCTTTCTATGTAAACGCTGAAAATAAGGTTACTTTTACACTTAAATATTAAGAAATAATGCTCCTGTCCTTAGGGGCTGTCCATTAATCACGTGATGTATTTTTTAGCAATTTTTTAAGCCTCCCTCCCCCATGGTGAGGTTTTAGACTATACCACTTAGGTGGCAGACAAGCACACGGCCCACCTGATGGAAAGTGGTTACCGTGGCCTATGCAACACCAGGGGCGTTTCGTGATTTTTTCCTAACCCCCCCTGTTGAGCCTCACGTGATTAATGGACAGCCCCTTAGGTCTAAATCCAACTCTAAGGGAGTCTTTAAGAAGTTGCTATGCTAACAGATTTACAAACGAATTTTACGTTGAAACAGACTAATACATATTACCAACAAATTCATAGAAGGCCTGCCAAAACCTGCCAGCTGTTTTCGTGCATTATCATCTACCTTTCATGGTAGACCTACCATTTTGAGTGCCAAAAACCTATTGCCCGTTATTATTTAGTATACAGAGACATCAGTAGGAAGGCAGCATGCATGTATCACCACAGACAGTCTGTCAAAGGCACATCGCATGGTCTCTCATCATTGTCTCGCGACTACCTATGTATTTAACCATTATACAAGTTGCTAAGATTTTTAGATGCTTGCTACTCAATCACGCTAAAACGGCAGAACAAATCTGGTAGTGGTACAGTGATAGATCATAGTCTGGAAGATCCCCGCTCATTTGTATACATGTATATCGGTATTTGCATTGGTCTGATCTTGAGAGCATGTAAGCCATCGGTTCCAATTGCCATACGAACATCTATGGCAGTCGTTACAAGTAGTTGGAGCCCTAAAAAGTCCAATAACTGGTCTAGCTGCAATGCTTCGATATCGCCTAATGTTACCATTGGTTGTGAAAGTCAGATGGCAGTCGCTTCACCCAAATCCGCAGTTAGACTGGTAAAGCGGACCCCAGACTCCGAGGTGAAAGCTTCGGATGGGACTGGGAATTAACGCTAGGATGAAGAAGACCAAGTATACACACCTGCGAGTAGACCTCTTGCTCTGTCTGCTGCTTAGCTTGAGGCTCTTTCATCTCACGATGGCCTCTCTGATAGGCGTGCAGAATCTCCAAGAACCGTTTATACTTGTCCGGTTGCCTGGAGAACCGGGACTATGGGGCAAGACGAGAATGTTATTGGTATGGGGAAGATTATAATGTCTAATGGGGTAATAATGGGGTAAAATCAGAACTCAAAAGAGCAGCCGCTAGTTTTTATCATTAGGATCGAACGGTAATTAATTTCATCATATAGACTGATAGATAGATAGATAGATAGATAATTCTTCATTGTACACAAGTACATTACACTAAAACGGAAAATATGAAAATAATGTACAATCGGCGGCCTTATCGCTACAAGCGATCTCTTCTAGTTTATAATTTCAATATTTTAATAATATATGTAATGAGGTAATTGCTGTTAGGGATAAGCAATTTTTTGTATGTATTTAGTGAAATTTACTGATTTTAAAAGGCTACTAATTAGCTAGAAATTTTATTACATTTCTCTGAACACAAAGAAATAAGTATACACTATCTAATAAAAATAATATTATAAATATCGAAAAATAGTAATACAATATAGTTTTCCCCCATTTTTCACAAATGAAATATGTTAAAACAAATTTGAATGTTGTTATAATCCAGTCAAAATAGACGAAATAAAATGGTAAATATCTATTTGTATACAAAATTATGCAAGCTCAAATTTTTTTTGTCAAGATTATTAATACCACTTACTCGTTACTTACTTACAATCAATCAATAACGGCCGTTCCCAATAACATACCTACAGTTAAAGGTAGAGATAGTTCCTTTGTCAAATCCTATTGTTATTTTGCTACTATGAATTGCGTTACCATAGAGATTGATGACGTTTTTATCCTTTCTAAAGTCAAAACTGGCAGTAGATAGCTTATTGGGAACAGCCGTTAGCCTATCACAGTCCACTGTTAGACATAAGCCTCTCCTTACACTTTCAAACGTAATTAATATTAAAATTCTTACCTTAATCTTATTAACGTATTCAATAGCATGGTTAAACTCCACGGGTTGACTCGACGGTGCAGGTGTGGGATGGGTTGCCGCAGCCTGTTGAGCTGCCCCTGTAACAACACGCTTGTTCACTAACAGCAAGAGTTTGGGGGAAAGTGAGAGAAGATGGGGAAGATCAGAACTCAAAAGAGCAGCCGCTAATTTTTATCATTAGAATCGAACGGTAATTAATTTCATCATTTTGAGGTAGTTTATGTTTAAATGCTTGGGATTGTATAAATGTCTACAGTCATCACATATATTTTTATACTAATAGTAAAGCTGTCAACATCAGACAGATATATACAGCCTAGAGTCAGCCTCAGATCCATGGCTCGAGTCAACAATAGTGCAATAGGCGAAACACGACGTTATTATACCCGCGGTATTCTGTAGGGCGGAGGTACTTCCCCAGTCGAACTGCTCGATTGGGACGGATATACCGTCATGTCCTACCTCCTCGTTGGCTAGCTGGTCTGTATATAACATTCTATATTTGAAAACGGATTTTCTTTGTCCTTTAGCTTCAGTTTTCCCCACTATTCTTTGTTGCCTTCCAATTTCCAGTAATAATTATACATACATACATAAATACAATCACGCATTTATCCCCGGAGGGTTAGGCAGAGGTGAATTATCACCCACATTTCACCAATCATTGTGTTAAGTCCCACGTAATAGGGGGTGAGCCTATTGCCGTATTCCGGGCACTATTGTTGGCTCGAGCCATGTATAGGCTGAATCTGGGCTGTATATGTATCTGTCTGATGTTAAACAGCCCTATCCCTTAGTCGCCTTGTACGACACCACATGGGAGAAGATGGGGAGGCCCAAATTCAAATCTGCCGGGAACCACGCGGCGGTATATAAAACATCTCACCGTATATCACTCGTGTACAGTCAAGCCCGGATGCGTGTGTCCGAACAGCTGACATATAGTCTATTATATTACGATGTGTTCACATTGCGACCGAGCGAGGCACGCGGCACGACTGCCCGCATTACGTGTCATGTTTTGAATTACGATCACAATGCAATATGACATCACATGGACGCTACATGTATATGTAATGCGATGCCGTGGCAGTTGAGTAGTGACTCTTATATGGCAGGATGTGGAAGAAATTTGGATGTTTTTGGTGCCTGAGACAATCCCACTTGCAAGGTGGTATATCTGATGATTGAAGGATGAGGATTTGACGTAGGTTTGGGTCAGGGTTGGGTCAGATGGTAGTCACCCCTGCAAAAGTCAAGGTAATCCAAATCAAGGTAAAGAGTAAGGTGTAACATGGGTTTCAAAATGCAAGCGTTGGATGTTACCAATAGACTAAAAAGAGGTAGGACACGACGGTATTTCCGTCTCAATCGAGCAGTCCGACTGGGGAAGTATTCACCCTACAGGGTGCCAGAGCTCACTGGAGAGGTTTTGTGCTGTCAGTGGGAAGACCAAAGGATTGACATATCTTCTGCGCTGACGGCACAGAATCTCTCTGTTCTCACAGGGTCGGCAGCACGAGTGTGACTCCCCTGGATGCACTCGTCCATAGGCCACAGTAGTGGGCCGTGTCTGCGACCTAAATGGCATACAAAAAGACTCATCGGCTGTATGTTTACTGTCGGATGGAGAACAGCCATATCCCTCAGTCGCCTTCTACGACACCCACAGGAAGAGATCTCTAATTTATCATCCTACTAATATTATAAACATGAAAGTTTGTAAATATGGATGGATGTATGTGTGGATGTTTGTTACTCTTTCACTTAAAAACTAATGAAACTTTACAATAATATAGCTTTTTTTTTATCGTGCGAAAAATCCCCATGGATAACCCTCCGCCAGAGCCGGTGGAGGAGGTTATGTCGAACTTGAACCGACTAAAACGCACGCCATCTGTGGGCCGTCGGTTACCGGAGGTGAGATTGTCGTAGCCATAACCCTCGTACCCCGACCGAACCGGGCCATATCTTTCGATCTGGCCCTCTTGCGGTGTGGTGACCACAGAGCCCCCAATTCGCTCCGGGTACAATAATATAGCTTCATCATCATCATCATCATTTCAGCCATAGGAAGTCCACTGCTGGACACTGGCATCCCCTATAGATCTCTATTACATCTAGCTTACACATCAGAATAACACATCCTACTAATATTATAAATGTGAAAGTTTGTGAGAATGGATGTGTGGATGTGTGGATGTTTGTTACTCTTTCACCCATAAACGGCTGGACCGATTTGGTTGAAATTTGGTATGTATATAGGTTATACCCTGGATTAACATATAGGCTATATATCAGCGATGAACGGGATCAGAATTCCACGCCGGCGGAGCCGCGGGCAACAGCTAGTAGGCTATATCAGCGATGACCGGGATCAGAGTTCCACGCAGGTGGACCCGTGGGCAACAGCTAGTTAAATATAGCTAGTGGAGGGTATGGAGACTTAGAGACTATGACTTACCAGGAGTAGAATGATGTATGGCAGCAGCTTCGATCTGCTGATGAGCTTGAGAGATCTGGTGCAGAGTGTTTGTTGGGGCCGCGCTGACGGACAGGTTATGCACGATCGCGTTGCTTACGGACCTACAGACAAGAAAATATTGTTATATATCGATGTAATAATATCTATATATAGTAATATTATAAGTTGAGAGTTTGGTTGAAGGGTTGTTTTATTTTTGTGTTGAATAGTCCGTTTATCGAGAAGGTTGTGGCTCAGAATGTCAACTTCCCAAAATGTCTCCTGGTAGGTACCAAAATGTCAACTACCCATAATGTCCCTTTCCCAAAAATGGACACTGGCCACCCCGACTCGGGTAGGTTAGGTTAGAAGGTTATTTTTTTTACGTAAATAAACATGATTTAACGAGGGACTTTATGGGAAGTTTACATTCTGAGCCACAGCGATCGAGAAATTTATGATGATATTACGAGTATAGTTATGAGCTATACTCGTAATATCATCACGCTACTACTCAAGGGTGTTGAGCAGTAATCATAAATGTCAACAAATCCGGCAGACGTAAGTATGCCACGAGAGAAGCCAGGGTGGCTGGTTTGTATCCATACTAATATTATAAATGAGAAAGTAATTGTCTTATTTGCTTTAGCGCTTAAACCACTGAACCGATTTTGATGAAATTTGGTACAGAAGTAGATGAGACCTTGGGAAAGGACATCCACGCGGGCGGGACGCGGGCATCAGCTAGTCATACAATTTTTTTTTATACCAATTAGGTCGTAGACAAGCACACGGCCCACCTGATGGAAAGTGGTTACCGTGGCCTATGGACGTATGCAACAATAAATACGAAAGTAATCGTCTGTCTATTACTTTTATTGAAATCGATTCGACTATAATGATATTTTATACAGAGATAGACCTTAGGAAAGGACATAGGATATTTTTAGTCGTGATAAATGACATCCACGTGGGCGGAGCCGCGGGCAACAGCTAGTCAGACAGTTCGACTCTCGAACTACCGGTAGGACTAGATGGAATAAAGGAGATAATCTACCATGTACAGTGGACGAAGGAAATACGGTTGCACCTTTACATACAACTTTGCGTAAAGCGATAAGGCCGCCCTTTGTACTGCTCTTGTCTTCTTAATTTCTGTATCATGAATATTGTAATTGGCGTACAATAAAGTATATAATAAATAAATAAATAAATAAATAAATATATGAAAAAGTGCGACCGTATCTCCTTTTTCAACCGTACTTGGCCGCCTGAGCTTCGTCCCATCTTTTTTTCAGTATATTGACAGCATAAGATATCGAAGTCCAACCTCCGCAGTTAGACTGGTAAAGCGGACCCCAGACTCCGAGGTGAAAGCTTCGGATGCGACTGGGATTAACGCTAGGATGAAGAAGATTGACAGAATACGATGCTAGTATAGAGAAGTATAGAGAAATACTATCCACTTTAGGATGAAAGATGAAATCTATTTTTTTTAATAAAATCACTTTCCTATCGAAAATATGCTGCTGAAATGCAATCGAATCATTGGGATAAATGTAAATAACAAAATAATACAAATTAAATCGCGATAGAATCCATTATGACATTTTTTTCAAAGTGATGTTTATTTTTTTTATTAAAAAAAAAAACACTAAACAATATTTAATAGTAATAAGTACATCTATATTATTATTAAAAAGAGGTTTTTGAGTTTATGACATTGTAGGGGGTAATCTCTTGATCAAGTGAAGCGATTTTGACATTTCAAGAATCAAATAATCAACTTCGTTTATTCAGTTTATGCGCATAAGGAGCACAAATCCACGTCAAAATATTAATTATGTCAAGAATATACGAATAATAAATAAAGTAAAATTTGAAAATGATTGAGAAATGAACAATAGAAATCCACGTTATTTGCTAGTGCCATAGGACATAGACTATATGTATTCATAATCATAGTTTATTATCACGCTATGGGGGAAGGAGGAGGTCAGCAGCGGGAACGGGATCAGACGTCCACTCAGGCAGAACCATGGTCCAAACCTAGTATTATAATAAAGACACAAATGAAACTTACAAAACATTGTAATATTGTTGAAAGTTAACACGAATACCACCACACATTGAGATAAAACTCTTTACCGGATTCTATAGCGATTTATTTGTTATTATTTTATACCGACCCCGACGTTTCGGTCGCTTTGCGGCGGTCATGGTCACGGGAAGACTAAAGATGACGGTTGACTCATAGTTTGAAGTTAAATTATTTCAAAATACCCGCACTATTTTGAATGTCCAAAAAACGACAAAATTTGTTAAAATAATTTTATTATATTTCTATCTGTGATATGCCCGTAAACTTTCGATTATATCATTATAACTAGATAAAGCCCGCGACTCCGCCCGCGCGAAGATCAGTTTTCACGACTGGTTCTACTCAAACAATTGCGAACAAACAAACGTAAGATTTTAAGTCTGACCAAGGCCTTCCTAAAAAACCGTAGCAGTGAGTTCATTCCACAGCTTGAGTGTGCGAGGGATGAAGTTTCTTTCATACCGTACAGTGCGCACCGTTTCCTTTCCCTGCCTATGGTAAGTGGTGCGATGATCGAATGTAGCTGTGGGCATCATGTCGAACAATTCATCTGAACACAGACTATTGTATAGGTCATGCCATAAGACACACATAGCGAGGCAAAACGCTCCTTAGGTTGAGACGTTCGACTCACTGCTGCACTGCTTTTGAATATTTTGAACGCATTTTTTTCAACGTATTTTTTATTTATACAGCCTTGTACAGGCGATGAAATACATACAGTGAGGCAAACTCCTTCGTGACGCTGAGAGGTTCCACACCTTCTTTTGAACGAATGAACTAGTAGAAACAAATGAATCAACTACTTGACATTACCCCAAGCTTACCATCAAACGGGGTTCGTATAGGCTCGCAATCATTAAAGAAACATTCAAATTAATGATGATTACAAGTAATGATAATGACAAAAATGATATAAGTAATTACAAACTACGATACGTACGGCTGTGGTCCCTGTGACCCGCTACTGTTCGCATGCACAAAACATTTATGTAAGTACTTAAAATGCATTCGGTTAGGTACTTAACTAAACGTAAACAATCTTGATCTGTCATTTTTCTCCTCTGCCTAACCCTCCGGGGATAACGGCGTGACAAGCACACGGCCCACCTGATGGGAAGCGGTCACCGTGGCCTATGGACGTATGCAACACTAGGAGCGTCACACTCGCGCTGCGGACCCTGAAGAAACCTTCTAATGCCCTTCTTGAAGAACCCCATATTGTAGTCGCTTGGGAAAACCAACGCAGGGAGTTCATTCCACAGCTTGAGTGTGTGTGGGAGTTATAGACTTGTGCAACATCAGGGGAGTCACACTTGTGCTGCCGAACCTGAAGAAATCTTTTATTGCCCTTCTTGAAGAACCCCATATTTATGTTCAGAAACTTATTATAAAGACTAAAAACCGATATTGATCCACTAGTTAGTCAGTTAACCTAGTTTATTTGTTTAATATGTGTTTTTATATAAAGTCGCTACATGATTGTTTACCTTTAGATAAGTGCCTTATCAAATGGAGTAATGTAGGTAGTTATGTATATTATTTATTTACCAATATTATTTCACACTATTACAAGCTAAGTACAGTAACTACATAATATCGTGCTATAAATAGATGATGATGATCCTAGAGCAGCTGGTACAAATAAGGATGAAATTTGTCGCTATCCCGCCTGATGGTAAGGTAAGATGCCTTTTAAAAAGTATAAGATACCGTTTTGAAGCTATCATTCTGAACTATCCTGTTCACGCCCCGTTCAAGTAGTATAATATTATCGATATAAATAATAATATAATTTATATAAATTAATAACATTGATATATTATTATAGTTGCGGCATTTGCACCATTTTCAAAATTGCCCATGTTCTTGTATGACGTATGCATCAATATAATACGTCATTGAAAGACAACAATATAGTTTGGGGATGGATGTGGTCCAAACTCAAAATTTATTAATTACTACCCAACAATATTACGCCACCTCCTTATATGAATATGTAAGAATTTATATATGAAAATAAGTGTGAAGTAATACGATTTCTACTCGTAACGGTATGAAAATAAACAGTTGTTTCGTAACGGTATTCTGTTGTTTGCGAAGAAAACTGTTATTTAGTAATAATTTGATATTTGATACCAAAAAAAGGTGAAATATATGTTTGTTGTTCCTATGTATAATGTGTATTTACAACAAAATTAAAAATAAAATTCTATAATATCACATTTGTTCTAACACACTATAAGCCGATTCCTGCCGGCTTGCCCTGCAAATGGAAGCCGTGGTAGAGATCTTTAAATCCATATCCATACTAATATTATAAATGTGAAAGTAACTATGTCTGTCTGTCTGTTACGCTGTCACGCGTAAACCCCAGAACTGATTTTGATGAAATTTGGTATAGGGGTAATTTAGACCATGAGAAAGGACATAGGCTATGTTAGGTCGCGATAACCGAGATCCACGCGGGCGGAGCCGCGGCCATAAGCTAGTAGATAATATACGAAGTCTAAATTCAGTACTTATCTGAAATTCAGTACCTATTTGAAATTTCGTATCTAAAATAAGAACGCCTAGAATTCCATAAGATTGGTTTTCCACCGGCTTTCCTTTAGAACAAAAAAACCCTTTGCCACAATATTGTTCCAGCATTGCCGAGGAGTCGAACCTCTCCCCGATACTTGTAGACATATAAATAATAATAATAATAATCTTATGAATTGTGATGATCTCATTTCAATATTTTGTATGCCTTTGGCGGAACATAGCTTGTACCTATTATTGTTTTTCTACAACATCTATTATAATGTTTAACGAAATAAATTAATTTGAATTTCCATGGTGTATGAAAAACTACTATTCACATATTGCCACTGGGTTCCAGCTACATTCTACTAGGGTAGCAAAAGACATCAATATTCAGTCAATATTATGAAAAAACCACTTACTTTTGTCCAGAAGACATAGAACCTCTTCGCCTTTGATAGCAATGGGAAAGCAAAATGTTATGAGTTAAAGCTTATGGTATATACAAGGTATATTCAAGCTGGATAGAATTCAAAGGAAGCCTACTCTAACACAATCCCTACTAATATTATAAATGCGAAAGTAACTGTCTGTCTGTCTGTCTGTTACGCTTTCACGCCTAAACTACCAAACCGATTTTGATGAAATTTGGTATAGGGGTAGATAAGATCTTGAGAAAGGACATAGGCTATGTTTGGTCACGATAACCGACATCCACGCGGGCGGAGCCGCGGGCAATTATCGATAAAGGAAACGGGAAATGACGCTTATTCCAAACCTAACAAATTTTAAATTTAATTAAAGAAAAATCTACGTAGAAAAAAAAAAAAAAAAAATTAAATATTCTAGTCGAAGTATAACACATTCTGGGATATGTTGTACTTCGCGTTTATTGTTTTTATTATTATTGAATGTTATTGCAAAATACTTTATTTCAAATAAATAATATTATTTTTTTATTGTAAGATACTGTTCAATAATTTATGCACGTTGTTAACTTGCAAGTTGTAGAACTGTATGGCTATTAGATGATAATTGTTATAGTGATAATAGCAATAGTCACGGTAACTATCATAGTGACTATAGTAAATCACAGTGACTACAGTAAATCATAGCGACTACAATAAATCAGTGACTACAGTAAATCATAGTGACCATAGTAAATCATAATGACTACAATAAACCATAATGACTATAGTAAATCATAGTGACTATCGTAAATCATAGTGACTACAATAAATTATAGTGACTACAGCAAACCATAGTGACTACAATAAATCATAGTGACTACAGTAAATCATAGTGACTACAGCAAACCATAGTGACTACAATAAATCATAGTGACTACAATAAATCATAGTGACTACAGTAAATCATATAACTCCGGACATGTATCTTGGACCTAAATTGCAAGACAAACGAGGCTCTGGCGCCCGCGGATTGCTTTGTAATAATCTATGCTTGGTGAGTTTGAGCTCGTCCACCTTAGTAGCACTCCGTGCTATCCTCAAAAGATACCAAAGAAACGTGTACTGCACGTATAGGGCACATTTTAGGTCCAAGTTACGTGTCCGTCTTAGTGACTACAATAAATCATAGTGACTACAAAAAACCAAAGCGACACTACAGCAAACCATACTGTACGTGTCCGGAGTTATAGTGACTACAATAAATCAGAGTGACTACAAAAAACCATAGTGACTACAGCAAATCATAGTGACAACAAAAACCGTAGTGTCATAGTGACTACGATAAATCTTAGTAACAATAGTGATAGTGACAATAGTACTTACTGCGCGACGGGCAGCAGATGCACGAGCTGCTGCTGCTGCTGCTGCTGCTGCGGCGCGTGCGGTACGTGCGGCGCGTGCGGCGGCGCGTGGGGCACGCCCAGTAGTACACTGGGCGGCGCGCCGAAGCCCGTGGGCGACGGCATGGACACCGATACCTGCACCAGTAACGGGTTAAGACATCACATTGTATGCTTTCCTGATCATAATCAAGGTTGTCTGGAAGAAATCGCTTCGAAAAGGACGCCTATTGTATATTGAACTGTATGAAATTTTGAAGCATTTATTATGCTAACTATTCAAATTGATTTAGAAAGAGAATCGACCTCGGGTGGGATTTGAACCCGCGATGTTTCCCTTACAGCGGGAATGCTCTGACCACTAAGCCACCGAACTCGCACGAAGCCAATCCAAATTCTTCTATACAGGGTGATCAATCCAAATGGGTCAGTAGGGGAAAGTCAGAAACTATGAGAGATAGCAAGATTTGTTCTTAGGAACCATGGCTTCGATTTTAGATTAAATAATAATGACATTCAAACTTTTCCTCAAACTCTCATACATAACTGGGAATCGAACCTGGTCGAAGTGGCTGTGGACAAATTCAATTTTTTTCCTAGTTATTGTTGATGGTGCTAATAATAAGTCACGTTATCTACATATTCTCGCAAGCAAAATAATCAATTGCTATATGTTTTAGACACTCACCTGTCCGTTACTCTGCACTTCAATCTTGTACCCCGGCGGTAGGAAAGTATTGAATCCGACAATCAGTTCGGGGTGGCCCTTGAACAGGTTCGACACCCGAGTGATGACGCCGGGGGTGTCAATGCTGCAAGTAAAACATATTATTAGTAACTTGAATATAAAATGGAAATATTGGTAAGAGATTTATAATAAATCAGTTACAATAAAATTGCAGCCGTTAATCTTTTCATTGTTATTTCAAACGGTAATTTTTATCATCATGTAAGATATTGGATAAATGTGGGTGTTAATTCACCTCTGCCTAACCCTCCGGGGATAAAGGCGTGATTGTATGTATGTACTATATGTACGGATGAAGCACTGTGTCAACGATTAGGGTTAAGCAACTAGACACGGTTGCCATTTGGGTGGGTGACCGCTGAGTGGTATTTCATCTGAGCGCGTCAGTGTTTCCGAAGGCACGTTAGTCGGTCCCAGTTGTCAATAGTCGTTAATTCAAGACAGAAACCTATTGGTAGTTACTGCCTGCAGGGCACGCCGTTTACCTGACGGTTGAACCGCCCTACGATGTGGGCCATTTCACCCATAATATATACGCTTATATGGGCAACCTGCCCCTCTAGACAAGTGGCAATTCGTTGCTCGGCGTATGATGGAATAGAATGACGAATGTATAGGATTTAACGTTTTTGACATTCGTTGTCGCCTGTCATATACGTCAAATCCCATACATTTGGCATTCTATTATACAAAACGCTGGCCGACGAATTGCCACTTGTCTAAGGGGGGCCGAACACTTTGTAAGTGGTTAGCCACTTACAAAGTTAAGGGGTCAGATGACAGTCGCTCCCAATATAGTTGAAAAAAAAAACAAAGCAAATCATATTTAAGCGGACCCTAGACTCCAAGGTATGCGACCGGGACTAACAAAGATGAAGGTAGTTTTTATCATTTATGTAATAATTATGTGTGCGATAAATGGCGTTTGAAGCCGTATAACACTAAACCTGACTGCGTAATGCGAAACAGTGATCTAATTTCATGAAGACCTAGCAAAAATATGTGCTATATCGCAAATTGCGGTCGTTTACTGGAATTAGCGTGCCTTATTATGTAGGTCTAACAAGTTAGTGGCGAAAATTCGGCGTATTATTCGTCTCTGCCTACCCCTTCAGAGATATAGGCGTAAGTTAGTGTATGTATACAAACTGCTCAGCCTCAGATACATGGCCCGAGTCAACAATTTAGTGCCCGGAATACGGCAATAGGCTCACCCCCTATTACGTGGGCCCTTCCTTATACAATGATTGGTGAAATGTGGGTGTTAATTACCCTCTGCCTAACCCTCCGAGGATAAAGACGTGATTGTATGTACATATTTATGTAATATTTTTTTATGTATGTTTCAACCAGTCTCAAATGCTAAAACGGTATTCGGGTTACAAAATTTTCATTAGCATCATATTTGTTTCTGTCATTTGGGAGATTGAGATTAGATCAAGAACGAATTTTGAACAGATTTTTATTATTTTTTTTACACTCAGGTTGTACTGGCCGTCTTCCGACACTCGCTTACAAAAGTTGCTGAATATTGAACAAGATTTAAATAGTATTTATATAGAAATAGAACAATAAACAATTGATTTGACATAAATTTCAATTTTTAATTAGTATTTTAAGCATAGTTTTAATTTAAAGTTAAAATGATTGATAACTCGGTAGGAAGCGTCGGTAGCTTAGTGGTTAAGGAGTTGGCCTTACGATCGAGAGGTCCCGGGTTCGAATCCTGGCCATTACACTACCGACGTGAACCCACTCCTAGCACAAGCAATTTAGCTTAGTTGGAGGGGTTAACGGGAATATTAGTAATTTCAGTTGCTAATATTCTTTTAAAAAAAAAAAAAAAAAAAATGTAACATTCGGATATACGGTCAAAAAAATAGTTTATGTGGTGTCTACCTACCCTGGAAAGAAAAAAAAAGGTGTGATAATACTAATACTTACGTCTGACTCTTAAACTCCTTCATGATATCCAGGAAATCGTTATACACCTGGGGTTGAGTGTTAAACTTGTATTTCACTTGATCAAGGTATGACAACGCATCTTCCACCTTCAACCGTTGGAACTGCGCCCCGGCGGGCGGCGGGGCCCCGGGGGGCCCCACGGCCGGGGGCCCCGCGCCCTGGGGCCCTGGGCCCTGCCCTACGGGGCCCCCGGGGGCGGGGAGGGGCGCCGGCGCGGGGGATTGGCGCCCCAGGACTGCGGGCAGTGATGCCATGCTAGGCTGTTGAGGCGGTAATGTCTGTTGAAGAAAAAAATTGTTATTAGAAATGTTTTTTATGAAAAAGGGCGTTCTATTCATAGAAGGAAATAGCGGGTTCTTTCCGTCTATCCTGAAGTATGTATGTAGGTAAATTTATTAAGACAAAGTAATTGAATTGATTTCCAGGCTCCTAATTATTAGATTATACTAGCTACCGCCTGTGACTTCGTACGCGTGGAGTTCGTTTTACCCCCTTAGGGGTGGAGTTTCGTAAAATCCGTTCTTAGCGGATGTCTACACTGTTCAACCTGGGTGCTTCTCTATGTCTAGCACCTTTAGGGCCATCTCGTCCACTCTATCAGAATGTCCACTGTATCAAGTCGTCCACTGTATCAAAATGCCCACCGTACGTGTCTACTATATCAGAGCATGGTGCATGATAAACTAAATCTAGAAGAAGCTTTTTCCAACAGCTTCCCTTTTGAAAATGTTTACAAATCCTGTCAGCCTTTTAATAGTTATTTTGTAACAAGGACATTCACCTTAACCCTGAAAACTTTACACTCTTTTTTTGGGGCACTCATGTAAAAAATTGAATAAAAACAGACTTCCATGTCGCTCACAATACAAAAATAAACTTGTATGAAAGAAAACGTTATCAGTTAGTTTAGTACCGCTATCGCACGGTAGGTCGCGCGAAGGACAATTTTAATATAGCTGTGAACGACCTACTTCAAAGTCTACGAACTGAACAAGGTTGTTTCTAACACGGTCAGAACGTTCACATTAAATACAGTAGCGTCGTAAGATGATTATGATCGATTATGAACGATACTAGCCTTGCGTGGCGGCAAATATCTTGAACAAAAGATAGAAAAAAGTTCGCGTACATGTGTATGATCTCAGCCCCCCTAGACAAGTGACAGTTCGTTGCTCGGCGTATAATGGAATAGAATGACAAATGTATAGGATTTGACGTTTTTGACATTCGTGTTTGATTATGAACGATACTATAGCCTTGCGTAGCGGCAAATATCTTGAACAAAAGATAGAAAGTTCGCATACATGTGTATGATCTGCCCCCCTAGACAAGTGACAGTTCGTTGCTCGGCGTATGATGGAATAGAATGACAAATGTATAGGATTTGACGTTTTTGACATTCGTTGACGCCTGTCATATACGTCAAATCCCATACATTTGGCATTCTATTCCATCATACGCCGAGCAACGAATTGCCACTTGTCTAGAGGGGCTGATATTCTAAACAATGCCTAGGCAATGTGTGTCATACATTACCCAGTATCATAACCCAGAAATGCTGTCTTTTGTATGGAAACATCTGGGCTTAAGATAAGTGCTCTAGTTATAGTCTGATTAGGTGGGGTCATGTCAAGACTTGGACCAGTTATTAAAAAAATAGAGCTTGAAGACTAACATTCATATAATCCATCCATACTAATATTATAAATGCGAAAGTAACTCAGTCTGTCTGCCTAAACCACTGAACCGATTTTGATGAAATTTGGTATAGGGGTAGATTATACCTTGAGAAAGGACATAGGCTATGTTAGGTCGCGATAACCGACATCCACGCGGGCGGAGCAGCGGGCAAAAACTAGTATTAATATAAATGCGAAAGTAACTGTCTGTCACTCTGTTACGCTTTCACGCCTAAACTACTAAACCGATTTTGATTAAATTTGGTACCGAGATAGATTAGACTTTGTGTAAGGACATAGGCATGTGTGATCGCGATAACCGAAAGCCACGCGGGCGGAGCCGCAGGCAATAGCTAGTAAATATATTTTGTTTGCAAACACACAATTTACCCAGCAACTTATAAGCAGCAACTAAATATAGAAGTTTATTTATATAACTTTACAAATAGTGCTCGCTATAAATAGACACATGTTTTACCATTTTCGGCACGCCGCAGGTCGTAAGGCTTTGCGACGCTTCCAATGCTAACTTGTACGCAGTTGCGATACCTATCGAGGTAACCAACGGGATGGGGGGGCCTACACCACTAAATACAAATTTGTAGAATGAGTTTCGCTCTCAGTTAGAAAGAACTCCATCGAAGAAATAGTGCTTTACTGTTACTCTACCTCTCATTTATGTGCTTTAAGTAACAGTATGCTTAATTATTTATGTTCGATATCACCAGTTGTGGAGGTCAGATGGCATTCATTTCGTGGAAAATATCTTAATTCAGCCAAATCCGCAGTTAAGACATGTCCGTAAATGTACTGTAATATATTTGTGTACAATAAAGAATTATCTATCTATCTATCTATAAGACTGGTAAAGCGGACCCCAGACTCCGAGTTGAAAGCTTCGGATGAGACTGGGAATTAACGCTAGAATGATGAAGAAGATCAAAATTGTAATATTTTGGCGTTCATATGTGTTCTTTATGTGCCTAAACTGAATAAACGAAACTAATTCTTTGATTCTAACTTAGCGTTACAAGTAAAAGTAGCCTAGACCAAGATCTATCAGCAGGTATATGCTAACCTTGAGTCGCTGGTGCACCTGCGGCGGCGGCTGCTTGGCGGCGTACTGTACGGTGCTACTCTTCATGTAGTTGATGACGGGCCCGCCCGCCCCGCCGGGCCGGGAGCCTCGGGCGAAGCCGCCGCCCACGCTCAACATCGTTGGCGCACCTGCTGTAGAGGACATTACTGTTAGGTACTACACGTTGTTGTACAATATTGTGGCAGCTAATGTGGATAAAATAGTGGATTTGTGGTCAACTGTGGTAGATTTGGGGGCAAATATGGTAGATTTGGGGGCAAATGTGGTAGATTTGGGGGCAAATGTGGTAGATTTGGGGACAAATATGGTAGATTTGGAGTTAAATATGGT
The DNA here is from genome assembly GCA_914767945.1 of Eilema depressum. NCBI lineage: Eukaryota > Metazoa > Arthropoda > Insecta > Lepidoptera > Erebidae > Eilema > Eilema depressum. The sequence continues at coordinate 1,627,264 of OU612040.1, forward strand.
AGATTTGGAAGCAAATATGGTAGATTTGGAATTAAATATGATAGATGTGCTGCCAAAATATGGAACCCCCGTCGACTTTATTCAAGACCTACATAACCTATCACCTAGACCTATATTAGGCCTACCCAGGGCAAATGTGGTGCCTGCCCCACCCTGCTCTGTTTGAAGTTAAGAATTTCAAACACACTACAACCCCCAAACTTTTACTCCATCCCTCAAAGAAAGACCACATTTTGGCAGCAGATCTAGTATTTTGCTGACAAAAATCACATCCATTATTTGATTACACACATTGTATTACTTTCATAATATTATTGAAAATAATGATAAACGTCTTTTCTAAATCTGCGATAAAAAAATAAACTTACACATCATCTGAGATTGGGCCGACTGGGCCATTGGGTGCATATTACTAGCACCTGGTTGTTGGATCTGCAACAATGAAAAATACAATCAATAAATATAATAATTATACAATAAAGTAGTATGACCCCAGCTTTACTGGGTATTTTCCTGTCGTATGTCACAGCAGTCTGACATAATAAGTAAACAAATACAGATGTCATATTATCTCTTACTTAGTTACTTCATAAGTAATTAACATTCTATGAGACTACAGGAAAATACAAAATAAATACATTATACACTAGCTCATACCCGCGGTTCCGCCTGCGTTAATGTCGGTTTCACGTCATATCTCCGGTTCTATGCAACCAATCGCGAAAGTCTGATCAAGACCTTTCTATTGAAAAGAAGGAACCATATCAAAATCTGTGAAGTAGTTTTTGAATTTAGAAAAATATTTTTGTCAATAGATTTTTTTTTATCTCATCTCCAATGTACAGACGCGACCTCTTTACAAATTATACTGTAATAGTTGATACGGGTAAATGAGGAAAATCGTTTGGTATGTATTACGTTGTTTTAATAACAAATTCTAGGTTAATAGCCATAGCAATAATGACACGTGGTTAGTACATTACCTACTTGAGATTTGTTTCAATTAAATCGAGGTTAATAGGAGTGAGCCTATTGCCGTCAAGTGGGTACTTTGTCAAGTAAAGCGGGAAAAGTAGAAAGGCAGACCCCAGACTCGAAAACAAACTTTGGATACAGCTTGGTCTTCGTGAGACCAAAATAATACCTCTGCTTACTTCTTCTGTAATCAAAAGCCGTGAGTGTATAAAAAATAAAAACATCGCCCCACTACACAAGTGGCAATTCGTTAGAAGGCGTATTGATTTTTTTATACTACACATGGCAGACAAGTACATGACAGACAAGTACACGGCCCACGTGATGGAAAGTGATTACCGTGGCCTATGGACGTATGCAACACCAGCCCCTCTAGACAAGTGGCAATTCGTTGCTCGGCGTATGATGGAATAGAATGCCAAATGTATGGGATTTGACGTATATGACAGGCGTCAACGAATGTCAAAAACGTCAAATCCTATACATTTGTCATTCTATTCCATCATACGCCGAGCAACGAATTGCTACTTGTCTAGGGGGGCACAGGCGTAACACTCATGCTACCGACCCTGAAGAACTCTAACGCCCTTCTTGAAGAACCCCATATTGTAGTCGCTTGGGAAAACTACCGCAAGGAGTTCATTACACAGCTTGAATGTGGGTGGGGTGAAGTCCTTTCATGTAGAATAGAATATGATTGACACGTATTTTGACATTTATGACAACGAATGTCAATCCCATACATTGATCAAACTGTTCTATATCTCAGGACATGTATCTTGGCCCTAAATCAAATCGCGAGACAAACGAGGTCCAACCGCGGGCGGATTGTTTTGTAATAATCTATGCTTGGTGAATTTGAGCTCGTCCACCGCTGTAGCACCCCGTGCCATCCTCGAAAAACACCCAAGAAACGTGTACTGCGCGTATAGAGCACATTTTAGGTCCAAGATTAATATGTCGCGAGGTATACATACGTATTGCCACTTTTGTCTAGAGGGGCAGGTGATCCAAGGACGTATTTAGCGGAAACATTCCTCTCGCTCGCAGTTTCTGTATTTATAGCGGCATGAGTCACTTGTATTGGCAAAGATATCACGTATGTTTCGTTTTGTTTACTAGAAGTTTATATATAGTACGGAGTCAATGCTGTAATACCGTGTAACCACACGTGGTGGGTAACGCCATGTTTTTTTGGGGTTCATCATCATCATTATCTTCATAGAGATGTTTCCTGATTGCATCCGTGGCCAAGATGACCTCGGAGCTCAGGGTCCGCCCTCCAGTTTTTCCTCCTCCACTTCGCACGATCTTGGGTTTCCATGGTTGTTTTTTTAGTGTGCCAGGGTAAACAAAGGGAAAATGAAAGAATTACTAAGGTTCCACTGTCCATGTCTGTCTGTCATCATATTTATATCTCATGAACCGTGATAGCCAAACAGTTGAAATTTTCACGGATGATGTATTGCTGTTACCGCTTTATCAACAAATACTAAAAACAATAAAATAAATATTTAAGAGGGCTCTCATACAAGAAATCCATCTCTTCCCGAGGGTGTCGTAGAAGGCGACTAGAAGATACCTAGGTCTGTGGGGTAAGCACGAACAACTATCCGTATGATTGGCCGCCTGACTGAAGCCTGCCAATCGCAATACTCCGTGCTGTCGTTGTGTTCACGATATGATTACGATAGTTGTTCGTGCTCACCCCACTGTTCTCGATACGACGCTAAACATATAGCCCATGACAAAATACCCAAAGTGCTCGTCAGAACGTCGTCGGACCGACAATCATAGCCGTCGAAATTTAAATGTGAATACACATCTGCCTACTTCGGAGATTTACATACATACATGCCTATAAAACCTTAAAATTTACACCAGGTTTTGTCTAAAGATATGATTCCATACGACCGCATACGACAACTGCCGACGCATGCAGCAGATAAAGCGTACCCATTACTTGTCAAACTCCGATACGGATAAAGAGGACCACTGAGAAGTCGCAATGAATTACGTGCATGTGCTGCGTGCGTCGACAGTTGTCGTATGAGGTCGGCTACGGAATCATACCTTTAGACAATTTAAAATCGCTGTCTTGTAAAGTAGTGAATTTATTCGGTCGAGATGTTTCCCAAACATGAATAAATAATAAATGAGGCCTGTCAGAATTAGCATGTAGTACGTGCGAAGATAAAACGAACATAAACATGTTGTTTCATACTTGATACCGAGTCGATAACCTTACGTGTTGATGTTTGATATTTATATATTATATCCGTTATCTGTATTATACACTCGGATATAATTATAATGATAACATGGTTTGTGCATTACGGATTTGTATCTTATAATACCATGTCTTTATATCTCCAAAACGGGTGAGCAGAGGTAGAGGTGAGGTGAGCTTATCACAGTTATCACAATACTTATGTATTTTTGTACGTGCATCTCGTATCTTTCCCATTTTCTCCCATAATCGCCTTTTTTCCCGATAATGAGCTTGTATGTGCAAACTCAAAATTTACTTCGAGCGTTAAAAATAGACCGAATAGAAAAGTGGACGCTTTGGGAAATAGCTAGATCAGACAAGTAGACGCTTTGGGAAGTGGATGATTTAGAAATATAAATGGACCGTTTGGGAAAATAAACAGATCAGGAAAGTGGACGGATGGTACCGGAGGGGTTGGTTTGGTTTTCTTTTAACACAATTTTGATTGGGCATCTTGACCGTTTTCGACATTATGTACATTGTGAATAGATCGGGACAGAATTTTGAACAAAGTTTTGTGGCTATCGTAACTTCAAACTGAATTTTAAACATTTCTTCTTGCAGGGGCAAAATAGGTGGAGAAGGAGAAAAAAAACGACTGGGGTGGAAAGTGCCATCATTATTGCGGTAACAGCCCGGTAGTAAGGTAGTGTAGCCTTACAATAAGAAATAGGTACAGTGCACTGTTACTTAAAGACCATATTAAATGAAAGGGTGGTCCTACATCGGTGGAGCCAGACGATACAAGTTCTTCTCAGAATTTTAGCAGAAATGTTTTACCATTTTCGGCACGCCGCAAGTCGTAAGACCTTGCGACGCTTCCAATGCTAATTTACTATACCCCCTTGTACGCAGTTGCGATACCTATTGAGGTAACCAACGGGATGGGGGGGATGGCATACACGGCATACACCTTTACAAAAAAAAAACATTAATAGAAAAGTTTGTGCGAAGGAATTAGCTCCATTGAAGAAATAAGCCCCTCATTCATCTGTTTTAAGTAACAGTATGCTGCAGTTGATATGGTTTTTGGCAAATGCCTGAAGCGATATCTCTACTCGTTTTCTTATTCTACTAATATTATAAATGTGAAAGTATGTGAAGATAGGGAAGTGGATGTTCAGGGAAGTGGTCGTTTGGGGAAGTGAACGTTCAGGGAAATGGACATTCAGGTAAGTGGACGTTCAGGGAAGTGGACGTTCGGGGAATGGACTTTCAGGGAAAGAGACCTAATGAATCGACTGGACATTCCGGTAAAAGTACCTAACGTTCCGGAAGGATTCAATCACACTCTAGACGGAACGGATCTCTTGAATAGGTTCCGAAGGGTAGGAGGAAGAGGATCAAAATTTCACGCGGACTTATCAAAAGCGGCATTGATAGGATCTTACCAAATTTGGATAGGTAGGGAGGGGGGAGGGGGGGGGGGGGTTACACTACTGACGGTGGAGGTGAGCGCTGATGCATCACAAGGTGGCCACCCTAAACCTACATCTGAGCCGCAAGTCCCAGTCGCCGTCACGGTGTTCCTCTCTGTATCACGCTATGGACCCGGCGACCGCACGCACCATCCATGGAGTGCTGAGAATCGGATCTCAGTGCACACAAACTCCATTTTTACCCTCTGCTTCATCCGGTAAACATATTTTTTTATCTATAGTCCATCAATAGAATGCACCCCACTAGCTGATAAAAAGCTGAGGTGTAAAAAAAGGAGGTAATTTTTTTTTTAAAAGTCTACAAGTATGGATTAGCTCCCTATTTGGGTGCTAATACACCTCTGCCCACCCTTCAGAGGATATTAAAGCGCGTCAATAAGTTTGTATACCGTTCTCGCCGTCCCGGATCCAACAATAAAAACTTTTGGAGGTACAAAAGCGTTCGGCAGATGTCAATGCACTCTTGACTTCAAGCCAAGGATGTTGCTTGCTATAAAGGTGCAATAGTATCGTTGGTAAGCTTCCAAATATTACTACTGTTATTAAAACGTGACATTTTTGATGAATGCATGGAATATAAACACTTGCTTTTGCCCGTGACTCCGTTCGCGTGGTACTGAACTATACTCCATTCGGTTAGGTAATCAACTAAAGGTAAACAATATTGTAGCGACTAGCGACTTTTTATAAAAACACTAGCTGTCCCGGCGAACTTCGTACCGCCATATTTTTCCCGTTCCCGCTATTTTCTGTTTCTTAGAGAGATTTGATCCTTATGATTGACACTATCGATTGATGCCATAAAAATACAGGTGTTACTTTTTCGGATTTTAGTCGGTTCGATTACTGAGTGTGGCAAGCGAATTTTTAAAAATCCTTGAATGCAGTTTTGTTTCTTTTTAAAAATAAAATGATGTCTCCTTTAAGTAAAATTAGCTAACTTAAGGATTTAAGGTACTTTCCCTCCAGGTGGCATCGCCGTGGGACGCCCTGTATATAGATTATATCTCAGCGGGGAGGGCAGAGACCACAGTTTTCCACTTACTTCGATCTTACATCTTTCGCTTCTTCTACTTTGATAATTGTAGGTATTTCATAATTTTGAAAGCAAAATAAATGGGATACACTTTATTTTTGTCTCGTGTTAGACAATTTTTCGTAACAGAATCAGCATCATTGCTTCTTATGTTTGTGAATTTCACAATTGAAATTCAAACAAACGGCGAAGTATAAACTTTTTAACAATTGCAACACCACACATTTTGGCTACCAACATTATGTGTATGATGTAGATCTAAACTTTTTAAATTTTCACAGAAAATCGAATAGGGAATACTGACGCAATAGCGGTTGTTATGACCACTTTTTATCCGATTGCGTCAGCGAGGGTAATGTTTTACGCGCGTATGTATGTAGTTTTCTTTGTTCCTCTTCGTAGGCCTAAAATGTCAAGAAAAACTATACGGTAGATTTTTCGTGCTAAAGTGAGTATTTAATTAATTTGTTATAAAAATGAAGGGAATCAGAAGGAGATTACAAAAATAACTGAAAAGTAAAAAAAAATATATTAAAATTATTCTTTATCGGTGGACTATCATTTACACCGTGTCCCATCTTATCTAGAAAAACGATTCACCGAGACATAGGTGATCCTTCTTATATTCACGCCTGTAAACCCCAAAAGGGGTAAGCAGAGATATATTAACAGTAACACCCACATTTCGAAAACTATTATTTTAGGTTCCACGCAATAGAAAGCGTCAATTACCGCCAAGCAGGCACTGTCATGTGTAACATGTAACGTTATTTATATCGAATTAAACGTAATTATATTCATCGGTGAAATCCAGCCGTAAAATTTCAACAGTCTTTATGGTTCCGTCGAGTTAATCTTTGGACAAGGAACCCTAAAACCCATCCAATATGGACCCGAGCTTCCCATAGTCAATCTAAACTCTCCAATATTGGTCCACAACGAATTGATTTATTATTTGCAAGCTCACGCCGTTTATGCGCATGTCATAAAAAGCTAGGGTGAGGGGACATGACGTCACTATTGTATATGAGGGTTGGTTGTATTGCAAGGTGGAATTGTCTTGTTGCGTATCAATAAACACACACACACATTTGAAACTAGCCTTCCGCCCGCGTGCATCTCGGGTAACGCGACCTTTGCTCATATCTTCGGTTCTACTCAACCGATGGCGATCAAACAAACGTAAGATTTTAAGTCTGATCAAGCCCTTTCTAACAAAAAAAACCGCATCAAAATCCGTCCAGTAGTTTTTGCGTCCATCGCAGACAAACAGACAGGAAATTCAAAAAAATAGTTTCGTGTTCAGTATCGTTAACTTAACATAACCCAAGTATTTTTTTTTTAAATATCTCCAATGTACAGACACGACCACTTTACAATTATATAATAGTATATAGATACTAGCTGTTGCCCGCGGCTTCGCCCGCGTGGAATTCTGATCCCATTCGGCGCTAATATATAGCCTATATGTTAATCCAGGGTATAACCTATATACATACCAAATTTCAACCAAATCGGTCCAGCCGTTTATGCGTGAAAGAGAACAAACATCCACACATCCACACATCCATTCTCACAAACTTTCACATTTATAATATTAGTAGGATATAGTAGGATAGGATAGTAGGATATAGAAGACAAACACTTGAGGGTAATATGGTATGTATTGCTCAGGACAACTTGGATCTAAAATGTGCTCTATACGCGCAGTACACATTTCTTGGGTGTCTTTTGAGGATAGCACGGGGTGCTACTGCGGTGGACGAGCTCAAATTCACCAAGCATAGATTATTACAAAACAATCCGCGGGCGTCAGAGCCTCGTTTGTCTCACGATTTAGGTCCTAGATACGTATCACGCAAATGCTGTACAATCCATACTTTCAAACTAATATTATAAATGCGAAAGTAACTGTCTGTCTGTCACGCTTTCACGCCTAAACCACTGAACCGATTTTGATGAAATTTGGTATAGGGGTAGATTAGACCTCGAGAAAGGACATAGGCTATGTTTGGTCGCGATAACCGACATCCACGCGGGCGGAGCCGCGGGCAAAAGCTAGTTTCTAATAAACGTGTGTACCGAAATGAAAAATTCTAAGGGATAGTAAAATTTGAGTAATTTGTGACGGTGACGGAAAAAGAATACAAGTATCACCACCCCATCTCATCCGAAGGGTGTCGTAAGAGGCGACTAACGGAACAATACGCAGACGATATCACTGCGAGAGAAGGAACACTCGAAATAAAACCCTGTACCAACCCGTCTGGCCAGCGTGGAAACAGTAGGACAAAGCCTCCCAACATTCGGAAAATGCGAAAGTAACTCTGTTAGCTTTCACGCATAAACCACTGAATCGATGTTGATGAAATTTGGTACAGAAATAGATTAGAATTAGACCTTTGGAAAGGACATAAGACTACTGTGTGATAACCAACATCGACGCGGGCGGAGTCGAGGTCACCAGCTAGTATCCCTACTAATATAATAAATGCGAAAGTAACTGTCTGTCTGTCTATCTGTTACGCTTTCACGCCTAAACCACTGAACCGATTTTGATGAAATTCGTTATAGGGGTAGATTAGACCTCGAGAAAGGACATAGGCTATGTTTGTTCGCGATAACCGACATCCACGCGGGCGGAGCCGCGGGCAAAAGCTAGTCATTATAATTTTATTTCAATGTTAATTTCAGCTTGGTTGTCAAGACATTAGATCGTTGCTCCCTCTATATTGCGCCTAGTTACGATAGGGTACAGTCCCCTACAGTTGGGGTTCGAACCCCACAGTCTTCATTGCATTCCTATCTCTCAGCCGTCACGCTGCTATATTTGTAAGATGTTTATATACCTTTTACTGTTAAAACAGTAAAATAAGTAGGTCGCATGTTGTGTTTGTTTGTTGAACAATCAGTATAGGTAACGGTACCTTATTATGCCTGCAAACTATACACCATCCTTCGAACCTTTTCAAAACTAAATTGTGGTCGTTTCAAACGGACAAACTTCCGTATTTTCAGACAAAAAGTGTCGACTTGATGTGTGCCAATCGTCTCACTAACATGGAAAAGTAAAGCTTTTTTCTTTCTTTTTTTTATAGGACACGTCAATTTGACTTCTCCTCCCCTGATGGTAAGCTGAAGGCAAAATCTCTGCAAAAAGAGTCACCATTACAGACACGTAACATGTTACAATAGTGGCACTCAGCATGACGGCCTCATCAGATGCTTTTTCACGCCCCGCTTAAAGGACCCGGGAGTGTAGGAAGAGGGAAATACGTGAACTGGTAAGGAATTCCAAGTCTTAATGGTGGGGCAAAAGAAGGAGTCGTCGAACCGCTTGATTCTTGATGGAATATTCTGCACCGTATGCGGGTGGCATCTAAGTCCTGCTGTCTTTTCATCAGAGATGTGCTATGCTACGATGCTATGGATGCGATGATATCCACCAATCATATTTATTTGTCCACATAGCATAGCACTGGTGGAAAGAGATTAAGCTAAGCTATGTTTATTATATAGAAAGATGCGTGCTATGGATGGAGAATAGATTCGAATTTTGAATATTTGTAGGAAGTTTCATAGAACATGTACGCTACGCTACATAGCACAGCACAGTGGAAATGGTCTGATAGTTTCATAGCTTAGATTTTACATCCTCGTGGCATGGCTGCAGCCTAAAAGCCGGAAAGCTGACCTCGGACGCCGAGGTGAAGGCGTCAGATACATACAATTCCCTGAAGGGGTAAGCAGAGGTCTATTACCACCGACATTTCGCTTAAATAATTTTCAGTCCCACAGGTATAGGGGGCGAGCCTATTGCTGTCAAGTAGGTGTCATGGCCGTCTCATCGTATGATGTGCTTTTCTCGAAATGTCCTTTCTCGAAATGTCCTTTTCTCAAAATGTCCTTTTCTCAAAATGTCCTTTCTCGAAATGTCTTTTTTTTATACCACTTAGGTGGCAGACAAGCACACGGCCCACCTGATGGAAAGTGGTTACCCTGGCCTATGGACGTATGCAACACCAGGGGCGTCACACTCGTGCTGCCGACCCTGAAGAAACCTTCTAATGCCCTTCTTGAAGAACCCCATATTGTAGTCGCTTGGGAAAAACCATCTTTTTCTCAAAATGTCCTTTTCACGAAATGTCCTTTACTCAAAATGTCCCTTTTTCAAAATATGTGCACTACAGGATTAGTCTTTATAGATGCTTAGTTACTTATTAGGTTTTCTTGATGGTCATAAAAAAAATAACCACGAAGGCTAATGCGCGAGCTCCGCTTCTCTCCGCTCCCGCACTAGCCTTCTAACCTAATCTATCCGAATCTGATTGTGGGCGGACATGTTTAGTATAAAGATTAATCCTGTAGAGCACATATTGAGAAAGGGACATTGAGAAAAGGACATTTCGAGAAAAGGATATTTTGGGAAAAGGACATTTTGAGAAACGACATTAAGGACATTATGAGAAAGGACATTTCGAGAGAAGGACATTATGCGATGAGACCGTCATGGCCTGTAAGTTTACTGTCCCGTAAAAAACCTACGATTACGTGAGCAAGTTAAGAGTAGAATAGATATGAGTGCAAGATAACTTGGATACAAGTTTTCAAACAAAGGCAAAGCCACGTCGGCCATTTTAGTTTTTTATTACGTTGTTATTACGTAAAATATAATTAACTACGTTTATGCCAGTTTTTTATTCTATTAGTCATACAATGTTTTCAATTTTATTATTACACAACGCTCGTAAGCAAAAAAAAACAGTTTTAAAGGTAAGTATTGAGATTACTTACTTACTACTACGTAAGTAAGTAAGTATTGAGATATAGTGGGGCGTAGTTTACAACTGGTAACAATGAAAATTATATATTCACGATGTATATCGTATAAGTGTCTTATCAGACACAAGAAAAGATTTCTTACAATGTGCACGGTCTCATATAACAACAAAGGCGACTGCATTTCTTATAAGAAATTTCTTGTCAAGCACCAGAAATTTTCTTATAATGTGCAAAGGGCCTAACGGGTGGACAGAATTATGAATAATTAAATAAACACTTTCCTTCAGTAGCGATATTTTTTTGTTGTAGTGTGTACAAAGTTATTGCAGTTGACTGGTCAATTACTTGAAATTTTTTCACATGACAACCCAAAAATTCTATGACTAAGCCAGGATTTGAACCCAAGAATTCATAAGAGCTGCAATCGTGAGGGAGCCGTATAGTTTAATATTATAAATGAGAAATTAACTCCGTTTGTCTGTTACGCTTTCACACCTAAACCACTGAACTTATTTTGATGAAATCTGGTACAGATAGACCTTGAGAAAGGACATAGGCTATGTTTTGTCACGATAACCGATATCCAGGCCGCAGGCAACAGCTAATCTATAATTAATATAAAATAATTATATTATACCTGTGTTGGATTCTGTGGAGGCATGGGCGAGGGCTCATCAGGCCCCAGCCTCGGTACTCCGGTACGTTTCATCATCGCTGCTGATCAGCGATCACCCATAACACGGATGACCTGGAATTCAAATAAATATATTGTTAGTGTATAAATTACAAATAAAAATGTGCGTGTTAATACACCTGTCTACCCCTACGGAGATTTAATGTATGTATGTAATAGGAGCTGAGATTATGCTTATCATGTTTTACTTGTTTAAATGAATATAGGTAGGCATTGGTTGGCCTGGTCGTGCCTCTGAGAGTCATAGGAGCCGGTTGTCTTAACAAAATATCTATGACAGTTGTTACGGGTAGTTGTAGCCTTAAAAATTTCAACAACTGGTCTAGCTGCAATGGTTTAATATTGCCTTAGGGTTGTGGAGGTCAGATGTGGCAGTTGCTTCATAGAAAATGTCAAAGTTTAGCCAAATCTGCAGTTAGACTGGTCAAGCGGACCTCAGACTCCGAGGTGAAAGCTTCGGATGTGACTGGGATGAAGAAGAAGTCACTAACTTTCTCCTTCATGGAAAAACACCTAACTGAATTTCAATAGTTCTGTAGATGCAAATTTTATTCATTTCTACATTATAAACAAATATGTATTTTTGATTACATTGTAATCAATTATGAAATAATATTACATTATTTTAGTCAATGCAATTCTCAATGTAATCTAAAGGCTATTTGAATATTAATATATTGTAATCCTTGTATTCTCGTAGCGAAAATAAATTTTGAATGGCCATAATAATATTTTTAAATGCTAACTTTATGTCCCCAAATTGACTACAACGGGCCCGACGGTAAACCGAAACTTGTCTTTTGCTGGCACACAATCACTCTGTTCTTGTTCTTGGCAGCATGAGTGTGATTCCTCTGGTGTTGCAATTGTCCATAGGCCACAGTAACCACTTTCCATCAGGTGCAGTCTGAAGATAGTGGCTGCCATTACAGATGCTATCCCTAGCTGCATCCCTAACAGCTGTCTGTACTTTGACAGACACAGAAGAAACAGAAAATGCTATATAATTATGTAAGAAAATCATTAAAAAAAATATTTTTAGAATACAAGTGGCTTGTGCCAAATACAGTCTTATTAGCTGTTGCCCAGAGCTCTGCCCGTTTCAGTTATCACATCAAACATAACCTATATGTAAGGACTCAAATGGACGGCCCTCATGATCTGAGTTTTTTCCGAGACCATCAGAAATGTGCCTATGCATTGTACCATGAACTGTATTAATTATCTCTTCCTCTCAAGGCAAGATTGTAATTATTATAAAAGGTAACCAGTCAGTTACATAATAATGAAAAGACATCTCATTTTGAACTTTAACTCATAATACTCATATGGATAGGTACTTGTATTGGCATTTTCGGCACGCCGCAAGTCATAAGACTGTTGTGACGCTTCCAATGCTAAAGTTACTATACCCCCTTGTACGCAGTTAACCATACCTATTGAAGGTATCCAACGGGAATAGGGGGTTATATCTGCTATGTTAATCAAATAATTACATAAAGATACTAGTAGTTAATGAGTAATACACTTAAAGGTGCAATAAAGGGTATGTAGTATGTAGGTACTGTACTAACTTTTGTTTTGAACACACACATGGGAAACACTTAGGTTTTGATAAGGTAAATTGGTTGCTTTAGGTTAAAATCCGAACTATATACTGTATGGTGTACTTGGTACAATATAGACACTGATATAATATTATACAGTTAATAAGTTATGGAATAATCAAGAGATAATGTACCTTAAATTTTTAGGTTAGCTTTACGCACGTTGAGTTTTCAATTAACTTGGTAAGACATGCAATACTGACTTGCCTGCATATATCATTAAAAAGAACTAACAAATAGTAAACTACACAAGATTACATATACCTATGTACTTGAATTGAATAAGCCCACTCATTACATCTTGATCGATAACAACAAGTGATGACAAATGACAGTCACACCCGCCATTTTTAAAGGCTCGCTTTTCAGCTTTATCACACTTTGTGCTTTTGTTTTGTTTATTAGCTGATAAGTATGTGTGTTGATATGATAATAATTAGAAATTGATCAATTATGTAACACGAACCGAGTTTTTTCTTTTCTAAATACATACCACAAGCAACCTTTCTTTTCTTATCACAAAAAGAAAATAAACTTGACTTGAATTGAAATTATAAAAAAAACGCGCGAATATAGAATAGATATTCTTTTTTTTTAACTTGGTAATTTTAAAATGTAATGACGTCACGTCCTGAATTAAAATCATACGTCGCTCCACTTTCTGATATCGGGCATTTTTAGCATGTTCAGGGCCAAAGCAATAAAAATGAAGTACGTTTTTTTTTTCAAGTATAATGAAATGATATTTGGATAATAATACGCCAGTCAGTATGATGTAGCTGCGTGACTAACAATACCAACTACGTTGAAGCAACAATTTTTATAAAATTATTACGCAACAAAAAATACAAACATAAAGGTAAGTCGGCACTTGAAAGTTATAAGGCGAGGCGTATTTCAATTTGGAATTTCGAATCTCCGGTCACAGCACCCACACAGGTTTCGTTCACAAACCGGTCCAGCAGCTACGACGATGACACAAACTCGTACTTATTTATAGCGTAAAACGTACACAAATCGATAACACCCTAGCTAGGTGCACAACAGCGCGCGGGGCGCCGCGAAATTCATAGTTCAACTTTCAAATTTCCTCTCTACATCATTCTTAAAAATACTGAATGAAGATACAATACCTAACCACTAATTAAAACTGCCTATTTAAGCAGCCATTTTCCAACTTCTATTTAGATATTGAACACGGCCTCTTTCACGGTACAGTCACTTACGAAAATCGTTAGGTATTATTATTTCTACAATGAATCATAGCGAGTGGATCTCGTTTGAAGAAAAAGTTGTAAGTGGTTAAGGATTATCATCTTTCGGAATAGAGCAGTAAAGTCCGGTTTGCATTGTGCAGAGGAAAACGGGGACGGCGCGGTGGTATTCGTCACCGACGTAGAAAATGGCGACTAAATACCAACAATTACACAGTGCAAGTAACCAAACGTCAATGCGAATCAATGTGACACGAAGGAGAACCCAAGTTAAATATTTTACTGGACAACAAGAGATTTCAGTAATTATTTATCAGTTGCAACGGAGATAAGAATTGACCTCGCAGGCATGGATGCCTATAACTAAAATTACAAATACGTACCTTTGAATGTTAAACGTAGACACGTTAAAATTTTCAATCACATGTAGATAACTCTTCTTTTAACTTAGAAAACAGTTAAGAGACAATGAATAATGATAAAAGCGCGTCACGGCTTGCTCCGCGCGGGCACATTCGTGCGCCTCCAAATAGCGCAACGGCGCAACTTTTTCGAGCGCGGCGTCAACACGGTCAGGTGGGCGAGGTTGCGACACTGCCATAGCGCTATCTCGCTCGCGCAATATGCTATCTCTTTCGCACCCGCGATACTTCTAGGCCGGGACAGGAGGGACGCAAGCGGAGCCCTTCCTCGGACAAACGTCGCGCACCGAGCTGCGCGGCCGACTGACTGCTCGCAGCGCCTCCAAGCACCGCGGGCCGAGCGAGAATCGAGCTCGAGCCACTAGACGGAACGGCAACGCCGCCATAAAAATAATACCATGCGAAACGGACTTGCAACGATATGAAATGCCACAAACCACCACCGCGGCACTGGTGTACCAAAACAAAATCTCCTTTCTCTAAAATTATACAACAGTCGCTATTGAGAGCACACCCGGGCCACTCCGCGTCTAATTCCCGCCCAAAATAACAAAGAATTAAGTATAGTTTAGAAAACAAATGATAAATGAATTGGTATGTTATTGCTGGTGATTTTGAACAAGTGAGTACAGAATCCTGTATTAAGTATAGACTATCTCGAAAAACCAATACAGAATAATTCCTGTACATTTTATTTTTTCTTGAAGTGCCTTTAAAATAATTGTTGGTCAAACAGCGTGAAATTAAACAGGAGGCTCTTTAGAAGCAGTATTTATAATAACAAGGCATAGAACTCCAGATACTTTTTAAACAAAGAATCCTTGATTAAATGGTTAACAATGGAAACTGATTATGAAAAATTAAAGGAAATAGATCAAACAATTTATCGAGGAAACAAGTATGTTTCCAAGGATATAGAAAAAAAAAACGATCACTTTTATTCAGTGAAATACGGAATCACACGAATGTAACAGTACCACTAGACAATACAGTAACACTTGTCAGAGAGATCTGTTTTTTTTTTTACTATACACCAGATAAAGAGTTATCAAAGAACAAGACAGAGATCTACAATCCTACAAGTGCAGATCTTTACAATTGATAACGATCCTTTTTTTGGGAAATTTAGGATAGTGTGCAAAAGAAACAATTTTGTCGATTAATGTATTTTTATTTTTATACTAATTCACTTTGCAGCAGTTTTCTTTTATATTGTTCCCTGCCAAACCTATAATTTATTGAGTAAAAAAATGTTTAATGTCATCTAGATTACTTTAAAGCGAACTCCATACGGAGGCAAACTACTTTAGCACATTCTAAGACTAATAAGACATTACTCTACAAGCCAAAATTATAAAAATATTATGTGATTGTCCTTCAAGAAACCTAGAAACCGTGTTCATAGAATTTTATAATAATATTTATGAATGTTATAACTAAAAGAAGCCGAATGCTTGTTTAACAGTCAATTTAACTTAGCGCCAATTTTAAAATGTACAAAATTTGACTTTTGTTATGAAATGACAAATGTTTTTGCAAAAAGGATACTCTTCCTTTTGAAGCTAGTCAGGTAAATACAATACAAAGTTATGTTATTATACTTGTATAAAAAAGGCGCTTACAACAATCAGTCCTATGAAATTTTGGTGAATACTACGGGTTGGCAATCAAAAAGTGATTTTCGGTTCTATTTACATATTATTATTATTGCAAACTAAGATACAAACCTTTAGATTTGTTTGTTTGAAATTTTTTGAATTCCTAATATTTTTTGATTTCCATTTTACACGTATTTTATAAGATTTGGATCACTGCACAACATTTTTCTAACAACGATTCAATTTAGAGAGTTATATTTTTTTTAAATGAAAACGTTTTGAAATATGTTCGAAAGAACTTTTAAAAAACATAGATTGTCTCTTTAAAAATAGATCAGCTTTCATATTAAATACTCATAAACTTTAGTAGTGTATAAGATTAAGGATTGAAGTTGTAAGTTAAATCTAAGTAATAAGCCACCATTTCACTTGATAGCTACTAATAATACTGAAATGGAAACGGCGTTTTTAAAAGTTCAGAACCAGAGGAAGAAAATACATTGCGAAGAACTAAATTTTTTATAGTGTGAAAATGACAAGAGCTATTTGATGTTTATGGAATTGGAATTTCTATCACTCATTGTTTGTGATGATGGGCAGGGCCCTACAAAGATCTCCTGCTAATCTCACCTGCTAGAGGGTACATTTGCTCATGAGCAGATGGGGTTAGATGGCAATTACTACCATAAAAGTCAAGTCAAGAGAAAGATCAGTAATGTGTAGCCATATATAAATCTTTACTTTTAATGAGAGTCTGATCAGAGAGGGAAATTATGTCACTCTGTCGTGCTGGAGATATTTAAGTAAGCGGCTAGTTACGCAAAAGCTTAATTCTTCAAAAGAAGTCATTAAGTTCAACTTGTCCAGCAGTGGACTGCAGTAGGCTAATTGATTGATTGATTGATTGAAGTTCAACTTGAAGAAGTCATCATCTTAGAGTTCATGCATTTTCCTCCACTGGGTTTGATTTATATGGTTTTTATCATTTGTAACTGGGGAAAACCTACGCTAGAAACTCGTCCGTCAATCAACAGGTGCACCGGCTTGCAGGTGAGGTTGACTTGGCCCCATTTAATATGACAAATTCTCAAACTGTTACTAGGGAAAATGTATCTTTCTTTCCTATATTACTTTTTATAAGACTAGAATAATGTGTTCTATACTATGTATATGCATTGTACCATAAGTACTATTATTCAAATACTTCGATGATTTTAGAATATCATTAGAATCCAATAATGTTAACGGAAATTAACGCGATCATGGTATTTTTTCCCGCTAACATTATTGTATATCATGGAATAGGGGATTTTAAAAGTTAGATCATTAAAATCCTTATAGGATAATGAATAAAATTTTCCTTTTCTGGATAAAATATGTTTGGCAAGGCTTTTCAAATTAATTGAATAGATTTAGTTATCGAGGTTTTGTGACAAATTCTATATGTATCGTTTATATGCTGCCTATTGATAACTTATGACTTACTTGTTTTAAGCACTTCCTTTTTTAATTTTGACACGTTGTAATTATTATCACTGCAATTTATAGTTGTTGTTCTTCATTATATTTCATAAAGTATACGCCAATGTTAATAATTGCAATTAAACTACTTTCATATCACGGTTTACGTATTAGATTACAGTTAGAAGATCTACAAACTTTGTGTGCAAGACACATTTAACTTGAATTTCTTGAAGATTTGTCGATCTTTTATTGTCATTCCTACCTGCGTTAAGTTATTGTCTAAAAAGGGCTTACAAAGAAGCGCTAAAACTGTAGACCAGGTAAAGTTATGAAAGTTTTCTTTGTATGCTGAACAATGAATAATTTATTGGCTGTTATTGCATCTACAAGTCATGAATGCAGCGAGTTCAAAAACCTCGGAAACTCATCAATCCATCAAACCTAATAGGCACCTAACAATTATTCGATTGAGCAATTATGAACAAACAATGCGCAGAAACTAGTAGTACCTACTAGATAAGATTATACAAAATATCGAAGGTGTTCTTGTGTGGCGTACACTTCGACTGGTCTGCCATTATTTGTATCCGAAGTACCTACTCGTCCACTCAATAACAAGCTTGTTTGTTTGTTAGTATGTATACATCTCTGTGTATAAGTAAGTAAACAGGTACACACGCGAGCGAGCAGTTTTAACCTCAATTAAAGCAGCCGTATGTGTGTGTGTAACACAAACTAAAATTTAATTACAACACCAATACGCTCGTATTAAGTTTTAAACTCGTTTATCGTACGTATTAAATTTATCCCATTGTTAAAGTGAGGATACACAACGTATTATAGCCTTGAAACTTCTTATCGAACAAGTGAGTCGACTACCACTACATACAATTTATTACACGTCAAACGCGACGTTGCCAACATTCAGTGTGCTACTGCGTCTTAATTTTACGACGGCCGCCATCTTGTTTCCAATTTTCCATTATCAGATGCAACTCACCAATGGTTGGTGTGGTTCTATGTTCTCTTTTTGTTAACCTAACAGATGTAAAGATAGACATCTGAAATCCTGCAATTATGGCATATACCTGTTTAAAATGTGTGTTACGTAATCGGGGGATGTTATGTATATGTATAGAATGTTCATATAATTATCTTACTTATATGTAAGTTCATAGTAGACAGATATTTCAATAACATTGGATGTGCTGTAGATGCCTAGATCATAGAGATTGTAAGCGTAACCTAGCCATACCTAGGTATAAATGTAGGGGTAGTGTCGGCGCAATATGGTTGAGATACGTACATTGAGCAGGTCGTGAGCCAGCACCGAGTGCGGGGCGCGTGCCCCGTGCAGCCAGGGTAGCCCTCCGGCCGACTCACAACCAGATTTATCACAAATACGGTCATTTTCAACGTAAATTCCGCGGTATCGATCACGCACAGACGCCATTTTGAACCGACACTGAGCAGTGAGCACGGCCGAGCGCGCGACGTTGCCACGTCGCACGTTTCCAATCCGCACTTCTATTTCTGGCTCCCCTCAACCCCCTGCCCCCCTACCCCGCTACAATCGCCGCTCTCGCCGTGACGCCGGAGGTCGCCAAACAGCGCTCGACAAAACATTCACGATTACAATTTATACATCAACTTCGCGGGTTCTTATTTGAAAATCTTATGATCTAGTAGGCCTTCGCCATCTGAGTGTGAGAGGACGCGACAGGGCGAGGCGGGGAGAGGTGGGGGGCGATGTGTTATAACAGCATTTCCAATGATAAGATAGTAGTTATAGACATCGTATAGATGTACATGAATTGTAATATATCGTCCGCCCGGCTTTCACCAAAGCGCGGAGCGAGGCGCGGCCGCGCAGGACCGCGCCGACATGTGCCATTGGCCACCGCAGAGATCGATAGACAAACACCGACGAGGACGCCGACCTACATCCGATACTGAGCCTTACAGCTATAATAATAGATTATGTATTTGTGCGATAGCGACTATAAACAAACTACCGCACGAGCACACTGACGTCGACCACGTAGATACGTACGAACACAGACGTTGTGAAAACGACGCGAGTGGACGGCGAACGCGCTCGACCTACCAATGTATACCATCATTGTATTATGGCACTTTTCTAGAGTCGAAATTCCTGTACCGCGACGCGCCCAGCGCTCCCTACCGAAGGACAAAGGGACAATTTCACACGGAAAACAAAGGGAAATGCCGGCTAACGGATAATAACATTTTTTTTTTGTTTGATAAATTAACTTTTTAACAAGTTTTATCCGATGACTAGCCCGTTGCCAAGTCGTCAGGTAGTGGCGGCCGCGCACTCCGCTCTTATGAAATTAGGATTTTCTAAATGCACATGACGCACTATATTGATATCGTTTTTTTAAGAATTACATGAAATAATTGGAAACTATGTAATACTATATTGAATTTAGAGTAGCGTATGGCCACCGAGAAGAGTACAGGTGTGCCTAACAAGTCGGGCCTACCGATATGGTAATATTTAGTACACGCAAATACTATCGCTACACATATTTCACTAATGAAAGCAATTGAAATACACTAAACAGACGAGATAATAAGCTCAGAATGGGAAAAGACGCAATCTGTCAAGCAGTCACTTACCTGATTTTTTACACGAAACGTGCGTATTTCTTCACAAAACTCACTGGAACGTCACTCCAAGACGATTTAACGTTACAATTTAAGGTATTTTGAGATTTTTGAACAATTTGATGTGCATAAAAAAATTATACATGCCGTTGAGCAATCGTCTATCGCGCATAGAGACCGAATGCGAACTGTTGGTAAGTTTGGTTTGGTTGGGTCGGTTGATAGGTGGGGGGCGGGCGGGCGGAAAACCAAAGAACGGGCGATCGAGGGAGTCAGAGAGGGCAAAAATATATGAAGTTAAAACTGTGATAATTTAACAAATTTATAATGGATGCTTCATTTAAAATCGTCTATTATTTTTACCAAGCGTCTGACTTAATACTAAGATCTGCTCATGTGATAAAATATGATAAGTGATTGTCTTGACATTGATATTTTCCTGTTGCAGGTTCGCACGCACACAGAGACATTTTATGTCATCGTGTTGTCCATAAAAAAAATACTGATAGTGTTTACAGATGTTACATTGATCGATGCTTTTTACAACTCTCTATTTATAAATTGATGTTTTGTTATGTAAAATATTATTAAGTATCTGAAAATCTTTATTCGTGCAAATAATAAATTGGAAGAATTTAAAGTACAAAAATCAATAGGATCAATAATCGTGAAAAAGTAAAAATTGCTATTCCGGCTGTCTCCTGATTATAATATGGACCATTTGAATATGACTAAATTTCTGACCGAAGTGTAGATTAGATAATATCTTTTTAATTCAACTGGGTTATCGGTGTCAAAAAGTAACCAACCGAAGCATGATAAAATCTGACCAATCACAAACGGTGTCGTGTATGACAGAAAAAGATAAACTTCTTCCAACACGTATTGAAATTTCCCGACATTTATCTGATTTTTCTCGTAAATTATAGACTTATTTGTGAATAGTTGTCTAATTACCGGTAAAAATGCGTGCCATCATACTTTTTTGTATGTTCACTGTTATGTTTGCAGCTGTTTCTGCTAGAATTGATCCTAAAAACTTGAAATGTTTAGGTACGTAAATAGTTAATTTCTTAACTTTATTTTGTAAGATTTATGGGATATTGACGTTATATAATTATTTTAGTGTGCAGGACGACCTTCGAAGAGCTTAATGATGTGATAAAAAACGTTGATAAATGGAAAAAAGTAGACGTAAGTACGAATATTTTTATTACCTCAATGTCGCAACGCCGAAGTTTACCAATGTTATTGATATAACACTCACATAAAACTATTTCTGACCATTATCAAGTATAGTTCGTTACTTAATACGCAATTTTTAACAGCGTGCAATTGTATTACAACTCAAAAGTATCTTAAAAAGAAATATTTTCATTAAAGAAATAACTTTAAAACTTTTACCCGCCATGTGGTAGGTACTACTACTACTGCAAGAGGGGTCGCTGTTGATCAGCCCTTTTCTGTGGGTTATTTCCCCCATTACTTCTATACAATAACTGCTATAGATGTTCATATGACGACTGGGACCGGCAGCTTAACATGCTCTCCGAGGTTGTATACATCGTAGTCAAAGTTTTCATTTGGTTCAAAAGCCCATTGCAGTCCGGTGATTGACACAGGTCCCACCCAATTTGATTGCCATGGTGAAAATATTAAAAATTATTAGATTTAACTGAGACGGGATGGTTTGAAAAACTGACATAGGTTTGACATTATATCTTATCAAACACCTGAGCTGGTCTGAAACATTCAGAATGCCTCTGAATTCATATTATTATTAATTCAGAACATTTCGAATTCTATACAAGGTAATTGTATTACACACATTCTGTATAAACCAATGATTGGTTGATTGATCTGATAGTGTGATTCTGGATTATTTTTACCCATAATATTTTCATAATTCATATAAGCCAATACATGATGATTAATGCCTGTAGCTTACTCTGCATTACCTTTTGATCCCATTCCCAGTTACCGCAATCAATGGGTACTTTTCTCGGGATAAAAAGTAGTAGTAGTAGGTACTTTGTGTTATTCCAGACTAATCTATCCCTATACCAAATTTCAGCCAGATTCGTTCAGCCTTATTGTGATTGAATAACAAATATCTGAATGTCCTCCGAAACTTTCACATTTATAATATTAGTAAGATAGGATATCTTAGCATAAAATTACTATTATAGTATGTGTATATATGGTCTGAAATCTAATCACATTTGAAAGCCATTGCTTAAATAGTGATTACTTGTTAAGATAACAAGGTAATGTTGTTGTATGGTTTACTAGAATTCAATATGAAAGAGATTATAGGGCTACTACAACATACGTCATTTATCAACTGAATAATATTGTGAATTAGAATAGTGCCACCCCATCTCTTTCTGTGAGTGTTCTAGATGTAACTTAGAGATAGGGCTGTTCTCCATCTGACAGTAAATTAACAACCCATAACAAAGTGCCCAATTGACAGCAATAGGCCACTTTTTATTAGTAAATATTATATTAAATCATACTTGAAGAAATGTGTATGTTACTGCACCTCTGCCTAACCCTTGTATGTATAAAATATGTTGTGTAGAATGTCCTACAATATTTATTTATTTATAACACTCTCAAGATGGCCATCATTTGAAGTAGTGGGAATAAAATAAAATAATTAAAAAAAATTATGTGATAACAAAAAGGCTCGGCCATAGGTACACACTAGTTTTTATATATTTAGTTCAATCATCTATTTATATGTCTCAAGGTTGGCAACTTCAGAATGGATGCTCATGGCAACACTATGCAAGACAAGGTTCCCGCTCATCGGTCAGCAGTCTACATCTCCGAAGTAATTGATGGCATCTGTGAGTATTTTGCAAACATTCTTGTTTTTGTTTTTGAATGTAAACACTACTGAACAGATTTTGATGCTGTTTTTTTAGATAGAAACGATTTTGTTAAATTGCAATTGGTTCAATAGAGCTGGAGTGCAAAATGTCCCTTCCTCATAATTTCCTTTTCTCATAATGTCCTTTTAGCAAAATTTCCCTTTTTCGTAAGGTCCTTTATCAAAATGTCCGATCTCATAATGTCCCTTTCTCGCAACATCCCTTTCTCAAAAAGTCCTTTTCGCAAAATGCCCCTTTCTCAAAATGTTCCTTTCACATAATGTCCCTATCTCATAATATCTCTTTCTCAAAATGCCCACCCCCTAATATCCCTTTCTCATAATGTCCCTTTCTCATAATGTCCCTTATAAATAAAAAAATATAGACTAATTTGAAGTTATCCACTGAACATTCAAGGCAAGAAAATGGACGACTATGTGCGAGTGTACTACAAGTCTACCGGCAAGCTGGCCATCATGATGCTGATCACCAAGTCCGGAGGCATGAACCCAGAGTTCAGCAAGACCAAGTTTGTCACCGACGATGACTTGAACAAGAGTTTGGAGTACTATGTGAGTATCCACCAGACTGAGCCTAAATTTCAAATGTCGGTTCTTACGGGATCGGCAGCGCGAGTGTGACTCCCCTGGTGTCCACACGTCCATAAGCCATGGTAACCTCACTCTCATCTAGAGGGTACGTGGGGAACAAATGCCTGGTAATAGCGATCCAGGGTCCAGTTGGAAGGGGTAGGCCCAAGAAGTCCTGGCTTGATCATAGCCAATGGTCTCACTACGATGGACGCCCAAGATCGTGCGAAGTGGAGGAGGAAGGGCCGGAAGGCGGGCCCTGGGCTTTGAGGTTATCTTGTCCTTGGATACAATCAGGAAAATACGTATCTATGAAGATGATGAATGATTAATACGACACATCATCAAATCATCATCTTCGGTGTAGCAAGCATTTTCAAATATCTATGGATGCAGTTTTGTTTCTTTAAAAAAATAAACGAATGTACCTTTGAGTAAAATTCGCTATCTCCATTATTTAGAGTACTTTCCATCCAGGTAAGTTCAGGCGCGGTCGCAGCTTGAAGTTTGGGGGGGGGGGGGGGTCACTTCGGAAATTCCTTAAGAAATTTAACCCCCCCTCCCCTTGTACTGGGACTTTTCAACATGACGTGCATGGTTTTGGAGGGGGGGGGTCATGTCCCCTGTGACCCCCCCCCCCTCGGACCGCGCCTGGGTAAGGTCAAAATCTTCTGTCTTGGACCTAAAATATGGTCTATACGCGTAGTACACGTTTCTTGTGTGTCTTTTGAGGATAGCACGGGGTGCTACTGCGGTGGACGAGCTCAAATTCACCAAGGAATTATTACAAAACAATCTGCGCGCGACAAGGCCTCGTTTTTCTCGCGATTTAGGTCCTAGACACGTGTCCCAGGGTGTTTTTTTTTAAATGTCATGTTTGTTTATCATGTCCACAGTGCGAGCGCATGTTCGAGGAAAATGAAGACGAGATCACCAACCTCTACAAGAACAGACCTGATGATAACATCATGCCCAACGCTGAGAGAGACGTAATATTTTCATTTAATATTTTGTTTTAGTAAAACTAACGCCATCTGTCGAAGATAGGCGGAACTTTTCGATCTATGAATAACCTGTGAGTGTCGTAGAAGGCGACTAAGGGATTGGGTTGTTCTGCATTCTACAGTAAACATACAGCCCATGATAATTGCCCGCTTGACGGCAATAGGCTCGCCCCGGTGTTAATATACCTCTGCCTACCCCTTCGGGGTTAAAGGCGTGAGTATAATGTATGTATGTAATATTTTGATTTAGTACAACTAACGCCATCTGTCGAAGATAGGTGGAACTTTTTGATCTACGAAATAAAAAGTTGTTAAGGACTTGGGTACAAGGTGCCGGGTTCGAATCCTGGTTGTTACACTACCGAAGTGAACCCACTACATAAGCAATTTAGCTTAGCTGGAGAAATGTAAGTAAGGCAAATAAAAGAAATAATTTGCCGTGTTGGTTCCCGGAGTAGAATAAGGCTACCCCATCTCTTCCTGTGGGTGTCGTAGAAGGCGACTAAGAGATAGGGCTGTTCTCCATCCGACAGTAAACATACAGCCTATGAAAAAAGTATCCGCTAGACGGTAATAGGCTCGCCCCCTATTACGTGGGACCGAAGATCATAGCTAGCGAAATGTGGGTGCCAATACACTTCTGCCTTCCCCGTCGGGGATTTACAAGCGTGAGCATATGTATGTGTGTAACATTTTAAAAGAACTTAGCGACCAGAAATGGTCAAATGGTGAATGAAATGAACTTCATCCCCTACACAAACTGTGGAATGAACTCCCTGCGATGGTTTTTCCAAGCGACTACAATATGGGGTTCTTCAAGAAGGGCTTAGAAGGTTTCTTCAGGGTCGGCAGCGCGAGTGTGACGCCCCTGGTGTTGCATGCGTCCATAGGCCACGGTAACCACTTTCCATCAGGTGGGCCGTGTGCTTGTCTGCCACCTAAGTGGCATAAAAAATACCTTAGCTTAGAGTTTAATGTAAATACTAGTAATATTTTGCAAGTAAAACAAATAATACCAATACAAATGTAAATATTTCAGATTTGCTTCGATCAGGCCAAGTACTGCGAAGAGTGGATGTTACCCACTGAGGAAGACACCACGTGGACACATGAGATGGAGGCTGAGTACGTCAAGGTACGTGTACAGTACACAGCACGGTCAAATGGCAGTCGCTCCAAGTGAAAGGAGGTGTGGGATAAAATCCAGGGTTCAGTAGTTTACTTGACAGCCTCCGTGGCGTATCGGTAGTGAACGCGGCCGCTACGCAGGAGTCGCGGGTTCGATCCCCGCTCAGTGCTAATATTTGTGTTCATGAAATATGGGTATTTGCATTGATCTGGTCATGCCTCGGAGAGCACGTTAAGCCGTCGGTCCCGGTTGCCATACGAACATCTATGGCAGTCGTTATGGGTAGTTGGGAGCCCTAAAAAGTTCAACAACAACACCCCTTATTACATGGGATCTAATACAATGATTAGTGAAATGTGGGTGTTAGGTCATCTCTGCCATCCAGAAATAAAATTCTGGCAAAGCCATCCACAAATATTGACCAAGATCTATCTATTTCTCATATTGCCGGTGGAGTAGCAGGCATACAATAATAGTATACATTGCTTAGGCATTGTATAGAAAACCTTCAGCTTACCATTAGGAGAGATGAAGTCAAATTGACGTGTTCTGTATAAAAAAAATAGTCATTGACGGTAACATAAATATGTATGTATAATAAAAAAAATACTTTTTAATTTTAAATATACCATATTTTTCCAGGTTCACGGGCCAGACCCCTACGGCTTCGGCGGTTTACCACAACACATGATGCCTCCCCCAGCAGAAGACGATGACGCTGATGATGATGGAGACGTTGATGACGAAGACTCAGAGATCGCCGCGGAAGCCGACGATGTTGCTAAGGACGAGTTATAAGTACAAGATCGTTGATATAGGTAGTACCGGTTTTGTAGGCGTTTTGGAGCGAAATACTTTAGGCACAGTTTTTATTAACAATAACATTTGAAAATAACCTCGTATTGTGTGAGTAAGGTAGCCAGAGCTTACTGGAGAGGTTTGTACTGTCAGTGGGAAGAACAAAGGCTGCTTGTCTTCTGCGCTGACGGCACAGAATCTTTCTGGTCTTACAGGGTGTTGCACTCGTCCATAGGCCACGGTAATCACGTACCATCAGGTGGGCCGTGTGCTTGTCGCCCACCTAAGTGTGTAAAAAGTCATTCCGTTCACACGTACCTACGTTATTGTAGCCTCTGTAGATTGCTATGAAGGGACGCGGGTTCGAACTCCCGCTCAGTGCAAAAAATCTATCTAAATTGATCCGCATTCTAAATTCCATAACACAAGCTAGTTGAGCTATGCTTACTTTGGGTCTAGATAGCGCTGAGTATAATGTTCTACAAAATTTATTATTATTAATCTCATACATTATATTTTCAGACGATTTTACTATTGAAACTGTACCTTCGCTTCAAAATGTCTATGAAATTAGTAGGTATATATTTTAAAATAGATAATAATATATTAATTATAATACAGCTAGTAACATTCTAACTAAATAAACGGCAAGCTTCTTAACTAGTTGGTACCTATATAACAATCGTATGCGTGGAGTTATATTTTGGCTATTGTACTTATTTCTTTGATGAAATTAAAATTTGAAAAACATACATACATACAATCGCGCCTTTATCCCCGGAGGGTTAGGCAGAGGTGAATTAACACCCACATTTCACCAATCATTGTATTCGGTCCCACGTAATAGGGGGTGAGCCTATTGCCGTTTTCCGGGCACTATTGTTGGCTCGAGCCATGTATAGGCTGAGTTGAAAAATATAAGACTTAAATCAAAATTGTTAGCCAATAAGTCTTAAGTTTCATACATGTAAGAAACATATAACGTAATTTAGTGCCAATATTTCATACATTTATAATAGTACTATACTTTTGATTAGAACTTAACTACAGGTATACAATGTAGCGACTTTTTATAAAAACACATATTAAAACAAATAAACTAGGCTAACTGACTGACTAAATCAAAAATCAATGTTTAAAAAAAACCATCGAATTGAGAACCTCCTCCTTTTTGAAGTCGGTTAAAAATGATTGTAACATCATTCATTGGTTCCGATAGTTCGAACGAGTATCGGTAGATGGCTCCACCGTCGCCCAAGACGGATGTATAGGAAAATTTGGATCAGCTTCAGACGTGGTTCGGTGGCTCAGTCGTCAGAGCATTCCCCCTGTAAGGGAATGATAGCTGGTTCGAGTCCCGCCTGAGCTGATCCGCTTTTTACTATCTCGATTTGAATAGTTAGTATACTAAAGCTTTCAATTTTCATTCAAAAGCTATTTCTTCTCAATCTTACAAAATATACATACATATAATCACGCCTGTAAATCGCTAAAGGGGTAGGCAGAGGTGTATTAACACCCACATTTCGCCAACAATGATTTTCGCTCTCACGTAATAGGGGGCGAGCCTATTGCTGTCTAGCCGGCATTTTGTCATGGACTGTATGTTTCTTACAAAATTATGAGACTTCCTAAGACTGGAAGTAACTTATGTTTGCTCAAAATTGTACTATTTATCTATAAATTTATTTTTCTTACTAGTTGATAAAGTATATTGTGCCTTATTATTTAATATACATTTGGGCTATAGCTGCCGGCATATATTTTGACCCCAGTGGCGTCACATCATTGTACTTATATGCGCAGTACGCGTTTTTGGATGTCTTGAGGATAGCGACTACAATATGGGGTTCTTCAAGAAGGGCATTAGAAGGTTTCTTCAGGGTCGGCAGCGCGAGTGTGACGCCCCTGGTGTTGCATACGTCCACCAATCATAGATCATATCAAACCAATCCCAAGCCAGGGTCTAGTTTCTATCACGACTTAGGTCCAAGATATGTGCCGGGAATTATACTGTAAGTCGTTATAATTGGTACATACCAAACGACGGTGGACGAACGAAGGATGAACTGTTTGCAGGTCAAGTAGCCCATCTTTGGTTGGTATGTACCCTGTGTTAGAATATAATATAAGAAATAGTACTTATATATTGTTTTAAAAGTGAGAATTGTATAATTTTACTTGAAAAATATGTTGAACGATAATAATTCCTATGTCCGGGTGTAAAATTCATGACAATTTTTTTATATTTATATGTGTAAAATTACATTAGCTCTGGTACCTATTCGTGAGTCTGTAAGGACTGTAAAATCAAGAAGTGTCACAAAGTGTAGATATCCACCAATCATATTCATTTGTCCACATAGCATAGCACTGGTGGAAAGGGGTTCAGCTAAGCTATGTTTATATATATAGAAAGATGCGTGCTATGGATGGAGAATAGATTCGAATGTTGAATATTTGTAGGAGGTATCAAACCTTAGAGTATTCATTATAAATATAGAGCGCGCCTATCACTCAGGTCTTTGGCATCGAGTGTTAGCAGACACTTTGCGATGGCATAGCGCACCTATAGTGACGTCACATGCATTACCGAAAATATCAATAGATGCACTTATTAATGTAGTTTGTTGTTATGAAGTTTTTTGTTCGATTTGATATGCATGGATAAAATTAAAGCCAGAATACAAAAAAATGGCGTCATTTTGCGGTATTTTTGCGTCATTATTACTACAAATATACGATGTTGTATAAAATTTTGATTTAACATATCGAATTAAATATTACTTGCGAAGTCATTTTGATGGTTATTGTTTTGCTACTGATTGAGGTTGAGCCAGGAGCCTCTTCATACCCGCGATAGCAGTTCATACTTGTAAAACGCGCTCTATAGCAATGTATACTCTAAGGTGGAAACGGTCACACAGTTTCAAAGCTTAGCTTTTACATCCTCGTAGCATCTTTGATGGATGGAAAGGTAGTCTAACGTTCTCAAGCTGATGTTAAAAGCTAAATAAATGGTTGGTTTTTTTTTTCATAGGATGCGTCAATTTAACTTCACCTCGCCTGATGGTAAGCTGAAGGCGAGGCTCGGAAAAGAGGGTCACCTTGACACAAATAGCTCGGGACATTATATCTTGTACAGTCACGTGCAATGAAATGTATACACGGACAGAATTTTTAATAAATGTTCACTCTGAAAATTTCAGAAATAAATAGTCACATTATCAATATATTCTTTGTAATCATTGGGATTTCTCGCAATAATGTACATTTTTGTCATTTTTTTTTTGCATTTTTGCACTGTACACTGTAGCCACTGTGGCGTAGCGGTAGTGAACGCGGCTGCTACGCAGGAGGCGCGGGTTCGATCCCCGCTCAGTGCAAATATTTGTATACATGAATATGAATACATATTTGCATTGGTCTGGGTGTTTTCTATGTATAATATGTATGTATTTACAAAAAAAAAATGTATCTATGTATGTTTATCCGCATTCTAGAACCCATAACACAAGCTAGTTAAGCTATGCTTACTTTGGGTCTAGACTAGATAGCGTTGTGTAGATTGTCTTACAATATTGATATTGATTGTATACATACATATATTATATCAGTGCACGTGACTGTACCTACCTGAAATGTGATCAAAATATGCTCTATACGCGCAGTACACATCTCTTGGGTGTCTTTTGAGTATAGCACGGGGTGCTACTGCGGTGGACGAGCTCACATTCACCAAGCTTAGATTATTACAAAACAATTCCTCGGGCCTCGTTTGTCTCGCGATTTAGGTCCTAGATACATGTCCCGGAGTATACCATGTTACAATGGTGGCACTCAGCTTGACGGCCTCATCAGATGCTTTTTCACGCCCCGCTTAAAGGACCCGGGACTGTAGGAAGAGGGAAACACGTGAGAGCTAATGTAGTTTGTCTTCCATAGCACATTCCCACAGATAACTATCTACTTATTTTAATATTAAATGTTGCGGTTAATTGTGAATTAATTGTAACTGTTGTGTTGTGATATTAAGAGATTTCTATGAGTATTAAATGGGTTGTTTGAATTTTTGTGTTTTATTTTAAACTATGACGCTACATCACACCTTCAAATAAAGGCTGATTTATTTTCTATATAGATTAGTAATGGAATAAGTTGACAACCGCTTTTATACTTCAGTATAATAAGTAATTGAAACCACTATACTATATTCCATTACTGATCTACATAGGAAATATTTTTTTTAGGTAAACTGCATACTTAACTCAAAACGCCTGAGCTGACGATATGAGTACCTACTCAAAATATAATTTTAAAAGTAATTGGTGATGCTACCCCAATCTAGTGAAGAGACAATAAGACTGAAAAATCTCTGGCATTACAACGCGGTCAGCATTAAGCTGAGAGGCGGCCGTTGTTATGTATGGCTGTGTGCAAAATAAAAATAGACTTAATTTTTTCTGTGTATTATTCGTGCATCTCTGTACATAATAAAAAAAAAACTTTTCTTGCTTTCAAAAATCCGATGTCTAGTGAAAGCTTTATAGACTGTTGCATTCAAGCAATGAATATGTAAGACCTGATGCCAAATTATTCCACAGTAACCACCATCCGATATGGTCTAGTGGCTAGGATACCTGGCTCTCACCCAGGAGGCTCGGGTTCGATTCCCGGTATCGGAATTACTTTTTGTTATTTCTATTAACTGCTAACACTCCAGAATAGTCGAATTCTTCCCCAAACTGAAGAAAAATGTGCATAGCTTGTTTATCTCATTTTGGACCTAAAAATGTGCTCTATACGCGCAGTACTCACGTTTCTTGGGTGTCTTTTGAGGATAGCACGGGGTGCTTCTGCGGTGGACGAGCTCAAATTCCCCAAGCATAGATTACAAAACAGTCTGCACGCGCTGGGCCTCGTTTGTTTCGCGACTTAGGTCCAAGATTATGTGTCCCTAGGTATACCTCAAGATAGCAACTGAATGACATACTCATTTCAGTAAATAGAAAGAAAATTAACAGATGCTCTCGCAATCATAAATAATACTGAGTATCTTCTTGTTGATGGGATTTTGATGAAAACGTCTAGAATTCTCAACTTAAGTAAATGAGCGCCATCTGGCAGAAAACTAGAAATTTTGATATTTTTTAAATAAGACAACAATATAAAAATAACTTTTTTTATTATTAATTTAATAGTAATAGGTAGTGTCAAACTTAATAATAAGAGTTATATACAATAAATTCGTATCATCGAACAGGTTAACATTATATTTGTATCAAAAATACATCTCACTTGTATTGCCCACCCCACTTTCATACAAAAATATACTCACATACTGGAATAAAACTATTTTTAACCAATTATATAATACTAGCTGTTTCCCGCTGATCCGCCCGGTTATCGCGACCAAACGTAGCCTAGTGTTATTCTGATGTATAAGCTATATTATTGTAAAGTTTGATTAAAATCTATTCAGTAGTTTTTACGTGAAAGAGCAACAAACATCTATCCATACTTAGAAACTTTCGCGTTTATAATATTAGTAGGATAAACTATAGATACGTTGTCCGCACTCTAGAATAGCGACAAAAATAGGACAAGAAGTGTCCTCATTTTACGCACCAATCAGAGACGCAACAGTGCACGACACAGAAAAACAAATCAATTCGCAATAAAAATATTATTTATGTAAATAATAACATAATCAATATAAATTAATAATAATAACGCATTATTTCTTCACGAGTAAGTTGCAATTTTTTTATACTTAGTGTTTGCGTTATTTTTGGAAGCCGCCACGTGCCTGCATGGCATTTCTATTTAACAAAATATTTTACAACACACCTGCTCATAACAGTGATATTATTTTACCGCAATTAAGCACGGAATGACACCTATTATAAAACTGTGACTTTTTCATTACTATTATTCACAAAAGTGAGTTATAGATTCTTTTTTAAATTTTATAGGAAGTGTCTATAATTGTCTATGTTCTTAAAAAAGTTTTGATACAAAAAATAACGTGTTTAATAGTACGAATAAATTAATACGCCTATTGTATGGTCATTTGATGCATTTTCGTATTTAAATAAATAATTTCAACTTGTAATACTTGTGTAATAAACAAAATTTTCGCTCAAATTTAACTTTTTTTTTTCTCTAAGTACAGAAAAAAAAACAGTAAAAAAAAGTTAAGTTCAAACATCTTTTTTTTTTTTTAAATATGGTCGACCGCCATTGTTAAATGCGCGCGCATAGGAAAACGAATTAATTTGTAGTATTGTTTATTTAGTATTTGTAGTATTATTTTATTCGCAAGTGTGTTGTAAAACGTCGTATGGCACGTGTGAGCATGATGATTACCGTCCTCGGCTGTCTTAAGACCCTCGCCTGGCGGCTCGGGTCTCAATGGCGCCTCGGCGGTAATCACCAACGTTGCTCACTTGTACCATAATGTACTATTAAACTGTAAAACAGTTTGGCAGATGTAAAATGTAATTTTAGGTATTTTACATTTATGTGTGATTTTATTTTTGTTTGTTGTGTCTGAACTACTATGATGCAATCAATTGAAATATAGCCTCTCCTGGGCTAGGTACCGACTTCTAATAAATCAGTAAGTCTGTAAATTACGTTATTTTTCGCTTTTCAGTGCCTCTTTTTCGTTTCTTGAAGTCGGTTAACTTTTTTGTTAAAATTAATTTATATAGTGCGTACAACGCAGATATATCATTCAATAGAATCCGTTAAAGATAGTTTTATTTCAATATGTAACATTCGCGTTATACAACTAACAATATCACATACTCTTATCTCTTTTCGTAACGGGGTAGGCAGACTCTTTTATTCTTCTCTCATCTCATACATGTCTTATGAGGATCTAATCTTTTATATAGACTTAATAGATAGTATACTGAGTGAATTTAATGCCGTATATACGCCTTACAGAATACCGCGGGTATAGTAACCTCGTGTCGTGTTCCCGACGGTGAGTAGGGTAGCCAGAGCTCACTGGAGAGGTTTTGTGCTGTCAGTGGGAAGACCAAAGGCTTGTCCTGCTTGTCTACTGCGCTGACGGCACAGAATCTCTCTGTTCTTACTTTAAAAATTCACCTTGTTTAATATCTAATTAACTGTTGCCCACGGCACCACCTGCGTCCTGGATGTCGGTTATCACGACCAAAGATAGTCTATGTCGTTTCCCAAGATCTAATCTATCTCTGTACACATCAAATTCGGTTCAGTGGTTTACTCTAACAGACAGACAGAGTTACATTCGCATTTATAAATATATTAGTACAGAAGTACAGATACATACATACGAATTCGATCCCCGCTCAGTGCAAATATTTGTATGCATATTAATATGAATATTTGCATTGGTATGGGTGTTTCTATGTATAATATGTATGTATTTACAAAAAAAAAATGTATCTAAGTATGTTTATCCGCATTCTAGAACCCATAACACAAGTTAGTTAAGCTATGCTTACTTTGGGTCTAGATAGCGCTGTGTAGAATGTCCTACAATATTTATTTATACTTATAATATTGTGGTCCCTTTAAGTTATAATACCTTGTAACTAGCATCAACTAAAATATACAATCATTACAGTTATAAGGGAGGAAACCCGGGAGGAAAGCCTATGCCAGAGCTTCATCCGTCAATCAACAGGTATACCGGCTTGCAGGTGTGGACGGCTTGCAGTGGTGAAGGGTGATATTTATGAAAAGGGAAGCCGGTGGAGAAAATGTTAGCCCTTATATTATAGCATAGCAATTTTGTCCGCGAGGGATGTCGGTTATCGCGACCAAACAAGCCTATGTCCTTTCTCAAGGTAATCTACCCGTATATCAAATTTCATCAAAATCGGTGCAGTAGTTTGGGTGTGAAAGCTTGACAGACAGACTGACTTACTTTCGTATTTATAAAATTAAGTATGGATTTAGGGCCTTCTGATTTTAGACACGGAATGTCATATAGGTGCTGAATTTCAGTTACACATAGAATTTTAGATTCTATATATTATTGAAAGATCTCTACCACGGCTTCCCCTTTTCAAGCAAGCCGATAAGAATCGGGTTACCCTCTCCACTGACAGCTTATGTTACCAATAAGCCTTTATCTAAACGTCAAAGATAACT
This sequence comes from Eilema depressum, assembly GCA_914767945.1. Taxonomy (NCBI): domain Eukaryota; kingdom Metazoa; phylum Arthropoda; class Insecta; order Lepidoptera; family Erebidae; genus Eilema; species Eilema depressum. The sequence continues at coordinate 1,661,949 of OU612040.1, forward strand.
CAAAACAATGATGTCACTGTTCTGTAATCTATATAGTAGTGTGTATCATCACGGCGTGTCTTCAGAGGGTCAGCAGCAACTCTTCTGCACGTCTCCGTGAGCGATGTTGTCGATACTCCACGCTGGGAGTTCTACCTTGCCTGTGTGGGTCGCGTCTTCTTCTGTAGGCTTTCCTAGAAAACATACAAATTACAATATTATAATAGTGTAAATGAAATTAAATGTGAAAATTTTGGTGTCCTATCATTTGACAAAAAACAAATGACAAATGTTCATTTGAAAAACAACGTTTGACAAAATTAAACCATTGTTTAATAAACTACTCATTACAGAAAATATTTATATGGAAAAAAATCATTATAAAGCATCATTTTTCACAAATGGATTATTTTAAAAACATGTGAGTAATCCAGTTTAAATAAAGATTTGAGCTTGCATAAATTCGCAATGCAGTAGATGCTTTTCATGTTGCTAGTATCCACCAAGAAAAGATTTTTAGAAATTTTGTTACTAAGGTGCTGAAATAAGTTAAAATAAATAAAAACGGAAATTAACTTCTAGACAAACATTGATCCCATAGTTTACCTCCTTGGCAATGAAATTTCCAAAATTCCTTTCTTAGTAGATACTAGTAATATGAAAAGCATCTATTGCCAAAATTTCAAGTTTATAGGGCCAGCGGTTCAGGTTCTGCGTTGATGAATCCTACTATGGGGAATGACATTTCATATAAATAACATATGATTTCTTCCAATTTTAAAATCGCGATATCTCCGAAATAGTGATCCGCACAAAAAAAAGAATGAAACCAATTCTGTAGGTAATTACATGATCTATAAATTTGTCCAATCTACTTTTGAGATAGCATTTGTTGTTTACGAGAAAAATGCGAGAATCCAATATATTTGACCTTTAAACTTGAATTAAAAAAAAATGCAGAAGTCCAATCAATGGGGATTTTTGATATTTCTTTTATTATGGTGTAATTAAGACCCCCACCAATTTCCAGCTCTATGCGAATTTATGCAAGCTTACCATTTAATTTCGTCTAATTTTCCTGGATTATAGTTGACAAACAGACAGTGAAGAATACATACTAATATTATAAATGCGAAAGTAACTCTGTCAGTCTGTTACGCTTTCACGCTTAAACCACTGAACCAGTTTTGATGAAATATGGTACAGAGATAGGTGAGACCTTGGGAAAAGACATAGGCTTTATTTGGTCGCGATAACCGACATATGGCTTAAAATACTGATATGGGGTTTGGAAGTATGCCTCGAGTGCCTGGGTGGGTTGGCTAGTCTTGTACATTTGTTCTGCTTACCTGCCGGTATCCTGTCATCACCCTCAGCGCTGTCATACGACCGTAGTGACGACACTAGGTTAGAGCTGGACAACTTGAGGAGAGAAGTGGCCGTGGTGAGGAACACCTGGTCTATGCCGTGCTGGAAACATGAAGATTACAGTTTAAAATAAAATTGGTCATTGAAGTCTCTCTACTAAAGGCGAAGAGTTAAAATTTTCAAAGGGAAGCCAGAAGAAAAAATCTTATCCCTTAAGATGCTGATAGACCTGAGCATTCACTTGTAACAGAACATCGAGGATTCGCCGTTTTTGAAATTTGTCGAACCGAACAACGAACTGAGCCAAGCGTAGAGCCAAATAATGCTACGAACATTTACATGATCTTTCTAGCAAACGCTCTAGTCGAAGCAAATTTACAGTCGTTTTGCAAGCATGCTCGCCAGAATGCTCACTAGAATGCTCGCTAGAACGCTCACTAAAACGCTCTCGTTTATTTTTCTGTAATGTAACATTCGCAAGAATGCTCATTACAGGTGAATGCTCAAGATTATCAGCACCTTTATAGAAAACTAGCCTTCCGCCCGCGGCTTCGCCCGCGTGGATCTCTTATCTTCGGTTCTACTGAACCGATTGCTATCAATCAGACGTAAGATTTTAAGTCTGACCAAGACCTTTCTAACAAAAAAAAACCGCATCAAAATCCGTTTCCAATTTACAATTATATAATAGTATAGATAGAAGTATAGAAGACTATAGCAATTTTGTATGGAATATGGGCGTTTCGAATTCAGGTACTGAATTTCAGATACATATAATTTTAGATAATACGAGCATTGTGTATATTAGTGGGACACGACGGTATTTTCGTCCCAATCGAGCAGTCCGACTGGGGAAGTGCCTCCGCCCTATAGAATACCGCGGGTATAATAACCTCGTGTTGTGTTCCCGGCGGAGAGTAGGGTAGCCAGAGCTCACTGAGAGATTTTGTGCTGTCAGTGGGAAGACCAAAGGCTTGTTCTGCTTTGTCTTCTGCACTGACGGCAAATAATCTCTCTGTTCTTACAGGGTCGGCAGCACGAGTGTGACTCTCCTGGTGTTGCACTCGTTTATAGGCCACGGTGAACACTTTACATCAGGTGGGCCGTGTGCTTATCTGACACTTAAGTTATATAAAAAAAAAAGATCCAGTCCACGTAGTTATTTTCCATCTACCAGTCAATAGCAAATCTGCTAATTTCTATGTTACTACGTAGTATAACTATCTCAAGCTAGATGTCACTAAATGCAACAGGGTTGTTTACACATACAAAGTATCGCCATCTAGTATCGAGTAGTTTTATATATGAAGAAAACAGCCATGAGAGCTGATTACTACTTGGGCCGAAACAATAAAATCGACGTCAATAAAAATCTGATATTAAATAAATAGATAATTATTGGGTAGGTTACATGCATGGTGAAAGAATATAGCAATGTAATTCAAATCATTTAAATATTTGCACACCATAATGGTAGGATGTACAGTACATGGGCCATTGCAACGATAAGATCTATCTGTTTAGTGTTTACCTGCATTCTGGCAAATAAAATATTTCATTCATTCATTCAAACAAGCATCACCAATTTGAAAATTATCCAAAGGGAAGCCGGTGGGGGAAGTTCCACCGACTTTCCCCTTCCCCACAGCAGCTAAGTGTAGTTAAACATACCTGATCATGTAACGCCGAGGTCTCGCAGTACAATGCTCCTATAGATGAAGCGAACTGCGTAGCTTCAGCCACTGAGACGGCCCGGTATTCTTCTAGGTCACTCTTGTTGCCTACCACGGAGAGAACCATGGCTTCGGGGACATTGCTGGAAGGAAACACATACAGGTTCCTTTGGTGACCAACAGCAACCCATGGTAAGTGGAATATGATATTAGTATGATTGTGTATAGTATATGTATTGTGTGTCCTATCATTTGACAAAAAACAAATGACAAATTTTCATTTGACAAACAACGTTTGACACTATTAGAACTTATAGAAACGATTGTTTAATAAACTACTCATTAGACAAAATATTTATTTGAAAAAAAAAATCATTTTAAAAAACATCATTTCACAAATTGATTATTTTAGAAAACATGTTTGTTGACAGACAGTTAGTGATAGATTATTGAGAAAGCTGCTCATTGCGACTTGGATAGATTAGGTTAGAAGGCTAATGCGGGTGCGCAGCCTTTGTGGTTATTTTTTTCATAACCATGTACAACTTTATTTAGTCAAATGAAACATTTTTAAAACAAAATTTTAGCAATTGAAACATAACATAACATAAACTCACGCCTATATCCCCGAAGGGGTAGGCAGAGGTGCTAGCACCCACATTTCGCCGTTTATGTTTAGGTCCCAATGTAATAGGTGGCGAGCCTATTGCCATTAACCGGGCACTTATAAACCTGCGATAAATACACACATAACTTCGATAAGCATCGAAAAGTCATTGGTCAATGTTTTCTAAATAATACATTTGCGAAACCTGTATTATGTCAAATGATTCTTTTCAAATTTTAAAAAACATCTTTCACAAATTGATTATTTTAGAAAACATGTTTGTTGACAGACAGTTAGTGATAGATTATTGAGAAAGCTGCTCATTGCGACTTGGATAGATTAGGTTAGAAGGCCAATGCGGGTGCGGAGCCTTCGTGGTTATTTTTTTTTATATTTGCGAAATGAAAGTTTGTCAAATGATTAGTTTTTCAAACGTTGTTTGTCAAATGATGTTTTGTCATACGTTTTTTGTCAAACAAGGGTGAACCATAGTGTGTATTGCTCGGTACATGTATTTTGGACCTAAAATGTGTTCAATACGCGCAGTACACGTTTCTTGCGTGTCTTTTGAGGATAGCACGGGGTGCTACTGCGGTGGACGAGCTCAAATTCACTAAACATAGATTATTACAAAACAATCCCGGGCGCCACGGCCGCGTTTGTATCACGATTTAGGTCCAAGATACGTGTTCCGAGTTATATGTATATTGTAGAGTGTATAGTTAGATTTTTTAAGCTATTGCATAGCTTCTATCGCGGGCCTTGAGCGTGGAGACCGAATCCAGAAATTCCGTAACGAAAAAAACCTAACACTCCCACTCCGAGCTCGCACGAATCGAGCCGAGCTGCTCCGAAGTCGGAAAAGTGCTATGCAATAGCTTTACCGCGGCAGTCCCCGAGTGCCACACGTCTTTTTTTTTATATAGGACACGTCAATTTGATTTCACCTAGCTTGATGGTATGCTCAAAGCAAAGTCGCAGGATACGTGACGTGTTCTATATAAAAAACGATGGATAATCCATTGAAATGTTAAATTTTTTTTTTCAATCTCTATCAATCAAATCCTAGTGAGTGAATATCCATGGAAATTTCGGTTCAATTACCGGGTGTGGTAAGAGACTTTTCGGAAATCTTTGAAATATTGACTGAAGTTGTAGATAATCTTATTTGTAACAAAAAATGACAATTTTTTTTTGTGACAACGACCACTTGAACCCTTTTTTCTAAGATGGTGGCGGAAAATTTTGAATATAGAGGACTTAGTAGGTAGGCCCAAGAAAAGATGAATGGATTGCGTGAAAGAGAGGCAAAAGGATAAGCAGATCTACGAGGAACTTATTGGTCCTGGTTCGGACGGAAATGAAATGCGTAGGGATGAAAGACGCTAAATGAAGTCGTAAGGAAGGCATAAACTATGAAAGTGGATGGCTACAAGGGGAGAGAAAGACCTAAAAGGAGGTGGATGGACTGTGTGAAAGATGATATGGTTAAGAAGAGAGTGAATGTTGAGATGACTGCAACTAGAGATGAATGGAAAAAGCATACATGTTGCGCCGACCCCAAATAAAGGCAGGAGGATGAGGGAATATGATGATGGTTAAGGTATGATTCTGAAGTCGACCGCATACGACAACTGCCAACGCATGCAGCAGATACAGCGTACCCATTACTTGTTAAACTCCGATACGGATAAAGGGGCCCATTGAGAAGCCGCAATGAATTACGCGCATGTGCTGAGTGCGTCAGCGCGGTTACAGAATCATACCTTTAGCAGATGATGATATTTTTTTATACAAGAACACCAGTAATCACCAGTATTTCCTCTTACCTCTCCAGTAAAGCTAATTTGCTTATGTTAGGAGTGGGTGACTCGTAGCGTAATGGCCAGGATTCGAACCCGGGACATCTCGATTGTGAGGCCGACCATTAGTAAATTTGTAAACTATTGCATTTCCATACCGTGGGAGACGATAAAACAGTAATTGTTTGGGTCGGATTTAGGAGGTCAGACGGCAGTCGTTCCCGCAAAAGAGTAAAAAAGAAGAAAAGAGAAAGAAATTAATTCAGCATTTACCCCTGGTCCCACCAGTACCATATTATATAATAGTCCAGTTGCGTATTAAGACTTAGACATTTTTTCGCAACTACACTGTTAAAAAAATTCTTAGTTGGTAACTGGTTGCGTATAAAAGAAAACATTCTTCTATCACAGCCAGTAGCCAACAAAGGTAAAAAATTCTTCCGTCGCAACTGGTTGTGAATCGCAGTTGCGTAGACGGCCGAAGCGACTGGACCACGGGGATTTTTCCCTATAGTTCCACTGCATTGTAGTAGGTAGCACCCACACTTTACTATGATTTATGGTCCCACGTAATAGGGGGGCGAGCCTATTGGTCATGGGCGGTATGGTTACTGTCGGATGGAGAACAGCCCTATTTCTTACTCCCCTTTATTTATCTTGCGAAAAATCCCCACGGATACTCCTCCGCCAGAGCCGGTGGAGGAGGTTATGTCGGACTTGAACCGACTAAAACGCACACCGTCTGTGGGCCGTGGATTGCCGGAGGTGAGGTATTCCTAGACATAACCCTCGCACCCCGGCCGACCCAGGGCCATATCTCTCGATCTGGCCCTCTTCCGGTGTGGGGATCACAGAGTCCCCAACTCGCCTCCGGGTAATCCCTTAGGGGTCCATTACACGCTTATGCAAGCATCATGCCATCATGCCATCAAACATGATTGTTATTGGTATCGGCTATTGACCAATAACATTCATGATTGACGGCATGATGGCATGATGGAATGACGCTTTCATAAGCGTGTAATGGACCCCTTACTTCCCTTCTACGACACAAAAGAGATTGCCTGAAAGAAGAAGCAGTAATGATGTTGATTGGAAGCTTCGCTACCTACCTCTGTAGTTCTTTAACCCATCCCTTGATGGCTGTGAAGCTGCTGACGCTGGTGATGTCGAAGACCAGTAGTGCTGCATTCGCATTGCGGTAGTACATCGGAGCCATGGAGCGGAAGCGCTCCTGGCCTGCTGTGTCCCATACCTGGAAGATGAATACGTAAGGACTTATAGACGGTATTTTCGTCCCAATCGAGCAGTCCGACTGGGGAAGTACCTCCCCTCCAGAATACCGCGGGTATAATATAGTGTACCCAGTTTTATTCAGTTCAATGTAAGTAAATTCGGACACCAGAACAAAGTGAGACGTTTCTGTCTTCTGTACAAAACACAAATTCGCTCCTGCGTGGAATTATGCTCGCGTCTCTGGGATGGCTCCGCAAAGTATTTGCTAGATGCTCTCGATAGGTTGCAGCGACGTGCGGTCCGCATTATTGGGAATCCTGAGATCACCAACACCCTCAAGCCTTTGCAGATGCGTAGAGATGTAGCATCCTTGGTGGTATTTTACTGCCATGTGGAACACACGCTTACGGTGCAAAATATTCCATCAAGAACCAAGCGGTTCGGAGACTCTTTTCTTTTGCCGCACTATTAAGACCTGGAATTCCTTACCAGCTCACGTGTTTCCCTCTTCCTATAATCACGGGCCTTTTAAACGGGACGTGAAATGGCATCTGGTGGGGCCGTCAAGTTGAGTGCCACCATTGTAACATGGTACGTGTCTGTAATGGTGACCCTTTTTGCTGAGATTTTGCTTCGGCTTACTATCAGACCAGGAGTCAAATTGACGCGTCCTATATAAAAAATAATATCCCAATCGTCTACTCACCTGTAATTTAACTCTAGCATTCTCCAAATTGATGTTACAAGTGAAGAACGATGCCCCTATCGTGGGTGATATGTGTTTTGAGAACATTTTGCCTATGTACCGCACCACTAGCGATGTCTTGCCTACTCCTGTAACAAAAGAAAAGGTAAGCTATAGGTCTGCTAGATATCGAAATTACTCCTCATCATCATGCTTTCGTTAATCCTGGCTGCACCCAAGACCTTCACCTTGGAGTCCAGGGTCGCGTGAACTTCGATATTTTCCGTGAAGCGACTGCCACCTGACCTCCACAACCCATTGGCGATATCGAAGTATTGCAATTAGACCGCAATCCCTGCATAGCAGTGGAGTGCACTGCTACCACGCCATAAAGGCTTTTTAATATATTAGGTAGTTGTGCTATCCTGTGGTGTCCTCGATTAAATTGGGTTTCACATAAGGAAAGTAATAAATCTATAAATAATATGGGAAATCCATATCCATAGTAATATTATAAATGCGAAAGTAACTGTCTGTCTGTCTGTTACGCTTTCACGCCTAAACCACTGAACAGATTTTGATGAAATTTGGTATAGGACGTAGACCTTGAGAAAGTAGTATAATATATTTGTCAAAGTTACTTTGTCATCAAATGTTAGTACTAAAAATGGTAAATTTGCCCCCAAATATGGTGGATCTGCCGTTGAATATATGGACTATTGTCCGGCTACCTCCAGCGATCTCTTCGTGTTAAGTCTCGTCGATACAAATAGTAGCCTTGTCGACGTCCCAGGTGAAAAATTTTGGCGGCAGTTTATACTATTTTGCTGACAAACTAAATCTATTATTATGCTTGGAGTCTCTTCGGAGAATTAAAATCGTAATGAAGTCACCCCACAAAGAACAAAAGCGACATAGCTGGCCAAAATTTCCTATGCGAATCCGGGAAACCCCGCTACAATAGTTACGTCATAATCGACAAATGGCAGATATCGAGCACCCATCATATCTGTAGATAAGTTTTAATACTGATAGTGAGTGTCCATCCATATCCTTTGTTATTGGTAATCAATAATCACTGTACTTTCTTTGTACTACTGCAAGCAACGCTATAAATACTTCATTCATCATCCAAGTCCTAGCGGTAGGTTGCAACTTCTTCTTCATCGTAGTCGCATCCGAAACTTTCACTTCGGATTCTACGGTCTGCTTTTTTCCAGTCTGACTGCGGGCTTGGCTGAATTTCAATATTTTCCGTGAAGCGAATCGAAGTCTCTCACTTGTACCGTGTACAGTACCGTGGGAAACTAATATACCTACCCAAAGACCACGCTATAAAGACAAACAAATACTTTGACTTGACTAACGAGTTAACCAAAAACGGCTACGTGGTTAAACTCTACGCCGTAGAAGTAGGAGCAAGGGGAATTCCAGGCCAAGAGCTTCAGTAAGCTCTTTACTAAATCGAATATCAAAAGCGGCATTGATAGGATCTTACCAAATTTGGATAGGTAGGGGAGGGAGGGGGTTACACTACCAACTATTAGGTAATCTGTAACACTACTGACGGTGGAGGTGAGCGCTGATGCATCACAAGGTGGCCACCCTAAACCTACATCTGGGTCGCGAGTCCCAGTCGCCGTCACGATGTTCTTCTCTGTATCACGCTATGGACCCGGCGACCGCACGGTGAAACCATGGAGTGCTGAGAATCGGATATCTTTAGACCAGTTGTCGGACTTTTTTAGGGCTCCAATTATTCGAAACAACTGCCATAGATGTACCGACGGCTTAACGTGCTCTCCGAGGTACGACCAGACCAATGCAAATAGCCCTATACAAATATCTGCACTGTAGTCGCGTTTACTACCGCTATGCCATAGAGGCTATCAGTGGGGGCAGTGAGGGAGGTCCCTAGTGGCAAAAATGCCATCGGCGGTTGCATCTAAAGTCTAGCCTTTGCTACTCCATTTTTTCCTCAGCCCCCGATTCCTCGGAGCTTGCCCGGGTAGGTCCTATAAATTACTCAAACTGTGTCTGACTAGGTTCCCCCCTTTTTAAACAACTCCGCATTCACTCACTCAAAGTGATTGAGTGTGTAGTTCATTTAAACAATATTTTACTCAACAAAATCTTCATAAAGATATCCACCACGAATGTTATGAGACCCAAAGAATGCTTCACGATAACCTGAGGTCATAACTCATATTGTAAGAACGTATATAACGCGTTATCTATTAACGAATTATAAAAAATTCCGACCCAATTATTAGGTAATGAGTGTACAATAAGGTATCATAGTTATTGTAGCGATACCATAGTGTACATCCGTGTGGTGACGAAAAAGAATACATAGTATCACCACCCCATTTCATCCGAAGGGTGTAGTATGTTTTGTCTTCTGGACTGACGGCATAGAAACTCTGTCTTATGTGGTCGACAGCACGAGTGTAACTCCCCTGGTGTTGCACACGTCCATAGGCCACTGTAACTTTTTCAGGTCGTCAATCCATCTGACGCGTAATATCTTCTCGTCCGACATACCTCAGTGTCTCAAGTCGAAAGACTTCGACCAGTGTGTGCACTGAAACGTGGTCCCTCACTATGGGCCTTATGAGTAAGCTCAAAGTAGCCCAACGAGCTATGGAGAGGGCTATGCTCGGAGTCTCTCTGTGAGATCGAATCAGAAACGAGGAGATCCGTAGAAGAACCAAGATTACTGACATAGCCCAGCGGATTAGCAAGTTGATATTGCAGTGGGCAGGGCACATAGCACGGAGGACTGATGACCGATGGGGTCGAAAAGTTGTCGAGTGAAGGCCACGTATCGGCAAGCGCAGCGTAGGACGTCCACCCACAAGGTGGACAGACGACGGGAACGCGCTGGATGCGAGCCGCTTCCAACCGGTCTTATTGGAGATCTATAGGGGAGGCCTATGTCCAGCAGTGGACTTCCTATGGCTGAAATGATGTATCCATCTGACTGGAGGGCATCCTTCCGTTTGCCTTATCGTGATCACAACTCTAGGACTCATCTGCTCCAACGGGCATCAGTCCTTCGACAGATGCGGCCAGCCCACTGCCACTTCAGCTTGCTTATTCTGCAGATATGTCGGGAATTTAGTTCATTGTCAGATGACCTCGTTACGAATTTTATCCTTCAAAGAGACTCCAAGCATAGCTCGCTACATAGCTTGCTGCGCGACTTTTAATTCGTGGACCAGTCCCACCATCAGACCCTATATTATGAATGGATCGGCTGTTGAGTACTCCCAACCCAATCGATATTATCGATTTGTAAATATTGTAATACTAACAATACAATTACATATTATCGTGATATCTCTGTGTCGTCGTTGCAAGCATGTACACTATACAGGCGACCGCTTGCTATTAAAGCGGTATGTGTTTGAATAGATTATTTCACAAAACAAGGCAGCCGTATTCCAGCCTCTCCACTCTCCAGACAGTCTTCCTGATGAACCAAGTTATACCCATAAATACGGGTACATATTTGTATTGGTCTGGTCGTGCCTCGGAGAGCACGTTAAGCTGTAGGTCCCGGTTGCCATATGAACATATTCTATGGCAGTTGTTACGGGTAGTTGGAGCCCTGAAAAGCCCTTTGATATCGCCTATTGAGCTATATTGGGCGATATCGAACTCCACAATCGTTGGTCAGATGGCAGTCGCTTCACGTAAAAAATAGAATTACAGTCAAACCCGCAGTTAGACAGGTAAAGCGGACCCCAGACTCCCGAGGTAAAGGCTTCGGATGCGATTGGGATTAACGCTAGGATGAAGAAGAACCTAGTTATCTCGGTGGAAAGCCTACCAATATCAATAAATATTGCCAACTCAATCGTTCGTGTTGATCGATGATTCCCAGCTACTGTACGATAGCCTATCTGTAGATAAGATTAACTCTGAAATGGTACTCAGAAGCTGTAGCTACATGTGATAATATTTTTAATTTCTGTTGCAGTTACGATTGCTGAATTAAGGGGCTTCCCCGACTTAAGTCTTTTAGTATACATTAACATCTTACTTACAGCAATTTACTCACAAAAATTTTGAATCAATTGAATGAAATTTTGAAGCACTAACTATTCAAATCGATTTAGAAAGAGAAAGGAGAATCGACCTCGGGCGGGACTGGAACCTGCGATGTTTCCCTTACAGTGGAAATGCTCTGACCACTAAGCCACCGAGACCGCACGAAGTCAATCCAAATTAGATTCTCTTTTTTTTTTTTTTTTATTTTTTTTTATTTTTTTTTATTAATTATTGGTTCACAAAACTGAATGCAACCAGTTACATTTTTTTGACTGTAGTTTACAATATAGGTAAGTCATTGCGTGATTGCATTCTACTAGATGTGAACACAGCATGCAATCTTTGGTATTGTGTTCAAACCAATAGACAACAGATCAGAAAAAAGTGAAAGTAAAAAATGAAGTTACATCTAACATTATAGAAAAATATGTAATATATGTAAAGTCTGTAATTAATTGACAATGTATGTCAATTAATTACAGACTTTATTTTTCCTCTCAAAGAGGCCAAAGAATCGTGACGAACAAATAGGTACGTCGATATCGCTTCGAATGTTGTTCGTTGAGGCGCTCATACGATATATAGGAGAGTGCTGGCCAAGATTAGTTCTGAAATGTGGTAAATGAAATGTTCGACGATTGCTCTTTCCTCTTTCTAAATCGATTTGAATTTTGAATCAATTTTAGAAAAATTAAAACGCTCATTAAGTTCATTACTTTGCCTTTGACATCCTCTTGGGCCATCATATCTTCTTCACACGTCTTGCGAATATCGTTGAAAATTTACATTATGTATGTAAATTTTATGCGTATGCTCACGTCACCCCTATTTCCCTCCACTTCGGGGTAGGTAGAGTTCACAGCCCGTGATTTGCCAGACGGTTTCAAGTACTATCAAAATGCTATTTTGACGTTCACGTGTGCTACTAGGTATATGACGTAAATGAATAAGGATATTTTGAATATCAAAAAGGAGAAGGAAGAATGTATAACATTAGCCATCGATGTCGATTGGTAACGTACCCAAATAACTACAGGCATAGCCGCGTTGGAGGGCAATGACAATTTGCTTTGTGCAAAAAACCCGACTGCAAAGTAAAAATACAACTGAAAATCAAAAAAAGACAGTAGTTTTTGCGTCAAATAATTATGGCGCCAAAATTCCGTCATTTTGATTTTCTAGAAATAGCCGTTCAGGCTGTAGGGCGTGCTAAAGAAATGGACATACATTACACAGTCTCGAAAAATATTAACCTCCTTTCTTCGGCAGTTGGGTAAAAAGAGACGGTTTTCCAGGTGGACTATTTTGTCAAACTGATTTGACCACGAGGAAAAAAATCCTGTTGGTCAAACTTCTTGGATTGAGACTAGCCACAGGTAATAAAGTCATCGAACCTAAACAAATCCTAAGCCTCCATATTGGAGTGGACGCTAATCTGCCTTGACCGAAATACATACAAGCTCACATACTACACCGAGGTATCGAATTCTCACTGAGACACGGTTCACGCTCCAATGAAGGTTTCGTATGCGGGTTCAAATCATACCTCTACGTTTATATTTATGAGTCATACTCACAACATGATTAGGAAAATAAGTTCATAAATAGGAAATATTAAAAATTATGTCGGGTTTTCTCCTCGCCACTACCGCAATGCCTCAAAACAAAAGTTTTTGACCAGTGCGTCCTGACGGTGCCGAAACGTGGCCACTGAAGGTGGGGTTAGTCCACGACCTAAAAGTTGCGCAGCGAGCTATGCTTGGAGTTTCTTTGAAGGATAGAATTCGTAACGAGGTCATCCGACATAGAACCAAAGTTACCGACATAGCTCGCAGAATAAACAAGCTTAAGTGGCAGTGGGCTGGCCACATCTGTCGAAGGACTGATGGCTGTTGGAGCAGACGAGTCCTAGAGTGGAGACCGCGAGAAGGAAAACGGAAGGTGGGACGCCCCCTAGCCAGATGGACTTACGACCTGAAAAAGGTGGCTGGGACAGACTGGATGCGGAAGGCGGAGGATCGGCAGGCGTGGCGCACATTGGGAGAGGCCTATATCCAGCAGTGGACTGCAATAGGCTAGTTGATTGATTGATTAGGAAAATAAAGGAATGCTAGTGTCGGTATGCGGTACATATACAAAATACGCCATCACTGACAGCTAGGTATTAAAGATACGATAAATAAATTATATCTAATCGATGCCTTAATTACTTTAATTCACTAATGTTAATAATGTATCATAATTTATCTATATCTCGCACTAGCTGTTGCCCGCGGATCCGCCCGCGTGGATGTCGGTTATTGCGACCAAACATAGCCTATGTCCTTTCTCAAGGTCTAATCTGCCCCTATACCTACTAAATTTCATCAAAATCGGTTCAGTGATTTAGGCGTAAAAGCGTAACAGACTGATAGACAGACAGACAGACAGGCAGGCAGGCAGACAGACAGACAGACAGGCAGACAGACAGACAGAGCTACTTTCGCATTTATAATATTAGTATGGATTAGAATGGATATGGATATATGGATATGGTCAGATTTCAAATCTTACGTTTGTTTCATCGCAATTTAGTTGAGTAGAATCGGAGATAAAAAAAATGACCGATAGTTGAAATAATCGACATTCACGCAGGCGAAGCCGCGAGCACCACCTAGTATAAAATAGTATAGGCGTCTGTGCGTCTAATACTGTATGTAACAAACCGAAGTACCTACATATTATTTGTGCAAAATGTGGGGTGTTAACATATCTGCCTACCGCTCTGGGGATTAACAAGCGAGATTATAAATAAGCTGATAAGGTACCTATGTCGGAGTGTTTCGTAGAGACCATAGATTCAAAATCAAACACATTTCAAATAGGTAGCTTAGCTACACTAGCTAGCTACAGAATTCAGGCATTTGCATGTCGCAGTCGTAGCACACTCAGAAGGGCGATCAGCCTCTCTTTCACCTATTTCCCCTACATAATTGCAACTGGTTAATAATTGCAATGTAATAATAATAATAATAACAACATTTGAAACATTTAGTAACTCTATCAGGATGGATTTTGGTGTGGACAAATGTGCGGTCATGCATGTGAAGAGAGGTCGGATTGTGGAATCTGAAAGTGTAGAGCTCTCAGATTCTACAAAACTTAGGGCTCTCTCTGCAACCGTGTGACATTGATTACAGGATTGCAATTAAGACAATCTGCAATGTCACAATACTCCCCCTCAAGCGTCAGAATTTCTGTTAACAGAAATTCGATACTGTGCTCAGGACTACAACCAATCTACGCTTACACATCCTAACTAACTGACATGCATCCCTACATACAACTCTTATAAAATGTGGCGGTTACCATCAAAGCTATGGTAAACGCCTCCTATCAGACAGAGTTTCCAACATCATGACCGTTGGAGACTCAACGTAGACCAGTTGAAGGTATTAGGTTGTAGGACCAGTACAACTGTTTCTACTAGAAGAACTTGAGCAAAAGAAAACCACTGTGTAATTTCAACCCGTGAAAAGTGTGTACAATAGGCTTATTTTTGACCTGAGTTTGCACAAACCGCTCAGGGTAAACAGTACCCAGATACTGGTTGAATATCCCAGTTCCAAGAAGAATACAAAAATCCCATGGTCAATGGTTAATGGCCATTGCCGGGGGTAGCCCGTTGGTTGAATCGCCAACGAACAAAACAAGTAAGTATTGTTTAAAAAAAACAATAAAGGAAGAAGAACATAATAGGTCCTTCAATAACCTGGACAAAATCCAAAGCTTAAAATAGAAGAAAGAAGTTGGAATTACACAGTAGAAACGAGGTAATAAGGGTCGTGACATAAAAAAAACTTGCACATAATGTTATGTGAAAGAAAGTTTAAAAAATTAAAGTACATAGTAGTTGTAAGTCATAAATTGCAACTTACGTGGTAAATAGGCGAACATGACCAATGTAACCACAATATCACGTATAAACGTGTTGGAATACAACATTAAAGCAACTATATTCCACAAAGAAAAGTTTTAAAATCAAAACAAACCAACGAAAATGTTTTGAAATGACATCAGAATTGTCACAACGTTTCGTTTCACTAAACGTTCATTGCGTTCAGGAACGAACTAAGTGAATGTAATAACATTCGGATCTGTCAAAACAAACGTCATTTTGACAGATGACATTAGTGACTAAACGTCAAACATAGTTTGTTTACATCATGCAGAAAAGTTAAAAAAAATTGTAAAAACAACAATTTATTAAAAATACGGTATAATCGTATGTAAAACCATGCATATAAAAGAATAACCAGACAAGTTATAAAAGTAAAGTGGAAATTCTATTGGAATTGTAGTAATTACAATGGAAATTACTCGAACCGGTTCTTGTATGTGAAATAACATTATCAACTTTTTCTTAAGTAGGTAAGCAGTGCAATCAGACAACTTAGTGCGGCTCCCACTAAGTTCCAGCAGTATCATACTGCAAACCTATCTTACTGTATCTTGCAAGCGAACAAGGTTATTCCCTGTGTGAGACCCGAACATAACCAAAACCACAGGTGTCACCCTAACCGACAAGAACTCAAGAACATCCACAGAACAACAATGTTTAAGTTATTTTAATCTGGAATGAATCCAGACAAAGTTTATTTAAAAATATTTAATTAAAATTTTAATTGAAAAGTTTAGTTTATTTAGTAAATTATATTAAAACATGACATGTTTAATAACAATTACACATAGTGTATTGTGTTTTATATATTATTCTTTGTAGTTTGTAAGTTTTATATCTTTGATGTGCCAATCACCCAAAGATTTACCAGACATATCAACCAGTTCATAAACTAAAGGTGATTTCTTTGTTAGAATTTTACATTTGACAAACTTAGGAGCCAGTTTTTTACTAAAGAACTTATCTTTGTCACTGAGATAGAAAGTTCTTTTCCAGACTATGTCACCAACTTTGAATTCAGCAGGTTTCCTGCGTAGATTATAGGACTGACAGTTCCTACTATGGGCACTAGTCAATGCAGCTTGCACCTTATCAAAAATTGATGTTAAATGACCTAGATTTTCAGCATAAGAGTCACGGGGCTCAAAGATAAGGGAGTTGTCAAATTTTTCACCATAGGATGAACCACAAGAAATGAGTTCACGACCATGAACCAAGAATGCAGGTGTGAAACCTGTAACTTCATTGACAGAACTATTAATAGCAAACTGTATTTTAGGAATCAAGGTATCCCATATTCTATGGTCGTTATCAATAAAGGTTGATAATGACTGTATAACAGTACGGTTGTAGCGTTCAACAGTATTAGACTGGGGACAATAAAGAGGTGTATAATGTAAGTTTGGTATTTTGTATTTAGCTAACAAGTTTTTAAGTGTAACACTAACAAATTGTTTGCCATTATCCAATACAATGGTAGATGGAATACCATGTACTAAGAACACATTTTCCTCTAAAATTTTGGAAATAATCTCAGCAGTAGCTCTCTTTATGGGGAAAAGTAGACAATACTTAGAGAAACAGCATGTAACCACAAAGATATAAGAATTTTGTTTCCTAGTTGTGGGTAAGGGACCAACCAAATCAACGCTGATAACTTGAAAGGGACGATGACAAGTTTTAGGTTTACCCATAAGACCAAGTGTTGCATGATTCTGATGCTTGTGTGATATGCAGGCATCGCACGAGTTAACAAAATTCGCCACATCTGAGTACATTCCAGGCCAGTAGTAGTTAAGAGCTAGTCTCTTATAGGTCTTAAAGATTCCTAAGTGACCAGAGGTAGGTTGGGAATGATTATCCGCGAGGATTTGCGGACGTCCTTCCGTAGGAATGACTTCTTTCCATTCAAAATCTCGCGTTAAGGGATTTAAGCTCTTTTTAAAACGGTACAACTTATTGCTATTAACCTGGTAATCCATGAAGGATGCAGGCGATGATTGGCAACCATTAAACATTTTAAGATACCAAGTATCTGTTGTATTAGGTATACAACTAGTAGGCAAATTATTATTTGTATTATTTGTTATCACTGATACAGGGATAGATCGGGAAAGAAAATCAGGAACAACATTTTCAGAACCACGACGGTGTTTTATTTCGAAATTAAAACCGGACAACCTCACACCCCAGCGGGCCAGGCGACCAGTAGGGTTATTTAAGTTCAGGAACCATTTTAGAGCAGCATGATCTGTAAAGATAGTAAATTTTTGGCCATTTTCCACATAACATCGCCAGTGTTCAACAGCAGATAGAACTGCAAGGGCTTCGCGTTCAGTGGCACTGTAGTTCTTCTCTTGGGGGTTTAGGGACTTACTCATGTAAGCAATGACTCTCTCTTCACCATTTAAATCTTGTGTCAACACTGCACCAATACCGGTGTTACTAGCATCAGTGTGTATTTGAAAAGGTTGTGAATAATCTGGGCAAGAGAGTACCGAGGCAGAAACCAAACAGCTTTTAAGCTTAATGAAAGCATCCTGCGCTTCTTGATCCCACAAGAAAGGCGGAGCCTTCTTCCCTTGAGAAGTCAATTTATTCAGCGGAGAAGCTAAAGCACTGAAATTAGGTATGAATCTGCGATACCACGAAGCAGCACCTAGGAAACGACGGACTTCTTTTCTGTTAGTAGGTGTAGGGTATTTATTTATGGCTTCTACTTTTTCAGGATCAGCATGCAAACCTTGCTCATCCACAACATAACCTAAATATTTAAGTTTTTGTCTGAAAAATTGACATTTTTTTAAATTTATAGTTAAATTTGCTTCTTTTAATTTTTTTAATATTAGTAATAGTAGGGATATATGATGACTGAAGGAGGATGATACACATATAATATCGTCCACAAAAACGAAGACTCTGTTCTCAAATTCTGGACCACAAAACAGCTGATCGACTAGACGTTGCTGCGTAGAAGGGGTCTGCCTCCTCGTGGGAAACCAGTTGGCTCCAAGCTGGCCATAGTTGGACAACATTCAGATGTGCCTAAACCGTAAGTGGAGTGGTATACATTGTGCGGGATGGGTAGTACAAAGCAGTCTGAGTAACTCATTGACCCACCAGACTCCCCTATGGTGAGATATGGGTTAGCAGGCACCTCGAGAGAGAATTGCTTCCTAAGGCTCAGGGAAACAACTCGGCCCCACGTTGGGCGCCATTGAAACGTAGTGTTTGAGTTTAGAGAGTTAGATATTAATTACTTGTTGAAATAGAGAGTTTGAAAGTAAATTGGAGACTAAATGAAAGATGCTAAAAAAGATTTCCAATTTGTAATCCAGGAAGTTGGTTATTACAATTATAATTATTAATAAGAAGAATCTCAGGGGGTGAGTTAATATTAATTAAGACCAGCACTGAATTTATAGGCGATGAGAACGACCCGACGCGATGTGGGCAGCAGGGCACTTAGCTTCGCCGCTGGAGTACGTGCCGCGCCGACACGAACCGTCGCGTGGCTCGTTCAACGGCGAAGATAAGCTCTGCTAGCTGCTAGCTGCTGCCTCGGGTCCTCGTGCTGGAAAATATAGTGCAGAAGCAAAATCAGTATGTTGTATGACATACTGCTAGTGCGGGCGTGGCAGGTAAGGTCCAAAGCAGGTGGTCAAGCTTCTCCCAGGCACTTAGTGCAAAAAGGTCATTACAGTAAAAGCCACACCCAATATTGCAAGCAGAAGAACAGATGCACAGAAAATAAGTTACACCGAATAGGGTAGGTAGGTAGATGGTAAAAGATCAGGAGGTCGATGACCCCATGGTCGGCAGGTCACTGTCCTTTTGACAAGCAGAAGGAAAATAAAACAGCCTAAGAAAAATAAGCCTTGCAAATTATTCTAATCGAATAATTAAAATAAGATAAAAATGGTCGGACGCCGCTCGCGTAAAAAGCAGACGCCCCAATGAAGTTTACCCCTCGCGCATAGGCGCGACGAGTATGAAAATATTCCATATACGATATTTTATCGGATGGATTAAATTGAAATATGGCACATCTCGCTCACGTAAAAAGACAAGATGTACCTGGAAGAGCTTTGCAATGGCGACATGAGTACGACGTGTCATCGTGGTAAAATATAGTGATAGTAATCACGAGAGTTATAGGAATAACTCCTGATGGAAAAGATGGGAAACCACGTCATTCTCATGTTTCCAATGCGACACCTTAAAATAAAAGAATTAGCACACAATATGAAAAAAATATAGTATTCTCACCCGGGACGGACAGTATCTTAACCGAAGGTAGTTGTAACCGAAGCCAGCAGATAATGAGCTCGGAGTGGCTCGTCCCCCAGTTTTTATAGCTGGTTCGGTGGTGGAACCCACTTCCGGCCCAAAATTACACGATTAGGCCGTAATAGCCTTTGGGTTTTGATTTTAATACGTACTCTTTTGGCAAATACAGTCAACTGCAACCGCCATGTTGACATGACACTTGCAGATTTGCTCGCACGCAACCATAGACAAGATGCTAGGTCCACTGAGTGAATAGAATACAGATAATATTAGTCGAGTATCGATCGATACCGATTGAATATCGATCACTACTCCACCAATACTATAAATTAAATAAAAAAAATACAGGATTGCAATTAAGACAATCTGCAATGTCACAACCGACACCTATAAATACCTGGGTATGTCGCAGGCGTTAGGCATTTCAGAAGCTGGTATGAAGCAATCATTGCAGGAGCGTTTCTTTGGCCATCTGAAAAAAGTTCTGAAAAGTCTTTTATCAGGCGGTAATAAGGTCCGCGCTTGTAATGGTTGGGTCATGCCAGTTTTAATGTACTCCTTTGGCATACTCAGGTGGACTCAGACAGAACTTGAGGCCCTGGATAGGAAGGTCCGTGCGCATCTCACTGCATACCGAATGCATCATCCGCGTTCATCTGTGATGAGGTTGTACATACCGCGGAAATGCGGGGGTCGTGGTTTTTTAAATGCCAAGACCCTCCATAACCGCGAGGTGTGCAACCTCAGGGAATATTTTCTGCACAATGACGCGGATATGCATCGAGATGTAGTGATGGTAGATAACGGACTTACCCCGCTTGGTCTGGCTAAAGAGAACTGGCGCAAACCTGCAGTATTAAGTATTAATGATCGCAAGGATGTATGGAAGGGCAAGGAGTTGCATGGTCGTTTTTATCGGGCTCTACATCTACATGGGCCCGAAATAGATATACCAGCCTCTCTATCTTGGCTACGCTTCGGTGACCTATTTGGGGAAACCGAAGGGTTTGTCTTTGCAATTATGGACGAAGTTGTTATGACGAATAACTATCGGAGATATATCATAAAGGACGGTACGGTTGACATTTGTCGGGCGTGTCACCGTCCCGGGGAATCCCTTAGACATATAATCTCTGGTTGTTCTCGTCTTGCCAACGGCGAGTATTTGCACAGGCATAACCAAGTAGCCAGGATAATCCATCAGCAACTTGCCCTGAAGTATAACCTTGTGGAATCAGAGGTACCATACTATAGGTATGTGCCCGACCCAGTTCTCGAAAATGGGCATATCACGTTGTACTGGGATCGATCTATTATCACTGACAGGACTATTGTTGCCAATAAGCCTGATATAGTGATAATAGATCGATTAGAGCGCCGTGCAATAATAGTTGATATCACTATCCCTCATGACGAAAATCTCATGAAGGCAGAAAAAGAAAAACAAATTAAGTATTTGGACTTGGCCCATGAGATTGTCGACATGTGGGATGTTGACTCGGCTATTATTGTACCGATAGTCGTTTCCGTTCACGGACTTATCGCCAAGAGCCTCGATCAACATCTTAAGAGGCTCTCGTTAGACGGTTGGCTCAAGGGCTTGATGCAGAAGGCAGTTTTGCTAGGCACTGCACGCATAGTGAGGAAGTTCCTCTCCCTGGAGCCCTAACCACCGGCAGCTTGGTCCCTGTACCCGATGCCGGTGGGACACTATTTTTTATATTTTTAAATGTATTTTTTTTTTAAGTATATTTAGAAATATAATTTATATGTATATAAAATGAATAAAGGAGAATAATAATAATGTGACTATCCCTAATAGACTACTGGCCCGTGTACAAAAATGATGGGTCATTTGAACCACCAGGTGACCTTTATAGAACGATATAAGAGCATAAAATAATAAGATTCAGCACTATGCCGTCACTTGTAAGCTGTCCAACTGAGTGCAGGTGAAGAAGAGGGGGTTGTAACCCACGATTACTTCACCATGTCGCATGATTTTTGTACGGCGTTGCGGAATAATGGATTAGAAGCAGTATTGAAATATTATGAAACTGATGCCGTACAAAATCAAATGACCAAATTTACCCTGGTAATGTCGGAAAATAAAATAAAAATTCCGACTTTGTGGCTCACCATTTTTTGTACAGCACTACGCGTTTGCTTGTTATTTTTCATGGATCTATCGATGGTAAGAATGCCGTACAAAAATATATGACCAAAATGTACTCACTCTACCTGTACTTCGTACCTGTACTCACCTGCACTCAGTTGGACAGCTTACAAGTGACGGCATAGTGCTGAATCTTATTATTTTATGTTCTTATATCGTTCTATATAGGTCACCTGGTGGTTCAAATGACCCATCATTTTTGTACACGGGCCAGTAGTCTATAATGTATCCTACTGAAATGAGTCTTGATACTTGAAATAAATGATATTTAATTTAATTTAATAACGACTGCCATAGATGTTCGTATGGCAACCGGGACCGACGGTTTAACGTGCTCTCCGAGGCACGACTAGATCAATGCAAATTGAAATACCCATATTCATCAATCAATCAATTAGCCTATTGCAGTCCACTGCTGGACGTAGGCGTCTACCAATATGCGCCACGTTGGCCGATCACCCGCCTTCCGCATCCAGCCCGTCCCAGCCACCCTACGTAGCTCGTCAGTCATGCTTACAAATATTTGCATTGAGCGGGGACCGAACCCGCGCCTCCTGCGTAGCGGCCGCGTTCACTACACACACAGACGCCCGCCACAGGCGCTAATGACACTATAGCTTTTAGGACATTATCCGACTAAAACCGCACGCGGTCACGGGTGTCGTATTGTTGTAAGATGGCCCAGGCATTTCCCTCGCACCCCAGTTGACCCTATGCCATCAATGGCCTTGAGATGGCCCAGTAAACAGTAAGTAGTTAATCGTTAATGTTTATATAATAATGCTAATAAAGTTATAAAATAATATTTATAAACAATACTATTGTCTGATAAGATTACTAAATATTATAAAACATATTGATTGTAATGTCATTGCAATAAAATAAATGATAATTGCTATTATTTTATTACTTGATATTGCAATAATTTTACCCAACTACTGCAAAGTCAAAGGTGAGATCATTTTTCATCATCATCATCATTTCAGACATAGGAAGTCCACTGCTGGACATAGGCCTCCCCTATAGATCTCCAATAGGACCGGTTGGAAGCGGCTCGCATCCAGCGCGTTCCCGCGGCCTTAATGAGGTCGTCTGTCCACCTTGTGGGTGGACGTCCTACGCTGCGCTTGCCGATACGTGGCCTCCACTCGAGGACTCTTCGACCCCATCGGTCATCAGTCCTCCGTGCTATGTGCCCTGCCCACTGCCATTTCAACTTGCTAATCCGCTGGGCTATGTCGGTAACCTTGGTTCTTCTACGGATACAGGGGGTGCTAAGGAGAGTTATGACTATTAAAATGCTGATTGGCGAGAAAAGGCATCTGATAAGGCCGTCAAGCTGAGTGCCACCAGTGTATACACCGGGACACGTATCTTGGACCTAAATCTCGAGACAAACGAGGCCCTGACGCGCGCGGATTGTTTCGTAATTTTTTTTTTTTTTTTACTTTTTTTTTCCCATCCCACACAACGCTATCTAGACCCATGGTAAGCATAGCTTAACTAGCTTGTGTTATGGAATCTAGAATGCGGATAAACATACTTAGATACTTTTTTTTTTTTTGTAAATACATACATATTATACATAGAAACACCCAGACCAATGCAAATACCCATCTTTCATGAACACAAATATTTGCACTGAACGGGGATCGAACCCGCGCCTCCTGCGTAGCGGCCGCGTTCACTACCGCTACGCCACGGAGGCTGTCAAAATGTAATAATCTATGCTTGGTGAATTTGAGCTTGTTCACCGCAGTAGTTTCATCATTTAGTATCATCCCATGCTATCCTCAAAAAACACCCAAGAAATGTGTACCCATGTTTAATTAATTGTTGCTTTTTTGTTTGTTGTTGTTATTAGTTAATTAAGTACCACTTTCCATCAGGTGGGCAGTGTGCTTGTCTGCTACTAAAGTGGTATATCAAAAATTAAAAGGTAGGTACTTTAGATATTTGTTTTTTTGGGAGTACTATTATACATTGAGATACCTAGACCAATGCAAATACATATACATATTCACAGATACAAATATTGGCATTGAAGGACATTATTAGCATTTAATCAATATTTGCATGCATTATAAGTTTTTACGTTGCATATAATCCGGTACCTAATTATAACAAAGGATATGATTATTTAGATAGCTAGATGGGATAGATAGATATTCTTTATTGTACACCAATAGATTTACAGTATGACAAGTACACAGTTTAATGTACAATTGGCGGCTTTATCACTGGGAGTGATTTCTTCTTCTTCTCTAGGCAACCTTGGGATGGACAGTAATGTGCTCTATATGCACAGTACATGTGTCGTGGATGAGCTCAAATTCACCAAACATAGATTATTACAAAATAATCTGTGTGCAACCAGACTTTGTCTCGAGACTTAAGTCCAAGATATGTATCCCAAGGTATAGTAGTGTATGGTAGTTAGTTCTACGATGAGTGGTCTTATTACAGTCTGTTATTTCTTCCAGAATTTAATGATATTAAAGAATATTCAGAACGTGTGGACAGATGTAAAAGGTGTAAAACAGTGACAGATGTAAAAAAATGGGGGCTCTCACCAAAAATAACCCTGTGGCTATACACAGCGGTGATTAGGCCTATGCTAGCCTATGGGGCATTGGTGTGGTGGACTCGAACGGAGTTGTCCACCGTGATCACCAAACTAAAGTCCTTCCAGAGGCTGGCCTGCTCATCAATCTGTGGATGCATGAAAACCACTCCAACCGCAGCGATGGAGGTAACGTTTAATTTAACACCACTTGACCTATTTATCCAGCAGGAAGCCACCACCACGGCTATCAGGCTGTGGCATCTGGGACTCTGGGGTAATAACCAAGAAAGTCCTCACACCACCATCCTCAAACGAGCTATGGAATATCAGCCTTTAATGGCTGCTCCGTGTGATAGGATCTACAAACAATTCTTTTTTACCAAAAAATACCATATAATAACAGAAGCCGAGGACAAGGACCACTCCGGTATCAGGGAAGTACGCGTCTACACTGATGGTTCCAAAACAGAAAATGGTTCAGGAGCTGGCGTACACTCCCTGGACCTCGGTCTAAATATCCAATTACCACTGGGCAAATACAGTTCAATTTTTCAATGTGAATGTGTTGCCATAACAACAGCTGCGACGGAAATAAGCAGACTGAAGGCGAGGGACTTAAACATAAGGCTCCTCACCGACAGTACAGCTGTCCTAAAAGCACTAGACCACCAAATAACCAACAGCAGACTAATAGCGGAGTGTCAGGCTGCTCTTAACAAGCTATCCACAAACAATGTAGTAACGCTACAGTGGATAAAAGGGCACAGCGGATCCTACGGCAACGATGCCGCGGATGAGCTGGCACGTAGGGGCTCTGGCACATCCGTATATGGCCCGCTACCATTACTACCGATCCCCTTCTCACAGATACGCACTTGGTCACGTGAGAGATCCGCCGACCTACACATCCAAAGATGGGTAGAAACCATAGACTGCAGCCAATCAAAAGTGGCCATGCCGTCTTTGAACAAACGGCTCACGAAACGTCTCCTAAAATTAGACAGAACAAGTCTAAGAACTATTATAGGGACAATAACAGGTCACTGTCCACTGAACAAGCACCTTTACACCATCGGGATCACGGATAGCCCTCTCTGTAGGGGGTGCTTCGTGGCCGAGGAAACGGTTGCCCACGTAGTACTGGAATGCGAGGCAGTAGCCCCCCAACGTTCTCAAATCCTCGGCACAGCGAGGTCGCTCCGCGAAGCCTGTGAAGCTCCCAGTAAGCTTCTGCGCTTCTGGGCGGAGTTAGGCTGGCTACTATAGCCAGCACTCTCCACGCACAATGGCCCAAAAAGGAGGCTAAGTGCGGAAAGATGAGTCCCCTTTCCATTCCATTCCATTCAGATGTAAAAGGTATCATGTATCAAAAGTTATAATGCAGGGACTATCGCTTCCATGCATCACAGTGCTCCGGGAAAACGTCCCGAGTACAGAGGTACCTTATCTGTAGCTTTTTTCTTTTAGCTTAGTATAAGGAGACCTTTTGGTTGGTGAGTGAATAAGGTCCCTTATCTGTGTAACTTTACCAACAAAACCAGTTTTTAATGTTGAATACTTATTGCACAATCTACAGAGAAACAAGTTTATTATTAATAGATTATTACGACAAACCGAACAAAAGATCACAGTATTGTCTTGATTACAAATTAGATTGCTATGTCTATATAGATATTTGATAAGATTACAATAAAATTTCGCGTAACGAACGAATGGAATCATAATAATTTATTTGTAGAAAAGAAATTTCGCATTTATTCATTATAATAGTTTTATAACGTTCTAAAACTGTAAAATAATGAGTAGGGGTGTACGTAAACATTTTTTATTAACTGTAAATCTGAGACTAAAAGAATACTATTCTTTTAGTCTGAGCTGTAAATATTTATTTTCAAATTATTCTCTCCAATAATTTTTCAACAATCAAAAACTTTTGATGGGAGTTTTAGAACGAAATCTATAGCTGTCTTTTCCAATTTTATTATAAAGATTATTTTAATAGTTTTCTATCCTACAAACTATTAATTATTAAAAATGTGAAAGTTTGTAAAAATATTTAGATAATTGGATCTTTTGGGATTCAAACTCATGGGTGAACGGATAGCGGTAATTTGGTATAGAGGTACAAAAAATAGACGATAGACTATAGTCTGGAATATGGGAATAATGTATATTATATTATAGGATACTTTATATCCAGAGAATGGGACGGTACCGTTACCATAGGCTGCGGGAACGCGATTAATAATACCACGCGGGCGGAACCACGGTCAACAGCTAGTACGTAATAATGAAAATAATTATCAATTATCGACACGTATCTTACCTATTCGCGCAAAATATTTCGCGTGCGAATTTATTGTTTAGGATTTTGACATAAAGATAATAGCAACAAAAACAGTTATGTACAATACAATCAAAACAAACAAAAAAGAGACGATGTGTATGTGATTTATACACGGACAGACACGAAATATAACTTTGTTTTGTTATACATTTTTGCATTACGTCTCATCTTTGCTGATTACAAAATAGGTTGCGAATATGAAAAAAGAATTAGAAACTTACCTTGCGATCCTAAAACTACAATTTTCGCTTCGATAACCTTCATTTTGTACACAAACACACTTACACTAGTATCACGGTTTATTATAAATGATTAAAAATAATAATTTACATTGTTTTTAACACAAAGTAAACAAAAGGAAATCATAAATTGACACATGCTCTCAGCTCGCGACCCAAACTTGAATTGTTATAAGTATGACAAATTTAGAATGCTTCAAAAGTGATAAAGTTGATCGGTTTATTTTTACGCTTAGAATCATTTTAATTTTGTAGGGTAATAGTAGTTCGTTAAAAGTGACATCTATGGTAAAATTTCAAAAACTTTTAACTATTATGTGAAGAGTGGTCCGAACTCCGAATCATGCTAGTAGTTGGTAGCATTCGAAAATAGAGGGCGTAGTTGTACACACATATCTTTTTAAAATGTACGTACAATGTACCTATCTTAATAAAATTTAAAAATAATGGTCTATTATTATGTATTGGACATTGGGATTTGGGTGGTATAATATTTGCCGATACCTGCAATATATCTTCTAAATAATTCTGATTGATGGACGAGGCTTTGGCGTGATCTGCTCGTCAATAAATAAAATAGAAGGGGGCGTAGATAGTAAAAAAAAGTATTTTGTACCTAATAAGTATTGCCACAGTATATTGCCATACCAACGCCTAACACAATGTTAATAGATCTACCAATATAAATGATTTTTTGATGATCAGGGTTCGTTAAATAGGGCTCATAAACTAGTAAAGTAGGTAAACAGCGGAATGGCGAGATATTTTATGCTACACCATAACTTATCGATAGCAAAACCATTAAATCGCAGTTAGATAAACATAGACAGAGTTATAAAACTATAATGATAACCCCGTAGTGTGTGAGCCTCAAGCGTAAAGTTTATGGCATATTTAATAATGATTGCCATAAGATCGGCGAGAGAAAATAATAACATTTACGACGCCATTTGTGAGCGATTTTACGGAGATTGGCGACGAGTTTATTGGGACTTCTCTTGCAAGTACCTGCGCTGTCTTCAAGTCCCTCCCTGAATGACCTAACGAATAATGTAGTATGACACAGGTCTTGTAATTGTTTGACACCATAAGATAAAAAAATAAAAATTATAAAGAATAAAATAATAAGAAACTAGAGTGTCTAACTGCTTGTCTTCTGCGCTGACGGCACACAATCTCTCTGTTCTTACAGAGTCGGCAGTACGATTGTGTCTCCTTCCTTTTGACACTCGTCTATAGGCCACGGTAACCGCTTTCCAACAGGTGGGTATCCCTTAAAATTAATGATATCCATAAATATCTTTAAGGAATTTTGCCGTGTTGGTTCCCGGGGGTATATAATAGGCACCCCATCTCTTCCTGTAAGTGTCATAGAAGGCAACTAAGGGATAGGGCTGTTCTCCATCCGACAGTAAACATACAGCCCGTGACTAAGTGCCTGCTAGACGGCGATAGACTCGCCCCCTATTACTACTACCGAAAATCTTAGTTGGCGAAATGTGGGTGTTAATACACCTCTGCGTACCCTTTCGGGGATTTAGAGGGAAAGGGGGGGGGGGCAGGGGGGGGGGGGTGGATTGCAACGGAGAATAATTTTGTAAATGTATTCTAAAAAAAGTAAAGCTTCTTGAACAAAATCATGTTCAAAATTCAAATCAATCCCCAAAAGAAGCGGGAAGGCTAATCCAATATGGCCGATTTGCGAGTGCTTTCGACCACCATTAAAATATTTAAGTGAATCGTTTACAAACTTATATTATCATGCGTGTAGTGGTGAATACTTAAATTCTGATAGAAATAGAGTTTATTTTTGTGTGTATAACAGTAAAAATAAGTTTGTTACATGTAAGAGCGCGCAAGTCAAGTCGAAAATCGGAAAACATTATACAGATTAAATTTCGCCGGATATACATAGAGTAGCATTGTCTATTGACGTTGTTCGGATGCCAGATTTTAAATCCATACATACGTTATAAAGGCAAAAGTAACTGTGTCTGTCTGTTAAGGTAACTGTACCAATGCTCGACACTGTACCAATGCTAGACACTTTCGAACAAAACCCAGTATTTTGACAAAATTATCCATTTGTTTTATAAGACTATTGACTTAAAAGATGCCTAATGGTATCTATAAGATATGTTCAAATATTCGCAACACCATCCGAAGTAAATTTAGAAAGACTGTTGACAGCAAATAATGTGACTCCGTGAACACGGTCGTGTTATTTCTTAAGATTTTTGCCAAGGGTACTGATTTTTATAGGTGTGATTTTTTTGTTTATAAGTTATGATTATTACTAATTTTAGTATTAAACGTTATAAATATTGAAGTTATTGACATACTTGGACCATTGGGACAATGATGTCTAGCATTGGTGTTTTCGACCAAGTGCATAATAATTTAATTTAAAGTAAAAGTATGATAGATTTTAAAGATTTTATGGGCAAAAGTTAATGTCTAATTGTTGCTGTAACAGTTAAAAAAGAATGTAACGACCATGCTGTAATTAATTTGTAAAATTTTTTAGATTGAAATTTTATTTTTCCTTAAAATGTCTACCATTGGTACAGTTACCTTAACGCATTCACGTCTGAAGCACTGAAGCGATTTTAATGAAACTTTCTGGAGAGATAGACTATCGTGGTACAGAGATAGCAACCGTAGGCTGCGAGTCATTTATTAACTGATTCTATGATTCCAATTAATATTACATAGTCTTTTCGAAAATTAAACTATATAAGTATGTCTTTAAATCTGTTAAAAAATGATTACTTAAGGTATGTAAAAAGTTTAATAAAAAAAGGTGTGAACATCTCTTAAAAAGTAATAATGCCTCATGCATATTATGCAATAGGTACTCCTACGAATCAGTCCAGAAAGTCACATACGTTTAAATAAAAGCTCCGTAGCATCTACATGGGTACGGGCTGTTAAATTGTCTATGACTTGGGGTAACCTTCAAGTAGTGTTGTGTTTAGAGGGTTTAGATTTCGGATTTTTGAGTAATTGTGTGTTGTTGTATTCATTTTTATACTACACTTTGGAACCTTCCCCCGCTTTTCAATTTTGATTGGTATGTTCACTTTGAAAAAGAGAAGCCAGACAGGAGGTTAGTCAGACACCAGGCGCGGTCGCATCCTGAACTAGAGGGCCCCCCGCCCTCTAGTTCAGTTTATTCTAACTCACTTTATTCTAAGTGCGGAAATTCTTTCAGAAAATGCCCATTTTAGAAGGCTTTTCGATAAGACGTGCATGATTGGAGGAGAAGGGGACGCATGTAAACTGTAACCTCCTTCACGTTGAGCACATGCATGTCAGATACCTCCCGATGACAAGAGGAAAAAATATTGTTTAGAGCAGGTGTATATGCATTGACTTAATGGTGAGGTTGGCTTGGGGTCTTGTACCTACATACACTGTGCGCTATTAAGTTATAAATAACACAAACGAGCAACGTCTAGACTACATGATATGTATAGTTAATTCAAAGTTTTCATATTATATCAATGACAATATCACAGTTGAGTAAACATCAAACAATCAAAATTAGTCGTAAGTATGCCTACCCTACGATTTACGTTCCTTGAATACGAATGAACAGCATAAACAAAAGATATATATTCTTCCGCGCCGCCACGCAACGGTAACTGCCCACTCAGCCTAGTGAACAGATGAAGCAAAAATGTTTATGATACATTAGCCAAATTACGACGGCAAATGTTATTTGTGCGATTTGTTTGTGTTTATCTTGGAGGGTACGAGAGCTGCTGCAGCGGTGTAAAGCATACTTTATGTGATCTACACTCCTGAAACTTTTTAAAGAAAAAAGCAATTCAACCAATGAAATTTAAAAAATCTGTAACTCACTATGAATAATAATAGCAATGAAAAAGTTTGATAATTAGGTGTCATTACGTGCCTAATTACGGAGAAATTATATTCACTTTATGAGCAAGTGTGTTGAAAAATCTCTGATTTAAATTAGACAAAGACTTTCTGTAAATTTATCTATTACTAAACCAGCTGTACGAGCAAAAAAAAGTTAACTTTAACCATCATTTGTATTTTGTAATGGCGCGAAAATAAATATTGATGACTACACGAAAAAAATTGTATTTTTGCTATCTACCTATATTTCCAATCTTTGTAACCAATTTTAATCTTTTATAGTATTTGTATAACATACAACAAGCGCTTAATCCGCTGCATTATAGATACCCAGCAATATGTTAACGTAGTATGTAAGTAATGAGTGTAATTTAGCTAAAAGCCCGCGAAAAGCGGCCATAACAATAAAAGTGGCGATAAATTTGTAAGCGCGCCATCTACACATCAGTACTTCATGTTGTATTCATGAGATTCATGAGGTTAGCCGTTAGATGGCGTTAGTCGTGATTTAATTCTGTTCGCCG
The DNA here is from genome assembly GCA_914767945.1 of Eilema depressum. NCBI lineage: Eukaryota > Metazoa > Arthropoda > Insecta > Lepidoptera > Erebidae > Eilema > Eilema depressum. Next base: position 1,693,325 of record OU612040.1, read on the forward strand.
CCCGTTTTAATGTGTTGGGCGGGAATTATTTATTTTGTTTTGTTTTATTGTTTACTATTTTCATTGCTTTATTAGCACTTTCTATTTGAAAGGGTGGGAAATAGTTGTAAATATGTGGTTACTTACTTACTTACTTACTTCCAGCTGGGGACGCCGTTGGCCGGACGGGTGATCCGCCCCTTGGTGTGGGCCACTTCACCCATTTCCCCTAGGTCTCCTCCGTAGAGGATTTGGGGTTATCCGGCTATCACGGCGTATCGTCGAACCTACCTGTTTCCTTGCAAAAACTTACGATCTGTCCCACCTTCAGATCGCCGATGTCTTCTGTTTCCAGCTTGTCCGTTCCCATTATTTCCCATCTTTTTAATGAGTACATAGGGCAGTCAGCCAGCAGGTGGAGGCTGGTTTCCTCGGCCTCCATGCACTCTGGGCATGTGGGATCAGTCTTTACTCCTATTAATGTCAGGTGCCTGTTCAGTCGGCAGTGCCCTGTGATTACTTCTATAGCAAGCCTCATGTTTCCCCTTGATAGTGATATCAGTTGGCTTGTCCTTTTTTTGTCCATGCTTTTTATGAAAATCTTCGATTGTCTCATGACGGGCGAGGATTTCCATCTCTGGTTGGTCTCTGCCACGATACTTTGACTGATGACACCTTTGGTTATTTTGTGGGCGATTGGCAGCCTGGGTTCAGGGCCCACTTGGTCTTCATCAGCTCCTTTTCTGGCCAGTTCATCAGCTGTCTCGTTTCCCGTATTGCCTTCATGGCCGGGCACCCAGGCGAGCGTTATATCTGTTGTGCTAGCCAGTCTTTCCAGTGCCTTTTTACATTCCTTCACTACCGCTGAGGTGGTTTCGATCTTGCCTAGCGCCCTCAGCGCAGCTTGGCTGTCGCTGTATATGGTTACTTTCCCTGTGTTCAGGTGTTTAGTCATATCTGCGCACTCCATAATGGCAAAGATCTCTGCTTGAAAGACACTTGCAAACTTACCTAATGATATTGACTTGTTTTTCTCTGTACCGTCTTCGCATTTAATATGCACTCCGGAGCCAGATAGCTTTGTCGATTCTTTTCTGGAGCCGTCTGTGTAGCAGATGGTGCCATCTGTATTGATTTCCCAGTCAGCTCTTTGTCCTATGTGAATTCTGTATTTCTTATCGAATGTCCTCTCTTTTTTGATTAAATCGTTGTTCGAGAGGATCATTGATAGTTTGTCTTCATAGCCCTGGCTGATCTTAGCATGGCCCTTGTCGAATGTATTTGCAGTCCAGAGTCCAGTGCTTTTCAGTTTGAACCAATGTTCCACTGCTTTCTTTTTTACTTCCAGATCTAGGGGGTTTAATCCCAGTATTATTTCTAGCGCGGCAGTGGGTGTTGTTCTCATTGCACCCGTGATTAGTAGTGCCGCCAGTCTTTGGACTTTGTCTAGTTCTTGTTTGTTACTCCCTAAGTTGGCTTTATGCCACCATGCTAGGGCACCATGCAGGATCCTTGGCAATATGATTGCTTTGTAGATCCATAGTACTATGGCTGGTTTCATTCCCCAGCTTCTTCCAATAGCTCTTTTGCATTGCATCATGGCCATTTTGGCCCTTGAGCATGCATTACTTATATGGGTCTTGAATGTCAGTTTGCTGTCCAGTGTTACGCCCAGGTATTTGACCTCTTTCACCACTTCGAGGTCCTTGCCATCCAGTCGTATTGGTTCAGCTCGTCCTAGTTTCCTTTTATTAGTGAATATTACTAGTTTGGTTTTATCAGGGTTCAGGTTTAGGCCTTTGCTCCTACACCATTCTAGTGCTTTGTTTAGCCCCCTATTCATGATGTTGCACATGACACTGAGAACTTTACCTGTTATTAGAAGCACTCCATCATCAGAATATACCTGTGTGTAAATGTGCATCCTATTTATCTTGTTTACTAGTTCGTCTATTAGTAGACACCATAGCAAGGGTGATAGACATCCTCCTTGGGGAAAGCCTCTCCTTGCAATCACCGTGCGTGTTGTGCCTGCAATTTCGGCTTGTATCAATCGCTGGTTTAGCATGGTTTTGACCCATCCTGCTATGTCTTTGTTTATTCCTTCGCGATTTAGGGTTTCTGCAATCGAGGCTGAGGTAGCCTTATCGAAGGCGCCCTCAACGTCAAAGAAGCATCCTAATGCGTATTCTGTGTTGCTAATCGATCTCTGTATTCTGTTGACCAGGTTGTGCAGGGCTGTCTCAATCGACTTGCCTTCCATGTATGCATGTTGGTTCTGGTGCAACGGAGATCCACTTGTTGCTACTTGTTCTCTTATTAATCTATCCAATATCTTTTCCATTGTCTTGAGTAGGAATGAGGATAGGCTTATGCATCTGAAGGCTTTGGCCTCTTGATACGACGCCTTGCCGGGCTTAGGTATGAATACCGCTCTTACCTCCCTCCATTTTTTGGGGATGTAATTCATTCTGATGCTGCTGTTGTACAGAGCCAGAAGGTCATCTCCTATATACTTTATGGCTTTTTGTAGCATTCCCGGGAAGATTTGGTCTGGTCCAGCGGCCTTGTAGGGCTGGAACGATCCGATGCTCCAGAGTAGATGCTCTTTGGTGATCAGTGTCTTCTCCCCGGTGTGATTTGGGGTGTCTGCTGCGACGTTAGTGTCTGCGCTTGTGTACTCCTCACATTCTGGAAAGTGGGTGTCCAGCATAATTTCCAGTATTCTTGCTGGGTCAGATATTAATTCGTTCCCTTTTCTTATGCTTCCTAGTTTGCAGGTGTCAGTTTTGGGGAACATTTTAGCGAGTCTTGCTGCGTCGGGGTATTTCTCTACTCCCTCGCAAAAGGCCTTCCAGCTATTCCTGTTCTCCCTTCTGCATTCTTTTTTGAATGTGTTTCTTTCGCTCCTATATATAAGCCAGCTTTCCTCGTCGCCCTTCCTGAGGGCATTTCGTAGGGCTCGCCTTGTCTTTTTCCTTTTCTTCTCCAGTTCTTTTGTCCACCATGGCTGACCTTTTCCTGGCTTGATCTCCTTGAGTGGGCACGCCTTATGGTATGCCCCCCTAAGGGCTTCGTCCAGTCGGTTGGCTACTCTTTCTATATCTTCTATGTCTTTAAGCGAGTTTTGATCGACTTGGCCCCACTTCTTGATGTGGTTTTCAAATATCGACCAGTCGGTTTTCCTCGCGTTTCTTGTCAAGGTCTTATCGATTTCAGCGCTCAGATAGAACGATATCCGTCTGTGGTCCGACTTCGAGTCTCTTTCGTCTACTTTCCAGTCTTTAATGTGCTTGCTTATCCTATCTGTTGCAATAGTAATGTCAAGCACCTCCCTTCGGTTTCTCGTTACGAATGTCGGTGTGTTGCCCACATTTAGTATGTCGAAACCTGTGGAACTAATGAAATCTAGTAGTAAGTCACCTTTTTTATTGCAGTCGGTGCTGCCCCACACCACGTGATGGGCGATGGCATCGCAACCTAGAATAATGGGAATGTTGGTTGAATTGAAATATGTGGTTACCGCGTACCAAATGTATTAACTTCTAGTCGCTATTGAATATATTGTAGAAAGTTTACATGAAATAAGATTTTTTTTGTAATGAATATTAGAACTTAGAAGCGAGTAGTAGTAAAATTACCGTGGCATTAAAAAAAAAAAGACGTGTGGCACTCGGGGACTGCCGCGGTAAAGCTATTGCATAGCATTTTTTATGAACTTATGCAATTATAATAAATAATAATTTGAATTTGAATTTGAATTTGAATTCGGATTTCGGATTTCTGATTTCGGATTTCGGATTTCGGATTTCGGTTTTCGGACTTCGGACTTCCGACTTCGGACTTCGGACTTCTGACTTCTGACTTCGAGTCCGAGTCCGAGTCCGAGTCTGAATTTGAATTTGAATTTGAAAACTAACAACCTATGCAATTATAATTACTTACGTTAAGCGAAGCTACTTCGGAGCAGCTCGGCTCTGTTCGTGCGAACTCGGAGGTGTTACCATTTTTCGTTACGGAATTTCTGGATTCGGTTTCCACGCTCAAGGCCCGCGATAAAAGCTATGCAATAGCTTAAAAAAGTAAATCTCTTCCTGTAGGTGTGATAGAAGGCTCCCTATTACGTGGGACCGCAAATTATGGTTGGCGAAATGTAATAAACCTCTGCCTACCCCTTCTTGGACTTAGGTGAAAAAGTAAATATGTGTCTATGGGTGCCCCCATCACACCTTACTTACCTTTAAGCTGAACCAGGAAATCGATGCATTTGTACTTGAAAAATATAAAAAACTATACCTACAATTTTATCATACACTAGCCTTCCGCCCGCGGCTCCGCCCGCGTGCATCTCGGTAAACGCGACCTTTGTTCATATCTTCGGTTCTACTCAACCGATTGCGATTAAACTAGCGTAAGATTTTAAGTCTGAGTAAGCTCTTTCTAATAAAAAAAACCGCATCAAAATCCGTCCAGTAGTTTTTGCGTCCATCGCGAACAAACAGACAAACTGACAGGAAATTCAAAAAAAATATTTTCGTGTTCAGTATCGTTAACATAACATAACCCAAATATTTTTTTTTTCAATATATCCAATGTACAGACCACTTTACAATTATATAATAGTATAGATAGATAGATAGATGTGCATCGATTTGTCGATACCGTTTGAACAGTGCGATAATAACGATTTCTCGTAGCAAGTGTAGCTTTCCACCCATTAGTAGTTAAAATCGCATTGAGAATGATGTTCAGATACATCTTCACAGTATTCTGGCTTGTAAGCAGATATATGGTTGATAAGCGAAGCGTTTTCATTCAGGGGTCCTTCAAGGGTGGGTACTGGGACCACTGTTATTTAATTTTATTCCACCACCACCAATTTCCATCAGGTGGGCCGTGTGCTTGTCTGCCACTGAAGGTGGTATAAAAAACTGGTATAAAAAAATTGTTACTGTAACAATTTACAATACCATATTGTTGCATGGTAGGCAACCATTATTTTATGATCTGTGTCGCGTGAAGGTCTCTAGTCAATAAGGTACTATACCCCATAGGTACTTGACTAAAGGTAAACAATCTAGTAGCGACTTTTTATAAAAACACATATTAAACAAATAAACTAGGCTAACTAACTAACTATTGGTTCGATTTGGGTTTTTCGTCTTTAAAAAGAGTTTCTAAACAGAAAATGTCAATAAACTGAGTTTTTAAATAAAACTCATTAAATAAATGTTTTCAATGTTTTCATTTAGTTAAGTACCTAATCGAATGGAGTAAAGTTACGTCTGCAGTCTCGGGTTCATTGCTCGCTCAGTGTAATTATTTGTATGCACGAATTTATCCATTTGCAATGATTGAGATGTCTAGGTACTTAAAAAAAAACCAGGTGGTTCATATCATCTGGACCTTACCCTGGCTTACTCACCATTCAGCGGGGTGCAGTCAATTGACGGGCGGAATACAAAAAAAATGTGTAAGTATGTAGGTATTACAAAAAATACTAGAGTTGTGTATTACTTATTAAACGAATATTTTTCTCCCTTCCAATTGATTAGTTCCGCTAACGTACACAATGTCGCTAGTGTCTTGCTGCCAAAATGTATTTCCATTTTTGAAAATATACTGTAAATGGAACACGGAATAACCAGCAACAGAGGCACCGGTGGCATTCAGCCGAGTGTATTCGGTTCATACAATACATAGCAGTAACGTTTTCTCGAACGATGATATATTATGGACATGCCTGTTTGAAAATATTTTTAATAAGAATAACTAAAACGTATAAAATAAACAAGGTTGACAATAGGCGGTACCCATTATTTTTTTTTCCAGTTTGTGATTGTTAAGTGGATACCACCTGCTAGATATCAAACTTCACAGACAGAGCAGTAGGGTTTTTTACATTTTTTTAAATATTTTTAACAATGCCACTGACAGCGCGGTCGAGATGGCAAAATTCTATTTGCGTATAATTTGAATCAGTGAAAAAGAGGATCATTAACACGAAAGAAGAAGAATATTTTTATTATTTTGCGAAGATTGAACTTGAACCAAAACTAGTTATTCTGGTAAAAGCAAAAGTATAACAATGATTTATTACCCACTTTATGGCGGATATGTTTTTTAGCTTCCGTCCGGCTACCCGTGCAACAAATAAATGTCTGCCCATGTTACCTCCATCTAGTTATGAGGGGTAGACCGGGTAAACTCATGAAAGACTGGTTTGATGTTGTAGAACAGGGATGGCAAACCATTGGCACGCGTGCCAGAGATGGCACGCGGCACAATTTTTTGGGCACGCCACCAATGCCATCAGTGCCACCAGGGTTATTAGGTGGGCATTCGGTAATCTGTGCCTATATCTGTTTCTTTTTTCTTTCTTTCACAAAGTAAGCGCTACCATATGCGCTAGAAAATGAACGAACAGACGGACATTTTTTTCAGAAAGCATGATATAAAGAGGCGGACTATGCCATATTATCAGAAATGAATATTCCCCCAGCCCCAAATAATCATGGGATACACTTATTTGGGGTGGGCCAAATGCGTGAAACCGTAGCAAACAGACAGAGCAACCTCAGCCAACATCCCCCCTCCCCCCCCCCCCCCCCGTCGGCACGTCCAGAACTTCATTGAACTTTTTTTTAGAAATATGGCACCTTGATGCATAAAGGTTCGCCATCCCTGTAGTAGAAGATGACCTGCGTGTCAATGCATGGTCTTACTGCCGAGGAAGTCAATCGTAGATTTTGACGTGATTTTTTGCTAAGAGGGTACTACAGAAAACTATAGATAAAGTAGTTTTTGCAGTGGTTAAGTGTGTGTGGCCATACATACGTATCCCTTCTAGAATTGATGACTTTTATCGTTCGACATAAGAGTTCTTCCGGAACACATATTTGTGAGTATCAAGTGTATCGACTTTATACACGTATTGAAAAAAAAACAACTTTTTAACAATTAAATAATACTTATTTCATGTTACTAAAACAATGTACTTACAAACAATACGCCGTATCCACAATATTCTAGACGCACCACAAACGAGCAATCAGCGAGCGATCGCCAACACGACAACACCCCCCTCCCCCGCCCCCACCCCGCCGCGTCACCCCGCAGGCGCTCCTTGATTCCAAATTCAATTTGCACCAATCAACGGCCTCTGTCTTCCCGCCTTCCCCGGACGTGACGAGTGTTGTTTTTTTAAAATATTGCAGCCATTGTCTTTGATTGTTTGCGGTGTAATGTCTTTTGTTATTTTTTCGGGACGTTTATGGTGGTTGGCTATGGTTTGTTTTTATAGTTTTTTTTTGTTGTGAATGAGGAAAATGGTGAATATCGAGTTATGATTTATGTTGGGTTAGGGAAGAATTTGTCATTCGAATATTTTGGGTTTATGGGAAAATTAGGTTTTCTTTATCAGTGTAATATGCCGTAGCACTTGTAGCCTCGTAGATCTCGTAGCACTCGTAGAGTTGGAACTAGGACCTACCCCGTAGACAAGTGGCAATTCGTAGGCCGGCGTATTGTTGAATAGAATGACGAATTACTTTTTCCTTTAAATCATAATAAGTAGTACCTAGGTAGTTACCTAGATCTTTACAGTCTTCTCCATCCTAGCGTTAATTCCCAGTCGCATCCGAAGCTTTCACCTCGGAGTCTGGGGTCCGCTTTACCAGTCTTAACTGCGGATTTGGCTAGACCTCGAAATTTTCCGTGTAGCGACTGCCATCTGACCTCCACAACCCAATTGTGACATTAGACGATATCGAAGCATTGCATCATTGCATTGCATCTACGATCTAAGATCAATACGATCTACGATCCAAGCGGTTACAATATGGGGTTCTTCAAGAAGGGCATTAGAAGGTTCCTAAAGAGTCGGCAGCACGAGTGTGACGCCTCTGGTTCCTAAATGTTTAGGTAATCTGTGCCCCAGTGTTGCACAAGTTCATAGGCCACGGTAACCACGTCCCCTCAGGTGGGCAGTGTGCTTGCTTGTATAAGTGGTATTAAAAGTATTAAAACTATATTTGATTAAGAAAGAGAAAAGTGAATCGACCTCGGGCGGGACTCGAACCCGCAATCTTTCCCGGAATGCTCTGACCACTAAGCCACCATCGTCTTAGGGCGATGACGGTGGGAGTCATCTGCCGATATCGATACGAGCTATCGGAATCAATGAATGACTTTACAATCCGTACCTAGGTAATAGGTAGATGGCTCCGACCATTGCCCTAAGACGGATGTATATATAGATTTTGGGCGTATAGTTAGCTTGAGTGTATGAGACCGATTTAGATCTTCAGAGTCAAAGCCAGATAAAATGCAAGAGAGCCGTCTCCGCTGGTGCGGACACGTCTTGCGGCAACTGCCTGGGTCCGTGGGTAGCGAATGCCTGGCAATGGCGCCTCCGCCGGGTCCAAGTAGAAGGGGTAGAAGTACTACGTGAGCGATACGAGCCTTTGGCCCAACCCATCGTAACTGATCTTTCGTAACCAATTAACGAGTGGGTATTGCGAGCTTCGGAATTCCTTGCACTAAAATTATTAAAAAAAAAAACAAAACCGCCAATAAAAAAGTGAACTGTCATTATTGACACTAAAAAAGTGCGCGAATTTGAACGCTCATAAAATGGCGGCGATATCCGCGCCCGGTGTCGTTACAAAACCAAATATCAAATATTGATATTCGCTCCACGATTTTGTATTCTGTTTGAAGTGGTAGATACTATTTGCACTTCTGCTTGCTACAGTTGCGTCTGTCATCAGTTTGGGATCGGATTTATGGGCACAGATTATATATACATAGAGATGTAGACTTATGATCGGAATATTGTACCTCCTTGGTGTAATTTGATTTGTTTGTGGACTGTTTTAGATGGCTCGTTAGGAGTGGAAATAGAATAGACTGAGAATTCCCTTCTTTCTTTCTCTTTCTCACTCAAAAGTAGTCTTTCTCTTTTAACACATTGACACACCTCTGTGTCTCGTAAAACAAGTTAAGCTATGGTACTGGCTGTCATACGACCATTCCTGTCAAAGGAGGTCAGACGGTAATCCCTCATGCAAATCAAGGCAAACTAGAGGTAACCGGGTGCCTCCAGCCAGGTATTTCCACACAACAATGCCAGTCCTACTCCTAGCACCAAGGTTCTTTTAGCATCCTTTGATCGAAGCTTTCACTGTTAGTACCTACCGGTCTCCCAAAAACTCCATCAAAAGTTCTTTCTGTTCTTACAGGGTCGGCAGCACGAGTGTGACTCCTCTGGTGTTGCACTCGCCCATAGGCCACGGTAACCTCTTACCATCAGGAGGGCCGTGTGCTATTCTGCGACCTGAGTAGTATAAAAAAAATTAGTTTATTATAGATTCACATACTATTCGAAATTGCCACTACGTGCCACCTGGAACGGATCCTAGGAAATCCCGGAAATTAAACAGCCATAAACAACGGTCAGAAGGTCATTCTGACGGACACTCTGAAGGAAGGCTTTAGTCAGAAAGTCTGGCTATTCTAGACTCAAAGTAAGCATAGCTTAACTAGCTTGTTGATGTCAGCTGGCCTACAGTTTTTTTTAGCTCTAAACTAGGGCCGACGCTGCATATGTGAAAAATTCCAAAACTCCACTACTTTCTTTGCCGTACCATAAAGTCTAGGAATTCTTCACCTACATTATGTTTCCAACTTCCTAGAGTCCCAGGTCCTTTAAGCGGGGCGTAAAAAAGCATCTGATGAGGCTGTCAAGCTGAGGGCCACCATTGTAATACATAATATTTGGTACCTATCTATAATGGTCGCCCTCTTTCCGGAGACTTTATCTTCAGCTTACCATCAGGCGAGGCGAAGTCATTATTGACGTGTCCTGTATAAAAAAATTGTTATTTTTGGCCGTCACCCAGAAATCATGGTTGCTGAAAAGTAGCCGTATGAGTATATATTTGTTTTTTTTTAACGCTATCTAGACCCAAATAAGTATAGCTTAACTAGATTGTGATATGGGTTCTTGAATGCGAATAAACATACTTGTAGATACATGTTTTTAAATACATATCCTCCATACTAATATTATAAATGCGAAAGTAACTCTGTCTGTCTGTCTGTCTGTTACGCTTGCCCGCCTAAACCACTGAACCGATCTTGATTAAATTTGGTACAGAGATAGATTAGACCTTGGGAAAGGCCATAGGCTATTTTTGGTCGCGATAACCGACATCCACACATTGGTCTGGGTGTTTCTATATATTATAATTATATAGAAACGCCCAGACCAATGAAAATAACTTTTACAATTTACAATTGTTACAATTTGTAACAATAATCATATTTGTTACCTAAAGGTTAGGTAACAAATACAAAATGTATTTTTTTTTTAATTTTATTTATTTATTTATTTATTTATTCTTTATTGCACAAATAAGATGTACAAAGGCGGTTTTACCCAGTTGCCGAAATGGTTCATACGCCTCTGCCTACCTCTTCAGGGATTTACTGGCGTGTGTATATCCCATATCACCCACGCTTTCGTATGGGAAAGCTAAAAGTGCCGTTATTATAGCGCATCTATAGCTGCGTTTGTTCACAGTATCGGTATCTCCGTCTGTCGGTAAGTTGTTTAAACAAAAGACATCAATCACGGCGGTAACGCCCCGCGGCCACAGCTATAGTCTGGACGAAATATTTTTAAGCTATTGCATAGCTTCTATCGCGGGCCTTGAGCGTGGAGACCGAATCCAGAAATTCCGTAACGAAAAATAACCTAACACCCCCCACTCCGAGCTCGCACGAATCGAGACGAGCTGCTCCGAAGTAGCTCCACTTTACGTAAGTAATTATAATTGCATAAGTTGATGAAAAATGCTATGCAATAGCTTTACCGAGGAAGTCCCCGAGTGCCACACGTCTTTTTTTATTAGTGTTTGTTCAGAATATCCGTGTGGTGATGGAGAAAGAATGCAAGTATCACCACCCCATCTCATCCGAAGGGTATCCTAAGAGGCGACTAACGGAAAAATACGCAGACGATATCACCGCGAGAGAAGGAAAACTCCAAATAAAACACTGTAGGTACCAACCCTATCTGGCCAGCGTTGAAAAAGTAGGCCAAAACCTCCCAAAATTGGGACAGGCCTATGTCCAGCAGTGGATTGCGATAAGCTAGTTGATTGATTGTTCAGAATAAGCAAGTCGAAGTGGCTGTGAGCTGGACACATTAGTCGAAGGACGTATGGTCGTTTATCCTTCAAAGCAGCGAGTCTCCTTGCCGGATCGCTACCATGGATCCTGGAAGCGAGAACCCTTTCGGCGCTATATCGGTTCCGAAAGGAGGCGCGGGAGCGGGGACATGATCCTGAGCCTGAAGAAATTCGGGCCGTGAAATCCCGGCTCCACAGGGACATGGTAGCGGAGTGGGAGCTGCGACTTGGGCGACCACGCGCAGGGCACGCCGTATTAGCGGCGGTAAGACCCATCATGGGGGAGTGGCTAGAGAGGCCACCTCTCGTTCTGGCTGACGCAGATAATCACCAGTCGTGGGTGTTTCGGGCGGTATCTGCATCGGATCGCGAAGAAAGAGCCAACGTCCGAGTGCCATCACTGCGACGCGAGCGAGGACTCGGCGCTGCACACGCTCACCGAGTGTCCGGCGTGGGAGACGCCGAGACGGGAGCTGGTGGCGACCTTGGGAGTGAGAGTTCTCACGCTCGCTACTTTGCTCGCAGCGATGGTTCGCTGCGCGGATGCGTGGGCCGCCGGCGCCTCCTTCTGCGAGCAAATAATGCTCGTGAAATGGGAGGCGGAGCGGGAGCGAAGGAGAATCGCAGACCTTGCGGCCCGCGAAGAGCGTAGGAGAATCGCTAACCGCGCGGCCCGTAACGAGCGACGGCAACTCGGGCGTCGGAGGTCGCAGAACGACCTCCGTCCCCCATGAGCGCGGGCCTGGGGGTGACGGGTGGAGCCGCCTGTCACCCTAGCAGAAGCAGGCCACGGCGGCGGTGCGCATTGCGTGCCTCCCCATACCCGGGGGCGAGTTGGGGACTCTACGGTCCCCACATCGGGAGAGGGCCAGATCGAGAGATATGGCCCTGGGTCGGCCGGGGTGCGAGGGATATGGCTACAACAATCTCAACTCCGGCAACTGACGGCCCACAGTCGGCGTGCGTTTTAGTCGGTTCGAGTCCGACATAACCTCCTCCTCCGGCTCCGGCGGGGGAGGTATCCGCGGGGATTTTTCGCACGATAAAAAAAAAAAAAAAAAAAAAAAGGACGTATGGTCGTTGGAGCATACGAGTTATAGACTGGGGACCACGAGAAGGTTAATGATAGGTGGGATGTCCCAGCAAGATGGACTAACGACCTGAAAATTATATCTGGGATAGACTGGATGTGGCAGGCAAGGAAGTGGTTCCTAGGAACGTACCTATGGTGTATCAATGCTGTATATCGCCCAAGTTTTCAATGCTGTTGATACTGCCGGAATGCCACTGTTTTTTTATGTTTCAGTCTAATATCTGCCATCGGAAGTTCAATTTTCGTATTTTTTGTAATTGGACTCATTCAGTTCGGTCTTAATTTAATCCTAATCTCTGAAATATCAAAAACGATCACGATATAAAACAATGTTTTTTCTTGCAAATAGTGAAACGAGAATTTTTGAACAGATTTTTCGTGGTTTTAGCAATTTTAATGTTCACTTTTATAATACACCTTCCAGCAGTAACTCCTTATTTAAATCAAGAGCAAGAACCTCAAAAAAGAATTTATTAGCTTTATCGAGATGGCAAGACTATGAATAAACGCCCTCATCTGTAACACAAGGCGTTAGACAGAGACAGCCTATATCCCCGTCGCACAAACGGGCACAGAATACAGAAAGGCTGAGTTTTTCGCAGCAATTTATACAGACACCACTCACAAGATGGGTGGTGAGTATAAGTTGGGAAAATGGCGGACAGTATTCAAATAAGTGGGTTACGTTACTATGAGGTAAGCTTGTATGTTTATTTTTATATTACTATCAATTCGATTCCCGGCCGTGCCAGATTGTAAATTCGTAAAAAATCATATAGTACCTATTTCGATAACAGCGACATCTAAAAAATAAGAAAAATAGATAAAAACTATCATTGAAAACGTCAAAATTGAGACAAAAGTGCGTTGTCTATCGTGTCAAAATTTGAACTTTTACAAATTGTAAAGTACCTATACCAATGCCAGAATCATTGCAAGAGTCACCGTCATATTCTTCAGGTACCGATCAAATTCCTTCGTTTATTTCTGTAACCACGGACATTGGTGGAAGTCTGGGTGAATGTCTGGGTTCACCAATAAATATAAAAAAAAATTGTATAGTTTTTAAATAGATACCTATTGCTTCTTCGATGTGACTAAGTTTATACATTCTTTATTGAAAATTGTGATACGAAAAAATCGTTTTTGATATTCCATTTGATTTTGACAGATTTTGATTGCATCTTGAATAGATTTTTATTAAAGGAATTAGCATTCGGTTTTATTTAATTTATTTAAGATTTATGCACACACATTTATGTAAGATTTATCAGGTTTTTCATCCAAAAATAAATAAATAAACCATGTCTATCCAAACCCATGGTCACCCTACCCATCCCCCCTCCCCCCTCGGCTTAATTTAGTGTTGTAAGCGAACCGTTACCAGCCTGCGCTATTTAACGTTCTTACTTCTGACTTTATGTGGCTATATGTGGCTATAGGTCTGAACTGGCTGCATAGATTATTGATTGGAGCCATATATGGCTTCGATTATCGTCTAGAGAGCTCTATTAGGACTGGGAATTAGGGTAAATGAAACACCTACATATATTCACGCCTGTGAATCCCTGCAGGGGTAGGCAGAGGTCTATTAACAGCTACATTTTGCCAACTATGATTTTCGGTACCAAGTAATAGGGAGCGAGCCTATTACCGGCAAGCGGGTACTTTTGTCATGGACTATATGTTATGGAGAACAGCTTTCTAAGACACCCACAGGAAGAGATTAGGTGGTTCAATTCTACTCCACCGAGAACTAGCATGGCAAAGTAAAACAAAATAAGATATTTTTATACACAAACACACATACATATACTCACGCCTGTAATTTCCCGAAGCTCTCAGGGTTCTGAATTTTGAATCACTCGCTGCGCTCGTGATTCCATTTTAGAACTCTTCGCTTGCTCAGTTATCAAAATTGAGCACGCGGTTAAAAATCAACTTTGCACTCTTGTATAACAAATAATAGCCCTTCTTTAAGAACCTAATGTCGCTTGAAAAAAACACACTTCACTTCATAGATTCAGTAGCGTGTGTCTTGTTGGCTAGGTAACAATGCTATAGGTATTATGTAGAACATATGCTTTCTCGGCCACCCATCATGACTTCAGATGACAAACAAACTTTACGTATCGATATTAAGACAGCTTGTTTCTAATGTTAAATAAATATTTATTGTCTTCTTCATTTTGTGAAGTAGGTAGCAGCTTTAGTCAGCAATAGATACGTGAAGTGCAACTGTTCTTGTTCGACCACTTACTTACTATTTTTGGGACAAGTGTAGTTTAGTTGTCTCTTGAGTGCTAAGTTTGTAACGGTATTGTTCAACGATTTGAACGTACACTGCCACTTCATACTAAAGGCCTAAAGGATTGGTAATAGGGTCATATCGAGAGATATGGCCCTGGGTCGGCCGGCCTTCGGCAACCGACGGTCCACAGACGGCGTGCGTTTTAGTAGGTTCGAATCCGACATAACCTTCTCCACCGGCTCCGGCGAGGGGAGAAAAAACGCCAAAAGGATTTGCATCAGTCAATTCTCCTTGACTTATTTCGGTAGTACCTGACTCATCTTGCTGCGGTTAGGGGAGCTGCACCTCACGCTGGCATCATCTGCTTCTGCACAGGTGACTTCACCTGTCATTGAGCGACCTCCGACGCCAGGTCGCCTCGGGAGAGACTTTAGTCTCCCGTAGATCCGTTATTGGGATCGGAGGACCGGGTGCTATGGTCTACAGGAGAGGCCTATGTCCAGAATCATTAGATTTTATCTAAATAGGACCCGAGACTCTTTTGTGTACTTTTCGCTATTCCTTATAGTTTTAGATTTGGCTGGCCACGCCTATTTGAAATAATGTAGGCCATTTCGCCTACATTGGGGACATACAATACGTTTTCACCACTTCAGTCGGCAGTCCCCATGACTGTTTGTCTATAATTTATTGACACTGATATGCTAATGTGTTATGAATTTTTATAAGTATACAGAAGATTATATGGGCCTGGTAGCTCAGTGGTCCTATACCTATCTTGCGGCGATGACGCTGGTAGCTATCCACCGATAGTCGCACGAGCTATCGGAAACAATAAATCTAATCGAATAAAGGAAAGAAAAATAAATGTAAGGGACTAATCGCGGGTTGAAGTCCCGTCTGAGTGTTTCACTTTTTCCTGTACAATAATGCGCTTTATTTATCTATTCAATGTGCTAAGTTTAAAAGTGACAGATGCAAGACTGCCTCTGTGGTGTGGTGTGGCATTAGTGAAGTCCAGCCAAATCAGTAAGACTGGTAAAGCGGACCCCAGACTCCGAGGTTGAAAGCTTCGGTTGCGACTGGGATTAACGCTAGGATGAAGAGATGTAGGTACCAATATAAGTAATAAAACCACGGAAATCCAACATATCAACTATATTTTATTAATAATTTGCATATAATTTATTACACGATAGTTATATTGTACAGGACTCGACGTAGAAACATATACTTCATATATATATTATTGCAATAGTTATGACAAATAAACATACTTACTTACTACTAGTTTCGTTCTCTTATTATATATTCTATATTATATACCAGTCAAAATAATGTTAAGGTGCGTACAGATTATATAACATGTTGTATAACTTGTGTTTTATAACACGTCCACATTATCTAACATTGTTTTATAACTTTGCAACATTGTACTAACTTCAGTGTCTACATCACTGAAACATGTTATATAACATGTTATGCTATATAATTTGTACGCACCTTTATGTTTCAGGGTACACAAGGTGGAAGATTTCGAGCTTACTTGCCCCCCTTTCTGGCACACGTTAACGACTGTCATATACGTCAAATCTCATACATTCATCATTCCCATACAATGCGCCGGCAAACGAATTGCTATTTGTCTAGGGGGGTTGAAGGGACAGTACTCTAAATTCTGGGAATTGTGAATTTCACTCAACGGAAACATTTCCTTATTTCAAAAAGAAACAAATCTCCTCCACCCTGTAGGTACATGACCTAAAACGGTCGATCTGAACAATTCTGTCAGTCTGTCAGAGGTTAGCTTAGAGTATACATTATATAGAGCGCGCCTATCATTCAGGTCTTTGGCGCCGTGTGTTAGCAGATACTTTGCGATGGTATAGCGCACCTATAGTGACGTTTCATGCATTACCGAAAATATCAATAGATGCACATATTCATGTAGTTTGTAGTTATGAAGATTTTTGTTCGATTTGATATGCATGGATAAAATTAAAGCCAAAATACAAAAAAATGGCATCATTTTGCGTTATTTTTGTGTCGTTATTACTACAAATATACGATGTTGTATAAAATTTTGATTTATCATATCGAATTAAATATTATTTGCGAAGTTATTTTGACGGGTATTGTTTTGCCACTGATTGAGGTTGATCCAGGAGCCTCGGTACTGTTCATACCCGTGATAGCAGTTCATACAAAGACGCGCTCTATAGCAATGTATTCTCTAAGGAGGTTGGCCACTAACCAAAACTCAGGATGGGATATCCAGAAAAACCAAGCTATTGCTCGAGACATAATATCTTGGACCTAAATAGAATGTGCTCTATACGCGCAGTACACGTTTATTGGGTGACTTTTGAGGATAGCACGGGGTGCTACTGCGGTGGACGAGCTCAAATTCACCAAGCATAGATTATTACAAAACAATCCGCGGGCGACAGGGCCTCGTTTGACTCACGATTTAGGTCCAAGATACTTGTCCCACCCGAGGTATTTTTTTTTTTTTTTTTTATATAGGACACGTCAATTTGACTTCGCCTCGCCTGATGGTAAGCTGACCATCATATTTAATTCTGGACTCCTGACTCCGAGGTGAAGGCATCGGATTCAGGGTCCACTTAAATAAGTCTTTTAATATAAGTTACTTATAATATTCGCACACGAGATAGCTCGCAGAATAAGCAAGCTGAAATGGCAGTGGGCTGGCTACATCTATCGAAGGACTGATGGCCGTTGGAGCAGACGAGTCCTAGAGTGGGGACCGCGAGAAGGAAAACGGAAGGTGGGACACCCCCTAGCCAGGTTAACTGACGACCTGAAAATGGTGGCGTGGACAGACTAGATGCGGAAGGTGGAGGATCGGCCGACGTGGTGCACATTAGGAGAGGCCTATGTCCAGCAGTGGACTGCTATAGGATAATTGCTTGATAGGTACTTATAGTTACATACTTGTAAAATAATTTACTAATTTATTAGTAACTTAAATCAATAATACTGTTTAGAAAGATGTCAGTTTTGTTATTATTTTACTACTTAATATTAAAATTAAATAATAAGTAAAGTAAGTATTACATCGATAAAGGTTACATTACACATAGCATTAAACAAATAAATTCGGTCTGTCTGTAGAGATTAATAAATAAAAACTAATCTTATTACATAAATATTTCGTAAATTACTAAAGTATAAATACTGATGATTATTATTGCAAAAAGTCATCAAATTAAAAATATAACGCAAACTTATGATGGCCACTAAAAATCATTGATTCAGAAATAAGTAAATCAATAATAATTATTTTTGTATTTTCACAGGATAAATATTAAATTTTTAAATTTTTGGTTATAATATTTTATTGAAACCGGGGCCGACGGTTTAAGTGCTCCTCCGAGTTACGGAGGGTTTTTGTACAAAGAATGGTCACTCATCCTTAGTAGTGTTGCTTAACCTTGCAATCGTTTACCATTAAGCCAGGAGCATTTTATTTAAATGACTTTTAGTAATAAAAATCACTAACAAAATTATTGTAATTGCTAATTTTGGCCTGCATCAGTCCTTACAAAATTTGTTTGTAAGAGTACAACTACATTATTAGAAACTCCAGCTCTTTGTTTGTTGTTGTATAATATTAATGGCTAAATTGATAGCTAAGTTCAAACCAACTTGAGAAGGGCTGGACTGATTTGGATGAGTTACTTTTTGCTGCATTCATAATTTATATAAACAATAGATTTTTCTTGTCAATCGTCTTTCTCGGCAGTAGATTTCATATAACGTTGTTTTACCCCTGAGGTAGTAGGTATGTATACGGGTATTATTAGACAGAATCAATAATAAAAAAATCTTAACATTAACAAATCACTTGAAATGAACTTGACACTTGACAAATATTGTAATTATTTTACATTACAACATTTGTCAAGACTATAGCGACATTATTATAGATTGCACACTACTATTAACCTTATTATTTACATTTAATAATTATTATTTAACATTAAAAATGTACACTATTCTTGACTAGGATGATTAACTATAACTTATATTACGACTATAGTATACTTGCTGCCTACCCCTCTAGTTACATTGTTAACATAAAAATGGTGACAATTATAATGTAATGACTTCTAAATATTACTGGACAACAATAGTGTATCTGGGTGATGCTGAAATCGGAGAGGGGGATATGATTATGGCAGCTGATCACAGCTGAAGACACACTGGTGATGACAGCTGATGTCAGCTGATGACTGATGATGACAGATGATGACAGCTGATGACTGGTGATGACAGCTGATCACAGCTGATGACAGCTGATGACTGCTGATGAGTGATGATGACAGTTGATGATAGATTATGACAGCTAATGACAGCTGATGACTGCCAGCTGATGACAGCTGATCACTGCAGACCACGGCTGAAAACAGCTGATGACTAATGATGACAGTTGATGACATCTGATGACAGCTGATGACAGATGATTGCAGATGATGATAGCTAATGACAGATGATGATAGCTAATGACAGATGATGATAGCTAATGATAGCTGATGTCAGCTGATGACTGGTGATGAAAGCTGATGACAGTTGATGATAAATTATGACAGCTGATGATAGCTGATGAAGATGATACAAGAAATTGCGTGGCAATTGCCACCAACTAGCGACCATTTGTTTAGTCCATAGAGCCAGTCTACTTAAAAGTCATTATATTATAACTATAATTAAGAATGTTTTCTCAATGGCACAATTTTATACTGATGGTTACATCTGAATATTGTAGAAAAATAAAAAACACTGTCCATTTGTGACTGAAAAATCATTAATATAGTATTTTATAAAAACTAACAATTAAAAAACGTAAAAATTAATCTATTCTCATACCACGTACGGCCTAAACATATCCAATGGCCGACCACCATCTTGGTTCATCACAACTAAGCCGCGCCTATTTTCCAAATTCGAATTGAAATTCGCGGCAGCCATAGCCCTCTCCCGCTCTAACGCAATAATTCTATCCCTGTCTAACATCGGTTTGACAGCTGTCAAATCACCCGCCATTTGCGTTTGTTTTTCCTGTTCGGTTGGTACTTCTTTTGATTTTTTTTCTTCAGTTTGAGGCGTATCCTTATTTTTGGAGTCTTGTTGCGCCTTTTTTGATCGCTTCCACTTCATTCTTCTGTTTTGGAACCATATTTTTACCTGTGGACAAATTATATTATTATTTTATGTGAAAATGGAGTTGAATATTGTGGTTCATGTCATTAGAAATTGTGCTATTTAGATAGACCGAAATGTAAAACATTAGTACGTTTCACGCTAAACGTAACGTATATATTGGTTAATACATTTTTACCCCTAGCAATCCACTAGAAATCCAAACAGGTGTAAAATACATAATTCTTAGATTCCCCTTCACGCCTCGAGGGTGCAAGATAAATCTTTATACCCGCGTAAACCCAAGTAATGCCCGGAACAATCGGGTAAACCCCAGTCCGTAACATTTATGAGAACAGCCTCTGTAATCTTAACATTTGTAACGCCCTGACAGGTGTTGGCGCCAAAACAAATGTCAAAATTAGGTCGGTTTTAGGGTTGACATTATAAATATATCATGTTTTGAGTTAGGTTAAATTTTACTATAGTAACATTATGAACTACCTAATATTTCTAATTTGTTGAAAACGAAACGTACTTACAGATACAGTAACTTTCTCATTTAGAATATTAATTAATTGAATGTATGGATACGGCTCGTTATCTATTTAATTAACAACATACATACAAACAATATTTGCATGAGATAGCGAGCTGATTGTGTATTGAAATGAAACTAATTTTACGGATTGTTCTGTTATGGTTTATTAAGGAAATTGTAATTGTGTTATTAGATAGATTAGATATCAGATGACGTTACAATAGTTTGTGAAAGAGGCGAGCAAAAATTAAACGTATTAAAAATAAACGACTGTGATTTTTTGCTGCCATATTGATTAAAAAAGTCTTTTTAAACTATCGCGGTGTAAACTCATAGTTTTTATGTTTCGGGACTTATCGCGATTAATTATTATTTGGAACTTACTTGTGCCGACGTTTCGGGTGCGTGCGGTGCGTGTACCGTAAACCCACTCACACAGACAGATACCTGCACGCCTCCTCGCATCATCACCCACTTCATTTAAAATCAGTAAGCTCGACGCTCATCAAGCGAGCAAATGACCTGTGTGACCCTGAACACCTGCAGCAGGAGTTAGATCATGTTCAGGAGGTTCTTCAAGTGAACGGGTATGTTACGAGTTCTAGAAAGCCGCGACGTGTACCGAGGAAGATGTTACCGGGTGTTGACCGCCAACCGGCGTACATGCCATATGTGAAAGGTATAATGGACAAGATCGGATCCTGCTTACGGAAGTTTTCCATTAAGACTATCTTCAAACCGTGCGCCAAAGTAGCGAAATACGTGCGAACATCGAAGGACGCCATACCTCTACAAACACCAGGTGTCTACAAAGTGGATTGCAGCTGCGGTAGTTCCTACATAGGCCAAAAGAAGCGAACCATTGCAGAAAGGGTCAGAGAACATATCGCGGCTGTGAAAAACCGTCAGCACAATAAATCGGCAGTAGCAGAACATCTTGAGTCGGGGGCCAATCACTGGATTGAGTTTCATCAGCCTAGAGTCCTCTCCACTGATCGCCACTATTATCCACGGATTGTGCGTGAAGCTATTGAAATCAAAAAATATAAAAATTTCAATAGGGAAGATGGATTCAGGCTGTCTGGGACGTGGAATCCAGTGATTAAATTACTCAAACCCAAAAACACAGTGCCATTAAAAACTGACGTAGTGAGTGTTGTGTGTCGCCAGCCTTACCATTCACAAATAAGTAGTGGAGGGTAGGCGCACAAATTAATCCCGCGCACCTCTCGACGCTCGCAGACCAGTCAAGTCGTGACCACGGGTGCTGCAACGCACCCGAAACGTCGGCACAAGTAAGTTCCAAATAATAATTAATCGCGATAAGTCCCGAAACATAAAAACTATAAAAAAGTCTTTCTATAAGTAGTGGCTGTAGTGCATTTCACTGTAATACAGGGGGTGCGAGTTAGATTTCTGCTCAGTGCAAATATTTGTATGCATGAATATGTGTATTTGCATTGATCTGGGTGTTTATGATATCGCCAATTGGTTGTGGAGGTCAGATGGCAGTCGCTTCACAGAAAATATCGAAGTTCAACCGCGTCACAGTTAGACAAACAAGCACCAAATCTCTCTGTTCCCTGATGTTGCACACGTCCATAGGCCTCGGTAGCCACTTTCCATCAGGTGGGCTGGGCGCTTGTCTGCCATATAAGTGGTATACTAAAAAAAGACCGGAAAAACGGACAGAAATTTTGTGTTAAAACGTCGGAAAAGAGCACAAATATTTAGCGCCAATATCCGTTTAAAAATGGTTTTCTCTCAAAATCCGTCTTACCTGTGTTTCAGTAAGCATGAGGCTGGTAGCGACCTCAAACCTCTTGGGTCTGGAGAGGTACTTGTTCATCCTGAACTGCTTCTCCAACTCCAGAAGTTGCTGCGACGTGAAGGCGGTTCGTGGTCTTCTGGTCTTGCCGAGGAGAGCATGGGGAGCACCTGGTGGAAGAAAATAATAGATTAAATTAATATTTGAAGAATATATGTTTGGGGTGATAGTAGACCGTTGGCTGCTAGTGCAGAGGTCGTGAGTTCGATCCTGCTCGTTGCAAATATTTGTATGTATAAATATGTCGATTTGCATAAGTATCTAGGGGTGTTCCTATTTGTAATATAAATAAATCATGTATTTGCAAAATTTTGTAAGTATGTTTACGAGTTTTCTACTTTCTAAAACCCATATTAAAAACTATGCTGAGTTTGGTATCTAGATAGCGCGATATACTCGTAGTAGTGGGGCACATTTTCACAGGGCTATTTTTTGATAAAACTAGAACTGTGAATTATTAAGATTTTATTGCAGAAAAAATATCGCTGGACTTTTAAAAGTATAATTTTCATGCACTCTTTTCAATCATATTAATAGTATTAATACTGCAACCCCAAAAACAGCATACCAACACAAACAAAATAATACGATTATCGAATAAAAAAAACAAGATGGTGGTCGCGCCAAAACTTGACAGATGTGTCTATGACATTATCGTGTTGTGTCAACAGTACCAAATGTTGCCAGCGCACTGGTAATTGTTAATTATCATTTTTATAAGCTTAGTTCAGATATACGGTGACGTTCATCTGATAAATTAGATATTAGGTTAAATAAATATGTTGAGTGGCGTGTTTTATTGTTGATTGAAAATATTTAGGATATTGATTGAATTGTTAATGTAAATTTCGTGGAAATGTAATACACACATACGTATAATCATGTAAATCCCTGAAGGGGTAGCCAGAGGTGTATTTGCACCCGCGTTTCGCGAACTAGGATTTTCGTTTCCACGTAATAGGGAGCGAGCCTATTACCGTCAAACAGGCACTTTCTCATGGGCTGTATGTCCGATAGGATGGAGAATAGCCCTATAACCTTACTCGTATTCTACGACATCTACGGGAAGAGAAGAGTTGGCCCTATTCTACTTCGGGAATAACGAAGCTAACTGGAGGGGTTTTGTGCTGTCAGTGGGAAAACCAAAGGCTTTATCCTATTTATGTTTTGCCCTAACGGAACAGAATCTCTCTGTTCTTACAGGGTCGGCAGCATGAGTGTGACTCCCCTGATGTTGCTCTCGCCTAAGCCGCGGTAACCACTTACCATCAGGAGGGCCGTGTGCTTGTCTGCGACCTAAGTAGTATAAAAAAAGGAACTCCTTTCTGGTTCCACAGTCTAAACTTTTGCAGGTTAACTTTGGACACTATTTTGAATTCTAAAATTGAAGATATGAAGGTAGGTCATGTACGTATAGTAAAATAAAAATTCATTGCACATGAACAGCTGTGCAATTCACTAACAAGCACAACGATGCGACAACGATGCGAGTCGCAACGATGTGCGCGATAGACACTGTCATTGGTCGATTTCCAATGACGTGATACAATCTGACCAATGACAATCTACGTTGCGCCTCGCATCGTTGTGCTCGCTTAGTGAATTGCAGTGCTGGACAACAATAATTGTCACGTTCAAAAGAATATTTTTTCTTTCATTCTTCTTTCCACAGCTACCTCTGTGTACCTACAAGAAATTCATTCAACCTACAATAATTCCCATAATTACTCTCCCTACCTCCCTATCAAAGCAATCAATAAACAAATAAAACTACAGAGAAAATAAATTATAAATTTATTATTCGAGAACAAACATATTTGACAGGAAGAAATCAAACATTTTTTTTTCCCGAGTGACGCACAGGAAAGTCACGTTCGGCCTACACCAGTTAACTATTTATTTACCATTTCGACACTTGAGCACGAATTTATATTTACTCTGTGTACCTACATGTAGATCTTAATGCATTTATAAGTTTAAAAAAAATAGGCTGTATGGGATTGTTGACTATGCCCTTTGAATAATGTGGTAGGCTTTTTTATGGTTGAACGGCGGGAAAGAAAATTTCATGAATGAATAATGAATATACGAATATTGAGATTTAATGAGGTTTAAACAATGATTTCTATGTAGGCAATGATATATTATTAAACTATATGCGTTGTTCATACTCTAAATAGCAACGAAAATGATGACTTTGGTCAGCATTTTTTGCACTTTAGAGACGCGACAATTATTTTATTTTTCTTAATTCTAAAAGTAGAGTTGTAAAGGCGCGAAAATGATGTGAGTATATAACAACTTTTTTTTAAATTCCATACAGTCGGTCTAGTATTATCAGAAACTATGAGTATTATACATATTATGTAGGTACTCATATTTTAGTATTGAATAATATGTGTATTTTTATTTTATTTTTCATTTTTTACCACATCACTATCTGTGAGTAGCATACATTTATTGAAAGTCTTATGTTTTTAAGTAACTAGCCTCTCAAAAATATCATCCGAACGAAAGCTCACATTTACAGTTCTCCATCCCTCACTCTCAAAGCAACCTTGTTTACGACTAGCCAATGCAATCACAAGATATACAAGCGAAATGTTTAAAAACAACCAGCTCTAGCAAGTAGATGATATAAATCAATTGTCATATATCGCCTCGCCTCCCCTACTGCCAAGCGCTTGGTATATTTATACGAAAAGTTTCGCTAAGTATAGTGCAGGCGAAGGATAAGTAGCTTCACTTTGTTTATTGGATGTAATGTGCATAATTGTATATAAGTGTATAATATGTACATATATGCCCACAGAAATATTGTCGAAGGAAGAAGATTTAGTTAGTAGGAACTTGAAGGGGTTGACGCCCCTGGTGACCATTTCCCATCAGGTGGGCCGTGTGTTTGTCTGCCATCTAAGTGGTATAAAAAAGCAGACTATTTTTTTACTAAGCTTTTTAAGTGGTTTTTATCTCTACAGATATTTTGACACAAAATGGCGCCCAACATGGGACTCCCACATTGGGGAATATGTTATTGGCTTTTATGTATGTCTATTAACTAAAATACCTTTATGTCAATTAAATAAACTTATAAATTTACATACTTATTTAAATTCCAATAAAAAAATGCAATTACACATTATACATTTTGGATCCAGAGGCCTTTATGTAACAAAATTCTCAGTGTTAGCGCCACGTCTGAAAATGCACCGATTGGTTAGTACTACTATACGTTATAGTAGTATAGTATCTACTATAACGTATATAGTAGGTATAAGCGTCCAAAATTTTCCAGTTCCGAATTTTAACAAAACGGTATCTGTGAATCATAGCGAAACCTCTATTGAAACCAATTGCTGGCTCTGCGGATATTTATATTAATATGAATTGAAAATTTGCTCTTGTATGAATAGTTTTTAATATTTTAGACTTACATTCTAGATGAAAATAGCATGTCATATATCACAGTCTATATATTTTGATATTAACTTTACGTATCTATTCAAATTCAAATCCTTTATTACTCAAAATAGTGCAACACTGTTACAGCTTTTTGACGTCAAATTCTGCTTAAAACTAAGTTTACCACCGCTTCCTAGGCGCTAGTGGGAAGAAACGGCGCAACAAACTTCACTGAAGTAGAGCCACTTACCCAATACATCACCTCCCCATGAATTTATGTGTGTACCGCCATGGATAAAAGTCGGATTGCGTCTTTTAATCTAATAGAGGTTTGCCCAGCATATTGGGGTTGGCTCCCGGTCTAACTACCGAGCACTTTATCTCGGAGACGCATTGGCTACCATACTTACATTTAGCGTGTGACACACGATCATAGATATTCAAATTAGTATATATTTATCTATACTAATATACAATTGTAAAGTGGTCGTGCCTGTACATTGGAGATATTTAAAAAAAAATACTTGGGTTATGTTATGTTAACGATAGCAAACAATAAAATCAAATTGATTTATTGTTTGCTACAGGCATGTTAAACCGAAGTAACAAAAATACATAATAATTTAAAGCCACAGTTGGTTAATGACGGTTAAAGTAAAAAAAAAGTTGGACACATTTTCCCGCCTAACCTAATACCCATTATTTTTTTTTAAATCACCAACAACATGATTAGCAAAGATAGCACAGCCTTATCGGCCTAACACTTAAAAACAGAAGGTCAATTCTCGTAATAAAACGATATTCGAAATTCAAACGCTCACGATGTCAGAATTATAAAATTGTGTTACAAGAACACTGTGTTTGATATTTGGGAGAGTAAGTAAGTTTATATTGATACTGAATTTTGAACATCTTGTGACGAGAATTGGCCTACAGTTTCTACATTAACTTATGATCAGCCCCGTCAAAATGGCGTCTAATCGCAAGTCGCAAGTCCGTCTACACAATGGTGTTAAGCCGCTCCGCCGAGCGCAAGCCTGCAATCAGCGTAATTTGATCAGAGCCCCCAGAGAGACTATCCTTTATATAAACAAGCCATATTTAGGGACTGACGTGTCATATTTGGTGTGAATTTTATGTATCATGAGATTACTGATGCAATGTATGGAATATATCGAAAGACGAAAATACTGCAGTGACATCTAAGGGCTCATTTACACGAGGAGAGTCTATCGCCTATAAGATCAATGATATATTAAAGACTATAGATATGTTGTCCACACTCCGAAATGGCGACAAAAAAATGATGACCAATCATTTTATTCACCAATCAGAATCGCGACAGTGCGCTACCCAAAAAAAAAAAAGGTTTTTAATACGTCATTGTATAAGATACGATTGTCAAAAGGACACAAAAAACTTGCTTCGCCGCTCGCTATCGCCGCTTGATTCTCGCCAGGTATCCAGGACACCAGGCGAGAATCGCCAAACAGAATTTTCAAGCAATAATAGTACCTACTTTGACATAGGCAATATTATTGACAGCCTCCGTGGCGTAGCGGTAGTGAACGCGGCCGCTGCGCAGGAGGCGCGGGTTCGATCCCCGCTCAGTGCAAATATTTGTGTGCATGAATATGGGTATTTACATTGGTCTGGTCGGGCCTCGGAGAGTACGTTAAGCCGTCGGTCACGGTTGTGATATTAACATCTATGGCAGTCGTTACGGGTAGTTGGAGCCTTAAAAAGTCCAACAACAGGTCTAGCTGCAATGCTTCGATATCGCCAATGGGTTGTGGAGGTCAGATGGCAGATGCTTTATAGAAAACTAGCTTTCGCCCACGGCTCCACCCGCGTGGATGTCGGTTATCGCAATCGAAATAGCCTATGTCCTTTCTCAAGCTCTAATCCACCCCTGTACCAAATTTCATCAAGATCGGTTCAGTGGTTTAGGCGTGAAAGCGTAACAGACAGACAGTTATTTTCGCATTTATAATATTAGTATGGAGTATGGATATGAATGTTCAGCTAAAATTTTTTTCACGTTTTTCTTTAGACGAAATGTCTCGTAGCTCGTAGCGTATCGGTAGAGCTCCCGACTGCTACAGTGCTACGTGAGGACTTGGGTTCGATTCACACTCCGGACAAAATATTAGTAACTATGCTCATTGGTCTGGGTGTTTCTATATAATAATATTTATACTCCATTCGGTTAGGTAGGTACTAAACTAAAGGTAAACAATCCTGTAGCGACTTTATATAAAAACACATATTAGACAAATAAACTAGACTAACTAACTAACTAACTAGTGGTTCGATATCGATTTTTAGGGTTAGTACCCACTGGTCCCCTGGAATTCATCCCCAGTGCCCATTCGTCCCTTCATAATTTTGAGGTGCCCACTCGACTAGTCTTCAAAATAAGTTTCTAAACAGAAAAATATTAATAAACTGAGTTTTTAAATAAAGTATATTAAATAGACTGACTGACGGACTGGATGCGGAAGGCGGAGGATTGGCAGATGTGGTGCACATTGGGAGAATCCTATGTCCAGCAGTGAACTGCAATAGGATAATTGATTGATTGACAGTGGGAAGATCAAAGGTTGGTCCTGCTTGTCGTCTTGCTTGTCTACCACCTAAGTGGTATAAAAAACTATCTATTCAAACTTCATGTTATTCAAAATATGTTTAAAAATAAATAAAAAATAAAACACGTACAGGTTTCGTACCTGTTACATTTCCGTCTACAACCCTCACAATAGTTACCCCACAAGTGAAATTGCCATAACGGCACTAATAGGATCAACTCGACACTATTTAGGGTCGACATGGCACCCATATGACACTATTGGGGTACTAATAAATTAATGGGGTAACATTGAATACGTATGTTATAGGGAATTTAATGGTGGTTAAGGGTTATGATAGTAGGATAGCGTCGGTAGCTTAGTGACTTAGTGGTTAAAAAGTCGGCCTTATGATAGAGAGGTCCCGGGTTCAAATCCTGGCCATTACACTACCGACGTGAACCCACTCCTAAGTCCTAACACAAGCAATGTAGCTTAGTTGGAGGGGTTAAAAGAGAATATTAGGAAGTAATTTCTATTGCAATTTTTTTTAAAATAGATAGCGGTGAAGGTTACCTAATGTTACCATTGGGTTGTGGAGGTCAGGTGGCAATCGCTTCACGGAAAATATCGAGGTCTAGCCAAATCCGCAGTTAAGACTGGTAAAGCGGACCCCAGACTCCGAGCTGAAAAGCTTCGGATGCGACTGGGAATTAACGCTAGGATGAAGAAGTGGTGAAGAGGTAGGGTGTGTGACTTGAGTGTATGGTACAAGGTTTGATGCCTCGAATGGCCATAGTATTATTAGATTTTTCTGTTACAGAGTATGACAATATACATACATACATATCTTTACATTACATTACATTACCCGATATTTATATTACAACCTGCTTACGCAGGTAGGCATATTACAATTAACACCCACATTACGCACTCTATAATTTTCGTTTCTATGTAAAAGGCGGCGAGCCTATTGCCGTCAAGCGGGTACATAACATGTGCGATTTGAAAAATGAATATAGTAAATATTTGATAGGTTAATAGGCTAATATGACATCACGGTACTTAGTAACATTGGAGGGATAGAATTAGAGTATGGTGGGTGAAACCGCGGGACACAACTAGTTATATAATATTCTCTATTTATCCTTTGTACTGGGAATCGAACCTGCGAACTCCAGAACAGACGAACGCTTCACAACCACACAGACACTGTCATATGATATGTGGATATCCGACCGACTTTCAAGAATGGGTACACGACGTGCATCCACACTGGGGTCACAGCTCACTCTTCTATTAACTTACATTTATTTATCGCTTGTACTAATTTCTCAGTTGGTTAAGCAATTACTGCTGACCCCCCATACAAAATAAGCGTTAAAATAAATACAATTAATTGTAACATACTAATCATATGTCAGTCTTTAACACCCCTGTTAACTAAATAGCTTGTTTTTCTAAAAACAACCTTATTTCTTAGAACACAAAGCACAATTTCCCTCAACATTTGATTTGACATTTGAAACCGTCGCTTTATAGAAATATAAACCTTATTATGTAGTGTTAAGTTGTATTTTTGATTGAGAGGGTGTGTCAGCCTGTAGGGATTAAAAGTCGAGGGGTGACCAATTTGTTCTTTTGTCAAGTTTGTTTGTTTATTTGTCGACTAGGACCGTTTTAAATTATTGGCTATAATTGTTATTGTAAATTAATTGTAATTTACTTTGCATTTTTATTAGCTTACATGGCCTTTCCAATCGATTAAGATATTTTTTTTTAAGTTTGAATTTTTTTTTAAAAGAAAATTAGCAACTGAAATTAACCGAGATATTAGACTTAGGCGGGACTCGAACCCACGACTAGTCCATTAATCGATTTGAATAGTTTGACAGCCTCTGAGGCATGGCGGCAGTGAACGGGTTCGATTCCCGCTGCGTGCAAATATTTGTAGTGGCGTGAAAAAGCATCTGATGAGGCCGTCAAGCTGAGTGCCACCATTGTAACATGATACGTGTCTGTAATGGTGACGCTCTTTTCAGAGACTTTGCCTTCAGCTTACCATCAGGCGAGGCGAAGTCAAATTGACGTGTCCTATATAGAAAAAAAAAGCATGCATGAATTTGAGTGTTTATATTGGTCCGGTCGTGCCTCGGAGA
Source organism: Eilema depressum (assembly GCA_914767945.1). Classification (NCBI taxonomy): domain Eukaryota; kingdom Metazoa; phylum Arthropoda; class Insecta; order Lepidoptera; family Erebidae; genus Eilema; species Eilema depressum. Next base: position 1,723,509 of record OU612040.1, read on the forward strand.
GCACGTTAAGCCGTCGGTCTCGGTTGCCATACGAACATCTATGGCAGTCGTTACGGGTAGTTGGAGCCCTAAAAAAAGTATACTTGTATACCTGCAGTGCTTCAATATCGCCTACTGTCACTATTAGGTTGTTCGCTTCACGGAAAATATCGAGGTATGGCCAAATCCGCAGTTAGACTGGTAAAGCGGACCCCAGACTCCGAGTGAAAGCTTCAGATGCGACTGGGATTAACGCTAGGAGGAAGAAGAAGTTAATAGTAGATTACCCAACAAGTGAAAAAAAAGTGAATTCTTTTCGAGGCACCAAGTTGTATCCCGAGAGGAGTGAAGGTTTCTCCGGTAGAATCCCGAGCGTAGCGAGGGGTTCTAGAGAGAAACCTGAGTGGATCGAGGGATACAAGAGCCGAGATGAATTCTTTTTTCACGTGTTAGGTACTCAACTTTTCACCATTGACTACGAGAAAACGATTACTCTGTGATTATGAATTACATTTTGTTACGGATAGTACACAAAAGAAGCAGCAAATTATGAGTAATAGCTACCGCTTTAGCGCGAAAAGACTCAGGAGTCTTTTCGCGTTCGAGAATATGAGTTTCATTTTCATCACTAGATGAAGTCATTTTATGATTATGAGACAAACATAAACTTTTACAAGGAAAATTACACAGAAAATGGCGGCATTTTTTTTTCTTAATTTAAACTGAGCCACATTCCATCCAGCCAGTGATTACATTTAGGTGGCTTTTAGTACGTTTTTATAGTGAGAGTGTGCAACCTCTTTGTATGTTTCACTAGAATCCGTACATTCGCGCATGTTCCAAATTCAAATTTTTTTATTCACTCAGTGAAACAAAGAGCGTTTTATTCACTGTTTTTGATGAATCACGGGCCCTTTTTCGAGTGTCAATGGTGAAAATAAAATTGTTTTAAAATTTCAATTAAATGTTAAGGTGATTACATACGCGAATGACTTTGACCATACAAATGCTCAAGGTCATTGGCTCATATTTGAACCATAAAAATCAGTAAAACCAATTTTAATAGATAACTTTATAGGCGACGATTACAAACCAAGAAGATCACGTCATGCTAATACTTACACGTAATACTAATTTTAGAATATTTGGATACAGATTGTAGAAAATATTTGGTTTCGTAAGAAAGAGTAGAGTGATGTTCAGAGCCTCTTTTTACTATTTTCTCGTTTTTTATTTAATTTATGAAAAGAAGAAGTTACTCTGTATATCCTGTAGTATGCAGGTATGTGAATTCCAGATCTGTAGGTTTCATAGTGAATAAGAAAAACGGTTTCGAAAATACCGATTTTTCGATGCTGATCTGATTCGGGGCCTTAACCTTGTTTGCGATAGTAAGTTTTGGTTAAAAAAAAAATCAAATGATTAGGTAAACGAGGTCGCGGGTAAAACATAGTATATTATATAGAATAAAGAATTCACGGTGAATTGAAGATAGGGGTGGGTTGGGGGCGTGGTCTCGTCACGCATGCGTAGTAGCAAATGCCTACAAGATGACAAGATTTTTGAAGGTGACTGTGATTTTTTATTTAGGATACGTCAAATTGACTACACCTCGCCCGATGGTAAGCTGAAAGCAAAGTCTCAAGAAAGAGGGTCACTATTATATACACGTACCATGTTACAATGGTGGCACTCAGCTTGACGGCCTCATCAGATGCTTTTTCACGCCCCGCTTAAAGGACCCGGGACTGTAGGAGGAGGGAAACACGTGAACTGGTAAGGAATTCCAGGTCTATTTAGTCAAAACAATTATTTTGCTTACCACTCTTTTACTAGATGTTGCCCGCGGCTTTGCCCGCTTTTGATACCGTTCCCGCTACCCATGGGAACTTATTCCCGGGAATAAAAATAGTCTATGTATTATTCTAGATTATAATCTATCCCTGGATCAAATTCAGCCAGATTTGTTTTGTCAGACTCAGCCTCAGATGCATGGCTCGAGTCTACAATAGTGCCCTGAATATGGTAATAGGCTCACTCCTTATTACGCGGGACCGAGTACAATGGTTGGTGAAATGTGGGAGTAAATTCATGTCTGCCTATCCTTTGCGTGATTATATGTATGTATGTATCTGTTCTGTTATTTCAGCTTGATCTAATAATAAAAATCCAAACATCTTCTCAAACTTTCAAAATCATGTTGGTTTTTACGGGAGCGACTGTCACCTGACCCCCCTAACTCGACCCTTGCGCCACAACCTCAGCAGGTATACTGTAGGTCAGGTTGACTTAAAACCCTGCGTTTTCCTTTTCCTACAGTCCCGGGTCCTTTAAGCGTGAAAAAGGATCTGATGAGGCTGTCAAGCTGAGTGCCACCATTGTAACATGGTACGTGTCTATAATGGTGACCCCCTTTACCGAGAATTTGCCTTCAGCCTCAAGCGAGGTGAAGCCAAATTGACGTGTCTTAAATAAAATAAAATCGGCCAAGTGCGAGTCGGACTCGCCCATGAAGGGTTCCGTAGTAGCAAAGGCGAAAATTGCGGTTTATGACGTATTAAAAAAAACTACTGACTGGATCTCGTTCGAACCAATTTTTAGTGGTAGTTTTCATGGCAATTTACATCATATATTTTTTTTAGATTTATCAATCTCTTATTTTAGAAGTTAGAGGGGGGGGGGGGGGGGGGGAGGGGGACACATTTTTCCACTTTGGAAGTGTTTGTCGCGCAAACTATTCAGTTTAGAAAAAAATTATGTTAGCATTTTTAAAGACCTATCTATAGCAAGTATGGGTTTGATGAAAAAAAAATTTTGAGTTTCAGTTCTAAGTATGTGTGAAATTCTTAATGCGGTTCACAGAATACATCTTCTTACCAAGTTTCAACAGCATATCTATACTATTATATAATTGTAAAGTGGTCGTGTCTGTACATTGGAGATATTTAAAAAAAAATACTTGGACTATGTTATGATAACGATACTGAACACGAAAATATTTTTTTTGAATTTCCTGTCTGTTTGTCTGTTTGTCTGTTTGTCTGTTTGTCCGCGATGGACGCAAAAACTACTGGACGGATTTCGATGCGGTTTTTTTTGTTAGAAAGGGCTTACTCAGACTTAAAATCTTACGTTTGTTTGATCGCAATCGGTTGAATAGAACCGAAGATATGAGCAAAGATCGCGTTAACCGAGCTGCACGCGAGCGGAGCCGCGGGCGGAAGGCTAGTGCCTTATAGTTTCGGAAAAAAGTGGCTGTGACATACGGACGGACAGACAGACAGACGGACGGACAGACATGACGAATCTATAAGGGTTCAGTTTTTTGCCATTTGGCTACGGAACCCTAAAAAAAGATCTTTGTAAAACGCCATTCTCCTTGGTATTTTAATATTTGCCAAAAAAAACTAATACTTTAAAGGGGTAACCCTTATGTCCTTTTAGCCAAAAAGCTCGAAAGGTACAACACAGTAAATGTGATTGTACGACCGGCGGTCTTTTGTTAGTGATGTGACCACCACCACTTATAAAGTTTATCGACATCGACAACAATTTCGCTAAGTACGGACTAAAAGCAATGGGTGAATATAGATAAAATGTTCGTAAGATTTTAGAAATAACGGCATTTATCTGACCTTTTATTTATTATTCATCCAATATGGATCAACTCGGTTTACGATAATCCAACTAAACTCTTTAACTCTTTTCTTTTCAACTAAACAACTTTATACATACGTAATGGAGTTGAGAAGAGTTGTAATAGTATGAGAGATAGACACGAAATAACACGTACAAAAAATAACGAAATACCGGCAATACACTCTACTAAAAAGTACTTTTTTATTTTTATTTTAAACTTCCTAAACAGTAAAAATCATACTGTTTTTTTTTACCGTCGTCTCTCTTTTATTATATTGTATCATAGACATTATATTTTTGGTTGAATTTGTATTATACCTACTAATTGCATGGCTATCTACCGACTTATATGTATATACTAGCTGTCCCGGCGAACTTCGTACCGCCATATTTTTCCCGTTCCCGCTGCACCTATTTTCTCATCCTTTAAACCTTCCCTGGACACCCACGAATATTTCAAGACTAAAATTAGCCAAATCGGTTCAGCTGTTCTTGAGTTATAAACTAACCACGAAAAGTGGCATTGATTTTTAAATATTATAATATAATATTAGATTATAGCCTTCCCCCCGCGGCTCCGGCCGCGTGTATCTTTTATTCCCCGGTTCTACTCAACCGATTAAAATCAAACAAAAGTAAGATTTTAAGTCTGATCAAGACCTTTCTAACAAAAAAAAACCGCAATCGTCCGCGTGGACAAAAATTTCCAATCTACAAATTATAATTATAGTAGATAGATAACTACTATAAATGCGAAAACTTGTAATTGGTCATTTTATATTACAACTCGTTTCTATTATGTATTCTAGCTGCAAGTTTTGCTGAAAGAAAATATAACGTTACAACAACATACAAAACTTCTTAAGAGAAATCAACCGACAAACTATCGACACATTCCCATCCCTACTACACGGATCTAATTTGTTAAGGCCCATCCCTTTGTTTACGGGAACAAATTGCCGCCGGATAATTGGCTTAAACTCCCCTCCAGGCTTGCTGGGGGCTCAGTGATAGCGGGCGACATGATTCAATATTATAAACGACTTACTTAATTGTAAATATATAGTTGATAGCCATAGCATTAGGTATAATTATTTATAGTTACATTTTACACCACCTTTGGACTTCCTACCACCCCAGGAAAAACTACCTCCCGGACAGAACCTGCCATGGCCAATATGGAGGTCTCTGAATCGTTTACGTACACTAGTCAGCCGGTCGAGACAAAATCTATGCAGGTGGGGAATGCGAGACCCGGACGTAATCGCATGTGACTGCGGAGCCCCCGTGCAGTCCATGGCGCACTTGGTTTCGTGTCCCTTATGTCCTACCTCCTGCACTAAAGAAGATCTCAATAATGCCACTGACAGCGCGGTCGAGATGGCGAGATTTTATTCTCGAATAATTTAAAGCAATGAAAAAGAGGACTCGAAAGAAGAAGAAGTAGTTACTTTTTACTAAACAGAAAGTTATAAGGATAATTGAAATCTAAATCTGTGTGGTAACGAAGAAAGAATACAAGTATCACCACCCCATCTCATCCGAAGGGTGTCGTAGTAAGAGGCGGCTAACGGAAAAATACGCAGACGATATCACTGCGAGAGAAGGAAAACTCGAAATAAAACCCTGTACCAACCCGTCTGGCCAGCGTGGAAACAGTAGGCAACCAACCAACATTGGGAGAGGCCTATGTCCAGCAGTTGACTGCGATAGGTTAATATTGAAATCAAACTAACTTATTTATTTATTTAAACGTATACAATACCGATTCACTTGTCATCTGTAAACTATTCATCATAAATGTACGTCCATTTTGAATAATGGAAAATCAATGCTCACGTTCAACCCACGCGAAGCTGAGGACAACATTATAAAATAGCTGTAACTGACACCTAACCTTTACCCAAGAAGCACCCGCTTACACTGCAACCTCGCCTACCTACTAAATTACATTTGAGTGCCGTGTTGATTTTTAAATTAAGTTTACCTCGCCATTTTAAGATTTAATTATATATTTTATATGCTAGTTAATTAGAGGAATGCGTGTAGGTTTGTTTGTGAAGAGTTGTTAAATAACTAAGTAAGTGTTAATATTAAGTAAAATTGTAGCAGGTATTTATGAAGCTACGTAATAAAAAAGATGCTTATGCTCAGGCTTTTCATGAAATTTCGGATGCGGAATATCAAGAAAAAGGATTTAACGTCTAATTATTAGTTTATTTTCACGTTTTTATAGACAAAAGATGCGTAGAAGAGTAAAATTACATGTAACAGCATCTAATTTTCTAAGATTTCTACATGATAGCATAGTAATATAGCCTTCAAAAGTACAACTTAATGGTAAAAATTAATTCATTGTAAAGCGTGTGATCTGTTCAATTTTTTCTCTGCACCACCTTTGGTTGACTGGTAGAGAATGCCTGTGGCATTAAGTCCGCCTATGTACTTGTGCATGAAGATTTATAAATAAATAAATAAATAAATTATCAACCTCTAAAATTAGATGCGTATACATGTAATTTCACTCTTATATTTCAGTACATGGGTTACACTGTTACGTTTTTCTTATGATTGAAGTTAGAATTTTTGATTTGAAGGTAAAACTTATTTTACTCTCTACACTTGCTAGGTTCTACTCTGGTACATATCTTTACTTTTCGGTTTCCTCCCCTCTTTGTATGTATTTTCTTTCTCTCATTGTCTCTTTTCTTTCAATTTGCTTCATTTGCTACTTAAGCTTTAGTTCCCATAATATCAATGGGAGTTTAACTTTCAATAAGAAAATCAATGGGTCTAACAGTCGAACCAAGGTATCTAATATGTTCTGTCATTGTCGTAGCATTGTGTCCATCACTGTTATTATTATCTATCATATTAACTATATTTCCTTTTGCAACTGCTTATTGTTTAGCTAAAATTCCATCGTTTTCTGTGATTTTTCTTCGTTTCGTTTCGTGTTTAGTGCTAATTGGACTTTTTCATCATTAATACATTCATTGGGACAGCACCTCTAGAAATTTTACTCTCAGTGTTGTCAGTTTCATCCACTATATTAACTAGATCATTACTTGCTTTTACTAAAGTGTTTAGAGATTCTACCATCTTGTTTGCTATAGTAACCTGCTTTTTACTAGCATTTCAACTAATTTCAGCTTCATTTCTATTAAGTTCATTATTATTTAAATCTATATCCATGTGACATGAGTTCATTTCTTCTCCAGTATAGAAATCTTCTCCACTTCTATTGCATTCATCACAACGACACGCTGGACTAGTTCTATATAATGGTGGAGCACCGTGCAAGGAAGCATTGTCTACAATTTCTGCTGGTGAATAACCACCATCTTCATAGTTCATACTCCAAGTATTGTGCTCTTCAGAATCTATTTCACTAATAATATTAAGCGTATCATTGTTAGCACATTGTTTTACACTAGGAATAGTTTCTACACTGTTACATAGATCTGTTTCTTTATTGCATTCATCACAGCGACATGCAGGACTAACTTTATACAATGGAGGGGCACCAAAGCGTCCAGCTACTTTTCTTTCTTCTGTTCTGTCTGTAGCCTGAACTTTGTACCTTATAAATTGCGTTTCTTCGTTTCGGCTGTAAGATGGAGGTTGTCTAAATAAATTTTGGATTGTGGACCGAGTTTGATATTTTCTCGGCGATAATATTATAGTCCACGTGTTTCTAAGACTTGATATAGTGTTTTTCAACATTGTGGCGAAAATTTATTTTATTATAATGCTGTGTCTATTGGAATTTTATTATTTCATTTTTTAATGTTTTGGTTTTAAATTTTTAATGAATGGTTTTGTGAATAGTTTTATTATTGTGTAATTTTGTATTTGTTGATGTTTGACATGTTTATTAAATGCCAAGTGTGAGAGTCGATGTATTACTTTACTCTATGGTTGTTGATGAGTTCTTGTCTATGTAATAAGTTTTTATAGTTGCAGTCAAATCTATTCATCCAAAGATTGCTGGAAGAAATCGCTGTTAGCGGTAAAGCCACCCATTGTGCATTAAATATAAAAAATTGTTATCTTATAATACTTTTATGGTGTATAATAAAGAATCTATTATCTTATCAATTGGTTCCTGTTCGGGGCAAGATGAATCAAAGAATCAAAGAATCAATTTCGTTTATTCAATTTAGGCACATATAGAGCACATATGAACGTCAAAATATTACAATTATGTCAAGAAGTATGTGAACAAAAAATAAAATATTAAATAAATTAAAGTAAACCATTTGAAAATGATTCTTTCGCTGGTTCGGTAGTTGGTTCTACTGAGAAGATACCAGCAAGAAACTCAGAGAACTCAATTATCCTTTTTATTTAACTATTTATTTATTTTTTAATACGGTTTTTATACAATTTACAATGTGCGGGCAAGAAAGTGATTAGGTTGACCATGCATTTTTATCATTAAGATATTCTTCTACTTTATAATAAGCTTTTTCCATTAGACTTTTTTTCACGTTTATTTTAAAAATATTAAGTGGCATGTCAACCAAATCCTGAGGAATTTTATTGAATATTTTTATACTGTTGCCTACAAATGAATTACCAACCTTATGAAGCCTGAGTATTGGCACTGCTAGTTTATCTTTATTTCTCGTATTATAATCATGTGTGTCCGAGTTTTTTTTAAAAAGATTTAAGTTCTTCCGTATGTATAAAATATTATCGTAAATATTATATTATAAAATATATATTATAAAAAGTATAAATATCGTAAATATAAAAAACAAGCAACCGTTAATATATTAATTTCTTTAAATGTTTCTCTCAGCGAGTCACGGGGTCTGAGGCCGTAGATTGCTCGTATCGCGCGTTTCTGTAATATGAAAACAGTCTCAATATCGGCAGCTGAGCCCCACAGCAACAGACCTAATAAATAAACTAATCGTGCCGTTTCCTCATCATGATGGGGACACTGTGGCTCCCATACCCGAGGGGGTTTTGAAATCGGTGATCGCCCTGGGTCAGTCGGAGTGCGGAAAACAAACCCCAGTATTTGAGATCTAAGACGATATGTGGTTTTAGTAGGCTTGTGTCCGTCATAATAATCTGGTTGTCTGAAGGGTGGGGGGAGGGGGGGATACATTTTTCAGTTCTATTTCAAATCTTACAAAAGGTCCTTTAAACGGGGCGTGAAAAGTATCTGATGAGACCGTCAAGCTGAGTGCCACCATTGTAACTTGGTACGTGTCTATAATGGTGACCCTATTTTCCGAGACTTAGCCTTCAGCTTACCATCAGGCGAGGTGAAGTTTGTTTATATAAAATATAACAGTTTTAAATAATTTCGTCTGTGTTTTTGTCTTTTCTTCCGGATAATCTTTGAAGCGGCTGCACTGATTTTGACAGAATTTTTACCGCACAGTCTAAAATAAAAATTAAAATGAAGAAAAATCGCACAGTACACGCACTTTTTGAGTACATTTAAATGTAACCCAATCTCTCCGAATCTTACCAACATGAATATATTTAGATCGTAGGGGTTGTAGGGGTCGTAGGGATGAATCTAAGTACCGCTAATATTGGGGTGTGTTTATTGCTCGCCCATATGTCGGCACCTGCTCAATGGGCTTTATTGCACAGCTAATCTAGCGTTAAATGTGTATTTAAAATATTTGAATGTAGGATTTTTAAGTGATCATTACATTTTATTATAATATAGGCAGTTAAGGCCCCGAATCAGGTCAGCATCGAAAAATCGATATTTCGAAACCGTTTTTCTTATTAACTATTCGAAACCGTTTTTCTTATTAACTATGAAACCTACAGACCTGGAATTCAAATGCATACTACAGGATATACAGAATAACTAATTCTTTTCATAAATTGAATAAAAACATAGGAAATATTTGAAAAGAGGCTCTGAACATCACTCTACTCTTTCTTATGAAACCAAATATTTTCTACAATATGTATCCAAATAATCTAAAATTTCACATAAATGTTAAATAAGTGTATTAGCATGACGTGATCTTCTTAGTTAGTAAGCGTCGCCTATAAAGTTATCTGGATAAAATTTAATGGAGTTCTTTTAGAACACATCAGTACTGTGTATGTGTTCTAAAAGAACTCCATTAAATTTTTTCATCGGAAAACCTATGATTGAAAAATATCACCGAAATTAGCAAAAAATTAGGCATCGTGAAATTACCCATCTATTAAAATTGGTTTTACTGATTTTTACGGTTCAAATTTGAGTGAATGACCTTGAGCATTTGTATGATCAAAGTCATTCGCGTATGTAATCACCTTAAGAAGGCACGTATCGTGGACCTAAATCACCTAGCAAACGAGGCTCTGGCGCGCGCCGATTGTTTTGTAATAATCTATGCTTGGTGAATTTGAGCTCGTCCACCGCAGTAGCACCCCGCGCTATCCTCAAAAGACACCCAAGAAACGTGTACTGCGCGTATAGAGCACATTTTAAGCCCAAGCATAATTATGAGGTTTCTATCTCTGGAGCCCTAACCACTGGTAGTTTGTACCTGTACCCGATGCCGGTGGAGTATAATTTTTAACTCAAACTCAAACTTTTTTTATTTTTATTTTTACTACTAGTTATAATTTTTATTTTCAAATGTACTTGTTTTTTGTTGAAATAATTTTAAAGCATTTAGTATGCTAAACTAAACTTGCCTGCCTGAGCTTGATTTCGCTTTTTCCAAATTTAAAATAATTGTTTTTTTTTGTTGTTGTATAATCTTCTTATTCTCTTATACACCCTTATTTTTTAATTACCAGAGAAACTACAGGGGCTGATAGGGAACGTATATAATTCAACATATATGGGATAATCCAAATAGCCAACCATACAAAAAAACAAAGTTATTGACGTTTTTAAAATCTCAAAATACGTGCATACACGCAAAGACACCGTTTCATTTTACGTACTATGTGTGAATAGTAAATAGGTACCTATCATATCAATGAACTTTCGTCGTTCTTTTTTTATAGCATGGATGGGTTCAGTATCGAATACCTATCACTTTGCCAAAATTTCTCTGGTAATTAAAAAATATTCGTGTATATTAATCAATTGCTGTTCGTTAGTCTCGCTAAAACTCGAGAACGGCTGAACCGATTTGGCTAATTATAATCTTGAAATATTCGTGGATGTCCAGGGAAGGTTTAAACGGGCTAAAAAAATATGGCGGTACAAAGTTCGCTGGGTCAGATAGTTATATTTAAAACAATATTTTTTATTGTGTATTTGATGAATAAGTGGAATGTTTAAACTTTTTTGGCTGGATCCCATAAAATAAAATCTAGAAAATAAAATCTATGGGATCTAGAATGCAGATATAAATGATCTAATTTACTTAGATATTTTTTTTGTTAATCTAAGCAAGTTATTAAGAATTATTGTTTTATTTTTTTAGCACAATGTTCGAAAGTATACTTGTTTACTACTAATTTATTTCTACCCCCAAAATCATCCCTAATAACTAAAACCACGACAAAAAGTCTATACTCACCCCAGATTTAACAGCTCTTTTTAAATAAGGGTGCAAATGGGGTGGGTGTCGGTATCAGGTGACATGTGGTGACAGCAAACAGGGGTGGCGACGGGTGGCGGACACTAGCTGATTATTGTCAAAATGTTAATTGTTTAGAGTTAAGCTGAGTTGTGCTGATTTGAATGCGGATGGGGTGTCCACTATATCCAGCCAACTGTTAACATAAAACAACTACAAGTACCCGCTTGACGGCAATAGGCTCACACCTAATTACATGAACAAAAATAAAGGTTGGCGAAATGTGGGTGTTAATATACTTCTACAAAGAACACATGAATAAAGTGTCTTCGCCTTAACAAAAAATAAGAAAGTGTTAATGGACGCATTCTTGGATTATGCTTAAGTGGTAATTTAGGTTAAATTTATTTACTTATTAGCCATTAGGCTAGATTGTAATATAAATAAAGTACTGTATACTTTGTTAAGAAAAAAAAATATATATACTTCTGCTTACCCCTTTGGGGATTTATAGGTGCCAACAATTAGTTAGCTTATCGCAGTCCACTGCTGGACATAGGCCTCTCCCAATGTTGGGAGGCTTTGGCCTACTGTTTCTTAGCCAGACGGGTTGGTACAGGGTTTTATTTCGAGTGTTCCTTCTCTCGCAGTGATATCGTCTGCGTATGTTTCCGTTAGTCGCCTCTTACGACACCCTTCGGATGAGATGGGGTGGTGATACCTAGGTTGTATTCTTTCTCTGTTAATGCCAAGGTTTTTAAGAGCAAATCAAACTGTTTTATTGATTTAAATTGTATTATCGTCCGAACTAAAAGTGGGTACTAAATATCCGAACAATCAATCAACAGAAAGGGGGAATACCGAGGTATTAAGATCATTTTGAGTACTTTGTACGTCAAGATTGATCTAATGCTGCCGTTGACTGGACAATACTCGTAGACACGTATGAGAAGCACTATAAAATATCGGAGGATATCTGTGCCTCATCATCCAGACCCGACATATTCCTTTTTTCACGATCGCATAGGCGTGCAGTGCTTGTAGAACTCACAGTACCGTGGGAAACTAATATACCTAAAGAACACGCTATAAAGACAAACAAATACTTTGACTTGATTAACGAGTTAACCAAAAACGGCTACGTGGTTAAACTATACGCCGTAGAAGTAGGAGCAAGGGGAATTCCAGCTAAATCCCTGTACAACTTACCTAAAGACCTCGGATTGCCAAGAGCTTCAGTAAGCTCTTTACTAAATCGAATATCAAAAGCGGCATTGGTAGGATCTTACCAAATTTGGATAGGTAGGGGGGAGGGGGGAACACTACTGACGGTGGAGGTGAGCGCTGATGCATCACAAGGTGACCACCCTAAACCTACATCTGGGTCGCGCGTCCCAGTCGCCGTCACGGTGTTCCTCTCTGTATCACGCTATGGACCCGGCGACCACACGCACCATCCATGGAGTGCTGAGAATCGGATCTCTGTATAATAAATGTTACCCTAAATAACAGTAATATACAAATTTTATCGACCCATTTGCCAGCAATTTGAGCATATGTGACAAATATGATCACCAACAACTTATCCTAAGGGTAAATACTATTAATTATTAGGGGGTCAAACGAGGGGTAAATAAAATTACCTAAATTACCCGAGCACTTATTTTTATTGGGTAATTTGTATTTATTGGGTGATTGTAATTTGTATAGTGCCTACTTAGATGTTGAGCGAAATGTAATTTTTAAATAATGTTCTAGGATATATTACGCAGCGCCATTTAGACACTAAATAAGCCGAGTTTTTCCTAATATGGGTTAGAATAAAATGCGGATAAATACAGTACATAGATATTTTCTTTTATTAATAAAATAGTTATATTTTATACTAGCTTTTGCCCGCGGCTCCGACCGCGTGAATCCATGTCGGTTATCGCGACCAAACATAGCCTATGTCCTTTCTCAAGGTCTAATCTACCCCTATACCAAATTTCATCAAAATCGGTTTAGTGGTTTAGGCGTGAAAGCGTAACAGACAGACAGAGTTACTTTCGCATTTATAATATTAGTATGGATATGGATATGGATGGATGGATGTAAACATACAGACCAATGCAAATATAAATACATATCTGCTATATGTGGGAATCGAATTGACGACCTCTGACGCAGTAATCCAACTAAAGCGTTCGACAGGTGATTCGGTTAGAGGTCGCGGATTGCATTCCCAGTCAGTGCAAATATTTGTATGCAAGAATATATCTTTTAGCATTGATCTGGGTGTTTCTATGTATAATATGTATGTATTTACTAAAGAAAACTTATCTAAATATGTATATCCGCTAGTTAGTAAAGGTATGGTTTTTTTGAAAGCATTACCGGAGGTGAGATTGTCACTGGCATATCCCTCGCATCCTGGCTGACCCATAGCGCCGTGTAGAATGTCGCAGACTATTTATTTCTTTATTAAGATGATTATTTATTTGATTTGAAAGATGGAAAATTCGAAATAATACCCCATCTCATCCGAAGAGTGGCGTAAAAGCCGACTAACGGAACAATACGCAGACGATATCACTGCGAGAGAAGGAAAACTTGAAATAAAACCTTGTACCAACCCGTCTGGTCAGCGTGGAAACAGTAGGCCAAAGCCTCCCAACAGAGGCCTATGTCCAGCAGTGGACTGCGATAGGCTAATTGATTGATTGATTGGGCAACTTTGAGAGGAAATAATATCTCTTAAAAATTATGTTATGTAGTGTTAGTAGGAATCTATGAATGATCACTTTTATCTATGACAGATGAGTTTAGCTACAAGAGTGATCACTAAATGTGTAGTTTTATATTCGTGTGATAAGATATAAGATACAATAGATAATAAAAAAAGTAGATCTGTGTGACTGAGTAAGAAAATTGGAGTATTGAAGTGAGACTTTTACAGGACAGCCTCCGTGGCGTAGCGGTAGTGAACGCGGCCGCTACGCAGGAGGCGCGGGTTCGTTCCCGCTCTGTGCAAATATTTGTGTTCATGAAATATGGGTATTTGCATTGGTCTGGTCGTGCCTCGGACAGCACTTTAAGCCGTCGGTCCCGGTTGCCATAAGAACATCTATGGCAGTCGTTACGGGTAGTTGGAGCCCTAAAAAAAATATCCAAAAAAACAACAGTCTAGCTGCAAAGCTTCGATATCGCCTAATGTTAACATTGGGTCGTGGAGGTCAGATGGCAATCACTTCACGGATAATATCGAGGTCTAGCCAAATCCGTAGTTAAGACTCGTAAAGCGTACCCCAGAATCCGAGCTGAAAAGCTTCGGATGCGACTGGGAATTAACGCTAGGATGAGAGAGAATGAGTCTTTTAGTTAGTCTCCTCAAAGTCTCCTGTAAGTCCAGGCAGAGGTGTATAACACCCACATTGGGCACAGGTGGCGAGCCTAATTGTCGTCGGCACTTTGTCTTGTATGTTTACTGTTGTATGGAGAACAGCCATGTCCCTTGGTTGCTTTTTACGACCCACAAGAAGAAATGGGTGCCCTCATTCTACTCCACCATATTCATGCCCATAAATATTTGTATTTTTTCTATATAGGATACGTCAATTTGACTTCACTTCGCCTGATGGTAAGCTAAAGGCAAAGTCTCGGAAAAGAGGGTCACCATTATAGACACGTAACATGTTACAATGGTGGCACTCAGCTTGACGGTCTCATCAGATGCTTTTTCACGCCCCGCTCAAAGGACCCGGGACTGTAGGAGGAGGGAAACACGTGATGAACTTAATTCGCAAGAATCTTTGGATGACAGCTGCATTGAAGCTTACACGATGATGAATACCTGACTCATAGGTTCCTGCTGATTCATTGATGATAATAATATCGCCGTGATACATACAGACTAAAAATTGATCGGTTGCAACTAATGCTGAATGATTGACATGTTATTCGTCCAATTGTAGGATTTATCTCGCGATAAGGGAGATATTTGTAACAAATGTGACAATATGATCGGTAGATACTCGTGATTGTGTGCGATTTATTTCGGTTGTAATATACTTTTGATAATATAGCTGAAGGAAGTGGGTGGAGTCGTGTTTTATCAATTTTTGACAAATATATTTTTCAAATAGATTTACACCCGTATTCACAAACGATACTGTGAGGTCTCATAGTGTGCTCGAGCGCATAGGGCTGGTAAAATTAATTCACAAACGTCACGGAGCAGTATCTCACGCAGTGCGTTCCCTCAACGAAGTATTACTTAAGTGTTATAAATGAATAAAAAGGCTTGCCAAAACGAACGCACTGAGAATTTGTCGTTCTTTGCACAGTTTTGGTGGTACGCATAGCGAAGAATTGTTTGTGAATACGGGTGTTAGATCGGAAAAAGTGAAAAGGGACTTGGAACGAATCACGCCTTGAGCATTTGAAATTCTCTCATACAACCATTTTGGGGTAATGGTGGAGTCATGGTCTATAAATAGTTAGCATACTAATTGCTTTAAAATTTCATTCAATTATTGGAAAAAGAGATGATTCCGTAGCCGACCGCATTCGACAAATGCCGACGCATGCAGTAGACGCGC
Organism: Eilema depressum; assembly: GCA_914767945.1. Taxonomy (NCBI): domain Eukaryota; kingdom Metazoa; phylum Arthropoda; class Insecta; order Lepidoptera; family Erebidae; genus Eilema; species Eilema depressum. Next base: position 1,739,218 of record OU612040.1, read on the forward strand.
ATAGTTCATTGCGGCTTCTCAATGGTCCCTTTTATCAGACTCGGAGTTTAACAAGTAATGGGTACGCTGTATGTGCCGCATGCGTCGGCAGTTCTCGTATGCGGGCGGCTTCGGAATCATACCTTAATCAAAAAACGTTCAAAAATTATTGTAACATCATTCATTGTTTCCCTATAGTTCGTAACGAATACGAAACGAAACGAAACGAAACGAAACGAAACGAAACGAAACGAAACGAAACGAAACGAAACGAAACGAAACGAAACGAAACGAAACAAAACGAAACGAAACGAAACGAAACGAAACGAAACGAAACGAAACGAAACGAATCGAATCGAATCGAATCGAATCGAAACGAAACGAAATGAAATATTTTATTTCCCAGAATGCAGGTAAACAAGATGGATCTTATAATCATTGACCCATTTACCATTATGGTGTGCAAATATTTTAATGATCGAAACACATTATGGCTCCCACAATCGCGCCAAGATAGTATAGGAGAATTATTTCAAGAATAAATAAAAATAAACTTACCTCCTAATTCTGGTATCCTGTGGTAAAACATGCCGGTCCTGGCCAGCCACTCTAGCTGCATATGGTGTAGCACCCTATCACCAGGGTGGTGGAAGGCTGAGGGCATTGGAGCTCCAGGGGGTAGCCCACCAGGCTGGGACATAGGGTAGTTGAAGAGGGCCGCTGATTGAGCAGCTACGAGGGCTGGGTTTTGGGGGAGGAGGCCTGGCTTTGGGATTATACCTGTGAAAGAAGTAAGGTATTAGATAGTGTTACCTTTAAACATGCTTTTATGAGATTATTTTACATTTTTTTACAGCCTCTATAGTGTGGCGAAATATACTACATATTTGAATGCTACGCAGGGGGCGCGAGTTCGGTGCCCGCTCAGTGCAAATATTTGTATGCATGAATTGTATTGGTCTGAGCGTTACCGTTTCTCGGAGAACACGTTAAGCCGTCGGTCTCGGTTGTCATACAAACATTCTATGGCAGTCTTTACGGCTAGATAGAGCCCTAAAAAGTCGAATAATTATGTTTAACGGTCATTCTCAGGGAGTGAGATTTTCGAACGTCCATTCAATTATCCACTTCAGTTTTAAAATTTTGGGATTAATTTTTTTTCTGGGGGCTAGTTTTGGCAATTATCTAATAAGGAATGATATTATATACATCTACTTTGGTACAAAAATACCTCAGAATAATTGTTTTTGATTCATTCTCCTAATTTCCGTTCACTGTCCAGAACCCAGAATAATACTTTCTGAGCCTAAAAAGTGCAAGACAAGCTTTGATTTATACTTTTATTGCTCTTTATTTATAAATTAGATAGATTAATTGAGCTATACTAAAAATATAAAAACGTTAACATGGCTACTTATTTAGTTACAACGTAAAATATGTTTGTCCTTTCATTATACCTAATTTCTGTCACCCACTACAAATTCGTGAAAACAACCCTAGATATGTAAATTGTACCTATCCCTATCGCATGTATGGCAAGCGTTAGTAGTGCCACAGACATCCAGCGAACTGCACGCGTACTACATGTTCTCCGGGCGTCCCAGTGAGGTAAGTACCTAATTTCCGTTCGCATGGTTTACAAGTCTTCTAATTTCTGTTCGCTCATTTAATTAATTACTTCTTGCTCGAAATAACTATCAATCAAACAATTCTTACGTAATTATATATTTTTTATGTATGAAAAGAATTAGTTGTTAAAATTATGTTCTAATTACTTTTTAAATTTAAAAAAATCCCATTTTCCCTAATTTCAGTCACACATTTCCGTCACGCTAAAAGTGACCGAAATTATAAAACTCCCTGTAATTGTTGTTTCTACCCACCGAACCAAGTTATAATTCTAAATGTATGTTTTTGAACAATAAACTCGATTATTTTCAGATATTATGGGTAAACTGAAGAAGAGCCGAGAGGATATTTTGGAGCAACTAAAACTTAGACAGCAACGGGGAAGACAAAGGTCAGGAATGATCCTGCTTTATACGCGGCATGCAAAGATGAAGATCGTCTAAGATATTACAAGAGAAAGGATTTACTCATTTTTATCACCGCAAACCTAATTTCCGTCACCCTCAAAAATATATCACTCCATAAATAAAAAACTAAGTGTTTAAATGCAGTGCCAAATATACCAATTCGTAAAGAATGACGTGTTCTTTCAATTAAATAACTAATTTATAGAATTTAATCAAAATTAAAAATCGTGACGGAAATTATACGAAGAACACCATTTCGTGAGAATGACCGTTAACTGCCTTTGATATCGGTGATGGTTGTAGAGGTCAGATGGCAGACGTAATAGACTCTTTGAACTCTATTTTTAGAGTACTTTTAAACTTAGGATTCATCAAGGACCAATGACTACAAATTTATATTATAACAAAACAAAATATAACCTAAATTAAATTGAATTGAATTGTAAAGAATAGAGTCCCAAGCTGTTTTCACAATAATGTAAATAAATAACATATATTTTTTATTCATTTCCAACTCACAAAGTCATTAACAAAATATTTTTATTTTTTATTGATATTCTAGCGTGTTTTTTTAGTTTTTTTATTCACTCTTTGGTCTAGGTCTACTTTGCAGTGTGCTTTTTAATAAAATATGTCTTATTTTCGTCTTATGTTAAGGAGCCCTAAAAAGACCAAAAACAACGGTCTAGCTGCAAAGCTTCGATATCGCATAATGTTAACATTGGGTAGTGGAGGTCACATGGCAATCGCTTCACGGAAAATATCGAGGTCTAGCCAAATCCGTAGTTAAAACTGGTAAAGCGGACCCCAGACTCCGAGCTGAAAGCTTCGGATGCGACTGGAAATTAACGCTAGGATGAAGAAGAAGATGTCAGAATATAAAATCAGAAACTCACCAGGTCTATAACTCTCATACTCCTCATTCCCACCTTCCACTCCCGGTGAAATCGGAGGACTATAACTCCCCGAGCGATTCCCATCATCAGACCCCGGACTCGCGGACCGACTGCTCTGCCCGGACCTCGGACTTCTCTGCCCAGACCTGCCCGACCGCGGACTTTCCCTACCCTCACATTTATTAATCATATTCTGCTCAATTTGCGCATCATAATTCTCTTGATATCTCCCTATATAGTTTTTATTGTTATGTATAAGAGTAAGATATTTTTGCTGAGATATTTTATCTTGCAAATTGCTTTCTGGGAGCTGCCTAGAAAGCAAAGCATCTATACAAAAGGATTTCTTTCCTTGATTCAAGATTGTCTTCTCTTCTGTGTTATAGAACTTCATGTTTTTCGGGCTATTGGATCTGCTGCGGTCCGGGTTCGATTCCGTGTCGATCTCTAATGGTTTCTCTTGTATATCGTTAGAGTCTCTTCGGTAGATTCCGTGGGGTAGGATTTGGGAGGACATGTTGGTGATCGTCTATGCGTGTTTTACATTATGTACCTGTTGAAGAAAGATTTTGTTAGTATATATTTGTAGTTTGTTTAAAATACTAAGGCAGTAAATATTCGTGATGATATTTAAGTAGGACTACATACATACAATCACGCCTTTATCCCCGGAGGGTTAGGCAGAGGTGAATTAACACCCACATTTCGCCAATTATTGTATTCGGTCCCACGTAGGTAATAGGAGATGAGCCTATTGCCGTATTCCGGGCACTGTTGTTAACTCGAGCCATGTATCTGAGGCTAAGCCTGGGTTGTATATATGTCTGGTGTTAAACAGCCCTAAATAAATGCAAAGTACCTACCTATTATGTTAAAACATAAAATTAAAAGACAAAATCTCAACTCCGGCAACTAACGACCCACTGACAGCGTGCGTTTTAGTCGGTTACAGTTTTTTTATACTACTTATGTCGCGGACAAGCACACGGCCCTCTTGATGGTAAAAGGTTACCGTGGCCTATGGACGAGTGCAACACCAGGGGAGTCACACTCATGCTGCCGACCCTGTAAGAACAGAGAGATTCTGCATCTGATCTGATTCTGGAGCCTTTGGTTTTCCCACTGAAAGCACAAAATCTCTCCAGTGAGCTCTGGCTACCCTACTCACCGTCGGAAACACAACACGAGGTTATTAATCCGTGGTCTTCTATAGGGTGGAGGTACTTCCCCAGTCGGACTGCTCGATTGGGACGGATATACCGTCATGTCCTACCTCCTCTTGCCGGCATAACCTCCCCAGCCGGTTCCAGCGAGGAGAGTAGGTACCCGTGGAGATTTTAAGACGATAATCATAAATAAATAAGGACCTCTATAAAAATAAGTATTTTAGGTATTTATACTTAGAATCGATTTCACACAACCAGTACCGTAACCCGCTAAGATCTTCACGATACCCACACATCCCTACTATTTGTTTTACTCCATTTTTATTACTCGACAATCAACTACCATATTCCTTTTACTAAACAAATACATACCTCGTTAACCAATTGGACATGACAGATATCTACATCAATGATTGCCTATTGGTGTCAGAATACGCTCAGATTTCAAATGCTAATATTTAATCGATCGATCGATTCAGTTTGCCAATGAATTTGGTGGCGGATATTAAAATAAAACCGGCCAAGTGCGAGTCGGACTCACCCATGAAGGGTTCCGTAGCAGCACTAGCGAAAATTGGGGTTTATGACGTATTAAAAAAATACTTACTAGATCTCGTTCAAACCAGTTTTCGGTGGAAGTTTGCATGCAATGTACATCATATATTTTTTTTAGATTTATCATTATCTTATTTTAAAAGTTAGAGGGGGGGAGACACACATTTTTCCACTTAGGAAGTGTCTCTCGCGCAAACTATTCAGTTTAGAAAATTTTTATGTAAAATTCTTAATGCGGTTCACAGAATACATCTACTTACCAAATTTCAACAGCATAGGCCTTATAGTTTCGGAGAAAAGTGACTGTGACATACGGACGGACAGACATGCCGAATCTATAAGTGTTCCGTTTTTTGCCATTTGGCTACGGAACCCTAAAAACGGTCTATTTAATTTACTAATACCACTCAGGTGGCAGAAAAGCACAGGGTACGTGATGGAAAGTGGTTGCCTTAGTCTGTATATACATACAATCACACCTTTACCTCCGGAAGGTTAGGCAGAGGTGAATTAACACCCACATTTCACCAATCAGGTCCCACGTAATAGGGGGTGAGCCTATTGTTGGCTCGAGCCATGTATAGGCTGAGTCTGTGCTGTATATATCTGTGTGATGTTAAACAGCCCTATCCCTTAGTCGCCTTGTACGACACCGCATGGGAGGAGATGGGGTGGCCCAAATTCTACTCTGCCGAGAACCACGTTTACAAAACCAGGGGGGTCACACTCGTGCTGCCGACCCTGTAAGAATAGAGAGATTCTATGCCGTCATCGCAGAATATAAAGCAGGATAAGCCTTTGTTTTTCTCTCAGCGCGAGAACTCTCCAGTGAGCTCTGGCTACCCTATTCACCGCCGGGAATACAACACGAGGTTACTATACCCGCAGTATTCTGTAGGGCGGAGGTACTTCCCCAGTCGGACTACTCGATTGGGACGGAATCGCCGTTATTTAAAAATACCTTAATATAACTGCCTCTGTGGCGTAGCGGTAGTGAACGCGGCCGCTACGCAGGAGGCGCGGGTTCGATCCCCGCTCAGTGCAAATATTTGTGTGCATGAATATGAGTATTTGCATTGGTCTGGGTGTTACGAAAAAAAAAAAATGTATCTAAGTATGTTTATCCGCATTCTAGATTCCATAACACAAGCTAGTTAAGCTATGCTTACTTTGGGTCTAGATAGCGTTGTGTAGAATGTCCTACAATATGTCCTACAATATAATACAATACTTTATTTAATAAGAGGGAAGTACCTCCGCCCTACAGAAGACCGAGGCTTAATAACTTCGTGTTGTGTTCTGGCGGTGAGTAGGGTAGCCAGAGCTCACTGAAGAGGTTCTGTGCTGTCAGTGGGAAAACCAAAGGCTTTGTCCTACTTATATCTTTTGCGCTGACGGTACAGAATCTCTCTGTTCTTACAGGGTCGGCAGCACGAGTGTGACTCCCCTGGTGTTGCACTCGCCCATAGGCCACGGAAACTCTTACCATCAGGAGGGCCGTGTGCTTGTCTGCGACCTAGTAGTTTAAAAAAAATACAGTAATGTATTTAAAAAATTAAGTACGTAAGTGACTAGTCGCAGGTTCATTTCAAATCTTGGTCGTGCACTTTTTCCAATTTAAATCGACGTTACACTCCCTTTTCGTTGCAATTGTGTAAAAATAATAATTTAATTAACGAAGCTCTGTAACTAATTCACAGATAACAAAAGCTCCTCACAGATAATATATCGCATTATCTATTCATTATCGAATATAAATATAAAATATTAATATACCGGTATCGATGTTTGATAGTGTCGCGTGTCTTCATTATCGGTACTTATTATCGTATTAGGTACTACCTACTGGTGGTGTCACCCACCAGTGGCGGTACTACCATAATTTAGGGCTTAAGGCATATTATCGAAAAGGCTGTCAATATGGCGTGGTGGTACTTGTTAGTGAACGGGACCGCTACGCAGGAGACGTGGGTTCGATCCCCCAGCAGTGCAAATATTTGTATGCTTCGAAAAGCATGTTAAGTCGGTCCCGGTTGCTATAAGAACATTTATGGCAGTCGTTACGGGTAGTTGGAGCCATAAAAAGTTCAACAACTTGTCTAGCTGCAATTGGGCTAAGTTGCTGCACGAAAAATATCGAAATTCAGCCAAACCCACAGTTAGTCTGAAAAAAGCTGACCCCAGACTCCGAGGTGAAAGCTTCGGATGCGACTGGGATTAACACTATCAAGAACAATATAATCTAATATATAAAATTCTCGTGTCACAGTTTTCGTTGCCATACTCCTCCGAAACGGCTTGACCGATTTTGATGAAATTTTTTGTGCTTATCCGGTATCTATGAGAATCGGCCAACATCTATTTTTCATACCCCTAAGTGATAAGGGTGCAGCGGGAACGGGATTTGAATACCACGCGGGCCGAAAATATGGCGGTACGAAGTTCGCCGGAGCAGCTAGTGTAATATATAAAATTCTCGTGTCACAGTTTCCGTTGCCATACTCCTCCGAAACGGCTTGACCGATTTTGATGAAATTTTTTGTGCTTATCCGGTATCTATGAGAATCGGCCAACATCTATTTTTCATACCCCTAAGTGATAAGGGTGCAGCGGGAACGGGATTTGAATACCACGCGGGCCGAAAATATGGCGGTACGAAGTTCGCCGGGGCAGCTAGTCTATTATATAAAAGCGACATTCCACTCACTGATTAATCACAAAATCTCAGAAACTGTAACACCTAGAAACTTGAAATTTGGCAGGTAGGTTCCTTATAGGGTGTAGACATCCGCTAAGAACGGATTTTACGAAACTGCACCCCTAAGGGGGTAAAACGAACTCCACGAGTACGAAGTCGTGCGGTATCTTCTTAAATATAAAAATAAATTGCTGTTCGTTAGCCCGCTAAAACTCGAGAACGGGTGAACCGATTTGGCTAATTTTAGTCTTGAAATATTCGTGGATGTCCAGGGAATGTTAAAATGGTGAGAAAATATGAAAAAGGATCTGAATTCCACGTAGGCGGAAAAAAATATGGCGGTACAAAGTTCGCTGGGTTAGCTAGTTAAAAATAAATCAAAAATCCCTACCCTGAGGGTTCCTAAACCAAAACAGGCTACTAGAACCCTTATTGATAAGCTTCCTAGTGTAAAAAACATTATTAAAGTTACCTTAGATAAGGGTATTTTACCCACACTTAGGGGGGCCTACCTTACACGTGCCGGCTATGAGTTACGGCACGAGCCGGCACAAACGACGTCACGTGCCGAGTGTAGCAATCACTCACTATTCAGTAGTTAGTCACGTAACACTATCTTATATAGATAACTAGCTGACCCGGCGAACTTCATACCGCCATATTTTTTTCAGGCCGCGTAAATTTCTGATCCCGTTCCCGCTGCACCAATTTTCTCATCGTCTAAACCAATTTCCTCATCGTGACTTTATGATAAAATCTTTATCTACAGATAAAGGTAAAGATAGAGATAGTCCCTTTGTCAAATCCTATTGTTATTTTGCTACTATGAATTGCGTTACCATAGAGATTGATGACGTTTTTATCCTTTCTAATGTCAAAACTGGCGATAGACAGGTTTTTTTTTATATATAGGACACGTCAATTTGACTTCGCCTTGCCTGATGGTAAGCTGAGGGCAAAGTCTTGGAAAGAGGGTCACCATTACAGACACGTACCATGTTACAATGGTGGCACTCAGCCTGACGGCCTCATCAGATGCTTTTTCACACCCCGCTTAAAGGACCCGGGACTGTAGGAGGAGGGGAACACGTGAACTGGTAAGGAATTCCAAGTCTTAATAGTGCGGCAGAAGAAGGAGTCGCCGAATCGCTTGGTTCTTGATGGAATATTCTGCACCGTATGCGGGTGGCATCTAAGTCCTGCACGTGTAGGTTATTGGGAACAGCCGTAACACTATAGTCTTGTAAGAAAATCTATGTTTTTAATTTTTCAGAGCTGCTCCCATAGACAAGTGACAATTCAATAGAATGACGAATGTATAGGGTTTGACACTATTCTACAATATTGCCATTTGTCTATGAGAGCAGTTTCTTGAACGAAAGACATCAACGCCGTCGGCGATTATATGGGTAATTTCAACTTGCCTAATTTTTTGCTAATTTCGGTGGTAAGGTTTTCAAATCAAAAAAATTAATGGAGTTCTTTTAGAACACATCAGTATTGTGTAAGTGTTCTAAAAGAACTCCATTAATTTTTTTCATCGGAAAACCTATGATTGAAAAATACCACCGAAATTAGCAAAAAATTAGGTAAGTTGAAATTACCCATATTAAAACCAAATAAGTAAATTATTATTCACGCGACCATAGCCGCGGTAGCACCCACATTTCGCCATTTATGTTTAGGTCCCAATTTAATAGGTGGCGAGCCTATTGCCATTAACCGGGCACTTATAAACCTGCGATAAATACACATATAACTTCGAAAAGCATCGAAAAGTCATTGGTGTGTGCCATGGTACAACCTGGGATCGAACCCGAGACCTCGTCTCAGCAGTCCATTACCCATACCACTAGGCTACCGTGGTTATTAGTAGTATTGTTAGTTAGTATTTTTTAGCTATTTTTAAATTTACGCTGCTTATGAACCACCCTCGTACATACTTCAAGGAATATTCTTAAAAAGGAATTAGCGAAATCGGTTCAGCTGTTCTCGATATTTGCGATCAGCAACACATTTACCGATGTCACCATTATTTGTGCTAAGATTATTTCATGATTACCATATCAATATTGATTTTGTTGATACATTTAAATTTATATTGGTTCCTAAACTGGATAAGGGATATAAAAAAAAACTTAATCAGCTTTGTGTACATTCAATCCCCTGAAATGTACTTATTGAAGTCTAAAAGATACATGAAAAAGCTTTTAAGATAACTAAAGTAACTACTAGCAGACATCTTGAATTTAATGGCTATAAAAATAGTTTGATATAATTTTTACACGTGAAATATAAAATGAAGAGACCTTAGTATATCACGCCTGTAAATCCCTGAAGGGGTAAGCAGAGGTGTCGTGTTGGTTCCCATTAGAGTACTTTATTTATTTATTTTTTAGATTTTTTAGAGTAGAATATTTATTAATTAAATTTTATGCACATAAAAATTGTACAAAGGCATTATCTACCAGTCAACCTTAGGGTGATGCAGAGATACTTAGAGGCAGGTGCAGGCAGAAGATGGATCATCATCATCATCATCACTACATATTATAAAACAAAGTCGCTGTCGCTGTCTGTCCGTCCCTATGTATGCTTAAATCTTCAAAACTACGCAACGGATTTTGAAGCGGTTTTTTTTAATAGATAGAGTGATTCAAGAGGAAGGTTTATATGTATAATACATGCATAATATTGTAGAGAAACACTGATAAATTGAGATCAGAATACCACGCGGGCGGAAAATATGGCGGTACGAAGTTCGCCGGGTCAGCTAGTATAATATAAATTGTACATAATAATGATACATACATTATACATACACACTATTTCTTTCGGTGCGTGTCGTAGAAGGTGACTTTAAAATATTAAATTGTTCATGTGGTGACGTTGAAAGAATTCAAGTATCACCACCCCATCTCATCCGAAGGGTGTCGTAAGAGACGACTAACGGAACAATACGCAGACGATATCACTGCGAGAGAAGGAAAACTCGAAATAAAACCCTGTACCAACCCGTCTGGCCAGCGTGGAGACAGTAGGACAAAGCCTCCCAACATAGGGAGAGGCCTATGTACAGCAGTGGACTGCGATAGATAAATTGATTACCACGGCTTCCGTTTGGAGAGCAAGCCGGCAGAAATCGGGTTATAGGGACCCTTGCCACTGATATCTAATGAAAAGTTGGACAAGTAAGAAGAACTTCGAATGAAAAGCTTTGAATGAAAATGGTAAAGATATAATATCTGTTTCAAGTGTCTGAATGAATATTTTTTCACGGACTTCTGTTGGGGTTTTATACCGATATTTCATCAGCTCAAATTCAAATTCATTTTATTGCTTGAAACATGGCCTATTACCTACCTACCATCTATAACACTTCGAACGGGCAAATTGAATAATAATGAATCCGAGAATCAAATCTGTAAACGTTATAGTCGCATGCAAATTAGTTAAAAAAAATTTGTTGCGGGTCCAAAAGACAGGATAAATTATTATATTTGAAGAAAAAAATAATTTCGTAGATCTCAGTAAAATATTTCCAGAATTTAGAACTTATTTTTAAGTATATTTAACTGAAATAAAAATAAAATAACCATAAATAAAATTTAAAAAAACTCACCTGCGCCAAAAAAGAAATTAAAAAAGTTCCACCACAGACAAAAAAAGAAACACTTCACACTATTCTTTTTTTAAAAAAAGCACACACCAAAACTCGTTCGCGCCACAAAACGCGTTCAGATACCCACTCGAGAGCAGTACCAACAAACAACTGAATTATTTTATTAAGGAAAGCACCGATTATCATCATATTGTGCCGTATGTGGACTAACGGTTGGGCGGGACACCCATCATACCAAGACCCCCATATTTCTATACCTTTAAACCAATTTCTGGGTGTTAAAAAGCTCAATGTATTTTGGTGATTTCCACGCCCCACCCCTATTGTCATCTGTCTCACTTTAGTATCTTTTATCTCGTTCTGTCTTAAAGGATTTTTGCATGAGTTGTCTCATTCTATCAGTTTAAGTTAACCACAGCAGATTTTGTGTTTGAACAACCAAATAATGTTTTGTAAGTCCATTTTTTTGTTACTTACTTTTTTTTAAAGCTGTAATATGATAATATTTAGTTTGAGCTTGTTAAATACATTTAAAACGGGGCGATGACTTACGTAATTACAAAATGGAGTGTAGAATTCCTACTGGTTTCTTTTTATATTACTAAGATATCAGGCAAGAGTCAGTACCTATAGGTGTAGGAATCTATGGATTTTCACCTAGATCTATGGAGGTCAAACAAATTGACCTGTGAGCTGTAACACCTACTGATTAGGTAATAGATGAGGCTTCAGCATAGGCTTTTCTTTTTGGGTTGGGGTCAGACGGCAGTCCCTCTTGTAATAGTAAAGATAAACTAAGTCAAAAGAAGGAGAAAGAGTAGGAGAACGGATCCCGGGTTTATAAATGTGTGTGTGGGTGCAACTGGGATTAGGCCTAATCAATGATGGAACAAGAACTGGACAGCCTCCGTGGCGTAGCGGTAGTGAACGCGGCCGCTACGCAGGAGGCGCGGGTTCGATCCCCGCTCAGTGCAAATATTTGTGTGCATAAATATGAATATTTTCATTGGTCTGGGTGTTTCTATGTATAATATGAATGTATTTACGAAAAAAAAAATGTATCTAAATATGTTTATCCGCATTCTAGAACCCATAACACAAGCTAGTTAAGCTATGCTTACTTTGGGTCTAGATAGCGTTGTGTAGAATGTCCTACAATATTTATTATTATTTATTACTTTAATGAATGAATGAATGAATCATAAGTCTTTCATCGAAGTATTGCAATTAGACCAGTTGTTGGGGACCGAAGACGGCGTAATATGTTCTTCGAGGCACGACCAGACCAAATTTGCAGGGAGCGGAAATCGAACCCGCACTCATTGCGTGGCAGATGCGTGCACTACTGCTATGCCACAGAAGCTGGCTGAATATGAACGACCATCTTGGCTAAAGTTGCATTTCCTTGCAATGTGTTAACCTAAGCGGTAACTCACTTATATGCTACTTTATTATTCAGCGTTGTCTAGACAAACTTAATTCAGACTTAAAGCAAAAATTAAGACTGGTTTTAAAGAAAACTATCCAAGTAATCCTCAGGATATCCAAATCAATATCCAAATCATCTCAAAAGCCATATTCAATTTTAATAACTGCCGTTGACTGGACAATACTCGTAGACACGTATGAGAAGCACTATAAAATACCGGAGGGTATCTGTGCCTCATCATCCAGACCCGATATATTCCTTTTTTCACGATCGCATAGGCATGCAGTGCTCGTAGAACTCACAGTACCGTGGGAAACTAATATACCTAAAGACCACGCTATAAAGACAAACAAATACTTTGACTTGACTAACGAGTTAACCAAAAACGGCTACGTGGTTAAACTCTACGCCGTAGAAGTAGGAGCAAGGGGAATTCCAGCTAAATCCCTGTACAACTTACTTAAAGACCTCGGATTGCCAAGATATTGATAGGATTTTACCAAATTTGGATAGGTAGGGGGGGGGGGGGAACACTACTGACGGTGGAGGTGAGCGCTGATGCATCACGCGGTGGCCACCCTAAACCTACATCTGGGTCGCAAGTCCCAGTCGCCGTCACGGTGTTCCTCTCTGTATCACGCTATGGACCCGGCGACCGCACGCACCATCCATGGAGTGCTGAGAATCGGATCTCTTGGATCTAAATAGCGAGACAAGAGAGGCCCTGGTGCGCGTGCATTGTTTTGTAATCCATACCTACTAGTCCATACTAATATTATAAATGCGAAAGTACCTCTGTCTGTCTGTCTGTTACGCTTTCACGCCTAAACAACTGAACCGATTTTGATGAAATTTGGTATAGGGGTAGATTAGACCTTGCGAAAGGACATAGGCTATGTTTGGTCGCGATAACCGACATCCACGCGGGCGGAGCCGCGGGCAAATGCTAGTAAGCTATAATTGGGGAATGTGAGCTCGTAGCACCCCGCGTTATCTTCAAAAGACACCCAAAAATCTTGGTTCTCTAATGTGCTCTATATCACAGTATGAGCTCTATGATATACAGCACATTTAATTTTGAGGTTCAAGATATAGGTATGTTTCGAGTAATACCTAGTAAATATCTTCGTACTCCATACTCATTATATCCGAACGCAGTGTGAGCAAGACAGCACTTTTGAACACCCATTGTTTTGAGTTTAGGCGGGAACTTTTTAACCCAATGATGTACTGCGCGTGAATGAGATGGGCGTATGTTGTGTTAAGTTGAAGAAAGAGTAACATGATGTTCTTTATTTGAAATGCGTTTGAATGAATGAATGATACGAGTTTCAACTCGTTGTTTTTTTTTTAAATTATCTGGATATTGTTTTATACTGGGGATTGATGGCGCTTGGTCGAACTTGCTACACATATTGTAATGTAATAGAAATAATTAGAGTTTAAAACCATTGAGAATGCCGTGAGGCGAAATCGGTTAGGTTCAAAAATAAAAAAAATTGTGGAAATGTAGGTACAAGTTGCAATATTGCAATATTGATTAGACAAAATATGTAGTTAAGTAATACAATCATGTAGTTAAAATAAATTTAACTAAGCTCATTAAAATTAGGAATGGTAAAGGAGCTGTAATATTTGCGTTTGCTCTTATTGTATCAATTTTATTTATGATTAATTTTCTTTGACGTCTTGGTCTACATATAAGTATCTACATTATGAGATAAACCATCCTACAATCTCTTGCAACCTCATGTAAGTTGCTTTTTTGTATTCGTTCTCCGAATGAAAGATAAACCGTTGCAAAACGACATTTTTTATCAAATCTACATTGATTTAAGTTTATTTTCGACATAATAACGCCTGTATTCCTTCGAATGAGAAGGCAGAAATAAGGTATATCTGTAATTTACATTCGAATACGTGTCAATCCTGGAATAAACATGGAAATACGTTTCAATCCCATAGATTCATCATTCTATTTTACAATACGCCGACTAACGAATTGCCACTTCTGGGTATGAGCGCTCTGATGATACTATGTTTAATGGCGGATCTATTTATTGGTATTTATTGAAGATGTTTCTTGCACTATTGAATAATAGGTACTTTGTCCAAAACGAGGACTCCATATCGCATGCAACATGATCAATAAACTAAAAAGCTCGTTGGCATTTCAATCTTAACAACAGTATCCAAACAAAAAAAAAACAAAAAAAACGAATCATTAAAAAAGTAATTTCGAAACAAACATGGTGGCCATTTGACAGCGTTTCGCGCGCAAATCGCAATCTACATAAAATTATATAATGTCGCCGAAATTAGTCCTCGCGGGGTTTAATTAATTTCGGCGCCGTAAGAGGGGTGAGAAATGGCGTCTAATCTATGAAAATGGATGAAAATTTTCATTTCAACTTAAATTGCCGCCATTAAGGGGATTGCATAGACAAGAGCTCGTTTTAGAGGAGGAGTTTTGATATAGTCTGTGTATTTATGTATGATTGGGGAGGTATGGGACGAGGTTGGGCGATTGTTTATGGAATTAGATGTATTTAGAATTAAATGGAAACAGTGATATATGAGTGTATGAGTCATCTGACTGACTAATAATGTAATGAAATACGAACTTCAGTACAAAATGATACCTAAATACATATGAGTACCTACATTATGCTTATTCCTTTTTTCCTCCAGGGTAGGCAGAGATAAACGACCACTTCATGAGCTTATTTTACTGTCTAGCTCGGAAAAGTTCCCGTGGATTACGGGAATGGCACCAAAATTTCATGTGGGCGGAGCTGCAGGCAATAGCTAGTATAATATGATCTAATGAGTGCCTCCGAGAATGCGATTCAGGTAGCAGCATACTGGGAAAATAGAATTTGAGAGTAGAAGCACCATCGATTCGACTGAATGAATATATATTATATATTATAGATACAGTCACTCTGCAATGGACGCAAAGCTACTAAACGGATTTTGATAAAGATGGTCTTTTTAGGGTCCCGTAGTCAAATGGCAAAAAACGGAACCCTTATAGATTCGTCATATCTGATTCTGTCCGTCCGTCTGTCTGTCCATCCGTATGTCACAGTCACTTTTCTCCGAAACTATAAGGCCTATGCTGTTGAATCTTGGTAAGAAGATGTATTCTGTGAACCGCATTAAGAATTTCACACAAAAATAAAAAAAAGCATGAAATTTTGGGGGTCCCCATACTTAGAACTGAAACTCAAACTTTTTTTGTTTAAAAGGTCTTGGCCAGGCTTAAAATCTTATGTAAATTTGATTGCAATTCAAATCAAATCAAATAAAATAAAATTGGTAGAGGTTTGAGTAGATGCAAAGATAAAATCAAAAGTCGTTAGCCGACATCCACGTGAGCGGAGCCGCGGGCATATGCTTATTTTTTTATTTATTTATTTATTTTACACACATAACAGATTACAACTATTACATTACATTACATACCTAGTTCGTATGTATAGAAAATAAAAAGTATGAGCTAGGTTGCAATCCACAAAAATGCGTTTACATGGAAAATAAAAGAGTTTAATACATCTATGAACCAAAATGATTAATTATTATACTAAATTATTATACATTAATTTAGGTACTTATATATAGCTGCTTATGTATACGATATGGCAAGAAACTATGAAAACGGCAGATACTTCAAGCGGAAGCCCATTTACAATATTAATGCTTAAACTGTTGATTCTTTAATTGAGAGGATATTATTAATGTTCTTAATAAATAAAGCCAATTTTGGTAAAAATATGTCAAACACTGGATTATCCTTGACAATTTCATTGCACTGACGTGCCATCCTAACCAAAGGATTGTAAAAAGATGTATTGTTTCGATACACTTGTAAGGCAAAAAGTCCTGTACTATTGGATCTACGAGCACTGTATTTGATATTAAAAGTTATTTGAGCAAGCAAGTTAGGTACATCTAGTATAGAGTGAATTATTTTATAAATATAAATATAAGCATATGCTAGTAACTACTAGCATATGCTTACTATATTCTTACTTTTTTATTTATTTATTTAATATTTATGCACACACAGAAAAATATACATACAATGGAAGATGAAAATTGGTACATTGGTACTGCTTATTTCTATAAAGAAATTTCTCCCAGCAGACCGGCGAGAGGAGATCGTGAGGAACAAGAAAAGAGGTGTAAATGTGTGTATAATAACGGGAGAGAAAAAAAACACTTAAGTACACACACAATCATTTCTTATCGTAAACAGTTATACATAAGAAAAAAATACATAAGCATCCAAAAAAACCTGTGTAGTTTGTAGCCAATGCTTATGGCACTAAATTAAATTAAGCTAATGAATTAAGAAAAGTTTTATTTTATCTACATATTTGTATTTTGAATAAAAAATAATTTTATTTCAACCGTTGCTTATCTTAGCTTTTAGCAACAGCCAACCTATCAACCCCGAGAGGAAACAACAAACCGCACTCCTGACTCCTGAGCTTCATATCTCTATCAACTGTCCTTACAGGTGAGGCCAGGGTCTATATTCGTCAAAAGTACCCCATTTGTTGACAAACGGCTGTCACCATGTCGTCCCAAGCAAGTTTATTTCCCTTCACAAACAACTTAGCAGTGTTGCAACATATTTGTCATCGGCGATAAGCCCAATATCACAATCTGTCAAGTAAGAATCGTGTAATCATTTACAAATCATTTAGCTGAGTTTTCATCTGGGTGTGGGGTTGCCAGGTATTGAGATAAAATAGTAGGTGTGCCTAAAATTGTTGTTGGCATATGTATGATTAAAAAATACGGTTGGCGACAATCTCGTACCTTAAATCAGTAGGGGTGACATTCTAAATCGTGTATTTATTTATCTATTCAAACTATTAGATACATAATCTGTACTTCTTCTTCCTCCTAGCGTTAATTCCCAGTCGCATCCGAAGCTTTCAGCTCGGAGTCTGGGGTTCGCTTTACCAGTCTTAACTACGGATTTGGCTAGACCTCGATATTTTCCGTGAAGCGATTGCCATCTGACCTTAACAACCCAATGGTAACATTAGGAGATATCGAAGCTTTGCAGCTATTTTTGCACTTTTTAGGGCTCCAACTACCCATAACGACTGCCCTAGATGTTCTTATGGCAACCGGGACCGACGACTTAACGTGCTCTCCGAGGCACGACCAGACCAATGCAAATATCCATATTTAATGCACACAAATATTTGCACTGTGCAGGGATCGAACCCGCGCCTCCTGCGTAGCGGCCGCGTTCACTACCGCTACGCCACGGAGGCTGTCAAAGGCTGTACTTATCCAATGTGTCGTGCACTATATTTATGGCAAGAAATTCCTTCAAGAAGTAGAAAGTAGGTTAGGAAAACCTGTGGTACAGACAACAATACTGCTGTTTAAAATGGTTCACGCCTGTAAATCCTCAAAGGGGTAGGCAGAAGTGTATATTTTCGGTCCCACGCAATAGGGGGCGAACCCATTGCTGCTAAGCGGGCACTTACCTAGTCATGGCCTTCTACGACACCCACAGGAAGAGATGGGGTGGCACTATTCTACTACACCGGGAATCAACACGGGTACTGAAATTATTCAACGGTAAGTTTAAAATCATACTAATTACAAATCTAAAGCTGGCAACACCGTGCTACATATCAAAATGGCATTCAAATTGACAGGTGTCACAGATAACGTCAGTATTATTATGAATTATTTGCTCTTTAGTATCGCACTATCGCACGATTTATTTACGACATGTACAAACGATAAATATTTGTTTTTTTTACGATACTATCGTCGTGTGAAGATCTAGAGCTTTTGTGTAGCAAATCAGTTACATTTTAAATATAAATAAATAATTAGAAATATAAAAAAATACGTACACGTATACAAGGCGACTAAGGGATAGGGCTGTTTAACTTCAGACAGATATATACAGCTCAGACTCAGCCTCGGTACAGCATGGCTCGAGTCAATAATATGGTGCCCGTGGCCTATGGACGTAGGTGCAACACCAGGGGCGTCACACTCGTGCTGCCGACCCTGTAGAAACCTAATGCTCTTCTTGAAGAACCCCATATTGTAGTCGCTTAGGAAAACCACCATTTGTTATATGAAACCCCTCCTTGAATATTTATTTTATTCTTTTTTAGTTTTTCTTGTTATCTGCAACGGAAATATCTGTCTAGCTATCACGGTTCATGAAATACGGAGAGAAGGTGTCAGAAGGAAACACAGACAGACAAACAGTGGCGTCTTAATACAGACTTACACAAGTACTAAACGGACTAACACCCGTATTCACAAACGATACTGTGAGGTCTCATAGTGTGCTCGAGCGCATAGGGCTGGTAAAATTAATTCACAAACATCACGGAGCAGTATCTAACGCAGTGCGTTCCCTCAACGAAGTATTACTTAAGTGTTATCAATGAATAAAAAGGCTTGCCAATACGAACGCACTGAGAATTTGTCGTTCTTTGCACAGTTTAGTGGTACGCATTACGCATAGCGAAGTATTTTGTTTGTGAATACGGGTGTAAGATTTGGACTAGGCGCAATATTAACTTTTATTCAGCTCAAAAATACCTATCCAGCGATGTGAAACACATAGCTATTGAAGGTGGTACCAGGTTCCATACAAATCCTGGCATTCTTGTTTAGTAATTATTGTGTTCAATAGTCCGTGGTCTGGTATTTAAACTTCTGCCTACCCCCTAGAGCGTACACACACATGAATAAACCGCCAAAAATATTGACCTAAGCACCAAATCCGCGGTCATTGCGCCAATACCCGCGTGGGCTCGCGTGTGAACCACACAGACCACGCTATCACCGCATGCAAATACCGAACGCAAACACATTACTTGTGATAAGCGACGTGTGGGAATATAATTAGTCGATTTGTGGCGCTGTACGTGAGATTTGGGGGTAGGGTAATCGTTCTAATATAATATAAGATAGGTATGGCTTTCTTTTTTTTATCGTGCGAAAAATCCCCACGGATACCTCCCCCGCCGGAACCGGAGGAGGAGGTTATGTCGGACTCGAACCGACTAAAACGCACGCCGTCTTTGGCCCGTCAGTTGCCGGAGGTGAGATTGTTGTAGCCATATCCCTCGCACCCTGGCCGACCCAGGGCCATATCTCTCGAACTGGCCCTCATCCGGTGTGGGGACCACGGAGTCCCCAACTCGCCCCCGGGTATAGGGAGGCACGCAATGCGCGCCGCCGCCGCGGCCTGCTTCTGCTAGGGTGACAGGCGGCATGATAGGTATGGCAAGACTTCGCATCGCTGTGTGTTTTACTGCCTGTACAATGGTGTGTGTTCAGATTTCGACGTAATACCCACGGTTACATTCTACCATCGCACCTCTCACCACAGGCAGGGAGTCCATCCTCATATGTTGCGACTGCAAACAGTTCGCACAGTCAGGTATGAAAGGAACTTCATCCCCCGCACGCTTAAACTGTGGAATGAACTCCTGCCGTGGTTTTTCCAACCGACTACAGTATGGGGTTCTTCAAGAAGGACATTAGAAGGTTCTTACGAGGTCAGCAGCGCAAGTGTGACCCCCCTGGTGTTGCATACGTCTATAGGCCACAAAAAAAAAAAAAAAAAAAAAAAAAAAAAAAAAAAAAAAAAAAAAAAAAAAAAATTGTATAAAAAAGGTGTGTAGATTGTGGAGGTCAGAAGGCAGTCGCTTCACAGAAAATATCAAAGTCCAGCCGCATCACAGTTAAGGCGGCCACCCACTTACAGTTTGCCTGCAGTTTTTCGTCTGTCCGGCGGCCTGCAGTCCTTATGTCATCAATGTCATCATAATTTTATTACCTCAGACTAATATAATAACATTATTTTATTATTTTAGTCTGATGTTATTACGTATAAAATGCCGACGGCCATAGACTGTCCGGCCTTTAACTGTCTTTGCTGACCGAAATCGTCAAGCGGCCACACACATATTAGCCGTCAGTCCAAAATCGTATACGAAACTGTAAGTGTGTGGGCTATTGCGATGAACTGACAGACCGAGATCATACGGTTGTCGTTCGATAAACTGTTAGTGGGTGGCCGCCTTTAGGCTTGAAAGCCGACCCTAATTGAGTTGGAAAAAGGTTCAGAGAACCGGCGAAAGAATCAATCCCCGAAGGGGTAGGTAGAGGTGTAATAACACCCATATTTCACCAACAATATTTTTCGCTTTAATAGGGGGCGAGCCTATTACCGTCTAGCAGGCACTTTGTCATGGGCTGTAAGTATGTGTACTTTTGAATGAAGAACAGCCCTATCCCTTAGTCGCCTTGTACGACACCCACAGGAAGAGATGGGGTGACCCTATACTACTCCACCGGGAACAAACACTTTATTTAATTTTCTCTTAAAATAGCTTCTTTCAAGGTTGCCTGGAAGCAATCGCTTTCCGCCCATTGTACTTTAAACTATATAACTTGCTACCCACTTGACATTGCGTCCGGAAACGGTGCGCACTGTGCGGTTTGAAAGGCACTTCATCCCACGCACACTCAAGCTGTGAAATGAACTCCCCGCGGTGGTGTTCCCAAGCGACTACAATATGGGGTTCTTCAAGAAGGGCATTAGAAGGTTTCTTCAGGGTCGGCAGCACGAGTGTGACGCCCCTGGTGTTGCATACGTCCATAGGCCACGGTGACCGCTTCCCATCAGGTGGGCCGTGTGCTTGTCTGCCAACTAAGTAGTAATACATACATATAATCACGCCTGTAAATCCACGAAGGGGTAAGCAGAAGTGTATGTACGTTCATATCAAGTGTATGTAAGCAGAAGTGTATGCTCTTTATGTGCCTAAACTGAATAAACGAAATTGATTCTTTGATTGAGAATGAAGATAAGGTGTGTAGATTGCCGATGAAGTCATAGATAAATAACATTTTCACTCAAATTTAACTTTTTTTTTCTCGAAGTAGAGAAAAACGTTAAATTCAAACAGTAAAAAAAAAGTTAAATTCAACCCCATTTTTTTTAAATATGGCCGACCGCCATTGTTAGATGCGCGCACATAGGAAAACGAATTAATTTGTAGTAAGTATTGTTTATTTAGTATTTGTAGTATTCTTTTATTCGCAAGTGTGTTGTAAAACGTCGTATGGCACGCGTGAGTATGATGATTCACTTGTACCATAATGTACTAAAGTACATACATACAGTCACGCCTCTTTCCTAGTGGGGTAGGCAGATACTACAGTTTTCCATTTGCTACGATCCTGGCATACAACTTTCGCTTCTTCTACTTTCATAATTGTTCTCATATAACGGAATACCGTTACTTAATATGAGAACAATAATGTAATGTGTGTATGTATGTGTATATGTATAATGTGTATGTGTATAATGTGTATGTGTATATGTATATATATGTATGCATGTATGTGAGTACGTAGGTATATGATATAACACTAATACATTAAACGCCAACAACTGCCAAATACTCTAACCAACATACATTTCCATCCAAAGGTTGCCTGGAAGAAATTGCGTAAAGCGATAAGGCCGCCCTTTGTACTGCTTCTGTTTTCATAATTCCTGTATCACAATAATATTGTAATTTGGCGTACAATCTACACTAATCTACACTAATATTATAAAGAGGAAAGATTTGTACCTATTTTTGTATGTTTGTATGTTTGTAATGAATAGGCTCCGGAACTACTGTACCGATTTCAATAATTCTTTCACCTATAGAAAGCTACACTATCTGGGAGTAACATAGGCTATATAACATCACGCTACTACTAAAGGGAGCGGAGCAGTGAGCATAAATGTCAATAAATCGGTCAGATTTCCATACATTAAAGTTGGACCGGAATCCGAATTCCACGCGGGCGGAGCCGCGGGCAACAGCTAGTCTGCCATATAAAAATAAGTCGGGTTTTCCTTCCTGACGCTATAACTCCAGAACGCACGAACCGATTTGGCTCATTTTACTTAGTCTTAAAATATTCGTGGGTGTCCAGGGAAGGTTTATAGGTGCAGCGGGAACGGGAAAAATATGGCGGTACGAAGTTCGCCGGGACAGCTAGTAAAGTATATAATAAATAAATAAATAAATAATTATGAAAGTAGAAGAAGCGAGACTCGCGAGAGTCGCGAGAAGAAGCGTTAACAAACGCTAGGATAGTTACCTACATTATAATCACACCTTTAGGAGGGTTAGGCAGAGGTGAATTAACACCCACATTTCACCAACCATTGCATTCGGTCCCACGTAATAGGGGGTAACGTGCCGTCTGACCATTCCACGTCCTCCCGGAGTTACGAGGTCTGGTGGTAGCTGCTCCCGAGGTGTTAGTAACCTCAGGATCACCAATGATACAAACTATACGACTATTATCTGTCGAGAGCGTCTGGTAGATATTTTTCTTCTTCATCCTATTTTTTTATACTACTTAGGTCGCAGACAAGCACACGACCCTCCTGATGGCAACACCAGAGGAGTCACACTCGTGCTGTCGACCCTGTAAGAACAGAGAGATTCTGTGCCGTCAGCGCAGAAGATAAGTAGGATAAAGCCTTTGGTTTGCCCACTGACAGCACAAAATCTCTCTCGTGAGCTCTGGCTACCCTACTCACCGTCGGTAACACAACACGAGGTTATTAAGCCGCGATCAACTGTAGGGTACTTCCCCAGTCAGACTGCTCGATTGGGACGGATATACCGTCGTGTCCTACCTCCGTTAACCCCCGTTAAGTGTCTCTTTGTATGAAAACAATTATGAAAGTAAAATAAGTGAAAGATGTATGTATGTAAGCATGTCGTCTCTGCGTACTCCAGGATAGGAACAGTCCTAGGTAGGCTGGTACTCCAAATGCGTAGTTCATTATTTTTCAGTGCACATACTGCGTTAGCCCAAACCGGGAACAAAACCCGGCCCTACAAGACCAGTAGTCCCACTCTCTGCTAAGCTCTCCAATAAGTCCTAGTTACACATAAACACACATGTTCGATAATACCCAGAACAAATGCGCGGTAGCCATGTTTGCTTTCACTTACCCACTTACCGTCACTTAGCGTCAATTAGACGATATTGATAACGATTGATAACGATAAAAACATTGAAAGCTACATAACCTCATAAATATATAGTTAGGGATCCCTGAACTTGGGCTGTAATACCCTCAGAAGGCTTAGGGTCAGCTGGAGAGAGAAATGTTTTATTGGGTCACCTTACACATCGACATATCGACATATTCCTGAAGAAGGTCGTAAGTTTGAAAGGCATGGTTATCAGGAGAGCAAAAAAACCATTTTATTTCAATCCTACGAAAGCTATATGCGTGTAAATTTCATATAATATGGCCCATTTTCCAACTAAACTTACTCAGGACATGCGTATGCGTATGTATGTATCTCTGCACGAATATGCAAAAAAAAAAACAAAATGAACGCAAGTTCACTTATGCTTTTCTGCCATTAGTAGAGCGATATGAGAACGGAGACGGCGTTATGCGGTTTTAGTCGGTCCGAGATATAGCTACCCAGTCACCCGGCGGGGGCGTTAGGTGAAATAAACGAACCGACTAAAATCGCACGCCGTCTCGAATCTTTAGCTACTAGGGTGTAAGATTGCCTAAGGTACTCCTGGTGTTGCACCCATCTATTGGCCACGGTAACCACTATCCATTAGGTGGGCCTGTGGTGTCTGCGACCTATGTGGTATACAAAAAGGCATATCCCTTGTGCCCTGGCTGATCCAGGGCCATTTCCGTTTTCAAGATAGCCCCCTCGGGTGTGGGAAGCAAGATGTTCCTATCGAACTCCGGAAATAGGGGCAGTGCAGGCAGGGACTATAGGGTGATAAGCGGTCGCACTGTCACCCCCACGCCAGCACTCAGAGAACTAGCCTGCCGCTTGTCTGCTGTCCATTGTGCCTTCTGCTAGTCAGAGGGACACGTGGAAAACCTCCTATAGTCCTCTAGGACCGCTCCCGCCTCGACCGGAATAGTATAACTAGATTTTGCATAATTTCTATCAATTAGTTAGCCTATTACAGTCTACTGTTGGATATAGGCCTCTTCCAATGTGCGCTACGTTTGCTGATCCTCCGCCGACCTTTTTCAAGTCGTCAGTCCAACTGGCTAGGCGTGCCACCTTCCGTTTTCCTTCTCGCAGTCTCCACTCTAGGACTCGTCTGCTCCAACGGCCATCGGTCCTTCAGCAGATGTGGCCAGCCCACTGCCACTTCAGCTTGCTTATTCTGCGAGCTATGTCGGTAACTTTGGTTCTATGTCGGATTACCTCGTTACGAATGCTATCTTTCAAAGAAACTCCAAGCATAGCTCGCTCCAGCCCGCATTAATTCTTCTACGGAACCCGTATTATAATTCACGAGTCTTTACTCTAAAAAAATAACAAAATGACTAGTTTGGTGCCGCCGCGCGCCGTTCGGATACACATCGAAAAGTAAACCTTTTTATGTTATAAAGATAAATATTAAACACTCTACTGATTGATAGTATCTACTTAATATATATAATCTGTGTCAATATGGTCACCGGCTCGTCAAGTGCTTTTAATATGCTTATTTGCTACCAAAAGGCCGACTACCGGTAGTGCCATGGGGAAAGAATTTTACTCTTGACACTACCAGTAGTGCCATTGGGTAGTGCCACGGGGCAGTCACCCTCTCGGTACATAATTCGTCAGTCTTGTTCTTCATTCGGGCAATTTCATTTGCCCGAATGTTTTGTTTGCTCTAAAAGACATGACATACTTTTAGTTGCCCGAAACTTAGATAGTAGGTATAAGATACGAGTGCCATACCTATTGTTTTTCATATTTTTAATTGCCATAATAATTATTACTTAGACATAATATTTAAACGCCGTAGTGATTATTAGACATAATATTTACTTCAGTGTGGTTTATAAAAAAATAACCACGAAGGGGATAGCGGGGTCTATTCGCTCGCTCAAACGTCCCCGCCATCCCCTTCTAACCTAACCTATCCGAGTCGGGGTGCCCTAAAGTCCCGATTGCATCCAGTTTCTCCTGATATAACAACCGTTACACACCCAATGTCGATGGCAGAGTAAATTAGGGCTTACAATGATTATGACAAATGATGATAAGGTAAGTGACTTTATGGGAAACAAAGCTTCTAGCACGTGACTAATATAGCAAATAAGAGTAGGGCAAATGAATATTACGTCATATAATATTATGGCTGTTGACTATTATGGCAAATGATATTAGGGTAAATAAAATTCGGGCAAACAACGGTATACCCTCCCGAAAGGGTAGGCAGAAGTGTATTAGCCCCACGTTTCGCCATCTATGAATTTCGGACTCACGTAATAGGGGGCGAGCCTATTACCGTCTAGCGGATACTTTGTCATGGCACTCATGGCCTGTATGTTTACTGTTGGATGGAACACAGCTCTATCCCTTAGTCGCCTTTTACGACACCCACAGAAAGAGAGGGGGTGGCCCTATTTTACTGCACCGGGAACCAACACTGCTACTTATACTTACTTATATAAAAGTGGTTATAAATATAGTGCACGATACAGTGGAGCCTTTGACAGCCTTTGACAGCCTCCGTAGCGTAGCGGTAGTGAACGCGGTCGCTACGCAGGAGGCGCGGGTTCGATCCCCGCTCAGTGCCAATATTTGTGTACATGAAATATGAGTATTTGCATTGGTCTGGTCGTGCCTCGGAGAGCACGTTAAGCCGTCGGTCCCGGTTGCCATAAGAACATCTATGGCAGTCGTTACGGGTAGTTAGTGCCCTAAAAGTCCAAAAGCAACGGTCTAGCTGCAAAGCTTCGATATCGCCTAATGTTAACATTGGGTTGTGGAGGTCAAATGGCAATCGCTTCCCGGAAAATATCGAGGTCTAGCCAAATCCGTAGTTAAGACTGGTAAAAGCGGACCCCAGACTCCGAGCTGAAAGCTTCGGATGCAACTGGGAATTAACGCTAGGAGGAAGATATAAAAGTGGTTACCGTAGCCTACGGACACTCGCGCTGCCGACCCTGAAGAAACCTTCTAATGCCCTTCTTGAAGAACCCCATATTGTAGTCGCTTAAAAAAACCACAGCAGGTAGTTCATTCCACTTGTCGGCCGGGGTGCGAGGGATATGGCTACGATAATCTCACCTTCGGCAACTGTCGGCCCACAGACGGCGTGCGTTTTAGTCGGTTCGAGTCCGACATAACCTCAACCGGCTCCGGTGGGGGAGGTATCCGTGGGGATTTTTCGCAAGATGAAAAAAAAGGTAGTTCATTCCACAGCAAATGCACGCTAAGCCCAAAAAAAAATATGATTTTGAAATGACAATTGAAAAATTTAAATGGACTATGGTAGTAAGTAGGTACTTAGTGCGTATAAAAACTGTTTGGTAGATAGATGCGTAGCCGCGTCGGGGGCTGTGTAGACAGTCGTATGGAACAGTAGCTGCGCGATTAAAGCAATTAGTAGAGAATGAAACGTTCAGCGATTGTGTGCGGCGCGAGCGATGAGCGGGGAGCGATTTAGTTCTGTGTAGAATATTCCTTATTAATTCAATTTAAACCACAGGGGGATTATAGGGGGATACAAACGCGGGATCAAAGGTTCATAAGATCAGCAATCAATATGTCAATGCCATGAGATCAGCAGTTTAAAATATCAATGGCTTACTTCACCAATAAGTTATGAGTTCAATTGTTCATTAGATCAACAGTACGTTGTACACTCAAAGTCAAAGAGTATGAACATACATACATACAAATACGCCCACAACCCCGGAGGGTTCGGCAGAGGTAAATTAACACTCACATTTCACCAATTATTGTATTAGGTCCCACGTAATAGGGTGTGTGCCTATTGCCGTATTCCAGGCTCTATTGTTGACCTGAGCCATGTATCCCAGGCTCGAAGTCTGGGGTCCGCTTTACCAGTCTTAACTACAGATTTGGCTAGACCTCGATATTTTTTCGTGAAGATCACTTCACCCATCTGACCCCCACAGCCCAATGATAACATTAGGCGATATCGAATCTTTGCAGCTAGACCGTTGTTTTTGGATTTTTTGGGGCTCCAACTACCCGTAACGACTGCCATAGATGTTCTTATGGCAACCGGGACCGACGGCTTAACGTGCTCTCCGAGGCACGACCAGATCAATGCAAATACCCATATTTCATTCACACAAATATTAGCACTGAGCGGGGATCGAACCCGCGCCTCCTGCGTAGCGGCTGCGTTCACTACCGCTACGCCACGGAGGCTGTCAAGGTATACCTATATCTGTCTGATGTTAAACAGCATTTTAAAAGCGTACCTAAATAATTTGATATTTTCTGAAGTTTACGCGAATATCACACATTGAAATAAAAACTAGCTAACCCGGCGAACTTCGTACCGCCTAAATGAAGAACCGCTCTACCGATTTTGTGCAAACTTCACATAAGCCATCTACTAAATAGTCCGAACAAAGCCTAAAGATTTGCTTTGGATTGGTGAGCCCGTTCTTCATCACTTCACTTCACTACATATTATAAAACAAAGTCGTTGTCGCTGTCTGTCCGTCCCTATGTATGCTTAAATCTTCAAAACTACGCAACGGATTTTGAAGCGTTTTTTTTCAATAGATAGAGTGATTCAAGAGGAAGGTTTATATATAATACATGCTTAATATTGTAGAGAAATACTGATAAACTTAGAGATATGCAGTGGGAACGGGATCAGAAAATATGGCGGTACGAAGTTCGCCGGGTCAGCTAGTGAGTTATAAAATTACAACGAAAAGTAGCATTGATTTTTATATATTTGTTATTATTTACTTTTAGACCGACGTTTCAACTATTTTTCAGCAGTCATGTTCGCGAAGTGACTTAACCCTAGAACCGTACCCTGGGGTACAATCAAAAAAAAACTTTCGAAAATAGTTTAATTTTTTTTTATTATTATACGGTTTGTTTTGCGCGTCCTTGTATTTACGTGAGGTGGAGGGATGCACCGATTCCTTAGTCAGCCGGCAGTCTTGCTGGTGAGAGGACATGACAGGCTGCTTGTGGGGTGCACCAGTACCCCACAAGCAGCGTGCTTACCAACCCCTCTCCAAATAAGTATTGGGGATATATTGAAAAAAAAAGGGAGGTACTAGCGGTAAACCCTTTTAGTTTAAATACTGGTAGGTGCTTTTTCTGTCCGAGGTACAAAGACCGCAAATCACGCATACAATGTGTGAAATGCAAAACATATAATGTGTATTGAACATTAAAACAAAATATGCCATAATTATTTGTAGTTTTATGTTATTTGTATTTTATTTGTAGTATTATTTGTAGTTATGAATAATAAGTCTGATATTATTGTGTTAACCCTTATGTAAGTTGATTTTATAATAAAAGTTTATTAATCTTCCAAAAAATTGTTATTATTATTGGGGTTACTTAGTACCCCATGGTACCGTTAGTGTATGTCCAAGATGGGTACGGTTCTAGGGTTAAACTATTGCCATATGCCATAATATGCACCCATTTTCGCAATGTACTTCCTCTGTCGAATCGATGGTGCTTCTTCTCTCAAATTCTATTTTCCCAGTCGCATTCTTGGAAGCATTCATTAGGTCCTCTGTTGTACAGGCAGATGGGCATGCAGCACACGTTAGCAGGTGGGCCATGGTCTGTGGAGCAACTCCACACTCACACCCCAGGTCCGCGTCATCTGGGTAACCCCACCTAGAGCGATTCTCCCTGCTTCGGCCGACCTGTGTTCGAAGTCTATTTAGGGACTTCCACCTGATCTAGGGAAGGTCATGTCCGGGAGGGAAGCCTCTCTGACAGCAATGTACTTAATCTCTATAGATTAAGTATATACCTATATATTCTCCACCCGCTTCCGCTCGTCACTGAGCCCATACAGCGGGGGTGGTTAGGGGCGGGCGCCAGTGCCGCTCCGAGAGATAATTTGTTGGCTAATAGCTCCCCCGGCATATCTTTAATCTGATCGCTAATTGGATGGGAGGCAGGGACGGACTCGGACGCAGGGGGTGAATACGGAAAAAAATCCTTGACGCTTTTTATTTTATTTTAAATTATACTTTACGGTTGTCATACGAACATCTTTGGCACTCGTTACGGGTAGTTAGAGTCAGACTTTTGTCTGACTAGCTGACTAAGTAGTCTAATTGCAGAACTTTGATATTGCCAATTGGTTGTCATCTGACTCTGGCCGATGGCAGTCGTTTTAAGGAAAATATCGAAGTTCTGCTGCATCACAGTTAGACTAGAAAGTAGACCCAAACATATACATACATATACTCACGTCTGTAAATCCCCGAAAGGGTATGCAGAGGTGTATAACACCCAATATTATTCATAACTAAAATAAAAAGAATAAAAAAAATATTTATGTTTTTAGTACATTTAACCGCATTTTAGAACACATATTACAATCTACACTTACTTAGAGTCTAGATAACTATACATTAAGTCCTAGAATCCCTTTCCAAATCACACCTAACGCCAACCCATCACTTTCCACGCCTCGCGACCATTCCTGCACAGATCTACTGTTGTTACCAACATTAAGAGTATATAACGCGACATTATAGCTCAAATTGTTTCTCTGAGTGCTTGTGGGGGGTTTCGGGAGGGTAGGGAGGAGGGAGGCTTGTGAGGTGGGAGGGGTGTAACGCGTTTCAGTGCAATGAGAGAGCATTTTCAGTAATTATCGCAATTAGCTGACTGCTGTGTAGGTATGTGGGGTAGTCCGGGAGCTAGGGGCCGATGTTTGTGTTAAAAAATTTCAAATATGTAGTCGGGGCTGTGTACTGCCGTAGGAGAGTACAGAGTCATAATTTAGGGTAAACAAGTATTCTTTAGAAGTCTATGATATATAACACATATCTAGATCACAGCGCACCATCTTATTCCAAGAGAATTAGCTCCAAATAGGGGCAAACTTAGAAAAAGGGAGTGAAGTTCTCAGTGTGGTGCTGATTAAAAAATTATAATATTTCAGTCATATTATTTAAAATAATATTATAATTATATTTTGGAAATTTCATTTTAAAGCAATAAGTATACCAACTTTTCGTATCGATTCAAGTCACGTCGTTTTTCCTATCTACATAAATCGATTATTTTGAAAATAAATATAATCTCTGAGCAGTTTTGACTAATATCTTGAGGCAGATCCACATATATCACAAATATCTATTATATTATATTGCTGTTAAAACGTCAATCAAGCTCCTGGGCTACCCAGCGTCGAGGGCTAACAGAAACGAACAAATTAAAGATGAGACGCGATGGAACACCCACTTATATCTCGAGTGGTTCGCGGTGGCACGGAGCCCACCGACCGCGGAGAGTGCAGGATCGATTATTAGGTGTACACTTTCTGTCTTTTAGGCTTGTAGATTGGCGTAGGGTGAAAATTTTCAATAGGGGAAGCCGGAATAAAATTACGATCTAGTTTCTCATATCATGCACCATGCGGACCAGGATATGAACCCGCAGGAATCGGGTTACTAGTACTGGTAGAGGGTTTTTGAGGGAGCATTGCAGTTAATATTAAAAATATTTATAGCGAATTGCAATAATTAAAATACACTCGCAGAATTAGAAGTTTTGTGGTTAAGGAGTTGGAGTAACGATTGAGAGGTCTCGGGTTCGAATCCTGGCCATTAAATTACTGACGTGAACTCACTCCTAACACAAGCATTTAGCTTAGCTGGAGGAATTAGAGAAAATATTACTAATTTCGATAACTAGTAGGAATTTAAAAAAAAATACTCACATCAAGGAGCTAATAATTAAAAAAGAATAAACAATAGAAGTGAAGCTACATTTGTGAGAGCGAGACGGCGTATAGCATTGTGTACGAGAGAGCAAGATAGACGCAGTGGTACTGTTAATCAAGTAGCCGATGTTGTCTGGGGGACGGACTTGGGCGTTCAGTTAATAAAGGCGGATTTTTATATTTATTTAGAAGGATTATGTTACCTATCGCTTTTGTGGGAATGCCTACCTAGTTTTGTAAGAAGACTTAGTTAATACATACATATACTCACACCTGTAAATAAGTAAGTAAGTAAAGTAAAAACGTCTTTATTGTACACCATATGAAACAATACAGTATAGAGATCAAAGTTATGTGGTAAGTACAGATGGCGGCCTTATCGCTCTGT
Source organism: Eilema depressum (assembly GCA_914767945.1). Taxonomy (NCBI): domain Eukaryota; kingdom Metazoa; phylum Arthropoda; class Insecta; order Lepidoptera; family Erebidae; genus Eilema; species Eilema depressum. The sequence goes on from OU612040.1 coordinate 1,770,773, forward strand.
GGCAATTTCTTACAGGCAACCTTAGGATGGATGAAAAAATAGGAGAAGAATGCTTTCGGGTAGTTTGGTGTACATAGAGAATATATAAAGAATGAGAACAATAATAATGAAAAAGAAAACACAAACATAATAGCTACCTGAGTAGGTATAGGTATTTAAACAAACAAACATACATACCTACTATAAACATAACAGAAACTGTCGCAACATATTAATACACACATAAATATACTACCAAGAAAGGTAATAATCCTTTTCTTCTACATTTATCAGAGAGAAAGGTAGTACTCCTTGACTAACCTTTTGAATACAGGCAGGGACTGAGCACGCCTGGCGGTTACTGGTAGAGCATTCCACAACCGAGCGGCTTGAACCGAAAAGGATTTATCGGCAAAAATAGTGGAATGGCTTGGCATTTTCAATCTTAGATTCTCTGATGATCTCAAAACCCTCGAGTGAGTGTTATGCAGGAATTCAAAACGCCGTTTTAGATAAGCAGGAGTTAGTGGATTATATAGGATGTTGTACAGTAAGGAGAGAATATGAGCATTCCGGCGAAGGCGTATAGGTAACCACTTGAGCTTTCTTCGAAATTCAGAAATATGATCATATTTGCGTAATCCAAATATGAATCGTATACAAAGATTTTGGAGTCTCTCAAGCTTATTAAGTTGGTCTTCAGTGAGATCTGGATAGCTGGCGTCAGCATAGTCGAGAATAGGAAAAAGAAGAGATTGTGCGAGCGCAGTCTTAGTGATAGTAGGTAGGAAATTTTGAAGCCTACGCAGGGACCCCGACGCGGCAAATATTTTATGCCTTAGCTCTAGGAGTTGTGGCCCCCAGGTTAAGCGACTATCGATAACAATCCCTAGGTTTTTAACTTTGTCACTATATGGGACTAATATTCCGTTGCAAGTTACTTGTGGTAAGATCGACCAATCAATTTTATCAATCAACCTGGAGCTACCGACAACAATTACTTGTGTCTTGCATGGATTGACTTTTAGACCGTACGAGGCACTCCATCTGCAAATCGATATTAGATCATTATTTATTATGCTGACCGCTTCCGCCAGTTTGTCTAGCGGGGCCCGGGAGTATATTTGCAAATCATCCGCATACAGGTGGTAAGAAGAAGATAGTTCGTGGGTGATTGAGTTTATAAAAACTGCGAAGAGTAGGGGAGATAAAACGCCGCCCTGTGGGACACCAGCAGTTGTTGTACACCAAGAGGAGTTAACCTCTTTGACACAAACACGCTGCCGGCGACCAAACAGGTAACTACGAAACCAGTCAATCACCGTTGGAGATATGTTAAGAGTGCTCAATATGCCAAGTAACACGTCGAAATCTACGGTATTAAACGCATTACTGAAGTCTAACAGAGTTAAAACTGTCAGCTCACCGTTTTCCATACCAGATCTGATATCTTCTGTAACATGAACCAGAGTAGTGGTAGTGCTGTGACCAGGCCGGAATCCGGACTGGAGAGGATTCAACAGTGCATTTTTTGACAGGAAATTAGAAAGTTGAGTGTGAATGAGACGTTCAAGAACTTTGGAGAGAAACGGCAATATAGAAATAGGGCGATAATCAGAAAAGGAGGTAGGATTTTTCTTTTTAGGAATAGGGATAATTTGAGCCTCTTTCCACGTCTTTGGAAACATGTTACTGGTTATTGAGAAGTTCAAGATATGACAGATGACAGGTAGAATTTCATCGATGATAGGGTGGATCATTTTGCGGCCGATGCCGTCTGTATCTACCCATCGCGTTAGAAGTGATTGACATTATGCTCTTCTTAACATCACAAGCCGAGAATTGACTAAAGAAGTATGGAGCGCAATTGGGAGTTGAGACAGATGAAAGATGCTATAGTGTATTTTGTTTTGTCATTTTATCAAATTTTGACGAAGAGGAGAAGTGTTCATTAAGAGAATCTAAATTTACGTTGTTAGGGATCGAATCTTGACGAGATTTGCCAACTCCCAATGTCCTTAGAAATTTCCAGACTTTTGCTGGATCCTCGTTTTCCACTGAGTGATGAATATAACGGCGTTGCGCGTTCCTACACACCCGACTGCAGTGATTTCTAATGGCGATATAATTTTCCCGGTTTAAATCCGAAGGACGCCTTTTATATTTCGACTTGGCAGACGCTTTTTTTGTTATAAGTGCCTTGATTTCCGTTGTTAACCAAGGCGATGGTAGATGTTTCACTCTTATTCTGCGAACTGGAGCATGTAAATCATATAATTTGATAATATTGGTGGTAAATAAGTTTACTTGCTCGTCAATACATCTTGAGCTGAAAAGCGGACCCCAGTCCAGGCAATCGGCATCCCTACGCAAGTTGTCGAGATTTATACCACCAAAGTTGCGCTGCATAAGGAATTTGGATTTCAGTTTAGGTGGACGAAGCTGATAAGATAAAAATAGCATGTCATGGTAGGAGAACTGATCAGCAGTAAGCTGACCATGCTTAGCTACGTGCTGAAGAGATGAAACTATGGTCAGGTCGAGCTGAGAAGGAACAAGGTGGGGAGCATGATGAGTTGTATCGGAAGGAAGAATTGTCAGATTGCAAGATTGGACGATAGACTGGAGAGTTGAGGAACGGGAGTCGTTCTTAACGAGACAAGTGTTGAAATCGCCCATGATTATGCTTTGACCGCACGCAGGCACAAAGGTATCAAGGAGAAGTTCAAATGAAGAAAAGTAGTTTATGCTAGAAGAAGGACAATAAAAGACGCCAAGTAGCAGTTTAGAGCGCAGGAGTTCAACCTCCAGAAGGATGTGTTCACCAGCGTGCGGTGGCTGTGGCGACATACTGAGAACAGTATACGCAATTTGTGTGTGTAGATAGATTGCCACACCACCCGCCCGGCGCTCCACACGATCGTTTCTGATGAGGTTGAACCCTGGTAGAGTGTATTGTGAGGTGGGTAAACACGGCTTTAGCCATGATTCCGAAACAAGGATTGCATGTACATGCGCACAGTCAAAGCTCGCCAGCATATCAGGGAAATGAGCCGGAATGCTTTGTGCATTTATATGTCAAAGTCAAAGTCAAAGTCAAAAATCATTTATTCTGTATAGACCATTAAAACGGCACTTACAAAACGTCAAAAATATATAATTATGTACTAAAGACTAGCTTAGCAAATGGACCACCGGTTCGAAACGCGGCCCTGGCCTGAGAAGACTCCGGCAAGAAACTCAGCGGGCTTTTTTTTTTTGGTCTATTTACAAATAATGCTTAGTCTACTTAGTCTAAATACAATCATTTGTTTGAGAAGCATGCATGAGTGAACAGCTCATTTCCAAGCTAGTTTATCATCTAAATATTCTTGTATTTTATAATAGCCCTTTTGGCACAATTTCCTCTTAACTACATTTTTAAATTTATTTATAGGTAAATCCCTAATTTCCTTAGGGAGCTTGTTAAAAAAGCGTATACAGTTACCCTGGAAAGAACTGCTAATTTTTTGGAGTCTGGTATCACAGACTACAAGATTGTTTTTATGTCTCGTGTTTATGTTATGCCTGTCACATATTTTGGGAAATTTGGAAATATTTTTCTTAACATACATTAGGTTCTCGAAAATGTATTGTGACACTACGGTCAGAATGTCTATTTCTTTAAACTTTTCTCTGAGGGAGACTCTTGGGCCCAAATTATAAATAGCTCGCACAGCCCGCTTTTGTAATATAAATATTGTATTCAAATCCGCGGAACTACCCCAAAGGAGAATTCCGTAGCTCAAAATACTATGAAAATAACTGAAATAAACTATTCTAGCCGTATCCACATCTGTCAGAGTCCTAATCTTTTTTACAGCGTAGGAAGCTGAACTTAATCTATTGGCTATTTTTTCAATATGTGATCCCCACTGCAGTTTGGCATCAATACTCAAACCTAAGAACACTGTTGATTCCACAAGGTTCAACACCTGACCATTGAGTTGTACATTGGTTTCCACCTGTGCAACATTAGGTAGGGTAAATTTAATACATTTAGTTTTATTCCCATTTAGGCAAAGATTGTTTGTACTAAACCAATGGACCACTCTTGTTATTGCACCATTCACTTCGTCATAATTGTTTAGTTGCCTCTTAATTTTAAATATTAACGAAGTATCGTCAGCAAATAAAATAATACTATGTTTGTCCCTTACGTAGTAAGGGAGGTCATTTATATAAATTAAGAATAAAAATGGTCCTAGTATCGAACCCTGTGGAACGCCCATCGAAACCACGGATCCTACTGAGCGTGTACCGTTAACATCGACCCTCTGAATTCTATTATTCAAATATGAAGTCAGAAGATCGAGAGCCCTGTTCCTTATTCCATAATGTTCTAATTTCTTGATTAATGTATCATGGTGGACGCAATCGAAAGCCTTGGATAGATCACAGAAGACACCCAATGCATCATGCTTATCTTCCCAGGCTTCGTAAATACAATTTAACAATTCTACACCAGCATCGGTGGTCGAACGTCCTTTAGTAAACCCAAACTGTTTATCATGAAACAATTTGTTTTCACCAAAATGGGTTAACAACTGTCCCAGAATTAGTTTCTCAAATACCTTACTCAAGGTCGGCAACACAGAAACGGGTCGGAAATTAGAAGGATCTGTGGTGCTGCCAGCCTTGAACAAAGGTATGACTTTGCTATGTTTCATTAAATCCGGAAATATACCGTTGCTGACACAGTCATTAAACACAGCTGCTAGATGGGGAGCAATGACATCAATAATACATGACACAGTTTTGACTGATAATCCCCATAGATCCGCGGTCTTTTTAATATCAATAGATTTAAACGCTTTGGTGATGTCCTTGCTATTAACAGCTGAGAATACGAAAGTGTCCTCACATTTTTCTATTGATTCCATAAGCAATGATTCGGCGGAAGTGGAAGACGACTGGAGAGTTTTGGTTACCATAATGGGAATGTTTGTAAAAAAATTTTCAAACTCTGTCGCAACTTCCATGTCCTCCGTGACATGGCGATCTTCTATTTTTAAATGGAAATCTCTTGCAACTGATGAAGATTTCCCACATTCAGAATTTATTATATTCCAAGTAGTCTTAATTTTGTTGACAGAATTCGCTATTTTCTTTTTAATGTAGTTTGACTTCGCAAAGGAACAGGCTCGCTTAAATACTTTAGAGTAGTTTTTAACATAATTCTGAAAAGCAGGGTTGAAATTGTATGATTTTTCAGAATACAGATCAAACAATCTCCTTCTACTTCTATAGATTCCCGTCGTTGCCCAGTCACTGAAAATAGGACGCTCGCCAATCGATATTGTTTTTGAGGTAAAAATTCTCCCAAACTCACTATTGATTAGGTTAATTAGATCTGCATAAGAATTTTCTACACTAGTGTACGAGGGCAAGTCAGGTAGTTTATTGACTATACTTTCTTTAAAAGCGTCTAAACGATGCTGGTTAATCGGTACAAATTTTATTTCCTTTTTACTTTTAACTTTACAATTAATTCTCTCACAGGTTATTAATTGTCCACGGTGATCCGAGCCTACAGCATCAACAATACATTTATCAATTGGTTTAATGTCCGTGAAAATATTATCAATACATGTGGCACTAGTTGCAGTTACTCTAGTGGGTTCCAAGAACATATTAATAAGATTAAAAGACTTGAACAGATTTAACATTTTTTTTCTTTCTACTGGCACTAGGGTGTTTTCTAAAATATTTACATTAAAGTCTCCACAAACTATTATTGACTTTTTGGAGTAACGGCATTTAAAAAGCGCTTCTTCCATCCTTTCTTCAAATCTTGCATAGGGCGCGTCCGGGGGGCTGTATACGCTTAATACAATGAACTGCTCAAACTCAATCCTCGCTATCTCAATAACTCGCTCAATAGAGAGGCTTACTAAGTCTTTACGTTCTTTAAATTTTATATTCTTATTAATAATAATTAGGCTGCCTCCACGTTTGAAATTTCTTCTACTGAACGAGCTTGCGACCTGGTGCTTTTTGAAGTTGAACATGACCTCATGGTCTTTCAACCAATGCTCCGTTACACAAAAAATATCGATATTTTTAAGGGTCATGTGCAACTCCAATTCCAATTCTTTGCCCTTTATCAAGCCCTCAACATTCTGGTGCACCAGGTTTAATATCTTATTTTTACTATTTAAATTGCATACGGGAGACTCAACTGTCTCAAAGGCCGTATGACCATGTCCGGTACATTGGGACATATTGTAAAAAAAGTTGCTAGATTTTCTATCTGTTGTCAAGAAGTCCTGTCGAAAAAAGGGCGGGAAATTTTGATTGAAGCGGACGCGGAATTTTCAAATAACTTTTATAAAAATAATTTGCGAAAGGATTGGGTGAAAAAAAATAACCAGTTTAGCATTTATTTTATTTACTTTACGTTTATTTATTATTATTCTAGTTGTAGCAGTTTATTGGTAAGTTTATTGTACATAATCACTAGTATATAGTCGTCACCATGGATGAACCGGCCGACCCCGGTGGGGGGAATGGCGCCAACATTTTAAAACCTGATCACAACATTGAATCCTCAATGGATACAGACTGCTCGTTATCGGGTAAAGACAAATTGTTAGCTCGCAAACGAGCAGCAACTCACGTTGTATGCAATAGCTGCAATAAGAAAAAATATAAATATGGTTCTAAGAGGGAGAGTACTGGCTGCCGGTGTGGGGTCTCTGTAGGACCGCAACCTGAGGCGCATCAGGGCGCTGATGTTATAAATGAACAGGTCGCGAAAAGTATAGGTCGTACTAATTATAAGAACACGGATGTTGCACCATTTATCATAAATATTCAAAAAAAGACTATGGCGGAAAATAGTCGTACTATTTTTCATCCTATTGAGTTCGGAAGGTTTTTAAAGAACAACAACATCACTGGTGTTGTGAACGGTAGCCTGAAAAGAATAGGTAGGAATAAAGTAAGCTTGTCATTTAACACATTTTCTGAGGCCAATAACTTTTTAACCAAAGCATGCTTGCAAAAAGAATATAGTGTATTCATACCTACATATAATATTACACGTATGGGTGTCATACGAGGAGTTCCCACTGATTGGACGGATGAGGAAGTATTAGCTAACTTATCTGTTCCTTTTGGATGTGGATCCATCGTAAAAATTAGAAGAATTAAAAAGAAGGTTGTTATAAATAATGACAAGGTATTTGAAAACACTGGTACTATTGTCGTAACATTTGATGGACAAGTCCTCCCTAAAAGGGTCTACATGTGTTTCACGTCGCTACCTGTGGAACTGTACATATATCCAACTGTGCAATGTTATAATTGTTGTAGGTATGGACATGTAAAAACTCAATGTCGTTCTGACCCTAGATGTTATAAATGTGGTCAAGGTCATTCAGGTGATAACTGTAATGTAGATGAGGATGAATTGTGGTGTATACTTTGTAAGGGAGCTCATCAAGCAAACTCAAAAAAATGTTTAGAATTTGACAGACAAAAATCAATAAAAGAAACAATGAGTAAATCCTGCATATCATACATAGAGGCAGTTAAATTGCACCCTCCAATTACAAGAAAGTCATATGCAGAAGCATTTTTAACTACCCCATCATATTCAAATACAGTAACTACAAATAATAACACAGTAAATAACACAAATAATAATACAATTAGGTCATATAAAAAAACAATACTTACAAAACCCAGATCCCCCCCAAAGTTCAGTAAGGGTTATGACCATATTGCCCACAATGAAATCATTAAAAACCCTACAGTTCCAAAGCTTAACCCTATTCTTAACAATAATAAAGAAACTCCTTATGACTCTGATGACTCTAACAATATGATAAAAACTTTATTTAAATTACTGTCAAATTCTAATACTACCATCTCACCGTCCAACGTTGCCATAATATTAGATACACTATACAAAATATCAAATGACAATGGATCAAAAGTCTGTTGCAATTCAGTGGAATTGTCGTAGTATCACTCCCAAGAAACATGACCTAATCAAAATTGTAAATAAATATGATCCATTTATTATTTGCCTACAGGAGACTTGGCTTAATCAGAGGTCCGTTTTCAGGATCCCTGGTTTCTCCTGTTTGCGAAATGACAGATCTGATGAGTATGGTGGAGTTGCCATACTCATTAAGAATTCTGTTCCTTTCTCTATTCTGCCTCTACCTTCCTATAGTAATGAGATATCTGTCATTGCTATTAATGTAAATAATATTTGCTATGTATCTATTTATTTTTCTAATCCTTCTTTACATATTTTGAACGAAGTTAGTAGTTTATTTGAGTATTTGCCAAAACCATTTATTTGTTTTGGAGACTTTAATGCACACCACCAAGCTTGGGGCTGTCCTGAAACAAAATATTATGGTAGAAAACTCTTAGAAATTGTCGAACAGTTAAACTTATGTATATTAAATACTGGTACTCCTACTCGTCTTCATAATCCTCCAACTGCACCTGATCTAACTATTTGTACATTCGATCTGGCATCGTCCCTAGCTTGGGATCCTTTAGACTCCACATATGAAAGCGACCATTTCCCTATTTTAATCACTTTACCTTTCAATAAACTGCTGAAACATAAAAGAAATCCTCGTATAAGACATAAATTAAATAATGTAGACTGGGATCTATATAGAGACACAGTAGAACAACGGGTACTGAACTTACCAGAGATCTCCTCATCTAATGTACAGACATGTAGTGACTCATTTGCTGAGTTATTAATACAAGTGGCTGATGAAGTTTTCCCACTTAAAAGTTTGGACTCTAATAAAATACCATCACCTCCATGGTGGGATGACGAATGTACACAAGCTGTTAAAAGAAGAAAAAGCGCCGAAAGACAGTATTGTACATCCATGACTGAAGAAAACTTTGAAAACTATCAGCAAATAGCTAAGCAAACACAGATACTCCTTAGAGATAAGAAAAGAGATGGTTGGAAACACTTTTGTGAATCCTTAAGTCCTAATGTCAATGCTTCCATTGTCTGGCAAAACATAAGGAAGTTTAGGTCATGCTTTAATCACACACAGAAACAAGCATTGTCTCCTGAACTAGTAGATCAGATAATGGATAGATTGGCACCCCCATCAGTACCCGACTATCATGTTAGCCTTTCTTATTCTATAAGTATACCTGATAGTGATAATTCTAATGAGTTAAACGCCCCTTTTACAATTAAAGAGTTGAAAAATATCCTACCAAATTTAAAAGACTCTGCTCCAGGCATAGATCACATTCCATATTCATTTATTTCAAAACTTAATAATGATAGTCTTAATTATTATCTGTCTATCATAAACAATGTGATGTTCTCAGGGCATATTCCACGTGCATGGAGAACTCAAGAATTAATCTTATTATTAAAACCACAAAAAATAAGTTCAGACCCTTCTTCCTATCGTCCAATAGCTTTGAATACCGTGTTAGCTAAAATTTCAGAACACCTAGTCAAAAATAGATTAGAATGGTTTGTGGAATTCAACAATTTATTATCTAACAGTCAACACGGATTTCGAAAAGGACAAAGTACCATGGAGGCATGGACAGTTTAAGTACCTTTACCACTGACATTAGACTTGCGTTCTCAAATAATGATTCAGTCTTAGCAGCATTTTTAGATATTACAGCAGCATATGATAATGTTAATATATCAATTTTAAAACAGAAACTAGCCTTATTAAATGTTCCACTTTTATTAGCCAACTTCATTATAAATATTTTATCTGAAAGATTCATTCAGTATTCCTCAGAGATGGATGATAATAATAACAAGACTTATAGAACTGTATGGAAAGGTTTACCTCAAGGATCGGTTTTAAGCCCATTATTATATAATATTTATACAGTTGATTTAGAATGCTCTGTTAGAAGGTTTGCGAATGTTAGTGTGTCACAGTATGCAGATGATTTGCTCCTGTATGTTCAAAGTCACTGCATATATGAATGTAAGGAGTCATTATCCTCAGCCCTTAAGGCTTTGAACATGTGGCTTGACAATAATGGACTTACTCTATCGCCCCACAAAAGTTCAGTAGTAATATTTTCAAGAAAAAGAGTTATACCAAAACTTGAAATTATTTACAATGAAGTACCGCTACCACTAAAAAACCAGGAGAAATTTTTAGGTGTAATACTGGATTCAAAACTTACGGGTGTACCTCACTGTGATTACGTCGTAGGAAGATGTGAACGAAACATTAATATTCTAAAATGCCTCTCTGGTGTTCGATGGGGTGCTCACCCTTTTACAATGAGGTTATTATATAATGCCCTAATAAGGAGTGTTCTTGATTATGGAACCTTCTTGTTAGAGCCCGGTAATGTTAGTGCTTTTAAAAAACTAGATATCATCCAATCAACTGCCCTACGAATAATCACTGGCACTATGAGATCGACTCCGATAAACTGTTTACAGGTCGAATGCAGTGACCCTCCCATTAAAATTAGAAGACAATATATGTCTGATAGATTCTTATTTCGCACTATGCAAATTAAAGACCACCCTTTATTTGCAAAATTAGAATTACTGTCAGAAAAAGTACGTTCGTCAGACTATTGGGCACATAAAGACGCTCCCTGCCTTGTTACAAGCTGTAGGAGATTTAAAAGTATAGAGTCTCCATTACGTCAGGAGAATCGTCTACCTCTTTTTAAATATCCGTACAATATTCTTACTATAGATCCCAGTATTGAATTATGTCGGGGTAATATTCACGAAGATTCTAATAATGCTGCAGGCAATGATTGTCATCAAATATTTACAGACGCATCAAAGCTATCAGACAAAAGCTGTGTGGGTGTAGGGGTATACCATTCACAATACAATATTTATCAAAAAATTAAATTACCGCCAGAATCTTCGGTATACACTGGGGAATGTATGGGCATTTTAAAAGCCATTGAATATGTTGTTCTTTTGAAACTGCCGAAAACTACAATACTTACCGATTCACTTAGCGCATTAAAAGATATATCTCGGTCTCCATTCCAAAAACAAATAGCTCCAATCATTTTTGAAATTCGTAACCTCTTAATCCGATGTACACAATCTAATTGTATCGTAAATCTCACATGGATACCAAGTCATTCCGGTATTTCTGGCAACGAAAAAGCTGACCATCTAGCTAGGGAGGCTGTCGTCGATGGCGACATGTTCCCATACAGAAACTACTGGAATGACTTGATGTCCTTGCCTCAATCCTTTATGGTGCAAACATGGGAGCAACAATGGCAATCTCATGATAAGGGAAAATTTTACCACTGTATACAACCTGTAATACCTATCAGACCTTGGTTTTCCAAAATAAAACTAACGAAAATAGTAACTTCTATAATATGCAGGCTTCGTATGGGGCATGTTTGCACTCCGGCGGTCTTGCATAGATTCCGTATCGTGGACAGTCCTCTTTGCTCATGTGGAGCCTATGGGGATGCTAACCATATTTTTTTCTCGTGTACTTTATATAATCATACGCAATTTCTACATAGCCTCTGTACAATTCACATACCTCTTCCAACATCTATCCAATGCTTATTATATTTATGTAATTTGCAAGTATATAATATAATTGCCACATTTATTGAACTAAATAATATTAAAATTTAATTATAATATCAAATGTACGTACTTATCTATAAAATAAAATGTAAATAACTGTAAATAACTATACCCAACCCAATCCTTTTTTCCTTCCAAATTTTGATCCTACTAAACAGATGTTTATGTTTGTAACTAATAATTTCCCAAACTTGATTGTGGCTAAATGCATTGCAAGAAGCCAAAAAAAAAAAAAAAAAAAAAAAAAAAAAAAAAAAAAAAAAAAAAAAAAAAAAAAGAAGTCCTGTCACTTATTTTCATAGACTTAGATACTATAGACAGGGTATACCTACAGAATTGACGTGTATACCTATGTTCCATTTTTATGAATGGACGTTTGACGACGGTTACTATGCTAGGGATGCACCTTCTACTATCGTAATATTTGTCGATATCTATTTATACTATAACCCACGCCACGTATCTTGGACCTAAAATGTGCTCAAAACGTGCCCTATACGCGCAGTACACATTTCTTGGGTGTCTATTGAGGATAGCACGGGATGCTACTGCGGTAGACGAACTCAAATTCACCCAGCATAGAATATTACAAAGCATTCCGCGGGCGCCAGCCAGAGCCTCGTATGTCTTATGATTTAGGTTCAAGATACGTGGCGCAACTATAAAACTAAAACCCGACTACTGCAGAATCACGAATCCCTAGAATGTATTGTTTTGTTAGAGTAAATGGTATGCGACCACGGTTATTCTTGATATTTTCTTGCTTAATACTTCTTAGGGCGTGATTTGCAGTAGTCGGATTTTAGTTTTAGACTTGATTTTTATTTGTATTGTTTTGTTTTGTTTTTAATGTGCTAATAGAGCCCTTTAATTTCATACCAAACATTCATATCTCAAGTGTTTTTTCATTATAGTCAGAGTTTCAGAGAGTCATTCACACGTCATATTGCCTATAACCAGCGGATGATCAAGACGTTTCTAACAATACCACAATTGCCCAGTTCTAATACGGAAAAACAGAAGACATTACAATTTTGTCGATTCGTATTTCTTCAAAAGAGTACATTTTTGTAAAGCAAGAATAGTTTCGTCGTCAAATCTTTTATTGGAGTACATCACTATTATGCTTGTAGTAGTATGTTCTAGAAAAATTCAACAATGGCTGTCGCAAATCATTCATAATGTTGGCGCAAATCATTCATAAATGTTGGCACCGTTGGCACGCTGTCAAATTCTCATACTCATTTTCCCAAGTGAGCAATAACTTAAATTTTTTGTCTCTTTTTAGCAGACACAACTGTATATTGGAAAAAAAGAGACAAAGTGATATAATCAAGGTTCAATTCATGTTTGCCTCATATTTGTATAACTAGAATTTCTATATGTTGAACGGGGCCCCCCTGTGCTTATTTTGGATAAAATTATCCACTATGTCAGTACTGTTATTATTATGTCGCTCAATAAAAGCTATGTTATTAGACAGAAAGTTGCCTAGTACATTTGCAACCTGTCGTTGCAAAGATTTTGATAGTGTAAAACTATCAAATGTCAATATAAAATTGTTCTGTAATACATAATTACAGTCAAATAAACTTATGGTCCTACAATATGTAGTTATGGTATGTAATTTTCTATTTATATTATACCTTATGTTATTTTCCCCAACTGTAAAAGATTTACTGTAAGGTAATGCGCACAATATTACCTGTTTAATTGGTAACTTTGTTAATTGATCATAAAAACTTATGAAGTCATTTATATTTGATTTACCTCTTCTGCCAACAAGTATTACTAACGTTGTCTGTGAACAGTGTGTACTAGATACTGCTCTTTTAATTATATGGGAGTAGGAGGCCCCAGGAAATGAATTTATTATGACTGAATGACCCAATTGACCTCTCAAATGAGAACTTAAACCCTTACCAATTTCATCACAATACACAACCGTTTTACCTGTATTTAAAGGTTTATTTATTGTTGTTGTTACAGGGCTACAACTGATGGACATGTTAGACTTAGTAGAATTGTCACTGTCCACAGGGACAGGACAGGGCAGTGAGGTCAACCCTTCCTGGGATGTTACAGACAGGGTGGAGCACGGCAAGGATGTATCCCAGTCACATCTCTGCCTGTATAGGTTTTCCAGAGAATGAAACCTTGCTTCATTACTATGACATGAGTCCACTAGGCTATTTAATGCCTCAATGTACTCCCCTATTTCTTTTTGTGCAATTTGGTATTTTTGTGTAATGGAATTTAAGGAGTCATTCAAACGCCTTGTTAGCGACGACGCCTATGTAATGAGAGTATAGTATGTAAGAAATAGTAATAAGGTTTATTTTACTTTTCGATATTCCGAGAGCACGTGGTTTTTACTACACGTGGAGTGCACGCGGTTTTATTACTGCACGTGGTTTTTACTACACGTGGAGTGCACGCGGTTTTTATTACTGCACGTGGTTTTTACTCTCTCGGGGAGTCAGACCTCTTCCTGCGTCCTAAATGTTAGCGACGACGCCTATGTAATGTAAATATAGTATGTGAGAAATAGTAATAAGGTTTATCTAAAAGAATTTTGTGACTAGGAAATAAAGAGTGCGAATGAGACTCCATTCATTGCCGCTTGGCGGCGCCACCTTCGCGGTAACGCACCGCAAAGCTTTTGTAATTTTTAGGCTTATTTTTGTATTTAGATATAGGAATTTATGTTATTTCATTTAGATAAAACCTTAGCTATAAGTTAAAATTGTTAAAATAGAATTCGAGAGGGAAAACATAAGATAGGAAAATAAACAAAGCCTCTGATTGGCTGGAGCAAATGTAGGGGCTCTGATTGGTCGGAGTACCCTATAAATACCGGCTGTTTTGCCTCCCGAATTCAGTCCGGAACCGGCAGCCCTAGTGAACACACCTAAATAAAGAAAAGTCAGAAATCACTAGTTGGAAGTTTCACTTACTGGAAAGATCCCTCAAGAGAAGAGTACCCGTCTGCAGGTCAGAAAGCCGCATCAAGAGAAAAGTCAAGCGTTCCCGATCCTACGCACCGCATCGGCATCTTCGTCCACCCGCCAGCTACGAGACCTACCTACCCTATACTACAGTCCATTCGCCGCCCGACGGAAGCAGAAAGCTGCGGTTAAAAAGTCTATAGGCCGCCATATAGTTACCTATTGGCCGTCTACCTTATTCTGTTTCTGTCGTGAGCAACATTTTTGGTCCTTACGAAGCCGGATTGGGTCAAGACTAGAAGAAAAGAAGATGCCAACCACAAGAGCAGGATCAGAACAATCGAAGACTTCAGAAGAAACCACCTCGTCGGACTGGAGCATGAATACGCCGGGTGAAGCGAGCACCGCCACGACGAGCACCGGTTCATCAACCACGGGTACTGCGGGGTCCGCAAGTACAGTAAGCAGGAAGAAGCCAGTTCCGCTGATTCAGAAGCAAGCAAGACTACAATCCTTCGATGGGTCAAGATTGGAGTCTGCACAAGGGGAGCCGACTCGCACGGCGCCTCCGCCCAGCATCATTGAAGAGGAATTTGAAGATTCTGAGGAGCAGAGTACCATCACAGCCAGCCATACAACGTTGCAAGACAGTCAGCAAAGTGTCACTTCACGTCGGGACGAAGCAAGCGCACCGACATCGAAGTATGAAGACTGTCTGCAGCGGCCTCACCCTAAGAAGTCGACCCGCAACACGGACACACCGTCCCGCTCGTCGCATAGGAAGAGAGCAGAAGTTCAAGCGAAGATGGCGTTGGCACTACGGGAGCTCGAGCTAGCCGAGGCGCGGTCCAAGGTAGCTCGGGCTAAGCTGGAACTCATCGCCGCAGAATCAGAAGAAGAAGATGCTGGAGAAGAGTCGTACGAAATAACCCAAGTTGAAAAATGGGTCGTCGAGACAGGGGTCGGGTCCACCGAAGAAAGAAAGTCTTCTGAACGTGAAGAAAAGAAGAGCGACATCCAGGAGTTAGCTCAAACTATTAAAGAGCTTTCTCAGAAGTCGCATGAAACAATGTCATCGAAGATGGTCGAACTCCCTCACTTCAACGGTTCCTGTGAAGAATGGTTGGCGTTCAAGAGGACCTTCGAAGACACAGCTGCCTCGTTCTCTAATATACAGAACATGGCACGCTTCAGAAGAGCGATCCAGGGAAGAGCAAAGGAAGCCGTCCAGAGCCTACTGTTCACCGCTGAAGATCCTTACGAAGTACTCAAGGCGCTGGAATCAAGATTTGGAAGACCTGGGGCACTAGCACTAGCGGAATTAGAGAAGATCAAGAGCCTACCTAAAGTCGCTGAAAACCCAAGCGACATCTGTACGTTTGCAAGTAAAATCAAGAACGCCGTTCAAACGATCAAAGCCTTGAAGAAGCCGCAGTACCTCAGCTCTCCTGAAACATTGAAAGCTATCACTGAGAAGATGCCTCCAGCTATGAAATTCAGATGGTTCGCCTACCATAGAAGCCGAAGGGAGGAAGACTTACAAGAGCTACTACTCATTGAAGAATTTTTGGAAGTAGAAGCCGACATGTGCGGTGACTTTGCCCCAATTGAAGAGCCTTCAGATCAGAAGAGGGGTACAAGAAGACCCGTGCATACGATTCAAGAAGAGTCTTCACATGAAACTGAACGAGAGAAGTTCAAGAAGAGTTGTCCCATATGTCAAGAAGAGCATTTCCTGATAGAATGCAAGAAGCTGAAAGAAGCAAACATTGATGAAAAATGGGAAATAGTGAAGAAAGCTAGAACCTGCTTCAAGTGTCTACGGTTCCAGCATTCAAGAAACAACTGTAAAGCTCCGAACTGCAAGAAATGTGGAAGATTGCATCACACTATCTTACACTCCGACAAGCCGCCGAAGCCATTTGAGAAGAAAGAAGAAAGAAGCTCATCAGAAGAAAAGGTCGCCTCCATCCACAACACCATCGGTGAAGAAAAAGCATACCTAAAGATCGTGCCAGTCGACGTCTACGGGCCGAGAGGACAAGCTCGGGTGCTAGCGTTGCTGGATGAAGGCTCAACCATCACGCTTCTAGACCAGGCGGTGGCAGAGAAGATTGGAGCTGAGGGCAAGCAAGAAACACTGACTATTGAAACAGTCGGTACGAAGATCGTCAAGGGCTCCCAGAAGATCCAACTGAAGATCAAAGGTGCCTTCAGAAGAGACAAGAAGAATATCACTGCGAGAACCATCGACGATCTCAACCTGTCAGAACAAAGAATAAAGAAGGACACTATTACCAGCTGCCAGCATTTAAAGAAGATTGAAGATCAACTTCTCTACACAACCGAGAAACCGAAGATGTTGATAGGTCAAGACAACTGGGGTCTTATCGTCACAAGAAAACTGAAGAAAGGAAAACCATCAGAGCCCGTAGCCTCACTCACTAGTCTAGGGTGGGTGCTACATGGGTGTGAAACGGGTTCCAGCGCTGCGGTACACTTCATCCACTACGGTAGAGCCAAGACACCAGATGAAGCAATGGAAGACGTCATCCGAGAGCATTTCCAACTAGAATCACTTGGGATTCAGAACAAGCTACCAACGAACGACAGCGACAGAAGAGCCCTGGAGATCCTCGAGAAGACAACGAAGCAACTTCCCAGCGGTCAGTTCGAGACAGGCCTACTGTGGAGAAGCGAAGACGAGTCCTTGCCTAACAACTACAATCAAGCTCTACGACGCTTGGTGAACGTAGAGAAGAAACTAGATCGAGACAGCGAGGTCAAGCAGTCCTACGAGAAGCAGATCAAGAACCTCATTGAAAAGGGTTATGCAGAGAAGGCTTCAGACGTCGTCAGTGAAGGTAGAACCTTCTATCTACCTCACTTCGCCGTGATTCACCCGATCAAGAAGAAACCAAGAATAGTCTTCGATGCAGCTGCCAAGCACGATGGGAAGAGCCTCAACGACGTGCTGCTACCAGGCCCAGATCTACTGCAGTCGTTGTTTGGGGTGCTGCTGCGCTTCAGAGAAGGTCCAGTGGCAATCATGGCTGACATTCAAGACATGTTTCTTCGTATCAAGATTAGAGAAGAGGATCGGGACAGTCTTCGGTTCCTGTGGCGAGGTGAGAAGAGGACAGGCAAGCCAGAAGAGTATCGTATGACGTCAGTCATCTTTGGAGCAGCGTCATCACCGGCGACAGCGATATACGTCATGAATAAGAACGCAGAAGACTTCAAAGAGACTCGACCCGAAGCAGTGAAAGCCATCAGCCGAAACCATTACATGGACGACTATCTCCAGAGCTTCGAGTCTACACAAGAAGCAAAGAAGATAGCCGAGCAAGTAAAAGAAATCCATGCAAGAGCAAGCTTTCATCTCAAGGGCTGGGCCAGTAACTACGCGACTGCGTTGCCTGACATAGAAGAAGCAAATAAAGAAGATTCACTGCCACTCGCAAAAGAAGAGAAGACTCTGGGTCTAAGATGGCTGGTTAAAGAAGACGCGTTAGCCTTTAACATTGGGCTACGCAACACGCCAGAAGAGCTGCTGAATGGGCAACGGACTCCGACCAAGAGAGAAGTCACGAGCGCCGTTATGTCTACATTCGACCCATTGGGATTCGCCGCGCCAGTATTAATACAAGGGAAGAAATTAATTCAAGAAATCTGGCGTACTAAGACGGACTGGGACGAAACTATCAATGAGAAGCAAGAAGCAGCCTGGCGAAGATACCTAGAAGATGTATCGACATTATCAAGTTTGAAGATCCCGAGATGCATCTCACCGTGCAGTCGAAGCGGACAGCTGCATACATTCACCGACGCAAGTGAAGAGGCCTATGCAGCAGTCGTCTATTGGAGGACAACAGAGCCCGGGGGACGAGTCCACGTCTCTATGATCGCCGGCAGAGCCAGAGTCGCGCCTACGAAGCCAGTGTCTATCCCGAGGCTTGAATTACAAGCGGCCTTGCTTGGTAGTAGGCTAGCGGCGTCGATCGTAGAAGAGATGGAGCTCGAAGTACTGAAGACGACCTACTGGACCGACTCCAGCACTGTACTGCAATGGATCAACTCAGAACCTAGAAAATTCAAGACGTTCGTGGCAAACCGACTGGCAGAGATAGAAGAGAAAACGAAGCCTGAAAATTGGAGATGGGTGCCTACCAAGCAAAACCCAGCTGATGACGCCACGAGAGGTGTCCCAGCTGAGTTCGACGGCAACGCCAGGTGGTTCCAGGGCCCGTCATTTCTCCGCCAGCCAGAAGAAGAGTGGCCACATCGAGACTTCAAGCAAGGAGGTGCGCTGCTAGAAGAAAAGATGGAAGTTAAAGCAATGGCAACGAAAGCAACAGACAATCTACTCGACCTGGAGCGTTTCTCAAGCTGGGAGCGACTGCTGCGAACTACTGCGAGAGTCATCGCCTTCGTCAGCCGCCTGAAGACCCGCAAGGCAACCACCGCCGCCGCCCGAGAGAAGGACGAGCCCTGGAAGCCACAGAAGAGAGCCAAGCCCAGTAAGCTTCAAGTCTCCGCCAGCGCGAACAAGCAGCCATACGTACCTCTAGATGAAGAACACTTGAAGAAAGCTGAAAAATTATTGTTGAAGATAAGTCAAGCCGACAGTTTCTCGGCTGACTTAAGAAGTTTGAAGGCTAAGAAACCATTAGAAAATGCAAGTCGAATAAAGAAAATTGACGTCTACGTGAGTGAAGACGACATCATGAAACTAAGAAGCCGAACAAACAAGTTTCAAGATGAAGACGAAAGAAAAATGAATCCTGTTGTGCTAGATGGAAGGCACAAAATCACGCGCCTTCTCATCGAACACTATCATAAGAAGTTCCTGCATGCAAACAACGCGACGGTCATGAACGAGATTCGTCAGAAGTATTGGGTCCTCGGCTTGAGAACAACACTGAAAGCCATATCTCACGGCTGTCAGTGGTGCAAGACAAGAAAAGGTACGCCGGGGATACCACCAGCGGGAGACTTACCAAGAGAGCGCCTTCAGCATCATCAGTTCCCGTTCACCAATGCCGCCGTCGATTACTTCGGGCCAATGCACGTCACCGTGGGGAGAAGAAGAGAGAAGCGCTGGGGGGCACTATTCACTTGCCTCACCACCAGAGCTGTACATCTCGAGTTAGTGCCATCACTAAGCACTAGCTCTATGATTATGGCACTCCGACGGATGGCAGCAAGAAGAGGAACTCCGAAGACAATCTTCAGCGACAACGGTACGAACTTCGTCGGGGCGAACAAGGAGCTGCAGCAAGCCGCACAAGAAAGAGGGATCACCTGGAAGTTCATCCCTCCTGGTTGTCCGAACATGGGAGGTGCCTGGGAGAGACTCGTGAGGTCAGTCAAGACAGCGTTGGCAGCGGTCCTAGAAGAGAAGTCGCCGCCAGAAGAAGTGCTTCACACGCTTCTAACCGAAGTGGAGCACACCGTCAACTCAAGACCCCTCACCCCCGTCAGCATGGACCCCACCGAAGAAGAAAGTTTGACCCCCAACCACTTCCTGTTGGGTAGGTCATGCGGCATGTCAGCACCCGGCGAGTTCAACGACACCGAGTTAATAGGACGACCCAGCTGGAAGACTACGCAACGGCTCGCGGACCACTTCTGGAAGAGATGGATCAAAGAGTACTTACCCCTCTTGATGCCTCGAAAGCTAGAGGGTAAGGAAACGAACGATCCGAAGATAGGCGACATCGTGCTCATAGTCGACGCGACGCTGCCAAGAAATTCGTGGCCCCGAGGCGAGGTCGTCAAGGCGTATCCAGGACCAGACGGAAGAAGAAGTGCGGACTTCAGGGGGAGTACTCCGTCGGCCGACACGTCGAGTCATCGTGCTGGTACCTGCTACATCGTCGCTGCCCGAGGATGCAGTGCTACGCACCGTGGGGGAGAATGTTAGCGACGACGCCTATGTAATGAGAGTATAGTATGTAAGAAATAGTAATAAGGTTTATTTTACTTTTCGATATTCCGAGAGCACGTGGTTTTTACTACACGTGGAGTGCACGCGGTTTTATTACTGCACGTGGTTTTTACTACACGTGGAGTGCACGCGGTTTTTATTACTGCACGTGGTTTTTACTCTCTCGGGGAGTCAGACCTCTTCCTGCGTCCTAAATGTTAGCGACGACGCCTATGTAATGTAAATATAGTATGTGAGAAATAGTAATAAGGTTTATCTAAAAGAATTTTGTGACTAGGAAATAAAGAGTGCGAATGAGACTCCATTCATTGCCGCTTGGCGGCGCCACCTTCGCGGTAACGCACCGCAAAGCTTTTGTAATTTTTAGGCTTATTTTTGTATTTAGATATAGGAATTTATGTTATTTCATTTAGATAAAACCTTAGCTATAAGTTAAAATTGTTAAAATAGAATTCGAGAGGGAAAACATAAGATAGGAAAATAAACAAAGCCTCTGATTGGCTGGAGCAAATGTAGGGGCTCTGATTGGTCGGAGTACCCTATAAATACCGGCTGTTTTGCCTCCCGAATTCAGTCCGGAACCGGCAGCCCTAGTGAACACACCTAAATAAAGAAAAGTCAGAAATCACTAGTTGGAAGTTTCACTTACTGGAAAGATCCCTCAAGAGAAGAGTACCCGTCTGCAGGTCAGAAAGCCGCATCAAGAGAAAAGTCAAGCGTTCCCGATCCTACGCACCGCATCGGCATCTTCGTCCACCCGCCAGCTACGAGACCTACCTACCCTATACTACAGTCCATTCGCCGCCCGACGGAAGCAGAAAGCTGCGGTTAAAAAGTCTATAGGCCGCCATATAGTTACCTATTGGCCGTCTACCTTATTCTGTTTCTGTCGTGAGCAACACGCCTGATTTGTAGTTGTTGCTTATACATATCAGACTCATATTGCTCTGTTTGAGCTTGGCCTACCTCTATTATTTGTCTTAGCTGCAAATTAGTTTTACAGGCCCTACGACACTTGTTGATGCCCATTTTGAGGCACCTTATCTGTTTTTGTGACTTTGAAATAAATTTATTTATTTTTATATATTTTTTAAACTTATTTCTGCCACTACCAATTAACCCAACTGAAGAATCCAACAGTGATTCATTAACACAGGCTTTAATAATAGATGTACTTGGAATGTCAGGTGTTCTAATATCTATCAACTCCGCGGTGATGCATGGCTCAAGACAAATCAGGTCAGGCTCCCCAGCCACCAGCTCATTATAGAGGCTGTTGGAGAGGGCGGCCTCATCTGCCAATCTGACTGATTCCATGTGAGTGATGGAATTATGTACATCACTCAATTCACACTCCAGAAAGCTTATGCGTTTCAAAGCTTGTTCGTGGGTGTTGCTGCATTCCTCTAGGCCTGTCAGTGTTGCCTGGAGGTGATCCCGCTGGAGTGTAAGCTCCACAACCTGATTATGTAAGCCGGTCAAGTCTTTTTTAAGTTGGGTGTTTTTCTCCACTACAACTAAAACTTCCCTTTCACTTTCTTCCCGTTCTTCCATCAATTGCTTGTTTAGGTTTTTGTTTATCTCCAGCTCCTTTAAGGCGAGGTTTAACTTCTGCTGTAAATCCCGGGATAGAACACTACGGGTCATCATTATTGTTATTTTTCTTATCAATTAATTGCTTCACAAGGGTGTATTAGGTGGAACTGAAATGAAAAGAAAGGTGATTAGTAACTAGGTATAGTATTGATAAGGTTAAGGGAATAAAAAGTAAGTTTATTGTCGAAAAATTTTTAGGTTGAGAAGGGAGGGTACAAGAACAAAAGAAAAGTTTTCTTTATAGGTGTAGCTAAAGTAGACTTAAGTAGAAATATGTTTGAAACTGTACTGTGTGAGTGTGTTAAACTTGTCTGAGGCTATATTGTTGGCGTCGTCAAGTTGGCTTCCACAATTTGTCAAGGCAACTGAGACTGTAACAGAGCCCGCTGTGTGGATGGACGTTGCTCACAGCTATGTGAGCGTTTGTATAGTCTTGTAGTGTACAAAAGGTGTAAGGAATAAGTGAAACACCAAATACTTCCCCTGATTTCCAACGTAGCGTAGGCACAAGTTTCAAAACAGATTCAGTTTCACCGGTTTTTCAGTTCACTTATTTAGTTGTTTTACAACAATTGACGCAGCAGAAAACTCACAAACATTAATGTTATTGTAAATATAACTAAATTAAACAATGCAATACAAGTTATTCGATAAATAACTAATTTATTTTAATAAATTTAAACGAGCTACAAATTTAACAGCTATGAACAACATAGAAGTTATTGGGAACATCAGAGAATTGAGACGAGAGAGATTCATCAAGTGTGGGTTCCCTCTGGTGGCTGGCATTACCGCTGACAGAGACAGAGACATTGCCGTAGTCCAAGAGAGGCATTCACGGACCCTTCAAAAATTCAAGATCAAAATTAAAAAAAAAAAAAAAAGAAGTGTGTTAATATTGCAACAGTACACTATTATATATATTATATATAAATATATAATTTTATATAGATTGAAAAGATATAATAATAAAATATGATAAAGATATTAAAATAAAATAAAATAAAAGGAACCGTAGCCAAAAGAATCCTTCAAAAACTAATCGCTTTAAAAAACTAAACGCTTTTGTTCCATCTGCCGGTTGGTAAGGGAAGGGGTAAGCAGAGGTGTATTAACACGCACATTTCGTCAAATATGAATTTCGGTTCCACGTAATAGGGGGCGAGCCTATTGCCGTGTAGCGGGCACTTTGTCATGGGCTGTATGGCTATTTACTGTCGGTTGGAGAACAGCCATATCCATAAGTCTCCTAAAACACTCACAAGTAGAGATCCACCCCATCTCTACTTGTGAGTGTTTTACCTCCTTGACCGGGAACCAACATGGCAAAATTACACTCTTCGACAAAAATATTCGATTCCCACTTAGTGCAAATATTTTGTATGCAGCAGGTGCATTTGCATGGAGCAGGCGAGGTGGGGGACCGCAACACATCAGCGACGACGACCGACGGCCAGAACATTCGTCACCGACCGTGCTCGCCTACGCATCATTTTTCACCGCTCGCGCATTGCATTTGTAACATCTTACACTTACTGCTTCATGAATACATCAGCGAACCTAGTACCTATACAGTCCACAGTCTTTTATTTCTCGACCATCGGAGAACCCCAACATGACCATGAATAGGTCTGTATGTCTATTTTTGCATTGGTCCTGGTCGTGCCTCGGTGAGCACATTAAGCCGTCAGTCCCGAACATCTATAGCAGTCGTTACGTTACTGTTAGTTGGAGCCCTAAAAAGTCAAATAACTGATCTAAATACTTTGATATCGCCAATGGCTTGTGGAGGAAAGCCTGAGCTGGAGATGCAGGTATGAAAGGAACTGCATCCCCCACACGCTTAAGCTGTGGAATGAACTCCCTGCCGTGAGTTTTCCAAACGACTATAGTATGGGGGACTACAAGAAGGGCATTAGAAGGTTTCTTCAGGGTCGGCAGCGCGCGTGTTACGTACGCCCCTGGTGTTGCATACGTCCATAGGTTACGGTAACCACTTCCCATCAGGTGCACCGTGTGCTTGTCATGCAGACAAGCAAGACAAACAAGCACACGGTTCACCTGAGGGCGTTATACTTGCACTACGGACCTTGTAATTACCTTCTTAGTCGCAATGTGTGTGGATGAACTCCCTGCCTATGGCGAGCGGTGCGATGATAGAATTTCCTAAACCATTGTAACCATTGTATAGGCGGTAGAACGCACAGCGAGGCACAGTCCCTTCTCAGGCTAAACTAAACATTATTACTATAATAAAAAGAGTTGATACTATTTCATTACCCGACTACGGCAAAGCCAAAGGAGGGTTATTTTTGATGACTTCATTACAGCGCCATCTAGTTTGTAGACTAATATTAAAAACGTGACATACCGCCATCTATAAATAAGTTTCCAAACCAATTCTTCTTATAGTTATGTGGATAGATGGCAGTAGTAGTACGAGATTGTCTTGTAATTTTCATAGATGTCGCTAGTACGATTATGTAGTCAGTCAAATATTTTTTAATGTATTTTGTGTAGGTCATAACGTGGCACTTACAAAACGTAGAAGCTTAGTAGAGCACTTAGGTTTTCTTCATATTCACGACAGTAAATTCCCAATGAAGTAGGAAGCGGTATATTAACTTCCAGCATTTTGACATGATTTTCGGTCCCACGTAATAGGGGCGAGCCTATAGCTATCAAGCGGGCGCTTTGTCAAGTCACACTGGTGTGATAACCTGGTGTGACCACGAGTCCGGCATGATACATTTACCGTCGGATGGAGAAGAACCCTTCTACGACACATACGGAAAGAGCTTACTATAAAAAAGCGACTGCTGCCTGACCTCTCATTCCCGAGAGGAAAGCCTGTGTCAGCTTCCCCTTCAATCAGCAGGTGCACTGGCTTACAGGTGAGATTGGTTTGCCCCAGGGACTGATCAAGAGTTCTGACCGCCCTAGGCTAATTTTGAAGAAGCGCCCCCACCAAGTGTGTCTACCGTTACGGTCAGCATAAAGAGTAGTATAGCAGTTTTGACTTTGTTTACAAGTGTGAAAATTTTAACATGGTTCATATTCAGTTCTTAAGATCCCGAGTTAGTGGAGGCTGAGTAATATCAGTTTTCAAAGGCAAGGGATTGGCGCAGGAGTATGGCAGCTATCGCGTTTTAAAGGTAATATTTCATAGCATGAAACTCTACCAGAGGATAATCGACTCCCGGATCTGACAGGAGAGTGCACTCACGGAGTGAAATACAAGGCGAAGAATACGCCTCCACATTGCCTATTCCTCGTGCGATGACTGCGGTCTAAAGGCGTTCCAGAGGCTTACATTGACACCATTCGAGACATATACCACGATTTCGGTTACGTGGTTCGGATCGGATCCCTGTCGGCGACATGAAAACCGGATCCTTCACTGTCGTGGTACACCAAGGATCCTTCCTTAATCCTTACTTACTAAGTAGTAAGTAATGCGTAACGCTTGATGCTGAAGCATCAGGATGCTCATGTATCCTCAATGGTGATGATATCGCGCTGATGGACAGTGACAGGAGCAGATTGCTGCAACGTGTGAAAGTGTGGAAGGAAGCGCTTGAGAACGGCAGTCTGAAGCTATATGTGGAGAAGACATAATACTTGCTGGAGCGACATAAGCAGGAGCGCAGCATAAGCAGGAGAGCATATCACGGACATGAAAATGCTGCGGTCAATGTGCGGAGAAACGCGTAAAGATTGCGAGAGGAACTCTCGCATCCACTGCAGCCCTCATGTCTGTGACATGGTAGATAACTGGCAAGAAAGTCGCCTTTGCTAGTGCGGTCACGTTCCGTCATCTACCCAAGTACGACCGGTGTCGGTCGGAGAGAGATGTCGTGCGGTGTTCCGCAGGGATCGGTCCTGGGGCCTCTCCTGTGGAACGTCGGATACGACTGGGTGCTACGCAGTGAGCTCGTGGATGGTGCCGCCGTGACGTGCTATGCAGACGACACGCTAGTGACGGCGAGCGGGGCTACACACCGCGAAGCGACGCCACGACCGCGGTTGCCCAAGTCGTGGAGAGGATCCGGCGGCTAGGTCTCGAGGTGGCTCCGCAGAAAACCGAGGACATGTTCTTTCATGGATCCCGGCGCGGACTACCGCCGGCGGGGTCCAGCATCACAGTGGGAGACTGCCATCGACATCAAGCCCCAGATGAAATATCTGGGACTCATGCTCGACGGTCGGTGGCACTTCGGGAAGCATTTCCGAAGTCTAGTCCCAAAATTAGTGCTCACAGCTAACTTTTTGACGCATCTACTGCCCAATTTGAGGGGCCCGGAGGAATCCCGCAGGAGACTCTACGCGGGTGTCGTGCGGTCCATGGCTCTATATGGGTGACCAGTATGGGTGGACAACCTAAAGGCCAGGCATGTGGACCGGCTGCGTAAACCACAGCGGAAAATGGCCTCCAGGGCCATCAGGGGGTACCCCGCACGATATCCTCTGAAGCAGCGAGTCTCATTGCTAGATCGCCACCGTGGATCCTGGGAGCGAGAACCCTTTCGGCGCTATATCGGTTTGGAAAGGAGGTGCGGGAGCGGGTACACGATCCTGAGCCTGAAGAAATTCGGACCGTGAGATCCCGGCACCACAGGGTGGCGGAGTGGGAGCTATAACTTGGGCGACCACGCACAGGGCGCGCCGTAGTAGCGGCGGTAAGACGGGGGAGTGGCTAGAGAGGCCACACGGCGGCCTCTCGTTCTGGCTGACGCAGATTATCACCGGGCACGGGTGCTTCGGGTGGTATCTGCTTGAGATCGCGAAGAAAGAGTCAACGAGTGCATCACTGCAACGCGAGCGAGGACTCGGCGCTGCACACGCTCACCGAGTGTCCGGCGTGGGAGACGCCGAGACAGGAGCTGGTAGTGACCCTGGGAGTGAGAGTTCTCTTTGGGATGCGTGGGCTGCCGGCGCCTCCTTCTGCGAGCAACTAATGCTCGTGAAGGAGGCGCCGGTGGAGCGGGAGCGAAGGAGAATCGCAGACCTTGCGGCCCGCGACAAGCGGATAAGAATCGCAAACCGCACGGCCCGCGATGAGCAGCGGCAACTCGGGCGTCGGAGGTCGCAGAATGACCTCTGTCCCCCATGAGCACGGGCCTGGGGTGACGGGAGCCGAGGGATATCCGTGGGGGTTTATCACACGATAAAAAAAAAGTGCGGTAAATTTTTACGAAAACCACCAGGTTAATGGCAAGGCGCCCCAACCGGGTCCAGATAGATGGGGTAGGCCCAAGAAGTCCTGGATTGGCGTCGTGGAGGGTGAAATGCGCGTGCGAATAGTCTCATTACTATTACGCACAATACCGTGCGAAGTGGAGGAAGAAGAGCCAGTAGACAAACGAAGCGTCCGAAAAATGGTTTGCTTATTTTGAACGGACAACTTGCCTAAAAATGGGTACATGCAACATTTTGCCAGGGGGAATTCAAAAGTCAGCTCAGATGGCCCCGTTTATAAGCAATATTATAGTGATTAACGCGAGTCATACATCTTCTGCCAGAATTCCAGGGGGGGCGGCTGCCATAGAAAGTGATTTTTTGCAAACTATTTAATTCGAGTCGGTGTTGGTTTTGTGCGCATATTTTAATATTTCTTAAAATCAGGGACTCTCCAAATTAATCAGTTCATAGCGCATTTAGTATAAGTGTCTATTTGAAATATTTTGGGTGGATGCAATGATGTTAGATGAATAGTGCATGCGAAGACACGATTTCAGCGCGCGCGCCCCCGATCCTGGGCCCCGCCCCGATTCTCGCGCCCCCCCGGTCCTCGCGCCCTAGGCTACAGCCTAATTAGCCTAAGGGTTAATCAGGCCCTGGTTTGCCCCGTATGGTTTTTGAGGAGCCCCCCATACACTGTGTAAATTGTATTAGTGACTTCAGTTTTCCAGGCGCAGTCGGAGAGCATAGGGAACATGACCCTACCCGCCCATTATCGTGCATGTCTAATTAAAAAGTCTTCTAAAAAGGTATTTTTTAAGGAATTCCCGCACGTGACCCCTCAAAATTTGGCAAAGCCACGGGGCATTAGCTAATTGGTTAATAAAAACACGTAATATATAGGCTAAAATCTTTATTCATTAACAATTATATACTCTACATGTAATTAAACTTTTATATAAACAGCGTTCGGAAACGCCATTTTGACAGTTGACAACTGTCAGCGAGTTGTCAAATTTCGTGGCTTTTGATTGGTTGACGACATGTACACTGATTGGAGAGTATTTTTTTTATTATTTATCTTAGTTTTTTTTTATGAATAAGGTAATAGTCTGTATAACACATAGGCTGATTTTTATTCCTGAAGACCAGTCCCAACAAAAATATGTTAAAAATTGAATCTCGATTCCATTCCAATCTCCTAAATGTCAATCTACTATCCGGAACACAATGTTCATTATAATTGGAAAAAGTGAAATGCTCAGGCGGGACTTGAACGCGCGACCAGTCCCTTACAGGGGGAATACTCTGACCACTGAACTATCACGTCTTGAGCACTCCAAATTCTCCTATACTCCCATCGAGGCGACAGTGGGAGCCATCTACCGATACTCATACGAACTATCAGAATCAATTAATGATGTTACAATCATTTTTAAACAATTTCTTTTGATTACTCCGGCCAATTTAAAGCAAGTAGTATGCTAACTATTAAAATCAATAAAGATAGAAAAAAGTTGAAAGTCAAGTCCCGCCTGAGCATTCCACTTCTTTCCTATCTTAATAGATTTCAATAGTTAGCATAGTATGCTTTACAATGTCATCAAACATTTTTCATTGATATCGTTATCATTTTTGACATTTAGGAGACCTAAATTAGACCGCGACTAAATTTTAAACACATTTTTATTATAAGAATTTTCCTATGGGTTGCGGATGAAGTATGTCACTCACTGCATTTCTCATCCTCCTATCATACTAATATTATAAACTAGTTATTGCCCACGGCTTCGCTCGCTCCTGTAACTTATGGGAAACTATTCCCAGAATAAAAAGTAGCTTATTCCAGACTATAATCTATCCCTGTACCAAATTTCACCCAGATCGGTTCAGCAGTTAGAGCGTGAACCAATTTTCTTAACAAACTTTTACAATCACTATCACTACATATTATAAAACAAAGTCGTTGTCGCTGTCTGTCCGTCCCTATATATGCTTAAATCTTCAAAACTACGCAACGGATTTTGAAGCGGTTTTTTTTTAATAGATAGAGTGATTCAAGAGGAAGGTTTATATGTATAATATATGCATAATATTGTAGAGAAACACTGATAAATTTAGAGATATGCAGCGGTAACGGGATCAGAAAACCACGCGGGCCGAAAATATGGCGGTACGAAGTTCGCCGGGTCAGCTAGTTCTTATATAAAATCGAAATACCACTCACTGATTAAAATCTCAGAAAGTATAACACCTGCAAACTTGAAATTTGGCAGCTAGGTTCCTTATAGGGTGTAGACATCCGCTAAGAACGGATTTTACGAAACTCCACCCTTAAGGGGGTAAAACGAACTCCACGCGTACGAACTCGCATTATTATAAATATATGAAAGTTAGTGAAGATGTTTTTTATTCAATCACGCTCTAACGGCTGAACGGATTAGGTTGAAATTTTATACAGGGATAGATTGTAGTCTGGAATAACATTATAGGCTACTTTATATTCCCTTAGATTGCGGTAATGGGATCAAAATTGAGCGAAGACGCGGGCAATATCTAGTTCACAATAAAAGGTCGGTCGCTTCACAGTTCAAATGATACAGTTCTTGATATTTTCTCCATTTATTTAAATGTTTTAAAATTCAATTTAACAAAAAATAACAGAACCTATACAAACTAATTAAACTTAACGTACACTAGTTATAGTCAAAGGATGTGACGTAGTGACTGAACAACTTAGAGTATTTATACTGGGTGATTTTATAGCCGTTTCGGAACGAAAGATTTTGGGCACATTTCGATAGCGAAATCGTCTGGAACTTAGAGTATACAGTATAAATATAGAGCGCGCGTATCACTCAGGTCTTTGGCGCCGAGTGTTAGCAGATACTTTGCGATGGTATAGCGCACCTATAGTGACGTTTCATGCATTACCGAAAATATCAATAGATGCACTTATTAATGTAGTTTGTTGTTATGAAGTTTTTTGTTCGATTTGATATGCATGGATAAAATTAAAGCCCAAAATACAAAAAAAATGGCGTCATTTTGCGGTATTTTTGCGTCATTATTACTACAAATATACGATTTGTATAAAATTTTGATTTAACATATCGAATTAAATATTATTTGCGAAGTCATTTTGACGGGTATTGCTTTGCTACTGATTGAGGTTGAGCCAGGAGTCTCGGTACTGTTCATACCCGTGATAGCAGTTCATACTTCCTGTAAGGCGCGCTCTATAGCAATGTATACTCTAAGGTCTGGAAGTATTATTTTGGCGACCGAAAAACTTTATTTTTTAGAACCCCCATACCATACCATGCCTTTCACCTGTATATTATTCCCATACATTATAAAAAACAAAGTTTTTTTTTTCGCCAAATTAATACTTCCCGACGCTTTCGCTATCGAAACTGTGCTCAAAATCTTCCGTTCCGAAACGACTTACAAAATCACCTTGTATATAATGTATACTCAAAGCTGAACAATATTAAAAAAAAAAAACTAATCTATGATTGTTTAAAAATATGACTAGCTCCGGTTTTCGTTTATAAATCACTGAGATCTCATTTCCGACAACGATTTTGTTATTCCTTTGACGAGTGCATCACGGTAGGTCGTTGGTGGTAGCGGCAGAGGTCTTTTGCTAATTTATTGACTTACGTACCGAATGTCGATGATGATGATGCCCAGAAAAACTTGAATGAGTTTATGTGGCATCATGAGCAAATGAAACATGTAATTTACCATTGTTTATCATCACTAAATAATTATTATAAAACAAAGTCCACCCCATCTCCTCTCTTGCGGTGTCGTACCAAGGACTAAGGGATAGGGCTGTTTAACATCAGACAGATATATACAGCCCAGACTCAGCCTATACATGGCTCGAGTCAACAATAGTGCCCGGAAAACGGCAACCCCCTATTACGTGGGACTTAATACAATGATTAGTGAAATGTGGGTGTTAATTCACCTCTGCCTAACCCTCCGGGGATATAGGCGTGATTGTATGTATGTTGTGTTGGTTCCTAGTATATAGTCACCAAATCTCTTCTCGTGGGTGTTTAGTGACTAAAGAATAGGGCTGTTTTCATACGACAGCAAAGAGAAAAGTGTCCGCTTGGCGATAATAGGCTCGTCTCTATTAAGCTACGTCCAAACTACGTCGACGATCGAACATTGACTCGCGCGGCAAACCATCGAACATCATCTCGCGCGGCAGCCGCGCTCGAACGTGCCGCGTGACGAACCGCTCGCTGTTAGTTTTTGTGTCCACATCAAAGAAACTTGAGTCATTCGCTTCGCACGCGCACTGTTCGGACGGTTTGTTGTGTCAGTGAATTGGCTCGCGCGGCAAGTGCGTTCTAGTCAACTGGCTATTTGAGTTGCCGCGCGGGGATATCGCTTGCTACGCTTTACTAAATTCATATCTACATTCTGGCTCGCGAGCCAAATGAAAGTCCACCTTTACGTGGGACCGAAAATCGTTATTGGAGAAATGTGTGTATTAATTCTGCCTACCCTGCTGAGATTTAGACAGCCTCCGTGGCGTAGCGGTAGTGAACGCGGCCGCTACGCAGGAGGTGCGGGTTCGATCCCCGCTCAGTGCAAATATTTGTGTGAATTAAATATGAGTATTTGCATTGGTCTGGTCGTGCCTTGGAGAGCACGTTAAGCCGTCGGTCCCGGTTGCCATGAGAACATCGATGGCAGTCGTTACGGGTAGTTGGAGCCCTCAAAAATCCAAAAAAAAAACAACGGTCTAACTGCAAAGCTTCGATATAGCCTAATGTTAACATTGGGTTGTGGAGGTCAGATGACAATCGCTTCACGGAAAATATCTAGGTCTAGCCAATCCGTAGTTAAGACTGGTAAAAGCGGACCCCAGACTCCGAGCTGAAAGCTTCGGATGCGACTGGGAATTAACGCTAAGAAGAGGAACCCTGCTGAGATTTACAGTCGTGAATATAAGGGTTTAGATGCGATGGGCGTACTTTCAAATTCTGGTGATTTCAATATTAAATGAAAATAGTAGTAAATGAAATCCATCCTTAAGAGAGCGGGTATACTTATAAATTATTTTATTTTTATTTAAAAATAAGGTGCTTAATATTTTTGATGACCTCTGCCGCCTACACCGAGCATATTAAGTATATACACGTATAATTATTGAGTTTGTTTATTGAACAACAATTGTTTGTGACAAACAACAATTGTTTTAGTTTGTAGTGTTTGGTTTAGCGACGGGGGTTCCGTCCATCCGGGTGTTGTCTCCGCGGTGGGTTCAAGACTGTGGACAAACATATTGTATTATTTAAATATATTGGCACCGAAAAATAGCTTACACCACCTAGGTCTCAGAAAAAGCACTCAGCCCACCTGATGGACTGTCCATAGGCCATAGTATAACACCAAGGGAGTCACACTTGTGCTGCCGACCCTGTAAGAACAGAGAGATTCTGTGCCGTCAGCGCAGAAGACAAGCAGGACAAGTCTTTGGTCTTCCCACTGACAGCACAAAACCTCTCCAGTGAGCTCTGGCTACCCTACTCACCGCCAGAACACATCACGAGGTTACTATACCCGCGGTATTCTGTAAGGCGGAGGTACTTCCCCAGTCGGACTGCTCGATTGGGACGGGAACCGTCGTATGATCCCAAAAATGCGTCAATCAAATTATATCTGCGAGACATTTACTTGCATTTGTGTTGAAATAAAAACTGAAGTATTTATTTAACAAATTATAAATCCAAATTTGTGGAAAGGTTTCTGAGATATCTATAAATATAACATATACATATAAATGCAGGTTTAAGAGTAAGGAATAGATAGATATATAATATGTATGTCATACCGTAATAGTTGGGGTTACCTGGATGCACGGGCGCCGGGGACCGACGACACCACGTCCCGGGCGACATCTGAAGATACAATATAAGACTAAATGAGTTTTTTTATATGAAAACATATCTTGAAATAGAGTATTTTATACACAGTTGCCATACGAACATCTATAGCAGTCGTTACGGGTAGTTGGAGTCCTAAAAAGTCCAACAACAACGGTCTAGCTGCAATGCTATGATATCCCCTAATGTTACTATTGGGTTGTGGAGGTCAGATGGCAGTCGCTTCACGGAAAATATCTAGGTCCAGCCAAATCCGCAGTTAGACTGGTAAAGGGGACCCCAGACTCCGAGCTGAAAGCTTCGGATGCGACTGGGAATATACGCTAGGATGAAAAAGAATGTAGATTCCTAATAGCGAATTTTGGACTCGATCCAGTAGTTTTTGAGTTTATTCTTTACATACAAAATACAAATAAGTACTTCTTTATTTTTCCACCTCTCAAAAAGTGTTTTTAAGAAACAAATTATCATTAAGTTAGAATCATATTTGCCGATATGAAAGTGTAGTTATTAGATGAGTTAATTAATTGATTAATAACGTAACATAACATATCATACCACGATGTTTGCATAAATTTTAATTTAATACCTAGTTAAGATGTGCATGCAATTCGCCTCGTACTTGTCGGGAAACTTTGTTATTGGCTACAGGCGGCCACCCACTAACAGTTTATCGAACGACAACCGGATGATATCGGTCTGTCAGTTCATCGCAATAGCCCACACACTTACAGTTTCGTATACGGTTTTGGACTGACGGATAATATGTGTGTAGCCGCTTGACGATTTCGGTCAGCAAAGACAGTAAAGGTCCAACCCCACCAAACGGACGGCATCGGCCCGGATTTTACAATCTTTAAACAAAATTAAATGTTATTATCACAGTGTTTGAAGTTTATATTACCAAGTCACGCACAACAGCTTGACAGCGACGTGCGGCGGCATGACGCACGTCAAGCTGTCATGCGTGACTTGGTAATATAAACTTTAAGTGCTGTGATATAAGATTTATTTTGTTTAAAGATTGTAAAATCCGTTCCGATGCTGTCCGTTTGGTGGGGTTGGACCTTTAAAGGCCGGACAGTCTATGGCCGTCGGCATTTTATACGTAATAACATCAGACTAAAATAATAAAATAATGTTATTATTTTAGTCTGAGGTAATAAAATTATGACGACATTGATGACATAAGGACTGCAGGCCGCCGGACAGACGAAAAACTGCAGGCGAACTGTAAGTGGGTGGCCGCCTTTTAAGTCCTAAGTAATCCTTAATCTTACTCATGATCTATATAAAATAGCTGGTAAGTTTCTAATAAATAAATAAATTATAACATTAGTATAGATAAAAATGGGATATAATAAACCGTGCGACAAAAATAATAAATGGATGACTGATAATGAGTTACTATAAATACTGAGTGGGCGACTAAAATACTGAGTGACCCGTGTGTTGCTAAATTGTGAAGTTATGAGGATTCGAGTATAGCGCGCCCCAACTTGGATAGGTTAGGTTAGAAGGCTAACACGGGAGCTTTAGCCTTCGTGGTTATTTTTTTATAACCATCAATAAATCACTTAGTATTTTTGCACGCCACATTTAGTAATTTTGACACCCATAAATTGAATAAAATGATTCTTCACTATAGCTGCCAACCTATTATTTTTACTACCTGCTTTTCGGGTTAATTTGTCGCCGCGTTAAATACATACCGATAAAAATGACCTCAAGCTCACCTGTCTCAATAAATACGGCTGCCTATACAACGGCACGTTGATCCCCCTTGTCCTGACGTCGTACCTCTCCTGCCCGCTGTGTTGCCCACTGTTGCCGGTGTGTTGCCCACTGTTGCTAGCGTGTTGCCCAACGTTGGGCTTGTCCCGCTCATCGCGTTCGTAGCGACGCGGCCGGTCTTTATAGTCGAAGCGTTGGTAGTCGCGACGGTTGTCTTGATCTGTATAAAAAATTATAGGTTTACTAGCTGTCCCGGCGAACTTCGTACCGCAATATTTTTCCCGTTCCCGCTGCACCTATTTTCTCATCCTTTAAACCTTATCTGGACACCCACGAATATTTCAAGACTAAAATTAGCCAAATCGGTTCAGCCGTTCTTGAGTTATAAAATAACAACGAAAAGGTGGCATTGATTTTTATATATTAGATATGACAGGTTTTTTATACCGTTTACGTGGCAGATAAACACACGGCTCGCCTGATGGGCAGTGGTTAGCCTATGACCGTGTAGAAACCTATGAATATTCCCTTTTCTTACAGTCCCGGGTCCTTTAAGCGGGGCGTGAAAAAGCATCTGATGAGGCCGTCAAGCTGAGTGCCACCATTGTAACATGGTACGTGTCTGTAATGGTGACCGACTTTGCCTTCAGTTTACCATCAGGCGAGGTGAAGTCATATTAACGTGTCCTACATAAAAAAATATATACTTACATGTATTATTTTTAGCTTGCATATTCCTTATAGAGTTGACGATGGCGCGGGCGGCCGAACTCAAGTGATTTTCGTCGTGTGAACGCCTGTGGACATATAAACACAATTATTTATTACTAGCTGTTGCCTGCGGCTCCGCCCGCGTGGAGTTCTGATCCCGTTCATCGCTGATATATAGCGTATGTGTTATTCTGATGTTTAAGCTATATTATTGTAAAGTTTCATTTTTCTTCGTCGCGTGAATAGCTCATAAAATTTTAGATTTTGTTGGCCCAATATTTGGCGGCGGCTACAGAATTGTCCGTTGCCCTACTCAGGTCCTCGATAGTACAGTTGGAAGGGCACAGTGGGCAAGAGAGCAAGTGCAGCATGGATTGGAATCAAAAGTTTCATTACAATTCATTCCAATCCAAAGTTTCATTACAATTCATTCAGTAGTTTTTACGTGAAAGAGTAACAAACGGTCTCGCATACGTATATCTTTTCATACATCCACCCATACCAGGCCACGCTCACTCTATGTACTTGCGCGCTATATTCACCTACTCGCCGCCGGTCGCCGACGGTCCTCAGTCGTCAGTCGGGCTGTCGCTAGCCGCGCGTGTGCACGGTGCACACGCGCGTAATAAACTAACGTTTGATTATTACGTTTCAATCGAGTATTTTTGTTTATTATTAATATAATTAATACTCAATCTATGATGCTATTATGAAAGCATAACGGAGAAGGTTCCGTGCGCAGTGTATGGGTGCGAATCTAACAAATCAAATAAAAATCTTTCTTCTGCTTGTCTGTTAATGAAGAACGGCAAATAGGTACCTACTTAATAAGTGCAATTATAATTCATTAAGCTACTGTACCTACCTATAACAATATTCAATGTACATATCTTGTGCAAAGTAATATAGGTACCTACCCACTTCGCTACCTACTATACGGAAAGACTTAAAAAATTGTTGGATTCAGTACTTAGTAATATGTAATAGGTTGGTTGGTATCTGACCTAGTACCTACTTATATCTAACGGCCCGGGTCCTGACTTAACACTTGAATGCAATCGTAAATAAATAATCATAGGCAGGATGGTAGCGCCAGGCGATCAGCGACTAAGGCCGCTCGGTGAGCTATTAGCTTACCTACTCTTGAGTTGCTGGTAGGATTGAGATGAAATACATAATTATAATGTCCAATAATATTCGGCTATTATTCGATATTCGATGAATAGGTGAGAAAAATGTCAAACTATTGTAAAAGTATTCCTTTATTAAGCGAGGCAACCCTAGCGTCATAAAGTTTGCTAGTACGTAACTACGAGGACGAGGCCGAGCGGCTGCAAAGTAATAATAACCGTATGGCTGTTTATTAAGATACATATTCGTATGGAGTGGTTGATCACGTGGACTTGTAGGCACTTATCTGAGTTGGATCGTTGATTTTCCAGGCAGTGAGTTATCTGTTCCAACTATTAGGTAATCTGTGCCCATACTTACAAACTTTCGCGTTTATTATATTAGGAGGATATATGGTTAATGTCGGGTATGGGGTATACGGGGCCCACCAAGGCCTTCGAGGCTAAGTCACTCATCATCACCCTTGATTGATTAGTCCCATTACGAGTGACAACTCTTTTCTTTGGCGCACCATAAAGTCTTTGAACTGTTAACTCTTCATCAGTATACATATTTCCCTCTTCCTACAGTCCCGGGTCCTATAAGCAAGGCGTGAAAAAGCATCTGAAGAGCCTGTAAAGCTGAGTGCCACCATTCTAGAGACATCATCTGTAATCTCTCATCCTAGCGTTAATTCCCAGTCGCATCCGAAGCTTTTTAGCTCGGAGTCTGGGGTCCGCTTTTACCAGTCTTAACTACAGATTTGGCTAGACCTCGATATTTTTTTCGTGAAGCGATTGCCATCTGACCTCCACAGCCGAATGGTAACATTAAGCGATATCGAAGCTTTGCAGTTAGACCGTGGTTTTTGGATTTTTTAGGGCTCCCAACTACCCGTAACGACTGCCATAGATGTTCTTATGGCAACCGGGACCGACGGCTTAACGTGCTCTCCGAGGCACGACCAGACCAATGCAAATACCCATATTTCATGAACACAAATATTGGCACTGAGCGGGGATCGAACCCGCGCCTCCTGCGTAGCGGCCGCGTTCACTACGGCTACGCCACGGAGGCTGTCTAGACATCATCTGTAATGGTGGCCACTATTCTTTGGACTGCACGTCAGTCTACCATAAGGCGGCATATAATCAACTAGCTGTAACTCGCGGCTCCTCCCGCGTGGATGTCGGTTATTGCGACCAAACATGGTCTATGTCCTTTCCCAAGGTCTAATTTATCTGTGTACCAAATTTCATCAAAATCGGTTCAGTAGCTTAGGCGTGAAAGACACACAGACAGACAGACAGGCAGAGTTACTTTCGCATTTATAATATTAGTATGGATTTGGTGACCTAAATATACATACATACATCTATACTTATAATATAATTGTAAAGTGGTCGTGTCTGTACATTGGAGATATTTAAAAAAAAATTCTTGGGTTATGTTATGTTAACGATACTGAACACGAAAATATTTTTTTTGAATTTCCTGTCTGTTTGTCCGCGATGGACGCAAAAACTACTGGACGGATTTTGATGAGGTTTTTTTTAGAAAGGGCTTACTCAGACTTGAAATCTTACGTTTGTTTGATCGCAATCGGTTGAGTAGAACCGAAGATATGAGCAAAGGTCGCGTTAACCGAGATGCACGCGGGCGGAAGGCTAGTACAAAATAATATTACAAGTTTCGGTCTAGATAGCGTTAACAGCCCTCACCCCATGACGCGCCCGTTGAAGTTATTCACAGGACAGTTCCCCAGAATCCCGTTCCCACTGTTCCGCCTGCGGCCTTCTTTCCAGTCGTTCCTCTCGACTCTTTCCGGTCTTTTGTCCTCGGTCACGTTTAGTTGGGCCATCTGCAAAAAAAAAACATTATAAGAATACCTAGCCTAACCTTATTCATATGGGGCTGTCCATTAAGCACGTGAGGCTCAACAAGAGTTGTGGTATTTCGTCATCAACCCCGGGTTGGGGGTTGATGACGAAATACCACCAGGGGGGAGGGAAGGGGTATATTGAGATATCACGTCATTCTTAGTTTCCTAGCATTAAATAATATATAAAAAATATACACGTGATTTGGTCTGGGTATTTTTGTGCCTCGGAGAGCACGTTAAGCTGTCGATCCAGGTAATACGAACATCTACGGCAGTCGTCACGGGTAGTTGGAGTCCAAAGTTAATAAATGTGGAGGTCAGATGGCAGACGCCTCACGGAAAATATGTGATAGTAAGTGGTTACTGTGGCATATGGTCGAGTGCAACACCAGGAGAGTCACACTCGTGCTGTCGACCCTGTAAGAACAGAGAGTTTCTGTGCCGTCAGCGCAGAAGATAAGTAGGACAAGCCTTTGGTCTTCCCACTGACAGCACAAAACCTCTCCAGTGAGCTCTGGCTACCCTACTCACCGCCAGAACACAACACGAGGTTACTATACCCGCGGTATTCTGTAGGGCGGAGGTACTTCCCCAGTCGGACGGCTCGATTGGGACGGAACTTGGGAGGGAGTATCCTTCACTACCATAGGGAGAGGGTAACTCTCCCTCCCAAGCTATTGGAGGTCTAAAAACTAACTAGTATTGTTGCTAAATAGCCCAAGAGGCCATATCTCAATTGATTGCATCATAGTAGTTCAGACACAACAAACAAAGTTGGCTGGCACCGACTTCTAATAAATCAGTAAGTCTGTAAATTAAGTTATTTTTCGCTTTTCAGTGCCTCTTTTTCGTTTCTTGAAGTCGATTGAACTTTTTTTCATTCATTTATTTATTGCGATATATGGGTACAAAGATGTTACAGGCAATACTTCAAGGTTCCACCATATTTCAGCCAGGCTGGCATGCAATAACGTCACATATTATGACGATTACAACACGAATTAATAATTACATATAATAATTAAGAATTGGCAATTAAATATAAAAGATGAAATATTTCATGTCCAAGTTTTAGATGTCAATATTTTCGTGCTAAACATAAACATTTTGTTAATATGAATTTATTTTTCTCTTTTTAGTAAGTTTGTACAGTCTCACGACTGTACATCGCATGTATAGTGACCTGACTGTACATGCTATGCTGACGCTGCACTAAAAAAAAAAAAAGACGTGTGGCACTCGGGGACTGCCGCGGTAAAGCTATTGCATAGCATTTTTTATCAACTTATGCAATTATAGTTGATAAAAAACCACCCACTCCGACTCTATTTATACTATGACTCCGAGCTCGCACGAATCGAGCCGAGCTGCTCCGAAATCGGCTTGATTCGTGCGAGCTCGGAGTGTCAGTCTGTCAGTTTGGACCTGACCTGACCTGACCTTGACTATGACCTTGACCTTGACGTGTGGCACTCGGGGACTGCCGCGGTAAAGCTATTGCATAGCATTCGGAGCAGCTCGGCTCGATTCGTGCGAGCTCGGAGTTGGGGGTGTTACCATTTTTCGTTACAGAATTTCTGGATTCGGTCTCCACGCTCAAGGCCCGCGATAGAAGCTATACAATAGCTTAAAAAATAAATAGGGTACGAATTGAGAACCTCCTTTTTTGAAGTCGGTTAAAAACTAACTAGTATTCTCACCTGACTCTTAATCTGCTGTATCTTCGCGGCTATCTCCGCCTGACGAGCCTGTTCATCATAAGCCACCTTGTCAGGAGTGTTTCTCGAAGAGTTTGATATGCTGTTCCGTTTGGCGCGGGTGTTGGGGATGCTGTTTCGACGCTCAGTGGGTTTGGGTTCGATGATCGGGTAGATTGGCTGGCAGATGGGGTACGGTTGGGGTATCACCTGAAATGGATAGTATTTTGGTATAGATTAATATTTTAAGGGTACACTGCGCTATATATATAGACCCAAAGTATAGCTTGGCTTGTGTCAGTGGTTCTAGAAAGCGGATTTATTTATATACACCGTGGCCCAAAATAACGTTGACAAAATGTAAAAAAAGCAAATTTAAAAATGGAACGCGATTTGTTCTCTTTTGTTTTATTATATTATTTGCCAGTTCCTTGGCGCCAAATCTATATTGTTTTTCGGTTGAAAACTTGTTGCAATTAATTTATTTCGCAATGTCAGCGAAACGAGTGTCCATACTTACTTTGCATGAGCGTGGAAAAAGGCAGTGTGAGATAGCAAGCATTCTTGGTGTAAGCCGTCAGTTAGTTTCTGCGACAATTAGACGCTATAATGAGTTGGGCAGCATTGAAGACCGTCTTGGAAGAGGACGTAAGAGGACTGTTCGAACTTCTAGGAATAGACACATCATCAAACAAAGGTTACTACGCAATCCACAGACAAAGGTGAGAAAAATGTCACGAGACTTGGGGATTAGTCGCTGCACCGTGCAACGTATAGAGAAACATGACCTCCAATTGATCCCTTATAAAATTAGAAAAGCTCAATTGCTAACAGATAAAGACAAAAAAGTTCGTCTTGAGAGGTGCAGCTTGCTTAAACAGCGTTCCGTAGCTTCAAATTGGGAACATATCGTTTTTTCTGATGAAAAATTATTTTCGATTGAGCAAGCCCACAATCACCAAAATGACAGGATCTGGTCAGCAACTCGTCCTGGAGCTACTGCGGTTGTTCCGTATCGTCAAAACGCACAAACAGTTATGGTTTGGGGAGGAATATGTTCCACTGGCAAAACTCCCTTAGTTTTCATAGATAAAGGCATAAAAATCAATCAAGAATATTACCGACAAGACATCCTCGAAACTGTGCTGCTTCCCTGGAGCCAACAACACTTCGGCAACCAACCATGGATATTCCAACAGGACTCTGCGCCAGCTCACAGGGCTTCAAGTGTTCAGCAGTGGTGCATGGCCAATTTACCAGGGTTCATTAGCTCAAAAGAATGGCCACCTTACTCGCCAGATCTTAATCCAATGGATTATAGTTTATGGTCCATCTTAGAGGCAAGGGCCTGTGCTAAGCGTCACCAAAGTGTCGACGAGCTGAAGTCCTCCCTCAAGCGGGAGTGGGACAAAATATCCGTCGAGGAATTGCGGAAAATTGTATCAAATTTCACGAAGCGTTTGTCGCTCTGTATCAGTGCTAAAGGGGGCTATTTTGAAGATAAATAGAAAATATGGTGCACAATGAGACCTAGTTACGTTTTATTAAACATAATTCTGTTTATAATTGTTATTAAATAAAAAAATGTAAAAACATTTTGTCAACGTTATTTTGGGCCACCCTGTAAATCCTACTAATATTATAAATGTGAAAGTTTGTGAGAATGGATGTGTGGATGTTTGTTACTCTTTCACGCATAAACGGCTGGACCGATTTGGTTGAAATTTGGTATGTATATAGGTTATACCCTGGATTAACATATAGGCTATATATCAGCGATGAACGGGATCAGAATTCCACGCGGGCGGAGCCGCGGGCAACAGCTAGTAGGTACATATGTATTCTACTACATCTTAGCGTTTATCCCAGTCGCATCCGAAGCTTTTAGCTCGGAGTCTGGGGTCCACTTTACCAGTCTTAACTGTGGATTTGGCTAGACCTCGATATTTTCCGTGAAGCGATTGCCACCTGACCTCCACAACCCAATGGTAACATTAGGCGATATCGAAGCTTTGCAGCTAGACCTTTGTTTTGGACTTTTTAGGGCTTCAACTACCCGTAACGACTGCCATAGATGTTCTTATGGCAACCGGGACCGACGGCTTAACGTGCTCTCCGAGGCACGACCACACAAATGCAATACCCATGTTTCATGCGCACAAATATTTGCACAGAGCGGGGATCGAACCCGCGCCTCCTGCGTAGCGGCCGTATTCACTACCGCCACGCCACGGAGGCCCCTCGAATATATCGGACTCAAACTCACTAAAACCGCACACCGTCTCGGGTACTTATATGGCTGGATGTCTTAATAGTGGTTTTTTTTGGAATGATTTTGGCTTGATAGCCATGTCTTCATTTGATATTTTACTATCTTATTTTGGTGTTGGATGACGATGAGGATGATGATGATGATGATGATGATGATGATAACGGTGATGATGATTGCTGCCTCAGTAAAGTGGTGGAAACTTTACTAAAGGCTTCTACGGAGATTTGAAACCAACACGAGAAGTCACAATCCACTGTAATATTTCACTTTCCTACTCTTGTGCGCGTTTTCTAAGACGTTATGTCTAAAAATCCACCATTTTTACACGTTAAAACTTGAATTCTAATTTCGGCAAATAAAATAAAACCGTTATGTTTCCTTCAACGCGTTCGCGCCAAAACTCCCTAGTGGTGTTTATAGATGGTGTTACCTGTGGGTACATGATGTTGTAGTGTGGGTAGGCCCCCTGCGGGTACGGGACCATGGCGGGGTACAGCTCCGGTACCACCAGCTTGGGGGCAGGAGCCACCGGCGTCCAGGGGAGCTGCTCTTGGTACTGGGGAGTAAATAGTCATACTAATTTTTTATTTTATACTTTACTAGCTTTTACCCGCAGCTCCGCCCGCATGGATGTCGGTTATCGCGACCAAACATAGCCTATGTCCTTTGTCAAGGTCTAACCTACCTCTATACCGAATTTCATCAAAATCGGTTCAGCGGTTTAGTCGTAAAAGTGAGACAGACAGACAGACAGACAGACAGACAGACAGACAGAGTTACTTTCGCATTTATAATATTAGTAGGGATTGTACACCATTTAAAATACAAATTTAAAAAATGAAGACTAAGAAATCGGTACAGGCGGCCTTATCGCTATAAGCGATTTCTGCCAGGCAACCTTTGGATGGTCATAATGTTTGTAGGATTGAGTGGTAGTTGTTTTGGCGTACTTTCAGTTCATATCATAGGTAAATACATAAAAGACAGGTATCATATGTAATTTACATTAATACACACATACATACATACACCTATAATACAGACACATATATACATACATACATTAACACCCGTATTCACAAACAACACTGTGAGGTCTCATAGTGTGCTCGAGCGCATAGGGCTGGTAAAATTAATTCACAAACATCACGGAGCAGTATCTAACGCAGTGCGTTCCCTCAACGAAGTATTACTTAAGTGTTGTCTATGAATAAAAAGGCTTGCCAAAACGAACGCACTGAGAATTTGTCGTTCTTTGCACAGTTTTGGTAGTACGCATAGCGAAGTATTGTTTGTGAATACGGGTGTCATAGTATTGTAAACTAGCTGATGCCCGTGGTTCCACACGCCTGAATGTCAGTTAACAAAACTTTCGGTCGTATCTGCGGTTCTACTCAACCAATCAATTAGCCTATTGCAGTCCACTGCAAGGGACATCTCCTACTCAACCATTTTTTCGTTACATATACAAGCTTCACTTACCGGATATGGTTGTAAGTGTGGTTGCGGTAGTATGACGTTCCCCACAGGGTACGGTCCGGGTAGTACCTGGGGTACCTCCACATGACTGTACGGTACACTGTAACTGAATACAAAACATAACTTTTATAAAAAAAAATACGTATAACATACAGATACACACACATACAGACACATAGACATACAACAAACCAATATAATCACCAAATTAAAAAACGAATTCAACCGATTTTTGTTGATATTTCATAAGCTGCTGGACCGATTTTGATAAAATTTACATGGGACCACCTGGGAAGTCTAACCTATCAAACATATTTTTAATTGCAAATCGGTCCAGGCATCTTTGAGTAATCGGTGAACATACATAAAGAAAAAATATTCAGACGAATTGAAACCTCCTTTTTTTAAAGTCGGTTAAAAAGGAACAGGAAAAATTGACCTCGGACTGTGCATTAGCGCTCGGATGAAGAAGAGCTCTGGTACTGGCATTACTCTAGGACTAGGAAGTCTAGGTTATGGGGGTCAGATGGCAGTCACTTCCGTAAGTCAAGGTAAGCCACTCT
Source organism: Eilema depressum (assembly GCA_914767945.1). Taxonomy (NCBI): domain Eukaryota; kingdom Metazoa; phylum Arthropoda; class Insecta; order Lepidoptera; family Erebidae; genus Eilema; species Eilema depressum. Next base: position 1,815,401 of record OU612040.1, read on the forward strand.
ATTGCCTGCAGGTGAGATTGGCTCCGGCCTAATTGGAACTATTGAGTTAGTGGAACTCAAGATATTTGAGTTAGGCAGTGCCAAAAAAAGTCAGCCAGTAACAATATGGGGTTCTTCAAGAAGGGCATTAGAAGGTTTCTTTACGGTCGGCAGCGCGAGTGTGACTCCCCTGGTGTTGCATACGTCCATAGGCCACGATAACCACTTTCCATCAGGTTGGCCGTGTGCTTGTCTCCCACCTAAGTGGTATAGTAAAAAGCCGGGAAGTTTACCGTCTCTACCATGGTGAATGTTCTGATGAGCTCTTCCAATTAATCCCACCCTCTCCTTTCCTATATAGGACAACACGTGCAGGACTCAGATGCCACCCGCATACGGTGCAAAATATTCCATCAAGAACCAAGCGATTCGGCGACTCCTTCTTCTGCCGCACCATTAAGACTTGGAATTCCTTACCAGCTCACGTGTTTCCCTCCTCCTACAGTCCCGGGTCCTTTAAGCGGGGCGTGAAAAAGCATCTGATGAGGCCGTCAAGCTGAGTGCCACCATTGTAACATGGTACGTGTCTGTAATGGTGACCCTCTTTTCAGAGACTTTGCCTTCAGCTTACCATCAGGCGAGGCGAAGTCAAATTGACGTGTCCTATATAAAAAAAAGGTAGTTTGTTGGTATATTTACCTTCTCTGCTGATGCTGTATGGAGCTGGTGTCGACACAGGCACCACACGCCGCTCCTGTGTAGTCTACCGCGGCATATGGGTATGAAGGATCTAGAATATTAAAAAATACAATACATTTCAGGTATTTTTATTGTAAGTCTAGTAGATAAGACTACGAACCGTTTTGAACCCCTCTTCTTTCTCTTGAAGTCGATAACTCAAAATGAAGAAGAGTAAATCATTTCCAATATAAAATTAAATTCATATGAAATTTACTGTCGGAGAGCATATTAAGCCGTCGGTCCCGGTTGTCATACAAACATCTATGGCAGTCGTTACGTGTAGTTGGAGCCTTAAAAAGTCCAAAAAACAACGGTCTAGCTGCAAAGCTTCGATATCGCCTAATGTTAACATTGGGTTGTGGAGGTCAGATGGCAATCGCTTCACGGAAAATATCGAGGTCCAGCCAAATCCGCAGTTAGACTGGTAAAGCGGACCCCAGACTCCGAGGTGAAAGCTTCGGATGCGACTGGGAATTAACGCTAGGATGAAGAAGAATGCAATTGGTTGTAAATACGATAACAACCAATTGCAGTTTTATCTTATCTCATCTTGTGTTTCAACAATTCAAAGCGGACTCCGGACTCGCAAAGATGATGATGATTCCAATATCTGATATACATACCAATCCTGAAGGTAGCTTCGTTGTGAGGAGACGGTGTCAACTTCTGCTCGTCCGGTTGTACCACTTGCTGGTACATATGCATAGGCGCCTCCTGGGAAATGTACCATTGCGTTAATATTGTGTACTAGCTAAATTGCTAAAATTCGTTCAATATTGCGGGTAGATGCAGGCAGCTGTCCTTTTGTCTTTGTAGCGACTTTTTGTAAAAACATTAATAAACTGAGTTTTTAAATAAAACATTAAAATACACATCAAGACTGTTACTTTTAGTTATGTACCTACTAACCAAACAGACTATAGATATTCACAATTTTATTGCTGTAGCCACTCAATCAATCAATCAATTTCACTTATTCAATTTAAGGTATGATTGCGAAGCTGACCGCATACGACAACTGCCGACGCATGCAGCACATACATTACCAACTCCGATACGGATAAAGGGGAACATTAAGAAACCGTAAAGAATTACACATGAACGTCAAATTTTAGTACGTGAAGTTCCATCATTGCAAGATTAAACATTACTAGCCAGTGACTGCTCAAGTATTGGCACACAGAAGCATCAATCCTGCGCAGCTAGAGTACCTTGTCAAGATGTATGCCGGTCACTATATGTATGTACGTGGGTTATAACATATAACTCTGTCTCACATTATTTCTAATTCCAGAAATTCCTAGTTCTACCGGTATGCTAGTACTTACAACTCGGACCTGGTAGGGGTATCCTTGCGCGACGGGACCTGGGTACATCACGTTCGTCATATTTGTCAACGACATCGGCCCTGGGGACAAGTGGTACATATTTTTTATTTATTTATTAAACTTCATGCACGTACTTAATGCCACAGGTATTCTCTACCAGTCATATACCATATATTATACAATAATGTTGAACACTTTTTAATGACATCGGTAATAGTACATTATGGTACGAGTGTGTAAAGGTGGTGATTACCGCTGAGACGCCATTGACGCTTAAGAGAGCCGAAGACGGTAATCATCAATACACACGTGTATAATACGACGATTTTCAAAATACTTGCGAATAAAATAACTACTAAAAATATCAAAAATTTTGCGCGCGCATTTATCTAACAATGGCGATCGGCCATAGATATTCAAAAAATGGGGTTTGAATTCAACTTTTTTTATTTTTATTTTTTTCTCTAAGTACTTACAGAGAAAAAAAAGTTAAATTTAAGTAAAAATTTTGTTTATTAAACAAGTACTACATGTTGAAACTATTTATTTAAATACAAGGTTCTATCAAATGAGTAAACAATAGGTATATTAATTTATTTGTAACTAGCTGACCCCGCGAACTTCGTACCGCCTTTTTTTTTAATTTTTCTCGCCGTAAGAATCATCCTCGTACTTCAGGGAATATTCTAAAAAAAGAATTAGCGAAATCGGTTCAGCCGTTCTCGAGATTTGCGCTTAGCAACACATTTAGGGATTCATTTTTATATATTTGTAATATTGAACTTACGTATATTAGGGTCCGGTAGAGGCACAGGCGTCATCTTATTCTGTACGTGTTGGTGCAAACTGACGTCGTGTGGGACGAAATGGTTCTGTACATGCTGTTGTGGGGAGGTTACCTGTCGAACAGAGGAATTCATTACAGAAAGTGTTATATTTTGGGTATTTGTGGTAATATCCCATGCGGTGTCGTACAAGGCGACTAAGGGATAGGGCTGTTTAACATCAGACAGAGGGTGGAAAAATAAGTCGGGCCCTGGAGCCAACTGGAGCAAAATGAGACAACTTAAGGATTTAAGGTAGTTTCCACCTTAAATCCTTAAGTTGGCTTATTTTACTTAAAGGAGACATTCCTTTATTTAAAAAAAGAAATCATCAAGGCATCAATCGATAGGGTCAATCATACGGATCAAATCTCTCTAAGAAACATGGTAAATTAAATGAAAGGAAATCCTGGAAATCTAAACTTAGTTAGTTAGCAGTTTTGTTCCTTTTTAAAAATAAGGAAATGTCTCCTTTAAGTAAAATGAGCCAACTTAAGGATTTAAAGTAGTTTTCCTCCAGGGCCCGATTTATTTTTCCACCCTGTATACAGCCCAGACTCAGCCTATACATGGCTCGAGTCAACAATAGTGCCCGTAATACGGCAATAGGCTCACCCCGTGTTACATGGGTCCTAAACCCACGGGGTGAGTCTAGTGCCGTATGCCTATGCTTATATAAAGAAACAGAAACCAGCACCGACATATTTCCATAGCAACAAACATTACCCTCTCGCTGGCGCAGTCGGGTAAAAATGATGATAGTTCGTCTACGTTCTAACATCACATTATGGTAAAAAACAATCGCAACGCATTCGCGCCCTTATTTATAAAGACACAAGGGCGAGAATACTTTGTGATTATTTTGAGTACACAGACAGCCTCCGTGGCGGTAGTGAACGCGGCTGTTACGCAGGAGGCGCGGGTTCGATCCCCGCTCAGTGCAAACATTTGTGTGAATGAAATATGAGTATTTGCATTGGTCTGGTCGTGCCTCAGAGAGCATGTTAAGGTTAGCCGTCGATCCCGGTTGCCATAAAAACATCTATGGCAGTCGTTACGGGCAGTTAGAGCCCTAAAAAATCCAAAAACAACGGTCTAGCTGCAAAACTTCGATATCGCCTAATGTTAACATTGGGTTGTGGAGGTCAGATGACAATCGCTTCACGGAAAATATCGAGGTCTAGCCAAATCCGTAGTTAAGACTGGTAAAGCGGACCCCAGACTCCGAGCTGAAAGCTTCGGATGCGACTGGGAATTAACGCTAAGAGGAAGAAGATGGCCCGTTTTAGGTTTACCCGTACTGGTAAGACTAAGAGAATGATTAAAATATTACCTCTTCTGTTCTATATCCTTGAGAATACGACTGGTACTGTATCTCTTGATTCTCCTTAGCCCTATTCAAATCATTCGACGCCCTCTGATTGGTCAAATCCAAGCTTTTTTGAACATCGAACGGCTTATGATTGGTCGTATTTTGATTGTCGAACGAACGCTGATTTGTTGTTTCGATTACTTCTGTTTTCTCAACGACTATGGTGTCGAATTTTTGAATTGTTTCTTCATGTTGAATTGGTTGTATGGCTTTTATTGGTTCGACTGGCTGTGGTGGTTCTGGGGTTGGTGAGGAAGGTTTTGGAGATGGTAGTGTGTTAGTTTCCTGGTAACAAATAATAAATAAATATTGTAGGACATTCTACACAACGCTATCTAGACCCAAAGTAAGCATAGCTTAACTAGCTTGTGTTATGGAAACTAGAATGCATATAAACATACTTAGATACATTTTTTTTTCGTAAATACATACATATTATACATAGAAACACCCAGAACAATAAATCGTGTTAGGGGTTCATTCTCGTTGGGGTTCGTGGTTCGGAACCTCCACGTTGTATACCCATTTTTATCGTACGCAATATTCCGTCAGATAACCCCCGGATGTATGCCAAGATCGTAGCAAATGGAAATCTCTGCTTACCCCACTGGGAAAGAGGCGTGGCTGTATGTATTGTATGTATGTATGTATGTATAACCTACGGACCCGATTTAGGGGTTGTAATGTCGGATATAAACCTTTAGAGTACTGTTGCAAACTACTTTAAGTTTAGTCTAAACGTAATAAGATTGATATCTAAATAACACTGATGAGGCCGTCAAGCTGAATGCCACCATTCTAACATGGCACATGTCTATAATTGTGACCCTCTTTTCCAAGACTTTACCTTCAGCTTACCATCAGGCGAGGCGAAGTCAAATTGACGTGTCCTATATAAAAAAATACACTTAAAACGGGTTAGTCTCTACATAGTCATACTGCAAACTAGACATTTTGCAAAGTAGGCCTTTTACAAACAAATCAATATGTGTCGAAACCCCTTGAAACTGCTTGAGTACTTTTCCGCTTGATTTGAAATGACTCAATTGCTTTAAAATTCGAAATAACTACCTTTTCTGATGTCTTCTGCGTCTGCGGACACCCATCATGTCTTCTACATTCACAACAGCACTTGCTACGAGGCTCCTCACTCGGTGGACATTCGCATTCTGCAAATAAACCAACATCTATCTATACTATTATATAATTGTAAAGTGGTCGTGTCTGTACATTGGGGATATTTAAAAAAAAATACTTGGGTTATGTTAACGATACTGAACACGAAAATATTTTTTTTTGAATTTCCTGTCTGTTTGTCTGTTTGTTCGCGATGGACGCAAAAACTATTGGACGGATTTTGATGCGGTTTTTTTCATTAGAAAGGGCTTGATCAGACTTAAAATCTTACGTTTGTTTGATCGCCATCGGTTGAGTAGAACCGAAGATATGAGCAAAGGTCGCGTTACCCGAGATGCACGCGGGCGGAGCCGCGGGCGGAAGGCTAGTCATCTATATAAAATAAAAATGAAACCCCCCAAATGTATGTACGCGCATAACTGCCGAAAGACTGCACCAAATTGGATAATTCTTTTTGTTTTGTGTTCGTTATTGTGTGGCGAAGGTTTGTATAAAAAATAAAAAAGGGTGCTGCGGGAAAGGGATCAGAATCTTACATGGAAATTTGAATAAAAGGTACAGCAGGAACGGGATCTGAATACCACGGGGGTGGAAAATATGGCGGTACGAAGTTCGCCGGGTCAGCTAGTTTATATTCCTAAGTTTTGTTCCCTGTCGACGTGTACTCGACTGAGAGGGATGTCTACAGGGTGAACTTTTCAAGTAGGCGTGGATAATCAACTAATTCTTTGAATAATTGCATAATATATAATTGACTAGCTGACCCGGCGAACTTCGTACCGCCATATTTTCTGATCCCGTTCCCGCTGCATATCTCTAACTTTATCAGTGTTTCTCTACAATATGGGGTCTACTACATGTATTATACATATAAACCTTCCTCTTGAATCACTCTATCTATTAAAAAAAAACCGCTTCAAAATCAGATGCGTAGTTTTGAAGATTTAAGCATACATAGGGACGGACAGACAGCGACAGCGACTTTGTTTTATAATATGTAGTGATGGTGATAGTGATAGTGATGAAGATAGTGAAGAAAACATCGAATAGCATCGAAAAGTCATTGGTGTGTGCCATGGTACAACCTGGGATCGAACCCGAGACCTCGTCTCAGTAGTCCATTACCCATACCACTAGGCTACCGCGGTTACTTTTCTACTACATTTTCTTTTTTTTTAATATAAAGAAAAAAAATGTGACCTTACCGTTGTCTATGAACGAATGCTGCTTCTCCAGTCGGCCGCGTCGCTTTTCATTGTTTTGGTCTAATTGCTGTAACAAATATAACATGGTTATATCAATAAACTCTCACTTTCCATGATATACAATAATGTTAACGGGAATTAACGCGATGATGGTACCTATATCTGAAGGAGGTAGGACACGACGGTATATCCGTCCCAATCGAGCAGTCCGACTGGGGAAGTACCTCCGCCCTGCAGAATACCCCGGGTATAGTAATTTCGTGTTGTGTTCTGGCGGTGAGTAGGGTAGCCAGAGCTCACTGGAGAGGTTTTGTGCTGTCAGTGCGAAGAACAAAGGCTTGTCCTACTTACCTTCTGCGCTGACGGCACAGAATCTCTCTGTTCTTACAGGGTCGGCAGCACGAGTGTGACGCCCCTGGTGTTGCACTCGCACATAGGCCACGGTAACAACTTTCCATCAGTGTGGTTGAATGCTTATCTGCCACCTCAGTGGTACAAAAATGATGTTATTACCTTTTGTTGTTCTTCCTGTGGTAGTGCCATAACCTGTTCGTACAGTACAGGCGGGTTGGCGGGGTCGAACTGGTATACACTGCCGTCTGGGTTGGTAAGGGCGCGCCCCGTCTGAAAACATGTGTAATAATTGGGTCAATTACAGCCCCTCTAGACAAGTGGCAATTCGTCAGCATTTTGTAGTATAGAATGCCAAATGTATGGGATTTGACGTATATGACAGGCGTCAACGAATGTCAAAAACGTCAAATCCTATACATTCGTCATTATATTCCATCATACGCCGAGCAACGAATTGCCACTTGTCTAGGGAGGCAGCCGTTTTCGAGTTGTAGCGCGACTAACGAACAGCAATTGATTTTTATATATAAGATACTAGCTGTCCAGGCGAACTTCGTACCGCCATATTTTTCCCGTTCCCGCTGCACCTATAAACCTTCCCTGGACACCCAGGAATATTTCAATACTAAAATTAGCCAAATCGGTTCGTGCGTTCTGGAGTTATAGCGTCAGGAAGGAAAAGCCGACTTATTTTTATGTAGTAGAAGATAGTTATAGAAGAAAGAAGAAGATTCACAACATTACCTGTGGATGTATAACGACGGCCCCGGTGGGGACGGCAGACATGTCGGTGACCGCCCACACCACCGCCGCGCCCTCCACCGCGGGACCCATCCCCGGCGGGACGGTCGTGCCCGGCTCTGGGCTAGCCCCACCTGGACCAAGCGATTGGACTGTTAAATACCGAATTACTAAAATTCTTAAAAAGAAGAAAAAATCGTCTGGAAGAAAGAGGCCGCCCATTGTACATTAAACTGTATACATGATACCTACTTGTAATACTGTAAATCTATTGTTGTACAATGAAGAATTATCTATCTAACTATCTATCTACAAGCAGCTATATGTTCCGCCCGCGTGAAATTTTGATCCCGTTCATCGCTGATATATGCCTTTCTGTTGTATAGGCTATACTATTGTAAAAAGTCATTCAGTAGTTTTAACGTGAAAGAGTAACAAACATCCACTCATACATACATAGCCACAGATAGGGAATTCATTCTCACACATTGCGACCGGAAACGGTGCACACTGTACGGTATGAAAGGCACTTCATCCCTCGCACACTCAAGCTGTGGAATGAACTCCCCGCGGTGGTTTTCCCAAGCGACTTCAATATGGGGTTCTTCAAGAAGGGCATTAGAAGGTTTCTTCAGGGTCAGCAGCGCGAGTGTGACGCCCCTGGTGTTGCATGCGTCCATAGGCCACGGTAACCACTTCCCATCAGGTGGGCCGTGTGCTTGTCTGACACCTAAGTGGTATAAAAAATAAGCTACCTACCTGTTGGTGATGGGGTGATGGAGTCAGTACTGCGAAGACTGAGGGTCTTGTAGCCAGAACTGGACGGTGATAGGCGCCAGCTACTCGACGCTAAATCACCTGTGGAGATATATCATACTTGAAACAACATCATCATCATCATCATCCTAATTCTCTATTGGAAGACAAACTCCCATCACCTTCGGACTTCCTACCTCATAACTCATTTATTCATAAAAATATTAAACGTCAAATAAGTACATATCAGCATTATCAGCACATCATTCAATTCAATACAAAACAATACAATAATAAGTAGGTCTTTAGTTTATGCAATTTATTCCTAGAGTTAGTAAGACGTATCAGTCACAATTTAAAAAATGTCAGGTTCCGAACTAAAATTGAAACAATGTCAGCAAATAATAGTAATAATAATAATTACCACCCATAACGTAGGTATGTCACATCTTTAAAACGGAATAAAGAATGTCAAATTTCATGTCAAAAAAAATAATAATAATTAGAGATGTGCCGACTAGTCGCCGACTAGTCGGTGAAGCCGACTATCCGGCCACTTTTGTAGTCGCCGATTAGTCGGCGACTAGTCGGCAAAAAGCGCCGACTATCCGGCTTCATACCGGTTTACTGGTTTGTGTACCCATTTATATATTTGCAACATTTTATATATTTAAAACAATAATGCATTTTAGTAGTATCCAATTTCTAGCAGTCAGTAGCTATCTAACTTTAAGCGGCTGATGTTCTAAAGCTATGAACAGGATTCTGCAACTTATTTTTATCCATAACAGTAAAATTTAGCACTCCAATGGCATATAATACAATGCCAGATAGCATAATTATATTTTGTTTGCTTAGTTATAGGTTTGATTGGAGGATGATACTTAAGCAGATTGAACAAAGTCTCGATAGTTTTTACCTAAAAAATCAGCATTGTTATTTAAAAAATCATAAACTTTGTTCAAGAAGGGCAAAAATGGGCAAGAAAATCCCATTAATTATACTTAATAGCTGAGGGTTGGCTGGTCCTAAAAAACCCAAAGTTTCTATGTTCCTATATGTTTTTGTAAATATAATGGTCTGAGAAACAAAAAATAGCGTAAAAATTTGTATACGTACTAATTATTTTTTATCTGATAAATTTTATGCACCTTTTTATTGAATCTCTCAGTAAACAACTTACACTACGAGAGACAATCAACTGCACTAGATACATTTCGTAAACAGAAATTTTATCTACACAATCTACACCTTTGAGCTTTAATATCTGATGAAACAAATAATTTATTGAAATAACAAATTGTAGCATAACGTGTACAGAATAATCCTAAGCACGTATCGATAGCTTTTTCTAACTATTTTCATTTTGAGAAAATTGAATTTCGTCCACCTAAAACTTGAAAATTGATCAGCGTGCGGCTGTGCGGCTCGCGCGAACGACTATGTCTATGTTTAACTATGTAAACGAAACGTTCCGGAAATACGCGTAACCATGATCGGCTTGGCCGACTAGTCGGCCGAGTAGTCGGCTGTTTAGAAACCGAATAGTCGGCTAGTCGGCTAGTCGGCCAAAGTTATGATCGGCACATCACTAATAATAATAATAAAAAAATCACAATGTCAACTTACTGATTACAATAATTAATTAATTCACGTCCTAAAACGTATCATTCATAATTTGAAATCCCCAACAGAACCTCCCATTCAAATCTATTTAGAAAGAGAAAAGAGAATCGACTTCGGACGGGACTCGAACCCGCTCCTCCCATGTTGAATGAAATTTTAAAGCATTTATTATGTCTATTCAAATCGATTAAGAAAGAGAATAGTGAATCGACCTCGGGCGGGATTCGAACCTGCGTTCTTTCCCTTACAGGGGAAATGCTCTGACCACTGAGCCACCGAGACCCGCACGAAGCCGATCCAAATTCTTCTATATATCCGTCTTGGGGCGTCTCCGACAGAGACAGCCTCCGTGGCGTAGCGGTAGTGAATGCGGCCGTTACGCAGGAGGCGCGGGTTCGATCCCCGCTCAGTGCAAATATTTGTGTGCATTAAATATGGGTATTTCATTGGTCTGGTCGTGCCTCGGAGAGCACGTTAAGCCTTCGGTCCCGGTTGCCATAAGAACATCTATGGCAGTCGTTACGGGTAGTTGGTGCCCTAAAAAGTCCAAAAACAACGGTCTAGCTGCAAAGCTTCGATATCGCCTAATGTTAACATTGGGTCGTGGAGGTCAGATGGCAATCGCTTCACGGAAAATATCGAGGTCTAGCCAAATCTGTAGCTATGACTGGTAAAAGCGGACCCCAGACTTCGAGCTGAAAGCTTCGGATGCGACTGGGAATTAACGCTAGGAGGAAGAAGATCCGTCTTGGGGCGTCTCTGAATCATCTACGTACACTATTAGTACCGGTAGTAGTAGACCGGTAGCCAGATAGACTGATAAGACTGACATAACCTGAAAAAGGTGACTGGAACAGACTGGATGTGGAAGGCGAAGGATCAGCAAACGTGGCGCATATTGGGAGAGGCCTATGTCCAGCAGTGGACTGCAATAGGCTAATAGAATTTTATTTATTTCAGTTTGTAGCTATATCATACCCTCACCTTGCCTACTGAGCAGTCTTGGCTGATGAGGAGGAGGTTCAGCTCCAGTATACCCTCCGAAGCTGTGGCTCTTGGACACGGCACCTCGTCCGCGCCAGTTGCCGCCAGATGGGGGTACGCCGCTACCTTCCAGGGACTGCACCTGCGGAAGAATAGCAATAATATGACGTTAGCTGTTAAACCGAAATTGTAGCATTGTATACTTCTTTATTCTTTGTGTATCATTTGTACAGCAACGTGGCTGTATTGTGATAATTATAATATCTTATGGAACTCTCAGTCTTTAAGAAAAGTAAGTTATTTATTGTTAAAAATCGGAAAAAACGAAATCAAGCTCTAGCGGGACTCAAACTTGCGATCTTACCCTTACAGGGGGAATGTTCTGATCCCGGTTGACATAAGAATATTTATGGTAGTCGTTACGGGTAGTTGGAGCCCTAAAAAGTCCAACAAGAACAGTCAGATGGTAGACGCTTCGCTGGGAATATCGAGGTCTAGCCAATTTCGCAGTTAAGACTGGTAAAACAGACCCCAGACTTCGAGGTGAAAGCTTCGAATGCGACTGGGAATTACCGCTAGGATGAAGAAAAAGATAGTGAGAATTCACTTTCTTATTTGAAACCTTCAATAAAAATTACTTTAATTGCTTTTTTTCGTGCGGAATTCCACATGGATACCCCCAAGTTGTCTCGGGTCTCAAATACCGGATTGCAAGGTGGCCCAATAAGGTATTTCCTTTTTTCGCACCCCGGTTGACCCTGGGCTATCTCCGGTGTCGGACGCCACGGTATCTAAGCTAAATTACGATGATATTTGTACCTTCAATAGTTTATTTCTGCCGCCATTTTCAGGAGTAAGCAGCTTCACTGGTCCAGATGCCAGCCACGAGAACTGGGCCTCATCTTGCTGTAAATAAAAAAATAAAAATAAATATTAGGTACTGAGTGTAAGATCTCATAAAGCTGGGTCCACATTTGTAGCACCTTGACGTATCACAATCAGTCATATCGTATCGAGTATTTGTATCATAAAAATATAGACGCTCATTTTGTCCATATCGTATCATTAAGGCGTATTTCGTAAAAAACGCGTCCATACTTAGTAAATGCTGTAATGATGTATCAAGATACGCCTTTAGTGCGGATCGGGCTGTATAAGATACGGTGTGTATTGTTGACGTGTATCATCTTGTGTCCAAACTGGCGATCATGATACGCGTTGAGGCCACGCGAAGCAGATACGATACACAGAAATGCTACAAATGTGGACCCAGCTTTAGACCTTTGCTTGTTAGCTTCGATTAGGATAGGTAAAAGCAAATCAGCTCAAGCGGGATTCAAACCCGCGGTCTTTCCCTTACAGGAGGAATGCTCTGACTACTGAGCCACCGAGCTCCGCCGGGGCCGGGGCGACGCGACGGTGAGAGCCATCTACCGATACTCGTACGAACTATCCGTACTATCCCTATCTTAATAGCTTTCAATAGTTAGCATACTAAATACATACATACACACAGTCACGACTCTTTCCCAGCGTCGTAGGCAGAGACGATAATTTTCCATAGCTTACTAAATGCTTTAAAATTTCATTCAATTGCTTGTTCGCTACTTTCTTCATCTTCTAAATCCCAGTCGCATCCGAAGCTTTCACCTCGGAGTTTGGGGTCCGCTTTACCAGTCTAACTGTTTGGCTGGACTTTTATATTTTCCGTGAAGCGACTGTTATATGACCTCCACAACCCAATGGTGACATTATAGATATCGAAGCATTGCAGTTAGACCAGTTGTTGGACTTTTTTTAAACTAAAACCCTAATAATTAGATGAATAAAGCAAGAACAACACTTACAGAACTGAATATTCTCCTGCGAACTCTCTCGTACTCCTTCTCCCGCTGTTCCAGAGACTTGCTCCTGTTGGAAGACAGGGAACCCGCGCCGGTTTCATCCAAGGAATGCGTGTCTCGTTTCAGTATAGACCTGGCAATGTACAATAAAGTATACTGAATGAAATAATAGTACATTATGACCTCCGAAAGACGGTATTAGTTTGAAGAAGCTGTCTGTGATTTTTCCCTTTTTTAAGCGTTTACATTGTTAAAATCTTACCTCTAGTCCTCTTTCGTCTATAGTTACCCGTTTAAATCACCGCTAGGGGCGCCACTGTTTCCAGTCGCACATCTTTATGTCAATCATAGATCATAGCGTTTTGTGATTTTACCGCGTAAAGGTGAAAAAATTTTCAAGTCAAGAAAAAAGTTATTAAATAACTAATTAAATAGTAATTACATTGTTTTTACCGTATATATGTGTACAGTGCAACATAAATAAGTACAAGGTATCTTATTTAGTGAAGTTTCTTTCCGTGAGCTTCGGTAAGCAGATTGTACCATACTAATTAATAAATACCGCTGAGGAATCGTTGCTCCCGAGGGAGAGCGAAGAGTGAAGCACTAATAAGTCCCAAAATAGTTCTCATCTTCGGAAGATTAGAACGACTTTGCCTCGCCATCGCCATCCTCGAATAAATAAGCGGTTTAACCAAGTCATTTCGAAATGTGTTTGAGAGTTCGGTCTCACGCTCGGAACTCATTCCGCAATATGTTAAGGTTTTTACAAAAATGAACCTGATAGAATTATATTAATTTTTTTATTGGAAAATATAAAATTATTATATTTGTTACGAAAACAATAAGATCGTTCCTTGAAAACCTGGAGAGGTACTTGATTTATGGACTATTATAATGAGTGTAGTGTCACTTGGATTTACCGGCCCAATAAAAATAAATAAGTTATAAATGATGTATCACCTTAATAAAAGGTATGATTATGTTGCCAGCACTGAACGGTCGATGGCGTACTTGTAAACATTGTATTGCAGGGTCAGGAACTTCTAAAAACTGGCTTACAAAATAGCAATATTATAACATTCTAAGTCTTATTCCAAGTTGAATTCTTGAGGGTGTCCTAGTTGGCGTGATATTCATACGTTAAAACAAGAATATCTATAAAAATACTAATCTATGTTGTAAGAAAGTCGTAGGCATAAATGCATGTCATCTTAGGATGCAAAGAATTTAACATTTTTTTATAACTACTAATTTACACATACCTACATTAATAGTTAAAAAATAATTAAATTAAATGTTGAGGAACAGCTCCTTCCTGTTCATAAACGTCTTTAATAAAAGGTCAGATGGGACATTATCCCCCTTTTTAAACTTAAAAGCCTAAATTAACATGTTTGAACTTAACATGTCAGTTGAAATTCCAATTATTTGGGATTCAGTTCTTACAACAGGTAGATTGGATGACAAGACTTGCACCAGGCATTTCTTCATCTATGCATAAAGTAATTTCACAGGAGGCTCTTGCGAGTAACACCTAATATGGAAAAGAAATTGTCTCAGAGCCCACTCTTTCAGTCTCATCTTCACCTTATACCATTGTAACTGCGACTAATTGGATTGCGGAAATCCTTTGGAAACAAGTCATGGTCATGGTTCATTTGCTAAACAATTCCTTCATAATTTTTGTTTTGGGGCTTTGGTTAATACCCACTTAACGATGCCATAATAATGTTTTTATCCGTGAACATAATATATCTAAAGTATAACATATAGTCACATTATTAAAGTTGGATCGGTAGGTAAATTCCAATCAATTCACCTAGAGTCACTTGAAACACAGATTTCAACTTGATGCCTTTGCCCACAAAGTAACTAAAATAGCTACTTAATTGGTATATTTACCAAAAATTTGCAGAACTATGACTTGCCTCCAAGCGATACAGTCAACATCAAAAGCCCATAAAAACATTTTTTTTTTAAACTGCATTACATTGCTTAATAATGTGTCAATTAAGTTGATGTATAAGTAGTTGTATAGTATTTAGAAAACAAAGTAACTACATAGTACTACTAATTAATCTACTTTTGTCGTTGACTGTACTATAGTTGCAAGACACTTGAAGTTAACCTGACGACTAGGATGATCAATTTCATTGTCTCAGGATGCAAATTTATTTTTGCTTGCTTCAAACAAGGTAGACTAAGAGAAAGATGGGCTCTGCATCCCCTAGTGAGGTGCAAATTACAGTGGCGGCTCAGGAATGGGAACCACAGTGCACAAGTGATACACAGGCAAAATGTGACTCACTTTCTCACTACAGAACGCGGCGGACGCGGGCTGGGGACTGAAGTTGAACAACTTTATGTTGTCAAGCAAATGGAGTTAGAGCCTACAAAAAACGGCATTCCAATGTGAGGGAGTTGTTTGCAGTGCATGCAGCATTATTGCTTATGTACAAAATGCACTACTGGTTCAGTCGGACAGCCAACTGAAATGATGGGTGCACTTGCCCCTTAACCCCTCTAGAGCTGACCAATCAACCGAGCAGTTCAATATAATACTGACGGTTATCTCCCTGAGAAGTTAAACGGATTCTTTGACCTCGTCTCAAGAGGCTGATTCGTTCATGAACGTGAACTTCTGCTAGGAGTCGCAATGGCCTCGATCAAAGATCAGGACATATGCAATATCAACCCTTTCACATCAAAGGGACTCACCCGTCGTTCCCCAGTGCATGACGCGGGACTCAAAGGTGGTTCAGTGACCACATGTAAGGCTTTCAGTTAAACTGGAACTACATCATACCTATCAGTACTTTAGGCTGATTGATCTCAGATCGACAGCCCTATCGGCCCTGACTAATAAAGGATCTGCGGAAGATCCTAATAGATCAGTTAGGATGGAGGTTTTTTCCCCCACCTATTTTAATAATTCTAAATATAGCCACATAGTGGGATCAGTACTTTGGGCTGATTAATCTTAGATTGACAGCCCTAACGGCCCCTGACAAATAAAGGATCTGCGGAAGATCCTAATAAATCAGTTGGGAATTGGGATGGATGTTTTCTCCCACCTATTTTAATACTTCAGTGGCTGGCCCTTCTATACAATGCCAAGGGAACACAAATTCTAAATATAGTCCCATAGTGGGATCAGTACTTTGGGCTGATTGAGAGCCCTAATCGACTCCTTGCCGATAAAAGATCTCCGGGAGATCCTAATTGACCCCTCAGCAGAGAGTTGCTATCCTCCTTAAAAAGGGGGGGGGGTGAGAAATAAAAATTGAAAAAGAGGAAAACTGAAGTTATCAAGTTGTAGTTAGCGGACAACCACTCTTGATCAATGCTTTGACTATACACTGTATTGACAAAGTATCAGTTGCATGTCAAATTTGCATATTATGAGATTATAGTATATCTCAAACTTGTTCCAAAGTAGTAGCTATTTTTTACGTCGTGACGGTAATGGCCATTTACTGGGTATGTATAGATTGTGTATAGTCTAAGTGTACGGAATACCTACCCATACAACTATGGGTTACATATTGCATATACACTGGCAATCTTTTATGTCATACGGCAGGAATGTATTTTGCATATCCCCATTTTAAACATAATTTTATTTTGAGCTTACATTTCAATTGATTTAATAATTAACATCTGCAGGGCCTGCAGATCTATACGATCTGCAGTGTTTCCGTACTGTGCTACAAATGTAGACAGTTTTTCTACGGAAAGCCCAGGCCATTAATTATCCTGAATGGGATACATACATTCACGCCTGTGAACCCCTCCATGGGGCAGAGGTGTATTATTTGACACCCACATTTGGCCAGATAGTTATGAGTTCACATGACGGGGACCAGACCTATTGCAGTCAGATAAACGCTTTGTCATGAGTCATGACTAATCACTAATGTCTACTGTCGGATGGGGAATAGCCCTATTCCTTGGTAACCCATACCACGAGAAGTGATGGGATACCCAAATAATATCTAACTGACTATTTTCAGTACCATATAACAGTTTATTTTAGACATTTCTAGAAGAGTTGCCATTATTCTGTCTCTAGCTTCAGACAGGTGAGTACATGACTTCACGTATTAGATCAATTTCGCAGTATCGCAGCTTCATTGTTTTATCTCATTGAAAAATTGTATGCTACCCTATCATCTCTTTTGCTTCTATCCATCCAAGGGTTGCCTGGAAGAAATCGCTGTTAGCGATAAGGCCGCGCATTGTGCATTTATAAGTCGAAGATAAAATTTAGTGAAAGCCAGAATACATTATAATATTCTAAAACTGATTGTAGCTAGCATAGGCAATCGGTGCTAATTGTCAAACACCAAAATGCCTAGTTGTGTACTTCAGTACACTCAACCTTGCGGTCTATGTTACTGATGTAACTAGTTGATTTATCTCAATTAGAGCAGCTACCACGACACTCCTAGGAGAATGGATAAGATCTATTTTTATGCAGTACATATTGATGCGGCTCAAGGTAGCTTCAGATCCGCAGTTGCCTTCAAAGGTTGACTTGTAATTATGCCCATGGCATAGGTTTTATGTTGAGGAAATTGGAAGTCTCAATTTGGTAATAAATTTCAATTAATGTTTGATGTTATGAATATGATATACATCTTGGTTGCATGTTTTGTATAAACATTCTATTATGATTAATAATTATAATAATGCATTATTTTAATTCATATATGCTAAATAATACTGTTTTCTATATTATCACATAGCGTTGTTATAGTTACCATCACCAGCAGAAACCAAACAGGTCTTCAAACTAATACCGTCTTTCGGAGGTCATAATAGAGCTGTTTTACATAAAATAAAACAGTTATTATGGCCGAAAGAAAGACGGTATTAGAGCAAGGTCCTTGCTGGCGAGAAGACACTATGATCTATGATTGACATAAAGATGTGCGACTGGAAACAGTGGCGCCCCTAGCGGTGATTTAAACGGGTAACTATAGACGAAAGAGGACTAGAGGTAAGATTTTAACAATGTAAACGCTTAAAAAAGGGAAAAATCACAGACAGCTTCTTCAAACTAATACCGTCTTTCTTTCGGCCATAATAACTGTTTTATTTTATGTAAAACAGCTCTATTATGGTACAAGTGTGTAAAGTTGGTGATTAACGCTGAGACGCCATTAAGAGAGCTTGAGAGAGCTTAAGAGAGCCGAGGACGGTAATTTAGAGCCGAGGACGGTAATCACCAATACACACGTGTATCATACGACGTTTCTGAAAACACAGGCGAATAAAATAATACTAAAAATAATAAGATATACCCTCGTTATGAGCAAGTGTATTGAAAAACTTTTTTTTAACGGATTCTATCGCGATATAGGGTAAAACACCTAATTATTGGCATCTTAAGCGAAAATTGTAAAATAATTATCATCTACGGAAATTATACGTCTTTTTAAGAGAAGAGAATAGTAAAAAGTAATAGTAGGAATATTGTTTCACGTTATTTTGATCGTAAACAAATACTTAATTACTTGTAATTATTAAAAAAACTACAGTTTTATCCAATTTTATATATTTGCCCATATATTGGCATAGGTAAACCAAACTATTGGCATAAATCAGACCATTGCCATTTGAAAAGGAATAACTATAGAAAAGTCTTTACTTATTGCAGATAAAGTTGACGATTGAGAGTTCTTGTTTTTTTACATAAAACGTAGCAGTGCCAATAATTGGAGGAGTCGATTAATTAAGAATGGGAAAAAGAATCGATCTCGGACGGGACTCGAACCCGCGATCTTTCCCTTACAGGGGGAACGCTCTGACCACTAAGCCACCGAGACCGCACGAAGCCGAACCAAATTCCTCTATACTTCCGTCTTCGGGATCACGGGTTCGAGTCCCACCCGAGGTCGATTTTCTTTTCTCTTTCTAAATCGAGAAAAATCGGCCAAGTGCGAGTCGGACTCGCCCATGAAGGGTTCCGTAGTAGCAAAGGCGAAAATTGCGGTTTATGACGTATTAAAAAAAAACTACTGACTGGATTTGGTTCGAACCAATTTTTAGTGGTAGTTTTCATGGCAATTTACATCATATATATTTTTTAGATTTATCATTCTCTTATTTTAGAAGTTAGAGACACACATTTTTCCACTTTGGTAGTGTCTCTCGCGCAAACTATTCAGTTTAGAAAAAAAATATGTTAGAAACCACAATATCATTTTTAAAGACCTATCTATAGATACCCCCACACGTATGGGTTTGATGAAAAAAAAAAATTGTGTTTCAGTTCTAAGTATGGGGACCCCCAAAATTTAATGTTTTTTTTTATTTTTGTGTGAAATTCTTAATGCGGTTCACAGAATACATCTTTTTACCAAGTTTCAACAGCATAGGCCTTATAGTTTCGGAGAAAAGTGGCTGTGACATACGGACGGACAGACAGACAGACGCACAGACATGACGAATCTATAAGGGTTCCGTTTTTTGCCATTTGGCTACGGAACCCTAAAAAGAGGGTTAAGGCGACTTTTTATCATATTATGGTGGTATAAAAACTTACTTAGCATGCTGGATGTCAGGCTGATGTCGCTGGGGGCTCGGGGGGAAGCTGGCGGTGCACCACTCCTTGAAACTGGTACAAGGTATACGGCCTCCGCACGTACCTATAAGTTAAAAGTAGAATTAAATGCGCGAGTACTATGGGTGTACAGGACCCCACCAACATTTTTGAGGGCCGGGTTAATCTCTTTAAGCCGGTGTACCTGCAAGCCGAAGCACCTGCAAGTCGATGAACCTGTAAGCCGGTGCACTTGCAAGTCGATGAACCTGTAAGTCGGTGCACCTGCAAGCCGGTACACCTGCAAGTCGATGAACCTGTATTTAAGCCGGTGCACCTGCAAATCGATGAACCGGTAAGCCGGTGCACCTGCAAGTCGATAAACCGGTAAGCTAGTGCGCCTGCAAGCCGATGAACCGGTAAGCCAGTGCACCTGCA
The DNA here is from genome assembly GCA_914767945.1 of Eilema depressum. Taxonomy (NCBI): domain Eukaryota; kingdom Metazoa; phylum Arthropoda; class Insecta; order Lepidoptera; family Erebidae; genus Eilema; species Eilema depressum. Next base: position 1,835,280 of record OU612040.1, read on the forward strand.
AGCCGATGCACCTGTAAGCCGGTACACCTGTTAAACAATGGACGAAGCTGTGACGCAGGCTATCCTCTTAGTCAATCAGCAAGCGTACCAATTTGAAGATGAGGATGGCTTGGGTTCCGAAGATGGCTACAGCCTCGAAGACCTGGTCCTTTCAGAGTGTGATGGAGACACCATGCCATAGCCTATACCTGTAGATGTTCCATGGTCAGATGGGACATGAAATAGAGAAATATTGGGTAACCACACCCTAGTAATTGCAACCCGAGACGGCTGCGGTTTTAGTCGGTACGAGTCCACCAATCACCCCTGCCAGCTGTTAGAGGTAGGTAAGTCCTGGTTGTCGCCAAGTGTCGACGTCATCACCTTGAAGCGCACTCGTACCACACACAGTGGGTACAGGTGCTCAGTACTGGTACTCATCGCTCTTGGACACGAGCACGCACGTCTTGTGCGCCTGGTCCAGGTGGTGCGACAGCTGGAACAGCGCGGCGCAGCGGTGCACCAGCATGCGCCCGTACGACGTCATCACCGGGAAGCGCACTTGTACCACACACAGTGGGTACAGGTGCTCAGTACTGGTACTCACCGCTCTTGGACACGAGCACGCACGTCTTGTGCGCCTGGTCCAGGTGGTGCGACAGCTGGAACAGCGCGGCGCAGCGGTGCACCAGCATGCGCCCGTACGACGTCATCACCGGGAAGCGCACTTGTACCACACACAGTGGGTACAGGTGCTCAGTACTGGTACTCACCGCTCTTGGACACGAGCACGCACGTCTTGTGCGCCTGGTCCAGGTGGTGCGACAGCTGGAACAGCGCGGCGCAGCGGTGCACCAGCATGCGCCCGTACGACGTCATCACCGGGAAGCGCACTTGTACCACACACAGTGGGTACAGGTGCTCAGTACTGGTACTCACCGCTCTTGGACACGAGCACGCACGTCTTGTGCGCCTGGTCCAGGTGGTGCGACAGCTGGAACAGCGCGGCGCAGCGGTGCACCAGCATGCGCCCGTACGACGTCATCACCGGGAAGCGCACGATGCAGCGCCTGGGACAGAGAGGGGGCGACAGACTTAGCAGTGAGGAGGAGGAGCAGAGATAAAGAGGAGGAAGGGCAAACATAGAGAGGAGGAGGATGAAAAGACAGAGAGGAGGAGTAGCAAACACAGAGCGGAGGCGTAGCAAACACAAAGAGGAGGTTGAGCAAACGCAAAGAGGAGGCAGTGTACATATGTCAGCACCTCCTCTCTGTGTTAGCTGTGATTGAATTAAGAAACGCGAGAAGGCGTTCGACATACGTTGCAGAATTAACTGCAAATACCATCTAAAACAATCTCGATGCGAATACAAGAGCATTTGATCTGTAAACGATCATGCGGCATGACATGCATACATAAATTGTCAATCATCGCCACCACGTTGCATGTCTTGCATATCAATCAATACAGCTTTAGGTGTTTAGGTGACAGGTGACTATCACCTGTCACCTAAACACCTCTTTTTTTCCTGTGTAGCGAGATAGACCATGAAAACGGTACTTTAAAAATGTCAAAATTAAAAAGAAAAATAGAAATGTTTAGCAAATATGAAGGCTGTCGCAACGTTGTGCTAGAGAATTGCACAGCAGTCTCTTTTAGCCTAGTCTAGAGACAGTCTAGACACTATAGAACCATATATGTCACTCCCGTTGCCTACAATGAGGCCATACATACCCAGTGTCGTTGACCAGCGAGTGCAGCTCCTTCTCAATCTTGAGGAGCTGCATCCTGTCGCGAGGGTTCTTGTTCAGGGTGTCCTTGAGGAAGGCCACCAGCTCCGCACCGGTCGGTTCGTTTCTGTCATCTGGGAACACATAATGTGATGGAGACTTGGTACGGGTTCGAATCCCGGCTATTACAGTACCAAAGTGAATCTAATATTAACACAAGAGTAGGTTCAATGTGAACCAATGTGAGAGTAGGTTGAATGTGTGTGTGGTCGCATTTTGGAGGAGGTAGGACACGACGGTATGTCGCGTTTTGGAGAAGGTAGGACACGACGGTATGTCGCGTTTTGGAGGAGGTAGGACACGACGGTATGTCGCGTTTTGGAGGAGGTAGGACACGACGGTATGTCGCGTTTTGGAGGAGGTAGGACACGACGGTATGTCGCGTTTTGGAGGAGGTAGGACACGACGGTATGTCGCGTTTTGGAGGAGGTAGGACACGACGGTATATCAGTCCCAATCGAGCAGTCCGACTGGGGAAGTACCTCCGCCCTACAGAATACCGCGGGTATAGTAACCTCGTGTTGTGTTCCCGGTGGTGAGTAGGGTAGCCAGAGCTCACTGGAGAGGTTTTGTGCTGTCAGTGGGAAGAGCAAAGGCTTGTCCTGCTTGTCTTCTGCACTGACGACACAGAATCCTGTTATCCAAGGAAGTCACATTCATGCTGCCGACTCGAGCTGACTCCCCTCGTGTTGCATACGTCCATAGGTCCATACTAAATTAGAGATCCTGCATCGCGCAATGGAAGTTATCGCGTTTGCCAAGCTGAATTTCAAAGGAACTACTGATCCTGCATCGCGCAATGGAAGTTATCGCGTTTGTCAAGCTGAATTTCAAAGGAACTACTGATCCTGCATCGCGAAATAGAATTTATCACGTTTGTCAAGCTGAATTTCAAAGGAACTACTGATCCTGCATCGCGCAATGGAAATTATCGCGTTTGTCAAGCTGAATTTCAAAGGAACTACTGATCCTGCATCGCGCAATGGAAATTATCGCGTTTGTCAAGCTGAATTTCAAAGGAACTAGAAGAAAGAAAGAAAGAAGAAAGAAAGAAAGAAGAAAGAAAGAAAAATATATTTATTTTGACCCGCAGCACACAATACAGTCAAAGCTAGTATCACATTATACACGCTACGGAACTACTGATCCTGCATCGCGTAATGAATGTTTTCGCGTTTTTTAACACGTTTCAAGTTTCTCCCTTTATATCAGTGCATCTTTCTGCGACCCATACTTATAATATATTATGAAAAGCACAAAAAAACGAATAAAAGCAAAATAAAGTAAATAATCAACATACATTTTTGATAATCACCTGAATCGTTTCTACTTAACGTGATATTCTTTGGTCTCTCTTTGCGCTCCGGACACCTGCGGAAAGAAAACAATATTATATACACATACTAGGCAGAGGGGTAGGCAGAGGTGTATTATCTTACCACCCACATTTCGCCAACTACGATTTTCCGCGGCCGCGTGGATCCCGGCAGTGTAGAATTTGGGCTACCCCATCTCCTCCCACGCGGTGTCGTACAAGGCGACTAAGGGATAGGGCTGTTTAACATCACACAGATATATACAGCCCAGACTCAGCCTCAGATACATGGCTCGAGTAACAATAGTGCCCGGCATACGGCAATAGGCTCACCCCCTATCCTATTACGTGGGACCGAATACAATGATTGGTGAAATGTGAGTGTTAATTCACCTCTGCCTAACCCTCCGGGGATAAAGGCGTGATTGTATGTACACACAGTAAAATGCATCGCAAAAGACGGATATGGTCGTATGTCCATACCCGCATGATGATGATGCTATGTAAGAAAAATCGGCCCAGTGCGAGTCGGACTCGCCCATGAAGGGTTCCGTAGTAGCAAAGGCGAAAATTGCGGTTTATGACGTATTAAAAAAAACTACTGACTGGATCTCGTTCGAACCAATTTTTAGTGGTAGTTTTCATGGCAATTTACATCATATATTTTTTTTAGATTTATCTTTCTCTTAGTTTAGAAGTTAGAGGGTGGGGCGGGACTATAGATGTAAAAATCCCGAATAATTCCGAATTATTCCGTATTATTCGGAATTATTCCCAAATATTCTCAAATATTCCGGAATTATTCCCGCTGAACTCACCTACAAAAAATGAAATAACTGTGCTTCCACCTACCTACTAAGCGAAAACTTAAGTACAGACCTATGTAGGTATTGGTATATCATCATCATCATCATCATTTCAGCCATAGGAAGTCCACTGCTGGACATAGGCCTCCCCTATAGATCTCCAATAGGACCGGTTGGAAGCGGCTCGCATCCAGCGCGTTCCCGCGGCCTTAATAATTAAACCTTAATACCTAATAATAATATAGGTTGATACCGGAATATTATATATCTTGACCTCAGTGACGTCACAAAATGTACCTACTTATATGAATGTATATGCGCAGTACGAGTAACAGTACGCGTTTTTGGATGTCTTTTGTGGATTAGGTAGATTTGAGCTTCTCCGCCACCATGGTACCCCGTGTACCATGGTGACGGAGAAGCTCAAATCCACCAATCGTAGACCATATCAAACCAATTCGAGCATCTCTCGCGACTTGGGGTCAAGTCAAGATGTACGGTACCTACTTATTTTATTATAATATGTAGGTAATATGATATAATATGACTACAACTTTCACACAGATACTAAAACAGCGACTGTAAGCGACTTTCGACCTTAATGACATTATCTTAATTACGTGTCTTTTTGCGCTAATAGATGACACTGATTACGAATTTAAGAAAAAAAACTCGATTCTATGTCATGTCAATAAGGTCGGAAATTGCTTGCACTACGTTTTTTAAGGTTTTTTATCCCTAGCATCCTTAACTAGTCTCTGCTATGTAGCAAATAGCCAAATCGGACCGATCTTTTCGGATATTTATATGAAAACAACATAATAATATATGGTGTCGGATATCGGATGTCGGCCATCGTCGTCCGATACGGATATTGGATGGTGTGAAAACACTCTTAAAGAGTTTAAAAGTGTATAAGTAGGTACTCAGGCAAACATAAGTCTTAGACTGTATTTTCTTAATTATACCGATGGGTATATACACCAACTAGCTGTTGCCCGCGACTTCGTCCGCGTTAAGTTCGGAATGTTGTTCATCCCCTATTTTATCCCCTTATGGGTAGAATTAATCAAAATCAGGTTTACCATGGCACACACCAATGACTTTTCGATGCTTTTCGAAGTTATGTGTGTATTTATCGCAGGTTTATAAGTGCCCGGTTAATGGCAATAGGCTCGCCACCTATTACATTGGGACCTAAACATAAACTGCCTACCCCTTCGGGGATAAAGGCGTGAGTTTATGTTATGTTATGTTATTTCTTAGCGGATGCCTACGTCATAGTAGCTTAATGCATGCAAAGTCTCAGCCCGATCGGTTTAAAATTGACAAAGTTTCGTACAAACTTTCATCCCCTATTTTATCCCCTTGGGGGTAGAATTAATCAAAATCCTTTCTTAGCGGATGCCTAAGTCATAACATCTACCTGCATGCCAAATTTCAGCCCGATCCGTCCAGTGGTTTAGGCTGTGCGTTAATAGATCACTATGTCAGTCAGTCAGTCAGTCACCTTTGAGTTATATATATTAAGATATAACCGTATAAAACGCGAATCATAACTGCATTTCGAGTCACAAGACTATCAACAAGAGTCAAGACTCTCAATACCTACTACATCTATCTACATAAATATCGACCGGAATAATTCCGAATTATTCCGGGTCATTTGGGAATTATTCGGGATTTTTCGTTTTATCCTCATCGGAATATTTGGAATTATTCCGGCCTTACATCTATAGGCGGGACACACATTTTTCCACTTTGGAAGTGTCTCTCGCGCAAACTATTCAGTTTAGAAAAAAAATATGTTAGAAACCTCAATAGCATTTTAAAAGACCTATCTATAGGTACCCCACACGTATGGGTTTGATGAAAAAAGAATTTTGAGTTTCAGTTCTAAGTATAGGGACCCCCAAAATTTCATGCTTTTTTTATTTTTGTGTGAAATTCTTAATGCGGTTCACAGAATACATCCTCTTACCAAGTTTCAACAGCATAGGCCTTATAGTTTCGGAGAAAAGTGGCTGTGACATACGGACGGACAGACAGACGGACTGACATGACGAATCTATAAGGGTTCCGTTTTTTACCATTTGGCTACGGAACCCTAAAAGCGACTGCCGTCTGACAATAAGAGGTAGTGTCACTCACCTACAGTAATACATCTGCTCGTCAACATCCAGACTGGCGGATTTTCTTATCACTTCTGGGTTCGGTCCTGCTGAAAGCACAAAGGTTTATTTATTAACTAGCTTTTGCCCGCGGCTCCGCCCGCGTGGATGTCGGTTATCGCGACCAAACATAGTCTATGTCCTTTCTCAAGGTCTAACCTACCTCTATACCAAATTTCATCAAAATCGGTTCAGCGGTTTAGTCGTAAAAGTGAGACAGACAGACAGACAGAGTTACTTTCGCATTTATAATATTAGTAGGGATTTATACTAATAAAATGACAAAGAGCTTCTGTTCTGGATGCTGATTCTATTCCAGCTCAGTGCAAATATTTGTGTGCATGAATATGGGTGTTTGCATTGGTCTGGTCGTGCCTTGGAGGCCCGTGCCCCGAAGTATATTTCCCACTTCATATTGACTGATTGTTCTGATATTTGGTACACACCTTTAGTTCTGACAAAAATACAATTTATATCAAATAGTTTGACTTGATCTAAATAAGTTATTAAGATAATTTTACAACACACCTCCTCATAAAACTATTATTTCACCGCAATTAGGCACGTAATGACACCTATTATCAAGCTGTGACTTTTTCAGTGTTATTATTCACAAGTGAGTTATAGATTCTTTTTTAATTTTATAGGTTAAGTTTCTATGTTCTTAAAAAAGTTTCGATACTAAAAAGAACGTGTTTAATAGTACGAATAAATTAATATGCCTATCGTATGGTCATTTGATGCATTTTCGTATTTAAATAAATAATTTCAACTTGTAATACTTGTATAATAAACAAAATTTTCCCTCAAATTTAACTTTTTTTTTCTTTAAGTATAGAAAAAAAAAACAGAGTAAAAAAAAGTTCAAATAAACCTCATTCTTTTAAATATCGCTATCGCCACTGTTAGATGCGCGCGCATAGGAAAACGAATTAATTTGTAGTATTGTTTATTTAGTATTTGTAGTATTATTTTATTCGCAAGTGTGTTGTAAAACGTCACATTATGCCACGCGTGAGTATGATGATTACCGTCCTCGGCTCTCTTAAGACCTCAATGTCGCCTCGGCGGTAATCACCAACTTTACTCACTTGTACCATATGTACTATTAAGACTTTGGTAGTCAATATCGATATGATGCTGACTGTATGTATCTGTATCTCACCTGTCTCAATATCCGAGCAGTCGGGACACTCTTCTGAGCACACGATCCCCGAGTCTTGCTTCGTAGGACACGCGTGTCGGCGTCGACGACCCCTGTAGAGGACAGCAACGAATTAGCATACTTACATACATACATAACAAATTTTACCGAACGGGTTTGGGTATTTAAGAGAACGAGAAAGAAAGATGAAGAAAGATGCTCCCCACACAAATGTGTGATGTGATGAATCAACATGTAACTGCTACTTACAGGAAAGAAACAATTTTTAAAGTGAAAATTTATGTAGGCGCGTTGGGCATTTTTCGGAGAAATGTTCTACGAACAATGCCCAACGCGGGTAAATATTTTTATGGGTCATTTTTTATAATATCTCACCTGCAGTTAGGACAAGCGCAGGCGCCGCACACACAGGCGACGCGCGGGTTGTTCGACAGCAGGTCTCGCGGCGCGTCCGACAGCCAGCGGCGGGCTCGCTGCCGCTGGTCGCAGTGCGAGTCGTCCCAACCACCAGAGGTTATCTACAACAGGTAAGCGAATTATAAAAATAAATAAATATAATTTGTAATTTGAATTGCATGTAAAAAATATATAAAAAAAGTTCAGGGTATTTTTTACTCAAATTCAAATGATTTATTGTGAAGCACAGGTAGGTATGATGATCAGCAAACTACTGTATAATGGACTCAGACAGCGCGATTTTAGATCTGCTTTATGGAGTGCGACGGTAGAGGCACGTAATTATAAATTATGTTAAACCAATCACGGGCTCAAAGGGTCATTAGTTGATCAGTCCTTTTGTTATGAAAACTCTCATAGTTTTCGACAAATGGTACCGAAGAGTCTGGAGAATCGTGAGAACGAAAAAGAAAGATGAAGAAAAATGCTCTCCTCACAAACGTGTGATTTATCAACCTGTAACTGCTACTATAACCGCGGTAGCCTAGTGGTATGGGTAATGGACTGCTGAGACGAGGTCTCGGGTTCGATCCCAGGTTTTACCATGACATACACCAATGACTTTTCGATGCTTTTCGAAGTTATGTGTGTATTTATCGCAGGTTTATAAGTGCCCAGTTAATGGCAATAGGCTCGCCACCTATTACATTGGGACCTAAACATAAACGGCGAAATGTGGGTGCTTAGCACCTTTGCCTGAGTAGGCAAAGGTGCTATGTCCCCGAAGGAGTCTTCGGGGACATAGGCGTGAGTTTATGTAACTGCTACTTATAAGTAAAGAAAGAAACATTTTTGGAGGGAATCTGTTTTAGGGGCGTTGGGCATGTTGCGTATATTTTTTTTGAGTTGGGAAAAAAACATTGTACTCGCGACACCGTTACCGACACATAGTAAAAATACACATAACATAATAAAATAGAAGCTATGGTGACACCGAAACACAAACAAGTCAAACATACAAATCCTGTCGTTTTTTGTCGGGGATTAAAGATGTAATTCGCGATGGCCGGCTCCACAGGTGAAGAATACCCTTCCCTTTCTCTTAAATATCCAAACTCCTTCGAGTGACAAATGGTACCGAAAGAGCCCAGAGAATTGTGAGAATGAGAAAGAATGATGAAGTAAGATGCTCCCCTCACGAACGTGTGATGAATCAACCTGTAACCGCTACTTAGAAAGAAAAAGACAAATATTTTTGAAGTGAACTTCGAGCGGCGCGTTGGGCATTTTTCGGAGAACTTTTTTTTTATAATACATTACAACCATGTTGCAGAACAGATTTGGTTATTTTTTATGACCTGCCTGACGTCAACCCTCCTTGGGAATGCTGTTGTTGGTGAATTAAAACCGCCACCTACGGTTTGACACAGCAGGTGTGAGCTGTTTGGGGTGACCCAAAGCATGTGTTTGATCGTTAGTTAATAGATGTGTCACTAGATGGCGCTTGTTGTACCAGTATGAATCGCGCTAGCAAGATCATCTGCCGCAAGGCATAGATGTCTTAGTTTTAGTTCACGTACGTGCCACTAGATGGTGCTCCGATACATATCATATTGTTCTAAATGGCGGTGTTAAGATTGGCAACAAGCTATTTATAATGTTATAGTGGAAATAAATATTTGAAATCTTGCTTGTAATGGTTGTTTCACTTTCAACAATTCATTATAAAGGCGATTTTGGAGGATACGTCCTCATTCCGTACAGCATGGGTCGCTCTTGCCTCGGTATACCTCCTCACCTAGTCATCTCCTCACCCCATGGTTTTTAGCACGATAAAAAAAGTAGATGATGGAGGTTTGGAGATAGGCAGAGAAGAAAATGCTATTTACCTGAATCTCAACGGGCAGTTTCTTCTTATAATCATCACTACACCTATGACTAGGGTCTTCACTATTAGTTTCTCTCTCCCCGGCGGAGGGGGCGAGCGGTGGGGGAGAGTCGGCGTGAGGGGGCGATGCAGCTTCGCGTATTGCCTGGCTACGGACTAGTTGTTTCGATTTGAAGCTCTGAAAATATACGGAATAAAATAAACACATTACCACACCTTTGCGTCGCGCAGTCGGGTAAATATCGGTAAAGTAGTGATTTAAGGTATGATTCCGTAGCCGACCGCATATGACAACTGCCGACGCACGCAGCACATAAAGCGTACCCATTACTTCGTAACTCGTACTTCGGTCGTATGCTGCTTTTCCCTAGAATGTATTGTTTTTATTTTTTTATTTTTTTATACCACTTAGTTGGCAGACAAGCACACGGCCCACCTGATGGGAAGTGGTTACCGTGGCCTATGGACGCATGCAACACCAGGGGCGTCACACTCGCGCTGCCGACCCTGAAGAAACCTTCTAATGCCCTTCTTGAAGAACCCCATATTGTAGTCGCTTGGGAAAACCACCGCAGGGAGTTCATTCCACAGCCTGAGTGTGCGTGGGATGAAATGCCTTTCAAACCGCACAGTGTTTTGTTAGTTAAGTGGCATACGACCACGGCTATTCTTGATATTTTCTTGTTTAATACTTTTTAGAGCGTGATTTTGCAGTAGTCGGGTTTTAGTTTTAAACTTTTTTTTTTTTTTTTATAGGATATTAGCAACCGAAATTACTAACATTCCCGTTAACCCCTCCCACTAAGCTAAATTGCTTGTGCTAGGAGTGGGTTCACGTCAGTTATTATTTTGGGGCAAGCAAAACCCAATAATTTATACATATTTGAAATGTGCTAATTGAGCCCTTTATTTGATACCAATCACGGACTATTTATCTCAAGTTTTTTTTTTAATGCAGTACTTTATGACCGCTAGAGGGCGCCACATTACATTTAGTGACACGTGATATAGCCTATAACCAGCGGACGATCAAGACGCTTCTAACGATACCTCAATTGTACAGTTCTAATAAGTAGTTGAAGAGCTATGAGGGAACAAACGAACATACAACATACATACATAGCTTGTCAAAATCATAACCCTCCTTTGGCTTCGCCGTAGTCGGGTAAAATTAGTAATGAGCGGGAATCGAAATCGTGGCCTTTAACTCAGCAGTCAAACGCTTTGTTCATTACGTGTATTCTGAAAGTATCATCCGCTGTCTAGTAATTAAGAAAACGCATATCGCGTTTCGTGCAAATGGTAAGTATATATTTTTTTGCACGAAATTCGTTCAATGTTATCATCACTATATTCGTTCAATATTATTTATGTTACCGACAATCTGTATAATGCAGGCATTCTATATAATGCCTAGGCCTAGGCAATATATGCTATTAAATAGAATGCCTGCTTTACCACCGGCAAATTGTGAAATAAATAGATCTTGTTGTTTTTTTTTTTTATATAGGACACGTCAATTTGACTTCGCCTCGCCTGATGGTAAGCTGAAGGTAAAATGTCTGAAAAGAGGGTCACCATTACAGACACGTATCATGTTACAATGGTGGCACTCAACTTGACGGCCTCATCAGATGGTCTATATTTGCGGATGGCTTCGCGAGAATTCCCATATAACCACCATTTATCTTTCTTGATAACATTTCATACATTGCCGGCATTGTACCGGATTATACACATTGACAGTAACCTTTACACAAAATTCGGGTCAGTGGATACGCAACGGGGCGCTAAGAAAAAAAAAAGAAAAAAATTTCGACCAAAAAACTTAGTTCTATAGTAGTGACATTAAAATCGTTCAATATTATTGACACTACATACGTTCTTTGTTATTATTTACAGGAAACATCTGCCCGCATGGGGCAGCGCACGCATGGGTCAGCGCACGCATGGGGCAGCGCACGCATGGGGCAGCGCACAACCTAATAAAAGAGTTGAACACATACCCGGTTCCTATTCAGTTGGCTGGTGGTCTCCTCGGTGCTGCTGCTGTTATCTACGTCTGCGTTCTCCATTGCTTACGATATTACACTGGAAACACACACAAATATTAGGTTTATTAAGTGAATCAGTTGGGAATAGGGTCACTTACAGCCTCTGAACCCATCGGATGGGGTGCACAGAGGCACAAGTCAAAATACCTGCTAAACAATGAATGAGGTTCCTTTCGGGTTTTTTTTAAAATACATGTTCAGTATCATATTATCATATAACCAAACAATGTAATTTATTTAGTCACAAACATTAAGTGAAGTCAATACAATAAGTTAAGTCAATAAATAAATTATTCGAATAACCGTTCCCGGCCCAAAAGTGCCCATCACACTCGCCCCGTTTCCACGCTGGATAGCGATGGCCAACCTTTGCACCAGGAATGGGGCTGTCCGTTAATCACGTGAGGCTAAACAGGGGGGGGGGGGGGTGTTTTCGGAAAAAATCACGAAACATCACCAGGGGGGAGGGAGGGGTATATTGAGATATCACGTGTATTTATTGTTTCTTGTAACTCGCGATTTTTGTCGCGATTCACAGTTTTCTAGCATTAAATAGTAAATAAAAAATACACGTGATTTTGGCTAGAGGGGGGGGGGGGGGGGGGGGTAGTCAAAAACCTCACCACGTATCACCATGGCGGAGGGGGGTTAGAAAATTGCTAAAAAAAAACATCACGTGATTAATTGACAGCCCCAATGTTCCAACCAAAGTATTTTCTTTTAATATCTCCAATGTATTTCGACTGTTTATTCGCATAGCATTAGCTTTTTCCATTCTAAATAGATTTGAACAATTGGCATAGTAATTACTTCAAAAATTTCAATTAATCTACAATGTACTGTACAATGTACATACATACACGACAACTTTATAAGTACTAAAAGAATTTATACTGGAGATTGATGGCACTTGGTGGAACTTGCTACACATATTGAATAAATCACTTGTACTTTTCCACAATTATTTAATTATTTAATTTAATTGTGGAAAAGTACAAGTGATTTATTCAATATGACTAAAAGAATTGGTTAGATAAAGTCATAGCAAAAATGTTACCAAAATAAAATAATAAAATAAATTAAATACGAATAATACATACCTTTAATCAATCACTCGATAAAATGACACGTCTATAACACAAGTATTTCATACAAATACAAAGGGGGAAATTATTACTTAGCTATTAAGATATTGGACCAACACAGTGACTACTCTAATAAGAAGGCAACTATTGTTTTATTACTTTTTAATACTACGTCCATTAAAGCCTCGTTAGTCAAATACTCTTTTCGTAATAATCAAAAATTTTCGCGCTCTTAAGTTGGTAACTATATAGAACACAATATTCTGATGTTGGTAAGCTCGTTTTTCTTTTTGATTTTTAGTTTTTTTAACGGTTTTTTTGGTTGCGCTCGTGGACGGTGAATGACGGAGTGCATTTTTTTTTTAAATTGGTTATTGCAATATGGCGGAAAATTTTGGGGAAGATTTGAGTTTTAGAGGTGGTTGGTTCACTCTGATAGGCGCCATCCATCTGTAACAAAGAAACATTACTATTAAAGATCTGCAAATAAACCATTATTGGGGTAAGCAGAAATATCTTAAGTCCTAGTTATCGGTTATCGCCACGTATGATCATATCTAAGTAAATACTCGATTCCATCAAATTCCACAGTTCAAAGGATGAACCATCAAATATCTTGCACCCCACCTTCCCCAAATACCCCATAAAGGCAGCTGTGGTTCCGCCATGACTCATAAGACGCATAGTCTGAACTTGCAAGGGCAATGGGTCAGGGCTGTTTTATACTGTCATGCGTTTCCATTATCACACGGCAACGAAATTTTGGGTTTTTATCAATAAATAGCTGACCCGGCGAACTTTGTGCCGCCATATTTTTTTGTCACTCGTGTGGAATTCTGATCCTTTTTCCATATTTTCTCACCGTTTAAACCTTCCCTGGACATCCACGAATATTTCAAGACTAAAATTAGCCAAATCGGTTCAGCCGTTCTCGAGTTTTAGCGAGACTAACAGAATATTTGTCTCTATTGTACAGAATCAGATGACATCACAAAAAGTTGTGCTATAACTATACAAATAGGCGTCGTAATTCAATGACTCACTTATCAAGTCTCTGAGTTCAGCAGTCTCCACTCATCCATCAACCCTCACACTGCCACTGTTAGTTTTGCCACCAGGTGACGACACCACGAGTTTGTCACGGTCTGTCGCCATGTGGGGCGCGTGATTCCTATTTCCTATTCCCGCCTCACCTCCAGAATCGCGACACAATATTTATTTTAAACGGCTTGTCTTGTCGTACCTGTGCCCGGGCACAGTGCTAAGTGTTTTAAAGATCTGGGTTCTATTCATTTTGCATAAAGGTAAAACTCGGCTTTACTGAAGTGCCTAAGTACCTACACGAGTGGAGAGAATCCCAAGGAACTTCAATAACCGTGGGCATTGAACCCAGGACCTCACAATCGCGGATAAATAATATTTTAGTTCAGTCTTAATTCTATAATCACTTCAATACAGACGAATACGTTAGCTAATTACAGGTTCACGTGCCGCACGACGCAATGGAAACACACAAGATGGTTCGATAATGCTGAATAATTGCCGTTTCTTTACGGCTTACATAACCGGGGGGCGTTGATGGTACCGGCTTTTATATTACTAGGGTGGGGATAAACGCACGGCTTGCTTTATTATAAGGAGTTTAGGTAACTTAGGGCTAAAACTAAAGTAGATGGCAGTAGAGAGACAGCCTCCGTGGCGTAGCGGTAGTGAACGCGGCCGCTACGCAGGAGGCGCGGGTTTGATCCCCGCTCAGTGCAAATATTTGTATGCATGAATATGGGCACTTGCATTGGTCTGGTCGTGCCTCAGAGAGCATGTTAAGCCGTTGGTCCCGGATGCCATACGAACATCTATGGCAGTCGTTACGGGTAGTTGTGAGCCCTAAAAAGTCCAAAAAACAACAGTCTAGCTGCAATGCTTCGATATCGCGTATGTCACCATTAGGTTGTGGAGGTCAGATGGCAGTCGCTTCACGGAAAATATCGAAGTCTTGCCAAATCCACAGTTAAGACTGGTAAAGCAGACCCCAGACTCCGAGGTGAAAGCTTCGGATGCGACTGGGAATTAACGCTAGGAGGAAGAAGATGGAGACCATTCATTTGAGACCCTACTTATCGAAATCCATCCAGCTTCCAGCCGTTATGCCCATAGAGGGTAATATAGAAAACTACATACATACACAGGCGTGTAACTTATTACCCTTACTGGCGCTGTCGGGTAAAAAATTGGGGGAATGGAAGGAAATCGCGATTAACCCAATTTTCATTACTGTTTTATCATCATCATCATCATCACTTAACTATTATAAAACAAAGTCGCTGTCGCTGTCTGTCCGTCCCTATGTATGCTTACATAGGGAATGTATGCTTAAATCTTCAAAACTACGCAACGGATTTTGAAGCGGTTTTTTTTAATAGATAGTGATTTAAGAGGAAGGTTTATATGTATAATACAAGCATAATATTGTAGATTTATCAGTGTTTCACTGATAAATTTAGAGATAATACCACGCGGGCGGAAAATATGGCGGTACGAAGTTCGCCGGGTCAGCTAGTAAACCATAAAAATAAAAAAAAAATCGTACCAAAACACACAAGTAAGTACAACACAAAATCAATAACAATCATTGCAAATATTATAAATAGATCGAAAACTACAAACTATAATATCCTATGCAACAATCGGGTCGGGTCACCTGGACCCACCCCGCCCGCCGTTGCACCCGGGCGTGGTGCAGGTGACCTATATTCGCGGTTGTCGACCCCGGGTACCCGGGAGGCCGGGACTGACCCATTGAACTATTGGGATGGGAACTCAGTTCTTTGTCAAGGATGATATCGGTTTCAGTTAGTGACGTGCATTTTTTGTTACGAAAAAAGTGATAATGGGTATTTTTTCAGATAGTGAGTTTTAGTAAATTGAGGCTGGATTTCGCCAATCTATACATAATTGTGAAGTGATTGTGTTTGTACTTGGATTTTGTTATAACGATACAGACACAATTTTTTTTTTGGAATTTGTCTGCAATGGACGCAAAAACTACTGAACGGAATTTGATGCGGTTTGATCTTACGTTTGATCCCAATCGGTGGAGTAGAAACGGAGATATGAGAAACAACTGTTTTTCTATTGACTGTACTTGCCTGTAAAAAAGACTAAGGGGATCAGACCAGAATGACACAGTTTACGGTGGATCCATCGGGAATTAAAACATAATAACAATCGGCAGGGGTTCAGATCAGGGTATCCAACCGGAATAACTCGAGCAAAGTTACGCGTTTACTGACATTCGCGCGGGCGGAGACGCGGGCATCGGCTAGTGTCTGTTAATGTCTATGTTAATACACCTCTGCCTACCCCTTTGGAGATTTACAAGCGTAAATATACCTATGGGTAACTGAATTTACTAGAAGTTATTCCTGATAACCTCTCCAAACAAACTAAATTGCTTGCGTTAGAAGTGTGTTCACATCGATAGTGTATTGGTCAGGATTCGAACTCTGAGCTTCTTGATCGCAAATCCGTCTCCTACCACTAACCTACCGACTTGTAGACTCAACTATGACTACAACTTCAAGAAACAAGACACACCTCTGTACACCCTTATATCACCTACAATACAAGCTTGACCTGGAATTCCTTACCAGTTCACGTGTTTCCCTCTTCCTACAGTCCCGGGTCATTTAAGCGGGGCGTGAAAAAGCATCTGATGAGGCCGTCAAGCTGAGTGCCACCATTGTAACATGGTACGTGTCTGTAATGGAAACCCTCTTTTCCGAGACTTTGCCTTCAATTCACCATCAGGCGAGGAAGCCAAACTGACATGACCTATATAAAAATCTACAAGACACACCTCTGTACACCCATTTATCACCTACAACCGTGAATATACACCTAATATCTTCTATACGTGCCTACAAATACCTGAAACCATAAACAGCATAGCAAGGCCTTGGAGTGATTCATATCGGAACCTTCACCTTGCTATAACTTATGTAGGTAGGCAGGAGTGGTACGGTGAGACGCGCCCGCGAATATTTTCGACTCAAGGTGATTCAACCGTGAAGTTATAGCGAAAAAAGTATGGCGGATTTCTTTAAAAGATTATATGTATACGTTACTAGGTATTGTTCGCGGCTCCGCCCGCGCGGTATTCTGATCCTGTTCATCGCTGATAGTAGCGTGATGATATTGATAGTGTAGCTTTCTATCATCATCTGCATATAGACACATTTTCCCGATGCATCCGTGGCCAAGATGACCTCGGAGCTCAGGGTCCGCCTTCCGGCTCTTCCTCCTCCACTTCGCATGATCTTGGGCGTCCATGGTAGTGAGACCATTCGCACGCATGTCACCCTTCACGACGTCAAGCCAGGACTTCCTGGGCCTACCCCTTGTACCTGGATCCGGTCATTTCCAGGCATTTGTTCCGCACGTAGCCTGGCGGTTGCCGCAAGACGTGGCCGCACCAGCGAAAGCAGCTCTCTTGCATTTTATCCGCGATGTCACGGACATGGAGGCTGCCGCGGATGCGAGAGTTCCTCACGCGATCTTTACGCATGGCGCCGCACATACACCGTAGCATTTTCATCTCCTTGACACGCAGCTCTTGCTTGTGTCGCTCCAGCAGCGGTCACGCCTCACAACCATGTAAGAGGACAGGCCTAATGATCGTCTTATAGACCTGCCCCTTCAACCTGACTGGCATTTTGGGATCATATGTGACGCCCGTGTAGCTTTCTAATGACGAAAAAATTTTTGAAATCGGTCCTGAGTTTATTCGTTACCTACAAAAATACAACTCTTTCCGATTTTAATTGAGTTGGAAAAAGTTTCAGAGAATGATAATTATGTTACTAGGTATTGCATGCGGCTCCGCCCGCGTGGAGGTCTGATCCCTTTTTCGTAATCTACAGAAACTTTCAATTCTTTCTGTAGACCTCCACAACCCAATGGCGATATCGAAGCATTGCAGCTAGACCAAGTTGCTGGACTTTTTTTATACACCTCCTTTGCCTTACAGACAAAAAAAAAGCCCGCTGAGTTTCTTTCCGGAGTCTTCTCAGGCCGGGGCCGCGTTTCGAACCGGTGCACGGTGTGGTCCATTTGCTAAGCTAGTCTTTAGTATAATACGTTTTGTAAGTGCCGTTTTGATGGTCTATCTATACAGAATAAATGATTTTTGACTTTGAGCATTTCCAGTATTTAATTTTTTTTTATACCACATAGGTGGCAGACAAGCACACAGCTCACCTGATGGGAAATGGTTACCGTGGCCTATGGACGTATGCAACACCAGGGGCGTCACACTCGCGGTACCAACCATGAAGAAACCTTTTAATGCCCTTCTTGAAGAACCCCATATTGTAGTCGATTGAGAAAACCACCGCAGGGAGTTCATTCCACAGCTTGAGTGTGCGTGGGATGAAGTTCCTCTCATACCGCACAGTGAGCACCGTTTCCGGATGCAATGTGTGAGGATGAATTCCCTGCCTATGGCGAGAGGTGCGATGATAGAATGTAGCTGTGGGCATCATCAACACACACAGTGAGGCAAAGTCTCTTCTGAGACTGAGAGGTTCCACATCGCCTGCGAGTATGGGATCTATCCTCAAAAGACGCCCAGGATACGTGTACTGCGCGTTATATAGCACATTTTAGGTTCAAGATATAATAATATATCCCTCGCAATATACACCTTGCATACTGCATCTGCACATCACAAAGAAGGGTGCAGGGCGCGTGTGCGGTGCCCTAATAACCTGATAACCGGATGAAACTGGATCGTTCGGCGGGAGCCGAGCGTAGCCGAACTCTCCCGAACCAAAATCGGTAGCATATATTGTTATTAGGGGTTGAAATTACCGATAATAAAAGGGGACTTAGTAATAAAAAAAATATACAGGGTATATGCTATTATAAGAAAATTTTATGAGAAAATTTTGACATAGTAGCTGTATGTAGGTTTATTTTTTTATAAATAAGGAAGAGGAAGTGGCAGTTGGAGCTCAGATTGGATAAGAATTAAAAAAATATATTTTTATGTTCAGAATCGTCTTCCAATGCACATATACATATTGATGCATACATTGGGCCACCCCTTCTCCTCCCATGCGGTGTCGTACAAGGCGACTAAGGGATAGGGCTGTTTAACATCAGACAGATATATACAGCCTAGACTCAGCCTCAGATACGTGGCTTGAGTCAGCAATAGTGCCCGGAATGCGGCGATAGGCTCACACTGACTCACAACCCAATTACGTGGGACTAGTACAATGATTGGTGAAATGTGGGTGTTGATTCACCTCTGCCTAACCCTCCGGGGATAAAGGCGTGTTTATATGTATGTATGTATGCATACAAATATTTGCACTGAGCGGGGATCGAACCCGCGACTCCTGCGTTGCGGCCGCGTTCACTACCGCTACGCCACAGAGGCTGTCATCACGATTATTTTCGCTATCACGAAATATCCACTGAGTGACACCACACACACTTGACACTTTGTCTTCAGCTTACCATCAGGCGACGTGAGCTCAAATAGACGTGTCCTATTAAAAAAATGGGTAATATTATCGGTAAAAATACAAGGAAAGTAATCAGAATTCATAATCACATTATATAACTATGTTCTACGCGTAGGCACTATGGTTCTACGTAGTAACTATTTAGTAATCTGTGGCGTAGGTAGATATAAGGGAGGGGAGTATTGTAATTGATTAATTTTGTTATGATGCGAAAGGGGATGAGAATATAGGGCGTAAGGCCGCCCACGTTTACAATTATTAACAAATCCATACTATAATTATAAATGCGAAAGTAACTCTGTCTGTCTGCTACGCTTTAACGCTCTAACCACTGAACCGATTTTGATGAAATTTGATACAGGGGTAGATTAGACCTTGGAAAAGGACATAGGCTATGTTTGGTCTCGATAACCGACAACCGCCCGCGTAGATGTCGGTCGTGGATGTGCTAGTATAATACAAGTTGAATAGGTACTTCTGTAGAATACTTAACAAAACATTTTTTTTTTATATAGGACACGTCAATTTGACTTCGCCTCGCCTGATGGTAAGCTGAAGGCAAATTCTCTGAAAAGAGGGTCACCATTACAGACACGTACAGTAAGCGTCAGAGAAAACAGACCCCCCTCATGCTTTTATATCATTACCAAGGGGGGTCGCTTTTCTCTGAAGCTTACTGTACCATGTTACAATAGTGGCACTCAGCTTGACGGCCTCATCAGATGCTTTTTCACGCCCCGCTTAAAGGACCCGGGACTGTAGGAGGAGGGAAACACGTGAACTGGTAAGGAATTCCAAGACTTAATGGTGCGGCAGAAGGAGTCGCCAAACCGCTTGGTTCTTGATGAAATATTCTGCACCGTATGCAGGTGACATCTAAGTCCTGCACGTGTTGTCCTATATAGGAAAGGAGACGGTGGAATTAATTGGAAGAGCTCATCAGAACATTCACCATGGTAGAGACGGTAAAATACCGCCAAAGATGCCACATCTCTACGCAACTGCAAAGGTTCGAGGGTGTTGGTGACCTCAGGATTCCCAATAATGCGGACCGCACGTCGCTGCAACTTGTCGAGAGCATCTAGTAAGTATTTTGCGGAGTCATCCCAGAGATGAGAGCAGTATTCTACGCAAGAGTGAATTTGTGTCTAGTAGAGAAGGCACCGCTGCTCCGGCGCGAGTACCACATAGGTGACAGACAAACACCGGCCCACCTAAAGGAAAGTGGTTACCGTGGCCTATGGACGTGTGCAACACCAGGGGAGTCACACTCGTGCTGCCGACCCTGTAAGAACATAGTTTCTGTGCCGTTAGTGCAGAAGACTGGCACTCACTCACCGGGAACGGGAGGTTATTATGGCGGCGCGGCGGTATTCTGTAAAATGGAGGTACTTCCTCAAGTACTGCTTAATTGAGACGGGAATACCGTCGTGTTCTACCTTCGTCTTCTAGTAGACCGGCTTGGCCTCCAAACATCTAGATGGGGCCCCGAACATCTGGTTGGGGCCCCATACATGGGCCCCGAACATAATAATATAGTTAGGGTCACTGATAATAATCAATCAATTAGCCTATTGCAGTCCACTGCTGTACATAGGCCTCTCCCAATGTGCGCCACGTTTGCCGATCCTCCTTCTTTCGCATCCAGTCTGTCCCAGCGGCCTTCATCAGGTCGTTAATAATATTTGCAATTTATTAACGACAACTAATTTTGCACATACATAGGGGTGACATGTTCTCAATAAGGCACAGGGGTGATTATCAATGAAGCTTACTAGTAAACAGTTTTATTTTTAAACTAAGGGGATATTTAAAGGGTGACGACAGGGAGTTAAAAATCACGAATGAATGTAGTGGATGCGGTATCCAGTACTGCCACGGCATGTGTATAGGGCCCTATCAATACTAAGGGCCCTAGCCAACCTCACCTGGTAGTTGGTGCTAGTGTGAAGGGTGAAAATTTTCAAAAGAGAAGCCGGTAGACAAAATACTTTGTCTCTTATAACGACCATGGCTGACTTTACTGTTAAACGATGGACGACACTCTTCCGGAGATTTTCCTCTCAGGTTCAGGTTCAAGTCGTCAAGATAATGAAAAAAAAATCAGACCTCATCGAGTTCCAAAGTGAAAACTATGTACGCAATTGAGAAATCGCTATGAGTATGATGATGGAGTGAATATTGGTTTGATTTAATCTACGATTGGTTTGGATTTGAGCTCCTCCACCGCCATAGCACCCCGTGCTATCCTCAAAAGGCATTTGAAATCCACATACTGCGCCTAAGGAGTACATTTTGCGACAAGTAAAGGTCGACTGGGGCCCCTTAAAATCTTGATAGACAAAACAAAAATAAAACAAATAGGTATTCTTTGATTTTTTTTTCAATTTACCTGAAATTACTAGTAATCCTAGTTAAGCTAAATAGCTAGTGTAAGAACTGGGTTTACGTAGGTAACTAAACAGAACGAAATAACGCCGCATCCAACTTTTCTAAGATCCACGACATCCCTATGAAATGTATATGGTACATGGTTAATTGAGGCCAGGACGTATATCCGTAGCTTTTGTCCAGACAGACAGACAGGATAGATTAACGGTCAAGTCAGTTACAACGGACTCATTACCCTTACTACTGATATATGAACGACTAAGAACGGCTGCTAAGTACCACGTTGAATTCTGGTAGGGTTTCCGCGCAACCTATGGGAACCTATAACCGACATTAAAACCTAGTACCTATGATTAGTGGTTAAGAAGTCAGTCTTAAGATATGATTCCGGAGCCGTCCGCATTCGACAACTGCCGACGCACGCAGCACATGCGCGTAATTCATTGCGGCTTCTCAGTGGTCCCCCTTATCCGTATCGGCGTTTAACAAGTAATGTGAACGCTGCATCTGCTACATGCATCGGCAGTTGGCTTTGGAATCATACCTTTACGATCGAGTGGTCTCGGGTTTGAATCCTGGCTATTACAATACCGACGTGCATCCACCAAGAAATAGTCGTATCAAACACGCTAGACGTACATAGGAACTGGACCTAAGAGACCGAAAGGGTGGCGAAGGGTGAAAATTTTTTAAATGGGAACTCGGTGGAAGAAAAGACTTAGTCAATCAAAAAAAAAAGTACTTTGTTATGCATCAGGCGACCGATTGGAAAGCCGGCAAGAATCGAATTATAGGTACTCCTCGCCACTACGAGTAGTATCCACTCATTACACAAGCAAGGGCAGGGTAAAAACTAGTAATTTTCTTTGCTAAAAGAAATTCAGCCATCATTACTTTCATTTTTATTAAAACTAATTACTTTACCTTTTCGTTTACAATAAACATCCCGCAACTATTTCAAACATGCGTTGAGGCAGGAAATACCGGTATACATACACATTACACATACTCAATGCCAACACTTACAAACATCTACACACACACACACACACATATATAAAAATACACATTGAACACTAGAAAATTCCTTCTTCTTCCTCCTAGCGTTAATTCCCAGTCGCATCCGAAGCTTTCAGCTCGGAGTCTGGGGTCCTCTTTACCAGTCTTAACTACGGATTTGGCTAGACCTCGATATTTTCCGTGAAGCGATTGCCATCTGACTTCCACAACCCAATGGTAACATTAGCCGATATCGAAGCTTTGCAGCTAGACCGATTTTTTTTGTTTTTTTCCTTTTTAGGGCTCCACTACCCGTAACGACTGCCATAGAAAATTCCATGCACACATAAAAATAATTCATACGTCATTTCAGCAATGAATTAATTTGCTTGGATCTAAAAGGTGCTCTGTACCATCGATATTATATTACCTCTATAGCGCAGTACACGTTTCTTGGTTGTCTTTTGAGGATAGCACGGGGTGCTACTGCGGTGGACAAGCTCCAATTCACCAAGCATAGATTATTACAAAACAATCTGCGCGCGCCAGGGCCATTGTCTTGCGATTTAGGTACAAGATACGTGTCACTAGGCATAATGTCGGTAAAAAGGCTGTGGTCCGCTTATAAGTGGCTCTCAGGCTCCACAGTCCGCAGTACAAGATTTGACGCAACTGAAAAATTGCTATTAGGACTATGAACATGATATCATGCACGATATGTATGCGGTGTCGTACAAGGCGACTATGGGATAGGGCTGTTTAACATCAGACAGATATATACAGCCCAGACTCACACCCGTATTCACAAACAATACTTCGCTATGCGTACCACCAAAACTGTGCAAAGAACGACAAATTCTCAGTGCGTTCGTTTTGGCAAGCCTTTTTATTAATAGACAACACTTAAGTAATACTTCGTTGAGGGAACGCACTGCGTTAGATACTGCTCCTTGATGTTTGTGAATAAATTTTACCAGCCCTATGCCAATTCCAACTATTAGGTAATCTGTGCCTATGCGCTCGAGCACACTATGAGACCTCACAGTGTTGTTTGTGAATACGGGTGTCAGCCTCAGAAGCATGGCTCGAGTCAACAATAGTGCCCGGCATACGGCAATAGGCTCACCCCTTATTACGTGGGACCTAATACGATTAATTCAAAGGTGTGATTATATGTATGTATGATAATAATACACTCACACACACGTACAAAAATGGTTGTCAAAATCCAACTCACACATATAAATAAATACGATAGTACGTAAACAATACGTCAAAGCATATGAATGAAACACGCAACGTGCTACGTATATAATTCCACATTTGAAATATTGAGGATTTATTTTTACATCACTGTAGTGTAAACATTTACAGAAAAAAAAAGCTTCTGATTTTTTTTTTATTACTCTGAGTAAATGTTTATTGAGATATTTTCTTACAATAGTTTTTTATTTGGGTTATTGTTTGTGAGTTGATTAGGGACGGATATTTTTTTTATAGAACACGTCATGACTTCATCTCGCCTCGGTAAGCTGAAAGTAAATACTCAGGAAAGAGAGTCACGATTACAGACACCAGTAATGTTACAATGGTGGCTCTCAGCTTGACGGCCTCATCAAATGCTTTTTCATGCCCCGCTTAAAGGACACAGTACTGTAGGAAGATAGAAACACGTGCCTAACCTAACATACCTAAGTAAAATTTCAATTGTCTTCTAAAGACCAAGGTCCTGATACAGCAAAATTGCGTTTTTAAACCTGCGATTTAAAACATTTTCGCAACTTTAAAATAAAAGTTTGAAAACCTTGAATATAGAATCGCACTGAGTGGTTCTGAAAGTCTAATAACCTCCACGAAAACGCAGGTAGATTTTATTGTGATAAACCATACGAAAGAAAATGGTAAGCTAAAGGGGACGCATCAGTAATAAAGGAATGGTTCCGTAGCCGACCGCATACGATAACTGCCGACGCATGCTGTAGATACAGCGTACCCATTACTTGTTAAATTCCGACACGGTTAAAGGGGACGATTGAGAAGCCGCAATGAATTACGCGCATCTGCTGCATGCTTCGGCAGTTGTCGTATGCGGTCGGCTTCGGAATCATACCTTAAAGGTCCAACCCCACCAAACGGACGGCATCGGCCCGGATTTTACAATCTTTAAACAAAATTAAATCAGTGTTTGAAGTTTATATTACCAAGTCACGCACAACAGCTTGACAGCGATGTGCGGCGGCATGACGCACGTCAAGCTGTCATGCGTGACTTGGTAATATAAACTTTAAATGCTGCGATATAAGATTTATTTTGTTTAAAGATTGTAAATGTCCGTTCCGATGCCGTCCGTTTGGTGGGGTTGGACCCTTAGAGTCACTTTTGCACATACAAGTACTCCTAATCCTAAAACGGTGGCCTTCAGTTTGACGGCCTTATTAGGTGCTTTTTAAAGGAGTCGAAGGAATAAGAGTGACCACTGCAGATACAAGTGTCAAGTAGTGTTACAATGGTGGGCCCACTACAGGACTCAGGATTGTAGGCAGAAGTCATGGACCGTAGAAGAAAACACGCGTAATATGTCTTTAGGGCAAAAATGCTCTTATTTACGGTGCATTAACTTCGTATATCTTCACCGACCTGAAAAAGGTGGCGGGAGTGGTGGTGAGGAAGACGGAGGATCTGGAGCAATGGCGCACATTAGGAGAGACCTATGTCCAGCAATGATTGATAGCTTCACCTATTCAAATTACAATAAATCGTTCAACAAAAAAATTGCCAAAAATTTGTGGGCGTCCATGGGCCACAGCAATCACTATCCATCAGTGTATTTCAAACAGACGATACGCATTCAAATCATCCAAAACTCCATTCAAAGTACCAACATTCACATACCTACACCCAAAACCGCCCATCACAATCTTTACGTACACAGCTAACTAACAAAACATACATCGTTGGCAGCTGCGCGTGCGCCTGTAAACGGCACGTATTAATAGATCGACGAAATGTGGCGTGACGTCACCGGTTCGAGTATGCTTCGTAGCGATCGATGCTCGAGACGAAATCTTCGGTTATAGAGAAGGGAGGAAAAGGATTTGGCAACATCAGAATCTCATCATCTTCATCCCAGTTGCATCCGAAGCTTTCACCTCGGAGACTGGGCTCCGCTTTACCAGTCTAACTGCGGATATGGCTGAACCTCGATATTTTCCGTGAAGCGACTGCCATCTGACCTCCAACAATCCAATGGTGACATTTGGAATCGAAGAATTGCAGCTGGACTGTTGTTTTTGGACTTTTTAAAGCTCCAAATGGCTCCAACTACCCGTAACGACAGCCATAGATATTCGTATGGCAACCGGGACCGACGGCTTAACGTGCTCTCCGAGGCACGACCAGAAATGGTGCGGGTTTTTATCAGAATCTCCTCATCATCATCTTAACATAGTTCCCCGTTGCATCATCATCTCGGAGTTGATTCCCAGCTGCATCTGAAGCCTTCACATCGGGGCCTCCTCCATAATTTTGGTAAGCTCGTAGCTAGGAGTCAGTGTATTAAACTAAATATTCCATCAAGAACCAAGCGGTTTGGCGACTCTTTATTCGGCCGCACCATTAAAACCTGGATTTCCTTACCAGTTCACATGCTTCCTTCTTCCTACAAACGCGGGTCCTTTAAGCGGGGCGTAAAAAAGCATCTGATGAGAAGCTGAGTGCCACCATTGTAACATGGTACGTGAATTGTGGACCCTCTTTTCAGAGACTTTGCCTTCTTACTACGAGACGAGGCGTAGTCAAATTCATGTGTCCTATATAAAAAAAAATCTTTTACGACACCCACAGGAAGAGATGGCATGTTCCTATTCTACTCCACCGGGAACCAACAAGGCAATTTCCTTCTGTACAACCATGTGTGTATAAGCACGTGCTGTATACACATGTACAAAAATTGTATAAACCATGACGGCTTGTTGGAAGTGCGCCATCTGAGTAATACGTGTCGTAACAAACTGCCAGTATTTTTGTTTATGTCTTTCTATCGATAAGGTGCCTGCGTTTTTATGGAACGTAAATACTTAATCAATATCCGGATATACAAGATATTGATTGTGAACGGGGTAACAGAAGTCCTCCTCAATACGAACTCCTGTCCCCCTAGACAAGTGACAATTCGTTGTTCGGCGTAATGACGAATGTATAGGATTTGACGTTTTGACATTCGTTGACGCCTGTCATATACGTCAAATCCCACACATTTGGCATTCAATTATATAAAACGCCGGCCGACGAATTGCCACTTGTCTAGAGGGGCTGTCCTTAATGAGCGCGGGCTTGGGGGTACGGCCGTACGGGTGGAGCTGCCTGTCATCCTTGCAGAAGCAAGCCGCGGCGTAAAATGCGTCTCCCCATACCCGATTATTAATAGTTATTAATGAAGCCAATTTACTGATTAACTTGCTATTTTTTTCATTGCTTATATATGTGCATCTGTGATCCGTAATTAAAAAACTATTTTCTTTCTTTCTTTCTTTCTTATTAGTCTGCGACTTCATCCACGAGGAATTCTGGTCCTGAACCCACAACCGGTGGGAACGGTTAGTCCATGCATAAAAAGTATCTTATGATCTTATATATTCCAGACTATAATCTATCGCTGTACCAAATTTCAGCCAAATCCGTTCAGTCGTTTGAGCGTGATTCAGTAACAAACAGAGGTATGATTCTGAAGGTGTTCGCATACGACAACTGCAGATACGCGTAATTCATTGCGGCTTCTCAATGGTCCCCTTCATCCGTATCGGAGTTTAACAAGTAATGGGTAAGCTGTATCTGCTGCAAGCGTCTACAGTATTGTAGTGTACAATGTGACTAAGAGCCAATACATGGTCTTTGAGGTCGACGGAGCTAGATGTCCACAGAACCTACCGCCTGTTCGACTCAATGGAGTTCCTCTAGAGAGAGTGAACCAATTCACTTATCTGGGGCATATACTTACGGTGGACCTCAAGGATCATGCTGATATAGAGCGGGAACGGAGGGCACTGGTCAGGAGGGCAAACATGTTGTCACGGAGATTTTCCCGATGTTCCGTCGAAGTGAGGATTACTCTCTTTCGGGCATACTGTACGTACAGTCTTTGGGCCAAATACTCGCAAAAGGCATACAGTGCCCTCCGTGTCCAATTTAATAATGCATTTAGGGTGATGGTGGGGCTACCTCGAGCCTGTAGCGCATCGGGCATGTTTGCGGCGGCGAACACCGACTGCTTCCACGCGTGTATGCGTAAAAGAGGAGCCTCTATGGTGCGCAGGGTACGAGATAGCTCCAACATTATCCTGGCAATGATTGCCGATAGGCTGGACTGCCCTTACATCAGGCATTGCTGTCAAAGACACGTTCTGCATTGCCGGGTGGAAGGGCGACTATAAAGTTGACGAAAATTTTATTGACTGATACCTATTGTTTTATTGACTGACTGATTGTCCATATCCATCTTTTATGTATTTGACCATTATCTCTGGAATTATTTTATTTTGTATTTTATTTTATTTTATATTATTTTGTATTCCTATAATTAATCCCAATTTTCAATTAATTAATTAATAATATTTTAAACTGTGAAAAGCTGAATAACATAAGGTATTTTTCTTCACCAAATGACTGGATATTTATATGGGTTTTGTGGCCTGAATTAAATGAATTTTATTTTTTTATTTATTTATTTATTGTCGTATGCGGTCGGCATGGGAATCATACCTTTACAAACTTTTTATAATATTCTTAGGAGGATATGATTCCATCAGTTTTAGCACAAAGGTAATTAACTAACTATGTTTGTAGTTGAAAAACCAGTAACAAAACTGTAATTTGTAAGTAATTTTTAATGTACTTACTTTCTAGATAATATAATCATTATTGATAATTAGGAACCGGTTGTATGGACAAATGTATAATTAATATATTGATTACAATTGGTTTCGTTACCACTGTCCCAGTACTTATCAGCACCACAGTGTGCAGAAAAGTCAAAAGCAAAACGTTTTGATATTTATAAGATCGGAACTGAACTTTAGACCATAGTTTTGGTACTTGATAGCTCTGCGACTAAACGTTGGTACTGAAAATGGTCGGCCGGGGTGCGAGGGGTATGCCTAGGATAATCTCAACTCCGGCACCACAGATGGCGTGCGTTTTAGTCGGTTCGAGTCCGATATAACCTCCTCCCGAGGAGAGGGGTATCCGTGGGGATTTTTCGCACGATAAAAGAAAAATTTATTGAAAATGGTAAATCTGCTACCACAAATTTTTTTTAATGATTATGGTAAGAAACCATCAATTATTATATTGCCATATTCCGGGCGTTATTGTTGACTCGAACCATGTATCTGAGGCTGAGTTTAATTTAACTTAATTTAATTTGACTTAATTTATTTCGACTTAATTTAATGTATTAATTTAATGTTTAATGTATAAATGTAAAATGTTTAAGTTTAAGATTAATAATATATAAATGCATGCTTAATTTTAGCTCATAATTTTAATATAATGAATATAATTATTTTTATTTAATATTATACAAGTTTGCTGTGCCCTAACAGGGCTTCATGTTGAAACCCAAAATATTGTCAAAAGATCTGTATACTTAACACATGAATGCAATTAAACACTTTGACTTATATTCTGTAAGAAAAATTAATGTTTCTTTCGAGAATGATCCTCTTGCTCTCGACACCAAAACCAAAAGGTAATGATGGGCATATTAATACAATCCCTCAAAACCATTCAACTAAAGGGTGAGCTGGAAACCAAGTCCATTAGCAACTGTATCTCGCCGTTCTGACGTCACTAGCGAAAGAGAATATAGGCCGCGGTCAATGTCAAATATTATTATTCAGTGATGTAAAAATATCGATGCTGCGTTATCGATTGCTGATATCAACAGTGGTCCATGCCACAGTTCATGCCTTATATTATAGCACACTTATATAGTTCCCTTGTATAGTTTCCAGCCGCGTGGTGAGGCAGTTATATCGGACTCGAACCTACTAAAACCGCACGGCGTCCTGGGTGTAACCCGTGTAACATTACCTAAAACACATTCCTTAAATGCATATGCATACACACACACACACACACACATACACACACACACACACACACACACACACAGAGAGACAAAAAAACTGTTAACTTCTTGATTAATGAGTTTTCTTGTAACAATATTCTTGATATGGAAGAGCGGAGTGTCCTACTACAAGCATTTTTTGCTTAAAAGGAGGCTCCAATCACAAACCAATGTTTATTGTATATTTTGTTACCGAATAAAGGATTTTTGAATTTGAATTTGAAAATGACCTCCCTCCCCGTGTCAATTTTAATGCTTGTTTCGGCCACATTTAGTAACCTTGTAGTGTTGATATTTGACTAAGACCTTGCTTCGGCAGCATTCAACAGTACCAAGGGACATAATGGAGGCACACCAAACGGGCGAGCTTGTTCACTCACTCTGGATTATTTCACGGAGGATAGAAGGCCAATTTTCCGCAATAAAAACATGAATAAACTTCAGTGTCGATCTGTAAAAATCAAATTAAATGTCAAAAACGATATTCTCGTAACAAAATTTTCAAGAAAGATCATTGGCATGGTGTTTGTTTTTAAGATTAGATCGAATCGAAAGTAATGAATAATTTTTTATTACTTTTTGACATTACTGGAAATTGCCGAGATTGAGAGTAGATCGAAACTAGATTTTAATCATCTTTTTATTAGGAAAATTGGCCGTCAGGTATCTGACGTAGGAGCAGAGGCCGCATCTCTGGTATTTTCACCATAAGTAGAGATGTACCATAAATTGCCTCAGACAGTTTCGGCTATAGTATAATGTTAGTTATATGATATAATCTGTGTAAATAAATTACTCAAGTAAAATATGTATCACAAAACTAAAACATATCGATAGTACGCACATCACTAGTCCGCCACGCCGGAAATACCGCGTAAAAGCAGTCCATCGACAGATGCCAGTCAGTCGTTAGCTAATCACATAAAACGATATTATTCATGTTTTCTAAAACATCAATAGAGTAGACATATTCAGTGTATGTTTTGAAACAGACCGTAAAATACGAACAAAGATTTGGCTTTTAGATATAGCTTCCGAAGTCGACCGCATACGACAACTGCCGACGCACGCAGCACATGCACGTAATTCATTATGGTAACCTTTGTTCGTGTCGAAGTTTCTCATGCTGCATGCGTATGAGGTTGTCGTATACGGTCCGCTTCGGAATCATACCTTTGGCTTAGTAGACAAAGAACTTAAAGCGGGGGCACACGATGCGTTGCGTCGCCGCACCGCTGAAATTTCGGCCAATCGGCGGCCACAGAAGCGATGCGGGGCCGCTCGTATGGCCGCCGATTGGCCGAAATTTCTGTGGTGCGGCGACGCAACGCATCGTGTGCCCCCGCACTTATTCGCAAAATGACCTGCAATCGTTTTTGGGCCTATTCGTGGGATACACTATTCGTGAAATACCCTGCAAATCTGAAGGATATGATTTGTTTTTGTTTTTTTTAATACCACTTAGGTCGCAGACAATCACACGGCCTACCAGACCTGATATAAAGTGGTTACCGTGGCCTATGGACGAGTGCAACACCAGGGGAGTCACACTCGTGCTGCCGACCCTGTAAGAACAGAGAGATTCTGTGCCGTCAGCGCAGAAGACAAGCAGGACAAGCCTGTTTCCCACTGACAGCACTAAACCTCTCCAGTGAGCTCTGGTTGAACCCGAAAAAGTCCAACAACTGGTCTAATTGCAATGCTTCATGCGATAAATGGCAGTCGCTTCATGGAAGATATCGAAGTTCTGCCAAATCCGCAGTTAGACTGGTAAAGCGGACCCCAGACTCCGAGGTGAAAGCTTCGGATGCGACTGGGATTAACGCTAGGATTAAGAAGAAGAATTAGAACAATTGGCGTTCAGCATGTCTAAAAGGCCACTTCATTGGAATCGTATTAGGTTAATATTTTGTCATACGGCTTTATTCACGCAAAAATTAGAATCTGCTTAGTAAAATTCTCTTGTGATTCTGCTAATATGAGTGCGTAACCCTTTTACGAATTTTCTAGGCATCTATTGAGATATACTGGTAATTCATTAAATTACTCGTTTTTAGCGGAATCACTCTGTTTTTTTTTAGGACTCGTCTATATGACTTCGCCTCGCCGGATAGTAAGCTGAAAGCAAAGTCTCAGAAAAGAGGGTCACCATCACAGACACGTACCATGTTACAATGGTGGCACTCAGCTTGACGGCCGTATTAGATGCTTGTACACGCCTCGTTTAAAGGACCCGGTACTGTAGGAGGAGGGAAACACGTGAACTGGCAAGGAATTACAGTTCTTAATGGTGCGGCAGGAGTCGCTGGAATATTCTGCACCGTATGCGAGTGGCATCTAAGTGCACGCAAGGTAAAGGCATGTGTCTTCGTGAGGTCCACACACACACAATAGTTGGTATATTCTCACCTTAATCGTTAAAAAATATGTTTACATACATATTTTTAGCACGACTGCAGTACAAAATTAGCATAAACATTGTTCAAAGTCATTAACACTTTTATTATCGGCTTTATTGCTGCGCAGGCGCATGTTGTGATGTTTTTAAATAGTCAAGTTAGCTATGCGGCGTGAAGATAGACAGTGATCTCATAGGTTCAATAGGTACTGTTAGTACAATCCATACTAATATATGTATTACTAGCTTTTGCCCGCGGCTCCGCCCTCGTGGATGTCGGTTATCGCGACTAAACATAGCCTATGGCCTTTCTCAAGGTCTAATCTACCCCTATACCAAATTTCATCAAAATCGGTTCAGTGGTTTAGGCGTGAAAGCGTAACAGACAGACAGATATTTCACAATTAACACCGATATTTCACAAATTATTGTATTCAGTGCCGTATTCCGGGCACTATAATATTGTTGACTCGGATACGGCAATAGGCTCTATTTGCGGCAAATAGGAGGTTTATTTGCAGCGGTTGATGAAACAGGACAAGTAATTATTATGTAGATATAAAACATAATTTTCCAAACAATCAACAGTGTGTATGTAGTACAAACAACATCGGAATAATAAAAAAAGTTATCGACACATCACACAAACATAGTTAAAGCTGTGTACATATTAACGGAGCGGAGCGAGAAAGTGGAACCGAGCAATATTGCAGACTGAACGATAGAAAAGTGTTACGGATTGTCTGTTCAACTGAGTGCAGTGATAAGTGCGACAGCTTTAGTAGAGGGTTTGATTCTTAGGTCGTGCCTTTGAAAGTTATGAGGGTTAAGATATGATTCCGTAGTCGACCGCATACGACAACTGCCGACGCATACGCACATACAGCGAACCCATTACTTGTTAAACTCCGATACGGATAAATGGGACCATTGAGAAGCCGCAATGAATTACGTGCATATGCTGCGTGCGTCGGCAGCTGTCGTATGCGGTCGGCTACGGAATTATACCTTTATCTGATGAAAAAATCCTAATAGCACGAGGTTCGTTCGTTCGTACTGCTAAATATTGAGCTCATTGAAGATTGGGAATCTTCGAGTGGCTGCTTCGAGATTGTCATTGGTCGATCTCCAGTGACGTCACCCTGTCTGACCAATGCCAATCTCAATCAAGGTTATCGCAACGTTAGGTTAGATAGCAGGTAGTTAACAGCAGGTTAGATAGTGGTGCCTAGCACATACGCCCACTATTTCATCCTTCTAACGATAAAAAAAAACAGGCTGGCTCCCTATTAAAAGGAATCAAAATTGACATAAGGTCTAACACCTAGACGGACGTAAGTTAATTCATGATTCACTGGAAGAGGGCCAGATCGAGAGATATGGCCCTGGGTCGGCCGGGGTGCGAGGGATATGGCTACGACAATCTCACCTCTGACAACCGACGGCCCACAGACGGCATGCGTTTTAGTCGGTTCGAGTCCGACATAACCTCCTCCTCCGGCTTCGGCGGGGGAGGTATCCGTGGGGATTTTTCGCACGATAAAAAAAACGTAATTCATGATTTGTTACCCATCTCATCTACGCTCCGCTCCAGTAGACAATCAGCCTAACCGTAGGTACACCTCACAGCCAGATCCGGCAGTGATGACGTAGTCGCTATATTCGGAGTTACGGCTATGAGGTAAATGCACCTCTTGACTCAATGGGTTCATGTTTGCGTAAATCAATCGACATATTTATGGGTTCTAATAACGTTGCGCGTGCGCAGATTACGGGAGGATATTGTACGCAGGTCGGATTTTCAATAACTAATTTGGCAGAGGGCATGATCAGAGTATACGTGTGGTGATGGAAAAAGAATACAAGTATCACCACCCCATCTCATCAGAAGGGTGTCGTAAGAGGCGACTAACGGAACAATACGCAGACGATATCACTGCGAGAGAAGGAAAACTCGAAATAAAACCCTGTACCAACCCGTCTGGCCAGCGTCGAAACAGTAGGCCAAATTCTCCCAATATTGGGAGAGGCCTATGTCCAGCAGTGGACTTCGATAGGCTAATTGTTTCATTGATGATCAGCCCCCTTAGACAAGTGGCAATTCGTTGCTCGGCGTATCATGAAATAGAATGACGAAAGTATAGGATTTGACGTTTTGACATTCGTTGACGCCTGTCATATACATCAAATCCCATACATTTGGCATTCTATTCTACGAAACGCCGGCCGACGAATGGCCACTTGTCTAGAGGTCTTGTATTTGATTCCTGTCCAGTTTTTTTTAATAGGTATTGACTATTCTCAGAAGATCTCGAAACCAGCGGGTTTACATGAAAGGTTGATTGACAGTAGAGGATGCTCGTGAAGTGTGTAAGGATAGAAGGCGAGCTGTCTTTGCCTACCCTGGAGAGAAATAGGTGTGAGCATATGGATGGATGGACAATCATCTGAGCGCCAACCGGTTACAACAAAAGCTGGTTTTCTTTGTAGGCAAGAATCTTTTCCTTGTATACATAATGGAATGGTATATTTTGGCTTTAATAAAAGCGATTTATTTTCCGCAAAGTGACAGCCATCTGACCTTCACAACCCACTGACGATATCAAAAGGTTTGTAATTAGACCAGTTGTTAAACTTTTTTGGGCTGCAACTACCAGTAACGACTGCCTTAGATGTCCGTATGGCACCAACAACGGCTTACCGTGCTCTCTAAGGCACGGAGGATCTCAATATGTCACGAATAGTTTCCGAAGGCTACCTTCATGTGCTCTGCAGTCTGCTACGTTGCTATGGATGCGTTTGATATCCACCAATCATATTCATTTGTCCACATAGCATAGCACTGGTGGAAAGGGGTTCAGCTAAGCTATGTTTATATATAGAATAGCCTTCCGCCCGCGGCTCCGCCCGCGTGCATCTCGGTTAACGCGACCTTTGCTCATATCTTCGGTTCTACTCAACCGATTGCGATCAAACAAACGTAAGATTTTAAGTCTGAACAAGCCTTTTCTAACAAAAAAAACCGCATCAAAATCCGTCCAGTAGTTTTTGCGTCCATCGCGGACAAACAGACAAACAGACAAACAGACAGGAAATTTAAAAAAAATATTTTCGTGTTCAGTATCGTTAACATAACATAATCCAAGTATTTTTTTTTAAATATCTCCAATGTACAGACTCGACCACTTTACAATTATATAATAGTATAGTCATGGGGTGCGTAATCGAACTCCTCCGAAACGGCTCGACCGATTTTGATGAAATTTTTTGTGCTTATCCGGTATCTATGAGAATCGGCCAACATCTATTTTTCATCCCCCTAAGTGATAAGGGTGCAGCGGGAACGGGATTTGAATACCACGCGGGCCGAAAATATGGCGCTACGAAGTTCGCCGGGGCAGCTAGTTATATAGAAAGATGCGTGCTATGGATGGAGAATAGATTCGAATGTTGAATGTTTGTAGGAAGTTTCATAGCACATGTTAATTGCTATAAACTCCGGACACGTATCTTGGACCTAAAATGTGCTCAAAATATGCCCTATACGCGCAGTACACATTTCTTAAGTGTCTTTTGAACATAGCACGGTGTGCTACTGCGGTGGATGACCTCAAATTCACCAAGCATAGATTGTAACAAAGCAATCCGCGGGCGCCAGAGCCTCGTTTGTCTTGCGATTTAGGTCCAAGATACGTGTCCGGACTCCGGAGTCATACGCTATATAGCATAGCACAGAGGAAACGGTCACATATTACATATTGTTATCAACTTCGAAGCAAATCACCCCCAAAATAACTTTTTAATCCTGTTAGGGGACGAATTTTTCAATAAAATAAAAATCAAGTTTTCTATAGATTCTGCTCATGCTTCCTGCAAAATTTGAAGTATGTATATTGGACCAAGGAATCACGTTGTCCCATACAAACATTACTCCATATTTTCACCCCCTTAGGTAGTAAACGGTCACATAGTTTGATGGCTTAGCTTTTACATCTTCGTAGCATAGCTGCATAGCACATCTGCGGTGGAAAGGCAAATATTGCCTAACTTTTTAATGTGCTAACCTACTCGATTACCACTTAACCACGAACCCCATAAACATATTTCATAGAACCTAAAATTTCATACCCTTCATAATTATATTTTCTAGCTTTTAAAGTAACATAAATGGTCCTATTACATCAGTATTTCAGGCTTAAGCAATATTACATCGCGTTTGATTTATTGTTATATGCTTCATGGCATAGTTTCACGCATGGTGTGTTGGGACCGCTTGCTTGGTGCTTTCGTTGGTAAACATAAACATTAGGTCACATATTGTGGCATAATCGTGTTGACGAAATTAGGGTTTACAGTCATGCTTTGGAACTGAACGAAAGAAGAAATAGAATATGCTCGAAACAAGGTTGCCTGGAAGAAATCGCTCCCAGCGATAAGGCCATTGTATTGGTCGGGACATATTATATTATGTCTTGAACCTAAAATGTGCTCAAATTGTGTTCACACATTTCTTGGGTGTCTTTTGAGGATAGCACGGAGTGCTACTGTGTTGAAAGAGCTCAAATTCACCAAGCATAGATTATTACAAAACAATCCGCGCGCGAGGGCCTCGTTTCATCATCATCACGTCTCCCAAGTACCTACATATACATTAAATTGTATACATGCTACCTACTGGTCCTACTGTAAATCTATTGGTGTACAATAAAGAATTATCTATATATTCCGGGTTCCAGAATGCAAGGGTGCCATTCGCAACCCAGGGGCGAGTTGGGGACTCTGTGGTCCCACACTGGAAGAGGGCCGGATCGAAAGATATGGCCCTGGATCGGTCGGGGTGCGAGGGATATGTCTACGACTACCTCACCTCCGGTAACCGACGGACCACAGATGGCGTGCATTTTAGTCGGTTCAAGTCCGACATAACCTCCTCCACCGGCTCCGACGGAGGGGTATCCGTGGGGATATTTCGCACGATAAAAAAAAGGTGCCAGCAGCCTCCGTGGCGTAGCGGTAGTGAACGCGGCCGCTACGCAGAAGGCAATCCCCGCTCAGTGCCAATATTTGTGTGCATGAAATATGAGTATTTGTATTGGTCTGGTCGTGCCTCGGAGAGCACGTTAAGCCGTCGGTCCCGGTTGCCATAAGAACATCTATGGCAGTCGTTACGGTTAGTTGCGAGCCTTAAAAAGTAAAAAAAAACAACGATCTAGCTGCAAAGCTTCGATATCGCCTAATGTTAACATTAGGTTGTGGAGGTCAATGGTAATCGCTTCACGGAAAATATCGAGGTCTAGCCAAATCCGTAGTTAAGACTGGTAAAACGGACCCCAGACTCCGAGCTGAAAACGCTTCGGATGCGACTGGGACTTAACGCTAGGAGGAAGAAGGAGAAGAAGAATAAGGTGCCATTCGCAAAGATCCGTGTTATTACCAGCGTTAATCCAGCAGTTTAAACTAACTATAATTAACCTATTCAAAACCCCAAACTTAAAAACAAATTCCAAGAAACAAAGCCCAACTGAAATCAAAATGAATCATAACATCCACAAGACTATTAATCATGATTCCGATCTCCAATTCGCCGTCATATCGTACCTGTAACCCGGCGGTAACCCACTAATGTCAAGGTCATATGACTCAGTGTGACCTTCTAACAAAAAGGCTATTCATAAGAGATGGGAGACACACCCCGTACATAAAACCTGTAATCGGTATAGAGGTTACAGCCCTTGCTTTTGTTTAATCGATATAAAGGTAATCGTTCTTGGAATTGTAGAAGGTAGAATATCTCTGTATGGGGACATCTCACTTATCCGAAGGTAAGAGGCGAATAACGGAATAATACGCAGACAATATTACTGCGGGAGAAGGAGATAAGGTGCATAATATTCCATCAAGAACCGAGGGATCTGTTATTCCAAACTACAAACTATCCCTGCACCGAATTTCAGCAAAATCCTTTCAGTCACCCGCATACGGTGCAGAATATTCCATCAAGATCCAAATGGCTCGGCGACTCCTTCTCCTGCCGCACCATTAAGTCCTGGAATTCCTTACCAGTACACATATTTCCCTCTTCCTACAGTCCCGGGTCCTTTAAGCAGGGCGTGAAAAAGCATCTGATGAGGCCGTCAAGCTGAGTGGCCACCATTGTAACATGGTACATGTCTATAATGGTAACCCTCTTTTCCGAAGCTCTGCCTTCAGTCAGCCTATCAGGCGAGGTGAAGTCAAATTGACGTGTCCTATATAAAAAAAAAAATATTCCGAAGGTTAAGCCGTCAGTCCCGGTTGCTATACGAACATCTATGGCAGTCGTTACGGGTAGTTGGAGCTCTAAAAAGTCCAACAACAACGGTCTAGCTGCATGCTTCGATATCGACTAATGTCATCATTGGGTTGTGGAGGTACGGCAGTCGCTTCACACAAAATATCGAGGTCTAGCCAAATCCGCAGTTTAGACTGGTAACGCGGACCCCAGACTCCGAGCCGAAAGCTTCGGATGCGACTGGGAAATAACGCTAGGATGAAGAAGTGTAGTTTAGTGTAGTGTAATTAGATACAAACTAGATCGAGGCAAGTTATTTTTTCACCGGCTTCCCTTCCGAAAAAATTTCCCCATCCCACTGAGCCCTGTTCTTAGGAAAGCTTATAATAATTTACATGAATCATCAAAGGTAGCACGCACAAACAGTAACATAATAATGTCAAAGATCAAAAATAATAATGTCAATTCCACATTTCCTAAAAATACTAAACGATAAAATGGGTTTGACGCAGAATGCGCACTTCGCAAAATGAGCACTCGACGCAAAATGTGCATTACGCGGAAGGAGCACTTCTCACAAGGGGCATTTCTCATAATGTGCATTTCGCATAATGAGCACTTCGCAAAATGTGCACTTCGCAAAATGAGCACTTCGCAAAATGAGCACTTTTCTAGGGTATGGGTCAGCCCCATGGTGGGTCAGTTAGTCACAAAATAAAAATGATATGACTTGTATTTAAAATAAAATAAACACTTTTACTTACAATGTAATCATTTATTTAAAAAATAATAAGTCTAGACTTAGTTTTCATATATTGTCAGTTAAATAATTAAAAAAGTAAGGAAAAATAAGAAAGTGTAAAAAAATATTATAAGTACATATGCAATGTTATGCAATTTCAATCATCAATTTTTGACGCAGAATATATAATATAAAGATTAGTATAATAAAAAAAATGAGATTTTCATTTGTATTTACAAGTTTATAATTATGTGGTTTCTTTATTTTGTTTTTTTTTTGTAAAAAAAAAATAGATTAAAAAATCAAATAAAGCAAAATGTTTTTGATGTATGTACTTATAATATTTTTTTGCACTTTCTTATTTTTCCTTACTTTTTTAATTATTTAACTGACGATTATGAAAACTAAGTCTAGACTTATTATTTTTTAAATAAATGATTACATTGTAAAAGTGTTTATTTTATTTTAAATACAAGTCATATCATTTTTATTTTGTGACTAACTGACCCACCATGGGGGCTGACCCATACCCTAGAAAAGTGCTCATTTTGCGAAATGCTCATTTTGCGAAGTGCACATTTTGCGAAGTGCTCATTATGCGAAATGCACATTATGAGAAATGCCCCTTGTGAGAAGTGCTCCTTCCGCGTAATGCACATTTTGCGTCGAGTGCTCATTTTGCGAAGTGCGCATTCTGCGTCAAACCCGATAAAATCCACTGACCTATATTTTTATTCCGCGAACTCCTAAACCCAACTCCTAGACTATAAATCCCAATGATTACGCCTAACAATATAGTTCCTATCGTGTTGATCTTAGTTTAAGGCCCCGAATCAGATTAGCATCGAAAAATCGATATTTTCGAAACCGTTTTTCTTTTTAACTATAAAACCTAAAGATCTGGAATTTACATCCCTGCTTACTACAGGATATACAGAGTAACTTCACCTTTTCATAAATTCAATAAAAAAGGAGGAAATAGTTGAAAAGAGGTTCTGAACAT
This sequence comes from Eilema depressum, assembly GCA_914767945.1. Classification (NCBI taxonomy): domain Eukaryota; kingdom Metazoa; phylum Arthropoda; class Insecta; order Lepidoptera; family Erebidae; genus Eilema; species Eilema depressum. Next base: position 1,875,389 of record OU612040.1, read on the forward strand.
CACTCTACTCTTTCTTATGAAACCAAATATTTTCTGCAATATGTATCCAAATAATCTAAAATTTCAGATATATGTTAAATGAGTGTATTAGCATGACGTGACCTTCTTAGTTTGTAATCGTCCCCTATAAAATTATCAATTAAAATTAGTTTTACTGATTTTTACGGCTGAAAAACTAGCGAATGACCTTGAGCATTTGTATGGTCAAAGTCATTCGCGTATGTAATCACCTTAATGCCTAATTCTACGAAACGGTGAGCCCCGCCCACAATTGAATCAGCTGCTATGAGTCAAGTTACCTTGACATTACTAGGCCATAAGGGCTAAGGGCTATTGATCGAAAAAGTTAAACAATATTGAAGTTGAATAATAACGTTTATAAGGCCTTTTTTTAGGATTCCGTATGTATCTCACGAGTAAATAAAAAAATAAAAAAACCCGACTGCTGTCTAAAAGATTGAAACAAGCTTGATAGCAGGCGGTACCCATTTGCCAATCATAAACCGAAAGAAATTTAATGGGTACCGCCTGCTATCAAGCTTGTTTCAATCTTTTAGACAGCAGTCGGGTTTTTTTATTTTTTAATAATTAATTTTATTTTAACCTTTTTAGTTAGGATATGACATCTATATATTTTTGTAATCTCCTTTTAATTCTCTTCATTTTGATACCCTACTCGATAAATTTGAATGAAAAAAAATTTTTGCCAACACATATTTTAGCATCAAAAATCTACCGTAGGTATAGTTTTTGTTAGAATTTTATGTACCCTATGACACTCGGCTTGGGAGATGAATACCTTTCATTTGAGACCCTATTCATCAAAATCCGTCCAGGCGTTAGGCCTGTAGAGGGGAACAAAGAAAACTACATACACACATAGACACATACATACATACGCGCGAAACACATTACCCTCTCGCTGGCGCAGTCGGGTAAAAACCAGACTGATACTAAAAAGATCGAGACAAGCTTGATTGCAGGCGCAGGCGGTACCGATTAATTTTCATCAGTAATATGCACTAAATTTAGGTTTGGCTGAAGTTGCTCTGTCTGTTTGCTACAGTTTCACGCCTAAATTCCATTTATTTCACACTAGCTTTCGCCCGCGGAGCCGCGTGGATGTCTGTTATCGCCCCCAAACATAACCTATGTTTTTTCTCAAGGTCTAATTTACCACTATACAAAATTTCATCAAAATTGGTTCAGTGGTTTAGCCGTGAAAGCGTAACAGACAGACAGAGTTAATTTCGCATTTATAATATTAGTATGGATATGGATTTCATTTGGCCGACCCCAAATAAATGTATCCCAAGATTATTTGGGGCTAGGAGAGTATTAACTTCTGATGATATGGCATAGTCCGCCTCTTTATATCATGCTTTCTGAAATTACCGAATGCTCACCTACTAACCCAGGTGGCACTGGTGGCGTGCCCAAAAAATTGTGCCGCGTGCCATCTCTGGCACGCGTGCCAATGGTTCGCCATCCCTGTACTAGGGTAACAGGCACACAGGTTCCACGTGGCACTACCAGCACAGCTACCAGGCCCGCGCTCATGGAGGACGGAAGCAATTGAGCGACCTTTCTTCATCCTAGCGTTAATTCCCCAGTCGCATCCGAAGCTAACCCCAGAACGCTTTAGAGATCCCTTTACTTATGTTTAACTGCGGATTTGGCTAGACCTCGATATTTTCCGTGAATCGACTGCCATCTAGCCCAAGAGCGACCTTTATAGGGACCAAAATCTTTGATACGCGACCAAACTTGGCTTGCATGTTGAATGCCCCATTTTTTCGTTCAAAACGTCTTGGTTAGACGTTTGTTTGATCGCAATCGGTTAAGTATAACCGGAGATATGACCAAAAGTTGCGATAAGGTATGATTCCGAGTGTCGACCGCATACGACAACGACAGTCGACAGGCGTATGCAGCAGATACAGCGTATCCATTGCTTGTTAAACTCCGATACGGATAAAAGCGACCATTGAGAAGCCGCAATGAATTACGCGTATCTGCTGCGTGCGTCGGCAGTTGTCGTATGCAGTCACCTTCAGAGTCATATAGTTGCCGGCATTTAACTTGGCAACAAACACGTAACAAAATGCACTCTTTATGCGCAGTATGCGCGTATTGAGTGTCTTTTGAGGATAGCTTGAGGTGCTGCGGCGGCGGAGGACCTCAAATCCGCCAATCATAGATTATATTAAACCAATCCGCGCGCACCAGAGGCTCGTTTGTCTCGCGACTTGTTGCCGAGTTAAATGCCGGGAACTATACCTTTATTTTTTAATCTGAGTAATTCAATACTTATAACTTTAATTGCTTAGGTATATGGTGTATGACTTCGTTTGTGTATAAGAATGTAAGTACTGCATTTTCTACAAACCTCTGTGGTTTTTAAATGCACTCGCAATAATTTATTTATGTAGGTACATATTGTTTTTTATGAGATGGTAATAAATAATTAAAAAAAAGAAAAAAAATTAAAAACCGGGAAGACGGAGCCGCCGGCATGGGCTAGTTTATTATGGAAGTATAAAATCAAAATAATGCTATTAGATTATAGAATCGTAGGAAAGGAAGCTTGAACCTATACATATAAGTACGAAAGCAGATGGTGGACTGACTCTACCTACCCCAGAGCGAAAACATTGGTATTGCATGTGGTTTAGTGCCATATTATGTTAAGTTTCAGTGTCAAACAAAGTATTAATGGATTTTTAATCAAATTACATGTTGGTATCATCACAATCTGAACAGAGGTCAGAGGTTATCAGTTTGATTCCCGCTTTGTGCAAACATTTTGTTAGTGCAAACAAGTGTCACTAGTCACTATGCCGCCGCCCGCGCCCTTGCCTCATAAATAGCCCCCACTGACAGGGTTCAATTATATCTGTGGAGTATTGTACAGTGAGGGCACAGATTAATAAATAGTTACTACGTAAGTGAGGGCTCCATATCTTATTTTGTCACTATGCGGCACTTCCCTGCGAAAATGTTGCCGACTACTGGGCTGATAGATTGTTTAAACTAAATAAACAGCATTTTCATTACGAAAATGCTATGTGGTTCTCCGCAGAGTAGAATTTGGGCCTCCCCATCTCCTCCCATGCGGTGTCGTACAAGACGACTAAGGGATAGGGCTGTTTAACATCAGACAGATATATACAGCCCAGACTCAGCATATTCCTGGCTCGAGTCAACAATAGTGCCCAGAAAACGGCAATAGGCTCACCCCCTATTACGTGGGACTTAATACAATGATTGGTGAAATGTGTTGCATTACAAGCTTGATTATTCATATTATCTTGCTTGTTTCTATACTGATAAAAGTATATTTGTGTTTATTTACAAAACAAATTCATCTATGTTTAACTATATACTAGAACCCAATCTATACTCCATTCAGTTAGGTACATATCTAAATGTAAACATTTTTAATTGCCTATTTAATGTTTTATTTAAAACTCAGTTTATAATTATCTTTCTGATTAGAAACTTATTTTGAAACTAGTTAGTTAGCCTAGTTTATTTGTTTAATATGTGTTTTTATAAAAAGTTGCTACTAGATTAGACTCGAAACTGGCAAGCATGCCTGAAAGCAATTATGAACATAGAAGAAGCACCTCTCACCACAGGCAGGGAGTTCATCCTCACATATTGCGTCCGGAAACGGTGCGCACTGTGCGGTATAAAAGGAACTTCATCCCACGCACACTCAAGCTGTGGAATGAACTCCCTGCGGTGGTTTTCCCAAGCGACTACAATATGGGGTTCTGCAAGAAGGGCACCAGGTTTCTTCAGGGTCGGCAGCGCGAGTGTGACGCCCCTGGTGTTGCATACGTCCATAGGCCACGATGACCGTTTCCCATCAGGTGGGCCGTGTGCTTGTCTGCCAATTAAGTGTATGTGAAGACTGTGGTCTCTACCTACCCCACTGAGAAAGAGGCGCGACTGTATGTGTGTATGTATGTAAGATTGTTTACTTTTAGTTAAGTACCTATTAGGCATCACCGACAGCCCCCTTTGCAGAGCCTGCATGAGGGAGGAAGAAACGGCGGCACACGTGCTCCTACACTGCCCTGCAACCGCCACATACAGGGCTAAGTACTTCCCAGACACAGGTACGCTCCGGGAGATCACCAGCAGCATTAACAGCCCGCTGGCGTTTTTCAGCGAGCTGGGGTGGCTGGAATAAAATGCCCACCCTTACGCAAAAACCGCGCCATGACGTGGAGTTGCGGAAACCAGCCCGCCATACCATACCATAGTTAAGTATCTAACCAAATTGAGTGGAGGTATCCTTATTTTAGGACGTAAGCACCTCTTTGAAGTGTCTGCCTCTGCAAAATATGTATATAGAATATTACTACTACTTCCAGTGGAGACACCATTGACTGGCCTAGTGATCAGCCCTTCTAACACAACATAACATAACAAAAACTCACGCCTATATCCCTGAAGGGGTAGGCAGAGGTGCTAGCACCCACATTTCGCCGTTTATGTTTAGGTCCCAATGTAATAGGTGGCAAGCCTATTGCCATTAACCGGGCACTTTATAAACCAGCCCTTCTATGTGAGCCAATTTCCCTATTAAGGACTACCATAGATACCGTACCATACCACCGTACCATACCGTACCATAGAGACCGTACAGCATATGACTACTGAGAACGACGGTTTAACATGCTCTCCGAGGTACGACCAGACCAATTCTAAAACATTTATTCATTCATGAGCATTACCCACTGAGCTACCAATACTGTATAGAACATTTTGAAAGGGGCATATACCTTGGGACATGTTTCTAGGACCTAAAACGTGAGACAAACCAGGCCCTGGTGCCAGCAGATTGTCCTGTAATAATCTATGCTTGGTGAATTTGAGCTCGTCCACCGCAGTAGCACCACCCAAGAAACATGTACTGCCCGTATAGAGCACATTTAAGGACCAAGATATAATTCCCGGGCAATACAAGCTATAGGGCATTTCCTGATTTTATATCTATGGTTAATTAGAACAAAATATTCGTACAATGCATGGCCTGGCATGGCCTAATAGATTTCTTTGAATGAACGGAATGATCACAGTATGAAAATATTCTTTTGTTCTATCTATTGAATACTTTACTGAAGACAATGTTTTTTTAAATAATTATAGCTAAGTACTTATTGAACCAAGATTCTTATTTATTTAGGTATTTATTTTTTAAAGATTTGATTCCTAAATAATGTTGCACCTATATTAAAAAAAAAATAAGATGTCACAGATTGAATTAATATGTTTTGTTTTTCTTGTAATAAATATTGATTTTAAATCAATGGCATATTTTTGTTGTAATTTCTTTTGCAAGTAAACAATACATGACATTTTATTACCTGAACAAATATTATTTCCGCTTTATTCAATAAATAACATTATAAATTAGTGGCTAAATACAGAAATTAATGAAATTAAATCTAAAACTTACGCAATTTGCTGGTTTTCAGTTGTCTGTAATTCATGAAAACTGATTATCCCTCCGATAAATATAGATCAAAAATGTAGTCCAAAATAGACAATAATATATCCACGGTTCACACGCGAGGAGCACAGTCACATCATGATCGGAATGTTATACAAAACGTAGGATTTTGTGCAGTTGACGACAGATGGAAAATCAAGAGGGAAATTGAGAAAATCCGAGAGAATTCATTTGAGTCTGTGACCACTATGTTACACCACCGTTTTTGTTTTTACTTATGCATTATCAAAATGTATTTTTTTAACACAATTGTCCGTATGTAGGCACTCATGCCCGGAGACGCAGCGTCCGTAAATTTTCACAAATTCTAACTCGTTTTAACGATATCACTAAATAAAATGATGTGTGAATGACATGAAATTTTGACATGCGCACTCCATTTATGTTTGGCTAACGACATCTAGTAGTTTTTACCAACGAAGTTTTAGTTTTGGAACTGTCAAATAAGTAAGCTACATACTGCGACTACTAATCAATAGATGGCAGATATATAAAAAATATTAGTTTACGAATTTCGTTTATAGATGGCGTTACAACTACAAGGAAAATTTTTAAAGAATAAATGTTTTTTTTATTATATTACCATTATGTTGATATTAATATGAAGTGCCTCGTTAGTGTTGGAGTTCAGATAGATTTTTGGTAACACCCCTATATCTGAAGATCCAAGACGAGGCGGCGGCGCGGCGGTGGTGTGCGGTTTTATTTGGCCCGACATAATCCGAAGAGTCCCTACATATTTCGTGCGGCAATCCTTTACGAAGGGAGGTTCCCTTCGGAAAAGATTTCCAAAAGACAAAAAGGGGCTGAGAGTTCAGATGACTGTGGATAAAAGTCAACAAACTAAGCAAAACCGATAAGCGGAGTAGAACTTCGGAGTCTTCGGACTCATTCCGGGTGTGTTCCGCAATCCGCATAGCTCGCCTCTGCCTGCCCCTATATGGATGTATTAAAGGCGTGAATGTAGGTACCTATCAATGTATTATGATGGTATTTTTAAGCAGCGTGGTGAGCGTATCCGGGTCAAATCATACATTATGTATTAGTCGTCAGCTGTTCAACTAAAACCAGCTACAGGTGGGGTTGCCAGATAAGAAATACAAAACTACTTCTCACTCTCTCCCTTCGCTGGTCTGCTGGAAGAAATTTCTAATAGAAATAAGCAGAGCCTCTGTACTACTATTTCCACCTATGTATCTCTATTTGTTCGTGTCTGTAAATAAATAAATAAATCAAATACTAATACAAAATTTTATTTTCTTTTAATGCAAGGCTTGGATTTTGGGAGCCCAGTGCGTTCCCCTACTTCTCTTTTGAATTATTTGGCTTATTTTTTAAATATTCTATCCATTCTATATAGTAAATGGTAAAAACGGCGGATGACGGATGTAGCTTTGGCACGTCTTCTTCTCGAGCTTCAGAGGTCAGTAGGCAGTGGCTATAATAAAAACCAACACACCAATAAAATTAAAATAATCATATTATTTTATTCTTTGGATCATAGGTTAGTTAAATAAGTGTATACTTTGTAACTCTAAGTCACACAAACATACAATACATCATACTTTATTTTATAGGACACGTCAATTTGACTTCATCTCCCCAGATGGTAAGCTATTGGTTTAAGAATCCTCCCTGTATATCGGAGGAACATTGCACCACCCGTTCCTACACATAACTATTCCAAAGTATACGTAGAGACACAATACCTACCTACCAATCAGCATCTAAAAACTTTTCCCTAAATTTTAGGAAAACTTTTTAATCTGGTAACCCTTGCGAGTGCAAAGAATACAAAATTGGCGATATCGCGATGTGTCTCTTTACTTACCTGTTTAGATTCACATACTAGCTTAATAAATGTGTCGATCTGATGATTACCTTGGAGATTCTAGGAGGAAGGTATACGCCTCTAGTGTTGCATACGTCCATAGGCCACGGTAACCACTTTCCATCAGGTAGGATGTGCGCTTGTCTGCCAAGGACGAACATAGCACCCCATGACTCGTCGCTATTGGGTTGTGGAGCTCAAATGGCAGTCGTTTCACGGAAAATATCAAGGTCCAGCCAAATCTGCAGTTAAGACTGGTAAAGCGAACCCCAGACTCCGAGGTGAAAGCTTCGGATGCGACTTGGAATTAACGCTAATAAGAAGAAGCAAAATACATAATATGAATCCATTTTATCTGATAGAATCTCAAATCGTCTAAAATCACTAATCTCTTCATCAAACTCGACTAAATAATAATTTGGAGGCGCTTTCTATTCCATAATTAACGAAACTAGGTAACAGTCACAACTACTAGATGGCGCTTCTTCATTTATATTCAAGCTAGCGTTTGTTTGCAGCTAAGCTATTATAAAGGGGCTAAAATCATTTTCGTCTTATTAATTACCTACTTACTCTTAATTTTTTGTAAGTCACCACCTGTTAGGTGGGGACTGTTTAAGTAAAGATGATGGCTTACAGTCTAAGCAAGCCACACAACTCTCCATCAGGTTGACCGTGTGCTTGTCTGCACTGCACCATATGTGGTATAAAAAATCTAATGCTGCCTATACATGCTGGCCGAGCGATAACCAACGCCAGCGTGTGGTGTGGACAGTCTATTCGCCATACCCATCGCTCGTTGTCGCTTGACTCCGAGGTGAAAGCTTCGGATACGACTGGGATTAGCGCTAGAATGAAGAAGTTAGACAGCCTCCGTGGCGTAGCGGTAGTGAACGCGGCCGTTACGCAGGAGGCGCGGATTCGATCCCCGCTCAGTGTAAATATTTGTGTGCATGAATATGGATATTTGCATAATGGTCTGGTCGTGCCTCGGAGAGCACGTAAGCCGTCGGTCCCGGTTGCCATAAGAACATCTATGGCAGTCGTTACGGGTAGTTGGAGCCCTAAAAAGTCCAAAAACAACGGTCTAGCTGCAAAGATGTTACCATTGGGTTGTGGAGGTCAGATGACAATCACTTCACGGAAAATATCTAGGTCTAGCCGTAGTTAAGACTGGTAAAGCGGATCCCAGACTCCAAGCTGAAGAAGAAGAAGAAGTCTGGAATACATAGACAGACTTTTTACCTCTTTTTACTTCTGGAATAGGTTTCCATATCTTGCAGGCACGTAATCAAAATTCCACACAGGCAGATCAGCTAGTATTTTTATAAATGGACCCCCAAATTTTGTAGTATAGGTATAAACGCAGGCATTTGATATTCAGCGTACGCAGTACCGGATGTGCTAAAATACCAATGTTACCTGAGGCAGTTTGGGGATCCTTGAGTTTAGGAATAAAACCATGGTGTGCGTGCTTACCGTCATTGTATTGGACCTAAAATGTGCTCTATACGCGCAGTACACATTTCTTGTGTGTCTTTTGAGGATAGCACGGGGTGCTACTGCGGTGGACGAGCTCACATTCACCAAGCATTATTACAAAACTATCCGCGCACGCCAGGGCCTCGCGATTTAGGTTCAGGTTATGTGTCTCGAGCTATACAATGGTGTGTGTTCAGCTGAATTGTTTGACATGATGCCCACGGCTACATTCTATCATCGCACCTCTCGCCACAGGCAGGGAGTCCATCCTCACACGTTAGGCACACGATGCGTTGCAGAAATTTCGGCCAATCGGCGGCCAAACGAGCGGAAACAGTACCGCACAGTCAGGTATGAAAGGAACTTCATCCCCCGCACGCTTAAGCTGTGGAATTAATTCCCTGCTGTGGTTTTACCAAGCGACTACAGTAGGTAGTTCTTCAAGAAGGGCATTAGAAGGTTCTTACAGCTCTTACAGTTCTTACAGCTTCTTTCTTCGGCAGCGTGACAACCCATGACAAAGTGCCCACTTGGCGGCAATAGGGTAGCCCGAATAACAAATAATGGATAGGAAGAATAGGAGAATGAGCCCGGGGCCCTGAATGACAGCTTTGGATGCAAACGGATTTGGTGCTTGGATTACACCCTGCTGTGGTTTTTCCAAGCGACTACAATAATTATGGAGTTCTTTAAGACGGGTAGAAGTCGTCAAAAGGTTACACCGGTGGCGTTGCTTAAGTCCATAGGCCGCAGTAATCACTTTTTATTAGGTGAGACGTGTGCTTGTCTGCTATTGTAGTCATTCACGGGAATAGTGCCACCTGGACATTTACCATGGTTTTGATGAACAGTCACAGAACCTTCCATAACTAAATAGCGCTCACGCTAACCATATTTTTTCGTACACAGGTCGCTGTCAGACATTTTAATGGGCCTATTTTCGGATAAAATAAAACTACATTATTTTTTGTACAGCAACTTATTATAATACCTACCTGGGGTCCGATTCAGGGACGCTACGTTTACAAAACAAGTGATTTCAATTCGATTAGAAAGAAAAGTTTGGTGACGGAGACAAGACAAGTGTCACCACCCTATCTCTGACGTAGGTACGCTGCACATACAGGTATTTGCTCGATCTACGCGGCCAAAAGTCCCATTATCAAAAATTCAATAACATTCATAAAAACTAGTTCCACGATCAGAATATGAACCCTGGCACAATACCCATGCTTTATCTACCTGCTACCTTACACCCCGCCTCTGTGGCATCAGTCGCAATTTGACCGTTTCACTTAGTGTGCGTATTTCATGTTGGCGCTTTTCTAAACATCAAACTTTCGAAGTGTGTTTCTAAATTCTCAAGTTCTTCCTACGAATTGAAAGTGATGGATTCTGATGGACAAGGTAAAAGACTTATAAAATGCATAAATAAAATTATGATCAATTAAAAAGCTATATTTTTTTTGTAGTGATAAAAAAACCCATTTTCACACCATAACTTATTTCAGAAAAAAATCTTTGCTAGTGTTTTTGTTTATGTATCGGGTTAGATCCGGCTATAATTTGTATTGTAGGTTATTCTCTGATCCTTTACTTTGTAAATACAGTGAAAATCATCTCCGGATACGTCCGGATAAATACAGTTTAGAGGTATTGAAGAGATTCAGCTAAATATCGTTTAAAATAGGAAATATCTTTTAGTGACTTTCTACATTGTATTTGTTTATTTTAGGTTCAGAAGATGCATCAGGAGTAAGAGTTGTAACACGCCAACACTTATTTGATCTAATAAAGAAAGAAAATTTCCTTACTTTAGATGCCAAATTAAACTATTTAAAAGATAAACTTTTGTCATGTGAAGGTTACAATAACGACCAAATTCATGATTTGCAATCTGAAATAAAACAAAGGTGAACCAAAGCTCAAGATAAATTTATAAAATACAACCGGTCTTGGCTGGAAGGCACTTTTGGAATACCTGTTGATAAAACTTCTCAAAAAGAGCCAGAGCAAAAGGCAAAAGACTGAAGAACTACGTTCTAACTTTGAAAAGTAGACTTTTATACATGCTGCGAAAGTGGAACTGGGTAGATCTGGTAACAAAGATGCATCAATTGTCCGAAAAGATAAAGGCATTTTTGCTTACGCGACCCAGTAAAGAGGAGTCCTCCTTGACACCAATGCAGGCTTTGCAAATGTTTATAGATGCCGATTTGACACAAGGACAGTACGAGATTATGAGAAAGACCAATAAGGTTTTTTTTCCGTGTTAAAGTGCATTACAAAAAGCCAAGAAGAATCGTGTACGATAACGATTATGGCGCAGTCATAATTGAAAAGGCATTATTGTCAATAGGAGAGCTTTCCGAGATGCAGCTGTGGCTAGAAATAAACACTTCAGCTGTTACCATCAAGATTTAGCAAGAAAATGTTCGAGGACAAATTGCAATCAAGATATAATTAACCGATTCTGCTCAGTTCAGATCCTCTGCTAAGTATATACATTACACATGTATGTACTTAGCAGAGGATCTGAACTGAGCAGAACTCTGCTAAGTAGCATGCGAAATATAAAAAAAAGGAAAGCGAAAACATTTTTGCCTGAAACTTTGGCTGTTTGTGTCTGCAGAATACAATCCAATAATAGAAAATTCATCAGAAAGCGATGAATTAACTTAAAAAAAGCTATATTACTATACTAGGTACTCCACTAAGGCGTTTTTTGTAAAATATAGTATTATTTAAAAAAAATAAGTATTTTTATTGTTTATTTATCTTGTTTAGATACCAATTATGCATTAAAATAATTTTGGCCGCGTAGATCGAGCAAATAGGGTGGTGGCACCATATATCGGCCATGTCAACATTTTTTGACCTTTGATTGATTGTAATTTTTTGGTTTATAGCATTTGCTTTCCTGCGATGCCTTTTTCGGGTAGAGGGATACTGAAACTCCATTACTACATTCGTAAAATTACCAATTCTTTGTTATTTTTGAAAATATAGATGTTTTTTTCCGGGTATGTCGATTTCCCTTAATATCGGCCTCTAACACCCTAATTTCTGCCGCCTGTGACCCTAATATCGTCATACCTTTTCCAACGTGAATTTAGGTCAATAAAACTAAGTAAAGTAAAAAAATATAACGTTTTATATTCCAATTCAGGTTCAAATTATTTTTTTTAACGCTTATCTATCATTAATTTGTCTTTTCTTTATATCTCAGCCTTGAAAATTACAGTAATTGCTGTTATTATAAACTAATGATCACAATGATTAAAAAAAATTAAGACAAATAAAGATTTCCAAAATATATTATTATAAGAAAAAATATTATTTAATAAAGTCAACAGAAAACTTGACTTTCTTTAAAGGTTTTTTCAATTTAAATGCACCAAACAATGACGGCAAGTAAAATCTTCTTTAGCCACATCAATATAATTTCGCCCACGATGAACTGTACACTTTAAATGGAACCATTTGTATACATAAGTCACATTTAATATTTTTGGCTTCATCTTCTTCGACATCACTAATTAGTTCTACAGGTTCTACTTCACAGCCACCATAAAGAATTTTCATCTTTTCTTCTTAAAAAGGTAAATCATGAGGTCAGTTACGCTGTCCGTTAATATTCTCTTCTATTTTAATACTCTTCTGCTTCTATCTACTAGTTTTATTTTATTTGACTGGTTTATGTTTTATATTCTATTGTCCAGATTTCTCTTTCTCTCTGTATCTATTCTTCTAGGAAGTCTGTCTTGTAAAGTGATCCTGAAAATTTCGTACTGTCGAAATGCTACTCTTCTTCTACTTCATCCTATCATTAATTCCCAGTCGCAATCGAAGCTTACACCTCGGATTCTGGGGTCCGCTTTGCCAGTCTTAACTGCGGATATGGCTAGACATCGATATTTTCCGCGAAACGTCTTCCATCTATCCTCCACAAGCCCAATGGTAACATCGAAGCATTGTATTACTGCCTGCTTCTTTGAACGGCATTTAATCCATCTCTTATTCTACTACGGTCATAGAAACTATAGGGATCATAGAACCTATAGGGGTCATAGAACCTATAGGGGTCAGAGAACCTATAGAGGTCATAGAACCTATAGGGGTCATAGAACCTAAAGAGGTCATAGAACCTATAGAGGTCATAGAACCTATAGGGGTCATAGAACCTATAGGGGTCATAGAACCTATAGGGGTCATAGAACCTATAGAGGTCATAGAATATATAGGGGTCATATAACCTGTACGGGTCATAGAACCTATGGTCATATAACCATAGGTTTGAAACCTTTCTCTTTTTGTTGGGACATCATTATGGCATACCTACCTGTTGACTAAAATTAAAATACCTAAGTATTTGTTCATTTTTCACCACGTCCCTGTTTTACAATAAACACAACAAGTTCGAAGGTTGTAGGAAAGTAAGTACCCTATACAAAATAAAGTGGCCGTTATTACGCATCGATTCTCTAGATATCGGCCGTAGCTGGCAAAAATAGTTTTTAGGCGGCCGAGGTTAGGATCTAGTCATCAAACAGAGCTGTTATTTCATTTTTAACCTTATTAATGTTACTGCTAATATATAAAATAGCTAAACCTCTAGTTTTGTGTTTTCATGCATTTCCCCAATATCGACCGGGTGGCCGATATTGAGATTTATCCAAAATAAAGATCCCTAATCTCGACCTCCCGATTATTTCATAAAAAGTACAAATAAATTTAAAAACACACTACCTAAACGGTACTTCGACTGTTTTTCTTTATTATAAAATAATATAAAATACCATAGGTATGTTTAATTCCATTCAAATACTTATCAACGGAGTGCGTCGACTCCGGGATTTGACTCGGAAATGCCAACAAACGACACAAGTCGGTACCTGCGCGTGCTCTATTGCCACCTGAACGTTCAAATGTGGAGGTACCCGCACCAAAATATGGGATGTTATTCGTATGGATATAGAGTCGCTTTTTGCATAAAAACTATCATAATTTTAGGGTTATTTTCATAGTTATGATCCATTTTTTCGAAAAGGCCGATATTAGGACGTGGCCGATACTAGGAGACTTCACCCTACCTGTATGTGCGCTGTTATTCGCGTACGCGGTTCGAATCACACTATGAATTCTTCGATGTCTAGTGTTATAGTCACTCCCTATCTCCTTTTTTTTTGTATATACAGTAGGTAGCTTAGTTTTTATGTTATATTTTATAAGTAATTGTATAGGTAGGTATGTTTATTTCTCATATTTTTAAAATAAGCTAATTTAATTGTAAATAATATTGTAATGTAATTAATAATGAATGTTACAAAGTAAAATTTAAAATAATACTGCTAGAGATTGTGGTAGCCTCCCTGATCGATGTTGTGCAAAGTTTCTTGTATTAGTTATATATAATATTGCATATCTCCTTCAAGTCAACATAATATTATGTAGGTACCTATGATAAGTTGAGATTGAGAACGTCGCGTGGTTCCCGGTAGAGTAGAATTTGGGCCACCCCATCACCTCCCATGCGGGGTCGTACAAGGCGACTGAGGGATAGGGCTGTTTAACATCAGACAGATAGGTATATACAGACTAGACTCAGTCTCAGATGCATGGTTCGAGTCAACAAAATAGAGCCCGGCTTATAGGCTCACCACCTATTACGCGGGACCTAATACAATGATTGGTGAAATGTGGGTGTTAATTCACCTCTGTCTTACCTTCCGAGGATAAAGGCGTGATTGTATGTATGTTGGGAAAAACATTTTTGATAAAATGGCACATTAAAAATGTCAAATGCATTTGCATTAAATTTTTTCCTTAATAAAATCTAAAATGACATTCATATTATACTTATTATAACAAAAAATAACCGTCTACATGTCGCCGGCCCCGGAGAATAAAATGGTAATCGCAAAAACTTAACTTTTCAGGAAAAATAAAAAACTGTTTTTTGTCTATAACTTAACTAATATTAGACGTAGACAATCCAATAAAGGCTCAAATTAAAGCTAATTTTTAAAGCTTTTATAATGATTCAATAAGTCTTTAATTGCATTATTCAAATTTGATATAATTACAATTAAAAAAGTTAGTAAATATCTGATGTTATTGAGATTTGGTATTGTACACTTACCATTTTATTCCCGTTATTTAGAAAGATATTAAATAGTGTAACCCGACATCACGTCTACTAGCTACACCACTCCTAAACATGTACTTATGGCAAGCGATGCTTATTCGGACATCACGTCTAGTCTACCAGACTACGCCAGTTCTAAAAGGTACTTATGGCGCGTGCGACGCGCCGCGTCGATCGAAGGACGAGACAGTCGGTGCCGCGCAGTGAGAGCAGACGGTCGACGTTGCGCTACGATAGCAAACAATCATTGTCGCGTATGCCCTGTTCTGTACGGTGTAACCACAGAATAAATATACATACAGTAACTTGTCTTCATATAAACGGACGAAACGCGTTCTATACCTACGCGCCTTGATCTCGGCATGCGCTCGGCAAGCAACCGGTCGGAACGGGCCAGGAATGTCCCGCAGCGACGATGTCGTTTTTAAACAGTTATTGCGCAATTTTTTTTACTAGAAATATAATAATAAATATATTATGAATGTTTGTGTATTCACACAAATATTCATAATATATTTATTATAGGTAAGTATATCAGAATACGGAATAAACGGTTTATTCCGTATTCTGAGGTGTGAATATAATAAATATAATATAAATATTATAGGTAGGTATAAAATGATTTTACTTAGATATGTACTAGTGGGTAGGTACCTACGTAATTTGTGTCTTTGATGGAATTCTTTTTCTCTTCCCGAATAAAAGGCCTGGATTAATAAATAAATTGAGTAAAGTGTTTGACACAAGTAAACTACCTATACTCCATTCGGTTAGGTACTTAACCAAAGGTAAACAATATATTGTAGCCACTTTTTATAAAATCACATAATATAAATATGTATTAAACATTAAACAAAAAAACTAGGCTAACTAACTTAACTGACTAACTAGTACCTACCTAGTTCGATTTCGGATTTCAGTCCCTTATAGTCTAAACAGAATAGTCTTCTTCATCCTAGCGTTAATTCCCAGTCGCATTTTCACCGTCGAAGTCGCTTTACCAGTCTTAACTGCGGATTCGGCTGGACCTCGATATTTTCCGTGAAGACACTGTCATCTGACCTCCACAACCCAATGGTGACATTAGGCGATATCGAAGCATTGCAGCTAGACGGTCGTTGTTGGTCGTTCTAGGGCTATCAATGTTGTTTACGTTTTGTTAAGTAGGTACTTAACCGAATGGAGTATAGGTAGATGGGAAGATCATGATACAGTAGGTAGGTACCTACACTTGTCTTTAAAACCTCGGGATATGTGTGCGTCACCTATGACCTTATAAACCTACCTAATAGAAACGTTAATAAACTATTCTATTCACAAAGTATTTGATTTGTTTAATTAAAAAAATAATAGGTACATATTTATAATCACAAAACTATCTTATATATATATAAGTACTTGATAGAAAGTTAAAGTCGGCAGTTGTAATCAAATTGCTGTGGGTGGGCAGCCCTATCGCATGTGTACGTACCGCGCTGCTCTAGGCACTTATCTCTAAAATACGGCCGAGTTACAATACTGTATGGATAGTATTACCGTGGTGTAACTTAACTTCCCTTGTAACCAATATAATAAAGTATCGTTACAAATTGCGCCCAACTAGTGGCCCGTACTCAAGTAGATACTAACAAGGCGGCACCGACGCGCCGCATTTACCTACCTACGTAGGTACATCCGTGGACAGTTCCCGCGTTTTGAGTGCGAGTCGGATCGAGAACGAGCGTAGGCATAGACGACAGACATGCCAAGGACACGCCAACAAACCGCCGACGACCACGACAATGCCGGTTGCAGTAGCGAGACTGAAGGTCACGCTCACGCGGCGCTGCGCGCCGCGACGCCGACAACAAACAACGGAGCCAACAGCGAGACAGAGTACGTGGTTAGCGCCGACGATCACGTCGCCGCCGGTTGCAGTAGCGAGACTGGTCGTCACGCTCACGCGGCGCAGCACGCCGCGACACCGACGCCGACGACAACCGACGAACCCGAGGCAAACCACGCGACGACGCCGATGGCGGCCGGCAGGGGCACGATCACCATGACGGAAGATCAACTAACGAGGCTCCTGACCAACGTGATGCGAGGTGTCGCGACACCGACGCCGACGCCGACGCCCACGTTCGCCGAATGTGCCGGACCGACGAGCAACTTCACCAGATGCACGGCCCGATTCGACGGGGCCACCCGGAGCGCCGATGTGCTAGAAACGTTCCTCGAAAGCACACAGGTGTATAAGGAATGTGCGAACGTCAGCAACGAGCACGCACTACGGGGGCTACCGATGCTGCTGACTGGAGAAGCCGCCGTGTGGTGGCACGGTGTGAAAAATTCCACGAAGACCTGGGACGAAGCATTACGGCGGCTGCGTTTCATGTACGGCGCACCCCGCCCCGCGCACCGGATCTTCCGTGAGATCTTCGCCCGAGAACAGAGTGACGAAAGTGCCGATTCGTACATATCGGGAGTGCGCGCAAACCTCTCGCGATTACCGTATGATCTACCGGAGATAGTGCAGCTAGACATTGTATACGGACTCTTAGATCGTAAGGTTAGGGAAAGAGTGTCAAGAGATAGTGTTGATAGTGTCGACGGTCTGCTTTCACGAGCGAGGTATGTAGAGGAGTCGCTGGGTGAGGTGAGTCGATCAAATACTAATACTGCTCCCCCTAATGCCGCGAATAATACAATGCGTCGCAGTGTCAACCCTGCGATCGCCGATAGCAAAGTTGTAGCTAAACCCGAAAATGTAAACAATAACGATCGCGACTCTGCACAGAAACGTGTAAGGCCGCGCTGCGCTTTTTGTAGACGGTTTGGTCATACGATAGATGAATGTAAGGATAAGTCAAAAAGTAGTGATAGTACAACGGACAACAAGGTGCCACTGGCTTGCTATGGCTGCGGACGGGAAGGTGTGATACGGTCAAAATGCCCGACATGTAAGGACGCCTCCGCAACTAATAAGGTTAGTTTCCAAAGTGCCGTCACCAACGATCCAGATGTGACGCGGCCCACAGTGATGATTCAAGTAGCATCTCGAACTGGTGTCGCCGTGCTCGACACCGGCGCCACCGAGAGCCTTGCGAGTCCCGGACTCTACAAGATTTTAACCGACCATGGGGTAAGTTTTACCGAAGTGCGTCGCTCCATAGGCCTGGCGGACGGGACGCGTCAGTCACGGGAAACCTTAATAGGTGACACCACCGTTACTATACAGGGTCGAGTTATCCCCGTAAGCTTTTTGGTGTTACCGGACGCCGACAACAGAACGCTACTCGGACAGGACTTCATAGCGAAAGCAGGTATACTACTCGACCTCCAACAGGGTTGTTGGTCTTTTCATAATTTACCAAAGGAGAAATTCCCCTTTGTGCAGTCTTACAGTCTTGAAACCGCCAACGACGCAGAGCTGATGCGGATTAGTACCGTCAGTCTCAAGCAGGACGAGGGCTTCAAGCTGTCACCCGGTCAGAGAACGCAGCTGAACCAGCTTGCAGTGTCGAAGGCCGAGCGCTTCGCCGCAGCGAGACCCCCAACGCCGTGCGCTACCCAACGCATTCGAGTCGATGCGAAGCAGGAGCAGACCGCTTCCCCATCGTACCGGATGTCGCGAGGTAAGATGGAGCTACTAGGCGTTGAGATAGAGAGGCTGCAGCGCACTGACGAAACCAGGCCTTCCTCTCCGAAGACCGACAGTAGTGGTTACTGTCTCGGAGCAGTTCCAATGCAGGGGGAGGGCCCCGACGACCCCATCAGGGGGAGAAACCGGTCCAACCGTGGATGTTTGATATCCGACGGAGTACCGTACAGGCGCTCACCCGAGGTAGATGACGTCGATTCCGCCTGCCTCGTGGTCCCTGTACGTGAAAGGGGAAGGGTATTTACTGACTTCCATGACGCTGGGAAGGTCCATGAAAGGGCCCAGCGTGTCAAGAAGAGATACGCGGACGAAGGTAGACGAACCCCTCCCGATTATAAGGTAGGTGACCTAGTCTTGTTGAAGACGCAAGGCACGAACGACGTAGCTCCCGACCAGTCCGCCAAGTTTATACCTAGAAGGGATGGCCCTTACCGGGTTAAGGAGGTGGCGAGCCCCACGACATACATAGTGGAAGGCATCACGAGAGGTGAGTACGTAGGGAAGTATCACGTCTCCCATTTGACACCTTACGTAGGCAGCGCCGTAGACCCACCCGTTAGGGAGAAGCGCAGACGCGGTCGGCCACGTAGGCTAATCGAGTGCTAGTCCGAACGCCCGAACTAGAGGGGGAGTATGTAACCCGACATCACGTCTACTAGCTACACCACTCCTAAACATGTACTTATGGCAAGCGATGCTTATTCGGACATCACGTCTACCAGACTACGCCAGTTCTAAAAGGTACTTATGGCGCGTGCGACGCGCCGCGTCGATCGAAGGACGAGACAGTCGGTGCCGCGCAGTGAGAGCAGACGGTCGACGTTGCGCTACGATAGCAAACAATCATTGTCGCGTATGCCCTGTTCTGTACGGTGTAACTTAACTTCCCTTGTAACCAATATAATAAAGCCCGTTACAATAGTATAATATCCTATTGCAATACTATTCAATCGTATGACTGTGCTAAATTTGGAAAAATAAAGTAACGTAACCATTTTGTTCTGGTTCATACGGGATGTCCATTGTAGACTAATCAACCTTATGAGTTTTATTCTAGTTACGAAAATAAAATAAAGTTATGGTAATCAGACTTTATTCATGTTAAAGTACAAAAGATGAACTTAATAAAAATGGCAAATAAAAATTAGTTTTCCTTATATCCGTTTTCAATAAACGTATGGCTTTCAGTATTAGTTCCATCATAAGTTAAAGCTTCTTAGAAGGCATGGTAGAACACTGGGATTGCATCTGACCTACATAGACTCATAAGATCGTCGTGCAAAGTCTGGCTTAATGGCAATGGATTGGTGTACGCGACTTTCAACTGAAATTCAGCGCTAGAACTTGGTTTGTTAGGTTTTTTCTGCCTCATACCTCGCTTGCTTTTGGCTGGTGCTCTTTGTTGCTGTTCTACATTCAGTTGAGAATACTCATCACATCAAGATCATATTTAAAGCGTAGAGTCTGTGATTGTGAATGTTAAACGCTTACTTCCATTACTTTAGACCACATAATTTAAAAAGTGGCAAGCGTCCAAATCTTCCGAAGACCGCGACGCGTACAAAGATGCAAAACGCGCCACCAGAAGAGCCGTAGCCAGGGCCAAACGAGACCACTGGCAACCGCTATATACCAAGTTGGAATCGTCTGAGGGGCAAAAGCTCATTATATAAGTTGGCGCTTTCCAGGGTCAAAGCGGCGCAGGGTCTATCCAAGTGCCGCTGCATTAAAGACCCTGGGGGTAATCTGTTGTACGAGAAAGTCGCGGTGAAGGAGAGATGACGCTCATACTTCCACGAGCTGCTGAATAAGCAGCATAAAGAGGTGCAGACACCAGATCTACCTCCGAATTAAGGACTAGTGCCACAGATAACGCCTGCAGAAGTCCAGACTGCCATTCGCTGCATAAAGAACCGGAAAGCCTGCTATCGGACCCGACGAAATCCCCATCGAGGCTTGGAAGGCAATGGGTGCCCGTGGTGTGAGCATTCTAGCAAATCTTTATAACCGCGTACTCCTCACCGGTGAGATTCCGAGCCAGTGGAGGCTGAGCATCATCACGCCAGTTTTAAAAGGCAAGGGATCGGTGCAGTAGTGTAGCAGCTACCGCGGTATAAAAGTGATGTCCCACACCATGAAGCTCTACGAGCGGATAATCGACTCCCGGATCCGACAGGAAAGTACACTCTCGGGGTGTCAGTACGGATTTTGTCCCGGGCACGGAACCATGGACCCGGTGTTCGTCCTAAGGATTGTGGCGGGGAAATACAGGGCGAAGAACACGCCCTTGCACTGTCTATTCTTAGACATGCAGAAGGCCTTCGAGTGTGTTCCTCGCGCGATGATCTGGTGGGCATTGCGGACCAAGGGAGTCACAGAGACTTACATTGACACCATCCGAGACATGTACTACGATTTTCTGTGGTTCGGATTACTGTTGGCGACTTGAAAGCCTTCCCCATCACCGTCGGGGTACACCAAGGACCCGTCCTTAGTCCTTACCTATTCAGCGTAATATTAGACGTTTTGTCGGACAGCATCAGAAACTCACATGAGCAGCCTCCGTGGTTGCTCATGTATGCTGATGATATCGCGCTGATGGACGCGGACAGGAGCAGATTGGTGGGACGACGCGTGAAAGGGTGGAAGGAAATGTAGCGAAGACAGAATACTTAGCGTTAAACTCCACAGATCTTTCACCCGTTCGCATAGGCGATGACTTGGTCGAGCGCATGGACCAGGTTAAGTACCTGGGATCTGTACTTCATGTGACTGGTGAAATCGACTACGACGTCAGGGCGCGGATTGCGGCCACGTGGGCCAAGTGACGAGAAATGACTGACGTCACGTGTAAAGATCGCGTGAGGAACTCTCGCATCCGCGGCAACCTTCACGTCCGTGATATCGCGGATAAAATGCAAGAGAGTCGCCTTCGCTGGTGCCACGTCTTGCGGCAACCACCAGGCTACGTGGGTAACAAATGCCTGGCAATGGCGCCCCCACCGGGCCCAAGTATAAGGAGTAGGCCCAAGAAGTCCTGGTTTGATGTCGTGGAGAATGACATGCGTGCAAATTGTATCACTACCATGGATGCCCAAGATCGTGCAAAGTGAAGGAGGAAGAGCCGGAAGGCGGACCCCGAGCTCCGAGGTCATCTTGGCCACGGATGCAATCGGGAGAATACGTCTATTTGCAGATGATGATGATGACGTAAATAAATATCGGCACGTGCTAGAGTTTCGCAAGAAGATTTTATAGTGTCATCCCTCTCTAACATATACAAAAATGTGCGCTAGAACAGTATGGCAAGATATTGCACCATTCAGTGTCAATACAAACTGTTGACTAAAGTAATGTTAGCCGATGAGCTTAGAAGTTTTTTAACGGGAATAAAATGGTATTCGCCATTGCAATTCATGGCGACGTTTCCTTGTACGAGAACACAATTGTTGTAGCTTTTACAATATTTTTTTTAATGGAACCAATATGGCAATAGTTTGTAATAATTTCATTCACGTTAATGAGCTCCTCAAAAAGTATGACGAATAATATTGTATTATCTTTTATTTTTCTGAATAATCATAGAAAAATTACGAAAAAAATTGAGTGTGTGTATTGGGCTCTGTAAACTTCAAATATGGCATAACACTAAAACTATTGCAATGTCGGTTACCATT
This sequence comes from Eilema depressum, assembly GCA_914767945.1. Taxonomy (NCBI): domain Eukaryota; kingdom Metazoa; phylum Arthropoda; class Insecta; order Lepidoptera; family Erebidae; genus Eilema; species Eilema depressum. Next base: position 1,897,697 of record OU612040.1, read on the forward strand.
TTATTCTCCGGGGCCGGCGATGTGTGAAATTACGGAAAGGTCATTTTATGTAAATTTTTACAATATTTCCTCGTTGTCAATTTTGCGTTCGTGCTTATCCGAGCATCAAACTTGGTTACATCCAAAACTTGCTAGTTAGAGCCCGGCTCCGATATTTATTTAAAACCATTTAGTTGGCAGACAAGCACACGGCTCATCTGATGGAAAGTGGATACCGTGGCCAATGGATGTATACAATACCAGCGGCGTGACACTCGTGCTGCCGACCCTGAAGAAACCTATGAAATTGAAGCAGATAATTTGAGTTGAGCCCCGCAGTTATTAGTGGGGCCTAATAATTAAAATGTTAAAAAATCCCTACTAATATTATAAATGCGAAAGTAACTGTGTCTGTCTGTCTGTCTGCCTGTCTGTCTGTCTGTCTGTCTGTCTCGCTTTTACGACTAAACCGCTAAACCGATTTTGATGAAATTTGGTATAGGGTAGGGTTGCCAACTCTTTTTTCGAGAAAAAAAGTATATTTAGGTCTGAGAAGAAAATTGAACAGTATTCTAGAAAATAGAACAGTATTTTACAATTACATAAATTAATTTTAACAAAAAAGTTTAACCGACTTCAAGAAACGAAAAAGAGGCACTAAAAAGCGAAAAATAACTGCGGTGCCTAGCCTAGCCCGAGAGGCTTTTAATTTATTTTTCTTTTTTTAGTGAGTTATAATCGATCCATCGTCCATCCTTTGCTTAGGTTCCTATCATCAGCAGCTTAAAATCACGAGCAGATAATTTTTAAATGCAAATACTGAAATTAAATTATGTTAAAACAGCAGAAACAGTGTTTTGCCATCATTTTGAGGACTTCCCTAGATCCTGTTATCCAATCCTGACTCCCTTGATCCTGTCATCCTATTCTGGCTCCCTGAATCAAAACAAAGATCATAAAAATCCGTTTCACAAAATACGGTTTTACATACAACGGTTCGTCACCTATTTTGCCCCCTTAGGTCTGTCTGTCTTAAAAGAAAGCATGGTTTCGTAAAATCTAAAATGGTAATATGGTTCCCATCAATTTTTTTATGGATAAATTAAACATAACATAACATAAACTCACGCCTATATCCCCGAAGGGGTAGGCAGAGGTGCTAGCACCCACATTTAGCCGTTTATGTTTTGTTCCCAATGTAATAAGTGGCGAGCCTATTGCCATTAACCGGGCACTTATAAACCTGCGATAAATACACACATAACTTCGAAAAGCATCGAAAAGTCATTGGTGTGTGCCACCGGTGGATTAATTAAAAGATTTAATATATGGCTGGCAAATAGAAGATAGCTGTGAACTGTATTATTTTCTATATTATGATTTATCATTAATACATTTTGGATTATCATGGGACAATCAACACCTAAACTTATAATATAATTGCAAATTGGTGCCCAATTAATTAAAATTGTATCAATTGCTGCACATTTTTGTAGTGTTATGCATTTTGATGCTGAAAACAGTATTTTGGATACTGTTTATTTGTTGAACAGTAAACAGTATAATTGGGTGTAAAACAGTATAATACTGTTTTAAACAGTATGGTTGGCAACCCTAGTATAGGGGTAGATTAGACCATGAGAAAGGACATAGGCTATGTTTGGTCGCGATAACCGACATCCACGCGGGCGGAGCCGCGGGCAAAAGCTAGTACATAATAAATATTAAAATCTAATCGTGGGATCTTAAGTTGTAGCGGAAACCAAGTAGACGGGCGATGAATCACACACATAGTATCGTATGTGGGAATCGACTTGACAACTCAACTAGGAAAGAACGCTATGTAACGATACATACATACATAGGTAGTTAAACTTATGTAGTTACGTACCAAAGAAGGTAGGACACGACGGTATTCCCGTGCCAATCGAGCAGTCCGTCTGGGGAAGTACCTCCGCCCTACAGCACTGCAATTCACTAAGCGAGCACAACGATGCGGACAACGATGCGAGGCGCAACGTAGATTGTCATTGGTCAGATTGTATCACGTCATTGGAAATCGACCAATGAGAGTGTCTATCGCGCACATCGTTGCGACTCGCATCGTTGTCGCATCGTTGTGCTTGTTAGTGAATTGCACAGCAGAATACCGCGGCTAAATAACCTCGTGTTGAACACAACACGGGAACACCCGGCAGTAAATAAGGTAGCCAGCCCCCCTAGACAAGTGGCAGTTCGTTGCTCGGCGTATGATGGAATAGAATGCCAAATGTATGGGATTTGACGTATATGACAGGCGTCAACGAATGTCAAAAACGTCAAATCCTATACATTTGTCATTCTATTCCATCATACGCCGAGCAACGAATTGCCACTTGTCTAGAGGGACAGAGCTCACTGGAGAGGTTTTGTGCTACCAATGGGAAAACCAAAGGCTTGTTACTTATCTTCTGCGCTGACGGCACAGAATCTCTCTGTTCTTACAGGTTCAGCAGCACGAGTGTGACTCTCCTGGTGTTGCATTCGTCCCTAAACCACCGTAGCTACTTTCCAACAGGTGGGCCGTGTGCTTGTTTAACGTAACGTACCTTAAGTAGTTGACCGTAGTCATGGTACACAATGTACCCTTTACGCGCAGTAGGTATATGTTTTTTGGAGGTCTTTCGAGAACAGCACGGGGTGCTACTGCGGTGGACGAGCTCAAATCCACCAATCATAGATTTTAATATCTGACCGCGGCGGGTCCTCGTTTATCTCGGGACTTGGGTGATGAAGAGCATCCTAAGCTTGCCCTTTTTAGCCCAGAGATCAAGGAATCCATGTTCATCATTAATATTATTCATTACTAGCTTTTGCCCGCGGCTCCACCCGCGTGGATGTCGGTTATCGCGACCAAACATAGCCTATGTCCTTTCTCAAGGTCTAATCTACCCCTATACCAAATTTCATCAAAATCGGTTCAGTAGTTTAGACATGAAAGCGTAACAGACAGACAGACCAACAAACAGACAGACAGACAGACAGAGTTACTTTCGCATTTTAATATTAGTATGGATTTGTATGGATATGGATAAGTATTTCTTTGTTTCGTCAAACTGGTATAGCAATTACGTAGGTGTCCTACCTGCACCCACTGTGTAGTGACCTAGACGGTAGACGAGTGACCTTTTGTTCAAAGTCTAGACTTTAGACTTTACCTAGATCTTGTGCCCTGGTTTGTTCGGTTTTTTTACTACTTAATTGTTGGATTTTTTTCACCAACTTCTAATAAATCAGTAAGTCTGTAAATAAAGTTATTTTTTGCTTTTCAGTGCCTCGTTTTCGTTTTTGAAGTCGGTTAAACTTTTTTGTTAAAATTAATTTTATTTATCTGTTGAAAATTTCGATTAATTAGTTAGGTGCGTCACTGTGTTTCCTTCATACTCCATCATTATCCTTAGGCATAGCGAAAACCCACTGTCCAGTTCCAGTAACACCTGTGAACTGTGACTCGTTAGGCATTTTTTTCCCTACCAGTACCTAACAGTGTTACTCAATATGGTGTTACTTTTTTTTTTTATATACCATTTAGGTGGCAGACAAGCACACGGCCCACCTGATGGAAAGTGGTTACCGTGGCCTATGGACGTATGCAACACCAGGGGCGTCACACTCGTTCTGCCGACCATGAAGAAACCTTCTAATGCCCTTCTTAAAGAACCCCATATTGTAGTCGCTTGGGAAAACCATCGCGGGAGTTCATTCCACAGCTTGAGTGTGCGAGGGATGAAGTTCCTTTCATACCGCACAGTGCGCACCATTTCCGGTCGCAATGTGTGAGGATGAATTCGCCGCCTATGGCGAGAAGTGCGATGATAGAATGTAGCTGTGGGCATCATGTCAAACAATTCATCTGAGCTCATACCATTGTATAGGCGGTAAAACACAAACTGGGTGGGCGTGGGCATATACCACTCGGTTTTTTCAGGAGAGACTGCCGCTGACCTCCCAACCCTGAAAGGATAGCTAGAGCCTCGTCTGTTAGTAGGTATAGCGGATGTATCGACTTCCACGTGAGTTAGGCTTCAAAGATATCAGTAAGGGCATGACGTATTAGAGGAAGTACTATTCAGCCTTGGTAAATTGGGAACTAGTCCATTTTACCAAGGCTTAATAGTATACTGTATAAGCCGCGCCACGTATCTTGGACCTAAATCGTGAGACATACGAGGCTCTGGCGCCCGCGGATTGCATTGCTTGGTGAATTTGAGTTCGTCTAACGCAGTAGCATCCCGTGCTATCCTCACACCCGTATTCACAAACAATACTTCGCTATGCGTACCACCAAAACTGTGCAAAGAACGACAAATTCTCAGTGCGTGCGTTTTGGCAAGCCTTTTTATTCATTGATAACACTTAAGTAATACTTCGTTGAGGGAACGCACTGCGTTAGATACTGCTCCGTGATGTTTGTGAATTAATTTTACCAGCCCTATGCGCTCGAGCACACTATGAGACCTCACAGTATCGTTTGTGAATACGGGTGTCAAAAGACACCCAAGAAATGTGTACTGCGCTTATAGGACACATTTTGAGCACATTTTAGGTCCAAGATACGTGGCGCGGGTTATACTTCCTCTCGATTTTATATGCCGTGGAAACATGCTATCATATTTATAAACAAACAAATATTACTTACCATAGATACTAGCAAAGAACCCGTGACTGGTATATAACCTTGCATTCCTTTGCCTTATGATTAAAAAACATATTACCAATATGGCCGACAGGTAACAGCTGATTTATTATATCATATCAAGTCAGTTCCAAAATACACATAATATTCAAACTTGATATGCAAGTTTGATCTCCGCTCAGTGAAAATATTTGTATGCATGAATATGGGTATTTGCATTGGTCTGGTCGTGCCTCGGAGAGCACGTTAAGCCGTCGGTCCCGGTTGCCTTACGAACATCTATGGCAGTCGTTGCGAGTGGTCGGAACCCTAAAAAGTCCAACAACTGGGTTGTGGAGGTAATATGGCAGTTGCTTTGCGGATAATATCGAAGTCCAGTTAAATCCGCAGTTAGACTGGTAAAGCGGACCCCAGAAACCGAGGTAAAAGCTTCGGATGCGACTGGGATTAACGCTAGGTTGGAGAAGATTCAAGCGTTAAAATATTTGGACTGAGCGTGAATTGAACCTGAAAACTTTGAATTAGTAGTCGAACGTTGTAGGGCTACACCAGCCCCTCTAGACAAGTGGCAATTCGTTGCTCGGCGTATGATGGAATAGAATGCCAAATGTATGGGATTTGACGTATATGACAGGCGTCAAAGAATGTCAAAAACGTCAAATCCTATACATTTGTCATTCTATTCCATCATACGCCGAGCAACGAATTGCCACTTGTCTAGGGGGACAGAATGTGTCAAATTAAGTTCAATTTTGTCCAATTCGGTTTATTTCAGTTCAGTGCAGTTCATCAGTTCTTCAGTTCAGTTCAATTCAATTCAGTTATTTTTTTCAAGTCATTGGCTATATTCTTTACCTTTTTAAAGTTGACACGGATCTTCGAACGAACCTAATGACCAGTACAGCATTCCGCGACTTTTTTTTTTATGTAGCGATAGTTGGAGGATTGTTTGTAAGCATAGAGCGATTAGTACAAGCGCCGGCGCCGGTTTTTTTGCTTGAATCTGTTAACCTTCGTGCACTACGCTTTGGTCTATTAGACCAATGTTCCTTCTTCCTATTTGTGTAGAAGTTTGTTATTTAGATCACGCTTTTTTGTATAGGACACGCCAATTTGAGTTCACCTCGCCTGATGGTAAGCTAAAGGCAGACATGTATTGTCATGTTGTCTTAGTTTCCTGCTGGTATCTTCTTAGTAGAATCATTTTCAAATGATTTATTTTACTTTATTTAATACTAACTGTTGCCCGCGGCTCCGCCCGCGTGTGTTTTGGTTATCACGACCAAACATAGCCTGTGTCCTTTCTCAAGATCTAATCTATCTCTATACCAAATTTCATCAAAGTCGGTTCAGTGGTTTAGCCATGAAAGCGTAACAGACAGACACACAGAGGTTACTTTCGCATTTATAATATTAGTATGGATTATGGATTCTTCTTGACACAAAAATATTTTGACCCTCATAATATGTGCTCTATATGTGCCTAAACTGAATAAACGAAATTGATTCTCCGATTCTTTGACAACGAAACTGGCCACAGGCAGGGAGTTCATCTCATCATGCTCCTGCCCTTATCCCAAGTTTATTTGGGGTTGGCGCAACATGTATGCTTTTTCCATCCATCTCTAGTTGCAGTCATCTCAACATTCACTCCCTTCTTAACCATATCATCTTTCACACAGTCCATCCACCTCCTTTTAGGTCTTCCTCTCCCCTTGAAGCCATCCACTTCCATAGTTAATGCCTTCCTTACGATATTACTTTCATCCCTAAGCATTACATGTCCGAACCAAGACATACGATTTCCTCGAAACTTTTCCGTGATCGGTGCAGGGGGTTTATCTATGAAGGAAAAATGTGTGATGTTCTCCAACACAAAGAGAGAATCCTCCTACCAGGCAACGCCTGCCGGGCGGAGTCACGAGTAACAGCTAATCGTAGATGTATTTTTTCCCGCGAGTGGCGGAGGGTTAACTCTTTTAGCCAACCAGTTGTCATGGCCAGTTGGTTGCTGATGTCATCATCTAAATCCTTGTATTAGTGACTTAATGGAGCTCGTGCTGTGTTTTAACGTCATTTCATTTTATTCTTAATGAGTGCGGAGAAAAATAACCTTCTATAGGTACGTAAGAGACTAAGTTTGGTTACTGGGTTAGGGGTTTATTGGGTGTCTCCACTGACTTTTAGCTATTTAGAATGAAAATTGAGTTACTTTTACCGCGTCTGACCGAGATGGAAATGAATTTAGAATTTCAAACGGGATGCAGAAACCTTCATCTATCGTGGGGAGAAAACGGAAAACGTCGGGTTGAAACGGGAAAAAATATTTGTGGGTTGAAAAAATTGGGTTGAAAGGTGTGTTGGAAAAAGTGAATTAAGAAAGAAAACGTATCTATCTGGATTGGCGTGCGCGTTGTTCTAATATCGTTTGTTGTCAGCAAAAGGCGTGCTTTGGTAAAAAACTTTTACCTACTTTACTTTACTCCCAGGGTTGATTCCGTAAAATAGATAAAGTGTAGAATGTTGTGGAATATTTATTTATTTATTTAGTTATTTAAAATTAATAAAACCATAGAAAGTAGTAGCAGCAGAGCCTCTCATTGCTCCTTTACAACTTCTTTTGATCCTCTTTCACCCTACCTCCTCCAAATAATTTTGGCGCGAAAGTTTGTATTACGAATCATGTTTTGACAGTTGTTTTTTTTACAATCTAAAAATGGCTGCTTCAGTCATAGACAATAATAAACCTTTAATAACTGATCAATTATATACAGCCTTGTTTGTTTTTTATTGAAACGCGACGTCAATGATTAGTTGTAACCACAGATATCTATTCTATGGTTTTTTTACAGTTAAAACTGTATGAAAGAGTAGATAGAGTAATGGCGAAGAGTGAGAATTTTCATAAGGGAAGATAGTAAGTAGTGGAAAAAACCTTGCATATAGAATCATAGCAATTTTTGTATAGAATTTTCCTCCCACACCTGGAGTAGAGGGCTGCTCAGAGGCTTCCCATGTATCCCTCTGACTAGTAGAGAGCATGTAAGGGGTGACCTGGTTCTTCGAACTCTAGCATGGGTGTGACAAGAGCCCCTGTGGAAGTATCTCCGCCCTACAAAAGTTTTGTGCTGTGGGAAATTGGAAAATCTCTCTGTCTTTCAAGGGTCGGCACTGGTGTTGCACTCGTCCATTGGCCTCGGTAACCACTTTCCATCAGGTGGGCCGTGTGCTTGTCTGCTACCTAAGAGGTATAAAGACAAACAATTTCATATCTATAGTATACTAACTCCGTGACTGCATCAATTAGCTCCGAAGTCACGATAATACGGAATCTGAGAGAACTATGTCAGCCTGACCTCAGGAGGCTCGGCTATAGACTTCAATGACATTGATAGCTAGCAATATTGTTCTTATAAATTACTTCGTTACAAAGTAATCGCCATCTTGAGGATAATGTCTAATTAAATTTAATTATTAGAACCTTGTTGGACCTTTAGTCAGTTCGAGTTCAACCTTCGATCTTCACCATCAAATCCCTAGAATACTCTACTGAAGTTTGAATAAAAATACATAAAACTCTTTATTGCTGACAGTACTTTTAACTCACTAACAATCGGGGGCGATTTGGGGTATCTAACATTCAAGGGGGCGAGTTACAACATTAAAGTACTCGGGGGCAAGATCCACGGGGCGAGCGGAGCCTAAGCCGTTCAAACTCTAGCACAGAAATATATTAGGATAGAACGGCTATGAGGGTGGGGAATGCGTGGCAACCTAAGTAGTACCACCTTGATTCCCGGCAGAATATTGGGCCACCCCATCTCCTCCCATGCGGTGTCGTACAAGGCGATTATGGGATAGGGCTGTTTAACATCAGACAGATATATACAGCGCAGACTCAGCCTCAGAAGCATAGCTCGAGTCAACAATAGTACCCGTACGTGGATTCGAATTCGAATTACGTGGGATCTAATTGGTACAATTGGTGAAATGTGGGTGTTGCCTAACCCATCCGGGGATAAAGGCGAGATTAATAAGTATGTATATAATATGTAATACCGCAACTCGTGCTTTTTTTTATACAGTACACGCCAATTTGGCCTCACCTGATTGTAAGCTGAAGGCAAAGACTCTGAAAAGAGGGTCAGCATTATAGACACGTACCATGTTACAATGGTGGCACTCAGCTTGACGGCCTCATCAGATGCTTTTTCACGCCCCGCTTAAAGGACCCGGGACTGTAGGAGAAGGGAAACACGTGAACTGGTAAGGAATTCCAAGACTTAATGGTGCGGCAGAAGAAGGAGTCGCCGAACCGCTTGATTCTTGATGAATAGGTACCTATTCTGCACCGTATGCGGGTGGCATCTAAGTTCTGCACGTGTTGTCATATACCTATAGGAAAGGAGAAGGTGTGATTAATTCACTTCTGTCTGCATACCTCTTCAAATACATACAGTCATGAGTATTTCTATGTATGTGTTAATATACATATTCACGTAACCCACCCATGGCCTGACCTTCGCTGTGTAACAAAAAATGTAGGTAGACCGGTCTGGTAAGGTCAGATGGCGATAATATTCGACATTTTAGTGTTAATCTAACAAAATTCTTCAACACTTTACGTTATTCATTCTCGCTGTTTAATTATGTGTATTCTCACGGCTGTGTCTCATTGATAGGGTAGGCAGACCTGTAATAATAATCCTATATGTCCTACATGCCGTTTGCTGTGTTGGTTCCCGGTGTGGTGAAATAGGGCCGCCCCATTTTTCCCGTGGGTGTCGTAAAACGCAAGTTCTAAGGGAATAGGGCTGTTGTCCGAAGTTAAACGTACCTACAGTCCATGACAAAGTGTCTGCTTAATGGCAATTTCTTCGCCTTATTACATGGGACCGAAATCATAATTGGTGCTTTTTTTTATAAAGGACACGAAAATGTGGGTGTTAATACACCTCTGCCTACCCTTCCCGGATTTACAGTCTTGAATGTATAAGTATGTCTGTAAGATTTCGATTTATCTATCTGGTCGCAAATCCCACGACCCCCTCTCCTAAATTCTTCTTGAAGGCTGACCACACAAAAATTTAATCACGTGACACATACGTGTAAATAATAAAACATAATTCAATAGATACTAGGTATCTTTATACGAGACCAGAGAGATTTTGAGTCTATCGCCTTTAGCGCCCAAGTAATGTCACAACTCAACGCGAGGACCCGACCCGACATATCACTCTTAGCCCTTTAATCTACTTTACTAAGTAGTTAATATTCTAACATATTAACTAACTAACTACTTAACTCTTCAAAAATATTCACTAAAACATTCACAAAATTTGCAACAGGTTTCCTTAACATAATTTAAAATAACAATTAAAAAAAAACTACCAAACCCAGTTTTGATATCCCGCTTAAAATATATGGCCGTCCACAAATCCGCGCCAAAATTTTACGAAGATCGTTTTGAAATCCGCCAACAGTCTAACGTCTCATCATAATTAAAGTTACAACCTGTTTTTAGAGATTTTTAATCGATTCTGAGGACATATCGATATCTCGCTCTTAGCCTATCGTTCAGTTTGCTTTGTGTGACTCTGTGAACGGACGTGCTCACTTCTAATCCTATTTTTTTTAATTTAATTTCAAAACTGTGTTCTTTATTTAAAACTTATTCCAATGGTGAGTTTTTATAACTTCATTCCAATTTTAAATAAGTTTATTTTTTAATTTTTGACGCGGGATTCCGTTTTTTTTTTTAAATTTAAGTGATTTTATCTTTTTTTTTGTGAAGACATTGATGCAGATAGATGTGAATTGAGGAAAATTACTATTGTATTCTATAAGCCACTTGGAGTTTGAATAATTCATAATCTTATTAACTTAATAGACTTGATGCTGTATTCTTGCTATTTATTTAAATTGCAAAGTAGTTACAGTGAGAACCAAGTCTTTGTAACACTTAGTAACTTTGTAACTATGAAATTCATATGTATAATTGGGAAATATTAATAGTGACTAAGCCTATATTTGTCGGTTACGTTATCATGCCTAGCTTATTTAAAAAAAAATCGTATAGTTAGATATATCTTAAAAATATCAATATCTATCTAGCCTAACAAATATCTGTTTACAGAATATAGTCACGGCTTTGTATCCCTAAGAGAATAGGTAGAGACGGCACTGGCGTGTTAACAGCTACCATTTTGGTCTTTCAAATGGGGTCTTATCCCTAAATAGTTGATAGAGGATATCACCCACGTGTCTTCAGCAACCATTTTGGTCTTTCGAAATGGGTCTTATCCCTAAATAGTTGATAGAAGATGTCACCCACTTGTCTTCAGCTTGCATTTTGGTCTTTCGAATGAGGATAATCCTATTATTGGCTACTAGTCAACGTTTCAAGATTCCGTGTTGCTGCTATAGGATGTTAATAGAAAAATCAAACACGTTTTACCCTTCTCGGGAGCGAACCCAGAACCTTATCGTTTGATAGTCGTATCTTGAGGTTAATACAACCTCTTTACCACTGAAACAAAATAATACATTATTGTGAACAGGGTATTATTTTGGGTTCACAAATGAGAAAGTCATGGGGTGCATAGGTTTATATAAGCCTTCTACCTTCAGAGCCAAACACCTGTTAAATAATGGTTCATATCGGTGTTAACTACAAAAAATTACGAGGAAACCGTTTGTCCTGGTTTGGACATGTACCTAATGCGTAGGGATAAAAGTAAATGTCGTAAGGAAGGCACTAACTATGGATGTGGATGGCTACAAGGGGAGAGGAAGACCTAAAAGGAGGTGGATGGACTGTGTGAAAGATGATATGGTTAAGAAGGGAGTGAATGTTGAGATGACTGCAACTAGAGATGAATGGAAAAAACATACATGTTGCGCCGACCCCAAATAAACTTGGGATAAGGGCAGGAGGATGATGATGATCGGTGTTATCTACACAAGTACAAACAGACAGATATTCTTCTTCTTCTTCATCATCCTAGCGTTAATTTTCAGTCGCATCCGAAGCTTTTCACCTCGGAGTCTGTGGTCCGCTTTACCAGTCTAACTGCGAATTTGGCTGTTTTTTTAAAGAATACTAGCTGCCCCGGCGAACTTCGTACCGCCATATTTTCGGCCCGCGTGGTATTCAAATCCCGTTCCCGCTGCACCAATAAGGGTTGATCGTAGAGGGGTGAAAATTTAGGGTTGCATGTATTTTTGTATGATGTATCATAAATAAATAATAAAAACAAAAAATTTTGTCTGAAAAATAAAAAAAAAAATTAAGGGGTGGACCACCCTTAACATTTAGGGGGATGAAAAATAGATGTTGGCCGATTCTCATAGATACCGGATAAGCACAAAAAATTTCATCAAAATCGGTCAAGCCGTTTCGGAGGAGTTCGATTACGCACATTTGTGACACGAGAATTTTATATATTAGATTAGTAACCGAAATTACTTACTACGCTAAATAGCTTATGTTAGGAGTAGGTTAACCGGTAGTGTAATGGCTAGGATTTGAACCTAGAACCTCCAGGTCGGCGATTTTAAGGCCGCCTACTTGACTACTATTTTTCTTTATCAAAGTTAAAAGCGCGCCTTTTTTAATGTCAAGTAACAAGATTAATTAACGGACTTTTCTAACCAATTGCAAATTCGAATTTCAAAATTCGTTCCCGCTTTTGTTACTAAGTTCACAAGTCGGGCACAGACAGCCTATCTAAAGTCCAATTCACAGACTATCAAAAATTCACAGCAGACATTAGCTGTCTAGTTCGCAAGATTTCGGTGACCGTTGAAAAGAATAATACGTTGGTTGGTTGGCCTTGAGAACCAGTTAGTGTAGACCGTTAGTAGGTTTGATGTTCAAATTCCAACAAAGTAGCTTATAACGACATGAATATGTTGAAAAACCTTCGTATTTTAAGTCAAACGTGAATTTTATGTTAAGAGAATGGCTTAACTTAATTTTTTTAGACAAAAAAAAACACATCATTGTTAATTGTACTTACGTAATTAAATGAAATAATATAGTAGACATTCTGGATTAGTCGCGATTCTGGTTAGGCAGAGGTGAATTAACACCCAAATTTCACCAATCATTGTATTAGGTCCCACGTAATAGGGGGTGAGTACGGATAAACATACTAATTATAACTATACCAGCTTTTACCAGCAGGCTCAGGATTAAAAATACCTAGAGCTATTCCACATTGACATTTACCTCTATGCCAAATTTCAACCAGAATCGTTTAGCCGTATCGGCGATATTGAGTGACAAATATTCATCCAATAATTTCTTAACTGAATGGGTAACTTTTAAACCCATATATATGCATCAGTAGCTCTTGAGTCAGCAAATCCAAATCTGCAGTTAAGACTGGTAAAGCGGACCCAGACTCCGAGCTGAAAGCTTCGGATGCAACTGGGAATTAACGCTAGGATGAAGAAGAAGAGCTCTTGAATGAGGTCAGGAAACTGTAGACTAACTCATAGATTGTCAGAGGTCCCTTAAAAATCTATGATGAACCAATTAACCTCACATTTGGTTGGCAACACGAGTGTAACGCCCCTGGTGTTGCACACGTCATAGGCCACGGTAACCACTTTCCATCACGTGGGCTGTGTGCTGATCTGTCACCTAAGTGGTATAAAACAACTCGCTCTGACGAAAGCTTTCGCCTAGGAATTGAAGGGTCAGACGGCAATAATGTCAGAAGAAGTCAAATAAAAGCAGTTAAGAGACTGGACACTAGGCCCCATAGTATAAGTTTTGGATGCAACCAGAATTGGTACTCGAATAAACGAGAGAGTACTCCAAGGTAGCATTTTCGGACCCGATATGAAAATTTTCAGTGGAGTACCACAAGGTATCAATGTTGGACCCCAGTGTAGGACTTGACATGAGCTTTATTATTATCTTATATAGTAGTTCCCGAGATTAGCGCCTTCAACCAAACAAACAAACTCTTCAGTATTATGATATTAGTATAGATGAGTGTTTAATGAATAAGGCATCAATAAAGATTTTTACTTGAATTCTCTTTAGATAATCCCAAAATGTAATTACAAATGTTGATACACGTATGCCGATTGCTGATTATAATTTAGTCACGTGTATTTATCGTATCTATAGATGAGTCTAGATTGACTAATGTAAGGAATGATGCAAGTATACGAGTATGACTGCACGCTCCTTTAAGGATCTAATCTATATCTATCCTAATATTATAAATGCGAAAGTAACTCTGTCTATCTGTCTGTCTGTTACCCTTTCACGCCTAAATCGCAGAACCGATTTTGATGAAATTTGGTACAGGGGTAGATTTTAGCTTGGGAAAGGACATAGGCTATGTTTGGTCGCGATAACCGACATCCTCGCGGGCGGAGCCGCGGGCAACAGCTAGTTATCTATAAATACGAACTTTTGTGAAGATGTTTAGATTTTTGTTATTCAATCACACTCTAACGGCTAAAGGGGCTGCCTGAAATACGGATGGATTATAGTCCGTAATAACAGATATGGTTTTATCCCTGAAACAGGTTCCTGTGGGTTTCTAGGAACAGAATTCCACACGGGCGAAGCCACAGCTATCCACTAGCACCAACTAGACCAAAAAACAAAGATTGTTGTTGTAAACAAAATCGAATAACAAAATTCTAATATCAGTATTTCTTCATTCAAATCCGGATTCGCTATGACATCATATACCACGTACGTAGGTAGCAAAGTCACTAAGGTGGCCAGGTCAAGCACATTGCCTTTTTATAGACCTTAGAGGACAAAACCAAGGATATTTGGACGAATTCGAGATTATTTGGAGGTTTATTAATGATATTTGATTGTGAGACCTTGTTAGATATGTTATTTATGAAGTACTTGGAAGGTTAAGCAATGTTTTTTAGATGTATTAGTGCTGGAAAGTTTTTGACACGATGTCGATATAAGTAATATGTCTAGCTAGCGGTTGCAAGGAGTTCCCGATTCCTGCGCCTTTCCTATGGGTCGTATGATGCATGATAAACTGAATCGAGTTAAGTTTACTTTTCCACCAGCTTCCCTACTGAAAATATTTATCCTTCGCTACTGCTAGCTAGATATGGTTCACGGTTTCGACCCCGTGAAATATGAATCCTAAGTCCGCATAAAGGACTTCTTTAGGAATTGAAATGCCTATGTGTTATCCTAGAATACAATTTGTTTCTGATTCGAATTCATGCCATTACACCATAATATCGATTTCTATCCTGAAATACTGCTAATTCATAGGGTCTGAAACATAACTCCGACAAACGTTTCTCGGCTGAATGAGCCGCCGACAGAACGTTTTGTTCACCGACAGAACCTTTCAACTACGAACGTTTCGCCGACAGAACGATTAACTAATTCATGAGTGAATCGACGACAGAATCTTTCACCAAAGAAGAATACGTCGACAAACATTATTTAGGCATGGTTTGTCACAAGTAATGACTAAATCTTTAGGGATGATACGTTTTGAAAGGTTACTTTGTGTTCATAGTCATCATATAGTCATAGGCACAACTTCTTGCCACCATAAGACTCCGAAAGTCTTTGTAGAACCCCTATCCTCAACAGTTTCTGCAATCGCCTAACAGTTTTAAGATACCGTAACTATAGTAAAATATTGGTGAAATTAATCTGTTAATATCTTCGGCGTTAAGCAGTCGTGAATGTATATAAAAATAATTAAAACTGACTTGGTATAAATAAACCTTGGCACACAATTTAGATGGTACGTGTACGTATTATTGTATTTTATTATGACTAAGTCAATTATAGGAATCATTAAAACTTCAATCATTCTATGAAGAATGCATTTTTAGGGTTCCCTACCTCAAGAGGAAAAAAACCAAACCCTTATAGGTTCGCTCCGTTAAATCCGTCTATATGTCTGTGAACACCTGTGAAGCTGAGTGCCACCATTGTAACATGGTACGTGTCTGTAATGGTGACCCTCTTTTTAGAGACTTCGTCTACAGCTTACCATCAGGCGCGGCGAAGTCAAATTGACGTGTCTTATATTAAAAAAAACAAGACTATCTCTCAAGACGTGAAGGCATCAAGTTGAAATTCATACTAAATACTCAGGTCTGTAACGTCTTGAAGGTGTGAAAAACCTTAAAAAAACTTCAACGCAATAAAAATATATTGAAGTTTTTGTGGCATAACTTCGTTTCTCAATTCAGTTTTGTACGGAACCTTCAGTGCACGAACTTGACTCGCTCTTGACGGTTTTTAGAACTGTATATCTGTAGATATAAATGTAATCGATTGCGAAAAGCCTTTTTATCAAAGTCAGAAACTTAATTTAAAAACTTAGAATTAAAAACTTAAGAAGAAGAAATAAAAGGTTTCTTCAGGGTCAGCAGCGCGAGTGTGACGCCCCTGGTGTTACATACGTCCATAGGCCACGGTGACCGCTTCCCATCAGGTGGGCCGAGTGCTTGTCTGTCCCCTAAGTGGTAAAAATAAACGCGAAAGACTATAAAATCCGTCGAAGTGCGTGTTGGAGCTGGCATTAAGGGTTCAGTAACTTACACCCGTATTCACAAACAATACTTCGCTATGCGTACTACCAAAACTGTGCAAAGAACGACAAATTCTCAGTGCGTTCGTTTTGGCAAGCCTTTTCATTCATTGATAACACTTAAGTAATACTTCGTTTACCAGCCCTATGCGCTCGAGCACACTATGAGACCTCACAGTATTGTTTGTGAATACGGGTGTTAGTTAAACTATAAGCTGAAGGTGGAGGATCGCGTGATGTGGCACAGGCTTTTGACGGAGATAGGACACGACGGTATTCCCGTCCTAATCGAGCAGTCTGACTAGGGAAGGACCTCCGCCCTACAGAATACCGTGGCCATATTAACCTCGTATTGTTTCCGGCGGTGAGTAGGGTAGCCAGAGCTCACTGGAGAGGTTTTGTGCTGTCAGTGGGAAGACCAAAGGCTTGTCCTGCTTTTTCTTCTGCACAGAATCTCTCTGTTCTTACAGGGTCGGCATCACGAGTGTGACTCCTCTGATATTGCACACGTCCATTGGCCACGGTAACCACTTACCATCAGTGGGCCGTGTGTTGGTCTGCTAGGTACCTCAGTAGTATAAATAAATGCTACATTTGTACAAATTTTGGACATTTTCCTTTACTTGTGTTATAAGAACTTCCTTACTGCCTATTCATGATTTATTTTAAACTAGCTGTTGCTCGCGGCTCCGCCTGCGTGGATGTCAGTTATCGCGACCAAACATAGCCTATGTCCTTTCTCATAGTCTAATTTATCCCTGTACCAAATTTCATCATAATCGGTTCAGTGGTTTAGGTGTGCTTTTACACCTTAATTCTATCAGCCCCCCTAGACAAGTGGCAATTGGTTGCTCGGCGTATGATGGAATAGAATGACAAATGTATAGGATTTGACGTTTCTGACATTCGTTGACGCCTGTCATATACGTCAAATCCCATACATTTGGCATTCTATTCCATCATACGCCGAGCAACGAATTGCCACTTGTCTAGAGGGGCTGTTTATCATATTATTACTGTGGCGCCACCTCTGCTCGCCCCTCAACAAAAATAGCTTAAAGTTACATTGAAAGATTGAAATCTCAACAATATAATTAAATCAATTCAACATTTACCTGATTCTAAATATCCTCATTATCATACATGAATATTATTTAGCCATTCAAAGTTGACATTTGTGTTCGTCCGTCACCCTCCGCGGGGCACTCGTTACCTTCGAGTGGAGGGGGGAGGGGGGTTTCTAGGTAAACTAGAAGTATAAGACTTCAAGGTTTTGTTTGTTCCGTCACTGTGAATTCTTTTTCATTGAGATGTTTGTATAAATAAAGTTAAGTCGACGACATTTTAATAATCTTTCTGGATTGCCCCGCGGTTTTTTTGTTGGGGTAAAAATAGCCCCGTGTACCTGTTAATGGGAAGGCACTGCAAGTTGGGTACGTCCATTTTCGTAACTGATTACAAAGACAGCTACGAAAATTGTCCTATTTTGATAACTAGTAACAAATATACAAAAAATCTTGAATTCTTTTTTCGTAACTGGTTATGAAGGTAAGAAAAAAATGCCAGGTTCGTAGCTGGTTATGAAAAATCAACTAACTAACTAATATCTCTAATATCTACGACATAATAAAAGTGAAATAGGTACCACTCACTGATTAATCACGAAATCTCAGAAACTATAACAGAAACTCAAATTTGGTAGGTATGTTCCTTATAGGTAGGTTCCTTATAGGTAGGTTCCCTATAGGTAGGTTCCCTATAGACATCCGCTAAGAACGGATTTACGAAACTCCACCCTTATGGAGGTAAAACGAACTCCACGCGTACGAGTTCACGAGCAGTCGTAGGAATATATACGTATGAGTATCATCATCATCATCTTCATGTAGACGTATTTTCCTGATTGCATCCGTGGCCAAGATGACCTCGGAGCTCAGTCCGCCTTCCGGCTCTTCTTCATGGGGACACACCAGATGAATTAGTTTTTGCTGTTTTCTGTTAATTAAATTATTGCTTGTATTAAATAATCGCAATTAATTAATACAGGCCTCGATAGACATTTTTATTTACTACTAGCTGTCCCGGCGAACTTCGTACCGCCATATTTTTTCCGTTCACGCTGCACCTATTTTCTCATCCTTTAAACCTTCCCTGGACAAAGCCTTTGGTTTTCCCACCGACAGCACAAAACCTCTCCAGTGAGCTCTGGCTACCCTACTCACCGTCGGAAATACAGCACGAGGATATTAATCCGCGGTCTTCTGTAGGGCGAAGGTACTTCCCCAGTCGGACTGTTCGATTGGGACGGATATACCGTCGCGTCCTACCTCTAAAATGGGTGATAATAAACTTCTGCTTACCCCTACGGGGAGTATAGGCGTGAGTATATGTATGTATGTAGATACAAGGTCGTTGACTTATGTCTTACAATGTACAAGTACTCGAGTTAAGACAATATTTGAGCAAGTGTGACTATATATTATGTGTTAAGTATGTGTTAGAATGTTAATTATTACCTCTAATTACTTCCACATCTGCTTGCCTACGAAACTAACTGTTCCTCGCAGCTCCACCTGCGTAGAATACTGTTTTTTTATGTCATCATCATCAATCGCAGTCCACTGCTGGACATAGGCCTCTCCCAATATGCGCCACGTTTCCCTATCCTCCACTTTCCACATCCAGTCCGTCCCAGTCACCCTTCGCAGGTCGTCAGTCCATCTGGCTAGGGGGTGTTCCGTTTTCCTTCTTGCGGTCTCCACTCTAGGACTCGTCTGCTCCAACGGCCATCAGTCCTTCGACAGACGTGGCCAGCCAACTGCCACTTAAGCTTGCTTATTTTGCGAGCTATGTCGGCAACTTTGGTTCTATATCGGATGACCTCGTTGCGTTTTTTGATGTAGGACATGTAAATTCGACTTTACTTCGCCTGATAGTAGAAAGAAAAGTCGCGGAAAAACTGGTCAACATTACAGACACGTACCATGTTACAATGGTGGCAATCAGCTTGACGGCCTCATCAGATGCTTTTTCATGTCCCGCTTAAAGGACCCGGGATTGTAGGAAGAGGAAAATACATACATACAATCACGCCTTTATCCCCGGAGGTTTAGGCAAAAGTGAATTAACACCCACATTTCACCAATCATTGTATTAGGTCCCACGTAATAGGGGGTGACCTTTTTGCCGTTTTCCGAGCACTATTGTTGACTCGAACCATGTATCTGAGGCTGAGTCTGGGCTGTATATATCTGTCTGATGTTAAACAGCCCTATCCCTTAGTCTATATTATCTAACACATTTTTTTTACCTCTATTTGTGTTTCTAGGTGACTCGTCTTTTCGCGGTAAAATCTCAGTGTTGCCTGTATTATGAGTTCGTTACACTTCTAAAATGGTAGTAAAATTTTTAATAATGATAAAATTAAATTAGCGTATAATTATTAATTAAATAGATAATTTAGTTAATTATTTTCATTCATAAAGATTATGATAATTATTTATAGCACAAATTAGACATTAATTATATTTAAACACAAACATATTAGCTGCGCTTCGTGGTTTTGCCTATGATGGTTTGATAAACTTAACAATAGGTATAAGTTTTTTCTACGGGGTAAGCAGAGACAAAATAAGTTGCGCGTTGATATCTTTTGTTCGACGTAGACGAAATCCGCTTCACTCGCGTACGAAACTGTAGACTATGTTTTTTTTTGTTTTTTTTTTTTTATACTACTTAGGTCGCAGACAAGCACACGGCAGGGAAGCTAGGGATGTAAAAGCCTAGTGCAAGCAAGACCTTATTGACATGACATAGTATCGAGATTTTTTCTAATATTCTTGATCAGTATCATCTATAAAGGCCCCAAATCAGATCAGCATCGATAAATTGGTATTTTCGAAACCGTTTTTCTTATCACTACATATTATAAAACAAAGTCGCTATCGCTGTCTGTCCGTCCCTATGTATGCTTAAATCTTCAAAACTACGCAACGGATTTTGAAGCGTTTTTTTTAATAGATAGAGTGATTCAAGAGGAAGATTTATATGTACAACACTGATAAATTTAGAGATATGCAGCGGGAACGGGATCAGAAAATATGGCGGCACGAAGTTCGCCGAGTCAGCTAGTTAACTCTAAAACCTACAGATCTGAAATTCACATGCCTGCATACTACAGGATATACAGAAGAAGTTCTCCTTTTCATAAATTAAATAAAAGAGGAGAAAAATGTTGATAAGAGGCTCTGAACATAATATGGTCAAAGTCATTCGCGTATGTAATCACCTCAACACGAAAAAGTTGCTTGCAGTCGCTGTTTTAGGGTTCAACCCCACCAAGCGGACGGCATCGGAACGGATTTTACAATCTTTAAACAAAATAAATCTTATGTCACAGCATTTAAAGTTTATATTACCAAGTCACGCATGACAGCTTGACGTGCGTCATGCCGCCGCACGTCGCTGTCAAGCTGTTGTGCGTGACTTGGTAATATAAACTTCAAACACTGTGATAATAAGATTTAATATTGTTTAAAGATTGTAAAATCCGGGCCGATGCCGTCCGTTTGATGGGGTTGGACCTTTAGTCTCTGTGTGAAACTTGTAGTTCAACAATCCGATATCGGGCCAACATAGCCGTGTCGGCTCCAGAGACATATACATGTCATAGATTTGACTTCCTCCGATATCGGAGCGGCGTCCGATACCGATATCGGATGTTGGATAATTATGTGTCAATCGGACATGTGTCAATCGGACGTCATGTGTTCAAGGCGAAAGTCCGCCAGCTACTATTCGATAAACTGGCAGAAGCAACGGAATAAAATCAAATTAATGCTATTATAATGTATGTATGTATAAGTATGTCTATGGTATTTATTATGTGTATATTGTATGGTTATCTATACCTATTTATTACCTGTATTTATTATAATATATTTATGTACATCTTTTACTTATATGTCCTCTATTATTTTATTGTACTCTCAATAATGCACCTACTGAGTTTTCTCTGCACCACTTTTGGTTGACTGGTAGAGAATGCCTGTGGCATTAAGTCCGCCTATGTACTTGTGCATGAAGTTTTATAAATAAATAAAATAAATAAATTATGTGAAAAAGGTCTTACCCTCACCCCCAAACCGTGACATAGTTTAATTCTTAAACAGCTTATCCACAATAAATGGCAATATAAAACAACCTTATTATTCTTGTAAAGGGTATCTGGGTCAACATTAATTACAATTATATATAATTACATAAATACTTTGGTCCCATTGTGTTAGAGTACCTCATCGATCTCTATTCGCAAGGCCAGGTATCTATTGAGATTATAGTTAGCGGCTTATATGGATACCAAGTCGAGAGAGATATGAAGCCTTCGCGTGATAATTGGTTTGATATAATCTATGATTGGTGAATTTGAGCCCCTCCGCCGCCATAGCATTTTCGAGTGGGGACTACGTATTTTTTATACCACTTAGGTGGCAGACAAGCACACGGCCCACCTGATGGAAAGTGGTTACCGTGAACTATGGACGCGTGCAACACCAGGGGCGTCAAACTCGTGCTGCCGACCCTGAAGAGACCTTCTAATGCCCTTCTTGAATTGCCCCATATTGTAGTCGCTTGGGAAACCACCGCGGGGAGTTCATTCCTATGTACCTAAGTCATGTATCAATGTATGTATTTACGAAAGAAAAAATGTATCTAAGTATGTTTATCCGCATTCTAGAACCCATAACATTAGCTAGTCAAGCTATGCTTACTTTGGGTCTGGATAGCGTTGTGTAGAATGTCCTACAATATTTTTTACCTATTTTTATTTATCATTGATTTTACCCATTGTGTGTAATATTCGCGTACACTTCGCGTAATATGTTATCAATTAAAAAAACACCTACCTTTGCTAACTTGGAAAGTCAAGTCTATCAAAGGCTTCACTGAATTCTTTTATATGAGCGATATTTACTTAGGATCCAGTAATTTCTCAAAAAACTTTCAAGAAGACGACTGATACTTCTAGAAGACCAGAAGACTGAAGAGATGGGATGTTGACCTAGCCTCTCCTTGGCTTTGTCTGTATCTTAGAGATGTTTCAGACATAGCCTGATAGAGGTTACGTTTTATCCCTTATTTCTACAATGCAAGAGAAGATAAAGAAGATGAATATTATTTCAAGAAGATAATTGAAAGAAGAAAGAAGAATATTGGCGTTAATTCTTTTGTATTATCGATGAATTTGAATGTTTAGCAATTGGACATTAAAAGATAGGTACACACAGGAAATTAGTCAGGTTTAGGTTAATTAATAATTTAGTAAAATCAAAGATTCCGTGAAACGGCGAACGGAGAAGACGGAACTACTGTTGTTACTTCCAAAGGCATACTGTTGTATTAAACGTTGTTCGCTATACGACAGATTCTAGAATTAGACAGATTCGTGGATTGGACAGATTCTTGACTCGACGGATTCGCTATAGGACAGAAAATGGACAGTCGTGAACTAAATACTCATTAGCGTAGGTACTTGTGAAGGGTGTTTTGAGTCCCATAGCTTTTTTAATTAAGCACGATTTGATATTATTGAAAGGAAAGTGGTGCCCTCCTTCAGTTGACGGAATTGTTGATTTTACTATATTATGTATTCATTCGTGTTAAGGTTGATCTACATTAAACAAGCGAATGCTCATTCTATCCGTTCTACGCCAAATTCTATTAGTGTAAACAGTGACAGAACATTCATTCGTTGTTCTTTCATATGTAAACGCTAAAAATAAGGTTTAATTTACACAAAAATAATACGAAAGAATGCTCTTAGAATGTTCTTGTTCTAGCTCTACACATATGTTCGTTTCGTCTGAATCCACCTTGATTATTATGATGGTGGATTCAGATCACCCGATTTTTTTTTATTTGTTTTATTTATGTTTTTGTTGTTTTTGTTTGATATTTCAAACTTCCTCACGACGAGTTTGATTTTATAACACGAACAAATTAGATACGAAGACGATTAAACTGCTCAATATTAAAATTCCACGCTGGTACATTTTCTTTTTAAACGGATAGTTGTCTCTGGCTACCCCAACGGGCAAGAGGTGTGATTTAATGTGTGTATAGTAGAAAGGTAGTCAGTAAATGATATAAATATACAAGTAGTATCATTAACGTGTATAATTATAGATATAATAATATGATTAACTATTTAGAAATCAATGACATTAACAAATGAAGTTGACTCCCTTGACATTCTTGTATTTATCAACATCTTATTTAAATTTAATATTGTTGCAACATTATATATAAAATATAATCTTAAGTACCTGTATAAACTTAAGTACGATTATTTTATTTGCTATCTGTATAAAAATTATATGCATTTTTAAATTACAATGTAAAATATTTATATGCATATCAGGTTATTATATAGAAAAACGTATATTCATAAGATCTTAAATATGTACAGTTATGATCAGATCGATCTTGACTAGAAAAGTACTCAAAATGATCTTATAGATGTTAATACCGAACTGTTTTATTGATTTAAATTGTATATTGTCCGAACTAAAGGTGTGTACCAAACATCAGAACAATCAGTCAACAGGAGGAGGGAATAACAAAGTATTAAGATTATTTGATCTGATCTGATGCTGACTGTACATCCATATACAGAAAATAAATCATTCATGATTTGTCATTATAAATAATAAGTGAACCGAGGATACTTCCTTGAGATACCTCACACTTGACCTATTCATTTATTAAGAATGTCAATCTCTGTCTAGTGATGACTAAGTCATATTAATTCTTACTAAGGTTTCCTGATAAATATATTATTAGAAGTCTCAATTCACGGCAATTATAATCTAGTTTTTCTTAGAGCAACTTATGCTACACTTATTCAAAAGCTTTTGTCATATCAAAAATATCACTATTGTAGTTTTTGTGATATTAGGACTTATCGCGATTCATATTAATAAGGAACTTGTGCCGCCGTTTCGGGTGCGTTGTAGCACCCGTGGTCACGACTTGACTGATCTGCGAGCTTCGAGAGGTGCGCGGTAAAAAAAATATCACTATTGTAGGTTTCTTAGCATCAACAGGTGTCAGATTATAAAAACCATTCAGTAACATATTATATCAATGTTATAAATTAAATGAAACCGGATGTAATTTATTTGACTTTCGAAAACAATTTTTCTAATCAGTTTGATGACGGGGAAACAATACAAGAATCACCACTCCATACCATCAGAAGAGTGTTGTAAGAGGCGACTAACGGAAAAGTACGTAGAGGATATCACTGCGAGAGAAGGAAAACTCGAAATAGAACCGTGCACCAACCCTGATCAGACACCAGCGTGGAAACAGTAGGCCAAAGCCTCCCAACATTGGGAGAGGCCTTGACGACGGGTTGAGGTTGAGGGACGTTATTAGACCGGGGTCATTACTCGCGCCGACATGATAAGGTATTAGAAATCATACGTGAGGCTGTAAGTTTGGCGGTAGCTAGAGCGAAAAAAGGATTAACTACAAACCAAAGAAATGACATTGTGTTTGTAAAGGATGGCTGCTCAAAGAAATCATCTCAAAAGCCATATTCAATTTTATTAACTGCCGTTGACTGGACAATACTCGTAGACACGTATGAGAAGCACTATAAAATACCGGAGGATATCTGTGCCTCATCATCCAGACCCGATATATTCATTTTTTCACGATCGCATAGGCATGCAGTGCTCGTAGAACTCACAGTACCGTGGGAAACTAATATACCTAAAGACCACGCTATAAAGACAAACAAATACTTTGACTTGACTAACGAGTTAACCAAAAACGGCTACGTGGTTAAACTCTACGCCGTAGAAGTAGGAGCAAGGGGAATTCCAGCTAAATCCCTGTACAACTTACCTTAAGACCTCGGATTGCCAAGAGCTTCAGTAAGCTCTTTACTACGTCACGGTGTTCCTCTCTGTATCACGCTATGGACCCGGCGACCGCACGGTGAATCCATGGAGTGCTGAGAATCGGATCTCAAACGAGTATGAGGCATTTCGTATATTCTATGATTTTCAATCTCACGTAATAGCGGGTAGCCTACTGCCGTCAAGTAGACACTTCGTCTTGGCCGTATATTTATTATCGGATGGAGAACAGCCCTATCCATTAGTAGCCTTCTACGACTTCCACGGGAACCAACACGGCGAGTCTAAAGTAGGCCTAAATCTTTGCACCACTGATTTAAGTAGGCATAAGATCCATGAAGTCAGATTTCTTAATAATATACTTTGAGTCGTGTCAAAATTCTATTAGTAATATTGCACAACCAGTCGGCAGATGCAGATACTGACATTTATATCTTACTAACTGTTGCCCGCGGCTCTGCCCGGTGGATGTTGGTTATCACAACAGCCGTACCTGAATCACGATGACTTGTAGGTGTTACTATTTACGCAGAATGAGCTCATTGTGTCGTTAAGTCTTGCCGTATTTTGCTGTTTATTGGATTTGATTAAGAGGATGACTGGGTAACCAGGCTGGTGGAGCGCTCCAACCATCTTCTCCAATCGACCATCAACCAATCGGTAGATGAAGATTCTGACATTTATATGTCTTACTAGCTATTGCCCGCGGCTCTGCCTACGTGGATGTCGGTCATCGCAACAAAACATAGCTTTTGTCCTTATCCAAGCTCTAATCTATCTGTGTATTAACATCAGATTATCTTCAAAAATGAAGATCTTCCATACAAACTTGCATCTCCTATTTGAACGCCTTTAACCTCTTTTTTTATTTTTTTATAGGTGGTAGACAAGTACACGATACCGTGGCCTATGGATGCAACACCAGGGGCACTTCTACAAGGGCATTAGAACTTCCTAATGCTCTTCTTGAAGAACCTCATACTGTAGTCGCTTGGAAAAACCGCGATAAAGGACAGCCTATGTTCTATCAATTAGGTGGCAAACAAGCACACAGTCCACCTAATGGAAAGTGGTACCGTGGCCTATGGACGTTCAACACCAGGGGAGTCACACTCGTGCTGCCGACCCTGTAAGAACAGAGAGTTTCTGTGCCGTCAGCGCAGAAGATAAAGCAGGCAGGACAAGCCAGTCTTCCTACTGACAGCACAAAACCTCTCCAGTGAGCTCTGGCTACCCTACTCACCGCCGGGAACACAACTCGAAGTTATCATCTGACTACTCAATTCGTCTATGAGTTGAATTTGTACAAAAATGTTTATATTAAAACAGGTTTTATAATTTTAATACATTATTTATTCGTACATTTTATTGCTTACAAGGTCAAATTGAAATCTAAAGTTTGGTTGGAGTTTTAATCGTGACTGAATTTTATTATCTTGTAATAGAGGCTCCCAGAGTTTTGGCGCCTGTGCTACTCAGTAGAGACACAGTGCAACTAGCTACTTACAAAGTTCGTCTAACTGTGTTAAAAGTTAAAGAGAGTTTTTCTTCTTCTTCTTAATGGCTTCTGCAGCAGATCGCCGCAATTTGCCAATGTCAAGTAAATTATAAATGTTTTTAAAGTTATTAATGGCGAAACGCCAATGTCAAAGTTTTCAAGGTATTATCTAGAGCCACGTTAGCCACGACAGTAACTTTGTTTCCGTGTGTTCACCCTCCCCCCCCCCCCCCCCCCCCACGAGATCCAGGTGGTCGATCAGGACGTGTGGTATTAAAGAGAGTTGCTGTGTAGCCGCGTTTAGAATTTGGGCCACCACATCTCTTCCCATGCGATGTCGAACAAGGCGACTAAGGGACAGGGCTGTTTAACATCAGATAGATATTATATACAGCCCAGACTAAGCCTCGGATGCATGGCTCGAGACAACAATAGTGCCTGGAATACGGCAATAGGACTTATTACGTGGGACCTAATACAATGATTGGTGAAATGTGGGTGTTAATTCACCTCTACCTAACTTAGATACGATCTCAGCCCCCCGATACTGCGGATTTCTATCAAACACTAGCTGACCCTACGAACTTCGTACCGCCTAACAGTCGATTCTTTAAAAAATTTTTCTCTCCGTAAGAACCATCCTCGTACTTCAAGGAATATTATAAAAAAAAGAATTAACGAAATAGGTTTAGCTGTTCGCGAGATTTGCGATCAACAACACATCAGCGATTCATTTTTATATTATAGACTAGCTGACCCGGCGAACTTCGTACCGCCATATTTTCTGATCCCGTTCCCGCTGCATATCTCTAAATTTATCAGTGTCTCTCTACAATATTATGCAAGTATTATACATATAAACCTTCCTCTTGAATCACTCTATCTATTAAAAAAACCGCTTCAAAATCCGTTGCGTAGTTTTGAAGATTTAAGCATACTGTATAGGGACGGACAGACAGCGACAGCGACTTTGTTTTATAATATGTAGTGATTGTTTATAATAACTACAAGATATTAGTTCTCATACCAAGTGCAATTGAATGAGCTTATAAAAACGACCAGATAACATCTAGGTTCTAATTGTCAATGTGACCTAGACTCAAATGCCACGACCGCTAACTTTAAAAAGGTCGCATGTGGCAAAGTCAACTAGTTTTCCTCTAAGAATCATCTCGATGTTGCAAGATTATCAGATGATATTAAAAGACATATTATGACGTCATTAACTTAGTGGTTAAGGAGTTGCCTTACAGTTAAAAGGTCCTGGGTTCGAATCCTGTCCATTTTTCTTTGCATGGTCAATTTACATCTCTGCTGCGGTGGTTTTCTCAAGCGACTACAATATGGGGTTCTTCAAGAAGGGTATTAGAAGGTTTCTTCAGGGTCGGCAGCGCGAGTGTGACGCCCCTGGTGTTGCATACGTCCATAGGCCACGGTGACCACTGCCCATCAGGTGGGCCGTGTGCTTGTCTGCCACCTAAGTGATATAAAAAAAAACATCACTTTGTCTTAGCCCGCTGAAGGCAAAGTCGAAAAAAGGTCGCCATTACAAACACCAACACTGTTACAATGGTGGCACTCAGCTTGAAGGCCTCATCAGATGACTTTTCACGCCCCGTTTCAAGGACTCAGGACTGTGGGAAGAAGGCAACACATGTGCTGGTAAAGAATTCCAAATCTTGCCTTGAATTTAGATGGGACTCGGGACTGTAGGCTACACACACATGTGCTGCACTGCAATTCACTAAGCGAGCACAACGATGCGACAACGATGCGAGGCGCAACGTAGATTGTCATTGGTCAGATTGTATCACGTCATTGGAAATCGCCCAATGACAGTGTCTATCGCGCACATCGTTGCGACTCGCATCGTTGTCGCATCGTTGTGCTGGTGAAGAATTTCAAATCTTGGATGGAATCGTTTTCATTGTCCTACAACTTTGAGTGCTCCAAATTCTCCTATACAACCATCTTGGGGCGACAGTGAGAGTCATCTATTGATAGACATACGAACTATCGGAAACCATGAATTCAAGTCCCACCTGAGACGTTTCTCTTTTTCCTATCTATATATATAAAAATCAATGCCACTTTTCGTTGTTATTTTATAACTCAAGAACGGCTGTACCGATTTTGCAAATTTTAGTCTTGAAATATTCGTGGATGTCCAGGTAAGGTTTAAAGATGAGAAAATAGGTGCAGCGGGAACGGGAAAAATATGGCGGTACGAAGTTCGCTGGGACAGCTAGTCTTATATATTTGAATAGTTAGCATTACATGCTAACTACTTATTTGCTTTGCCGTTTTGGTTCCCCGTGGAGTAAAATAGGTCCACCCCATCTCATCCTGTGGGTGTCGTAGAAGGCGACTAAGGGATAGGGCTGTTCTCCATCCGACAGTGAATATACAGCCCATGAATAAAGGCCTGCGTGACGGCAATAGGCTCGCCCCCTATTACGTGGACCGAAAATCATAGTTGGCGAAATGTGGGTGTTAATACACCTCTGCCTACCCCTTAAGGGATTTATAGGCGTGAATATATGTATGTATGTATTGTATGTATTAATGGATTTCAAATTTCATTCAATGGTTCGGGCGGAGTAATCAAAAAACAATGTTTAAAAATGATTGTAACAATTCATTCTTTCATAGGAGAATTTGTACTCCAAATTTTCTCTCTCAAGGCGTGACTGATACCCGTATTCACAAACGATACTGTGAGGTCTCATAGTGTGCTCGAGCGCATAGGGCTGGTAAAATTAATTCACAAACATCACGGAGCAGTATCTAACGCAGTGCGTTCCCTCAACGAAGTATTACTTAGGTGTTATCTATACTATTATAAAATTGTAAAGTGGTCGTGTCTGTACATTGGAGATATTTAAAAAAAAATACTTGGGTTATGCTATATTAACGATACTGAACACGAAAATATTTTTTTTTCATTTCCTGTCTGTTTGTCTGTTTGTCTGTTTGTCCGCGATGGACGCAAAAAGTACTGAACGGATTTTGATGCGGTTTTTTTTTGTTAGAAAGGGCTTGGTCAGACTTAAAATCTTACGTTTGTTTGATCGGAATCGGTTGAGTAGAACCGGAGTTGTGAACAATATTGATATTATACGGAATATGAGCGGAAATATAGATGGCGCTTTTTTATTCTTATGGATGAAATTTTATATCTTATTACATCCGAGCAAGTATGTAAATAAATAGACTTTAATTTACATTTACAGTTGTGTAAACAAATGCGATTTTAATCTTGAAATTATTATTTTTTGTCAATGAATTTATTTCCACATGCGAACTAGATGGCGTTAACGCGGTTTTGAACTTACTATGGTTTCGTTCCAACTGGACGTATATAAGCATTTTTTATTCATTTCTTTTTTTTAAATTTCTAATTTGTCA
This sequence comes from Eilema depressum, assembly GCA_914767945.1. Lineage (NCBI taxonomy): Eukaryota > Metazoa > Arthropoda > Insecta > Lepidoptera > Erebidae > Eilema > Eilema depressum. The sequence continues at coordinate 1,927,745 of OU612040.1, forward strand.
GGTATGAAATAGATGTCAGTACTGTCTTAAGATCAGTGTTACAATATCGTTTTCCACACAAACACATAGACAGGTTACTTGAGCGTGGTGAAGGATATAGTGAAGTAGACAAGACAAGCAAGAGATACAACGGGGAAGTGAAAGAGTAGGGGAGAGGGTGGGGGAAGAGAGTCGAGTAGATCTAGATATTATGCAGGTAGAAAGTTTATTTATAGATACCACTTAGGTGGCAGACAAGCACACGGCCCACCTGATGGAAAGTGGTTACTGTGTCCTATGAACGTAGGCAACACCAGGGGCGTCACACTCGCCCTTCTTGAAGTACCCCATACTATATTCGGGAGTCGTACTGTAGTAATGAGGTCGCAAACAAGCACGCGGCCCTCCTGATGTTAAGAGGTTACCGTGACCTATTGGCGAGTGCAACACCAGGGGCGTCACACCCGTGCTATGCTTTAAGAACAAAGGGATTCTGTGCCGTCAGCGCAAAAGATAAGTAGGGCAAAGCCTTTGGTTTTCCCACTGACAGCACAAAATCTCTGGCTACGCTACTGACCGTCAGAAACACTACACGAGGTTATTAGGTAAGTCGTGATCTTCTGTAGGGCCAGTCGGACTGCTCGATTGGGACGGATATACCGTCGTTTCCTACCTCCTCTAAAAAATAAAGCTCCTCTAATCAGCGTTCAACGCGCAACTCTCTGCACTAAAATTTATAACACCACGCGATAAACGACATCCACGCGGGCGGAGCCGCGGGCAACAGCTAGTCATTGAATAAAAAGGCTTGCCAAAACGAACGCACTGAGAATTAGTCGTTCTTTGCACAGTTTTGGTGGTACGCATAGCGAAGTATTGTTTGTGAATACGGGTGTTAGTGGTTAGAACATTTCCTCTACAAGGGACTGGTCTTGGTTTCAAGTCCCGTCTGAGTCGTTCCTCTTTTTCCTTTACTATTTACTTTAAAATTTCATTCAATACTGCCTCTGTGGCGTAGCGGTAGTGAACGCGGCTGCTACGCAGGAGGCGCGGGTTCGATCCTCGCTCAGTGCAAATATTTATATGCATGAATATGAATATTTGCATTGGTCTGGACGTTTTCTATGTATAATATGTATGTATACAAAAAAAAATTATCTATGTATGTTTATCCGCATTCTAGATTCCATAACACAACCTAGTTAAGCTATGCTTACTTTGGGTGTAGATAGCGTTGTGTAGAATGTCCTATAATATTTATATTTATTTATATTTTGTTTAGGTACCCAGTTTGCAGCCACACCTCGATAGGTTGTCTTAATCCGCTAGAATCTCCTAAACTGCTAAGTTATTCCCACATCTATTGATATGTAAGTCACACACAATTTGTTAGTACATATGTACCTGCCACAGGTTGTGCAAACGTGTGTGTACGTAAGTGAGCGCCAAGGGCGATCGCTGACGTCACAGTCTCTCGAATTAGACGCCTGCGCACCTACTATGTCGTGATTTCTTAGATATTTTTCAATGTTATTATTTCTTTATTGGATTGTGTCTGTCTGTCTGTTTCGATCTACCTAAGTAGATCCATTGACCAGATCCATTATAGATGAGAGAGTTTTCGCTCAATAGATCCAATTTTGATAGCATCAATCAATCAATTAGCCTACTGCAGTCCACTGCTGGACATAGGCCTCCCCCAATGTGCGCCACGTTTGCCGATCCTCCGCCTGCCGCATCCAGTCCTTCCCAGCCACCTTTCGCAGGTCGTCGGTCCATCTGGCTAGGGGATGTCCTACCCTCCGTTTTCCTACGCGCGGTCTCCACTCTAGGACTCGTTTGCTCCAACGGCCATCAGTCCTTCGGCATGATAGCATGGATCTACTGAAATATATTTTTTTCCGATCAATCTCAGAGTTTCACTTGTGTAAGGTATGATTTCGGAGCCGACCGTATATGAAAACGACAGACGCATGCAGTAGTTACAGCGTACCCATTACTTGTTTAACTCCGATAAGGATAAAAGGGACCATTGAGAAGCCGCAATGAATTACGCGCATGTGCTGCGTGCGTCGGCAGTTGTCGTATGCGGTCGGCTACGGAATCATACCTGTAGTCAGTCAGTAAGAGGGTAAGCAGTAATATCGTCTGCGTATTTTGCCGTTAAGTCGCCTCTTACGATGCCCTTCGGATAAGATGGGGTGGTGATACTTGTTTTCTTTTTCCGTCACCACACGAATATCTATGCTAGAATGAAATAAAATATTATGACGTCACAACTCATGAGATAAGGCAGTCCGACGAAGAACTAACGTTACCGACATAGTTCGCAGGATTAGCAAGCTGAAGTGGCAGTGGGCTGGCCACATCTGTCGAGGGACTGATGGCCGTTGGAGCAGACGAGTCCTAGAGTGGAGACCGCGAGAAGGAAAACGGAAGGTAAGACGTCCTCTAGCTAGGTGGACTGGTGACCTGAAAAAGGTGGCTGGAGCAGACTGGATGCGGAAGACGGAGTATCGGGAGCAATGGCGCACATTAGGGTCCAATTAGTCCCACCCTCTCCTTTCCTATTTAGGACAACATGTACAGGAGTTATATATCGCCTGCAAACGGTGCAGAATATTCCATCAAGAATCAAGCGGTTCGGTGACTCTATTTGCCGCACCATTAAGACCTAGAATTCCTAACAAGTTCGCGTATTTCCCTCTTCCTTCAGTCCCGGGTCCCAGTGGCCCCGGTGCGAAACGAAACAGGGGCCCCCCTATTCCTCTCTCCCTCTTTTTCATGCAGAAGTCCCTCAGATACCACCCCCGTTGTCAGCCATCGGGGTGGTTAAGTCGGACTCGGACCGATTAGAACCACGTGTCGTCTGGGATCTTCAGATACAAGAGCTGCCGGGGTGTAAAGTTACAGTCCTGAGGGCTCAGAGGACCCCCAAGCTAGCTGCAAATGTGATGGCGAATCTTTCAACGAGACAATACTGCACGAAATTCCCAACGAATGAGTTGCACTGATTAGAGTTGTGTTACAACCCATTTTCGCATTCCAAAAGTAAGACTTTTTTGGTAGTTCAATATGAGATTTGCTAGTGCAGGCTCGAGGGGCCCCTGAGCTTGAGGGCCCCCTGAGCCTGGGGGCCCTGGTGCACCGCACCACCTTGCCCACCCCTTAATAAAAGTCAGTTTTACCAGTAGTAGCGGATTATTACAAGCCAGTAAGCTTCAAAACTAAATTAAGAATCTAATTAAAATGTAAATATATTATTTATAAATTACATTATTAATTTAACGAAAAGGAATTTAGATTTGCCTCTTAACAGCATACTTACCTATATCTTTATTTAGCAATAGATTTAAATACTTCAACTGGCTTATTTACAATTCAAATGACAACCAGTTTTAATGTGACGTTAATATCATAATACGATTATAATAACTTAATAATACGTTAATAATTTAATAAGATAATAATTTAACATTGGCGGAAGTTTACGCGAATATTACAGATTGAAATAAAATATTTTTAATGGATTTATTTGTTTTTTTTTTTAATCATTTACTAGCTGACCCGGCGAACTTCGTACCACCATATTTTCCGCCCGCGTGGTATTATCTCTCAATTTATCAGTGTTTCTCTACAATATTATGTACGTATTATACATATAAACCTTCCTCTTGAATCACTCTATCTATTAAAAAAACCGCTTCAAAATCCGTTGCGTAGTTTTGAAGATTTAGGCATACAGAGGGACAGATAGACAGCGACAGTGACTTTGTTTTATAATATGTAGTGAAGGTATGATTCTGAAGCCCACTGCATACTACAACTGCAGACGAATGCAGCAAATACAACTATATACCTATCTAAACGGAGTATAACACTTATCATGCAGTTCGAACCCACACAGACAGACAAACAGCATTGTCTTCAAGATAACCGCACAGTCAAAAAGCTAGACACAAAAAATAGTCGTTTTATTGTTACTAAAAAACTAAGAACACAAACCCGTCGCTAGGAGTGGCGCTCCATCACGGCTGTATGTATATATTAGAGTCGTTTCTCGGAAACTCTGACCTCAACGGTGACGACATCACTGTGCAATCTTTAGATATTCAGTTAGCGCGAGTTGTGTCTAAAGATGGAGATATACCTAGTGTATATGTTATCTTCAATATGTATAATCCGTTATTCTGTACAATACCTAGGCAATGTATAGAGTACTGAGTACGCAGCCGGCAATGTATGAAATGTTATCATATAACATAAATGTTGGTTATAAAAAAACAACCACGGAGGCTAATGCGGGAGCGCCGCTTCCGCCTTAGCTTTCTAACCTATACCTATCCAAGTCGGGGCGCAATGCCACCGCGCAATTTGACTGGGATAAATTAGGTAAGCGCCAGCATTAGCCATCGTGGTTTTTTTGTTATAACCATCCAGAAATGGAATTCTCGCAAAGCCGTTCCCAAATATAGAACAAGCTCTACTTATTCCACTCATTGCCGGTGGAGCAGCAGGCATTCTTTATAATAGCATACATTGCCTAGGCATTGTATAGAATGCCTGCATTATATATACCGGTAGATTTGTTGTTTATTGGTCACTTAGGTGACCAAGCACACAGCCAAGGAAAGTTGTTACCGCGGCCTATAGACGTGTGCAATATCAGGGGAGTCACACTCGTGCTGCCAACCCTTTAAGAACAGAGAGATTCTGTGCCGTCGGCGCAGAAGACAAGCAGGACAAGCTTTTAGTCTGACTGACAGCACAAAACCTCTCCAGTGAGCTCTGGCTACCCTACTCACCGCCGGGAACACAACACGAGGTTATTATACCTGCGGTATTCTTTAGGTCGGAGGTTCTTTTGATTGGGTCGTTGGTGGAAAGTTATTACCATGGCATATGGAACTTGTGCAATACCAGGGGCCACACACTCGTGCTGCCGACCCTGTAGGAACTTTTAAATGCTCTTCTTGAAGAACCCTAATTGTAGTCGCTTGGGAAAACCACCGCAGGAGTTCATTCCACAGCTTGAGTGTGCGTGGGATGAAGTGCCTTTCAAAACGCACAGTGCGTCCGGTCGCAATGTGTGAGGATGAATTTCCCGCCTGTGGCGAGAGGTGCGATGATAGAATGTAGCTGAACACATACCATTGTATAAGCGGTAAAACACATAGTGAGGAAATAATAATATACATACCTTTCTTCTTGCAGCACAGCAATGGTCAGACAGCAGGTACAACAGTCTTCATTTGTTTTTGTTGGTCTTCGAGAATGTAGGGGTCCTATCAAGATCTTTCAAGGCCGAAGCCGGTACGACTGCTGTTTGACGGACGAGACTCTTTTTTAAATATAGGACACGTCAATTTGACTTCGCCTCGCCCGATGGTAAGCTGAAGGCAAAGTCTCTGAAAAGAGGATCACCATTACAGACACGTACCATGTTACAATGGTGGCACTCAGCTTGACGGCCTTGTTAGATGCTTTTTCACGCCCCGCTTAAAGGACCCGGGACTGTAGGAGGTACTCGAGAATTGGCAAGGAATTCCAAGTCTTAATGGTGCGGCAGAAGAAGGAGTCGCTCTCTGGTCCAGGCTTCCTTTCAGGGTTGGATGGGGCTGGTAGTCACAAGTCGGTGGCGGAGCTGCGGCCATCAGCTAGTAAAATCTCACTTGGAAAGAGTTTAGTTATAAAACCGTTCTAAGTAACTTTGTCTGCTAAGGTTTTTTAATAAACTGAATCGATTGCTATAAAATTTGGTACAGATGTGAACAAGAGCTGAGGAAAGGACATTATAGGCTAGTCTGGATACGAGCGAAACCGCGGACAACAGCTCCTATTCTTTAAAAAATATTGCTAATATTCTTAGACTAAAGTCCCGGCAGAGTAGAATTTAGGCCACCCCATCTCCTCCCATGCGGTGTCGTACAAGGTGACTAAGGGATAGGGCTGTTTAACATCAGACAGATATATACAGCCCAGACTCAGCCTCAGATACATGGCTCGAGTCAACAATAGTGCCCGGAATACGATAATAGGCTCACCCTCTATTAGGTACGTGGGACCTAATACAATGATTGGTGAAATGTGGGTGGTAATTCACCTCTGCCTAACCTGTATAAAGGCGTGATTGTATGTATGTACAATTATTCACACATACTAGAGCTATTTAGTCGTGTGTTACAAGTAACAAAGTCTAAGTTTGGTCGCCGCCACTTAGCGATATGTCAAGGGCAGTGGGTTCGCTCGCCGGCTGAGCTTATCTACATTCACAGTGCAACATAGTCGGGCAACGTACAACCTAATAATGTACGTAATTTATATTGTGGACTAGCAGCTCGCTTCGTACAGAAAATGTTCGTAAAATAAATTTTGGTCTGGCAAAAAAAAAAAATTGAAATAAAGATTATTTAGCTTTTCTTAGCTTTTGTGGGAGCGACTGCCGTGTGACTCCCAAACTTCGAAATGGAAGGCCACAAGCCAATGTCAGAGGCGCGTCGGTTTATAGGTAAGGCGCTGAAGATCTTGATAGGGTATATAATATGTATCTAACTGTTGATTTTGCACTCGCCCATAGGCCACGGTAACCACTTACCATCAGGTGGGTACTGCGCTTGTCTGCGACCTAAGTAGTATAAAAAATATGGGTCCTAAATTTCACAAAAAGGTAAAATAAAAATATAACAACATAAACTCACGCCTATATCCCCGAAGGGGTAGGCAGAGGTGCTAGCACCCACATTTCGCCGTTTATATTTAGGTCCCAATGTAATAGGTGGCGAGCCTATTGCCATTAACCAGGCACTTATAAACCTGCGATAAATACACACATAACTTCGAAAAGCATCGAAAAGTCATTGGTGTGTGCCATGGTAAAACCTGGGATCGAACCCGAGACCTCGTCTCAGCAGTCCATTACCCATACCACTAGGCTACCGCGGATAAAAATAAAAATATACGTGTACATTTATTTCTAACCAGATGCATGTACCTATATAGGTATTGAAGTTTCGTACATTAAAAGCGAAGGGCTGTCCTACAACCGTTCATCCCTTGTTTCATCCCCCAAGGGGTGAAATTTCCAAAAATCCTACTTACCCATCCTACAACCTACAAATAATATAGAATAGATATAATTAAATCTAATAAATAAAACACAATACTGAATTTATACAATTGTTTTATTGTATTTAAAGCGTAATTTTAATAAATAACTTATATTAAATAATTGTTAAGCCCGGTACACACCAACGGAACAAAGACGAATGAACGCTAAAGTTAACGTTAGTCGTCGTTCGCTTGTTGTGTACGCGGCATCACACAATACACAGTAATTTTACTAGTAAGATTATGTTTATTGGTAACAAACAAATAACCGTGGGTTGTATAGTTCCCATTCCCACTGGGAACTGGGAACTAACTCTTCGGAGTAACTCCTAAACCAATATTTTAATCTCAAGTATTAAAATTAGTCAAACCCAGATTGTTATTAGGTAAAGATTGTAAAGAATCTAAACGAACATAGTTGCCATATGGAGTGCTAATTGTTTGGGGGCCTGCTACATAAGGATTTATTACTAAGTTGATGCCTTTAGTGTCAGTTTGGGTACTGGTGGCGCCATCTCTGTTCCAGGACGCTGAAATAAAAAGTACTATTAGCGACATCTATGAGTTGGATCTTGAAGTAAATGGTTTAGAGCCATCTAGTGGTTGAGTCTCACTCATCCTAGCGTTAATTCCCAGTCGCATCCGAATCTTTTCAGCTCGGAGTCTGGGGTCCGCTTTACTAGTCTTAACTACAGATTTGGCTAGACTACGATATTTTTTCGTGAAGCGATTGCCATCTGACCTCCACAGCCCAATGATAACATTAGGTGATTTCGAAGCTTTGCAGCTAGACCGTTGTTTTTGGATTTTTTTAGGGCTCCAACTACCCGTAACGACTGCCATAGATGTTCTTATGACAACCGGGACCAACGGCTTAACGTGCTCTCCGAGGCACGACCAGACCAATGCAAATACCCATATTTCATGAACACAAATATTTGCCCTGAGCGGGGATCGAACCCGCGCCTCCTGCGTAGCGGCCGCGTTCACTACCGCTGCGCCACGGAGGCTGTCAAAATCCATCTAGTGGTTGAGTGTTGAACTATTTAGATATGAAGTTTATTTTAAGATCTATTTTAATTTTCTTTGTTTTTATTATGATTATCATTAAGTTATTCTAATGTAATTTAATTTTAGAATCTTATTATGAAAATAAAGTAATAGTGAAGTAATTGGCTGTTTTTTGTTATTTAATTAAAGGTGATATAATTTCAAGAGTTTATCTTTTTTATACGAATAAGGTGGCAGATTAGCACACGGCCCACCTGATAGAAAGTGGTTACCATGGCCTATGGACGTGTGAAACACCAGGGGAATCACACTCGTGCTGCCGACCCTGTAAGAACAGAGAGTTCCTGTGCCTTCAGTGCAGAAGATAAAGCAGTACCTGAACAAGCCTTTGGTAGAAAGAAATAGAAATAAAGATCCCCTAACCGGATCATATGAAAGTCAACCACTACCCCTGTTTATAAAGTGATAGGGATAAGAACATCCAGTACAGGGAAGAGACGTACGGTGCTGAAGGACACAGAGAACAAATAAAATCGGCCAAGTGCGAGTCGGGCTCGCCCATGAAGGGTTCTGTAGTAGCAAAGGCGAAAATTGTGATTTATGACGTATTAAAAAAAATACTGACTGGATCTCGTTCGAACCAATTTTTAGTGGTAGTTTGCATGGCAATTTACATCATATATTTTTTTAGATTTATCATTCTCTTATTTTAGAAGTTAGAGGGGGGCGGACACACATCTTTCCACTTTGGAAGTGTCTCTCACGCAAACTATTCAGTTTAGAAAAAAATTATGTAAGAAACCTCAATAGCATTTTTAAAGACCTATATATAGATACCCCACACGTATGGGTTTGATGAAAAAAACTATTTTGAGTTTCATTTCTAAGTATGGGGAGTGGGGACCCCCAAAATTTAATGTTTTTTTTTATTTTTGTGTGAAATTCTTAATGCGGTTCACAGAATACATCTTCTTACCAAGTTTCAACAGCATATAGTTTCGGAGAAAAGTGGCTGTGACATACGGACGGACAGACAGACAGTCAGACGGACGGACAGACATGACGAATCTATAAGGGTTCCGTTTTTTGCCATTTGGCTACGGAACCCTAAAAATGAGCTAAGAACAGAGTTACAAGGTCCCGGTGGAGTAGAATAGGGCCACCCCTGTGGGTGTCGTAGAAGGCAACTAAGGGATAGGTATACAGCCCATGACTAAGTACCCGCTTGACGGCAATGGGCTCACCCCGTCGCACCCTATTACGTGGAACCGAAAATCACAACTGGCGAAATGTGGGTGTTACCACATTTCGCCAACTGTGATTTGCGGTTCTACTGCTACCCCTTCGAGGATTCACAGGGGTGGGTATTTTTATGTAAGTAAGTACTTAATTTTTTTGTTCCTAATAACCAGACTAAGAAGTCATTGCCTACTAACGACCCGCCCTAGTTCGCATGGGACATTATAATGGGGCATTAAAAGATTATAATTTAATAGATTACCCGTTATTTAAACAAAAGCTCATTCAAAAATAATTGGTACATGTACCTATGTAATAAAAATATGTAAATAACAGTAAATACCGTATTATAATCCGTTTTGTGGTTTCAAAGTTAACAAAGAAATAGACACACATGCTTAAAAAGTTATCCATACCACAGATAACATAATACTAAAGTATCCGTACTAATATTATTAATGCGAAAGTAACTATATCTGTCTGTTATGCTACGTTTACATACTCGCGGCAGAGCGAGGGAAGTGGCGAGAGAAGTGGGCAGAGACGTGGTGTGAATGGTATATTCGTCATGCCGCGAGTACTGCCGCGTATGTTGCGCAAATACTAGCGCGATGAACTATACGAGACCGCTAGATGGCGCTAAGCTAAATAAAACACGACTTTCGTTATTGCTCCTCGAATATTTACTTTTAAAAATATTTATATCGATCTACGGAAAGTGTATAGTAGTTGAAAGTGATAGTTTTTATTAATAATCTATTTAATTAATTCGCTATGCTGTAAAAGCTTATTGTGTACACTGCTACAGCGTTGTCCTCCATACGTTTACGTCCGTCTCCGTTGCAGGGCGAATACTGTAATGCGGACCAACGCGATGATGGGAGTGTGTGAATGCTAGGGTATTAATCGCGCGAATATTTCTGGCAACACGATGAGCAATGCGAGCGGCATTATGTAAATGCGGGGTTACACTTTCACGCCTAAACCGCTGAACCGATTTTGATGAAATTTGGTACAGAGATAGATAAGACCTCAGGAAAGGACATAGGCTATGTTTGGTCGCAATAACCAACATCCATGCGGGCGGAGCCGCGGACAGAAGCTAGGTTTTTTTATAAAAAAAATCATCATCATCACAGTATTAGTCCCGGTAGCATGTTTTTTATATAAAGGACACGTCAATTTGACTTTGCCTCGCCTGATGGTAAGCTGAAGGCAAAGTCTCGGAAAAGAGGGTCACCATAATAGATGGCTACATACCTACCATGTTACAATGGTGGCACTCAGCTTGACGGCTTCATCAGATGCTTTTTCACGCCCCGCTTAAAGGACCCGGGACTGTAGGAAGCTCGGACTTAAGAGCATTTTTCTACTGTTTGGTTTTAACGTGAGTTTACGTGAGCGACACCCGATACTAGAAAATTTTGTACGAATACGGGATTTAAGTTTAAGTTAATGTTATAAGGAGACTAGCGCCATCTCTGAGAATAGTTCCGAACTTACTGATCTACCGTCATGACTGTTTACCGTGTTCACTAAAAACGACCAATAGATGTCAATATATAATAATTATACTATTGACATCTATTATTCTCTAAGCGACAATAAATATTTAATATCTAATCGGTCTTCAGAACATATTCTTGAGACGGGACAGTAAATCTACGGGACAGTAGACTGGTTCAATTCGTTTTCCAGACTTAACTCTTACAGATATTCTAAAGGGTACATACAGCTCCCGAAGGGGTAGGCAGAAGTGTATTATTACCCATATTTCGCTAACTATGATTTTCGCTCTTACTGAGGTGGCGAGCCTATAGCCGTCAAGCGGGCACTTTGTCATGGGCTGTATGTTTACTGTCGGATGGAGAACAGCCCTATTCCATCGCCTTCTAGGACATCCATGGGAAGCGGGTTCTACTCCAACGGAACCGACACGTACATTATAGATTTTGGAAAATTTTACCTACTGTAAGCAAAAAATACATGCTTCAGTTCTGAGTTATTTCAGACCATTCCGCCCCGATTACGTAATGGGATATAACAATAGCCAAAATAACTGTGGTATTACATTTACCTCTGCCAATCCGTTCTGCGATACAAAGGTGTGATTTAAAAAAAAAAGAAATTTATAGATTACTGTAGTCGAAATCTGCGTGATATTCCTCATAAACTTTCAAATAGATTTGGGAAAACCAAAATGAGTACAGTCAGCGACAGAGATGTACATTCACCTCAGATTAAAATATATATTTTTTATACAACACTAGCTGACCCCGCGAACTTCGTACCGCTTTAAATTTTTCTCGCCGCGCCGTAAGAACCATCTTCGTACTTTATGGAATATTCTAAAAAAAGAATTAGCGAAATCTGTTCAGCCGTTCTCGAGATTTCCGCTTAGCAACACATTTAGGGATTCATTTTTATATTATAGTTAAGTGGCAGACATGCACACGGCCCACCTGATGGAAAGTGGATCTTTTAGACAGCAGTCGGGTTTTTAAAATTTTTTATATGTTTTATTAAAAAAACTCAGTTTATAAATATTTTTCTGTTTAAAAACTCATTTTAAAGAGACTAACCACTAAGTTAGTTAACCTAGTTTATTTGTTTTATATGTGTATTTATAAAAAATCGCTACAAGATTGTTTACCTTTAGTATCTAACCGAATCTATACTTATAAATGCGAAAGTAACTCTGTCTGTCTGTTAGTTACGCTTTCACACTTATACCACTGAACCGATTTTGATGAAATTTGGTACAGGGGTAGATTAGACCTTGGAAAAGTCATAGGCTATGTCTAGTCGCGATAAACGACATCAACTCGGGCGGAGCCACAGGCAACACCTAGTGGAATATAACTGTTCAGCAACAATTGTCGTCGACTGTATCTCCGCGAAGCTTTCACTACATCCAATTTTAGTAATACTATCAACTCACGTCATACGTCATCAGGTAGGTAAACCCAATCTGTATAACTTTCTCGTTAAATTGTATCGCTTTCAAAATGTCGTAATGTTATACAAATACAAAAGGAAGTTCTTGAAGTGTGTTGAGATTGTAGGCTGTAAGTTGTTTGTGCCTACCACAGAAGGAAATAGGCGCTAGCATGTAAAATAATAGAAATTGAAACAGAAAGTGTTAAGCGTCAATAGCTCCGTGGTTAAAGAGTTGATCTTACGATGGAAAGGTCTTCGAATGCTGGGGCCCTAGACAAAGTGACATTCTATTGATGGAATCGCGCTGAAGCGAACCATTTTTAAGGTTTTAACCATGGATTTCGGGACATTGCGTTGGTTATAGTAATAATGATAAGTTAAATAAATAAAAATAAAATAAATACAGTGAAACTTGGATAAGTGGGACCTGGATAAGTGAGAAACCTCTATAACTGAAACTCATGCTGAGGTCCCTACACCTTGGCACTGAATTACCTCTATTAGTGGGACGAAGCAAACCTCTATATCTGGGATTCGTTCTTTCGATTTTATCGTCGAAGTTACCTCTATAACTGAAACAGCGAGTAAATTTCACATGCATTAACCTCTATAACTGAGATAACACCGTTTTTTTGTTTACTTATTCTTATTTGACCCGCAAATCCCGTGCGTAACTAATTTTGAGCCTTAATGACCTTCAGTTTTTGTTTTGGTTTAGGTAGTACCTACTATCATACAGATGTTTATTTTAAAAATGCCGAAACTAAAGCTATTAGTATGTGAAAAGTTAATATCCTTTTATGAAATTGGGAAGACACGCGATGAAATCTGTGTCAAATTTAATATGCCATAGCTACTCTTTGTAGAATAATTCAGAACAAAGATATTTATAATCAAATGCACCTTTGGTAATTTATTATCTTTTATAATTTCCAATGAAGATTTATACTCAGACATACCTACATATATTATAATGTTCACATCATACGTTATTTTAAATAATCGCACCTCTATAACTGAAAATAACCTGTATTCTGACCTCTATTAATGGAACCCTCTGTTAATGAGACAGACATTTTTTTTATACCTGGATATCTGAGACACTGGGTAAGTGGAATACCTCTATAAGTGAGACAAATTTGCAGGTCCCTTGAGGTCTCACTTAACCAGGTTTCACTGTAAATAAATATTCCACAACATTCTACACAACGCTTTCTAGACCCATGGTATTTCGAGTTACAAAGACTCAAATTTCACACAAAAAATATAGTTATATTAATGATTTAAGTCAATTTCATACTACAATTAGCGATTCCACTGGCGTTTTCGCCAATAGAATGTCACTTTGTCTAAGGTCCCAGGTCATTACCTACACTATCGACGTAGGTAAAGCCACTGTTTATCGGTCGGGGGTGAGATTGGCTGAGAAATATCTCGCACCCCGGCCGAGCCAGGGCCATCTATTTCAAGGCACGAGTGGGGACCATGGAGTCCCCAATAAGCCCCCAGGTATGTTGAGGAATCGCCGATGCCTGCTTCTGATAGGGTGACAAGCGGCTTCACACGTCACCCCTAGGCCCCCGACACGAATACTGGACAAGATCAAGCATAAACAGAAAGAAAAGTTTTCCAAATGCTTCGAGAAGCATTCCCTGTTTTCAGCAGCGCAGCAGCATTCAGAAATATTCAGTGCACAAGCTTTACTGCAAGCATATTAGAAGGTCCCTGTAGGAGCGGAAGAGCCACAAAATAGTTCTATGGGTAGAACCAAGAAGTGTTAGCGTGGCATCGTCGTAGAAGATGACATGAATACCATACTATCAAATTTGTTTATTCAGTTTAGGCACATAGAGAACACATATGAACGTCCAAATGAATGCAACTGCAAAGTGAAGCAGAAAGAAGCTGGAAGGTGGACCCCGGACACCGAGGTCAGACACAAGAGAAAGACGAAAATTGACAGAAAAAGTTGACACCATCAGCTAGCATGTAGAAAAAATAATTTGTTTAAGAAATTGCAATATGCGGAAAAAAATCCAGTGCGCTCATGCTATGGCAAACATTGTGACTTACTAAAATGCTGTACCTAATGTAATGGAGTTGGATGCATTTCATTAGGCTTCCAGTGGGGTGCTGCAGCATATGGTTGTTGGTAGTATGCCGGGCGCTGCGTAGGTAGCCCTGGCAAGATACACTTTAATAATCACCTTCAGAATCATGAGTCAATTACTTATTACATTTTTTATACACGGCCCACCTGAAGGGAAGTGGTTACCGTGGCCTATGGACGTGTGCAACACCAGGGGAGTCACACTTGTGCTGCCGACCCTGTAAGAACAGAGAGATTCTGTGCCGTCAGCGCAGAAGACAAAGCAGGACAAGCTTTTGGTCTTCCCACTGACAGCACAAAAACTCTCCAGTGAGCTCGATCATCTACCTTGCGCATCCAGTAACCTTTTTCAGGTCATCTGTTAATTTTTTATACTATTCAGGTGGATCAAAAGTAGGTTGAATCTGTGGCGCCTTTCCCTATCCTGGGGCAAGATGGGGACACCGTGGTTCCCACACCCGAGGAAACCGGAGATGGCTCTAGGTTAGCAGGGAAGAGAGATATGTCAGTGGCAATCTCACTCCCCCCAACTGAATGATTGAAGACGACGTACAGTTTTAATCGGCTCAAGTCCGACATAACCGCCCCGGTCAGCACATAACCGCCCCGGTCAGCTCCAGGAAATCCAAGGGGATTACTGCACTATAAAAAAAAGCTGACCTGCCTGTTACTCAGCGGGTATATAACTTTTTTTTATCGTGTGAAATATCACCACGGATACCTCCCTCGCCAGAGCCGGTGGAGGAGGTTATGTCGGACTCGAACTGATTAAAACGCCGTCTGTGTGCCGTCGGTTGCCGGAGGCGAGATTGTCGTAGACATATCCCTCGCATCCCGGCCGACCCGGGCCATATCTCTCGATCTGAAACTCTTCCGGTGTGGAGACCACGGAATCCCCAATTCACCGTTGTGGCCTGCTTCTAGCAGTATGCTTAGATGCCCCGAAGATCCAAATGAAGCCCCATATCTGAGTATACCATAAAAATAATGATGCAAAAGTGTTCTTACATATATGCTCTTCATGCGGCCCGGGCTGCCCATGCACGTGTAGATGGACCTCCTTCTGGTGAGGCTGCCAGCCGTGGTCATGATGCCCGTGAGCCTTCGCGAAGAAGGCACCGATCTGGAAGTACACAATAGTAGAAGTTAAAAGAAATTCTGTAAGAAAGGATGGAATGCGAATATCGGAAATATTGGAAACTTAATAAAACAAACGCGTGGTTCCCGGCAGAGTAGAATTTGGGCCACCCCATCTCCTCCCATGCGGTGTCGTACAAGGCGACTAAGGGATAGGGCTGTTTAACATCAGAAAGATAGATATATACAGCCCAGACTCATATGGCTCGAGTCAACAATAGTGCCCGGAATACGGCAATAGGCTCACCCCCTATTACATGGGACCAAATACAATGATTGGTGAAATGTGGGTGTTAATTCAACTCTGCCTGACCCTTCAGGGATAAAGACGTGATTATTATGATAAAACAAAATGGTAAAAATATCCTGGTAATGTGGGGCGATGTGCTATCTATATAGAATAGCTGGATTTAATGGCGATTTAACTATATATAAAAAATAAAAAAATAAAAAATAAAAACGAAACCCCATAAATGTCGTTTGTTCCGAATAACAGTCGTTCAGAAGTTATGCGCGTATTATAATTTCCGAATGACTGTACCAAATTGGATAATTCTTTTTGGTTTGTGGTCGTTATTATGTGACCAAACTGGCCATGGTTTGTTTGCATAGAAAATAATGCACCTTTCCGCTGCACCTTCTGAATAGACAGGAAGACATCATAATTTCCGAAGAATACGAAAAAGTTTTGACCTAAAAAGCTCTTGTGTAACCCCGCGTTTACATACTGCCGCTCGCATTGCTCATCGTGTTGCCAGAAATATTCGCGCGATTAATTCCAAAGCGTTCACACACGCGCATCATCGTGTTGGTCCGCATTACAGTATTCGCCCTGCAACGGAGACGGACGTAAACGTATGGAGAACAACAACGGTGTAGCAGTGCACGCATTATGCTTTTACAGCATATATTAATAAAAACTATCACTTTCAACTACTATACACTTTCCGTAGATCGATATAAATATTTTAAAAGTAAATATTCGAGGAGCAATAACGAAAGCCGTGTTTACTGATTAGCGCCATCTAGCGGTCTCGTATAGTTCATCGCGCTAGTATTGCCGCTCCTTTGACTCGTGCCGCCAAGCCGACATTCGCAGCAACATACGCGGCAGTACTCGCGGCATGACGAATATACCATTCACACCACGTCTCTGCCCACTTCTCTCGCCACTTCCCTCGCTCTGCCGCAAGTATGTAAACGCAGCTTAAGAACAGTTAATAGTCTAACTCCGGACACGTATCTTGGACATAAGTCGCAAGACAAGGCTCTGGCGCCCCGCGGATTGCTTTGTAATAATTTATGCTTGGTGAATTTGGGTTCGTCCACCGCAGTAGCACCCCGTGCTATCCTGAAAAGACACGCGTACGAGTATAGGGCACATTTTGAGCACATTTTAGGTTCAAGATACGTGTCCGGAGTTATACTAGCGGTAATATCCTGTTGCGCTCGAAGTGTGTAGCTAGGTATAGGGCTTAGGTGACGTTTCACCCTATAAAAATCTCAGCTGTAGGTGAGATGCCACTTTTCGAAATCCTTGGTGGTTTATTCACCCACTGTATGGGTGAGTTCACTACGCCCAAATTTAGAGGGGGCCAACTCACCCAAATAATATTTGTCACGCATTTGCAACTATTTGCAAGGTTTTTTATGCTTATATTTTACCAGAGTATCTAGCTAATTAAAAAGACATGCCCAATCGAAAAAAAATGTTTAAAAGAATAATATATTTAGACATAAAAAGATCTGTTAGCTATGCCAGTAAATAAACCAAATTTCACAGAATTAACAAAAAATCTTTTAACAAAATGTTAAGATAACGTTATTTAACAAAGAAAATGCTGATTACCTCACTAATAAGAATTTGCAGTAATTATGTGGAAAATGGATGACAAAGGTTGATTTAACAAAAAATTCATTTAACAAAAAAACTGATATGATAATAATTGATAAATGTAAAACTTCATTTAAAGCCCGACCAATAAAATAAAAAACCCGTACTGGGGGCGCCAAAAACACTATGATTATGACAACACCAAGTATAGTGATACACATGTAAAATGCCAAGTGTACAAATATTTTTTCAACACACTTGCTTATGAACAGGCTTATATTTCCCCGCAATTAAGCACGGAATGACACCTAATATAAAACTGTGACTTTTTCATTGCTTCTTCTTCCTCCTAGCATTATTCCCAGTCGCATCCGAAGCTTTCAGCTTGGAGTCTGGGGTCCGCTTTTACCAGTCATAGCTACAGATTTGGCTAGACCTCGATATTTTCCGTGAAGCGATTGCCACCTGACCTCCACGACCCAATGTTAACATTAGGTGATACCGAAGCTTTGCAGCTAGACCGTTGTTTTTGGACTTTTTAGGGCACCAACTACCCGTAAAGACTGCCATAGATGTTCTTATGGCAACCGGGACCGACGGCTTAACGTGCTCTCCGAGGCACGACCAGACCAATGCAAATACCCATATTTAATGCACACAAATATTTGCACTGAGCGGGGATCGAACCCGCGCCTAGTGCGTAGCGGCCGCGTTCACTACCGCTACGCCACGGAGGCTGTCATGTTTTTCATTGCTATTATTCACAAAAGTGAGTTATAGACTTACAAGGACTGGGCACAAATCACAACACAGTAGTATCCGTATAATAGTTTACTGCTTGGAATGGTAAATACAAGTTAGACATACAGTTACATTACACTATGTATAGAATAGGGACCACGCGATATTGTTTTTCGGACTGCATAAAATTCTTGTATTTTATGCCTAACAGCACAGAGATCAAAATTTATTATTTATAAGGCTTATTTTTCTTAGGCGTTGAAAATACATTTGACGTTTGACCTTCTCTTCGTATTTTTATTACAGAAGATCGGGATATACCTAAAAATGTGAATAATAATTAGTCACAGTAAAATCAGTAGTTTAGGCCAATTTCATTGCACGTACTCTATGATGTACCTACCCGTCATGTTGACAACAAGGTCCGTGATGTTATTTAGAGGAACAGAGTCCAATCCTTCCTACTTTTTATCCGACAAATACTTTGTTATATTATAAATTACTTTTCTTAACTGGCTTTTAATAGTTTTCGGCATATTACTATAGTTTTGTAGTTTTGTAGCGCTCTCAAACTCAACAACACGCACAATTGACACCACACTGACAGATGACCATAATGACATTGTATAGATTGTTACCATATGAAGAAATTAGTTCCAATAGTTTACCGCAATATGGCGAGGTATTTTATTTTACTGGTCGGGCTTTAACTCATTATATATTAAAAAGTGACTATATTATTTTAACTTTTCAATGCAGTGTCCTATTGTGATTTCACCGTCCATCAACTGTTTAATAGAATTTTCTATATATTTTTGTGTAAAAATGGCTTCATTTGTCCGTTTGGTAGTTAATAATTATTTTTGCGCCAAGAGCTCAAATAATAATTGGCGTCTTTCATCAATGTTTTTATCAATAACGCAATATGCGGCTTGGCTTTAATTTTTTTATTAAGCCTTGAGTTCCACGACTCTGTAACGTTATTAGTTTTATATCTGATGTTATAAAAACACCACTCATCAGATAAATACGCTTTTCTATTAAGCCACGTCCTCTCAAAGTAATTATTAAATATTGAAATATTATGATCTTTTCTCATATTTTCCCTTATTATGTATAGCCAACCATCGGAAATTATATCTCTTGGAAGATATGCAAGAGCAATGCATCTCCTAACATGGGCTTTACTAAGCTTAGATTTTATTAAAGTCAGCTAGCTGTTTAGCTTTCCTCCAGACCGCCTGGCTAAAGTGAAAAAGACAACCTCGGGATTCTGAACCCGGAAATATTTTTCGATTGCACTCACTTCGAAGTCTGTTACGAATACATCAGGCTTGAATTCTGGTACTTGACTTTTAATTAAATCCAGCATGATTTCGTAAGTATTTTGTTTTTTATCCGGTAACAATGTGTATAATACAGGGATAACATTCATATCTGTATCATTAGAGGAGCCGTGAAAATTAAAATAATATTTTCTTTTTATGCAGAATAATTATATTAAGATATTGTTCTTTTGAACAATTTTTTTCGATTGGGCATGTCTTTTTAATTAGCTAGATACTCTGGTAAAATATAAGCATAAAAAACCTTGCAAATAGTTGCAAATGCGTGACAAATATTATTTGGGTGGGTTGGCCCCCTCTAAATTTGGGCGTAGTGAACTCACCCATACAGTGGGTGAATAAACCACCAAGGATTTCGAAAAGTGGCATCTCACCTACAGCTGAGATTTTTATAGGGTGAAACGTCACCTAAGCCGGTATAGTACATAACATATTGTGAGGTTATTGACTACGCTGCGTTGAAGTCAACGAACTTATACTCGTAATAAAAAGAGGTATGTACGGCATTAGCGGATTAAAATGCGCACTAAAACTAGGCCAATACCACACCAATACGCCTACCTCAACGTACGCACCGGTGCTTTTTTACTCGGACATTTTGAGCATACCGTCCCTCAAGTTCCTCTGTTTTTTTTCTTCTTGAAGTAGGTATGGAACCTGAAATAGCCGACTCCAACTGAGTTCTGAAAATGCTCGGTGGACAAAATATCAATTCTTCTGTGATTTTGCAAGCATTTATAACCACATAACATAACATAACATAAACTCACGCTTGTATCCCCGAAGGGGTAGGCAGAGGTGCTAGCACCCACATTTCGCCGTTTATGTTTAGGTCCCAATGTAATAGGTGGCGAGCCTATTGCCATTAACCGGGCACTTATAAACCTGCGATAAATACACACATAACTTCGAAAAGCATCGAAAAGTCATTGGTGTGTGCCATGGTAAAACCTGGGATCGAACCCGAGACCTCGTCTCAGCAGTCCATTACCCATACCACTAGGCTATCGCGGCTCTCCACACCAATATAACATCCAAGTTTATTTGTAGTCTTACCAATAAGGGCTGTCACAAGATCTTCGACTTTCATCATTATCATCTTGGTGATATTCTAAGCAGCATCCAAGGCTACACCCGTATTCACAAACAATACTTCGCTATGCGTGCTACCAAAACTTTGCAAAGAACGACAAATTCTCAGTGCGTTCGTTTTGGCAAGCCTTTTTATTCATTGATAATACTTAAGTAATACTTCGTTGAGGGAACGCACTGCGTTAAGATACTGCTCCGTGATGTTTGTGAATTAATTTTACCAGCCCTATGCGCTCGAGCACACTATGAGACCTCACAGTATTGTTTGTGAATACGGGTGTTACTCTTTGAAGCCTGGGTTCCGATTACCCCTTCTCCATTCACATAAATATACTTCAGTCATTTTTGTCGCTGACTGTACTTCTCACAAAGAAATCCCCTATCACAATATCTTCGAAAGTATTCCGTCAATATTGACACGGCACACAAAAAACGAAACAGTCTCATATCATTTCTAGCAGATAATCATAACGGCATCTTTGTCTAACTAGTATATTAGTGGTATCACTGTCCCTTTCGCTAGCGTTCCGGTTGTAACACTTTCACTGAACGCTATTTATTTATTTTGTTAGCATGACCTTGAAGTGATTGTCAATGTCATTGATGGAACAAGGTATGAATTGAGACGATATGTTGTTCCGATAGTTTTAGGTAAGTCAGTACTGATTGCAGTACTAGGGGACGAGAGGGAACCACAAATATCTGAGGGGACTAGTGGGTGCAGGGTACGAATTTTAGGGGACCAGTGGGAACGGATGGATTTTGATGCGCATTTTTGTTAGAAAGGTCTTGGTCCGGTTAAAATGTTACGTATGTTTTTTTTATACAATTTAGTAGGTAGGTACACGTCAATTTGACTTCTCGCCTGATGGTAAGCTGAAAGCAAAGTCTCGCAAAAGAGGTTTGATTAATTCAGAGTTTGATCGTGATTGGTTGAAAATTGCGATAACAGACCTATTAGGATACGTCAATTTGACTTCACCTCGCCTAATGGTAAGTTGAAGGCAAAGTCTTAGGAAAGAAAGTCACCATTACAGACACGTACCATGTTACAATGGTGGCACTCAGCTTGACGACCTCATCAGATGCTTTCTCACGCCATCGCCAAAGGACCCAGGATTGTAGGAAGAGGGAAACACCTAAAAAATATAAAAATAGTAATTACCTTGGCTGCTATAGCAACGAGTATGAGCTTGAAGGTCATCAGCGAGACTATTAGCGTCATCACCGTCACCAGGGTCCCTACTCCTATGAAGGTGGTGGCCGCTCCCGCTTGGAAGGCCAGAGGAATGAGGGCCTGGATCATCTTCTTCATGGGCCTCCCGAAGGTTCTTCCTGGAACAGTGAAAAGGGTATTTTTAGAACATTTGAATGAAATTTTGAAGCATTTGTTATAAACTTTTCAAATCGATTTAGAAAGGAAAAAGAATTGACTTCGGGTGGGGCTCGAACCCGCGATCTTTCCCTTACAGGGGAAATGCTCTGACCGCTAAGCCACCGAAGCCTGCCGAAGCCAATCCAAATTCCTCTTTACTACCGTCTTTGGGGCGACGGTGGAGACATCTACCGAATCTCATACGAGCTATCGGAACCAATGAATGATGTTAGAACCATTTTTAAACATTGATTTTTGATTAGTCCGCCCAATAGAATTTTAGAACATAAAAGAGGAGTTTTCCGACCGCCAGACTACGTGGGTAACCTGAAGAGGGCCAAATCGAAAGAGCTGGCCCTGGGTGGGCCGAGGTGCGAGAGATATGTCTCTGATAATCTCACCTACGGCAACCAACCACAGACGGCGTGCGTTTTAGTCAGTTCAAGTCCAACTCGAGGGTTTTTATCCAAGGGACCACCCTATATTATATATATTTTTATATATAGATATTTATATTTCCGTGATATTTGGTTATAACCATATAACCAAATATCACGGAAATATAAAAATCCCAGAGATAGGCAATACTAATATAATATATCATTATGAAAACTGTCATAACGTTTCAAACACTCACAAATAATATGACATTCGATTGGTAATACATTTTTTAAACACATTACTCTTACATACAGATTACTCCTTTGAGCTGATCAGAAAACGACGCGCCAAACTTATTCGTGACTGGCACACTGATTAAATCAATTCCATCGAAAGAAACTTAAAAAGCGATCCCAATGCCTTCTGGAATTTCATCAAACACAAAAGATCAGGCTTTAATACCTTTCCATAAACAATGCACAATAACAGTCAGTCAACCTGTACTAAGCAACCATAATCCTGAAACTGAATCTATCTGAAATTTTGTCATTGGAATTCAGCATCTGAAATCAGGACGGCCAGAATTTCATCCAAAATCGCTATGGTCTTCTATAAAAGGTAAAATTTTCTTTTACTGGCTTCCCTTTTGAAAATTTCCACTTTTCGCCACTGCTACACGATCTATATTCCACTGATGCATCCACGGCTTTAGGTCAACATAATCAGCCTTGGAGTCCTTGGACTATCCAAGGGGGTAGACACCTCTAATAATATAATATTCTCATATCTCCTAACAGCATAGTAAAAAGAGATTTGTACTGAAGAAACAGTGAGCAAGCTTATACCGTCTACTGGTTAGTTCTTAGAGTATACAATTATAAGTATATAGAGCGCGCCTATCACTCAGGGCTTTGGCGCCGAGTGTTAGCAGATACTTTGCGATGGTATAGCGCACCTATAGTGACGTTACATGCATTACCGAAAATATCAATAGATGCACTTATTAATGTAGTTTGTTGTTATGAAGTTTTTTGTTCGATTTGATATGCATGGATAAAATAAAAGCCAAAATACAAAAAAATAGCGTCATTTTGCGGTATTTTTGCGTCATAATTAGTACAAATATACGATGTTGTATAAAAAAAATCGAATTAAATATTATTTGTGAAGTCATTTTGATGGGTATTGTTTTGCTTCTGATTGAGGTTGAGCCAGGAGCCTCGGTACTGTTCATACCCGTGATAGCAGTTCATACTTGTAAGGCGCGCTCTATAGCAATGTATACTCTAAGGGTTAGTTAAAACTTTGTTCTACTGCTGTGAATTTTATGCGGTGCCACTGAGGTAGTTAACCGTCGAAAGAAAAATGATTTCACACTTTCACTACGTACATAATTCTTAAGTAATTAAATGACATTGCATGGTTTGCGTGTCAGCAGTTTGTTCACTCCAGGGGTGCGTGAGGCCGCCAACCGTGTCTGCAGGACTGTACCAAAGTAGCAGCTATGGTCCGCGCGCGATGAGAATGAAATGTAACCTTGTCAAAGGAAAGTAAATTACACCCGTATTCACAAACGATACTGTGAGGTCTCATAGTGTGCTCGAGCGCATAGGGCTGGTAAAATTAATTCACAAACATCACGGAGCAGTGTCTAACACAGTGCGTTCCCTCTACGAAATATTACTTAAGTGTTATCAATGAATAAAAAGGCTTGCCAAAACGAACGCACTGAGAATTTGTCGTTCTTTGCACAGTTTAGCGAAGTATTGTTTGTGAATACGGGTGTTAGACTCGTCCAGAAATCCAGCTGCATTGAAAACACAACTTCGTCTCGTGAGCTTCGACATGAGTTTACCGACGCTACAGCTGGCTGGCGGACCACATACGTGTATCAATTCCAAAAGGTTGCATCTCATTCTCATCGTGCGCGGATTATAGTCCTGGATTTCAATATTAAATAAACAACTACAAGCCCACGGCTAGGCCCGCGTGGATGTCGGTTATCGCGACCAAACAGGGCCTACTTACTTCTCCAAGCTCTAATCTGCCTGTCTGCTAAACTTCATTACGTTACATCCGAAAATGACGAACTTTCATACAAACTTCCGTCGCCTATTTGAACACCTTTAATCCCCTTTTTTCGCGATAAAAGGTAGCCTATGTACTTTGCTAAGCTTTAATACATCTCTGTACTAAATTTCATTAAGATCAGTTCAGTGGTTTAAGCGTGAAAGCGTAACAGACAGACATACAGTTACTTTCACGTTTACATTATTAGGAATGGAAAAAATAGTCTTATGTCAATCTTAGGATGGGTGACGTGATGCGTAGGGGTGTGCCAACCGTCTAGAACCCTTCCCTGCCTCAGAAAAACGATCTTTTCAAAGTTTTATTTTATTTATCCAGCGCTCAAAACTTTAAACAAACTAACTCTTCAAACTGATTAATTAAATTGCTTGTGTTATGTGCGTTACGTCGGTAATGTAATAGCCAGGATTCGAACACGGGACCGATCGTCAAGTTAACGTTTAATATCCGCATAGATATACAATCTCATTCATAATTTTCGTAAGCGTCTATAAAATAAACCATATCAAAAACTTTCATTTTTGAAACAACTTTTTGAAAGCGAAATTTTATCTTGCAAAAAATCACCAGAGCGCTCATTAAGAGTGGTGCGACCTCCACCATAGAAACGTATAGTTCCCTGCATATATCTCTTGACCAAGTGCGGCCTAAATTGGGGATCAGTCACAGGCAGGAATAACTTCAAAAAATGTTTTTTATAAAAACTTTTTAATTTGGCGTGCATGATTGTGAGGTGGGATCATGTCTCCTGTGACACCCCCCTCGAACCCCTGATCTTGACTTGGGGTTACCCACGAGAAAAACGAACACCCAAAAGGCCTACAATCTCGGGTCCTTTAAGCGGGGCGTCAAACAGCATCTGATGAGGCGGTCAAGCTGATGGCCACCATTGTTACAATTGTTAATTTCTGTAATGTTGACTTGGTGACCCTCTTATTTGAGACATTAACTTCAGCTTACCATCAGGTGAGGTGAAGTTAAATTAACGTGTCCTACACAAAAAATACTGGCCAGGTAGACTGACGATCTGAAAAAGATGGATGGAACAGACTGGATGCGGAAGGCGCGGGATCGGGAGCAATCGAGCAATGGTGCATATTGGAAGAGACCTATGTCCAGCCACTGCTGTCTTGATTGATTGATATAATAAAGTACATTTTCTGACGTCATTAGGGTCAAGTTATACGCCGGTAGCTATGCTAATACACTCATCGATACGATACCACGTGCGTCGGCCGAGTGAAACCGGTTCGAATCTGCTATACACCGCGAGCTACTTTCTTCGCATGCCTATGGTATATTACGTTATACGTATGTTTGTAACTATTGCATGTTTGAAGTCGTTACTTTGAACTTCTGCGGAAATAAATGGTGATAAAAGAATTTATGGGGGCGGCTGCCGTCTGCCCTCAATGGAATACGCCAGGGGCCCTAGACAAAGTGACATTATATTGATGGAATCGCGCTGAAGCGAACCATTTTTAAGGTTTTAACAATGGATTTCGGGACATTGCGGTGGTTATAGTAATAATGATAAGTTAAATAATATATTTCGAGTCACAAAGACTTAAATTTCATACAAAAATATAGTTATATTAATGATTTATGTCAATTTCATACTACAATTTAGCGATTCCACTGGCGTTTTCGCCAATAGAATGTCACTTTGTCTAAGGCCCCGGGCCTTGTTCCTCAATCAGCAACAAAGAGGGTAATCATTTGTCATCAGGTAGACTAGGTAGGTAGGCAGATGTAGGTAGTTAATACTGATAAAGTCGATTTACCAGTTTTAACTGCGGATTTGGCTAGACCTCGATATTTTCCGTGGAGCGACTGCCATCTGACCGCCACAACCCAATGGTGACATTAGGCGATATCAAAGCATTGCAGCTAGACGACCAGAGCAATGCAAATACCCATATTCATGCATACAAATATTTGCACTGAGCGGGGATCGAACCCGCGCCTCCTGCGTAGCGGCCGCGTTCACTACCGCTACGCCACACAGGCTGTCAGTGGAGTTTCTATTCTGCGGAAATCATTTGACCTTCTGATAATTTTTAAGACGATAGCACAGGATGATTTTCTTTATCAGCGCCATAAACGTTCTTCTTAGCCTATTTCTTCCTCTCTTCTCTTCTACTGTCCCTTCCTTAATCTTTTTAAACAATGTCTTATCAGAGTTATTGAATAAGCCAACCAGCAGCAAATTATCAACAATAGCAGCCGCTTTAACGGGAAAAGGTACAAAAAGCGGCTGAGTGCGAGTCGGACTCGCCCATGAAGGGTTCCGAAGCAGCAAAGGCAAAAATTGCGGTTTATGACGCATTAAAAAAAACCTTTCTTGCCCGTGATACTACCATTCATACTACCAGTAGTAACACCGGTAATTAGTTTACCCGTGGTACTACTGCAGTTGAAAGTAATAACAACAGCAAAAAAAAATTACCCGTGTTACTACCGTAATAATAATAATAATAAAGCTTTTTATCGGGCGGTAACAAGGTGCGCGCCTGCAATGGTTGGGTCATGCCAGTCCTAATGTACTCCTTTGGCATACTTAGATGGACTCAGACTGAACTAGACGCCCTGGATAGAAAAGTTCGAACACTGTTAACCGCATTTCGGATGCATCACCCACGATCTTCCGTAATGAGGTTGTATATCCCACGGAAGTTGGGGGGTCGTGGCTTTCTTAATATTAAGAACCTCCATAACCGTGAGATATACAACCTCAGACAATATTGTCTACAGGCAAACACGGATATGCACCGTGATGTGGTTGCAGTGGACAACGGTTTAACCCCTCTTGCGTTGGCTAAGGAGAACTGGCGCAAACCTGTAGTACTTGGTACTGCTGATCGCAGGGAGGTATGGATGGGCAAAGAGCTACATGGACGGTTTTATCGGGCCTTAAATGGGTCCGATATAGACTTAAAAGCGTCCGTATCTTGGCTACGGTTCGGTGATCTCTTTGGAGAAACCGAGGGTTTTGTCTTTGCAATTACGGACGAAGTTATCACGACGAACAACTACCGGAAGTATATTCTGAAGGACGGTACGGTGGACATCTGTCATTGTGAAATCTCAATAGGCCACGCTCTCGAAAAATTACGGTAATTTTCATGTTGTTTTTGTTCAAGTGTAGTCTTTAATTATGTTGTTTTTTGTTCAAGTGAAGTCTTAATTTAGTTATAAAAGAAGTACTTAAATTTTATTTAAATAAAAAGTAACGACGATATAAGTATGTAGTTACTTTGTTATTATTATTCTCTCTTTATTAATTAAAATCACATATGAATTACATTTTTAAATAAGTACATCCATAAAAAAATATATTTAAAAATATAAAAAATAGTGCCCCACCGGCATCGAGTACAGGGACCAAGCTGCCGGCGGTTAGGGCTCCAGGGAGAGGAACCTCCTCACAATACGTGCCGTGTCGAGGAGTACCGCCTTCTGCATAAGGCCCTTGACCCAACTATCTAACGCGAGCCTCTTGAGATGTTGGTCGAGGCTCTTGGCAATCAACCCGTGAGCCGACACGACTATCGGAACAATAATCGCCGAATCCACACTCCACATGTCGACAACCTCGCGAGCCAAATCCAAATATTTTATTTGTTTATCTTTTTCGGCTTTCACGAGATTCTCGTCATGTGGAATGGTGATATCGACAATTATTGCGCGGCGCTCTAATCGATCTATCACCACTATATCAGGCTTATTAGCTACAATAGTCCTGTCAGTGATGATAGATCGATCCCAGTACAATGTGACGCGACCATCGTCAAGAACTGGGTCGGGCACATACCTGTAATACGGCACTTCTGAATCTACAAGCTTATATTTAAGAGCAAGTTGCTGATGGATAATCCTGGCTACTAGGTTGTGTCTATGCAAATACTCACCGTTGGCTAGACGAGAACAACCAGAAATTATATGCCTGAGGGATTCTCCGGGACGGTGGCATGCCCGACAGATGTCAACCGTACCATCCTTCAGGATATATCTCCGATAGTTGTTCGTCATTATAACTTCATCAGTAATTGCACAGACAAAACCTTCGGTTTCTCCAAAGAGATCACCGAAACGCAACCAGGAAACAGATGCTTTTAAATCTATATCGGGCCCATATAAAGCCCGATAAAATCGTCCATGCAGCTCTTTGCTCCTCCATACCTCCTTATTATTATTATTATTACGGTAGTAACACGGGTAATTTTTTTTTGCTGTTGTTATTACTTTCAACTGCAGTAGTACCACGGGTAAACTAATTACCGGTGTTACTACTAGTAGTATGAATGGTAGTATCACGGGCAAGAAAGGAAAAAACCCTTCCCCTACTTAATGCGTCATAAACCGCAATTTTCGCGGAACAATAATTACTGCATCTGGTTCAAACCAATTTTCGGTGGAAGTTCCCAAAATTTAATGCTTTTTTTTCTAATTTTGTGTGAAATTCTAAATACATCTACTTACCAAGTTTCAACAGCATAGACCTTATAGTTTCGGAGAAAAGTGGCTGTGACATACGGACGGACAGACAGACATACGGACGGACAGACATGACGAATCTATAAGGGTTCCGTTTTTTGCCATTTGGCTACGGAACCCTAAATAACCTTGTTTTCTGAAGATTACAAAAAGCTTTATAGGTGTACCTACATCAATTATATTTATTGCTGTATTTCAATTTAAAGATATTTTGCAATTACTGTCGATAAAATAAGAATAGCCTTGACGAGTTATTATTTTCCAATTATTATTTTTTTAGAAATAAAATAATCTTGTCTTTATTTTGTTATCAAAATAAATTCAATCAATCAATTTTTAAACTTCGTTTGACTTCAGAGTATAGAGCTCTCCCAATTATCTTACATACATACACATACATATATTCAAACTGGTAAATTCCCGAAGGGGGTAGCCAGCGCTGTTTTCACACACACCCTCATTTCGTCAACGAATATGATTTTCGGTCCCACGTAATAGAAGGCGAACTTATTTTGTCAGCCAGCACTTTGTCATGGGCTGTATAGTTTACCGTCGGATGGAGAAAATCCCTATCCCTTAGTCGCCTTCTACGACACCCACAGGAAGAGATCCCTCTTTCCCAACTGTACCATTGATTAGTACCATTAATGGTACTACTGGGAATCTTTGTCCCACTAGTACCATTAATGGTAGTACTGGGAATATTTTTGTCCCACTAGTACCATTAACGGTACTACTGGGAATCTTTGTCCCAGAAAGTAGCCATAGTCTACTCCACCAGAAATCTTACTTATAAAATTAGTTTATTTGATCTGTAATTTAGTCTGTGTTCAGTAACTATTGTCACTAATTGTAGCTACACATAAAGCATACTTCGGGACACATATCTTTGACCTAAATCCCGAGACAAACAAGGTCCTGGCGCGCGCGGATTTTTTTGTAATAAATCTATACATACATACATACATACAATCACCGCTTTATTCCCGGAGGGTTAGGTAGAGGTGAATTAACACCCACAATTCATCAATCAATCAATCAATTAGCCTACTGCAGTCCACTGCTGGACATAGGCCTCCCCCAATGTGCGCCACGTTTGCCGATCCTCCGCCTTCCGCATCCAGTCCGTCCCAGCCACCTTTCGCAGGTCGTCGGTCCATCTGGCTAGGGGATGCCCTACAACCCTAATTCATAAATCATTGTATTAGGTCCCACGTAATAGGGGGTGAGCCTATTGCCGTATTCCGGGCACTATTGTTGACTCGAGCCATGTATAGGCTGAGTCTGGGCTGTATATATTATATCTGTCTGATGTTAAACAGCTCTATCCCTTAGTCGCCTTGTACGACACCGCATGGGAGGATTATGGGTGGCCCAAATTCTACTCTGCCGTGAACCACGCGACTTTTTTTTCTAATTTTTTTAATAAATCTATGCTTGGTGAATTTGAGCTCGTCCACCGCAGTAGCACCCCGTGATATCATCAAGAGACACCCAGGAAACGTGTACTGCGCATACATATAGAGCACATTTTAGGTCCAATATATTGTCCTGAGCAATATCATCGACCTTATATGCCAATACATAAGTGACCGACGCATGGTCATTGGTCAGCCATCGTTCAGGGTCATATGACCTTTCAAGTGTTATATAAGTTTAAAATAAACAAACAATAGGTGCTTATGTGACCTCTTCAAGAGCTCGGTGACTAAGAATAAACAACATGTTACAGCTTTAGAATTTTATGGAACGATGGTCACTCATGGTTTTTTTATACTATTCAGGTGGCAGACAAGCACACAGCCCACCTGATGAAAAGTTACCTTGGCTTATGGACGTGTGCAAGGGAGTCACACTCTTGCTGCCGACCCTGCAAGAACAGAGAGATTCTGTGCCGTCAGCGCAGAAGATAAGTAGGACAAGCCTTTGGTTTTCCCACTGATAGCACAAAAAATCTCCAGTAAACTCTGGCTACCCTACTCACCGCTGGGAACACTACACGAGGTTATTTAGCCACGGTATTATGTAGGGCGGAGGTACTTCTCCAGATGGACTGCTCGATTGGGACGGGAAAACCGTCGTGTCCCTATCTCCTACCGATTGGGACGGAACCGATTTCCCTGAATACAATTTTATACGGGACCCTCGGTACGCTAATCTGACTCGCACATGATTGGCTTATTTCAGCAAAGAATAACAAGACAGCCTCCGTGGCGTAGCGGTAGTGAACGCGGCCGCTACGTAGGAGGCGCGGTTTCGATCCCCGCTCTGTGCAAATATTTGTATGCATGAATATGGGTATTTGCATTGGTCTGGTCGTGCCTCGGAGAGCACGTTAAGCCATCCGGTCCCGGTTGCCATAAGAACATCTATGGCAGTCGTTACGGGTAGTTGGAGCCCTAAAAAGTTCAACAACAACGGTCTAGCTGCAATGTTTCGATATCGCCTAATGTCGCCATTGGGTTGTGGAAGTCAGATGGCAGTCGCTTCGTAGTTTAGCCAAATCCGCAGTTAGGACTGGTAAAGCGGACCCCAGACTCCGAGGTGAGGGCTTCGGATGCGACTGGGAATTAACGCTAGGTCTTCTAGTTCTTACAGGAACTAACAATTTACTTGAGTAATTATGAACAGAGCTTGAATCTTGACTCACAGGACAAATAGGTGGACATCGGCGACTTTCTTGCCGTATTATTACTTATTTGGGGCCTCGTTTCGAACCGGGGGTCCATTTGCGTAATTAATCTTTATTATCTTTTATTTTTGGCGTTTTGTTAATTTAATTTTAATGGCCTACGGAATATGATCTTTGTGATTCTTCTGAAACGTTATGCTTAGGCCACAGTTGGCTTTTGTCCAGTAATAGACAGAGAGCGACTCTCGTGGAAGAAAATAAGTGAAAATAGTTAATTATTATGAGTAGTAATTGGAAAGTTAATGGACTAAGTCCTTTAGTAGAGAGTTGTGGCCATTCAGAAATGGCGGTAGTAAACGCAGCCGCTACACAGGAGGCGCAGGTTCTATGCTATCCCCGCTAAGTGCAAATATTTGTATACATATTGGTATTTGCATTGATCTGGTCGTGTCTCGGAGAGCACGTTAAACCGTCGGTCCCGGTTGCCATACGAACATCTATAGCGGTCGTTACGGGTAGTTGGAGCCCTAAAAATTCCAGCAACAACCTGATACTCTAAGGCAACAACAGTCTAGCTGCAATGCTTCGATATCGCCTAATGTCGCCATTGGGTTGTGGAAGTCAGATGGCAGTCGCTTCACGGAAAATATCGAGGTTCAGCCAAATCCACAGTTAGACTGGTAAAGCGGACCCCAGACTCCGAGATGAAAGCTTCGGATGCGACTGGGATTAACGCTAGGATGAAGAAGAAGTTTCCTTTCGTTCAAGTTTCCTGTTGGCACGTAATTTCGCATGCACATTTCATGGTGTCCCCCAAGACGGCAACTGGCCCCGATTACTATTATCGACCACGACCACTCAAGCGGATACTATTTGTGCAATGTGGAACGCTTTCTGTCATTAGCGAGAAGCGACACTGTAGATAAATTATAGATTTTCCTCTTAAACTAGTAATATTCAGGAAATAACTGACGGTGGGGTACAGACTGAGGTGTATTTTAACATCTACCTTTTAATTTGGGTGTATGGGGAGTATGGGAACCCATCAAGATCGTTAACAAGCCAACCAAAACTGCAGTTGGGACTTGGGGGTTCAACCAGCAGTTGGGTAATTTCACACATTCGTTTTCCGATGAAAAAAATTAATGGAGTTCTTTTAGAATATCTAGAATACTGATGTGTTTAAAAAGAACTCCATTAATTTTTTTCATCGGGAAACCTATGATTGAAAAATACCACCGAAATTAGCAAAAAATTAGGCATCGTGAAATTACCAAGTTGAACCCGTAATAACCAAAATAATGTAAATGATCATCTTCTCTGTTTCCTACCTTCAAATGTTGTATATCAGGTAGTACCTCAGGACAAATATCTTGGGTTGAAAATCGCGACACAAACGAGACCTTGGTGCGCGCAGATTATTTTGTAATAATCTATGCTTGGTGAATTTGAGCTCGTCCACCGCAGTAGCACCCCGTACTATCCTCAAAACACATCTACGAAACATGTTCTGCGCGTATAGAGCACATTGTAGGTTCAAGATATTTTTCTCAAGCAATATGTTTGGGTGAGCACCCACTGGTCCCCTGGAATTCGTCCCCAGTGCCCATTCGTCCCTACATCATTTTGAGGTGCCCACTCGACCTCTGGTCTATTTTATAATTAAATTATTATTTATTTTTGTCATTTACTCTGGTCCCTGTGGTTGTGGTACAATCGCGTAGTAAAGGCTTGTTTGCTACTTGAGCAGTACAAAAAACACATAATTTACTGCGGCCACATCTAGGTCAGTTGGCTAATAGCTACTTTTTTTTAACTAATCATAGAAAGTATAATATCATTTAAGGTTTTTTACTTTTCTTTTCGCTTCGTTATAATGATGGCTTTCATTATTTAACATCTGATTCACTCAGCCGCCCAGGTGTGCTTAAGGCGAAGTCCGACCTCAACATCAACATAAATGCTGATGACTAGACATTATACTTTATACTCTACTAGCTGTGGCCCGCGGCTCCGCCCGCGTGGATGTTGGTTATCGCGACCAAACATAGCCCATGTGTTTTCCCAAGGTCTAATTTATGTACCCATCAAAATCGGTTCTGTGGTTTAGGCGTGAAAGCGTAACAGACAGCCAGAAAGAGTTACTTTTGCATTAAATTTATAATATTAGTATTATTATACTCTATTATATACATATAAAATTACTTGTCGTACAGAAATTACGTATGCAGAGCCTAAATCGCTGGACTTACTAGCTTGAAATTTTTTCAGACTGGTATTCTAGAATGATACTCAGTCCTGAATCTCGATTTATAACTTAGATCATACACCATAATGACATTAGAACTGCTATCTAGAATATAGCAGCAGAAAATAGCAGTTCTAATCCCAACAAACATTTTTGAAGTCGCCACAACGTGCCGAATGTAACTTTTGGTTGTATAAGCATGTCGCCAAAACGTCGTTATCACGTCGTTACGACCGAAAAAGGGCCCATTTTATACGACTTAGAGTTGTATAAGAGTCGCATAGTAGTCGTATCAATGACATATTCAGTCGTATAATGGTCGCATAGATGTAGTGAAATTCATTTTTTGCTGCATTATGGTCTACAATACCACTGTTT
Source organism: Eilema depressum (assembly GCA_914767945.1). Taxonomy (NCBI): domain Eukaryota; kingdom Metazoa; phylum Arthropoda; class Insecta; order Lepidoptera; family Erebidae; genus Eilema; species Eilema depressum. The sequence goes on from OU612040.1 coordinate 1,961,880, forward strand.
TACGACACTTTGTCGAATACCAGTGCAAATGACGACATTTTTATTGCATTTTGTTGTACTCATAACAGTGAAGAGTGAAAGAGACATTATAAATTAGAGTTGTCAAAACTCTACCTAGTTTAAGTTAGCCATATTCATTTAATTTCAATATGTTATATCTCGAAACGCGTGTTGAAGTGCATTAATCTATTGGGGAATTAATTTTATCGTGTAATATGCGCTAGTTTTCTTGGTATAATGCACGCGCCTTAGAAATACTTAAAATTAAACAACATTTCTCACTATATTTTTAGCGCACGTGCTAAAAGTTACTTTTATACGACTCTAAGACGCGACACAACCGTAATACGACTACAAAACGACCTTTCATTCTGTGCAGTTAATTTTATGTGCAATAATTAGCCGCCATATTAACAAAATTAGGGTTCAACGAGTAAATTTTAAATTTTATTTTAGTAGTAAAAATAATATGATGTGATTTAATGGACGTCGATAAGTTTTAACCAAGATAGATTTTTCGAAGTTAATACATAATTATGTATTTGAGATGGCTATGGATATCCACACACATCTCTATCACCATTTAAAATAAATAAAACCAACCAATATTACTTGACTATTTTATTTACTTATAACTTCCATGGTGATATACATAAAGAGCTGCGTAATTCTACATACAAACTCTAGTTACCTACCTATATAAATATGAATCAAATAGGTAAGAAACGGACCTTGAAATATCACTTGTCTCTTTTTTTTCTAATATGCAAATAGACAGGGCGATTTTATAGTCATTTCGGAAGAAGAGATTTTGAGCACAGTATAAATATTGTATTTATATCCACGGAATTGCCCCAGAGGAAAATTCCGTAATTCCACTGTATTATATAGTGCAACCTTGATATAACGACCCTTGAAATAACGAATTTCTCGCTTTAACGAATTTTTCATTATCCGAAGTTTATCATTTTTTTTTCAAATATTTCATCTTATTTATCTTGTTTTGTCTCTAATACTTCAAAACAACTAGATCCGCTTTCTGCGCTTTGATTTTGCAAGGAACTCTCCTGAACTCAAAATTAAATTTTGTACGGAACCACCTTCAGTTTCATTAAAAATAGAGATAAAGAATGACTGACTTGTAATGTTAAGGTACTCTACAGCTATGCGACATTCAGTCACTTAATGGTAGTATAATAGTGTTCAAAATGACTAAAAGTCGTGTAAGAGTGCAATTTATCACTCTATTACGATTATCGCGTATAAGTAGTTCTTGCGACTCTAATACGATTCAGTTTGGTGTAAAAGTTGTATAGACGTTAGTAAGACGACATCATCGGTTTTACCACTGAAAGTTGTATAATGGTCATAGAAAACAGTCGCGGAGACGTTTATACGACGTCTTTATACGACTACAAGTTGTATAAGGATAAAGAGGCACTGAGTCGTATTAAAACCTAAAATGACTTCTATAAGACGTTTATAGAACATTAAGTCGTGTAATTTTCACTTATACGACTAAAATGTTTGTTGGGATGTCATTATGAGAGTCGATCCACAATTTAGAGTTGTTCAGGAATACAGGCCTAAGTTATACACTAAGAAAAGATTTTTGGAAATTTCCCTAGGCTATGGTTTTATGGAAAATCTGTCATCCAAAGTTTGCACTGTGGAACTTGAGATCAGCTCCTTTTTTTATATAGGACACGTCAATATGACTTCGCCTCGCCTGGTGGTAAGTTGAAGGCAAAGTCTCAGAAAAGAGGGTCACAATTATAGACACGTACCATGTTACAATGGTGGCACTCAGCTTGACAGCCTCATCAGATGTTTTTTCACACCCCGCTTAAAGGACCCGGGACTGTAGGAAGAGGGAAACACGTGAACTTGTAAGGAATTCCAGGTCTTAATGGTGCGGTAGAAGAACCAAACTGCTTGGTTCTTAATGCAATATTCTGCACCTATTCCTCCTTTTCATATTTTTCAGTTCTGTCGGCTTTTACGAGAGTCGCTCTCATCCTTATAGAGCGGACACTACAATACCGAAACAAGCCAATCTAGGCCGATCTGATCAGGAATTCATATACGTCGTTTCCTGTCATATACGTCAAATGTATAGGACATTTCGTCATTCTATTTTACAATCAGCCGGCCAGTGAATTGCCACTTGTTTAGGGCGCAGGAAACCGAGCACCCGGCCAGCCAGAATCTCATTATTTTCGACGTGCTTAAAATAACAGCCGCGCACTGTACCCAAAGTTTTAATTTTCAAGTGATTGTTTAAAAAGAATATCAGATTGAAACATGTTAGCGTGTTTCTTTTTCAATAACAATGTTATCTCGCTCGTAGAAAGTGAACTTCATTACAACAGATCTAATTGAGAAAACGCTATTAATTATTTACGCTTTTTAAATTTACGATTGGTGGATTGTGGCAATTTAATTGAGGGGCTTGCAATTGGAAATAGATTAAAGTTACGAATATTTCCCGCTAAATAGATACTTGTCCTTTAATAATAATATGTTTTAATTAAAAACTCAGTTTATTAATATTTTTAACCGACTTCAAAAAAGGAGGTTCTCAATTCGTACCCAATTTTTTTTTATTTATTTTTTATTTTTTTGTATGTTTGTTACGCGATTGTGAAGCCAATTCTAGACGGATTTTGAAAATTCTTTTTGTGTTCGTAAGTAGATTATTCCGAAGTGGTCCCATTTAAATTTCGTAAAGATCTGATGATGGGTTTCCGAGATTAGACCAAGGAACTCTTCAAAAAGTACCAGGAAATCAGCCGCGATTGCTGCAATGGCATATTATTGCAATGTATCTGCCATTACACATCATAACATCACGCCTGAGTCCTTTGAAGGGGTACGCAGAAGTGTTCAGAATATTCAGCTGTATTTCCGGTGTATATGCATTGATTTTAAAAATTCTTTTTGAATAATGATTTGAATTTTTTTTTTGTAGCGTGGCCGGTTTGATCTGTATTGCAGCGTCAGCAGCACATGTACAGTCAGGTCACTATACATGCGATGTACAGTCGTGAGACTGTACAAACTCACTAAAAAGAGAAAAATAAATTCATTTTTAACAAAAAAGTTTAACCAACTTCAAGAAACGAAAAAGAGGCACTGAAAAGCGAAAAATAACTTAATTTACAGATTTACTGATTTATTAGAAGTCGGTGCCAGCCAACTTTGTTTGTTGTGTCTGAACTACTATGATGCAATCAATTGAAATATGGCCTCTCTTGGGCTAGGTACTTACCGACTTCTAATAAATCAGTAAGTCTGTAAATTAAGTTATTTTTCGCTTTTCAGTGCCTCTTTTTCGTTTCTTGAAGTCGGTTAAACTTTTTTGTTAAAAATGAATTTATTCTGTTTAGAGACTCATTTTAAAGACTAAAAACCCAAATTGAACCACTTTTAATTCCGTTCTCTTCAAGGAAGTGAAATACATATATTCTTTATACCTATTATCCTAAGTAATTATGACAAGGAAATTATAGTATTTAATGATTTCTAAATAATCATAAAACCAAAAAACCGATTACGGACTTCCCCAAAATCGGCCTTTTCGATTTTTGGCCGTTGACACAGTGACACCATATCAATATCATCATTCATCAGACAGCCTCTGTGGCGTGGTGGTAGTCCTCCGACTGCTTCGTAGGAGCCGCGGGTTCGATCACCGCTCAGTGCAAATATTTGTATGCATGAATATGTATATTTGCATTGATCTGGGTGTATAATTGCCTCGGAGAACACAGTAAGCCGTCGTCGTCGGTCATAAGTTGTCATACGAACTTCTATGACAGTCGTTACGGGTAGTCGGATCCCTAAAAAGTCTGACAACTGGTCTAACAGCAATACTTCGATATCGCCAATAGCTTGTGGCAGTCAGATGGCAGTCGCTTCACGGAAAATTCAACAAGAAAAGGTGCAACTGGACAGGTTAACGCGACGCAAGTATGATGATGATCCTATGATCCCATCTTAATCCTAGCGTTAATTCCCAGTCGCATCCGAAGCTTTTCAGCTCGGAGTCTGGGGTCCGCTTTAACAGTCTTAACTACAGATTTGGCTAGACCTCGATGTTTTCCGTGAAGCGATTGCCATCTGACCTCCACAGCCCAATGGTAACATTAGGAGATATCGAAGCTTTGCAGCTAGACCGTTGTTTTCGGACTTTTTTGGGCTCCAACTACCCGTAACGACTGCCATAGATGTTCTTATGGCAACCGGGACCGACGGCTTAACGTGCTCTCCGAGGCACGACCACACCAATGCAAATGCCCATATTTTATGAACACAAATATTTGCACTGAGCGGGGATCGAACCCGCGCCTCCTGCGTAGCGGCCGCGTTCACTACCGCTACGCCACGGATCCTATGATCCCATCATTCATCGAAATCGATTTTGCTCTAAGTAAGTAGGCAACTGGACAGTTAAGTAATCCTATAAATATTATAAACGCCAATGTTTGTAAGGATGGATGGATGTATGGATGTTTCTTACTCTTGCACGTAAAAACTACTGGATGGATTTGAATGAAAATTAAATAAATAATATAACTTTCACATCAGAATAACACAGGCTATATATCAGTGATGAACGGGATCAGAACTCCACGCGGGCGGAGCTAGTGTAAATATAGTACACACATTTGATAAATAGCTTGCCACATTTGCCGAAGGGCTGAGGGCAAAAGCACCCTATAGTGGAGACCGCGAGAAGGCAAACGGAAGGTGAGACGCCTACTAAAAAATCCCAGCGTAACGGCACCTTCGAGAACAAGATTCCCATATCGCCATTTAATTGTGTAAGTTACCCCAGCAAGAAAGTACCTCGTAGAGTGATATGAGTAAATGTGCACCGTATAAAAAATTGTGCGTGTTGTCGTTTTGGAAAAAAAAAAGCGGAAAAAACAATTCTTGCTAGGGTAGCGTTGTTCCAGCAAGAAAATTTTGAACAAATAATCGGAGAAAGAAAAGTCGTGCATGGGCAGAGAGCTTATATTTGTACTATGATGCATTTGTGCGCCGATAACGAAATTTGTGCCTCTCCAGGTTTTCGAGATATTGCATTTCCTGCTGGAGTAACGTTTCGCATAATCGTGTATTCTAGAGTACTTATGTTAATGATAATTTATTTTTTTGAGAACCAACGTCCCGGTGGAGTAGGGTAGGGCCACGCCGCCATCTCTTCCTGTGGGTGTTGTAGAAGGCAAGTAAAGGATAGGGCTGTTCTCCATCCGACAGTAAACATACAGCCGATCATAAAGTGCCCGCACCGGCCAAATAATTTACACCTGTAAATCGTAGCTGGCGAAATGTGGGTGAGTGGGTGTTCACACCTCCACCTACCCCTTTGAGGATTTACAGGATGAATGTAATTATTTTTCAACACGAACATGACCTTTGTCTAGTCAGTAGGTATCGTACTTTAATAGTTAGAACTCCAATTGCAATTATACGAGGTTCGATACCCGTGACGGGCAAACGAGTTAAATGCGTAATTGTCAAGTTTTTTTTTAAAGTTATCTTCCATCTTTGGAGCATAGTTGTTTATGTATGTATTTACAAAAAAAAAAGTATCTAAGTATGTATATCCGCATTCTAGATTCCATAACACAAGCTAATTAAGCTTACCATGGGTCTAGATAGCGTTGTGTAGAATGTTGTAGAATATTTATTTATTTATAGAATTTGTTTGATTTTTTTTTTGTGAAGAGGAATTTTATTTTGAAACATTGTGTTTGAACATTTTTAGGAAAAAGTAAGAATACTAAACTAATATATTTTAAAACTAAACCTAAAACTAATAATAATAATAATAATTAGAACGCGTCGTGGAATTCCTCCGCATCGCATGCCTCTTGTGGTAACGTTTTCCCATAAGACTGGCAGCATTGCCACGTTGAATGGCAATGCTTATTCTCTTATTCTTTGTTTGTTTTGTTTTAATAGAGTGAGAAACGTGTTTGAAATAGCGATTTGGAGCGTTTAAGACCCATGTTTGACGCTAATTTCTATCGAGCCAATTATATGAATCGTGTTTCTGTTTTCACACTACCCTTAAGGGTTTAGTCTATTTTATGAATATACTTTATGCTATATTACTTGATATCCAGACGTTTAAAAATGTTAAAAACTACTGCAACCTGGCCTTAATAAGTAGGTATCTTTATCCCAGGGGCGTATTTACCCTAGGGCCAAGGGGGCCATGGCCCGGGGCGGCAGGTTGCGAGGGGCGGCGGAGCCGCCCCGAGCGTCTAATTTTTAATTTTATATCACTTAGGTTGCAGACAAGCACACGGTGCGGCCCACCTGATGGAAAGTGGTTACCGTGGCCTATGGACGTATGCAACACCAGGGGCGTCACACTCGTGCTGCCGACCCTGAAGATCTGATCTGGGCGCTTTAATCTTGACTCTAAAAGGCGCCCAGAGATAGACGCTCAAGACGGTTTCGCCACCCCTCGCAACCTGCCGCCCCGAACGTCTATCTCTGGGCGCCTTAATCTTGCTCTAAAAGGCGCCCGGAGATAGACGCTCGGGGCGGTTCCGCCGCCCCTCGCAACATGCCGCCCCGAACGTCTATATCGTGGCGCCTTAATCTTGCTCTAAAAGGTGCCCGGAGATAGACGCTCGGGGCGGTTCCACCGCACCTTGCAACGTGCCGCCCCGAACGTCTATCTCTGGGCGTCTTAATCTTGTCTCTAAAAGGCACCCAGAGGTAGACGCTCGGGGCGGTTCCGCCGCCCCTCGCAAACTGTCGCCCCGAACGTCTATCTCTGGGCGCCTTAATCTTGCTCTAAAAGGCGCCCAGACATAGACGCTCGGGGCGGTTCCGCCGCCCCTTGCAACCTGCCACCCCGAATGTCTATATCTCTGGGCGCCTTTTGAGTCTGAAAGGCGTCTATTAGAGTAAATATTACGTATTTTTTTTTTTTTTAAATTTTTCGGGGTTTACTTAGTTACAATATGACTATGTCACTCATTATTTTAATTGCATTCAAATTAGAAAACCCTAAATAACATTTGCGTTCAAGTACGGTGTAACTGGGGCCAAGCAGCTTGGGCGCCGAAGACGGCAGCGCCTTTCTCCGGCCGAGGTGGTAGTGGCGCTGTAAATGGCTACTCATAGGGTTTCCACGTATCCTTATGACTAGCAGAGAGCACAGATAAGAGCAGCTAAGGGGCGGCTGGTTCCCCGAGACCTGGGGGCGACAGGTGCGGTCGCCTGTTACTCCAATATATTCAGACCGGTAACGCGGCGGTGAAACCCGTACCTTTCCGGGGTTCAATGGGAACACCGACTACCCACACCCGAAGGAGCTATCTTAAAAGGTCAGCCGGGTTGTGAGGGAAATATCTAATTGGGTAACTTTACACCCGATAATTGAGACCCGACAGAGACGGTGTGCGGTTTTAAGCCGAGACCGCATGTGGCACTTCACGAGGAATAATCACCCCTCGCAGACGGCCATAACTAGCACCAGGACCTGCGGCGAGAGGTTTCCCGCTCTGACGGTTGCTTAAAAAATACAACGCGTGAAGTGGCATATACACGGAGGAGCCCAGGCAGAGGTGGCATTGCAGGGGTCGGCTCCTGATCTGTATGTCTCAGGACCTCACCGAAGCAGCCATAGCTGGGCGCATTGCATCAGCTGGTAGGAGAAGCTACCATGATACCTCTATTGCGTTATCGGCAGCGAAGACGTGTGAGAACCCCCTTCGAGCATCACCTCATCCGAGCTAATCTTCTCCTTTTGTCGAGTCGACGACATATGTCATATTTTGTTTGCCCAGTGTGCAACCACCCTGATGGCGTTCTCAGAGGCACCCATGAGTTCCTGCGGTGTACACGTGCTTAGGCATGCAGCACACGTTAGCGCCTACACTGTAATTCCGCATTCACACCGTGGTGCCCGGGTCCACCTTATCTGAGAAACTCCATCTAATTCGGTTTTCGTTACTTCGGCTGACCTGCATCCGAAGTCTATTTAAGGACTGCCAGGTGGTGTATGGGCAGCCTCTGTGCTCCCCACACATCAATTGGCCAGAAAGGGTTCGTAAGTAAGAGAACCAGGTATGCCCACTTCAGATCCAGTCACCAAATACGTCCAAGGACTTGGGTAACTCCAGCTGTGGCTTACTTGGTTGCTTCTGATTTCGTGCTAAGCCCCGACAATGACGCGAGGATAGAGAGGCACCCCGTGCTGAAAGAGTGCAGCTCTGATGCAGCTCCATGGCAAGGTGTTGAAGACGTAGGTAATAATAGACACTGCCAGCATCAACTCGCCGTGCCACTGCTTCTTCCACCAGGGCCCTCAAGCGCGTGTTGGCATCTTCGGTGCTCCCGTCTACAACCAAATTTATTGTCTACCAAATTCGGCCTCACTCCTGTAAGGCGCTCGATGTGGCACTTCACGAGGAATAATTCGTTTAAAACACCTGCATGACTGCACGCCTTGTCCATCAATACAATGAGCCGATAGGCGGACAGTAACTTTGCAGAAGAGGACCAGTTTTCCTGTCTTTCAAATTTTCGGAATCCGTCTCTACTTGAGGCATATGTTATAGAGCCCTTCAAAACGGGATCCGAGTGCCTTTAGACCCTAGAGTGCTGCCAGGTCCCAAAGCGGTGCTTTTGCTGTTGCCTTTGAGCCATAAAACATCATTCTTCACAAGCTATTGCTGTACTCAAGTGATTTTTGGTTGCGATATCATCTTCTACGTAGGGCGCTTTAATGGAATGGAATGCAAATATTTCCCCTTGAAGGGATTCTGGTTGGGAGCCTGGGTTAGTGGAGAGATCGATGGAAGTCACTTCCCTCGCACCATAAGATAGAGATGAGAGACGTGAATCAGGCTTGAAAATTTCCAGCAATTTCTGACGGACCCCTATTTTGTGTCAGCCCCTTGGGCGCAAGCTAACGGTAAACGCGAACGTCACATAGGGGCAGGCGCGGTCGCAGCTTGAAGTTTTGGAGGGGGGGTCACTTCGGAAATTCCATAAGAAATTTAACCCCCCCCCCCCCTCCCCTCCCCTCGTACTGGGACTTTTCAGTATGACGTGCATGGTTTGGGGGGGGTCATGTCCCCTGTGACCCCCCCCCCCCCTCGGCCCGCGCCTGCATAGGGGGCGGCAAACCTAAGTGGCCCGGGGCGCCAAATCTTTAAATACGCCCCTGCTTTATCCGCATTTTAGATTCCATAACACAATCTAGTTAAGGTACGAAACCCTAAAACGATAGGATTGTTTTAGGAACAAAAATGTCACCCGCATACGGTGCACAATTACTCCATCAAGAACCTGAATCCGTATAGCCAGGTAGAGCTGGTTTATTTAAAAAAAAAGTAACTACTAAGGCTCTGAAGCAGGTCGTACCACTTGACGCGAGACAAATGTACATACGTTCATATTTAGTCTTAAGAAACTCTTTTATTTTTTGTAAACTGACGTCCTTAAAATGCCGCAGTGGAGTTTGTTGCGCCGTTTCTTCTCCAAGCGCTTAGGAAGCGGTGGTAAACTTAGTTTTAAGAAGTTTTTGACGTCAATAAGCTGTAACAGTGTTGCACTATTTTGAGAAATAAAGACTTTGACTTTGACCATTCGCAACTCGTCATACATTCTCAACACGTTCCATTCGCAGCTTGTCCCATTCGCAACTCGTCCTATTCGCAACTCATATTATTCTTATTTACACATCGATAAAGATTACCAGGATAATGACCCATTAATTTGAACGAATGCCATAGCCTAGGGTAGGGTTGCCATACGTCCCCGTACGCCGGGACATGTCCCCGTTTGAGGCCTGGTGTCCCGGCGTCCCGGCCAATAAGCAAATTGTCCCGGTTAAACATTTTAAGTATTATATTAGAGAGCTGGACTTGGTTGGTAATCAGTAATATACCTACAATAAACGCGACTAGGTTGCTAGGCTATTAATACGTAGATAGAACGACGAAAGCGCTGATATTTTTCAATACATGAATATGTTAATGAGTGATAAAGACCCCGGAGCCAATGATTTTACGAGAAAAACGCGATGAGGGACAGATGGCGCTCATACTTCCAACGACATGCTGAATAAGCAGCAAGAGGTGCATCCACCAGACCTCTTTCCAACAAGGACAAGGACTAGTGCCACCGATAACGCCTGCAGAAGTACAGACTCGGCCTCGACGAAATCCCCATCGAGGCTTGGAAGGCAATGGGAGCATTGGGTGCTCGTGGTGTGAGCATTCTAACAAATCTGTATAACCGCGTACTTCTCACCGTGAGATCCTGAGCCAGTGGAGACTGAGCTTCATTACGCCAGTATTCAAAGGCAAGGGATCGGTGCAGGAGTGTGGTAGTAACCGCGGTATAAAGATAATGTCCCACACCATGAAGCTCTATGAGCAGATAATCGACTCCTGGATCCGACAGGAGAGTACACTCTCGGAGTGTCAGTATGGGTTTCGTCCCGGGCATGGGATCATTGATCCGGTGTTCTACCTAAGGATTGTGGTGGGGAAATACAGGGCGAAGAACACGCCCCTGCACTGCCTATTCTTAGACATGCAGAAGACCTTCGACTGTGTTCCTCGCGCGGTGATCTGGTGGGTACTGTGGGCTAAGGGAGTTCCAGAGACCTACATTGACACCATCCAAGATATGTATCATGATTCTGGTTCCGTGGTTCGGAGTGCTTTTGGTGACTCAAAAGCCTTCCCCATCACCATCGGAGTACACCAAGGATCCGTCCTTAGTCCTTACTTGTTCAGCTCGGTATTAGACGTCTTGTTGGACAGTATCAGAAAACCACATAAGCAGCCTCCGTGGTTGCTCATGTATGCTGATGATATTGCGCTGAAGGACGCGGACAGGAGCAGATTGGTGCAACACGTGAAAGTGTGGAAGGAAGCGCTTGAGAACGGTGGTATGAAGCTAAATGTAGCGATGACAGAAAGTTTGGCGTTAAACTCGACAGATTTCACACCGGTCCGCATAGGCGATGATTCGGTTTAAGTACCTGGGTATCATGTACTTCATGTGACCAGTGAAATCGACTACGACATCAGGGCACGCATTGCTTTCGCGTGGGCCAGGTGGTGAGAAATGACTGGCGTCACGGGTGATCCCAAAATGTCAGTCAGGTTGAAGGAGCAGGTCTATAAGACGATCATTAAGCCTGTCCTCTTACATGGTTGTGAGAGCAAGAGCGTAAGCACGTAAGAGCTGCATGTCACGGAGATAAAAATGCTGCGTGAGAAACTCTTGCAGCCGCGGCAGCCTTCATGTCCATGACATCGCAGATAAAAATAATGCTAGAGAGCCGCCTTCGCTGGTGCGGCCACGTCTTGCGGCAACCGCCAGGATACGTGGGAAGCAAATGCCTGACAATGGCGCCCCCACCGGGTCCAGGTAGAAGGGACAGGCCCAAGAAGTCCTGGCTTGACGTCATGGAGAGTGATATGCGTGCAAATGATCTCACTACCATGGACGCCCAAGATCGTGTCAAGTGGAGGAGAAAGAGCCGGAAGGCGGACCCTGAGCTCCGGGGTCATCTTGGCCAGGGATGCAATCGGAAGAAAGCGTCTACATGAAAATGATGTTTAACTTAATGTTGATTTCGTCAAAATATTTTGTACAATTATCAGAAGTTAATTCTGATAATTTTTCGCCTTTCAGAAAACATAGGAAGCCCGGGTCGCTGCCCGCTTGTTTAACGCTTGTTTAATGGCAGTGTTAAAAGTTGTTGTAATAAAAGTTCCTATTTTTCTACCTTTAGGTACTAATTTTTCTTCAAATGTCCCCGTCTGGGTCCCCACACTTATGGCAACCCTAGCCTAGGGGTCAGTTAGGGGTTAGTTCATCGAATAAACATCGCTCTACAGACTCTTGAGTTATGAGTAGCAAAGAATATATCTATTTATCTATACCCCATTCGGTTAGGTACCTACCTACTTAACTAAAGGTGAACAATATTGCGACTTTTTATAAAATCACTACATATTATAAAACAAAGTCGCTGTCTGTCCGTCCCTATGTATGCTTAAATCTTCAAAACTACGCAATGGATTTTGAAGCGGTTTTTTTCAATAGATAGAGTGATTCAAGAGGAAGGTTTATATGTATAATACATGCATAATATTGTAGAGAAACACTGATAAATTTAGAGACATGCAGCGAGAACCGGATCAGAAAATATGGCGTAACGAAGTTCGCCGGGTCAGCTAGTAAATAAATAAATAAAAAGACCCATCAAGAATGTAAACAACATTTAGTTAAGTAGGTACATAACTGAATGGAGTATAGACAGGTATAATCTTTTTGCTCTTATTTCAAGAGTCTGTTGAGTTCTGTCCGTAGAGTTTTGAGTTACTAGTACTAGTGACCTCAAGTCAAGAGTTTTGATGTTTGTCCTCAAAACTTTACTAAGTAGAAGACTTTAAAATATTTTATAATTAAAGGTATCAAAAATTTAAATTTCATAAAATTAAAATTCACGAAAACTTAAAAAATTAAATAAAAAAAAAATTAAAAGGCGGATTTTAATCGCCTTTTTAATTATAATTTTCGCGCCTTTACGTGTAACAGATAAAAAATTTGAAAGTAATTTGAATTAACAAAAAGTATCGGTGTTTTTGTATACTTTAGTCTGTGGTACCTATTCCCTAGACAACTTATTCAAAATAAAAATAAAACTGAAATAAATAAAAAAAATCTTACCTACGGAGGTATCCATCTCCAAACTTAAATCTTCAATCTGCCTCATCGTTCTATTTACTTCATAATTATCACTTTGGTTATTATCATTATTTAAATTATTGTAACTAACTATATTTTTGGTATCAGCATCACTTGAACTGTCAACGTCCGCACTGCAACTGGGACGCGCGAAAAAAAGTAAAAACAAACAAAAAATGTACATAGTTTTACACATTCTCACTTTATTATACAGCAAAATACTTAAACACGGTATAAACCATTTAATAATTTCTTTCAAATCCATCATTGTATTAAAATAAATAATTTAAATACGTATTTTTCGAAAATTAACACGCGACAGATACAAAATAAAAATGGACGTCATTTCGCGCCAAACGCAATGTCAAAACTGATGCTATTACCGATGCGTTCGGAAAGCCCGCTCGCCCACCTATTTCTTCTTTCACTAAAGAGTTATGCACACTGGTGAAGTTAACAAATAAATACATTTAGTCACGACTTTCGCTTCCCATTATTATTCAAGTCCTGTCCGATTTAGGTAAAAATGCGTAATTTTATGAAAACCCGAGAAAACAGTGCGTAGAAAATGTAGAAAGTTTTTTTTTTTCTACATTTAGGTCGGTTATGGAAACAAGTGTATTACGGCATTTACGATTAACATGCTTATGAGGACTTCTGTCAAGATCTTTTGTTTTGTGTTATTATTCATAATTATTGAAAAAAATGACGAGTATTGTTTTTGCCTACGTTTGAATTTTAAAACGTTCTATTGTAACTAAATAGCTACGCTTAGAAAGTGGTGAAACGGGCCTAGTTTGTAAGGAAACTATTTCAGAAGGAAATATACACTTTAGTTCCGTTCTCAAGTATTTGCTAGCTCCTCACCTGCTTATTGAACTAATGGACAAAAACAAATGCTAGAGACATGCACTTGTCTTAAGCCATATCTACATTACAATACGACAAGTATTACTAGTAGGTAGGTGGTAATAGTAATGTATACCTACCTCGGCACATATATCTTGGGCCTAAAAAGTGCTGTATTCACGCAGTACACGTTTCTTGGGTGTCTTTTGAGGATAGCACGGGGTGCTACTACGGTGGACGAGCTCAAATTCACCAAGCATTGATTATTACTTACCTACAAAACAATTCGTGCTCGCTAGGGCTTCGTCTGTTTCGCAAATTAGGTCGAAGATACGCGTCCCAAAGTATAGTGCTAGTCAGCAATAGTTAGTGTAAAAGAACACGTGTCAATTTATATTGGGTATATTTAAAAGTCACTGTGGGCTATGAATCAAGCTATACTTCTTGGAGTACATTTCAAAGATAAAATTCACAATGAAGTCATCTGACAAAGAACCAAAGTTACCAACATAGCTCACAGAATAAGCAAGCTGAAGTGGCAGTGGGCTGTCCACATCTGTCGAAGGACTGATGGCCGTTGGAGCAGCCGAGTCCTAGAGTGGAGATTGCGAGAAGGCAAACGGAAGGTGGGACGCCCCAGTCAGTTCAACTGACGACCTGAAAAAGGTGTCTGGCATATTGGATGCGGAGGATTTGAAGCTATGCCACACATTGGGAGAGGCCTATATCTGGATATATGGATGATCTGCTGGCAGTGGACTGCAATAGGCTGATTAATTGATAGATTTAGGCACCCGTAGAATCAATAAGATTTTAAGATAAGCTAGATAATGGTATGGAATACTTTATAGGCAAGTCCGACTTCGCACTCACACTCCGGCTTTTTTTGACATACACCCGTATTCACAAACAATACTGTGAGGTCCAATAGTGTGCTCGACATCACGGAGCAGTATCTAAAGCAGTGCGTTCCCTCAACGAAGTATTACTTAAGTGTTATCAATGAATGAAAAGGCTTGCCAAAACGAACGCACTGAGAATTTGTCGTTCTTTGCACAGTTTTGGTGGTACGCATAGCGAAGTATTGTTTGTGAATACGGGTGATAGCCTTTTTTTAATTTGCATAACTGAAACAAACAAAATTACAAGAGCCAGCGTGTGTAAATGTACGATAAAATATTTTATGATGATTAATAAAATAACTGAATGATTTTCTACTTTCTCTGATTACGGTACCTCTAGTATTATGGATTAAATAATCACATCGGCGGGTTCGATCCTCGCTCAGTGCAAATATTTGTGTGCATTAAATATGGGTATTTGCATTGCTCTGGTCGTGCCTTGGAGAGCACGTTAAGCCCTCGGTCCCGGTTGCCATAAGAACATCTATGGCAGCCGTTACGGGTAGTTGGTGCCCTAAAAAGTCCAAAAACAACGGTCTAAGCTGCAAAGCTTCGATATCGCCTAATGTTAAAATTGGGTCGTGGAGGTCAGATGGCAATCGCTTCACGGAAAATATCGAGGTCTAGCCAAATCTGTAGCTATGACTGGTAAAAGCGGACCCCAGACTCCGAGCTGAAAGCTTCGAATGCGACTGGGAATTAACACTAGGAGGAAGAAGAATCACAAAACATTTAGAGTTGAATGCTTGGCCCAGAACTAATTACATTACTAGCTGTTACTTTTTTTATATATAGGACACGTCAATATGACTTCGCCTCACCTGATGGTAAGCTAAAGGCAAAGCCTCTGAAAAGAGGGTCACCATTACAGACACGTACCATGTTACAATGGTGGCACTCAGCTTGACGGCCTCATCAGATGCTTTTTCACGCCCCGCTTAAAGGACCCGGGACTGTACGAAGTAGGTATGCGGCTCCGCCCGCGTTGATGTCGTTTATCCCAAACTCTAATCTATCAGTGTACCAACTTACATCTAGATCGGTTCAATGGTTTAGGCGTAAAAGCGTAACAGACTAACGGGTTCCCAATAACATATCTACAGATAAAGGTAAAGATAGAGATAGTTCCTTTGTCAAATCCTATTGTTATTTTGCTACTATGAATTGCGTTACCATAGAGATTGATGACGTTTTTATCCTTTCTAATGTCAAAACTGGCGATAGATAGGTTATTGGGTACGGCCGTTGCCGACAACTTCGGCATAGCTTGCCACACCAAAAAATTGAATTGAACAGTCATATAGATAGATTTACTTTCGCATTTAAGCCGGCTTTTCACTATGGGATGTAATATATATTACATCTTGAGATATATATTACATCCCGCGATTGCTGTTTACACTGTAAGATATATATTTGGGATAGTTCAGTAGCTTTACCATGAGTTGACACCAAAATTTTACAACTTCGTTACCCTATCGAACTGCGTACGCGAATCTGATTGGTCTGTGTAGAATGCATGCGCGAATTCCCTGACTTCTGATTGCTCAGTTTAAAATGACAACGTGATTTCGCATGCGCGATCAAACGTCGCCATTCAAACGGGCGAGACAGGGGGAGGCGTGGTGTACGGGGACGTGAGGTAAAATATACACCTTCAAATATCGCTCGAAAAAATATTTATAGTTTGGGATGTAATATATATTATAGCGTAGTGTAAACGGTCTCGTACAAAATGTATGACGAGCGATATGTCAAGATGTAATATATATTACATTACATCCCATAGTCAAAAGCCACCTTTATGGATTACTAGCCTTCCGCCCGCGGCTGGCCCGCGTGCATCTCGGTTAACGCGACCTTTGCTCATACCTATCTTCGGTTCTACTCAACCGATTGCGTTCAAACAAACGTAAGATTTTAAGTCTGAGTAAGCCCTTTCTAACAAAAAAACCGCATCAAAATCCGTCCAGTAGTTTTTGCGTCCATCGCGGACAAACAGACAAACAGACAGGAAATTAAAAAAAAAATTTTCGTGTTCAGTATCGTTAGCATAACATAACCCAAGTATTTGTTTTTTAATATCTCCAATGTGCAGACACGACCACTTTACAATTATATAATAGTATAGATATAGGTAAATTACTGTGCTCGGATGCGACCGGGCCTAACGAGGATTGATGATGATGGTTGACGTCATCACGTGTCACGACATAAGCGATAGAAAGTAACAATAAAGGTAATCTGTCCAACGGATGTTTCCCATTCGTGTAATGACCTCATTCTTAAGATGGACGGGTCATTTCGTAACTGCCGACTGGTATGGCAATATTTGTTACTTATCTAGAACTCTTTGTAGGTACGAAACTATACTCCATTCGATTAGGTACTTTTTTATACCACTTAGGTGGCAGACAAGCACACGGCCCACCTGATGGGAAGCGGTCACCGTGGCCTATGGACGTATGCAACACCAGGGGCGTCACACTCGCGCTGCCGACCCTGAAGAAACCTTCTAATGCCCTTCTTGAAGAACCCCATATTGTAGTCGCTTGGGAAAACAATCTTGATGTTTCTATTTAATAAATGTTTTATTTAATTATTAAAAACTCAGTTTATGAATATTTTTCTCTTTAGATCCTACACATTTTAAAGACTAAAAACCGAAATTGAACGACTAGTTCATCAGTTAGTTAGCCGAATTCATTTATTTAATTCTAGCAGTTGCCCGCGGCTCCTCCCGCTTGGATGTCGGTTATCTCGACCCAACATAGCCTATGTCATTTCTCAAGGTCTAATCTACCCCTAAATCACATATATGTCATTTTATCTCTGTACCAAATTTTATCAAAATCGGTTCAGTGGTTTGAGCGTGAAAGCGAACACACAGACAGACAGAGCTACTTTCATATTTATAATATTAAGTATGGATGTGTTTTTTATAAAAGGTTAGACTATTAATTCGTAATTAATTTGATCTACTCTCATACAAAAATGTAAACATTAAAAAATTAAAAACAATACTTTAATGACAATCTTCACGATATCAACAATGATAGCGGTAAGTTGTATGATGATTTGATACTTATGACGTTTGGAGTAATGACGAAATGATACTTATGACGTCATACCTGGTTATTAACAAATGATAGATATATTAATATTTACTATTAGTGGTTATGTGGTTAATTAATATGCTTGTCACACGCTGACGGCACAGAACCTCTCTGTTCTTACAGGGTCGGCAGCACTAGTGTGACTCCACTGGTGCTGTACTCGTCCATAGGCCACGGTAACCACTTTCCATCAGGTGACCCGTGTGCTTGCCTGCGACCTAACTGGTATAAAAAAAAACAAACAACTCTTCAGCTTTAAGTATTACCTATAGTACAGTGTGCAGTCGCCTTTACTTAACCAGCTACGGTACATTGACATAATAAAAATAATAATTATTTTAAATTATATATTCCGTTTATTAAATCATTGTCCTATTGTTTCCGGTACATACATTTTGAGTTCAGATTTAATGATGTAATTAAGTAGACAGTAAAATTACAAGATGGGGGCTCTCACCTCAATTAGAGATGGAAATTCATTGTTTTTGACGTTGTATTATTCAATTAGCTGTAATTTGCTGAATGCTGCTGAATGTCTATTATTTTTATGCAGCCATTAAGACTATAATAACTGAATATACATAAAATATAACATAATATGGCCAGGTAACGGAATCCATACTAATATTATAAATGCGAAAGTAACTCTGTCTGTCTGTCTGTCTGTTACGCTTTCACGCCTAAACCACTGAACCGATTTTGATGAAATTTGGTATAGGGGTAGATTAGACCTTGAGAAAGGACATAGGCTATGTTTGGTCGCGATAACCGACATCCACGCGGGCGGAGCTGCGGGCAAAAGCTAGTTATAATATAAAGGTGCATATAGACTTGAGTATTCACTTGTAAAGGTCGATTTACATCAGACGAGCTAATGCTCAATCTTGGGTAGATTGAGCATTTGTTAAATTCTCCGTCAAATTCTATTAGTGTAAACAGTAGCAGAACATTTCTTCGTTGTACTTTCTTAGCTCCCATTGATTCTATGGAATATTCTAAGATGCTATCTCTTAATTGGTCTTAATTGGCCTATGGACGAGTGCAACACCAGGGAGACACACTCGTGCTGCCGACTCTGTGAGAACAGAGAGATTCTGTGCCGTCAGTGAAGAAGATAAGTAGGACAAAGCCTTTGGTCTTCCCACTGACAGCACAAAGCCTCTTTATTGAGCTCAGCCCACCTAGACAAGTGGCAATTCGTTGCTTGGCGTATGATGGAATAGAATAACAAATGTATAGGATTTGACCTTAGAATTTGATGTTTTTGACATTCGTTGACGCTTGTCATGTACGTCAAATTCCATACATTTGGCATTCTATTCCATCATACGCCGAGCAACGAATTGCCACTTGTCTAGAGGGGCTGGCTACCCTACTCACCGCCGGAAACACAACATGAGGTTATTATACCCGAGGTATTCTGTAGGGCATTCTTTATAATACTAGTAGGAAGTAGGATTGGTAGGAAACCCCCTAGCTAGATGGACTGACGACCTGCGAAGGGTGGCTGTGACGGACTGGATGCGGAAAGCGGAGGATAGGCAAACGTGGCACATATTGGGAGAGGCCTATGTCCAGCAGTGGACTGCGATAGGCGAATTAATTGATTGATTGAGGATTGGTAGGACAGGAATTAGTGAGAAAGACTCAGACCATTCAAATAGACACATTCATGCGAACGAATATTTACCCTGAGCGGGAATCGAACCCGCGATATCTGACTTAGCAACTCTAGTCACACACCATTAGGTACCACACGTCGTCACTCGTCACGTATACACTAGTTTTAAGTTTCCACCACAAAAGCATACATTTTAGTGACTTTTTGCATTCTACTATGACACCGACTAGATTAGATAAAATTACTTTTGGTTTTTTAACTGTAACGCAATCCAAATAGGTATGTAAGATAACACCACTTTCACTAAAATAAATAAGTAATTGGAGTTGTAAACGATATCTTTGACTTTCGTGGCTAGTTTCTAATTGTATTGTTATTGGTTAATATATATTACTAGCCAGGCGCGGTCGCAGCTTGAAGTTTTGGGGGGGGTCACTTCGGAAATTCCTTAAGAAATTTAACCCCCCCTCCCTTCGTACTGGGACTTTGCAATATGACGTGCATGGTTTGGGGGGGGTCATGTCCCCTGTGACCCCCCCCCTCGGACCGCGCCTGTTACTAGCGGTCGCCCGCGACTTCGTACGCGTGAAGTTCGTTTTACCCGAGGTGGATCATTTCCGAAATTAGTATGAGTTCGAGTTTTTATGTGTAAGAATGATGGATTTTTAGACATAACGTCTTAGAAAACGGGCACAAGAGTACGAAACTGAAATATTACAGTGAATTTGTGACCTCTCGTGTTGGTTTCAAATCTCCGTAAGAAGCCTTTAGTAAAGTTTTTACCACTTTACTGAGGCAGCAATTATCAGCATCATCTTTTCGTCATCATTATCCATGTATATAATAATAACTGATGACAAGGCCAGGCAGTATGGTGATAGCACCTTAGCCTGTTCCGAAAGGAACAATTTAAAAAAAAACTAAATAGTCGTCACTTTTAAAGGTTGTTTAACATCAGACGAGCGAATACTCCAAGAAGTCATTAGGAAAATGCGTCCAGGCGCGGTCCGAGGGGAGGGGTCACAGGGGACATGACCCCCCCCCCCAAAACCATGCACGTCATATGGAAAAGTCCCAGTACGAGGGGAGGGGGGGTTAAATTTCTTAAGGAATTTCCGAAGTGACCCCCCCCAAAACTTCAAGCTGCGACCGCGCCTGAATGCGTCTACACTCAGGTGATGATGATGAGCGAATATTCATTCTATCCATTCTACGTCAAACTCAGTGTAAACAGTGACAGAACAATCGTTCGTTGTTCTTTCATAAGTAAACGCTGTAAAAATGGTTTCATTTACACTAACACCCGTATTCACAAACAATTCTTCGCTATGCGTAGAACCAAAACTGTGCAAAGAACGACAATTTCTCAGTGCGTTCGTTTTGGCAAGCCTTTTTATTCATTGATAACACTTAAGTAATACTTCGTTGAGGGAGCGCACTGCGTTAGATACTGCTCCGTGATGTTTGTGAATTAATTTTACCAGCCCTATGCGCTCGAGCACACTATGAGACCTCACAGTATTGTTTGTGAATACGGGTGTAAAATGTTAAGAAACAATGCTCTTGTACTAGAGGCACAGCTAGAGGTCTAACCCTATGTTCATTATTTGGTTTATATCCACCTTAAGCGCTGCCACATCTAAATTGTCACAATTAGTCAAAGGGGCTGTCCATCAATCACGTGAGGCTCAACAGGGGGGGGGGGGGGGTATATTTTGGGATATCGCATGTATTTATTTTTTCTTATAACTGATACTGGGGAGGGGGGGTAGTCTAAAACCTCACCACGTATCACCATGTGGGGGAGGGGGGGAGGGGTCAGAAATTGCTAAAAAACGTCACGTGATTAATGGACAGCCCGAAACTGGTACTATTATAATGGTCGCACAGGCGCGGTCCGAGGGGGGGTCACAGGGGACATGACCCCCCCCCCCCCCCCCCCCCCCCAAAAACATGCACGTCATACTGAAAAGTCCCAGTACGAGGGGAGGGGGGGTTAAATTTCTTAAGGAATTTCCGAAGTGACCCCCCCCAAAACTTCAAGCTGCGACTGCGCCTGTGGTCGCATAGCCTAATGTTACCATTAGGCTAATTACCTAATACGCTCATAAAGTATTAAAATAACCAGTACCTACTTAATAGTATAGTAGAGGAAATTAATCAAACACTGACCTGCAATGCCCACCTTAGATGTGGAAGTCCTCCAGCAATTGATTTACAACGGCGGCAAATATTTTAAAAACACCTTTTCACGGGACAAATAACTTACAATTACACAGGAATAAAGAAATAAAGAATTTTCCGTGAGAAAATAGCAATAGATAAACTTTCACGTTTCTTCAACGCACTATAAAGTCTGTGATAGCAAAGAAAAGCATTTCTTTTTTCAAATGAAGCAGTGCAATGGTTTTCTTGCACGCGACCAATCAGATGCTTCAATTACTTTTATTAGAGACTACTAACGCCATCTTTTGAACGTCTTTAGTAACTTTTACGATACCGTGGCAGCACCAGCGATAGTTTCGTTTTCAAAAAGTGACTATCAAAATTATCTTATGTTTCAGGGCAACACTGCTGTAGGAACCCGACATTCACGCGGGCGAGCCGCAGGCAACAGTTACTAATATTATAAATGCGAAAGTAACTCTCCCTCCGTCCCCCATGAGCGCGGGCCTGGGGGTGACGGGTGGAGCCGCCTGTCACCCTAGCAGAAGCAGGCCGCGGCGGCAGCGCGCATTGCGTGCCTCCCCATACCCGGGGGCGAGTTGGGGACTCTGTGGTCCATACACCGGAAGAGGGCCAGATCGAGAGATATGGCCCTGGGTCGGCCGGGGTGCGAGGGATATGGCTACGACAATCTCACCTCCGGCAACTGACGACCCACAGATGGCGTGCGTTTTAGTCGGTTCGAGTCCGACATAACCTCCTCCTCCGGTTCCGGCGGGGGAGGTATCCGTGGGGATTTTTCGCACGATTAACCTGGTCGAGACGTCAGGCATTTCAAAGGTATAAGGTATGTATACCATGATCGCGTTAATTCTCGTTAACATTATTGTATCCTCCATATTGTAATCGCTTGGGAAAACCACAAGATCATTCTACATTATTTTTTCTACATCTTTTTTTGTAAATATCACCTACGTAATGAAAATAAGTAGGTAATTATTATATACAGTACATAATTAACAATAATTTTAATTCATTACAATAAAAAAAACACATTACAACTTAATTTATGAATTTAAATTATAATGTTAATGTTGTTTTTAATGAATTCATGTATTCCAAACTTAGCTAAATAGATGTCTAGACAAGATAGAGATCTTTATATATAATGTTGTAGTGTTACCAGTTTCAAAAATAACATCGATGAGAGATCCTTAAGATCATCAGAAAACCTCTACTCCATTTTGTTAGGTACCTAACTCAATCGCGTGGTCCCCGGCAGAGTAGAATTTGGGCCACCCCATCTCCTCCCATGCGGTGTCGTACAAGGCGACTAAGGGATAGGGCTGTTTAACATCACACAGATATATACAGCCACGACTCAGCCTATACATGGCTCGAGTCAACAATAGTGTCCGGAAAACAGCAATAGGCTCACCCCCTATTACGTGGGACCTAATACAATGATTGGTGAAATGTGGGTGTTAATTCACCTCTGCCTAACCCTCCGGGGATAAAGGTGTAATTGTATGTATGTAACTCAATCAATCAATTAGCCTATCGCAGCTGGACATAGGCCTCTCCCAATGTGTCCATCTGGCTAGGTGACTAGATAAAATGCCTGTACTAGCTATTCCCTTATGGATATGCCCGTACTGAATTACTACCGAATAGATAATAATATCGTCATTGGGTTGTGGAGGACAGATGGCAGTCGCTTTACGCAAATAAATAAATATTGTAGGACATTCTACACAACGCTATCTAGACCCAAAGTAAGCATAGCTTAACTAGCTTGTGTTATGGAATCTAGAATGCAGATAAACATACTTGGATACATTTTTGTAATGTAAATGTTTTGTAAATACATACATATTATACATATAAACACCCAGAGCAATGCAAATATTTGCACTGAGCTGGGATCGAACCCGCGCCACCTGCGTAGCGGCCGCGTTCACTACCGCTAAGCCACAGAGGCAGTCAAATACAGGAAAATCCACAGTTAGACTGGTAAAGCGGACCCCAGACTCCGAGGTGAGAGCTTCGGATGCGACTGGGAATTAACGCTAGGATGAGAAGATAATTTCATGTGTATTCTTTGTATATTCAGTCCTTCAATTCACTGCTTCACATATTTTTCTACTAAAGTTTTGTATACACAATACATACAGGACAGGACAGACAAACAATTTGTATTCATACAAAGCCGGGACGTTCAAAATAAAACAATAAAAAATACATTTAACAAATATTTATTTCCAAATATAATTTACAACGAAAATTTGATATTTAGTTTATAACTAAACTAGAAAACTATGTCACATCATTCCATGCCTTGGTTTTACATACATTTAGTTGTCTGTCCTACTTCTCATGTTGGTTACGGGTAAATAGGGCCACCCCATCTCTTCTCAAGAGTCTTAGAAGGCGACTAAGAGATAGGGCTGTTCTCCATCCGACAGTAAACATACAGCCAATGACAAAGAACCCGCTTGATGGCAATAGGCTCGCCCCCTATTACGTAAGGCCGGAAATCATAGTCAGGTGTTAATATACAGAGCATTCCCCCTGGCAATGGCGCCCCTGCCAGGTCCAGGTAAAAGGGGTAGGCCAGCCCTCGGAAACTTCACTAAATAGTGGTGTAGTAGTTTAAAAGGGACATCTGCAAATAGTCTACCTATACTAAATTGTGGATCTGGTTCCAAAGATCGATAGATGGCGCCGCATTGTTGAGTCGGTAAAACAGACCTGCTGTCATTTACACAAAATGTCAGTTATTATGTCATAACTCATAACTTAAAACCGGCGCGGCCTTTACGTTGAATTCTAATGAATTCAACGTAAAGGAACAGGCCTAACGGTTTTGGGTTATATATCCGTATATCCAATGCATGCAGTATGTATGTAGGTATGCACAATATAGGTATGTATGGTATAATAAGGACAGTTGTCGGAATATGATTAATAGATGGCGGTAGATTCTTAAAGAAGTTGGGTGACATTAAAAACTCACGAGAGGGCCCTCTATTTCCGATGTATTACTTTACTCTATGGGGTAGGCCCAAGAAGTCCTGGCTTGACGTCGTGGAGGGTGACATGCGTGCAAATGGTCTCACTACCATTGACGCCCAAGATCGTGCGAAGTGGATGAGGAAGAGCCGGAAGGCGGACCTTGAGCTCCGAGGTCATCTTGGCCACGGATGCAATCAGAAAAATGCGTCTATATGAAGATGACGATACAGAGCATTCCCCCTATAAGGGATCCGTTGTGGGTTCACATCTCGCCTGAGCATTTCATTATTTTAACATTACAAAAGTGTATAATTGCAAACCAACCACACCTGCAAGTCGTTACACTGATTGACGAACGAGACTTTAGTGCAGGCTTTCTTTCTAGGGTTGGGAGGTCAGATGTCTATCGTTCCCATAAAATAAATCAACCCAAAAGGAGGAGAAGGTATAAATGAACTTCGGACTCCGAGGTGAAATCCTCGGATGCAACCGGAGACAATGCTTTGATGATGATTTGAAAAAAAAGCAGGTCAGAATTACTCTATACCAGTGAGCTTGCAAGAAAGAATTAGTGACATTAGAGGAAGCACGTAAAGTATGTAAGGATAGAAAAAAGGAGTAGTCTGCCTACCCCAGATAGAAAAAGGCATATGTTAAAATCATTGCATAGAATGAGTTGACAATTACATGAAAACATTGAACCGAATACCTTATAAAATATATATTAAATAAATAAATACGATTGTTATATACTCCTATTTTTTTTAAACGACAAATTTTTTGGTCAATATATACATAGAAAATTGTTTAATTATATTGCATACATTGAGTTAATATCATATGAAAGGGGTCATAAGTCGTATATTTAAAATACAATGATATATTTAGAGTCTGCATTGCTATTTAAAAGATTAAGTGACTTTGCAGAGTTTTAACATCTAGTGTGATATGAATTGTTAAACTGTAATTGCGTACACAATTGCAAAATGCAGCTTTCAAACAGTGATGCAAAGTAAAAATAGTCTATTGCATACTTACATAACAATAAATGTGTTTGCAATAACACTGAAATTATTCAGAAGTCACTTATTCAAATCCAAAACTCCTATTACAAATAATTGCAAAATATATTGCTATAGTATGGCTAGAACACTTTATGTATCTAACAAGTAATACGTGACAATTGCAATATCCGTGCAACTCTTACAAACAGTGCTTAGTAATGAAATCTGCAGAGTTTTGCAGACCAACTATGTGGTATTAAAATCCTTAGTGTAAAGTTATGCTAAGGATTTGAAGATATTACACCAACTTACGAGTATTTTTTTCTTTATTTCGTTCTTTCGTTACTATCTTTGATTTTTCAAAATATTAAAGAATATTTAGCTATTTTTTTTAAAGATTTCTCGTCACTTTAACAATTCATTCCCTTAACGAACATCATATCTTAACCCCGTAGTACATTACTACTTTCACTCACGCAGTTAAAAGTAGATAGACCATTTCGTTATTATTTTACATACTTTTTTCTCCCGCTCGCACAGATTATAATTAACACAATGTGCAACTACTGTTATCCGCTTTTAATTATGTGTTGTTGCAAAAAACAAGTAGTAGACCAACACAAGTAAGTCTTTAAATAAGTTTGCAGAGTTTAAGTGGAATTGCAGAGTTCACTTACTACATTTGCTGAGTGGAATTCCCATTCCATGTATTATTGTCGTCGTCTGCTGGCCTATCGCTCGGTAGACGGTGAATGTTCCCACGGCGGCGGAGATTACCGATGCTTGGTTGCGGGGGTTGGGGTGCGGATGGGCTCGGTTCCCGGGAAGTGGTCACCGCGGGAGGTGGGAACACCCTCGACCGTACCCATTCGAATAACTGTTGTGTAGGCTGTAGTATCATTGTTGTGAAGATCTGTGTGAAGTATGCTGTAGGGAATAGAAAAAAACCTGTTAGTGAAAAATTTTGTGCCACATATTGATATGTAAGCGGTCTTGGGTTCAATACCCGGGTCAGGAAAACTATCTTTTTTTCGGAAAATATCAAGTACAGTCTGGAAAGTATTCAGTTGACGGCAATAGGCACGTTTTCTTGTTATATACTCTTGTAGTCTTAAGAAGAGCGCCAGATATAGGCACTACTCACTGATAATCATCATCTTAGTGTTAGTTCCGGTTGTCTATTTGCATTGGCTCATACGCGTGGAGTTCGTTCTACCCCTTCAGGGATAGAGTTTCGTAGAATCTGTTCTTAGCGGATGTCTACACTCTATAAGGAACCTATTTGCCAAATTACGAGTTTGTAGGTGTTATAGATTCTGAAATTTCGTGATTAATCTAATCAAGGCTGCCTTTCCGCTAGAGATGTGCTATGCTACGATGCTATGCATGCGTTTGATATCCAACAATCATATTCTTTGGTACACATAGCATAGCACTGGTGGGAAAGGGGTTCAGCTAAGACATGTTTTTAATATGAAAGGATGCGTGCTATGTATGTGTGCTATAGATGCGGGTTATAGATGCGTGCTATGGATGCTTTCCCTACTATCGATACATAGCATAGCTCGAGATGCGCATCTTTCTCGCACAGCTACTTTTCGGCGGCGCATCTTCGTAGCCCATTTTCCTAGCATAGTATTGGTGGAAACGGTCACATATTTTCGTAGCACATCTCTGGTGGAAAAGCACCCTAAGGCTCCGATGACCTTTTTGCTACTTACTGATCATGGTGGAGAAGCTGTTGGAGCTGGCGACAACTGGCGCTTGCGCACGACGAGGTAGCACCAGTAGAGCGGCAGAGGGCGCCAGCTGTAGACCGCGGAGGGTCTCCGACGTTTGTGTGAGCTCGCGACGGGGGAACGCCGTCCATAGGGAGAACGTGGATGTAGACAACTGGGGGTCACAAAGTCATTAGTTTTCTTCAGATGAGAATAATGTGCATCTAGACTCTAGATGCACGTTAATTCACAAAAGCTCTAGATTCTAGAGTATTTACACTTTAGAGTATACATTGCTATAGAATGACACCCCCCCCCCCCCCAAAAACCATGCACGTCATATTGAAAAGTCCCAATACGAGGGGAGGGAAGGTTAAATTTCTTAAGGAATTTCCGAAGTGACCCCCCCCCCCCCCAAAACTTCAAGCTGCGACCGCGCCTGGTATGAACAGTACCGAGGATCCTGGCTCCACCTCAATCAGTAGCAAAACAATACCCGCCAAAGTGACTTCGCAAATATTATTTAATCCCAGTCACATCCGGAAATTTCACCTCGGAGTCTGGGGTCCGCTTTACCAGTCTTAACTGCGAAGGTTTCCAAAACTAAATTCAAAGATTGAATGCAATTTTAAAGCATTTAATATGCCAACTATTCAAATTTATACAATTCATATTCTAAATATATACAGATAAACAAAACTAAATTAATAAATAAAAATATTTACAATATCAAAAAAAAAAAAAAACGGGTCAGGTGTCGAAGAATTCCTCCCCATCGATGTCGACTGGTAACGTACCCAAAAGGCTGGCGGCATTACCCCGTTGGATGGCAATGCCAATCCTTTGGGCAAAATACAGGCCAGCCCTTTGGTCACGCGAAGCATCGACCAGTCGCTTTGCAATTTCCGTGTAAAAAGTAAGTAAAGTAAATTTATTAAGTTAGGGAAAAGCGAAATCTGCTCAGGCGGGATTTGAACCCGTAATCTTTCTTTTACAGGTGCTCTGACTACTGGCTTACCGGGCCAAGCCTGAAACTGATCGAAATTTTCCTATACATCCGTCTGTCGATCGTTGACAATGTGTTCATAGATTCCCTTCATTCCCATTTGCCACCCCTAGGCTTGCCTTGCCACCGGGGTGGTGATTGACACTAATAGGTGTCGTTTACCACCCCGGTGGTCAATGGCATTAAGTGATTTTTTGGTGGTTATAAAAATGTTAAAAATGTAACCATTAGTTAAGTATGATTACCACCACCACAGGGGTGGCAGATGGGAATAAAGTAGTACCAACCACCACGCCAGTGGCAAGCCTAGGGGTGGCAGATGGGAATAAATGATCGATTCCGTGATATATAAACATACCTGTAGATTATCCGAGACGTACCGCTGTACGTCTCCAAGCGAGTTGTCCGCGTCGAAGTGTGCCGTGTGAGATGCCCCGTCGGGTAGTTTGAACTGGATGCGAGTGCGCCCGCTGACGTCACCCGGCGCTGTAGGCAATGGGAGGGTTAGATAGGAGACATGTAATGTTATAGGACATTTAAATACTTTTTAACGAATTCTATCGCAATTTATTTGTTATTATTTACTTGTTCTTCCTCCTAGCGTTAATTCCCAGTCGCATCCGAAGCTTTCAGCTCGGAGTCTGGGGTCCGCTTTTACCAGTCATAGCTACAGATTTGGCTAGACCTCGATATTTTCCGTGAAGCGATTGCCATCTGACCTCCACGACCCAATGTTAACATTAGGCGATATCGAAGCTTTGCAGCTAGACCGTTGTTTTTGGAATTTTTAGGGCACCAACTACCCGTAACGACTGCCATAGATGTTCTTATGGCAACCGGGACCGACGGTTTAACGTGCTCTCCGAGGCACGACCAGACCAATGCAAATACCCATATTTAATGCACACAAATATTAGCACTGAGCGGGGATCGAACCCGCGCCTCCTGCGTAGCGGCCGCGTTCACTACCGCTACGCCACGGAGGCTGTCGGGCATGCCTACGTCATAGTAGCTTTATGCATGCAGTCTCAGCCCGATCGATTTAAAATTGAAAAAGTTTCATACAAACTTTCATCCCCTATTTTATCCCCTTGGGGGTAGAATTAATCAAAATCCTTTCTTAGGAGATGCCTACGTCATAACATCTACCTGCATGCCAAATTTCAGCCCGATCCG
The DNA here is from genome assembly GCA_914767945.1 of Eilema depressum. NCBI lineage: Eukaryota > Metazoa > Arthropoda > Insecta > Lepidoptera > Erebidae > Eilema > Eilema depressum. Next base: position 1,991,200 of record OU612040.1, read on the forward strand.
TGCAGTGGTTTGGGCTGTGCGTTGATAGATCACTATGTCAGTCAGTCAGTCAGTCAGTCAGTCACCTTTGAGTTATATATAGGGCGTCCCACGGCGATGCCACATGGAGGGAAACTACCTTAAATCCTTAAGTGTTTTATTTTGCCAAATTGAATTTATAATTTTAGGTTTCAAGGACTTCCTTTCGTTTAATTTACCATGTTTATTAGAGAGTTTCGATCCTCATGATTGACACTATCGATTGATGCTATAAAAATACAGGATGTTATTCTTCTGGATTTTAGTCGGTTCGATTACCGGGCATGGCAAGGGAATTTTCAAAAAACTATGAATGCAGTTTTGTTTCTTTTTAAAAATAAAGGAATGTTTCCTTTGAGTGAAATTAGCTATCTCCAGTATTTAAAGTACTTTCCCTCCAGGTAAGGTTAAAATCTTCCACCCTGTATATATTTAGATGCTACAGTCCGTACGTACAGGCGGGCTGGGCCTCGGCCTGCGCCGGCGGTGCAGTGGTCGCGACAGCGGGCGGCAGGGGCAGGTCCCGCGCTCTCCGCTCGGCGCGGTCCTGGGCGATCTGCTCCAGGATACGCTGACGGGCCAGGTTGTTCTCCATCTTCTCGCGTTTGCGTTCCTCCTGGAAAGAAAGAAAGATAGATAGAAATAATCCCCCTGTAAGGGTAAGATCGCGGGTTCGAGTCCCGCCCGAGAATTGATTTCGCTTTTTCCAATTTATTATAAGATAGAAATAATTCACTCAAATGAATAACGTATTATATTAATAGTCATAATTTTTTGTCGCCATTTCAGAGTGGGAACAACATACATATCTCTATACATATAATTCTACTAGCCTTTCGCCCGCGGCTCCGCCCGCGTGGATCTCTTATCTTCAGTTCTACTCAACCGATTGCATTCAAACAAACGTAAGATTTTAAGTCTGAACAATACCTTTCTAACAAAAAAAACTGCATCAAAATCCGTTCAGTAGTTTTTGCGTCCATCGCGGACAAACATTTTTAATTTACAATTATAATATAATAGTATAGATAGATTGTACGTGTGTATGTTCTGAACACTTCCTAAACGGCTGGACCGATTTGAATGAATTATTATTTATGTATGCGTTTGGGTGGCACCCTGAATGGTTTAAAATTAATTAAATGCGGGTATTATGTTCCTTATGCCGCTTTCTTATGCTGTTTCGTGGTACGAAAATACATTTTTTACAAACACAATATATTCACAACAATTAATTCCTGAAGGGGTAGACACAGGTGTGCTAACACCAACATTTCGCTATGATTTTCAGTCCCATATAATAGGGAACGAATCTATTGTTTCAAAGGCAGTTTTTGGACTGTATATTTACTGTTGGATAGAGAACACCCACAAGAAGAGATGGGGTGGCCAATAAAAATTGCCGCAGTACCATCAATGGTACTACCACGGCAAACAAACGCCCTATTCTAGTAGATAGATGTACCAACCTGTATTTGCTTGAGCTCCTGGTCTGCCTGCCAGCGTTTTAGTTCAGCCACTCCCTTCCCCTGAGACCGACGTTCTATCTCCTTCTGCTTCTCAGCCTGGAGTGAGAACAAAGATTTTATAGCAGATATCATTATCACTTCTAACTGGAAAATCGATGTGACGATAATGATGATGATATCAATATCTGATAGCCTCTGTAGCGTAGAGGTAGAGCGTTCGATTTCTAAGCTAGTTTGATTCCCGCACAGTGTAAATTTTTGTATTCATGAATGTGACTTATCGATTAAAATATAGAAAAGTGAATCGACCTTGGGCGGGACTCGAACTCACGATCTTTCGCTTACAGGGGAATGCTCTGTCCACTAAGCCATAAGCCCGTCAAAAGTCGAACCAAATTTTTCTAAACATCCGTCTTGCGGCGACGGTGGAGCCATCTATCGATACTCTTACGAACTATCGGAACCAATGAATCACTATCACTATCATCACTACATATTATAAAACAAAGTCGCTGTTGCTGTCTGTCCGTCCCTATGATGCTTAAATCTTCAAAACTACGCAACGGATTTTAAAGCGGTTTTTTTTAATAGATAGAGTGATTCAAGAGGAAGGTTTATATGTATAATACTTGAATAATATTGTAGAGAAACACTGATAAATTTAGATATAATACCACGCGGGCGGAAAATATGGCGGTACGAAGTTCGCCGGGTCAGCTCGTTAGTAATAAGCCAGTAGTTTAGCCGTGAAAACGTAACAGTCAGACACAGTTAATTTCGCATTTATAACATTTTTAAACCACTTAGGCAGCAGATAAGCACAAGGCCCACTTGATGAAAAGTGGCTACCGTGACTTATAGGCGAGTGCAACACCAGGGGAGTCACACTCGTGCTGCCGACCCTGTAAGAACAGAGAGATTCTGTGCCGTCAGCGCAGAAGACAAGCAGGACAAGCCTTTGGTCTTCCCACTGACAGCACAAAACCTCTCCAATGAGCTCTGGCTACCCTACTCACCGTCGGAAACATAACACGACGTTATTAAGTCGCTCCACACCGAATTTACGTGAATCTCATTCATTTAAATAACGGATTCTATCGCGTGAAAGTGTGACAGACAGAGTTACTTTTGCATATAATAATACTAGCTTTTGCCCGCGGCTCCGCCCGCGTGGATGTCGGTTATCGCGACCAAACATAGCCTATGTCCTTTCTCAAGGTCAACCGATTTTGATGAAATTTGGTATAGGGGTAGATTAGCTACCCCTATACCAAATTTCATCAAAATCGGTTCAGCGGTTTAGTCGTAAAAGCGAGACAGACAGACAGACAGACAGAGTTACTTTCGCATTTATAATATCAGTAGGGATGGGTTGTATTTAACGCGGCCACAAATTAATCCGAAAAGCAAGTAGTAAAAATAATAGGTTGGCAGCTATAGTGAAGAATCATTTTATTCAATTTATGGGTGTCAAAATTACTGAATGTGGCGTACAAAAATACTAAGTGAGCCACTATTTATGGATGGTTATAAAAAAATAACCACGAAGGCTAGCCTTCTAACCTAACCTATCCAAGTTGGGGCGCGCTATACTAGAATTCTCATAACTTCACAATTTACCAACACACGGGTCACTCAGTATTTTAGTCGCCCACTCATTATTTAAAGTAACTCATTATCAGTCGTCCATTTATTATTTTTGTCGCACGGTTTATTATATCCCCAATAATATTAGTACACATTACCTCCTTCTCTTTGTCAGCTTTCTCCCTTCTCCTTGCATCTATGAGTTCTTTGGCGCGTTCCATCTTCTCCTCAATATCGGCAGCACTCTCCGTCTCCATAGGTGTCTCCACCTGTAATACAAGATGCCTCATATGCAGCGTAGGATGGGTGACCACGTAAAGCCATCGGTCCAAGTTGCCATACGAACATGTATAGCAGTTCTGTAGCTAGATAACTGAAGAGTTGTGGAGGTCAGATGGCAGTCGTTTCACGGAAAATATCGAATTTCAGCCGCTTCGAAGGGCCTCGTATGTGACCGAGCCTAGACACAGATGATAATGACTCTGCAAGCGTCATGCCATCATGCAGTCAATCATGATTGTTATTGGTCAATCGGCTATTATATCGTCTGATTGACCAATAACATTCATGATTGACGGCATGATGGAATGACGCTTGCATAAGCGTGTAATGGAAATGTTCTCTATGCCGCTTAGGTAGCAGACAAGCACACGGCTCACCTGATGGAAAGGTGCAAACAATCCCATCAAGAACAAAGCGGTTTAGTATCTCTTTTCGAGAGAAGGAAGCCTTCGAAGTAATCCCCATCAATTAGTAGGTACATAGGCTTGAAGATGAGGTTGGCTTCTACCTCAAAGCCCCCATTAAGACTTTTTGAAAGATCAAGGGTTCGGGTCCCGCCCGAGGTCGAGTCTTTTCTCTTTCTTATTTTTATTTTATTTTATTTTACAGTTTAGAGAGCTTACAGCTAGCAGAAGAAAAGTATACACAATGGGTTTATATGATGGCCAATATGTTCACTAATAGTTATCTTTGGTACAATGACACAAAAACCCACGCACAAAGCCATCCTAGGAGAAGTACTCCTCACACAAGGAAACTCGACAAGTAATTTAGCTTAGCTTAGCTAAACAGAATACTAGCAAAATTTTGGTTCCTAGTAATTTAAAACAGAGAAAATAAATAAATATTGTAGGACATTCTACACAACGCTATCTAGACCAAAAGTAAGCATAGCTTAACTAGCTTGTTATGGGTTCTAGAATGCGGATAAACATACATAAATACATTTTTTTTTAAATACATACATATTATACATAAACCAATGAAAATATTCATATTCATGCACACAAATATTTGCACTGAGCGGGGATCGAACCCGCGCCTCCTGCGTAGCGGCCGCGTTCACTACCGCTACGCCACGGAGGCTGTCAAAAAGAGAAGAGAGAAGTGACTGACCTCGTTAGGAGTGACAGGCGCCGGTGGGGTGGCTGACTGCGAAGGTCCAGCTTCATCAGTCTTGGGCCGGCGGATGCACACGTCGTCCTTGCACACCACCTCGTACTCCGGCGAGGAGTCTGTCTTCGCCTGTTTCGCTGGTGGGGCAGAAGCGTCTAGAAGACAAGATAAGATAATATAAGAAAACTATAGTGCCCGGAATACGGCAATAGGCTCGCCCCCTATTACGGGGGACCTAATACAATGATTGGTGAAATGTGGGTGTTAATTCACCTCTGCCTAACCCTCCGGGGATGGGGGCGTGATTGTATAAGAAAAGATATGTGTTTCCTATGGTCAGTAGGGTAGCCAGAACTCACTGGAGAGGTTTTGTGCTGTCAGTGGGAAAACCACAGAATCTCTCTGTTCTTACAGGGTCGACAGCACGAGTGTGACTCCCCTGGTCTGTCTGCCATAGGTCACGGTAACCACTTACCATCAGGATGGCCGTGTGCTTGCCTGCGACCAAAGTAGTATCAAAAATAGTACTATGATACTCTCGACTGCGGGTAGTGAACGCGACCGCTACGCAGGAGGCGCGGCGGGTTCGATCCCCGCTCAGTGCAAATATTGCTTCATCCTATAGGTGCTGATAAACTAGAGCATTCACTTGTAATGAGCATTCTTACGAATGTTACATTACAGAAAAATAAACGAGAGCGTTTTAGTGAGCTTTCTATCAAGCGTTCTGGCGAACATTCTGGCGAGCATGCTTGCAAAACGACTGTAAATTTTCTTCGACTAGAGCGTTCGCTAGAAAGATCATGATGTAAATGTTCGTAGCATTATTTGGCTCTACACTTGGCTCGGTTCGTTGTTCGGTTCGACAAATTTAAAAACGGCGAATGCTCGATGTTCTGTTACAAGTGAATGTTCCAGTCTATCAGCACCTTAGCGTTAATTCCCAGTCGCATCTGAAGCTTTCAGCTCGGAGTCTGGGGTCCGCTTTACCAGTCTTAACTGCGGATTTGGCTAGACCTCGATATTTTGGGTTGTGAAGGTCAGATGACAGTCGCTTCACGGAAAATATTGAAGCTCAACCGCGTCACAGAACCCACTTACTCCTGAAAAACTTTTTACGTACAATAGATTTAAAATTTCGTATACGTAGTATACAAGTCATTAAAATTACATAAAAAATATTGAAAAAAATATTTGACTTCAGGGAAAGTCGGAAAATGCCGTGTCTTAAACGACGCAGTAGGAGAATTCACTACTATGATCTTCTATTATATGGATTTCAGTTGGCTGCCCGATTAATCAGGAAATAGATAAATTAAAGCTATATAAGCCACGAAAATATGTTTTTCATAGATTTTCATGAAAATACTACTTATTAGTGATAGAGAACCAAGTGCGCGCTAGTATCCCGAGGATTCGATTGGCCTTGGCTGTCCGTCCTGGCGAACCCTATGCATTGTTTGGTGTATAATTCTCATTTCCCCTATATAGATAGGTACACGTGGATTATGACGCGACACTACCCAGGGCCTGTGTCTGTTAGGGCAATGACTAGCCTGAACCATCATCGTCAGGCAAGCGCTCTTGGAGACTGTTTTGTAATACGGCGCTGAATAGGGTTAGCGAACCTACTCTTTACCATACTTTTTTCACCATCTTTTGGCAGTCATTACTACTTCGCAAAATGCTGTCGTGGTTTTCCACGTTCCCTCACTGTTAACCATGGCTAACGCTGGGATCAGCAGCATGAGGCGTTCTGCTCCAATGGCTGTTACGAGGTGACGCTAATACTTCAGGTGGTCACTCATATCAGTGAACGAAGGGGTGGGTTCATGGAATAACCCCAGCCGTAGTAGGACCTGGGTGTTGCCTCCTGGACTGTATGATGCAGGACCTCAATGACAACAGCAATGTCCTTTAGCCTCTGAAAAGAGGTTCTAAAGTCTGCACGTTAGATTTCATTTGATGTTCTGAACTGGGATTCAGGGTTATACTGAAGTAGGTAACTCAAAATCTGGTGAAATGGTAGTTATATGGCCTGGTACTTTCTTTTCAGCATTTTTATTTAGTTTCTTCAATTACCTCGTTGTTTGTGTAATTGTTTATTATGACTAAGTATACACTACACATGGTAGTACATTCTCCTACTGCGTCTTTTACGGAACAGGTAAAATAATTGAGATATAGAAAATGTAATTCTATAAAATCAATAAATTTTTCTATGCATTCATAACATATACGAATTAAAGGTTTGTAATTATATCACATACATATTAAAAACAGAATGTAACATTACATTAACTTACCTTGAATTACTGGTTGAAAAATCAAGCAAACTCAAGCTTAATTTACACAAATATAATTAAGTCTAGACATTGGTTATCATTTTTCATTGTTAGGCTAAACCCTGGACCATCAATTGAGATTTTTAAAAATACGTAAAACTATTCATATAAAGTGCAATATTTTTTTAAAGTAGGTGTGTCTTTTAAGCCGCGGTAGGAGAATGTGGGTTAAAAGACTGGAAAGCCGGCCCCAAGTGTGTTGAGAAAAGACTGAGAGAATGTTGAATAGTGGTGGTGGAAATATAGTGTGTTAACTTGCGAAAAATCCCCACGGATACCTCCCCCATCGGAGCCGGTGGAGAGGTTATGTCGGACTCGAACCGACTAAATATGAACGTATGTAATGTACATTTTGTGAACTGACGTACTAAAAATGCCGCAGTGGAGTTTGTTGCGCCGTTTCTTCTCCACTAGCGCCTAGGAAGCGGTGATAAACTTAGTTTTAAGCAAAATTTGACGTCAAAAAGCTGTAAGTGTTGCACTATTTTGAAAAATACAGAATTGAATTGACTAAAACGCACGCCGTCTGTAGGCCGTCGATTGCCGGAGGTGAGATTATCGTGGACATATCCCTCGCAGTAAGAGTAAGCTCAAAGTAGCCCAACGAGCTATGGAGAGGGCTATGCTCGGAGTCTCTCTGCGAGATCGAATCAGAAACGAGGACATCCGTAGAAGAACCAAGATTAATGACATAGCCCAGCGGATTAGCAAGTTGAAATGGCAGTGGGCAGGGCACATAGCACGGAGGACTGATGACCGATGGGGTCGAAGAGTCCTCGAGTGGAGGCCACGTATCGGCAAGCGCAGCGTAGGACGTCCACCCACAAGGTGGACAGACGACCTCATTAAGGCCGCGGGAACGCGCTGGATGCGAGCCGCTTCCAACCGGTCTTATTGGAGATCTATAGGGGAGGCCTATGTCCAGCAGTGGACTTCTTATGGCTGAAATGATGATGATGATGATGATGATCCCTCGCACCCCGGCCGAATATCGATAGTCTTACCTGCTCCTCCTTCAGCGGCTTTCTTCTCCACGTGTTTCTTCTCAGCCGTCTCCTCCTTTTTCTCTTCCGCCCGGCGGGGAGGAGTCACCCTGGCCTCAGTCTGGAGGAAGTTCACCGTCTGCTCCCTGACGTGTTCGGCTGATGACGTCACGTGTTCAGCTGATGTCGAAGGTTGCATCGGTTTGTCTTTGTCTGTCGAGTTTGAAATGCCACTTACACCCGTATTCACAAACAATACTTCGCTATGCGTACCACCAAAACTGTGCAAAGAACGACAAATTCTCAGTGCGTTCGTTTTGGCAAGCCTTTTTATTCATTGATAACACTTAAGTAATACTTCGTTGAGGGAACGCACTGCGTTAGATACTGCTCCGTGATGTTTGTGAATTAATTTTACCAGCCCTATGCGCTCGAGCACACTATGAGACCTCACAGTATAGTTTGTAAATACAGGTTTTAGATACCACTTAGGTGGCAGAGAAGCACAAGGCCCACCTGATGAAAAGTGGTTACTGTGCCCTATCGACGTGTGCAATACACAGGACCTAATTTACCCCGTTTAACCAGTTTTCCAGATGGATAAATCGACGGATGGATAGATGAATAAATGAAGGGATGGATAGATATACAGACAGATGGAGGAACGCTGTGGTTTTCCCAAGCGACTAGAATATAAGGTTCTTCAAGAAGGGCATTAGAAGGTTCCTACTGTGTTGAATGCACGAGTTTGACGCCCCTGGTGTTGCATACGTCCATAGGCACTTTCTATCAAGTGGACCGCATGCTTTTATGCCACGTGAGTGGTATAAAAAAGAAAAAATAAATCAACCTTCGCCAATGCTTGATGGATGGCTGGATCAGCAAGATGGGGGGATAGATGGATAAATAAATGCATGTTTATTACACAATTACGCCAGACTGATCAAATTTTTGATCTCATCCAAAAAAATCTGCTCAAAATACAGAGAGAAATTCATTCTCATAACACAATTTTCATTGACATTTTAGTTATTGAGATGAGATCGAGATTGAATTTTGAACAGATAGATATACTCTTACATACTGAGATATAACTGACTGACTGACTGATTATACTAATTTTATTGATCCTTAGAGTTTGATGTGAAGATTCACAATTGAACAGACTTTTAACTGTACTTACGATGTTCTTCCAATATCCTGTCGATCCTGGAGGCTAGGTTGTTGGGCTGCACTCCCGCGCACACCACCTCCAAAGGAGTCCCGTTCCTTCCTATGAAGAAGAGCGACGGGACTGGAACGAATTGGTCTGATGCGAGGGTTAGGAAACTATCAGATACTTCAATTGAGGAACCACATGGATACTCCGTGTGGTGACGGAAATAGAATATGAGTATCACCAGTATCATCACCCAATCTCATTCGGAAGGTGTCGTAAGAGGCGACTAACGGAATAATACGCAGACGATATCACTGCGAGAGAAGGAAAACTCGAAATAAAACCAACCCGTCTGACCAGCGTGGAAATAGTAGGCCAAAGCCTCCCAAACGTTGGGAGAGCCCTATATCCAGCAGTGGACTGCAATGGGTTAATTGATAGTTGTACTAACTACAGAGTAAAAAAGAGCTCATCTCATCATACTTGCATTACTCCCGGGCGCATCCGAAGTTTGCGAAAGAGACATTCTGCGAAAGAGACATTTTGCGAAAGGGACATTTTGCGAAAGAGACGTTTTGCGCCTGAGCCGCCGTGAAGCCTTCATCGGAGTCCAGGGTCCACTTAAAAATGACTTGGTTCGTATTTTACGGCTAGATATATGAGGAAGCCGTCGGTCCCGGTTGCCATATGAACATCTATGGCAGTCGTTACGGGTAGTTGGAGCCCTAAAAAATCCAACAACTGATCTAGCTGCAATGCTTCGATAGCGCCCAATATAGCTATTAGGTTAGAGGTCAGATGACAGTCGCTTCACAAAAAATATCGAAGTCCAGCCAAATCCGCTGTGAGACTGGTAAAGCGGACCCCAGACTCCGAAGTGAAAGCTTTGGATGCGACTGGGATTAACGCTAGTATGAAGAAGACTGATGTCTGAACTCAAAGCAATGATAGAGTGGTCGCGCGTATAGTGTGACTATTGACAGCCGGAATCATCAGTAAGCTGGGTCCACATTTGTATCATTTGCCCGATCCGATCACCGTATCCGTATCGGCGACGCGTATCATGATCACAATGTATATATCAGTGATACGCATATTATCACCCGTCCACATATGCGATTATGATACGCGTCGCCGATACGGATACGGTGATCGGATCGGGCAAATGATACAAATGTGAACCCAGCTTAACTAACAATTCTGCATCGCGATAGTGAAATTCTCGTACTGGTACAACATATATACCTACAATATCCCAACGACCGTAAAGCCGTGGCTTGCCGGGCCTGATCACTTTGCCTTTGCCCTCGATTCTGCTAAAGCACAACCACTGTCACACCACAGTGACTGCAAGGAAATTCCATTTGATTTGAGCCTATAAAGTAATGCAGTTAAAGTTTAAAATTAAATGGCTTTTTGTTCAGTGTAATGAAACTCTTTTCATTTAATTTTTGACTGTAAGTCTATAGACATAAGGTCTAAAATTTAACGCCATTTTTTGCAGTCTCTGCGGTGTGACAATGGCTGTGCTTTAGCAGAATCGAGGGAGGCACAGATCACCACATTTCTCCACTGTGACCTATCCCATATATTAAAGGATACAGATCTGTGCGAAGTGCGTGTAGTTAGAAGAACCACTCTTCAGCTTCACAGCCAGGAAGTTATCCTGGTCGGACAGGCGGGTCACCACCGCTGTGTCGTCGATGGTCGACGCCATCTCCAGGGAGAGGTCGTTGTCGCCTGGAAGAGAAAGAGTTAAAGAGAAAAAGGAAAAAAAATCATTGGAAGCATCTAGGTAAGTATTACTACTACCGTCCATAGGAAGTATAGGAACGCCGTTGGCGGGACCGGTGATGACCCCTTCTACATCTATCTATCTATCTATAAGTGGTCGTGTCTGTACATTGGAGATATTAAAAAAAAAAACTTGGGTTATGTTATGTTAACGATACTGAACACGAAAATATTTTTTTTGATTTCCCTGTTTGTCCGCGATGGACGCAAAAACTACTGGACGGATTTTGATGCGGTTTTTTTTGTCAGAAAGGGCTTGCTCAGACTTAAAATCTTACGTTTGTTTGATCGCAATCGGTTGAGTAGAACCGAAGATATGAGCCAAGGTCGCGTTAACAGAGATGCTCGCGGGCGGAAGGCTAGTACATACATATAGGTACTCATGCCTATAAATCCCCGAAGGGGTAGGCAGAGGTGTGTTAACACCCACATTTCGCCAACTATAATTTTCGGTTCCATGTAATAGGGGGCGAGTCTATTGCCATCTAGCGGGGACTTTGTTATAGGCTGTATGTTTGCTGTCGGATGGAGAATAGCCCTATCACTTAATCGCTTTTACGACACCGACAAGAAGAGATGGGATGGCCATATTCTACTCCACATACATACATACAATCACGTTTTTAACCCTGAAGGGTGGCAGAGGTGAATTAACACCCACATTTCACCAATCATTATATTAGGTCCCACGTAATAGAGGGTGAGCCTATTGCCGTTTCCCGGGCACTATTGTTGACTCGAGCCATGTATTTGAGGCTGAGTCTGGACTGTATATATCTGTCAGATGTTAAACAGCCCTATCCCTTAGTCGCCTTGTACGCCACCGCATGGGACGAAATGGGGTGGTCCAAACTCTGCCGGGAACCACGCGGCGTTGCCGGGAACCACTGGGAACCGTGCTATTTCACTCATTTCCCCTACATAAAGACTGCCATAGATGTTCGTATAGCAACCGGGATCGACGGCTTAACGCACTCTCCAAGGCCAATGAAGTATAGTACTTTTTTTGCTGACTGCTGACTACGAAATCAAAAAACATTAATATCTGCAACAATATACCATTAAAAAAACAATCCCACTGTCAGATCTACAAAGATACGCCTCATGGCAGAATGCCAGTGAGTAGTAGTTAGTGACAAACAGACAGGTGTTGTAGAATGTTTGTGTATATGCAAGTGCGGTGATTCATTCATGAAGAGAAAGTCTTAAAGATATAAATATATGTGGAGTTGTTGAGTCATTTGACGGAAAAATATTTGGAACACAACAATATTTAGGGAATGTTGCATTTGAACAAGATTGATACAAATCTGTTACAATCTTACACATCTATCTATCTATAGGTACTATTATATAATTGTAAAGTGGTCGTGTCTGTACATTGGAGATATTTAAAAAAAAATACTTGAGGTATGTTATGTTAACGATACTGAACACGAAAATATATTTTTTTAATTTCCTGTCTGTTTGTCTGTTTGTTCGCGATGGACGCAAAAACTACTGGACGGATTTTGATGCGGTTTTTTTTGTTAGAAAGGGCTTACTTAAAATCTTAGGTTTGTTTAATCGCAATAGGTTGAGTCGAACCGAAGATATGAGCAAAGGTCCCGTTAACCGAGATACACGCGGGCGGAGCCGCGGGCGGGAGGCTAGTACATACATATATCTGTCTGTCTAAGATTGTAACTGTAAATACTCGAAAGGTAAATAAAGGTGTATTATAACTCCGGACACATATCTTGGACCTAAAAAGTGCTCAAAATGGGCCCTATACGCCCAGTACACATTTCTTGGGTGTCTTTTGAGGAAAGCACGGGGTGCTACTGCGGTGGACAAACTCACATTCACCAAGCATAGGTACAAAACAATCCGTGGGCGCCAGAGCCTCGTTTGTCTCGCGAATTAGGTCCAAGCTACATGTCCGGAGTTATAACAGTATTAACACCCACAGATTGTGAAGCGTATGATGGACGCTTCTCTTGACCAGAAGGCTGGCCTCATTTTAGGACAGAGAAAAAGCATTGTCATACAAAGTGGCAATGTCGCTAGTCTTCTGGGAACGTTACAACAAGAGGCATGCGGTGAGGAGGCATTCTACAATGCATTTTAACTTATTTTTTTATAGTTTATATTCTGTAATTTGTGTTGCTATTTTAGCTTAAGGTACAATGGAGTTGTCGTGCCCATGTGGGCAAAAACTCCTTAAAATATTAGAATAAAAAAATAAAATAAAAAAAACTTTAGTTTATGGGTACATTTAGTTCTTCTATTTTATTTTATTGTTATTCATTGGTTTTTATGTTTAGATATTTGCATATCAGGCATTGAAATAAATCATTTTTTAATAGATTGTCAATCAATCAATCAATCAAATAGCCTATTGCAGTCCACTGCTGGACATAGGCCTGTCCCAATGGATAGTTTTGCAATATTTTTAGTATTTCTTACACTTAGCCTGACATTTCTTCTACTCTTCAGCAGCCAAGGTCATGGGGTGACTAATGAAGGTAGTAGCCACATAGTTTGAGGTATCCTACTCATATTATAAATGTGAAAGTTTGTACATATGTGAGGATGTATGTAATGATGTATGTGAGGATGTTTGTTACTCTTTGAAAAAAACTATGGAATTTTAATGAAACTTTACAGTAATATAGCTTATATATAAGAATAACACATAGGCTATATATCAGCGATGAACAACAAGGCAACAGCTAGTAAGATAGATAGATAGATAATTCTTTATTGTGCACCAATAGATTTACAGTAGGACCAGTAGGTAGCATGTATATAGTTTAATGTACAGAGATCCGATTCTCAGCACTCCATGGATTCACAGTGCGGTCGCCGGGTCCATAGCGTGATACAGAGAGGAACACCGTGACGGCGACTGGGACTTGCGACCCAGATGTAGGTTTATGGTGGCCATCTTGTGATGCATCAGCGCTCACCTCCACCATCAGTAGTGTTCCCCCCCTTCTTATCCAAATTTGGTAAGACTTGACTTTATCTGTGACTTTATCGCTGGAAGCGATTTCTTCCAGGCAACCTTCTAGTTATATAAATAGGTTATATAGGCCATGGTAACCACTTTCCATCAGGTGGGCCGTGTGCTTGTCTGCCCCCTAAGTAGTATAAAAAAAAATTACCTCAAAGTAAAAAGTGCTTTTATTTACACCTCTATATACTTACTTATATAGTAATCATGAAAACCTTTGTTTATTGTAATCCTTTGTACAGAACTAAGTTAGCAGAGAAACAGACAGACATGATAAAAGTAGTATAGTATAATGAATCATTCTTAACAATGGTTTTCACAATATGAGAAAGTCACATTCAAAACATTCAATTTTCTTATTGGAATTTATTCAATAACAAAGAGATCCTTTGTTATGTGTACCACATATACTATATCCATAATTTGTATCACATATTTGGTATAGAAACCAAACAGAATATTGTCATAACCTTGTAATGAATGATATTATGTCAAAATACTTGCAACTGTAGCCTAACCTCTAAGTTTGACATAATCTGACCTATATAACATCCAAAGTTTCACCAAAACTGCTTTCACATCTAAGTAATACTAAAAAAATGTTTCTTACAACACAAATAAAAAGAATAAAACGAAATACCTTCGACGAAAACCACGAAAATTGCATTTTTTTGCTTGGATAAATTTACCGCCTCGGCGATGCTGCCCCCGAACCAATGCATCGTTATTCAGCTGCTGCAAGTTTTCTAGCTCAGTTATAAGCTTTCCGTGTTACTTTGCTCTATTTAAGACGATGCCACAATGTTTAGTTTTGAACAAAAATATTACGCCGACATGACACAACAAATTTTGACAGCTGACGTGTTTATTTTTATTCTTTTTTCTCATCATTACGATTGTGTTCAGAAACCTCAATATATGCCCGTTTCTTGTTAACATTTCAATCTATTACGTTCTCTATCAGGTTAAGTTTATAAGAAACAATTGTATATTTGTATTAAAATTTTATACAAATGTATTTTATTCTACTTTAAAATAGAATAGATACTTAATGAAAACCTAATGAGAAGAAACTCTTTACGTATAGCTTCTGAACAGAATTATTTAAATGACTTATAACCTGACCAAAATGAAAAGTCACAGATCTAGTAACACTTGAAAATTATTCATGGTAGATTTAAATAAGTAAGGTTATATTTTGAGTGAGAAGAATGATTTATGCGATTGTCTATGATTCACTTCATGTGACCTTGGAAATTACTACTCATTACTAGATGGCGCTAAATGCGTTGTAGTTATTACAAGTGAAAAATATTCTACTCGCTAATAGATGTCCTTACGTAAAAATTATCCTTGTATAGAACTGTTATTACGTTATAGGTACATTTTTATAATATTATCATTTTTATTTTATATCAAAATGATGGTCTCTGTGTAGCGGGCAGTATGTATTAGTGGACACAATTACCACGCAGGGGGCTGGGGGCATGGTTAGTTTTAGGATGGGTGTACTGTACATACATAACACATTGTGATAAGGTTGAGAAACACATTGAATCCACTTTGATTTTTTTCGTGAAGCCATCTGACCTCATCAACCTACTGCAATATTGATTTTTTTTTGTACCACTTAGGTTGCAGACAATCGCACGGCACACCCGATGGAAAGTGTTACACCAGTTGTTGAACTTTTTAAGGCCTTAACTATCCGTAACGACTCGTATGACGAACGATGGCTTAACGTGCTCTCCGAGGTATGGAGAGGTTTCAATGTGCTAAAAATAGTCACCCATCTTCAGACTGACCTGGTTAGTATTGCTTAACCTTGCAATATGATAACTCACCCGGTTACAACTTAGGGGTCCATTACACGGTAGGTTTTGCCATGGTTTAACCATCAATCACACCGTGATTGACCAATAACATAACGTCTGTAACCGATTGACCAATAATATTCATGATTGACGGCATGATGCATGAAGCTTGCATAAGCGTGTAATGGACCCCATAGCATAGCCATGAGCCCCTTGGTTGGCAGTAGGTATAGATTGTTTATACCACTTAGGTGACAGACAAACTCACGGCCCACCTGATGGAAAGTTGTTACCTACCATGGCCTATGGTCGATTGCAACACCAGGGGAGTCACACTCGTGTTACCGACCCTGTAATCATACATCCCATTAATATATGTATGAAATGGTGAAAAAGATGAAATGGAAAAAAAACAGGATTGAAATAGTAAATCATACATCCCTTAAGTATGATTTACTATTTCACTCCTGTAAATCTCCGAAGAGGTAGGCAGGCAGAGGTATGAACACCAACACTTCGCTCTATGACCTTAGCTTAGACCATTGTGACTTGTGACTTGATATAGAATAGAAACTTGACATAAAACAGGTAATGTTAATTCTGATTTGATTTTTTTTTTTTTTATTTATTTATTCAGGTACACAAAACACATTACAATCATATAAAAATAATAAGATTAAAATAAAGTTCCGTTCTGGATTGTAACATAACTACATGTGTACACAGTTAAAACAATATTTAAATACAGTAGAACCTCTTCATCAAACAAGTTGGAAAGAGTATAGGGTGAAGTCTCCTTTTATCGGCCACGTCCTAATATCGGCCTTTTCGAGAAAATGGAACATAACTATGAAAATAATCCTGAAATTATTATAGTTTTTATGCAAAAAGCGACTCTATATCCATACGAATACCATTCCATATTTTGGTGCGGGTGTCTCCACTTTTGAACGTTCAGGTGGCAATAGAGCACGCGCAGGTACCGACGTATGTGATTTGGTGGCAATTCCGAGTCAAATCCCGGAGTCGACGCACTGAGTGGGATAGTATTTGAAAGGAATTAAATATACCTATGGTATTTTATATTATTTTTTATTAAAGAAAAACAGTCGAAGTACCGTTTAGGTAGTGTGTTTTTAATTTTATTTGTACTTTTTATGAAATAATCGCGGGGTCGAGGTTAGGGATCTTTATTTTGGATAAATCTCAATATCGGCCACCTGGTCGATTTTAGGGAAATGCATGAAAACACTAAACTATTGTTTAGCTATTTTGTATATTAGCAGTAACATTAATAAGGTTAAAAATGAAATAACAGCTCTGTTTGATGACTAGATCCTAACATCGGCCGCCTAAAAACTTTTTCTGCCAGCTACGGCCGATATCTAGAGAATCGATGCGTAATAACGGCCACCTTATTTTGTACAGGGTACTTACTGTCCTACAACCTTTGAACTTTATAATAAACAGGGACGTGGTGCAAAATGAACAAATACTTAGGTATCTTAATTTTAGTCAACAAGTATACCATAATCATGTCGTCCCAACAAAAAGAGAAAGGTTTCAAACCTATGGTTATATGACGATAGGTTCCATAAACCGTATAGATTCTATGACTCATATAGGTTCTATGACCCCTATAGGTTCTATGACCCCTATAGGTTCTATGATCCTTATAGGTTCTATGACCCCCATAGGTTCTATGACCCCTATAAGTTCTATGACCCCTATAGGTTCTATGACCCCTTTAGGTTCTTTGACCCCTATAGGTTCTATGACCCCTATAGTTTCTAATGTTTCTATGACCGTAGTAGAATAAGGGATGGAGTAAATGCCGTTCAAAGAAGCAGGCAGTAATGCAATGCTTCGATGTTACCATTGGGGTTGTAGAGGACAGATGGAAGTCGTTTCGCGGAAAATATCGAGGTCTAGCCTCGGTGCAAGCTTCGGTTGCGACTAGGAATTAATAATAGGATGAAGTAGAAGAAGAGTAGCATTTCGACAACACGAAATTCCCAGGATCACTTTACAAGACAGACTTCCTGGAAGAATAGATACAGAGGGTTATTCCCGTTGGTCAAGAAAGAAAAATCTGGAAAATGGAATATAAAACATAAACCAGTCAAATAAAATAAAACTAGTAGTTAGAAGAAGAACAGTATGAATAGAAGAAGAGAATATTAAAGGACAGCGTAACTGACCTCATGATTTACCTTCTCAAGAAGAAAAGTAGAAAATTCTTTGTGGTGCCTGTGAAATAGAATTAGTGATTTCGAAGAAGATGAAGCCAAAAATATTAACTGTGACATAATGCCCCAAATGGTTCCACTTAAAGTGTACAGTTCATCGTGGGCGAAATTATATTGATGTGGCTAAAGAAGATTTTACTTGCCGTCACTGTTTAGTGCATTTAAATTGAAAAGCCTTTAAAGAAATTCAAGTTTTCTGTTGACTTTATTTAATAATATTTTTCCTTTATAATAATATATTTTGGAAATCTTTATTTCTCTTAATTTTTTTTAATCATTGTGATCATTAGTTTATACAGCAATTACTGTATTTTTTAAGGCTGAGATATAAAGAAAAGACAAATTAATGATAGATAAGCGTTAAAAAAAAATTTCAACCTGAATTGGAATATAAAACGTTATAATTTTTTACTTTACTTAGTTTTATTGACCTAAATTCACGTTGGAAAAGGTATGACGATATTAGGGTCACAGGCGGCAGAAATTAGGGTGTTAGAGGCCGATATTAAGGGAAATCGACATACTCGGAAAAAAACCTCTGTATTTTAAAAAATAACAAAGAATTGGTAATTTTGCGAATGTAGTAATGGAGTTTCAGTATCCCTCTATCCAAAAAAGGCATTACAAGAAAGCAAATGCTATAAACCAAAAAAATACAATCAATCAAAGGTCAAAAAATGTTGACATGGCCGATAATTGGTGCCACCACCCTAATAATGACGTGTTATTATCACTTAGGTACAAGGCCGAACTGTTATGGAGGATGTCTTTCAGAATTTTAACAATTCTGATTTGATTGAATAATTATGTTATTCTTATCTTGATTATATTAATTTTTGATTTCAACTAAGGGGGTATGGGTAGTATATTGGAGTAAAGTCTAATTATTGTAAAACCATTGTATTATATGTAATAAGAATTGTAATAATTGTGGTCTACTACCATTGCATTGGGGGCAACCTGTAATAATGGTAGTATGAGGAATAAATAAATAAATAAATAAAAATAGATAAATAAAATAATTTTCGGTCGCACTTAAGAGGCCAGCCTATTGCCGTCAAGCGGGCACGATCAGATGGAGAACAGCCCTATCCCACAATTATACGTTAACAACCTGTCAATGACAGGACACGCACACACACACTCACACACAAAAAACAGATAATTAAAAACATAACTGTCAGCACATCTAATTAGAAATCCTGTCGCTATTTATAACTGGCAAGAAAGCAATTAAACAATTTGTTTTCGACACTGGCAACACGCTCCAGCGCCCGCAGTTTATTGCTGTGGCAACATTTTACTTACAAGTGAGAATAACGACTGTAAATGTCAATGAGTCGTGAAACGGTACGTTTTCGCGCCTTGCTTTGCCTCTGTAGTTATTTTTGGAGGGAGACATAGATATCTGATATCACAGATATGGCATACATAATGATTTATGCCTAAAAACCCTGAAGGGGTAGACAGAAAGTTCCTCTATTCCCATCTGTCCTGTTGAATTGTTCTGTTGACAGGACTAGTGGGACTTTTTATTCCTATTAGTTCTGTTGATAAATTAACACACCTTACATAACTAAGTAGTGATGGCATCGAATTTCTGGGTAAATAAGTAGTCATTTTGGTATTTGTTCTTACAGAGTCGGAAGTACGAATGTGACGCCCTTGGTGTTGCATACGTCCGCTTTCCATCAGGCGGGCCGTTTGCTTGTCTGCCATCTAAACGGTATAAAAAAGCGGCTGCGTTCACTACCGCTACGCCTCAGAGAGGCAGTCATATAAATATATACATGTCACCCCAGTTTCCCATTATTTTCCCACTGTTTCCCATTTATCGCATAACATCCAGTAGGTACTATAACACAGTCCAGCATTAGACTCGACCGCAATGGACTAAAATTTCAACTTGATACATCTACACATCCCTGAAAAAAACATTATGACAAACCGCCATATTAAGATAATTTTAAAGCAATTAGTTTGCTAGACTAAACAAATTATAATAAATTGGAAAAAGCGAAATCAATTCTCGGGCGGGACTCGAACCCGTTCCCCCTGTAAGGGAAAGATCGCGGGTTCGAGTCCCGCCCGAGAATTGATTTCGCTTTTTCCAATTTATTATAATAAACCGCCATATAAAATAGACAGCGAAGAAGTCTTATAAGGGCTCCGATTTAAGGTACAGCGGCCATACCATAAACCTTAAAACAGGTCAATAATTGAACTGCTGTCATTTTACTAACTGCAAATGTCACTTTGTAATGTCATATAAATATAATAGGATTACAAAGTGACATTTGCAGTCTGTAGAATGACAGCAGTTCAATTATTGACCTGCGGCCTTACCATAAACCTTAAAACAGGTCAATAATTGAACTGCTGTCATTCTACCAACTGCAAATGTCACTTTGTACTGTCATATAAATATATATAAAGGGATTCCAAAGTGACATTTGCAGTTGGTAGAATGACAGCAGTTCAATTATTGACCTGTTTTAAGAGTTCATGGTATGGGCCCTGAATCCTATTAATTACTGCCACTATTCAGTCTCAACTCTCAAGCAGTTGCATGCCACTTTCACATCTACAGTGCAATAACACTCTGTGCTCTCACAGCTGTTTCACCGCGATGGCTGAACACCATTTTATTGTTGAAGAGTTCTGAGCTGTAGTTAGTGATTTAGAGCCTTGTTTTATCTATATGAGTGCTCTGTTCACACATATTTATTATTTGTTTGTGTTACAAGAGACGGGGTGGAAGGCGGACGTGTCGCTTGGAGATTTATTTAATGTTGTATGCTCTAGTTTTTTGACAATTATAATTACTAGGTGGAATGATTATAGCATTCGGACGTGAAAGCTTCGGATGCGACTGAGAATTAACGCTAGGCAGAAGAAGAATAATTATTATCGCCTTAGCACCTTAGCACCTTATATTTGCCTAAAAAGCAGTGGCGAAGGAAGGAAGGAAGCCGGTGAAAAATAAAATCTAGATTTAATATATATTATAACTAGCTTTTGCCCGCGGCTCCGCCCGCGTGGATGTCGGTTATCGCGACCAAACATAGCCTATGTCCTTTCTCAAGGTTTAATCTACCCCTATACCAAATTTCATCAAAATCGGTTCAGCGGTTTAGTCGTAAAAGCGAGACAGACAGACAGACAGACAGACAGAGTTACTTTCGCATTTATAATATTAGTAGTGATAAAATCTTATAGAACAACTATAGGATTTTTTTATGAAATTCTCTTATGGAATTCTTTGCAGAGCAAGCCGTCAATAATCGGGTTATAGCTACCCCTTGCCACTGCTTAATAGGTACACGATCGAAAAGATATAATACAAACAGTACACAGTCCATAGGTAAGAGAAACTTCTTCTTCATCCTAGCGTTAATTCCCAGTCGCATCCGAAGCTTTCACCTCGGAGTCTGGGGTCCGCTTTACCAGTCTAACTGCGGATTTGGCTGGACTTCGATATTTTACGTGAAGTGACTGCCATCTGACCTCCACAACCCAATAGCGAAATTGGGCGATATCAAAGCATTGCAGGTCCAACTACCCGTAACGACTGCCATAGATTAACGTATGTCAACCGGGCACGGCCAGACTAATGTAAATATTCATGCATAGAACGTTTTCATTCATTATCCATGTGGTGGTGACGGTGAAAGAATACAAGTATCATCATCCCATCTCATCCGAAGGGTGTCGTAAGAGGCGACTAACGGAACAATACGTAGACGATATCACTGCGAGAGAAGGAAAACTCGAAATAAAACCCTGTACCAACCCGACTGGCCAGCGAGGACACAGTAGGCCAGGGCCTCCCGACATTGGGAGAGGCCTATGTCCAGCAGTGGACTGTGATGGGCTAATTTATTAATATAGGTATGCACTAAACAGGAACGAACGCTCTACCGTTAAGCTACAGAGGCAACCCTAATACGAACTGATAGAAATCGCTCGTTAAGCATAAACGACTTCGTTAATTTGTAAGACAACACCAAATTAGATTCGAACAAGTCATAAATATACCAGAGACAAATAGATCGACTGTCAGCTGTCATCTGTCACGCTAACTGTCAGGCATTTTAATTTGAATTCTTTGTGGCAGTTTGGTGAGAGGCACTTTGAAATGGCGATTGGTAGGATTTTCTGGAATTTTTTTGATTGTATGTGTGTTAACAGTGGTTTGATGAGAATGTGTGTTACGCGTATAGACTTATAAAGAGTGGAGAATATTCATTCGTATCCGTGATTTTGAGTCTGACCGGCATAATGTTTCTGATTGGTTTGACGGCTTTTCCGGGGGACTGCCATCTGACCTCTCAGCACTGAAAAGAAAGCCTGTGTCCGAGCCTCGTCCGTTAATCAGCAGGTGTAGATACTGACTTGCAAGAAGTGGCATAGAATGAACATTTTCAAAAAGGAGCTTCCCTTTTGAAAATTTGGAGATTGGAAAAATAACTTACACCGATCTAGTTTGTCATGCACTATGTGGCCTATAACATAGCACGGAGGACTGATGACCGATGGGGTCGAAAAGTCCTCGAGTGGAGGCCACGTATCGGCAAGCGCAACGTAGGACGTCCACCCATAAGGTGGACAGACGACCTCATTAAGGCCGTGGGAACGCACTGGATGCGAGCCGCTTCCAACCGGTCCTATTGGAGATCTATAGGGGAGGCCTATGTCCAGCAGTGGACTTCCTATGGCTTAAATGATGATGATGATGATATGTGGCCTATTGGGAAGCCGGTAGGAATTGGGTTATACGGAGCCCTCGCTATTGTTTGCAGGTGAAGTTGACTTAGGCTAAAAAGTTGTCCCCATATAATTCCAATCTCATTCTCAATTTATTAAGCTAGAATTTATTAAGTGGGGAATTTTTAAAATTAAAACTATCGCAGGATTTTTACACCCCTTCGTGAGTGTGTAGTACGATGTCACCCCTCAGAAACTCACCCCTTTATTAAATTAGCGAGTTGTGTGATCGATTCAATTTAAACAAAGCAAGGGTGCTTCATTGACCCTTCAGTTGGGAATTTACAATTGTATTATTGATAGGATTAACATTGAAAACTTTTTATTTTAATAGTTTTTTTAAACAGGACTCGTCACTTTTACTTCACCTCGCCTGTTGGTAAGCTGAATGTAAAGTCTTCCTACAGTCTCGGGTCCTTTAAGCGGGGCGTGAAAAAGCATGTGATGAGGTCGTCAAGCTGAGTACCACCATTGTAACATGGTACTTGTCTGTAATGGTGACCCTCTTGCAGAGATTTTGCCTTCAGCTTACCATCAGGCGAGGTGAAGTCAAATTGACGTGTCCTGTATAAAAAAACTTTCTAGGTATTTATCATGCTGCTACTCAAAGCTTGCTGAGAGAACTCATTTGGAATTAAGCTTGCCTTTGTACATGTTTCTTAAAAAATATTATGTATGATCTCTTTTTTTTTTTTTTTTTTTTTTATCGTGCGAAAAATCCCCACGGATACCTCCCCCACCGGAACCGGGGGAGGAGGTTATGTCGGACTCGAACCGACTAAAACGCACGCCATCTGTGGGTCGTCAGTTGCCGGAGGTGAGATTGTCGTAGCCATATCCCTCGCACCCCGGCCGACCCAGGGCCATATCTCTCGATCTGGCCCTCTTCCGGTGTAGGGACCACAGAGTCCCCAATTATGTATGATCTCTGTACCTACTATGATGATAAATAGGTAATTAAGAATACCATGTAAAACAAAAATATTTAATTGTAGATACCTACCTATTAAAATATCAACCCTAATTCAAAATGTCCCATCCCTACCCTACACACTTAAAATTCGGAAAACATTTAATTTGACAGTTCGTGAATCGATGTTTGAGCATAGACAGCAACCGTTCATTATCAAATTATATATTGATTATTACACTAATTATTGTATAGAGCTCACAATGTCGTAGAGTTGGACTAGGAACATAATTTTCATATCTTCAGCATGAAAAGGGCGCTTTTGCTGTGCAAATACGAGTATAACTCCGGACACGTATCTTGGACCTAAAATGTGCTCAAAATGTGCCCTATACACGCAGTACACATTTCTTGGGTCTCTTTTGAGGATAGCACGGGGTGCTACAGCGGTGGACGAACTCAAATTCACCAAGCATAGCTTATTACAAAGCAATCCGCGGGCGCCAGAGCCTCGTTTATTTTGCGATTTAGGTCTAAGATGAGTGTCCGGAGTTATACCTACCTATCATGCTGCGAGCAACAAAAACACAAAATAGCATCGTGTTGCGAATAGCAATATGCTATTTTGAGGCCAAAGGGGATTGGGTAATCTAGTATGGACAGTGGCGTTCTTAATTTTTTCAGCGGCCATAATTAATTTTGATACCACTTCATTGTACTGTGTTAAACACACGTACAAATGTCATTATTTTCATTGTAAGTAATATCGGAGCTGCGATATACAGGGTGGAACATTTCGACTTTACCTTGAAGGAAAGTACCCTCATACTAAAGATAGCGAATTTTACTTAAAGGAAACTTTACCTTATTTTTTTAAAGAAACAAAACTGCATTCAAAGACTTTTGAAAATGCCACACCCGGTAGTCGAACCGACTAATATTTTACAAAACCTTCTTTTTCATGGACTTCCTTTTATTTAATTTACCAAGTTTGTTAGAGAGATTTGATCCCTATGATCGACCTTATCGATTGATGTAATAAAAATACAGGATGTTATTTTTTCGAATTGTAGTCGGTTCGATTATAAGGCGTGGCAAACAATTTTTCAGCACTCCTTAAATGCAGTGTTGTTTCTTTTTTAAAAACACACTAAACTCTATTCCAAGTTTTCTGAAAATGCAACACACGGTAGTCGAACCGGGAACGAGTACCTACTCTTACTACCGGAGATAGTTAATTTCATTCAAAGGAAACACTCTCTTATTTAAAAAAGAATACAAAGCTGCATTTAAGGAATTTCGAAAGATCGCTTGCCACGCCCTGTAATCGAACCGACTAAAATTATAAAAAATAACACCCTATATTTTTATTGCATCAATCGATAGGGTTGATCATAAGGATCTAATCTCTCTAACAAACTTGGTAAATTAAATGAAAGGAAATCCATGAAATAGAAGATTTAGAAAGATTTTATTCGGTTCGACTACTAGGTGTGGCATTTTCAGAAAACTTTGAATACAGTTTAATGTGTTTTTGAAAAAGAAACAGCCCTGCATTGAAGGAATGCTGAAAAATCATTCGCCACGCCTCATAATCGAACCGACTACAATTTGAAAAAATAACACCCTGTATTTTTATTGCATCAATCGATAGGGTCAATTATAAGGATCAAAACTCTTTAACAAACTTGGTAAATTAAATAAAAGGAAATCCATGAAATAGAAGATTTAGAAAGATTTTAGTCGGTTCGACTATCGGGTGTGGCATTTTCGGAAAACTTTGAATACAGTTTAGTATGTTTTTAAAAAAGAAACAGAACTGCATTTAAGGAATGCTGAAAACTCGTTTACCACGCCTTATAATCGAACCGACTACGATTCGAAAAAATAACATCCTGTATTTTTATTACATCAATCTATAGGGTCGATCATAAGGTTCAAATATCTCTAACAAACTTGGTAAATTAAGTAAAAGGAAATCTATGAAATAGAAGGTTATAGGAAGATTTTAGTCGGTTCGACTACCGGGTGTGGCATTTTCAGAAAACTATGAATGCAGTTTTGATTCTTTTTAAAAATAAGGGAATGTTTCTTTTCAGTGGAATTCGCTATCTTCAGTATTTAGAGTACTTCCATCTAAGTAAAGTTGAAAAATACCACCCTGTATAGCTAAGTCCCGATATAGTTTAGAGAAGTTTGTCCATAGTAACTTTTGATCACTTTATACTGTACTTTCATATTATACCAATTTCATTGATGGCCGCTCAATTCCGACACGACGCCAACATTACCCAACCCCCTTTAGAGTCGGCCAATAAATGGAGAAAGTATCGCTGGGTAAGTAGTTTATCCAGTAGATTACATACGTCCCGGTAGTAAAAGTAGGTACCTTAAGTACCTAGTAGCTAATTTTTAACAAACTTATTTGTCACTATGACTAGAAAACTGTATTAAAAAATAACAAGTCTGTGTTATGTGATCCGTTGTCTGTACAGTCAGCATCGATCTTGACTAGCAAAGTAAATATAAACATACTTACAAAATTATAAAAATGTCTTCTCTACAACATTGTGTGGTCTGTACAACAAAACAAACAGTGCCCCTGTGTATAAATAACACATATTAAACAAATGAGCAGTTTGCTTGAGCACCCGACAATTACACTACAGTGTGTGCTGGGCTTTATATTGGAGCCAACACTACCAATGTTGGGGCCAATGTTTGATGAACTTTTTTTGAAGCTGGTGATGTTATATACTTAGTGAATGAATTGGCTGGTTTCATTGAAAGTGTATAATATTTTCTTACTAGTTTAATTTGAATGACGTCAACTCGTCGCGTCAGACTCTTGTGCTGAAAAATGCAAAAACAAATATAATATCTTTTCATCCCTTCTATTCGAAAAGTGTCACTTTGTTCCTCTATAAGTGGGAGCAAAGTAGCACTTTTCTGTTCAGAGCTTTTTAGCGGGCGGAAAAGTGATTTGAATTTGGAACGGTTCTCCCTTGTTTGGTATAACAACGTTTGGTCGAATGTTACTAATTCGAACAACGTTTGAGAAAATAATTGCTTTGCATAATATCGATTGACATAATTTTTATTTCATCGAATATTTATTTGCGATAACAACGTTTGCGCTATTGATCAAAAAGTATAATGCTCATTTCATGTAATGTTCTGTTGGTATTAATATGTATTTCATCGAATATTCAATTGGTATAATGTTAATGTAGTGTAGTTTATTTATCCGGCCCTCGGCGGCCGCTGCCGCGGCACGCTCGCTTCGCTCGCTCGCCTCGTGCTTGTTGTGGTCACAGTTCTAACCTAACCTAACCCTGCCGATTTCCGTGATGTAAGAAAACCACTAAGAGTATGTTTCATGCAAAACAATACAAGTAAAATTGAAAAACTCTCAGTGCAATCGGCAGGGTTAGGTTAGGTTAGAACTGTGACCACAACAAGCGCACGAGGCGAGCGAGCGAAGCGAGCGTGCCGCGGCAGCGGCCGCCGAGTGGCAGATAAAAAACAAAATATGAAAAAACAATGAAACCACCGTCAGTTTATTGACAATGAAAGGAAACTAATTATTACTAAACCGAATATTCGGTATGATCTCTCGACTAAATCATTATTAGTCTAATGAAGCATTAGTTTAAATAAGATTAGTGCAAATGAAAATTCGGTGAAATGATATTAATCCAACTAAATAATTATGCTAAATAAAATTCTACCAATTAAATATGGATAATTATGTGAAATGACTTTATAGTAACTGAAATTAGTTCAAGTGATATTCGACCTAACGTTGTTATACCAAACAAGGGAGAACCATTTGGAACATCATATTATTCATAGAAATGGAACCAATTTTTTTTTTATTACTGGCTGGTTCGTGTTGGCTGCACGGCGGTATGGTGACCCGTGCTATGTAAAAAAAAACCAGCGCGCGAATTCCGTCTCTGTTCTTGTATTATGGAATCAAAGAATCAATTTCGTTTATTCAGTTTAGGCACAAAAGAGCACATGAATGAACGTCAAAAAATTACAATTATGTCAAGAATTATGACAAAAATAAAGTAAAATAAATCATTTGAGAATGATTCTATGTAAGTAATCAGTACCGATGTATTTTTCTCATAGAAAGGGGATGAAAAGTAGAGTATATAACTCGAGGAGCAAAATTATTTTTCTCTCGGGCGATATACTTTGAACCCCTCGCTGTGCTCAGGTTTCTACGTTAGAACCCCTCGCTAAAGCTCGGGGTTCTATTCTAGAAACCTTCCCTAGACTCGTGGTTCAAAGTGCGCCCTCGCCGTAAAAATATTATTTTGCTCCCTTTTTATACAATCTACTATTTCATCCCTTCTATTTGAAAAGTGTCACTTTGTTTCTCTATAAGTGGGAGCTAAGTACATAGTACTTCTCTGTTAAGAGGTTTTTAGCGGGCGTAAAAAAAAAAAAAAAACAAAAAAAAATTACAAACAGTTACACATACACACATCACAAATATTACTCCAACCCTGGTTCAAATATTGGCCTTCCAATCCTAACCTATAATTTGTGAGCACAATACAAGTTCGGAACCACACATTAGAGTGGACTTAAACGGTGATAATTTGTACAGAAATATGTCTATTTTGTTAATAAAAATATTTTGTGTGGGTTTGGTTTGTTTTAATGAGTCCACACATTACAATTTTGGTGGGAAATATGTCTATCTATCTACCTATTCTATACTATTATAATAATTATTATAAACTAGCTGTCCCGGTGAACTTCGTACCGCCATATTTTTTTTAGCCTGCGTGAATTTTTGATCCCATTTCCGCTGCACCTATTTTCACACCGTTTAAACCTTCTCTGGACATCCACGAATATATCAAGACTAAAATTAGCCAAATTAGTCCAGCCGGTCTTGAGTTTTAGCGAGACTAACGAACAGCAATTGATTTTATATTTATGAAGAAAAAGATAGAAATATTTGTCCCCGATGGACGCAAAAACTACTAAACGGATTCTGATGCGATTTTTTTTGTTAGAAAGGTCTTAGTCAGACCTAAAATCTTAGGTTTGTTTAGAGGTGGAGTACTTAGAACCGGGGCTAGATACACGCGGGCGGAAGGCTAGTATTGAAATAAAACCAAGCAATAGGGTCGGTCGGGTCCCCATTACGTAGGACCCAAAAATCATAATCATATTAAGTTGATACACCTCTGCTTACCCCTTCGGGATTTTACATACCTATATGAAAGTATGTAGGTATGTCATATAGGTACTTGGTTAAATAAATACCAATTTAATAGGCGCCGCGTGGTTCCCGGCAGAGTAGAATTTGGGCCACCCCATCTCTTCCCATGCGGTGTCGTACAAGGCGACTAAGGGATAGGGCTGTTTAACATCTGACAGATATTACAGCCCAGACTCAGCCTCAGATGCATGGCTCGAGTCAACAATAGTGTTTGGAATACGGTAATAGGTTCACCCCCTATTACATGGGACTTAATACTAAGATTGGTGTAATGTGGGTGTTAATTCACTTCTGCCTGACCCTCCGGGAAATAAATGCGTCATTATTTAGGTATGTATGTATGTAAATACCACGCAAGAAACAAAACAGCAATTCCGTAAATAACCACTTTACTTTTTCAAAAATATATCATTTATTTTCTCTGTGGTAAAATGGCGGGAGATAGCCGTTTCGTTACGCGCAATAAATCTTGATATTATTAATTATCCCATTAGTTGACTCTCCAATATAAGTTGAACTGTCTGTGTATTACTGAAGATTGTTATAGAAGACCACCCTTATTCAGTTACTGTGGAAATAAGTGATTTAAATTTGTTATTATTGCTCTGCCATATATCTTGAACCTAAAATGTGCTCAAAAGCTCTAAGTATGTGTCTTTTTAGAATAGCACGGGGTGCTATGGTGGTAGATGAGCTCAAATTCATCAAGCATAAGTACATTATTACAAAATGACAGCCTCCGTGGCGTAGCGGTAGTGAACGCGGCCGCTACGCAGGAGGCGCGGGTTCGATCCCCGCTCAGTGCAAATATTTGTGTGAATGAAATATGAGTATTTGCATATGTCTGGTCGTGCCTCGGAAAGCACGATAAGCCGTCGGTCTCGGTTGCCATAAGAACATCTATGGCAGTCGTTACAGTTAGTTGGCCTAAAAAATCCAAAAACAACGGTCTAACTGCAAAGCTTCGATATCGCCTAATGTTAACATTGGGTTGTGGAGGTCAGATGACAATCGCTTCACGGAAAATATCGAGGTCTAGCTAAATCCGTAGTTAAGACTGGTTAAGCGGACCCCAGACTCCGAGCTGAAAGCTTCGGATGCGACTGGGAATTAACGCTAAGAGGAAGAAGAAGAAGTACATTATTACAAAACAATCTGCGCGCGCCAGAGCCCCGTTTGTCCCGCGATTTAGGTCTAAGATACGTGTCCTGAGAGTGTTCATTTGAATGTCGAGGACCCTATGCCTAAGACCCAACCCCATTTTGCTAGACTGTGTACCTGCTAAACAACGAATAAGACTCCGTGGCGTAGCGGTAGTGAACGCGGCTGCTACGCAGGAGGCGCGGATTCGATCCCCGGCTCAATGAAAACATTTTTGTATCATCATCATCATCATTTCAGCCATAGGAATTCCACTGCTGGACATAGGCCTCCCCTATAGATCTCCAATTGTATGCATGAATATACATATAGCTATTTGCATTTTCTGGTCGCGCCTCGGAGAGCACGTCAAGCCGTGGTGCTGGTTGCCATACGAAAATCTATGACAGTCAGACAGTTCAACTAGGTACACTGGTCTAACTGCAATGCTTTGATATCACCAATGAGTTGTGGAGGTCAGATGGCAGTCGCTTCACGGAAAATATTCAGCTCAGCCGCACCCGGAGTTAGACTGGAATAAGAGGACCTACTCCTAACATAAGCAACTTATCTTAGCTAGAGAGGTTACTATTATTATTTACCAGGTGGAGACGTCGCGTCGTTGTTGGAGTTGGCCAGAAGGGTAATCAGATCTTTTGTGTGGGTCATTTCTCTCATTTACCCTATATAACGACTGCCATAGATGTTCGTATGACAACGGGGAGTGACAGTTTAACGTGTTCTCCGAGGCAAGGAAACACCCAGACCAATGCAAAGTCATGTTCATGCATACAAATATTTTTACTGAGCAGGAATCGAACCCGCAATCCCCGCATAGCTGTACAATTCACTACCATCACGTCATAGCGGCTGACTAGCTAAAGAGGTTAGCGGGAATGCCAGTAATTTTAGTAAATAATATTCTCTAAAAATGATAACTACATTAGCATTACTGAGTATCATAAATCTAATAGGTAAGGGGAGCCAACAGAAATAGTCTCACACAGACCCTTTACAAACACACACACATCAACAAACTACATCCGTACACAAAAGCTAATCTTCTAAAATATTTACGAACAAAACCACTGTCATCTTAATATTGTCAACATTTAAGATCAAAGCCCGGTAGGGGAGGTCTGGTAACACTGGTCGAATTTAATGGCTCGTGTCATTTTGCGAGCGCACGTTAAGTAAAACGGAACGCGGCCGGAAGCCACGCCCCCTTCCGCCGAGCTGTCATCGTGACAGCGCGCCAAATTACAAGCCACAGATTATGGTAGTAATTGAGAATGGGGTTTAGTTTTTCTGGTTTGATTATTTTGTTATGTTGTGTGCGTAAATAGATTTATTTAGCACATCACTTTAGAACTTAAATACAGACATATACCCACGTCTGTAAATTAAAGAGGTTTATTTATAGCTCATTAATTTCGCCAATTTTGGTTTTCGGTCCCACGTAATAGGGAGCGAGCCTATTGCCGTCTAGCAGGCACTTTATCATGGGCTGTACCTATATTTACAGTCGGATGGAGAACAGCCCTATCCCTTAGTCGCCTTCTACGATATCCACAGGAAAAAATGGGGTGGCCCTATTCTACGAGTAGTCAACCGGGAACCAACTTTAGAACATTTATAAAAAATGTATTTTAATTGAGGAGAACATTTATAAAAAATGTATTTTAATTTAGGACACCCGTATTCACAAACAATACTTCGCTATGCGTACTACCAAAACTGTGCAAAGAACGACAAATTCTCAGTGCGTTCGTTTTGGCAAGCCTTTTTATTCATTGATAACACTTAAGTAATACTTCGTTGAGGGAACGCACGGCGTTAGATACTGCTCCGTGATGTTTGTGAATTAATTTTACCAGCCCTATGCGCTCGAGCACACTATGAGACCTCACAGTATTGTTTGTGAATACGGGTATTAGTTTTGTGGTTTCATTATTTTCTTATGTTGTGACGTAAGTAGATTGTCAAATAGCGTTGTGTCAATCTACCGGTTTTATTATACTACCAAGGTCGCAGACAAGCACACGGCCTACCTGATGGAAAGTGGTTACCGTGGCCTATGGACGAGTGCAAGAGTCACACTCGTGCTGCCGACTCTAACCACTTTCCATGAGGTGGGCCGTGTGCTTGTCTGCCACCCAAGTGGTAAAAAAAATCCCTAATTAAGTGTATCTATTTAGGTACAGTAATTACTTCAATACGTACTCATCATCACTGGCTTAATGAGAGCTTGTTACATCGCTAAAAATATACTGCATAATTAACCCTCAAATTAATTAAAAATGACGTAACTAAACGATATTTTTCCATACAGGTAAGTATAGCTTTCAATTATGTTATGTTGGGTAAAGTTTATAGGATAGATTAGGTTAGGTTATGAGTCAAATGTATGGGATTTGGCGTACCTATATGACAGGCGTCAACGAATGTCAAAAACGTCAAATCCTATACATTTGTCATTCTATTCCATCATACGTCGAGCAACGAATTGCCACTTGTCTAGGGGGGCTGGACAGGCTTGAGCATGCAAAATTTAGCAAAACATACTATTCATATTGTTATATCTTAGTCTTTAACAATTCAAATGTTCATAATCGTCAATGTAAACCTTTGAGAATGCCGTGAGGCGAAACTGGTTAGGTGAATAATAAATATCGTGGAAAAGTACAAGTGTGTTATCAATAATATGTGTAGCAAAAAATATTGTTCTGTTCCCACAGTCAAATCGTGGAAATCGTGGTTTTGTGGGGCCATGTTTATATGTAAGATTTCTGTAATTATCCGTTAATAAAGATACATAAAAAAGATACATAACACCTGGCAATGACACCATTATTAATAGACTTCATACAGGATGTTATTAAGTATGACGCCAAGACAGTATGACTTCGTACATTTTACTACTCACGTAGTGGCGTCGCCAAAAAACGAGATCGAATAATACTTCTGTTACGAAATGCCAATATTGGTCAGAACTTAGATAGGCATACCCCGAGATGTCAATATAAAGCGAGAACTTAGGTATGATACGACTACGAGATTACAATACTAGCAAAAACTTAGATAAATGTGCTACGAGATTACAATATTGGCGAGAACTTAGTAGGGTGCTACGAGATTACAATATTAGTGAGAACTTAGTTAAGTGTGCTACGATATCTCAATATTAGCGGGAACAGAACTTAATTAAGTGTGCTACGAGAGTACACTATTAGTGAAAACTTAGTTTAGTGTGCTACGAGAACTCAATATTAGCGACAACAGAACTTAATTAAGTGTGCTACGAGATCTCAATATTAGCGAGAACAGAACTTAATTAAGTGTGCTACGATGTTCCAATATTAGTGAGAACTTAGCTACGTGTGCTACGAGATGATAATATTGGAATACTATTATCTGTTCTGTGATATTGGCGATAATTCATGTTACGAGAATACGAAACGTTAAAAGCACTTGTGTAAAATTATGAAAGTACAGTCTAAAAGTCAAGTTTTACTATAACTACCTATCTAATTAGGTAGTTATAGTAAAACTTGATTTGTGAAAATTACTACGGGTTTGTATGTCGTCTTTGAACCAATTAAAAATTCACTGTGTTCTGTACTTCTGTCACGGATACATATGAATGGGTGACCCTAAGTAAGATTTTTTAAGAAAGATTTTTTACAATAACACCATAAGGTGGGTGTTAATTCAAAGTCAAAGTCAAAAGTCAAAGTCTTTATTTCTCAAAATAGTGCAACATTGTTACAGCTTTTTGACGTCAAAAACTCCTTAAAACTAAGTTTACCACCGCTTCCTAAGCGCTAATGGAGAAGAAACGGCGCAACAAACTCCACTGCGGCATTTTAAGGACGTCAGTTTACAAAAAAAATAAAAGGGTTTCTTAAGACTAAATATGAACGTATGTACATTTGTCTCGCGTCAAGTAGGTATATAAAAATAAAAATAAAACCTTATATAAAATAAAAATAAGACAACTTCAAGAGGGGCCTGCACCATGCTCAAGCCATACATTTTTGTCTTTAATATAATCGTCTGTCCTATAGTATGCTTTTTTCACCTCTGCCTAACCCTCCGGGGATAAAGGCGTGATTGTATGTATGTATGTATGTATGTATGTAACACCTTAAGGTGTTGGCTTCTATTTGTGAACAAGCAGCCTCACCATAGAGTGCAAAGTATTTTGTTCCCCTTTCTTTAAATATTTTAAAGTTCTACTAGAAACTGGCAACATTCTCCCTTTCAAAAAAAAAAATATAAACATTCAAAATATGAATTGCAAATGCTTACAACAAACACTTGACGTAATCCCAAGGGTAGAACTAAAATTACAATATAACATTCGCTACGCGTTTCCGAACGTCAACTCACATCACTATTTGAGTGCATTCGAAATGCGTCACTAATATCATTTTAGTACAAACTTATTTTGACAGTAATAACAAGCGATATTGAACTCTATTTCAGTTGAATTAAAATCTATGTGGATTGTAAATTCAATTTGTTATAATGATTTTGATTTCGCGCTCCTTTCGTCAGAAATGGCGGGCTTGTGACATTTTTGACAGTTGGTAAATGGATTTGAAATCTCAATGGGTAAAATTATCATTTTGTTTAGAGGGTAAGTAGCTCTCGCCATTTTGTAGGTAGGTATTGTTCGGGACATTATATCTTGGACTTAAAATGTGCTCTATCTATACGCGCAGTACCTACACGTTTCTTATGAGTTTTTTGACGATGCTACTGCGGTGGACGAGCACAAATTCACCAAACAAATATTATTATTAAGGTTTCGTTTCAATTTTAGGTCCAAGATACGTGTCCGGAGGTATAATTGTCATCAGCCTGCTGTCGTCACTGGCTTCTTCTTTTTTCTTTTAGACAAAAAATAAAGTGGTGAAGGAACACATAGGCAGAGTCTATGGACGAAAGAAGATTGAAGAACCAATTTTTGGTGCGATGCGATGGTAAATAAAGTGAATATAGAATATTAGTTTAGTAAAGGTACGGCTCCACCTCATGTTTTTTTTTTACATTATTTTTACTATAAAAACACAACAAAACATGTAAATATCTACATCTCTATGTTTTTCACTTAAAAATTATAAAGTTTGGTAAACATCATAAAAAATGTTGTGAAAAACCATAGATCGCCATGTTTTGTTGTGTTTTTCTAGCGAAAATGTTGCTAAAAACATGAGCTATAGACGAAACTTAATAAAGAGTATAAGTTAATTACTTACTAATATCCCTTGTAACCTATTTGAGCTACATTGCTTGTGTTAGGCGCTCCTAACCGACGTGAACCCCTGGTTCACGTCGGTTGTGTAATAGCCAGGATTCGAACCCAGGATCTCTCGATTGTAAAGCCGATAAAACGGCCTAACAACTGCGGGGATTTCCTACTCGAAACAAACAGATATTACGGACAGATACAAAAAATTGCTCGTCTTGGCGGGAGCTCTACCATGATAGATATTTATTGAGAAGGTATTTAGCAGAGCTATATCCATACTAATATTATAAATGCGAATGTAACTCTGTCTGTCTGTCACGCTTTCACGCCTAAACCACTAAACCGATTTTGATGAAATTTGGTATAATATCTAGGGGTAGATTAGTGCTTGACTTGACATAAGCCTGCTATGTTTAGTCCAGTTTAGTCGCGATAACCGACATCTACGCGAGCGGATAGTAGTAGGTAATAATTCTACTCCACTTACTTATTTTTAAACAACAAAGAAACAAAAATAAACTACAAAAATTAAATGGGCAAGCCACAATAAACAAATTCCAAACTACATAAACTAATGAGACGTATATTCTCAACTAGATTAAAAATCATCCGTCGGCCAAACGTCGGTCGTCATGCACACTGCTAATGAAAGAAAATTACGACCGAAAAAAAAATAACAAGCATCTCAAATTTCGAACCCTATTAAACTACCAATCGTAGCGCCGGATTTTGATTGCGGGGCGTGACAGCGCTCATTACTTACAGAACAAGGAAAGAAACGCAATAACAAAACTATATCTGTATCACTCACTCGTTCGATATTTAAAACGAGATAGGAGATAATTTGATTTTCGAAAGCAATTTTCGCGGGCTGTTGAGCACTTCACAGCGTGTTTTAATATTTAATGGCGGTATTAAATTTGTTATGAATAAGATTATTATATTATTGTGGATTTATGTTTAGGGCGCGTAATGGCGCGTTGGCTGTTCGCGTTAATGTTAGCAAATGTGATTTGTTTATTTTACACGTTAGATAGCGATATTATTTGATTATCCTTGTATGGGTGATTTAATTTCGTGGCGTGGGGGTAAATCTGTCCCCAGGGAAGTAATTATGGGGTGTTTTAGACAAGATATTGTGTTATAGGCATTGTCATGAATGGTAAACTTTGTAACTATGAATAGCCTAGCTGTTTCCCACGGCTTCGTCCCCGTGGATTACTGATATTACTCCTGAAGCCCATAGGGACCTCATCCAAGGATAAAAGTACGCGGTAGAGTTCATTAGGGTCACCCTATTTCTTCTCGTAGGTGTCATGGAAGAGATAGGCTGTTTTCCATCCGACAGTAAACAATGTAAACATGACAAATGCCCGTGTGATGGCAATAGGCTGTTGGCCGGTGCCGGTACGCTATACATCTACTGATTGACGGATAGGGCTGTGGTGCAGGCTTTCTTTTCAAGGTTGGTAGGTCAAATGCAGTCACTCTCATAAAAACTATATCTATGAGAAGTCAAATGAAAAGAATTAGCACCCTGGGCTCCGAGATGAATACCTTGAAGGTGATTGGGAACAACGCTAAGATGATAGTTATGAAATTATTATACATAGATATATATTAAATTTTGTATTACCGTGTATTAAAAGCAATTCTTCTGTCATTTAGTTAGGCATAAACGTGATAGTAATAAATGAGACAGTTTTCGCTTGCTTTTTAGGTTCCATCGCTTTTTCCATTCCAGTTACAGGAAATTTAAATTAAATAAACACAAAGCTAAGTACTTTTTGACTTATTCATGCTTGTACCAATATTCCCAAAGAGTTATAAACATTGAGTGCTTTAAAGGGGTAAATACTTCCACGTACTTACTTAATGGATATCCTCGACAAATAGTAATACGTATTTAGGTAGCCGTGTGGTTCCCGGCTGAGGAGAATTTGGGCCACCACATCTTTTCCCATGCGTCGTCCAGGGCGACTAAGGGATAGGGCTGTTTAACATCAGACGACAGATATATATACAGCACAGACTCAGCCTCAGATGCATGGCTCGACTCAACCATAGCGCCCGAAATGCGGTAATAGGTTCACTCCCTGTTATATGGGACTTAATACAATGATTGGTGAAATGTGGTTGTTAATTCACCTCTGCCTAACCCTCCGGGAATGAAGGCGTGATTATATTTATGTATTTAGATATCGTGTAGGGAAATTATTCGTGTAGTTGATGAGACTGCCTTTCCTGAATGGAACGAAGGAACGACCTTTTTTCTATTCTTCTCTCTCTACTTTTTCCATAACCCTCTATTAAGTGCATCGTGTCATCGTGTGCTTAACGCCTCTACGGTAACAAGCTTTCATAAGCTGTGATAACCGCTTACCACCTAATTTTACCCTTGTTTCTTAACTACCTTAGCAATACAACTCCACTATCCTTTTTTTTATCGTGCGAAAAATCCCCACGCATACCTCCCCTGCCCGAGCCGGAGGTGGAGGTCATGTCGGATTCTAATCGTAGATTGTCGTAGCCATATCCCTCGCACCCTGGCCGACCCAGGGCCAAATCTCTCGATCTGGCCCTCTCGTTAAATAGTACTTAATACCTAAGTACATATACTTATACCTAGTTGATGTAATAAAAGTAAACACTTTTCGATCCTTCTCGATTGTAGTTAAAGGAACATGAGCTTAACACCTCTACGGTAATAAGTTTTCGTAAGCTAGGATAACCGCTTACCGCAGAGGTTTAAACGAGGCATGAAAAAGTATCTGATGAGGCTACCACGCTGAGGGACCTTTTTTATGACCATTCTAACATTGTTGGTGTCTGTAATAGTGACCCTCTTACCTTGGACTTTGCTTTCAGCTTACCACTGTGCAAGGTAAAGTCATATTGACGCTTAAAAAAATCAAGTTTTATCCTTGTTTCTTACCTCAGTAAAACTCCATTATCCAAACCCCAACCTCCTAATTCCATCCTATAAATAAATCACAAACATTTTAAAAGCTCACAACAAAAGTCACCTAACCAGAACATCTAGAAACTTATCCTCAAGTTTATGATACACAATTTATGACCGCTATTCACACAAATATCTCATAAATAACGTTGTAGTACATCGGTGCGGGAAATAGCCACAATCAATTTAGGAGGGGGTGCCGCTAAGTGCTGGGGGGAGGGGACAAATTGCTCTCTAATGACGGGAACTTGGCTGGACGGTGGTGCTGTCTTTGAGCTTACTGGCTTGGGTCATTAAAAGGCATTGATTTCACTCTTCCAATGGGGTAATTTCACGATGCCTAATTTTTTGCTAAGTAATTTCGGTGGTATTTTTCAATCATAGGTTTTCCGATGAAAAAATTTAATGGAGTACTTTTAGAATATCTAGTAGTATATAGTGTTCTAAAAGAAAATTAAACATTTTTTTCATCGGAAAACCTATGGTGAAAAATACCACCGAAATTATCAAAAAATTAGGCATCGTGAAATTACCCAATGATGCTGTGAGTGAAATCGGATGATTTGCATTTATACCAGGGAAAACGTATCTTGGCTTACCAAGATACGTTTTCCCTGGTCCCTTTTCCCTTACCGCTTACCAAAATAGCGAACAAACGACAAATGAAGCCCTGGCGTGAGCTGATCGGTTTTTAATCGTCTATGATGCTTCATTTTAATTTGAACACGTCCATCACCGTGTAGCACCCCGTGCTATCCTCAATAGACACCCAAGAAACGTGTACTGCGCCTATAGAGCAAATTTTGAGCGCATTTACGGTTCATTTACTTAGTGTTTGTGTAGGCCTTATTGATAGACAGTCGGTACTCGACTTGACACGACGGCGACGGCGGAAAGATGATCTTGTTTCAGTTTTGTAGAGTGGTCTCTCTATCGCACAGCACAAAATTAACAGCTTGATATTTGGAAAAAGTCGAATGCTCAGACGGGACTTAATCTTCATTTGATTTGAATAGTTAGCATCAAAGATATTATATAAAAAGAGGTAGATATGTTATTGCGCGAAAATCGTGAAGATCCGAAAACGAGTCAATTGGAACGTTTGCCTCTAGTACCGCGTGCCGAGCGGCGTTTAAAAAAATAACGAAAATGCCATCTTATGTTTATAGTTTCATGTCATCTCTTTTCAATCCATTGGTTAGGTAGGGAAGTGTAGATGAATTAAAAATGTGTATGTGTGAGTTCGGCACATTTTTCTACGTTGATTTGTAAGCATATGACATGTCTATGTTATGAAATGTCATTGGTTAGCATAATAATTTCATTGATTTTGATTATTATTTTGACTTTCATGGAAGTGGCTGTTATCAGAACTTTCAACACCGAGAGCTAGGAAGTGCAGTGTTGCGTTCTTTTCAGTGATGCTTCGTTAGAAAATAAAAACTCTGTGAAGTAAAAAAAAGGAACGTATCTACCATTCTCTCACCGAATATCGTAATAGTACCTATACCTACTGCAATAATGTCGGAAGCCTTCTAGATAAGAAGTATCTGATCTAGATAAGATAGAGAGATCTCTATCTTAGATTATACCTATCGCAAACGTTGATCTCTCTCATTCTAGCGTTAATTCCCAGTCGCATCCGAAGCTTTTCAGCTCGGAGTCTGGGGTCCGCTTTAGTCTTAACTACAGATTTGGCTAGACCTCGATATTTTTTCGTGAAGCGATTGCCATCTGACCTCCACAGCACAATGATAACATTAGGCGATATCGAAGCTTTGCAGCTAGACCGTTGTTTTTGGATTTTTTAGGACTTCAACTACCCGTAACGACTGCCATAGATGTTCTTATGGCAACCGGGACCGACGGCTTAACGTGCTCTCCGAGGCACGACCAGACCAATGCAAATACTCATATTTCATGAACACAAATATTTGCACTGAGCGGGGATCGAACCCGCGCCCCCTGCGTAGCGGCCGCGTTCACTACCGCTACGCCACGGAGGCAGTCTCGCAAACTTTGATAGCCCAAGGTAACCGCTTACCATCCGGAGAGTTATTAGGTACTTTAAAAAAAAACAAATACAAGAGTATATAATCAATTACCTCTAACTTTAGTAAATGTACCTAATTCCCTGGAGTAGTAGGCTGAGTGTATTAACCCATATTTCGTCAACTACGGGTTTCAGTCCCAAGTAAAGCGGTGAGCCTATTATCTGAAATTATGCGTATTAAAGATTATCGTTTGCTATAACAAAGAAGAATATCATTACGAAGAATCTAAGACGCATCCCTGATATTTCTTCATGAAATTTGAAGGCACGTCCTAAGTCAACAATAAATGCAATAACTAGACAATAACTACTTATAAGCAGTCTGCTGTGACCCCATTATCACACATTTACCTTTTAATAAGAGTATTGCAAGTCGACGTCATAGAAATAATTTAGTTTTCATCCGACATAGCTCGAAGAATAAGCCAGCTGAAGTGACAGTGGGCTGGTCACATCTATCGAAGGACCGATGGCTGTTGGAGCAAACGAGTCCTAGAGTGGAGAAGGTAAACGATCAGTACAAATCAAACGGAAGGTAGGACGCCCCTAGCTAGATGGACTGACGACCTGAAAAGGGTGGGGTAGACCAGATGAGGAAGCTGGATGTTCGGCAGAGGCCTATGTCCAGTAGTGGACTGCAATAGACTAATTTATTGTATTGTCATTCGAACTACAGGCATGTACCAACTATCAGACCAAACAGACAATAAGAAGGGGGAGAATTTTCAATTAGGTACTAAATTTGATCCACCAACATGCAGGCCAAACTAAATAAAACCGTTGAAATATAGGTACAAGAATTCCTAAATCACCGTTTTGTTAAATATAACTACAAAATCGGTCATATAATAGGTATCAACTTCAGGGTTCTTCTGTAAGCCACCTGCTGATAAATTGATGCATTCAGTATAGGTTTTCTCTTTGGGTTCCCAGCCTACGACGGGCCAGACATCAAGTCACTCCCGTGTTAGGATGAAGGAGAGAAGAAGGAACAATCCAATTTGAAAATTTCGAGACTAAGTTTTTCGGCACAGTAGATGACTATTTTTTTTTTTCAGATAAATCACACCCGTAATAATCCTTTTGCATTAGCAGACAATACAATAGTGCAAAAGCACTTGGGTGAATTTCCCAAATGGCTTTTTTTTTTGTCTTCGGTGAAATTAGTATTTGAAAAAAGGAATATTGTTCTGAATTATTTTTTTTAGTATTCAATAGGTTGTTAATGAGTTGTGGCAAAAATATATTTAGGCTAGGACTATATATAAAGGTAGAAATAAATACATAAACCTCTATTTTCTTCAAATCGGTGCTGTCCCTCTACTTTTTTTACAAACAAAAAAGCTTATACACTAATAAAAATAAGTAAATTAAGTATAATAAATTATTCTATTTCATAGAATATTAGTTTTATTATTAATTTAAGTCATATTTTATTATATAATTAACGAATATTATTACTGAGAGGCACAAACGTACTTGTCCTGCGAAATGTTCTCAAATCGGTGACCAAAAGTAATTTACACATAACTTTATATCGACGAGTCCGACAGTGTCCCCACCTCAATTTTATTTCTCTCGTTAGTGCCTGCTAGTGCGCAGTCAGGACGGACGTATGTTAAATCACTGCATATTCCCGCCAATAATATAAGTACGCCATTTTAGTTGCTCCCGGACAATTATTTTATACTATCGGTGGTGGCATCTTTCTAGTGTAGTAAGCAGTTTTATTATTGTTTTTTGGTTCTAATAGAGGTAGAAAGTGAATTAGCTTCATTGATTGTTATTGAATTTAACCTAGATATTATGCATTTTTTCTAATATTCTAAAAAGTGTGAAATTTCTCACGTCGGTGTTCGCATATCGGTGTAATCGGTGGTCTTTATTACCACGGATATGATAATTTACACCGAAAATGATAAGAAAAGACGAATCGGTGTCTTACACCTAATATCGGTGTTTTGATTCATGATCAATGCACAGTTTTGTCACATCGGTGGATTGCTTTATCATATCGGTAGATATTTTTTCATCTCGGTGAGTCGTTTTATCATATCGGTTGATCCCGTGCGATTTCGTTAAGTATACAAAGGAAAAATGGAACATACAAGAACATACATATAAACACATACATACATAGGGGGGACTTCAATGCCAAAGTGGGAATACAAGAACGCGACGAGAAGAAAATCGGATCATAAGGAGTGGTATGCAGAAATCGCAGGGGGCAAATGCTAGTCAGCTTCGTCGAGTCACAGGCATCTCTTCTTAATGAATAGTTTCTTTAAGAAAATACCCCACAAGCAGTGGACTATAATAAGGAACGATAATTATAGACTTTTTTCATAATGGTACCTAAGCACATATTCAGAGATCAACAAGAGTGTGATCAACAAGTTTAATACTGGAAGCGATAATCGACTTATCTGAGGCTCTCTAAATATCAAGATTCCGAATGATAAGGTCAGCCCTCCCACCTACGCCGCTCCAAGTAGCTCTAGGGTCGCAATACTGGAAACCTCTAGGGAGGCATTGACGGGAAGGCTGACTAGTGGTCAAACCATTGCATTGTGGGGCTCCAATCCTGAAAGAGCTAGCAAGCCTCTTTAATTCCGTCATCCCGCAAGGGCTAACACCTAGGGCATGGAGCGGGAGTGCGGTGGTACTGTTCTTCAAAAAAGGTGACAAGACCTTGCTGAAGAACGCAGGCCATCTCACTCCTGAGTCATGTCTACAAGTTGTTCTCGAGAGTCGTCACAAATCGCCTCGCAGGTAAGCTCGACGAGTTCCAGCCACCTGAGCAAGTCAGGTTTTGAAAAGACCATAGTACCGTGGACCACATCCATATACTGTTTGGCAGATTGTAGAAAAGACTCAGGAGTACAACCAGCCGCTGTGTATGGCGTTTGTGGACTACGGAAAAGCCTTCGACTCTATCGAAATCTGGGCAGTGCTGGATGCGCTGCAGCGGTGCCGCCTCGATTGCACATCGAGGTGCTGAGATGCTTGTATTACACTGTCGAAGAAGAAGACAAAACCCATTAGCCTCCAACGTGGAGTGAGACTGGGAGATGTTATATCTCCCAAACTATTTACCAACGCATTGGAGGACGTCTTTAAGACTCTGGGCTGGACTGGGCGGGGTATCAACATCAACGGTGAGTACATCTCGCACCCTTGGTTCGCCGACGACATCATAATAGTTGCGGAGTCGCTGGAAAATGATGCACAGCTTGAATGGAGCTTCTCGACAAGTCGGCCTCAGTGTAAACTTGGATAAAACCAAGATACACACATAACATAACAAAATACAAACATAATCTTGGTTTTATCCAAAACGAACATGTTGTACCGAGAGCAATTGCCATCGAAGGAACGACACTCGAAGTTGTTCAAAAATAGGTATATCTATCTGGGGCAGGTTATTCAGCTCGGTAAAAACAACTTCGAGAAAGAAGAAGCCAGAACAATCCAACTGGGGTGGGCAGCATTTGGCAAATTACGTCGGGTCTTCTCCTCCCCCTTGCCGCAATGCCTTAAAACAAAGGTTTTCCGACCAGTGCGTTCTGCCTGTTATGACTTACGGTGCCGAAACGTGGCCTCTGAAGAAGTAGTCCGTGACCTAAAAATCGCACAGCGGGCTATGGGAGCAAGCTATGCTTGGAGTTTCTTTGATGGATAGAATTAGAAACGAGGTCATCCGACATTACAACCAAAGTTACCGACATAGCTCGCAGAATAAGCAAGCTGAAGTGGCAGTGGGCTGGTCACATCTGCCGATGGACTGATTGCCGTTGGAACAGACGAGTCCTAGAGTGGAGACTGCGAGGAGTAAAACGGAAGGTGGGACACCCCCTGGCCAGGTGGACTGACGACCTACGAAAGGTGGCTGGGAAGGACTGGATGCGGAAGGCGGAGGATCAGCAAACGTGGCGCATATTGGGAGAGGCCTATGACCAGCAGTGGACTGCAATAGGCTAATTGATTGATTTGTGTTACCAACTTACAAACGTTCTTTTTTAAATTAATTATATATTATAAAAAAAGAATAGAAGAAAGTAAATATAATAAAATAAGTACCTATATAATTTCAAAAAATATAATATTTTCATTGGATCTTCAAGAACTCTATTCTCGTCGGATATGATCTTCTTCAGGTCAGGCATTCAGTTTTAAGTCACTCTTGTAATTGTTCAAAGGTGGATAGATTATCATTTCGGTGAATATTTTATCATAATGGTGGATATGTATATAATTTCGGTGGATAAACTTATCAAA
Organism: Eilema depressum; assembly: GCA_914767945.1. Lineage (NCBI taxonomy): Eukaryota > Metazoa > Arthropoda > Insecta > Lepidoptera > Erebidae > Eilema > Eilema depressum. Next base: position 2,035,629 of record OU612040.1, read on the forward strand.
TCGGTGTACAGAAAAAATAATCGGTGCGGGTTTGTCATGTCGGTGGAAACCAAAATTAAAACTGAATTTTCTCCATAATCTTAAATGATACGTTGATGATATTAAATTTGGGGATACATGATTATCACAAAGATTACATAAAACCTTAAAAATATACAAAAAACATATAAATGAAAAAGTTCACCGATATGATAAAAAAAATGGCATTTGTTGAAATTCACCCACTTACATTATCATAGGATGGTTTGTCTAAAAATATCTACACAATTTGTCATCATCAGCTATTCTCGTAGAACATAATAAAATGTCACTGACACATCTATTTGAAATTGTTAAAGAAAATCACCACAATAAAACTAAATTCGTGATAACAAAATTGAGTGACCAGTCCGCGCTAAACGGAGCACAAAACGATGAAATTTATACTTAGTGCTGACATTGGCAAAACATTCTGATCACCACCAATTACCAGTGTACAGTGCCAGCACAAATATCACTAGTTCCATCTCCCTCTGCCGTATCTGCAGACTATTGGTATCCCTTTTCCACAATATACAAAAGTGTTCTTAATCATTCGTTGCTTGGTACCACAAAGCTGTATATTAATTTCAGGCCAAGTAACTTAAAATCCCATTTCTTAAAAAATAGAGCTCAATTTTGATTGTAAGTAGGTTTATTGAAAATTTCATGAGTGTTTTGTGAAACTGCTCTTTATTGTAAGTGTAAAAAGCATGTTTCTAGTTGTAACTGAACGGCGTATACAGCTTTTTAAACACAAGTGCATCGCGATAACGTTAGTAGTATTATGCTGGTAGCAATAAAGTCTAAATTCGCTCGTCCAGCGGTTAGGTCTAATAAAACAAAAAAAAAACGTTTTGACAACACCCCGTATGGGCGTGGCGGTTAGTCACGAGTTTACGCGGGAGTTTCGTAGCGGATGGACGTTCCATTCGAATTTGAAATGTGATTTTCCGTTCTGAAACAAAAATGTATTTATATTTTTCAAATTAATTTAAGCTTTTTCGTATTAAATTTGATTGTGCAAAATACAGTATTGATTTCTTTTTATTGAAGCCAGCGAAAATGACAATTGAAACGTAAAAAAAGAGTTATGTATTTAATTATTTAAAAAAAGAACAGTGTTTGTGTTTTAAAAGTGTTTGGAAAACAAGTGACAATGGAATCAAATTTAGAAATAGGTGAAACAAAAACTCAAAAGAGAATTCCTAAGCCATTTTCTATAGAATCTATAATTGGAGATAGAAAATCACCAGAGATCGACATAGAGAATAATATTTCGGAAAATTCTAGAAATTCAGATGAAGAAGAGAGTGAGAGATTAGAAGGATTAAATCAGATGAGATATTACGCGCCTTTTTTACAACAAAATGGATTCCCTTTTTTATTGGGGTATCCTGAGCCGTGGTTGTCGAGGGTTTTGGGGTCGGTACCGGGACCAGTGAGAGATAGTAGAGAGGAAGAGAAGAGGGAGAGTCCTGTCAGCGTTGGGAGTGAGGCAGAAAGCGACGGTGGAGAGGATACTAATGCAGGTTTGGACATTGTTATAAAAATAACTTATAAGATACTCGCAGATACTTTTTGTTTTCTTTTTACAATTTAATCCTTTTCTTCAATGTTGGTATTTAAAGCTTCAAGGACAAGGCGAGACCGATCAGGTTCAATAATAAATATCGTTGATAAGTACTAACGTGTTATCAATATGTGTGCCTTTTTTCGTGCGGAATCGAACACAGGTACTACCCCTGTCAATAATAGGGGATGGTTATGTCAGACTGGAACCGACTATAACCGCACGCCGCCGTCTCCAGTCTCAATTACCGAAATATAAGGTTATAATATCTGTATGGTGACGGCGAAAGAATACAAGTATCACAACCCCATCTCATCCGAAGGGTGTCGTAAGAGGCGACTAACGGAAATATACGCAGACGATATCACTGCGAGAGAAGGAAAACTCGAGATAAAACCCTGTACCAACCCGTGGAAACTGTAGGCCAAAGACTCCCAACAATGGGAGAGGCCTATGTCCATCAGTGGACTGCAATAAGCTAATTGATTAAAGGTTACTCGATAAGGGATTTCCCAGGCATCCCAGCTGTTCGGCCATCTACGGTTTTAAGATGGCCTCAGATGTGGGAAGCACGGTGTCCCCATCCAACCTCAATTCTACCCACGTGGAACAGGTAACTAGGTATCTATTGGTTCCCTTTACCACCAGACACGAAGAACCTATTCTTGTTTAAAACGGGCCTATCATAATCTAATTCCGGTTGCATCCAAAGCTTTCAAAACAGCCCGGGGGTAAATCCCCTACTCTACTTCCCCGTAATTTGTTTTGTCTGAATTTCGACCCCAACCACAGGAGGGGGTAACCAGGAATCATCACCATGACTGCTGATAAGCAACTGAAGCGCCGGGCTCAGTTGTAAACAATAAAATACTGACTGCCTCCGTGGCGTAGCGGTAGTGAACGCGGCTGCTACGCAGGAGGCGCGGGTTCGATCCCCGCTCAGTGCCAATATTTGTATGCATGAATATAAATATTTGCATTGGTCTGGGTGTTTCTATGTATAATATGTATGTATTTACAAAAAAAAAAAAGTATCGAAGTATGTACTTAGTTATATCCGCATTCTAGATTCCATAACACAAGCTAATTAAGCTTACCATGGGTCTAGAAAGCGTTGTGTAGAATGTTGTGGAATATTTATTTTATTTTATATTTAATAACACCGAATAAATCTTGACTTCAAATTTCAACTTTTTAGAGCTCCAAATATCCAATCAACCAATGCCATTAAGATGTTTGTATGATAACCACGACCGACGGCTTAACTTGCTCTAATAGCGTAGTATACCTCGTGACACGTAGGTATATTGGACCAAAACTGCTTTTCGTTTCGCTAGGAAATGAGGCCCAGGGCCTAGATTGTTTTGCAATAATGAGTACCTATGCTTGGTGAATTTGAGCTCGTCCACCGCAATAGCACCCCGTGGTATCCTTAAAAGGCACCCAAGAAACGTGTATTGCGCGTATAGAGTACATTATAAGCACTTTTTAGGTTCAAAATGCCTTCATAGACAGACAAGTGATTCTATAAGGGTTCCGTTTTTTCCTCTTGACGCACGAAACCCCTTAAAAATCGGTGACTTGACTTATAATTCCAAATCTTAATTGCATAATCTATGTCAAACATCTTATAATTTCTGGGACAACTCTACATAAAGGGCACTTAGCACTAGACGCTCTCGACAGATTTTAGCGACGGCATGCTGTCCCCCGAGGGCACAAACACCCTTGAATCAGTTACGAAAGCGGACGAAGCCGTTTTTTTGACCGATGACGTAGAGATTGAACCTAACTTGCAGTAGATAACTACATTACTAGATGAATATCAGTTAATCCCACAGTATCATTGCCAATAAAACAACAATTGCGAGGCTGAAACTTTTTATTTTTTACTTTTTTTTTTTTATTAAGTACTTAGGTGAATTACTTCCCTCCTCAAAATTACTTATCATAACTCATAACACATAACTTTTATTCGGCTTCGTCCATTTCCGTAACTGATTTTTGATAACCAGCATTGGGAAAGAAGAAATAAACTGTCTTTTTCACAACCAATTGTCTACGAAAGGTTTTTTTTTTACTACCTACTTCTACTTTTCATTTCGGTAACGGAAGTAGGTAATGCAGTTTTGTTTCTTTTTTAAAATAAAGGAATGGTTCCTTTGAGTGAAATACGCTATCTCCAGTATTTAAAGTTATTTACCTCCAGGTAAGGTTAAAATCTTTCACCCTGTATTTACTATTTTATTTTCAGTCAACAGTCAATTCAATATAAATATATTTTTTTGACCCATACAGCCAGTCTATTAGTTTAGATCTATTCTCTGCCTCCATACAGTTAGGGATAAGGACAAATCTAAAATTGCAACAGTTTAGCACATCGCACCCTCAGTGTCACCAGAAAATCAACAAATAACCCAATTAGAGATGGATGCTTGACATTATAAAGACAATTTCACGCCACTAGAACGCATCTGTACCGTAAAATTGACGCGTTTCCGAACGACCCGACCTCTTGTTTGGCGCGAATTTGGTCCCAGGTGACAGAATGATGTCACATTCTTTTTTTTATTTCTGTGATTTAGGGCACGGGACGCATTACTAACTGACGTGCTAAACATCAAGAAGTTTTTCGATGCTACTAGCAAACTATTATAAAACTAATTCCATGGTTTCCGGCAGAGTCTCTTCCCATGCGATGACGTACAAGGCGACTAAGGGATAGGGCTGTTTAACATCAAACACATAGCCAGCCCTGACTTGGCTTCTGATGCATGGCTCGAGTCAACAATAGTGCCCGGAATACGGCAATAGGCTCTACCCCCTATTACGTGGGACCTAATACGATGATTGGTGAAATATGGGTGTTGATTCATCTCTGCTTAACCCTTCGAGGATAAAGCCGTGATTATCTGTATATGTGTATAATTAGGTAGTACTTCTGTACGCGCTTACTATAGTAGTTGTAGTGTAGGTACACTACAACTACTATAGTAAGCGCGTTATCAACAGAGTTCTTCCTCCTAGCGTTAATTCCCAGTCGCATCCGAAGCTTTTTTGTTTTCAGCTCGGAGTCTGGGATCCGCTTTACCAGTGTTAACAACAGATTTGGCTAGACCTCGATACTTTCCGTGAAGCGAAGCGATTGCCATCTGACCTCCATAAGCCAATGGTAACAATGGATATACTATGAGGAGAGATGAGAGTAATGAAGAGAACTTTAGGAGCAGAGGTAGGCCCAAGAAAAGATGAATCAAAGAATCAAAGAATCAATTTCATTTATTCAATTTAGGCACATATAGAGCACATATGAACGTCAAAATATTACAATTGTGTCAAGAAGTAGATATGTAAACAAAAAATAAAATATTAAGTAAATAAATTAAAGTAAACCATTTGAAAATGATTCTTTCGCTGGTTCGGTAGTTGGTTCTACTGAGAAGATACCAGCAAGAAACTCAGAGAACTCAATTATCCTTTTTATTTATTTATTTATTTTTTAATACAGTTTTATACAATTTACAATGTGCGGGCAAGAAAGTGATTAGGTTGACCATGCATTTTTATCATTAAGATATTCTTCTACTTTATAATAAGCTTTTTCCATTAGACTTTTTTTCACGTTTATTTTAAAAATATTAAGTGGCATGTCCACCAAATCCTTAGGCATTTTATTGAATACTAGCTGTTGCCCGCGGCTCCGCCCGCGTGGAATTCGGATTCCGTACAAACTTTTCTTTCGTGCTAAAATTGCCTCGGATACCATCCCCGTCAGCCATCAGGAGTGCCATGTGGAATTCGGACCCACTAAACAGCATGCCGTCGCGGGTCTTCAGTTGCTGGAGTGTAAAATTGCCTTGGGCATTTTCCGCACCCCCCGGCTGACCCTGGGCCATCTACAATTTTAAGATGGCCCTCTCAGAAGTGGGAAGCACGATGTCCCATCGAATTCCGGAAAGGGAGGAGACGGGCGTGAAGGAATGACAGGAGGCCGGACCTATAATCCTCACGTCCGCGCTCGGTGACCAGCCCTTCCCTTCCCTGCTCTCTACTGGGCCTCCTCGTAGTCAGAGGGACACGTGGGAAGCCTTTGAGCAGCCCTCTATAGAGCTGCTCCCGTTGCTGTATGTATTTGCCGTAGGCGGTAGCGCCTCCCCTGGGTGAGGGGCGTTAATGCCTCCGTTACCCAGGATGCATCACATGGAGGTTCCAATCCCGCATTCGGATCCCGTTACCGTTGCATCTTGTGTTCAGCTGACCTTCCCTGTCTTCGCTCGTGAAATACTTCGAACACCCGTGGTTGCACCCTTTTAGCCCATGCCCGTAATAATAATTAGTTTTCAAATAATGTATGGTAATTTACCGGATTTATTGACATTATAATTTCGTAATATCTTTTGAATAGAACGTCCGATTTCAATAATTCAAAAAGTAATCAACAGGTATTGAAACAATCTTAAATACCAAATGATTTATTTAGAAAAGAATTAATATAAAGGTATAGATTCCGTGGTCTGACTTTGATCGGCATTTCGGCTTGAATTTATATCGTCGCGCGTTACTTTCATACTGCAATAGATTCTAAAATATTCATTATAATTATACAGTGTAAAGGGCAATTTTTATCTACATTAAATGTACAATGTATCTAACGTATTTCGTCAGATAAGGCTTAACACTATATTGTTAAAAATAGCTTCGAAAATGACACATTTTTTTTATAATTTGTAAAAGATAAAAATGGTTATTGTGAGCTACCCTTATTAGATAGACATATGCTGTCGCGGACTTTTATGTAGACCTTTTTAGGTTATACATTTCTACAGTACATTATTTTGTTCTATCTTCAATAGTTTTCGCAGCGTACGCGATGTAAGGAATTTTTAGGACATTTTTTTTACACCTTGGGTTACATTATTGAAGTTTTATCCAGGATCCCTATTTTTTTGAAAATTAATTATAGCCTATGTTAGTCAGTGATAGCGCAGCTTTCTAATGGTAAAAGAATTTTTGAAATCGGTTCAGTAGTTCTTGAGTTTACTCGAATACAAAAATACAAATCTAATATTAGTAAAGAATGTATGGAAATCTGCCCGATTTATTGACATTTATGCTCACTGCTCCGCTCCCTTTAGTAGTAGCGTGATGTTATATAGCCTATGTTACTCCCAGATAGTGTAGCTTTCTATAGGTGAAAGAATTATTGAAATTGGTCCAGTAGTTTCGGAGCCTATTCGTTACAAACAAAAAAACAAACAAACAAACAAATCTTTCCTCTTTATAATATTAGTATAGATTAACTATAATCATGTGTGTCCGAGTTTTTTTTTTAAAAAGATTTAAGTTCTTCCGTATGTATAAAATATTATCGTAAATATATTGACAAGCAACCGTTAATATATTAATTTCTTTAAATGTTTCTCTCAGCGAGTTACGGGGTCTGAGGCCGTAGATTGCTCGTATCGCGCGTTTCTGTAATATGAAAACAGTCTCAATATCGGCAGCTGAGCCCCACAGCAGCAGACCATATGACATAACGCTATGAAAGTAGCTAAAATAAACTAATCGTGCCGTTTCCTCATCAGTTAGTGACCTTATCTTTCTAACCGCATAGGCAGCTGAGCTAAGTTTTCCTGCCAAGGCTGTGATATGAGAACCCCATTGCAGTTTACTATCTAGAGTTATTCCCAGAAAAACTGTGGTATTAACTACTTGAATTGATTCATTGTTCATTACAATATGAGTATCTATCTGTCTTACATTGGGCATAGTAAACTTTACACATTTTGTTTTTTTTTTGCATTGAGCAACAAGTTGTTACTTGTGAACCAATGCAATATTTCGGAAAGGGTATTATTCACATCGTCAAGTACTACTTTTTGTCTGATGGATGGATTGAGGAGGAGAGCGTGACTGAGAAAATTATATCTGACAGAATTGTATGGAGGAGAATGACATATTGCACCGACCACAAATAATTGAGACATGGATAAGCAGATGATGAAGGGTAGGTAGGTCCCTTTTTCCTTTAGTCTCAGTAGTTCGGTTGCTAGTCCGGTTGATCGGTCATTGACCGGAATACTGCGATCTTTGTTGTAGAAGCTTTTTTTATTCAGGTATTCAGGCTAAATGGACAAAGTAGCAATCAAAATGATAATGAGAAAATTAATATTGCAATCACGCAAATAACAGTTTTAAGGAATCCATTACTTTGACAAATTTATATTTATTACTCAATTATAACATAAAAATAACCAATAAACACATTTATCAACCACTTTTATTTCAATTTTTAATATTCATCCGCCATTTAAGGAAAACCGTCAATGTGACAGCGTGAAAATTTAAACTAAAATAGAACGTGACCGCCATTTTGAATGATATTTATATCGTAATCGATTCATCAGGGGTCTTACCATCATTTCTTAAAAAAGTAACATTATTTCAATCTTACTTTACTTTCATAGTGTGAATCAGACTCGTACCGTTGTCGTCCGTCGATATTTCGATGGTTTTTTTACGTAAATAGTCGTATCCCATAATTATCGTATTTTCACTTTTTGGTTTTCTTACTGACCTCAATGACTACTATTAGCTGTGTTTTGAAAATTAGATTCTGTAAAATGAAGATAGTTATTAGGTTTCATTTCAATCAATCAATGAATTAGCATATTGCAGTCCACAGCTGGACATAGGCCTCTCCCCAACCTCTCCCAATATACGCCAGGTTTCATTTAAGTAAATTCAATTGTTCAGTGAAAGAAAACGTCACTTATAAATCTTTAAAGCTCAAAATTCTACATTTCAGACATACGACGTAGGAGCTATCGATTTGTGTACCGTATCTTGTAAGACAAGTGTAAAATCTAACAAATTAAACGAATAGGTATATCCACTACAGAAATATATTATACTAGCCTTCCGCCCGCGGCTCCGCCCGCGGGCATCTCGGTTCACGCGACCTTTGCTCATATTATTCGGTTCTACTGAACCGATTGCGATCAAACAAACGTAAGATTTTAAGTCTGAGCAAGCCCTTTCTAACAAAAAAACCGCATCAAAAGTGTGTCCAGTAGTGTTTGCGTCCATCGCGGACAAACAGACAAACAGACAGGAAATTTAAAAAAAATATTTTCGTGTTCAGTATCGTTAACATAACATAACCCAAGTATTTTTTTTTTAAATATCTCCAATGTACAGACACGACCACTAGATATAGATAGATAGATGACCTAATTTTACCATAATATAACACCAGTATCCTGAGTAACCTTACGGACGCTGAAAGTCCAATCCAATTCACACTAGGAAAGTTAAGTCAATCAATCAATTAGCCTATCGCAGTCCCCTACTGGACATAGGCCTCTCCCAATGTCGGGAGGCTTTGTCCTACTGTTTCCACGCTGGCCAGACGGGTTGGTACAGGGTCTTAGTTCGAGTTTCCTTCTCTTCTTTGTTTTCTTTTTTTTTCGTTAGTCGCCCTTACGATACCTTTTTTTTTTTTTTTTTTTATACACTTTTACCTATACCTTTCAGATGAGATGGGGTGGTGACACTTAATATATTATTTCTAGTGACCATGCCTCCAATACCTTCTTCCAATTTCATTATTGTCTGCTGTATTGTGTGGCCATTTTGCACTAAATAAATGCTTCTTTCTTTCTTTCTGCACCATCGCACGGAAAGTAAAGTAACATTGAAATACTTAATCCCTACTAATATTATAAATGCGAAAGTAACTCTGTCTGTCTGTCTGTCTCACTTTTACGACTAAACCGCTGAACCGATTTTGATGAAATTTGGTATAGAGGTAGGTTAGACCTTGAGAAAGGACATAGGCTATGTTTGGTCGCGATAACCGACATCCACGCGGGCGGAGCCGCGGGCAAAAGCTAGTACTTATTATTACTTTTAAGAGATGGTGGTAAGGCCCATTCGACTAAAATGCATTCGAGTTCACAATCGATTTAACTCGCCGCTCCGTTCGGAAATTTAAAATTCAAACCACAGTTATGGCGGGGACTTTATGTGTTTACAAATTTATGGAATGCAGTTGTTTAGGCCGAATCCCGGCTTTCTTTGCTATTGCTTTTTTTTTCTAGCGGCAAATTTAAAATGGCTGACTTTACGATTCATTTGGCGCGTTCGATAGCTGTCAATCGTTGTTCGTTTGTGTAAAATAAATACATTTATTTGCTAGAGAGATCTTTTAAATGTTTTTTCCATGAATCTAGTTGAATGCATGAATAGCAGGAGTTACATGTTATCTTTATATGTTTTCCTGCAATCTTCAGTGCTTCTAGAATGTACAGTCACTCTCAAAAGTGTTTTGTAACGTCATTGAAATAAAAGCTTGTGCATATTTCGTTTTCTAGCAATTACGCAACCCATGGGAATCTGTTCCAGGGATAAAAATAAAATAGGGTAGCGTAGGTTTGTTTATGTTATTCCAGACTTTACTTAATCTATCCTTTACCAACCAAATTCCAGCCAAATCCGTTCAGCTTGATTGAGTAACAAACTTCCAAACATCAACACAAATTTTAACAAGGCATACCTAATTTTTTTTTCACTTTTTACCATTTTCAATGGCTTAGTAGGAAGGTTTTAGAGGAACCTGGCATGCGTGAAACTACTTTTGACCACGATTGTACCTGAACAGGATAAGTAGTGCGATTTACAATAGTTTCTAACACCGGCCGTGTCTCCGGATGAATGTTGATGCACTTTCAATGTCAGTGTAATGTTTGTCTAGGTAGACATGTTCCGTGATGCAGTGTGCAAGGACTTAGAAACATTTTTTTATACCACTTAGGTGGCAGACAAGCACACCTGATGGAAAGTGGTTTATCTGTCGCCAAATTAATAGAATAATTTCAGTAAAATAGTAGATCTGCTGCCAAAATGTAACCTCGAGAAAATTTAGAGTCGGTCCCGGTTGCCATACGAACATCTATGGTAGTCGTTACGGGTAGTTGGAGCCCTCAAAAGTCTGACTAGTCTAACTGCTTACAGAAGTTTAATATCGCCATTTGGTTGAGGTCAATGGCAGTCGCTTCACAGAAATCGAGCAGTCTGACTGGGGAAGTACCTCCGCCCTAAAGAAGACCGTGACTTGATAACCTCGTGTTGTGTTTCCGGCGGTGAGTAGGGTAGCCAGAGCTCACTGGAGAGGTCTTGTGCTGTCAGTGGGAAAACCAAAGGCTTTGTCCTACTTATTTTCTGCGCTGACGGCAGAATCTCTCTGTTCTTACAGGGCCGGCAGCACGAGTGTGACTCCCCTGGTGTTGCACTCACCTATAGGCCACGGTAATAGACCTCGATATTTTCCGTGAAGCGATTGCCATCTGACCTCCACGACCCAATGGTAACATTAGGAGATATCGAAGCTTTGCAGCTAGACCGTTGTTTTTGAACTTTTTAGGGCTCCAACTACCCGTAACGACTGCCATAGATGTTCTTATGGCAACCAGGACCGACGGCTTAACATGCTCTCCGAGGCACGACCAAACCAATAATGCAAATACTTATATTTCATGAACACAAATATTTGCACTGAGCGGAGATCGAACCCGCGCCGCGCCTCCTGCGTAGCGGCCGCGTTCACTACCGCTACGCCACGGAGGCTGTCAACGATTACCAACATTTTTGATGTCAAAACATAAACTTTACTAACAAAAAATATAATTTCCTATATTTATTACTAGAATTAACCTTCAAATCACACCCAGTAATTGTTTCAATCCATCTGTCTACTCTATCTCCTCGCCATCGTCCCCCAATCGCTCAATCAGCCCGAATCAGACGGTCCGGTGTGGGCGGGGCGCCGACTCAGCGTTTTTCGTCGACGCTTTTTATCGCCCATTCGGTCGAACAGATATTGGTCGCAAAAACTCCGGGAAATGATGATGGGTGAAGAAAAACAAATGGCAATACTGAATTGTGTGTGACGAGGGGATTTTTTGTGGTTGTGGATAAAAAATAAGATTTTGAATTATACAATTCGGTTTATTGGTTTCGTTTTTGTCTTTAGTAGAAATTTAAGTAAAAATAAAATAAGTTTGTAGTAGCGTAATGTTATATACTTAGCCTACCTTCATCGATAAATTGACTATTCAACAGAAAAAGATTTTTAGCGCGTTCAAACAAACAAACTCTTCAGCCTATTTAATACTAGTAAGTAGGCTAGTAAATAAAAATAAATATATTTTGAAGAATTTAGATAGCTCATAAAGTTCGTCAATACATTTTTTGTATCTAGAAATTGCAAATAAATAGTATCAAAAAAAAATTCTCCCATCTTGGCTCATGTTTTCCTCAAATTTTCAACATGGTCGAATACCAACCACTTTCATTTCAATCAGGTGGGCCGTGTGCTTGTTTGCCTCCTTAATGGTATAAAAAAATATTACCAACAATTCCTTTTACCTCTCCATCAGGTAACGACTCTGAGCCAGACCCAGAGGACTCTTCCGACACCCCTCGTGAGAGTAAAGCGCGCAGAAGAAGAACCGCCTTCACATCGGAACAGCTCCTGGAGTTGGAGCGGGAGTTCCACGCCAAGAAGTACCTCAGCCTTACAGAGAGATCTCAGATAGCTTCAGCATTGAAACTTAGTGAAGTACAGGTACAGTATCACTACATATTATAAAACAAAGTCGCTGTCGCTGTCTGTCCGTCCCTATGTATGCTTAAATCTTCAAAACTACGCAACGAATTTTGAAGCGAGTTTTTTTAATAGATAGAGTGATTCAAGAGGAAGGTTTATATGTATAATACATGCATAATATTGTAGAGAAACACTGATAAATTTATAGATATGCAGAGGAAACGGGATCAGAAAATATGGTGGTACGAAGTTCGCCGGGTCAGCTAGTAAGATATAATATTAAAAATCTCTGAAATATAATCAAAATCTGTTTCATCTCCCTTCATTATAACGCCGGACACGTATCTTGGACCTAAAATGTCCTCAAAATGTGTTCTATACGCGCAGTACACATTTCTTGGGTGTCTTTTGAGGATAGCACGGGGTGCTACTGCGGTGGACGAGCTCAAATTCACCAAGCATAGATAATTACAAAACAATCCGCGGGTGCCGGAGCCTCGTTTGTCTTGCGATTTAGGTCTAAAGGCGGCCACCCACTTACGCGGTGTCCTGCGTGAGCGACGAATACGACGCGACGCGACGCTGCGAACGCGACGAACGCGATCAAATCAACGACCTACCCTACTTGCGACCTACGTGACACTCTGCGACGAGACGCGACGTAACGCGTACTTGTTTTGAGCGCGACCAGACGCGACACTGCGAACTGTAGTTCGTTTTCGTTCGTAACATGGTTGATTCAGAAGCGTTGATCGCCGCAGTGCGTGAACAAAGATTACAAATCACGTAGGACATTTGTCGCGTGTAGCATCGCGTCGCATTACGTCGCATCGTGTTGCGTCGCGTCGCGTCGTATTCGTCGCTCACGCAGGACACCGCGTAACAGTTTATCGAACGACAACCGGATGATATCGGTCTATCAGTTCATCGCAATAGCCCACATACTCACAGTTTTGTATACGATTTTGAACTGACGGCTAATTGTGTGTGGCCGCTTGACGGTTCCCGGTTAGCAAAGACAGTAAAAGGCCGGACAGTCTATGGCCGTCGGCATTTTTTACGTAATAACATCAGACCAAAAGAACAATATAATGTCATTACTTTAGTCTGAGGTACTAAAATTATGATGACATAGATGACATAAGGACTGTAGGCCGCCCGATACGACCAGAAACTGCAGGCGGACTGTTAGTGGGTGGCCGCCTTAAGATACGTGTCCGGAGTTATACCATGCATAGGACTAGGTTTCCTACACAGGACAACACGTGCAGGACTTAAATGTCACCCGCATACAGTACAAAATATTCCATCAAGAACCAAGCGGCTCGGAGACTTCTTCTTCTGCCGCACCATTAAGACCTGGAATTCCTTACCAGTACACGTGTTTCCCTCTCCTACAATCCCGGGTCCTTTAAGTGGGTTGTGAAATATTATCCAGTGAGGCTGTCAAGCTGAGTGCCACCATTGTAACATAGTACGAGTCTATAATGGTGACCCTCTTTTCTGACACTGCCTTCAGCTTACTATAAGGCGAAGTGAAGTCAAATTGACATGTTCTACATGAAAAATTATTCTTTCGTTCGTTCATTCATTCGAATCTCAATATCTTAAGCGTGGTCACCCTCACTTATCCTAAGACCAACTTGGCTAACATTGCTTTACCTTGCAATCTGTTACCACTTAGCTACGAGCCCCTAACGGCCGTTTCCAATAACATATCTACAGATAAAGGTAATGGTAGAGATAGTTCCTTTGTCAAATCCTATTGTTATTTTGCTATGAATTCATAGAGATTGGTGACGTTTTTATCCTTTCTAATGTCAAAACTGGCGACAGATAGGTTATTGGGAACAGCCGTAAATGAATATGGATCAACCATCACCAATAGTATTTCTCTCCCCAGGTAAAAATCTGGTTTCAAAACCGTCGGGCCAAATGGAAACGCGTGAAAGCCGGCCTAGCGTCAGGGAGCCACTCCAGCAAGAACGGCTCCGGGACCAAGATAGTAGTTCCTATACCCGTCCACGTGAACCGGTTCGCGATACGGACCCAGCACCATCAGATGGAGAAACAGAATCTTCAGTTCAGGTAATCCATACTTTCATATCCATATCCATGCTCCATACTAATATTATAAATGCGAAAGTAACTCTGTCTGTCTGTCTGTTGCGCTTTCACGCCCAAACCACTGTACCGATTTTGATTAAATTTGGTACAGAGGTAGATTAGACCTTGAGAAAGGATATAGGCTATGTTAGGTCGCGATAACCGACATTCACGCGGGCGGAGGCCCTGGCAAAAGCTAGTAAATAAATATATACATATAGATATATAGGTATACATAAATCTCTGAAAAGCAGAGGTGTATTATCACCCACATTTAGTCAACTATGATTTTTGGTCCCACGTAATAAGGGGCGAACCTATTGCCGTCAAGCGGGAACTTATTCATGAGCCGTATGTTTACTGTCAGATTGAGAACAGCCCTATCCTTTAAAAGTTGGATCTGCACCGGCGCTAAAATCTAATGAAACTGAAGACTGACGGTAGACTATTTCTCTACACATCAAATGTAAATAAATATTGTAGGACATTCTACACAACGCTATCTAGACCCAAAGTAAGCATAGCTTAACTAGCTTGTGTTATGGGTTCTAGAATGCGGATAAACATACATAGATACATTTTTTTTTTGTAAATACATACGTATTATACATAGAAAACGCCCAGACCAATGCAAATATACATATTCATGCATACAAATATTTGCACTGAGCGGGGACCGAACCCGCGCCTCCTGCGTATATGTAAAAACATGAGGTTTCAGAAAGTGGTTGCATTTTTTGCGCTTCTATGTCCATTATATTATAGATGGTACGGAACCCTTCATGAGCAACTCTGATTTGCACTTAGATGGTTTTTAAAAAATTTGTCAAGCATATTTTTAGTTAGACTCTTATTTATAAAAATTTTTATTCAAATAAAGTTTATTCCAAAACGGATTATTTTTGAAGTTTTCGACGATCCATTTTTGTGATAGAACACAAGCCTACTAAATAACTCTGTACATAAAAAATAATTCGCAATTTATTTCCACAGATTAGAAAGACAGCAACCTTTACCTGGCAGTCTACTTCAGTCGCAGAGCTCCGCATTCCTGAGCGCGTCCAAAATCGATCGACTGGACTCTAGAGAGGTGCTCAGCCCTCGACACGGGGGCAGCCCTATTTATGACGCGACGATCTCACGTATGGGGGCCATGAGTTCGAATAATATGAGACATTATCAGTCTAGGCCTAGTTAATTTTGTTGTGAGGATATTTGAGAATGTAAAATGTGAAGTGATGGGTCTTTTTTGTGAGACAAAGTTAGGTTAGGTTACCGGTAGTGAACGCGGCCGGCAATCGAATAATGATTAAATGCCTACCTACCTCCTTTCTTTCCTACTCACTTGGTTACAAACCTAGAATAATTATTCTTGATTAGTAACCAGATAGGTACAGAAAAATATTTTTTTTTAATTTTTCTATCGTAGCTGGCTACGAAACTTGATTACGAAGTTGAAGTCAAATTAAATCGGTTTTCGTAGCTGGTTATCAAAGGAACAAAATAATTCCATGTTCGTAATTGGTTACGAGTTTTCAGTTACAAACGTGGACCAAAGGATCTCTGATCCCCGCTCAGTGCAAATATTTGTATGCATGAATATCAGTATTTGCATTGGTCTGGTCGTGCCTCGAAGAGCACGTAAAGCCGCCGGTTGCCATACAAATATCTATGGCAGTCATTACGGGTAGTTGTACTATTACTATATTTCAATACTTCAATATCGCCAATGGGCTGTGTTGTTGAGGTCAATCGCTTCACGCAAAATTTCAGTCAAACCCGCAGTTAGACTAAAAAAAGCGGACTCCAGACTTTAAGATGAAAGCTTTAGATGCGACTGGGATTAACGCTAGGATGAAGAAGAAAGTTACGTGAGTAAAGATGATGATTATCACACTGAAAAGATTTTTTAAGACTTACAAAACTAAACTAGGAAGAAATATAATAGGAGTGGATTAACGTCGGTAGTTTAATGACCCCTTAGACAAGTGGCAATTCGTTGACCGATACATTCGTCATTCTGGTCACGAATTGCTACTTGTCTAGTGGGGGAGGGGGTAGAGGTTTTAAAGCCAGGGGTTCTCAGCCATAAAGCCTAAACCACTAAGCCAACGATGCTTTCTGTACTTTACAAGGAATTTATTATTTTCTGTAAGGACGATGGTCTTATACGAACGAAATCTTAACTAGAATCAAAGCCCCTTTCGGTCTCTTAGGTCCAGTTCCTGTCATGCCCAGTTAACTCTACCTCACAAAAAAGATTCACTTTAACTTTTAAGATTTGTGTGAAGTTCTCTTCTGAGAAGATCTCTCATTCCTCTGTATCATTTATTTTCTGTATATCAATATGGAAATGAAATAAAGATACTACTGTCAGAAGCTTACGCGAATATCACTCATTAAAATAAAGCCTAGAAAACAGCAAAACTCAGCAAGACTTAACAACACAGTGAGCTCATTCTGTGTTAACAGTAACACCAACAATTTATTATAATTCGGGTACCTACTTTGAGATAATTTACACTTCGAACTAAGTATGTGACAATTACTATTTTTAGTCACTTCGCGACCACGGCTGCTGCAAATGAGCCCAAACGTCGGGCTAAAAGTAAATAATAACAAATAAATCGCGACACAATGCGTAAAAAGTGGCTTTAGTTCCATGAGTGATATTCGAGTATGTATCAAATATTTTTTATTCCACTCAAATTCAAATTCAAATTCTTTATTTTTCAAAATAGTGCAACACTGTTATAGCTTTTTGACGTCAAATTCTGCTTAAAACTAAGTTTACCACCGCTTCCTAGGCGCTAGTGGAGAAGAAACGGCGCAACAAACTCCAATTCTCAATTCCACAAGTAGGTACTGATATATTAATTCCACACTAAAGAAGAGATATTCGCACAATTTTTTATTAATCAATTGTAAAATATAAACCTGATATCAGGTAGAGATATATAATAATAACATGTATAATATTAAATAGTAATAATAATAAAGCAATGCCTATGTAATAATGTCAAATTATTATCATTAAAGAATGTGTGATCAATATAAATATGTTATTTTTATTTATTTTTACTAGCTGGCACTCACAGGTCCACCCAGATGGAGTAATGAGATCATGGATAAATTTTCTCCAAGGTAAGAGACAACGAGGCATCCATGACTAAAAGTTTTTTTTATACCACTTAGGTGGTAGACAAACACACGGCCCACCTGATGGGAAGTGGTCACCGTGACCTATGGCCGTATGCAACACCAGGGGCGCACTCGCGCTGGCGACCCTAAAGAAACCTTCTAATGCCCTTTTTGAAGAACCCCATATTGTAGTCGCTTGGGAAAACCACCGCAGGGAGTTCATTCCACAGCTTGAGTGTGCGAGGGATGAAGTGAATCGATTGACGTGTGAATCATAAAAATCGGCCCAGGCATCTGGTCTGTACAGTGCTTCAAAAGAACATACAAACATACATAGGCTGATGAACACATTACCACTCCTTTGCGTCACGCAGTCGGGTAAAAATGGCAGGTCAGAAGTATTCGAAACCAGGGCATTTATGAAAGAATTAATGACGGAAGAGTAAGCTAGTGAAGTATGTAAGGATAGAGTCAAATGACGGGCTGTTGTCTCTGCCTACCGCGCAAAGAAACAGGCGTGAGCATATATGAATGTACGTATGTATTATGTATGGACCTACGTTTTCTAAATTTTTCAACAAAATTTTCTGAAATTTTCTAATTTTCTGCGCAATTTTCAACCAAATTTTCACCTTTCTTCAAAGTATGTTTAGATCCGAAAACGTCCAAGACTGGACTTGAACCAGCGATCAGTTTCTTACAGGGGGAATCGCTAACTAACTGAGCTACTGAGACAAGTCTTGGACATTCAGAGCTTTTCTATACAATCGTCTTGAGTGAGGCGACTTTCTTCAAGACTCCAAAACACTAGAATGCATGGTCACCCTAATTTTCACCGTTAGGGGCGTGTCGAGCAAATATTTCTTCATTTTCACTATAAGCTATATTCAATTTACAGCTCTAACACTGCGCATTATAGTCTTTAATAGTAGTGCAAAGATGACATTGTCTCCTAACTTGTGTTGCTCACAGGATGGTGCAGTAAAACTTTTAGCCCTATCTAGGTAAAATAAAATAAAAAAAATATGAAATTTTAACCGACTCAAAAAGGAGGATGTTATGTCGATGGGTCCTACACATGGGCGTAAGTGATTAAGCAAATTTTACTGGGGGCCGTTCATAGTTTGTGAATCAGATTTTAGAATATAGTAAAAAAGTTTTAGTAGATTTACTTTCTTGCGTGACAAAGTAACTGTGATATTGAAAAAAACTTAATGCCAGCCAATCACTATTACACTAAGTTCAAAACTCATTAAGCGATATAACAGTAATATTAGAAGCAGCTGATGAATTCAATTTTTGACTTTGTGACTCACAAATCCCCGTCATAGTAACCTTTGTGACATTGTGCGAGCCCCGTGGGCCTGTCGCTCAGCCCCGCCCCCGGATTAATAGCGTGATGTACAGTCTCACATCTGTTCGTAAGTGATGCTGTTTGTTATTGTGTTGTTTGTATTGGTGGGTAGGTACTTGCGATCGCGCTGTTATATAATAATAATCCATACTAGTAACTCTGTCTCTCTGTATGTTATGCTTTCATACCTAAACCACTGAACCGATTTTGAAGAAATTTAGTATGAGGCTAGATCAGACCTTGAGAAAGGATTAGGCTATGTTTGGTGGCGATAACCGACATCTACGCGGGCGGAGCCGCGATCAAAGGCTAGTAATTATTAGACATTACCAAAATCTTCGGATCATAAGTAACACCAGGTTGATTAATGGATGCGACTGGCGCAGTAGAGAGCAAATCAAATCAAATTCATTTATTGTTGTCACTGTGTCTGTGTACTGCAGTCGCTCTCGTAAAATCCAAGAAAGGCCTCCCCTCCTAAGGCACTGGCGACCATTCCACTAAAAACGAGTAACTTTATAAATTTCCAATAGATCTCAAAGATTCCTATAAAATTCGTATACTTAAATGGTATGGTCACTCATAGGAGCAGAATCACAAAAATTTATTTACTAAGCCGATTCTAATTTCGTGTGAATAACGCCGCATGACAAAATTTATCCTAATACACTTCCATTACAGTGGTATTTTTAGACCTGCTGAACAGAGCAAGTGGGGTGGCGATTACCCTGGACTGGATATCTAGCTGGGTTAACATTTGTAGCATTTGCTCGATCCGATCACCGTATCCGTATCGGCGACGATCATAATCGCATATGTGGACGGGTGATGATGCGCGTATCACTGATATATACATTGTGATCATGATACGCGTCGCCGATACGGATACGGTGATCGGATCGGGCAAATGATACAAATGTGGACCCAGCTTAGCTGGATTCACATTTGTAGCATTTCTGTGTATCGTATCTGCTTCGCGTGGCCTCAACGCGTATCATGATCGCTAGTTTGGACACAGGATGATACACGCCGTATCTGATACAGCCCGATCCGCACTAAACGCGTATCTTGATACATCATTACAGCATTTACTAAGTATGGATGCGTTTTTTACGCAATACGCCTTAATGATACGATATGGACAAAATGAGCGTCCATATTTATGATACAAATAGGTACTCTATACGATACTACTGATCGTGATACGTCAAGATGCTACAGATGTGGAACCAGCTTAACGCCACGTATTGTATCTTATTCGCATAGAGAAATGATTGATAAAGAGATTGGTGTCAAGTGTCAATATCACGCCTTTATCCCCGGAGGGTAAGGCAGAGGTGAATAAAATTAATACCCATAATTCAGCAATCATTGTTTTAAGAGCCTATTGCATAGTACATATATCTGTCTGATGTTAAACAGCCCTATCTCTTAGTCGCCTTGTACGACACCGCAAGGAAAGAGATGGGGTGGCCCAAGTTCTACTCTGTCGGGAACCACGCGGCACATTTTTTGTTCCAAACAGCTCATCACACATAGAACTCATTACATTTGTGTCCAAAAGTCACCGTTTAAAAACGCCCGCCCCTTTTAAACACATTATAACTACAATAGCTGCCGTTAGGGGGCGTTGCGATCGCTTTACGCGCCTTTGTGATCAAATTAATTGTTGTTTGGCGTTTTAGGGGCCCGTGCGCTAAAAGCAGAGCTTTAAAACGCTTGTCAGATAGTTGTCAAGTCATTTGGTGACCTGTCAAAGTGACATTAGTTGAAATACCTATTTAATTATGTAGATGAAATTAATTGACAAATTGCCCGCTTGACGGCAATGGGCTCTCCGCCTATTACAAGGCACTGAAAATCATAGTAATCATAGTGATTTTGGGTATATTGTGGTCTTCTCTGGTCTATTTTGTTACTTAGAAATCCTACTAATCCTACTAATATTATAAATCCTACTAATATTATAAATGTGAAAGTTTGTGAGAATGGATGTGTGGATGTGTGGATGTTTGTTACTCTTTCACGCATAAACGGCTAGACCGATTTGGTTGCAATTTGGTATGTATATAGGTTATACCCTGGTTTAACATATAGGCTATATATCAGCGATGGACGGGATCAGAATTCCACGCGGGCGGAGCCGCGGGCAACAGCTAGTAAAACATATTTTGATTCTATCAGTATTCTGTGTTTATTGTTTTTCATAAGCATTAATAAAGCGCTGTGATGTGTTATTGAACAAATTTACCACATTCTCAAAGATTGGACATTCTGCGAATCGGAAATTTTGAGAATTGGACATTCTGGGAATTGGACATTTTGAGAATTGGACATTCTGGGAATTGGACATTTTGACACCGTTGGACATTTTGAGATTTGGACATTTTGACCCTGAACGATACATACACTCACGCCTATTTCCCTCTGGGGTAGGCAGAGACAACAGCCCGCCATTTGACTCTATCCTTACATACGTCACGAGCTTCCGCTACTGTCAGTTGGTGAAATGTGGGTTTTATTAGCTACACGTCTGCCTACCCCTTCGGGGATTTACAGGCGTGAATATATGTATGTGATGACTTTCATGGGAATGACTGTGGTCTTACATACCCCAGGTTAGAACACAGTTGATCCTAATCTCGAAAAAAAAAGAAAAAAGTATTAGCAAGATACAAAATGGGTTTGCGTTCTTGGATTCTTTAAGAAGCATCAGAAGGTTCTTACAGGATCAGAAGCACGCATCAAATTGCTAAGAAATAATTGCCGCGTAAATGTAGGTTTTAGTGCTTTGTTGCAATTGCTAAGAAGCAATTGCCCCATAAATGTAGGTTTTAGTGCTTTGTTGTAATTGCTAAGAAGCAATTGCCCCATAAATGTAGGTTTTAGTGCTTTGTTGTAATTGCTAAGAAGCAATTGCCCCATAAATGTAGGTTTTAGTGCTTTGTTGTAATTGCTAAGAAGCAATTGCCCCGTAAATGTAGGTTTTAGTGCTTTGTTGCAATTGCTAAGAAGCAATTGCCCCGTAAATGTAGGTTTTAGTGCTTCGTTGCATTTGCTGCTTTGGTGTGTACCCCCATTAGTAAACTCAATAGAATTCGCACAAAACACAATATAAAATTCAAATTAACCAACCGATCTAATACTCCATTAATTCCAAACCGTTTAGTCCACATTACATGAATGATACTGGCTTAGAATCGAATCTATGGCCTTTCACAGCCGTACTGTTAATGGTATCACTCCCCTGGTTTATAGCGGCCACGCCCTTTGAGATACCCTGTCGCTATTATATAGAATTAATCGTTGTAAAGCGAAAGGACTTTGGGCCAGATGGTGTTGAAGAAGCTGCGTGGTCCAGAGGTGATTATGTTTGCGGTGATCTTGGGGTTTTTTTAATACTACTTAGGTCGCAGACAAGCACACGGCCCTCCTGAAGGTAAGAGTAAGGTAATAATATGAAAGAGTTTTACAAAAATCCGAATTGAAATCCTCATTTGTCAATAGATAAAAATAAACCCAATCATTATCACAATAATTAAATCGCAAACAAAACCACACGCAACCCCAGAATCCGCCAGCACCGACTGCAGTGCCATAACCACCCCATCGAGAGCGCCGGTATAATCCGCGTGGCGTTTAAATCAATTTCCATGTCGGATCTGTTATGCTAATGCGTGTCGTTTGTAACTCACCCCGAGGGTAGAGGTGGGGGCTGTTGATATCGATAAAGTTAAAAGTACTAGCCCAGCTGACCGGGCAACGAATTGCCACTTGTCTAGACAAGGCAAGCGTACTGTAGAACAGATTTTTTTTATATAGGACATGTTAATTTGACTTCGCCTCGCCTGATAGTAAGCTGAAGGCAAAGTCTTAGAAAAGAGGGCACCATTATAGACACGTGCCATGTTACAAAGGACACGGGACTGTAGGATGAGGGAAACACTTGAACTGGCAAGGAATTCCAGGTCTTAATGGTGCGGCAGAAGAAAGAGATGATTGATGGAATATTCTGCACCATACGCGGGTGGCATCTAAGTACTGCACGTGTTGTCTTATATAGGAAAGGAGAGGGTGGAATCAATTGGAAGAGCTCATCAGAACATTCACCATGGTAGAGACGGTCAAATACCGCCAAGGATGCCACATCTCTACCCATCTGCAGAGGCTCGAGGGTGTTGGTGACCTCAGGATCCCAATAATGCGGACCGCACGTCGCTGCAACCTGTCGAGAGCATCTAGTAAGTATTTTGTGGAGCCATCCCAGAGATGCGAGCAGTATTCCACGCAGGAGCGTGATAAATGTGTGGAATTTGTCGTTTCTGACATAACGTAACGGGACTCCATAAAACCGTGAAATGATTTGCATGTTTCAAAGAATCAAAAAATCAATTTCGTTTATTCAGTTTAGGCACACAACGTCAAAAAAAAGTAATTATAAGAATAGGTAACTATTAAAATAAAGTAAAATAACTAAATCATTTGAAAATGATTCTATCGCTGGTTCGGTAAGTTGCTTCTCCTTTTTTTATTGTTGTATTTATATTTATTTTCTCACTTCCTTCCCATAGCTCTATCAACCATCTTGGTTATAACGGTCTGGCCCCCGATTCCACTAAAGCAAAACCACTGCAAAAGAATTCCATTTAGACTTTAAAATTTAAAATTAAATGATTTTTTATAGAGTGAATGTCGTGAATGAACCTTGCTCTCTTTTGGGCGCGCTGTACTTGACTCTCTTCAATTATTTTTTTTTGGAGGCTTACCATTTTCGCTCTCTCCTCTTTCTGGGGCAGCACACCACACTAACAGGCGTCCTCGCGATAAGAGACCTCATGAGCTTTGCGCCTTTAGTGCCAAACGCAATCGTTCGCTAAAAATCATATTTAATCTATCGATATCGTGTCGATTGCTACCCAGCCCACCCCTATTCCGGGAGACTGCCAAACGGTGCATAAAATTCATAGCCATGTTCCCCGGGCGATATTCGGAGCGCACTTCAGTCATCATTATGTGGTGAGGAATATATTATCTGTGTTTACTGTGAGTTTATGCCGCGATTATTATTTGTACAAATTTACTTCCATTTTAGGGGTTCCATAGTAAGTAAAATCATTGTAGATAATTTTAGGTTAATTATTTTATTTTAATTTTGGGATCGCACCACGATCTTCGGGGCTCAAGTCAACCTCACCTGCAAGCCTGTACCTAAACCCGTTGTCTAATGGAGGAGGCTCTGGCGGAGGCTTTTCTCTCGGGGTTGGGGGGACAGACGGCAGCAGTCGCTCCCGTAAAAACCAACATAGCACGTAACAGAAATTATACCCATAATCACTGCACAGTAAAACTAAATACTCTAATATTTTGGTTACACCTTGTTTCAGTGGTGTAGTGCAACTTCGTTTTCTTTTATCTCTTGCCAAAAAGAAATTCCAATTTCATCTGACTGACAATGGGTATAACTGTGGACTTGAACAAAGAAGAAATATATTTTCTAGCAATAACTCTTTAAATTATTATGAAATGAACATCTAATTTAAATATCTGAATATTCCTTTTAAATCGGCGCCATCTCTATTTCACTCCGCATACTAAGTAGTCAGTCACAGCACACCATAGATAACTAAATCATATTTTTTAATAATCCGCATTGTTCTTTTTTTAAACAACGCGGGCGTCCGTGGCGCCTTTTTGTTGTTTTTTTTTTTCTACGATTAATATTAAAAACATATTGTAACACATTTTTTTGTGAGAATCCGGTGGGATTTGAGTATTTTTGACGGGAAAATAAACCACAATGGCGCCAAGTGGGACGTGATTGGAAGCCGAATCAATTGTTCTATCAGAATTTGGATATTTATGAAGCTGTAATGTGATGTGATACCATTGTTTCGTAAGTTCTAATCTGCATTTTAGATACATTAAGCGCTAATCGACATATTTACGACCACGAATGATCAAACTATTGATAGATATCTAATTTACGACTCCAATACAATGGATAGTTCGTTACTGAGGCGATTTTTACGATCGTGTCTTTTGGCAAATACTGAAGGATGGCAAAGAATTGTCATAGACAAAGTCGTGACGCACGAGCCCTTTCAGTGAACATGTTTCGTGTACAAGATGACATGATGACACCTAAATAGTAACTTAATGAACTACCTGATATAATCAATGATAGGGTTAAACCAGTGGTGGACAAACTTTCTTAATGGGAGGCCAAAAAGTTTAAGAAATTTCAGAGGAGGGCCAGAATTTTGTAAAGCACAGAACCCCAGAAACACGACATTATACCTTGGAGATACCCGATATTGAGCTGTGCGAGGTAGATACGGCTCTCAAGCAGCTACTGTGACACCAGAATGTACTACATAATATACCCTATTTTATTTTAGACTAGACCGTCAAAATATAATTAAAGCGGGCCATACGGAAGTTGGAAGGAGTATCTCGGGATATATCATGAAGATAATTATCTTACTTACTTAGCATTTGGAGTCCGAATTATATACATACATGGGCGTACCCAAGAGGGGGGCGGGTGTCCAAGTGGGACCTCATCCCACCGTGCTCTGCTCTGGCCAAAAATAAGAATTTCAATACACACGATCATATCGGATACGATTTGACTTTTGCCCCATCCCTTATAGAACCTAGGCGATAGTTCATTGGACTAAAATCAATCAATGTTTACTGTATTGTATAAAAGAGAAACCTAATAGGTATTTGTACTTAACCTAGTTATATTAGTTAAGCACCTGCCTATCACAAAGCATATCGGTATCACTTCATCAAAATTTAAACAATAGCATCAGTACTTACAATTCAAACAATTACTGTTTAAAACAATCAACCTCTCCATCTTGTCACGCAAACCTTCAATACATTACAAATTCAACTTGCAACGGACCTTCTTTGTAGTACCGCGGCTATAGACAACGTCTTGTCTATGGCCCTATTTCTTTTTAATTTCTTTACATCGCCGCCGATCATGCGTTCGGGGAATAATCGACAATTGTACGTGTTGTACATTTTTATTAAAGCCGTTAAATCCGATATTACGTTGGATATTATCGATAATCTGAATCGTTATTGCTTCATGAAAGAATTTTGGTGATTAATGTATTGATAGATACGTTTTAGGTGCTAAGTACTAAAAGCTTTGATGCATCTTCTGAACAAGTTGCTTCGTTATCATCATCTTCATCTTAGCGTTCCCGGTTGCATCCGAGACTCATTTTGTTACGGGACTTTTCTTAAACTTTCTGTATGGGAACAACAGCTGCCTTCTGACGTCTTAACCTTGAGAGTGCACAGATCTTCATCTGAGGTCCTACAGACGTCCGAAACATAAACTGGCAGTTTAAATTAACTTACTTAAGACCCCAAAGAAGTTAATAGGAGCTGTAAATAGTACAAAAGTAGAAAAAAACCTCTACCGTTTTCCTGCCCTTGGGATTATTTATTTGAGGGCGCAACATGTGTGCATTTTCCATTCATCCCTGGTTACATCAACCTGGTTATTTCAACATTGGCTCCCTTCCTAGCCATATCATTTTTCACACAGTCCAGCATCTCCTCTTAGGTCTTCCTCTCCCCTTGTAGCCATCCACTTCCAAAGATAATGCTTTCCTTACAACACTTCTTTCATCCCTACAAATTACATGTTCGAACCAGGACAAACGTTTTCTACTAACGTATAAAAATTCAACAAAACTATTTGCCGCTCAAACAATACAAAATAATTTAAAAAGGGCTACCGTCCTACTCCTTATGCGTCGCACGCACCACAGATAACATCCGTCTTTGATGTGCATTACAAATATAATGCAGCGACGAGTAAGCACCGCCTTAGGAATAACAACCTTGCGCCCTTTGCCTTGGACGTGAAAAAAGTTGGCAGTCATTGTCTATGGTGGTGGCGTTATTGCCACATTTATATATGGCCAGTGTTGATTGAGCTTCCGAGTCTTCCGACTATGTAATTATTTGATATATTGTTTTATCTGTTAATGAAAATTAGATTACGGTGGACAGGGAACCAATCAAGGCTGAAGAACCGTAAGAGTTTTTAGGCATGCGTCGCTTCCACCGACCCATCCCTAGCCATAATAAACCACTGGAGAGCACAGGGCCCGCTGGAAAATGCGTTTGTTTATTATACATCAGCAAATACTCCTTGCGCTTGTCAAAAAAATCACCAAATTGTCATCATCCTACCAGCTTTGGATGCTAACGGTAAAACCGCTAGCCAATTTGGACCACGTGATTCGCTCTTTCTCCTCCTGAATCTCTAATCTTGACTTTGAAGTTTCGTGACTACCATCCAACACCCTCAGTAGAAAGACAAGCGTCAGAGCCTCGAATGTTAATGCAGGTGAGGTTAGTTTGAGCCCTGAAAATCTTGACTGGTTCCATGTACTAATGAAAATTAAACATTCTGGAAGATCCCCTTATTTAGAAACCTGAATGAAAATAAGACCAAAAAGAGACCAAAAGAAAATAAGAAAAAAAATAGGAATTTAGTTGAAGAGAGTCCTTATTTTTTTCCAAAAATCGTCATACCATCCATCACTTATTAATAAAACCGCGCCAAATCTGACAGCTCTAAACAAAATGGCTCACTTAACATGGCGGCCGCGCGCGTATTTATGTTATGCTAATTGATTAATTGGAATCGGGCGTCGGCGGTGTCTCAAGAGTGCACTTTTATGCCGATCAAATAATACATTTTATATAGTCTTTATTTTATTTGATTTCCACGTCAGACACTTCTCGGAAGGCTCCTTGGGAAGACGTAATCGATCGATTTCCCGCCATTTTGCTGTCAAATTGTACAATTGATTTAAGGTTACTGTGATTTTCTGTGTGAAATTTATCCGAAGTTACATACAGAATTTAAAAATTGCATTTTACTTAGGTTACCTGCCTGTATGGTTAAATCGTGCGTCACCATAAAATATTGCATAGCATTGTTTTCTTAGGACAGTCACGCTTCTGAAAATAGAAAAAGTTAATGGTAGAAAAATTGTCAACGCCAAGCCGGCACTTTGTGGATCTACCCCTCCTGTTAAGGCAATGATAGAAAAATTGTCAACGCCAAGCCGGCACTTTGTGGGTCTACCCCTCCTGTTAAGGCCCGGCGAAGTCGACATGGCTACAGTTTTCCTGGTAGCCTGGCGGCTGTCGTAGAACATAGCCGCGGACGTAATAGGCTTTCGTGAAAATGTTATCCGCCGTTTAATGAATTGGAAGATTCCCTAAGCGATTTCCATGTGAAATAACACGCAAACCGCGAAAAAAGCAACAGGGCGGCTATGTCGGGCTGGAGTTGACTAAAACCGCACGCCGCCGTCCTGGGTCTTCAGATACCAGGGTATCGAAATGGCGGCTTCGTCCATGTTCGTAACTGTCATTGTGATAACCAGCTACGAACGCTCCCTCCGGTGAGGGAAGCACGGTGACCCGATCTTGCCTTGGCCTACTTCTGTTAGAGTGACAGGTGGCGCCACCTGTCGTCAGGGTAAAACACCCTAAGTGTGACCAAAATCACTTAACTCCCTCATTCTTTAACCGACAGAAACATTAGAATCCATACTTTGTACACTATTTCCATTTTACGATTGATAAATTGATCCTGTACACAAAATTATACAGTCAACAACTTACTAAATGACGTCATATAAAAGCATAGACATACACGGCGCAGGAATCAAAGACAAATCAATTAGAGGTGCGTTCGTTTTGTTGCATTGTAATGCAATACGATGCGCGGGTGCCTTTATACTGCCGACTGGACGTGCGGTGCATGCTACCTGTGCGTAGTCAAGGGGCCGCAATTAAAAAATATAAATATTTAGAGGTTGGTTTTACTGAGAGAAATTTTATAACCCACCCTGGCTTTGCCCGTGGCATATTTTGAAACCTCATTTCACCCCTTTGAGCCCGTAACTTATTTATTAATTAATTAGCTTTATAATTATGTAGATAGATATTGACGGCCTCTATGCCGCAGCGCTAGATTCTTCGTCTATTACGCGGGTTCGATTTTGGCTCAGCATGCATATATTTGAGAAAAAGAAAGAAATAAACTAAGAAACCATTTATTTGTTTGCGTGAATTTGTATTATTTGCATTAGTCTGGGTATTTCTATGTAGTAATTATGTATGTACACACGGCGCCAGACCTCGGTTTACAGGCCACACCAACATAAAGGAAGTGTGCGTGACAGCAATACTATTAATACATTGCTTAAAGATGTGTGTCATAACAAGTAAACCAATCAGGGCCCTTGACGCACTCACACATTCGCTATTTTACTTACATGAAATATAGGTATTGATGATAGCCACTGCACCAAGTTATAATAGCATATTTAGCGAAAAACGAATAAGTAGATATAGCTGAATGGTTTAAATATGCAGCTGAACCAATAGAATCAATACCGGGTTCGGTCCTCGAGCGAGGTGCACTTTTTGTTCCTCAATATATTGAAGTCCGATTGGTCTAGTTTATTTACAGGAAACTAAGTGTATAAAATTCATATAATATATAATATAATTTAATATATTTTTTGTATATTTCCTTGATGATACTATTTATTCTTAATGGATAAAAGGAAAGGAAAATAAAATAATTAACTTATTGTTGCAATGCAATAATATATTTACTATTATAAGCATGATATTTTTCTTAAGTATGGGTATAATTAATTATTTATAGATAATAATTAATTAAGTATCAGATAAAAATATTTGATCTTTAATAAAAAATATAAAAAACACATAAGTATAATTATTATAAACTTCTAAAAAGATATTGGAACATAAAATAAAAAGTTTTGTCTATTAAATTGACTGACATAAAGATGCACGAATGACAAAAAGAGAATTCCGTTGTTAAGTTCCGAACCAACGACCGGCGACAACGGTGAGGTCCAAACTTACTTACTTGCATTCTTATCCATCTCGACTATGAGAACAGATAGTATAGTGACTAAATTTGATAACTCCTATTAGTTATAGAAACAAAATGCTGCATACATTTCATAAAATTAATTTAGAATATGATATTATAACCTTGGTGCATTTTATGTAAGTAAAATAGCAATTGTGTGAGTGCGTCAAAGGCCCTGATTGGTTTACTTGTTATGACACACATCTTTAAGCAATGTATTAATAGTATTGCTGTCACGCACACTTCCTTTATGTTGGTGTGGCCTGTAAACCGAGGTCTGGCGCCGTGTGTACCTATATACATCCACATCCTAGAAATCATAATATGTTAAACTCTTCCTGGTTTGAGTCTAGATAGTGCCGTGTTATAGTTCGAGAATCCTACTAATATTATAAATGTGAAAGTTTGTGAGAATGGATGTGTGGATGTGTGGATGTTTGTTACTCTTTCACGCATAAACGGCTGGACCGATTTGGTTGAAATTTGGTATGTATATAGGTTATACTCTGGATTAACATATAGGCTATATATTAGCGTCGAATGGGATCAGAATTCCACGCGGGCGGAGCCGCGGGCAACAGCTAGTATTTTTATATATTTTTACAGTCCACAGTGAAACCGGACCTTTAAAATCAAACTGACAGTGACAGTTGGTCGTATACTTAGAGTATCTATCTTACCTGTAGAGCGCGTCTTAGCAAGTATGAACTGCTATCACAGGTGTGAACAGTGCCTAGAATTTTTGACAACTGCAATCAGTAGCAAAACAATATCTGCCAAAGTGATTTCGCAAATAACAGTTTATTTCATTTTGTGGTAATAATGGTGAACTCTGCATTGCCAGGCTCTCAAAACGATTCCCGGAAGAAAAATAAAAAGAATGATAACATTTCATATCACCCGTGAGTAGTATTATATGACTAATTTATTTGTTTTCATAAAATTTATACGGGTCTCCTAGGGGGATGCGAGAAACGCGGGGCGGGTTACAGCTGACGGCTGTCACCGGCCATATTTTCTTTTAAATGAATAGTGATGTAGCACATGCACTTTCGGTTACGATAATTTTCTTTTTGCAATAGAATTTCATTGTAGGTTTATTTTCTTTTATGTAGTATAGAGTATTTACTGCGTGAACAAATAAATCTGCTCATTTTACTTTTATATATTATGCACTATTATTTTTGTTAAGTTTACAAAAATACTAAGATGCATAATAATAGATGCATGAGTGAAAGCTAAAAGCTAAAAGCTATAAAGAGGCCTGATTGGGAGCCGAATATTCGAAGTTTCATCTGTTCTATCTATTTTAAGCTTGATTTCAAATAAGTAACTAAGAAAGGGCTTTGCAAACTGAATGACGATGCAGTACCAGAACTTTACCTCCACGTAGGTAAATGCTTATGCAAAACTTTATATTTCAATTAACCACTGGCCTCTTCCAAAGTGCGTCAAAACTTTATATGCTTATCCATACTTCAGTGCGCCTGCCAAAGTCGTTATGTGCATTTTTACGAAAAAAAATTTATTCGCTAGACGGCCTTAAAAAAAAATTGCGCATCGGCTGAAAAAACAAACAAGTGTTAATTCCTTCTAGAAATAGATTTGACAAAATATGGATGTGCACTTCTGACCCTGCAAAATTGGTTATGTGTCCACATCAAAAGTTTTTCACCCTCATATTGCACATGTCAGAATTGGTTTGCACATAGATAATTTGACAGCTTGTTTCTCTTCGGTTTGTTGGTTGTAACCTTTGTAACAACATAAATAATCTTATAATAGGAAATAAAACGAGACAGGTGACTAAATTTTGTACAATAATATTGCTGTTCTCAGTTTTGGGGTCACTGGCAAATTAGTCTTGACATCGCCAAAGCTTTCTATAGAATCTGGCGCCTTCCTTCCCGTCTACCAGCCTCTGGCCACCCAGTCGCACAGTCCTCCCAAACTGTACGACTGGGTGGCTAACTTCCTGCAGGTGTGCCGTATTTGCGCCTTTAGAGATGGACGAACTTCGGAGTTCTTGCAGGTAAATGCTGGCATGCCGAAGGGGTCCGTCTTATCATCCATTCTTTCTTCTGCATATAAACGTATGCTGTCCACTGACAGCATTAATTGCTATGCAGACGCTATGCTATGCAGATGCTAACCTTACACTTGAGTTATCATGGACATCCTGTGGCCGAGCAGTCTGATATTGTGGAACAAAGGCAGCTTCTTGTCACTGAGCTCGACCGGATCCTGAAGCACATTTCCGAATGGGGCTCTGAGAACCTGATCGAGTTCAGTGCCAAGAAGACCAAGAAGTTCAGTGCAAAGATATCTTCTTTCCTTCCACTCTTCAGAGCACGCCACTGCTACAGTAGGAAAATCTCAGTATCCTCGGTTTGGATGTTCGCTGCAAACTGAACAACAAAAACTACACTTAGAGTATCATCAAAACAGCCTCGCGTAAGGTTGAAGTCCTGAACAAAGTGAGACGTTTTTACACGTCGGAGCAGCGGTGTCTTCTGTACAAGACACAAATTCGCTCCTTCGTGGAATACTGCTGGTATTTCTGGGATGGCTTTTAGCACACAGCCCTCCTTTTAGAAAGTAGTTAGTGTTAGTGGCCTTTGAACCAGGGGCGTCATACTCGTGCTGCTGACCCTGTAGAAACCTTATAAAGACCTTCTTTTAGAACCCCATACATATTGAAGTCGCGTGGAAAAACAACAGGGAGATCATTCCACTGCTTGAGCGTACGTGGGATGAAGTTCCTTTCATACCGCACAGTGCGCACCGTTTTCGGTCGTAATGTGTGAGAATGAATTCACTGTCTACTCGTATGGCGGTGCGGCGATGAAAAGTAACGAAATTCTAGGCATTATGTCGAACAATTCTTCTGAACACAAACCATCGGCGGTAAAACACCCACAGCAAGGAAGTTCGTTCTGAGGTTGAGAGGGACTACCACCCCGCCTGTGAGTATGGGATCGTCGACGATCCTCAGCGTCCGTCTTTGCGCCAAGTTGAAAGGGTCTAGGTAAAAACGTGACAGCAGTACTCCATGTGGGGCCGAACGGGCGCGTTATAAAGAAGAAGTCTTTGCCCCGCAGTGATGTACTGCCTCGTCCTGTTGAGCACTCCTGGTTTCTGTGATACCAGCTTGACTTAGTCTTTCAAGTGACTACGGCGTTGATCGTCACTGAAGATACCAACACCGAGGATGCCTATACTCGAAGAGATGGTAAACGTTGTGTCTAGAAAATTGCGGCGCTACAATAAATGGGGTTTTCTTAGCGGTGAATGCACATACTTGTGTCTTAGCCGAGTTGAATTGGCCTAGGGTTAGTCGTCCCCAATCGGATACTCTAGTGAGAGTAGTCTCGATTTCAGACACAAGTTTGTGACTTACCTCCATCGCTGACTGAGGGATATTTGCCTGTGTACCTAATATGTGTTCCCGATACAGTCGTCCTCGAACGCTCACGAAGGTGTAGGGCAAGGTGTATTATATAACACTTAACACACACATTTCACCACACAAACTTCTATGGTCACGTGACGTAGTAAAAGATCGACAACTGATCTAGCAGCAGTACTTCGATACCAAAGATTCACCAAAGGATTGTGGAGGTCAGATGGCACTTTACGGAAAATATCGAAGCTTAGCCGCGTCGCAATTAGACTGGAAAAGCGTATCCCGGACTCCGAGGTGAAGGGCTCGGATGCGAATCAACCGGACTAGCAACCGGACTACTGAGACTAGAGGGACTAAATTGTATAACTAATTGGTACCATAATGTGCTTGGAACTCGGGAATTGCTCTTCTTTTCTGATTGTCATATTATCGGCTATACTGGGAACGATCAGCGATTAGTTCCCAACTCCGAGAGCAAAGTCGGCACCAGAGCCTCGTCCGTTGTTTAACATGTGCACCGACTAGCAACTGATACATTTTGATGTACAAAGGCGAGCTTAACTCAGTATTGTTCTTTTTTGTTACTTGTATGCCTTATCAAGTTTATAGTACGTATTTATTTACATCGTATGTTATTTACATCAAATGTACCTTGCCACCAGTCAGTATTTATCGCCTAAATAAATCCTATTGAGTTCCATAACAAATCTGATATTATGTGTACATTTTTCACTTGTAAGAAATGGCACTAGGAAGACAATTCTGATATGTGTATCAAAATGGGAAAAACAATTTATTGTGGATGGACAGTACCGTTTATGATTTTCACTTATATTTCAGTTCATTCAAAATATTTTTTGGCATCATACTGCATTTTTAGTTTTTTGATACGCTCATCAATTATTTAATAAAACAGCTTATTGTCTCTCCTGAAAACTTGACCAAAAACACATAGAGGTTTTGGCAAGCGCAACGACGTAATATTATATACGACTCTGTCTGTTGATATGTTAGATTTGTGGGATTTTAATTTCTGTAATTCATTAAATGATACTAATATTTGTATCTTGGTTTTAATTTTATCCATTCATCCACGCATGCGTCACACTAAATTCACAACATAACCAACTATCGATAATTTTGGTAATATGTACATGAAACATCACTATAGGCGCTTTATACCACAGATAAAAAACTGCTTACACTCGGCACAATGGACCATAGTGTTAGACTTGCTCTATCTATACTATAGTAATGGATACTCTAAGGTCGTATAAATAGATTTTCGTAAAGCTTTTGTTATTTTTATTGCGTACAGGGTGTCCTAGTAAAATTCAGTAATTTATTTTATTATTTGTCACTATTTTATTAGTATTTAAGTACTAAAGCCACAGGTAGGTTAACCCTCCTAGGAGAAAGGGTTGAACGTAGTTCTGAGAGTGTGTCCTTTATAGGCAGGGAGGTAGGACACGACGGTATATCCGTCCCAACCCAATCGAATAGGCCTACTGGGGAAGTACCTCCGCCCTACAGAATACGGCAGCTATAAATACCTTGTGTTGTGTTCCCGGCTTTGATTAGGGTAGCCAGAGCTCACTGAAGAGGTTTTGTGCTGTCAGTGGAAAGACCAAAGGCTTGTCCTACTTGTCTTTTACGCTGACTGCACAGAATCTCTTTGTTCTTACAGGGTCGGCAACATGAGTGTGACTCCGTGTGCTTGTTTACGACTTAAGTAATAATGTTTTATACATTATCGTTATCGTTATCGTTACCCGTAAAAAGTTTGGCTTGGATCCTGATTTGAGACCGTGAGTACCTACCATAAAATGCAAATTATAACGTCATCGTATTAAAATAACAAAATAACTGTCAAACCTGTCAAAGTGACTCATCCCATAGATAATATAGAACTCAGGATGAGTCCCACACGGTAATTGGTTTATTTAGTTATTAGCTGGACCACGCAGCGCGACATACCTGCACGAAATTTGTACCGACAGCAAATTAGGACTAGAATATGGTATTGTTTTGATTGTAATGGTTTTCTTTTATAAACATCATTGGCCAACTATGATCTTAGCCCGGTTGCCGTCAAGCGGGCATTTTATCATGTAGTAAGATGGAAAACAGCCCAATTCCTTACTAGCTTTCTATGATACCCACGGGAACTGATGGGAAGGCCCATTCAAATTTACCGAGAACCAACACTTTTAGCATTGGTAATTAAATTCGATGAGAGAAATTTTCAATTCAGGCAGGATGTACATGTACAGGTTCCACCAACATCTTTGAGATCTTAATCTACCTCACCTGCTAAACCACAGACAGGGCTTTGGGGCAGACTTGCCTCACAGGCCTGCCCCCCTAGACAAGTGGCAATTCGTTGCTCAGCGTATCATGGAATAGAATGACAAATGTATAGGATTTGACGTTTTTGACATTCGTTGACGCCTGTCATATACGTCAAATCCCATACATTTGGCATTCTATTCCATCATACGCCGAGCAACGAATTGCCACTTGTCTAGAGGGGCTGAAAATAACTCAACACAAACGAAACGCTCAAGCTGTAGGAAGAACTCCCTGCTGAGGTTGCACAAGCGACTGTCTTATGGGGTTCTTCAAGAAGGGCCTCAGGTTTCTTCTGGATGGGTAGCACGAGTGTGACACCCCTATTGTTGTATACGTCCATAGGCCACTGTAACCACGTAATAGGGGGCGAGCCTATTGCCGTGAAGTGGGCACTTAGTCGTGGGCTGTATGTTTACTGTCGAATGGAGAACAGCCCTATCCCTTAGTCGCCTTCTACGACGCCCACAGGAGATGTGGTGGCCCTATTCTACTACACCGGGACCAATCTACATCTACACTAATATTATAAAGAGGAAAGATTTGTACCTATTTTAGTATGTTTGTATGTTTGTAATGAATAGGCTCCGGAACTACTGTACCGATTTCAATAATTCTTTCACCTATAGAAAGCTACACTGTCTGGGAGTAACATAGGCTATAGAACATCACGCTACTACTAAAAGGAGCGGAGCAGTGAGCATAAATGTCAATAAATCGGGCAGATTTCCATACATTAAAGTTGGACCGGAATCCGAATTCCACGCGGGCGGAGCCGCGGGCAACAGCTAGTAATAAATAAATTAATTAACTGCACAGTAGTCATACAATTGATTTCTCTACACCACCCAAGCACTTAATATATTATGTTGTTTACTATATTTGATAGAGGTGTTCCTCATTTGTTTCTAATGGGCTATAAAAGTTTAGTATAATATTATGTAAATAGGCGTATCATAAGATTTGGCTGCTAACGGTACCTCCTAGCATCCGGTAGTCTATGGTACGCTCACAAATCTTCAAATTATGATAATTGTCGATGGTCACTAAACGGAAATTATTGATGAATGTCTTATTGATTGTTAGTGTGTCATTGTTTTTAAATTATTGGTGAAGGGGTAAGCAGAGGAGTGATAAAAACGTACAGACGACGACCAGCATCTTCCGTTAATAAGCAGGGGCATCGACTTGTAGGAGAGATTGCACCCTAGCTGAAACAGGCCAAGGCTGCGGCAAGATGACCCATTTTGGGGGCAAAATGTGGATGCCGTGGTTCCCGCACCTGGGGAGGCTGTCTCGAAACCGGATATAAC
This sequence comes from Eilema depressum, assembly GCA_914767945.1. NCBI lineage: Eukaryota > Metazoa > Arthropoda > Insecta > Lepidoptera > Erebidae > Eilema > Eilema depressum. Next base: position 2,072,458 of record OU612040.1, read on the forward strand.
CTTGGGTCAACCCAGGTACGCGAAAGAAGTGCTCTATGGGTAACCTTACATCTTGACCAGCATCTGAAGACCCGGTTCGAATCCGACATTACCACCCCCGCCGGGCGGTGGGGTGCACGCACGAAAAACAGATGGACTTGGGCTGGAAGGATGTTAGTAAAGTATACCTACTCTTCAAAAGAGGAAAATAAAGAATGTCACAATACCATCTAAAATAAGTTAGGACCGAGAGGGTCCCAAAATAGAGCCTTGAGGTAACCTTTTGGGTGTACTTCAGGGCTCTATTTCAGGGCCCGTCCTAATAAGACTTGAATACCGAAACCTCCCTAAAGCAGTGCCTAGTAAGATTAATTTTATGTTTTTGAAGTGGCTCGGCTGGTCGTACCTATTTGAAAAATTATGACAATTCACAAGAGCACTTTTTGTGAAGAATATACTTTTTATACAGACTGTTGGTAAGTAATTACCGTGGCCTATGGACGTATTGTAACACCAGTGACGTCACACTCGCGCTTCTGACCCCGTAAGAACCTTCTAATGCCCTTCTTGAAGAACCCTATACTATTGAATGAAATTTTGAAGCTGTATTATCTATACTATTATAAAATTGTAAAGTGGTCGTGTCTGTACATTGGAGATATTTAAAAAAAAATACTTGGGTTATGTTATATTAACGATACTGAACACGAAAATATATTTTTTTCATTTCCTGTCTGTTTGTCTGATTGTCTGTTTGTCTGTTTGTCTGTTTGTCTGTTTGTCTGTTTGTCTGTTTGTCTGCGATGGACGCAAAAACTACTGGACGGATTTTGATGCGGTTTTTTTGTTAGAAAGGGCTTGGTCAGACTTAAAATCTTACGTTTGTTTGATCGCAATCGGTTGAGTAGAACCGAAGATATGAGCAAAGGTCGCGTTAAGCGGGCGGAGCCGCGGGCGGAAGGCTATTAATAATATTATTGTATTGCCGTATTATTTCACATTGTGCAGATAACTCAAATAAAACATTTTTCTTTCTTTCTTTCTTTCTTTTCTTTCTTTCTTTCTTTATTATGCTGACTATTCAAATCGATTTCCTTTTCTCTTTTTAAATCAATTTGAACCCTATACTATAGTTGCTTTATTACTTCTGTCAGCTCTCACTACCACAACACCACAGAGGCTGTCAATCCGATGAAGTCTAGATCTAGACATTCCTAAGCGACCTAACACACAGTCACACGATATGATGACATCACTGATGACGTCAGCCAATAAAAATTTAATAAAACACATTGATATGCATATTCGGTGCGAATAATTGTGCCTCATGAGCATAATAACATGCGATACTGAATAATAATACAGTCACCGTTCAGTTCACCTCCTTACATACATATCGTCACGCACTATATCCCTGTACGGGTGGGCAGAAGTGTTGTAGCACCTACAGGTACCCCATTTGGTTAGGTACTTAACTGAACGTAAACAATCTTGATATATAAGTATTATTATTAATACTAATAATAATTTTTCTTTATTTAGGCAACACAGGCTCTTATCCAGGGTTAGTCACAATGTCTTCTTACTTAAGCTATGTTAGTTAAATAGGTACAATGAATTAGTTTAAATCATTGAACATTTTTATAATTATAATGAAAATAAGAATCCACCCTAAACCGCTTGGAGGTGCCCTCCAAGCGATGGGAAGCACCTCATCGTCTTTTAGTATTGATTTGAATAAATACGAGTAAATAGGTACGTCACGAAATAATGACACGTTAATTTTCTATCTCTCTAGTATTCGGGATGCTTTCCCTCCATGTACTAGGTATCCTCTAGTCCTCCACCCTGTTTATAGTTTAGCACGCAACCTTTTACGCAAGACCTCTTTGACGACACAATAATAGTCTTCTAACAATAAAATAACACGCAGCAATAACAATTATAATCATTACTATTACAATAAAACGTTTCATATTACAAATAAATGGCATCACTATAATTAATATTAAATTAATTGGCTGTCATTGTTACAAATTGGTCACAATGGTTTGGCGCGTACTCATCCAATATGGCGGACAATTACGGAGCGATTGCGCGCCAAATATGTTGGCAGTATTGTATGCAAAGTTGCCAGTGCATCGGTTAGCAACTGATTGATCATATTTGTGGTTCTCAAAGTTTTATTTTTTTGTGTCAGTATTAAGTTTTTTCAACTGACTACGAGTTTTGTAGCGTGGTGTAGAGCTTTTGAATGCTACGGTAGTCTACTACACTCTACCAGAGGACTCTACTCACGCTACCACTGCAAACGATGCCGGTTCGATTTACACACGGTACAAATATTATAGTGTGCTTAAGCACTACTATCAAATTTGTTTCGACCATTTCAGCATCAGTCGGGTTTTTTTTATTTTTAATGATTTATTACTCATCGACGTTTAGGATGCTAATAAAATTTTGACGCATGGCAAAGTTTTGACGTGATTAATAAAGAAAATAGTCACTGTCATTATAATATTTCGAAGGAAAATAGACGTTATTGAATCTTGTATCCGTACAAGCAAATGAACTTGCACCGTTTTATTTGAGGTTTGAGGCCTCCTTCTTCTGCCACAAGATAAAGATCTAGAATGATCTGCCCGCGCACGTGTTTCCCTCTGCCTACAGTCCCGTCTCCTTCAAGCGAAGCGTGAACATCATCTATTAAGGCCGTCAAGTTAGGGACCACCATTTTGAGGCCAATAGCATCAAAAATGGTGGTCCTTATCTTCTGGACTGCACCTCAGCTTTTTACCATCTAGAGGGGTCAATTGATGGACTATTGTATAGAAAAAAAATGTGGTAGGTATAATACGGTAGACCACATTTTGGTATCTACAGCCACAGCATTAGAAAAAGTTTTAGAACCACCGTCCACCATTCGCGGCATACAAACAGCTTGATTATATCGATTAGATATCAATTTCGAGAATCGATTTTACGATATAAGGATATCGATACTTTAATAGCATTTAATTATATATTATTAGATATTTCTGTCTGTTTGTATATTGCAACTGCGTACCAACGAAGGCTGTTTACCGGTCTGGCGCGACGACAGAAAAATAAAAAATACATAGACAATGCATTCTAGATATTTTAAAGGTGGTGCTACACTGGGCCGTTTGCGTTAGAAACTCTATTCAACATTCAGCTTCGATTTATTTTAAATCTCTCAAATGTCAAATTTGCAAAATTGAACATTACTTATTAGGCTATTAGACAAAGTTGATTCTTCCCAATACTGCTAAATATGTTCGTTTGTTCTGAAAAAATATGCCTTGCACGATAAGATAGGATTGCCTAACTAAACTGAGAGGAACTGAGACTATGACTTATCATTATTTTTATTTCTTTAAGTAAGTCAAAAGTGCTAGCACTACATATATTATTTCTTCTGCTAGCACTAAGCTTTCTCCTCTTGAGATTAAGTATCTTGCCTTTTACGAGATCCGTGGTTGCCGTTTGATTGGTCTTTTAAGATTGTCTATGGTTGTTTTTTTCTAGACAGAATTCGTCTAGACTAGACTATGGTCACTGCATTTAAGACTACGTGACTAAATGGTATCTTAATAGCCTTTTATTTTGTTGTATGAGGTGTCACTGCTTAGGTGTCACTTAAAATTTAGGGGCCACCTAACTAAACCCTAACAAGGTGACAGAATAACTTTGCGCATATTTACGCATTTCTATATAATTTCTAACTATTACAATCAATTTAATAATATTTGGCAAAAAAAAAATATTTTGAAAACACTTACCTACGGTTTTCGCCAGCACTACAAAATAGGAGACCCTTTCTTAGGTGTCACTTAGGGTGGTGAAAACGAATTTAGTTAAGTAATATATTTAGGGGCTACCTACGTTAGGGGGCTCTTATTTAGCCTTGCTAGCCTAGTGGTATGGGTAATGGACTGCTGAGACGAGGTCTCGGGTTCGATCCCCGGTTTCACCATGGCACACACCAATGACTTTTCGATGCTTTTCGAAGTTATGTGTGTATTTATCGCAGGTTTATAAGTGCCCGGTTAATGGCAATAGGCTCGCCACCTATTACATTGGGACCTAAACATAAACGGCGAAATGTGGGTGCTAGCACCTCTGCCTACCCCTTCGGGGATATAGGCGTGAGTTTATGTTATGTTATGTTATGTTTTATTTAGGAGATGATTTAAGTATAGTTGGTGAAAACGGGCATGAGACGGTTTATTTGATCCTCCACCATTTATGTGTCGTACAACTATCAATATAAAATTGTCCACCGCTTCGTAAGATGAGTCAACTCCATAAACTCGTACAATAGCGTCATAAACAATATTTAATACTCAAACAGGTGTCTATGGTTTAACGCTCATAAACTGCGATTGCTTCCGAATTGATTGTGCGGTGAATGACAATTGTCTATAGTTTCTGAGTAGTTTAGTGATGTGATTATCTATTATCTATGATAGGGTAGGTTCGATGGCTGTACCAATAACATCTATATAAGCTAAAGCTAGAAGAGGCCTCTGTGACGTGGTGGTAGTGAACGCGGCCGCTATGCAGGAGGGGCGGGTTCGATCCCCACTCAGCGCAAATATTTACATGCATGTATATGGGTATTTGCATTGTTCTAATCGTGCCTCGGAGAGCACGTTAAGCCTTCGGCCCATACGTACATATATGGCAGTCGTTACGGGCAGTTGGAGCCCTAAAAGTCCAACAACTGGTCTGGCTGCAATGCTGCGATATCGCTTAATGTTGCTATTCGGTTGTAGAGGTTAGATGACAGTCGCTTCACGAAAAATATCAAAGTTCAGCCAAATTCGCAGTTAGACTGGTAAAGCGGACCCCAGACTCCGAGGTGAAAGCTTCGGATGCGACTGGGAATTAACGCTAGGATGAAGAAGATACGTGTCATAATTTCATAGCTTTTGGGCCTCATTCCAAATTCGTAGCTCTAAATTCATTTCTGCCTCACCCAGAAACCGTACACAATTCTAGTGTAGTGTAGGTCTGTATAAATATTGACAGTAGTCAATGGTTTCAAAATGACATCTTGAAAGTTTTCCCGCTCATTATCCTACTTAAAACCTAAAAATGGCGTTCCAAGGCTAAATAAAACTAGCGGTACTAACTCATTTGTCGTTTTGGCCATTGAATTAGCACGAGCATCACGTTTGGAGTCTCGTTTCTAATGAATCGGTCGTAAATCAAACGTTCCCGCTGCATTGCTCCATGTGACAACTAGGTAGGTACGTATTTGACGTTCATTTTGGCGCGATTTATATGGGAATGTCGGTTCCTGTTTGTCTGTGGTTTTTAAAAATAAAATTTGTTTTTTAATCATTCTTATAGCGTCTGTTGTCTATAGTCTAAGTTCAAAATTTTAATTTGATTTTAATACATACTTAATTCGAATAAATCTTTATTTTGTAATCCCTGGTCATTTTCAAAAAAATGTTGAAGGAGCACTATCTGGGAACCTAGTTGCATTGTCATGTGGTTTTAAGACGGGTTATCTTTTATATTTAATATAATATGTGTATGTATGTCTATGTAAATGTTATAGAATGTGAATGTAAGTATATAATTAGGTTTATGTAAAATACTACTGAAGTATATAATGTATGTATTGTTTAGTTTAAGTTTATGACTACACAAATAACTACCCAGTTATTTTTGCTAAGATATTTTAAATATGTCCATCCAAAGGTTGCCTGTAAGAGATCGCTTGTAGCGATAAGGCCGCCATTTGTACATATCTCTTATATTGTCCCTAATGTACTGTAGTTTGTTTGTGTACAATAAAGAATTATCTTATCTTATCTTATCTTATCTTATCAGATTGATCTCGTCGCACAAGATTCGCATGTTTAAAAATTGTCTAGTTTAAATGGAGTGTAGTTATTACTTATTAGGCATCTACTTGCAGATGCAGATGTTTTCACTTGCTATATTTAGATAGACCAATTACTCGTCTGCAACCTCTTAAAGCTGTGAAAAAATCAAACCAGGTATTAATAAAAAGATTATCGTTTATTTAACGTAAGTTAGTCCCTCAGTTGAATTTTAGACGGAAACCTCAGTGCGCGAGTCCGACTCGCACATGACCGGCTTTTCTTTTTCTCATTATTTTCTTAAGACTCTTCTTTCTGTAAGGTTACACTAACGAAAGACTTGCCAATCCAATAGACAGCTGTTGGTGTATCCTTGTTCCCTACCATAGTAATATAAAAAACCATCACTAATGTAGGTACCCACATCATTACCGTATGACAAATCACGCTTGTCTATTATATGAGTAATCTATCTCTTAAACACACCATTGTTCTATCAATAACTGTCTAATTTACCGAGAACACATCTATTGTTATTCTATTTCAAAGAAAAGGAAATTGTCTTCGGTTTCCTTGATTGCTCTTTTAAGATTGTCTATGGTTGTTTTTTTTCTAGACGGAATTCGTCTAGACTAGACTATGGTCACTGCATTATTTAAGACTACGTGACTTAATGGCATATTAAGTAGCATTTAATTTTGTCGTATGAGGCGCCTGTGTTAGTTCAAGGTGGGATAGAATAGGGCCCATCTCTTCCTGTGGGTGTCGTAGAAGACAACAGTTATGGAACCTATTGCCGTCAAGCGGGTACTTTGTCATGGGTTGTATATTTACTGTCGGATAAAGAACAGCCCTATCCCTTAGTCACCTTCTACTACACCCACGGGAACAGATGGGGTAGTTCTATTCTATTCCACCGGGACCTAACACCTTTTTTAAGCTATTGCATAGCTTCTATCGCGGGCCTTGAGCGTGGAGACCGAATCCAGAAATTCCGTAACGAAAAAAACCTAACACCCCGAAGCTCGCACGAATCGAGCCGAGCTGCTCCGAAGTAGCTCCGCTTAACGTAAGTCATTATAATTCCATAAGTTGATAAAAAATGCTATGCAATAGCTTTACCGCGGCAGTCCCCGAGTGCCACACGTCTTTTTTTTATATAGGACACGTCAATTTGACTTCACCTCGCCTGATGGTAAGCTGAAGCTAAAGTCTCGAAATCGAAACGTTCTGTCGGCGACTCATTCGGCGGAGAACCGTTTGTCGGAGTTATGTTTCAGACCCCGAAAAAGAGGGTCACCAACACCATTATAGACATAACTATGTTACAATGGTGGCACTACAGCTTGATGGCTTCATCAGATGCTTTTTCACGCCCCGCTTAAAGAGCCCAGGACTGTAGGAAAAAAGAAACACGTGTAGGTACTGGTAAGGAATTCCAGGACTTAATGGTGCAGCAAAGGAAGGAGTCACCGAACCGCTTGGTTCTTGATAGATAGATACCTACCTCTTAATTTTATCTTACGTATTGAATACCTACTTACCTATTCACCTACTATCATAATAACATATTGTTCTAACTCAGTACCTGGATTTCACTTTCAATCCAAAATGGTCCGATACAAAAAATATACGATAGATCACTTATCTCAACAATAAATTATGCTAAATATATAATTCAATGGTTAAAAAGTAACCGGATGTAACAAGTGTTAACAGATCAATTTTATTCCTAACACCCAATGAGCCGCCATGACTGGTGTGAAGAAAACAATAGCCCATAGACAATCGCGTTAAATTACCAAACAAACGCACTATGATATTATCTGTGGACAAGAGTGGGTTGGCGGGAATGTTGACGTTCCGTAGGTATTTTATTTTTGAATGCGCAATGGGCTATGGAGCGAGCTATGTTTGGAGTCTCTTTGAGGGATAAAATTCGCAATGTGATCATTCGACACAGAACTAAAAGTTCACATAGCTCGCAGAATCAGCAAGGTGAATCTCTCAATAAATTTTTCTTCTGCCAAAAATTTACTGAAAGAGAGATCTTCATCCCCCTCATCTCTTTTCTTCTGAACGCCAATCCCGCTCTCCTACAGTCTTCTATTTGGATAATTTTGGCTTTTTTTGAGCAACTTCTGTCTGAACACCCAATGCAAGAAACAAGAATTTTTAAAATCGGTTCACAAATGACGGAGAAATCAAATAACGATGAACCGTTTCAGAATGCGGTTAAAAAGAGTAAACCCCTACTGAACTAGATAGAAGTTCCTAACTCTTTTACTAAAGCTGGTCTCCAAAACTCCAGATTAAATAATAAAGTGGAAAGTGACAGAACAAAATGTAAATAACATTATTTAGTTAGTGCTGCGTCACTGAACCAATTTGTTGGGCCGCCATGTTGTATCGATGGCTCGGTTTAGTTAGACAGGGAATGCATGGAGTCGTTGTGAGCACTTATTAAAGGCGAACGCCAGGGTTTGTAGGAAACCTAAAGGTGCTGATAGACTTGAGCATTCACTTGTAACAGAACATCGAGCATTCGCCGCTTTTAAATTTGTCGAACCGAACAACGAACAGAGCCAAGCAGGGGCGTATTTACCCTAGGGCCAAAGGGGCCATGGCCCGGGGCGGCAGGTTGCGAGGGGCGGCGGAGCCGCCCCGAGCGTCTCATTTTTTTTTATACCACTTTGGTTGCAGACAAGCACACGGTGCGGCCCACCTGATGGAAAGTGGTTACCGTGGCCTATGGACGTATGCAACACCAGGGGCGTCACACTCGTGCTGCCGCCCCGAACGTCTATCTCTGGGCGCCTTAATCTTGACTCTAAAAGGCGCCCAGAGATAGACACTCGGGGCGGTTCCGCCGCCCCTCGCAATCTGCCGCCCCGAACGTCTATCTCTGGGCGCCTTAATCTTGCTCTAAAAGGCGCCCGGAGATAGATGCTCGGGGCGGTTCCGCCGCCCCTCGCAACCTGCCGCCCCAAACGTCTATCTCTGGGTGCCTTAATCTTGCTCTAAAAGGCGCCCGGAGATAGACGCTCGGGGCGGTTCCGCCGCCCCTCGCAACCTGCCGCCCCGAACGTCTATCTCTGGGCGCCTTAATCTTGACTCTAAAAGGCGCCCAGAGATAGACGCTCGGGGCGGTTCCGCCGCCCCTCGCAAACTGCCGCCCCGAACGTCTATCTCTGGGCGCCTTAATCTTGCTCTAAAAGGCGCCCAGAGATAGACGCTCGGGGCGGTTCCGTCACCCCTTGCAACCTGCCGCCCCGAATGTCTATATCTCTGGGCGCCTTAATCTTGACTCTAAAAGGCGCCTATTAGAGTAAATATTACGTATATTTTTTTTTATTTTAATTTTTCGGAGCTTACTTAGTTACAATATGACTATGTCACTCATTATTTTACTTGCATTCAAATTAGAAAACCCTAAAAACATTTGCGTTCAAGTACGGTGTAACTGGGGCCAAGCAGCTTGGGCGCCGAAGACGGCGGCAGCGCCTTTCTCTCGCAGGGAGACGCTACCGCCTACGGTTAATTCCGGCCGAGGTGTTAGCGGCGCTGTAAATGAAGCTAGCGTGATACCTCTATCGCGTTATCGGCAGCGAAGGCGTGTGAGAGCCCCCTTCGAGCATCACCTCATACGAGCTAATCTTCTCCTTTTGTCGAGTCGACGACATAATGTCATATTTTGTTTGCCCAGTGTGCAACCACCCTGATGGCGTTCTCAGAGGCACCCATGAGTTCCTGCGGTGTACACATGCTTAGGCATGCAGCACACGTTAGCGCCTACCTCACTGTAGTTCCGCATTCACACCGTGGTGCCTGGGTCCACCTCATCTGAGAAACTCCATCTATTTCGGTTTTCGTTACTTCGGCTGACCTGCATCCGAAGTCTATTTAAGGACTGCCAGGTGGTGTGTGGGCAGCCTCTGTGCTCCCCACACATTAATTGGCCAGAAAGGGTTCGTAAGTAAGAGAACTAGGTATGCCCACTTCAGATCCAGTGACCAAATACGTCCAAGGACTTGGGTAACTCCAGCTGTGGCTTACTTGGTTGCTTCTGATTTCGTGCCGTCACCATTCAGTCCTAGCCGATGTTCCACAGAAGCGGCCCCAGATCCGCGCCAGCCGGAACACCCCGCCACATATCTCACTTACCAAGCCCTGTCCTACATGGGTAGATACTGGCTTTCACCGATAAGTAAGCCCCGACAATGACGCGAGGATAGAGAGGCACCCTGTGCTGAAAGAGTGCAGCTCTGATGCAGCGCCATGGCAAAGTGTTAAAGACGTAGGCAACAATAGACACTGCCAGCATCAACTCGCCGTGCCACTGCTTCTTCCACCAGGGCCCTCAAGCGCGTGTTGGCATCCACGGTGCTCCCGACTATAACCAAATTTATTGTCTACCAAATTCGGCCTCACTCCTGTAAGGCACTCGATGTGGCACTTCACGAGGAATAATTCGTTTAAAACACCTGCATGACTGCACACCTTGTCCATCAATACAATGAGCCGATAGGCGGACGGTAACTTTGCAGAAGAGGACCAGTTTTCCTGTCTTTCAAATTTTCGGAATCCGTCTCTACTTGAGGCATATGTTATAGAGCCCTTCAAAACGGGATCCGAGTGCCTTTAGAGCCTAGAGTGCTGCCAGGTCCCAAAGCAGTGCTTTTGCTGTTGCCTTTGAGCCATAAAACATCATTCTTCACAAGCTAATGCTGTACTCAAGTGATTTTTGGTTGCGATATCGTCTTCTACGTAGGGCGCTATAATGGAATGGAATGCAAATATTTCCCCTTGAAGGGATTCTGGTTGGGAGCCTGGGTTAGTGGAGAGATCGATGGAAGTCACTTCCCTCGCACCATAAGATAGAGATCTCACGAATCAGGCTTGAAAATCTCCAGCAATTTCTGACGGACCCCTATTTTGTGTCAGCCCCTTGGGCGCAGGCTAACGGTGAACGCGAACGTCACGTAGGGGCAGGCGCGGTCGGAGCTTGAAGTTTTGGGGGGGGAGGGGGTCACTTCGGAAATTCCTTAAGAAATTTAACCCCTCCCCCCCTCCCCTCGTACTGGGACTTTTCAATATGACGTGCATGGCTTTGGGGGGGGGGGGGGGGTCATGTCCCCTGTGACACCCTCCCCTCGGACCGCGCCTGCATAGGGGGCGGCAAACCTAAGTGGCCCGGGGCGCCAAATCTTTAAATACGCCCCTGGAGCCAAGTGTAGAGCCAAATAATGCTACGAACATTTACACGATCTTTCTAGCGAATGCTCTAGTCGAAGCAAATTTACAGTCGAATGCTCGCCAGAATGCTTGATAGAAAGCTCGCTAAAACGCTCTCGTTTATTTTTCTGTAATGTAACATTCGTAAGAATGCTCATTACAAGTGAATGCTCAAGTTTATCAGCACCTTAACCCACCTTCCAATAAAGAATAACTCTGAACGGATTAAGATTAGGAACTTGGCGCCATAGAAACTTTTATTCAGCTCAAAAATACCTATCAATCGATATACGAGTATCACACATAGCTATTGGAAGGTGGGCCCAGAATTTGCATCATCCTTTAGTATTTTTTTTCAAATGTCTACGAAATATACTCGTAATGGGGGGCGAGCCAGCCAGAGGCAGAGCCACAAGTCAGATGGCAATCGCTTCACGGAAATTATCGAGGTCTAGCCAAATCCGTAGTTAAGACTGGTAAAGCGGACCCCAGACTCCGAGGTGAAAGCTTCGGATGCGACTGGGAATTAACGCTAGGTTGAAAGGGGCGAGCCTATTGCCGTTAAGCGGGCACTTAGTCATCTATTCTTCTATCTATCTATCTATACTATTATATAATTGTAAAGTGGTCGTGTCTGTACATTGGAGATATTTAAATAAAAATACTTGGGTTATGTTATGTTAACGATACTGAACACGAAAATATTTTTTTTTAATTTCCTGTCTGTTTGTCTGTTTGTCCGCGATGGATGCAAAAACTACTGGACGGATTTTGATGCGGTTTTTTTTTGTTAGAAAGGGCTTACTCAGACTTAAAATCTTACGTTTGTTTGATCGCAATCGGTTGAGTAGAACCGAAGATATGCGCAAAGGTCGCGTTAACCGAGATGCACGCGGGCGGAGCCGCGGGCGGAAGGCTAGTGGACTATAATCTTTACTGTCGGATGTAGAACAGCCCTATCCCTTAGTCGCCTTTTACAACACCCACAGGAAGAGATGGGGTGGCCCTATTTTACTCCACCGGGAACCAACACGGCTACCACTTCATTGCTTAACAAAAATATATATTTTAAACATGTCTATTCCACAGTTTTCGCTCACCAAATTGAAATTGGAACACTCATAGACAATAACGATGGTATCGATGGCCGTTTAGCATACTACACAGTTTGGCAATGGATGCTCCTTTTGTGTTCCATGTTTAAAAGTGACTGTACGATTTGGCGCCTAAATAAATACAGATATACCTCGGAACACGTAACTTGGACCTAAATCGCGAAACAAATGAGGCCTTGACGAGCGCGAATTGTTTTGTAATAATCTATGCTTGGTGAATTTGAACTCGTTCACCGCAGTAGCACCCCGTGCTATCATCAAAAGACACCCAAGAAACGTGTACTGCGCGTACCTATAGAGCACATTTTGAGCACATTTTAGGTCCAAGATTATATGTCTCGAGCAATACTTAGGTACCTAGTACCATGCGTAACTGGGTACTTTTCTGTAGTTAAAATAAATTATTAATTTATTATACTGAGCTTAATACAAAAATGAATTATTAATAAGCTAAGAATGGTAAAAGAGCGGTAACAGTAGCGTCTGTTCTTATTTTATCGTTTTTATTTATTTTTAAGCCGCATGGTTCCCGGCAGAGTAGAATTTGTGCCACCCCAACTATTACCATGCGGTGTCGTACAAGGCGACTAAGGGATAGGGCTGTTTAACATCAGACAGATATACTCGTATACAGCCCATACTCAGCCTCAGATGCATATAACCCGCGTCACGTATCTTGGACCTAAAATGTGCTCATAATGTGCTCTATACGCGCAGTACACATTTCTTGGGTGTCTTTTGAGGATAGCACGGGGTGCTACTGCGGTAGACGAACTCAAATTCACCAAGCATAGACTATTACAAAGCAATCTGCGGGCGCCAGAGCCTCGTATGTCTTACGATTTAGGTCCAAGATACGTGGCGCGGGTTATAACTCGAGTCAACAATAGTGCGCTATTTCTTTTTGATCTAACTACCTCTGTGGCATAGTAGTTGGAATGGAACGCTTTACGCGTCTATTACTATCTACCTACGTAGGAAGTTGCGAGTTCGAATCTCGCTCGGTGCAAATCTTTTTATACATGAAACGTCGATCTGTTTTTGTCTAGTTGTTTTTTTTTATACCACTTAAGTGGCAGACAAGCACACGGCCCACCAGATTGAAAGTGGTTAGCTTGGCCTATGGACGTATGCAACACCCGAGGAGTTACAATCGTGCTGCCGACCCTGAAAAAACCTTCTAATGCCCTTCTTGAAGAACCCCATATTATAGTCGCTTGGGAAAACGAAAAACCACAGCAAGAAGTTCATTACATAACTTGAGCGTGTGTGAAATGAAGTTTCTTTCATACCGCACAGTGCGCACAGTTTCCGGTCGCAAAGGTATATCTATTATAGTTTATAAGATATTTTACTCCACTAAAAGCCTAGGTAAAAAAAGGTAGCCTAGTGGTATGGGTAATGGACTGCTGAGACGAGGTCTCGGGTTCGATCCCAGGTTTTACCATGGCACACACCAATGACTTTTCGATGCTTTTCGAAGTTATGTGGGGTCCGTAGACTTAATTCACTTTGGCTTATTCACCCAGGGTAATTAAGTATACTATTTAGTAGACTTAATTCACATGTTTCTATTTTTTTTTCCATAGGTGATTTATGTACACTGTTAAGTAAACTTAATTCACTTGAGCTAATTCTCCTGTGTGACTCACCTGCTTGCGAAGGTCATTATGATGGGCTCATCGCATAATGTCCTTTCTGATAATGTCCTTAATGTCGTTTCTCAAAATGTTCTTTTCCCAAAATGTCCTTTTCTCGAAATATCCTTTTCTCAAAAGGTCCTTTTCGCGAAATGTCCTTTTCTCAAAATGTACCTTTCTCAATATGTCTTTATACTAAACATGTCCGCCCACAATCAGACTCGGATACTAATAAGTAAGTAACTAAGCATCTATAAAGACTGTTATCCTGTAGTGTACATATTTTGAGAAAGGGACATTTTGAGAAAAGGACATTTGGATAAAAGGACATTTTGGGAAAAGGACATTTTTAGAAAGGACATTTGAGAAAGGACATTATGCGATGAGACGACGTAATTATTCAGGATGCCCAAATGGATTTGTTACAATTGACAATATTAGTGTGGGTTATTTTTTAGAGATGTTGCGCTAGTTTTTTTTTTCTCTGTGCCAATCTGAAATCAGTAGTGAACTTTAAGCAGATACTTTCACTTCATTTCACTTTTTTAACATATTTTCTAATTTAGTCTTATTTTGCGCGGTGCATCCTTTAGGTACGTTCCCTGTTTCCTTTACTTTGTGTAGCTTTTTGGGTTTTGGTGCAGAATTAGCTTGTTTGGTGCCTTTGGTTTGTTTAGTGGATTTTCAAGCGAATATTACATTAGTTATACGAGAACAGATAGTGTTTTAGTAAGTAATAAAATGTTAATGTTTTACACATTTTCCTTAATTTACCTGAGTGCATAAACTAAATACTGCGAATCAAGTCTACTTATTAGTAAACTGGATTACCCTAGGTGAATTAGTCCAGGTTAATTAAGTCTACTAAACGGTATACCTAAATCACCTACGCAAGCAGGTGAATTAAGTCTACTAAATAGTATACTTAATTACCCTGGGTGAATTAGCCAAAGTGAATTAAGTCTACGGACCCGTTATGTGTGTATTTATCGCAGGTTTATAAGTGCCCGGTTAATGGCAATAGGCTCGCCACCTATTACATTGGGACCTAAACATAAACGGCGAAATGTGGGTGCTAGCACCTCTGCCTACCCCTTCGGGGATAAAGGCGTGAGTTTATGTTATGTTATGTTATGTAAAATCTTCCGCGTCCAATTCAATCTAACTTACAAGGCAGTATACCTGCTAACATAGAGATCCTAGCGCAGACCGCAGACTTTCCTTTGCAGGCGCTCCCGTTAAAACCAATTAGTGAAATTTATAATAAGTAATTAAGAGATGACGGACTACGGATGACTGCGGGACATAGCGCAAGCTTTGAATGTAAATGAAACAGCGGGTCATATATAGTAACCCTATCTGTATGCAAAATTCACCATAATGCATCTAATAATTAGATCAAGGGTGCCCAACCTTTTTAGCTGTCGGGCCAAACTTAGGATTTGGACTTTTTTGGCGGGCCAGTACGTCTTTTTACTACATCCACACCCCTCCCCTCCCCCCCCCCCCCGCCTAGGTTTCGGAAAATTAAATTGGCTGATCTTTTGCCCATCTCCCTCGAGCTGGCTCTCTTCGGGTATGGGGACCATCGCATCCCCATCTAGCCCCTGGGAATAGGGAGGTGCAGGCGGCTCCACCCGTCACCACCCTCAGGCCCATGCTCATGACGGACAGAGGCTTGTTCTGCACCTCCGACGCCCGCGTCCCCTACGCTCGTCACTGCCAAGGAGTTGTGCACAACTCTACGCATCTGCAGAGGCTCGAGGGTGTTCGTGATCTCAGGATTCCCAATAATGCGGACAGCACGACACTGGAACCTGTCGAGTGTATCAAGTAAGTACTTTGCGAAGCCATCGCAGAGATGCGAGCAGTATTCCACGCAGGAGACAGAAGACACCGCTGCTCCGGCGCGTGTTAAAACATCTCACTTTGTTCAGGACTCCGAGTTTACGCGAGGCTGTTTTGATGATACTCTCAATATAATTTTTGTTGTTCAGTAGGCAGTGAACATCCCTACCGAGAATACTGAGATTGTCCCGCAGTGGCAGTGTCCACGCCACAGAGGGAAGGAAAAAAGATACCTTTGCTGTAAATGCACATGCCTGCGACTTGTTGGCATTGAACTCGACCAGGTTCTCAGAGCCCTATTGGGAAATATGATTAAGGATCCGGTCGAGCTCAGTGACAAGAAGCTGCTTTTTTTCCCGGGATATCAGACTGCTCGGCCGCAGTATGCCCATGATAACTCCCGTGTAAGATGCTATCGTCTGCATAGCAATGAATGCTGCCGGGTGGTCAGAATATCGTTGATATGTAGAAGAGAGAGAATGGGTGATAAGACAGACCACTGCGGCACGCCAGCATTTACCTGCAAGAACTACGAAGACCTAGACTTCAGGGCATCCGCTCACACGGGACACCTGTATAGGGCAATGGAGCGTACGATTCCCGCAGCATCTGCCTTCTGCTCTGCTCTGGCTCCCTCATGTTGGACAGCAGCCACGCCAGAGCGTTAGCTGTGCCTCTTAATTTGGGAGCCAGAATTCGGAGACGCTCCCCGTTAGCTGGGCCATCGAACACAAGCCCCAGATATGTCATCTGGGGCCTGATGCCGATGAGTGTCTCCCACTGTGAGGTTGGATCCCTCCGGTGGTGCACGCCGAGGCCTATGAAAGAACATGGCCTCAGTTTTGTACAGTGTCACCTCAGGCCCAGCCGCCGGGTCAGTTCCACGCCAGTGACAGCTCCTATTTTACTACATTTTTACGCGTATAAATTAAAACTCAATAATATGGAATGTAACTACAAAAATTAGTATAATAACAAAGTGCACTAGTACAATATTAAGTTTATCATAATACCAAACTATCAATACAATCAAAATCATAAAAAAAACTTTAACTTTTTAGTTATGATATGAAGAGATATTATCATTTTGATAACTACTCGATAGATTTGAGTGAAAAGAAAAAATAGCATAGCATTTGCGACTGCGACTGCGCCTAATGCAATTGCTTTTGTACAAGCTTTTTTTTTTTTTACTCCTCTCGCAGTGGCTTGCGCGTGCCACCCGAAATTCGTCCGCGGGCCACTCGGTGGCCCGCGGGCCTGGGGTTGGGCACCCTTGATCTAATAGATCCAACAGACCGAATGAAGTTTTTAAAAATACTTCATGAATTACTAGCGCCATCAAGTACCAAGTAGTAAAGAAACAAAGTCACATGAAGAGGTGTCAAGTAAATTGCTTACTCAATTAATTTTCGACTTCAATTATTTAGATTTAATGCATTGGCATTTAAATTGAAATGATACTAACTGCATCATTTGCAATAACATTAATTTAATATTATAGTAGGCTCATTAGTCGTGCTGAAAACTATATTCTCATGACTTAATTCTGGTCCAGAGTGGTAGGCATTTAAATAAAGGATTATAAATATTATGTACACATTTATTAACTATGTGTGATAATCAATATTCGTGTTTATTAACTTAGTTCACAATTTTTTCTATTGTTCATTTTCACAGGTGACGTTGTACTACTAGCGCCATCTCTTATTGAGTAGCTAACTCTAAATCTATTTATAAAATGTAACCTTGTCTATGGCACTTGGCACAAGTACCCGAGTGAAGTTCAGTTTTGACAGTTGTAATGTAACAGTGGTCATCCTAGTTTTTTATACCTCCTTGCATTTTGATACCAAAATATTAGATATTCGTTAAGTGGTATTACGTGAACAAGATGAAAATGAGAGCCCACGCACATCGGGAAAGGTGGAATGCGACCCGCTAGCGACGGTGAGTCCTCTAAACAGTATGTAGTAAGCTTCTGCCTGTATTTTTAACTGATTAAAAAAAACCGTAGTCAATTGGCTGTTAACCTTTTAACTAAAAGCGGGAGACGCGTAATTCGACGCTATGCCGTGTATAATTTTATTACTATTCGCTCGGCGGCGCATACATTAGCAAGAGGACGCTCGCCCACATTACTATTCGGTCTATAATATTATAACTACTAACTGTAATCGTTACTTATCAAAACGTAATTGTTTCTTTATCTACATTAGTACTAAATTCTTATTTAAACCCTTGATTGGGTACAAACTGCTTGATAATACACATTAACTGTATGCAAAGTTTATTTATCATAAAAAAATATTAATCAGTGATCGTACAGTTGTGTAATAAATAATTGGCCGAACGCGAGTGTTGTCAAAGCCTATTATTGTGCGAAATTTTATGACGAATTTATAAACAGGTGAGACATTTTTTTATTAATGTTTTTCAAATAAGTTCCTAATTTACATACCTATGCATTATCTATCCAGATTACTTTACTATCAATATTTATATGACACTGAAATAAATTCGCACTGTAATCATTATTTAGTAACTAAGAAAAATAAGTGATGTTTTTGATTATTATTTCAAATTTAGAACAGCTCAACAATAAACAAATTAATTTCTGGACTTAACAATTTTAACTTTAAATTCATTTTTATTTTAATAATGTCCTCTAAAAATACATTTTTATCAATCCAATAACAATTTATGTTAATCTATATCATAATTAACCTACTTTCAATATTGTAATTTTGCTTTTAGTATCTATATTTAACATTTAAAACTAGATTTTACCTAATTCTTTTTCAATTTAAACAATTTTCACCTCATTTTATCTCAATTTAGTATTTAAATATTAGTTTTATTAACTTAAGTATCAATTTTGAAGTTGACTAAAACTATTTTTATCAATTTTATAGTGATTTTTATTAGAATTTTTGGAATAAAATGTCTCAGTAACTATGTCAGCCATAGTTATTATTTATCAATGCTACTTCACTACCCAAGTAATTTCAAACAGTAATCTTTTTAGATAAGTATCAGTCTTATCATTTTGTTAAATTGATGTAATTATGGTATCTTTGATTAGACTTTTTATGTAACAAGCAAGACTACTTATTTAAATATTGATATATGCAGTAAGGTAACTGTACCAATGCTCGACACTTTAAGGAAAAATAAAATTTCAATCTAAAAAATTTAACAAATTAATTACAGCATGGTCGTTACATTCTTTTTTAACTGTTACAGCAACAATTAGACATTAACTTTTGCCCATAAAATCTTTAAAATCTATCATACTTTTACTTTAAATTAAATTATTATGCACTTGGTCGAAAACACCAATGCTAGACATCATTGTCCCAATGGTCCAAGTATGTCAATAACTTCAATATTTATAACGTTTATACTAAAATTAGTAATAATCATAACTTATAAACAAAAAAATCACACCTATAAAAATCAGTACCCTTGGCAAAAATCTTAAGAAATAACACGACCGTGTTCACGGAGTCACATTATTTGCTGTCAACAGTCTTTCTAAATTTACTTTGGATGGTGTTGCGAATATTTGAACATATCTTATAGATACCATTAGGCATCTTTTAAGTCAATAGTCTTATAAAATAAATGGATAATTTTCTCAAAATACTGGGTTTTGTTCGAAAGTGTCTAGCATTGGTACAGTGTCGAGCATTGGTACAGTTACCTTATGTACTTATAATAAATAAACATTGTAGACAGCAACAAAGCTTGTGATATGGGTTCTAGGATGCAGATAAATTCAGATAGATTTTAGTAAATAAGTAGAAACATGCGCAAAACAAAGTGCCCATTAGACAGCAATAGGCTCATCCCCTATTAGGTGGGACCTAAAATATAGGTGATGAAATGTTGTGTTAATACACCTGTGCCTACCCTTTCGGCGATTTACAGGCGTGAATATATGTATGTATAAGTAAAAACATCTAAAATGATGCAAATATACATAATTATGTTTTAGTATTTTTATTTATAGAAATAAAAAACAATAATATGATAATAAAATTGTTATATCCATATATAACCTAACCTAACCCACTGAACCGATTTTGATCAAATTTGGTATAGGGGTAGTTTAGACCTTGAGAAAGGACATAGGCTATGTATGGTCGCGATAACCGAGATCCACGCGGGCGGAGCCGCGGGCAAAAGCTAGTTAATCATAAATAATAAAATAAAATAATACATAATAATAAGTAATACTAAGGGGGTTGATTGCCAAGAGCCTCGACCAACATCTTAAGAGGCTCGCGTTAGATAGTTGGATCAAGGGCCTGATGCAGAAGGCGGTACTCCTCGACACGGCACGTATTGTGAGGAGGTTCCTCTCCCTGGAGCCCTAACCACCGGCAGCTTGGTCCCTGTACCCGATGCCGGTGGGCACTATTTTTTATATTTTTAAATATATGCTTTTTCTTTTAGATGTATTTAAAAATGTAATTTATAGGTTTAAAAAAAATGAATAAAGAGAAAATAGTAATACTAATAATACAAAGTGTGGATTTTTTTTACTTTAAATAAACTTTAGGCTATATGACAGGACAATTTACCTCAATGGCGTCGTAATAATGAGTGCGACTTTATGATCGCGAGGTTTCGAATTCGATTCCCAGATCAGAAAAACTATCTGGATTTTTCTATAAGACATTCTAGAAAATACTTCGCATGTTGTTGTTATTGTCGCACCCAATTGACGGCAATAGGCTCAATAATAACTGACGAAATACATACATACAATCACGCCTTTATCCCCGGAGGGTTAGGCAGAGGTGAATTAACATCACATTTCATTGTATTAGGTCCCACGTAATAGGTGATCCTATTGCCGTTTTCCGGACACTATTGTTGACTCGAGCCATGTATAGATAGGCTGAGTCTGTGCTGTATATATCTGTGTGATGTTAAACAGCCCTATCCCTCAGTCGCCTTGTACGACACCGCATGGGAGGAGATGGGGTGGCCCAAATTCTACTCTGCCGGGAACCACGCGGCATGAAATATTAGAGCACTAGCTTTCGCCCGCGTGGATGTCGGTTATCGCGACCAAATATAGCCTATGTCCTTTCTCAAGGTCTAATCTACCCCTGTACCAAATTTCATCAAAATCGGTTCAGTGGTTTAGGCGTGAAAGCGTAACAGACAGACAGAGTTACTTTCGCATTTATAATGTTAGTATGGAAGTATGGATATGTATTCTTCTGCCTACCCCTTCAAGGATAGGGTGTGAATTAAACAGCGCCAACCTAGGTACACCAAATACCAACAAAAACATTAATTACGTTTTTCTTCATCCTAGCGTTAATTCCCAGTCGCATCCGAAGCTTTCATCTCGGAGTCTGGGGTCTGCTTTTTCCAATCTAACTGCGTCGCGGCAGAACTCCTCAATATTTTCCGTGAAGCGACTGCCATTTAACCTCCACAACCCATGGGCGATATCTAAATACTCCAGTTAGACCTGTTGTCGAGCTTTTTAAGGCTCCAACTATCCTTCTTAGCTTCTGCTTTTTTATACCACAAGTATACCAAAGTAGTTACTGTGGCTTATAGACGAGTGCAACACCAGGGGAGTCACACTCGTGCTGCCGACCCTGTAAGAACAGAGAGATTCTGTGCCGTCAGCGCAAAAGACGAACAGAACAAGCCTTTGGTCTTCCCACTGACAGCACAAAACCTCTCCAGTGAGCTCTGGCTACCCTACTCACCGCCGGGAACACAACGCGATTGATCGAATGACAATCATCTTCACAAACTTTCAGATTTATATTGTTCAGGACATAAATCTTGAACCCAAAATGTGCTCAATACGCACAGAACACACTTCTTGGATGTCTTTTGATGATAGCACAGGTTGCTACAGCGATGGACAGGCTGAAAACCAAGCATAGATTATTAGAAAACAATCCGCGCGCGCCTGATATGGATACTTGCATTGGTCTGGTCGTGCCTCGGAGAGCACGTTAAGCCGTCGGTCCCGGTTGTCCATACGAACATCTATGGCAGTCTTTACGGGTAGTTGGAACCCTAAAAATTCCAACAACAACGGTCTAGCTACAATGCTTCGATATCGCCTAATGTCACCATTGGAGGTCAGATGGCAGTCGCTTCACGGAAAATATCGAGGTCTAGCCAAATCCGCAGTTAGGACTGGTAAAGCGGACCCCAGACTCCGAGATGAAAGCTTCGGATGCGACTGGGAATTAACGCTAGGATGAAGAATCTGCACGCGCCAGGGTCTCGTCAGTGAGGTCTAAGATACGTGTCCCGGGATATAATATTGGTATTGTTTAGTCATATATCAGATTACAATAGGTGCTAGATAACAATTGAATTAACATAATGTAGGTATGTAACATGCTAGTATCTAGGATAAGAACCAATTGGCGAAGATAATTACGTGAATGTATGAAAACAATTATGAAAGTAGAAGAAGCGATAGGTGTATTGTATATATAGCTAATTGGAAACATGTTGTGATTTCTGTTTATCCAATGGGGATTGGAAAAGAGCAGCCCATGGCGCACTTGGTTTCGTGTTCCTTAGGATGCTCATAAACTTGAGCATTCACTTGTAACAGTACATCGAGCATTCGCCGTTTTAAAATTTGTCGAACCGAACAACGAACCGAGTCAAGCGTAGAGCCAAATAATGCTACGAACATTTAGATGATCTACAAATTTACAGTCGTTTTGCAAGCATGCTCGCCAGAAAGCTCGCCAAAACGCTTGATAGAAAGCTCACTAAAACGCTCTTGTTTATATTTCTGTAATGTAACATTCGTAAGAATGCTCATTACAAGTGAATGCTCAAGTTTATCAGCACCTTTTTAAGTCCTCCTGCACTAAAGGCGATCATAACAAAGCCTCTGACAGCGCGGTCGAGATGGCAGTACTTATTTTATTGTAGCAGTGAAAATAAAATCGGCCAAGTGCGAGTCGGACTCGCCCAGGAAGGGTTCCGTAGTAACAAAGGCGAAAATTGTGGTTTATGACGTATTAAAAAAACCACTGACTGGATCTCGTTCGAACCAATTTTTTGTGGTAGTTTGCATGGCAATTTACATCATATATTTTTTTTAGATTTATCATTCTCTTATTTTAGCAGTTAGAGGGGGAGGGGACACACATTTTTCCACTTTGGAAGTGTCTCTCGCGGAAATTACTCAGTTTAGAAAAAAATTATGTTAGAAACCTCTGTTTGTCTGTGAGTGGATGCAATACTGAAAAAGCATCTGATGAGGCCGTCAAGCTGGGTGCCACCATTGTAGCATGGTACGTGTGTATAATGGTGACCCTCTTTCCAAGACTTTGCCTTCAGCTTACCATCAGGCAAGGCGAAGTCAAATTGACGTGTCCTATATAAAAAAACTGGCAGTGGGCCGCGACTCCGCCCGATGTTTGATATCGCGACCAAAAATAGCCTATATCCTTTCCAAAGCTCTAATCTATCTGTGTATTGCGCAAGACATACACCCGTATACACAAACGATACTGTGAGGTCTCATAGTGTGCTCGGGCGCATAGGGCTGGTAAAATTAATTCACAAACATCACGGAGCAGTATCTAACGCAGTGCGTTCCCTCAACGAAGTATTACTTAAGTGTTATCTATGAATAAAAATGGCTTGCCAAAACGAACGCACTGAGAATTTGTTGTTCTTTGCACAGTTTTGGTGGTACGCATAGCGAAGTATTGTTTGTGATTACGGGTGATAATGTCTTGCACCTAAAATGTGCTCTATACGTGCAGTACCTACACGTTTCTTTGGTATCTTTTGAGGATAGCACGGGGTGCTACTGCGGTGGACGAGCTCAAATTCACCAAGCATAGATTATTATAAACCAACCCGCGCGTGTCAGGGTCTCGTTTGTCTCGCGACTCAGATCTAAGATATGTGTACGTCCCGATTTTCCTAGGTATACCCTATTAATTAGAATTAATACATGTCCCTAACATTGAAAAGATTACTGCAGATCATGAATCTTAATAGGCGACCTAGATTGGGAAGAAGGGACACTATATTACGTATACTCCATTCGGTTAAGTACTTAACTAAACGTAAACAATCTTGTTGTCTAAAGACGAGCTTACTGGAGAGGTTTTGTGCTGTCAGTGGGCAGACCAAAGACTTGTCCTACTTATCTTCTGCGCTGACGGCACAGAATCTCTCTGTTCTTACAGGGTCGGCAGCACGAGTGTGACTCCCCTGGTGTTGCACTCGTCCATAGGCCACGGTAACCACTTTCTAGCTGGTGGGCCATGTGCTTGTCTGCGTCTGCGTAGTATAAAAAAATCAGTGTAATAACAATACAAATAGAACTTAATTCCATTACAAAACTCATCAAAAATTATTCACTAACTTGCTAACGCTGCAACAAATGACATAATAACACAAAACGGTTCATTTTATGCATACTAGATCAAAACTGGCAGTGAGGGGGTGTTACTAGCAGCGGGGGGCGGGGGTCAGCTGACATTTTAGACCAGTTGTATAATTATAACTTGTGATCTATATCTTTTATACGAACTAATGTTAAGTTGAATGAAATATCCGCGCGGCCCGCGACGAGCGGCGGCAACTCGGGCGTCGGAGGTCGCAGAACGACCTCCGTCCCCCATGACGCGGGCCTGGGGGTGACGGGTGGAGCCGCCTGTCACCCTAGCAGAAGCAGGCCGCGGCGGCAGCACGCATTGCGTGCTTCCCCACACCCGGGGGCGAGTCGGGGACTCCGTGGTCCCCACACCGGAAGAGGGCCAGATCGAGAGATATGGCCCTGGGTCGGCCGGGGTGCGAGGGATATGGCTACGACAATCTCACCTCCGGCAACCGACGGCCCACAGTCGGCGTGCGTTTTAGTCGGTTCGAGTCCGACATAACCTCCTCCTCCGGTTCCGGCGGGGGAGGTATCCGTGGGGATTTTTTGCACGATGAAAAAAAAAAAGTTGGATGAAATTTTGAAGCATTTAGTATGCTATTCAAATCGGTGATAGGAAAAAGCGAAGTCAGCTCAGGCGGGACTCGAACCCGCGATCTTTCCCTTACAGGGGGAATGCTTTGACCACTGAGCCGTCAAATTTTCTTATACTCCCGTCTTGGGGCAACACTTTCAAATGAACACCCACATTTCACAACAGACAAACAAACAGACCCACATTTCACAAATCATTGTACCTATTAGTTCCCAAGTAATAGAGGTGAGCCTATTGCCGAATACCGGGCTCTAATCTACTCCTACGCCAAATTTCATCCAAATCGGTTCAGTGGTTTAAGCGTAAAAGCGTAACAGACAGGCAGAGTTACTATCGGATTTATAATATTACCTACTAGGTTTTGCCAGCGGCTCCGCCCGCGTGGATGTCGGTTATCGCAACCAAACATAGCCTATGTCCTTTCTCAAGGTCTAAACTACCTCTATACCAAATTTCATTCAAATCGGTTCAGTGGTTTAGTCTTAAAAGTGAGACAGACAGACAGACAGAGTTACTTTCGCATTTATAATATTAGTAGGGACTAGGTTTTACCAGCGGCTCCGCCCGCGTGGATGTCGGTTATCGCGACCAAACATAGCCTATGTCCTTTCTCAAGGTCTAAACTACCTCTATACCAAATTTCATCAAAATCGGTTCAGTGGTTTAGGCGTGAAAGCGTAACAGACAGACTTAGTTACTTTCGCATTTATAACATTAGTATGGAAGCATGGATTACTTAATTTCATTCAAGTGACTGTATGTACCTATAATGTAGTTTAGTATCTTTTACTATGGTGTAGAACCAGTAGAACCCTTTTGAGGCCGACTCCGCATTCACCGGTTTTTTTGCGCCCAATCTAGGTTAACGCGAAATATTTTAAACTTATTAGTATGCGAAAAAACCTATCATTGTAGTCAACTCTGTTGTTATCATAACTTATAACATAACCAAACTTGTTTGACAGCCTCCGTGGCGTAGCGGTAGTGAACGCGGCCGCTACGCAGGAGGCGTGGGTTCGATCCCCGCTCAGTGCAAATATTTGTGTTCATGAAATATGGGTATTTGCATTGGTCTGGTCGTGCCTCGGAGAGCACGTTAAGCCGTCGGTCCCGGTTGCCATAAGAACATCTATGGCAGTCGTTACGGGTAGTTGGAGCCCTCAAAAATCCAAAGACAACAGCCTAGCTGCAAAGCTTCGATATCGCCTAATGTTAACATTGGGTCGTGGAGGTCAGATGGCAATCGCTTCACGGAAAATATGGAGGTCTAGCCAAATCTGTAGCTATGACTGGTAAAAGCGGACCCCAGACTCCGAGCTGAAAGCTTCGGATGCGACTGGGAATTAACGCTAGGATGAAGAAGTATGCGAAAAAACCTATCATTGTAGTCAACTCTGTTGTTATTATAACATAACCAAACTTGTTTGACTAGACTAGACTAAAATATAATATATCTACTAGTTTTAACCTGTGGTTCTGCCCGCGTGGATGTCGGTTATCGAGACCAAACATAGCATAATTATGACAAATATCTACTCAAATACCAATAAGAATAACTATGTGAAATGCCACCATAATTATTTTGCAAACACTGCCCAAGGCTACATGACACCGCATATTAAAATACGCTATACCAGTTAAATAGCCTATGCTTAATTTAAAAACAAAACAAAGATATAAAACTCAAAAGAGACGTCGTTATATATGTATATAAATGCATAATGTACATATTATTAACAAATACATATATATAAGTTGGAATAAAATATGCGAGTCTTGTCAGTTCTGTATCTATGAGATTATTTTCATCAATCCATCAAGAACCAAGCTGTTCGGCGACTTCCTTTACCGCACCATTAAGACCTGAAATTCTTTACCAGGACACGTGTTTCCCTCATTCTACAGTCCCGGGTCCTTTACGCGGGGTGTGCTAAACTAAAGCAACTGATGAGGCCGTCAAGCTGAGTGCCACCATTGTAACATAGTACGTGTCTGTAATGGTGACCCTCTTTTCTAAATTTCGCGATTAAAATAAAAATCTTGACTAGCAAAGTGCTCAATACGATCTTAATACCTTGGTATTCTCCCCTTCGTGTTGACTGATCGTTCTGATATTTGGTACACACCTTTAGTTCGGACGATAATACAATAAAATCAATAAAACAGTTTGGTAATAACATCATTAGTGGGTATAATCAACATAACATCATTACCTAAGGCTCTACAGTGTAGATGTGATGTAAGTCTGTAAGTAACGTATTAACCGGAGCTCCAACAAAAACATATAATGTCACATAATTTGTTGACAGCAGAAGTGAATTAACACCCACATTTCGCCAATTATTGTATTCGGTCCCACGTAATAGGGGGTGAGCCTATCGCCGTATTCCGGGCACTATTGTTGACTCGAGCCATACATCTGAGGCTGAGTCTGGGCTGTATATATCTGTGTGATGTTAAACAGCCCTATCCCTTAGTCGCCTTGTACGACACCGCATGGGAAGAGATGGGGTGGCCCAAATTCTACTCTGCCGGGAACCATACAAATGATGATAATATACTCGTATATGTCGCAGCCAACTAGCTTATTCAGCCGTTCAATTAACTGCCTGCCCCTCTAGACAAGTGGCAATTCGTTGCTCGGCGTATGATGGAATAGAATGCCAAATGTATGGGATTTGACGTATATGACAGGCGTCAACGAATGTCAAAAACGTCAAATCCTATACATTTGTCTGGGGGCTGAATGCTATTCAACCGTAATGTTCATTACAACATTTAACAAACTGGCTGACTATTGCTTAGGCCATTCGCACGATATTCCCATTCGTCCAGTGTCTACGACCAGTGTAACCAGATTTCGAGTACATTTTTTTACTAGCACAGCACTTAATGTCATCGTAAAGTGCCGATAATTTACGATTGTGTTAAGTGTTTCGGTTTTAGACGGTTCCTTTTAACGGAAATATCGTTACTGCTATCAATGTTACGGTTTTTATTAATTACTGGTAATTTGATTTCATGTCATCGTGACAGCCCTTGCTCGAAATGGTTTCTTTTTTACCACTTAGGTGGCAAACAAGCACACGGCCCACCTGATGGGAAGTGGTTACCGCGGCCTATGGACGTATGTAACGCCAGGGGCGTTAAACTCGTGCTACCGACCCTGAAGAAACCTTCTAATGCCCTTATTGAAGAACCCCATATTGTAGTCGCTTGGGAAAACCACCGCAACGAGTTCATTCCACAGCTTGAGTGTGCGAGGGATGAAGTTCCTTTCATACCACACAGTGCGCACCGTTTCCGGACGCAATGTGTGAGGATGAATTCCCTGCCTATGGCGAGAAGTGCGATGATAGAATGCAGCTGAGGGCATCATGTCAAATAGTTCATCTGAGCACAAAACATTATATAGGCGGTAGAACACGCCACCGCAGGGAGTTCATTCCACAGCTTGAGTATGAAAGGTACAGTCGGCAACATAAGTAGATTAGCACATAAATATCAAACACGATACACGATCTATACCATATTTGCCTTTAAGACCACGGATCTATCGTCAACTGCGATGTCACATCACTAGTCAATCGCCTTAGGCGTTTAAAATAACTTAGACCGTCTTAATCTAATATTTAATTACGAATGATATAAAAATAGTCTGCCCAGACCTATTATAATTAATGTGATAGCTGATACATATCATATCGTTGCTGATAACGTATTTTTTGTGAGGAAAAAACTTCTATGTATATTTGAACTAAATTAATAGCCATGCTAATTTTATTGGCCTGTCTATTTACTTGGCTGTGTAGCGTAGTACTATTATTTATTCTGTGGTAGCGTGGAGTTGCTAAAGAGATTGAACAGTACGGCTGCCCAAATTCATAACCCAGTAAGTGTTTTTTAACAAATTTTACAGGAGAGCGTAAAAACATAAAACGGGCAAGCCTTTCAAAAGTATTGGGGTTAGAGTAATAAAAAAAAATTAGTAAAATATTTCGATAATAATGTATATTGCACGTTTTATACCCCTTACTAACTTTGAAAATGGAAATCTCAAATTTTTTCTCTCTCCTGACCCGTTTCAAAACCTAGTATATGCATGTTTCGTAGAGGTAAAATAAAAAATATGAATTTCTGCATCAATCAAGTATTTTTATTGTTTAAATTAACATACAATTAGTTAGAAAATTAAGAATATAATAGTGTCAAAATATCTGTTATTTTGTAAGATTTTAAAGCAGGTGTCTTCACAAGTCGATGCGGTTCCCTATGAAAGTTCGAAATATGAAAAAAAGTGTTTTCGTAAAAAAATGTCCCTTACTGGGTTTTGAATTTGGGCAGCCGAGTAGCTGCGTGTCACAGAGATAATTATTCTGCAGCACCCAAAAACAGCCATTTTTCCTAACTACTTCTTTTTCCTCTTTACGAATTTATTTTGATAGATAGATAGATAGATAATTCTTTATTGTACACAATGTACACCAATAGATTTACAGTATGTCAAGTAGGTAGCAATTTATATAGTTTAATCTACATTGGGCGGCCCTATTGCTTAAAGCGATTTCTTCCAGGCAACCTTTTGCTGTGTATCCTGTGGGTGTCGTAAAAGGCGACTATGGGATAGGGCTGTTCTCCATCCGCTACTAAACATACAGCCCATGACAAAGTGCCGAAAAGACGGCAATAGGCTCGCCCTCCTATGACGTGGGATCGAAAATTATAGTTGGCGAAATGTGGGTGATAAACACCTCTGCTTACCCCTTCGGGGATTGACAAGCGTGAGAAAGGGTGAATACCCTTATGCATAAATGTAATTGTGTAGCGTGGCGTTATGCTTAAAGTGACTGAGCAGGAGATGCGTGTCACAGAGATAAATATTCTGCAGTATCCACCGCAGTTTTTAGCCATTTTTTTTTCCTCTTTCCCTCTACGCAGGAGGCGCGGGTTTGATCCCCGCTTCATGTAAATATTTGTATGCATGAATATGGGTATTTGCGCTGGTCTGGTCGTGCCTCGGAGAACACGTTAAGCCGTCGGTCCCGGTTGCCATACGAATATCTATCATATAGAAATATCGTCTTGTGTCTGTGGTAGTTTCCCAAAAGTGGGAAAAATAGGCCTATGTACAAACATAAAAATTGGTCCTGATGAGAAGAAATCATTCTTGGTAGAACCATTAATGGATCCAGCTACTTATTATAGTTCCCAGTAGAACCGACAACTCCATATTTGGTTCCAAGGAGAGAAAAAAAAAGTCTCACTGGAACCAAAATGGATCTAGCTAGACTATGGTTCCAAGTGGAATGATCATTCTTGGTAGAACCATTAATGGATCCAGCTACTTATTATAGTTCCCAGTAGAACCGACAACTCCATATTTGGTTCCAAGGAAAAAAAAAAAGGCTCACTGGAACCAAAATGGATCTAGACTATGGTTCCAATTGGAATGATCATTCTTGGTAGAACCATTAATGGATCCAGCTACTTATTATAGTTCCCAGTACAACCGACAACTCCATATTTGGTTCCAAGGAGAAAAAAAAGTCTCACTGGAACCAGAATGGATCTAGACTATGGTTCCAAGTGGAATGATCGCCAACAACTGGTCTAGCTGCAATGCTTCCAGGAATTCCAGGTCTTAGTGGTGCGGCAGAGGAAGGAGTCACCGAACCGCTTGGTTCTTGATTGAAGATTCTGCACCGTATGCGGGTGATATAGTCCTGCACGTGTTATCCATGTAGGATGCATACTTCCATACTAATATTATAAATGTGGAAGTAACGCTGTCTGTCAGTCTGTCTGTTACGCTTTTGCGCCTAAACCACTGAACCGATTTAGCTGAAATTTGGCATGGGGATAGATTAGACCTTGAGAAAGGACATAGGATAAACCCGCGCCACGTATCTTGGACCTAAATCGTAAGACATACGAGGCTCTGGCGCCCGCGATATGCTTTGTAATAGTCTATGCTTGGTGAATTTGAGTTCGTCTACCGCAGTAGCATCCCGTGCTATCCTCAAAAAACACCCAAGAAATGTGTACTGCGCGTATAGGGCACGTTTTGAGCACATTTTAGGTCCAAGATACATGGCGCGGGTTATATATATGGTCGCGTTAACCGACATCCACGCGGGCGGAGCCGCGCGCAACAGCTAGTCCCTACTAATATTATAAATGCGAAAGTAACTCTGTCTGTCTTTCTGTCTGTCTGTCTGTCTGTCTGTCTATCTTTCACGCCTAAACCACTGAACCGATTTTGATGAAATTTGGTACAGAGGTAGATTAGACCTTGAGAAAGGACATAGGCTATGTTTGGTCGCGATAACCGACATCCA
Organism: Eilema depressum; assembly: GCA_914767945.1. Taxonomy (NCBI): domain Eukaryota; kingdom Metazoa; phylum Arthropoda; class Insecta; order Lepidoptera; family Erebidae; genus Eilema; species Eilema depressum. The sequence goes on from OU612040.1 coordinate 2,103,479, forward strand.
CGCGGGCGGAGCCGCGGGCGAAAGCTAGTAATATATAAATAGAAGATTAAATATTACGTGAGAGAACTTTATATAAAAAAAAAACGAGCCTTGCCGACTTTTAAGTAATCCGTGAAAGTTAATATATTTAACATTTATAACTGTTTTAGCAAATATCGTGGGTTAAGAACTAGAGAAGCGTAAGGGCAAAATCACAACTTTACAGGAGGGCCGAAAAACAACTCAAATTTACCTACCGTTATCTTATAGCTCTTGTCATGCAAAATCTATAGTAGGTATCTGTGTGATTTTTACTTATAATAATGCTTTATTTATCGGTTAAAGAATGGTGTAAAGTTTTGGGCAATCGAAATATGTTTTTATTTTAATAATGTTTATTAATCAAAAAATAGTTGACTTACGTCATTATGGCTGAAAAAATGTATGGAATGCAACGGGACTTCCGTTATAATGACCTTAAAATTAGTAACAAAAATCTTCACAGATTAATAATCTGTTGAGGCGGCTACTTTTTTTTCTTTTTTATACCACTTAGTTGGCAGACAAGCACACGGCCCACCTGATGGAAAGTGGTTACCGTGGTCTATGGACGTATGCAACACCAGGGGCGTCACACTCGTGCTGCCGACCCTGAAGAAACCTTCTAATGCCCTTCTTGAAGAACGTCATGTTATGGTCGCTTGGGAAAACCATCGCGGAGAGTTCATTCCACAGCTTGAGTGTGCGAGGGATAAATTTCCTTTCTTACCGCACAGTGCGCACCGTTTCCGGTCGCAATGTGTGAGGAAGAACTCCTCGCAAATGGCGAGAGGTGCGATGATAGAATGTAGCTGTGGGCATCATGTAAAACAATTAATTTGAGCATAAACCATTGTATAGGCGGTGGAACACTCACAGTGAGGCAAAGTCTCTCCTGAGACTGAGAGGTTCCACATCGCCTGTGAGTATGGGATTGCCGACGAGCCTCAATGCCCGTCTTTGCACCGAGTCGAAAGGGTCAAGCTGGCACGCAGGTGCTCCAGAAAAAAGGTGACAGCATTACTCCATGTGGCGCCGAACCTGTGCCTTATAAAGGAGGAGTCGTTGCCCCGCAGTGAAGTACTGCTTCGCCCTGTTAAGCACTTTGATGCCAGCTTGACCTTGTCTTCCAGATGACTTCGGTATTGGACGTCGCTGGAGATGTCGACACCAAGAATCCCGATACTTGATGGTGAACGGTGTGCCCAGGAATTGCGGCGCTAACAACAAATGGAGCCTTTTTAACAATGTACTCAATTAGATTCGTGTTCGACCTGCAAATGGTTATAAAATCATGATATGTCGAAGGAATAACTCCAGATAACTAATAACTTCATTATAATGCAGACGATAGCACCTTACACGGACCTTACAGTTATCACGGACATCCTGTGGCCAAGCAGTCTGATATCGCGGAAAAGAGGCAGCTTCTTGTCAGCGAACTTGACCGGACCCTGAACCTCGTTTCTCAATGGGGCTCTGAAAACCTAGTTGAGTTCAATGCCAAGAAGACGCAGGCATGCGCGTTTACAGCAAAGGTATCTTCTTTCCTTCCCCTTTCAACTCTTCAGAGCACGCCACTGCCACTACAGGACAATCTCAATATCCTAGGATGTTCGCTGCAAACTGAACAACAAAAACTACATCGAGAGTATCATCAAAACAGCATCGCGTAAACTCGGAGTCCTGAACAACGTGAGACGTTTTTTCACGCCGGAGCAGCGGTGTCTTCTCTACAAGACACAAATTCGCTCTTGCGTGGAATACTGCTCGCATCTCTGGGATGGCTCCGCAAAGTACTTACTAGATGCTCTATTGCTATTATTGGGAATCCTGAGGTCACTTACACCCTTGAGTCTTTGCAGTTGCATAGAGATGTGGCGGTATTTGGCGGTATGTTAGCGTCTCTACCATGGTGAATGTTCTGATGAGCTCTTCCAAGACTAATCCCACCCTCTCCTTTCCTATATAGGACAACACGTGCAGGACTCAGATGCCACCCGCATACGGTGTAGAATATTCCATCATGAACCAAGCGATTCGGCGACTCCTTCTGCCGCACTATTAAGACTTGGAATTCCTTACCAGCTCACGTGTTTCCCTCCTCCTATAGTCCCGGGTCCTTTAAGCGGGGCGTGAAAAAGCATGTGATGAGGCCGTCAAGCTGAGTGCCACCATTGTAACATGGTACATGTCTGTAATGGTGACCCTCTTTTAAGAGACTTTGCCTTCAGCTTACCATCAGGCGAGGCGAAGTCAAATTGACGTGTCCTATATAAAAAAAAAAAACTTTTTGGTGTCAAATCAACGTATGTTAGTATTAGACGCGAAAGTGAATCAGACCAACAGAGATTTATTATGTGCTAAAAGATCGTAATATAGCCTTTAAACTATTATTAACTTAAAAACTGGCTGCATTACTTTCATTAATTAGTACCAAAGTAGCGTATCTCACCCTTGCGTTTTTTTGGCAGGGAGAAAAATCATGGAAGTATAGGTACTAAACAAGGTCGCATAAGCAGTAAAGGTACTTTACGTTAATTTGGCGCGAAACAAACTTAGGCCACATAATCTCATTTTCTGCGTTTTAAAAACGTATAACAAGATACGTTATTTGGGCAATTACATTTAAGACATCTTTGGTGTCCTATTCGCGCTGTATATCGAGTTCCGATCGTAGTGCTCGCAACTTTTTTGACAAAATAATGTCAAGATTATTGTAAGTAGGAACACGTCATTTCGGCAGTAAACAGAAAATATATTTTTTGATATGTTATATTTGTACTAAGCAATCTACGCACTTCATCGCTACAGTTTTTTGGCACATAAAAATATGGAGATTAAAAAAGCGAATGGTGAAAAAAAAAATTTTTGAATTTTTGACCTTACGCTACTCTAGTTCTTAACCCGCGATATCTTAACGGAAGTTCAAAAGCGGTTTTTTTTATGTCAATATGTAGAAAACCAACATTGAGTAGTAATTAAAATATTAGACGGGCAAATAATCTAGTTTTGCTATTAACATAGCATGTGAAAAAGCTTAGTTTAAAAAAAAAATACTAGTTATTACCCGTGGTTCTGCCCTATGATGCCTTTGACACAATTCCTGCCGGCTTTCGAATAAATCGCATGGTGAATGATAAACTTGATCAAGGTACTTTTATTTCCACTGGCTTTCCTTTTAAAAAATTTCATTTTTCGCGCCATTGAATGCTACTTTTTTGTATACCATTTAAGTTGCAGACAAGCACACGGCCCACCTGATGGAAAGTGGTTACCGTGGCCTATGTACGTGTGCAACACACTTTTGGTGATATCTCCAGTTCTACTCAACCGATTTTGAGCAAGCATCCTTAAGATTTTAAGTCTAACTAGGCCCTTATTCAAGACCGATACTTAGTCCTGAATCTCGATTTAATAGCTAGTAAATGTTATTGACAATCTGTCAAAGAAAATCGACTCGGCCTAAAGCCTTTCCAACTTTTTTTTCCGTTTTTTTTTTTTGTTTTCTCAAGCGACTACAATATGGGGTTCTTCAAGAAGGGCATTAGAAGGTTTCTTCAGGGTCAGTAGCTCCTGGTGTTGCATACGTCCATAGGCCACGGTAACCACTTTTCATCAGGTGGGCCGTGTGCTAGTCTGTCAAAAAAACCGTATCAAAATCTGTTCAGTAGTTTTTGCGTGCCCCGTGATTCCAAAAAAATACATCTTTGTGTTTAGAATAGTTAATCCCTACTAATATTATAAATGTGAAAGTAACTCTGTCTGTCTGTCTGTGACGCTTTCACGCCTAAATCACTGAACCGATTTTGATGAAATTTGGTATAGGGGTAGATTAGACCTTGAGAAAGGACATAGGCTATGTTTGGTCGCGATAACCGACATCCACGCGGGCGGAGCCGCGGGCAAAAATTAGTGTAACATAATTGTTTTTTTTTTCTAACATCTCCAATGTACAGACACGACAACACAACAATTTTAAAATAGTATATAGACAGAAGTACCTACTCAGCGTCTTGTTAGAAGTCCATAAATTATCCGAGACAAGATTTTATGAGGTCATTAAGTAGTTCGTTTATTTGTGAGCAGGTTACTATTAATCGTTTATACTATTTAGGTAGCAAACAAGCACACGGCCCACCTGATGGGAAGTGGTTACCGTGGACGTATGCAACACAAGGGTTGTCACACTCGCGTTGATGACCCCGTAAGAACCTTCTAATGCTTTTCTTGAAGAACCCCATATTGTAGTCGCTTGGGAAAACCACGGCAGGAAGTTCATTCTACAGTTTAAGCGTACGGGGAATGAAGTTCCTTTCATAGGTTTTCCCAAGCGACTACAATATGGGGTTCTTCAAGAAGGGCATTAGTTTCTTCAGGGTCGGCAGCGCGAGTGTGACGCCCCTGGTGTTGCATACGTCCATAGGCCACGGTGACCGCTTCCCATCAGGTGGGCCGTGTGCTTGTCTGCCAACTAGATGGTATAAAAATTCATTCTAGTCATTTTATAGAAGCTGAAAGTTTGTCAGCGCATGCTCCCAACACAGGTAAGAACGATAGACCAATATGAAGTTTGGGTCATAGTACCTATCTCTAATTAAAAAAAAACATAACTTTTATTTTTCTTTTTTCTCGAGTAGGTAACCATGAGCGACCACGTAATAGGGGGCGAGCCTATTGACGTTTAAAGGACACTTACTCGTGGAAAAATGCAAATCTTTATTATTATATTATAACTATTATAGTATAGATAGACTTTATATGCTAACCTGCTTGTCTTTGGTTACAAATCTTATCATATCTGCGATCGAACTAGTTTCTTTTTTCTGACACAAATAGTACTTATTTATATTTTAAATGGGTACTTTTATCAAAACATTTTATGTTTCTCTGCTCACACACACACATACATTTCGTTTCCGCTGCCCATAGGTAAACCCGTTGGTGATATTCACCATTTATATGCATATATAACATTTTTATACCAATCTTTATTATTTTATATCAACAGACGTCCCCTTAAGAAAGTATTATTAGTAGTGACTAGCTGACCCGGCGAACTTCGTACCGCCATATTTTCTGATCCCGTTCCCGCTGCATATCTCTAAATTTATCAGTGTTTCTCTACAATATTATGTAGGTATGTATTACACATATAAACCTTCCTCTTGAATCACTCTATCTATTAAAGAAAACCGCTTTAAAATCCGTTGCGTAGTTTTGAAGATTTAAGCATACATAGGGGCGGACAGACAGAGACAGCGACTTTGTTTTATAATAATGTAGTGAAGTGAAGTATATGTAAAGATAGAGTCGACTGTAGTGTCTGCCTACCCAGTAGGGAAGTAGGCGTGAATATATTTATATAAGTCTATTAATCTTGAGGTACGTCAGAAAATACCAGTGGCACTGATGATAGGTCCCTATAACGCGATTTCTACCGGCTTACCGATGGATTGTATGATGCGTGACAAATTGGATCAAGGTAAAAAAAGATTTTCTTTTTTTTTTAAGAATATTAGCAACCGAAATTACTAGATAACATTTCCGTTAACCCCTCCAACTAAACTAAATTGCTAGTGCTAGGAGTGTCGGTAGTGTAATGGCCAGGATTCGAACCCGGGACCTCTCGATCGTAAGGCCGACTCCTTAACCACTAAGCCACCGACGCTTCGCCCCTTCCATCGGCTTCCTTCCTTTGCCATTAGAAAATACAATACATAATAATTGATTTTTGTGTTGATGATCACAAATCAAGTTTCTGGTCAAGCCATGAGCGATTAGATCACTACTAAAAAAAATTGTCTCACCTAGGAATCGAACCCGGTATCTCATGCGCATGGCAGTTATTCCTGTTCGTGATGCATCATTATTACGAGTCCCAGTCGCATATTTTTGGGGGAACAATACGGATATTGTTACCCAAAAAAAAATTGGGTCTTTTTACAAACATTTACTTCATACATATACATAATTTTAATTATACAATAATTTTCTTGAGTAGCTTAGTTTTTTTATATAGGACACATCAATTTGACTTCACCTCGACTGATGGAAGCTGAAGGCAAAATCTCGGAAAAGAGGGTCACCATTATAGACACGTACCATGTTCCAATGGCAAATGGCACTCAGCTTGACGGCCTCATCAGATGCTTTTCACGCCCCACTTAAAGGACCCGGGACTGTAGGAGGAGGGAAACACGTGAAAACTGCTTGGTTCTTGACGGAATATTCTGCACCGTTGTGTTTAGTTGTGCAAACAGCTCATTTCCAAGTTTGTTTATCATCTGAATATTCTTGGATTTTATAGTTTGGCACGTTACGTTTTTAAATTTATTCAAAAGTTATCCCTAATTTCATTTGGGAGCTTGCCCTGAAAATAATTACATTTTTTTTTTTTATTTACTATGACAGATAACAAGATTGTTATTTATCGGCAATTTTCTGGCTAGGACGAGGGGCCCTAGAATCGCAGGGCCCTAGGATCGCAGTAAATCGCCCCCGACACTAGCGCCACCCATCGTCAAACCCGTAAACTTTAACATACAGTTAATTTGCAATCTGACTTACAACAGGTTTCTGAACGAGTACCTATTATAAAATTAACATTTGGAACTTATTTAGAGTTAGAAAAAAAAAACTAGATTTAATGTGGCCCGCGTTAAAATTACACGTTAGTGTGCGTCTACACGTGTACACAGACCACGTTAGGATTACACATTAGTGTGTGTATACTATACACGTGTCGATTTTAGACGCACGTTGACCCGATTTTTGGTTTTTTTTCTCATTGTTACCAAGTGACCACACGCAGGTGCGTAAATTTTTATAATCTACACTAATATTATAAATGCGAAAGTAACTCTGTCTGTTACGCTTTCACGTCTAAACCACTGAACCGATTTTAATGAAATTTGGTACAGATATAGATTAGCCTTTGGGAAAAGACATAGGCTATGTTTAGTCGCGATAACCGACATCCACGCGGGCGGAGCCGCGGTTAAAAGCTAGTCTAATATAAAAAAAAATACCTCATTAAATGGCTATAATAAGTTGACTTTTGACATTTTAATATAAACATGTTTAAAAATGAACACAAAGATATTTGCAAACTAACGGTTTCTAATAGATTAGGTAATCGTTACCGTCAATCGCATCAAAAGAAGAACAGCCCTAACCTTCGTGGAAGGTAAAAAGCTTTTTTTTATACCACTTAGGTGGCAGACAAGCATACGGCCCACCTGATGGAAAGTGGTTACCATGACCTATGGACGTATGCAACACCAGGGGCGTCACACTCGTGCTGCCGACCCTGAAGAAACCTTTTAATACCCTTCTTGAAGAACCCCATATTGTAGTCGCTTGGGAAAACCATCGCGGGGAGTTCATTCCACAGCTTGAATGAGCTTAAGGAGTAGAGTAAAGTAGAGTCCTTTTTACCCGACTGCGCCAGCGAGAGGGCAATGTGTTTCGCGCGTATGTATGTATGTATGTAGTTTTCTTTGTTCCCCTCTACAGGCCTAACGCCTGGACGGATTTTGATGAATAGGGTCTCAAATGAAAGGTATTCATCTCCCGAGTGTCATAGGGTACATAAAATTCCAACAAAAACTATACGGTAGATTTTTGATGCTAAAATATGTGTTGGCAAACATTTTTTTTCATTCAAATTTATCGAGTAGGGTATCAAAATGAAGAGAATTAAAAGGAGATTACAAAAATATATAGATGTCATATCCTAACTAAAAAGGTTAAAATAAAATTAATTATTAAAAAATTAAAAAACCCGACTGCTGTCTAAAAGATTGAAACAAGCTTGATAGAGGCGGTACCCATTAAATTTCTTTCGGTTTATGATTGGCAAATGGGTACCGCCTGCCATCAAGCTTGTTTCAATCTTTTAGACAGCAGTCGGGTTTTTTTATTTTTTATTTATTTAATCTCTAATCTACTAGTATCTATGTATACCACATCAGATTATCTACAAAAATGACAAACTTTTACTGCCTCTGACTGCCTCTGTGGCGTAGCGGTAGTGAACGCGGCCGCTAGGCAGGAGGCGTGGGTTCGATCCCCACTCAGTGCAAATATTTGTATGTATGATATGAATACATATTTGCATTGGTCTTGGTGTTGCTATGTATAATATGTATGTATTTACGAAAAATGTATCTAAGTTTTTTTTTTTTTTTTTTTTATACCACTTAGGTGGCAGACAAGCACACGGCCCACCTGTATATTTATCCGCATTCTAGAACCCATAACACAAGCTAAGCTAGTTAAGCTAAGCTTACTTTGGGTCTAGATGGCGTTGTGTAGAATGTCCAACAATATTTATTTATTTATACAAATCATCCATCTAGGTATTTGAACCCCTTCAACCCCTTTTTTCACGATTACAAGTAGCCAATCTCCGTTCCCAAGCTCTAGTCTATCTGTGTACCAAAGTCATCAAGATCGGTCCCGTAGTTTAGGTGTGAAAGCGTCACAAACAGAGGTACGCGATAAAAACCGTTAAAAGGTGGTTTTATTTCAAAAAACCGTAAAATCCATGGGAATATTATTGCCCTCATTTTTTTTGCCAAAAATTTCCTTCAACTAACAATTTCTCACTATGCTATCGCTACTTATTAATTACTATTTTTGCTAACGGTACTTCCTTAATGGCGCACTTAGCAACTTAATGTGATTAAATTAATTAAAGCTGCTATTTCAATCGGGCGGTCAAATTGACAAGATTACTGGAATACTTACATTTACTTACATAATTATAAAACAAAGTCGCTGTCGCTGTCTGTCCGTCTTAAATCTTCAAAACTACGCAACGGATTTTGAAGCGGATTTTTTTAATAGATACAGTGATTCAAGAGGAAGGTTTATATGTATAATACATGCATAATATTGTAAAGAAACACTGATAAATTTAGAGATATGCAGCGGGAACGGGATCAGAAAATATGGTTGTACGAAGTTCGCCGGGTCACCTAGTTATTGATATAAATAAGATAGGATAACGGGAAATCTAATGCACACAACATACATACATACCTGTAATCGCTAAAAGGGTACGTAAAGGTATATAAAGTCTTGGAATTCATCACCAGCACTCGTGTTTTCACCTTCCTACAGTCCCGGGTCCTTTAAGCGGGTTGTGAAAAAGCATCTGATGACGCTATCAAGTTGAAAGCCACCATTGTAACATTGAAAGAAAGAAAGAAAAATATTTATTCATAATTACATAAAACTACGAGATACAAATACCAAAATAATAAGAAAAGGAAAAAAAAAACAATAAAAAATATAAACTTAATTTCTGGCAATCGTGAACATTGTACTGTAATGGTGGAGTCACCATTACTTATTATTAAAGAGAGTTCTTTGCTGAAATTTTGCGTTCAGCTTACCGTTCAGGCGAGGTAGTATTGACGTGTCCCTTTTATAAAATAAATCTGTTTTTGATTATAAACACATTTCCATAATTGTACATCAAACAGTTAATACAAAACAAGTATAAATAAATAAATAAATAAAAATATGAATTGAATTAGCGTTTTGTCAAAATTTCGCCACTTAGGAGGCAAAATAAGGGATGAAGTGTTTTAAAAACACGTAATTTCACATTAAACCCCTACAGGGGTAGGCAGAGGTGTATTAACACCCACATTTCGCCAACAGGTCCCGCGTAATAGGGGGTGACCCTATTACCGTCAAACGGGCACTTAAATACCTGCATAATTGATTGATATTCACAATCAGGCGGCGAACCGAATTTTTCCCATGCGAAATCAAGTCAGCAAGTAATAATTCAATCTGATTACAGAAATGACTAAACCAGTTTTGATAGAACTTATCTATTACCAGTTGTCTAAAACAAATACTGCGTGCGTGGGCGTCGGCTAGATGATTTGAGATACGTTGTAAATGATTTAAATTTGAGGTTTATTTATTTATTTATTGGAAACTTAACAGCTATTTTACATCATGGGTAAAATTAAGAATTACTTAGGACTCTAAGCCAATAACAAAGTTTCCCGACAAGTAATCTTCTTAACAACTAGGTATTAAATTAAAGTTTATGCAAGCACTAATGTTCGTGGTATGCTATGGTATGTTAACTAACTAACTCATATATTACACTTTCATATGGGCAAATATGATTCTAATATGATTCTAATTTGACTCTAATTCTAAAAGTTTCTAAAAGGTTAATGATAGACAGTCTAGTTATTGCCATCATGATGGTCAATTTATATAGTAAAACTAGCTGACCCGACGAAATTCGTACCGCCATAATTTCTATCCCGTTCCCGCTGCATATCTCTAAATTTATCAGTGTTTCTCTACAATATTATGCATGTATTATACATATAAACCTTCCTCTTGAATCACTCTATCTACGAGTATTAAAAAAAACCGCTTCAAAATCCGTTGCGTAGTTTTGAAGATTTAAGCATACATAGGGACGGACAGACAGCGACAGCGACTTTGTTTTATAATATGTAGTGATGAAGCGATGATAGTGATAGTGATGACTTGATGATTTTTTTAAAGAAATATATTGCTCGGAACATTGACAGCCTCCGTGGCGTAGCGGTAGTGAACGCGGCCGCTACGCAGGAGGCGCGAGTTCGATCCCCGCTCAGTGCAAATATTTGTGTTCATGAAAATATGGGTATTTGCATTGGTCTGGTCGTGCCTCGGAGAGCACGTTAAGCCGTCGGTCCCGGTTGCCATAAGAACATCTATGGCAGTCGTTACGGGTAGTTGGAGCCCTAAAAAAATCCAAAAAAACAACGGTCTAGCTGCAAAGCTTCGATATCGCCTAATGTTAACATTGGGTTGTGGAGGTCAGATGGCAATCGCTTCACGAAAATATAGAGGTCTAGCCAAATCCGTAGTCAAGACCGGTAAAGCGGACCCCAGACTCCGAGCTGAAAGCTTCGAATGCGACTGGGAATTAACGCTAAGAGGAAGAAGAAAAAAAAGTAAATACCATAAACTAATAGTCTATATTCCCTTGCCCACAGAGTGATATGTCAACACGTAGTACAGCATCATCGTTCCGCGCGCGACGCGGCCACAAGGAGCGCTCCAAGAACTTCACCGAGCTGGAGAAGCGGACGGTGCTCGAGCTGATTGCACGCCACCGCGATGTGCTGCGGCAGGGCAGGTCCAACAACGCCACGAACAGGAGCAAACAGGTGAGCCACGATCTAACAGTATACTGTCTGACATGGAACTACCGCGATGTGTAGTGGTTGAGCAGGTCAAATAACGTCAGTAATAGGAGCAAACAGGTGAGCCACGATCTAACAGTATACTGTTTAACATGGAACTATGGCGATGTGTTGGACATGGCACTAATAGGAGCAAACAGGTGAGCCACGGCGTAACAGTATACTGTCTAACATGGAACTGCCGCGATGTACTGTGGTAGGGCAGGTCAAACAACGCCACGAACAGGAGCAAACAGGTGAGCCACGGCGTAACAGTATACCGTTTAACATGGAACTGTGTCGGATGTGGACCTGTCGCGTATTATTCACTATACTGCAAGAAATAAGAATAACTTGAATTAGATAAAAGCCAGCCACTGAAACAGCATGAACAATATACAAACAGGTATGCTACAGAACAACACTATAATGTATAAGTATACAGGGTAATCTTCTAATCACCCTATCGGAAGATACTATAATTTTTGCAAATAAGATATGAATACGCCACGCTATACGCCTCAAAAAAGGGTAAACCCCCGTAAACGCCTTACCCGGCGGGCTCTACTGACTACTGCAGCTATTTTATGATTAGCTCAACATTTAAGCCTCAATCTAACAGTATACTGTCTAACATGGAACTTGTCCGTCTTACTGTTGAATATGGAACACTAAAGGTCCAACCCCACCAAACTGACGGCATCGGCCCGGATTTTACAATCTTTAAACAAAATTAAATCTTATTATCACAGTGTTTGAAGTTTATATTACCAAGTCACGCACAACAGCTTGACAGCGACGTGCGGCGGCATGACGCACGTCAAGCTGTCATGCGTGACTTGGTAATATAAACTTTAAATGCTGTGATATAAGATTTATTTTGTTTAAAGATTGTAAAATCCGTTCCGATGCCGTCCGTTTGGTGGGGTTGAACCTTTACACTATACAATACAGTCCTATGTAATTGTCGGACTTAAAATTGTAGTTGCTGAAATCTGATCATTGATACACCTCCTCCAATACTGTCTATAACGGAAGCCCAGCAAGGTAGGCAGTTATCTTGGATAGCAGTTACATTAAGATATATAATAACTGTGATATAACGTGATATAAGTACCTAATTACTGTAGTTAGTTGATAAACAGATTATTTGTCACACAAGGACGTTTTGTTTCATACGTGATTGGATACAATGAGCAGTTTTCCAGTAGGTACTTATAGCGTTCCTAAAGACAAGCTAGATGGCGCAGCCGGCACTTTTGGTAACTAATTTATGGAAAAAATGTTCTTCGGTTTGTAATGATTTACTTTACATAAATGTTTTGACATGTTTTCTGATGAAATTATTTTAAATATAATATTATTATTTTAAATTACAGACTGACGCGAAAAGAATTAAGCAACATACCACAGAGTACATTAAAATTACCAAAAGCTATGCTAGCGCCATCTCTTGATGATTTAAAAACCAACTGATTATTATACCTACTGGAAAACTGCTCATTGTTAAAATTGATTTATTAATATTACTTGACAGCGTCTGTGGTGTAGCGGTAGAGCGCTCGGCGATTCAGTGGTCGCGGGTTCGATCCCCGCTCAATGGAAATATTTATTTAAGTATGTATATTTGCATCGCGGCATCTCGGTCTGTAAGTTTACAATCTTGTAGCGTGTAGCGACTTTTTATAAAAACATATTAGCTTTTACCCGCGGCTCCGCCCGCGTGGATGTCGGTTATCGCGACCAAACATAGCCTATGTTCTTTCTCAAGGTCTAAACTACCTCTATACTAAATTTCATCAAAATCGGTTCAGTGGTTTAGGCGTGAAAGCCCGACAGACAGACAGACAGACAGAGTTACTTTCGCATGTATAATACTAGCTTTTGCCCGCGGCTCCGCCCGCGTGGATGTCGGTTATCGCGACCAAACATAGCCTATGTCCTTTCTCAAGGTTTAATCTACCTCTATACCAAATTTCATCAAAATCGGTTCAGCGGTTTAGTCGTAAAAGTGAGACAGACAGACAGACAGAGTTACTTTCGCATTTATAATATTAGTAGGGATTAGTAGGGATATAAAACAAATAAATGCTGCTTCCGGTATATATTCTGCCGAGGCCGGAACGACCTGAGAGAAGATAAACGCGCCTGTAAATCCCCGATGGGGTAAGCAGAGGTACATCACACAAATTTGGCCAATTATGATTATCGGTCCCACATAATAGGTAGTAAGCCTCCTGCTGTCAAGCGAATAACGTAGATAAATTGAGCAGTTCAACTGAGGATCTACCTCCGCCCTACAGAATACGCTGCTATAATAACCTCGTGTTCTGTTCCCGGAAGTGAATAGGGTAGCCAGAGCTTTCTGAAGAGTTTTTGTAGTGTCAGTGGGAAGACCAAAGGCTTGTTCTGATTTGTCTTCAACGCTGACGGCACAGAATCTCTCTGTCCTCACAGGGTCGGCAGCACGGCGGCGGGCCTGGGGGTGACGGGTGGGGTCGCCTGTCACCCTAGCAGAAGCAGGCCACGGCGGTGGCACGCATTGCCCGGGGGCGAGTTGGGGACTCCGTGGTCCCCACACCGGAAGAGGGCCAGATCGAGAGATATGGCCCTGGGCCGGCCGGGGTGCGAGGGATATGGCTATGACAATCTCACCTCCGGCAACTGACGGCCCACAGAAGGCGTGCGTTTTAGTCGGTTCGAGTCCGACATAACCTCCTCCTCCGACCCCGGCGGGGGAGGTATCCGTGGGGATTTTTCGCACGATAAAAAAAAAAAAAAGGGTCGGCAGCACGAGTGTGACTACCTTGTTGTTGCACACGTCCGTTGACCACGGTAACCACTCTCCATCAGGTGGGCCGTGAGTTTGTCTGCCACCTAAATAACAGGAGATGAATGTGGAGGACAGTCACGATAATAAGGTTGCTATCGATCACAAGTATGGAATCAGTATTCCCCACAGACAAAGCCACAGGTATAGACTAGTCAAAAAGTAAACAATAGCTACAACATGTCGACATTTAGCTCCGAAGGTAACACCGTACACGGGTGCTGTCGGTATGTCTTGTCAGCAATAACTACGAAACTATCTGGTTTTGTATTTCTCTATGATGCAAGCATGCAAGTGTCGTATTATATTATTATTATGTGCGCATTTGTATGCTATATTATTTTAAAACGTTTGGTTTCCCCCCTTCCCCCTCCCCCTCCCACTCCTCTGAAAATTCTGTAGACCGAATTTGAGAGTTCCGAATCATCTATACTAATACATATCATCATCATCATCATCATTTCAGCCATAGGAAGTCCACTGCTGGACATAGGCCTCCCCTATAGATCTCCAATAAGACCGGTTGGAAGCGGCTCGCATCCAGCGCGTTCCCGCGGCCTTAATGAGGTCGTCTGTCCACCTTGTGGGTGGACGTCCTACTAATACATATACATACATATAATCACGCATTTATCCCCGAAGGGTTAGGCAGAGGTGAATTAACACCCACATTTCAACAATCATTGTATTAGGTCCCACGTAATAGGGGGTGAGCCTATTGCCGTGTTTCGGGCGCTATTGTTGACTCGAGCCATGTATAGGCTGAGTCTGGGCTGTATATATCTGTGTGATGATAAACAGCCCTATCCCTTAGTCGCCTTGTACGACACCGCATGGGGGGAGATGGGGTGGCCCAAATTCTACACTGCCACGGTAACACTCTATGCTAATATTATAAAGAAAGATTTGTAATTTTAAATGTAACGAATAAATTCAAAAAGTACTGGAGCTATTTCAAATTCTTTCACCATCAGGTAGCTATATTATCAGATACCAACTTAGGCTATACAGGGTGGAAAAATAAGTCGGGCCCTGGAGAGAAACTACCTTAAATCCTTAAGTTGGCTTATTTTACTTGAAGGAGACATTCTTTTATTTTTGAAAAGAAACAAAACTGCATTCAAATATTTTTTTAAATTTGCTTGCCACACCCGGTAATCGAACCGACTAAAATCCGAAAAAGTAACATCCCGTATTTTAATGGCATCAATCGATATTGTCAATCATAAGGATCAAATCTCACAAACATGAAAAGAAACATCAAAGCGAAATTGGTTCGTTAGTTTGGGAGCTTTGAAAATAGATTTCGTGATCTTTAACCGACCGAAAACCGAAAAACGAAAATTCCATACTTAATGTTATAAATGCGAAAGTAACTCTTGTTTGTCTGTTACGCAGGTTACGCTTTCACGCCTAAACCACTGAACTGAGTCTGATGAAATTTGGTACAGCGGTAGATTAGACCTTAGGAAAGGACATAGGCTGTTTAATCGCGATAACCGAGATATAACTCCGGACACGTATCTTGGACCTAAATCGCAAGACAAACAAGGCTCTGGTGCCCGCGGATTGCTTTCTAATAATCTATGCTTGGTGAATTTGAGTTCATCCACCGCAGTAGCACCCCGTGCTATCCTCAAAAAACACCCAAGAAATGTGTACTGCACGTATAGGGCACCTTTTGAGCACATTTTAGGTCGAAGGTGTCTGGAGTTATACACGCGGGCGGAGCCGCGGGCAAAAGCTAGTGTTACATAAACACGATACTATATTCTGTCAGCAAATTGTTAATATATGTAGTAGTGGTCGCATTAAGTGATATTTTATTGTAATCTGCATGTATCAAGTGTTTATAACTGTGAAACTAATTCAAAATGGATACCCAGAGCCAGTTATACAACTACGTGAGTTTTTTTAAATGTATATTTAGATTATAAGCAAAAGTTTGATGGAGATTTTTGCAATTTGAAACTATAAGAGGTAGAACACGACGGTATTGCCGTCTCAATCCAGCAGTCCGACTGGGGAAGTACCTCCGCCCTACAGAATTCCGCGGCTAAATAACCTCGTGTTTTGTTCCTGGCGGTGTGTGTAGCCAGAGCTCACTGGAGAGGTTTTGTGCTGTCAGTGGAAAGACCAAAGGCTTGTCTTCGGCACTGACGGCACACATTCTCTCTGTTCTTAAAGGGTCGGCAGCACAAGTGTGACGCCCCTGGTGTTGCACTCGTCCATAGGCCATAGTTACCACTTTCCATCAGGTGGGCCGTACTCTTGTATGCGACGAATATTTTCAACTCGGAACTGTTGCTTTTGCGTTAATACAAACAATATCTTCTAATATATAAAATTCTTCTGTCACGGGGTGCGTAATCGAACTCCTCCGAAACGGCTTGACCGATTTTGATGAAATTTTTTGTGCTTATCCGGTATCTATGAGAATCGGCCAACATCTATTTTTCATCCCCCTAAGTGATAAGGGAGCAGTGGGAACGGGATTTGAATACCACGCGGGCCGAAAATATGGCGGTACGAAGTTCGCTGGGGCAGCTAGTTTCTTTATTATTTCTCTTTGAACAAGCGTCTTTTTGCTATTCAGCCGTCAACCGGGATTAAACATGTAGGAGAGGAGGAAAATTGGTAAAACACGGCCCACCTGACGAACAGTGGTTATCGTGGCCTATGGGCGAGTGCAACACCAGGGGAGTCACACTCGTGCTGCCGACCCTTCAAGAACAGAGAGATTTTGTGCCGTCGGCGCAGAACACAAGTAAAACAAGCTTTTGGTCTTCCCACTGACAGCACAAAACCTCTCAAGTGAGCTCTGGCTACCCTACTCACCGCCTGTTATTATGTAGGGTGGAGGTACTTCCCTAATTGGACTGCTGGATTAGGAATGAAATACCTCCTTCACGCTTGAAGAACCCGAGACTGTAGGAAGTGGGATACACAGGCAGGCAGAACATTCCAGTTCTTTCCACTTGCTACTATCCTGGCCACTGATATCCGTGATCTTGGCATACAAATAACCCTTACCTTCTCGCTATCCCCAGTTGGTGTGGTCCACAATATGTGAGGAGGTGAACAAACGCTGCGGCGGCGACCGGCCCCGCACTCCCGCGCAGGTCAAGATGTGGTACGAAAACTATAAGAAGAAATGCAAGATGCGCGCGCACGATACACAGGTAATATACCCCACTTTACATCATCATCATCATTTCAGCCATAGGAAGTCCACTGCTGGACATTGGCCTCCCCTATAGATCTCCAATAAGACTGGTTGGAAGCGGCTCGCATCCAGCGCGTTCCCGCGGCCTTAATGAGGTCGTCTGTCCACCTTGTGGATGGACGTCCTACGCTGCGCTTGCCGATACTTGGCCTCCACTCGAGAACTTACATACATACATATAATCACGCTTTTATTCCCGGAGGGTTAGGCTTAGGTAAATAAACACCTACATTTCACCACTCACTGTATTAGGTCTCACGTAATAGGGGGTGAGCCTATTGCCGTATTCCGGGCACTATTGTTAACTCGAGCCATGCATCTGAGGCTGAGTCTGGGCTGTATTATATCTCTGACGTGTCAAGGCAATACACTGTATAATGAAAAACACCAATTTGAGAAAAACGCCAAAATGTCTGTTGAACAGTCTTTTTGTAATTTAAAGCTTTTAAAACTATGAAAATAAATGAAATTTATATCATTTTGTAGGGGTTTTTATTGTTGTTATAGCCATATAAAGATTTTGACAATAAAAATTAATAGTTTTCTAGGACATTCAAAAAAGACTGTGAGTTTAACTAATTAATATTAATTTGTTAAGCTCGTGTAAAGTATAAGACTGTATTCAGTGTGATGTTAAACAGCCCATCCCTTATTCGCCTTGTACGACACCGCATGGGAGGAGATGGGGTGGCCCAAGTTCTACTCTGCCGGGAACTATGCGGCACCCAGTTTGCCCTTCCCGTTAATTATATGTGTGCAAAAATTAATTTAAAGTATAAAAATCGAAAATGTCTATGAATGAATATCGAAATTATTATTATAGACACTTAGAAGCTAATAGTACTATTGTCTATTGACATCAATATGACAAACGATTCACAGATGTCGTATTAAATAAATAAAATAACATTATTGATTTAATTTATGTCATCGTAAAGTAGTTATAACTTTTTAAATATGTAAAATTTAAATATAAGGCTTTTGGCATAATATTTGAGAATTTATTTGGAATGACGTAAGGATCTTGTTTGAAAGTTGATGAATTAATTATTAATTTACTAACTACTAGCCTTCCGCCCGCATGCGACTTTTGCTCATATCTCTGGTTCTACTCAAGTACTCAACCGATTGCGATCAAAAAACGTAAGATTTTAAGTCTGAAAAAGACCTTTCTAACAAAAAAAACCGCATTAAAATTCCTTCAGTAATTTTTAGGTCCATAGCGAACAAACAGACAGAAGTGATTGATGAAGTGAAGCGACTGCCATCTGACCTCCACAACCTAATGGCGATAAAGCATTGGAGTTAGACCAGTTTGGACTCTTTAGGGCTCCAACTACCCGTAACGACTGCCATAGATGTTCGTATGGCAACCGGGACCGACGGCTTAACGTGCTCTCCGAGGTACGACCAGACCAATGCAAATACTCTTATTCATGCATACAAATATTTGCACTGAGCGGGATCGAACCCGCGCCTCCTGCGTAGCGGCCGCGTTCACTACCGCAACGCCGCCACAGGAGACGTAAAACCTGCACGTATTGTCTTGAGTAAATTTAGCGTGATTGAATTGAACTTCAATTCTAGATGAATGGTTTTGCGATTTTATTCATAAACCATCGATAATATTGTAACATTTTGTAGATATATTTTGATTTTTACATTTATGTTTGACAGAAGACTATTGTTAATTAAGAATGGAATGTTAACTGACTTTGTTAACTTGCTGTAACGACTGTGAATGATACTTTGACGTGTAATGATAATCCTTATGAATAAATGAGTTATGAGTTATAAATACCCGAAATTATATACGAATTCCCACATTTATTATATTAGTAAGCACCCTGCGCCAGTGTCAATAATAGTATATTGTCTAAATTGATGTTGTTTATATTAATATGTTGTCAATAAGTCACAAGCTAACAACAGGTTTCTCCTATGTTCCAGCAAGTGCCGTCAGAGCCGCCCAGTCTACTGGACGGCATGCTCTGGCAGAACATACATCCGCTCGATGTCAAAGGTAAATATTAAAAGTAAAGATAGATAGATCCTCCATGAGGACGTTAAGCCGTCGGTCCCGGTTGCCATACAAACATCTATGGCAGTCCTTACGGGTAGTTGGAGCCATAAAAAGTCCAAAAACAACGGTCTAGCTGCAAAGCTTCGATATCGCCTAATGTTGCCATTGGGTTGTGGAGGTCAGATGGCAATCGCTTCATGGAAAATATCAAGGTCTAGATAAATCCGTAGTTAAGACTGGTAAAGCGAACCCCAGACTCCGAGCTGAAAGCTTCGGATGCGACTGGGAATTAACGCTAAGAGGAAGAAGAAGAATCTCCATTGCTTCTACCATGACGTGTCTATATGTGGCCATAATCCTGACCGCGATTGGAAATGGTTGTAGGAGGACACGACGGTATATCCGTCCCAATCGAGCAGTCCGACTGGGGAAGTACCTCCGCCCTACAGAATACCGCGGCTTAATAACCTCGTGTTGTGTTTCCGACGGTGAGTAGGGTAGCCAGAGCTCACTGGAGAGATTTTGTGTTGTCAGTGGGAAAACAAAAGGCTTCGTCCTGCTTATCTTCTGCGCTGACGGCACAGAATCTCTCTGTTCTTACAGGGTCGGCAGCACGAGTGTGACTCCCCTGGTGTTGCACTCGTCTATAGGCCACGGTAACCTCTTACTATCAGGAGGGCCGTGTGCTTGTCTGAAGTAGTATTAAAAAAAAAACACTTTTTAAAGGATTCTATCGCGATATATTTGATATTATTTACTTTTAGCCCGACTTTTTGACTACTTTGCCGCAGCCATGGTCGCGGGGTACAAAGAGGTTTTATTTCAATGAGTGATTTTCGCGTGCCCTGTGGTTCCCGGTAGAGTAGAATTTGGGTCACCCCATCTCCTCCCACGCGGTGTCGTACAAGGCGACTAAGGGATAGGGCTGTTTAACATCAGACAGATATATACAGCGCAGACTCAGCCTCAGATACATGGCTTGAGTCAACAATAGTGTCCAGAATACGGCAATAGGCTCTCCCCCTATTACGTGGGACCTAATATAAAGATTGGTGAAATGTGGGTGTTAATTCACCTCTGCCCAACCCATTGTATGTATGTATGTATTCACGTAAACTTCGGAAAGAAGCATATCTAGAACATTTGACATTTAAACCTAAAGTTTATGAACCAATGTTGCCAGTCGAGGTGAACCACTGTTAATTTAGCAGCTAATAAAACCGCATGCGATCTGTCTATTATAGTAATTAATGACTATTAGTTATACTAATTAGATGTGCATACATACATACAATCACGCCTCCATCCCCAGAGGGTTTAGCAGAGGTGATCTAACACCCACATTTCACCAATCATTGTATTAGGTCCCACGTAATAGGGGTGAGCCTATTGCCGTATAATTAGATGTATAATATGTATATACATACATATTCTCACGCCTGTGAATCCCCTAAGGGGTAGGCAGAGGTGTATTAGCACCCACATTTCGACAACTATTGTTTTCGGTCCCACGGAATAGCACAAAATCTAGGATGATACTTGTATTGTTTCTCCGTCACCACTTAGATAAAGAGATCATTAAAATTGAATTATCTTGTTACAGAAGAAGATGGCGAGCCTACCACGAGTGCCGACGGAGCCCACAGCGGCAAGGATGATGACTGCTTACCTGTCAATGTGAGTACACAATGCACTTACCCCACCCCCTCACAGTTCACTGTTACCCCCACACTGTTCTCTGTTACCCCCACACAATTCACTGTTACCCCCACACTATTCACTGTTACCCCCACACTATACACTGTTACCCCCACACTATTCACTGTTACCCCCACACTATACACTGTTACCCCCACACTATACACTGTTACCCCCACACTATACACTGTTACCCCCACACTATACACTGTTACCCCCACACTATACACTGTTACCCCCACACTATACATACACTGTTATCCCCACACTATACACTGTTACCCCCACACTATACACTGTTACCCCCACTCTATACACTGTTACCCCCACTCTATACACTGTTACCTCCACACTATACACTGTTACCCCCACACTGGGGGTGCATGGGCCCAAGCCAAATTTACCTGCAAGCCGGTTATCTGCTGATTGGGCTAAGCTCTGGTCGCTCTCGTACAACCAAAATAAAGCCTTCTGACAGCCTCTGTGGCGTAGTGGTTGTGAATCCCCGCTCAGTGCAAATATTTGTATGCATGAATATGAATATTTTCATTGGTCTGGGTTTTCTATGTATAATATGTATGTATTTGTAAAAAAACGTATCTAATATGTTTATACGCATTCTAGATTCCATTACACAAGCTAGTTAAGCTATGCTTACTTTGGGTCTAGATAGCGTTGTGTAGAATGTCCTACAATATTTATTTATCTGCTGCATGCGTCTGCAGTTGCCTTATGCAGTCGACTTCGGAATCATACCCTTAGAATCAAACCACTAATATTATTACCGTTTTCAGATGTCGAACGGTCGATTATCAAGTACGAACGAAAGCGAAGACACGATGCCCAACGTCCTAGAACCCCAAGTCCAGATCATACCCCAGTCTTCCCCCACCCCACCGCCCCATAAGCTACCCCTAACGCCCCTACCCATCCCATCCCTCCCCATACTAACAAACCCCCTCCAAGCAATCGAACAAGCTAGGATACAGCAAAATTTCCTTCAAAAATTAAACGAATTATCGAATACCCCCTTAAATTTGAGTAATTTAGATGAGATGAAACGAAAAAATGGACACGATAGGAGTCAGGAGAAGAATGAGGAGCAGATTAAACACGATTGTGGGACAGCTACTGAAGAAGAGAGGTTATATTTTACGGCGAAAAGGCAGCATGCTTTATGGGAGCATGAGGCGAAGATGAAGATTCTAAATATGGAGTTGAGACAGAAGGAGGAGATATTTTCGCTGCAAAAACAATTGTTTTTGATAGAACTGAAATTGAAAATGGACTTCTTGGAAAAAGCTAGCGCTAAATGATGGGGTAAGTATGGTATTTTTCTTTCAAACTATTTTTTAAATACATTATACACATACGCACTGAATATGAAAATAAATTTTAAAAATTACATTATGGTACAGCTCTTCTATGGCCAGCTGTATCATAATGTAACTTTCCATTATGATAAATAATAATATAATAATAATATATTTATATAAAGCTTCAGCTGGATTTTTTCTACATAGTCTATGGACGCTGCGCAACACGCATATGCGATCCACAGAATATGAAAATAAATTTAAAAAATTACATTATGATACAGCTCTTCTGAAGCCAACTGTATCATAATGTAACTTTTTTCCATTATGATAAAGCTTCAGCTGGATTTTTTCTACATAGTCTAGGGATGCTGCGCAACACGCATGCGCGATCAGCAACACATGATATATAACTGTTTACCCATCCAAATTGCAACCGTATCTAGATAGCTTAACCCATCGATTGTTTAGCGAACGGTGGACGCATATGGTCACGTGAAAAAAAAAAACAATATTATGTTAAAAATAATAATAATAAAGAGGCCTTTTTTTTCAGTTCGCGCTGCATGCAGAGAAACAAGTTGTTACCCCGCATTCGTTTTAAAACGAATACGGCAAAGGTATCCACCCGTAAGGCCGAGTGTATCTAGTTGTATAAAAGTGCCATCTATCGTAGAGTTACCGAATTAATTTCTTTGGTTTGTTCCGTAGTCAAACTACTGGCAACACCACAGAAAAAAATGTTGATATTTTATTCTTTGCAATATTACTTAAATTTTTAAGCAGCTATTGAGAAAGTATTTTTTTTAAAAGCTTGCGTACGAGGCCATTGGTTTGGACTTACAGGTCGTAGTTCAAACATCCGTAGTGCAGTATGAATTTATTTTTTTATAAGTAAATTATTGTTCATGCTACTCTACAGCTTCGTAGTGCCAAGTTATGGCTTAAAAGGCCAATAAAAACTAAAAATGTGATTATGAAATTTATTATTTTTGTATCCGTTATATCTGCATAGCTTATTTTTATGTTTTTTTTTTCTATAGACCGTAAGGAACGTGCTTAAGTTCATAAAACGCTGCAGTTTTTTATAGTATTATCTATGGCAGCTGTATTGATTTGTAGACGGTTGTGTCAAATTTTAGTTTAAAAAAAGAATATGTCAAGAAATTGGTAAAACCGCCACCTACCGGATAGGTGGATACTTCACTGTATATGCTAGAAGTTCTTAAACCCTCTACTAGATGGCGTTATTCTATGAAGTTTTAGCGCTACCTAGTACAGAGTTGAAGGATTACAGAGGTGTCGGAGACGGTAACAGTGTCGTAATTTTAAACCAAAATTTGACACAAGTGACGTTTGAAAACTGCCAAGTAAATAACGCGTATTTTCTATAATTAAATAGTACTTAGTGACCGCTGGTCCGTAATAATTTTCAATGGGGTCCGTAGATCTATGACGATTCTTATGTAATTTGAAAGACTAGAGAACGTCCATTCGGTCGAATGTGGCGTTAAACAGAAACAGCGCTAGTGTGACAGATGTCAAAACTGACACCTGGCAACGCATTCCAAATTTAAACTAGAAAATTTCAGTCTTTAAGTTTGGAATGTAGTAAAACCAATAGAATTTATACTCCGTTTAGTTAGGTACTTATCTAAAGGTAAACAATCTTGATATGTTTTTAATATTTTTTCATTTAAAAACTCAGTTTATTAATCTTATTTTGTTTAAAAACTTAGTTCTCAAATAAAACGCGACTGTAAAACGAAATCGAACCACTAATAAGCAATAGTTTATTTGTTTAATATGTGTTTATGCAAAAAAATATTTACCTTTACTTATTTACCTATAGTATAGCACACTAGCGACAACTGACAGATGTTAGAATGATCATAGAGTCGAGATTTGGGGGACTAAAGTCTGTATCGTGTCTGTAATATGATGGCCAATTCACTTGTAAACATTATTAAAAAAAAACGCTTTTAGACAATCAAATTTTGATATAGCAACATTGGTGCGAAAAAAAAATTTTTTTTTGACAATACCGCTCAATTATTTTATTTAAAAAAATAATATTTATAAGTGAATTGAAGGTATAAAACCTAGTCTTAAAATTTGTATTAATTGTATGAAATGGTTTAAATTTTTTATGGGAATTTTTTTTTGCCATGTAAGTTTTTTTGTTTTTTTTTTGCCGATAATGATTTAAAAGGTATTTTTTGTCTTTTGATCACATCATTATCGGTCAAGCTAAAAAGAATGTGATATCGAGTGTTAGCATTTATGTCTTAAGATATAAACCCCTCAACACTCCGGATGGGGCCGATTTTGATGAAAATTTCGCTATTTCATACAATTTTACTAAAGAGTCAGTGACGTGCCAATAATCGAAAACCATTGTTAATAATAAATAATAATAATAGTTATTACATATATAAGATATTGTTATTTTAGATTTCTAGATACGTAATAAAATAACGTTTAGACAAAAAATAATTCGACACAGTATGATATTATTATTATTAATAATCTAGACAGGAACTAAAATCAGTACAAAGGCTTCCGGTCAGGAGCCGTTACCTCAGTGCAGTGTATTGTAAATAAATAAATAAAATAGGCTTAGAAATGTAAAAAAGTAAAATTTTAGAGATTTTTTAACGAGGGCGACTTACACCTTCGCAATTTTTGCATAATTTTTGTGTTCAAAAAAATCCCATTTTTTTGTAGCCAGATACAAAATTCATATTTGGCAGTATTAATTAAAATATGTAAATATTAATTATTATTTTTATTATTAATTTGATATTTTTAGCCTTAAAAATTGGTGTAAGCACCTCGATCATGGCAATACTTTTTAAAATATTTTTTAAAATGGCAATGTAAACATTGTGATGTATTTTACGATCTCAATACAGATTAAAAAAGATATTTTTTTTACCTCCGACTAAATTCAACGTGAAATTATTAGAAAAAAAATGAAATACTTTCAATCTTTATGTAATACGTTTTTTTTATTCATATCGATACGTTAATCTGATGAAATTGGATATTATTAAAAATAAAGAATTTATTTTCTGTTCCGATGTTTTTCATTTGATAAGACTCCATAATCATCATCATCATAACGTTAATCCCTGTTTCACTTGCGGTCCGCACAGCCTGCGACAAGCGGAGGTGACTCGAGTGTCGGAGATCGCAGAATGACCTCCGTCTCCGCAGAGCGCGGGCCTAGGGTGACGGGTGGAGTCGCCTGTCACCCTCGCAAAAGCAGGCCATGGCATGCCTTCCCATACCCGGGGGCTAGGTTGGGACTCTGTGGTCCCCACACTAGAAGAGAGCCAGCTCGAAAGAAATGGCCCTGGGTCAGCCGGGTTGCGAGAGATAATATGTCTCAGCCAATCTCACTTCTGGCTACCTACAACCCAGAGGCGGTGTTTAGTCGGTCCGAGTCCAACATAACCGCGCACGGATTGTTTTATAATAATCTATGCTTGGTGAATGTGAGCTCGTCCACCGCAGTAGCACCCCGTGCTATCCTCAAAAGATACCCAAGAAACAGGTACTGCACGTATAAACACATTTTAAGTTCAAGATATATTATATATCCCGAGGTATAATATTTTAAATGCGAAAGTTACTGCCTGTGTGTTAAGGTGCGTACAAATTATATAGCATAACATGTTATAAAACAATGTTATATAACATGTTTCAGTAATGTAGACACTGAAGTTAGTACAATGTTGCAAAGTTATAAAACAATGTTAGATAATGTGGACGTGTTATATAACACAAGTTATACAACATGTTACATAATCTGTACGCCTTTACACTTTCACGCCCGTTTTTTATACTACTTAAGTCACAGACAAGGACACGGTGGACCGTGTCCTTGTCTGTTCAGGTGGACCTGATGGTAAGTGGTTACCGAGGCCTATGGGCGAGCGCGAGCGCAACACCAGGGGTGTTAGCATCGTGCTGCCAACCCTGTAAGAACAGAGAGATTTTGTGCCCGGTGCCGTCAGCGCAGAAGATAAGTAGGACAAGCCTTTGGTCTTCCCACTGACAGCACAAGACCTCTCCAGTGAGCTCTGGCTACCCTAGTCGCCGCCGGGAACACAACACGAGGTTATTTAGCCGCGGTATCCTGTACGGCGGAGGTACGCCTAAACCACGAAGCTGAATTTGATGAAATTTGGAACAGAGATGGACTTCAGGAAAGAACATTAGCTATGCTTGATCGCGACACGATAACAAACATCCGGGCTACAGCTTAGCTAGTATCTTATAAGAAAAACAAACAAATTTTACTTCACAAATAATGTATTTCTTATGCCATTATTATTGGAGACATAATTATTAGATACAATATCTTTATCTGATATATAATTATATGATACAATTTTATTATCTTTTAACTTTACACAAGTTTTTCATAATAGCAACCTGCAGGCCCAACATTCACTTTCGAAAAAAAATTAAAATCCCTACTAATACTTATTATAAATGTGAAAGTAACTCTGTCTGTCTGTCTGTCTCGCTTTCACGCCCAAACCACTGAACCGATTTTGATGAAATTTGGTATAGGGGTAGATTAGACCTCGAGAAAGGACATAGGCTGGGCGTTTACCAAAAAAAATGACCACTCGAATAATGGCATGTCCTACGACTTGTAACTAAATTTTGTGAACTATTGATATGAAAAGCTAGTTCCTTTAACATTGTACATTATAAAACGCATTCAAAGCTAATAATTTACATAAGTAAAAACCAAAAAATATAATAATTTCACATAAATTTTGATAAAATAAAATGAAAAAGTAGTGATTTTTATAGTGTCCCACCATACTTTTCCAAACTTCGGTACGTGATTTTTATAAGTTAACTGTCTCTAGGTTATGAACTATTGTGTTTTTCAGAAAGATTATATCAACCAAATGTCATTTTATAGCTTGTTGGCATAGATTTAGAGATCAAACTATAAAAAAATACGTGTTTTGACGTGGGTCAAAAAATGATGTCTGTGGAAAAATTCCGAAACGCTACGACTATAAAATGAGTTTTTACGACAAATTTCTACTAACTTTGTCAATTTTTATGAATGGCAACATTTAACACTATAAAACACGCGCCATTTTAATTATTTTAGCGGCATAGCTTCAGAAAGTCTATGGAAAGTCATGTAGTGACTGGTTGTGCGTCACGCTGGGCTACTTTTATGTTCCACTACGAACCTTGTTTTTATTGGTAAGTATGGATATCTTTGCCTTACAGTTTAATAAAACTTATTGCGTTTGTTTTATAGAAAGCGATTCAATGCTCTTATCTATTAAATATGTATTAAAACAACAACTTTTTTTGGATTTAGTTATGTACCGGCATCAAACGTCACGTCCACCACGCGACGTAATGTACTAGATTTCTCTATGTATTTTTTTTCTCCTGGGTGGAATTCCACAACGCGACGGTCATTTTTTTTGGTAAACGCCCAGGCTATGTTTGGTCGCGATAACCGACATCCACGCGGGCGAAGCCGCGGGCAAACGCTAGTTAGTCTATAATTTATCTATAGTCAACGAACAACTGGTCTAACTGTAATATAACCCGCGCCACGTATCTTGGACCTAAATCGTAAGACATACGAGGCTCTGGCGCCCACGGATTGCTTTGTAATAGTCTATACTTGGTGAATTTGTGTTCGTCTACCGCAGTAGCATCCCGCGCTATCCTCAAAAGACACCCAAAAAATGTGTACTGTGCGTATAGGGCACGTTTTGAGCACATTTTAGGTCCAAGATACGTGGCGCGGATATACATCGATATCACCAATCGGTTGTGGAGGTCATATGGCAGTCGCTTTACGGAAAATATCGAAGATCAGTCTAACTCGCAGACTGGAAAAAGCGGATCTCAGACTCCGAGGTGAAAGCTTCGAATGCGACTGGGATTAACGCTAGGCCGAAGAAGAAGAAGAATTAAATATAGTCGGCAACAAAAATTGCTGAACTCCCTCATCCTGACAAATCATTATCATCCGAGCACCCCTCTCTGTATACAAAGCTTAATTTTTGAAGCCCAGAGTATTTGACATTTAAAAAAATATATATTTCTTTAGATTTTATCCTTAATTTTATATGACTCAAAATGATTCCCTAAGCATATAGAGGGGAAATGCTGCTTTTTTCTCCCGTAGATCTAGGGAGTTAGTCCTAGTCGCATTCAAGGCCTTCACTTCGAGTCCGGGATCGCACTCCCACAAATAAAATTTTCTGATTAGATAATGTCTCAAAAATACGCTGCTCTTCCAGTGGATAATGTGTGGTATTGTCCCTAAATAATGGGCGCCCGCACCCTGTAAGCGCATAAGGCAGCGGGCGGCCTTAAATAAAAATAAAATTTACAAACTAATATCAAACAGTTCACTCACATAATAAATTAGAACATACAAAATTAAATTAATTATTATTATTATTTATTATTGAATAATGAACGGAATTGGTCCCGAATTAAAAATAGTAATACACAATTTATAGGACACCATTATCTCGGATATACACATAAAGTACTTACTTATATATTTGTTTATTTAGTCTCATACTAAAATCAAAACATACAAAAATTAAAAACAATACTTTAATGACGGTCTTCACGCACAGAATATCAAATAAATTAAAAAATTACATTATGATACACTCTTCTCTCTTCTTTGTATCATAATGTAATTTTTTTTTCCATTACAATTACTATACACTAAAGACAAATTATTACAATTGAAATTTATAAATGAAAATTAATTATTTTTATTTATTAAAACATCTGTACAATAATAAAATTGTAATTAGTTGTGTCTGTACATTGGAGATATTTAAAAAAAGATTTGTGTTACATTAGAGTCTAAATACGAACATATTTTTGGAGTTTTGACTGTAAAATAATATACAAAGATTTTTAATACTTATACACTTCTTTCATTGGCATTGCCATAATACAACAAACTAAAAAATACTGCAGGAATATAGCTATTTAATACTTCTGACCCCTTCATATACAAGTGTGAGTACAATTTGAAAGCATATCATACTCCGAGTGGTTCCTGACAAAGTATTTGGGCTACTCCATCTCTTACCATGCGTTGCCGTACAAGGCGACTAAGGGATAGGGCTGTTTAACATCACACAGATATTTACAGCCCAGACTCAGCCTCAGATGAACGGCTCGAGTCAATACTGGAATACGGCAACAGGCTCAAACCCTATTACTTGAGACAGAATACAATGATTGGTGAAATGAGGGCGCTAATTCACCTCTGCCTAACCCTATGTATGTATCATACTCACTGCTCTGCCAAATGCATAGCCGCAACTAAAGCTTGGTTCACACCGATCACAGGGTCCTTTATATGCAATTTCAGATGACATTTCAACCCGCTAGCTTTTCTAAAGGCCTGTCCGCACTGTGTACAAATATATGGTCTCTCACCGGTATGACATCTAATATGAGAAATCAAGTCATTTCTCTGAACGAAAGCCTTCTCGCAGTAAGAACATTGGAACGGTCTTTCTCCTGTATGAGTTCTACGGTGGTTTTTCAATGTTCCCGAGGCTGCGAACCTCATAGGACATAGATCACATTGGTAAGGACGTTCTCCTGTGTGGGTTCTTCTGTGTTTGACTAGAGCGCTTGATGTTGTGAAGCCGTTTCCGCAGTCATCGCAGACAAATGGGTGTGCTCCGCTGTGTTTGCGGGTGTGGGCGTCAAGCTCGCCTTTTGAGACGAATCTGTAAATGTTTTAATGCCATATTTATGAATAATGTAACTTGAACTTTAAGCATTAGTACACTAACTATTCAAATTGTTTTAAGATTGACAAAGCGAATACAGCTTAAGCGGGAGTCGAACCCGCGATCTTTCCCTTACAGGGGAAATTCTCTGACCACTGAGCCACCAAGCCTCGCCAAAGCTGATCCAAATTTTTCATACATCCGTCTTACGGCGAAGGTGGGAGTTATCTAACGATACTAGTACAAACTATCGAGTTCGAGTCAGGGCCGCCGCTAGCTATGTGGGTGCCCGTGTGCAAAGTCGATTTTGCCGCCCCCTAAATAGGTCTAAGGACGCTTACACCCCCCCCCCCCCCCCCGCCGGTTGTTATATAGGACTCGAACCGACATATTTTTTCTGGCAGACCATGATAAAAAAGCGGATAATTTATGAAATTACAAAATAAGGAACAAAAATGTTTATTTTGTAAAAAAAAAACAGTAAGTACAGTACATTTGCTACATGAACAGCTGTATTTTTTTGCGGGTAGGTATGTCAGATTTTTTACAGCTTCAGTAAACTATGTCGTATAAATTTCAACTTGATGCCCTCACCCAATCACGAGAAAAAAAGTGACAGACAGACAAGCAGTCAAAGAATCAAAGTATTTCGTTTAGGCACATAAAGAGCACATGAGCACATAATTTGGAAACGATTCTTTCGCTGGTTCGCTAAGTCGGTTCTACTGAGAAGATACCATTCCGTTTTTAACCTGCGGTGCAAAAATGATGCTTCGTAGCTCCCGAACGGATGAACTTTTGAAAGGTGAGTCAAATTCAAAGGCATATTCTTTATTTTTCAAAATAGTGCAACACTGTTACAGCTTTTTGACGTAAAATTCTGCTTAAAACTAAGTTTACTACCACTTCCTAGGCGCTAGTGGAGAAAAAACGGCGTAAAAAAACTCCACAGAGTGTAATCGGGAGTGATCTTAGCTATGTTTGATGAAAGGCCAAAGAGTATGATAATATATAGAAGAGTGGAAACTATGCTTATCACTAATAACAGAAACAGACAGTAAAACGAAGTTACAATAAAATAAAGACAACTAATTGTAATAACAAGAGATAATCTCGAAAAGCGCATCAACATCCGATTCGAACGATATAGAGTTAACAATGACACTTACATGACGTTACTCGGCAAATGGCGTTGTTTGTTACCCCCAAAAAACCAATCCAATGATCAGGGGCGTATTTAAAGATTTGGCGCCCCGGGCCACATGGTTTGCCTCCCCATAAGTGACGTTCGCGTTCACCGTTAGCCTGCGCCCAAGGGGCGGACCCAAAATAGGGGCCCGTCAGAAGTTGCTAGAGACTTTCAAGCCTGATTCGTGAGATCTCTATCTTATGGTGCGAGAGAAGTGACTCTCATCGATCTCCCCACTAACCCAGGCTCCCAATCAGAATCCCTTCAAGGGGACATATTTGCATTCCATTCCATTAAAGCGCCCTACGTAGAAGATGATATGGCAACCAAAAATCACTTGAGTACAGCAATAGCTTGTGAAGGAGATGTTTTATGATGTTTTATGCATGTTGCCTTCGGCAACAGTAAAATCACCGCTTTTGGACTTGGCAGCACTCTAGACTCTAAAGGCACTCAGATCCCGTTTTGAAGGGCTCTTTAGCGTATGCCTCAAGTAGAGACGGATTCAGAAAATTTGAAAGACAGGAAAACTGGTCCTCTTTTGCAAAGTTACCATCCGCCTACCGGCTCATTGTATTGATCGACAAGGTGTGCAGTGTGTAGGTGTTTTAAATGAATTATTCCTCGTGAAGTGCCACATCGAGCGCCTTACAGAGTGAGACCGAATTTGGTAGACAATCAATTTGGATATAGTCGGGAGCAACGTGGATGCCAACACGCGCTTGAGGGCCCTGGTGAAAGAAGCAGTGGCACGGCGAGTTGATGCTGGCAGTGTCTATTGTTGCCTACGTCGTTAACGCCTTGTCATGGAGCTGCATCAGAGCTGCACTCTTTCAGCACGGGCTGCCTCTCTATCCTCGCGTCATTGTCGGGGCTTACTTATCGGTGAAAGCCAGTATCTACCCAAGTAGGGCATGGTTTGGTAAGTGAGATATATTATGTGGCGCGGTGTTCCGTTTGGCGCGGATCTGGGGCCGCTTCTGTAGAACATCGGCTAGGACTAGATGGTGACGGCCCGAAATCAAAAGCAACCAAATAAGCCACAGCCGGAGTTACCCAAGTCCTTGGACGTATTTGTGACTGGATCTGAATTGGGCATACCTGGTTCTTTTACTTACGAACCCTTTCTGGCCAGTTGACGTGTGGGGAGCGCAGAGGCTGCTCATACACCACCTTGTAGCCCTTAAATAGACTTCGGATGCAGGTCAGCCGAAGTAACGAAAACCGAATTAGATGGAGTTTCTTAGAAGAAATGGACCCACGGTGTGAATGCGGAACTACCTCACTGCTAACTCAGGAACGCAGGAACTCATGGGTGCCTCTGAGAACGCCATCAGGGTGGTTGCACACTGGGCAAACAAAATATGACACAATACGCCGTCGACTCGTCTGCCGTCTATCTCTGGGCGCCTCAATCTTGACTCCAAAAGGTGCCCAAAGATAGACGCTCGGGGCGGCAGGTTGCGAGGGGCGGCGGAGCCGCCCCGATCGTCTATCTCTGGGTGCCTCAATCTTGACTCTAAAAGGTGCCCATAGATAGACGCTCGGGGCGGCAGGTTGCGCTGGGCGCCTCAATCTTGACTCTAAAAGGTGCCCAGAGATAGACGTTCGGGACGGCAGGTTGCGACGGGCGGTGGAGCCGCCCCGAGCGTCTATCTCTGGACGCCTCAATCTTGACTCTAAAAGGTGCCCATAGATAGACGCTCGGGGCGGCAGGTTGCGAGGGGCGGCGGAGCCGCCCCGAGCGTCTATCTCTGGGCGCCTCAATCTTGACTCTAAAAGGTACCCAGAGATAGACGTTTGGGGCGGCAGGTTGCGAGGGGCGGCGGAGCCGCCCTGAGCGTCTTTGTCTGGGCGCCCTAATCTTGACTCAAAAAGGTGCCCAGAGATAGATACTCGGGGCGGCAGGTTGCAAGGGGCGGTGGAGCCGCCCCGAGCGTCTATCTTTGGGCGCCTCAATCTTGACTCTAAAAGGTGCCCAGAGATAGACGCTCGGGGCGGCAGGTTGCGAGGGGCGGCGGAGCCGCCCTGAGCGTCTTTATCTGGGCGCCTTAATATTGACTCTAAAAGGCCCCCTTGGCCCTAGGGTAAATACGCCCCTGGCTTCACGGAAAATATCAAGCCAAATCCGCAAAGCGGACCCTTGACTCCGAGGTGAAAACTTCGGTTGCGACTGGGAATTAACGCTAGGATGAAGAAGACTTGAGAAATTGAATAATCAAAATCAAATATACCTATTGTATAATGATATTGTTATAATTCAAGCAAAATAAATATTAAAAATATACTATTTATTTATTTATTTATTTATTGGAAACTTAACAGCTATTTTACATAGATCATGGTAAAATTAAGAATTACTTAGGACTCTAAGCCAATAACAAAGTTTCCCGACAAGAACGAGGAGAATTGCATGCACATCTTAACAACTAGATATTAAATTAAAGTTTATGCAAACACTAATGTTTGTGGTATGCTATGGTATGTTACTTAATCAATTAACTAATTAGCTCATATATTACACTTTCATATGGGCAAATATGATTCTAATTTATGATTCTAATTTAATGATAATTTGTTTCTTAAAAACACTTTTTGAGAGGTGGAAGATGTCAATATCGTCAAAGTTATTGTTGTAACAACTAGGTAAGCGAGAGAGAACAGCATTTTTTCCATAGTTAGTGCGATGCGGAGGAACACTGAACAAGCGGGTATGTCTTGTTCGAGTTTTGGGTGCACTTAAGCTAACACTAGAAAGTAGGTCCATGCTATCAATTTCACCTCTTACAATAGAGAACAAGAAACTCATGTCCGTTAATACACGCCTGCTGTATAGAGGTAGTAGATTATACTCTTTACAATCATTAAGATATGAAACGTGTCGTCTCCTGGTCTTGAAGTTAAGGTGTCTCAGAAACCGCTTTTGTAGTCTTTCTATCCTATCGATATATGTAACATACTGAGGGGACCAAACAGGACTGCCATAGTCCAAGACGCTTTGTACGTACGCGCGGTAAACTGTTTTAAGACAACTGATATTCCCAAATTGAGAGCACGTGCGCATAACGAAACCCAGATTTCTGAACGCCTTACTAGCAATGGTGTCTATGTGGTGCGACAATAGCATCTTGGAATCCAACACAACCCCCAGGTCTCTAACCTGATCCACTCTCGGAACAATGCTGTCGCCAAATTTGTAGGTGAACTTGATATGACCCTTACGACGACTGAAACTAATGCATTGACATTTATCAATATTAATCGATATATTATTGCGCTTATAGTATAAAAGTAAAGCGTCAAGATCGCGTTGTATCAACTCGCAGTCCAATCTAGATTTAATTTTCATGTAAATCTTTTTGTCATCTGCGTACAACAGATGTTGAGCATTTCTAAAACACGTTCCTATGTCATATAAATAAGCGCAATAGAGTAGTGGTCCGAGATGGGAGCCCTGCGGCACTCCAGAGGGTATATCGATGAAATCAGACCTGAATCCCCCTACAGTAACTGCTTGTGAGCGGTTACTTAAGTACGACCGTATCCAGCGTAACAGATCTCCACGAATTCCCAGTTTATATAACTTTGCAAGTAATATGTCATGGTGCACGCGATCGAATGCCTTTTCAAAATCTGTATAAATTGTATCCACTTGCCCAGCCGATTCCATCCCACACAGTACATAATTACTGAACAAAGCAAGATTTGAGTTAGTGGAACGACCCCTCATGAAACCGTGCTGGGTCTGCGGAATGCTCTGTGAGACAATTGGGTAAATTATGTTATATATGATTTTTTCAAAAACCTTACTTATTATTACAAGGATGGATATAGGACGATAATTTTGGATGATCGACTTTGACCCCTTTTTATGTATTGGTATAATATGCGCTTTTTTCCACATTGATGGAAATATGCCAAGCTGCAGTGATTTCTGGAATATCAAACTTATAGGATATGACAGATTGCTGGCACATTTTGACAGAAATATAGCTGGTATTCCATCACATCCCGGACCTTTGGTCTTGTCAAGCGCCCTCAGCACATTCAAAACCATGTCTTCTGTTATGGCCACTTTAGACAAAACATTATGATGGGTATCACAGTCTGCTACAAGCTTGAATTCGGAATCATCAAAAGGCACATCAATAAACACACTGTGAAAAAAGTTGTTAAAGGCCGAGCACACTGCCTGTCCGTCAGTAAAGACAACACCATCTGATACAAACTGGTTAGGGTATTGGCTACCACCTCTTTTAGACTTCACGTATGTCCAAAACGCTTTTGGATTACGGTTTATGTTAGATTCCGTTCTAGAAATGAACTCACGGTAACATGTCTTCTGTACGCGATGTTGCCTGTCACGAAGCATAGCGAACTCTAAATAATCACGGGGGTTGCCGAATTTTTTCCATCTTTTGTGTAATTTATTCTTCTCCTTAATGATTTTCACCAAAGATGGGCTAAACCATGAAGGATATTGACAATTATTGTATTTCTTAACTAAAGGTACAAACGTTTCAATGCTATCGTTGATTATTCCGTAAAACCCAGTCACGGCATCATCCACCGTGCCAGCATGCAAAACTCCAGACCAATCAACTTGACTCAAGTGGTTATTTAGAGCATTGTAGTCGCAACGGTAGAAGTTGTATCGTCTGGTACCTTGTTCAGCAAAGGATGTGAAATATAAGTCCGCTATTTCGATCGCGAAGGCAGGGTGGTGTGTGTCTTCCTTTAAAAGCAGATCATTATTATTGGATTTGAGCACACTGAGAGGGAGGTTACAAAATGCTAAGTCAAGTGTTCGGCCGATGGCGTTTCTAATGCAATTGTATTGTTGTAGACCTTGGAATAACATGTCTTCGACGAAAGAGGTAGCCGCAGACTGTAGCTCCTTTGCCCCGATGTTCACCAGCTGAAAGCTACCACCATCCGTCCATTGCAGGCAGGGAAGATTAAAATCCCCCACCAGCAAAACGGTGTCAGTCAAATGGGAAGATACAATGTCCTGCAATGATCTCTTAACTTCTTCGAGTTGAGTTGGTATATTAGGGCTGCCGGACGGAATATATGTCACAATAATGTGCAAATGGACAGGCGTGTTAAGAATTTGGGCTGAAATAGTGACACAGAGTAGCTCTGCCGTAGTACCCCCAAAATCAAATTGCACACCGGCGTTGAATTTACGCTTTATACAAATCATAACACCTCCTCCACCCTCTTTATCGGTACGTCCCAGATCACGGTCGCGACGAAACAGTTCGTATCTATTATCGCATAGTTCGCTATTTAGAATGTCACTTTGAAGCCACGTTTCGGTTATTAGAATTATGTCATAGTTATGACTGAGGATATTGTTGTACAAATCCAAGCATTTTGTACGAAGGCCACGGACATTTTGATAATAGATACTTAATCCTGCACCTTTAGTAGCCATTATGTGGGAATATTGTAGTACAAGGAATCATGCCCGGGTGGTCGCGGTAAGCCGGTGGACATATCAAGCGGAGTTCGTGGCTCCGATGCTGCCGCAGATCTACCTCTCAAGGTCGCAAGGTCAGATGCTAGCCGCTCCCCCAGGAGCCACACAGGCCAAACCAGTGGGAAGAGAAGTAGGAGGCGGTCTCCAGGCTTCGCAGGTGTCTGGGATGCAAACGGACACAATATTAGGGAGATAAGAAATAAAAATCCCCGGACGTGAGTTTGTTGCATAAATATTTTGCACACTGCTAAGCTCACTGACATAATACATACTATACAGCGACAAATTACATGGTCGGACCAGAGGTAACCCGTACTAAGTATCAACAAATCATTTGGCTTAGACAGGAAACGACAACGCTTTGTTACTTTCATATAATATATGCACAGGTTTAGTAGAATTATTAAGCTATCGCCTGATTTTTCCATTGTAAGGGCGTTAATTAATTGTAAATTATATGGTAATGCTAGTGTAAATGACAAGAATGTGACCCCCACAGGTATGCAACCCACAAATAGGATCAGAAGTAGAAAACATATACGTGTAAGTTCATACGTCTCGCGAATACGCACTTTATTCTCGCCACAAAACATTTCATACCCCGCATCAACCCGCAAGCCATCCAGTGTGTTTATTGACATTAGTCCACAATGACAAACATAACAAGTACTTCCGATTAATATGAACCACAATCTCACCACCTCTCGATAAGTACAATTACTAATGTACAGATATAAGTAGTGTATAAGCAAAACAAAACAAGACAATGGACGGTGTATTTTAATTTTAATAAGTGGGCTAAGTACGTACAAGTAGTTATGTAAATTAATATTGAATGGGGTGAATTTAGATTCTAATAATGATAATTACATGCATTTTCTCTAATAGCAAATAATATTAGGTAATAACAAAAAGATATGTTGCCCAATGTCACACTAACACTAACTCAACTTATTCAGTGTGTCGAGACTACCTACATAAACAGCGTTCGTAGTGTCCGACTTGCGCACATAAACTCGGCCTCCGCGCACCCATACGAACTTATAGTTTAACTGTTTACAGCGCTGACGAGCCGCGGCGTGTAGTGATTTGTTCTCAGGGGAAAGGTTTTCTACCACGTAAACAGGTGACTTTGTGGTACCAAAGCCTAGGTCGTCAGTATTCAGTTTGTCCTGCGTATGTTTCTTGTTATGTGCTGCTACGGCCGACAATAAGGCGTCACGATTGCGTGGGGAACTTAATTTTACTAGAATAGAACGGGGGCGACTGTTAGCAGGATTTAATTTTGCAGTCCGTGAGCAGTATAGTATCTCGCTGTCATTGATATTGCAGTTGACAGCTCGTCCCAGCTGCTTCACAATACTCAAAACATTTTCAGACTTAGCTTCCGGGACGCATAATATTTCGAGGTTAGAAGCTCTAGACATCTGATCTAATTGTGACAGTTTATTTGATAGCTTAATGTTATCAGATCGTAAACTCTCGTTTTCCCTGCTTAGAGATGTAATACTGGCCCGACATTTTTCTACCGTCGTATTCAAGTTGTCGTATTGATCGCTCAAAAAGTTAAGGGATTCCTTAAAACCACTGATCTGTTCCCGCATAGCCTGCAGATTCTCTTTCAGTGTAGTATTAATGTCTGCGATACACTCCCTTACCGCATTACGCATTTCTTCGCGTATCATGTCCCTTAACTCGGATCGCAAAACGAAGTCTGGCTGAGAAGTACTCATTTGGAGTGGTTCCGGTCTATGCTGCGTCTTGCGGCGAGTGACATTAAAAGTAATGTCGGCTGTGGAAGTTGGAGTTGATGGACGCACTGGAAGGTCGATATTACCTCCTTTTGGTTGCTTACTAAGGCACCTGGGACAGGACCAGTTACGCCTACTGTCCTGATCGAGAGATGCGACCTCCGTGGGAGACAAGTTCAAGCAAATATAATGATAAGTGTCATTACACCGCGTACATTTCATATATTCATCAGTATCCAGTTTAATGGTGCATTCGGCAGCGCAGCGATTCATAGCGCAGGTAGTTTTATATAATTCCTTGCCTTGTAGTATTTTACACACAGCCGATTAGACAGAGAAAGCAATTATGTAAACTGTCTCTTGCCGTAGCGGTGAGGTAAACGTCCCCCCGTCGCTGCCGCACAGTGCGTGGCCGCACACTTATCACTTATGAATATTGTTTTAATTGAGACTTCGAGCATACAAAACTTGCACTTAACTTTAAAACTTTTAAAACGATTATTGTTTGCACATGAATTATTATTTTTATTTTTAGCGAGAACACTTATACACGTCTGCCTCTGACAAATATATTAATATTGTGACATGTTTTCTTTAACCTATTTGTCATTACAATATTTTACTTTAGCAAAACATCATATTACTATAGAATGTACATTTGTCGACAACAAATAAAATAGTCCACATCCCTATTTATCTACTTACTTTGTATCGAATTTCGGGCGCCTGCGATGGTTTGGTTCAACATGCAAACGCTTTAATATGTATTGCATTCTAGTTTTAAGGGATGCTAATAGATGGCGATGTTAATCATATAATAGAAACGAAATTATTTTTAATAGTATTTATGTGGAGTGTGTATACGTACAAGGGAGCGGCAAATAAAAAAGAGGGGGGGCGGCAAATCTGGGGATTTGCCGCCCCCCTGGACGTGCCGCCCGTGTGCGGTGCACCCGTTGCACCCCCGCTATCAGCGGCCCTGGTTCGAGTCTCTAAACTCTAAACTCGAGTCAACCGTGCAGATTATGGTTCACTCTATCTCGTACGTTCATAGCTCTACTATGGAACATTGGGTAAATTGATGCTAAAAACACAGAGAATTGAATCAAACTCACCTTTTCTCACAAGTTTCACATTTGAACGGCTTCAAACCCTGATGTCTCCTCGTATGTTGAGCCAAATTCGTCTTCTGACTGAAGCCTTTGCCACACTGAGAGCACAAGAATGGTTTCTCCCCCGTATGTGTACGCATATGTTCCTTCAGAGTACATAACATATAGAAACCCTTACTGCAAACAGTA
This sequence comes from Eilema depressum, assembly GCA_914767945.1. Classification (NCBI taxonomy): domain Eukaryota; kingdom Metazoa; phylum Arthropoda; class Insecta; order Lepidoptera; family Erebidae; genus Eilema; species Eilema depressum. The sequence continues at coordinate 2,143,310 of OU612040.1, forward strand.
CAACGGTGCTTTTTATCCGTCTCGTGACTTTTCTTATGTGTCTCTAGAGCTTCTTTATTTAAAAAGCTTTGTACACAAATATCACAAGTAAAACCGTTTGTTTTAGGATGTGCGGTTAATAAGTGATTTTCTAAATACGCCTTATATTTGAACTCTCGTTTGCAGACTTCACAGACGTGTTTTATATTGTCCATTTCTTCATGCCTCTGCATGTGGGCTGATAGAGAAGTTTTGTTTTTAAATCGACGTAAGCAAAATGTACATTGGAATAATTCTATATTGTCTGTTTTATCTTTATTCAATTTTAGAGTTTTATAAGCGTCACATTTTTTTTCTTTCAAATGCGTTTTATATTTTTCTTTACTCGTAAACTGAGCACGGCAATAACATTCGAAACGCATACTAAACTTTTTGCTTTTCGGTTTAGGTTTCACAACTGTCTTCTCTTCGTTATCTAAAGTACAGCTATCAAAGTGATCTCTAGCATCAAAATCGTTCAAATATTCTCCATCATCGTCTGTATTATTCTCTGTCTCCTCTTTCACTGGTACGTCATACGAGACAGGTAATTCAGGTATAGTGAATTTGTTAAAACTAAGATCTGTTGTTGAACATACTGGCATTTCTGATACAAATTTCTTAGTGAAACCATCTTTAATCCCACCATTTGAGGAAACAGGTGACACAAAAGTACCATACTCGCTCAATTTCTCTTTTAAACCTATATTTTCATCTTTGATAGAGAAGTTATTAGTACCTGGAGTGAGCTCGACGACGCCAGCTGTATTTCGATAAACATTATTTAAAATTGTCTCAGACTCGTGACAACGCCGTTTGAAGGCATCAGCCTGACACATGATAGATTCGCAAGCACCACACACTTGTTTTGGTAAACTATCTTCGACTTTTATATCAATATTGGCCGTAAAACTAAGCTTTTCAAGTAGGTTCCGTTCGTCGTCCTCTGACTTTGTTAAAAGGGATTTCAAGTTGCCAGATTCTACTAAACAGATTCGGCATATTTTATCGAATAACTGTACACTTAGTTCCATATTATTATTTCAGATAAATAGATGTATTTCGATTATAATAGTTGACACACAAAGAACAACATGGGCCGTGCGACAACAACTAAGGTATGTTCGGGGAGCATGTTATTGGTACTCCCAACGCTTTATGCACACAATTTGGGTTGCTACATAGCGCACTTGAAGTGTCAAAAACATGCTTCTCAAACATACCCAAATAAATAAAAAAAAGTAGTTTCATCAACCTATTGTAAGTTCACGAAAAGTTAATTTTAAAATTACATAGTACATAATATGAAACACTCACTCGTTTATTACTGAATTGTTTTGATAACCTTGCTTACCAGCAGAAACAACAAGATTAGAAATTAGATTCAGATGTACTTTTCTATAGAATTGTTAGGTGTAGCTAAATTGGCTTCTCTCAAATTAAATTTACAATAATTCAATAAATTCGTCACTGGGATAGCTCTACAAAAAGCTGGAATCTGTTATGCTTATCAGCTCAAACATACATTTTATACCACTTAGGTGGCAGATAAGCACACGACCATCTGTTTCAAAGTGGTTACCGTGGCCTATGGGCGAGTGCAACACCGGGGGTCACACTCGTACTGCCGACCCTTTAAGAACAGAGTACCAGAGTGCAGAAGACAAAGTAGGAAAAACCTCTAATCTTCGCACTGACAGCATAAAAACTCTCCAGTGAGCTCTAACTATATACATCCTAAACTCATTTTTTTTCGAACAACGCCATTTTGCGTTCTGAGCCCACCCCACGTGCGGGTTGCACGTCGTCACGTCTCCTTTAGCTAACGATAAAGTAAGTATGTCGGAGCGACTAAAATCACACCACATGTTGTCATCACATCGGCGTACGTGACCGGGGAATTTAGTGTGTACTAGAGAAGAAATCGCAGAGACCCCGACCAGCCATAAGCGCCTGCATTGACGACTAGATATATTATGTTGTTGGGGATCAAAGTTCCCCCCACCCTTTGAAGATAGATACTTGTCCTGGGCTTCGTTTCGATTCTACTATTTTGTACCATAGCAAAATCACTGACCCTGCAAAAATGCCATCCCTACTAATATTATAAATGCGAAAGTAACTCTGTCTGTCTGTCTGTCTCACTTTTACGACTAAACCGCTGAACCGATTTTGATGAAATTTGGTATAGAGGTAGGTTAGACCTTGAGAAAGGACATAGGCTATGTTTGGTCGCGATAACCGACATCCACGCGGGCGGAGCCGCAGGCAAAAGCTAGTTAAATATAAAGGCATAAAGTTCATCCATCTACAAGAAGTCATTTAATCATAGACTTTACATTCATAATCATAAAGGCTAAACTGAAATGAGATTTTTCGAGCCGTTTGTTTTACCGAACACCACGTCTTCCGCACCGACAGTTCATCATCATGTCATATGGCTTTTGCTGGAGTCCTCATATGTCAACGTCCAGTTGGCGAAGCCAGTCTATTGCTGCCGGTGTGAGGTCATGTAGCTTACGCATTCCCAGGGAAACGACGGACAGTTGATTTTAAATGATGGATGGGACGACCAGGGTGGATTGGAAAGACATTTGAAGGGTTCAAGTGATTGTGAGGTTCGTGAGGGTAGAAATAAAATTCAAAAAAGTGTAATAAATAAAATATTATATTTTAATTTATTTGTTTAGTTGTAAAGCGGCGAGTCGTTTCTTCAGATCGAGGAGTACATTCACTTCGGGTTGCCACACCGCCTTGTCTTTAGTGGAGGCTTTTAATTTTCGCACCTTGTCACCCTGGTAAAAAAAAAGTTCATTAGAATCCCTTTAGCTGCTAAAGCCACGGAAGAAATAATCAAGAAGTGCTTTTCAACATAGTTAATCTACGCCTACTATCCATCCTAATGCGATGAGAAAGTAACTCTGTCAGTCTATCTATCTATCTGTCTGTTACGCTTTCACGCCTAAACCACTGAACTGATTTTGCTGAAATTTGGTACAGGGATAGATTAGACCTGTCAAAATGACATAGGCTTTGTTTAGTGGTGATAACCGGATTCTGCTAAAGCACAACGACTGTCACACCACAGAGACTGCGAGAAAATTCTATTCGATTTTAGCCTTCAAACAAGAACAAGACAAGTGGCCATTCGTTGCTCGGCGTATGATGGAATAGAATGACAAATGTATAGGATTTGACGTTTTTGACATTCGTTGACGCCTGTCATATACGTCAAATCCCATACATTTGGCATATTTCATACGCCGAGTAACGAATTGCCACTTGTCTAGGGGGGCCAGTATAAAATAAGAAGAAATTAATGTTAATATATAGGAAGGTATGTATGTATGTAGCTCACCTGTTCAGCTATAGCCTTCTCTAAGTCCGCTACAGCATCCCCAGATGCTGCTGTAGTTTGTGGAGCGGCTAATCGAGACTTGGGATCCGGTTTCTTGTTAGACGCAGCCTGTAATATAATGATGACGAATTAATTTGAATATAGTAGGAAAACGGAAGGTGGGACATCCCCTAGCCAGGTGGACCGACGACCTGCGAAAGGTGGCTGGGACGGACTGGATGCGGAAGGCGGAGGATCGGCAAACGTGGCGCACATTGGGGGAGGCCTATGTCCAGCAGTGGACTGCAGTAGGCTAATTGATTGATAATTTGAATATCATCATCATTAACTTTTAAAGTCTCGCGTTCCATGATATACTCTTCCTCCTAGCGTTAATTCCCAGTCGCATCCGAAGCTTTCACCTCGGAGTCTAGGATCCGCTTTAGTCTTAACTGCGGATTTGGCTAGACATCGATATTTTCCGTGAAGCGACTGCCATCTGACCTCCACAACCTAATAGTGACATTAGGCGATATCAAAGTATTGCAGCTAGACCGTTGTTTTTTGGACTTTTTAGAGCTCCAACTACCCGTAACGACTGACATAGATGTTCGTATGGCAACTGGGACCGACGGCTTAACGTGCTCTCCGAGGCACGACCAGACCAAAATGCAAATACCAATATTCATGCATACAAATATTTGCACTGAGCGGGGATCGAACCCTCGGGCACGTTCACTAAGACCACGCTACAGACCATACTCCTTTTTCGAATCAAATCATTGTTGGCGTGGGTGTTCATATACCTCTACCTACCCCATCGAGGACTTACAGGCGTCAATAGCATCACTATCACTACATATTATAAAACAAAGTCGCTGTCGCTGTCTGTCCGTCCCTATGTATGCTTAAATCTTCAAAACTACGCAACGGATTGTGAAGCGGTTTTTTTAATAGATAGAGTGATTCAAGAGGAAGGTTTATATATGTATAACTAGCTGTCCCGGCGAACTTCGTACCGCCATATTTTCGGCCCGCGTGGTATTCAAATCCCGTTCCCGCTGCACCCTTATCACTTAGGGGGATGAAAAATAGATGTTGGCCGATTCTCATAGATACCGGATAAGCACAAAAAATTTCATCAAAATCGGTCAAGCCGTTTCGGAGGAGTATGGCAACGAAAACTGTGACACGAGAATTTTATATATTAGATACATGCATAATATTGTAGAGAAACACTGATAAATTTAGAGATATGCAGCGGGAACGGGATCAGAAAATATGGCGGTACGAAGTTCGCCGGGTCAGCTAGTTATTGTATAAAATAACAGTCAGTTCTAGTTATATTACCTTTGCTGCAGGTTGAGGAGTGTTACCACCAGCTTGTGCTGCAGCCAACTGCTTCTTAAGATCCAGGAGTTTCTTCACTTCAGGCTGCCATACTGCTTTGTCTTTTGTAGAAGCCTTCAGTTCGCGGACTTTCTCACCCTGAAAAAGAATATTTATATCGTAACACAGTAATAATGGCAGTATATAAACACGGGTGTATCGGCACCCATATTTGGTCAATACATACATACAATCACGCATTTATTCGTCGAGGGTTAGGCAGAGGTGAATTGACAACCACATTTCATCAATCATTGTATTAGGTCGGACGTAATAGGAGGTGAGCCTATTGCTGTATTCCGGGCACTATTTGCGAGCCATGTATAGGCTGAGTCTGGGCTGTATATATCTGTCTGATGTTAAACAGCCCTATCCCTTAGTCGCCTTGTACGACACCGCATGGGAGGAGATGGGGTGGCCCAAATTCTACTCTCTCTATATTAGATATACTAGCTTTTGCCCGCGGCTCCGCCCGCGTGGATGTCGGTTATCGCGACCAAACATAGCCTATGTCCTTTCTCAAGGTCTTCAGTATTCAGTATATTTATTCATGAACAATTTTTACATTGTGTTTGAACATAAATAATAAAATAATAATAGTAGTATTACATGCAATTTTTACATTTCATCATGCAACAATATATTTATTTAAAATGAATAAATCAAATGAAGTCAGCAATTATTATGTATTGATATAATAAAATAAATAGTAAAATTCAGAAATTCTTTGATAAATAAACAACTAGATACATGTCAAATCCTTTTAGTACTTATGTCAGACAAAAGTCAAATAAAACAATACAAAAAACTCAAAACCGGACAATAAAATGTCATGACAATTACAAATTAATGATAACGAATTACAAAAAATCAACATAGTAGATACAAATAATGTCAAAAACTAATCATAATACCAAATGTCAAAAAAATAATAATAGTAATAATAATAAAAAACGAATGACAATAACAATTTAAGCCTACAAGTCGTTTACTGAATAGTAGCACCCCCTCAATAGATAAGCCTTTAATTCTTTTTCGAACTTTTTTTTATAAATAAGACCTTTCAGATCCAAGGGCAACCTGTTGAATATTTTTATTGAGTTGTAAATTGTGCTATGCTTGACGACATTAAGGTGAGGGAGAACTATGGTCTGGAAATCCTTCCTACGCGTGCTTTCCCTGACCCTTCTTTCATCTTCTGATTCATAATCACGAATGTGCTTTGCGAAATTAGTCATGAGTACCAAAATATACAGACTGGGCACTGTTAATATACAAGTCTCATGAAAATACTCTCTGCACGACTCATCCTGTCTTATACAGACTATTGTGCGTATAGCTCTCTTCTGAAGGATGAAAGCTCGCTCAATATTGTAGTCATAGCTGCCTCCCCAGCAGAGAATACTGTATCTAAGCTTAGATTCAACCAATGCATGGTAGACCATTTTTAAATGTTCCAAACTAACAACATTGCGCATACTTCTCAAATAGCAAGCCGAACTGATAGAATTCTCTAGTTTACTAAGCTCTGCTTTCCAATTTAGGAACTCGTCAACATACACTCCAAGAAACTTAACCACAGTCACCGAATTTACTTTTACCCCTTGTAAAATGCAATCTAGAGAACTTTTGTTTTTAGCTGTTGATTTAAATAGGACAACTTGAGTGTTATTAGGGTTCAACCTAAGACTGTTTGCCGAAAACCAGTTATAAAATATGTTTAAAGCCCCATTGACTGTTGATTTGAGCACGTCCAGGTTATCAGCAGATACGACTGCGTTTGTATCATCAGCGAACACAACCAGTTTTACTTCGCCAGATGCTGTCTGAGTCACATAATTTATGAGATCGTTTATAAACGTTATAAATAAGATAGGACCCAGTATAGAGCCTTGAGGAACACCTGTTTTTATCTGTATCATTTTGGACCTATATGGCTTTTCCCACTTGTTGTTACCCTGAAAGTCTTGATCATGAGTGTTCATAGCTTTTATTTCTACGAACTTCTTCCTATTTTCTAGATAAGATTCAAAAATATTTTTAGCCTTTCCTCTTATGCCGTAATGTTCCAACTTTTTTAATAACAGTTCGTGGTTTATAGTATCAAAAGCGGCACTAAGGTCTAGGAACATACCAGCAACTTTTTTCTTGTCATTTAAGCGACGAGCAATATCATTTATCAGGGTATCTATAGCGTCTTGAGTACCAACAAACTTTTTAAAACCGTACTGCCTCTTGTGCAATACATTATTTAAATTTAGATGTCGAACGAGTCTTGTTTTCATCAATTTCTCAAAAACTTTAGATAATGTCGGCAGAAGTGAGATAGGCCTATACATAGCCGGGTCGGTTTTAGAGCCTTTTTTGTGTACGGGAATTACCTTAGCTATTTTATACTGTTCGGGAAATATACCCTCGTCAAAACACTTATTGAAAAGATTACAGAGAGGTTCAGCTAGTATGTCACTATTTTCCTTAATCACTGTTACAGGTATTTCATCATATCCACACGATGATTTATGCTTCATTGTATTAATAGTCCTAAGCACTTCACCAGGCGTGACGGGGTCCCATTCAATTTCATTATCAATTTTATTTGTGTGTGCTTCTAAGATATTTATTGCCAGTTGCGAGTAACTATGAGCCTGGCTGAAGTTTCCAGCAAAATCACTAGCAAAAATATTTACTACGTCAGCTGGGTTTGTTATCATCTTATTATTGACTTTTAAATCAATTTTTTCTCTCGCTTTATGTCCCTTGTTTCTGTATTGATTTACTATTTTCCAAATACTTCTAGGGACATTTTTGAATCTGGCAATCTGACTCTGAATTGACAGCCTTTTGGCACTTTTCTAGGTCTAAACTACCTCTATACCAAAATTCATCAAAATCGGTTTAGCGGTTTAGGTGTGAAAGCGTAACAGACAGACAGAGTTACTTTCGCATTTATAATATTAGTATGGAGTATGGATATAATACAGCCCAGACTCAGCCTATACATGGCTCGAGTCAACAATAGTGCCCGGAATACGGCAATAGACTCACACCCTATTACGTGGGACCTAATACATGATTGGTGAAATGTGGGTGTCAATTAACCTCTGCCTAACCCTGCGGGGACAAAGGCGTGATTATATGTATGATAAGTATCTTACTTGAGCAGCTATCGCCTTCTCGAGCTCGGCCACATCGCCACTGACTGCTGTAGGAGCTCCGACGCCATTTTCCTGTCAATTTTTTTAAGAATGATTAAAAATTTGCTTGGGTGTGACAGTTGGATGTAGCTACAAGTATGTTTATAACTCCAGACACGTATCTTGGACCTAAATCGTAAGACAAACGATGCTCTGGCGCCCGCGGATTGTTTTGTAATAGTCTATGCTTGGTGAATGTGAGTTCGTCCACCGCAGTAGCACCCCGTGCTATCCTCAAAAGACACCCAAGAAATGTGTACTGCGCGTGTAGAGCACATTTTAGGTCCAAGATACGTGTCCGGAGTTTAGTTCGTCTCATCGCATAATGTCCTTTTCTCGAAATGTCGTTTCTCATAATGTCCTTTTCTCGAAATGTCCTTCTCTCGAAATGTCCTTTCTCATAATATCCTTTCTCAAAATGTCCTTTTCGCAAAATGTCCTTATCTCAAAATATGTGTACTACTGGATTACAGTCTATATAGATGCTTAGTGACTTACTTATTAGATTTTTTTTAGGGTTTCTTGATGGTCATAAAAAGAAATAACCACGAAGGCTAATGCGAGCTCCGCTTCGCTCCGTTCCCGCACTAGCCTTCTAACCTAATCTATCCAAGTCTGATTGTGTGTAGGCATGTTTAGAATACTGTAATCCTGTAGTGCACATATTTTGAGAAAGGGACATTTTGAGAAAAGGACATTTAGAGAAAAGGACATTATAAGAAAGGACATTATGAAAAAGGACATTTCGAGAAAAGGACATTATGAGAAAGGACATTTAGAGAAAAGGACATTATGAGAAATGACATTTTGAGAAAAGGACATTATGAGAAACGACATTTCGAGAAAAGGACATTATGAGAAAGGACATTTCGAGAAAAGGACATTATGAAAAAGGACATTTCGAGAAAAGGACATTACGCGATGAGACCCTTTAGTTAAGCACCTATCCGAATGGTGTACAGTATTCAAGTGCCTCTGTCCCCTTACCTTGTTAGCCCTGTCGGTCCTATCGCTCTGAGAGCCCGCGTACTTGGCGCGGAGGTTGTCCACTAACTCCGTCTCTATCTTCGCGAACAATGGCTCCGGTTTACCGATCACATGGCCAGAAGGAAGGTATTGTAGGAATGATGGGTTACTGCAAGAGAGAAACATATTGAATGGAATTTTAAGCATTTAGTATGCTATTCAAATCGTTATAAAAAGCGAATTAAACTTACATACATATATACAATCACGCCTTTATCCCCGGAGGGTTAGGCAGAGGTGAATTAACACCCACATTTCACCAATCATTGTATTAGGTCCCACGTAATAGGGGGTGCCCGTATTCCGGGCACTATTGTTGACTCGAGCCATGTATCTGCTGAGTCTGGGCTGTATATATCTGTGTGATGTTAAACAGCCCTATCCCTTAGTCCCCTTGTACGACTTGGGAGGAGGGAGATGAGGTGGCCCAAATTCTATTCTGCCGGGAACCACGCGGCATACTGATATATCTGTATATATCTTAACAGCCTCCGTGGCGTAGCGGTAGTGAACGCGGCCGCTACGCAGGAGGCGCGGGTTCGATCCCCGCTCAGTGCAAATATTTGTGTTCATAAAATATGGATATTTGCATTGGTCTGGTCGTGCCTCGGAGAGCACGTTAAGCCGTCGGTCCCGGTTGCCATAAAAACAACTATGGCAGTCGTTACGGGTAGTTGGTGCCCTAAAAAGTCCAAAAAAAACAACGGTCTAGCTGCAAAGCTTCGATATCGCCTAATGTTAAGATTGGGTTGTGGAGGTCAGATGACAATCGCTTCACGGAAAATATCGAGGTCTAGCCAAATCCGTAGTTAAGACTGGTTAAGCGGACCCCAGACTCCGAGCTGAAAGCTTCGGATGCGACTGGGAATTAACGCTAAGAGGAAGAAGATCTGTCTGATATTAAACAGCCCTATACTTACTCTGGGTTAATCCTCAGCGTCGTGGGATCTATCTTGAGCTGTTCGCCTAGCTTGCGACTTGTCTCCGGAATGTAGGGGGATAGTAACGCACACAGTAGTGATACTAGCTGGCAACACAGGCCGATGGCGGTGGCACCTCGTTGTCTGGCAACACAAAAAAACTAATTAAAAATAATTTAAATAATTTTAAAGCAACTGGTATGCTAAACTAAACAAATTATATCCTACCTGCTATAAAAATAATATAATTATACTAGCTGCCCCGGCGAACTTGGTACCGCCATATTTTCGGCCTGCGTGGTATTCAAATCCCGTTCCCGCTGCACCCTTATCACGGATGAAAAATAGATGTTGGCCGATTCTCATAGATACCGGATAAGCACAAAAAATTTCATCAAAATCGGTTGAGCCGTTTCGGAGGAGTTCGATTACGCACCCCGTGACAGAAGAATTTTATATATTAGATAAAATCCTGCCTGAGCTTGATTTCGCTTTTTCCAATTTAAAATAAAATAATTAGATATAAGATTTTTTTTAGGCCTGTTGTACCCAGAAATTGGCCCAAGCCAACGTTACCTACCCAGGACAGGGATGGGAAACCTTTTATGCATCAACACGTACCATTATTAAAAAAATATTGGTTCGCCATCTTTGCCCTAGGACATTGACCCCTGAAGAAACCAAAAAAAGGCAGCTAAACAACTTACTTGTCATCATCGGATCCCTTCAGGAGTACCCAGGGTTGTTCGGCTTGCATGTGTTGGTTGCCTAACCGGGATATACTGAGCACGTGTCGTAGGGCTTCGCGAAGACGGCCCTTCTCCAAGTGCTGTACGTAGGCTGGAGAAAAAATCAAAACATGAATGAAATACGAAAGAAATAATGAAAAAAGTAGGTCTGTATAATTGGAGAAATGTAAATAAACTTGAGTTATTGTATATTAACAACACTGAGCACATAGTGTCTTAGTTTTTCTCAAAAAATATGCATAGTAAACTAAGATATTGCGTAACAGAACTGAAACTATGACTTTTCATTATTTTGAATACCTAAAATACTTAGGTCAAAATATAAACAATCTATATTTATAACTTTTCAGATTCCTTATTAAATTTACATATAACATAACATAAACTCACGCCTATATCCCCGAAGGGGTAGGCAGAGGTGCTAGCACCCACATTTCACCGTTTATGTATAGGTCCCAATGTAATAGGTGGCGAGCCTATTGCCATTAACCGGGCACTTACAAACCTGCGATTATAATTATTTAAAATTGCTTTTATTATGAACTAATACGAAAACGAAAATATATGCGTAAACGCAACGTAGACCGAGATAAATGCGAAATTCTTTTGCACTACGCGCTACAAGCGCGTGACGTCACGTTCTTATAACGATTTTGTATGAAGCATTTCCTGGCGGCTCGAGAAATAGAATTTTGAAATTGAAATATCTTTAAAACTAATTGCACTACGAATATTTGACTTTAGCAGTTCATTATATGATTATAAGGTGGTAATTTTTCTGCTTCATCCTAGCGTTAATGCCCAGTCGCATCCGAAGCTTTCACCTCGGAGTCTGGGGTCCGCTTTACCAGTCTTAACTGCGGATTTGGCTAGACCTCGATATTTTCCGTGAAGCGACTGCCATCTGACCTCCACAACCCCAATGGTGACATTTTAGGCGATATCGAAGCATTGCAGCTAGATCGTTATTGTTGAACTTTTTAGGGCTCCAACTACACGTAACGACTGCCATAGATGTTCGTATGGCAACTGACGGTTTAACGTGCTCTCTGAGGCACGTAGTTGATAATTTTCGAGAATAAAAAATACTATCTTACATAAATTTGATTGCGATTGGAAACTGACAATCACGCGACCGAAGCCGTAGGGATCAGCTAGTTAGTAGTCATTACATCACTATCATCACTACATATTATAAAACAAAGTCGCTGTCGCTGTCTGTCCGTCCCTATGTATGCTTAAATCTTCCAAACAACGCAACGGATTTTGAAGCGGGTTTTTTTAATATATAGAGCAATTCAAGAGGAAGGTTTATGTGTATAATACATGCATAATATTGTAGAGAAACACTGATAAATCGGGATCAGAATACCAGGCGGGCGGAAAATATGGCGGTACGAAGTTCGCAGGGTCAGCTAGTGATTATTAAACCTCAAAATCAACACTTACCAACAACCTCTCTATTAATCAACGCGATCAGCTCGTAGTCTGCCTGCGTGAGCACCAAATCCGGGACTTTCCCCTTGAACGTGTTGGCGCAGAACGAGAGAGAACGGTGGCAGAAGTTACCCAGGTTGTTTAGCAACTCCGAGTTGTTCCTGGAACACAAAACAATACTTAGATATTTGAAAATTTTAACTTTTTTGGCCAGCGGACCTTTTTTGAAAATCTTACCTTTTATTGGCCAGTGAGCCTTTTTTAGGCCATCACACAAATTTTTGGTTATGAAACATTTTTTGGCCAGTCGACCTTTTTTTGGCCATCAGACAAATTTTTGGTAATGAGAAATTTTTTTGGCGAGTTGACCTTTTTTTTGGCCAGTTGACCTTTTTTTGGCTGTCAGACCTTTCTTTGGTCATCGCACCATTTTTAGGCATGAGACCTTTTTTTGGCCGTCGGACCTATTTTTGGACATCGGACCTTTTTTGGCCAACAGACCTTTTTTACGTGCGGGCATCCCAACGAATGCCGCCGTCGGCCATCGGGAATGGTTTTTTGGACTCGAACCGACTAAAACCTGATGTGGCACGTATCGTCTATCACCCCTAGGCCTTCTTTCATAGAGGAAGGAGATCGTTAAGCGACCTCCGACATCTGAGTCACTTACCTTGTCCCCAACTCCGTCCAACTAAAGCTGGAGTCGGAGGTCTCAGGTCTAATGCTGGCTAGGTAGAACCGCCACACGTCTGATGGTATGCCGGTCTCTTGAGCATCAGAACCGAAGACTCCAACTCCTCGCGACTTGGAGAATTTACCGTCTTCGTAGTTCAGGTACTCTGGGGATGGGGAGATGAAGGGTGAATTGAATTGGAAGTGGATGAAGTTTGGGTCAATCAAAGACTCAAGAATCAGCGTTGTTAGTGAGAATTTAAGTCAATGGTTCCTTTTTTACGTGTGGAAGTGCCACATGTGGTTATGTCGAACTGGAACCGACCAAAACCGCAATGTGTATCAACCGTTAGTTGCCAACTATTCTGTCATTTTACACAAATTATATTAATTATTTCATGAAATTAGATAAAGTAATGTATGATTTACTGCACTGCACATAATTTGGTCTTAAAACACTCGTATGATACTATAAAAAAACTCGCCTACGCCTCGTTTTATAGAATTCACACTCGTGTTTTAAGAACGCTTATTATGCAACATAAACTTTTTCATAAACTACTATTTTAAATTTATTTTGTTACTCTGTGCGGAAAGACTATCATTTCTGATTTAATTTTTTAATGTGTACTGATTAGATAAAATGTCGTATTTAGTTACCTGTGGCGAAGACATGTCCGACGAGCACATGTCCCTCATTGACGCCAATGAGCGTCGCCGGGAACATCACCACGTGGAACGGAACGTTGTCTTTGGCCATGAACTGGTACAGTTGGACCTGGGACCACACACAATAGTTTTACACATTACCACACTATACCACACACAGTATAAAGAAAGAAACATTTTTCATTTAAATCCTCACAATGTGTAGGTATGCTATAAATCCCTACTAATATTATAAATGCGAAAGTAACTCTGTCTGTCTGTCTATCTGTCTGTCTGTCTGCCTGTCTGTCTGCCTGTTTCGCTTTTACGACTAAACCGCTGAGCCGATTTTGATGAAATTTGGTATAGGGGTAGATTAGACCTCGAGAAAGGACATAGGCTATGTTTGGTCGCGATAACCGACATCCACGCGGGCGGAGCCGCGGGCAAAAGCTAGTAATCTAATAATTTGTGACAGTAGAATTACCTAGTTCAGGCACAACTTAGATAATATCCTTAGGGATAAGTAAATACCTATTTAAGATACTAGCCTTCCGCCCGCGGCTCCGCCCGCTCCGCCTCGGTTAACGCGACCTTTGCTCATATCTTCAGTTCTACTCAACCGATTCCGATCAAACAAACGTAAGATTTTAAGTGTGAGCAAGCCCTTTCTAACAAAAAAAACCGCATCAAAGTCCGTCCAGTAGTTTTTGCGTCCATCGCGGACAAACAGACAAACAGACAGGAAATTCAAAAAAAATATTTTCGTGTTCAGTATCGTTAACATAACATAACCCAAGTATTTTTTTTAAATATCTCCAATGTACAGACACGACCACTTTACAACTATATAATAGTATAGATGTAACTACACAAATATAATATTTATACATACTTAAGATAATTACTCATGCTAATTTATTTCATAATCGTTGTACAGTATTTTACATGGGTTATAATATTGCACAACTGTTCATACTCGTGTCTACGCATAACAGACCCGAGCTATTTGCGCGTTCTATATATTATGTATACTCTAAGGTCTTGACAGACAGACAGACGGACAACGAAGTAATCCTGTAAGGGTTCCATTTTCTCCTTTTGAAGTATGGAACCCTAAAAAGCTAACGTTAGCGTTAACGTTAGTAACGTACGTTAACGTAACGTTAACGTTAGTAACGTTAGTTAACGTTAGCGTTTTAAAGTACGTTAAAAGTTACTCACGTTGTATTCCTTGTCAGCCTTCCACCATTTCTCGTACTGCTTGGTCGCGCATTGAGTTATACTCATGTACCCAACCGGGGCATCGAACCACACGTAGAACACCTGAAGGCACAAACATTACAACATCTATACTGATATAGGAAAGATTAGTATTTTTGTATGTAACGAATAAACTCAAAAACTACCGGACCTATTTGAAAAATTCTATAAGTCTTCTACAAGTCCTCTACAAGTCCTCTACAAGTCCTCTACAAATCTTCTACAAGTCCTCTACAAATCTTCTACAAATCTTCTTCAAGTCCTCTACAAGTCCTCTACAAATCTTCTCCAAGTTCTCTACAAGTCTCCTATAAGTCCTCTACAAGTTTTGTATAAAACAAGTTTACGACTTGTTTCTTGGTGAAAACGAGAGGTTAGAAATACATACATACAATCACGCCTTTATCCCCGGAGGGTTATGCAGAGGTAAAATAACACCCACATTTCACCAATCATTGTATTAGGTCCCACGTAATGGGGGGTGAGCCTATTGCCGTATTCCGGGCACTATTGTTGGCTCGAGCCAGGTATAGGCTGAGTCTGGGCTGTATATATCTGTGTGATGTTAAACAGCCCTATCCCTTAGTCGCCTTGTACGACACCGCGTGGGAGGAGATGGGGTGGCCCAAATTCTACTCTGCCGGGAACTACACGGCTAGAAATACTATTGACATCAGTCACATACGAAATTGCTGACAACAGGCACACTTACATAAGACAATATATTGGAAATAGTATCGAAGACTTACCTTATTCGTATACCCTTCGATGGGTACAGGCACTCCCCACTTGAGGTCTCTGGTGACGGCCCGGGGTCTTAAGGGTTCTTTCAGCCAGGAACGGGCCACGGCCCGGGCCGGAGCGGACCAGGCTTTTTCATTGGCGTTTATATAGCTACGGACTGCGGGCTCGAGCTGTGAAACAATACATCAATCTTCAATTTATAATATAAAAATGAATCCCTAAATGTGTTGCTAAGCGCAAATTTCAAGACAGGCTGAACCGATTTCGCTAATTCTTTTTTTAGAATATTTCTTGAAGTACGAGGATGGTTCTTACGGAGAGAAAAATTTAAAAAAAAAGAGTTGACTGTTAGGCGGTACGAAGTTCGCGGGGTCAGCTAGTATTTATATAAAAATCAACGGTAACCACTTTTCGTTGTAATTTTATAACTCAAGAACCGCTGAACCGATTTGGCTAATTTTAGTCTTGAAATGTTCGTGGATGTATACCACCTAGATGGCAGAAAGACACACGGCCCACCTGATGGGAAGTGGTTACCGTGGCCTATAGACGTATGCAACACCAAGGGCGTCACACCCGCGCTGCCGACCCTGACCCTCTACCCTTGTTTTTTCTCCTCCCCCGCCGGAGGAGGAGGTTATGTCGGACTCGAACCGACTAAAACGCACGCCGTCGTTGGGCTTTCCATCAGGCAAGGTGAAGTCAAATTGACGTGTCCTATATAAAAAAAAAACCTAGTGTCCTTCTTGAAGAACCCCATATTGTAGTCGCTTGGGAAAACCATCTGTAAGAAGTTTAAAGCAGAAAAATACAAATACTAACCTGTCCCAACTCAATGAACAGTTGCTCGCTAGGCCTGACCGTGGGGGTATGATGGCAGACCTTACACTTGGGCTCGACCAGCTCAATCGCGTTGATGAGCTTCCCGCACTTGTCGCATTGGTCCCCTCTAGCGTTCTCGTACAAGCAGCCTGGGTGGGGACATGTGCCTTCTACGAACCTTGATAGATAGTATATGACGCATTAGTTGTTGGGTGATATGGGAATCTACCTAATAATAATAACCTGTCAAAGAGCTATGGAGAGGAGCATTCTGGGAATATCAAAAAGAGAAAAACAAAGGGCAATAGACATTAGGAATGTTACAAGGATCGAGGATGTTCATGTCAAGACCGAAACTCTCAAGTGGAGATGGGCAGGCCACATGTTAAGAGAGACAAGTGGACGAGAGATATCACTGAGTGGACACCCAGATTTCATACCAAGAGGAAAAGAGGCAGACAGATAAAAAGATGGTCGGACGACATCAAAAAGATCGCCGGACCACTTTGGCCCAGGTTAATGAAATCAAGAGTGGATTGGAAGGAGCTAGAGGAGGCCTTTGTGTCACGAGACACGCTGACCCATAATAATTAAGTAATAAATAAAACTTGTAAAGACTGAAATGTAAAAGAGGTTAGCAATAAAGAGCTTAATGTTAATGGGAATCTACCTATGCCTGCCCCTCTAGACAAGTGGCAAGTCGTTGCTTTGCGTATGATAGAATAGAATGACAAATGTATGAGATTTGACGTATATGACAGGCGTCAACGAATGTCAAAAACGTCAAATCCCATACATTTGGCATTCTATTCCATCACACGCCGAGCAACGAATTGCCACTTGTCTAGAGGGGCTGGAGTCTCTTTGAAGGATAGAATTCGAAACGAGGTCATCCGACATAGAACCAAAGTTACCGACATAGCTCGCAGAATAAGCAAGCTGACTGCCGACCTGCGAAAGGTGGTTGGGACAGATTGGATGCGGAAAGGGGAGGATCGGCAAACGTGGTGCATATTGGGAAAGGCCTATGTCCAGCAGTGGACTGCAATAGGCTAATTGATTGATTGATTGATTGACATTTAATGTTAAGTATGGGGTGGAATTTTGTTGCTAATCCCCGTCGCCGTCTCCTTCTCGAACAGGGTGAATTGGAAGGTATTCGGGGCCTAAGATAATCTAAACTTCTAGTAAACCTGCTGATTGACCCTTTTGAGGTAGGGAGTCAGACGGCAGTCGCTTAAACGAATGCCATGATAAGCAACATCAGGAGGCAGAGTAGAAGAGTGAGCCCCATGTTTCAAAATGCAAGCTTGTGGTAATCCGGTAAGTCCAAAAAGTAAAAATACCAAGATTGCTTGTGGTAGCAATGGGTTCACATCGGTAGTGTAATAGCCAGGATTAGAACCCAGGACCTTTCGATATCCTTATCCACTGAAAGGTGTTGAGAATCAATTACCTGTCAGCGAGGAACCTCTCGCAGTTCTGGCAGAACAGTTGTTCCACAGTCTGGGAGCCGACGAAGCCATTGTCGCGAAGTTTTAGAAACAGCCTCTGGCAAATTCTGTGAACAATATCATAATAAGTGAATTATTCATATAGCTGATTTTTTTTATACCACTTAGGTGGCAGACAAGCGCACAGCCCACCTGATGGAAAGTGGTTACCGTGGCCTATGGACGTATGCAACACCAGGGGCGTCACACTCGTGCTGCCGACCCTGAAGGAACCTTCTAATGCGCTTCTGATTTATATCAGACGAGCGAATGCTCATTCTAACCTCTCTACGTCAAATTCTATTAGTGTAAACAGTGACAGAACATTTGTTCGTCGTTCTTTCTTATGTGAACGCTGAAAATAAGGTTTCGCAGAGTTTTGGCGGCAACGCTAGGAGACGCATAACGGTATTATTTTATTTTGCGAAATTAGTGTGAGTTCGAGTTTTTACGTGTAAAAATGGTGGATTTTTAGACATAACGTCTTAGAAAACGTGCACAAGAGTAGGAAAGTGAAATATTACAGTGGATTGTGACTTCTCGTGTTGGTTTCAAATCTCCGTAGAAGCCTTTAGTAAAGTTTCCACCACTTTACTAAGGCAGCAATCATCATCATCGTCATCATCATCATCAACTCACCATCACCATCATCATCATCATCATCCACCCATCTACCCATCCAAATAAGATTGTAAACTACTTGATAATGGTTAAATGCTAATGCAAGAAGCCAATAAAAACAAACAAAAAAAAAAAAAGGTTTCGTTTACACTAAAATATTGAGCAAGAGTGCTCTTGTTCTAGCTCTATGAATGTTCGTTCCACCCTGTATACCGGATTTTGTACTATGAAGTACCAGGTCCAAAACCAATATTATGGTTTATTAAAACTGGTTTTGTCAGGCCAAAAAAATACCTCCGAAAAGTTAAAAAAAAAGTATTTTTAGTTAGCCCTTTAACTTTGATTTACCTAGTCAAATTTACCTAGTCAAAGGCGATCATTCAGATTGGGCTAATTTTTATTTTGCCGGCCACTAAAAAAAAGTGCTTGATTTTGATAGAACTCAACATTGTAAGCATTTTTTATTACTACACCAAAGTTCTAAATCGATTCCTTGAGATTTTGTTTAGGGTTAAATATTTAGTATAAAGTGTAACTATTTAATTAGTTCAAAAATTTAAAGTGCCGGTCAAAGAAAACAAATATGATATTCCGCTAGAGCTTGTCCTCATTAGCATTTTTTTATGGTGTCAAAGCTGAAGGACAACTTCCCTCGGTTTTATTTGAGTTCAAAAATCTTAGATATTTACATTTTTTTACGAATTATTGAAAATGAATGAGAAATATTGATTTATATTGGTTAAAAGTGCATTTCCAATTGAACTTAGTAAAGTCCGACCAATAAAATAAAAAACCCGTACTGGGGGCGCCAAAAACATCTGTGATTATGACAACACCAAGTATAGTGATACACATGTAAAATGCCAATATTTTTCAACACACTTGCTTATGAACAGGCTTTTATTTCCCCGCAATTAAGCACGGAATGACACCTAATATAAAACTGTGACTTTTTCATTGCTTCTTCTTCCTCCTAGCGTTATTCCCAGTCGCATCCGAAGCTTTCAGCTTGGAGTCTGGGGTCCGCTTTTACCAGTCATAGCTACAGATTTGGCTAGACCTCGATATTTTCCGTGAAGCGATTGCCACCTGACCTCCACGACCCAATGTTAACATTAGGCGATATCGAAGCTTTGCAGCTAGACCGTTGTTTTTGGACTTTTTAGGGCACCAACTACCCGTAACGACTGCCATAGATGTCCTTATGGCAACCGGGACTGACGGCTTAACGTGCTCTCCGAGGCACGACCAGACCAATGCAAATACCCATATTTAATGCACACAAATATTTGCACTGAGCGGGGATCGAACCCGCGCCTCCTGCGTAGCGGCCGCGTTCACTACCGCTACGCCACGGAGGCTGTCATGTTTTTCATTGCTATTATTCACAAAAGTGAGTTATAGACTTCTTTTTTTTAATTTCATTAAGTTGCTTTTGTAGGACATTTTTTTTTTTTATTGTAGGACATAGGATCTCTGTTAAAAAGTTAAGTTTTTCTCTGTTAAGTTTTCTGGTTAAAATAGAAAAATAGACGCGGCGTGTTATACTGGTTACAAGGACTGGGCACAAATCACAACACAGTAGTATCCGTATAATAGTTTACTGCTTGGAATGGTAAATACAAGTTAGACATACAGTTACACCATGTATAGAACAGGGACCACGCGATATTGTTTTTCGGACTGCATAAAATTCTTGTATTTTATGCCTAACAGCACAGAGATCAAAATAATCGAGCATGATTTTCTTTTTTGCGTTAGGCTTATTTTTCTTAGGCGTAGAAAATACATTTGACGTTTGACCTTCTCTTCGTATTTTTATTACAGAAGATCGGGATATACCTAAAAATGTGAATAATAATTAGTCACAGTAAAATCAGTAGATTAGGCCAATTTCAGTTGCACGTACTCTATGATGTCCTACCCGTCATGTTGACAACAAGGTCCGTGATGTTATTTAGAGGAACAGAGTCCAATCCTTCCTACTTTTTATCCGACAAATACTTTGTTATATTATAAATTACTTTTCTTAACTGGCTTTTAATAGTTTTCGGCATATTACTATAGTTTTGTAGTTTTGTAGCGCTCTCAAACTCAACAACACGCACAATTGACACCACACTGACAGATGACCATAATGACATTGTATAGATTGTTACCATATGAAGAAATTAGTTCCAATAGTTTACCGCAATATGGCGAGGTTTTTTATTTTACTGGTCGGGCTTTAAATGAGTTCATCATATTCCACAGTTACAAGGCACTAATGGCAATGCCTTATGGATGATTCGTGGACGATAGCAGTCACGTCATGTCCAGGTTCGTCAACATTATACATACATTATCATAGATAAAACAAGAAGGGTGAAGTGCAATGAAACAGTATTATTGCTCGTGTATTTTATTTTTATATGCTTATTTTTATTGCTTTATTATTTATTGCTTTTATCAACTATTCTTCCAATATAATACGACATTTATCATTCCTTTTCAATTATCTATTTTATTGAAAATGTGCGTTTCCAAGGTTTTTGAACTCTAATAAAACCGAGAGCAGTGTTCCCTCAGCTATGACGCCATAATAAAAATGCCAATAAGGACAAGCGCTAACGGAATATCATTTTTTTTTGGCCGGCACTTTCAATTTTAGACCTAAATAAACTAACGGAAAACAGCGATATGCAGTATGGGGTTTATTTGTTATTGCGTTTAATAACTATTCTTCCAATATAGAACAATATTTTTCATTCATTTCCAATATATCGTATCATAAAAATTATATATGTTTCTAAGATTTTTGAACGCCAATATAACCGAGGGCAGTGGTCTCTCAGCTTTGACGACATAATAAAAAGTGCTGATGAGGACAAGCTCTAGTGGAATATTATATTTGTTTTCTTTGGCCGGCACTTTTAATTTTGGATCTAAATAAATGGACGAAAAACAACAATATATGCAGTATAGGGTTTATTTTATATTGCTTTTATTAACTATTCTTCCAATGTAGAACAATATTTTTCATTTATTTTTAATAGTTCGTATCTTAAAAAGTGTATATTTTTAAGATTTTTAAACTCAAATAAAACCGTTGGAAGTGGTCTCTCAACTTTGACGCAGTAATAAAAAATGCTAGTAAGAACAAGCTCTAATGGAATATTATATTTGTTTTCTTTGGCCGGCACTTTTAATTTTGGATCTAAATAAATGGACGAAAAACAACAATATATGCAGTATAGGGTTTATTTTATATTGCTTTTATTAACTATTCTTCCAATGTAGAACAATATTTTTCATTTATTTTTAATAATTCGTATCTTAAAAAGTGTATATTTTTAAGATTTTTAAACTCAAATACAACCGTTGGAAGTGGTCTCTCAACTTTGACGCAGTAATAAAAAATGCTAGTAAGAACAAGCTCTAACGGAATATCGTATTTTTTTTCTTTGGCCGGCACTTTCAAAATTAGCCCAGATATGTATGGAGAGTGAATGTTCTCCTTTACCTAGTCAAATTTACCCAGAAAATTTACCTAGTCAAATTTACCGAGTTCCCATGTTGGGGGACCCCTTACGGGTAAATCCTTACCGGAACAACCCGAGGGCCCCCGACACGGCAACGCTTCATTATCTTTCAAATACTCACTCAGTCTGTTCCGGCGTGCTTGTCCGTCCGAAGTAATCGAACCCGATATTGAACCAGCGATATACACTGTTGTGTAGCTCGAAGTACTTGTCGCAGATCTCTCGAGGGGTCACCCCTTCTTCTAATGCCTAAGAAGACACAAAACATAATCAAAGAATCAATTTCGTTTATTCAATTTAGGCACATATAGAGCACATATATGAACGTCAAAATATTACAATTGTGTCAAGTGCTTTTGTTTGCGTTTAGAAAGTGACAATGTCGGAGCCCTACTTCAGGTAGTCTTGTGAAGGTTAATCTATGAGGTATTATGTCAGAAATATGCTATGAATGGCCTTGTTTACGGTATTCGAGCAGTACTACCTACCGTCTTATCTACAGATTTGGATACTTTTTGGTGAATGTTCTGAGGAGCTCTTCCAATTAATCCCACCCTCCCCTTTCCTATACAGGACAACACGTGCAGGACTTAGATGCCACCAGCATTCGGTGCAGAATATTCCATCAAGAACCAAGCGGTTCGGTGACTCCTTCTTGTGCCGCACAATTAAGACCTGGAATTCTTTACCAGCTCACGTGTTTCCCTCCTCCTATAGTCCCGGGTCCTTTAAGCGGGGCGTGAAAAAGCATCTGATGAGGCCGTCAAGCTGAGTGCCACCATTGTAACATGGTACGTGTCTATAATGGTGACCCTCTTTTCCGATACTTTGCCTTTAGCTTACCATCAGGCGAGGTGAAGTATAAAAAAGAGGTGTTTTACCTTCGTCTCCGTGGCCGTTCCGTACTCGTCTGTCCCACTGATATACAGGGTGTTGTAATCACACAAACGGCAGTACCTGTAACGTTATTATTAGCGTTACTAAGATGGCCTATGGCCCCCTTTTGGGGCAAGATGAGGGGATCAATGAATGAATAATAATGTATTCGCACGAAATACGGGCATTACAATGGTATTCAGTTATTACAACAGGGAGCCTAGCGTATTACACCAAAATTTATGGGAGGAAAATTTTTTAAGACACAATAAAACAATATATTGGAATTACTAAATATACACGAATGTCTAGTGTACAAAATATTTCATGGTCACAATCAGTAAAAATCATAACTCTTTTAGTAGTTCCGTAGTCGGGTAAATAGAATGAACAAATCCAGACCAGAAACCAGAGATGGCCGAGGGTCTAGGGTACAATGGATATGTTTTAGATAATCTAAGCCCCGGTGTCTGAAAATCCAAGATGGCGTGCGCTTTTAGTCGGTTCGAGTCCGACAGAACCACCCCCGCCCGGCTACAGATTTCCGCACGAAAAAAAAGAGGTTAAACAAATCGAAAACAAGTAAAAACTTTTAAGGAACAAAAACTTACCTAGCAAATATGTCTGCGGATAGCACGCATCCGATAATATTGCCCAGATGCGGTACATTGTTGACATAAGGCAGGGCCGATGTGATGAGGATGTTCTTACGACCTTTTACTGGTAAGCTGTAAAAAAATGTAAAAAAAAATGAATGCACATGAAGTAAAAAAAAAAATACAGCAAAAAAAGCAAGTTTTAAATTTTTTGTCTGTTTTGTAATGGGTAACCTTCGAAACGGTTGTGCCGATTTTGACGAAATTTTTCTGTAGATAGCTGGTGTTATACAACGTAACTTACGAAATTTTTTTTTAATGAATTTTGAAGCATTTATTATGCTAACTATTCAAATCTATTAAGAAAGAGAAAAGAGAATCGACCTCGGGCGGGACTCGAACCCGCGATCTTTCCCTTACAGGGGGAATGCTCTGACCACTAAGCCACCGAGACCCGCACGAAGCCGATCCAAATTCCTCTATACATCAGTCGTTTGGGGCGATGTGTAAGGCGATTGTAAGGAAAAGATCGTGGGTTCGAGTCCCGCCCGAGGTCGATTCTCTTTTATCCAATTTTTTTTTATTGGGTACCCCAGTAAAAAAAAAAATTAATAATTTTTTATAGCAAAAAAAAAAAATTAAACCATTGTCAAAAAGTTTATGAAATAAGAATGTTCCTCATCTGACCACTGTCTGATTTATTGTTAAGTAATAATGAGATCTTCATCCTAGCGTTAATTCCCAGTCGCATCCGAAGCTTTCACCTCGGAGTCTGGGGTCCGCTTTACCAGTCTAACTACGAATTTGGCTAAACCTCGATATTTTCCGTGAAACGACTGCCATCTGACCTCCACAACCCAATGGTGACATTAGGCGATATCGAAGCAGTTAGACCGTTGTTGTTGGACTTTTTAGGGCTCCAACTACCCGTAACGACTGCCATAGATGTTCGTATGGCAACCGGGACCGACGGCTTAACGTGCTCTCCGAGGTACGAAGTAATAAAGAGATCACAGGAGATAATTACACCAGCTTCTCCGGCTTGAGGGGTGGTTGGAGTTTCTTCAAGCCGTTGAGCCAGTTGTCCTTTGCAGCCTCTATCTCCTCAGGCGTAGGACCTGCTACGACCTCCTCGTCTGGAGATCTGGAAGGAAAAAAAAAAATTACATGCTGTTAAAGAAAGGGTAAAAAAGAAATAAAAAGGGAAAACTTATTAGAGAAGTAACGGTAACAGTGTTGCCATATAAGTAGATACTGCATTCCATAACACCAGTCGATCCTTCTGCTTGATTTTGTAGTAAAACTTCATGTATAACGTCAACATGAATCAAATAAACATTTGAATTTATCTATCTATAATATAAAAATGAATCCCTAAATGTGTTGCTAAGCGCAAATCTCGAGAACAGCTGAACTGATTTCGCAAATTCTTTTATTAGAATATTCCTTGAAATACGAGGATGGTTCTTACGGAGAGAAAACTTAAAAAAAAAGAATGGACTGTTAGGCGGTACGAAGATCGCGGGGTCAGCTAGTAATATAAAAAAATGAATTCCTAAATGTGTTGCTAAGCGCAAATCTCGAGAACGGCTGAACCGATTTCGCTTATCCTTTTTTTAGAATATTCCTTAAGTACGAGGATGGTTCTTACGGCGAGAAAAATTTAAAAAAAGGCGGTACGAAGTTCGCGGGGTCAGCTAGTTATTTATAAAATACTCATATACAGAAGTGTCGGTAACTGTAACAGTGTCGCGAGTTCATTTGTTTTCCATCGCACAAATGCACAACGTGCTTAAAATAGGTTTCACTTCAAAAAGAAAAGGAAGAATTTACTAATTTATTTCCATACCCAATTGGCGACACTAGGCTGGCAATTTGTGGGATGCCTAGCGGCGAATTAGCTCCGAAAGGACCTGTCGCAGAACCGCCCCACTGTTTCACAGCTTCCTGTAAAAAAAAAATAGTTATGAGTTCAAATTTCGTCGACTACCGACCTGAAGTTTTTTATAGTTTAGATTAGATAAAGTAGTGTATGAAACTGCAAATAATTTGGTCATAAAACACTTATATGATACTACAAAAAGACTCGCCTACGGCGTTTTTCTAATTCACACTCGTATTTTAAGAACCTTTATTATTTATTTACTAGCTGACCCGGCGAACCCTGTACCGCCATATATTTTCCGCCCGTGTGGAAATCAGATCCCGTTCCCGCTGCACCTACTATTCATATTTTTTATACAAGCCTTGGCTACATAAGAAGGAACAAAAACTAAAGTATTATTCAAATCGGTTCAGCCGTACTCGAGTTTTAGCGAGACTAACAGAATTGCAATATTTTTATAGTATAGATTTACTTATTTATTGTATTTATTTACTAATATGCTACAGTTTCATAAACTACTATTACCATACCTGTATAGCCTTAGCATTGGCCAATGCCTCGATCCACCTAACGATGTGGCTGCATTCCACCATGTACACTTGCTTGAGATCATTGTTGTAGTACACGGGGTACAGCGTGCTCCAGATGGCTATATCCACTGCAGATATCTTGTCCTGAAAGCAATATTAGCTATGAAGAACGGTTTCTGAATTGAGAAATAGATGTATTTAGCAACCGAAACTAGTAATATTACCAAACTTAATTGCTTATGTCAGATGTGGGTTCACGTCGGTAGTGTAACGGTCAGGATTCGAACCCGCGACATCGTGGTATAAAGGAGCCGGCAGGGTTATGTCGGACTTGAACCGACTAAAACGCACGCCGTCTGTGGGCCGTTAGTTGCCGGAGGTGGGATTGACGAAAGAACCTACAAATTGATGGATGAAGTTCTGACGTAGGCTCTCCTCTCGAGGTTGAGAGGTCACACGGCAGTTGCAGTCGTATATCATCTTCATGGAGACGTATTTTGCTGATTGCATCCGAGGCTAAGTTTACCTCGGAGCTCAGAGCCTGCCTTCCTCCTCCACTTCGCACGATCTTGCGTGTCCATGGTAGTGAGATCATTTGCACGCATGTCACCCTCCACAATATCAAGCCAGAACTTCTTGGGCCTACCCCTTCTACCTAAACCAGGCCGCAGGCAGGGGTGCTATTGCCAGCAATAGCACCCCTGCCTGGTTTAGGTAGTGGCCAGGCTACCCACTTAGCCTGGCGGTTGCCGCAAGCCTTAAAGTCGTATAAATCAAGCCAAAAGTCGAAGTAATATGGGGACCCCAGGCTCCCAGGTGATATCCTAAGATATAACCAGGAAAAAATCTCTAGCCAAATCTGTAGTTAAGACTGGTAAAGCGGACCCCAGACTCCGAGCTGAAAAGCTTCGGATGCGACTGGAATTAACGCTAGGATGAAGATAACCTTGAAAAAACTATGATAATGATTGTATTCAAGACAACTGACCCCAAGTATATACTGATGTTTCTCCAGTAGACTGTTGAGGGTCTGCAGTAACGCCTGCAACAGCTGCTTCAGATCTGATGGGACAGTCTTTGACGTTAGAATAGTGTCCACCGTGGGGTGGAGACGTGTAGCTTCCCACTCTAGCATCTGTGGACTGAAAGAGAGGGCAATAGTTACTTGTTTAATATGCTCCAATCCTGCTGGTATTATAAAGGAATTCAATATTATTCTTTCAGAAAAATTTACAGCTAAAATACCGCTTTGGAACGAAATATTTCGATAGCAAAATCGTTTGCAAGTATTAATTTGAAAAAAAAAAAAAAAATATAATGTAATGAAATAATGTAGGTACAAGAGCATTCCCCCTGCAAGGGAAAGATCGCGGGTTCGAGTCCCGTCCGAGGTCGATACTCTTTTCTAAATCTTAGCGCCTTCGCTGCGTTAAGCGGGTGTGGGTTGCAGGTGCGGGTCGCGGATGCGCGCGCAGTGCGTCCGCCTGTCCGTCGCGTGTGACAGGTACCCGCCTCACGCAGCGCTGCTCTTGAAATAACATGAAACAAGCACGCGAAGCGGACGTCCGCGCCGTGCGCCTGCTAAACGCAGCGAAGGCGCTTAATCGATTTGAATAGTTAGCATTATAAATACTATAAAATTTCATTCAATTATTTACGCGGAGTCATCATAAATCAATGTTTAAAAATGATTGTAACTCATTGGTTCCGATAGTTCGTATGAATATCGGTAGATGGCTCTCAGCGTCGCCATAAGGCGGATGTATAGAAGTATTTGGATAGACTTCGCGCGGCCCTCGGTGGCTTAGTGGTCAGAGCATTCCCCCTGTAAGGGAAAGATCGCGGGTTCGAGTCTTATCCGAGGTCGATTCCCTATTCTAAGTCTTAAGCGATTTGAATATACAAGTGAACGAATTTATGTCTCGCCATCGACTATACAATTAGCTAGTATAAGCAAGTGTAACATAAAATGGCCAAATGTAGTGTGTCGTAAAAGATACAGCTAAAGCTGCGTTTACATACTCGCGGCAGAGCGAGGGAAGTGGCGAGAGAAGTGGGCAGAGACGTGGTGTGAATGGTATATTCGTCATGCCGTGAGTACTGTCGCGTAAGTTGCTGCGAATATCGGCTTGGCGGCGCAAGTCAAAGGAGCGGCAATACTAGCGCGATGAACTATACGAGACCGCTAGATGGCGCTAATCAGTAAACACGGCTTTCGTTATTGCTCCTCGAATATTTACTTTTAAAAATATTTATATCGATCTACGGAAAGTGTATAGTAGTTGAAAGTGATGGTTTTTATCAATAATCTATTTAATTAATTCGCTATGCTGTAAAAGCATAATGCGTACACTGCTACAGCGTTGTCCTCCATACGTTTACGTCCGTCTCCGTTGCAGGGCGAATACTGTAATGCGGACCAACACGATGATGCGCGTGTTTGAACGCTAGGGCATTAATCGTGCGAATATTGCCGGCAACACGATGAGCAATGCGAGCGGCAGTATGTAAACGCGGGGTAACAGTGTGGCGAGCACGAACAACTATCGTAATCATATCATGAACGTAACGAGAGCACAGAGCATTGCGATTGGCGCCTGCCTACTATGAGCGTGTTTGCAGGTGAAGCCTTGATTGGCGCCTGCCTACTATGAGCGTGTTTGCAGGTGAAGCCTTGATTGGCGCCTGCCTACTATGAGCGTGTTTGCAGGTGAAGCCTTGATTGGCGCCTGCCTACTATGAGCGTGTTTGCAGGTGAAGCCTTGATTGGCGCCTGCCTACTATGAGCGTGTTTGCAGGTGAAGCCTTGATTGGCGCCTGCCTACTATGAGCGTGTTTGGAGGTGAAGCCTTGATTGGCGCCTGCCTACTATGAGCGTGTTTGCAGGTGAAGCCTTGATTGGCGCCTGCCTACTATGAGCGTGTTTGCAGGTGAAGCCTTGATTGGCGCCTGCCTACTATGAGCGTGTTTGCAGGTGAAGCCTTGATTGGCGCCTGCCTACTATGAGCGTGTTTGCAGGTGAAGCCTTGATTGGCGCCTGCCTACTATGAGCGTGTTTGCAGGTGAAGCCTTGATTGGCGCCTGCCTACTATGAGCGTGTTTGCAGGTGAAGCCTTGATTGGCGCCTGCCTACTATGAGCGTGTTTGGAGGTGAAGCCTTGATTGGCGCCTGCCTACTATGAGCGTGTTTGCAGGTGAAGCCTTGATTGGCGCCTGCCTACTATGAGCGTGTTTGCAGGTGAAGCCTTGATTGGCGCCTGCCTACTATGAGCCTGTTTGCAGGTGAAGCCTTGATTGGCGCCTGCCTACTATGAGCCTGTTTGCAGGTGAAGCCTTGATTGGCGCCTGCCTACTATGAGCGTGTTTGGAGGTGAAGCCTTGATTGGCGCCTGCCTACTATGAGCCTGTTTGCAGGTGAAGCCTTGATTGGCGCCTGCCTACTATGAGCGTGTTTGGAGGTGAAGCCTTGATTGGCGCCTGCCTACTATGAGCCTGTTTGCAGGTGAAGCCTTGATTGGCGCCTGCCTACTATGAGCCTGTTTGCAGGTGAAGCCTTGATTGGCGCCTGCCTACTATGAGCCTGTTTGCAGGTGAAGCCTTGATTGGCGCCTGCCTACTATGAGCGTGTTTGCAGGTGAAGCCTTGATTGGCGCCTGCCTACTATGAGCGTGTTTGCAGGTGAAGCCTTGATTGGCGCCTGCCTACTATGAGCCTGTTTGCAGGTGAAGCCTTGATTGGCGCCTGCCTACTATGAGCGTGTTTGCAGGTGAAGCCTTGATTGGCGCCTGCCTACTATGAGCGTGTTTGGAGGTGAAGCCTTGATTGGCGCCTGCCTACTATGAGCGTGTTTGCAGGTGAAGCCTTGATTGGCGCCTGCCTACTATGAGCCTGTTTGCAGGTGAAGCCTTGATTGGCGCCTGCCTACTATGAGCGTGTTTGCAGGTGAAGCCTTGATTGGCGCCTGCCTACTATGAGCGTGTTTGGAGGTGAAGCCTTGATTGGCGCCTGCCTACTATGAGCGTGTTTGCAGGTGAAGCCTTGATTGGCGCCTGCCTACTATGAGCGTGTTTGCAGGTGAAGCCTTGATTGGCGCCTGCCTACTATGAGCCTGTTTGCAGGTGAAGCCTTGATTGGCGCCTGCCTACTATGAGCGTGTTTGCAGGTGAAGCCTTGATTGGCGCCTGCCTACTATGAGCCTGTTTGCAGGTGAAGCCTTGATTGGCGCCTGCCTACTATGAGCGTGTTTGCATGTGAAGCCTTGATTGGCGCCTGCCTACTATGAGCGTGTTTGGAGGTGAAGCCTTGATTGGCGCCTGCCTACTATGAGCCTGTTTGCAGGTGAAGCCTTGATTGGCGCCTGCCTACTATGAGCGTGTTTGGAGGTGAAGCCTTGATTGGCGCCTGCCTACTATGAGCGTGTTTGCAGGTGAAGCCTTGATTGGCGCCTGCCTACTATGAGCGTGTTTGCAGGTGAAGCCTTGATTGGCGCCTGCCTACTATGAGCGTGTTTGCAGGTGAAGCCTTGATTGGCGCCTGCCTACTATGAGCGTGTTTGGAGGTGAAGCCTTGATTGGCGCCTGCCTACTATGAGCGTGTTTGGAGGTGAAGCCTTGATTGGCGCCTGCCTACTATGAGCGTGTTTGGAGGTGAAGCCTTGATTGGCGCCTGCCTACTATGAGCGTGTTTGGAGGTGAAGCCTTGATTGGCGCCTGCCTACTATGAGCCTGTTTGCAGGTGAAGCCTTGATTGGCGCCTGCCTACTATGAGCCTGTTTGCAGGTGAAGCCTTGATTGGCGCCTGCCTACTATGAGCGTGTTTGGAGGTGAAGCCTTGATTGGCGCCTGCCTACTATGAGCCTGTTTGCAGGTGAAGCCTGCCTATCGCCAATATCGCAATGCTCCGTGCTCTCGTTACGTTAACGATACGATTACGATAGTTGTTAGCGCTCACCACTCAGAACGTGGTCAGATGTTCCTCTTACTAAAACAAAAGTGCGTTTGGAGTTAGAATCGCCATAATTTGTATAGCACAACAAAGTTTGTAAGGTCAGGTAGTACATACATACATACATTACATACATACATACATACAAACACGCCTTCATCCCCGGAGGCTTAGGCAGAGGTGAATTAACACCCACATTTCACCAGTCGTTGTATTAGATCCCACATAATAGGAGGTGACCATGGATAGCACTGGTTATAGGCCTTTTCGGTGGTGGCGTTTTCTATTTTTATTTTGTTTCTGTTTTAATTTTGAATTGTGTCTTGTGTAAATTGATGTGCATTGTATTGTGCAATTAAATGTGTTTTCTTTCTTCCTTTCTTTTTCTATTGCCGTTTTCAGGGCAATGTTGTTGACTCAAGCCATGCAGCTGATGCTGAGTCTGGACTGACTGATGTTAAACAGCCCTATTCCTTAGTCACCTTGTACGACACTGCATGGGAAGAGATGGGGTGGCCCAAATTCTACTCTGCCGGGAACCACGCGGCGGCGTAATGTAATGGCGTAAAGCGGGGTAGTAATGATATAAAAATGAGACATACCACTGTCCATTCTCTGACAGGTCCAGTATAGGGAACAGGTACTGCGCAGCTGCATTGCTGGCGAAAAACCTGAGGTTGTCGTCCACCTCCAGCAGTGGGAGTGCCCTTGGCCCTGCGAATACATCATCTGAAATCATAGTTGATGGCTCAGTACCAATACCCAGGTTAGTGGCAGGCGGTGAGTAGTGGGTTAGCACGGTATAGAGTAGGAATAGTA
Organism: Eilema depressum; assembly: GCA_914767945.1. Classification (NCBI taxonomy): domain Eukaryota; kingdom Metazoa; phylum Arthropoda; class Insecta; order Lepidoptera; family Erebidae; genus Eilema; species Eilema depressum. The sequence goes on from OU612040.1 coordinate 2,174,814, forward strand.
GGTGAATTTGAATCTGAGAGTAGGAGTACAACACTGATATTAATTTCAGTGAAAGTGTACTTGTTTAAGAAGAGATAAGTTCAAGCAGGTTAAGAAGAAGCAGAGGGGTTTAAGAAGCATTTTATTGAAGATGCGTGAAGGTGTTACGACTTCTCATGCTTCAAGCATTTTTTCCCCAACTAAATTGGAGTCTTTAATATAGTTCTTACTATCATGGTCATTTACATTACTATTAGTAATGGTAACCCTCTTTTCCGAGACTTTGCCTTCAGCTTACTATCAGGCGAGGCGAAGTCAAATTGACGTGACTAAAAAAAACCATTGGGATTTTCACCATGTATTGTCTGGAGTATCCAATATTTCAACCCTGTTACAAGCAGCATGAAAACAATACATGGGAAATATCCCGATAATTCTAAGCGCCTTCGCTGCGTTTAGCGGGCGCGGGTCGCGGGTGCCGCGGGCGCGGGTCGCGGGTGGCGCGCGCGCATTGCGTCCGCCTGTCCGTCGCGTGCGATGGGTCTCCGCCTCACGCAGCGCTGCTCTTGAAATAACATGAAACAAGCACGCGAAGCGGACGTCCGCGCCGTGCGCCCGCTAAACGCAGCGAAGGCGCTAAGCAACTTTCCTTTAGCCCACTATAATCATATGTTGGAGGCGAGAACTCTTTCTGTCTAAATGGGCCAGAAGACTTGGTAAAAGAATACTTTTTATTACTTGTTTTGCAACTTTTACTATGCTTATATTTAAACGATAAGATAACAGTGATCCATAACTTGATTATACAATATATATTTTATAAATATGACCTCGATCTGTAGTACATTCAAAAGATATACAAAATATATTTTGTAAATATGACCTTGGTCTGTAGGACAGTCAAAAGTATAACTCCAGACATGTATCTTGGACCTAAAATGTGCCCTATATGCGCAGTACACATTTCTTGGGTATCTTTTGAGGATTGCACTGGGTGCTACTACGGTGGACGAACTCAAATTCATCAAGCATAGATTATTGCAAAGCAATCCGATGGCGCTAGGGCCTCGTTTGTCTTGCGATTTAGGTCCAAGATATGTGTCCGGAGTTATAATACAGTCGCAAACATCAAAGAATCATTATATTCGTAGGCCTTATGACTTATAGGGCCTGGTTCAGCATGTGCCAGACTGATGTCTGACACTGTTTTCAGTTTCAAACCCAAGTTAAAACATATAGGTAGGTAAATGTAGATAAGTTCCCAGGTCAGGTAAAAAGGAACTTCTTAGTAATCGGCTCAGATTTTATCAGTCTGTGTGAAATGGAATGAAAACATTTCTGTTGTGCAACAACAGTGCTTTGATTCGGTATCTGGGCTGAAATGCTACCGGTGGTCATAAGGTAAAACACTTTTTTTATAAAATGAGGAAAACATATGAAAATTTCAATAGACCAATAAGAATATGCCAACTGTTACTACGAAAACATATAAGAATCTTATTAGAATAATAAGAAATATAGTCTGATGCAACTCGCCTTAATTATTGAGTCTTATAGGTTTGTTGATGTAAGCATATTTATATTCATTTTATTTTTATTTTTTAACAATAATATACTCAAAAAGAACAGAAAGCAGAGATGAAATGAGAATTAGCAAACATGCGTTTATGTTTCCAGCACTATTATATACGTATTATGCTAATACATACTTATTTTAATTCATTACAAGAAAATTCACCTACCTTCGAACGAAGCATTGACAAGTTCAACCTTTTTCCCGGCTAAATTGGCCGCAATAAGCAGCTTTAGCGTAGAAGTATTGTTTTTGTTTGTGTAGATTTTCATTTTAATACAGTTTTCAGTCTTAATTGTTTAATTATTATTCAATAACAATTTTCCATAACCTATAATACCCAGCTGGCAGAAGAGCTGGTTCTTGAAGACTGGACATCTATCAACCAAACCAACCTGCACTGCAACCTATATATTCTCTCTTTCTTTTCAGACGGTAATTTACGAGATGCAAGATCTTTGTATGCTTATAATGGTACATATAAAGTAATGGAACATGGAACGCGAACCCCGAATAAATTTGACAATTAAATGACACATCGTGTTGTGATTTTTTTTGTAGCGTGAGATCCGTTTCAATAAACGCATAATTTATTTTGGAATTAATTTCAAAAAAGTTAGTATAATAAAGTTTTACTTTTTATAATTAAAAGAACAACACTTTTATTTACTTTTAGATGTTTTTGTTCTTGGGTAGGGCCACACTTGCTTAAGACAAACTAGGATAAAAACGAAAACACTGCAACAAGACTTGAAAATATAGCTTTGTCATGCGTAAAACTGGTAACAACAAGCAGCTGCTGTGTTGCCAGTTATGAGTGTCTCTATCCCTGACGCTTTAGTTATATTGGGGGAAACTTGAAATATTTTTTTGATTATTACATATTGTATATTGTATATACCGTATTGGTTTCCGGTGGAGTAGAATAGCGCCACCCCATCTGTTCCTGTGGGTGTCGTAGGAGGCGACTAAGGGATAGGGCTGTTCTCCATCCGACAGCAAACGACGGCAATAGGCTCGCCCCCTATTACGTGGGTCCGACGAAATCATAGTTGGCGAAATGTGGGTGTTCATACACCTCTGCCTACTCCTTCGCGGATTTACAGACGTGAGTATATGTATGTGTGTGTAATTAAACTTTTTATTATATTATCCTACTTACTACTGCACTGGTTTCTGTTACCCTGCCAACGTATTGGAAGTGGTCACACCTGCCTATATGGACCGCTTAATTTTTTATACTATTAAAGTGACAGACAGGCATACGCCTCATATGATAGAAAGTGGTTACCGTCGCCTGTGGACGTGTAAAATACCAAAACTTGTAAAACTTACAGAGACCTTGTAAGAATCTTCTAATGCTCTTTTACTCGGACGGAGTCACGGTCCAGGCGTCCGAGGAGGGGGGGTCACAGGGGACATGACCCCCCCTCCCCCCTAAAACCATGCACGTCATATTGAAAAGTCCCAGTACGAGGGGGGGTTAAATTTCTTAAAGAATTTCCGAAGTGACCCTCCCCCAAATATTCAAGCTGCGACCGCGCCTGTCACGGTCAACAGCTAATTTCAATTTATAGGGAAGAAAAACAGGTACGGACTCTGTACTAATAAAGGTGAAAATAAATAAACATATTCTATTTGATAAAACATTTATTCTGTAAAAATTAAATATTTATTTGTCACTAATTTAACCCTCCCTACGCATACTCACTATATTTAAATTAGACATCGATTTTGGAATAAACTTACAAATAAATAGTAAAATGCAAATAATAGTAGGCGATAAACAAAAAAAAAATACATTACTTTTTTATGAATTAGTTACAATGAAATCAAACTAACAATTCATGGTATTGGTGAAAATATGAAATGTTGAATACAGAGTATCTAACAAAATACATTTAAAAAAATATCAAGCTTGCTAAATGTCATTTTTATGCATACATAAACACTTTGGCCACTACCTAATACAGAGTCCGTACCATGAACTCTAAAAACAGGTCAATAATTGAACGGCTGTCATACTACGAACTGCATAAATAACTTTGTAATCCCATATAACAATATCGAGTTACAAAGTTACATTTGCAGTTGGTAATAATTGACCTGTTTTAAGAATTTATGGTAAGATCGCAAGCGCCTGTTTTGTACAAAAAACGTGGTATTTGCACAAAACAGAAGCCCGTATAAGGCAGCGGACTCTAAGAAAGTGTTATGTCAAACTTAATATATAAATCATAATCTATTGTGCATTTTCATATTAAAACTACAATACAAAATTAATGTACTTTGCAACTAAAATAGAACAAAAACTTGTTAAAAAAACTGTAAGTAATTTACACAATTACATGTAACTTACTACTAATATTTTTGCAGGCATCATAACTGAAAAAAAAAAAAACATTACCCTCTTTGGCGTAGTCGGGTAAAAAAGGAAAACGAAAAACAATAAATCACAATTTTTACAAAGGGTACCATTCAAACAATTTTTTTCATACATTGTACTTGAATACGCAACTAGCGTAGGTACATAGATTGTTATGTAGGTATCTAACACACCAAAAGTGTAAAAAGACATACATTCGTGGGCAAGTCTTCCTTTAGAAAATACCTTTTTAGAAGATTTCTCAATTAGACGTGCCCGATTTTAAGGTGTTCATGCCCCCTGTGGCCCCCCTTTTGATTTGAATTTTAGTGGGCAACAGTACTTCTAGATAATTCTCGAAAAGTGACAGCAACTGTCTTCAATGTATGTTTTTGAAGTGAAAACTATTATAGCAGAATTGGGCATTTTTGTCGACATGGGGAAAAACAATTGAACTCGCGACGCTGTCACCGTTACCGACACCTCTGTATATACCTATATAATATATTGACCAAGTTTTCACTTCTGTAAGCACCCACAACTGGAGATTCTTACGCGTGAGCCCGTATGAAAAGTTCAATGTCAGTAGAGGAAGCTCGTGACGTGTATAAGGACCGAAGCCAATGGCGGGATATTGTCTCTGCCTACCCTAGAAAGAGTGTATGAGTATGTGTATGTACAATTTTGGTGTGTGAGTCAGAGTATTACATTTAATACATAATCTAATATTACATTAGTGATATATAAAAATAGTACGAGATCTTCATACATAGCAAAGGCATCTTTTAGATGGAAATTATTTTCTAAAATTAGAAATAAATTACAAAATGGTTGTTGTTAACTGATAATTAAAAAAATGTTAACAAACATGTCCGAATAAATAAAGTAAAGTGATCTACAGTACTCGACTTTGTGTTAGCACGTTCGCGCAACAGAGGAAGAAGTCCGGGTAAGATCGGCTTCCTTGGATTTTGTAGAGCGTCCTCTCTTTCGCACACCGTATGTTTACAGTTTAATATATTTTTAGAGTAGTTAAAACTGAAGTTATTGTTTTAATCCTACTAATATAAATGTGAAAGTATGTTTGCATGTTTTTTACTCAATCACAATCAAACGTCTGAACGGATCTCGTTGAAATTTGATATATAGACTACAGTCTGGAATAACACAGGCTACTCTATGTCCCTGGATGGAATTTCCAAAATACCATTGACTATGAGAAAAGGCGAAACCTCGAGTGACCGCATGCTAGCTTGCAAACACAAATGGTTTTAACTACTCTATAGAAGTCAGTCCGATGTGCGACAGAGAGATCGCTCTACAAAGTCTACAAAAACCAAAGCAAGCCGATCATACCCGAACTTTTTACCCTTTTTCCCGAACGTGCTACATCAGAACCTAGGTACTATACATACATTACAATACTTAACTTTTTTTAACTTAAATAAACGAGTTTACTTTTTTTTTAATTGATAACATCAATTCTTTCAGTCACACTGTCTTAACACTACGATATTATTATTAATTCTAAAAATTTTATATCCTTCATCTTTTACCTGCACTTCATTTTTTTTTATAAATTTTGGTTCTAAATATCAAACATTTTATTCTTAACAAAAAAATCAACAATCAAGTCAGTCCAAGTCCGGCCCTGGTTGTTGATTTTTTTCAATTTAATTTCTAGAAAAGTTAGCGTATACGAATAACAATTCACAATTTTAATTGTTACTAAAACACAAATATACCAAAAATACTGGCTGGCATTCTGACTGGGTTTTGGACTGAATTTCACCAGTAAAAATATGCTCAACTAAACTAGGTTTTCATATTTTACTCAATTAAATTTATTGAATAAAATATCACAACATAGTTTAGTGTCAATTTATTTTATTTCTTATTGGTATTTGTAAAATCTGCTTTAAGTATCCGCTACCTTATATTTAGAACGCATGCCGACGCATATTCCGTGCAAATCATTTTTTTTTTGCATGAAATTACTTGCACGTCACCTTTCGTGCGTGCTCGTGCATAAAGCAACGGGCGGCCTAATAATTGCAAGGAATTGAAAAACATTTAGAAACAAAATTTTAAAAAAAAAAGTTAAAAGTACAATCAGTCATTTCAGAGACCAACATCAAAACTCTAAGCCGAATATCACATTCAAAAATATATTTAATAAAAAAGAAATGTACACCATCATTTTAAATTACAGTTTAAATAGCCGATTTCGTGCTTATTTAGTTATAGAAGGGTAGTTATTACAATTTTTTTTTTGACAATGTGGGTAACTTTAGTCTGAATATGGCAATACAAAGAAATTTAAAAAGTGTAACCATAGACATTGAATACATAGTAAATACCGCGATCTTTGCGATCCTGTCAATGTATATTGTTATAAAACTATTTTTGACGGATTCTATCGCTTTTTTTATCAAAATTTACTTTAATATGTAATAAAATACGAGTAGTATGCATTTGACTGTGACAACTATAGTTCCGATTTTAGCCATTTCAACACCTATATGACCAAAGCTGCCCTTGTCAAAATATGTAGCTGCAAATTCAATTAAAAAAATAGAATAACGTCATGCCAATTTTAAAATATAACAAGTCTACGAACTATATAACTATTATATAGAAACACTCAATATTTCTACTCATAAATACATAATATTGTACTTGGCAACACTAACTTTAAAACACACATTTTAAGATTTTTATATCGTTACCCTTCCATTATAATAATTACCTATGTTTCTGATTATGAAAGATACTTTGAAATATATCGACTTAAAGAAAAAAAAAATGCTGTACATAATAATGATTAATGACGTATTATCTCTTCACGCTAGTTATTTCATAATATATATAATTCGTGTTCGCGCCAAAATTTAAAGCCGCCATGTTTCTCTTACGGCAATGTTTAAGCCCACAATCTATCGATTGCAGGTCTTACGTCATAACCATAACCATTACATTATATTCATAATTTTTGAATTGTTTAAGTCAACAAATTTCAAAGTATGTAAACTTATTCAGAAACAGTTAATCGAATTATAATAATTCTAAAAGCACGGGATGGTATCCATTCTTAAATCGCGCTATTTATTAAAAAAAAAGTTACCATAATCTAGGAGTGAATAATCAATAGTGTTGCGATACCTAGTATCGATATAATTTATCGATAGTTAACTATAAGTGATATCGATAATAAGAGTATGTAATTTAGAGCTAAAATATTACTAATTATTTTAGTTTATAGCTAAACATTCACACCTGAATGCGAAGGGGTAAACAGATATATTAACACACACATATTGCTTATATTTTTTCAGTCCCGGTCGTTTATTTTATTTAGTTCTGTAAAAAAGTAACTTTTAATCGACAGTACTACTGTTGATTCTTCTTCATCCTAGCGTTAATTCCCAGTCGCATCCGAAGCTTTTCAGCTCGGAGTCTGGGGTCCGCTTTACCAGTCTTAACTACAGATTTGGCTAGACCTCGATATTTTTTATAGTACTATCGATATTGGACTCTAAAAATACATTAGCTGTGTTCTTTTCTACTAACTTGAATGTGATAAGATTATATACGCCCAAAAAATGCAACACCATTAAAAAAAAAAAACGATTCCACAAAGATGTATCAATGTAAATGCTACTGGAGTATTGAATAAACATTTGTATTTTTTCCACAGTATTTTATTTTTTAACCTGACCTCTGTTAAAAAGCAGGCATTCTAAAAGGGTTATGATGACGGTTCAATATATGTAGCAAGTTCCTTCAGGTGTCATCGATCAACAGTGTACTGGAGTATATGATATCAATGTTAGATTCCAATGACGTTATTTTATCTATAAAACTGTTAAACAATTAGTTTTTCAATTAAACGCACATCTGTATGGCTTCTAAGACTCATAGCGTGATGTTAAATATTCTATAACCTTTCCCGAAAACTCAGCTATCAAATGCAACAATATATTTTCAAATTTCACAAGTAGTTCTAGAGAATAGTTTGTTATAAACTAACAAATTCTCAAGCTTCAATATTAGTTCAAAAATATTACGCTACCGCCTATATTCATCTATTCCTGTGATATGCAATTCCATACAAACATGTATAGGACTGAAACATAATCGATATGAACTATTGATACATTAATACTAGATAATCGATAACTTTCTACTTCTTCGTCCTAGCGTTAATTCCCAGTCGCAACCGAAGCTTTCACCTCGGAGTCTGGGGTCCGCTTTACCAGTCTTAACTACGGATTTGGCTGGACCTCGATATTTACTGTGAAGCGACTGACATCTGACCTTCACAACCCATTAAAGATATTAGACGATATTTGTGTAACGACCACCATAGATGATATTTTTTAAAGTTTACGCGAATATCACTCATTGATATTTTTTTTTATATAGGACACGTCAATTTGACTTCGCCTCGCCTAATGGTAAGCTGAAGGCAAAGTCTTGGAAAAAGAGGGTAATTTTTTAACGGATTCTATCGCTACTTATTTGTTATTATTTACTTTTAGTCTGGCAAATAAATCGCCTTAGAATCCGTTAAATTTTATCCGGTTTTATTTCTATGACTACCATAGATGTTGGTAAAGCAACCGGGACCGACGACTTAACATTAGGCACGATAATCGATACCTTACTATACTCTTAAAATATCGATATCACGGTATTCTATCGACACAACACTACTCTATTCACTCCCTTGTCTCTGACTATAGTCTGTGGGTAGAAGATAGAGGTGATACTTTCTCTCTGTTTTTTTTCTCTGAAGCGTTGGAGCCGGTGTTTAGGGAGCCGGACCAATCGGCTAGTTGGGAGACGGGGCGGTAGAACTTGCTTGAAGTTCGATTGAAGACTGGTAGAAGTTCGTTGGCTTCGTTTGATAGAGCCTGTGGAGGAATTGTTTTGAATTAGTTTTTATGTAATCTCATACTGAAATGTTCACATTAAAAAATTAATAACAAAACTTTATTTTTTTTATTTTTTTTGGAATGATTTTGGCTTGGTTTCAAAGACCTTTGAGCCATGTCTTCATTTTTTTGATATTTGAAACCAACACGAGAAGTCACAATCCACTGTAATATTTCACTTTCCTACTCTTGTGCGCGTTTTCCAAGACGTTATGTCTAAAAATCCACCATTTTTACACATAAAAACTCGAACTCACACTAATTTCGGAAAATATCGCGATCGTTCATTCTCGCTTTGGCGGCAAAATTCCTCACAAAACTTTAATGATAGTCTTTACGCACAGAGTATCAAAATAAATTTTAAAAAAATATAGCTCTTGTATGGCCACCTGTATTATGATATAACATTTTTTCCATTACGATATAACTTCAGCTAGATCAAGAAGGTTTCTATACAGTTTGTCTCTATATAATCTGTGGCCGCACATGCGCGAATAGTAATTTTTTTTTAGGATTTTGGCGCTCAACAATTCTATCATTTTACTTTAGAATTATTACATTAGAATTTAGAAAATTAAAAACTCGTGTGATACTATAAAAAAACTCACCTGCGGCTCGTTTTTTTTTCGTGTTTTAAGAACCCCTATTATGCAACAGTTTCATAAACTACTAATAATGTAGAGACACGGAATACATATCAAGAAACGTGCGCATCATTCAGTACTCACCTTCAAGTATATGATAGCGTCAGTGCCGTACCCCTCACAGGACATAAGAGTGAGGTCGCCGTGGAAGTACCGCGCGTACAACCGCGAGATGGGCAGGCCGTAGCCGTAGCCTGGGGAACAAACATGTATGTTCTATTATTATTTTGACTGTTTATACTGGAGATTGATGGCACTTGGTGGAACTTGCTACACATTCCTACTAATATTATAAATGCGAAAGTAACTCTGTCTGTCTGTCTGTCTGTCTCACTTTTACGACTAAACCGCTAAACCGATTTTGATGAAATTTGGTATAGAGGTAGGTTAGACCTTGAGAAAGGACATAGGCTATGTTTGGTCGCGATAACCGACATCCACGCGGGCGGAGCCGCGGGCAAAAGCTAGTATTGAATAAATCACTTGTACTATTCCATAATTATTTATTTATTTGAACCTTACCGGTTGCACCTTACGGCATTATCAAAGATTTACAATGGTTTAAACTAAAACCTTTTTAGTTTAAACCATTGTAACTAAAAACTTTTTAGTTTAAACCAAGGGTGCCCAACCTTTTTAGCTGTCGGGCCAAACTTACGATTTGGACATTTTTGGCGGGCCAGTACATTTTTTTACTACATCCACCCCCCCAGGTATCGGAAGATGAAATTGGCTGATCTCTTGCCCATCTCCCTCGAGCCGGCTCTCTTCGGACCATCGCATCCCCATCTAGCCCCTGGGAATGGGGAGGTGCAGGCAGCTCCACCCGTCACCACCCTCAGGCCCATGCTTATGAGGGACAGAGGCCTGTTCTGCACCTCCGACGCCCGCGTCCCCTACGCTCGTCACGGGCTGTGCGGGCTGCGAATCCCCTCCGTTCCTACCCCGCCGTCTCCTTTTGGCATATTACTTGCTCACAAAAGGAGGGGCGGCAGCCCACGCGCTCGCGCAGCGTACTATTGCCGTGAGCAAGGTGGCAAGCGAGAGAACTCTCACTCCTACGGTGATGGCGTCTCCCGCGTTATAACGATGGCATTCGGTGGTTGGCTCTTACCGGATCCGACGCAGAAAAACCCCGAAGCATTTAGCTTTCCCCCATGATGGGTCTTATCGCCGCTACTACGGTGTGCCCTTCACGGCTCGGGTTCGTGTCCCCGTTCCCGCGCCTTTTTTCGGTAACGATATGGCACCGAAAGAACTTTTTTTATAACGTCAATTGGACTTCACCTCGTCTGCTGGTAAGCTGGATGCAGTCTCGGAAAAGAGGGTCACCATTATAGACACGTAAGTATCGTGTTACAATGGTGGCACTCAGCTTGTCGGCCTCATTAGATGCTTTTTCGCGCCCCGCTTAAAGGATCCGGGACTTGTAGGAAGAGGGAAACTGGTAAGGAATTCCAGGAGTTAATGGTACGGCAGAGGAAGGAGTCACCGAATATTTTGCACCGTATGCGGGTGACATTTATGTCCTGCACGCGTTGTTCTGTGTAGGAAAGGATAGGGTGAGATTAATTGGAAAAGCTCATTAGAATATTCACCATAGCAGAGACGGTAAAATTAAAATACTGCGAAGTATGCACAACTCTACGCATCTGCATAGGCTCGAGGGTGTTCGTGATCTCAGGATTCCCAATAATGCAGACCGCACGACACTGGAACCTGTCGAGTGTATCAAGTAAGTACTTTGCGAAGCCATCCCAGTGATGCGAGCAGTATTCCACGCAGGAGACAGAAGACACCGCTGCTCCGGCGTGTTAAAACATCTCACTTTGTTCAGGACTCCGAGTTTACGCGAGGCTGTTTTGATGATACTCTCAATATAATTTTTGTTGTTCAGTAGGCAGCGAATATTCATACCGAGAATACTGAGATTGTCCCGCAGTGGCAGTGCCCACGCCACAGAGGGAAGGAAAAAAGATACCTTTGCTGTAAATGCACATGCCTGTGTCTTGTTGGCATTGAACTCGACCAGGTTCTCAGAGCCCTATTGGGAAATATGATTAAGGATCCGGTCGAGCTCAGTGACAAGAAGCTGCTTTTTTTCCCGCACTCAGACTCTATATCAGACTGCTCGGCCGCAGTATGCCCATGATAACTCCCGTGTAAGATGCTATCGTCTGCATAGCAATGAATGCTGCCGGGTGGTCAGAATATCGTTGATATGTAGAAGAGAGAAAATGGGTGATAAGACAGACCACTGCGGCACGCCAGCATTTACCTGCAAGAACTACGAAGTTGGCGCTCCTGCAGGAAGCTAACCACCCAGTCGCACTGTCTGAGAGGCAAACCAAAGGCTGGTAGCTTGGAAAGAAGCGATTTGTGGCAGACTCTATAAAAGCCTTGGCGATGTCAAGATTAATTGCCGGTGACTCGCCATGTTTGTCCATAGCCTCGCTCTCCGAGATCCGGTAAGAAAACTCGCCGCGTCATAGGATATCGTGCAGTAACCCCTGATGGCCTTGATGGCCATCGTCTCTTGCTGTGCACGCGGTAGGTGCACGTGCCTAGACTTCAGGGCATCCGCTCACACGGGACACCCGTATAGGGCAATGGAACGTACGATTCCCGCAGCATCTGCCCCCTGCTCTGCTCTGGCTCCCTCATGTTGAACAGCAGCCACGCCAGAGCGTTAGCTGTGCATCTTAATTTGGGAGCCAGACTTCGGAGACGCTCCCCGATATCTGGGCCGTCGAACACGAGCCCCAGATATGTCATCTGGGGCCTGATGCCGATGAGAGTGTCTCCCACTGTGAGGTTGAATCCCTCCGGTGGTGCACGCCGAGGCCTATGAGAGAACATGGCCTCAGTTTTGTACAGAGTCACCTCAGACCCAGCCGCCGGATCCGTTCCACGCCAGTGACAGCTCCTATTTTACTACATTTTTACGCGTATAAATTTTAACTCAATAGTATGGAATGTACTACAAAAATTAGTATAATAACAAAGTGCACTAGTACAATATTAAGTTTATTATAATACCAAACTATCAATACAATCAAAATCATAAAAATAAAATAAAATAAAATTATTTTAAACTTTTTAGTTATGATATGAAGAGATAATATCATTTTGATGAATACTCGATAGATTTGAGTGAAAAGAAAAAATAGCATAGCATTTGCGACTGCGACTAATGCAATTGCTCTTGTACAAGCTTTTTTTGCTCCTCTCGCAGTGACTTGCGCGTGCCACCCGAAATTCGTCCGCGGGCCACATAGTGGCCCGCGTGCCTAGGGTTGGGCACCCTTGGTTTAAACCATTGTAAATCTTTGATAATGCCGTAAGGTGAAACCGGTAAGGTTCAAATAAATAAATAATTGTGGAAAAGTACAAGTGATTTATTCAATATGTATTATTATTTTATTTACCGCGTAGAATTCTGATGCCGTTCATCGCTGAAATATATTGTTATTCTAATGTACATATATGCTATTTATAGTAAAGTTTCATTAAAATTCAGACGTTTGTTACATCCATCTCATACATATCCTCACATACTTATAAACTTTCGCGTTTATTATATTAGTAGGATATGTTTTTCTGTAAATAGAATGCATTGTAACACCGTATTGTATATCACCAGCCAATGCTCTTTTTCTTCATACATACATACAATCACGCCTGCATCCACACATTCACATTTCACCAATTATTATATTCGGTCCTATGTAATAGGCCACGAGCCTATTACCGTATTCCGAGCACTATTGTTAACTTGAGCCATGTATCTGAGGCTGAATCTGGGCTGTATATATCTGTGTGATGTTAAACAGCCCTATCCCTTAGTCGCCTTGTACGACACCGCGTGGGAGGAGATGGGGTGGCCCAAGTTCTACTCTGCCGGGAACCACGCGGCGAGGATCTTCTTCTTCATCGTACCGTTAAATTCCATCAGAAGCTTTCACCTTCGAGTCTGGGATCCGCTTTTTCTAGTGGTAAGGAAGTGACACGGTATCTTCAAGTACGTGGTGATATCATATCTCACCAGGCATCCTCACGTAATGTAGTGGCATCATGAGCTTACCAGCAAGCGGGACGGTGTGCGAGTCAGACTTGGAGGGCTGGGGAGCTGTACTGTACATGTACTTGAAGAGGAGGTCGGTCACGCTGCGAGGGATTCCACCTCCTCGGTCTGACATCTGGGGAAGAGATATTACATACATTAGTTAGTGTGTGGAGGAACGAGGTGTGTGTGTGTGTGTGTGTGTGTGTGTGTGTGTGTGTGTGTGTGTGTGTGTGTGTGTGTGTGTGTGTGTGTGTGTGTGTGTGTGTGTGTGTGTGTGTGTGTGTGTGTGTGTGTTTGATACAAAGAGAGGATCCTCCGACCAGTCCCTCGATTCTGCTAAAGCACAACCACTGTCATGCCACAGAGCCAAGAAATGGCATTAAGTTTTAGTCCTTATTTCTATACGCTACGGCTCAATTTACACCGCCGCGGAATGGAATGAAAGCGACTTTTTGCGACGAAACTGCACATAGCATAATTAATTTTATATCAACTGTATAACGCACAAAATAAATACAAGCCTAAAAATTGAATGCGCGTCTTCCACGGAATTTTATATGTATATATTTTTATGTATGTGTATATATTTTTATTTATATGTATATATTTGTATATTTATTTATGTATGGTCTGTGTTTATATGTATATGTGTATGTTGTTTGTCTTCAATCAAAGTATGTATTATTATTTTCATCATACAATTTAATATTTGTACCAATAAATAGTCCAAACACTCTTAACATTATTTCGTGCACCTACCTTGGATAATGAATATCTCTGCATTACCCTAAGGTTGACTGGCAGAAAATGCCTTTGGCATTAAGTCCGCCTTTGTACAATGATTTTGTATTTGTGCAAAAAGTTTAAATAAATAAAAATAAATAAAAAATCCTGGCGCATTCGAAAACCTCGCGCAGGCGAAATTGACGCTTCCATTTCGTTCCATTCCGCCGCGGTGTAAATTGAGCCTTACAGTCAAAAATAATTGAAAAGAGTTTCATTACACTCTTTCATTCACTCTACAGAAAGTCATTTAATTTTAAACTTTAAATGCATTACTTTAAAGGCTAAAATTGCCCAACGATTGTCATTGGGATGTTGTATATGTCTTGTACGAGCGCTATAACTTCACTTTCGCGATGCAGGATTTGTAGTGACGTAGTAGTTTGGCTTGCTGTCGCTAGATGGCGCTGGGTACATGTGATATCGCAACAAGTGGTTAATTTGTAGTCCATAGATATGGTAGGACATAGCGTAACATCATCATCATCCTCCTGCCCTTATCCCAAGTTTATTTGGGGTCGGCGCAACATGTGTGCCTTTTCCATTCATCTCTATTTGCAGTCATCTCAGCATTCACTCCCTTCTTAACCATATCATCATTCACACAATTCATCCACCTTCTCTTAGGTCTTATTCTCCCCATGTAGCCATCCACTTCCATAGCTAATGCCTTCCTTACGACATTGTTTTCATCCCTACGCATTACATGTCCGAACAGGACAAACGATTTCCTCGTAGCTTCTCCGTGATTGGTGCTACTTTCAAACTTCCTCTAATATATTCATTCCTAATCTTATCCATTCTTGTCATACCACACATCCATCTCAACATTCGCATCTCAGCTACGTGCAATCGTCTTTCATCCGTCACCTTTACGGGCCAGCTCTCCGATCCATACAGGAGGGCATAGCGTACATAACATCCCTACTAATGTTATAAATGTGAAAGTAACTCTGTCTGTCTGTCTGTCTGTCTCGCTTTCACGCCCAAACCACTGAACCGATTATGATGAAATTTGGTATAGGGGTAGATTAGACCTTGAGAAAGGACATAGGCTATATTTGGTCGCGATAACCGACATCCACGCGGGCGGAGCCGCGGGCAAAAGCTAGTAGTTTATAAGACCTTTATACCTAACCTATGATCCACAGAATAAATATGATTATGATGATGATAGATCGAATTTAAGGGTGCTTATATAAAGAAATATCTTACCGGTATCGACTAGCTACCCGACAAGTTTCTATAGCAACAAAAACTATGATAGTTCGTCGTTTACGTTCTAACACCACATATGGTAAAAAACAATCGCAACGCATTCGCGCCCTTATGTATAAAGACACAAGGGCGAGAATACTTTGTGATGTTTTTTTGCCAAACGACGAATTGACATGATGGCAATCGATAGCAGATACCGGTAACCTGTTTCATATATACCTCTAAGCGCTCACCCATCCAAATCGCAACCGCGCCTAGGAAGCTTAACCCACTGATCGTTTACCGAATAATGAGTGCACCTGCCCACGAGTTTTCTATCAATCAATTAGCCTATCGCAATCCACTGCTGGACATAGACCTCTCCCAATGTTGGGAGGCTTTGGCCTACTGTTTCCTCGCTGGCCAGACGGGTTGGTACAGGGTTTTATTTCGAGTTTCCCTTCTCTCGCAATGATAAGATATCGTCTGCGTATTTGTCTGTTAGTCGCCTCTTACGACACCCTTCGGACGAGATGGGGCGGTGATATTCGTATTCTTTCTACGTCACCACACGGATTTTATACTATCTTAATAGGAATAGTGCACTCACCTTGACAGACACGTCCTCTCGTCCCTGGATAACGTTGACGGTGATAGGAGGGGGACTGTCATGACTCTCCATAGTGGCGCGCATCGAGTTCTTGAACAGCTCGAACAACATGTGGTACAGATGCGACGGCACGTACACTATCGGCATTGGACGCTCGCTAGGCACTGGGGAGGAAAATGATTATTATATCGGTGACAGACGCTAATCCGACATCGGGAGGAAGTCAAATGTATGACATACGTATCTGTCTTTCACATCGTCCGATCCGAAGTCGGGTATCGGAGCCGACACCGCTGTGGGAGCATGATATCGGATTATTGAACATGACTCAAACCAACTACAAGTTTTACAAAGAGACTAACAGCGACTGCAAGCGACTTTCGACCTTAACCCATTATGGACTAGCGATCCCGTACGGTACCACTTTTTCGCGCGTTTTGTTTTGTCATCCTGAACCAACGGATGATGCGATAGATACACTTAAATTGGTGCAATCGAAGCGAGAAAGTGTGCGCTATTATTCGATGACCGGTGTTTGACAGTTATTGTCTTCATTTGAGTGTAATTGATTGCAGAAGTGGATGTGTCAATTTTTTTTTCCCAAAAATGGATAAGCTTTTCAAGTAAGTACCTATATTTCTTTAGTTTTGTAGTTATGCGATCATTTTATTATGATTATATATTCTATAAGAGTGCTTCGATTGTGTGAATCAGTTACATTAGGCCAGTTCAAAAAAAATGGCGGTAATATGGTTTACTAAAGTTGCTGGTACCATATGGTACCGCTAGTCGCTTACCGTGGCTTTCGAATTTTTCACTTTTTTGGAAGTTAGTGTCGTAAAAGGGTATAATGTTGTAGTTATATTTTTATAACATCATTATAAATACGTAACAATAAACATAATGTGAATGTTTTCCAAAGTAAATTATTTTTTGTTGTTATTTAGCTGCAATTCGAGTATACACAAAACTATTTTGCTGCTATTTTAGAAGATTATAAAGAGCTTGAGTTTCACCAGATCTACATAGCAGCTTCAGAGCCCGCCGTGCGCTTAGACGAGGATTCAGAAGATGAATACACTGGTGCATTCAGCAACAATCTGAGTGGTCGGCAGCTCAGCGCGCCTTGTTGGTATTGTTAGCGAAAAGTACATGAAAAAGACCTCGTCGTGAATGTCGACCACGTAATGTATATTCACCTGAAATTCAGCCTCGAAACAAGATCTCAGATCAAAATACTTCTGGGGGCGAGGACGTGGTCGTATTAGTTCACGTGTTACTGGACGTGGAGCAGTTCTAGGGCTAAGTCATCAAGCTCCAGTTGCTCCGGTGATGAAACAAATAGATCGGTTGATGAACCTGCCCGAAAAACGCAAGACTACCAGCGCGTACCTGAGTGAAAGGAGGTCTATCAAAGGAGTTACCTGCATTTTCTGAAGGAAATGTGAAAAGTGCGCTTTAGAAAATTGCTCATCGCGAAGAAGATAGCATTGCGTGAAGTGCGATGTAGGGCTATGTGCTGCCTGTAACTATCAATTCCATACTATGTTATTGTAAAAATATAATAAATAACACATTTTTTACCGTATACTGTGTATTTTATTTTCATTTTTGCAGAATATACCTAATAGTTTACCAATAAATGCCAATGTTAAAATTAGAATGTTGCTACGGTAAGAGACTAGCGATCCCATATGGTACCAGCATATTCCGTGTGAACTAAGCCTTAGATCAAATTTTAAATGCTTGTATCATGTTAATTAGGCCCTAATCAAAAACATACTAAGAGGAAAAAAAAATCGGGGACCTCAAAAAAACTCAGTCCATAATGGGTTAATGATATTTTCCTTATTACGTATCTTTTCGCGTTAATAGATGACGCTGATCACGAATATAAGAAAAAAAATCGATAAAGAACACCGATATCGGATATCGGACATTGTGAAAACGCCCTTATATACTCGTAGATTCATTTATATCGCGATTGAAGATCATTCGTTACGAAATAGTTGGACCAACTTTCGCTAGATGGCGTTGATTATATCTAATGTTACCATTGCCATAATGACCAGCTCGCGTGTTTAATTTTCTTCAGTCCCGGGTCCTCTAACATACATACGCATACTCACGCCTGTAAATCCTCAAAGGGGTAGGCAGAGGTGTATTAACACCCATATGGGTGTTATTTCTCTAACTATGATTTTCGGTCTCACGTAAGGGGGCGAGCTTATTGCGGTACTTTAAGCGGGGCGTGAAAAAGCATCTGATGAGGCCGTCAAGCTGAGTGCCACCATTGTAACATGGTACGTGTCTGTAATGGTGACCCTCTTTCCTGAATCCTGAGACTTTGCCTTCATCTTAGCATCAGGTGAGGTGAAATCAATTTGACGTGTCCTACATTAAAAAAAAGACTCGTCATCCATTTAGTTATTTAAAAGCCTCCAAAAAACTCACCCCCATGCTGCAGCAGTTGAAGATCTGGTGACGCCAGATAGTATCGGTCGCAGAGGAACCTGGCGTTCTCATAGGCATCCTTCACGACTCCGACCACATCACACGCTGGGTCTATTGAACCGATATGCCGTCCACCATTTTCTATGCCATTTACAGAAGCTTTCTTGGCACCTATCTGTTCGCCGAAGAGGATGGCTGGAAAGAAGGGAAAGAATTTTTAACCACAGAGTATAATCGACAGACATGTGGTGTGGAGGTAGTCAGCGCGCCCGCTACGCAGGAGTCGCGTGTTCGATCCCTGAGCCCTAAAAAGTCCAACAACTGGTCTAGCTGCATAGCTTCGATATCGCCCAATATCATGTCGCTTTACGGAAAATATCGACGTCAAGCCAAATCCGCAGTTAGACTGGTAAAACGGACCCCAGAATCCGAGGTGAAAGCTTCGTATGCGACTGGGATGAAGAACGAGAAGAGTGTTATCATCAGCTTAGCATTGTACTTTTTTAGTGCGGCAATTCCCTCTGAAAGCCCGCTCCCTGCTGAGGCCGGCGGGGATGATTATCGGATTCGAACTGATTAAAATAACACGCCGTCTTAGGAGACGAGGTGGCATATCTTTCGCACCCCTGCTGACCCAGGGTCATTTCGAGATGGCCCTCTTGAGTATGGGAATCTAGGTGCCCACATCTTGTCCTGGATAGGGGGAGGTTAGCATCGCACCGCCACCTCGGCCTGCTTCTGCAGTAACAGCTTAAGTACCAAGCGGTTCCACACACCCCAGGTCCGCGCTCATGGAGGAGTTAGGTCGTTGACCAACCGACCCAGATTTGTAGTTGGGCAAGTCCTCATCCCAAGGTTTCCTTCGAAAATATTGTTTGAATACTTACTGTGTTGGTTTATCAACATCCTGATAGATATTCGGCTCATATAGAACCTGTCCAGGAAGTACTGTATCGAGTTCTCTGTGCCAGGGTCCACTTCGTGGGACTCTTTCAGCTCAAGGACTCCCTGAGCCATTGTCTGGACGACATCTGCGTGGCGGTTTCGGATGTGGACTAGTCGCTCGCAGAACCTGTGGAGTATGGAGGAGACATTGTAAAGCTATTTTATATAGAGATAAGTATGGATGTAGCAGAGATGCGAATGTTGAGATGAATGTGTGGTGAAGAATGGATATGATTAGGAATGAGTAGGAAAGTAATTTAGTTTGGCATAATGTGGTTAATTTCATTCCTGGTAAAGGTTCCTATAGGTCTCGAGAGCTTTATCTCACGCGGTTATAGTATTTTCCTATGCCACTTAGGTGGTAGACAAACAGACGCCTACAAGATGAAAAGTGGTTACCGTGGCCTATGGACGTGTGCAACACCAGAAGCGTCACACTCGCACCTCCATATTGTAGTCGCTTGGTAAAACCAGTCATGATCAGATTATCCTCCTCGTGATATCTAGCGATGTTAATGGGAATCCTGAGGTCATCAGGGAGGTCCTTCTACAGCAGGGGGTCATTCCACACCAGGGAGGTCATTCCACAGCTTGAGCGTGCGCGGAATGAAGTTCCTTTCATACCGCACCGTATTAGTATAAATTCTACTCACTGGCTCAACACAGGCGGTTCAGGGTCACTCTGCTCAAATTGGATGATCTCCTCGAAGGATCTCTCGTACCACTGGTTCACCAGACCGACGGAAGGCATCCGTAGCAAGTTCTCCGGCAATAGTGCTATTTCCTTCATTATGTTCGCTAGTCTGTAAGGAAGAAAGAGATGGATATTAGTATTAATTTTTCGAGGGCATTTACGACGCTCCATCAAGATTTTCGGCTTCAGTCTCATATCTCCCCTGATGGGCCTCCTCGGGGAGATATCGGGACTTTTTCAGTCTTGTTGTCTCTTCTAGGCTGGGGAGACATCAAAATTTTCGGGATTCGTACCTTCCTCACCTGCCTTTCCTCTCGGGTTTGGAAAGAAAAGGTAGGAAACAAATCTATAATATAAAAATGAATCCCTAAATGTGTTGCTAAGCGCAAATCTCGAGAACGGCTGAACCGATTTCGCTAATTCTTTTTTTTAGAATATTCCTAGAAGTACGAGGATGGTTCTTACGGCGAGAAAAATTAAAAAAAAAAGGTGGTACGAAGTTCGCGGGGTCAGCTAGTAACAGATAGAGCAGAAGACCGGGCTTCGTTCTCCAAAGTGGCATTGGAGCTAGGATGAAGATGTTTTTATTGCAGACAACTCATTTTCTGAGCGTTTTCCCAACTCAGTCAGGGTCGGGTTTCCTGTCTAACTGTGATGCGACTGTACTTCGATATCTGACGTGAAGCGATTGCGACCCAGGCGCGGTCCGAGGGGGGGGGTCACAGGGGACATGAACCCCCCCCCCCCCCCAACCATGCACATCATATTGAAAAGTTAGGGGGGGTTAAATTTCTTAAGGAATTTCCGAAGTGACCCCCCCCAAAACTTCAAGCTGCGACCGCGCCTGTTGCCATCTGACCTCCACAATCAATTGGTGATATCGAAGTTCTATCAGCCCACTCATTTTAATCGTGGCGAATGGTAACATCAGTTTTATTGTACCATGAGCATAATAGTCTCATACTTCCATCTCACATCCTCTCGATCGCACACAATGCAAAACAATTAGTGATTCGGCTTAACACATCAACAATTAAATACAACATCCTGTAGTTAACGAGGATACGCATTGTTGTGCACAGGATTCGCTGTATAAATTGTTATCTTGTCATAACATGGCGAATCAGGTTACTGAGAAGTCAGATGACGGTGACTCAGAACAACCTAAAACGTGCTGTATACGCGCAGTACACGTTGCTTGGGTGTTTTTTGAGGATAGCACGGGGTGCTACTGCGGTGGACGAGCTCACATTCACCAAGCATAGATTATTATTACAAAACATTAGAATGAAATTTTGAAGCATTTATTATGCTAACTATTCAAATCTTTTTAGAAAGAGAAAAGAGAATCGTCTTTGGGCGGGACTCGAACCCGCGATCTTTCCCTTACAGGGGGAATGCTCTGACCACTAAGCCACCGAAGCCGATTCGAATTCCTCTATACTACCGTCTTTGGGGCGACGGTGGAGCCATCTATCGATACTCATACGAGCTATCGGAACCAATGAATGAAGTTACAATCATTTTTAAACATTGATTTTTGATGACTCCGCCCAAACAATTGAATGAAATTTTGAAGCATTTATTATGCTAACTGAGAAATGAGGAGATCCGTAGAAGAGTCAAGGTTACCGACATAGCCCAGCGGATTAGCAAGTTGAAATGGCAGTGGGCAGCCGGGCAGGGCACATAGCACGGATAGGGTTGCCAACTCTTTTTTCGAGAAAAAAAGTATATTTAGGTCTGAAAAGAAAATTGAACAGTATTCTGGAAAATAGAACAGTATTTTACAATTACATAAATTAATTTTAACAAAAAAGTTTAACCAACTTCAAGAAACGAAAAAGAGGCACTAAAAAGCTAAAAATAACTGCGGTGCCTAGCCCGAGAGGCTGTTAATTTATTTTTCTCTTTTTAGTGAGTTATAATCGATCCATCGTCCATCCTTTGCTTAGGTTCCTATCATCAGCAGCTTAAAATCACGAGCAGATAATTTTTAAATGCAAATACTGAAATTAAATTATGTTAAAACAGCAGAAACAGTGTTTTGCCATCATTTTGAGGATTTCCCTAGATCCTGTTATCCAATCCTGACTCCCTTGATCCTGTCATCCGATTTTGGCTCCCTGAACCAACCTTCTCTCTCCAACAAAACAAAGATCATAAAAATCCGGTTCACCTATTTTGCCCCCTTAGGTCTGTCTGTCTTAAAAGAAAGCATGGTTTCGTAAACATCTAAAATGGTAATATGGTTACCATCAATTTTTTTATGGATAAATTAAACATAACATATCATAAACTCACGCCTATATCCCCGAAGGGGTAGGCAGAGGTGCTAGCACCCACATTTCGCCGTTTATGTTTAGGTCCCAATGTAATAGGTGGCGAGCCTATTGCCATTAACCGGGCACTTATAAACCTGCGATAAATACACACAACTTCGAAAAGCATCGAAAAGTCATTGGTGTGTGCCACCTGATAAATTAAAAGATTTGATATGGCTGGCAAATAGAAGATAGCTGTTAACTGTATTATTTTCTATATTATGATTTATCATTAATAAATTTTGGATTATCATGGGACAATCAACACCTACACTTATAAAATAATTGCAAATTGGTGCCCAATTAATTAAAATTGCATCAATTGCTGCACATTTTTGTAGTGTTATGCATTTTGATGCTGAAAACAGTATTTTGGATACTGTTTGTTTGTTGAACAGTAAACAGTATAATTGAGTGTAAAACAGTATAATACTGTTTTAAACAGTATGGTTGGCAACCCTAAGCACGGAGGACTGATAACCGATGGGGTCGAAAAGTCCTCGAGTGGAGGCCACGTATCGGCAAGCGCAGCGTAGGACGTCCACCCACAAGGTGGACAGACGACCTCATTAAGGCCGCGGGAACGCGCTGGATGCGAGCCGCTTCCAACCGGTCCTATTGGAGATCTATAGGGGAGGCCTATGTCCAGCAGTGGACTTCCTATGGCTGAAATGATGATGATGATGATTATGTTAACTATTCAAATCGATTTAGAGATCGCGGGTTCGAGTCCCGCTAGAAGTCGATACTATTTCTAAATCGTTAATACAAAACAATCCGCACGCGCCAGGGCCTCGTTGGTCTCGCGAAGTCGCGATTTAGGGTGCTTGTACACGGTGCAAGTAGCTGGAGCATGTCGATGCACATACGCGGGTTATATGCTTCATAAACTTACCGTTTAAAAACATGTGCGGGTATAGCGACTCGCGCATGCACCAAAGCAAACTACCCGCGCAAGTGACCCGCGTGACGTGCGGCGCGCGCGCGCGGGTCTCTTGCGCGGGTAGTTTGCAAGTTACATATTTAACAAATGATTTTACAAGAATTTTTGTTCGTCGAGACATTTTGACGCGATTCAAGTAATAAAGCTACCGCGCGAATAGCTGATACCAAAGATGAAATTCATTTTATATAAGATCATTGGCTGATACACATGTAGTTCTTCACCACGAGCTAATAACTTGTGCATACTGCTTGCGCAAGTAGCCCGTGTCTTCACCTTGCTCCAGTTATTTGTACCATGTACAAGTAGAAGCGGGTAACTTGAACAAGTAACTTGCGCATATTACTCACGCCTGTAATCCGCATCTTTACTTGCTCCAGCTACATGCACCGTGTACAAGCACCTTTAGGTCCAACATACGTGTCCCGAGGTATACATAGATGACGTGACGTGTCACATACAAACAAACAACTAGTTACATAAAGTTATCGCCTGATTACGACATATTGACACCAAAAGGCCTTGGTTTAGTACCTACTAATAAATAACAATGCGTCATGGCGGACACGGTGGCGAGCGGAGCGGGGAGCGATTTCGATATCCGATGAAAAGCCGACACGCTAAAAATAAGTGTTTTCAACCCACGATTATTTGTTCCGGTTTCAACCCAGATCTTATTCCGTTTTCTACCCATGATATTTTTTTTTTGCTTCGCTACTTCTTACTACATAATATATTACGCGGTGTCCTGCGTGAGCGACGAATACGACGCGACGCGACGCAACACGATGCGACGTAATGCGACGCGATGCTACACGCGACAAATGTCCTACGTGATTTTGGTCATAACTTCGCGAATCATGAAGAAGTACAGTAAAATATTGCTCGAGTTCGCAGTGTCGCGTCTGGTCGCGCTCAAAACAAGTACGCGTTACGTCGCGTCTCGTCGCAGAGTGTCACATAGGTCGCAAGTAGGGTAGGCCGTTGATTTGATCGCGTTCGTCGCGTTCGCAGCGTCGCGTCGCGTCGTATTCGTCGCTCACGCAGGACACCGCGTTATAAATAATACTAAATTAAGATTAGAAACTGTTATTACTAAAATGAACTAAAATAAATAAACAAAATATTTACATACACAATGCGTCGTGAAATTGGGTTATTGTACATTGGTCTTAAAGTTAATTCGTCACGGAAAAATGTATGTGTAAATTGGTCACAGTTCTATTTTTATGATGTAAATATTGCCATATTGGTGTTTTCCGCACAGACAGCATAAAAATTAAACAAGGAGTAGAATAAAAACGTTTTCCTCCATATCATCACCGACCGGAAACGTTCCCAGAAGGCTGGCAGCATTGCCAAGTTGAATGGCAATGCTTATTTATTGCGAGGAAAGGAATCATAATTACACACTTACTGTGTTTGAATAAGTGCTTACTATGTAAAGAATTAACTTCCAAATATCGTTAAGATATATTCTTCATCATCCTAGCGTTAATTCCCAGTCGCATCCGAAGCTTTCACCTCGGAGTCTGAGTTCCGCTTTACCAGTCTAACTACGGATTTGGCTGGACATCGATATTATCCGTGAAACGACTGCCATTTAGCCTCCACAACCCAATGGCTATATTGGGCGATATCAAAGCATTGCACCTAGACCAGTTGTTGGACTTTTTATGGCTCCAGCTACCCGTAACGACTGTCATAGATGTTCGTAAGACAACCGGGAACGATGGCTTAATGTACTCTCCGAGACACGACCAGACCAATGCAAATAAACTCTTCCTACAGTCCCGGGTCCTTTAAGCGGGGCGTGAAAAAGCATCTGATGAGACCGTCAAGCTGAGTGCCACCATTGTAACATGGTACGTGTCTGTAATGGTGACCCTCTTTTCCGAGACTTCGCCTTCAGCTTACCATCAGGCGAGGCGAAGTCAAATTGACGTGTCCTATATGTATAAATTAAAAAAAAACATACTTGATCAGTACCAATGACATTTCATAACATAGACATGTCATATGCTTACAAATCAACGTAGAAAAATGTGCCGAACTCACACACACACATTTTTAATTCATCTACACTTTTGGTGTATTAACTTTAGAGTAATAGTTCGTGCAGTGTCTATAAACATACAATGGCATTTTCGTTATTTTTTTAAGTCACTAATGCTTCCGCTCAACGTCCGACCGGCGCCGCTCGGCACGCGGTACTAGAGGCAAACGTTCCAATTGACTCGTTTTCGGATCTTCACGATTTTCGCGCAATAACATATCTACTTCTTTTTATATAATATCTTTGATCAGTACAAATATTTGTATGCATATTCATTTATCCATGCATATAAATATTTGTGCTGAGCGGGGATTGAACCCGCGCCTCCCGGCCGTCCCATCATTATCTAATGTTATCCAACCGTAATTTGATGCATCAGTGCCTACATTACAAAGGTACCTACGTACATTTAAAATGTTGATTTTAACCTAGTTCACGTAAACACCCAATCATAACGAAGTATTTGATCTTATCTAGTATGCATATGAGGCATTCCGCATTAGTATTCGAGTTTTACTATTAGAGTTTCCAATATTAAACAGTCATTATTATTAGTTCATTGAAAAACTAATAGTTTGTCCTGATGTAACGTAAAAGCAAGCACCCTGTATTACAAGATGGCGGCGCGCGGCGTATATAGGGTCCATTATACGGTAGGTTTTGCCATGGTTTTGCCATCAATCACGCCGTGATTGACCAATCTAATAACCGATTTACCAATAATATTCATGATTGACGGCATGATACATGACGCTTGCATTGTAATGGACCACTATCGATTGATGTTATAAAAATACAGGATGTTATTTTTTCAGATTTTAGTAGGTTCGATTACCGGGTAATGGGTGAACCAGGTAAGCGAGTTTTGGTAGAACTTTGTGTGCAGTTTTGTTACTTTAAAAAAATAAGGGAGTGAAATTCGCTATCACCGGTATTTAGAGTACTTTCCTTTCAGGTACTTTCAGGACCTAATGAGTGCCTCCGAGACTGCGATTCAGGTAGCAGCATACTGGGAAAATAGAATTTGAGAGTAGAAGCACCATCGATTCGACAGAAGAAAGTACTTTTTTTTAAAATAGGACACGTTAATTTGACTTCGCCTCGCTTGATGGTAAGCCGATTGCAAAGTCTTGGAAAGAGGGTCACCATTATAGACACGTACCATGTTACAATGGTGGCACTCAGCTTGACGGCCTCATCAGATGCTTTTTTACGCCCCGCTTAAAGGACCCGGGACTGTAGGAAGAGGGAAACACGTGTGCTGGTAAAGAATTTATTAATGGTGCGGCAGAAGAAGGAGTCACCGTACCGCTTGGTTCTTGATGGAATATTCTGCACCGTCTGCGGGTGGCATCTAAGTCAAAAGGTAAGGTCAGAATCTTCCACCCTGTATATTAAAGAGTTGGCCTTCAGACTTAAAAGGCTAGGAGGATGATGACTGTTGACAGTTTTTAGTTCCGTCTTCACACCACAACGATAATTCTTGACCTATTAACCCAAATTCACTATCTACCCAAATCGAAGAGCTGATATCGATTTAAGACATATAAATATCTAATCTATAATGCTGTAGGCTACTCTAGACAGGCGCTAGGCATATGACCTTGAATTTATTGTAATGTGACGTAGTGGCAGGGCCGGATCTAGGGGGGGAGGGGGGCAAGCCGGGGCCCATTCCCCGGGCGGGAGCCTCAGGGGGCGGCATTCAAACTTTGTAGACCAAAGGCTGTCCCTATGTCTCAGGCAATCCTACACTCCGGCATATGAAGACCCCAGACGGCGTGTGGTTCGTGCGGTTTTAGTCGGTTCGATCACATAACCTCCTTTCGGATCATCATCATCATCATCATTTCAGCCATAGGAAGTCCACTGCTGGACATGGCCTCCCCTATAGATCTCCAATAGGACCGGTTGGAAGCGGCTCGCATCCAGCGCGTTCCCGCGGCCTTAATGAGGTCGTCTGTCCACCTTGTGGGTGGACGTCCTACGCTGCGCTTGCCGATACGTGGCCTCCACTCGAGGACTTTTCGACCCCATCGGTCATCAGTCCTTTCGGCCGGGCCGATACAGGCTGGCCTACGCTCAGGCCAACGCGAGCGCCCGGCAAATAGGTGCAAGGTAAATGCTTTCTGTCCACAAGTTGGACAAGTGCGCCGAACGCCAATGAATGCGGCCAATGTAGACGAGTGTCTGTAGAGCCGCACACACGTTGGCCGAGCGCAGACGAGTGTGCACAAAAACCGACAACAATCCGAAGTGAGGCGACTGATCACAAGCGGCGGCCAGCGAAGACAAGTTACACCAAATGAGCTGTACACACGTTGTTGACACTTGGCTTCACTCGGCCTAGGCGAGCGCCACCGAGCCATGACTTGCACTGCAATTCACTAAGCGAGCACAACGATGCGACAACGATGCGAGGCGCAACGTAGATTGTCATTGGTCAGATTGTATCACGTCATTGGAAATCGACCAATGACAGTGTCTATCGCGCACATCGTTGCGACTCGCATCGTTGTCGCATCGAGCTTGTTAGTGAATTGCACAGCAGGCAAGGCAAATAAGTTGTCTCCACGTTGGCATTGGCCATCGCTCGACCAGCGTGTATAGGCAGCATGAAATTAATGAGTTTTTGTGTCAAGCAAGCAAGACTCTTCTTCCAAGAATCAAGTTGAAGGTGAGGAAATATGTAAAGGAATATAACTTATTCCTCGAAAAGCCATTAAAAGTGCACTTGTACGGACAAGGGTATAAATTCATTCAACGTATGGACTATTAAAATTGCACTTGACCGAGGTTACTCCGCATGTACTCGTCATAAGCAATAATTCACTACAGAACAGTTTAATGAAAGGAACCATTATATTTATATTGTACTCAATGATATCCAATACCCACATACATTACGTTTATTATTAACACACTAGCTGAACCGCGAACTATGTACCGCCATCGCGCCATATTTTTTTCTGCCTGCGTGGAATTCAGATCCTTTTTCCATATTTTCTCACCGTTTAAACCTTCCCTGGACATCTACGAATATTTCAAGACAAAAATTAGCCAAATCGGTTCAGTCGTTCTCGAGTTTTAGCGACACTAAATCAGCAAGTGTACAGCTTCGCAGGCGAGGGTGTCTTGGATCCCAAAGAACTTGGTGAGCCCCATCATATTATGTAAAAAGATGAACAGAGAAACATACCTGACTGGTAGCTCCTTCTTCAGGAACATGAAGGACTTTTTTTCGCACGCATTCAGACCTGAAAATAAAAAAAACCAAAATGTTAACTTTCTTTAATAATATGTATATGTACCTAATGATAGGAGAATTCTATAAGTAATCGCAACCAGAGAAAATGATCTCTGCAGGGTAATACGTGAGTCACGTGGTTCCCAGCCACAGCAAAGGCTTGTGGCTACAATACTACCCGGCTCTTCTTGTCTTCGCATGATTTGACTTTTCTTCAGGGGCAATTGTTGTTTGACCCTCCAATCCAAGAGGAAAATCTATGTCGAAGTATGGTTGTAACAGGGATTAATGCTTTGTTATGTCACTTAGGTTGCAGACAAGCACACGGCCTACCGGATGAAACGTGGTGGTTACCGTGGCCTATGATGGACGAGTGCAACACCAGGGGATCACACTCGTGCTGCCGACCCTGTAAGAACAGAAAAATTCTGTGTCGTCAGTGAAGAAGACAAGCAGGTCAAGCCTTTGGATTTCCCACTGACAGTACAAAACCTCTCCAGTGAGCTCTGACTATCTTACTCACCGCCAGGAACATAATACAAGGTTGCCGCGGTATTCTGTAGGGCGGAGGTCCATCCCCAGTGGGACTGCTCGATTAGGATGGAAATACCGTCGTGTCCTAACTCTTTTCGACGCTGTGATCATGATGATAACATAGCTTCTGAAATCTCAAATATGTTCTAGCATCGCACATAACTGAATATATATCCTCTTCTTTGTCCTAGCGTTAATCCCAGTCGCATCCGAAGCTTTCACCTCAAAGTCTGGGGTCTGCTTTACCAGTCTTAACTGCAGATTTGGTTGAACTTCGATATTTTCCGTGAAGCGACTGCTATCTGACCCAATAACGATATTGGGCGATATCGAAGCACTGCAGCTAGACTAGTTGTTAGACTTTTTAGGGCTCCAACTACCCGTAACGATTACCATAGATGTTCGTATAGCAACCGGAACCGATGGCTTAACGTGTTCTCCGAGGCACGACCAGACCAATGTAAATATCCATATTTATGCATACAAAAATTTGCAAAAATTCCTGCGTAGCGGTGTCATTCACTACCGTTACGCCAGAGGCTATCTAGTGTCTGTATCCATCATCCAATATCTATAAACCAAATCAGAGCCTTATTTCACTCCCCATTATGTTCTAGTCAAAATCCAATAAACGCAGACTAGTTGAAAGCCAATTTTATAGCACAATGCCTCCTAATTTTCTGATTCGACGGCTCAGAAAACCATTGTAAACAAGGGAATTGAATGCTCTGTACGTAATATGATGGATAGATGCTATTATAAAATTTAAATTAGTTGTATCTGTACGTTGGAGATAATAAATATTATAAAGTGAAGAATAGATTTGTATTTTTGTATATAACGAATAAACTCAAAAACTACTGAACCGATTTCAAAAGAGTTTTTTAAAGTGGGTAGGTATGTGATATCCTAGGAAATCAACGATTCTTTTGGATTCCCGTCGCGATAGACGCAAACTACAAGTTTTAAGTTGACCGAATTCGACATCTACGCTGTGTTTACATACCTAATTGGATAATGTGAAGCGAAGAAAATATTACATAACAAAAGCAATGACTGTTAAAAATATTGTTATCCCTTTCGTACACATGCGACTACAATTTACGCAAAGTCAATTTGTCTTCCTTTTCGCCAACGTAGATACTGTAGATACTGGCCAGTGTCAACGCACTTCGGACCTTTGCCCCGTAAACAGCGTTCGAATTATAAACATTGGTGACCTTCGCGCGTATTTCGCTTGTCTAGTCCAATATGGCGGCAGTCATGGCGGCAATCTTAACAATTTTGGCGCCAAATATAAAAGTTGGCAAAGAACTTTCAAGTATTTGTTTCGTAATTATTTCTAGTCAATATTAGTCATCGATTTTCTTAAGTTTCGAGTGTTGAAGAGGACTTACTTTTTGGCAAGCAGTGAATGTTGTTTTACTGATTTCATAATAATGATACCCACTCTTTTCCAGGTCAAAAAGTTGAAGACCTACTATGAAATTTTCATTAAAAGTTGCAGACCCCAAGTTTTGGGTAATCGGTACGGTACTATGAAACTCTTCAGCCGTTTATGCCGCAATCGGGCCCGAAAATGGCACGTGACGCTTCATTCGGAAAACACTACTGAAATAGGATATCAGATGCCTTTGAAGAAAGTACTTATTGCAGAAGCATGTACATAATAAAACAATAATATTAAGGTGATAAGTACTTATCACCTCAATATTATTAAATTGGAAAAATGAGATTGTCTCACAGTTTTGATACTATGCGTCAGTGGGGATGTAGCCTAAAGGCACGTGTCGGCACATACCACATTTCTATGGCACATACACATACCTAGGGTTTCCAAAAATGTCAAAAGAATTATATATAGCAGAATTTTTCAATTGATGCCAGAACCAGTAGATATGAAGCGGATTAGATATGAAGAAGGTGGTCCCCACACCGGAAGAGGGCCAGAACGAGAGATATGGCCCTGGGTCGGCCGGGGTGCGAGGGATATAGCTACGACAATCTCACCTCCGGCAAGCGACAGCCCACAGACGGCGGCGTGCGTTTTAGTCGGTTCGAGTCTGACATAACCTCCTCCACCGGCTATGGCGGGAGAGGTATCCGAGGGCTTTCGCGCAATAACAAAAAAGATGAGGAAAAAGATGAAAGACGATATGGTAAGGATGGGAGTGAATGAATGAGATGGCTGTAACCAGAGATGAATGGAAAAAGCCAAAAAGCACACATGCTGCGCCGGCTCCCAAGGACAAAGCGGACCCCAGACTTCGAGGTGAAGGCTTCGGATGAAGAAGGGCAGGAAGAGGATCATGACTTTCATTTTATCAGTGTTTGACCTATCATGGTCTTTAACATAACTATTAGAGCTATCGGGATATTTACCATGTATTGTTTGGAGTTTGCGATATTTCGGCGCTGTTGCAAGCACCATGATCAATTGATCATGGAGGAACTGGAGTAATTTTATTTTAATGAGAAGAGGAACGGAGGAGTTTTATTTTATCGTCTACTTTTTATTCAACTAGCTGACCCCGCAACTTCGTACCGCCGTACATAAACCATCTATTAAATAGTCCGAACAAAGCCTAAATATTTGGTTTGGATAGTTGAGCCCGTTCTTGAAATGACAACGAAAAGTGGCATTGATTTTTATATATTAGGATACAGCGTCTGGCAGCCGCAGCCCTATCCTCATCAGGTACACTGGTACACATGATCTTTTATAAATATTACAAATGTCATAAATAACTTTTATCTAGAACATAGGATACCTTAAAACAATATTTTTGGTTCATAATCGTTATCTACCACTACCTGTAATCGTACTATGACAGTTTTATCACATTTTTATTATAACAATAAAAAATTGCATTTATTACTCTCTGCAGAGTCGTAATTCATCTATTTATTATTTATTTTATGTCGTAACTGAGCGGCGTGAAATTTTGTTCCCGTTCCCGCCATAGGAACCTATGTCTGGGATAAAAAGCAGCCTATATGTTATTTCAGACTGTTATCTATTCCTGTGTCTTTCAACCAGATCCGTTCAGCCGTTGAGCGTGATTGAGACAAATTCTGAGGAAAAAGGGTCACCATTATAGACACGTACCATGTTACAATGGTGGCACTTAGCTTGACGGCCTCATCAGATGCTTCTTCACGCCCCGCTTAAAAGGAATCGGGACTGTAGGATCAAGGAATCACGTGTGCTGGTAAGGAATTCCAAGGCTTAGCCGAACCGCTTGGTTCTTGATGGAATTGTTTGTATGTGTTGTCCTGTATAGAAAAGGAGATGGTGGAACTAATTAGAAGAGCTCATCAAAACATTCGCTATGATAAAAGACTGTCAAAGACGCAATGTGTTGTCTCTAGGCATCTACGAAGGCTCAGGGATGTTAATGACATCGGAATTCCCAATAATGTCACTGCAACCTATCGCTAGATATCGGTAGGAGGATAATCTGATGATGACGAAAGGTTTCTTCAATATGGGGTTCTTTAAGGGGGACATAAGAAGGTTCTTAGAGGGTCGGCAGCATGAGTGTGTCGCCCCTGGTGTAGCACACGTCCATATTATCGCCATAGGCGGGGAGTTCATCCTCACACATTGCGACCGGAAACGGTGCGCACTGTGCGGTATGAAAGGAACTTCATCCCACGCACACTCAAGCTGTGGAATGAACTCCCCGCGATGGTTTTCCCAAGCGACTACAATATGGGGCACTTCAAGAAGGGCATTAGAAGGTTTCTTCAGGATCGGCAGCATGAGTGTGACGCCCCTGGTGTTGCATACGTCCATAGGCCACGGTAACCACTTTTTGGCCGTGAACCGCTTGTCTGCCACCAAATGATTTATTTTACTTTATTGTTGTTAATTCTTGACATAATTGTAATATTTTGACGTTCACATGTGCTCTTTATGTGTCTAAACTGAATAAACGAAATTGATTCTTTGATCCTTTGATCCTAAGTCGTTGCTGACAACCAATTATGTGTCGACAGCGTATCCACCGAATGTCCTATCAAAAAACTAGACAATTGCCCAGACGTTTCACTGGAATGAATCAATTGAGTGAACGAATTAAACAAAAACTTGTTTGTGCCGGCCGCGACCGGATGGAGTCAGCTGATTGTTTTGTATATAAGCTTCTGGAATAATATTCTATGACGGTGGATATATTTTGTTGATCTATACGTGTCTGATTCATTAACGCAGAGCCTAAACAGCTGGATCTATAAACTTGAGATTTTGGCTGAAGATGCCTTTATGCCTTTATGTATTTCATGCAAATAAAATTATCATTCATTATTCAATTATTTACTTGTACTGCGTTTTGTACATTCTGCGGCCCGGGTGCGAGGGATATGTCGACAATCTTACCTACGGCAACTGACGGCCCACAGATGGCGTGCGTTTTAGTCGGTTCAAGTCCGATATAACCTCCTCCACCGGCTCCGGCGGAGGGGTATCCGTAGGGATTTTTCGCACGATAAAAAAAAGGGTAAACATCCAGTTAGGAAGGATTCAAGACGAAGACGAGTCTTTGTAAGAAAAATTCGTATTGGATTTTTTTTACAACTTTATTCTCGGGACTCGGGCCGCTAGTTAACAATGTATATAATTTTTGCTTTTTGAATAAACTGCTGTTTTGGATAAAGGTATGATTCCGTAGCCAACCGCATACGACAACTGCCGACGCACGCAGTCTTGTCTTATGGGTTAGTCACTAACCCATAATACACGACTTATCCAATACCAAGACCTACAGGACTCAGATGTCACCCGCATACGGTGTAGAATATTCCATCAAGAACCAAGCGGCTCGGCGACACCGCCGCACCAATAAGACCTGGAATTTCTGTCCAGTTCACGTGTTTGCCTCTTCCTACAGTCCCGGGTCCTTTAAGCGGTCCTTAAAGCGTGTAAAAGCAGCTGATGAGACCGTCAAGCTGAGTGCCACCATTGTAACATGGTACGTGTCTATAATGGTGACCCTCTTTTCCGAGACTCTACCTTCGACGTGTTCTATATAAAAACAAAACTTAACCAATTGAGAGAATTATATTAACCGAACAGAAACTTATTTGTGCCGGTAACCACTGGATGATGTCAGCCGAATCTGTTTGTGCACGCAAACTTCTCGAATAACATTCTACGAGAATTATCGTGTAATATTTTGTTTACAAATAATACTCCAGTCTGTTATCAATTATGGTTTATAACTCGTAAATAAAACTGCGCGTGGTAAATAAAACTGTTATGCAAATTAGTAAACACATGTCCATTCATACGTCCATCCATCCAATCCTCACTATCTTTCACAGCTCAAGGAGTTCTACGTGCGGAAATTCTTTCAGAAAGTACATTTTTGGAAGACTTCAATTAGACTTGCACGATTTGAGGAGGGGGGCATGTCCCCTGTGACCATTTTCAGTCCAGCTAGTTCAACTACATTTTGAAGTTGAAAAACCTGGAGAAAAGTTGTCCAATTTGTTCAACCGGTTGAACCGATACTTGGGCATACTGGAGTAGAGGCCCCCTGCCTCGGACCGCGCATGTCGAGACTGAATTTTGATCATCTTTTTATTAGGAGAAATGCCTTCAGGTTGGCCATAAAAGTATACCACCACACTAAAGATCGTGGTGGAGCACATATACCTCTGTATGAAGTCTGCCTCTGTATCTGTTTATTTTGTGATAGCAGCTCTCTCAGTACAAGGGATTGGATAAATCACGTAAAGACATAAAAAATGGTCTCAAAATGTCTTCAATGATAAAAAGTGCCGTTGACGCCTCGCCAAGTACTATACTGTGACGTAGGACTCGGGTGTCCATAATTACATATTTGGTATTCATCATCATCGTAGCGATTTTGGTGTCCGTTCGCAGGTGCGACAGCCGTATGACCCCAGCCCCCAACCCCGAAAGGAATACTTGCACCAGTCTCGTCCGTCAATCAGCAGGAGTACTGACTTGAAACACGTGATAAAATAAATTAGATTTTTGAGGATAGCACGGGGTGCTATTGCGGTGGACGAGCTCAAATTCAACAATTATATTATAGATTATCACAAAACAATCTGAGTGCGT
The DNA here is from genome assembly GCA_914767945.1 of Eilema depressum. NCBI lineage: Eukaryota > Metazoa > Arthropoda > Insecta > Lepidoptera > Erebidae > Eilema > Eilema depressum. The sequence continues at coordinate 2,210,256 of OU612040.1, forward strand.
CAGGGCAGGGCCTCATTTTGCACATGCCCCGAGGTATATCAGTATTTAATCTTTATTTATCTTCAGTATTTAGTCTTCGATTCACAAACATGTATATAAATCTTATTATCCGTAACTCGTAACCAATTTATTGGCACCCGCGCCGGTGACGTCACGCGGAAATTCGTCGAATCGTTAACATCGCTATATTTTAAAGTAATAGTTATAGTATGGAAAGTTTCAGCAGAATTTGGCACCGGTGAAAATACCGGACGGGAATTGGTAATTATTTGAATTATATTTCAACCGTAACATAAGTGTTTTAGTATTAATAGAAATAGATTTAATTATGTTATAATGTTATTAATAAGCGATAACGACAGCCTCTGTGTCGTGGCGTCCAACTAGTCTAACTACAGAATTTCATTTTTTTTTTTTTTTTAATACCACTTAGGTGGCAGACAATCACACGGCCCACCTGATGGAAAGTGGTTACCGTGGCCTATGGACGTATGCAACACCAGGGGCGTCACACTCGTGCTGCCGACCCTGAAGAAACCTTCTAATGCCCTTCTTGAAGAACCCCATATTGTAGTCGCTTGGGAAAACCATCGCGGGGAGTTCATTCCACAGCTTGAGTGTGCGAGGGATGAAGTTCCTTTCATACCGCACAGTGCGCACCGTTTCCGGTCGCAATATCGGCAATTAGTTGTGGAAGTCAGATGGCTGTCTTTTTAAGTAAAATATCGAAGTTCAGCAGCATCGTCTTTTCTTGAAGAGTAGTAAAAGCCTCGTGAAGGAGGCGGCGGAGCGGGAGCGGAGGAGAAACGCAGACCTTGCGGCCCGCGAGGAGCAGAGGAGAATCGCAAACCGCGCGGCCCGCGACGAGCGGTGGCAACTTGGACGTCGGAGGTCGCAGAACGACCTCCGTCCCCCATGAGCGCGCATCCCCAAAGGGCATGTCGTTTAGAGCATCAAAATTCTGAATCGCACCAAAATCATTCCATACAATTAAGGGATAATTTTGGTGATATTCCAATTGGTGGACATAACGGCATAACCAAAATGGCCACCAGGTTCCGGGCCTTGGATGGACTATGGATGGACCCAACGCTAAGGGGACGATGGTGATTGTGTATTTGAAATCGTTTGTTTTGTTTAATAATGTACTTTACATGATTCACAGCAAACAAATTAAAAGAGAACTTTTTCAATTTAAAAATCTATATACATTTTATCCATAATTCGTTATAATTTTGTTGGCAACCCTACCAGTGACGTCATTCGAATTTTTTTCGAATCATTAGCCACATGTACATTTCGGATTTCACAGTAATAGTTGTATTACGGAAAGTTTTTACAGAAATTGGCACTGAATTACCTGTTTTAATAACATTAATTGGAAACGAAACGTCCAAGATCAAAAGAGAAATAAATTAAAATACCCGTCTGTAAAGTAAAACAAGTGTCTTTTACGGGGGCGATTGCTGTCTGTCCGTCCAAGCCCCAAAGGTAAACCTGCATCAGAGGCTCGTCCGTCAATCAGCAAGTGGCTTGGATCCTAAAGATCTTGGAGGAGCCCTATACACCTGGGATTACTCCTAGGCGGTTATGTCATACTTGCATCTTAGTCGATGCAAGTATGACATAACCCGCACGCCATCGTGGGTCTAACTACATTTTATTCATTTAATGAAAGCGTGACCGCAAAACACCAGTTTTTATTTGTGTCCAAACAACACTGTGACCAAACAACACTAACCCTTCAGATGCCAAGGTGTGAGGTTGCCTAAAATATATTTCTCGTAAACCTAACAGACCCAGGACCATCTCAGGTTTCGAGATGGACCCCTCAGGTATGGGAACCAAGGTGTCCTCGCTAGCCTCTGACACGGGGAAGGCGCGCTTGCACCGTCTTCTCGGTCTGCTTCTGCTAGGCATCCCCAGCCCCCCTAGACAAGTGGCTAGTCGTCAACGCATGTCAAACCCCATACATTCATTATTATATTATACAATACGCCGGCTACCGCTATACGGAGGATGGAGATCGTCGAGCAACCTCCGACGCCGGAGTCGCCACCACGCATCGTGGGTTGTTCCGCCTTAGAGGCAAGAAGGAGACCCGCTCTGCTGTCTCCTCGCCTCTTCCTCTTGCTCACAGGAGGCGGTGGCAGCTCACACGCTTGGGCACAGCCCAGCCCCTCTAGACAAGTGGCAATTCGTTGCTCGGCGTATGATGGAATACAATGCCAAATGTATGGGATTTGACGTATATGACAGGCGTCAACGAATGTCAAAAACGCCAAATCCTATACATTTGTCATTGTATTCCATCATACGCCGAGCAACGAATTGCCACTTGTCTAGGGGGGCAGTCCCTATGTATGTAGGACGTAGTCATCATTTTCATGGCAGCCCTAACTAGGTGATGACGTCACAGAGGTGGGATGTCATTCATTAGTATCGTTTAATAAAATCTAGAATAAACGGTTTGTTGTTCTATTCGTCTGGATTAAAAAGTTGTAGACTCCATTCGACAGTAAACATACAATCCCAAAGTGCCCGTTTGACTGCAATAGGATCGCCTCGTATTACGTGGGGCCGAAGACCACAGTTGGCGAAATGGAGGTATTAATACTATAATACACATCTGCCTGCCTCTTCGGGATGTGACAGGTTACATGAATATTATGTATAACATGAAAACAAGAATGATGACGTCACAGAGGTGTCATGTCAGTTATTAGTGCCGTTCAATAAAATCTAGAATTATCGGCTTGTTGTTCAGTAGATATAGAAAGTTCTAGCCGTGTTATCTTAGTCACGGAGTTACGTAATGAGTCGAGGTGGGAAGGTCATCACTCAGAACCAGAACGTTTATGAGCGACTGCCGTCTGACCTCTCAGGACCAGAAATGAGAGCATCAGAGCCTCGTCTGGTAACCCTGGTAAGAAAAGGTAATCTCAGGTGTAAAGGTCTTCTGGGATTACCTTTAAAATTGCAGAAATCCACTCGGATTCCCACCCTCCCTCACCGGGGCGGTTTTGTCGGACTCGAACCGACTAAAACCGCACACCGTCTTGGGTCTTCAGATGCCAGGGCATAAGATTCCCACGAGCCCCGGTTGACCCAGTGCCTTCTCTGGTTTCGAGGTGGCCCCTTCGTGTGTGGGAACCACATAGTCCCCATCTTGCCCATGTATTCAAAATTGTCATAGCAACGGTAACCAGCAGATGACGTTAGAAGTGGGATATTACTCACTAGTTGTCGTCACTAAAATCTAGAATAAGTTTGTTATTCTGTTCGTCTAGTTCTGTTAATCTAGTTAAGAGGTTCTAGACTCCATCCGACAGTAAACATTATAGTGCCCGCTTGACTACAATAGGCTCGTCCCATAGTTGTCGAAATGAGGGTATTAATAAATTAACACTCTACCAACCGTTTCGGGGAGTTACAGGTTAAGTGAATATATGTATGTATAACATAAAAACCATTATGATGACGTCAGAGGTGGGATGTCACTCATTAGTTGTCGTCAATAAAATCTAGAACAAACGGCTGGTTGTCCAGTAGATCTAGAAAGTTCTAACCGTATTATCTGTGCAGTTACGTAACGGGTCGAGGTGAGGAGGCTATCACTCAGACAGCTTATGTGAACATTTGATGATAAGACGAGGATATAATACTGCTATTCATTAGGTCTTTGATTACCTCACATGATACAAATTATTCGATTAACTTATTACAAATGGTCTCACTACCATGGACGCCCAAGATCGTGCGAAGTGAACCCTCCGGTACCATCCGTCTACTTTACCGATCCGTCCACTTTCTTGATCTGTCTATTTTCCCAATCGGTCCACTTATATTTCTAAATCGTCCACTTCCCAAAGCGTCCACTTTCCTGATCTGGCTATTTCCCAAAGCGTCCACTTTTCTATTCAGCCTATATTAACACCCGAAAGGAGGAAGAGCCGGAAGGCGGACCCTGAGCTCCGAGGTCATCTTGGCCACGGATGCAATCAGGAAAATACGACTACATGAAGATGATAATGACGATTGCAATCCACTTATGAACTTATTAGGTACATTCTAATTATAAATGCGAAGGTACCCTGTCTGTCTGATACGCTTCACACCTTCACACCTAAACCACTGAACCAATCTTGATGAAATTTGGTACACAAATAGATTAGAGCTAGGGAAAGGATATAAGGCTTTGTTTGGTCGCGATAACCGACATCCTTCTGATCCTTCATCCTTCTTACTAGAAGGAAGACATAGTTTTTACCACGAGCAGGTAGCGAGACTAGTTATTTATTGTATGTTACATGTATGTAAAATATATATATGAACTTCCCACAATTCTCAAATGTGATTATTTAACTTTACCACTCAAATAAGTAACTAGAACGCGTATAATTTCTGAATGAAACTGAAAGGAGACGCGAGGTGTATAATATCACACTGAAACACAACACCAGTACAGAGCTGTGGTCAGGGTGGCGTGAAGCGTTGCGAAATTGTGACATTGCGTGTGCGCATATTACTGATAGCACTTAAATTAACACTTATAGTGATCGGCAAACTTCTTGACATGTATTTAAACTTTCATGGTCGTTCACATTACTATTAGAACTATCGGGATATTTACCATGTATTGTTTGGATTTTCCGATATTTCTTATATTAATATATGATATATATATTTATATTTATAGAGGGTAGATCGATATATGTGCTCCTAAAAACTTTTTCACCGTTTACCGCCAGTACTACAGTTCCTCCGTGATCATGGTGCTTGCAACAGCGCCGAAATATCGGAAACTCCAAACAATACATGGTAAATATCCCGATAGTTCTAATAGCAATACTTGACATGTATTCTTACTACGCAGGAAGCGTTTTTTTATATAAGACACCTTGCCTGATGGTGAGCTGAAGGCAAAGTATCAGAAAAAAGGGTCACCATTAGAGAGACGTACCCTGTTACAATGGTGGCACTCAGCTTGACGGCCTCATCAGATGCTTTTTCACGCCCCGCTTAAAGGACCCGGGACTGTAGGAAGAGGCTGGATGATAGAAGCTACAGTGAAGTCCAGAAGATACGGGTCAATACAATACGCTGGCCAACGAACTGCCCCGCTTAAAGAACCCTGAAAAGATCTGATGAGGCCGTCAAGCTGAGCGCCTCCATTGTAACATGGTACATGTCTGTAATGGTGACCCTCTTTTCTGAGACTTTGCCTTCAGTTTCTCATCAGGATAGGTTAAGTCAATTTGACGTGTTCTATAAAAACCCAGATTGGAAGAAGGTAACACGTGAGCGTGTAGAACATTCCAGATCTTCATTGAATCACAAAGCGTGTCTGTAAGAAATTAGCACCAGGGCGATAAGACGACCGATAGTGCCACCACATTTTTTATTATTCACTTAAATAGCGTAAAAGAATGTTTATTAACTGCTATAAAGAGTATTGTATTGTTAGATTAACTGATTAAACCTGTACATAAAAGAAAAGTGCAGTAAAAGGCATTTAGTAAATAGGTTCGTAAAGTTATTATCGATGTATTACGGCTCAGTCGCAGAATGTCCACTTCTCAAAATGTCCACTGGTCGCAAAAGGTCTCTTTCGCAGAATGTCTCTTTCGCAAAATTTCCTTTTCTCAGAATGTCTCAGAATCTTTGGCGGTTTTTTACCGTCTCTACCATGGTGAATGTTCTGATGAGCTCTTCCAAGTAATCCCACCCTCTCCTTTCCTATATAGGACAACACGTGCAGGACTTAGATGCCACCCGCATACGGTGCAGAATATTCCATCAAGAACAAAGCGATTCGGCGTCTCCTTCTTCTGCCGCACTATTAAGACTTGGAATTCCTTGCTAGCTCACGTGTTTCCTTCCTCCTATAGTCCCGGGTCCTTTAAGCGGGGCGTGAAAAAGCATCTGATGAGGCCGTCAAGCTGAGTGCCACCATTGTAACATGGTACGTGTTGTAATGGTGGCCCTCTTTTCAGAGACTTTGCCTTCAGCTTACCATCAGGCGAGGCGAAGTCAAATTGACGTGTCCTATATAAAAAATAAAAAAAATGTCTCTTTCGCAGAATGTCCACTTCGCAAAATGTCCACTTCCCTTGAATTGAACAGCAATTCCCTAGCCCAACTTTCTCTAGGACAACGTTGCAACAGCCTTGATATAGATTGTCATTGGTCGATCTCCAGTGACGTCACCAAGTCCGACCAATGTCAATCTCTATGAAGGTTGTCACAACGTTGTGCTCGACGCTGTGTTCTTAAAGAATTTCACAGCCGTGGACATCCTCCATGGGACTACTCGGGTCTTAGGGCACACAGGCCAAAAAAAGACAACGTGCTTATCGGTACTAGTCCGAACTAAGAATGGAACTACTAAACTATTTACTCGTCACCAGTCTCTTTTTCTTCATCCTAGTGTTAATCCCAGTCGCATCCGAAGCTATCACCTCGGAGTCTGGGGTCCGCTTTTTCCAGTCTAACTGTGGGTTTGGTTGAATTTCGACATTTTCCGTGAAACGACTGCCACCTGACCTCCAACTACCCATAACGACTGCCATAGATGTTCGTAGTACAACCGGGACCGACGGCTTAACGAGCTCCCCGAAGCACGGAAATAACCAGACCCATACAAATAAACATATTTTCGCATAAAAATGCGAGAATCGAATCCGCGCACCCTGAGTAGCAGTCGCGTTCATTACCACCACGCGCTCTGGCTGACATTGTCTAGTCTCCAAAAATGTCCAGTATGCCAAAGAGTCAGGCGTCTTATTACGTCCAGTCCCATAATGTCTAGTGTCTCATAATGACAAATATTCAAACATGTTCAGTGTCTTATTACGTCCAGTCCCATAATTTTCCAGAGAGAACAGATTCTCGTCAGCGGTGAATGTGAGAAGAGACTGACACCCGTATTCACAAACAATACTTCGCTATGCGTACTACCAAAACTGTGCAAAGAACGACAAATTCTCAGTGCGTTCGTTTTGGGAAGCCTTTTTATTCATAATACTTCGTTGAGGGAACGCACTGCGTTAGATACTGCTCCGTGATGTTTGTGAATTAATTTTACCAGCCCTATGCGCTCGAGCACACTATGAGACCTCACAGTGTTGTTTGTGAATACGGGTGTGACACTGAGATCTACTACTACATGACTAGGGGATCCCGAGCTCCATGATGAAAGCCTCAGATGTAACTATGACCCAACTCTATAATGATAATGATGATGTTGATTAACTTATTAGGCATTGTTGCCAGCCTACAAACTCCTATCATCAACACCATTACAACACAATCCACTCTAACAATAGATAATATAAACATTAAACAATGATAACTAAACTAATAGACTTCGATTGTACAACGATTTCGCGTTAACTTAACGCTGTCAACAATATTATGTTTAGTTGTTTACTGTATGACGTTTGATTAAACAGTGTAGATACGTAATATTTGCAATAACAAAACGCTTATGCTAGACGTGGAAGTGACCTATTTCTTCATGTCACCGGTTATCCCAATTGCATCTTCTTCCTAATCCTAGCGTTAATTCCCAGTCGCATCCGAAGCTTTCACCTCGGAGTCTGGGGTCCGCTTTACCAGTCTAACTGCGGATTTGGCTGAACTTCGATATTTTTCGTGAAGCGATTGCCATCTGACCTTCCACAACCCAACAACGATATTGGGTGATATCGAAGCATTGCAGCTAGACCAGTTGTTATACTTTAAGCGCTCTTGAAGCGCTCCAACTACCCCTATCGACTGCCATAGATGTTAGTATGGCAACCGGGACCGAAGGCTTAACGTGCTCTCCGAGGCACGACCATACCAATGCAAATACCCATATTCATGCATACCAATATTTGCACTGAGCGGAGAGAACTCCCGCTTCCTGCGTAGCGGTCGCGTTCACTACCGCTACGCCACAGAGGCTGTCTATTGCTCTATAACTTGGGTCCGCAGGCGATTCTTTCAAATTTTCCAGTATACCTTCCAACATTAGTTAATTTCAGTGCAGCAATTCAAGCAAGTCGGCCGAAGCAGGGAGAATCGGTCTAGGTGGGGTTACTCAGATGACGTGGACCTGGGGTGTGAGTGTGGAGTAGCTCCACAGACCATGGCCCACCTGCTAACGTGTGCTGCATGTCCATCTACCTGTACACCGGAGGACCTAATGAGTGCCTCCGAGAATGCGATTCAGGTAGCAGCATACTGGGAAAATAGAATTTGAGAGTAGAAGCACCATCGATTCGACTGAATGAATGAAGTGCAGCAATTCACTAAGCGAGCACAACGATACGAGTCGCAACGTTGTGCTCGATAGAGATTGTCATTGGTCGGATTGGGTCACGTCACTGGAGATCGACCAATGACAATTTCTATCGATCACAACGTTGCGACTCACATCGTTGTGCTTGCTAAGTAAATTACACAGCAGGTCGGACTTCCCCTTAAAAACCTATCAACATTATCACCAGCTTCCCACCATTTATACAACGATAACATAACATGAAAGTTAAGTAAACAGCAGATAGCAACATACATACAACAATAATTACTGAGTAAACAGTCTTCGATTGATGTACAACGATTTTGCGTTAACAAAACATTATCAACAATATAATGAGTATGTTTATTGCACGAGACACATAATCTTGGACCTCCCCGGGTCCCACACGGATTCTAAACCATCTATGGCTTTGAGATGGCCAGGGTGTGGGATACCCCTAGGAATGACAGACAAACTCACATGCCTGCGGTCATGGAGAATTAATAGGTAGTATGCTTCAGGATCTTGGACCTACAATGTGCCTTATACGCACAGTACACGTTACTTAGGTGTCTTTTGAAGATAGCACGGGGTGCTACTGCGGTGGAAGAGCTAAAATTCACCAAGCATAGATTATTACAAAGCGATCCGCGAGCGCCAGTCTCGTTTGTCTTGCGATTTAGGTCCAAGATACGTGTCCTGAAGTATATCAACAATCTATGAGTATGTTTACTGTTATTAGGTTGGGGAGCATTTGGCAAATTGCTCCTCATCATATACCTTCCTCAGATAGCCTTTGTGATAACGGAGGAAGTTCAGACTGTCCTCTCGCGATTGGGATCTCAGATGGTAAGTACCGTTCTCGTAAACATCAAAAAAAAAATCATGGAAAGTAGAAATAAGAACTCTATAAGGAACCTCCCTGCCAAATTTCAAGTTTGTAGCTGTTATAGTTTCTGAGATTTCGTGATTAATCAGTGAGTGGTATAGCTTTTATCCTACTAATATTATAAACGCGAAAGTTTGTAAGTATGGATGGATGAATGGATGTATGGATGTTTGTTACTCTTTCACGTGATAACTACTGAATGGATTTTAATGAAACTAGCTTACTAGCCGACCCGGCGAACTTCGTACCGCTATATTTTCTGATCCCGTTCCCGCTGCATATCTCTTAATTTATCAGTGTTTCTCTACAATATTATGCATGTATTATATATGTACATATAAACCTTCCTCTTGAATCACTCTATCTATTGAAAAAAACCGCTTCAAAATTCATGGCGTAGTTTTGATAGGGACGGACAGACAGCGACAGCGACTTTGTTTTATAATATGTAGTGATGATGATGATTTATAGGCTATATCACCGATGAACAGGATCGGAAATCCACGCGAGCGGAGCCAGCTAGTATCAATATAGATACTGTACTGTACAGGGTTTGAATCTTGAATAGATTTGCTCTGTGTTATCAACAATATGTTTACAGTCTGTACAACATTGTTCCACCGCTTCACATACCTACTTAATCTCAACAATAACAAAACGCTTTGTCTCACTAATTGCGTTCGTTTCGCCATTCCACTACATTATGTTTGCCTAACTGTCCAATTCGTACAATAAGATAATTGACTGTCGAGTTAAATCATGTCAAAAACGGTAATTTGGTACTAAATTGTACGAAATAACAAGGTGTGACGACCTCTTGTTTTGTTGTTTTATTTAACTCGGTTAATCACTGAAAAAGGCTGGGCAGACTTTAAAGGGACTTTCACTGGCAGATAGATGATGTTATAAGGCATAATTATTTTTTCCTCTGGCGATGTACTTTGAACCCCTCGCTGCGCTCAGGTTTCTACGTTATTCTAGAAGCCTTCGCATCGCTCGTGGTTCAAAGTGGCGCCCTCGCCGTAAAAATAATATTTTGCACCCTTGTTATACAATCTACTATTTGTTTGCCTGTTATTAAGTGACTACCATCTGTGCCCCGAGCACAGAAATTATTCCAATTCGAAACGTAAACGTATCGAGAACATTGAGCATTGCGATTGGCAGGCTTCGCACACACACAGGTTCACAGTAGACAGGCGGCCAATCGCAATGCTCCGTTCTATCAATACGTTTAACGTTACGAATTCGAATTTTTTCATACTCGGGGCACTGACCTCCTAACAGTCCTAACCAATAGAGAAAAGTCTGCAAACATTGACTATCAATTAGCAGTGGGGAAAAACCTCAGATGCAACAACAACACTAAGATGATGATGTTGACGAAGAGAGCTGGTATAAAATACCTAATTTAATTTATATCAAATATGTTAGCTAAACTAATAAGAAAGGTAGCAAGGCCAATATAGGCGACAAAAATAACTATATTTACCTCGTACCGCAAGTAAATTTAAAAATGTTAAGGTGTGGATGTGGACTGACTGGATTGGCGTAAATCGTAATGTAACAAGTTACATACATACATATAATCACGCCTTTATCCCCGAAGGGTTAGGCAGAGGTGAATTAACACCCATATTTCACCAATCATTGTATTCTGTCCCACGTAATAGGGGGTGAGTCTATTGCCGTATTCCGGGCACTATTGTTGACTCGAGCCATGTATCTGCGGCTGAGTCTGGGCTGTATATAACAAGTTACAAGGCGAACATTCGCGCAGAACAGAGAATGAGCTGCTCGTACACTGCCCGGATTTTGATTTAGCACGTCTGGAAAGAAGGGTGCTCCGTGCGACCGTGCATCTGCAATTGACAGTACCTTTTGTTTTTTTTTTATCGTGCGAACAATCCTCAAGTATACCTCCCCACCGCCGGAACGAATGAGGGAGATTATATCGGACTGGAACCGCCTAAAACGCACGCTGTCTGTGAGTCATAGGTTGCGGAGGTGAGATTATCGTAGACATATCCCTCGCACCCCGGCCGACCCCGGGCCATATCTTTCGATCTGACCGTTATTTCGTGCGTCTGAAATTCCCACAGATACCTACCCGTTCACTATAACAAACTATACTACTCGGATAAGTTATACTTATTGCAAATCTTATACAGAATTTCAAACTTTATACGATTTATACTTTTGTATACGAGGCGTTAATTAATCGGACCCCAGGAGCAATTACACATCCCTGCATATAGTTGATACCCAGCTCGAACCAGTCGGTATGCACCTTTACGTCCACATATCTCATGCGACACTATTTTTGACGTTATAAGCTAACAAGCAAACACACAAACAGCCTATTGTCGGCAGGTGCTAATGTCAAGAATGTGCTAAACAATTCTGCGAAGTCTAGCCTGTGACGTCACTTGTCATCAGCTGTTGATAGTCACGATTTGTCAACTGATCACGACTATCACGAGTTCAAATATTATTGTCGATGTTTTTGGACGGCACTTTTCCTTAGGTGGTTTAAAGTTACTAAAATTGACCTTCTGAAGCGTCGATGAGGACTAAGATGAAGCGCAGTCCGTAAATCGGATATTTGCGGTGTCGTACAAGGCGACTAAGTGATAGGGCTGTTTAACATCAGAGAGATATATAGGGTGGAAACATAAGTCGGGCTCTGGAGGGAAACTACCTTAATTCCTTAAGCTGGCTCATTTTACTTAAAGGAGACATTCCTTTATTTTTAAAAAGAAACAAAACTGCATTCAAAGATTTTTTTAATTCGCTTACCACACCAGGTAATCGAACCCACTAAAATCCGAAAAAGTAATATCCTGTATTTTTATGGCATCAATCGATAGTGTCAATCATAAGGATCAAATCTTTTTAAGAAACATGGTGAATTTATGGCAGTTTCCCTCCAGATCCGACTTATTTTTCCACCCTGTATACAGCCCAGACACAGCCTCAGATGCATAGCTCGTGTCAACAATAATAGTGCCCGGAATACAGCAATAGCCTCACCCCCTATTACGTGGGACTTAATACGATGATTGGCGAAATGTGGGTGTTAATTCACTCTACCTAACCCTCCGAGATAAAGGCGTGATTGTATGTATGAGTTAATGACAGCCCCCGTGGCGTAGCGTTCACTACCGAACGAGCCCCTACGCAGGAGGCGCGGGTTCGATCACCGATCAGTGCAAATATTTGTGTGCATGAAATATAGGTATTTGTATTGGTCTGGTCGTGCCTCGGAGAGCACGCTAAGCCGTCGCGTCGGTCCCGGTTGCCATAAGAACATCTATGGCAGTCGTTACGGGTAGTTGGAGTCCTAAAAAGTCCAAAAACAACGGTCTAGCTGGAAAGTTTCGATATCGCCTATTGTTACCATTGGCTTGTGGAGGTCAGATGGCAATCGGTTCACGGAAAATATCGAGGTCCAGCCAAATCCGTAGTTAAGACTGGTAAAGCGGACCCCAGACTCCGAGATGAAAGTTTCGGATGCGACTGGGAATTAACGCTAGGATAGAAAGAAAAGACCGCCTATACAATGGTTTGTGCTCAGATGAATTGTTTGACATGATGCCCACAGCTGCATTCTATCATCGCACCTCTCGTCATAGGCGGGGAGTTCATCCTCACACATTGCGACCGGAAACGGTGCGCACTGTGCGGTATGAAAGGAACTTCATCCCTCGCACACTCAAGCTGTGGAATGAACTCCCCGCGATGGTTTTCCCAAGCGACTACAATATGGGGTTCTTCAAGAAGGGTATTAGAAGGTTTCTTCAGGGTCGGAAGCACGCGTGTGACGCCCTTGGTGTTGCATACGTCCATAGGCCACGGTAACCACTTTCCATCAGGTGGGCCGTGTGCTTGTGTGCCACCTAAGTGGTATAAAAAAAAAAATGTATGTGTTTACTCTCTAGTAGTAAGCAAAGATTGTGCGTCACAATACGTTTGATAAAGTTGGAAAACATTCTGAATATCGTACGATTAGCACCGATAGATTGCCTTGAAGCCGACATGCTATGATAATAACGACCTCACATTGAAGTGATAACATTCTTATATTAAAAAATAAACAATGAAACTCTTGAGATCAATCTATAGGTACTCGTATTTTTATTTGTACTGTACTGATTGTCTGATTCAGTCAATGCCTAGGACTGATGCCGTCCCCCATGAGCGCGGGCCTGGGGGTGACGGGTGGAGCCGCCTGTCACCCTAGCAGAAGCAGGCCGCGGCGGCAGCGCGCATTGCGTGCCTCCCCACATCCGGGGGCGAGTTGGGGACTCTTTGGTCCCTACACCGGAAGAGGGCCAGATCGAGAGATATGGCCCTGGGTCGGCCGGGGTGCGAGGGATATGGTTACGACAATCTCACCTCCGGCAACTGACGGCCCACAGATGGCGTGCGTTTTAGTCGGTTCGAGTCCGACATAACCTCCTCCCCCGGTTCCGGCGGGGGAGGTATCCGTGGGGATTTTTCGCACGATAAAAAAAAAAAAGGCTGATGCCGTAGCCGATCAATGCATACGACAACTGCCGACGCACGCAGCACATACGCGTAATTCATTGCGGCTTCTCAATGGCCCCCTTTATCCGTATCGGAGTTTAACAAGTAATGGGTACGCTGTATCTGCTGCATGCGTCTGTCGTTGTCGTATGCGGTCGGCTTCGGAATTAGTTTGTCGAAAAGTAGAGTAGGGACTGTCCATCAATCACGTGATGTTTTTTTAGCAATTTTCTAAGCCCCCCTGGTGATACGTGGTGAGGTTTTAGACTACCCCCCTCCCCCTAGCCAAAATCACGTGTATTTTTTAAATTATTGAATAGAAATAATTGAATATGCAATTTCGAAAAGGTCACAAGTCTGAAAATGCAAAATGTTCAAGAAACGAAAAAAACTAAGTATTTTCTTAAGTTGTGTAGAATTTATAAAATTTATTTTTGATACAATTTGGGTTCAATTAGCTATGGAAAATTACAGAAATTTTAGATGTAAAATGTTATTTTATATACGAATTTACATATTGTATATCTATGAGATATGCCGTTTTCGAAATTGACAGTATTGAACACATAACATTTGAAGAAAATCTCCATTATTCATTTTGTGAATCTTTTGTTTTAGGTACATAAATTAAACATAATACTTAAATCTATACTTTATGTTACAGAGAAGTAAGATTTGATTGTTTGTTTGTCTGTTTGTTTGGATGTATTTTTTGTATTGAATAGGTTCCAAAACTACTAAACCGATTTGAAAAATTCTTATGCCAATAGGAAGCCACATTATTAGTGAATAAAATAAGCTATATATCATCACGCTACTACCTAAGGGAGCGGAGCAGTAATCATAATTGTCGATAAATCCGGTAGATTCTCATATATTATTTGCAATCTATTAAATTACGGGCATATTATGTAGGTTAAATCGGTGCAATGGGGGTTCAAATTATGTCACGGGTGAAACTGGGGAGAAAGGGTCATTTAAATAAAAGATGTAGCGTGAACGGAATCAGAATTCGACGCGGGCAAAGCCGCGAGCAACAGCTAACAAAAATTACAGACTTTCTCAAAAAATCATCTTCTAGAGGCTGTCTTTCGTTTATAGTTGGGTAATCCAAATATTTCGTCATAAAAGTCTGTAAAATCTGCCAGTTTTAAGACTAATGTCAGGCTTATGCCTAAAATAATATTTCCGAAAAGGGCACACCTTCTAGAATTCAATCTAGAGATGTGACCTTTTCGAAATTATTGCTGTACACATCATGACGTAGATAATGCAATTAATATCAGAATGGAACCATTTTTGCACGTAATAGGTGCATGGAAGCACGTAGATTACATTTACATGAAAAAACGTATTTGCCAAAATATGCGACTTGTGCCCTTTTCGAAATTGCATATTCAATTACATATTACATATAAAAGGGCTTTGCGTGTCTGTAGGGTATAAGGTGGTAAGTACGAAACTAAAAAAAATATACTGATCGCTTTTACATTCAATTTTCGAAGAAGAAATGTAGGCCTTTGGTTGGACAAAGAAACCACATGTTCAAACAACAAACCTTACATTAACTTACAATATACGAGTATTTCAATATATCTACATGGAGTTAATAAATAATAATAATTTTATTGTCCATATCAAAACATTTATAAAATTATTCTATTCCATTTATAGATAAAAGGACAAAGACATCAATGTTTCAGACAACAATGTGGTTTTTAAAATACCTACCTACTATAAAATAATATAAATATAATTACCGACCGCAGTCACGTCGCAAAATAGGGTTTGTGACTAACTTTGTAATCTAAAGAACGGTCACCCATCCCCTGATTGATTGATTAATATGAAGTCACATATTGATTTATATTTGGAACGTCATCAGACCATTTGAAAAATATAGAAAAAATATCATAAACTTCATAGCATTATACTTGTCATAGCCTAGTTTGATATCTGTGACAGCTGTCAGGTGTGACAGCTGTCAAACACAAAGCTGTCTGCGACACGGTTACTGATGGGGTATTATTGGTTTAATCGATCGGTGTTACTGTTTGTGTTTTGTTTACATACATATTATTTACGCCTTTAACATCAGACAGATATACAGTTCAGACTCAGTCTCAGATGCATGACTCCAGTCAACAATAGTGCCCGGAATATGGTAATAGGCTCACCCCCTATTAAGTGGGACCTAATACAATGATTGGTAAAATGTGGGTCTTAATTAAAGGTTTCTACGTAAAAGGGGCACGTATCTTGAACTAAATCGCGAGACAAACGAGACCCGGGCGCGCGCGGATGGTTTTGTAATAATCTATGCTTGGTGAATTTGAGCTCGTCCACCGCAGTAGCACCCCGTGCTATCCTCAAAAGACACCCAAAAAACGTGTACTGCGCATACAGCACATTTTGAGCACATAGTAGATTCAAGATATACTAAATCCCGAGCCAATACGTATGTATTATAATTGCAGATAACGAACTTCAGATCTATACATATTTATATTGTAGAATTATTAATTAACTAGGTGCTAAACCAGCCTAAAGGTCAAACGGCATGGGTTCAAGAAAGTAGGTCGCAATTAATATTGTGTTGACACACGCTGTGAGTGATGTCCACTCGGTCTGTTGATATTGGAGACATGTGGAGCTGCATGCACTTGCCGTGATAGCACTGGATGACGTCATATTGTGTGTATTTTTATATCACTTAGGTGGCAGATAAGCACACAGTCCCACTGATCGAAAGGGGTTACCGTGGCCTATGGACGAGTGCTACACCAGGAAAGTCGCGATGCTGACCCTGCAAGAACCTTCTAATGCCCTTCTTGAAGAACCCCATATTTTATTTCTCCTTACAACCCAATACAGGCTACAGACATACAATAGTTAATGATAAACAAGAGTGCAAAGTTGCTTTTGAACCGCGTACTCAATTTTCTCAAGCGAAGGATTCTAAAATTGGATCACGAGCACTGCGAGTGATTTACAAATTAGAGTCCTGAGCGCAAGCGAGGGAATCAAAAGAGCACAAGGTGAAAAATGTTTGCACTCGAGTGCAACACGTAACTTTACATCCCAACTCAGCGAGGAAATGACCGAATGCAAAAAAAATACATTTAATAATATGACGTGAAAAGGAAATGACGCGCGCAAAGCAAATTACAAAAAAAGGTTCCGAGTCTGAGTTCTATGTAAATTAAAAAAAAGTTGTATGATAAATTCGGCATCATAGAGGTAGAAGTAAATAGTTTTAATGATGTTTTGAATTCACAAACTTAGTGCAAAAAATCTCATTCCGAATTCATTCAAATGCAATTTGCATTCATGCCTAACGAAATTTCTATGGATATTATTATTATTTATTATTATTGGATATTATACATATATGGATTAATGTAAATATAGCAATATTATGATAACACCACAATCCAACGTTATAAAAAACCAGTGCAACGAATTAATTAAAAAATCGTATATTATTTTTTTCAAGGCAAGTCGTTACATAAGAGTGACGTCACAAACGATATCATGTCACGTAAAGTGTTTACTGAATATCTTATTACAATATTATTATCGCGTTTGATTTAATAATAGTAAGTTATTTAGTATGTGTAAAAAAATGTTACGTTAACCTTTGGGGTCGAGTTTTTGTAGTTTTAGTGGTGTGATTTATTGTATAACTAAACATATATTAGTGAATCGATAATAGTAAGTAAATAATAAAAACTAAATAAAAGCTGTGAATAATTACAAGATTTTTGTGCTGGATATTTGTGCGGATATCCGAGGGAGAAGAAAGATCTTATTCTTATTCTTATTCTTACTTTTTGGCGGAAGTTGTATCCGTTACTTTTTGGCGGATATTTTATCTTATTCA
Source organism: Eilema depressum (assembly GCA_914767945.1). Classification (NCBI taxonomy): domain Eukaryota; kingdom Metazoa; phylum Arthropoda; class Insecta; order Lepidoptera; family Erebidae; genus Eilema; species Eilema depressum. The sequence goes on from OU612040.1 coordinate 2,227,845, forward strand.
TTTTTAATACACAGATGAATCTCTTGATTTACTTGATGTAGTATGTAGTCTGTAGTGGTAGGTAGGTACTATTAAATTCCATTTAAATATTTTACTTACAATAAAAACTGCGCGTTGCAAATTAAAGCAAAATGCATAGCACGAATTAGACGCAGATGCTATTTCTTATGTTTTTTTAGGCCTTTTCTGTATAGTCCAGGCCTTTTTTTCGGATAAATTCTCTCAGATACCCACCTACCACTCGGCGGGGGCGGTTACGCGGGTTCGAACCGGCTAAAACCGCACGCCATCTCGACTCCTCAGATGTGTGTATACGATGTAAGAAAGACTGATAAATCACATCGGCTTATTTTTTATCTATTTTTGAGTGCTAAAAATCCGTGATAGCAATCTAGGCACAATGTCCAACAGATCAATAATCATTATGCTAAAATGAATCTCACTACGTAGGACTGCTTACGATTTGATGACATGATAATCTAGTACTTGGTATCTTTAACAACACGATACCCATCTCAAATCTGAAGGTTCTAGATAAGATTGTATGCGCGTGGGTGTGTCGGCTGTGGAATTATACTTGAAAGGATGGGCTGTCAATTGGAATCAGTTTCTTTTGATTGAATGTCATAACGGCAACTTTTGTGAATGCTTGTATTAAATATCAATCAATCAATTTACCTATTTGAACAAAGACTAGTGATGTGCCGGACATTTCAATGTGTCTACCGCGGATATCATTGCTTGCTATACAACTGTATTAAATTTCATTTTGTATATATTTATTTATAAGATAAAATATCCGCCAAAAAGTAACGGATACGGAACTTGTTTCTACCTCGGATATCCGCGGATAAGATCACTCGTTCTCTTAATTCTTGGTTTGAACGGAAGCGAATGCCATCTGAACTCAGAACCCCGAGTGGAAAGCCTGCATCAGAGCCTCGCCCATTAATCAACGGGGGTACCGGATAAACAGGTGAGGTTCCTCCAAGGGCCTCCAAGATTTTAGTGGGCGCCTTACACCTGACGAGAATATGAGTAAACTCCCTTTATACGGTAGGTACGCGGGGTAAGCAGAGGTATATTAACACCCACATCTCGCTATAATTTTCGGTCCCACGTAACAGAGGTCGACTCTATTACCATCAAGGGGACACTGTCACGTGCTGTATGTTTACTGCCGGTAATATCCTCTGAAAGAGCCCAATAAACACAATAAAGTGATAAGATAGCCCCCTGTCAAACTCAATGATATCATAATACCCAGCGCTACTGCGCTGTAAGACTGATACAGTGAAAGGAGTCTCTAATAACCTGATATAAAATAACATCACAATACATGTCGTCTTATCGGTTAAGTTGTTCGTGATATCTATTGTGATAAAGATTTTGGAAAAGTACTAGTTGTGCCCACGATTTTGTTCGTCCGGGTTTTAATTTTGTTTGCGCTAGTGAAGTGATTACTTTAGAAAACCCCCGACCCAAAAAGAACCTATAAAAAGTATAATAATAACTATTACATTATGACCTACCCTAAGTATTGACCCTTTTGTCATTTGTCTCGTCGGGGGACCGCTAAGTACCTTGGTATGCTCTCTACCCCCCTGACGGTCAGATGGCGGTCCCCCTTAGGGTAGGTCATAATGTAATAGTTATTATTATACTTTTTATAGGTTCTTTTTGGGTCAGGGGTTTTTAAATTTTTTTTATTTTTTTTATTTCATGCTTTTTATAGGTAACCGCTTAACCGATTTCCATTGCTGTATCGTGATGTATAAATTATTACCTTTCATTTGATACCCAACACGGGTATATTTGAAAATATTAGATTTTGCATTGCCACTTTCACTCCTCATATTTTTCAAATGGCTGAACCGATTTTTATGAAACATAGCTAAGAACACTCTCGACTAAACCACCTTTCAAACAAAAGAAACAGAATCGAAATCGGTTCAGCCGTTTGTAAGCTACGATGCCACAGACTGACTGACACACACACACACGCATACACACGTCAAACTTATAACACACCTCTTTTTTGTAGAGGGTTAAAAAGAATAGGGTTCCCTATTCTTGTTCTAAAGCAAGGGTGCCCGCGGACGAATTTCGGGTGGCACGCCCAAGCCACTGCGAGAGGAGAAAAGAAAAATAAAGCTTGTACAAAAGCAATTGCATGAGTCGCAGTCAGAAATGCTATACTATTTTTTCTTTTCACTCAAATCTATCGAGTATTCATCAAAACGATATCTCTTTATATCATAACTAAAAAGCTTAAAATAAAATGTGAGCAAGTAATACTCCAAAAGGAGACGGCGGGGTTGGAACGGAGGAGATTCGCAGCCCGCACAGCCCGTGACGAGCGTAGGGGACGCAGGCGTCGGAGGTGCAGAACAGCCTCTGTCCCTCATGAGCATGGGCCTGAGGGTGGTGACAGGTGGAGCTGCTTGCACCTCCCAATTCCCAGGGGCTAGATGGGGACATGGTTGTCCTCATACCCGAAGAGAGCCAGCTCGAAGAAGATGGGCGAGAGATCAGCGCCAATTTCATCTTCCGAAACCCTCACTATATTTGAGTTATCGATACTTGCGGCATCTACACTCAATCAGTAGTAAGGATAACAATAGGTATAATAAAAGCTCGAATGAGAACACAACATGAACACCAAGTGCCGCGTGGTTCCCGGCAGAGTAGAATTTGATCCACCCTATCTCCTCTCATGCGGCGTAGTACAAGGCTGTGTAACATCAGACAGATATATACAGCCCAGACTCAGCCTCAGATGCATGGCTCGAGTCAACAATAGTGCCCGGAATACGGCAATAAGCTCACCCCCTATTACGTGGGACTTAATACGATGATTGGTGAAATGTGGGTGTTAATTCACCTCTGCCTAACCCTCCGGGGATAAAGGCGTGATTATATGTATGTATGAACACAAAGGAAAAATAAATTTTCCGTCAGGAAGGAAGTACTTATATCTTCAAGGATACTGCTCGAAACGTCTGTAATCTGTGCACAGAATACTAAATAGGTCTAATTTATGTATCAGGTAGATAATATGGGAGTTGCATATCGCGACATATAAATTATATAGCTAATACCCACGGCCCAGCTAATGCTCATCGCACCGCTCGCCATAAGCAGGGTATCATCCTCATAAATTAAGACGGGAAACTGTGCGGTATGAAAGGAACTTCATCCCACGCACACTCAAGCTGTGGAATGAACTCCCCGCGGTGGTTTTTCAAACGACTAAAATATGCGGTTCTTCAAGAAGGGCATTAGAAGGTTTCTTCAGGGTCGGCAGCACGAGTGTGACGCCCCTGGTGTTGCATACGTCCATAGGCCACGGTAACCACTTTCCATCAGGTCACGAGAAAAATGACCACCATTTCAGATGCTGACATGAGAAGTCAAGGACTTCGAGGTAGGGACGTCCTCGACTCGGTTTTAGGTCATATTTACGGTTTTACTAAACCAATTTCGATCAGGGATTTCACAGCGTTGAGACATTACGACGACGGACGGGTAACTGTGCGCAGTGACTAGTGAGGCATGAAAGGAACTTCTTCCCACACACACTGAAGCTGGGGAACCTCTCTGCGGTGGTTTTCCCAAGCGACTACGATATGCGGTTCTTCAAGAACGGCATTAGAAGGTCGGCAGCCACGAGTGTGACTCCCCTAGTGAAGCACACGTCTATAGGCCACAGTAACCACTTTCTATCTTCCACCTTCCGTCCACGTGCTTTTTTTATCCTGCGCTAAATTCCCACGGATAACGTTATGTCGGACTTGAACCGACTAAAACGCATGACATCTGTGGATCGTAGGTTGCCGAAGATGAGATTGTTTGAGACATTTCACTCGCAACTCAGGGACATCTCTTTCAGGCCTGTATCAGCCGGGGTGCGAGGGATATGGCTACGACAATCTCACCTCCGGCAACTGACGGCCCACAGACGGCGTGCGTTTTAGTCGGTTCGAGTCCGACATAACCTCCTCCTCCGGCTCAGGCGGGGGAGGTATCCGTGGGGATTTTTCGCACGATAAAAAAAGGGATATCTCTTTCAAGCTGGCCTTCTTAAATAGTCGGGCCGTATGCTTGTCTGCAACCTAAGTAGTATATAAAACACGATGAACTGTGTTGCAACAGTCAACTAAAACTGCTATAATAGCTGGATATAGGTAGACTAAACGAGCAATCGTGCATCATGCGCCAACAATTGACATATCAATTGCTCAATTGAGTGTCAGCACGCCACACGTGCTAAATGAACACAATTTGTGCAGTTACTACACGCTGCGGATTGTGTAGCGACATCGGATAAAGTAAAAAAAAAGGAGAAAAAAAACACGAAGAGAACCGACTTCGGCGGGAGGCGGGACTCGAACCCGCGATCTTTCCCTTACAGGGGGAATGCTCTGACCACTAAGCCACCGAAGCCCGCACGAAGCCGATCCAAATTCCTCTACACTTCCGTCTTTGGGCGACGGTGGAGCCATCTACCGATACTCATACGAGAATGTTTTATTTTTTTAAGTAAAAGGATGTTATATTCAACATAGTGAAGAACTGACATTTGATTGCCTCTACATGCAAATTTCCTGCAGTAAATTTGCCTCTCGTAGCAAACTTATGGCAGTGCCCCACTATACAGATACAACATCCATTTGCTTTTGCAACTCTATGAAAGTATTTACTCTGTAGTGTGAGAACTTTCATAGCGCGATGCAGAATCAGTAAGTTTTAACTAGTTCGATTTATTTTCGTTAGATGGCACTAACAACACGTACAATGTGTCGCCACCACAAACGTTAAACAGTAAATACATACAAATATTATAATCACGCCTTTATCCCCAGAGGATTAGGCAGAGGTGACTTAATATCCACATTTCACCAATCATTGTATTAGGTCAGACGTGATAGGAATTGAACGTATTGCCGTATTCCGGGTACTACTGATAACTCGAGCCATGCATCTGAGACTGAGTCTGGGCTGTACAAATCTGTCTGATGTTAAACAGCCCTATCCCTTAGTCGCTTTGTACGACACTGCATGAGATGGGGTGGCCCAAATTCTACTCTGCCGGGAACCACGCGGAGATTTACGTTTTACGGACTATTTACGGCTTGAGTCTTCAGATACCTGGGCCCAAGATTGCCTAAAACCAAACATATCCTTCGCACCCCGGCTGACCTAGGGCCATCGCATGTTTCGAAATGGCCCTGAGCCACATTCGAAGTCAAAGTCTCGATGGGACGGAAGATTCCTATAACTCTCCCAATCCCGCATCACCGTCTCCTCGAGCATTCTGCCTTTCCACCAGAGATGTGCTATGCTACATTGCTATGGATGTGTTTGTTATCCACCAATCATATTCATTGGTCCACATAGCATAGCACTGGTGGTTACGAATTCAGCAGGCTAAGCTATGTTTTTTTATGTAGAAAGATGCGTGCTATGGATGTGTGCTGTGGATGTGTGCCATGGATGCTGTGCTATGGCGTGGTTTCCCTACTATCGATACATAGCATAGCTCGAGATGCGCATCTTTCTCGCACAGCTACCTAGCGTAGTATGGGTGAAAACGGTCACATATTTTCGTAGCGTAGATTTCACATCTTCGCAGCATATCTGCATAGCATATCTCTGGTGGAAAAGCACCCTACTGTGCTCTCAGAAGGATTACCCTATCATTCCTTCCTCCTACATATTGATATGAGAGCATCGTATCACGTAAATTCGCAGATATGGCCGACAGTAAACAGGAAACAGAAGACCTCAAGGTCATTGAATCATTCGAAAATAATAACAACATTTGGACAATGAAATAAAAACAAACTGGCAATTAATTCGTAATTACCGGCGCTCGTGGTCTAATGGGTAACACATGCTACGAGAAGTCGTTACGATCTAACGTTTAAGGCCAGTTTGCAGTAGTTTTTAAAATTTTTAAACGTCTGGATATCAAGTAATATAGCAAATTGCGCCATATAAAAAGCATATTCATAAAAAAGACTAAACCCTTAAGGGTCGTGTGAAAACAGAAACACGATTCATGATAATTGACTCGATAGAAATTAGCGTCAAACATGGGTCTAAAACGCTCCAAAGACGGCATTATCAAATCATGCCGAAGTTTATATTAAAAAATAGAGCATAAAAATATCTATAGATTGGTGAAGTTTTTCTTTTCAAAAAACCGTAAAAATCCTCAAAATTGCTGTATTCGAGCTCTTGTTTCGTCAGTTAAAAAGTTAGAGGTAGGACGTCTCATTATTAATACCCCCTTAAACTATAGCGATAGATAGATGCGTCTGTGTGTGTGATATGTGGTCCTAACAACTAGTAGTTCTTTGAACAGCATATCTCGCGAGCATTCTTTGCCACATTTTTCTGGCACCCTAAACATAATCTGGTATCCTTAAAAAGCCTGTAAAAAATATCTTCTTATTTTAAACAGCCCCGGATATTCCTCAAAAAAATTATGATGATCAGTTTTAAAAAAATTCTACAGCAAACTTGCCCTTTTTTTCCTCATCACTGTTTTTTTTTCATTACGAATTTCACGTTTACGACGCATCATTCTTTTTCACAACCCGTGAGGAACATCTCGTCACTATCAAAATGAAGGAAATTATAAGACAATTACAAATATATGCACACGAAAAATACTCGCACAAATTAATGCAAAAAAAGGTACATTTGCATCTACTTGCAAATGTACGCAGTACCCTACCATGCATGGTACAACATCCATTGCCTTCTGTGGCGCTATGAATGTACTATATTCTGTAGTGTGAGAACTTTCATAGCGCGATGCAGAATCAGCAATTTTTAACTAGTTCGCTCTATTTTCGTTAGATGGCGCTGACAACGATTCGTCACTACAAAAGTAAAAATAGCAAATACATACATATAATCACGTCTTTATCCCCAGAGGGTTAGGCAGAGGTGACTTAACACCCACATGTTACCATTGTATTAGGTCCCACGTAATAGGGGGTGAGCCTATTGCCGTATTCTGGGCACTATTGTTGACTCGAGCCATGTATCTGAGGCTGAGTCTGGGCTGTATATATCTGTCTGATGTTAAACAGCCCTATCCCTTAGTCGCCTTGTACGACACCGCATGGGAAAGGATGGAATGGCCAAAATTGTACCTACTCTGCCAGGAACCACGCGGCAAATAGCTAAAATAGTAAATAAAAAGTTGTTTTCATAGCTAGTTGTGTGCATAGTTCTTAATCATGAATTAAAACTTGGATCTTTGAAAACAAGCAAAAAAAAATTCAAACGGAATTAACTTTTTTGCTCAAAGTAGTTTCAATGTTACCTATTTTAAAAACTTAAGATCAACTATTCTACCTTATATCTGCAGTATTTACTCGGTAATTACCTGAAAAATAAAAAATATATAATTATTAAAACATATTTCATATCTTTTTCAATTCAAGAAAGTTTGTATGAAAGTTCGGCATTTTTGAAGATCATCATCATCTTCATGGAGACGCGTTTTGCTGATTGCATCCGTGGTCAACATCCTCGGATGACCTCGGAGCTCAGGGTCCGCCTTCCGGCTCTTCCTCCTCTACTTTGCACGATTTTGGGCGTCCGTAGTAGTGACTTACACCCGTATTCACAAACAATACTTCGCTATGCGTACTACCAAAACTGTACAAAGAACGACAAATTTTCAGTGCGTTCGTTTTGGCAAGCCTTTTTACTCATAGACAACACTTAAGTAATAGGTACTTCGTTGAGGGAACGCACTGCGTTAGATACTGCTCCGTGATGTTTGTGAATTAATTTTACCAGCCCTATGCGCTCGAGCACACTATGAGACCTCACAGTGTTGTTTGTGAATACGGGTGTTAGTGAGGTGAGACCATATGCACGCAGGTCACCCTCCACCATTTCAGCATTTTTGAAGATAACCTTAAGAAATTTGCTAGGTACATAGATAGATTAGACCTTGGGAAAGGACATAGGCTATGTTTGGTCGCGATAACCGACAACCATGCGGGCGAGGCCGCGGGCTACAGCTAGTGCAATAGGTCTAGACAAAACTAGGAACAATATCCTATTACCCATTAAACAACGCGACCTCGCCTGCCACTTATTACCACACTTAATATTCCATATCAGTCATAGTTATGTTTACCATGTCACACGGGGTACCTACCTACACTACCTACCTACTTAACGACAGTTTTAGAGCCACATTGCAGAGCAGACACCCGAGGAGCCATCTCGATAGCGGAGATGGTTCAGGGTAAGCCAGGGAGCCAGGGATATTTGTTTTAGCACAGAATAGATTTAGTACTGACGGCTTTAGGCAATTTTACACCCTGGCGTTTGAAGATCCGAGAGGGCGTGCGGTTTTAATTTTTTTCTTTCTTTTTATTATACTACTTATGTCGCAGACACGCACACGGCCCTCCTGATGGTAAGAGGTTACCGTGGCCTATGGGCGAGTGCAACACCAGGGGAGCCACACTCGTGCTGCCGACCCTGTAAGAACAGAGAGATTCTGTGCCGTCATCGTCAGCGCAAAAGATAAGTAGGACAAAGCCTTTCGTTTTTCCACTGACAGCACAAAATCTCTCCAGTAAGCTCTGGCTACCCTACTCACCGTCGGAAACACAACTCGAGGTTATTTACCCGCGGTCTTCTGTAGGGCCGAGGTACTTCCCCAGTCGGACTGCTCGATTGGGTCGGATATACAGTCGTGTCCTACTTCCTCGAATTGGAATCAATTCCAATTCGAGGAAGACTAATTCAAATTAGTTTGAAATAACCGCCCACGCCGGACAACTGGGAGGGATTTCAGTACAAAAACTACCTACTTAACGACTATTATACTGCGTAATAAATATATTTTAACACTTGCTCGTAAAATAGCTCTTACTGTGGCGGTTTAAGGCCACATTGCAGATAGGTACCCGAGGGAGCTATCTCGAAACCTGAGATGGTTCTGGATCAGCCGGGATGCAAGGTATATGCTCTAGGCTAGGCAATTTTACACCCCGGCTACAGGTACCCGGGTAGAGCAAGCTAGTGAAGTAGGTATGTAGAGTTGTTGTCTCTGCCTACTCAGCATTAATAAAAATTAAGTTTAAAACTAAAACCCGACTACTGCAAAATCACGCTCTAAAAAGTATTAAACAAGAAAATATCAAGAATAGCCGTGATCGTATGCCACTTTTTCCTAGAATGTATTGTTTTGTTAGAGTGGCATACGACCACGGCTATTCTTGATATTTTCTTGTTTAATACTTTTTAGAGTGAGCGTGATTTTGCAGTAGTCGGGTTTTAGTTTTAAACTTAATTTTTATTTATATTATTTTGAGGCATGCAAAACCCAATAATTTATATATATTTGAAATGTGCTAATTGAGCGCTTTAATTTGATACCAAACACGGCCTATTTATCTCTCGTTTATTTTTGAACGAAGTCCTTTATGACCGCTAGAGGGCGCCACATTAGATTTAGTGACACGTGATATAGCCTATAACCAGCGGACGATCAAGCAAGACGCTTCTAACAATACCTCAATTGTCCAGTTCTAAAAAGTAGTTGAAGAGCTATGAGGGAACAAACGAACATACATACATACATACATACATACATACATAGGTACATACATACATACATAGCCTGTCAAAATCATAACCCTCCTTTGGCTTCGCCGTAGTCGGGTAAAAAACTAAAAAGGTGAGTATAATCATCAATATCTGTTTACGCGCGAAAAACAACAAAATCTCCGCCATTTTGACGACTTTATTTTTCAGAATAGCTGTTTCGTGATCAATGAAATGTTTTTTTTTTCACAAGTGTGTTGAGCAACGTCATCGTTTCGTGCAAAACACGTGAGTGTTCACACGCCACTCTGCCTGCGGCCTAGGCGTTATGCAATACCTAGAGTAGCATACTGTGGTTAGTAAATTAGCACGTTTGTGGGTATAATGTACGATCAAAGACTTTCGATAGTATTGCTCGGGCGGGAGATATACATTGGGCCTAAAATATGCTCTATACGCGCAGTGCACGTTAGTTGGGTGTCTTTTGAGAATAGCACGGCCGCGCGGGGTGAGCTACTGCGGTGGCACTAAAACGTGACGTGACTGGGGTCATGATATATGCCGGTATACATAGAAGAATTTGTGTAAAATCTAACAGACTACGAGGGACGAACGAACAAACAGCTATATTAATCAGGCCCAAGAGTAACTGATTAACTGGAACTCAAGGTTAATTCAGTTGGAACACATCTCATTTGCCATTACAGTAGGCAAGAGACGACAAGGCCAGTTAGGCGTATAATGACTCAATCTCCACTACCACTATAATGGCTCCACTTGTCACCAGCCAGCCCGCGCGTATGGAGGACGGACCTCCGATTTCCGAGTCGCCTTCGCGCACTGCGGACTATGCGAGATGGGAGAGAATTGAATATCCTCCGGACTCGCAGTTGCACCACTGCCTCAGCCGCAGTACCGCGCCGGCAGCTCGCACACTCACGCTCCGCACCATCGCTGTTTGTCCTGAGCATGCTGTTTCGAACGATCGAATGGACTCGACAGCCGAATCTGAGGTGGGATGCTGTAAATTTGGTAACGTGTCGTTGTCGAGTTCAAGTCGACAGTGATATATGTGTATGTAAGTTTATGTGCTGTGAAACCTCACTGCAGATTCAGCTGTCGAATCCTTTCGATTGTTCGAAACGTTCTTACAGCATGTGCCTGCAGTGAAAAATCATTTTCCGAGAGGTGAGATTCTTTTCAACAAAAACCCATATGTTTAAACATTATTATAACAATGGATCCATACGGGTACAGGATATTCATTGTGTTCATAATAACATCTTAAATCTTCAACACTACGCTTGAAACTTGAATGAATGCCAAGAAACTCAAAATGCATGTTGTCAAACAAAGGAGCATAAGATATTCGAAGGTTGGTTGAAGGTAACAGACAGCGGTTAAGGTTTTTTTATACCTGGGTAGCAAAGAAGCACACGGCCCACCTGATGGAAAATGGTTACGGTGGCATATGGGGCCATGGCCACCCCATCTTTTCTCATGTGGGTGTAGTAGAAGGCGACTAAGAGATAGGGCTGTTCTCCATCCGACAGTAAAAATATTTTAGCCGCGGCTCCGCCCGCGTGGCATTCTGATACCGTTCATCGCTGATATATAGCCGATGTGTTATTCTGATGTACAAGTAATATTATTGTAAGGTTTCATTAAAATCCATTCAGTAGTTTTTACGTGAAAGAGTAACAAACATCCTCACATACATCCTACTCAGAAACTTTCGCGTTTATAATATTAGTAGGATAGCAAAGTGCCCGCTTGGCGGTAATGGTTTATTTTATACCACTCAGGTGGCAAGAAAATGGTTACCTTACCGTGAGTACCGTGACCCAATGGACGTGTGCAAAAGTGGATGTTAATTCACCATTCACCCCCGCACTCGTGCTGTTAACCCCGTAGGAATGCCCTTCTTCAAGAACCTCATTTCGCAGTCGCTTGGAAAATCACAGCAGGCATTTATTTACACGTTTTATCAACAGACTGCGACGAACGTGCCCCGACAGTCGTCATGGCAGTTTGTTTACGTTAAGTTCACAGTGATTCACACTTCATGGTACTGTGGCGAAAACCGGCCGGACTTTGATTCATTACAGCAAACATAATACACAAACAAATCTATACCTACCACATATGATAAAGAGGTAAAGTTTCGGACGTTTTCGGAAGCAATGAGCAGTTTTCCAGTAGGTATTTATAGGGTTCCTAAAGACGCTCTAGATGGCGCAGCCGGCACTCTTGGTAAGAAGAGTGTGGTGTCACATCTAGTGTTCCCTAATTTATGGAAAAAATGTTCTTCGGTTTTGTAATGATTTACTTTACTTAAATATTCTGTAATTTTTTCTGATACAATTATTTTAAATATAATATTATTATTTTAAATTACAGACAGTGACGCGAAAAGAATTAAGCGTTTTATTATATTTTATCTATTATAATACGGTAAATGAAATTAAACTTTGGCAACATTGCAAATTCATGAAAAAATACCCAAAAAATACCACAAACAAACCACAGAGTACATTAAAATTACCAAAAGCTATGCTAGCGCCATCTCCTGATGACTTAAAAACCAACTGATTATTATACCTACTGGAAAACTGCTCATTGGAATCATTGCTAAGATGACTGGTTAGGGCATTTGCGGTAGGATTATACAATGGTTTGTGCTCAGATGAATTGTTTGACATGATGCCCACAGCTACATTCTATCATCGCACTGCTCGCCACAGGCAGGGAATTCATCCTGACACGTTAGGGCCGGAAACGGTGCGCACTCGGACTAAATTATTCTTTTAGTCTGAAGGTGCGCACTGTGCAGTATGAAAGGAACTTCATCACACGCACACTCCAGCTGTGGAATGAACTCCCTGCTGTGGTTTTCCCAAGCGACTACAATATGGGGTTCTTTAAGAAGGGCATTAGAAAGTTTCTTCAGGGTCGGCAGCACGAGTGTAGCGTCCCTGATGTTACATACGTCCATAGGCCACGGTAACCACATTCTATGGGGCCGGAATGCTTTAAGTGGTATAAAAAAAAAGAATCTCCTATTATTGTTTCGCTTCCATATCAAAGAACCATACCTATACTTATCAAGTCAGTAGTTAAAATGTGTGATATCGCGAAGAACAACAGGGTTTTTTGCTATGCATCTACTATTTTGCGGACAAACCCCTATGTAAGTAATTTTGTTAGTCTATCTGTCTGTCTAACACCCGTATTCACAAACAATACTTCGCTATACGTACTACCAAAACTGTGCAAAGAACGACCAATTCTCAGTGCGTTCGTTTTGGAAAGCCTTTTTATTCATTGATAACACCTAATACTTCGTTGAGGGAACGCACTGCGTTAGATACTGCTCCGTGATGTTTGTGAATTAATTTTACCAGCCCTATGCGCTCGAGCACACTATGAGACCTCACAGTATCGTTTGTGAATACGGGTGTAAGTGTCTCACAAGTAACTATCCGTATTATATCCATTCGTTTCGGGGAGCGTATTTGCGGACAATAAATCGATCGACGGCAGATGTAACATTTTGAGTAACAACAATTTACGACCAAAATAGAAACTGCTGACAAAAAAAAACGTATTTCCTGTAATTAAATACAGGCCACTGTACCAATTTCATACGTCACCATCGCATAAAAGTAAACAATAACACAAAAAAAACAGATGTACTTGTTATTTACCCAACTGCGCACACGCAGCTCTGTGTAGTATATCGTTTTATTTGCTGTCATTTGTTTGTGAGTCACCGACGAGAGCGGACGTATGTTATAAACTTGATAACAGTTAAAAATAGCTTTGTTCGTGATTTAAAAATAAATGGAAATATACGCGTAACCCATTGCGGCTTCGCAATGGTCCCCTTTATTCGAATCGGAGTTTAACAAGTAATGGGTACGCTGTATCTGCTGCATGCGTCTGCAGTTGCATGCCGTCGGCTTCGGAATCATATCTTTATGAGGATATTCTTGCTGGAATGCGCGGTTTTTCTAAGACTCAATCAATCAATTAGCCTATTGCAGTCCACTGCTGGACATAGGCCCGTATTCTAGAATGGTACCCCAGTTATCAATCGAGTTATCTGAGGACATATTTAATAGACTATCTGTCAAATCTGTCAATCTGTCTATCCGGTCTTTGACAGCTATTTGTCAGCTTGATTAACCAGAATCCGTTCATATTTGCGTTGTTATTCTCTCAACAAAATTTCTTAGAACTGAATTAACTTATTGACGAAATATGAGTGATCGGCACTTAGTTTGAAGCGTGTTGGCGGTAACTGGTAATGTCCCCTTTAGATGACCGTCATGCTTTTTGTGAATGGGTTTTGCAATTTCGTGGAAATTGATAATTGTGTTTCTTTGGAAGTCGTGACTAGCTAGAAGATTCATCTGTAATACTCGTGTTGCTCAAGACATATCTTCTTCCTTCCTCCTAGCGTTAATTCCCAGTCGCATCCGAAGCTTTCACCTCGGAGTCTGGGGTCCGCTTTACCAGTCTTAACTGCGGATTTGGCTGGACCTCGATATTTTACGTGGAGCTACTGCCATCTGAACTCCACAACCCAATGGTGATATTAGGCGATATCGAAGCAGTACAGCTAGACAGTTGTTGTTGGACTTTTTAGGGCTCCAACTACCCGTAACGACATATCGAGACATTTATCATGGACCAAAAATTTTTGGATTCTAGATATGCGGGTCCATTTAATAGGGGCGAGCCTATCGCCGTCAAGCGGTGCCCGCTTTTCAGGCCTCTTCGTCTTTAGGCCGCGGCATCAAGTTGACCGTGTGCTTGTCTGCCACAAGTGGAAAAAAAGAGGCTGACTGACTCAGCGAGGACCACTTTTCATTCGCATTCGTTCATTAGCCATCATTTTCCAGTTTACTTATGCTCGATACAAAAAAGGAACTAAAAAATGTGGTTCAATAACTTGCTGCGCATGCTGGCCTATGGTTCATAGACCTATGACTCACCTGATTGCTTATACTAACAAAACAATTTAGTTTTAAAAATATAGCGCACGCAACGGAAAATCCTTGGACATCGAGAGAACATAAACATAAACAGATTTCTAACATACGACCACTAAAATCGACTAAAAGTAAACAGCAGAAAGTAGTAGCAACTCATCTACTTCTAGGAAACGGCTGAAATTAGGGAGCACCTTTTGAGATTCTGCGAGATCGAATCAGAAATGAGGAGATCCGTAGAAGAACCAAGGTTACCGACATAGCCCAGCGGATTAGCAAGTTGAAATGGCAGTGGGCAGGGCACATAGCACGGAGGACTGATGACCGATGGGGTCGAAAAGTCCTCGAGTGGAGGCCACGTATCGGCAAGCGCAGCGTAGGACGTCCACCCACAAGGTGGACAGACGACCTCACGAAGGCCGCGGGAACGTGCTGGATGCGAGCCGCTTCCAACCGGTCCTATTGGAGATCTATAGGGGAGGCCTATGTCCAGCAGTGGACTTCCTATGGCTGAAATGATGATGATGATTTGAGATTTCGTATTCGTACCAGAAGAGTAACCAATGGAACCCTATCGATAAGATTTCGCTATACTCCTGCAGTCTGTCAGCTTCTCAAAGGTCCTCTACACATAGACAATTCATCTGCGGATGTTAGCAGCGGATGCGTCCGCTTTGGACGGGTTGATTTCCTTGTCTGTGGTAGGTATTTAACCGTTAAATATCGACCACAGAAAAACAAGTCGTCCCGTCTGCACGTCGGCAGACACGTCCGTCGATGACATCTGCGGATAAATCTGTCTTTGTGTAGAGGAGCCATTAGATAGACTGAAATTTTGTGTATTACTGGCCACATCTGCCGAACGACATCTCTCATCCGCGATAGCTTTCATGTCCGTGACATCGTAGATAAAATGCAAGAGAACCACCTTCGCTGATGCGGTCACTTCTCACGGAAACAGTCCTGCGTGGATAACAAATGCCTGCAATAGCGTCCCCGCCGGCCGGGTTCAGTTAGGGAGGTAGGCCCAAGAAGTCCTAGCCTGACGACGTGGATGGTAATATGCGTGCCAATGGTCTCACTACCATGGACACCCAAGATTGTGCGAAGTTATATGAACCAAATTTCATCCAGATTAGTTCAGCTATGTAAAAAACATACATCTATGACTCATAACTTTCGCATTATTAAAATGAGAATAAAGCAGACGGCCTCGCCGTAGCCTTGCCCTTTTCTCTTTAATTTGGGCAGGCTTGAGACATGATGGCGCGTAGACGGTATTGCCAGAATTTAAATGAATTCTCCTTATATTCATACCTACTGCAATTTGACATGGATTCAGAAATTTTAGACAGTCATCAGAGGATTCTTACAGTATCATTATTATTATGAATGTGAAAGTTTGTGAGGATGGATGAATTTCAGAAGAGTTAGCTCATATGGCGCACATAACGCAGTACTTTTCGGCGTATGTAGTCGTGTAATTTTCGAAGTACCTACAGAGAGGAAAAAAACTTTGGTATTGAGAACCCTTCAGAATCACTCATAATAGTTTGATACGTTCTCAATTCTAGTTTGAAATTTTATAAGTTTTGCAATCACATTTTAGTAACATCATTTTACTAAATCGGTCCCCATAGGCTCGTTTACTAGGCAAGTGAAGTGACCCAAATACTTAAAACAAGTACGAGTCGAATAACTTAGTACAATTAATTTACCTCCATCGTACAAATCTCATCGACCTAAATAATAAGTAACTAGAAAACATTACGCACCTCCTTCGTCAAAACCTGCTCACCTTGAACGAAATTGCGTTCGATCACCGTATTTACTAGTACCTATCGTATTTGATTTCTCTACGAGTATATTCAATTCAATTTATTTTTATTTCTGAACAAACATAGTTTGTGTTGAAATGTCAATTACAAAAATGATAAATACATGCAGTCATTAAAACGCACAATATACATTATAAAGTCAAAAAAAAAAAAACAAATAGTAAAAACAAAATTTTTGAATGAAAATAAAAATAAAAAATATAATAGAAATTATGGAATTAAATTTAAAATATAAAACATTTCAGTCACAACCCACAAATTCTTCGACTGTGTAATAACACTTTTCCAACAGCAAGGACTTTAAATTTCTCTTAAAGGAATTGGTGTTATAAATATCAAGCTTCAACTCACTAGGCAGACTATTAAATAGTTTTATTGCTTGATATTTCGCACTATGTATCACTATCTAAGTACTATTATATAGACACAAAGTTAAGGTTTTTCTTACAGGTCGCAGACAAGCACACGGCCCACCTGATGGAAAGTAGTTACCGTGGCTTATAGACGTGTGCAACACCAGGGGAGACACACTAGTGCTGCCGACGTGCCGACCCTGTAAGAATAGAGAGATTCTGTGCAGTGTGCCGTCAGCGTAAAAGATAAGTAGAACAAGCCTTTGGTTTTCCTACTGACAGCACAAAACCTTTCCAATGAGCTCTGGCTACCCTACTCACCGCCGGGAACACAAAACGAGATTAGCCGCGGTATTCTGTAGGGCGGAGGTACTTCCCCAGTCGGTGATATTCTTACAAGGTGGAGACCTCGGGGAACCGGAGCAAGGCGGCCAGGACGAAAGGAAATATGAAACAAGCTCATAGACAACTGGTGACCCCCATTCCGGAGCGTTCCTGGTGCAAAAGCTGGCCATCGCAATCATGCGTGGAAACGCGGCGAGTGTGATGGACACTTTAGCGCCTTTTATCAATTAAAATAAAATAACTATACACATTAAAAACTAAAATTTAAACGCGTCGTGGAATTCCTCCGATTTATTCCGGTTGGATACCCTGTATTTGATACCCTGGGGGATCAGTTTTGTCCTCCGCATCGCATGCTTCTTGTGGTAGCGTACGTAGTAACTATTTAGTAATCTGTGGTAGCGTTCCCAGAAGACTGGCAGCATTGCTACATTGTATGGCAATGCTTATTCTCTGACCTAAAAAGAGGCTAGTCTTCTGGTCACGAGAAGCTTCAACCATACGCTTCCCTGAAGAGATTATAGGTGCTCTGATACCATGGCCCCAACGTTCCGACTCCAAACGGCACAAATTCATAATCTCCAATGAGATTAGAGTATTTGCGCCATTAAAGAGCTTCTGCAGAAGCAGCAGCAGCATTAAGTTATATTGTATTACTTTCTTCTTAAAATACAGAATACCGCGGCTATAATAACCTCTTGTTGTGTTCCTGGCGGTGAGTAGTGTAGCCAGAGCTTACTGGAGAGGTTTTGTGCCGTCAGTAGGAAGACCAAAGGCTTGTCTTGCTTGTCTTCTGCGCTGTCGGTACAGAATCTCTCTGTTCTTACAGGGTCGGCAGCACGAGTGTGACTACCCTGGTATTGCACTCGTCCATAGACCACGGTAACCATTTTCCATCAGGTGGGTCGTGTGCTTGTCTGCGACCGCGACCTAAATGGTATAAAAAATGTCAAAATGCTCACCTTTCTTCACTACTTTTAAATTATACTGTCTAGTATATCGAAGAAGTATCGATGGTGTACCATAGATTTGGCGCGAAGCCATAGTTTAATATGACTAGGTCAATGTTGCCAGTAACAACACGCCTACGACGGTTCGAAGTTTAAATATAGAACACTTCCTGAACAGATTATGTAAATAATGATACAATGAGGTGTGTGACGTCGTCGTCGCGGTCAATGACGGTCGGTTGGAATTATTCTTATTATTTACTAGCTTTTGCCCGCGGCTCCGCCCGCGTGGATGTCGGTTATCGCGACCAAACATAGCCTATGTCCTTTCTCGAGGTCTAATCTACCCCTATACCAAATTTCATCAAAATCGGTTCAGCGGTTTAGTCGTAAAAGCGAGACAGACAGACAGACAGACAGAGTTACTTTCGCATTTATAATATTAGTAGGGATTATTGCTAACATTATTTCCTTACTTTTATTCATATTATCCATATCCATACTAATATTATAAATGGGAAATTAACTCTGTCTGTCTGTTATGCTTTCACGCCTAAACCACTGAACCGATTTTGATAAAATTTGGCATAGGGGTAGATTAGACTTTGAGAAAGGACATAGGCCATGGTCCGATAACCGACATCCACGCGGACGGAGTCGCGGGCAACAGCTAGTTATTTATAAGTAAAATTTTATTCACTGACGATCGCGATCGAAACTTGTCATCATCATCATGCTTATTGCGAATTCCCCGCTGTGTTGCGTTCAAGTCTGCTTATTCTATTTGATTGGTATAGTTCTACTAACAATATAAATCCATGTGGTATGGTGTGCATTTTTCGGGTATTCTTTCATCCATCCATATCCATACTAATAGGTATTATAAATGCGAAAGTAACTGTCTGTCTGTCTGTCTGTTACGCTTTCATGCATAAAGCACTGAACCGATTTTGACGAAATTTGATATAGGTGTAGTTTAGACCTTGAGAAAGGACATAGGCTATGTTTGGTCGCGATAACCGACATCCACGCGGGCGGAGCCGCGGGCAAAAGCTAGTAATGTATAAGACATAAAGATATCGTCATCTGATAAAGGGTAAATGAAAATTTTATCAGTCAACGACTGTTGAGTTTGTACAACAATTTATAACAGAAATGTTTCTATTGAAACAGGAAAAATGTAAACAAAAAGTTTTCCGTTCCGGGAAAACAAATAAAAACAATACAACATCTGAATTTCTTCTTAGAATTTCGTTGTGGCACTAGAAATGAGTTTCACGAAAAAAAAATATAGGACACGTCAATATGCCTCACCTCGCCTGACGGTACGCTGAAGGCGCACACATAATTCGGGAATCGAAACTAGGATCGGGACACATAAGTATTACCTTAGAATTGGAACCATGTGAAGTATTTATTTTTAAAATTTGACGTTTATTTATTTAGATAAACGTGGACTACCGCCAAAAAGTTGTTAATCAACGTGTACATGACGTTTTAGTGTTGCTATATAAAAAAGCGCGTCACGAAATTAGTAGATTTATAGATCATTATTATATAAATATCAACGTAAATAAGTTTACGTATTTGAAGAATTTAAATTCCGAGATGAATATACGAACCCAAAATGCAGAACAGCCAGATCTGCCAATTATGTATTTTTTTTTATATAGGACACGTCAATTTGACTTCGCCTCGCCTGATGGTAAGCTGAAAGCAAAGTCTCTGAAAAGAGGGTCACCATTACAGACATGTACCATGTTACAATGGTCGCACTCAGCTAGACGGCCTCATCAGATGCTTTTTCACGCCCCGCTTAAAGGACCCGGGACTGTAGGAGGAGGGAAACACGTGAACTGGTAAGGAATTCCAAGACTTATTAGTGCGGCAGAAGAAGGAGTCGCCGAACCGCTTGGTTCTTGATGGAATATTCTGAACCGTATGCGGGCGCAATCTAAGTCCTGCACGTGTTGTCCTATATAGGAAAGGAGAGGACACCCTTGGTATAAACTAGCTGTTGACCGCGGCTCCGCCCGCGTGGATGTCGGTTATCGCGACCACAGCCTATGTCCTTTACCAAGGACACATTTGCTTGTCTGCCACCTAAGTATATAAAAATTATATACTGGTGCCCGGCACAGTAGAATTTGGGCCACAACATCTCCTCCCATACGGTGTTGGACAAGGCGATTATGGGATAGGGCCGTTTAACATCAGACAGATATAATACAGCCCAGACTCAGCTCCGAAACAAAAAAAGTCAACGAAAAAAGTCACGACTCAACAAAAAAAGTGCCCGGAATATACAATAGCCTATACGTGGGACCTAATACAGTGATTGGTGAAGTGTGGGTGTTAATTCACCTCTGCCTAACCCTCTGGGGATAAAGGCGTGATTATATGTATGTATAAAAGAAAAACCCAGGCACGGTACCCTAAAAACGACTCCATTCGAACCAAGTAGCTGGTAATAGCTATAAAATATAGTATGTTTACGAGGCATGCTCCCCCCACCCGTTTCTCTCATTAGCAATTGGTACTTACGTAACTCCATGTACAGTCTCTAGACAGTCTGAAAGGTCAGGTTATATAACAGGGGTTAGGCAGAATTATACGACTCGATATCTACACGAGTCGGACAAATTAAGTAGGGAAGACAGGCTTAGATAGTACGGGCACATGAGATGAGATATATGACATACTCCGTGAAAACAGCTTTAAATATTCCTACAAAACGCCTGGGAAGAGGAAAAACTCTTGGAGGGCAAAGTCTTGGAAAGAGGGTCACCATTATAGACACGTATAACCCACGCCACGTATCTTGGACCTAAATCGTAAGACATACGAGGCTCTGGCACCCGCGAATTGCTTTGTAATAGTCTATGCTTGGTGAATTTGAGTTCGTCTACCGCAGTAGCATCCCATGCTATCCTCAAAAGACACCCAAGAAAGTGTACGGCGCGTATAGGGCACATTTTGAATACATTTTTGGTCCAAAATACGTGGCGCGGGTTCTACACTTCTACCATGCTACAATGGTGGCACTCAGCTTGACGGCCTCATCAGATGCTTTTTCACGCCCCGCTTAAAGGACCCGGGACTGTAGGGAGAGGGAAACACGTGAGCTGGTAAAGAATTCCAGGTCTTAATGGTGCGGCAGAAGGAGTCACCGAACCGCTTGGTTCTTGATGGAATATTCTACACCATATGCGGGTGGCATATAAGTCCTGCACGTGTTGTCCTGTATAGGAAAGGAGAGGGTGGGATTATTTGGAAGAGCTCCTCAGAAAATTCACCATGGTAGAGACCTGACGCAGAAGTAGTAGAAGACCCGACCCCAGATAGATATGGAACTAAGGGAAAAGAAACGGAAGAAAAAGATACGATTCGATATCTGCTCCGATTAATTTGATTAGGTGTGTATATCCCAGCAAGACAAACGAGGTCAATACCTCCGGATACGTATCTTGGACCTAAATAGCAAGACAAACGCGCGAGGATCGCTTTGTAATAATCTATGCTTGGTGAATTTGAGTTCGTCCACCGCTGTAGCACCCCGTGCTATCCTCAAGAGACACCCAAGAAATGTGTACTGCGCGTATAGAGCACTATTTGAGCAATTTTTAGGCCCAAGTGTCCGGAGTTATACCTGTCGGTTGGTGGACGAGGCTTTGGCGAAGACTTTCCTCTCTGTGGAGATGAATAGGGTCACCCCATCTCTTCCTACGGTGTCGCAGAAGGCGACTAGGGCTGTTCACTATCCGACAGTAAACTCCTATAACAAAGTGCTTGCTTGTCGAGAATATGCTCGTCCCAAAACGGGACCTAAACTGAATATATGGTTACCAGTTGACATGACACAGATATCAGCCTTGGTAACAAAGCTAAATGATCTCAGTCACGTACACGCATAGTAATATCGTTTGCCAATGACCCATCGCACTGTGATAATACCAAGTCCGCATTACTGTTATATGTTCACGCTTCTATATACCCGAAGGAGTAGACAGCAGTGGTGGGGATTATAGTTAACGAATGCTTCTTGCCTTCATATTGGCTCTAGGCCTAGTAGTCCGAGAGCTGGTACGATTTTTTGAGTACATGCTTGAGACAAGCTGAAAACTTATCACTTATCACACAAATCTCCTGTTATACTACCCCTACACGAAGCTGCAAACCTGGCTGGTTAGTACGGGGGCTAAATTAACCCCTGAAAAAAACATGTTTAAGGCAATATGCAATTTTTATAATGTTGTAGTTTAATGTTTGAGGAATATATATTTTTTTTTTATACCACTTAGGTGGCAGACAAGCACACGGCCCACCCTTCTTGAAGAACCCCATATTGTAGTCGCTTGGGAAAACCATCGCGGGGAGTTCATTCCACAGCTTGAGTGTGCGAGGGATGAAGTTCCTTTCATACCGCACAGTGCGCACCATTTCCAGTCGCAATGTGTGAGGATGAACTCCCCGCTTATGACGAGAAGTGTGATGATAGAATGTAGCTGTGGGCATCATGTCAAACAATTCATCTGAGCACAAACCATTGTATAGGCGGTAAAACACACACAGTGAAGCAAAGTCTCTCCTGAAACTGAGAGGTTCCACATCGCCTGTGAGTATGGGATTGCCGACGAGCCTCAACGCCCGTCTTTGTACCGAGTCGAAAGGGTCAAGCTGGCACGCAGGCGCTCCGGCAAAAAGGTGACAGCAGTACTCCATGTGAGGCCGAACCTGTGACTTATAAAGGAGGAGTCGTTGCCCCGCAGTGAAGTACTGCTTCGCCCTGTTGAGCACCCCAAGTTTCTTTGATGCCAACTTGACCTTGTCTTCCAGATGACTTCGGTATTGGACGTCGCGTGCACACAAAGAGTGCGAGTGAGATGGTGCTACTTTAGTATCACTTTATGTGGCTTCACACGCTGGTTCTATACGTTCTGTCTATATTATTCTTTTAGTCTGAGGAAGACACATCAAGATTCTTTACGATTAGTTAAGTGCCTAACCGAATGGAGTATAATAATTTTATTGTACTCCTAACCGTATGACCTTCACTCTGTCCTATCGATCGGAGACGGTTTTAGGGACATCGGCTGTTCAAGACAGTCTTCAATTATTCCCACTATTAGAGCGCGCCTATCACTCAGGTCTTTGGCGCCGAGTGTTAGCAGATACTTTGCGATGGTATAGCGCACCTATAGTGACGTGTCATGCATTACCGAAAATATCAATAGATGAAGTATTTTGTACGATTTGATATGCATGGATAAAATTAAAGCCAAAATACAAGAAAATGGCGTCATTTTGCGGTATTTTTGCGTCATTATTACTACAAATATACCTACGATGTTGTATAAAATTTTGATTTAACATATCGAATTAAATGTTATTTGCGAAGTCATTTTGATGGGTATTGACTACTGACTACTGATTGAGGTTGAGCCAGGAGCCTCGGTACTGTTCATACCCGTGATAGCAGTTCATACTTGTAAGGCGCGCTCTATAGCAATGTATACTCTAAGCTCCGGACACGTATATTGGACCTTAATCGCGAGACAAACGAGGTCCTGGCGCGCGCGGATTGCTTTGTAATAATCTATGCTTGGTGAATTTGAGCTAACCCCAGTATAGTAGCAACCCGTGCTATTCTCAAAAGACACCCAAGAAACGCGTATAGGGCACACTTTGAGCACATAGTCGGGTGTGAAAAAGCACCAGATGAAGCCTTCAAGATGAGTGCCACCACACTGTAGTGTCTATAATGGTGACCCTCTTTTCCGAGACTTATCCTTCAGCTTACCATCAGGCGAGGTGAAGTCAAATAGACGTGTCCTATATTAAAAAAAATATATAAAAAAAAGCCTTTTGTGTCCAAGACATGTCTGGAGTAGGGATGCAAAATTACGTAATTTTCCCGAAAACGCAGGTAAAATACGGTAATTTTACGGTCATTTTTATAAATTACGGGAAAATTACCGGCGACTTAGAACGTTTTAAATTTCAATTTGTTTTGAATCCCGCGCGTATTATGTTGCGAAATCAAAATGTGAGATCAGGGAACACCAGAGTTCTTCAAAAAAGGTGATAAGACCTTGTTGAAGAACTATAGGCCCATCTCACTCTTGAGCCATGTCTACAAGTTGTTCTCGAGAGTCGTCACAAATCGCCTTGCGGGTAAGCTCGACGAGTTCCAGCCACCTGAGCAAGTCGGGTTTCGAAATTTATCTACCTGGGGCTGGTTATCCAGATCGGTAAATAAAATTCGAGAACGAAAGAGCCAGAAGGATCCAACTGGGGTGGGCAGCATTTGGCAAACTACGTCGGGTCTTCTCCTTCCCCCTACCGCAATGCCTCAAAACAAAGGTTTTCGACCAGTGCAGGAAGGTGGGACACCCCCTAGCCAGGTGGACTGACGACCTGCTAAAGGTGGCTGGGACAGACTGGAAGCGGAAGGCAGAGGATCGGCAAACGTGGCGCATATTGGAAGAGGCCTATGTCCAGCAGTGGACTGCGATAGGCTAATAATTGATTGATTGATAATAAAAATGAAACAATTTGTTAATTCTGAGAGTATTTATACTTGTAGGTACTGTTTTTTTATTCTTTATACTTACTGTCTTTATAAAATAAATGTAACAATAGACAATGATAAATTTTCACTGTTTACTCTGGATATACTATATTATTTTAATCGAAAAAATTATATCCTTCTTACTGATATTTTACCGAAAATTACCGAATTTTACCGTAAAATACCAAATTTTACGTAAAATATTGTATTTTACCGTATTTTACCAGGGTAATTTTACCGCTCAACATCTCTAGTCTGGAGCATGAGATGTACACACGACACATGTGACTAAACAGCCTAATTTGTACAATGAATGATACATTACATAATTAAATTGTTGTTAAGGATAAAACACATTAAACACTTGCAGACTCAACCTACATATCTAATGAGTGGTTGCATTAGATGTATCAGTCTCTGATAATTTAAATATACAATTTCATAATGACTCCTATGTATGCCATTGTCTATAATGGTGAACCTCTTTTCTGAGACTTTGCCTTCAGCTTACCATCAGGCGAGGCCTAATCTCATCTTTCTATTTCAGTTTTTATTCATGTTTTATTTTTAAACTAAATTTATAAACAAAAAAAGTATTAATAAATTGAGTTTTCAAAACAAAAAAAGGATTATTAAACTGAGTTTTTAAACAAAAAAGGATTATTAAACTGAGTTTTTAAACAAAAAAGGATTAACAAACTGAGTTTTC
Organism: Eilema depressum; assembly: GCA_914767945.1. Taxonomy (NCBI): domain Eukaryota; kingdom Metazoa; phylum Arthropoda; class Insecta; order Lepidoptera; family Erebidae; genus Eilema; species Eilema depressum. The sequence continues at coordinate 2,253,199 of OU612040.1, forward strand.
AAACAAAAAATAATTTTTCAAACAAAAAAAAAAGGATTAATATATAAACTGAGTTTTCAAACAATAAAAAAAGATTGATAAACTGAGTCTTTAAACAAAAAAGAATTAATAAACTGGGTTTTTCAACCAAAAAGTATTAATAAACTGATTTATCAAACAATAAAGCCTTCCTTCCTGCCTCATCTAGGAAACATGAGCAATAAATGATTTACTTACTTACATGAAACATTTTTTTATTCACACCTTGTCTGCCATACATACAATTACATAATAATGTATCTATATGTCCTACTTAAAAGTATTTTCTTTCTTTCAAAAGTAATTAATTAACCATTCATTGCTTTTTTTTAAACACACATTTAAATATGGAATGTCATTGTAATCAATGAAAGAGTATACACATACACTGACCAAATTGGTAAAAGTTACAATTGTATTGACAAAAGAATAAGTCAGAAGGACTTGATACCTAGTAGGAAAGAATAACTAGTTCATGGCTGCTGCTCCACCTGCCTGTCACCCCTGGTGTTGCATATGCCTATTAGCCACGGTCACCACTTTCCATCAGGTGGGCCATGTGCTTGTCTGCCACCTGAGTGGTATAAAAAAACCAGCGTGGATTTCAGTTTTCAATTATTAACATACCCAAAAGTAGCTACAACCTATTCTCAGACCTTTCAGAAAGTTTCATAAAAATTGGTCATACCATTTCAGAGGAGTTTGGTTGTTTGTAAAAATACTGAGATAAGAATTTAATAGGTAAGGTAACTGTACCAATGCTCGACACTTTAAGGAAAAATAAAATTTCAATCTAAAAAAATTAACAAATTAATTACAGCATGGTCGTTACATTCTTTTTTAACTGTTACAGCAACAATTAGACATTAACTTTTGCCCATAAAATCTTTAAAATCTATCATACTTTTACTTTAAATTAAATTATTATGCACTTGGTCGAAAACACCAATGCTAGACATCATTGTCCCAATGGTCCAAGTATGTCAATAACTTCAATATTTATAACGTTTATACTAAAATTAGTAATAATCATAACTTATAAACAAAAAAATCACACCTATAAAAATCAGTACCCTTGGCAAAAATCTTAAGAAATAACACGACCGTGTTCACGGAGTCACATTATTTGCTGTCAACAGTCTTTCTAAATTTACTTCGGATGGTGTTGCGAATATTTGAACATATCTTATAGATACCATTAGGCATCTTTTAAGTCAATAGTCTTATAAAACAAATGGATAATTTTCTCAAAATACTGGGTTTTGTTCGAAAGTGTCTAGCATTGGTACAGTGTCGAGCATTGGTACAGTTACCTTAATGTAACATAAAAAATTATTACTTTTTTTTTTGTTTATTTTTAAAAGGAGAACAAAAGTTAAAGCCATTGAAGTTATATATGATTGATGAATAAATCAATACCAAGGTGAACATACTTATTATGCCAGAATTGAAAAGAAACTTGCATTTTAATGGTTTATTGCATTTTAATTTTTGGATTATAAGATAGAGAAGTATTTGTAAATATGAACAACGTTTTTACAAATCACAAATTCTATTTCATTTCCAATCAGATTTTTTCTTAACAGAAATTTATGTAAGTTGGTTTATATAATTATTTTGTACCATTTTTTGTTTGTAATTTAGTAAAAATGTGTTCAGTAAACAAATGAAACTTGGTTCTATATTTCAGAAATTAGCAATTACTTCATAACTAAAAAAATTGGAATTTGAAGTTGAACTTAAAGTTTTCAAAACAATATAACCCTATGACTGCACAATGATAATACAGCCATTTATTTGTATCACATTGGTTGTACATATGTAATTACATAATAATGTAAAAAGTGATACAAATACCTGCCACATATTGATAAATACTAAACATACACATAAATATATTTTATAGCCATTGCTAATACAATAAAAAATTGGTAAATATTTACAATTTTGTAAATGAAATAAGTATGGATTATGAAGATATGTACTTATGTTTTTAAATACAAATATTTATCAAAAATTAGATGAAGCCATGATTTATGCTACATTTTAAGATGACTCTTTAGGTAAATATTGAAAACAAAAATATTGAGGTCATATGTAAAACAGGTGAATTTCGACCTTGACAGGCAGAACTAGGCAACAATTGCAAAAAAAAATTATAAGTAACACAGTAGTGGAATGACTTACCAAAATCTATAAATTGCTTTATAGATAGCGGCGAAGGGTTGAATTGTGAATAAAAATCGAGCATTTTCGTGACGTTGCTGAATATAGCCCCCGCTAGCCTCATCTTGAATAAGTTTTATAAACGTCTTGTAAACTAAAATATTTATAGTTCACGTCAAAACAAATTCACAGTCACAAGTAAATAAAACACATCTTCACTTTAATTCACAAGTTTAACTCTCGCTCACCTCGCCGGCACACAGTTTCCCGGTGTGAGAAATTATTTCGACTGAACTAGTGTTGTTCGTATTTCTTGATTTTATACTATGACGCAAATCGTGTACTTTGCCCCGTTGCGTTGTACCGGTTGTAAACGGCATGTTGTTATTGTTTATTTTAGTATACACACGTTTCGGTACAGTGACTTTATATAATAATCAAATTGTACTTAATGTTTGATCTTTTACGGGATTTTCAACGAAACACGAGAGTCAACCACAAAAACAAACCATGATATTTAATTCATATTATTAAAGATTCTGTTTACTATCTAGGAATTAAAAAGAATTTATGTTTTATTTAAATTAACTAGCAATTTGTAAAGTGCAAGTTTAGTGCAGTTTAGTGTAAAGAAAAGAAAGTAAAGTAACAATCCTGAACTCTTAAATACCTACCCTTTGATCCCGGTTCGGTTCTCACTACAGTCACTACTGTGAGATCGAGTACTTAATCGAGTTTAAATAAATTCGATTGTCACAATATGTCAAACGAAAATATAAATAGACATCACTATCTGGCAATCAGCTGTTTTATCTTGCCTTTTGTCTTTGGCCTTTGGCAGGCTGGCTTTGCCAAATGTCAATTTGATTTTTGATTACTTTTGTGTTGACGTTTTAATTGACATTTGAAAATTTTATCAAAAAAGCAAAAAGGAACGTTGTTGCAGGCGCAGTTTTTCAAATAAAGTAAAGTATTTATTTATTTTTTATGAAATGTTAAACCACTGATTCTGTGATCCAAATGATTGGACTTCTAACTGCATTGCTTGTTCCGAAAACTCTAGACTATGGAGCCAAGAGATCTAAATCTGTAAGATTATAATTTTTATCAAATTTGTTGCAAGCTGTTGTGTATTGCTGTACTACCTATTGTAGCCACAAAAACTTAACACAATATTTAGAATAGTTTTGGGACCTTACTTGTACCACAGAAGTATCCTATAGTAGTTTAACACCATGTCTACCAAGTAGATTTTTAATGTTTTATAGTATTTAGTATGGATATGTACTGTATTAATGTTTAGTGTGGTTACCGGCCGTTTAGTTTGTCTTAACCCCAATCACATCCCAACAAAACTTAATCCTTACCTAATCATATTATTTCCAATTTGGATCCTGGTGACCGGATAGATGCTCTATCCTGCATGTGTGGCCATTTTATCCATTTCCCCTGAAAATAATCTCAATGTAACACTGATACTAACATACACTGGCCTATTTAGTACGAATGAAACTCAACTAGTCTACACCAGTCTACTATTTAGTACGAATGAAACTCAACTAGTCTACACCAGTCTATTTTTGGGACTATTCCCATTCACATACACATGTAATGCGAGTTCTAAACACCAGGATCTACATCACCTTTGAAAACACCAAGCATGACAAAACTGAAAGTATGGTCCTATATTTATACTGGATTTTAGTTGACAAACTGCTCAACTACGTATCAGGACCAAAGTAAGTGAGAGCTGAAGCAGACTATTCTACCAGGCCCTCGGCTAGTGGACTTGTCAAATCACAGTATATCATAGTCATAAAATTATTCTCTGATTCCAGATGGTCCACAAAGTCTTTGTGTATGGTACATTGAAACGTAACGAGCCAAACCATCACTGGTTGACAAACCCAAAAAACGGGAAAAGTAAATTTGAAGCGAATGGTACTACCATCACCAAATATCCGTTGATCATAGCCACACGGTACAATATACCATTCTTATTGAAAGCTCCCGGTAGTGGATGTTTTGTAAAAGGTAAGTTAATTTTGTTTAATGAAGGAATAGGTTCTCATAGGGAATGGGAATGTTAATTCTGAGATGGCTAAAATTTATTTTCTTTTACTTTCAGGTGAAATATATGAAGTAGACGACTTTATGCTGAGCCAATTGGACATATTAGAAGACCATCCAAATTACTACATCAGAGAACTTGATCAGATTCTTATAAAAGATGAGTGAGTCTCTCTTGACCTTGTTTTTGAGCCAGAAGGGGTAGTTATGTCAGTCAGACTCAAACCGACTAAAACGACACTCCGTCTTAGGTCTTCAGTTGGCGGAGGTGTGATAGCCAGTAACATTTCTCTCTCTTTTTGGCATTTTGCTGTTTGTCGTAATCACCTGACTGACCCATGGATTTTTATTTAGCCTTTGACAACATTAATCATAAGCTTTTACAAATAAAGTATACATATCAGGATTTGTGAAATCAGTGTCTGTCAAATCTACACAATCTACGGACATCAGTATATTTGACAGCCGTAAATGGAACTTGTTCTTTAATCAAAACATACTATTAATTAATTGTGGAGTACCACAAGGTTCCTATTGAGGTCCAACCCTTTTAAATACTATTATGGTCATATTTTGTTATTTCAAATGTAAATAAACTAGTGTTCAGTGGTGTAATGGTCTGACATCTATCGTCTATTGTTGCAATAAGAAATTTTGTAAGAAATAAGAATATATCAGAAATACAAGATATAAATGTTAGTATGTTATTAAAATGAATCATTGGTAATATTGCGGAAGATAGATAATCTTATCTGTTTGATCACATTGAACGTTAACCGTAAAATTTTCGCACAAGAAAAATATTTAATGATTTGCACATTAATTTCTTTCTTGTATAGTGTTGTGTATGTAACAGTATTCATTCGGATAAATAAAAATCACTGGTGTACTGTATCACAAACTGTATTACCGAATTCGCCATCTTGTTACAACTTATGTATCTATGGTCGTCATAGACACTCTTCCACTAGGGATGTACAATTAAACTAGTGTGGTGCTAACACTCCCCCACGCTATTATATGAAAAGCTGAACTACGTACATGATTGTATAAAAGAATGAAGGGTAAGTGTATAACAAATCTAGGTTGACCAAGTATTTATATAAAGGAAAGAAATTGAATTGAATTTTGATAGTAAAATATGAAACAAAATATATGGCAGTTAAAGATCTAAACGGTTAGGTATTTTAACGCTTCTTGCTGATCTTCGGAGTTGCTGCGGTTGAACTGCCGGTGTAGGTTGACTCTTATGTGCTCTTGACATCTCCTGCTCCTGTGATTGGACGTCGGGCTGGCTGGATGAGCTCGGTGTAGATGGTCTCTCCTCTCTCGTAGTAGGCTGGTCCATGTATGTGGGCAGCTCTTCTCTGGTCCCTGTAGCTGTAGGTTTAGCTTGTGTACCTGAAAATAACCTTATTATGGGTATAGGGTTTTTGTATGGGATTTCCATCTCTGTTTTCTTTATCTGGTTTATGTGTCTAATATGTTTCTTTCCATCAATCAATATTTCGTAATTAAGTGTTCCTAGTCTTCTTGTAATAATCCCTGCTTTCCATTTCTCTTCTTCATTTATATAAAATCTTGCCACTACTGTATCTCCAGCTTGGTATTCTCTGTTTAAAGTATATTCTTCTTTCTTCTTTTTGTCAAAGCTTTCTGTGTATAGATTTCTTTTTAGTGTATCAATCTTGGTTCTGTAATTTCTCTTGAACATCATTTCTCCTGGGCTCAAACCGGTAGTACTATTAGGTGTCTTCCTGTATTGCATGAGTATTGTATTTATTTTGTCCTGTATGTCTCCTGGTTCATGTATAATTTTTCTTAGTTTGTATTTGAAAGTCTGTACATACCTTTCGGCTTGACCGTTTGAGGCTGGGTGGTATGGTGCGGAGTATTTAGTTAGTATACCATATTCTCTTAAAAATTTGATCATTTCTTGAGACTTGAATTGAGATCCATTGTCTGATACTACTGTGACTGGTAAACCAAATGTAGTGAATAATTGCTTTAGTATATTTATTGTAGCTGTAGCTGTAGTAGTTTTAGTTGGTATCACTTCCATCCATTTTGTGTAAGCATCCACTATAATTAAAAAATAATAGTTGTACATAGGTCCCGCATAGTCTATATGTATTCTAGTCCATGGTTCTTTTGGGTATTCCCAAGGGTGTATTGGTGCTTTCACTGGATTTTTCTGAATTAAACTGCAATTTCTACATTCTTTAACTGTCTTCTCAATATCCTTGTCTATTCCATTCCACCATACATAGCTTCTTGCAATAGCCTTCATCTTCACTATTCCTGTATGTGCTGTATGTAATTCTTGTAGTATTTTGTTTTGTAGTTGTTTTGGTATGACTATTCTGATTCCATTAAATATGCATCCATTTTGTAATGTGTACTCATGTAGTGTATTTCTATTGCCTTGTCCTGACTGTATTTTATTGTATAATTCTCGGCATTCTTCATCTTTTTGTGTAGCTTTTCTTATTTCTTCTGTAGTTATAGGTAATTCTTGTATTTGACTTATGTAAAAAGTATCATCATTTGTAAGATCTTCTATATTTTCTGTATTTCCTTTTATTCTTGAAAAATAGTCTGCATTTGCATGTTCATGAGTCCTTCTGACTTTAATCTCGTAATTGAATCCTCCTAGAAAATTGGCGTAGTGTACTAACCTTAATGCTGTAGTAACCGGTAATGGTTTATCTGGGTGTAGAATTCTAGCTAATGGCTGATTGTCTACTATTAATAGAATTTTTCTTCCGTAGCAAAATTGAAAAAATTTCTTTAGTCCCCATATTAGAGCTGCTGCTTCTTTGTCTAATTGACTGTAGTTTAGTTCTGCTTTTGTCAGCGATTTGGATGCGAAAGCAACTGGTCTCTCTGATCCATCTGGCATGATGTTCGATAGAACTGCTCCAAATCCTGTTGGTGATGCATCTGTAGCTAGACTGACTTGTAATTCAGTATTAAATGGAACTAATACCTTGTCACTGCATATTTCCTTCTTTAATTCTTGAAATGCAACTTGACATTGTTTTGTCCAAATGTATTTTGTATCCTTCCTCAAAAGCTTATATAATGGGTGTAATTTAGATGATAAATTTGGTATGTATTGTTGGTAATAATTAATCAAACCTAAAAAATGTCGTAGTGTAGTGACATCAGTAGGTGGAGTTGTATTCGTAATCTCAGCAAGTTTTTCTTTCATTGGGTGTAACCCATTCTGATCAATTGTATGTCCTAAATAAGTAATAGAATCTCTGTAGAATTGACACTTTTTTTTATTCAAGTGTAGTCCACTGTCTCGCAGTCTGTCAAATACTAGTCTTAATCTGTGTAATAATTCTTCATAGGTGCGGCCTTGTAAAGCAATGTCATCATAAAAACAAGCTACTCCTGTAAGACCTTGGAGTGTTTGGTCCATGTATCTCTGCCAAATATTAGGTGCTACTTTCGTACCAAACATTAAGCGTTTAACCTTGTATGTACCTTTACTAGTACTTATAGCTTGCATCATAGCTGTTTCCTCGTCTGTTTCCATATGAAGGTATGCTTGGTTAATATCGAGTGTACAAAAGTATTTACCACTGAGTCGGGCGAACACCTCCTCTATTCGGGGTATCGGGTAGTTGTCATCCAGTAGATTCCTGTTCAGCGTGGCTCTGTAGTCTGCACACAACCTTATTCTTCCATCTGGTTTGATGGCTGGTACTACTGGGGTTCCCCACTGTGAATATGTAACTTTTTCAATTATTCCATTCTTTTCTAACCTGTCAATTTCAGCTTCTATTCGTTCTCTCATTGCAAATGGTACCGGTCTGGGGCGTAAGAATACCGGTTTCACATTATCTTTAAGTTTTAAGTTAGCTTTGTAATTTTGAATTTTACCTATTTCTTCTGAGAATAAGTCGCTGTAATTGTGTAATAAATTGTTCAGTTTTACCTTGTAGGTTCCTGTATCTGTTACCTCCATTTCCTTTATGCTTAAATTTTGAAAACTCCAGTCCATTGTTCGTAACCATTCACGTCCTATTATTGCAGAAACTGGTTTTCGTAGAATAAATATTCTTCCTGTACTTGTATTATTTTTGTATGTGTATTGTACTGTACATGTCCCCAAAGGTTTTATCTGCTCTCCTGTATATGTCCTTAATTTGGCTGATGATGCTGAAATTTTTATCTTAGGGAAATTGTTTTTGTAGAAGTCATATGAACATACTGACACTGCTGCGCCTGTGTCCACTTCAAATTTGCAAGGTTTTTCTTGTATTTGTACTGTAATGTAAAATTTTCCTGTATTATTTGAGCCTGTATCACTCCACATGTTTCTTATTTCGTATATTTCCTCATCAGAGCCTTCATTATGTATCTCCATTTGCTTTATTGCCGTCTTCTTGAAACATACTTCTGTGACATGCCCTTTTGCATTGCATGAAGTGCACTGTAAATTCCTCGCTCTGCATTTATTTGCTTTATGGTTATTTCTCCCACATTTGTAACATCTTATTTGTGTATTTTTATTAGTATTTTCCCCTTTGTTATTATGTATTTTAGGTGTATTTGTATTTCTGCTTTTGTAATGCTTATTATTTATATTTATTTTATTTATATTTGTAGATGGCTGTACCATTTGTTGACTTTCCTTTTTAGATAATTCAATCGCTTGCGCTACCTTTACTACATCTGTGAATTTCTCTATATCAGGTTCTTGTAATAACCTCTCTTTGGTTTCACTGCATCTTAGACCTCTAATGAATTGAACTCTTAAATGGGTGTCTAATGTAGACTTCTTGCAGTGTGTACATGTAAAATTGCAATTTCCTCCTATATTTTTGAGTTCAGCAATATAGTTGGCAATTGACTCACCTTCTTTTTGTAATCGGATGCAAAATTTATGTTGTTCCGCTATCTCACTTGGTTTTGGGCAGACGTGCGTCCGTAGAAGTGCCACTAGTTCTTCGTAAGTCTTATTTTCAGGTTTGTCGGGTGCCGTTAGGTTGCAGATCGTTTGGAAATATTTCGGCCCGATGAAATTGAGAAAGATGCGTGTACATTTTTGCGGATCTGTCCACTCTTTAAGGTGTATAAAGTTTTGTATTCGCGCTAAGAAATTATCGAAAGTCTCATTGTGTTCGTCGAATGGTTGTATTGTATTCGGCGTGGATTGATTTTGATGTTGAAGTTGAGGTTCTTTTTGCAAAATCTTCAATACTTTGGTAAGTTCCGTCAACACGGCTTCCATTTTTGATCCTCGTCGCCACTTCTGTTGTGTATGTAACAGTATTCATTCGGATAAATAAAAATCACTGGTGTACTGTATCACAAACTGTATTACCGAATTCGCCATCTTGTTACAACTTATGTATCTATGGTCGTCATAGACACTCTTCCACTAGGGATGTACAATTAAACTAGTGTGGTGCTAACATATAGTATTAACACACAGTAGTGTTATGACTTATGACACACAACTATCTATCTTGCTCGCTCGCGGGCATCGTAAATCGTATCTCTCTTTCAAACTTTTTTTGCGACGTCAATTTGATTGCATTTATTTAAGCTTGCGAATGTTTTAGTATAGGTATAGTTTCTTTTCATTTTACAATTGACAGTTGGAAAGGTAAAAGAAAAGGTAAAATCTTTTTAATTTGTTCAGGTAGTTTAGTGCTACTAGTATCGTAGTAAAGTAGAAGAGGTACTTACTAACGTACTCCTAATTAGTGTATTTCGTACGTACGTTTTACGGAAGGAACATTATGAAAGGGACATTTTGGGTAAAAGACTTTTTGCGAAAGGGACATTTTGGGTAAAAGACTTTGCGAAAAGGACATTTTGGGTAAAAGACTTTTTGCGAAAGGGAAGGACATTCTTTATTTTTATAACTGATTTGGCTATAAATTCTACTGCGGTACATAGGTACGTTTTATTTGTTGTTCCTATCTAAGAAATACACAAGGTCAAGAACGTTCTTCATACTATTTTATCAATTGATAAAAAGTAGTTGATAGAATTTAGACGTTCACCAACTTGACACTAACATTATTATTATTATAGATAGATAGACAGTTTATATATTAGTATCTTATAGATATAGATCGTAAATATAAAGCGAGTAATGTATTTTTATACTCTGGTTAATCCCAGTCAGAATACTCGACTGGTACGGTCGGTACAATACCGTTCGTGTCCTACCTCCGAATATTTAAATTGTTTAATATGCGTCTGAGTAAGAAGACACATCCAATTTTTTTACCTTTACTTAGTAATAAGTACCTAACCAAACGTACTATATTAGTTTAGTATAACTACCAAGTAGGTTCAAATCAACACTTTCAGTTGTTAATCTCTCATTTTAACCATAATGCTATAGCTAAAAAAATCACTATTTAAGTAATTATTTAAAAATTTCCAGAAAAACGAATGAAGAACACAAAGTTGAATGCTGGATCTACTCGCTTCCCAAGTTCAGACCGGAGCTTTTGACACTTCCGATGGAAGAGGATTACAGATCTGAAGGTCCTCATGGAAGACCTTATTTGGAAAGGTATATATTATAGCTAAAATAAATTGTAACACGCACACGTGCACGCACGCACGCCCGCACGCACGCCACGCATGCACGCACGCACGCACACACGCACGCGCGCACAGACACACACACTTCACACACAGGCACATACTCACTTTAATTTCAACGTGGACGTGGGCCCCTAACCCGTTTAACCCCTTATAGGTGAGGCCGCATAAGGGGTTAGGGGCCCACAACCATAAGAAACAAAATGCATGACAGCTTGGCGTGCGTCATGCCGCCGCACGTCGCTGTCAAGCTGTTGTGCGTGACTTGGTAATATAAACTTCAAACACTGTGATAATAAGATTTAATTTTGTTTAAAGATTGTAAAATCCGGGCCGATGCCGTCCGTTTGGTGGGGTTGGACCTTAACTCTCTACTGGGGTGTTAAGCAGCCCCGCCGGACTAAATAGGAAAACAATAATTTTGTCTTTTTGACATTTTCAATTTTCTTCTTTCATTTTCAAGCTTTGTTCTTTTTTTTTCAGAGACAATGAATCGACTCCAGAAGATGTGGATGAAGAATGTGATGAAATAGCAAAGAAGTATTCAAATTAAAAGCAATATAAGCTATTCGAATCCTGACCATTACACTACCGACGTGAACCCACTCGTAGCACAAGCACAAGCTTAGTTGGAGGGGTTAACGGGAATATTAGTAATTTCGGTTGCTAATATTCTTTATAAAAAAAAAAAAATATTTAGTTGTATTGGTAAAATAAAGATAATATAATTATACATTCCTGTTCGTGTTGATAATTTTATTAAAATATTGTTTTAATCGTTGACACTGATATTTGTATATTGTTATTATATTACTATACATAGTTACAAATAATTTTTCTTTTATTTCTACTGAATGAATTCTATTGAAATAAAATTACATAGTAAACATAAGTACCTACGCCCTACAGAATACAGCGGCTATAATAATTTCGTGTTGTGTTTCCGGCGGTGAGTAGGGTAGCCAGTAGGTACTCACTGGAGAGGTTTTGTGCTGTCAGTGGGAAGAGCAAAAGCTTGTCCTGCTTGTCTTCTGCGCTGATGGCACAGAATATCTTTGTTCTTACAGGGTCGGCAGCACGAGTGTGACTCCCCTGGTGTTGCACTCGTACATAGGCCCCGATAACCAGTTTCCATCAGGTGGGCCGAGTGCTTCTCTGCGACCTAAGTGGTATAAAAAAGTCACTAACTCAAAGATAAATTTCCAGAATTACAAACACAAAAAGACAAGCCAGGTGCTGGGTCTACTTCCTGCTGAACTTCAAACCGGCGCTGTTGAAGCTACCAATGATGGACAGCTACTCCTCAGTAGGGCCACATGGAAAACGATATCAGGAAAGGTCAAAAAGAGATCCTAACTATCAGTATCAGTTTGAAGTCATTAAGGTAGACCAGCGTAATATGGTCATTGTATTGCCTTCTGTAATATTCATTGAAACGAAAATGTCCGTTGAAAGAAAATGTCCGTTGGAACAAAATGTTCATTGAAAAAAAAAACGTTCATTGGAACAAAATGTCCATGAAAATAAAAATGTCCATTGAAAAAAAATGTCCGTTTATACAAAATTCTCATTGGAATAAAATATCCATTGCGTAAGAAAATGTCCATTGAAATAAAATGACCGTTGTATTATTATACAACGGTCACATGTCGGTGTCACAACGGAATGTTCACAGCGATACGACCGCGACATAGCGATATTATGTACCTATATTATTACGTAAAAATAAAAAAAGACCCAAACTATCTGTATCAATATAAAGTCATGAAGGTAGACTAGTGTATAGGTAAGGTATAATAATAATAATAATAATAATTTTTATTCATATATAAGTACAGGTACAAAGCAATAAGACATAAAACAATATATTATGAGTTGTACAGAGGCATAAAAACAATTGTTCGAATTTCACCCATGGCACCAGCCGCGACCAGGCCGATCCGAGCAGGACCCTCGCGCTCCTCGCAATCGAGTTCTTTGCATAGAGTACGACAATCCAGCTAGGGCGACCCGAGCGCGGAGCCCCACCGGTGAAACTCGCTCGTTTTATGGACACACCAACCCCAAACTGAGACAAGCTCGTGGCCCTAGTTCTAGGAGCATTGCATTCTTTATTATTCATTGAAATAAAATGTCCGTTGGAACAAAATGTCCATGGTAACAAATTGTCCTTTGACTGCATACGAATTCGGCATTCAGAGGGGTGAGCACGAACAACTATCGTAATCGTAGCGTGAGCGTAACGAGAGCACGGAGCATTGCGATTGGCAGGCTTCAGGCAGGCAACCAATCTCAATGCTCCGTGCTCGCGTTACATTTACGATACGATTACGATAGTTATTCGTGCTCACCCGACTGTGGGGTGAGCATGAGTCTTCTTCTTCTTAAGGTGGGTCTACGCTAGACGAGCCGAGCACGAGCTCGGTTGCTTGTATCGGAATTGCAGTCAAAGAAATGTTATGATGAGGCAGTAGATAGCTGCCTCAGGTACCTCGCTGCCTCAGCTGCCTCGTTCAAGGTTCGTACGTCAGTCCACGCCACACGAATTTTGACTCGGCTCGTGCTCGGCTCGTCTAGCGTAGACCCACATGTAGCGTTAATCGTTCGCATCCGAAGCTTTCACCTCGGAGTCTGGGGTCCGCATTTTCCAGGCTAACTGCGGGCTTGGCTGAGCTTTGACATTTTCCATGAAGCGATTGCCATCTGACATCCACAACCTATTGACAATAGCGAAGTATTGCGGTTAAACCAGTTGTTGGACTTTTAGGGCTCCAACTGCCCATAACGACTTTTCAATTTAAATATTTGTGTTTGAAACTTTATTTTCTATTTTCAGCGCAAATGAATCAACTATTAGTGACCTGGCTGACGTTTTTTTAAAGAAGTGAATTAGAAATTACTTTTTAAAATCATTTGTAACATATTTCTACTTCTTTTTAACTTAATATGTTCACTTGTTGAGATACTTGTTAACCTTTTATATGTTCTGTTATTATATTAGTTACAAATATAATTTTATATGTTCTGTTATTATATTAGTTACAAATATAATTTTGTCTAATCTTCTTTTTTTTTATAAAGGACACGTCAATTTGACTTCACCTAGCCTGATGGTAAGCTAAAGACAAAGTCTCGGAAAAAAGGGTCACCATTATAGACACGTACCATGTTACAATGGTGGCACTCAGCTTGACGGCCTTATCAGATGCTTTTTTATATCTCCTGGGATGGGTCCTGGTACTATAGATGTAAGGCCGGAATAATTCCAAATATTCCGATGAGGATAAAACGAAAATCCCGAATAATTCCCAAATGACCCGGAATAATTCGGAATTGTTCTGGTCGGTTCGGTTCGGTATCATTAAGAAAAAATGAAGTCTTGACTCTGGATGACTCGAAATGCAGTTATGATTAACGTTAGAAACGGTTATAGATATTGGTATAATATCGGTATAATTAAGAACATACAGTCTACATGTATTGTATTCTTATCAATACCGATATTATACTAACCGTGCTAAAAACGAATGAAGTGCTGATTTATAACATTTTCTTGATTTTACCGAGTTAGGGATATAACTGAGTACCTACTTATACACTTTTAAACTCTTTAAGAGTGTTTTCATACCATCCGATATCTGTATCGGACGACGATGGCCGACATCCGATATCCGACACCATTTATTATGTTGTTTTCATATAAATATCCGATAAAATCGGTCCGATTTGGCTATTTGCTCCATAGCACAGACTAGTTAAGGATGCTAGGGATAAAAAACCTTAAAAAATGTAGTGCAAGCAATTTTCGACCTTAATAACATGACATAGAATCGAATTTTTTATATTCGTAATCAGTGTCATCTATTAGCGCAAAAAGATACGTAATTAAGATAATGTCATTAAGGTCGAAAGTCGCTTACAGTCGCTGTTTTAGTATCTTTGTGAAAGTTGTACTCAAATTATATAATATTCCTACATGTTATAATAAAATAAGTAGGTACCGTACATCTTGACTCCAAGTCGCGAGAGATGCTCGTATTAGTTTGATATGGTCTATGAGTCACCATGGTACACGGGGTACCATGATGGCGGAGAAGCTCAAATACACCTAATCCACAAAAGACATCCAAAAACGCGTGGTACTGCGCATCCTACTAATATTATAAATGTTAAAGTTTGTGAGAATGGATGTGTGGATGTGTGGATGTTTGTTACTCATTCACGCATAAACGGCTGGACCGATTTGGTTGAAATTTGGTATGTATATAGGTTATACCCTGGATTAACATATAGGCTATATATCAGCGATGAACGGGATCAGAATTCCACGCGGGCGGAGCCGCGGGCAACAGCTAGTATATAATATTCCGGTTATCCCTGCATGTATCTGCATTCAGTGGTACGACGAGGAATGACAATTCCTTCTCGTGCCACTGGTGGAACAAGTTGGTGGAACGACGAGGACTACGCCGTATATACCTACCTATATACCAATACCTACATAGGTCTGTAAAATACTTAAGTTTTCGTTTAGTAGGTAGGTGGAAGCACAGTTATTTCATTTTTTGTAGGTTAGTTTAGCGGGAATAATTCCGGAATATTTGAGAATATTTGAGCCATTAAAGCCCTCTTTAAAAAGTGGCAAGCGTCTAAATCTTCCGACTACCGCGATGCGTACAAAGATGCAAAACGCGCCACCAGGAGAGCCGTAACCAGGGCCAAACGAGCGAGACCACTTGCAACCTCTATATACCAAGTTGGAATCGTCTGAGGGGCAAAAGCTCATATATAAGTTGGCGCGTTCCAGGGCCAGAGCAGTTATGGGCATTCTAGCAAATCTTTATAACCCCGTACTCCTCACCGGTGAGATCCCGAGCCAGTGGAGGCTGAGCATCATCACGCCAGTCTTCAAAGGCAAGGGATCGGTGCAGGAGTGTGGTAGTTACCGCGGTATAAAGATAATGTCCCACACCATGAAGCTCTATGAGTGGATAATCAACTCCCGGATCCGACTGGAAAGTACACTCTCGGAGTGTCAGTACGGGTTCCGTCCCGGGCACGGGACCATGGACCCAGTGTTCGCCCTAAGGGTTGTGACGGGGAAATACAGGGCGAAGAACACGCCCCTGCACTGCCTATTCTTAGACATGCAGAAGGCCTTCGACTGTGTTCCTCGTGCGGTGATCTGGTGGGCACTGCGGGCCAAGGGTGTTCCAGAGACTTACATTGACACCATCCGAGACATGCACTACGATTCCGGTTCCGTGGTTCGGACTGCTGTTGGCGACTCGAAAGCCTTCCCCATCACCGTCGGGGTACACCAAGGATCCGTCCTTAGTCCTTACCTGTTCAGCGTGGTATTAGATGGTTTGTCGGACAGCATTAGAAACTCACATGAGCAGCCTCCGTGGTTGCTCATGTATGCTGATGATATTGCGCTGATGGACGCGGACAGGAACGGATTGGTGCGACGTGTGAAAGGATGGAAAGAAGCGCTTGAGAACGGCGGTCTGAAGCTAAATGTAGCGAAGACAGAATACTTAGCGTTAAACTCCACAGATCCCACACCCGTCATCGCATAGGCGATGAATTGGTCGAGCGCACGGACCAGGTTTAGTACCTGGGATCTGTACTTCATGTGACCGGTGAGATCGACCACGACGTCAAGGCACGCATTGCTGCCGCGTGGGCCAAGTGGCGAGAAATGACTGGCGTCACCTTTGATCCTAAAATGCCAGTCAGGTTGAAGGGGCAGATCTATAAGACGATCATTAGGCCTGTAGGCACATGCTGTAAGAACATTTCGAACGATCTAACGAACTCGAAAGCTGAATCCGCAGTGATATTTCAATATCGCATGCTGTTTTGGTGATGTCTCGTTGTCGAACACGTAAACATACATCACCCTAATGCTCAAGAACGTGACGACACAAAATTTACAGCAAGCAGAATGGAAATATCGCCGCGGATTGAGCTGTCGAGTTCGTTCGATCGTTCGAAATGTTCTTACAGCATGTGCCTACTGTTCTCTTGTATGGTTGTGAGGCGTGGCCGCTGCTCGAGCGACACAAGCAAGAGTTGCGTGTCACGGAGATGAAAATGTTGCGGTGGATGTGCGGCGTTACGCGTAAATATCGCGTACGGAACTCTCGCATCCGCGGCAGCCTCCATGTCCGTGACATCGCGGATAAAATGCAAGAGAGCCGCCTTCGCTGGTGCGGCCACGTCTTGCGGCAACCGCCAGGCTACGTGGGGAACAAATGCCTGGCAATGGTACCCCCGCCGGGTCCAGGTAAAAGGGGTAGGCCAAAGAAGTCCTGGCTTGACGTCGTGGAGGGTGATATGCGTGCTAATGGTCTCACTACCATGGACGCCCAAGATCGTGCGAAGTGGAGAAGGAAGAAACGGAAGGCGGACCCTGAGCTTCGAGGTCATCTTGGCCACGGATGCAATCAGGAGAATACGTCTATATGCAGATGATGATTTGAGAATATTTGGGAATAATTCCGAATAATATGGAATAATTCGGAATTATTCGGGATTTTTACATCTATAAAGCCACCTCATCTTTACTTAAACAGTCCCCTCCTAACTGGTGGTGACTTACAAAAATTTTCTCATCATTCATGTATTAGTATTCCAAATTATTTTAGCCTTTATAATAGCTTAGCTGCAAACAAACGCTAGCTTGAATATAAATGAAGAAGCGCCATCTAGTAGTTGTGACTGTTACCTAGTTTCGTAGAGCGCCTCCAAATTATCATTTAGTCGAGTATGATGAAAAGATTAGTGATTTTGGACGATTTGAGATTCTATCAGATAAAATGGATTCATTAGTAAGTATTTTGCTATAAAGTATAATATGAATTGGATCGGCTTTGCGCGGATTCAAGTCCAGGCTAAGCCGTTTTCGCTTTTTCTATCTTATAACGATTTGGTGTATCTTGCTTGATTACTCAAGACTACATTTTTCTTTATGATACCGATATTATATACCAAATACCAATATACTTAAATAGTTATTTCACTTATTTTTGTTTTGTGTGTAACTGTAAATGGTACATAACTGGAACTGTGTAGTAGCTGCGCAGTAGTTGTGTGAAATACTCGTAACTAGTTACAAAAATCACTAGTTTTGAAACAGGTGACGCAGACCAAGTCACTTGTTTCTTTGTTGTCTTCTTTACGTTTCTTAACGACACAATGTCTTTATCAGAATGTGAAATATTGTTTGTGTAATATTTTTCTAGACAAATAAAGAGATTATAAATATTTTATCGGCAATTTTTATTCGTTTTCCGCAATATTTGAAAGGTATCAAATGAATAATCGATTTGGATGGACCAATAATCGATTTGAATCGATAAAATAATTCATTTAATCGTTATTTGATTAGTCTATAGTCGATTATTGTAGAACCTTACTATAGCCCGTCTCTAGCCGGCGTAGTCTAATTTTATTTAATCTGTGGTGTAAACATATATGAACGAACGAATGATTATTTACATTCAGCTCAACTCTATGTTCTATGCACAGACGTAAAATAAGTTCTATATGCCTCTCAGTATGTTTCTCTCACAGACGTATAATTATCTTTATACGTATCGTATGTGCCTTCTCTTAAGTAGGTACACTTAACTCTTACATACTCCTTGTTATTAATTATCAAGAAGCAAAAAGGAACGGTGTTGTGACAGGCGCAGTTTTTCAAATAAAGTAAAGTATTTTTTTTTATGAAATGTTAAATCACTGATTCTATGATCCAGATGATTGGACTTCTAAGGGGTCCATTACACGCTTATGCAAGCGTCAAGCATCATGCCGTCAATCATGAATATTATTGGTCAATCGGTTATTAGACCTACGTTATGTTACTCGTCAATCACGGCGCGGCGTGATTGATGGTTAAACTGACAGCAAAACCTACCGTGTAATGGACCCATAACTGCATTCCTTGTTCCGAAAACGCTAAATTATGGAGCCAAGAGATCTGAATCTGTATAGTTTTGGGAACTTACATACCTAGGTACCACAGAAGTATCCTATAGTAGTGTCTTAAGGGCCGGCTACGCCGAGCGCACGACTCAAAATCTGTCAAAATAAGACGCAAACGTGCACGCACACATCGCCGAGGTGCACAGTGGGCTGCAAGATGCTTTTTGCAAGTCAACATAATGTAGAAAATTGTCTTACGAATACTGAAAAAGCTATTTTATTACTTATGATTAGAGTGCATTTTCAGTAATAAGATTTATTGAGACGAATTTCGTCTGTCAAATTATATTTCTTTTCCTTTTCTTGCTTGTATATTCATCCCTTTCATTTCGTGCATGACGTCATTGGCATGTCTTTTGTTTTGGCATCATGACATGACGTTGTTTGAATTTTTTACAAAGATTTGAGATATTGAACAAAATAAGGTTGGTAACATACCTACACCTAAATATTGATATAAATATTAAAAATGTTCGTAAAATTAAAATGCCCACCGCGTAGAAAGACTATAATTATCATAGTAGAGAGATGATGAATATCTCATACTCTAAATAAATAGTTTCTTAAAGAACTAAATTGTCCTTCCTACCTTACTTTTATACTCTTTTATCATGAGCAAAACATTGCCATAAACAGCTATTGCCATGAAGGTATTTTTAAGCCACTCCGAGACATCACATTTTATGGCGATATGTTGCCCAACAACGACAATTATCAACGCGAGACTTTGTTTTCTTTGAACTGGAAACATCGCACTTGTCGCGTAATGTTCCCGAACTATAGAGTCGTTCAACAAACAAACAAACATTCCTATCATACGTCTTCACTTCGATTTCGGACTGTTCGTTCCACTGTTATGTTCCACTAATTCAGCAACATCAACATGTGCTCAGGTAGGAGTCAGTCAAAGTTTCTAATGTCAATCAAAGAAAGCTATGTTTCAATTATTATATGTAATAATAAAAGGCAGATTTAGGCTTTAGGTTATAGACTTTACTCCAACTGATAAAGCCAAGAGTTTTTCAATCAAAGTTGAGATATAGGGTATGTTGGGGTCAATTAAAACATACAACTTATATTTTATATCTTATGTATTATCTTACAATATTGTACAATTCATAGTAGTTATATTAAAAAAATAAAACCAGGCTTAAAAAAACGAAAATTAAACTGATTTAATGAACAGATTTATTTCAGAAGACAAAATTAAATATAGGAGTAAGTTTTTTTTTGTTGAATTCAGTGACAAGAACGGAAACAAAGTCCCGTAAAAACCTGATTTTCTTTTAGGGTTGTGTTCTTCTCCTTCTTAATTAGCGTAATCCAAAACTTTCGCGAAGCGATTGTCATCTGACCTCCACAACCCAATAGCGATATTGGGCGATATAGAAGCATTGCAACTAAACCAGTTGTTGGACTTTTTAGGGCTCGAAGTATCCCTAAAGACTACTACTACTTAGATATTTTCTTGTTTAATATTAGCGTAATTTTTCAGTAGTCGGGTATTAGTTTTTACCCAACTGCGCTAGCGAGGGTAATGTGTTTCGTGCGAATAATGTATGTATGTAGTTTTCTTTGTTCCCCTTTACAGGCCTAATCCCTAGACGGATTTCAATGAATGGGGTCTCAAATGAAAGGTATTCATCTCCCGAGTGTTATAGGGTACCTACATAAAATTCCATCAAAACTATACGGTAGATTTTTGATGCTAATAGTACATTATGGTACAAATGAGCAAAGTTGGTGATTACCGCCGAGGCGCTATTGAGACCCGAGCTGTAGGCGAGGGTCTTAAGAGTGCCGAGAACGGTAATCATCATGCTCACGCGTGCCATACGACGTTTTACAACACACTTGCGAATAAAATAATACTACAAATACTAAATAAACCATACTACAAATTAATTCGTTTTCCTATGCGCGCGCATTTAACAATGGTGGTCGGCCATATTTAAAAAAAAAATGAGGTTTGAATTTAACTTTTTTTACCCTGTTTTTTTTTCTATACTTAGAGAAAAAAAAAAAGTTAAGTTCGAGTGAAAATTTTGTTTTATACAAGTACTAGCTGCACCGGCGAACTTCGTACCGCCATATTTTCGGCCCGCGTGGTATTCAAATCCCGTTCCCGCTGCACCCTTATCACTTAGGGGGATGAAAAATAGATGTTGGCCGATTCTCATAGATACCGGATAAGCACAAAAAATTTCATCAAAATCGGTCGAGCCGTTTCGGAGGAGTTCGATTACGCACCCCGTGACAGAAGAATTTTATATATTAGATTACAAGTTGAAATTATTTATTTAAATACGAAAATGCATCAAATGACCATACAATAGGCGTATTAATTTATTCGTACTATTAAACACGTTCTTTTTTGTATCAAAACTCTTTTAAGAACATAGACACTTCCTATAAAATTTAAAAAAGAATCTATAACTCACTTGTATGTACTTACTTGCCTAATTGCGGTAAAATAATAGCACTTTTATGAGCAGGTGTGTTGTAAAATATATTATGTGTTGACAGAAAACATTTTTATTCAAATTTATCGAGTAGGGTATCAAAATGAAGAGAAAAAGGAGATTACAAAAGTATATAGATGTCATATCTTAACTAAAAAGGTTAAAATAAAATTGATTATTAAAAAATAAAAAACCTGACTGCTGTCCAAAAGATCGAAACAAGCTTAATAGCAGGCGGTACGGTACCCATTACATTTCTTTCGGTTTATGATTGGCAAACAAAGAAAACTACATACATAAATACATTACCCTCGCTGACGCAGTCGGGTAAAAAGGCATCCCTACAATTTACCAAGTCACTATGCCATAGCGGGCCCTCTACATTCCGCTCGATCGCATGTATTGCGTCCAGCCCTCTAGACAAGTAGAAATTCGTTGCTCGGCGTATGATGGAATAGAATGCCAAATGTATGGGATTTGACGTATATGACAGGCGTCAACGAAAGTCAAAAACGTCAAATCCTATACATTTGTCATTCTCCTTCCATCATACCTATTCCATCATACGCAGAGCAACGAATTGCAACTTGTCTAGGGGGGCAGGACCTACTTCCTTGTCAGTGTAGTACAACTTACAGTCCCAGAGTGCGTAATCACGGCTTTCCTGGTCGAATTCCCTACATTTGCATGCTGCAGACTCGCAAGCTTAGCTGGTGTAAGCGTTGCCTAAAGCAGCCATGGCCCGTTAGTAGTCGTGAAAAAAGAAAAAAAAAGATATAACAAGAATAAAAAGAAAGTATCCACAAAACGTATTTTAGCTAGGTATATACCAAACTGTTTGGTCCAACCTTTTTGAGCAACCTTTTTGAGAAATCATATTGAGCCGGTATGTGTAACATAATAATATAGACCACGAACTTACGACGAACACGCACAATATAACCCAAGTACTTACTTAAGTTTTCTTTATTAATTTCTAAAATGTACGGAAACAGCTACTTCATGATACATGTATTTTAGGAACTTATGTTTATAAAATACATGTATACATGTATGACTACGAACTTATTGTCTAATATAATTTCCTTACAACAACTGACAGCCTCCGTGGCGTAGCGGTAGTGAACGCGGCCGCTGCGCAGGAGGCGCGGGTTCGATCCCCGCTCAGTGCAAATATTTGTGTTCATGAAATATGGGTATTTGCATTGGTCTGGTCGTGCCTCGGAGAGCACGTTAAGCCGTCGGTCCCGGTTGCCATAAGAACATCTAGTGCAGTCGTTACGGGTAGTTGGCGCCCTAAAAAATCCAAAAAAACAACAGTCTAGCTGCAAAGCTTCAATATCGCCTAATGATACCATTGGGATGTGGAGGTCAGATGGCAATCGCTTCACAGAAAATATCGAGGTCTAGCCAAATCCGTAGCTAAAACTGGTAAAGCGGACCCCAGACTTCGAGCTGAAAAAGCTTCGGATGCGACTGAGAATTAACGCTAGGAGGAAGAAGATAATTTCCTTACAACAGAACCCAAAAATATTGTCTTTAAAAAAATATTTTGGATTAGTATATCCCCAACTTTTTAGTTTGACATTTTAGGCGCTTGTGGTTAGACACTAAATCGAACCACTATGTTATAAATCTACCAACGAATTCGTGAAACGGCCAAAATCGGAACTACGTTTGTCACTGTCAAATGCATACTATTTTATTGAACATCTAAATAAATTTGACAACACTGAGAAGACAGTGTCGCCACTTTTGACTTCACATTTTTGTTGGTATGCCTATTGTGTATGTGTGAACTGTCATCACGCATCAAAGAGACGTGCTCTCTCTTCAAAAGCCCGTGGGCGACTGACGTTCGAAGGAATCTACACAGATCGCTGCAAAATTGTATGGGAAATTTGCACACATAGTTAATTTTATTGATATGCGACATCATAACAGTTATTTACAATTAATAAAATGTATTCAGCGGCAAGTATAGCTGTTTATCTACTTATATACATATTTATTTCTTAAGAAAATCATAACTTCACACGAAAACTGTGCCAGGCAAATGACACAGTTTTACGCGTTTTTCAATAACTTTGGAGTCTTTTTTTGGATTAATTACTAAATTTATCATCAAATAAGTTATTTCGGCCCCTTCAAGAACTCTTTGACTTTCAAACCGACTCCAGTTCATCGCTAATATCATACATTTTCTGTCATGATTTCCGTCAGGTTCGAGCGCTGTTTCGCGTAGCCTGTCCTTAACACAATACATGTTTACCGCTTAGATTTGAAAATGTCATTATTATTTATTAGTGGATATATTAAGAAGTGTATTAATGTTTAGTCTTTTTAAAGTGTAGTTACCGGAATATATATTTTGAGCCCAATCACGTCCCAATAAAACTTAATACTTACTTTAATCCATAACTAATTATATAATTTCCAATGGGGATCCTGGTGACCAGACAGATGTTCTATCCTGCATGTGTGGTCATTTCATCCATTTCCCCTGAAAATAATCTCAATGTAACATTGATACTAACATACACTGGCCTATTTAGTAGGAATGAATCTCAATTAGAATGTACACAAGTCTATTTCAACTTCATCATCATCTTCATGTAGACGTATTTTCCTGATTGTATCCGTGGCCGCGATGACCTCGGAGCTCAGGGTCCGCCTTCCGACTATTCATCCTCCACTTCGCACGATCTTGGGCGTCCATAGTAGTGAGACCATTTGCACGCATGTTGCCCTCCACGACGTCAAGCCAGGACTTCTTGGGCCTACCCTTTCTACCCGGACCCGGTGAGGGCACCATTGCCAGACATTTACTACCTACGTAGCCCGGCGGATGCCGCAAGACGTGGCCGCACCAGCGAAGGCGGCTCTTTTGCATTTTATCTGCAATGTCACGGACATGAAGGCTGTCGCGAATTCGAGAGTTCCTCACGCGATTTTTACGCGTGACGCCGCACATCCACCGCAGCATTATCATCTCGGTGACACGCAGCTCTTGCTTGTGTCGCTTCAGCAGCGGCCACGTCTCACAACCGTGCTTGAGAACAGGCCTAATGATCTACGTCTATACCTAATGCCTAATGCCTAACGTCTAATGCCCCTTCAACCTGACTGGTATTTTGGGATCACACGTGACGCCAGTCATTTCTCGCCACTTGCCCCACGCGGCAGCAGTGTGTGCCCTGACATCGTGGTCGATTTCACCGGTCACATGAAGTACAGATCCCAGGTACTTAACCTGGTCCGTGCGCTCGACCAAATCATCGCCTATGCGGACGGGTATGGGATCTGTCGAGTTGAACGCCAATTATTCTGTCTTCGCTACATTTAGTTTCAGGCCGCCGTTCTCAAGCGCCTCCTTCCACACTTTCACGCGTCGCAACAATCTGCTCCTGTCCACGTCCATCAGCGCAATAACATTCCATACATTAGCAACCACGGAAGCTGCTCATGTGGGTTTCTGTTAGTGAATGGCACAGCTAATGCTATCCGACAATACGTCTAATACCACGCTGAACAAGTAAGGACTAAGGACGGATCCTTGGTGTACCCCGACGGTGATGGGGAAGGTTTCCGTGTCGCCAACAGCGGTCCGAACCACGGAACCGGAATTGTGGTACATGTCCCGGATGGTGTCAATATAAGTTTCTGGAACTCCCCTGGAGGGTAGTGCCCACTAGATTACCTCGCGAGGAACACAGTCGAAGGCCTTCTGCATGTCTAAGAATAGGCAGTGCAGGGGCGTGTTCTTCGCCCTGTATTTCCCCGCCACAATCCTTAGGGCGAAAACTGGATCCATGGTCCCGGTTCCGGGACGAAACCCATACTGACACCCCGAGAGTGCACTCTCCTGTCGGATCCAGGAGTCGATAATCCGCTCATAGAGCTTCATGGTGTGGGACATTGCCTTTATATTACGGTAACTACCACACTCCTGCACCGATCCCTTGCCTTTAAAGACTGGCGTGATGATGCTCAGCCTCCACTGGCTCGAGATCTCACCGATGAGGAGTACACAGTTATAAAGATTTGTTAGAATGCTCACACCACGGGCACCCATTGCCATCCAAGCCTCGATGGGGACTTCGTCGGGTCCGACAGCTTTCCAGTTCTTCATGCGGCGAATGGCAGTTTGGACTTCTGCAGGCGTTATCGGTGGCACTAGTCCTTAATTCGGAGAGAGGTCTGGTGGCTGCACCTCTTTATGCTGCTTATTCAGCAGCTCGTGGAAGTATGAACGCCATCTCTCCTTCATCGCGACTTCCTCGTACAACAGGTTGCCCCCAGGGTCTTTAATGCAGCGGCACTTGGATAGACCCTGCGGCGCTTTGGCCCTGGAAGTGGAACGCGCCAACTTGTATAAACGAGCTTTTGCCCCTCAGACGATTCCAACTTGCTATACTTATAAAGTTTGCAAGAGGTCTCGTTTGGCTCTGGCTACGGCTCTCCTAGTGGTGCGTTTTGCATCTTTGTACGCGTCGCGATCTTCGGAAGATCTGGACGCTTGCCACTTATAAAGAGGGCTCTCTTCGCCCTGATCTCTCTCTGGACTGTGTCGTTCCAGCACCAAGTGTCCTTGTCACACTTGCGACACGAAGCGGGTGACCCTCATGTGCGCCGTTTTGCGGCGGCGCCCTACCCTCATCGCGTTCCCTTATTATTTTTGCCATGTTTTTGATTTTTTTTGGCCTTTCCGGGGGCGACTGCCGTCCGACCCCCCAACCAAGAAGAGAAAGCAAGCGCCAGAGCCTCGTCCGTTGTTTAGCAGGTGCACCGGCTTGCAGATGAGGTTGGCTCGGGGCCCACGATCTAAGTGTACCCACATAGCACCTGATCTATTTCAACTTAGCTAAGTTAACAACTGCTTCCTAGGCGCTAAATGGAGAAGAAACGTCATTGCAAACTCCACTGTGGCATTTTCCAATTTAAAATAAAAATTCCTTAAAACTAAATGTGGACGAATGTACTTACATTTGTTTGAAGTCAACTTTTTTTAAATTTCTGGGACTATTCCCTTTCTCATTCTGTTAATTCCTATACACCAGGATTTACATCACCTGTCTCGGATACAGAAATGATTGGAGCAACATTAAATCATATTGTGATGTCAGTGATATGATCAATTTAATCTCTGATTCCAGATGGTCCACAAAGTCTTTGTGTATGGTACATTGAAACGTAACGAGCCAAACCATCACTGGTTGACGGACCCAAAAAACGGGAAAAGTAAATTTGAAGCGTATGGTACTACCATCGCCAAATATCCGTTGATCATAGCCACACGGTACAATATACCGTTCGTATTGAAAGCTCCCGGTCGTGGATGTTTTGTAAAAGGTAAGTGAATTTCATTTTATGAAGGAATTGGTTTCTATGGGCAATGGGAATGGAAATGTTAATTCTGCAAATATTTAGATAGTTAAAATTGATTTTCTTTTACTTTCAGGTGAAATATATGAAGTAGATGACATTATGCTGAGCCAATTGGACATATTAGAAGACCATCCAACTTACTTTGTCAGAGAACTTGATCAAATTCTTATAAAAGATGAGTGAGTCTCTCTTGAATAACAAATTATGTACCTTGTTTTTGAGCCAGCAGGGGTGGTTATGTCGGACTCGAACCCACTTAAACCACACGCCGTCTTGCGTCTTTAGTTGCCAGAGGTGTGATATCCAGTAATATATCTCTTGCACCCCGGCAGACCCAGGGCCATCTCTTGTCAAGAAAGCATTTTTTTGGCAATCTGCTATGTGCGCAGCAAAATGATGCATTAGTATGTGGCCACTTGATCGTAATTACCTAACTAACGCTTTAAACGAGTATGTGGTGGAACGCACCATACCCACGGATTTTTATTTAGCCTTTAACAACATTAATCATAAGCTTTTACAAATAAATTATATATATATCAGGATTTGTGAAACCGGTGCTTGTCATATCTACACGATTGAAGTTCATCAGTATATTTGACAGCCGTACATGGAACCTGTTCTTTATTAATACTATTAATCAATTGTGGAGTACCACAAGGTTCCTATTGAAGTCCAACCCTTTTAAATATTATTGTGTTGTTGTGTAGTGTATGTGATGTAATGGTCTGACTGCTATCGACTATTGTTGCAATTAGAAATTTTGAAAGAAATAAGAGTATTTAGAAATACAAGTAAATTACAAAATAAATGTAAGTATGTTCAAATCGATTTACAAAGAGGATTTAGTATGTTATTAAAATGAATGATTGGTAATATTGAGACTTGCGACAGATAGATAATCTTATCTGTTTGATCACCTTGAACGTTAGCGGTAAAATGTTCGTACAAGAAAAATATTTAATACTAGCTTTTGCCCGCGGCTCCGCCCGCGTGGATGTCGGTTATCGCAACTAAACACAGCCTATGTCCTTTCTCAAGTCTAATCTACCCATATACCAAATTTCATCAAAATCAGTTCAGTGGTTTAGGCGTGAAAGCGTAACAGACAGACAGACAGAGTTACTTTCGCATTTATAATATTAAGTATGGAGTATGGATATGGAAGTATGGAAGTATGGATATGGATGGATTTCGCACGGTAATTTCTTTCTCGTGCAATACATGACACAAATATCTATCTTGCTCACTCGCGATAGCTTACATTAAGACCTATGGCTCTGTCTGTGGTAGATATTTAACGTTAAATACCACAGCAAATCACCCCGACCTCACGCGCGTCGTCGGACGCGTCCGTCGTTGTTGACATCCGCAGATGATTCTGTCTACGTGTAGAGGACCCTTTAGAAATAGCAATCGTATCTCTTTTTCAAACCATTATTTTATAATTTCTTAGTATATTTATAGTTTCTTTTTATTTTACAAATTGTTACAAAAAATGGAGAAAATTGCCAAAGGAAAGGTAAAATCTTTATACTTTGTTCAGGTAGTTATTACCTGTATAGTAGTAAAGTAGACGTATGCCTAATTTTCTTAACCGGTAACACACCAGACGCATGTATGAGTAGGTATATGTATCTTAGGACATCCAAGAAAAAGGGAATTTATTGCGGAAGCTACATTTTACCAAAGGATCATTAAGGAAGGGACTATTTGCAAAAGGGATATTTTGGGGAAGGGATTTTTTATAAAAGGTACATTTTGGCGGAAGGTCTTTTTGCAAAGGCGACATTTTGGGTAAAAGACTTTGTGCGAAAGGGATATTTTGGGTAAGACTTTTTGCAAGAGACATTTTGGGGGAAGGGATTTTTTGCGATAGAGACATTTTGTGTAAGGAAGAGACATTCTTTAATAAAAAAGTAATATGGATTTTATGCGGAAGTGAGGAGGACATTATATATTATTGTATCTATAAATTCAACTGCGATAGATACTCGTACGTTTTAATTGTTGTTCATATCTAAAGGTCAAGAAGGTTATTCATACCATTATCAAATTGATAAAAAGTAGTTGATAGTATTTAGACGTTCATCAACGTCACATTATTATTATTATAGTTAAACAGTAGGTATAAATATTAGCATATCATAGATATAGATCGGTTATAGTAAGTAATGTATTTATACTCTGTTTGGTCAAAAAATCTTGATGTGCCTAACTATAATATTTTATATTTATGAACTCAATTTAATAATCTTTTTTGTTTAAAAAGGAAGTTTTAAAAATAAAACGTGACCAGTAATTTTTTTTTATATACCACTATGGTCTCAGACAAGCACGCGGTCCACTTGATGGAAAGTGGTTACCGTGGTCTATAGACGAGTGCAATACCAGAGGAGGCACACTCGTGCTGCTTACCCTGTAAGAACAGAGAGTGTCTGTGCCATTTCGCAGAATAAAGCAGGACAAGCCTTTGGTTTACCTACTGACAGCACAAAACCTCTCCAGTGAGTTCTGGCTACCCTACTCACCGGGATACAATCTGAGGTTATTATAACCGCGATATTCTGCTGGGCGGAGGTATTACCCCAGTCAGACTGCCTGATTGGGACGGAAATAAATACCATCGTGCCCTACCTCTGACCATTTAAATTGTTTAATATGCGTCTGAGTAAGAAGACACATCCAATTTTTTACCCGACTGCGCGACGCAAAGGAGTGGTATTGTGGTAATGTGTTTATCAGCCTATGCATGATGTATGTTTGTATGTTCCTTTGAAGCTCTATAAAGACCAAACGCCTGGACCGATTTTTATGATTTACACGTCAATCGATTTCTCTTAGTCCGGCAAGTGTCACTAAAGATATGACGATAGTGAAAATTCAATATGGCGACTACTGAGCGCCATTCTGTGAAAATGAAAAAAATAAAAGTCAACAAACTATGTCAAGTGGGGTATCGCTGAATAGGCTTAAAAATCATTTTTAGTTTTCTCTCAACATTTTTCGATTCCACGGACCGTTCAGGGGATATAACCCTTTTTTATTTAATATCTTAGGGTTCGAGTCCCGCCCGAGAATTGATTTCGCTTTTTCCAATTTATTATAATTTGTTTAGTTTAGCAAACTAATTGCTTTAAAATTATCTCAATCTTAGGTTTTTATACAGTAAAAGTGTATTATTATCATTATAATATGTATTTAATTTGTCATAACTAAAAAGCATAAAATAAAATAAATTATTAAAAACAAAAATCCACTGAAATCTATAGCTATTATCTGTTCTGTGTCTATAACTTGATAGCAGGTGGTACCCATTAATTTTCGTCCGGTTTATAATTTGCAAATGGGTACCGCTTGCTATCAAGCTATGGATTTTAGTGGATAGAGTGCTTGTTTCGATCTTTTTATTATCAGTCGGGTTTTTGTTTTTAATAATTTATTTTATTTTCCTTTGCTTAAGTAATAAGTAGGTACCTTACCAAACGCAGTATATTAGTTTAGTATAACTACCAAGTAGGTTCAAATCAACACTCTCTCAGTTGTAAATCCCTCAGTTTAACCATATGTAATGCTATAGCTAAAAAATAACTATATAATTAAATAAAAAATTCCAGAAAGACGAATGAAGAATATGAAGTTGAATGTTGGATCTACAAGCTTCCCAATGTCAGACCAGAACTCTTTACACTTCCGATGCAGGAGGACTACAGATCTGACGGTCCTCATGGAAGACCGTATAGGTATATATTATTATACATACATACAATCACTCTTTTATCCCCGGAGGGCTAGGAAGAGGTGAATTAACACCCACATTTCACCAATCATCGTATTAGCACAGAATAAGTAATAGTACACTACGTATTAGGTCCCACGTAATAAGGGGTGAGCCTATTGCCGTTTTCCGGGCACTATTGTTGACTCGAGCCATGTATAGACTTAGTCTGGACTGTATATATCTGTCTGTGGTTTAACGTTAAAATATATTATAGCTAGAATAATTTCTAGCACATACATACACACTCGCTCGCCCGCACACTCGCACGCACGTACGCACGCGTGCGCGCACAGACACACACAGCACAGGTACAGACTCACTTTAATTTCAATGTGGACGTGGGTCCCTAACATAAGAGGTAGAAATTAGAGAGACAAAATGGTATCGTAATTCACTGCACAAAATGAGAGAACAATGATTTTGTATTGCCGACATTTTCAATTTTCTCAAACTTTTGTTTTTTTTTTCAGCTACAATGAATCGATTCCAGAAGACGTTGATAAAGAATGCGATGAAATAGCAAAAAAGTATTCAAATTAAATGCAATATAATTTTATAAAATAATGTTAATATAGCTAATTTGATAATATTATTAAAATATTTGTTTAATCGTTGACATTGTGATATTTGTATATTGTTATTACATAATATATTTATACTATACACAGTTACAAATATTTTTTCTTTTATTTCATCTAAATGACTTCTATTGAAATAAAATTACATAAAAAACATAAAAGGTAAATGACGGCCATTGCAGTTCAGCGAGGTAACTCTGCCAGTATTATGGGCAACTGCCGCATAATCCTCCTTTTAATTTAGCTTCTGTACCTCCTATGGACGCGACAGTCGTGAAATGTTCTTTTAAACTTTCAAGGTATTTCAATCTATTCTTCCTTTCTTTCTTCTTTCTAATATTATAAATGCGAAAGTAACTCTGTCTGTCTGTCTGTCTGTCTGTCCGACTGTCTGTCTGTTACGCTTTCACGCCTAAGCCACTTAACCGATTTTGATGAAATTTGGCATAGAGGTAGATTACACCTTTAGAACGGATATAGGCTATGTTTGGTCGCGATAACCGACATCCACGCGGGCCTGCGGCTCCGCAGGCAAAAGCTAGTTTCTTATAAATGTAGAAATTGATTTCCACAAAACTATTTTTTTTTACTGGCAACACTAAAAGAAACGACGACCCACTAACCGTCCGTAACACCACTGTGTCACACTGGCACTGGTGTGACGGTTAGGGAAGAAAATTATAATCGTCACACTATTCGCTGTCATTGTTATAATGACACAGGCAGCGGTGTAACTGTTAGTTGGTCGTCAAAGAAACATCAACAAAGTCAATTTTGTCTGTATCATATTTTCATTATCACAAGAAATGAACAAACTTCTTCGTAACTCTTTTAGAAAATTATAAATTAAATAAAACTATAAACTGAACAGATAATAGTACTAGCGTAACCATAGTGTGTGTGAGTGATTCGAGAACCTAGATGTCATATATTATACAAAGTGTTCATAAATGTTACGAAAATTTCGCATTTATGAAAATCGATTTAAACGCGTAAGTTAAAAAAATCGATTTTTTAAAAATCGATTAATATTACTATAAAAATCGGTAATAAAAAATCGATTATTAGAAAAAAATAATCGATTTTTTTAAAAATCGATTATTTTTTAACATCCCTACATCTGAGCTGACAGCAGTGACAGCCGTGACAGCATGTTGCGACTTGCGATTGAATTCGTTGAGAGGTTGAGGTTATTGTGGAGGTTATGTTTTCATTTCGTCGTGTTACGTGCATTTTATTTAACTCCAACGTCTAGCCTTAACTTATCTTGTAAATACACTCAAGCGTGACATGGAGTTCGCGCGCAAACAATTGGAAAAATACGGCTGGACCGATGGTAAGTGTTCTAAAAAAAAGACTGTTGTACAAGTGTGTAGTGTGCAAAACATCGTGAATATATCATGAATAATGATATTGTTGACAACTTATCCACTGCGACGATCTCAGAGATCCCTGAAGCTTATGTCAGGATGCTGTATAGCATCACTTGGTCGTTATTATTGTCTGATCCTTTACTCCAACTGCTGATCCGGCTGAACTTCTATATTTTCTGTGAAGCGACTACCATCTGACCTCCACAAGCAATTGGCGGTAACCGTAGGCCGTAACGACTGCTATAGATGTTCGTATGACAAGTGGGACCAGTGCTCTCCGAGACACGGAAACACCCAGATTGATTAAATAGACATATTAATGCATACAAATATTTACACTGAGTGGGGATCGAACCCGCGCCTCCTGCGTAGCGGTCGCCACTACAATACCGCCACGCTACGGAAGCTGTCTGTCTGCTGTATGTTAGTACTAGTACCTAGTAAGCAGAATTGTCAAGTAACATATTTATACATGCATGACATTTTTCTAGCTTTCTGTGCAATAGATACAGCTCCAAACGTCTCCAATCTATCAGTAATCCAATTTCCAAGTCCAAAAAAAAAAAAATTAAACAATAATATTCACAAATACCCTTGCAGGAAAAGGTTTAGGGAAGCATGAGAATGGTATATCGGAAGCTCTGAAGCCTAAGCTGAAGCGCAGTGCCGCTGGCATCGGTCATGACCCAGCATCGGAGTTCAACGAACACTGGTGGAGCGCTCTGTATGATAAGGCTGCTGCTAATGTGGAGGTGAGTTGCAGAGACATCAAGGGGACTTTACAAGAGTCATTTTTTTATACCACAGGTGGCAGACAATCACACTGCCTGATGAATGCACGGAAAGTGGCTGCCGTGGCCTATTGACATGTGCAATACCAAGTTAGTCATACTTATGCTGCAGACACTGTAAGTTACCTAAAGTGCTCACCTTAGGCTGTCTTTTACCTTATGCATGTGCACAAATGGGTGCACCAGTTGCAATGCAATCTTCATGCAATCTGGAGGGGTTACTAGTTTTACTACTACTACTACTACTACTTCTAGTGGATCCGTTGATCGGACGGGTAATCAGCCCTTGTGTGTGGCAGTATTTTTTATCCATTTCCCTTATATGGCTGCCATAGATTTTTATATC
Source organism: Eilema depressum (assembly GCA_914767945.1). Taxonomy (NCBI): domain Eukaryota; kingdom Metazoa; phylum Arthropoda; class Insecta; order Lepidoptera; family Erebidae; genus Eilema; species Eilema depressum. Next base: position 2,286,749 of record OU612040.1, read on the forward strand.
ACGGTTAGCCCAATGTGCTCTACGAAGTAAGGTAACACAGACCAGTGCATTTGGACATATTCATGAATTCTAATATTTGCACTGTGTAGACGCCCCCGCCCCCTTGTGTAGTTGAAGGGAAGAGCGATTAAAGGTTGCCAATAAAAAAAAAATTACTATCTTATTAATTGCTACAAGTAATTACACAAAAATCAATTATTACAGGTACAAGAAAAAAATGGTAAAACAAAGAAAATTAGAACAAAAGATGACTTTCAAATCACAAACAGTACATGGAAACTAAAACAAAAGGCTAAAACCGTTGAAAATGAAGAACAGTATTCCGACTTCTTTGTACGAACTGCGGTTTTGACTGGCGGGGGGAGTAAAGTGAAGAAAGTGAGAGAATCCGACTCGGAAGATGAAGTGGAAACGAAAGATGTTTTCAAGATGACCGATGAGGAATTGTTTAAGGCTTGTGAAGGCAGGACAGCACATAAGTAAGTCATCATTGTTTTTCCTCCTACCGTTAATTCCCAGTCACATCCAAAGCTTTCAGCTCGGAGTCTGGGGTCCACTTTACCAGTCTTAACTACGGATTTGGCTAGACCTGGATATTTTCGGTAAAGCGATTGCTATCTGTCCTCCACCACCCAATGGTAACATTAGGCGATATTGAAGCTTTGCAGCTAGACCATTGTTTTTGGACTTTTTAGGGTTCCAACTACCCGTAACGACTGTCATAAATGTTCTTATGGCAACCGGGACCGACAGCTTAACGTGCTCTCCGAGGCACGACCAGACCAATGCAAATACCTATATTTCATGCAAACAAATATTTGGACTGAACGGGGATCGAACCCGCGCCTCCTGCGTAGCGGCCGCGTTCACTACCGCTACGCCACGGAGGCTGTCACCGTTATCATCCTTATATTCTGGTTGCTCTCTTTCTCTTTTTCTTCCTCTCAATTTGACTTGCCGTTGCTCTATGGGAATTTCGACCCAGGTTGTGTCTCATAAAACAGGTTGGTTTGGGCCCTCAAGATTTCCTCGCCCATTGCGTCGGCTTATACCTTCAAGACTTAAGTCAGGCAATGTGAATTCACATAAAAGATATACAAAAATGTTATTAAATCTATAAATTGATTTATTAGAGAAGTAATCGAAGGCAATCCCTAGGCTAGAAGTAGCAGGCTAGAAGTTGAATCTGAAGTTAGATGGGTGCCTAAGATACGCCCTGTTTAAAAGTAATGTGTTATATTTTTATAAATCTTTCTATTACAGAGGTGCGCGACATGGTCTGAAAGCTACGGGGAAACTAGCAAGAATAGCTCAACAGGAGGCTCTATTGCTAACAGAATCGAGGTTCAATGGTTACTCCCATGCCAAAAAGTTGAAAGAAAAGGAGGTTGAAGAAATGAATTTAAATAGTGATACTGAAGTCATAGAGCGTAAGAAGAAAAAAAAGAAACGAAAACGCTGTAATAGTAATGAAAAAGCTGAAAAAGTTATTGAACAATCTATTGTTGCCAGTTTAAATGAAGTGCATGTTGAAAATTATGACGAAGATAATGATGTTGCCAGTGTGATAAAAGAAGAAAATGTGAGTAGAAAATCAAAGAAATCAAAACGGAAATATAGTGGGGATATTGAAATGATTCCTGAAAATGAAGAGATTATAATTAAGCCTAAGATGAATAAGAAACAGAAAGATACTAATACAGGGTCTAATGAAGCTATGGATACTTTTGAAAATTGTAATAAAAAAACTAAAAAGAAGAAAAAGAAAAATGTAGATTTATAATATTATTAACAAGTCAATTAAATTATTTTTTACTATCTTACTTGTAATTTATTTAACCTTCAATCATCATCAATTTTAACTAAAATCGTCACAAGTTCTTGTATTAATTATTATAGCCTATCGCAATTCACTGTTGGACATGGCATCCGATCCTCAGCCTTGCGTAATCCGTCGATCTAAGTCACCTCTCAGGTCTGCTAAGTACGGCTAGTTAAACTAAATAATTATGTATACTTCAGGACACGTATCTTGGACCTAAATGGCGTGACAAACGATGCCCTGGCGCGCGTGCATTATTTTGTAATAATCAATGCTTGGTGTATTTGAGCTCGTCTACCGCAGTAGCACCCCACGCTGTCGCCAAAGTGCACCCAAGAAACGTGTACTGCGCGTATAGAGCTCACTTTAGGTTCAAGCGAGTAATACACCCAATAGATTAATATATTTACTAGAGAATACACCATATTCGTGTCGTTATTTTAAGAAATAGAAAATTTTCGACAACTTTGGTAGAATTCATAACTTTTGTCGCCAACACAACACAGGCATTGTTTGTCAAAATTTTACTGTCAATAGTGTCAATGACAAAATTGACAGACAACCTGACAACAGCTATCAAGTCAATCTGAAATTTTGCTTTCGAACTACGAAATCGCAGATTTTTCGCCAAAAATGTCCATAGCAAAGATATTAGCACTTGATAAAGTCGCTAATTTCTTTAATATCATACGCCAGAATGGTGGAATAAGATCCTCTCTGTATAAACTGTACAGGTAAGCTATAAAAACATTATGTAATTGTACACAGGTTATGTTTTTAAGATTGGCTATCAAACAATTTTACTTCTTGGCGACCAAAAGGACAATTTTAAACAGTCTGGTTCAAAGGCGACATTCATCAGCATTAATATTGTGAAGGTTGGTTCAGAGATAAATGAAAATGACTAGTTATTTTGAAAGATTGTTTACTGTAACTTTTCATTCTAAATATTGGTCTTAATATAATATAAAAAAGTAGTAAAGTAATAAACTAGTACTACACCATAATGTATATTAAATAATTAAATTGTAGTTTTTTGGAATGTATATTGTAAGTTTTATAGAAACTAAACCAAAATAACATTTTTTTTTTCCCCTTAATAACTACCATTAGGTACAGGTTGCCCCAATGCGTAAATAACCAGTCTACCCACGTTAACAAATTCTCACCTAACACTCGCGGTGCCCGGGCACCGGTTGGTACTTGACAGGATAAGTTATGGATATTGTGACTATCTATCATCTATAATAGATTATTGGATTATCAATTGAATGAATTTGATTATAAACCCTGCCAAGATGAACATATACTTCAATAAGCATCAGAAGCTTAGTGGTTAAGAGGAGATGGCCTTACGATCGAGAGGTCCCGGGTTCAAAACCTGACTATTACACTACCACCCACTCCTAGCACAAGCAATTTAGCTTAGTTGGAGGGGTTAAAGGGAATATTAGTAGTAGTCAGTTGCTAATATTCTTTTTAAAAACATACCTTTTAAAATACAGAACATTCAAATTCTTATTTTTATGGCATGGTTTTGTCAGATTTTCTCCCTCTCATTATTTTCCTCCCTATTTCCAGGCAAGACGAGTTGAAAGATGGTACCTTAGTGGGAGAAGACACGTTTGGCAACAAGTACTTTGAGAACCCTCGCTACTTCTACGGCAGGAACCGCTGGGTGGAGTACTCGGACAACTATAACATGAATTATGATGGAAGCCAGGTGAGTTGTAGTTTAAAGGTGGGTCTACGCTAGACGAGCCGAACACTAGCGGAGCGCAGCATGAGCCTATGCTTGCATTGTATCAGAATTGCAGTTTTAGACAAGGAAATGTGATGATGAGGCAGTAGTTAGCTGCCTCAGGTACCTAGCTGCCTCGTTCGAGGTTCGTACGTCGGTCCACGCTACACGAATTTTGACTTGGATCGTGCTCTGCTCGTGCTCGGCTCCTCTAGCGTAGACCCACCTTAAGAACTGAATATGTAGTCTATACATTCCCTATTTCCTTTCAAGGTAGGCAGAGACAGCAACCTTCCATCTACATCTATCCTTACATACTTCATGAGCTTTGTCTACTGTAATTATTATTATTATACATATAGGTACTCACAATGATGTATTATTTTTATAGATACGTCATACACAAAGATGGCGGCTTTCAAAAATGGCGCAAACACAACATAATTAACTACTTCTAAAAATACGTCAATGTTATTAATTTATATGAATCAATTATTATTTACATTAATAATATTTTATTATTACGTATTTATTATTAAAAACGTTTGTTTTTTGGGTGGCGCACTGTCGCAATTCTGAGTGGTGCATGAAATGATGACCGAAAGTCATCATTTTTTTGTCGCCATTTTAGAGTGTGGATAACATATCTATAGTTTATAATATATCATTGTATACTCACGCATGTATCCTACGCCTAATGTCACCAATGGGTTGTGGAAGTTAGATGACAGTCACTTCACGGAAAATATCGAGCTCCAGCCAAATCCACAGTTAGGACTGGTAAAGCGGACCCCAGACTCCGAGATGTAAGCTTCGGATACGACTGAGAATTAACGATAGGATGATGAATACTTACGCCTGTAAATCCCTGAAGGGGTATGCAGAAGTGTATTAACACACACATTTCACGAAAACTATAAATCCATATCTATACTCCATACTAATATTATGACCTCCGAAAGACGGTATTAGTTTGAAGAAGCTGTCTGTGATTTTTCCCTTTTTTAAGCGTTAACATTGTTAAAATCTTACCTCTAGTCCTCTTTCGACTATAGTTACCCGTTTAAATCACCGCTAGGGGCGCCACTGTTTCCAGTCGCACACCTTTATGTCAATCATAGATCATAGCGTTTTGTGATTTTACCGCGTAAAGGTGAAAAAAATTTCAAGTCAAGAAAAAAGTTATTAAATAACTAATTAAATAGTAATTACATTGTTTTTACCGTATGTATGTGTACAGTGCAACATAAATAAGCACAAGGTATCTTATTTAGTGAAGTTTCTTTCCGTGAGCTTCGGTAAGTAGATTGTACCATACTAATTAATGAATACCGCTGAGGAATCGTTGCTCCCGAGGGAGAGCGAAGAGCGAAGCACTAATAAGTCCAAAAATAGTTCTCATCTTCGGAAGATTAGAACGACTTTGCCTCGCCATCCTCAAATAAATAAGCGGTTTAACCCAGTCATTTCGAAATGTGTTTGAGACTTCGGTCTCACGCTCGGAACTCATTCCGCAATATGTTAAGGTTTTTACAAAAATCAACCTGATAAAATTATATTAATAATCATTTACATTCGTTAATTACTGATGTAGGTACTTTAATTTTTTTATTGGAAAATATAAAATTATTATATTTGTTACGAAAACAATAAGATCGTTCCTTGGAAACCTGGAGTCAAGTACCTGATTTATGGACTATTATAATTATAATGAGTGTAGTGTCACTTGGATTTACCGGCCCAATAAAAATAAATAAGTTATAAAATGATGTATCACCTTAATAAAAGGTATGATTATGTTGCCAGCACTGAACGGTCGATGGCGTACTTATATACATTGTATTGCTGGGTCAGGAACTTCTAAAAACTGGCTTACAAAATAGCAATATTATAACATTCTAAGTCTTATTCCAAGTTGAATTCTTGAGGGTGTCCTAGTTGGCGTGATATTCATACGTTAAAACAAGAATATCTATAAAAATACTAATCGGGTCCATAGACTTAATTCACTTTGGCTTATTCACCCAGGGTAATTAAGTCTATATTGTAAGAAGGTAGTAGGCATAAATGCATGTCATCTTAGGATGCAAAGAATTTAACTTTTTTTTATAACTACTAATTTACACATACCTACATAAATAGTTAAAAAATAATTAAATTAAATGTTGAGGAACAGCTCCTTGTTCATAAACGTCTTTAATAAAAGGTCAGATGGGACATTATCCCCCTTTTTAAACTTAAAAGCCTAAATTAACATGTTTGAACTTAACATGTCAGTTGAAATTCCAATTATTTGGGATTTAGTTCTTACAACAGGTAGATTGGATGACAAGACTTGCACCAGGCATTTCTTCATCTATGCATAAAGTAATTTCACAGGAAGCTCTTGCGAGTAATACCTAATATGGAAAAGAAATTGTCTCTCTAAGAGCCCACTCTTTCAGTCTCATCTTCACCTTATACCATTGTAACTGCGACTAATTGGATTGCGGAAATCCTTTGGAAACAAGTCATGGTCATGGTTCATTTGCTAAACAATTCCTTCATAATTTTTGTTTTGGGGCTTTGGTTAATACCCACTTAACGATGCCATAATAATGTTTTTATCCGTGAACATAATATATCTAAAGTATAACATATAGTCACATTGTTAAAGTTGGATCGGTAGGTAAATTCCAATCAATTCACCTAGAGTCACTTGAAACACAGATTTCAACTTGATGCCTTTGCCCATAAAGTAACTAAAATAGCTACTTAAATGGTATATTTACCAAAAATTTGCAAAACTATGACTTGCCTCCAAGCGATACAGTCAACATCAAAAGTCCATAAAAACATTTTTTTTTAAAAACTGCATTACATTGCTTAATAATGTGTCAATTAAGTTGATGTATAAGTAGTTGTATAATATTTAGAAAACAAAGTAACTACATAGTACTACTAATTAATCTACTTTTGTCGTTGACTGTACTATAGTTGCAAGACACTTGAAGTTAACCTGACGACTAGGATGATCAATTTCATTGTCTCAGGATGCAATTTTATTTTTGCTTGCTTCAAACAAGGTAGACTAAGAGAAAGACGGGCTCTGCATCCCCTAGTGAGGTGCAAATTACAGTGGCGGCTCAGGAATGGGAACCACAGTGCACAAGTGATACACAGGCAAAATGTGACTCACTTTCTCACTACAGAACGCGGCGGACGCGGGCTGGGGACTGAAGTTGAACAACTTTATGTTGTCAAGCAAATGGAGTTAGAGCCTACAAAAAACGGCATTTCTATATGAGGGAGTTGTTTGCAGTGCATGCAGCATTATTGCTTATGTACAAAATGCACTACTGGTTCAGTCGGACAGCCAACTGAAATGATGGGCGCACTTGCCCCTTAACCCCTCTAGAGCTGACCAATCAACCGAGCAGTTCAATATAATACTGAAGGTTATCTCCCTGAGAAGTTAAACGGATTCTTTGACCTCGTCTCAAGAGGCTGATTCGTTCATAAATGTGAACTTCTGCTAGGAGTTCGATCAAAGATCAGGACATATGCAATATCAACCCTTTCACATCAAAGGGACTCACCTGTCGTTCCCCAGTGCATGACGCGGGACTCAAAGGTGGTTCAGTGACCACATGTAAGGCTTTCAGTTAAACTGGAACTACATCATACCTGTCAGTACTTTAGGCTGATTGATCTCAGATTGACAGCCCTAACGGCCCTGATTAATAAAGGATCTGCGGAAGATCCTAATAGATCAGTTAGGATGGAGGTTTTTTCCCCCACCTATTTTAATAATTCTAAATATAGCCACATAGTGGGATCAGTACTTTGGGCTGATTAATCTTAGATTGACAGCCCTAACGGCCCCTGACAAATGAAGGATCTGCGGAAGATCCTAATAAATCAGTTGGGAATTGGGATGGATGTTTTCTCCCACCTATTTTAATACTTCAGTGGCTGATCCTTCTATACAATGCCAAGGGAACACAAATTCTAAATATAGCCCCATAGTGGGATCAGTACTTTGGGCTGATTAAGAGCCCTAATCGACCCCTTGCCGATAAAAGATCTCCGGGAGATCCTAATTGACCCCTCAGCAGAGAGTTGCTATCCTCCTTAAAAAGGGGGGGGGGGGGGGTGAGAAATAAAAACTGGAGTTATCAAGTTGTAGTTAGCGGACAACCACTCTTGATCAATGCTTTGACTATACACTGTATTGACAAAGTATCAGTTGCATGTCAAATTTGCATATTATGAGATTATAGTATATCTCAAACTTGTTCCAAAGTAGTAGCTATTATTTACGTCGTGACGGTAATGGCCATTTACTGGGTCTGTATAGATTGTGTACAGTCTAAGTGTACGGGATACCTACCCATACAACTAAGGGTTACATATTGCATATTCAATGGCAATCTTTTATGTCATACGGCAGGAATGTATTTTGCATATCCCCATTTTAAACATAATTTTATTTTGAGCTTACATTTTAATTGATTTAATAATTAACATCTGCAGGGTCTGCAGATCTATAGGATCTGCATTGTTTCCGTACTGTGCTACAAATGTAGACAGTTTTTCTACGGAAAGCCCAGGCCATTAATTATCCTGAATGCGATACATACATTCACGCCTGTGAACCCCTCCATGGGGCAGAGGTGTAATATTTGACACCCACATATGGCCAGATAGTTATGAGTTCACATGACGGGGGCCAGACCTATTGCAGTCAGATAAACGCTTTGTCATGAGTCATGACTAATCACTAATGTCTACTGTCGGATGGGGAATAGCCCTATTCCTTGGTAACCCATACCACGAGAAGTGATGGGATACCCAAATAATATCTAACTGACTATTTTCAGTACTATATAACAGTTTATTTTAGACATTTCTAGAAGAGTTGCCATTATTCTGTCTCTAGCTTCAGACAGGTTGCCTGGAAGAGATCGCTGTTAGCGATAAGGCCGCCCATTGTGCATTTATAAGTCGAAGATAAAATTAAGTGAAAGCCAGAATACATTATAATATTCTAAAACTGATTGTAGCTAGCATAGGCAATCGGTGCTAATTGTCAAACACCAAAATGCCTAGTTGTGTACTTCAGTACACTCAACCTTTAGTTGATTTATCTCAATTAGAGCAGCTACCACGACACTCCTAGGAGAATGGATAAGATCTATTTTTATGCAGTACATATTGATGCGGCTCAAGGTAGCTTCAGATCCGCAGGTGCCTTCAAAGGTTGACTTGTAATTATGCCCATGGCATAGGTTTTATGTTGAGGAAATTGGAAGTCTCAATTTGGTAATAAATTTTAATTAATGTTTGATGTTATGAATATGATATACATCTTGGTTGCATGTTTTGTATAAACATTCTATTATGATTAATAATTATAATAATGCATTATTTTAATTCATATGCTAAATAATACTGTTTTCTATATTATCACATAGCGTTGTTATAGTTACCATCACCAGCAGAAACCAAACAGGTCTTCAAACTAATACCGTCTTTCGGAGGTCATAATAGAGCTGTTTTACATAAAATAAAACAGTTATTATGGCCGAAAGAAAGACGGTATTAGAGCAAGGTCCTTGCTGGCGAGAAGACACTATGATCTATGATTGACATAAAGGTGTGCGACTGGAAACAGTGGCGCCCCTAGCGGTGATTTAAACGGGTAACTATAGTCGAAAGAGGACTAGAGGTAAGATTTTAACAATGTTAACGCTTAAAAAAGGGAAAAATCACAGACAGCTTCTTCAAACTAATACCGTCTTTCTTTCGGCCATAATAACTGTTTTATTTTATGTAAAACAGCTCTATTATAAATGCGAAAGTAACTCTGTCTGTCTGTTATGCTTTCACGCCTAAACTGCTGAACCGATTTTGATGAAATTTGGTATAGGGGTAGTTAAGACCTTGAGAAAGGACATAGGCTATATGTTTGGTCGCGATAACCGACATCCACGCGGGCGGAGCCGCGGGCCAAAGCTAGTATATGATAATTGTGATTTATTTTTCAGGTTCCCGCCGAATGGTTTGGCTGGCTCCATTACAAGACCGATCTTCCGCCATTCAAGGTAAGTCAATATCATCCAGTGGCGATGGGTGACAACTTTTAAGGTTCAACCGCACCAAACGGACGGCATCGGAACGGATTTTACAATCTTTAAACAAAACAAATCTTATATCACAGCATTTAAAGTTTATATTACCAAGTCACGCATGACAGCTTGACGTGCGTCATGCCGCCGCACGTCGCTGTCAAGCTGTTGTGCGTGACTTGGTAATATAAACTTCAAACACTGATAATAAGATTTAATTTTGTTTAAAGATTGTAAAATCCGGGCCGATGCCGTCCGTTTGGTGGGGTTGAACCTTTAAAAGGGAAGTCGGTGACTTGTTACCGTGATCTAGTTTGTCACGCACCAATCGATCCATAATATGGGGGAGGAGGTAAGACACGACGGTATATCCGTCCCAATCGAGCAGTCCGACTGGGGAAGTACCCCCGCCCTACAGAAGACTGCGGCTTAATAACCTCGTGTTGAGTTTCCGACGGTGAATAGGGTAGCCAGAGCTCACTGGAGATGTTTTATGCTGTCAGTGGGAAAACCAAAGGCTTGTCCTTCTTGTCTTTTGTGTCGACGGCACAGAATCTCCCCATTCTTACAGGATCGGCAGTACGAGTGTGACACCCCTGGTGTTGCACTCGCCCGTAGGCCACAGTAACCACTTACCATCAGGTGGGCACTTACCATCAAGTGGGCCGTGTGCTTGTCTGTGACCTGAGGAGTATAAAAAACTCTTTAGCTTTATAATATTAGTCATCATCATCTGCATGTAGACGCATTTTCCTGATTGCATCCGTGGCCAAGATAACCTCGGAGCTCAGGGTCCGCCTTCCAGCTCTTCCTCTTCCACTTGGCACGATCTTGTACGTCCATGGTAGTGAGACCATTTGCACGCATTTCACCCTCCACGACGTCAAGCCAGGACTTCTTGGGCCTACCTCTTTTACCTGGACCCGGCTGGCGCGCCATAACCAGCCATTTTAGCTTTGTAATATTAACTAGCTGCCCCGGCGAACTTCGTACCGCCATATTTTCGGCCCGCGTGGTAGGTATTCAAATCCCGTTCCCGCTGCACCTTAGGGGTTTGAAAAATAGATGTTGGCCGATTCTCAGACCTACTCAATATGCTCACAAAATTTCATCAAAATCGGTCAAGCCGTTTCGGAGGAGTTCGATTACGCACCCCGTGACAGAAGAATTTTATATATTAGACTTGCAAAAAAAATAAAACTTTTTAATTACCAAATAAAAAATAAGGGTTGATCGTAGAGGGGTGAAAATTTAGGGTTGCATGTATTTTTGTATGATGTATCATAAAAAAATAAAAACAAAAAATTTTGTCTGAAAAATAAAAAATAAAAATTAAGGGGTGGACCACCCTTAACATTTAGGGGGATGAAAAATAGATGTTGGCCGATTCTCATAGATACCGGATAAGCACAAAAAATTTCATCAAAATCGGTCAAGCCGTTTCGGAGGAGTTCGATTACGCACATTGTGACACGAGAATTTTATATATATATAATATATAACCATTGGCAGCTTTAAGATATTATTAGTAACATAACATACATAACATAAACTCACGCCTATATCCCCGAAGGGGTAGGCAGAGGTGCTAGCACCCACATTTCGCCGTTTATGTTTAGGTCCCAATGTAATAGGTGGCGAGCCTATTGCCATTGACCGGGCACTTATAAACCTGCGGTAAATACACATAGCATCGAAAAGTCATTGGTGTGTGCCATGGTAAAACCTGGGATCGAACCCGAGACCTCGTCTCAGCAGTCCATTACCCATACCACTAGGCTACCGCGGTCTACCAAGATATTAGTATAGATTTCTAAGATGTCTGCTTACCTTATTTCAGGACCCCTCCCGCCCCAAGTACACATGGATGGCGGAATACACGGAGAACCTATCCGGTACCACTGGGCAGTACACCCCTTACAGCACCACACCACCCAAGGTAGAAGCCTGGGTGCCACAGAAGAAGACCAGCTCTTAGACCCTGGCCATTTTCCTGGATTCTCTTGTTGAGGGCAGATATTACTACAAAACTTTACAATTTTTTTTTATCAGCACACGTGTTTCCCTCTTCCTACAGTCCCGGGTCCTTTAAGCGGGGCGTGAAAAAGCATCTGATGAGGCCGTCAAGCTGAGTGCCACCATTGTAACATGGTACGTGTCTGTAATGGTGGCCCTTTTTCTTGAGACTGCCTTAAGCATACCATCTAGTCCCATAAAGTCATATAGACGTGTCCTATATTAATTAAAAATATGACATAATTCCTCCTATTATAATGGTACTAATTAGTACTAGGGACATTTTTTTATCTATGCAACACTATGCCCATAGACAAGATTTTCTAGGAACTGGCTGAACTGTCACTGTCAAAATGTTGTAAATTATGATTTTTAGTTGTAAGTAGAACATTTAATAAAACAATTGTTATAATATTAATTAATTGTTTCATTATTACCTATGCCAAATGACAAAGTGTCCGCTTGACAGCAATAGGCCTATATGGGCGACTTAACAACTCTGTCAGTGGTTGGTAACGTCTTTTGCCCGTGGTACTACCAGTAGTACCACGGGCAATGTTTTCTTCCCGTTGTACTACCTAGCAGTCTGGTAGTACTATAGGAAGGAAATATTGCCCGTACGTAGTACTACTACTAAGTAGTCTGGTAGTACTACGGGCCATATTTACTTCCCAACAACAACAACTAACTACAAGTTAGGCTGGGAAGTCAGTCGGCAGTCGCTCACAATATAGCCGGTAAAACCAAGCTACATAGTATTAAGCGAAGCCTTTCTTCGCCGCACCATTAAGACCTGGAATTCCTTACCAGTTCACGTGTTTCCCTCCTCCTACAGTCCCGGATCCTTTAAGCGGGGCGTGAAAAAGCATCTGATGAGGCCGTCAAGCTGAGTGCCACTATTGTAACATGATACGTGTCTGTAATGGTGACCCTCTTTTTCTCAGACTTTGCCTTCAGCTTACCATCAGGCGAGGCGAGGTCAAATTGACGTGTCCTATATAAAAAAATGAATATTGAATCAATTACGAATAATTAAATGTCACGTGTCAATCTAGAATGCGGATATACATACTTACTTTTTTTTTGTAAATACATACATATAATACACCCAGACCAATGCAAATATTTATATTCATGCATACAAATATTTGCACTGAGCGGGGATCGAACCCGCGCCTCCTGCGTAGCAGCCGCGTTCACTAACGCTACGCCACAAAGGCAGTCGATGATGAATGCAATGATGCAATGATGAATGCAATGAAAACAAATGAGGCGGACGAGTATTGTTATGTAATTAATAATCTATGCTTGGTGAATTTGAGCTCGTCCACCGCAGTAGCATCCCGTGCTATAATAATAATAATAATAATAATTTTTTTTTATTCATATATAAGTACAGGTACAAAGCAATAAGACATAAAACAATATATTATGAGTTGTACAGAGGCATAAAAACAATTGTTCGAATTTCACCCATGGCACCAGCCGCGACCAGGCCGATCCGAGCAGGACCCTCGCGCTCCTCGCAATCGAGTTCTTTGCATAGAGTACGACAATCCAGCTAGGGCGACCCGAGCGCGGAGCCCCACCGGTGAAACTCGCTCATTTTACGGACACACCAACCCCAAACTGAGACAAGCTCGTATCTTGGGAGTTGGTGGCTCACCGTTCTAAAAGTCATTAATCAAGTCACAAAATATGTGATTATTACCCATTTTATATAAAATGCAATGCAATGTATTCGATTTTTTTTTATTTTATTTTACCATTATGTTACCTGTCTATATGTATATATGTATAATATGTATATCTATAGTATTTTTCATGCTGTATATTTAAATTTCATGCTGGCCTTGTATCAAGGATACAGTAACAACTTTGCTCATTCAAGGATCTCAATAAGACTTTCGGTATCATCATAATTCTGTACCTTCAGCCAGTTGATCAAACTATGCTTAAAATCGTGCTTGTTCAGCTTATGCACCGAGATCTTCCTACTAATTTTGTTATAGAGTCTAGTACTCATTGCGTCATATTGTCGGGTTGCAAATGCCGTTCTGCAGGGTACGGGGGAGCACACAAGTGCACCACGTCTCCTTACCGGTATATTCGGATTCAGTGGAGCCTGTGAGTGGCGACGGAGCATGGTGCGTAGTATAAACAATTGTCGCACTGTTAGGACTTGGCATTCTCTATACAATTCTGTGGTTGAATAGAAACGTGATTTAAAGTTCATAACTTTGAGAAGAGCTCGTTGAGCTCTCTCCAGTTTTAAAACTATGGTCTTATGTGTTCCACCCCATACCGGAATGCAATAGCTAATGATGGATTGACATAATGCAGCATAAACCGTGTGCATTATTGATTTGTCGGCAGAATAACGAAGGTTTCTAAAAACATAGAGTAGTCTTCTAACGCGCACTGCAAGTGTTTCTACCTGAGGGCGCCAGTTTAGTCGTTCGTCAATTTGAATACCAAGGTATTTTATACTGGCAACATTAGTTACATGAGGACAGGAGCAAGATGTTACCGCATTGGTGCAGCTGTGGGCAGTGAGTGACAGGAATTCCGCTGGTGGCTCAGGAGAGTTTGGGAGATAGAAACGAATGTATTTTGTCTTTTCTACATTTATGGTGAGAAGATTAGAAGACAGCCAAGACATCACTTCTCTTAAATTGCTCTCGGTCTGAGTTCTAGCTTCCTCCCAATTCTTCCCATGTATTATGAGGGCCGTGTCATCTGCATACGTGAAAATTTGACAGTTCTGCAGCTTCATCCTGCACAGGTCGTTCACGTATATTAGGAACAGTGTGGGGCCGAGAATACTCCCTTGCGGGACACCGTACTCTTCTCCTCGTCGCTTACCACTGTGTCAATTTTTGTCACTTGGGTACGATCAGTTAAATAATCCTTGAATATATCCAAAGTTATCCCACGAATCCCAATGTGCTCCAGTTTCGATATCAGAATGGGAACAGAGACCGTATCGAAAGCCTTGGATATATCCAGGAAGACACCATAACACTTATACCTGTTATCTAATTTGTCTAATCCTCAAAAGACACTCAAAAAACGTGTACCTACTGCGCGTCTAGAGCACATTTTAGGTCCAAGATATTATGTCACGAGCAATAACATGGTACGTGTCTATACCTTCTTCTTCCACCTAGCGTTATTCCCAGTCGCATCCGAAGCTTTCAGCTCGAAGTCTGGGGTCCGCTTTACCAGTCTTAACCACTGGCGTAGCTATGGGTGGGCAAGGTGGTGCGGTGCACCAGGGCCCTCAGGCTCAGGGGGCCCCCAAGCCTGAGCCTGAACTAGCAAATCTCATATTGAACTACCAAAAAAGTCTTAATTTTGGAATGCGAAAATGGGTTGTAGCACAACTCTAATCCGTGCTACTCATTTGTTGGGAATTTTGTACAGTATTGTCTCGTTGAAAGATTCGCCATCACATTTGCAGCTAGCTTGGAGGCCCCCTGAGCCTATGCTCGACAGCCGACGCTGCGGCCTATGGCCAACTATGAACTTTCCACGTGTAACTCTGATTAGCAACTGTCGCAGTGGAAAGCAAGTAAGGGGGTGGGATGGTTTTGGGCCAGATGGAGATATCGTGGTTCCCATATTTGAGTGGGCCATCTCAAAGTCGTATATGGCCCAGGGTCTGTCGAGGTGCATTGGAATTTTCTTATTGGTCCCGCTTACACTCCGGCGCTTGAGACCCGAGACTGCATGCAGTTTTAGTTGGTTTGATTCCGGCCTAAACACCTTCACCGAATGTTTATGTCGTTTCGACATAAACACTTAATCATCATCATCTGCATGTAGACGCATTTTCCTGATTACATCCGTGTCCAAGATGACCTCGGAGCTCAGGGTCCGCCTTCCGGCTCTTCCTCCTCCACTTCGCACGATCTTGGGCGTCCATGAAAGTAAGAAAAAATCGCACGCATATCACCCTCCACGACATCCAGTCAGGACTTCTTGGGCCTACCCCTTTTACCTGGACCTGGCGGGAGCGTCATTGCTAGGCATTTGCTACCCACGTAGCCTGGCGGTTGCCGCAACACGTGGCCGCACCGGCGAAGGCGGTTCTCTTGCATTTTATCCACCATATCACGGACATGAAGGCTGCTGCGGATGCGAGAGTTCGTCACGCGATCTTTACGCGTAACGCCGCATAGCATTTTCATCTCCATGACCTCCGTGGCCTAATGAACTCCCCCTAATTGTGTATTGTGTAATGTGCGTTGTGTTTTGCAATAAATGTATTTTCTTTTCCTTCAACCTGACTGGCATTTTGGGATCACACGTGACGCCAGTTATTTCTCGTCACTTGGCCCACGCGGCAGCAATGCGTGCCTTGACGTTGTAGTCGATTTCACCAGTCACATGAAGTACAGATCCCAGGTACTTAGCCTGGTCCGTGTGTTCGACCAAATTATCGCCTATGTAAACGAGTGTGGGATCTGTAGAGTTTGACGCTAAGTATTCTGTAGGCACACGAAAATAAATGGCAATTTACGTATGCATGCGCGGAAACAAGCTAGATGTATATCTAGATTGTTTCCGCGCGCCTCTCTACAAGGTTTTTTGATTGGGGTACGGGGTCCGCAGTTACCACGCGGTGTACCCTGGGCAACGGAGACGGCAGCGCTCCTCTCTCGCGGATCTGTTGAGGGCTGGTCGGAGACTTTTCACATGTCCCACTGACTAGCAAAGGGCACAATGGAGAGCAGACAAGGAGCGGACCGGTTACCGAGCGCAGGCGTGGGGGTTACATGTGCGGCCGCCTGTCACCCTTTCACCCTCACTGGCGCCGCGGTTCGATGTTCGTCCCTATTTTCAGAGTTCTATGGGGACACCGTGCTTCTCACACCCGAGGAGGCCATTTTAAAACCGTAGATGGCCCAGAATCAGCCGGGTACCAGTAATATCCTATCGGTAACCTTACAACCCGGCAGCTCTGGTATCTGAAGATTCGAGACGGGGTGTGGTAAGCGGTCCGAGTCCGACATAACTACCCCGATGGTACGAAAAAGAGGGAGAGAGGAGGGATTTGATCCCCAACAGCACCTTAGCGACCGGTAGGGGATATGCCTACCTCATCGTTTACTTTGGTAAGGCGACGTGCGACGCCCGAAGGAATTTTCGGAACCAAAAAAAATAGGGGGGCCCCCTGTTTCTTTTTGCACCGGGGCCCTTGGTCACCTAGCTACGCCACTGGTCTTAACTACAGATTTGGCCAGACCTCGATATTTTCCGTGAAGCGATTGCCACCTGACCTCCACAACCCAATGTTAACATTAGGCGATATCGAAGTTTTTGCAGCTAGACCGATGTTTTTGGACTTTTTAGGGCTTCAACTACCCGCAACGACTGCCATAGATGTTTTTATGGCAACCGGGACCGACGGCTTAACGTGCTCTCCGAGGCACGACCAGACCAATGCAAATACCCATATTTCATGAACACAAATATTTGCACTGAGCGGGGATCGAACCCGCGCCTCCTGCTTAGCGGCCGCGTTCACTACCGCTACGCCACGGAGGCTGTCAAAGTACGTGTCTATACCTAATGGTGGTTATATCCCACCGGTGGGGACACCACAGTGGGACCACGGTTCCGGAGTGTCTTTTCAGAGGTACCTAAGTTGAAGGTAAAGCTTCAGCTTACCATCAGACGAGGTGAAGTCAAATTGATGTGACCTATATAAAAAAAACCCGGACGAGGTGAAGGCCTGGGATGCGAGCGCAAGGATGATTTCTGCAATCAAAAAGGCAGTCATTTTTTATTCAATACCGCGCAAATCAGCACTTGACACTACTTTTTTTTTCACAGAGGCTTCAAAGCGGGTGTAGATAACATTTCGGTACGGTTAATTCGTATACAGCGCCTGTTATTATTTCTACTTGAAACCTGTTTGGCACTGCCACGGCACGGACAGTGGATGTCAAAGTTTTCAGTAAGCGGAGTCGGGTGCATATAATGAGATATTTAAAAAATCCTTAAGTTATTAGAATACCTAACGATAGATAGGTACTGAACACAAAAAAAATCTTTATCTGTATGTCTGCTGGACATGCATGGACGCAAAAACTACTGAACGGATTTTCATACGGCTTTTTCAGACTTAAAATTTTACTTCATTTTGATCGCAATTGGTTGGGTAGATTGAACAATGACTACAGAGATATGACCAGAAACGACATCAACGCGGGCGGTGCCGCGGGCATCAGCTAGTAGGGAATATTTTTTTTGTAAATACATATCAGGTTACAAAGTCAAAGTCAAAAGTCAAAAATCATTTATTCTGTATAGTATAGACCATCAAAACGACACTTACAAAACGTCAAAAATATACATATAAGTGTACTAAAGACTAGCTTAGCAAATGAACCACCGGCTCGAAACGCGGCCCCGGCCTGAGAAGACTCCGGCAAGAAACTCAGCGGGCTTTTTTTTTTTTGGTCTATTTACAAAAAAATGCTTAGTCTACTTAGTCTAAATACAATCATTTGTTTGAGAAGCATGCATGAGTGAACAGCTCATTTCCAAGCTAGTTTGTCATCTAAATATTCTTGTATTTTATAATAGCCTTTTTGGCACAATTTTCTCTTAACTACATTTTTAAATTTATTTATAGGTAAATCAAAGAGATACCATCGAGCCTTTGCAGATGCGTAGAGAAGTTGCGTCTTTGGCAGTATTCTACCGTCTCCACCAATGAATGTTCTGATGAGCTCTTCCAATTACTCCCAATAATTTACCCACTCCTTTCCTATATAGGCCAACACGTGCAGGACTAAGATGTCACCCGCATACGGTGCAGAATATTCCATCAAGAACTAAGCGGTTCGGTGAGTCTTTCCTTTGCTGTACCTTTAAGACCTGGAATTACTTGACCTGATCTATTCAACAAAGAAGTTTTCACAGTAGCTTCTGAGATTAGCATCTTTAGTCTTCTTCTTCTTACCTATATATAAAAATGAATTGCAAATTCAGTTAGTCTTGCTAAAACTCGAGAACGGCTGAACCGATTTGGCTAATTTTAGTCTTGAAAATATTCGTGGAAGTCCAGGGAAGTTTAAACGGTGAGAAAATATGGAAAAAGGATCATCTGAATTCCACGCGGGCGAAAAAAAATATGGCGGTACAAAGTTCGCCGGGTCAGCTAGTTTTATAATATTAGTAGATATGGACATAATAATATCTAATGGCATTATGAAAATCATCAACATCCCTACTAATATTATAAATGTGAAAGTAACTCTGTCTGTCTGTCTGTCTGTCTGTCTCGCTTTCACGCCCAAACCACTGAACCGATTTTGATGAAATTTGGTATAGGGGTAGCTTAGACCTTGAGAAAGGACATAGGCTATATTTGGTCGCGATAACCGACATCCACGCGGGCGGAGCCGCGGGCAAAAGCTAGTACACAATATTTTTAAACATCAACATCTCTTGTTTACGTCTATATTATATAAATCGGACGATTACCGCAGATCGCGATAGACTGCACGAGATCACACCATACATCAATGTCAAATTATATAGGGCACGTTCTCCTGCCGAGAGAAATGGCGGCAAAAATAGATCATTGTAATGGCTACTTACGAAACGTAATAATTTCATTATTTTTGTTTGTAGTGTAGTGTAAGTATTGGGATATTGATAGCTGATACCCGTAGCTCCGCCCGTGCGTGTTTGGTTTCGTTCTATTTTTTTAAATTCTTGTCTGTTTGTTCGCAATGGACGTAAAAACTAGGTAGGTACTTAACGGATTTTGTTTGATGCAGTTTTTACTACCTAAAAAGATATTGGTTCGATTTATTTCATCGCAATTGGTTGAGTAGAATTGGAGATTTAACCAAAAAATTGCGAAAACCAACATCCATGCGGATGGAGCTGAGAGATTTAGCTAGTTAAAAGATTTAGAGATATTTTCTTTAAATCCACCAAAAGTACCAAAACATCACAAAACGAAAAATATAAAAATAGAATAGCATAAAAATAAATTTAACCCTTCTCTGCCGGTGGGTTAAAAATTAATGTCATGTGAGTGTAAGTAGGTAAGTGTTACCCATTTCACTTATTAACTTTGGAAGGTTTTGTCAATAATTATACAAAATACAGTGGCAAAAAGCTGCTAATTTTACCAAAAAAAAAAAACTTTGTCATGTTTGACTTCTTTAAAATAAGTTAATACTTACTATAAAAAAATAATAAGTGTAAGTTTCCTGTAATTATATCAATCAATTATGACCTCCGAAAGACGGTATTAGTTTGAAGAAGCTGTCTGTGATTTTTCCCTTTTTTAAGCGTTAACATTGTTAAAATCTTACCTCTAGTCCTCTTTCGTCTATAGTTACCCGTTTAAATCACCGCTAGGGGCGCCACTGTTTCCAGTCGCACATCTTTATGTCAATCATAGATCATAGCGTTTTGTGATTTTACCGCGTAAAGGTGAAAAAATTTTCAAGTCAAGAAAAAAGTTATTAAATAACTAATTAAATAGTAATTACATTGTTTTTACCGTATGTATGTGTACAATGCAATATAAATAAGTACAAGGTATCTTATTTAGTGAAGTTTCTTTCCGTAAGCTTCGGTAAGTAGATTGTACCATACTAATTAATAAATACCGCTGAGGAATCGTTGCTCCTGAGGGAGAGCGAAGAGCGAAGCACTAATAAGTCCCAAAATAGTTCTCATCTTCGGAAGATTAGAACGACTTTGCCTCGCCATCCTCGAATAAATAAGCGGTTTAACCAAGTCATTTCGAAATGTGTTTGAGAGTTCGGTCTCACGCTCGGAACTCATTCCGCAATATGTTAAGGTTTTTACAAAAATGAACCTGATAGAATTATATTAATAATCATTTACATTCGTTAGTTACTGATGTAGGTACTTTAATTTTTTTTTTTTATTGGAAAATATAAAATTATTATATTTGTTACGAAAACAATAAGATCGTTCCTTGGAAACCTGGAGAGGTACTTGATTTATGGACTATTATAATGAGTGTAGTGTCACTTGGATTTACCAGCCCAATAAAAATAAATAAGTTATAAATGATGTATCACCTTAATAAAAGGTATGATTATGTTGCCAGCACTGAACGGTCGATGGCGTACTTGTATACATTGTATTGCAGGGTCAGGAACTTCTAAAAACTGGCTTATAAAATAGCAATATTATAACATTCTAAGTCTTATTCCAAGTTGAATTCTTGAGGGTGTCCTAGTTGGCGTGATATTTATACGTTAAAACAAGAATATCTATAAAAATACTAATCTATATTGTAAGAAAGTAGTAGGCATAAATGCATGTCATCTTAGGATGCAAAGAATTTAATTTTTTTTTTTTATAACTACTAATTTACACATACCTACATTAATAGTTAAAAAATAATTAAATTAAATGTTGAGGAACAGCTCCTTCCTGTTCATAAACGTCTTTAATAAAAGGTCAGATGGGGCATTATCCCCCTTTTTAAACTTAAAAGCCTAAATTAACATGTTTGAACTTAACATGTCAGTTGAAATTCCAATTAATTGGGATTCAGTTCTTAGAACAGGTAGATTGGATGACAAGACTTGCACCAGGCATTTCTTCATCTATGCATAAAGTAATTTCACTGGAGGCTCTTGCGAGTAACACCTAATATGGAAAAGAAATTGTCTCAGAGCCCATTCTTTCAGTCTCATCTTCACCTTATACCATTGTAACTGCGACTAATTGGATTGCGGAAATCCTTTGGAAACAAGTCATGGTCATGGTTCATTTGCTAAACAATTTCTTCATAATTTTTGTTTTGGGGCTTTGGTTAATACCCACTTAACGATGCCATAATAATGTTTTTATCCGTGAACATAATATATCTAAAGTATAACATATAGTCACATTATTAAAGTTGGATCGATAGGTAAATTCCAATCAATTCACCTAGAGTCACTTGAAACACAGATTTCAACTTGATGCCTTTGCCCACAGAGTAACTAAAATAGCTACTTAATTGGTATATTTACCAAAAATTTGCAGAACTATGACTTGCCTCCAAGCGATACAGTCAACATCAAAAGTACATAAAAACATTAAAAAAAAAAAAAAAACTGCATTACATTGCTTAATAATGTGTCAACTAAGTTGATGTTTAAGTAGTTGTATAATATTTAGAAAACAAAGTAACTACATAGTACTACTAATTAATCTACTTTTGTCGTTGACTGTACTATAGTTGCAAGACACTTGAAGTTAACCTGACGACTAGGATGATCAATTTCATTGTCCCAGGATGCAATTTTATTTTTGCTTGCTTCAAACAAGGTAGACTAAGAGAAAGATGGGCTCTGCATCCCCTAGTGAGGTGCAAATTACAGTGGCGGCTCAGGAATGGGAACCACAGTGCACAAGTGATACACAGGCAAAATGTAACTCACTTTCTCACTACAGAACGCGGCGGACGCGGGCTGGGGACTGAAGTTGAACAACTTTATGTTGTCAAGCAAATGGAGTTAGAGCCTACAAAAAAACGGCATTCCAATGTGAGGGAGTTGTTTGCAGTGCATGCAGCATTATTGCTTATGTACAAAATGCACTACTGGTTCAGTCGGACAGCCAACTGAAATGATGGGTGCACTTGCCCCTTAACCCCTCTAGAGCTGACCAATCAACCGAGCAGTTTAATATAATACTGACGGTTATCTCCCTGAGAAGTTAAACGGATTCTTTGACCTCGTCTCAAGAGGCTGATTCGTTCATGAATGTGAACTTCTGCTAGGAGTCGCAATGGCCTCGATCAAAGATCAGGACATATGCAATATCAACCCTTTCACATCAAAGGGACTCACCCGTCGTTCCCCAGTGCATGACGCGGGACTCAAAGGTGGTTCAGTGACCACATGTAAGGCTTTCAGTTAAACTGGAACTACATCATACCTATCAGTACTTTAGGCTGATTGATCTCAGATTGACAGCCCTAACGGCCCTGACTAATAAAGGATCTGCGGAAGATCCTAATAGATCAGTTAGGATGGAGGTTTTTTTCCCCCACCTATTTTAATACTTTGGGCTGATTAATCTTAGATTGACAGCCCTAACGGCCCCTGACAAATAAAGGATCTGCGGAAGATCCTAATAACTCAGTTGGGAATTGGGATGGATGTTTTCTCCCACCTATTTTAATACTTCAGTGGCTGGCCCTTCTATACAATGCCAAGGGAACACAAATTCTAAATATAGTCCCATAGTGGGATCAGTACTTTGGGCTGATTGAGAGCCCTAATCGACCCCTTGCCGATAAAAGATCTCCGGGAGATCCTAATTGACCCCTCAGCAGAGAGTTGCTATCCTCCTTAAAAAGGGGAGGGGGGGGGAAAGGAAAACTGGAGTTATCAAGTTGTAGTTAGCGGATAACCACTCTTGATCAATGCTTTGACTATACACTGTATTGACAAAGTATCAGTTGCATGTCAAATTTGCATATTATGAGATTATAGTATATCTCGAACTTGTTCCAAAGTAGTAGCTATCTTTTACGTCGTGACGGTAATGGCCATTTACTGGATCTGTATAGATTGTGTATAGTCTAAGTGTACGGGATACCTACCCATACAACTATGGGTTACATATTGCATATTCAATGGCAATCTTTTATGTCATACGGCAGGAATGTATTTTGCATATCCCCATTTTAAACATAATTTTATTTTGAGCTTACATTTCAATTGATTTAATAATTAACATCTGCAGGGCCTGCAGATCTATACGATCTGCAGTGTTTCCGTACTGTGCTACAAATGTAGACAGTTTTTCTACGGAAAGCCCAGGCCATTAATTATCCTGAATGGGATACATACATTCGCGCCTGTGAACCCCTCCATGGGTCAGAGGTGTAATATTTGACACCCACATTTGGCCAGATAGTTATGAGTTCACATGACGGGGGCCAGACCTATTGCAGTCAGATAAACGCTTTGTCATGAGTCATGACTAATCACTAATGTCTACTGTCGGATGGGGAATAGCCCTATTCCTTGGTAACCCATACCACGAGAAGTGATGGGATACCCAAATAATATCTAACTGACTATTTTCAGTACCATATAACAGTTTATTTTAGACATTTCTAGAAGAGTTGCCATTATTCTGTCTCTAGCTACAGACAGGTGAGTACATGACTTCACGTATTAGATCAATTTAGCAGTATCGCAGCTTCATTGTTTTATCTCATTGAAAAATTGTACGCTACCATATCATCTCTTTTGCTTCTATCCATCCAAAGGTTGCCTGGAAGAAATCGCTGTTAGCGATAAGGCCGCCCATTGTGCATTTATAAGTCGAAGATAAAATTAAGTGAAAGCCAGAATACATTATAATATTCTAAAACTGATTGTAGCTAGCATAGGCAGTCGGTGCTAATTGTCAAACACCAAAATGCCTAGTTGTGTACTTCAGTACACTCAACCTTGCGGTCTATGTTACTGATGTAACTAGTTGATTTATCTCAATTAGAGCAGCTACCACGACACTCCTAGGAGAATGGATAAGATCTATTTTTATGCAGTACATATTGATGCGGCTCAAGGTAGCTTCAGATCTTCTGTTGCCTTCAAAGGTTGACATGTATGCCCATGGCATAGGTTTTATGTTGAGGAAATTGGAAGTCTCAATTTGGTAATACATTTTAATTAATGTTTGATGTTATGAATATGATATACATCTTGGTTGCATGTTTTGTATAAACATTCTATTATGATTAATGCATTATTTTAATTCATATGCTAAATAATACTGTTTTCTATATTATCACATAGCGTTGTTATAGTTACCATCACCAGCAGAAACCAAACAGGTCTTCAAACTAATACCGTCTTTCGGAGGTCATAATAGAGCTGTTTTACATAAAATAAAACAGTTATTATGGCCGAAAGAAAGACGGTATTAGAGCAAGGTCCTTGCTGGCGAGAAGACACTATGATCTATGATTGACATAAAGATGTGCGACTGGAAACAGTGGCGCCCCTAGCGGTGATTTAAACGGGTAACTATAGACGAAAGAGGACTAGAGGTAAGATTTTAACAATGTTAACGCTTAAAAAAGGGAAAAATCACAGACAGCTTCTTCAAACTAATACCGTCTTTCTTTCGGCCATAATAACTGTTTTATTTTATGTAAAACAGCTCTATTATTATACTGTAATTATGAAATATTATTGACTGTAATAATGTAATTATTAAGTAAAATAAATAAGTTACTAAAATTTTATAGTTACAGGAAAATACTTGGCTAGAAAGAGCAAAAGTTTAAATAAATATTTTTTTTGAACATGACGTACGACTACTGAGTGATTATATTAATCGTAACATTCCTTCACAAATTGATTTGAAGCGTTTATACCGCGTAAGGCCAACGGCCATAGGGTCAAACTTTAAGAACCATTGCCACTCACCAACTGCCCACAATATATCTACAACGCACACGACCCAAGACCAAGCTTTCTTCACATTTACATTCTAAAATATGACTTATGCCGTTGGAATAAGCTTTTGTATCGATGATGATTACTTCAAACTATCCACACACTCGTGCAATTTTGCCTTTACAATAGAAATTGTACTTTAAGTCTGTGGGGTATAGTTTAAAGTTGCTAGCGTGAATTGTTTAAGCTCTGAGAACGGACGAAACTTTTTTGCCATCTCAGGTAAAAATATCTTTTACTCGAGTCAAATCCAGTGAAAATACGACGCGACGCGGTCCGTACGTGCGCGTATTTCGGTTGGAAACTTTTATTTATAGTTTTGTAACTCAAACTTAAACGTTTTAAATGAAAACGCACAACTATATGTAATTTAATGTGTCGTTACTCAGTGGAAGTGCAACCGTTGGCAGTTTGATATGTGTTCTCATTTATAAAACTGTTTCGAAATAGTTCTGTGGTGTGCAAAAGGTGCTTAAAAATACGTTTACAAAACAGGATTTTGTGATTTAAACGATTTTATGGTGAGTTAATGTTGATTTGGTAGCTAAGTTACAATAATTGTAGTATTTGGGCGTTTGATTTGAGGCATTTAGGCCGGTGAAGAACAAAGGCGTCGTGATAAACTAGTTTGAAAGTAAGCGGCATATTATTTCGTTAGTGAACCGGTAACAAGGATGTTTTGTGGAGGATATCTGTGCCTGTTTTTTTTGTGAAGAGCATTTTGCATGGGTGGCAGATGGTGTGCTCAAGCTCGCCTACATTTTATACAAGTTATACCTATTTAGTTTAGTGTGTAGTTCTACTTAGAATTTTTTTAATGAAACAGGTATATAGATATTTTAACATAAGAACTTTTTGTAGAATCGTAACAAAATACTAAACTTCTCGTTCTATTAATAACTGTCTCCTCGTTTCTGTGTGTCATAATAATTTATAATCAAATATGCAAATTAAAAGAATATTTACGGCAAAGATGATTGGTATGAAAGATTGAAAGATACGAGTTATGAGTTGGTACCTACATACAGTCACGCTTGCTATCCCAGGAGGGTTAAGTAGGGGAGATATAAATTCATTCATATTTCATGAGTCTCTGTATTCGGTCCCACGAAATAGGTTTGACCCAAACCACTGAGGCTGAGCCTGAGTTGTATCATCTACGACAGCTTCGACATCACACACCTTTGCATTCTACTATTCACGTCTAAAAAGATCTGTAATAGGCAGGTATACTTCGGGGCACATATCTTGTACCTAAATCGTGAGACAAGTTACAACCGAGGCCCTGGCGCCCGCGGATTGTTTTGTCATAATCTATGCTTGGTGAATTTGAGCTCGTCCATCGCAGTAGCTCTCTGTGCTATCCTCAAAAGACACCCAAGAAACGTGTACTTACTGTGCGTATAGAGACCATTTTAGGTCCAAGTTATGTATAGGTATGTCCTGAGCAATACCGCGTCTGTCTTTGGCACAGCCTTTTGGTTTAGATTTGTTAACCCATTATGAGCTCCAGTAGTACTCTAATTAAAGTTAGTAAACAAAGCCTATTAGTAACTCAGTTCACACATTACTAATTAATATAATATTTAATATTCTTAAATCATCCAATTAAAGTTCTTTTAGTTGTGGATTTACGAGAACATTTACGGTGCTTGTGTTTAATAGGTTTTTAGGTAGGATTTGCAATGTGTCTCAACACTCTCAACTGTTGTTAAAGTCGGATCAACACTGGCTATTATAAAATTCAAGAATATTTAGACGACAAACAACCTTGGAAATGAGCTGTTTATTCAACTATGTTACTCAAACAAATCTTTGTATTTGGACTGAGTAAATATGTTTGTAATCGAACAAAAAAAACCCGCTGAGTTTGGTAGGTACCGGATTCCGGTACCAAATTTCTCCAGGTGGGTTTGAAAGTTCTCCAGGATTTTTTGTTACATAAGTCCGCGTTCGAACTAGTGCGGTGGTCCATTTACTAAAGAATTCTTTATTATTTTTGTTTATTACGTTTTGTAAGTTCCGTTCTAATGGTCTATATATTTTAATAAATGATTTTTGACTTTTTACTTTTCTCTCCGAGATAATGGTGTAGCTACCAGCAGGTCTAAAAAGGCCACAGTATTAGAGTCGTATCTACTAGGATAATATTTTGTCGTTATTTACACGAAACCTGCATACTTATATGAATTGTTGTGATTCTGCTCATATGAGTGACTATTTTAAGAATTTTATAGGAATCTTTGAGATCTACTGCAAAATTCATAAAGATACTCCTTTTTAGCTAAATTGCTTAATGTGGCCCTTTTTAGATCCACAGGTGGTATTGTTAGAAGTGGTACGATACTGCATCTTCCACTTCTAAAATCACTATTTATTAATAATGATAACTTGACTATAAAGATGACACATAAAACACAGATGATGAATAAGATATAATCTCTCTTTATTTTTTTCTTACATGCGCCAGCCGGAAAGCATGTGTCTTATAAGCACCATAAACAAAATAACGAAACTATTAGAGGTAGAATCTTTTATCGTCGGGATCTACTGGCATCGGCAGGGTTAACATTTTATTATTTCTCATTTGTCAAATCAATTAAGTTCTTTTTTTGTTTATCTAGTTTTCGACGACTGATTTTATGAGAAGGTACATCATTTTAATTAAACTTTACATTAATATGGATGAATTCATCACACTACGTTTGGTCGCGATAACCGACCAAACGTAGTCGAGCCATAAAGCTTTAGAATTGTATACCAGTACGTGTTTCCCTCTTCCTACAGCCCCGGGTCCTTTAAGCGGGGCGTGAAAAAGCATCTGATGAGGCCGTCAAGCTGATTGGCCACCATTGTTACAATGTCTATAATGTTGACCCTCAGACTAAAAGAATAATTAGTCTAAGTGGCTACCCTCTCTCCAGAGATTTTGCCTTGAGTGAATGGCCTCATCCTCATCAGATGCTTTTTCACGCCCTGCGTATTTTTTAATAAATTTTAATTTTTACGGCTGGCATTTAAGGCCCCGAATCAGATCAGCATCGAAAAATCGGTATTTTAGAAACCGTTTTTCTTATTAACTATGAAACCTACAGATCTGGAATTCACATACCTGGATACTACAGGATATACAGAGTAACTTCTCTTTTTCATAAATTAAATAAAAAAGGAGAAAATAGTAGAAAAGAGGCTCTGAACATCACTCTACTATTTCTTATGAAACCAAATATTTTCTACAATATGTATCCAAATAATCTAAAATTTCACATGTATGTTAAATAAGTGTATTAGCATGACGTGACCTTCTTAGTTTGTAATCGTCGCCTATAAAGTTATCTATTAAAATTGGTTTTACTGATTTTTTCGGTTCAAATATGAGGCAATGACCTTGAGCATTTGTATGGTCAAAGTCATTCGCGTATGTAATCACCTTACAATAATATGATATACCGTGCTATATGTAGGTATATTGCCAGTAGAATAATATATATTTGATACGGCCATAGATTTATTGTATGACTAAATAATTATTGATATTGAACTTTAAAATACTTCTGTGTGACGAATTTCAGAATTGTTTATGTGCGTGCAGCCTGCATTAGATCTATCTTGGCTACGAAGCCTCAAAACAGAGGGTAAAAATGAAACCCTACCGCTTTTACCCTTTGAGTATGGAACCCTTAGAAGTTTAAGGGTTCCATGTAAAATATTTAAAACCTAGATCTATATAAACCCATGCAAATGGAGTCGCCACCTTCTATAATATAAAATTGAATCGCCGAATGTGTTGCTAAGTGCAAATCTCGAGAAGTCGAGAACAGCTGACTGAACCGATTTCGCTAATTATTTTTTTAGAATATTCCTTGAAGTACGAGTATGGTTACACAGAGAAAAAATAAAAAAAAAATTAAAGAAAAAGTCTACTTAGGCGGTACGACGGGGTTAGCTAGTTAGTAGTCAATATAATTATATACTCCTCTTCCCAACAAGCTTGCAATTATTCTTTGTTACAATAAATACTTTTTTCTAGTTCATAGATCGACAATGTGAGGTGCCACCTGTCCCGCATAGTTCCAACTTCCAAGAATACTTTTAATGGTGTGCAGAATAAGACTAGTTTTTATTAAGTCCTAACCATAAAGTAAATTAATTACATGCAGATATATGTGCACGCCTATTTCCTTCTGTAGGGACAACCGCCAGCCAACTGCATCTGAAAATACTCTTTTTTAAGGAGAAGGAGAGAAGATGGAGTAAGTGAACCGCAAACTGTAAGGTGAAAGCCTGATGATGCAACCGAGTATAACGTTAAGATGATGATGATTCTCGGAAGGGGTAAGCAAAGGTGTTTTATCAGTATTATCAGTATTATCACCCTCATTTCGCCAGTTATGATTTTTCGGTCTCCTAGGTGACGAGCCCATCGCTGTCAATTTAGCACTTTGTAATGGGCTGTATGTCGGATGGGATGGGAAACAGCCCTATCTATCCCTTAGTCCCCTTCTACGACACCCACAGGAAGAGATGGGGTATTTTACTTCACAGGGAACCAACATGGCTACAAGTGCTATATGACAAACGAAATATAGGCCGCGAATTTGTACTACCAAGCGGGGCACAAATAAAAAAAAACAAGCCTAACATTCCATAAACAATAACTGAACCACAGAATATAAAGGGCAATGCCAATGGCCCCACAGTACCATTAGTTCCGAGCAAGTAACCCGACGCTCGGCTTGATGACTGTGAGAACCTAGGAAGTATACTCTGGATTTGCTACGCAAATAATAATACCGCGTATGAACGAGACACAACATACAAAAACTGTAAGGAATGAATAGGACAAAAACTATATGCTCTGTCTTTGTCAGAGTTTCTGTTTTTTTTGTTGGTCACAAGTGGGAAGTTGTGACCAACAAATCTTTTGTGATCGTGAATTGTTCTGAGAATTCTTCATAATTGACAGTAATTTAAGTGGTGAAACTAAGTGGCATAAGTTTGTTGCTTAAAACTCATTGTATTCAACATGGTGATATGTTATATATTAGGCTGCAAAAGCCGTAGTGAGCGGAAATAACAAGACATAACCTATCATACGTAAGTACGATTTTTACACAAAATATCCCTTTTTTTGTAAAGATATTAATAGATTAAGAGCCGTAGCATATTAACAAGTTCTTTAAAGTAGAAATAATGGCTCAAAATATTGATTTATTATCACCATAATACGTGTATTAACCAACCAAATAAAGTGGTGAGTTAAAATTATCGAACTCAAAACAAAAGCCAGACTTGTCCGCCATTTTTATCTACTTTATAATTTGTCCGGGTTATAGAATTATTAGGGATACCAGTTGAGGTACTGGTAAATTACCCATAATGTGGGGTATTTCTTATTTATTCTTAAAACTTCACATTAATGAAAATGTTGTTTCAGATTTCCAAATCCAGATCCAGATGCCTAAATTGTTTTGTATTTGAGTTTTTTAAAGGATGTAATGCCACTAATGCCAGAAAACATTAAATTCATATACCACCTAACGGATTTAAAAAAGTCGCGGGGTAAAATTTGGTAGGGACTAACA
Organism: Eilema depressum; assembly: GCA_914767945.1. Classification (NCBI taxonomy): domain Eukaryota; kingdom Metazoa; phylum Arthropoda; class Insecta; order Lepidoptera; family Erebidae; genus Eilema; species Eilema depressum. Next base: position 2,317,507 of record OU612040.1, read on the forward strand.
ACACTGGTATCATAAGTACTATGTTGTCGTCCCTTTCGGGTGTACGCGCTTGACTAATCCAGAGTATTCTTCATCCTAGGTGAGAACGGACCAATCAAGCAATCACTTTTATTATCATATCAATCGAGATGTCAACGACGCCATTGATTATATTATTTGGCGCGCTTTTTTCATTTGGCGGTAAAATGGTGTTGTTTATATTGTTTATTATGTTCTTTAATTGATTATTATTTTATTCGTTGTTTTTTTTTTGGGGGCAAATCAAACTTCTAAGGTGTTGAATCGATAATAACAAAATAAAAGTTACTTCGATCAAAAATACAGAAATCCTCACGATCACCCCTCGGCACCGTCTCTCCTGCATTAGAGAGGCACTACGGTCTTCGTTGCCCAGGGTGCACGAAATGGAGGTTCCGGACCAAGTTCCCCAGAGCACCTACTTCCCGTAGACCTAGAATTTAATCAGAAGCAAGGTCTTATCTTACAGCACCAGTAAAAATTCAGAGAATCGTTAAATTCCGTCCCACAAACAATGCTCCTTCCCATAAAAGTGAGACGACTAAGTACCATTATACATTTTCAAGTTCAACCCCCTAATTTCTTCCTCCACTGTAGATTTCTCCCCCTTTTCTACCCTAAGGGGGAAAAGTCTACAGCTAATCGTGCCTTTGAAGATTATTATCTCCTGTATTTACCTGTTGAACTAGCTGTTCCCGCGGCTCCGCCCACGCGAAAGTCGGTTATCGCGAATTGCGACCAAACATGTCCTTTCCCAAGGTCTAATCTATCTCTGTACCAAATTTCATCAAAATCGGTGCAGTGGTTTAGGCGTGAAGACGTAACAGATAGACAGACAGACAGAGTTACTTTCACATTTAGAATATTAAGGATTGTCAATGAATACACTTGTTAGCGACATATTTTATAAGTCTGCCTTCTTCTTGTCTATTTATACATTCGCTGACAGTAAACTTAGTGTTTGTGATATCTTGTAATTCTATATCAGTTCCTAACTATAAAGGATACATTGTGTGGACAGGTCACCAGTCACGATTTCCGCGTAACATAATTATTATACAATAATATAACTATGTTATGTAATGTTTTGAGAAAGTAATTGTAGTAGGTACAGAGCTCAAATATTTCTTCTTCGTGATAAATTACAGTTTCATGGGAGTGCGTCGTGATCCAGAGATCAGAAGGTCAATTTTAATAATAAAAATGGGTTCAAAATAAAAGCGTGGTCCCCGGCAGAGTAGAATCTTGGCCATCCCTCTACCCATGCGGTGTCATACAAGGTGACTAAGGTACAGGGGCTGTTTACAGCCCAGACTCAATCTGAAATGCATGGTTTTAGTCAAAAATAGTGTCTGGAATACAGCATTAGGCTCACCCCCTATTACGTGGGACCGAATACATTGATTGGTGATATGTGAAAGCTTCGGATGCGACTGGGATTAACGCTAGGATGAAGATGATGATGAAAGTAGTGCCATTGGGTAGTGCCACAGGGCAGTTGCCGAATATTTTGGACCTGGTAGGTGCTGCAATCGTCTTACAGAATTTATATGAAGAAATTTTTCCGTGTGAAGTAGGGGACGGCCATAATATAATAAGGCCTATTTTGAATTTTGAGTCTTATCTGCAATGAAGTAGGCAATGCAACTGTTTCGTCATCGTGATTACGTCACTGTCGCCTGTTGTTGACCTCAATGACCTCTGTACGCTGGGTCAGATGTCTGTACTCGTATAAAGATACCTACTTTGATATGAATACATAAATATAATGTTCACGTTCACGCTTTTAAATCATCGAATATCCACATTTTGCTATGATTTTCCATATTACATTATTGAGGGCGAGCCTATTGTCGTCAAGCGGCTAATTTGTAATGGACTGTAGGTATGTTTACTGTCGGGTATTTGTTTATAACAATCATACCTTCTTCTTCATCCTAGCGTTAATTCCCAGTCGCATCCGAAGCTTTCAGCTCGGAGTCTGGGATCTGCTTTACCAGTCTTAGCTACGAATTTGGCTAGACCTCGATATTTTCCGTGAAGCGATTGTCATCTGACCTCCACAACCCACTGTTAACATTAGGCGATATCGAAGGTACGTAGGTTTCCGGAGATGACATTGCCGGAGACATATCTCTCGCACCCCGGTCGACCCACGGCCATCTCTCTCGAGCTGGTGGGAAGACGGTGTCCCCATATAGCCCTCGGGTATGGGGAGGCACACATTGCGCCGTCGCCTCTGCCTGCTTCTCCTAAGGTGACCGGCTCCATCCGTCACCCTCAGAACCGCTCTCATGGGGGACGGAGATCGTACTGCAACCGACACCTGACTTGCTTTAAATATTTGATTCACGTACATTCCATGATCGTATCGAGGGAAACCTTTGTGTATGCCTTCAGCCTATACAAATTAAAGAAGTATCTTTAAAGTACATAGATGGCAGTAGCCATCCGTATGAAAGCGGATTCAAATTCCCTTCGTGTTGTCTCTTAGCGACTCTCTAACACACCCCTGTTTAACACCACATGTGACTGAGAAAAACTGAATTCTGTTCACTTTTACACAGCAAGTCATGCGATTGTGGAGGAGCTTTATAAAAAACAATTTTTCTATAACATTTCTTATAATGAAGCATTCCCCTATGTCAATAATCACTGGAGTGAACCATCTGATATTACATTTAATTTTGTTCGAAAAAAAATCGCGACATTTGATTTAGCCATAAAAATATAGTACATTTGCGTACTATATTATTTTTATATAGTATATAGTACAACGGGCTCAAATATAGTACAATACTATATAATATAGTACAGGTGGCAACCCTAGCTATAGATGTTCTTATGGCAACCGGGACCGACGGCTTAACGTGCTCTCCGAGGCACGACCAGACCAATGCAAATACCCATATTTCATGCACACAAATATTTGCACTGAGCGGGGATCGAACCCGCGTCTCCTGCGTAGCGGCCGCGTTCACTACCGCTACGCCACGGAGGCTGTCTTAATAACAATCATACCTATAATTATGTTTGTATAGCATTGGCGAAGGGTGGGAAATTTTCTAAAGGGAAACCCGTGGAAAAAAAACTTTATTTTGATCTAGTCTGTCATGCACCAAGCGACCCATTGGGAAAGCTGGTAGGAATCGGGTTACACGGACCCCTCGCCACTGATGTATAGATACATAATTACACTGGAGAGGTATTGTGCTGTCAGTGGGAAGACCAAAGGCTTGTCCTGATTGTCTTCGCTGACGGCACAGAATCTCTCTGTTCTTACAGGGTCTGCAGGACGACTGTGATTCCCCTGGTGTTGCACTCCTCCATAGGCCACGGTAGGTAACCACTTTCCATCAGGTGGGCCGTGTGCTTGTCTGCGATCTAAGTAGTATAAAAACACCACAGATTACTAACTAACCATAGAAAACAATATATCTAAAGAGTGACACCATTTCGCCAATTGTCTTCGCCTCGTGTAATTGACCCCCGGAGCACTGGCCTCGAAGAGAGGGAATGTCTCTTAATAACCAGCTACAAGTACTTAAGTGATGATGACATAATCCTGTACATTATATTCACGCCTGTGAATCTTTGAAGGGGTAGGCATAGGTGTATGATGAGACCGTCAAGCTGAGTGCCACCATTGTAACATTATACGTGTCGATAATGGTGACCCTCTTTTCCGAGACTACCATCAGGCGAGGTGAAGTCAAATTGACATCTTCTACATAAAAAAAAATAACATCCACATTTCGTCAGCTATGATTTTCGGTCATGGGCTGTATTTTACTGTTGGATGGAGAAGAACTCTGTTTGTCTGTCTGTTATGCTTTTACGCCTAAACTAGTGAACCGATCTTGATGAAATTTGTTGTGGATTTAGACTTCGGGAAAGAACATAAGGCTACCTTTTATAAGGAAAAAGGAGTTGAAGGGGTTCCAATAGGTGTTGAAAGTTTTTAATCATTCAAGATAACCTGATGCAATTAGGTACCTACTTACACATTTTTTTTAAAGAATATTAGCAACCGAAATGACTAATATTCCCTCTTACTTACCCCTCCAGCTAAGCCAAATTGCTTGTGTTTCGGAGTTGATTTATGTCGGCAGTGTATTGGCCCGGATTCGAACCCGGTACCTTTCGAACGTCAGGCCGACTTCTTAACCACTAAGCTACTGACGCTTCAATATATAGATTAGATATCTTTATTAAATAGATTTCGCTTTCACGCCTAAACCACTGAACGGATTTTGATAAAATTTGGTATAGGGGTAGATTAAACCTTGAGAAAGGACATAGGCTATGTTTGGTCGCGATAACCGACATCCACGCGGGCGGAGCCGCGGGCAAAAGCTAATACATATATAAATTAGAGCTTGGAAACGGACATAGGCTATATGTATTGGGTCGCAAAAACGACGTTCACGCGGGCAGATCCGCGGGAAACAGCTAGTCTAGCTCTAACTAGGACCAACAGAAATATTTTTTTTCCCAAACAATTACATACAAGAGGTTGTAATTTCAATGATTGTCGGTTGCCTAAATATCTGCAACTACTAGTTTCTTTAGAAAGCGTAATGTTAACGTTTTTATCGTAAATTGTAGGTATGGGCAAAGACAATGCAGTTCTAGTTCACAGGTAAACTTTAGGTCAAGAGAAAGTAGTTAGTTTATGGGACTTTTTTTATGAATGTTGTAATGGCGACAGGCGATTATTTATGTGGACTTTAGGTTTAAAAGTGTTGGTAGTTCAGTGGTTAAATAGTCAGCCTTACAATCGAGATGTCCCGGGTTCGAAACCGACATGAACACACTCCTGGCTTAAGCAAGTGTAAATTTAAGATCGTTAATCTGTCAAAAACAGTATTTATTGACATCGAGACCGTATTTTATAAGTAGGTATAACACTTGGGGGATTGATTAAACAGATTCTCATTAAGAGAATTGGTCATCTGGTCTGACTTTACTCTGACGCCGCGGTCTCAGAACTTCGATTTGACCTATAGGTTGTGGAGGTCAGATGGCAGTCGTTTCACGGAAAATATTGAAGTTCAACCGCGCGGCAGCTAGACTGGTAAAAGCGAACCCCGGACTCCGAGGTGAAGGTTTCGGTTGATTGTTTTTTTTTTATACCACTTAGTTGGCAGACAAGCACACGGCCCACCTGATGGGAAGCGGTTCCCGTGGCCTATGGACGTATGCAACACCAGGGGCGTCACACTCGCGCTGCCGACCCTGAAGAAACCTTCTAATGCCCTTCTTGAGAACCCCATATTGTAGTCGCTTGGGAAAACCGCAGGGAGTTCATTCCACAGCTTCAGTGTGCGGGTGTGACCGGGACTAGGGCAAGGTTGATGATAAACAAGTGTACGTACCTACCTGTCTATAATATAGTTTTTCAACCCAAAAGTATGATTCCGGAGCCGACCGCATACGACAATTGCAGATGCACGCAATAGATCATCATCATCATCATCATTTCAGCCATAGGAAGTCCACTGCTGGACATAGGCCTCCCCTATAGATCTCCAATAGGACCGGTTGGAAGCGGCTCGCATCCAGCGCGTTCCCGCGGCCTTAATGAGGTCGTCTGTCCACCTTGTGGGTGGACGTCCTACGCTGCGCTTGCCGATACGTGGCCTCCACTCGAGGACTTTTCGACCCCATCGGTCATCAGATACGCAATAGATACGCGTACCTAATTCATTGCGGCTTCTCAATGGTCCCGTTTATCCGTGTCGGAGTTTAACAAGTAATGGGCACGCTGTATCTGCTGCAAGAGTCTTTACTTGTCGTATGCATTCAACTTCGGAATCATACCTTAACAACGCAATGAATAGCTATAGAAATAACAATATTATGGCTACCTGCTTTTGTTTGCGTTTAGAAAGTGACAATGTCGGAGCCCTACTTCAGGTAGTCTTGTAAAGGTTAATCTATGAGGTATTATGTCAGAAATATGCTATGAATGGCCTTGTTTACGGTATTCGAGCAGTACTACCTACCGTCTTATCTACAGATTTGGATACTGTGATATGACAATGTCCCTGATGTACCAATCTCTATATATAAAAATGAATCCCTATTTCCCTTGGTCACGACATCACGCGTGAACGGCTGGACCGATTTCGCTAATTCTTTTTTTAGAACATTCCTTAAAGTACGGGGATGGTTCTTACGGAGAGAAAAATTGAAAAAAAAAAGAATTGACTGTTAAGCTGCGTTTATTTACATACTCGCGGCAGAGCGAGGGAAGTGGCGAGAGAAGTGGACAGAGACGTGGTGTGAATGGTATATTCGTCATGCCGCGAGTACTGCTGCGTATGTTGCTGCGAATGTCGGCTTGGCGGCGCGAGTCAAAGGAGCGGCAATACTAGCGCGATGAACTATACGAGACCGCTAGATGGCGCTAATCAGTAAACACGACTTTCGTTATTGCTCCTCGAATATTTACTTTTAAAATTATTTATATCGATCTACGGAAAGTGTATAGTAGTTGAAAGTGATACTTAGTTTTTATTAATAATCTATTTAATTAATTCGCTATGCTGTAAAAGCATAATGCGTACACTGCTACAGCGTTGTCCTCCATACGTTTACGTCCGTCTCCGTTGCAAGGAATACTGTAATGCGGACCAACACGATGATGCGCGTGTGTGAACGCTAGGGCATTAATCGCGCGAATATTTCCAGCAACACGATGAGCAATGCGAGCGGCAGTATGTAAACGCGGGGTTAGGAAGGATATGACGAGGAAGTGTGAAACATTGATTGTAGCAATTGTAGTGACTGAGGAAATGATATCTGCCAGGAATGGAATGTATAGAGGAGAATGACGGATTTTAGTGGCATTAAGGCAAGAAACGATTCGAAAAAACATGGTCGTATAACATAGGTACGTATCTAGATCTGCCTACTTCAATAGAAAAGATGCGTGACAATCATTATTATTATTATAATATTTGTGCAACCAACGATATTTTGGTTCCTGCACCGGACAACCAGCCGTAGGTATGCGGCTACCCGCAAGTGCATTGTGCCCATAACTTACGTTTTGTGTTGTAAGCGTCCATAGAGAATCAATCAATTAGGCCTTCCCCAATGTTGGGAGGCTTAGGCCTGCTGTTTCCACGCTAACCAGACGGATTGGTACAGGATTTCAGTTTTACTTCTCTCGCAAAGATATCGTTTGCGTATTTTTCCGTTAGTCGCCTCTAGAACACTGTAATTCTTGTATCCATTGAGAAAGCATTTTTATAAATGTCGCACTTAGTGAAATAGGTAACAAATTTTTACCCCAATTCCTGACAAATAACATTCTTGGCGATAAACACACATAGTTTGTGTTTGGGTACCTTCAGATGTGTGGACAGGTGGATACCTGCAACCTTTATAATAGGTAAGGGTAAAGAAATACAGCTAGCTTACCTGCCCTCGTCCCAATCCCAATCCCTTATACCTACCTTTGTATCCCTACAGTATATGATTAGCAAAGGAATTCGCGCTTAAAAAAAAAGAAAATATCTATGGCGGCATTTTGAGAGTGGAAGATTAAACAAGATTTCTTTTGTAGTTTTTAAATTAAAGAATTAAGTAGATATATTTATTTGTTATGATTTTACAGGTAATAATCCATTTTATAGAATTTAGACTGGATCAAATAATAAATGAAACATTTTTTAGAGGATTTAATTTTGGAATGATAAAAGTTTTTTGGAATAAAACTACTGTTCAACGGATTCTATCGTGATATTGCAATGAAAAGTAGGCGAGACGTCGGGCTAAACTTTCGCTTAAGATTTACACGGGTGGAGTAGCGGGCATCAACTAGTTTAATTGCATAATAATTCAACAAAATAGTACGCAGAAACCACAAAGAATCAACAAGGCATTATAATCGCGTCTCCCACGCTTAAAATTAAAAAAAAAACGGCTCACGAATTGTTGACAAACCACTCCACGGAGGTTGATGACCGCGTGTAATCGTTCAATCATTCATTCGCCGCCATTCACTATAATAATAACATTATCTGTGCCGATCGAAGTTTAAAAAGTTTACATAAAGTTACTTAATTTATTTATTAGCTGTGGAAATAATTTAATTTTTGAACTGTGAACTCTGCGCGCTATAATAATAAAACACAAAATTAATTAATTAGGTATGTCTATTTCTTTGTTAATCAATCATACAAAACAATGTACAGTCGCGCCTTTATCCTCGGAGGGTTAGGCAGAGGTGAATTAACACGCACATTTCACCAATCATTGTATTCGGATTATTCGGTCCTACGTAATAGGGGGTGAGCGTGAGCCTATTGCCGTATTCCGGGCACTACTGGTTGTCACAAGTCATGAGGCTGAGTCTGGACTGTAAGTATATATCTGTCTGATGATAAACAGCCCTATCCCTTAGTCGCTTTATACGACACCGCACGCCTGGAGATGGGGTGGCCCAAATTTGACTCTGCCGGGAACCACGCGGAGAAGTTTTGTTTGTTAAAGCATCATACAAAACTGCGGCCTTTTTTTTTATACCACTTAGTGGGCAGACAAGCATGCGGCCCACCTGATGAAAAGGACTACTTTAGTATTATTACTTTAGGCGGTTTCATTCGCTTATAAATGCTTGATAGTTCACTTAGGCTTTACTCGCTAGTTCTATGCGTTGCGTCTAATATATTTCTGTGGTTCCGCCTATGTTTAGCTTAGAAGTTAAGCTTGTACAAAATTTCAGCCTGTTTAGCTGTTTCAGCAAAGATTACCTAAATATGTAGTTGGGTTTCAGCGTGATTCAGTAAAAAAAACATCTTTAAAAAATTTTTTGCCAATTATAAACCGAAAGAAATTTAATGGGTACCGCCTGCTATCAAGCTTGTTTCAATCTTTTAGACAGCAGTCGGGTTTTTTTATTTTTTAATAATTAATTTTATTTTAACCTTTTTAGTTAGGATATGACATCTATATATTTTTGTAATCTCCTTTTAATTCTCTTCATTTTGATACCCTACTCGATAAATTTGAATGAAAAAATTTTTTTGCCAACAGATATTTTAGCATCAAAAATCTACCGTTTAGTTTTTGTTGGAATTTTATGTACCCTATGACACTCGGGAGATGAATACCTTTCATTTGAGACCCTATTCATCAAAATCCGTCCAGGCGTTAGGCCTGTAGAGGGGAACAAAGAAAACTACATACATACATAGACACATACATACATACATACGCGCGAAACACATTACCTTCTCGCTGGCGCAGTCGGGTAAAAAGTAGGAAGGCTTATCCAGTATCCTACTTATCTTCTGCGCTGACGGCACAGAATCTCTCTGTTCTTACAGGGTCGGCAGCACGAGTGTGACTCCCCTGCTGTTGCACTCGTCCATAGGCCACGGTAACCACGTTCCATCAGGTGGACCGTGTGCTTATCTGCGACCTAAGTATTCGTAGCATAATAAGCGGTTGGAAGTAGAATTACGTACATGATCTTCACAATGTCAAAGGTGATTGATTTTGATTCGCTTTACCGTTAACTAAAACATGTCTGCCACCTGAGTGAAAAAACTGTTCGCTATATCAATATCGCGTTAACTATACTGTTAGATCTTGTACTCAATTCACGCCTTCTTTACAAGGTGATTAGACTGTATGAACGAAATCGGTGAGCTTGTGTTTGAGGTTTGATGACAGTAGATAAAGATCGTGAAGTAGGTAAGGATAGGAGTGTATTGTGGGCTGTTGTGTCTACCTAACCTGATGGGGAAAAAGTCTGAGTATATGGTATATGATTTCAATGTGTTTGGAAAGGAAATACGTGATTTGGTATTTGGATAGATCTGTCGATGAAATAAAATCTATGTAAATATAAGGGCATTAGAAGGTTTCGTCAAGGTCGGCAGTGCAAGTGTGACGCCCCTGATGTTGCACACGACCTTAAGCCACGGTAACCACTGCCCATCAGGTGGGCTGAGTGCTTGTCTGCCACCTAAGTGGTTTAAAAAAATAACCTAATACATTTTGGTGAGATTCTCGACTTGAATTTCATAATTTTTCGTACGTTTTGTTATCAAACGTTTTGTAAACGTAATTTTACGAATTGGGTCCAGCTTGGTGGACATCTCAATCTATCAATAGCCTATTGCAGTGCAGTCCACTGCTGGACAAAGACATCTTCTAATATACATAGGTATCTTATAATCTACATTTTCAGGGCGTCACGCGTCCGTTCAACTTGCTTGCAACTTGGAGCGTCTCACCTTCCGTTTGCCTTCTCGCGGTCTCCACTCTAGGACTCGTTTGCTCCAACGGCCATCGGTCTTTCGACAGATGTAGCCAGCCCACTGCCACTTCAGCTTGCTAACATCCTGTGAGCTATATCGGACCTCTGACCAATACTTATTGTTACCCGAACAAAAATAAGATAAACTAACTGTACGATTGCTAAAACTAATATTGATAATTGGCAGCACGTCATACAATTGCCAATATTTTTTTTAAATATGATATACACAATGGTAGGAGGTCGATCGTGACTTGTATGTGCTAGTTAACCTAGTTCGAGCCTGCGGCTGTAATATTCTATTAGGCACTATAACGTACCCATTACTGTAGGCACATGCTGTAAGAACATTTCGAACGATCGAACGAACTCGACAGCTCAATCCGCGGCGATATTTCCATTCTGCTTGCTGTAAATTTTGTGGCGTCACGTTCTTGAGCATGAGGGTGATGTATGTTTACGTGTTCGACAACGTGACATCACCAAAACAGCATGCGATATTGAAATATCACTGCTGTAGGCACATGCTGTAACTTGCATCTCGAATGATCGAAGTGAGCTCGATAGCTGAATCCGCGGTGATTTGTCAATTTCGCGAAATTGACCAATCACCGCGGATTCAGCTATCGAGCTCACCTCGAATGATCGAAGTGAGCTCGATACACCTATTTGAGCCTCGGTTAAAACAGCTGGTCACACCGGATGCGGCCATAGTGAACGGATGCGTGTAGATTAACATGACTGTTGTTTTTGCTGCCATAGAGCTCGCCATATGTTTTTTGCGCGCCATACTTTGTGCGGAATGGCGATGGAATTTTATATGGAGCATGTTGAGATGGTGGACATTTTATTGGGTGTGCGTTGTTTTATAGCTAATCTAATCTAATATATAAAATTCTTCTGTCACGGGGTGCGTAATCGAACTCCTCCGAAACGGCTTGACCGATTTTGATGAAATTTTTTGTGCTTATCCGGCATCTATGAGAATCGGCCAACATCTATTTTTCATCCCCCTAAGTGATAAGGGTGCAGCGGGAACGGGATTTGAATACCACGCGGGCCGAAAATATGGCGGTACGAAGTTCGCCGGGGCAGCTAGTTGTTTTATAGAATTTCGTTTCACATAAAATTTTCCTCATATTTTCGTTTCATAGAATAATAAATACACAGAATACTTACTTTGAAGATTTTTAAATCATTGATTTTTGTTTCACATAAAGTTTAATGTTAGAATAATCATATCATAGAATAACAAATCAAATATTCTTTATTATCATAACATACATTAAATATAAAATCGTTTGACATACCACTCAAAAGATATAAAACTTATTTGCGCTAAGATAATTCGACGGAGCCCCGCTCCGCGGGGCTCCTATTTCTAGGTGGTTTTAAAAAAAATAACCACGAAGGCCTAAGGCGGGAGCTCCGCCTTCGCCTTCTAACCTAACCTATCCAAGTCGGGGTACTCTGAGTCGGGGTGTAAACTATAATGACGTGTTCTAAATTATTAAACGTTAGACCAAATTATTTTCGATTATGATGGTGGTTTAATATTCCTTAAAAAATAAGTCTACTGTTTGATAAGTTTATTAAACAAAAAAATGTAAATAAAAATTCATTAAATTGTTTTTCTGTGAAATATGTTTCATTCTAGTAAATTGTCTTTGAAACAATAATATTCGAAATAAAAATATAAGTACCAAATATTATGTGAAACATTTTCTGTGAAACGAAATTCTATGAAATTTCTGTCTGCGAAACAAGGGGCTCCCCATTTTATTTTTAATTAATTTATGAAATGATGGGCATATATGAAATTGTTTGTGGTCAATAAGTTAAAAATAGTACTGTATGTTATGTCTTTAACGTAAATCATAATAATTCATGTTAGATACAGGATGCACGTGCGCGTGGATGTTGGTTATCGCGACCAAACATAACCTGTGTCCTTTCTCAAGGTCTAAACTACCCCTATACCAAATTCCATCAAAATCGGTTGAGTGGTTTAGGCGTGAAAGCGTACCAGACAGACAGATAGAGTTACTTTCGCATTTATAATATTTGGAATTATGAATGTATGGAAGTATGGATGATTGAGATTTGCGCTACCGATCAATCCTCAAAAGAGACCCAAAAAAGTACATACGCGTATATAGAGTACACGTTGTGACACTTGTGACGTGATTAGGGACATCAAGTACGCCGCTAACTACACTTACGGAATTCTGAAGGTTACCCTGGACGTATAACTCACAAAATTTGGCCTCTCTCTATATAATATAGACTATAGGTAGATTTCAAACGATAATGCTTTAACATTTCAGTAGCACCACGGAGCCACACTCACTCCAGGATGTCGCTGGGAGACGTGACATCAGCGCGGAGCTCACCGGCACCAGAAGCCTGCCCTGAGTGCGATGCCACTGCATCCGTCACATCTGATTTACATAAGGTACATAATATAAAATAGATAAATATTGTAGGACATTCTACACAACGCTATGTAGACCCAAAGTATATGTAGCATAGCTTATCTAGCTTTAAAATTTAGCTTTATATCTTTAAAAAACTTACACCCGTATTCACAAACAATACTTCGCTATGCGTACTGCCAAAACTGTGCAAAGAACGACAAATTCTCAGTGCGTTCGTTTTGGTAAGCCTTTTTATTCATAGATAACACTTAAGTAATACTTCGTTGAGGGAACGCACTGCGTAAGATACTGCTCCGTGATGTTTGTGAATTAATTTTACCAGCCCTATGCGCTCGAGCACACTATGAGACCTCACAGTATCGTTTGTGAATACGGGTGTTTGTCTTCTTCATCCGACTCTCAATCCCAGTAGCACTTCGGAGGTGTAGGAGGTTCTACCCATATTAATCTATGGTTCTACCTACAGCTCCCCTAGACAAGTGGCAATTTCGTTGCTCGGCGTATGATGGAATAGAATGACAAATGTATAGGATTTGACGTTTCTGACATTCGTTGACGCCTGTCATATACGTCAAATCCCATACATTTGACATTCTATTCCATCATACGCCAAGCAACAAATTGCCACTTGTCTAGAGGGGCAGGTGAAGTTCGCTTGGGTGAAAAGAAAACATTGAGTCCCCAGATGCTTCGTCAATTTTAAAGATAATAACAAACCTTTCTACTACATTTTTTCTTTCATTCCAGTACCAAGTAGCCTGTACTTGCAAGCCAGGGTCAGCCCAGTACGCGTGTGCGGACGAACCAGGGCCTCCTCCTCCGGTGAAGACCGACACGCCACCTGCCCTCCCACCTAGGCCTCCTACCAGTGCGCTCACTGCTACTAATAGAAGAAATAATGGTGAGATATTGTATTTTCCTTTCAGTTAGACTGGCAAAGACTCCCGGGTCGAAAGCTTCGGATGTGACTTGGATTAACGCTAGGATGATGAAGAAGAAGAATTGTATTTTCCTTCCATTTTTAGGGTTCCGTAGCCAAATGGCAAAAAACGGAACCCTTATAGATTCGTCATGTCTGTCCGTCCGTCCGTCTGTCTGTCTGTCTGTCTGTCTGTCCGTCCGTATGTCACAGCCACTTTTCTCCGAAACTATAAGGCCTATGCTGTTGAAACTTGGTAAGAAGATGTATTCTGTGAACCGCATTAAGAATTTCACACAAAAATAAAAAAAATGCATAAAATTTTGGGAGTCCCCATACTTCGAACTGAAACTCAATTTTTTTTTTTTTTTCATCAAACCCATACGTGTGGGGTATCTATAGATAGGTCTTTAAAAATGATATTGAGGTTTCTAACATCATTTTTTTCTAAACTGAATAGTTTGCGTGAGAGACACTTCCAAAGAGGAAAGATGTGTCCCCCCCCCCCCTCTAACTTCTAAAATAAGAGAATGATAAATCTAAAAAAAATATATGATGTAAATTGCTATGCAAACTACCACTAAAAATTGGTTCGAACGACATCCAGTCAGTAGTTTTTTTTAATACGTCATAAACCGCAATTTTCGCCTTTGCTACTACGGAACCCTTCATGGGCGAGTCCGACTCGCACTTGGCCGATTTTTTATTTATCAATTAATCAATTAGCCTGTCGCAGTCCATTGCTGGACATAACCCTCTCCCAATGTTGGGAGGCTTTGGCTTACCGTTTCTACACTGGCCAGATGGGTTGTTACAGGGTTTTATTTTGAGTTTACCTTCTCTCACAGTAGTATCGTTTCCGTTAGTTGCCTCTTAAGATACCCTTCGGACGAGATGGGGTGGTGACACCTGTCACTGAGTAAAAATTTTGACACGGTTCTTCGATAAGGTGGGAATCATTTATCATCCTAGCGATAATCCTGGTAGCAGCCGAAGCTCTTTCACCTCGGAATCCGGGCTCCGCTTTTTCCAGTCTAACTGCTTCGTAGCTGAACTTCGTTATTTTACGTGAAGCGACTGTCAATGACGTCCGAAACCTATTGTCCGATATCGAAGTATTGTAGTTAAACCAGTTGTTGGAATCTATAAGGCTCCAACCATCCGTAACTACTGGCTTAAATTGTTTGTATGACCAACCGGGACAGACGGCCTAACGTGGTCTCCGAGGCACTGAAATCCCAGACCAATGTAAACAGACATACTTATTCATGCAATACAATTTGCTCTTAGCGGGAACCGAATCCACGCCTCCTGCGTAGCAGCCTAACATAATTCCACTAGGCCGCATAGGCTGTGGTTTAGCCAATATATTTTCCTTATTCGCATCAAAAACCATGAGATATCTTTTTTTTTCAAAAGGCAGGTAGTTGCACCGAAGCTGTCAACCGCCATCTTTTTTTTGTACCTATTTTCGTTCGAAAGAAACTTTTTTACTCAACCATTTCTATCAGATTCGTTACGATTTGGCAGATTGAAGATATATTGTTAAATGTTTTCCGGTCATCAATTCTTTTCTATTCAATAATTCTTATAGCCGTGTACTTATAAAAAATTGCTATACATTGTACTCAAGTTTTGTCATTCATACATGCCATTCAAAGTTCGAAGAATACCCGAATGTGGGCGATTTCTTCCCACGGACTGTTCTCATTGCAACAAATAAAAAAAAGATTGCACTAAATAAGTACTTACCTGAATATTTGTTCAATAAAATAAAGTGTTTCGTCTGTGGACTTCGCAAATACACAAATAAATCCATAACTCACGAATCTCTTCTGTTAATTTAGACCTTTTTACCTGGACATTACATTGGAGTTATTGCGCCTGCGCGACGCCATTGTCAAATCACATAACCTAACACTATTCACGTAAACTGAATGTAACGCGATGTTTACCGCGACGAAAACATTAAATAAAATTAATATTTGAATAGTCCTATTATTAATATTGTGTTAATTAATGAAAATAAGTAAAGTTTGTGTTATAAATAAAGACAAAACAAAAAAAGGAGGGAGATATATTTAAAAAAAAACATCGAATATTAGGAATTAGAATTTGGAATTGATTTTTTTTTAATTAAACACGAAAGTGACAGTGTTGTTATAGTCCGACGAGTCAAAAATACTATTTGTTTTTCTAAGTAAAGAGGTCATTGTTCTTTCTATACGGCTTGGGTGTAAATATCGATTTTGCAAAAACGCGCGCAATTTGAAAGTTCCTCTATAGTGCAATAACATTAGTGATTGATTGTGTTTTTTATATTTATTGATTTAGTGATAATTATGCAATAAATATAAATAGTGAATCGTGTGCAATAATTCGTAGTGCTATGTGTGGCATTTTGTTATGTTTTTAATCGTCTAGGAATGCAAGCGTGTGGTGTTATGCAAGTCGTACAATATCAAGTATCGACTCCTAGGTCGGCTATTGCAGCTGATGTGGCACAACACTATGTGCCACCGCCGCCTTATTTTGGTAATAATAATATCCAAATCCAAACTAATATTATAAATGCGAAAGTAACTCTGTCTGTCTGTCTGTCTGTCTGTCTTTCTGTCTGTCTTTGCTTCACGCCTAAACTACTGAACCGATTTGTGTGAAATTTGGTACAGACATAGTTTGGAACTTGAGAAAGGACATAGGATAGTTTTTATTACAAAAAATAAAATTTATTCCGGACATACAGCGCCATCTATTGGTCAAGAGTCGGCATCAATTCAGTACTGAGTATAAGGGTAGATTGAACCTCGAGAAAGGACATAGGCTATGTTTGGTCGCGATAACCGACATCCACGCGGGCGGAGCCGCGGGCAAAAGCTAGTATGTACATATAAATGCTTATAATAATAATAACTGCCGTGTTAGGAATGCATTTCTCGAAATCAGGATGACTTCTTAGAATCTCTGCCTAGACAAGCTGCCCGGAACTTTTAATTGACTTTAGCATACATATACTCACGCTTGTAAATCCCCGAAGGGGTAGGCAGAGGTGTAATGTCAGTAATGTCACCCACATTTCGCCAACTATGATTTTCGGTCCCACGAAATAGGAGGCGAGCCTGTTGCCGTCAAGCGGGTACTTATTCTGGTGCTGTATATTTACTGTCGGATGGAGAACAGCCCTATCCCTTAGTCGCCTTCTGTGACACCCACAGGAGGAGATGTGGTAGGCAGCGCGAGTCTGATGCCCTTGGCGTTGCATACGTCCATAAGCCACGGTAACCATTTTCCATCAGTTGGGCTGTGTGCTTGTCGGAAAAAAAGAGAAATAAGCACTATCCCTCCGGATACGGTAGAAAATTACCACCCTGTATTATATGTGTATTATACCACCCAGTATAATACTGCTGTTGTCTTATATTTTTTTGCATATAGGACACGTCAATTCGACTTCACCTCGCCTGATGGTAAGCTGAAGGCAAAGTCTTGGTCGTCTCGGAAAAGAGGGTCACCATTTTATACCATGTTACAATGGTGGCACTCAGCTTGACGGCCTTATCACGTTCTTTTTAAACGAAAAATACTGAATACAAAATTCGAACGTAGGTATATGATAAATCAAAGATTTTTTCGTATTACTCCAATACTCCGTCACTAAATTGTCTTGTAAAAAGTTAATCATTACAAAAAATAAGTAATAAAATGTCTACTTACTACAGATCACGATTGTCGATGGTCGAGGAGACCATAAAAAATAACGGTCACCACAATCGTGCGTTTCGAACTGACGAAAGTGAGATTAGGTACTTATAAGTACAACATGGCTTCGTACTGTGATGAATAGAAACTGATATTTCATAAATGGAATGGAAGAACTTTCAGAAATCTATACATTACATACTTAAACTCACGCCTGTGAATCCCTGAAGGGGTAGGCCTATTATCGCCCACATAATATTTATACTAATATTAAAATATCATAATATTATTAGATGTTGCTCGCGGCTCCGCTCGCGTGGATGTCGGTTATCGCGACCAAACATATACTATGTCGTTTCTCAAGGTCTAATCTACCCCTATACCCAATTTCATCAAAATCGGTTCAGTGGTTTAAGCGTGAAAGCGCCAGCTTTTTCCGCGAGTCGTCTCTTCACCACCCTTCGAATAAGATAGGGTGGTAATACTTTTATTCTATTTCCGTCACCACGCGGATAGACCAATAAATGTACTTAATTGAATAAAATTATTATAAAAATCTTTTAAAAACAAGCTTTTCTTTAAGTAATCTGCTATACTAAATCGATCGTTGTCCTGCAGGCACATGCTGTAAAGAACATTTCGAACGATCGAACGAATTCAACAGCTGAATCCGCGGTGAGATCTCAATTTCGCATGCTGTGGTGACGTGAGCACAAATCGACATGTCTATATGCTCGAGAACGTGACGTCATCAAATTTACAGCATGCGAAATTGAAATCTCACCACGGACTGCTGTCGAGTTCGTTCGATCGTTCGAAATGCTCTTACAGCATGTGCTTGCTGATTAGAAAAGCTTGTATCGCGCAAGTTCTTACTCTATCTTTTCTCGCTACTAGCTTTTGATTCTTAGATGTCTTTTGACTAATCCTCATCTATTTCCAGCGTCAGTCGGCTGCAACGGTAACGATGGGACCTGCCGCCGTCGCAAGTATGCGTGGTGGTGTGTGGGCTGTGGAGCCCTGGCCGCGGCTCTGGGTGGCTTGCTGGCGGCGCAGCATATCCTGCTGCGGGCTTATACCGCTTCGCCGCAGCATCTGGAGACTGTGCCAGCAGCGGTGCCGGCTGCTATGGTGAGTGTTGTCTTAAAGTCAACAAGAAGTCAAAGTCAAAAGACAAAGTTAAAAGTCTTAGTCAAAAAGTCAAGTCAAAAAGTTAAAGTCAATACGCTTAGTCTACTTAGTCTAAATACCATAGTTTGCATGTATGATCTATTGGTTCTATCAATTAGCCTATCGCAGTCCACTGCTGGACATAGGGCTCTCCCAATCTGCGCCGTTGCTCTCGTTCCTTCGCCTTCCACATCCAGTCTGTCTCAGCCACCTTTTTTAGGACTCGTTTGTTATTGGCTAGAAGATACAAGCTCCTTTCCTATATAGTGCAACACGTGCAGGGCTTAGATGCCACCTGCATACGGTGCAGAATATTCCATCGAGAACCAAGCGGTTCGGCGACTCCTTCTTCTGCCGCACCATTAAGTCTTGGAACTCCTTACCAGTTCACGTGTTTCCCTCCTCCTACAGTCCCGGGTCCTTTAAGCGGGGCGTGAAAAAGCATTTGATGAGGCCGTCAAGCTGAGTGCCACCATTGTAACATGATACGTGTCTGTAATGGTGACCCTCTTTTCAGAGACTTTGCCTTCAGCTTACCATCAGGCGAGGCGAAGTCAAATTGACGTGTCCTATATAAAAAATAAAAAAAAAACAAATTTTACAGGTTTTAACATCCACATTTCGCCAGTAAATATTTTTCCGTCAGGCGAGCTCTTTATTTTGAGCTGTATGTTTACTGTCGGATGGAGAACAGCCCTATCCCTTAGTCGCCTTCTACGACACCTTTAGGCAGATATGGGGTAGTTCTATTCAAAAGGCACATATAAAAAATATGCCACTTAGGCGACATAGGCCCAGAACCAGATAAGAAGGTTTCTTCAAGGTTGGCAGCGCGAGCGTGACGCCCCTGGTGTTCCATATGTCCATAGGCTACGGTAACCACTTCCCATCAGATGGGCCGTGTGCTTGTTTGCCATCTAAGTGGTATAAAAAAAAAGACGTGTGGCACTCGGGGACTGCCGCGGTAAAGCTATTGCATAGCATTTTTTATCAACTTATGCAATTATAATTACTTACGTTAAGCGGAGCTACTTCGGAGCAGCTCGGCTCGATTCGTGCGAGCTTCGGGGTGTTAGGTTTTTTTTGTTACGGAATTTCTGGATTCGGTCTCCACGCTCAAGGCCCGCGACAGAAGCTATGCAATAGCTTAAAAGATGGAAAGTGTTTTCCATGGACTATGGACGTGTGCAATATCAGGGTCGTCACACTCGTGCTGTCGACCCTCAAGAAACCTTCTAATGCCCTTCTTGAAGAACCCCATATTGTAGTCGCTTCGAAAAACCACAGCAGGGAGTTCATTCCACAGCTTGTGTGTGCGTGGGATGAAGTTCCTTCCGTACCGCACAGTGCGATGACTGTAACAAACTATGGTATATTTGCAGCTGGTCCTGACAGGCGTATGCATCATGAGCCTGGCGAGGCGCCGCAACCGATACAGCTATATGGTAAGAAAAGTATGTTCATTTTATTTTTATTTGTAGCATGAGCAATGAGCATGACACACTGTATAATAAAAATTATATCAATCAATCAATCAACTCACTCACTTCGGAAATTCCTTAAGAAAGGAGATGGATACTCTTCCATACATTCGTGGGCCTGATTGACAGAAAATGGAGCTGTCAGCTGTCACAGCTTAAAAATAAAGTTGATAAACACAAGAAATAATTAATCGATTAACGGAAATCGATTCAGAATTTATTTTTATTACACTATTATTTGGTATTTTTAATGGTTATTATTATTATTATGATTAAGTTTTGTTCACTCTGATTGATTTAATATCAAATTGTGATGCAAGTGTTATAATACGCAATATTGTTTAAATAATTTTTAGTAATCGATATTTTATTTTGCTAGTGGAATAAATTTAGTTTTAAGATTTCTCGTCTTCAAGATTTTCAATTGAGCTGGTTTTTTAATATTTTGAAATAGAAAAAAATACCGCTTTTTTTAAGTCATATCTCAACTCATTACAATTTTGGCCCAGAAGTCCCCGTCTCCTTTAACCCCCCCGTCCCGTCGTACTGGGACTTTTCTATATGAAGTGCATGGTTTTGGGGGGGAGGGGGGTCATGTCCCCTGTGACCCCCCCCTCGGACTGCGCCTGCTCACTGTGCCATGATGGGTATAACCCACGCCACGTATCTTGGACCTAAATTGTAAGACATACGAGGTTCTGGCGCCCGTGAATTGCTTTGTAATAGTCTATGCTTGGTGAATTTGAGTTCGTCTACCGCAGTAGCACCCCGTGCTATCCTCAAAAGACACCGAAGAAACGTGTACTGCGCGTATAGGGCACATTTTGAGCACATTTTAGGTCCAAGATACGTGGCGCGGGTTATACAGCTGACTGAAGTGTACCTAATCTGTATCGTATATTGTCGACAGATCAAAGTTGTAGGAGCATGCTGTCTCGTCTGTGCGCTGACTTGCGTTCTCGTCACCATTACGACCACGGTCATACATATGAACAAGTAAGTACCTGTCCTAAGTACCGAGCAGTCCTACAGAAACCTCGTGTTGTGTTCCCGGCGGTGAGTAGGGTAGCCAGAGCTCACTGGAGAGGTTTTGTGCTGTCAGTGGGAAGACCAAAGGCTTGTCCTGCTTGTCTTCTGCGCTGACGGCACAGAATCTCTCTGTTCTTACAGGGTCGGCAGCACGAGTGTGACTCCCCTGGAGTTGCTCTCGTCTGAAGGCCACGGTAACCACTTTTCATCAGGTGGGCTGTGTGCTAGTCTGCCGATTAGTATAGAGGGGACAATACTAAACCCAGTTCGATCAGATCATCCGTGTTGGTTCCCGGTGGAGTAGAATAGGGTCACCCCATCTCTTCCTGTGGGTGTTGTAGAAGGCGACTAAGGGATAAGGCTGTTCTCCATCCAACAGTAAACATACAGCCCATGATTAAGCGCCCGCTTGACGGTAATAGGCTTACTTAGGATCGAAAATCATAGTTGGCATAATGTGGGTGTTAGTACACCTCTGCCTACTCCTTCGGGGATTTACAAGCGTAAGTGTATGTATGTATACCTAATGTATATCATTAGACGCCTCTTTAATTATGGAACACGAAATGGCTTTGCTACCAGACTAAAAACCTGATGGTGACCAAAAATCGGTATCTAATAAGATAAGATTACCAGAAAAGCTAGACTCAGCTGAAAGATCATCAAATTCTTTGTATGAAAAAC
The DNA here is from genome assembly GCA_914767945.1 of Eilema depressum. Classification (NCBI taxonomy): domain Eukaryota; kingdom Metazoa; phylum Arthropoda; class Insecta; order Lepidoptera; family Erebidae; genus Eilema; species Eilema depressum. Next base: position 2,339,224 of record OU612040.1, read on the forward strand.
TATAGCTGCAATATCTAACTAAACACTGGTGAATGTGGTTACTGCAGCATTTGAAGGTCACAGAAAGCACCTATCGCATGTAAGACTGTTTTTGACGGATTGTTTTCTGATCATTTTCTAAATAAAGTGTCCATTGGTTCCAGACTCCAGACCCTCAAGTTCTGTGAGTACACGAAGCTCACGCGGACGTGCACCTGCTTCTCCAGACCACCGGATGCTCAGCATTCAGCTGATGATGAGGGTGAGTAGTAACTTACAGCTCATCAGCTGTATTGTATATTGTTGGCATCCCCTATGATCCCCCATCTAAACATCTTACGTAATGAATACCTCCCTTCACGTGATATCCTGGGGTATATGTAAAAGTTTCAGATTATGAAGGTTGAAGTCTTATCCTGGGTCTTTACTCCATGTTTTGTTTGTGTGTGTACGTTGTGGTGGGCTACATGGCCGATTACCCCTTTCCTGAATATCTCTTGTAATGAATGCCTCGTAAGTTTCCTCAACCTCACCCTAGCGTTAATCCCAGTTGCATTCGAAGTTTTCATTTCTAAGTACGGGATCCACTTTTCCAGTCTAGCTGCGGGTTTGGCTGAACTTTTATATTTGCCGTGAAGTGATTGCCATCTGACCTTGACAATCCTCAGCTTATACCAGCGAATGTACGGGCGGCCCGTACACCTTGTTTCTGTGAGTCACGGGGTGTGTTCTGTGTCAGTGGTCCGCTGCGTGTTCGAGGGCGTGTCGGCGTGTGGCGTGGTGCACGGCGCGCTGTACTGGTGCCTGCGCGGCGTGTTCGCGCTGTCGGTGAGCGCTGTACTCGTGTGTATCTTCAGCTGCATGCTCGCCTACCAGCTGCTAAGGTAAGTTACTCCTTATCCATTCTAATATTATATCTAAATGTGAAAGTAACTCTGTCTGTCTGTCTAACTGTCTGTCTGTCTGCGTACATTTTCATTTCATTTCATTTTTATATTTAGTTTTTTTTTAAATAACAGCGTTTACGGGTTATGATAACTGAATACCGTCAAGTGGGCATTTGTAGTACTTTAAAAAGTATCTAAACTCAAAGGTATAGTATTCAAATTAGAAAAAAAAATAGTCCACAATGTCAAAGCTCGCTTTCCACAATAACTGTAATGTCACCATAGACCAATCGGTATGTCATACAACAAAACAATATCAACAATATGGAGAAATAACGAGAAATAATAATTTTAATTTCGTCCGAATTATTCAAGCTAGGTATATCAGATTCACCACAGACAGAAAAAAATGTGAAGTTTAAACAGAATACTGAAAAAGAAACCACCTTAAAAATGTAGACTGTATAAGAGGACATCAAAAATGTCTTGCAATACTTACATAATACATAAAGGTTACAGAATATCTCGAATAATCCTGTAGTTGGTTCATTGATTTAATAAGAATGTATTCCAATATTTATACAACTTACAGAACCTTTTTCCTGTAGACAGTCTCTTGAGACGACAAGAATGTATTGCAATTTTCATATAGGTTACAGAATACCCTATTTTAAACCGTAGACGAGAGATTTTAAGACAACAAGAGTGTTTGTGATACCTATACAGGTTAAAAAATATCCTATTTTATCCTTAAGACTGCATAAGCACGACAAGAATATATACAGATTACAGAACACCCTTCATTTTCCTGTAGATGGTTCATCAAGATACAGAATACCCTATTTTATCCTGTAGTCCGTTCATCGGGACACAAGAATGTCTTTCAGAACTAGTACACGTATCTGGATACCGGACTACTTCCGCAGATGCAGTGGTCACTGGGATTGGATAGCCACGTTTGACTACAGCCAAGTGCCAAACATATTCAGCGCGGGTTATTGGAAATCGTTATTCCGAGGTAAACCCGCAGGTTCTCACAGAAAAGGGGGTTTTAGAAGGGTTTATAGCTCGAACCCATGTTTGAATGAGTGTGATACATCTTCATATGCTTTATCACGTGTATCTGAATCGTGTGGAGATTTGTAACTACTGAATAAAGATATTTTTACATGTTTACAATGTTTGTATTGCTTGGGAAATACTTATATCTTGGACCTAAAATGTGCTGTACACGTTTCTTGGGTGTCTTTCGAGGATAGCACGGGGTGCACGGTGGACAAGTTCAAATTCAGCAAGCATAGGTTATTATAAAACAATCCGCGCGCGTCAGGGCCTTGTTTGTTTCACGCTTTAGATCCAAGATCTCTCTCATCCTAGCGTTAATTCCCAGTCGCATCCGAAGCTTTCCAGCTCGGAGTCTGGGGTCCGCTTTACCGTCTTAACTACAGATTTGGCTAGACCTCGATATTTTATCGTGAAGCGATTGCCATCTGACCTCCACAGCCCAATGATAACATTAGGGCTCCAACTACCCGTAACGACTGCCATAGATGTTCTTATGGCAACCGGGACCGACGGCTTAACGTGCTCTCCGAGGCACGACCGGACCAATGCAAATACCCATATTTCATGAACACAAATATTTGCACTGAGCGGGAATCAAACCCGCGCCTCCTGCGTAGCGGCCGCGTTCACTACCGCTACGCCACGGAGGCTGTCATCATTTAGATCTAAGATATGTGTCCCATATTGGGAGAGGCCTATGTCCAGCAGTGGACTGCAATAGGCTAATTGATTGATTGATTGATGTGTCCCGAGGTAGTTAATTTCTGAAAGCCAAATCTTACAAATTGAATTCTTCTTCTTTTTGTTGATGGTAAAATCGCTGCAATTTCGCCAATGTCAATTAAAATATACGTACATATTATATTCACACCCACATTTCGCCAACTACGATGTTCGGTCGCTCCCACGTATTAAGGTGCTGATAGACTTGAGCATTCACTTGTAACAGAACGTCGACCATTCGCCGCTTTTAAATTTGTCGAAACGAACAACGGACCGAGCCAATTGTAGAGCCAAATAATGCTTCGAACATTTACATGATCTTTCTAGCTAACGCTCTAGTCGAAGCAAATTTACAGTCGTTTTGCAAGCATGCTCGCCAGAATGCTTGCCAAAATACTCGCTAGAATGCTCGATAGAATGTTCGCTAAAATGTTCTCGTATTTTTCTGTAATGTAACATTCGTAATGCTCATTACAAGTGAATGCTCAAGTTTATCAGCACTTTTAGGAGTCTACTGCCGCCAAGTGGGCACTTTGTCATGGGCTCGAATGGAGACAAGCTCCATCCCTTATTCGCCTTCTAGATTCGTCGACACCCACGAGAAGATGGCGTGGCCCTATTCTACTCCAAATTAGGATTTTAATGTTTATAAAATTATTGATGGTGGTACGCCAAGTCAAGTTTTTCAAGAAATTTTACTAGAGTCACTACGCTAGTAAATATGTATGTCTGTCAGGCCCACGAGATCTGGTGGTTAATCAACGTTTGGTTCGATTTTATGGGCGCAAATTTAATTTTATCAAATACATTTGCTACCTTAGTAGTTTAAACAATATCTGAACTCAAAGGTTTAGTGTTCAAATTGAAAAAAAAAAAAAAACTCCGTAATGTTAAAAACTTGCTAGATACTTGTCATGCTTCTGTCATATAACAGCGCAACATGGAGAAATAACGCGAAATAATATTTTAATTCTGTCCTGAATTATTATCAATATCAGTTTCACCACAGACAGAAAACAATATGAAGCTCAAACCAAATACTGAAAACAAAAACTACTTCAAAAATGTAGACTGTATAAGAAGAAAACATTAATGTCTTACAATACGTGAACAGCTTACAGAATAGCCTAGTTTTTTCCTGTAGACAGTTCATTGAAACACAAAAATGTATTACAATTTTCATACAGGTTACAAGATACCCTATTCCAACTTGTACACTATTTACTAAGACAAAAAGTGCGTATTGCGATACTTTAACAGGTTACAGAACATCCCGAAGACTGTCTGTTCATTGGGACGACAAGAACGTATACAGTACAGAGACTTACCCTTTTTTATTCTGTAGACGGTTCATCAACTTTTATATAAGTTACAGAATACTCTATTTCATCCTGTAGTCTGTTCATCGGGTCGAAGTAATGCAGTATTGTGATCACTGATCTCCATTACAATGGAGATCAATGATTGTGATACTTATAGACACGTCCGAATTCCTCTCTACATCCGTAAATGTAATACGGACTGGTCTTGGACAACCACGCTTGACTGTAGCCATGTACCAAAGATATTCTTCCCGGGTTATTGGAAATCTTTATTCCGCAGTAAACCCGCGAAATCCCACAAAAATGGGGTTTTTAAAAGGGGTAGATCGAACCAATATAGGAATGGCCGTGCTCGTGGTTCGTCAAGGTATAGTCAGTATAGTTTACGAAGGTGCTCTGATGCGTGTGTAAATTAGTACTGAATAAAGATAATGTTTACAAGTTTGATGTTTGTATTTGTATGTTAGCTTGTGAAAGAAAAAGCATCTCCATGTGGCATGTATGTATTTCCGATGTATTACTTTACACTATGCCATGTGGTGACGGATAAAGAATACAAGTATCACTACCGCAGCTCATCCGAAGGGTGTCGTTAGAGGCGACTAACGGAAAAATACGCAGACGATATCACTGCGAGAGAAGGAAAACTCGAAATAAAACCCTGAACCAACCCGTTTGGTCAGCGTTGAAACAGGCCAAAGCCTCCCAACATTGGGAGAGGCCTGTCTAGCAGTGGACTGCGGTAAGCCAATTGATTGAAGCGAAGTTTACCACCGCTTTCAACATAATATGTATGTATGAAGGTCTAGATGAGTAGAATGTACATCCTCTTTTCTTCTATGACAAGAACTATGAGTTAGAACAGCATAAACAATGATATCAATACGTCATAACTGAGATATTCGGGGTAAAATAATAATAACACGTGTGCTTGCATCCAAGATTTAATCGAGAAGGACATAGACAAAGGATGGTGACATAGACAATGGACGGTGACATAGACTAGCCATGGACAAATACCACAGAGCTAACACATACATTACACCTCACCACTTAGTACCTAAGTTATACATACACGTATTATGTCAGTCCTAAACCTAGCAAAATCAACATTTTAATTAAGGTATACATAATCAATCTTTAAATCAAATCTTTAAATCAAGGTATACACACATAATAACACTTAAATCAAGGTATACATATTAGGTTCATTCGTATCTGGCCACAGGTTTACGAATCCGTTGGGATCGTCTCACCGGCGGTGTCGTTTCCTTTACCTGAGGAATCTCCTCTGACTCTCCTCCCTCTTTTTCCTCACTATCACAGTCAGTTTCGCCTACATCTACCTCACCCCGCGACGTTAGGACGACATCCTCAACTCCCAATGCTTGCGGAAATGCGATCCCGCCTTCTATGACGGTACTATTAGAATCCATAACGTCAGATAACCGAGATCTGTGTTTCAATTGATCTATATGTTTCTTGGTTAGTCGACCGTCACCATTATCCACTAGGTATTCCCGCCTGCCTGCTCTAGCCTGAACTACCCCTTTCAACCACCTGTCCCCTGCAGCACAGTTTCTAGACCATACCGGGTCCTGTGGTACTAACTCCCGTAACAACCCCCCTGCGTTCTGCACCTGCCGTTGTTGCACTGCCTTCACCCGATCTTCTAGTGCGCGGTCAGCGCGCAACAAATCTAAGCGGTTGCGTAATGGGCGACGCTGCAACAACATTGCAGGTGTTTGTCCTGTCGTACTTTGGATCGTATTTCTATAATTCAGTAAAAACGTTTGTAAGGCCGCGTCTATCTCTTTATTCTCCCTATAAGCTTTTTTAAGCGCTGCTTTACATAACTTAACGGCGTTTTCAGCAGCCCCATTAGAAGAGGGGTGGTATGCTGGTGAAAAACTTTGACGTATGCCATTATTCTTCAAAAATTGACTAAATTCTGCGCTCGTAAAAGGAGGACCTTGATCTGAAACTAGCTCTGCCGGTAGCCCGAATCGTGCAAAAGTAGTGCGTAACTCTTTGATTACTTGTTTTGCGTTAGTGCGTGGCATTTGAAAAACCTCCAACCATTTAGAACTCGCATCTATTAAAACCATGAATATATTACCCTGATATGGACCTAAGAAGTCAATGTGTACTCGGGACCATGGCTGTGCCATGTACGGCCAAGGCTGCGGAGGTGCTCGCGGTGGCGCAGGGCTCTCCACTGCGCAGGTTTCACAACTTTCACAAGACGCTTCTACATCCCTATCAATGTTGGGCCACCATACGTAACTACGCGCTAATGCCTTTGTTTTAACGATACCCATATGGCTGATATGTAATTGTTTCAGTATATTCCTCTGTAAGGTTTGTGGTATGATCATTCGGTAACCCCACATTAAACAGCCACAATCTACATACAATTCATTACGCCTGGAATAATAAGGTTTAACCTGTTCGTCTGGACAGGACAAGGGCCAACCTGACAACACATATAGCAGTATCCTGTTTAATACAATATCTTTCTCTGTCTGTTTCCTAACTTCCAAGTTGGTTACTGGTAGGAAATCCTCTACAAAATTTAAATATGTAATCTCCCTACCCCCATCTACCTGATTACCCCCCGGCTGCGGCAACCTTGATAAGGCATCTGCACAATTTTTCTTAGAGGCCACATATTCTATTTCGTAATTGTAGCCTGACAACAAAATCGCCCACCGTTGCAACCGCGACGCTGCCATTACTGGGATGCCCACCTTATTCCCAAAAATATATGTAAGTGGCTTGTGATCTGTCCTTAACACAAAGTTACGACCATACAAGTACTGATGATACTTTCTTATACCGAAAACTATCGCAAGTGCCTCTCGGTCTATTTGCGAATAAGCCCGTTCGGCCGCAGTCAACGAACGAGACGCGTACGCTATTGGTCTCTCACCGGTCGTGGTGATGTGCGATATCACCGCGCCGACCCCTACACTGCTCGCGTCGGCGGTCAATACGAGTGGTAAGTCGGGTGAATAATGTATCAACACTTCACTCGAGCCTAGTAGCCGCTTAACCTGCAGGAAAGCTGCCTCGCACTCCGCACACCAGATGAAAGGTACATTGACCCTGAGCAATCTATACAATGGTGCGAGCACTGTGCTGACATTCTTAAGGAATTTGGCATAATACATGGTCATACCTATAAATGCTCTCAACTCTGACACATTTGAAGGTGCAGGTGTATTATTGATGGCTTGTACCTTATCCGTACATGTTTGGACCCCTTCTTTGCTAATAATGTGACCTAAGTAATATAGTTTCTTAGAAAAAAAACTACATTTGCCCTTGTTTACTTTGAGACCAAAAGCTTTTAAACGATCAAAGACCTTACATAAATTCCTAGTGTGATCAGCATTTGTTAATCCTGTAATGACAATGTCATCTAAAAATACCCCCACATAAGGTAGATCGGCAAATAACTGTTCTAGATGCTTCTGGAAAATACCAGGACTGGATGCCAAACCATAAACTAAACGGTTGTATAAGAATAGCCCTTTGTGTGTATTAATCACAGTATATTTCTTTGATTCATCCAGTTCAAATTGGGCATAAGCTTGCGACAAGTCTATTTTACTAAAATACTCCCCGCCGTGTAAACGGGCTAATAAGTCCTCTACGCGTGGTAATGGGTAACGGTCGACTTCCAAAACCTTATTTAACGTTAACTTATAATCAGCGCAAATTCTAATCGTACCGTCTTTTTTTACCACTGGTACTATGGGTGTGGCCCAGTCCGAGCGGTCCACCGGTGTGAGGATGCCGTCCCGCACCAGCTGTTCAAGCGTGCTCTCCACCGGCTTCCGCAGCGCGTACGCCAGCGGGCGCGCACGCATGAACACCGGTCGTGCGCCTTCCCTAACATGGATGCTCACTGCACCCCCGGTGAAACGACCCAGGCCATCCGCAAACACTTCAGAGTATCTGGAACTAAATTCGGACATGTTAAACTCCTTATCATGTAAATTATTCACTGACACAATACCACCTTTTAACTCTGCCAGTAACTTTATATTTAACTCGGCCAACCACTGCCGACCAATTAATACCGTTTTGCCTCCTTTAATAATGTATAACTCTAATTTCTTGCGCACATTCTTATAGCTCACAACTGGCTCAATTACCCCAACTGGATTAACCATTTCCCCTGTATAATATCTTAATGCAATACTGCATGGTTTAATTGGTAAATTGCTAAACTTCTTGTTATATATGTCATAATTAATACAAGATATGGCACTCCCAGTATCACATTCCATAATTAACATCCTACCATGAACTGTTAATGATATATACATTGGTGGATACTTAGCTAAAGAAAGATTATTGACATTTACAATTGTTACCTCGTCACTTCCTTCACCATTCGATTCGTCTTCAAGTGCTTCGACTCCCACTACATGATGATTGCTTACTTCTAATGGGCATACACGGCGCAAATGTCCTTGCCGGTTACACACTCGACAAACGTAACGTGCGAATTTGCAGCGCGTCGTCTCATGCTGACCTCCACACGCCTTGCACTGCCGAGCCCGCTCAGTCGGTGCCGCTGTCGCCTCGCCATTGTCAGGCAAACGCGCACCGCCGACGGGGCGCCGCTGCATGTTCGGCGTCGACCGCGCTCCCCACTTGTTTGGGCGCCTCGTACTGCGTTCCCCCATCCCATTTTCCTTCCTTGTCACTGCTATCGCCAAACAATCGCTAGCCGCATTTGTTGTGGGTTTTGTGTCGCCATCGACCACTGCTGCATTTTTCTCGGCCGCCTCCATACTCATAGCCATCCTATACGCCTTTGAGTAGTCTATCGTATCTTCGGCGAACAAACGTTGCCGTATGACCTCGCTGCTTATCCCGCACACAAATTGATCTCTGATATTCTCCTCTAGCCCTACGCCAAAATCACAAGCTTTTGTTAATTTTTTTAATTCAGCCATGTATTCGGATATGCTCTCGTTAGTTTTCTGCTTTCTTTGCCGAAATTTGAAACGCTCGGCCATTAAACTTGGCTTGGGTTGCAAATGCTTTTGCATGACGTTGTTCAAAAATTCAAATGTTTTGGTGTTCGGCTTATCTGGGGTGCATAAATTAACTAATAACTCATAACTATTGGTCCCCATTACGCTAATTAACGTGGCCACATGTAATTCAGGCTTAATATCATTGACCTTGAAAAAACTCTCCAACCTCTCCACGTACAGTCTCCAGTCGTCGGCCACGTTAAACTCCCCTATCTTCCCGATGGTCATCCTGCTGGTTGTTGTGGTATTTCTAACAGCCTCACAACTCACCCTGCACGCTGGATTTTCTTTATTCTCGTCGCCACTGAGATATTCGGGGTAAAATAATAATAACACGTGTGCTTGCATCCAAGATTTAATCGAGAAGGACATAGACAAAGGATGGTGACATAGACAATGGACGGTGACATAGACTAGCCATGGACAAATACCACAGAGCTAACACATACATTACAATAACATTACAAATGTCGGAATACAAAAATTATGTTTCCAACGTGTACAGATAATCTCCAAAATTGCTGGCTTTAAGTAAACAATGTCGTAGAACACACAACGTTTGTAAAAGAAAATGTTAAAACAAATAAAAATGGTTCCAAAAACCCTGAGGCGCATGTCGTAGAAACATCAATAGCCAACAAAAAGAAGAAATCCAAATTACAGTAGCTACATGTCAACAATAGGATATTTAACTGACGAAGATAGGCCACTCTCAAGCACAGCCTGGAGTGGTCTTCTACCTCTAACTAACGACAAACAGCCAATTTGATAAAGACAATAGTCTTCTCAGAGAAACTCCGCTTATTCAACGATTGACTTGGTCTACTGGTCTATCCAAACAGAATCATGAGAGAACGTAAGCACGAGACCGAAGCAGAAATAGGATGGTCTACTACAATAGATTACGGGTTTATACCTAAAGTATTAATCCCAAGATACTGGGGCACTCGCCTTCATAATATGCGCGCTGAAATGATAAACCGCGCGGAAAAAAGAAAGCCAAAAGTAGATCGTGCCAAACAGAATGTGAGACAGAGCTGCAATATATACATATATAGGCCAGTGGTATGTGCTGGTCGATACGTGGGCAGAGGTTCTGTATGTGGTGCCCGTTATGCTGGTAGATGTATGAGAAGGGGTTCTATAGGCGCCGGCAGGTATATGGGAAGATCATTTATGAGCGCTGGCAGGTATATGGGCAGATCCTCAATGTATACTGGCAGATATTTTGGACGAACTTTCAGCAGAGGAGGTCGATATGTAGGTAGAAGCTCTATAGGTGCTAGCAGATATCTTGGAAGAATCTCGTACGATGCGAGCAGGTATTTGGGTAGATCGTCCATGAATGCTGGCAGATATCTAGGAAGAGCATCCTGGTATGCCGGCAGCTTATTAGGAAGATCCTCTATGGCTACAGGAAGATTTTTGAGAAGGGGTTCTATGAGTGCAGGTTCTTATTTGAGCAGAGGTTCTAGGAGTTTATATGGAAGCTTGAGAAGATTCTCAAACTGGACCGGAAGAACTATAGGCAGTAGAGCGTCAAGTCTAAGCTGTCATGCCATGAACCTTGCAAAGGAAGCATCGTATGTGTCCGCCCCATATTACACAAGGAAATTCAATAGCAATGTTAGAAGAAGGGCTACCAGGTTTAGGAACTCGTCAGCTATGAGGGCCATAAGTAATTTTATTGAAAGCACAAGGAGAGTACCCCCTGCATGCCATGATCGCAACTGCGACTGCGAAGTATGTCCGTCAGATTGTTCATAAAAAAATGTTTTGTAAGCTTCGTGTTTCTTTTTGACATTCCTAATTTGGTAGGCTAGGTGTAAGGGACCAAACCAAGGTCTTCTGGGCCTAAGCTAACTAGTAACTACAGGTCGGTATACCTGCTGATTGAAGGATGAGGTTCTGGCGCAGGCGTCTCCTCTCGGGGTTGGAGAGTCAGATAGTAGAGGCAGAAAGATAAGATAAATCTATAAGTGGACTCCGAGCTCCAAGGTGCAAGCTTTAGATGCAACCAGGATTAAGGCTGCCTTTCCACCGAAGATGTAATATGCTACGTTGCTATGGATGAATTTGATATCCACCAATCATATTCATTGGTCCACATAGCGTAGCATTGGTGGAAAGGGGTTCAGCTAAGCTATGTTTTTGATGTAGAATAAATTCATTTTTAACAAAAAAGTTTAACCGACTTCAAGAAACGAAAAAGAGGCACTGAAAAGGGAAAAATAACTTAATTTACAGACTTACTGATTTATTAGAAGTCGGTACCTAGCCCAAGAGAGGCCATATTTCAATTGATTGCATCATAGTAGTTCAGACATAACAAACAAAGTTGGCTGGCACCGACTTCTAATAAATCAGTAAGTCTGTAAATTAAGTTATTTTTCCCTTTTCAGTGCCTCTTTTTCGTTTCTTGAAGTCGGTTAAACTTTTTTGTTAAAAATGAATTTATTTTTCTCTTTTTAGTGAGTTTGTACAGTCTCACGACTGTACATCGCATGTATAGTGACCTGACTGTACATGCGCTGCTGACGCTGCAATTCAGATCGAACCGGCCACGCTACAAAAAAAAAATTAAATCATTATTCAAAAAGAATTTTTAAAATCAATGCATATACACCGGAAATATAGCTGAATATTCTGAACACTTCTGCGTACCCCTTCAAAGGACTCAGGCGTGATGTTATGATATGTAATGGCAGAAACATTGCAATAATATGCCATTGCAGCAATCGCGGCTGATTTCCTGGTACTTTTTGAAGAGTTCCTTGGTCTAATCTCGGAAACCCATCATCAGATCTTTACGAAATTTAAATGGGACCACTTCGGAATAATCTACTTACGAACACAAAAAGAATTTTCAAAATCCGTCTAGAATTGGCTTCACAATCGCGTAACAAACATACAAAAAAATAAAAAAAATAAAAAAAAAAATTGGGTACGAATTGAGAACCTCCTTTTTTGAAGTCGGTTAAAAATGCGTGCTATGGATGAGTGCTATGGATAGAGAATAGATCTGAATTCTGAATATTTGTATGCATTTTCATAGCACATGTTACTCGCTACGCTACATAGCATAGCACAGTGGACACGGTCACATAGTTTCATAGCTTAGCTTTAACATCTCTAGTGGAATGGCTGTAACGATGATGATGGTGCAGTATAGTACGTCAACTGTCCATGATTAAGTCATGGGCAGGAGTTCTCGTGAAGTCCTTTTAGCTTTTAACTCAACAGAAAGACGAAACTAGAACGTAAATATTCATAATCAACCACAAAATCATATAAAACACGATATGATAGACCAAATAAATATTATTAGATTAAATATTTAGACCATCTGTATAGACACAGTAACAAAATGCATCACAAAAACGGCTTGAAATACGAGTAAGCGAATTTTTAAATATTGTTCTTTACACTGTCAATGTGTGCATGTTATGGAATGTTTATGTCGACATGTACCAAAGTAGTAGATCCTATTTACGCCGTGCTGTAGTGCCACTTACTGTGTCTATAGAGTTTGTATATAGGCTATGATTAAATACTAATTATGTTCTTCTTTCTCTTCATCGTTGTCCTTCGTATGCAGTTTCTTATTTATCGACGTGAGAGCAATCTGTTGTATACGCAGTCTGTTCTCCAGCATCTTGATACTATTCTTTAAATCTGTTACTTCTGCTTTCACGCTCACGTAGTCCATTATATCTGGCACTTCGTATGCCATTCGTACCTTTCTCACTTCATCTAATTTCGTAGCCAGACTGTCAGCTTGAACTTCAATTATGTCTCTTTCTTTATCTAGCTGTTTTGTTTGTATTTCTTTTTGCTTTATCGACTTCAAAATATTGGTCAAATACGAATTCTGTGCCATCATAGATTTTTTATGTATCGTCAAGTTCAAATTTGCGTCTCCAGTCATCTTCTTCAACTCTGCCAATTGCTGGAGTTTCTGGTCTATTATCTTGCAACACTCCGAGTTATCTATTGTCAGTTTCTCGAAATCCACTGGTCGTAAGCTCTCGCTCAACTCCGTCTTCACCCTAATCTGCCCTTTCAGCTTGCTGTACTGTGTGTTCATCGTGCTAGTTCTTAATCTTAGCTTGCCGATTTGGCTGTCACATATTTTCACCCATTCAGTCATAAACCTGATCCATATTTCTGCTGGGATTCTTTGAGCTATTTTATCCCAACCTTGGATTATGACTTCTTCTTGAAACTGCTTTTCGGCTCTTTGAATATCGTTCACTCTCAAGCCTACTTCTTCTAATTGGGCTTTCAAAAGACTTTGCTTTTTAGCGGCATTACGTCTTGCACGTTCCAAATTCTTTACTACAATCTCCATTTCTGTGGATACTAATTCTGATCTCTCTAAAACGTTTATTCTGGGACCAGTTCCAAATATAATAGTGCCACCAAGTTTGGCAGAAGATTCGATTCTTCGCGTCGATCCTTTTGATGGACTCAGCAGAATTTTTGATGGTGATAACCCTGCATCACCAAGCGCAAACTTCGAAACTTGTGATTTAGTCACACTCCCAATATTCAGAGATGAATTGCTATGCAACTTAGCTGCTAACTCCAACGCTTGAGCGACACCTTGCATCAAAGACGGATCTAGTCTCATGATCGCTCTTTCTAGGATCTCATTCTCAAGTATTAGAATTTTCAACTGGTGTTTACTTTCATTCACAAGTTGTATAAGTTCTGTATCTGTTAGCTCGTACTCGTTAATCACAGATCTAGAATTTTGACTGATACTGCTCCTTTGTGTCGAATGTAATTGCGACATTACTGATTCTCATTTAATAAACGCATATAATAAATAAAGGTATATTTGATAGTATAGAAAGCAATAGAAACTCACTGGTTCTGCCAGTGTCTTGTCAGATTCTGAATCATATGAGGCGTTTTTGCTTCATAGGTGGTTGCGTGGCAACTGTTGTTATGGCGTTATAAGGTGTCATTTAAAAGTCTATGTGGCCTATATAGTAGCTGTCTGGCCTTCGCGAAGTATTTTATTGTATGTGAACACGACGATAAAAGCTGTTTTGGGGTTGTATTCTTATAGTTTATTGGTTTTGGCGTCTGTAGGTCGTTTTGTTTGAGAATGAACGATCTATGTTTTTGTTGCGTGGGTTTTAAAGAAAAGGGTACTTTTGAATAATTTTGTCGGTATGCTATTCAGTTGCTACGCTTCCATTTTTAGGGGACCGTACTTCTAGTATGGTACTAGAGAGGTTTAGAACAAAAATTGTGTGGGTTCCGGAGTGAGGCGGGAATGCATTTAGAATTATGAAATTTGAATTTGTACGAAACTAGCTAGATCACGAGATTATTAATTTGACAAAAAGTACTATATACAAAGAATGGAGCATTGTTGCTTATCAAGTAAAGGTAGGGATTGCCATTCTAGGGACATCATCTGTAATAGCGGCCACTATTCTTTGGACTGCACCTCAGCTTACCATCAGGTGGGGTGCAGTCACGACGACCTACCTATAAAGAAAGCGGTCTTTTACAAAGTTTTGTTCGGTGTTATAAAGTACGTACATTCACTCTTTTATTCCCAAAGAGGAAATCCGAAAGGGAAAAAAAAGACGAAGAGGTATCATAAACCCACATTTCGCATCATATTCTGTATAGACCATCAAAACGGCACTTACAAAACGTCAAAAATGCATATTATGTACTAAAGACTAGATTAGCAAATGGACCACCACCGGTTCAAAACGCGGCCCCGGCCTGAGAAGACTCCGGCAAGAAACTCAGCGGGCTTTTTTTTTTGGTCTAGGTCTTTCCTAGGTCTTTTCTTAGTCTAAATACAATCATTTGTTTGAGAAGCATGCATGAGTGAACAGCTCATTTCCAAGCTAGTTTATCATCTAAATATTCTTGTATTTTTTATTATAGCCTTTTTGGCACAATTTCCTCTTAACTACATTTTTAAATTTATTTATAGGTAAATCCCTAATTTCATTAGGGAGCTTGTTAAAAAAATGTGTTTGTTCCAGCCATGAACGCAAGAAGATGTACTGGGAACAGCTGGAGCTGAGATGCAGATCTTTGTACAGACCTTCAACGGGACAGGCCACCCCTGCGGCCGGGAGACAGGTCCAGGTGAGAATTTGTGAAGCTTTTGAGTTCAACAGCAATTCAAATCCTCATGCAGATGCGTAGAGGTTACAATACCTCTACCTTCCTTGGCAGTATTTTCTCGTCTCTACCATGGTGAATGTTCTGATGAGCACTTCCAATTAGTCCCACCCTCACCTTTCCTATATAGGACAACACGTGCAGGACTTAGATGTCACCTGCATACGGTGCAGAATATTCCATCAAGAACCAAGCGCTGCTCCAATAAATCCTGGAATTCCTTACCCGTATACATGTTTTCCTCCTCCTACAGTCCCGGGTCCTTTAAGCGGGGCGTGAAAAAGCATCTGATTAGGTCGTCAAGCTGAGTGCCACCATTGTAACATGGTACGTGTCTGTGTTTTAGCGGGAATCAACCAGTTCCCGTTTGGGAGAAAACTTGATATAATTTTATTTAAATAAAATATTTTGTCAGCTGATCAGACGTTTAATTAGTTCCGTTACAATAGTAAAAGTGCTGTGTAACTTAATTAAAAGGTTGTCAACTTAATCTAGTCTTGAATGACGTTTCAAGTTAAGACGTCCTTGCGGATTGCTCTTCAAGACTGTCAGGCGTGAACATACTCCCGGCCGTTGAGTGCTCGCATTCAACAAGAAAATTGCAATTCAATAAGAAAGCCGACGATGGTTGCAGTTCGTAGCATCAGCAACCTGTTCATTAACTGGATCTGCAATCCTCGAGCTCAACACCAATTCGAGTCAGCGGCGTCCACTCAAATCGGCAAGTTGTAATCAGTTAGCGCGACGAGGGTGTAAGGCTCGTCATGATACGAAACTGGAGGTAAGACACGCATTCATTTTCTGTCACAACTGCGTGATCGTCTGAAGGCGGGCTGAGCGAAGGTGACAATCCATCGACAAGAAGGTAACCTGGAGTGAAGGGCACAGATCTTCAGGACTCGACGAAAATGGCGTGAGTAGGCATGAGTAGATCTAGCTTAGATTTAAGCAAACCATGAAATAAAATATATATAATATAGATCTTATAACAATATCCCAGCACTCTGAATAGGCTCTAAACAATGTGAATGGATCAACCTAATTCTCGCCTCCCAAGGACAGCTGACAGCACAGGTAATCAGTTAATACAAAAGTATAGTCTGGTCTGACTGGCATCGACTATGAAACCGTCAGATAAGGAGTCGCTAGAACCCCCGTGGAAAGCCAGAAACCTCATATACTATCATGGCTCTGAATGAAGGTTAAAACCTAAATGTAAACTATAAACTCGTTCAATTGCTCACGAGATTCTAACGTAGATATGACTTACTTACGTAGGTATAAAATACATCAATAGGCTCATTATTCACATTTCACCTGGCGTCTATTAAATGTTTAAGTGTGTGCAGTAGACGCACACTTACTGAACGATAGCCGAGGTAGCCGATAGTACTATTACTTATTCTGTGGCCGAGGTGTGAGTACCTACTAAATGAGAATCTCGCGATAACAAACCGGTTTGTTAACAACCGATTCATGTAGTAAACAACAGAACTAAGTACTTGAATGAAAAATAACTTAATAAGGTGGAGAGTGGACTGTATTGCTTGTGACATGTGATGATTAATTATAATAATTATGTATGTAGTTTAATGAAATAATAATAAATCGTGCGGTAGCCCTACCATCCGGATATAATTAAAATGGCCCAGAGGAAGTAGGTGCACTAAATTTGAAGAACTGAGGTTTTTAGTTACCTACTATCGCGTGATATTCCGTTTTAAGGAATGAGGGGTGACTGTCGAGTTACGTAATGAACTGACACACTATGACAATGTCCATATATAATTTATACTTTTAAAGAGGCGCATTTGTCAAGTGGGGGTGATTCAAAGTGAATCGCCTAAACTGTCTGATAAACGCGAAGGCTTTGTAGGAACGAATTAGGTATATAGGTATATTATTTCACCTTAGGAGACTAAAGAGATGACTATGGCAGCGTTACTACCTACACAACAGAGGTTGGTTTTAAAAAGTCATCTGTCTCAGTGATTAATATAGGTACGACAAGATTGGTTAAAATTAATTAAATAAGTAAAGATAAGTAAACAATTAACAGTTCAAAATTAATTAAAGTTGGATTTGTTTGGACTGAGCTAAAAGCATATAATACTGAGATTCTACCTTGTTACGTTCATCATACTCAGCCTCAGCTGTATCAGATAAGCATTCCAACTGCAACTGAATACCATGAAATTCGTCATACAATGTTTCTAGCCTGCCAACGCGAACTCCCAACTCCATTACCTGATAGGACGTTAACTCGTTAGTTTGTAATGTACATAAGTAGGTACCAAACGCAGTAATTCTGCTTTTGCAGCTACCACGCTTTTTCCTAAGCTCCTTGATCTCAGCCACCTTTGAAAGTGCAACTTCCCCACTGTCAGGCATCCTGGGAAGCGAGTGTTAAGTGACCTGTAATGTTACAATTATAATGTTTAAGTGATGTATATAAAATTGGTTTGTAACGAGTTTTCAACTACCTACCTACTTGAATTTGTATGTACTTAGTATTTTAAGTTTTAATTTTACACATTAATTTTACTGTAAATAGGACTTAATAAGGTGCTTAACAAATGTCTTATTGTGTATTAATAAAAATGAAATTACAATGAACAATAAAATTGAATTGACTAAGACTATTGAACGAAATATTTAATTTGTACAATTTATGATTTTGTGTTTTATTTTATAGGCTAATTAATTACAAATAATTATTGTACAATGCGAATATTAAATGGCTTTATAGAAATTAAATTAACATTGGATGTATGCAGGTAGGTAATTAATGTAACGTTCAAGTTACTCTGCGCACTTCCTGTGCTATATATAAATAATTTCAGCCTATTGCAAGTAACTGATTAATGCCGACAATAAATACACAGTGTACATATATATATTTTAAATGATTGTAAAGTAAAATTATACGTTACTGACCTTATATACAGTTTTCTTTCCTAGTTAATACGAAATAATATTACCTGATCTTAGAGTGCTGGGTTTTTATAATAAATATAATATAGATGATACTCAAATGCTGTTTTATTTCGAAGTCCAAGCTGAGCTCACTTTTTCAAACCATGTAGGTACCCTTTCACTCCAAATTTTACTTCCTTTGATCTTCTGGTAATAAATTATTTCTTGCTTCGCTGATTCTCTTTTAATTCGATGAATCCGGCTCGAAGGACCATGTTTTAGCGGGAATCAACCAGTTCCCGTTTGGGAGAAAACTTGATATAATTTTATTTAAATAAAATATTTTGTCAGCTGATCAGACGTTTAATTAGTTCCGTTACAATAGTAAAAGTGCTGTGTAACTTAATTAAAAGGTTGTCAACTTAATCTAGTCTTGAATGACGTTTCAAGTTAAGACGTCCTTGCGGATTGCTCTTCAAGACTGTCAGGCGTGAACAGTCTGTAATGGTAGACTTCTTTAATGAGACTTTGCCTTCAGCTTATTATGAGGCGAGGTGAAGTTAAATGACGTGTATTATAAAAAAAAATAAGAGCTGTTCAAATATTATCATCATCTTAGCGTTATCTCCGGTTGTATCCGAGGCTTAAGCCTTGGAGTCCAGGGTTTGCTTATTCCTTCTACTCCTTTTGATTTGACATACGGCTTTTATGGAAACCCGAGAGGGAAGCCTCGTCCATCAATCTGTAGGTGTGTGTCATACCGGCCGCTCCTATAAAAACCAACATACATACATACAATCACGCCTTTATCCCCGGAGGGTTAGGCAGAGGTGAATTAACACCCACATTTCACCAATCATTGTATTAGATCCCACGCAATACGGGGTTTTCCGGGCACTATTGTTGGCTCGAGCTATGTATAGGCTGAGTCGTGGCTGTATAGATCTGTGTGATGTTAAACAGCCCTATCCCTTAGTCGCCTTGTACGACACCACATGGGAGGAGATGGGGTGGCCTAAATTCTACTCTGCCGGGAACCACGCGGCTCCAAAAACCAAGATAAGCCAAATTTGAAGAGTAGGACAGGTATCAGATATTTCTGTAGTTAGACCTCTTATATTGTCCATAATGTACTTACTGTAGTTTGTGTACAATAAATATTAACTTATCTTATCTTATCTTACCAGTAGTCGGACTTTTTAGAACTCTAACTACGCGTAAAGACTGACATAGATGTTTATATGGCTACCGGGACCGACGGTTTAATATGTTGTCCTTGAAAATGCCTGCATTAGCGTCTAATAGAGTGGTGAATAGACAACAATAGGTAGGTAGGTAGGTACGAGTACCTACTATCGACGAGGCCAAGGACGAAGATAGCAAGTAGGAAGTAGGTCAAGAATGTCATGTCATGTTTCCGACAGGCGGGCACCTCTATTTGTAATATTCTATAAGAAGTACAGTCAGTGGCAATGTAAGTTGACGTTGCGACTCGCATCGTTATGCTCGCTTAGTGAAATGCAGTGAAGGAGGCGCGGGTTCGATCCCCGCTCAGTGCAAATATTTGTATGCATGAATATGAATATTTGCATTGGTCTGGGTGTTTCTATGTAGGTATTATATGTATGTACCTATTTACGAAAACAAAAATGTATCTAAGTATGTTTATCCACATTCTGGAACTCATAACACAAGCTAGTTCAGCTATGCTTACTTTGGGTCTAGATAGCGTTATGTAGAATGTTCTACAATATTTATTTATTTATACATAACGTTTTATTTAATGAAGGTTTATATTTTCAGAGCAACTGCAGTTGCTGTGCTCAATGTCATCCAACTCAGCCAGCTTGGGACATCAGCTTACAACATCGGTTCTGGGCACCAGGTATAGTATTGTTTCGTTCGAGGACCCTAGGATATCCTGCCCCTCTAGACAAGTAGCAATTCGTTGCTGGGCGTATGATGGAATAGAATGCCAAAATATATGGGATTTGACGTATATGACAGGCGTCAACGAATGTCAAAAACGTCAAATCCTATACATTTGTCATTCTATTCCATCATACGCCGAGCAACGAATTGCCACTTGTCTAAGGGGGCTGGCTTGCGTGTCTAGCGTGGTGTAGGAGAACAGAATCCTAGTTCCATATAATATTTGATAGCGGGCTATGGAGCGAGCTATGCTTGGAGTCTCTTTGACGGATAGAATTAAACCAGGTCATCCGACATAGAACCAAAGTTACCGATATAGCTCGCAGAATAAGTAAGCTGAAGTGGCAGTGGGCTGGCCACATCTGTCGAAGGACTGAAGGCCGTTGGAGCAGACGAGTCCTAGAGAGCAAACGGAAGGTGGGACACCCCCTAGCCAGGTGGACTGACGACCTGCGAAGGGTGGCTGGGACGGACTGGATGCGGAAGGCGGAGAATCGGCAAATGTGGCGCATATTGGGAGAGGCCTATGTCCAGCAGTGGACTGCAGTAGGCTAATTTGATTTCAGTAAAGGCACCTAATTGAATTATTTGTTCCAGGACGTATAGGCAACCTGTACTCTCCCAACCCTGGAACCGGTAGGAAGACTTCTGCGTGGAGCTGGTTCCCTTGGCCGAGAAGCAACAGTCAGAAGTAAGTATATCGGCGTTGGGAGCCCTAGGTCTCGAGGGCCCGAGCCAACTCGCTTGATGAGGCTCGACGAGGTGAAAGCCTTGGAAGAAATCAGCTATGATAATGATGACTCATCTTCATTCTAGCTTTAATCCCGGTCGCATCCAATGCTGAGGTCCATTCATTTGGCTGAATTTCGATATTTTATGTCGTGACGCGTTTGCTATAACTGACCTCCACAACAATGGCCCTTGAATCCACAATATGGCAGTATCGAAGTATTGCAGTTAGACTAGTTGTCAAACTCTTTAGGGTTCCTCGTAACGATTACAATAGACGTTCGTATGACAACCGGGACCGACGCAGGCTTAACGTACTCTCCGAGGCACGTTGAGCCATCGATATCGCCATTGGGTTGTGGAGGTCAAATGGTAGTAGCTTCAAGGAAAATACGACTTAACGTGCTCTCCGAGGCACGTTGAGCCGTCGATCGCACTGGATAACTGGTCTAGCTGCGATACTTCAATATCGCCAGTGGGTTTTGGAGGTCAAATGGCAGTCGCTTCACGGAAAATACGACTTAACGTGCTCTCCGAGGCACGTTGACCCGTCGATCACACTGGATAACACTGGTCTAACTGCAATACTTTGATATCACCATTGGATTGTGGAGGTCAGATGGCAGTCGCTTCAAGGAGAATACGGCTTAACGTGCTCTCCGAGGCACGTTAAGCCGCTCATGACTCACTTACTCATAATTTCTCCATCTCTCTTCCAGTTCCCGTTGCCGTATGGGAGGCGTCCCCCAATCCGGAGACAGCGCTTACGGCTTCTGCGAAACAGATCCCCCCCCTCAGAACCCCTCAGGGTATGATGCTCGGTACCCTCACGCCTTCGAGCAGCCCTTCCAACGGGCCCAAGTGCATAGCCAGCAGAACTTCAACCAGCATAGAGAGTTCGCCCAGCATCAGCAGAATTTTGCTCAGGTAAGAAGACTATAGGGATGGATATGGTATAGGTCTTTGGGAGAGCTTCTGGAGAGGATATTCTATAGCTAAGTGATCATGATAGCACTATTAAGTCTTCTCTTATTCTATATATATCTATAGCACAAATTAAGTCTATTAAGTCTTGGAATTCCTTACCAGTTCACGTGTTTCCCTCCTCCTACAGTCCCGGGTCCTTTAAACGGGGCATGAAAAAGCATCTGATGAGGCCGTCAAGCTGAGTGCCACCATTGTAACATGATACGTGTCTGTAATGGTGACCCTTTTTTCAGAGACTTTGCCTTCAGCTTACCATCAGGCGAGGCGAAGTCAAATTAAGATCACGTGAAGTCAAAAATTACGCGGGAAGTCTTCCTGTTTTGGCTGATAGACTTGCGTTTCACCACTATGTCACCTTGCCTGCTCTTGCCTAGAAGTAACCTATTCACTCTAGTGTTCACCCTACCCCAGTGATACGTGGTGAGGTTATTTCTATATACCTATGGACCTGACGTTACCACCCCAAGCTCATCAGGTTAGGTTCACCACTCCATCTCATCCAAAGGGTGTCTACTGTCGAAGAAATACGCAGACGATATCACTGCGAGAGAAGGAAAACTCGAAATAAAACCCTGTACCAATATTTCTGGTCAGCGTGGAAACAGTAGGCCAAAGACTCCCAACATTGGGAGAGGCCTATGTCCAGCAGTGGACTGCGATAGGCTAATAATATTGATGATGCATTTTCAGGGTCAACCAAACTTCCAGCCAGCCAACTTCTCCCAAGAGCAGTTCGGTGAAGCAAGTGGAAGTTTTGACGCAGCCACCGGCGTGTGGGGACCTCCTCCCCCCTACAGTCCTCAAGGGAGGAGTGGCAGCAGGTGGGTACACCTACCTTCTGATATTACTATTGGTGTCTATAATGGTGGTTTTGAAATCGCGATGTAAAACGTAATTGTGCTTCCATAAAGATTCAGGTTACCGGTAACAACTAGCTATCCGGACATGTTTCTATAGCAACAATAATGATGATAGTTCGTCGTTTTCGTTCTAACACCACTTATGGTAAAAAACAAATGCAACGCATTCGCGCCCTTATGTATGAAGACACAAGGGCACGAATACTTTGTGATGTTTTTTTTGACAAAAGAAGAATTGACATGATGGCAACCGATAGGATTTCACAGTAGGCAGGCGGCCAATCACAATGCTCCGTTCTCTCGATAGTTTAGTACGGGCACAGATGTCCCAACTCCGAGAGGTTCTGCCTATAATTTAGGAGATGTACCATCTTTTATGAGAGTTTGGCTTGACTCTGAAGGGCATCATTTTTATTAACCAAGTCAAGTGAAACAAGTTATTGATATTATTATTATGTATTTATCTTAACAATGATATTTAACTAATATTTTTTTCTTTCAGACATCATCTTCACCACCAGGACCCAGCTGCCGCCACATTACTTCACCACCACCACATCGACAGACCCGACCACTCCCAACCCCACACCTGCCGAAACTCATACCTAATGCACCAACCAGACAACCACCCCCGACACCCAGACGTCAACCGTCCAGAACTATCCAGAATCAACCCGGAACTAGCCGAATTAGCTCGGTTGAACCCGGATTTGGCTCGGTTGAACCCGGAATTGGCTCGTATAAACCCGGAATTGGCTCGGTTGAACCCGGAATTGGCTCGGTTGAACCCAGAATTGGCTCGGTTGAACCCGGAATTGGCGTTAATGAGTCCGGAATTGCCTCATATGGGGCAGATGGCGCAAATGGGGCACTACCCGCCTGAAGTGATGCAAGAAATGACTTCACATCTACCGGATGCTAGATTTAATACTTTGAGGGGACATTTGGTGCCCTACAGGTGCCAAAGATTGGGTATGAGTGCAAGTAACTTGCATAGGGAATGCAGAATGCCAGATGATAATGTAGCCATTGAATGCTTGCATCAGAAGACTGGCAGTAAAGGTGAGATTTTTTACAATATTTACCTGGGGACAAATTCTAGTTATTAAAATTCTATTCAAAATTCAGTTTTGATCTAATCTCAGTCTGTGAAATGTCAAAAACGTACGCGATTTATATGGAAACTAGAATACCGTTAGATCAAGACTGAATGGCGAAATGTGGGTGTTAATACACCTCTGCCTACACCTTCGGGGATTCATAGGCTTGAATATGTGTACTAATACCATATTATTGTTCAGTTTCAGATCAAAGCACAGATTCCTGTCAGAAACAGGGCAAGGAAAACCTGGGCTTCCAGAATGACAAACATTCACCTATGAGGTAAGATTTTCTTTGAGATGATCATCATCATCATTATCATCATCATCATCATCATCGTCATCATCATCATCATCATCATCACGACTGCCAAATCACTATTAGAAGTTGTATTAAATGTTGATGAACTCGAGGGATGAATAAATGAATGAATGAATGAATGAATGATAATTTAGCTGCTAGGAAAGTGCTTTGTGAACCTACCTTACCCCGATTTAAGGCGGTTTTAGTCGGGTCCGACATAACCACTCTCGCTGGGATTGGTATTCGAGAGGACTTCTGCTCAAAAAATGGTAG
This sequence comes from Eilema depressum, assembly GCA_914767945.1. NCBI lineage: Eukaryota > Metazoa > Arthropoda > Insecta > Lepidoptera > Erebidae > Eilema > Eilema depressum. The sequence continues at coordinate 2,363,520 of OU612040.1, forward strand.
ATGATGTTGACATTTTAATATAAATAATCATCATGTTGCATATGAAAGCACTTTGGAGTCGATGGTTCGCTAATTGCGTTTGTATGTCGACTTTTCTGGGCGCTCTATTGAGTACTAGTAAGGATCTTTTTATACTCAAACCCCATTCTATTGCGCCCTATTTAGTTCGATAAATTTAATTTGAATCTCTCTTTCCAGGGCCTCAATGCAGGACTGTCGGCAACACGTTGCCAACCAAAACGCGGAATCCGAAGTGTATTTCGCTGACGTGTCTAGCTGCTGCAATGTTTCAGTCAAGGTAGGCTAAAGTTTGCAACCGGCAGGTTACCATTATTATGTCCGCTTCTTGCCCATGACTTTGTTTACGAGAGTGACTGTCATCTGACCTCCCACGAGAGAAACTTTGACTCGAGCCCCGAAGATCTGAACTTCTTCATAAAATTCTGCGATTACAAATAAAAAAAACAATTTCAGGCCGACTGCTGCATGAATGCGAACGTGTCAGCTTTGGTGGGCACCATAGAGAACCATCCAGAGTCTACATCCGAATCAGACACGGGGTCATTCACTCTGACCCGCCAGCAAAGACCCCAACCCCAAGTGGGGTCAAAACGACGACCCCGCCAAGAGAAACACGTCAAAAACCAAGAAAAAATCCGTCAAGTACTAAACAATTCTGTTAGATTAACCGAACATCAAATAGAACAGTTGAATAACTCCATGAGAATGAATGAACGTATTGAACGAGAACGAATGGGTGACCGAATGAACGATTCGAGGGATAGACTTAGTGATAGAGACAGGGAACGCATGAATGATATCAGAATCAGTGATCGTATGAATGAAACGCGAATGAGCGAGAGAATGAATGATTCTAGAGACCGATTGAATGAGAGGTGTGACCGTATGGAACGGATGAATGATTCCAGGATTAGTGATCGGATGAATGAGACTCGATTGAGTGAACGAATGAGTGATTCACGTTCAGAAAGGATTAATGAAACTCGTCTTAGTGAACGGGAAAGAAAGAATGAAACTCGCCTAAGTGAGCGTGATAGAATGAATGATACTCGTTTGAGTGACCGTGACAGAATGAATGATACTCGTTTGAGTGAACGCGACCGAATGAATGATACTCGCTTAAGTGAGCGAATGAATGATTCTCGTGACAGAATAAATGACTCAAGAAGCTGTGACATAAATGACCCACGTATAGAAAGAATTAATGATTCTAGAATCAGTGACCGAATGAACGAAACTCGTCTTAGTGAACGTTTGAATGAATCCCGTATTGAACGAATAAATGATTCCAGAATTGAACGTATGAACGATTCTAAGATAAGTGACCGTAGCGACCGTAGTGATCGCCACGACGCACGTATTGAACGGATGAGTGAACTGAATTCGAGCACACGATTGGAAGGCCAACGTTCACACATTTCGCCTTTACGCCTCAGAAGTCCTAAACCAAAAGAAAGACATTCTGAGCCGAAAGCGTTCACTCAAATATCGCCTTTATCACCTAACACTGAAGAATCATTATTGTCTGACGATGGAACTCCAGATCAAGTGTACTCGAATGATCCAGAACCTTCTAAGTGTTTAGGACCTGACTCTCAGTACGAACCTGTGAGGGAGGCAAAGGAAGAAATTCTAAAAGGTAATATCAACCATATACACTGCTATAGTGACACGAATACGATGGATTCAGGGTGGCAAAGTGGTTCGGAAAAACAGGTTACTGATTAAAAACAATAATTTATTAGTGTTTTCGGGGAATACCCGTACGAGGAATTTTTACTCATGCATTATGTTTTTTTAGGGACACCTTTGATCCTATTTTGTGTCTGACTGTTGAGGTTTTATTTATGATTTTCGTTGCCCACATAAGCTAGTGGGAGCTTCCTGGGACTAACCTGTAGTTCTGGTATACAGGAACCAGAATATTGAGCAGTTTAATAAGTCCCAAATATTGTTTGCAAGGGATTCATGACTTTTTTGGATTGAGATTTTTTAATTGTAGATTTAAAATGGTAGGTTATGGAGAAAAGGAATTTAGAAATCATCATTTGTACAATAATTACGTAAAATATTTAAAATTTTAATACGTACTCGTATAGTTTGGTCCCAAATAAAAAAAATACTTGTTGAGAATAAAAAAATAACGAAATTTTTAGCGATTACTCTTAAAATACAGGTAATACTGTCTTTTGTGCGTATGTGATGTGTTCTATAAGCTGTGCTAAAATCTATAGAATTTACTTTAAATTATAGGTGTATTAAAATTATAAATAATAGGAACTTTTCCACATTTTTTACACTATTGTCGTGTGTGTGGATTGTGTAGTAAGGACCTGTGTAGACGAGAGACACTATGTGACCTTAATAAGAGATTATTTGGGTGAAAATGCGCACAAAAAGCTTAAGATTATGAATGGAACTAAATAGCATATTCCGAAATAGCTTAGGTACGTTATCGGAATAAATAAATAAATAAATAAATATTGTACGACAATCTACACAACGCTATCTAGACCCAAAGTAAGCATAGCTTAACTAGCTTGTGTTATGGGTTCTAGAATGCGGATAAACATACATAGATACATTTTTTTTTTTGTAAATACATACATATTATACATAGAAAACACCCAGACCAATGCAAATATTCATATTCATGCATACAAATATTTGCACTGAGCGGGGATCGAACCCGCGCCTCCTGCGTAGCAGCCGCGTTCACTACCGCTACGCCACAGAGGCAGTCGTTCGTTGTGTCATGCGTGTGCCTGTTTTATGCGGAATTCGTGCCAAAATACATACAATTTGCACGAAGACCGAACGGCTAACGGCTGACGACCTAACACGTTAAAAATGATATGCATTAAAGCATTAACATTTCAAATAAACATCCTACTCTAGTATTCATTGTGAGTGAATGAAATGAACGTAATACTCAATTTAGGGTATTGCAAGGAACTTTGAAAAATCACTGAGGTTAGGTTTTTTCTTCTACTCTGGCCCATGACTTCCACGTATACTAGACAAGATATTTCGAAAAAATATACCACAACTCCTGGGTTAAGTCGAAATGGGAGATGGGTATACGACTCAGAAACTCAATGAGTTGATCAATTTGACACCTACCTGTATACACATAGCGCGCCTTTTGTAGTAAAAGTTATGCATTGTTTCTGCTTTCGCCCCCATGAGCGCGGGCTTGGGGGTGACGGGTGGAGCCGCTTGTCACCCTGGCAGAAGCAGGAAGAGGCGGCGGCCCGCGTTGCGCGCCTCCCTATACCCGAGGGATAAATGGGGACTCCGTGACCCCATACCTCAAAAAGATGACCCGGAGTCGACCAGGGTGTGAGAGATATTATGTTTCTACCATTCTCACCTCCAACAACCTACGAACCACAGACGGTGTGTGTTTTACGGTGACGGTTGACGGTGTCGGTAGGAGTCCGACATAGTTTATTGCAATTAATTTGGTCCTAGTATACATGGATGTCATTGATTCTTTCCGTTATAACGCGTGTAGTTCTAAATCCTAGTTGCGTAGACTCACGTAATTAGTACGTTTAGGTATATAAAATGTAATAAAACTAGTTTTGACCCCTTCTTTGTGAAGTACTCAAAGGATTGTACTTAGCAGTACATTGACAGTGTTTGCAAAATAAACTTACCATTCAATGACCATTCGTTTTCGTTCATAAGATTTTTAAATTGCTCATTCGGTCTTTCATTCATTTTATCATTCGTTCGTATTCATTTTACCTTTGAGTATAAACCGTACCCTAACCGTACATTCGATTTTTTTTTACAAAATATGTTATAATAAATATTTTTATTGATAATATAATAATTTGTTTTTGTTGTTGTGATTTGAATTGTAATGCCCTCTCAAGAAATTTAGTTTATTATTTGTAACGAACTTTTAACTTGCAGTGTAATAAAACGAAAATAATATTTAAAAGTTGCAATATTACAGGAAGTTTTTAAATTTGTATACCAAGTTATCCAAATGAGTAGCGATTATCCAAAATACTATCCGCCAGCACTATCAGACGATTCTATCAGACAATACTATCAGACAGTACTATCAGATAGAACTATCAGACAGTGCTATCAGCTAGTACTATCAAACTAGTACTAGCTCTAGTTTAATCATAACAAAATTATAAGATGTGCTTAGAAATACTGTTATTTTTTCATGAATAACAGTATGTTTCTATCCTACACATCAGATAAAGCTTTTCAAAGCTCTATAATTATGACTTGCATACGTACTTGCCAATATAATGACTCGATATTTTCTATATACGTAATGTGAGTATTTAGTGGATGTGCCAAGTAGTTTGTGTGATGATTTTAGATATTTATTGTATGTTGAAGTGATACTGATATTTATTTAAATATCATATTTTATAATCACAATATCAGCCATTTAATCTTGCCTTGTTTTTAGTTACTGGTATTGTATTTAATACATTTAATACATTGTCTGGTATTGTAGTTAATACATTTAAAACGAAATTATTGTTCATCATCATCATTAACATCATATTCATGTGTATGTATTTTTTGTTTAAAGTGCTTTTCACTTTCTCTTATAATGTTGTCACAATAATTGTTATCGTTACCAACGTCATCCTTTTCATTGTTTTTGTGACAGGAAGGTTTTCTTATGCATCATAGGGGACATCTCTATTTTGATTGGAGTTTTATCCAATCACGACATATTATTATCGTTCAATCTTTCATTCAATAGTTCAATCTTTTTATCATTCATTCATTATTTTTATTACATTCGATCACGCGTGTTTTAAGCAACCAAACGAGAATTATACTGCACGTTATAGTTTCATTACTATTTAAAATAGTTTTAAATACAACTTAAACTGTATTCACTTCAACGTATGAATAGTTGTTTATAATAAAATCGACCAAACTTAGATTCCTATGATCTGGTATTGTAGATTCTATTGTTAAGAGGTACTTGAATGATTGTGTAGAGTAAATATTATTTTATTTATTTATTTTGTTATCTATTTCTCCGTCCATCCATTCACTGATATTGTAGCAAGTAGTTGCTAAAAAACGATGGCCTAATGACAATCAAATCGGAGATTGATTAACAGACTCCGGATTCGAACCCCACACAGTACACTACCGATGTGAATTTACTTAAATGCTTGTGCAAGGAGTAATTTTTTCAAGTGAAATTTACCAATTACTATAACTGCGTTCTAGTACCTACTGAAGTGAATTAAACCTGGTAAATTAATTAAACATGATTCATTAAATCAATAGGATGCGTTTACCATGTGAAAGTCAAAATGGCCAAATTGTTAGTTTGGCCCATACCTATACATAGGACCCATTGATATTCTAACTTGGTCGTAATTTTTTTCAATGATCAAATCCGCCCTGAGTATCCCACCCAACGCAAGCGTTTTGATTCAGTCATAAATACTCCAAAATACTGTGACTCGTAGCACTCATAGTCATAATACTAGTAGTATTTATTGAAAATATTGCCATCATCTAATTACTTTCGTAGCATTATTTAGAAACTTTTTTGTTAACTCATTTTCATATCATTCATTCATTTATTCACTAACCGGTCAAATCATTCATTCATGTAAAACAAGTACCTCATATACCGCATACCTAATATCTAGATGGCTACAATTTATTTTAATATTATCACGAAGAACTACAAAGTATTATTTTATTGAACAAATGTTGCCATAAAAGCATTGTTTTTATTCTTCCAGAACAAGCAATAAGTTTTGTAAATAATTTATATAATTATTATAAGCGTATATTAATGTAATTTTTTGTCTATTATAAAAATATGATGCAGTAATATTTGTTAAACATGTCTATAATTTGAAATAAGTTATCGATTGACTATGAAATTGGGATGCATTTTGCTAATTTAACTAGAAAATACGCACTACTTGCTATCAGTTCCGGACTTTAACCGAATTAACTATCAATAACATGCTTCGACCGTGATTTTAGTCGATTCAGTTCCAGTAGTATTAATCCATTGTATTGTTGTCTTAGAAAAAAAAGGCAGACTTGTTATATTATGTATAAGGTGCGTACAAATTAAGGTGCGTACAAATTATATAGCATTATATAGCATTCAGTGTCTACATTACTGAAACATATGTTATATAGGTAACATGTTTCAGTAATGTAGACACTGAAGTTAGTACAATGTTGTAAAGTTATAAAACAATGTTAGATAATGTGGACGTGTTATATAACACAAGTTGTTCAACATGTTACATGATCTGTACGCACCTTTATATAAATCATCATTTTTCGGTCAACCCATTCATTCATTCATTCATTACTAGTTCTAATTCATTCGGTCAAAGTTCCAGGTCTTTTCTTGGGTGTATTTTTTGCTGACTAGTAATCTGAGTTCAAAAAATATTTTATTATAGATATACTTAAACAAATATTCCTGTATCCTATTAAGTAGTTGTTAGATTTGTCTGTAATGCCTATATGGAATTGTTTTACTGTGTATACAGGGTGTAAAATATATTGACGTTAAAAACAAATTGTGTTTTAATTATCTATATTTTGTTTGCGGGGTAATTATTAAAAGGAATTTAGTATTATATATTTTATTTGTAACATATACTCCAACATTTTATTGTAGGAACACTCTGTATACAATAATTGTTTATACATTGAACTATGTGTATATTTTTCATAATAATGATAAGCGTATTTTTAATAATTTTAATTTAAGTTTTACTTTCAAACCTACTTCATTCAGAAATACAGAAATTGCTTCTATGCAAGTCCAACGAATTTGATATTGGTAGATTTTTTGACATCGGCATTTTCTTGCCATGTAAAAAATTAGAAGTATACTAATATTATTTCACCTGTTTAGTATTAGTTGTTTGTTAATTTATTGATATTTTATTGTCACTATTATATTGATGATATTGACATAATATTGACGTGCACGTGATTCGTACACTATGAGTTTTTAAATATCCTGTAAAATCCTAAGCTCTTTTTACATTTTTTTCTCAATTGGTTTTTTAATTAAAAACTCATAATTAATTTAAAACAAACAACTAATAACAATAAATATGTATTATTTTATCACAGTTTCCTAATATCGTCGTTGTTTCTATTTTAAACGAATTGTAATAATAATAATAAGTGAATTGAAACTATTATGTGTATCAATAATTGTGATGTTTATTTACTATTAATGTATAAGATTATTTTTCATTGTACCTACTTTGTTAGATCGATATTATTAATAATGGTTCTATTAAAAGACTGAAATCTTATTATTGTGTTTTATTTTAGTAGTTTTTAGTAGTTGGTACTCTTGGGCGAATATTTTGTTTGGAACCCATACAACCAGACACATTATAAACAAAAAATAAATTCGGCCAAGTGCGAGTCGGACTCGCCCATGAAGGGTTCCGTAGCAGCAAAGGCGAAAATTGAGGTTTATGACGTATTAAAAAAAAAAAACTGACTGGATCTCGTTCGAACCAATTTTTAGTGGTAGTTTTCATGGCAATTTACATCATATATTTTTTTTAGATTTATCATTCTCTTAGTTTAGAAGTTAGAGGGGGGGGGGGAGGGGGGGCACATTTTTTCACTTTGGAAGTGTCTCTCGCGCAAACTATTCAGTTTAGAAAAAAATTATGTTAGAAACCTCAATAGCATTTTTAAAGACTATCTATAGATAACCCACACGTATGGCTTTGATGAAAAAAAAAAAATTGAGTTTCAGTTCTAAGTATGGGGACCCCCAAAATTTGATGCTTTATTTTTATTTTTGTGTGAAATTCTTAATGCGGTTCACAGAATACATCTTCTTACCAAGTTTCAATAGCATAGGCCTTATAGTTTCGGAGAAAAGTGGCTGTGACATACGGACGGACAGACAGACAGACAGACAGACAGACAGACAGACAGACGGACGGACAGACATGACGAATCTATAAGGGTTCCGTTTTTTGCCATTTGGCTACGGAACCCTAAAAAGAACAATAAAGGCGAAACCAGTTTGGTTCAAAATAAAAAAAATGTGGAAAAGTACTAGTGCTTTATTCAATACTAGCCTTCGCCCGCGGCTCCGTCCGCTTGGACTTCGGTTATCGTGACCAAACATAGCCTATATCCTTTCTCAAGACCAATCACAACATACAGATTAGAAAAATTTAAAGAAAACATTAACAATAAAATACCTCTTCTGGAGTTGAACCGCGATGAAAGCCCGAATGATCTTTACAGAGATTTGTTCGGAGTAATAAACTACGAATTTAATAACATTTTCACAAAAAAAACAATAAACGTAAATCAACTCAAAATTAAATTTAGTGATTGGGCTACACCTGGAATCCATAAAAGTAGAAAGAAACTGTATGAATTATACGAGATAAAGGCATCTACAAATGAGCCACAAATAATTGAACAAATTAAAAGGTATTCAAAGCTGTTCAAGAGAGTCTGTTCAATAGCCAAATCTAATTATATTCGGGCTAAAATAGAAAAATCTGATAATAAAATAAAGGCAACATGGAACATTATAAACAAAGAAACCTGTAAGACAAGGTCACGTGATCGATCCTTCGAGTTGGAAGTGGATGGTGAGCACATTAATACTGATGCTGCAGTGGCTAATGCATTCGAATCTTTTTTCACAAATGTTGCAACTACAACTACAAGTAAATTAAATTCTTCAAAAAATGCGGCTGCTTCTCTTCTTAAATCTAGTGTTGATAAATGTAGTGTTAACTTTAATTTTCAGTATATTGACTCTGAAACCATTTTTAAAACTTTTAAGCAACTGAATATAAAAAAGACTGAGGATCTTTGGGGCATTTCAACCAATATAATAAAACCAATAATGCCCGCTATTGCGCCTTACTTGCATTCATATTCAATAAATGTATAGATGAAAACCAGTTTCCTACTCTTATGAAGTACAGTAAAATCATTCCGTTATTCAAAGCAGGGGAAAAAAGTGATCCATCCAATTTTCGACCCATCTCTATACTCCCAGCCCTTAGTAAAATTTTTGAAAAAATAATTTTTAATCAACTGCTTTCACATTTTACATTTAATAAATTACTTCATGAGAAACAGTTCGGGTTCACTAAAGGCAGAAACACGACGGATGCAGGAGTTGCACTCGTCAAACATATATTTGATGCATGGGAAAAGAAGCAGGATGCCATTGGTATTTTTTGTGATTTATCAAAAGCTTTTGATTGTGTTGATCATGAGACTTTGTTATTGAAATTAGGTTATTATGGTGTTTCTAGTGTAGGGTTGCCATACGTCCCCGTACGCCGGGACATGTCCCCGTTTGGGGCCTGGTGTCCCGGCGTCCCCGTCAATAAGCAAATTGTCCCGGTTAAACATTTTTAGTATTATATTAGAGTGCTGGACTTGGTTGGTAAACAGTAATATACCTACAATAAACGCGACTAAGTAGCTAGGCTATTAATACGTAGATAGAACGACGAAAGCGCTGATATTTTTCCATACATGAATATGTTAATGAGTAATAAAGACCCCGGGGCCAATGATTTTACGAGAAAAACGCGATGAAGGACAGATGGCGCTCATACTTCCAACGACATGCTGAATAAGCAGCAAGAGGTGCATCGACCAGACCTCTTTCCGAAACAAGGACTAGTGCCACCGATAACGCCTGCAGAAGTACAGACTCGGCCTCGACGAAATCCCCATCGAGGCTTGGAAGGCAATGGGTGCATTGGGTGCTCGTGGTGTGAGCATTCTAACAAATCTGTATAACCGCATACTTCTCACCGTGAGATCCTGAGCCAGTGGAGACTGAGCTTCATTACGCCAGTATTCAAAGGCAAGGGATCAGTTCAGGAGTGTGGTAGTAACCGCGGTATAAAGATAATGTCCCACACCATGAAGCTCTATGAACAGATAATCGACTCCCGGATCCGACAGGAAAGTACACTCTCGGAGTGTCAGTATGGGTTTCGTCCCGGGCACGGGATCATTGATCCGGTGTTCTCCCTAAGGATTGTGGTGAGGAAATACAGGGCGAAGAACACGCCCCTGCACTGCCTATTCTTAGACATGCAGAAGGCCTTCGACCGTGTTCCTCGCGCGGTGATCTGGTGGGTACTGTGGGCTAAGAGAGTTCCAGAGACCTACATTGACACCATCCAAGATATGTATCATGATTCTGGTTCCGTGGTTTGGAGTGCTTTTGGTGACTCAAAAGCCTTCCCCATCACCATCGGAGTACACCAAGGATCCGTCCTTAGTCCTTACTTGTTCAGCTCGGTATTAGACGTCTTGTTGGACAGTATCAGAAAACCACATAAGCAGCCTCCGTGGTTGATCATGTATGCTGATGATATTGCGCTGAAGGACGCGGACAGGAGCAGATTGGTGCAACACGTGAAAGTGTGGAAGGAAGCGCTTGAGAACGGTGGTATGAAGCTAAATGTAGCGATGACAGAAAGTTTAGCGTTAAACTCGACAGATATTTCACACCGGTCCGCATAAGCGATGATTCGGTTTAAGTACCTGGGATTTGTACTTCATGTGACCAGTGAAATCGACTACGACATCAGGGCACGCATTGCTTCCGCGTGGGCCAGGTGGTGAGAAATGACTGGCGTCACGGGTGATCCCAAAATGCCAGTCAGGTTGAAGGGGCAGGTCTATAAGACGATCATTAAGCCTGTCCTCTTACATGGTTGTGAGAGCAAGAGCGTAAGCAAGTAAGAGCTGCATGTCACGGAGATAAAAATGCTGCGTGAGGAACTCTTGCAGCCGCGGCAGCCTTCATGTCCATGACATCGCGGATAAAATGCAAGAGAGCCGCCTTCGCTGGTGCGGCCACGTCTTGCGGCAACCGCCAGGACACGTGGGTAGCAAATGCCTGACAATGGCACCCCCGCCGGGTCCAGGTAGAAGGGATAGGCCCAAGAAGTCCTGGCTTGACGTCGTGGAGAGTGATATGCGTGCAAATGGTCTCACTACCATGGACGCCCAAGATCGTGTCAAGTGGAGGAGGAAGAGCCGGAAGGCGGACCCTGAGCTCCGGGGTCATCTTGGCCAGGGATACAATCGGGAGAAAGCGTCTACATGAAGAAGATGTTTAACTTAATGTTGATTTCGTCAAAATGTTTTGTACAATTATCAGAAGTTAATTCTGATAATTTTTCGCCTTTCAGAAAACATAGGAAGCCCGGGTCGCTGCCCGCTTGTTTAACGCTTGTTTAATAGCAGTGTTAAAAGTTGTTGTAATAAAAGTTCCTATTTTTCTACCTTTTCTAATTTTTCTTCAAATGTCCCCGTCTGGGTCCCCACACTTATGGCAACCCTATTCTAGTGGCTCACTTAGCTTAATAAAGTCTTACCTCAATGGCAGAGTACAAAAAGTCAACATTAATGGCACCGACTCTTCTGGCGCCCCTTTAGTCATGGGAGTACCCCAGGGCTCGATATTAGGACCCCTTTTATTCTTGATATATGTAAATGATCTTCCTTACTTCACTAAAAATCTTTGTGAAATAGTATTATTTGCAGATGACACATCATTAATTTTTAAAACTGATAGACAAAAAGTAGTACTTGACGATGTGAATAATACCCTTTCCGAAATATTGCATTGGTTCACAAGTAACAACTTGTTACTCAATGCAAAAAAAACAAAATGTGTAAAGTTTACTATGCCCAATGTAAGACAGATAGATACTCATATTGTAATGAACAATGAATCAATTCAAGTAGTTAATACCACAGTTTTTCTGGGAATAACTCTAGATAGTAAACTGCAATGGGGTTCTCATATCACAGCCTTGGCAGGAAAACTTAGCTCAGCTGCCTATGCGGTTAGAAAGATAAGGTCACTAACTGATGAGGAAACGGCACGATTAGTTTATTTTAGCTACTTTCATAGCGTTATGTCATATGGTCTGTTGCTGTGGGGCTCGGCTGCCGATATTGAGACTGTTTTCATATTACAGAAACGCGCGATACGAGCAATCTACGGCCTCAGACCCCGTGACTCGCTGAGAGAAACATTTAAAGAAATTAATATATTAACGGTTGCTTGTCAATATATTTACGATAATATTTTATACATACGGAAGAACTTAAATCTTTTAAAAAAGAACTCGGACACACATGATTATAATACGAGAAATAAAGATAAACTAGCAGTGCCAATACTCAGGCTTCATAAGGTTGGTAATTCATTTGTAGGCAACAGTATAAAAATATTCAATAAAATTCCTCAGGATTTGGTTGACATGCCACTTAATATTTTTAAAATAAACGTGAAAAAAAGTCTAATGGAAAAAGCTTATTATAAAGTAGAAGAATATCTTAATGATAAAAATGCATGGTCAACCTAATCACTTTCTTGCCCGCACATTGTAAATTGTATAAAAACCGTATTAAAAAATAAATAAATAAATAAAAAGGATAATTGAGTTCTCTGAGTTTCTTGCTGGTATCTTCTCAGTAGAACCAACTACCGAACCAGCGAAAGAATCATTTTCAAATGGTTTACTTTAATTTATTTAATATCTTATTTTTTGTTCACATACTTCTTGACACAATTGTAATATTTTGACGTTCATATGTGCTCTATATGTGCCTAAATTGAATAAACGAAATTGATTCTTTGATTCTTTGATTGATTGAAGGTCTAATCTACCCCTATACCAAATTTCATTGAAATCGGTTCAGTGGTTTAGGCGTGAAAGCGTAACAGACAGACAGAGTTACTTTCGCATTTATAATATTAGTATGTCAGCAAGTTCCACCAAGCGCCATCAATATCCAGTATAAACAAACAAAAGAAAGATATTTTATACATGAATCTAGGGGACGAGTAGGAGAGGAGCATCTTATGCGAGGAGACGAGTGGGCGCAGGGTTTGAATTTTAGGGGATCAGTGGGTTCGTCGCCGCTTTCGGACTCTTGAATGCTCTTGATCCATATAGATATAAAATAAAACAATATAATTCATAAGTTTTTTAATATTTTATTATTGCTTATTTAGTTTCCTATACTTACAGTTAGGCATAGGACCCCCCTTACAAATAAAATGATTTATAATATTTTTTTAAATATATATTTTCGAAAATATTTACGTTTTTAATAGAATGTGGATGATAGAAAGATACCTTGCACCATTATGATCGATTTAAAAATGATAATGAGCCCATCACCTAACCCAAATACAGTTTCACTATTGTCAAATAATCTATGTAGTAACCGGGCCTTGGCGCGCGCGTTTTAAAAAAAAATAAATTATAGCAAACGGAATTACTAAATTCCACTTAACTCCTCCAACTAAGCTAAATTGCTTGTGCTAGGAAGGGGTTGGTGGGTTCACGTCGGTTGTGTAATGGCCAGGATTCGAATCCGGGACCTCTCGATCGTAAGGCCGACTCCTTAACCACTAAACTACTGACGGCTAATCCTCAAGAGACACCCAAAAACGTATACAGCGCATAGACAGTAGATTTGTTAGCGCGTTTTTTTTCAAGATATAGGTATACGGGACTAATATGAGTCATGCTGTTTTTCTTTTTCATTTCAATTAGAAAGAAAAGCATATTTTTATAAGTAAAATGTCAATAGTGAAACAAGTCATTCGGGAATTCGAATATTCCCAAAACTAACGCCAAATATCTGTAAAAGGGGTCCTATCAAAGCTAAATTAAAAGTAATCACAAAACGTGAAAGTAAGTATTGCAAGCACCAAAAAAATAAAACCTATTTAGTAAAAAAATAACAATATGGCCAATATTTAATTTTATAGATAGGTATAATCTTTTTAAATTAATTACATAATTCTCAAAAGATATTTCTGATGATATTTTCTCTTACGCTGTATTTATAGAGAGGTTACCGTGTTTTTTTTTGTGACAAGCGTCTCAGAACACGTCATAACCGTAGGCAGAGAATACAATAGACAGAATTACTAGTAAATAAAAATAGAATATGACGACAGACAGACAGAAAAACTTAGTTCTAGTTGGTAAGCAATGATATTTACATTAATATAAAGAAGTATGTGATTTTTGCTCTATATGTGAAAACTAGTTTAGAGTGTTGTTTCTAGGCAAGCTAGTTCTAAATTGTTGACCACTAATATGTGAGATAGTGGTCTAACGCAGGCCTACTAATGAAAAAACCTAGGAAATAAAAAAAAACTTCTGACTTATGCCATTGACTTTGATCATAATCTCAATTTTGTTTTTATTGAGTTAAAAGTAGTTGAAATTTAATTAGCTTGATGTTATGCATTATATCTGATAGGCAAATTAAAATTCAGGACCTAGTTGTTAGTAGATTTCTTTTTCATACTGTGGTAACCCTAAAAGAAATGTGACCTTGAAAAACAAAGTTTTAATGTTGCCAGTAGGCTTTAGTATAGTTTATTAAATGAAGCGCACTATTATTATATTCACAATTAATTCGTTATTGATCCGAGTTACTATTGAACAGTTATCATAAGACTAGTGGACTTAAATGCGTTAGCATTATTATAATAGTTGAATGCACATTACTTAGAAGACCTCATTCAAAGTTTCAAGTCATTTGCTTTGATTATGATTTACTTCTGCCTTTTCTATACTAGGTGGTTTGCTGTATTTTTAAGTAGGTATAATTTTTTTCTTAATTATAGGTAGCTACCATCTTTGTCTTTTAAAGTGAATGTGCATTCGACTTTACATTGGTATTAAAACCTAAACTAAGTTAATTACGTCCTTAAATTACCGTTACATAAATCACTTTATTTTATATCTAAATTGTGAAAATATCTATCAAAATGGTGTAACATTGTAAACTTTAAAAATGTCTATTATTTGGCTACAGGTAAAAAAAATATGAGCAATGAATTTAAAAATCTAACTATTTTAAGTAGTTTTGCAATTGTGGATGTTTCATGGTATAATACGCCTACTTTCTGTCCATAGTAAATTTAAAAATAATGTGTCCATACATGGATGATAAATGGTAGAAAAAATCTACCATATATATAAAAAATAAATTTTGCTATTCTACTAAAATTCCTTTCAAATTTGAAACAGAACGTTCCCCCTTTTTTGAAATAGTATAATTATGGACAGATTAAAAAATCTAACATTTTGAAATCGATGTTTTAGTAACAATGTTGCCAATTTAATTTTAATCGATTTATTTGAAAAGTAATAATAGACTCGCTAGAACTAGTAAGCAGCTCGCCACCGCCATATTGGATTTGCCAGGTTGTGAACCTTGTGGTTCCACTAACACTAGTTTGTTGTTTGAAGTATGTTCTGCGACCGTAGCGGCTGTGCCGTCCATGTCTCCGAGACGCTGATTTGCCACTCTTAGATTCCGGAGGATAGCCAAGACGTCTTCTGTGAAATGGAAAAGAAAATGTTATGTAAAGAAATGAAATGTATCCCTTAAGATAAGAAGAAAACAAAAAGACGAAAGCAGGGGCGTATTTACCCTAGGGCCAAGGGGGCCATGGCCCGGGGCGGCAGGTCGCGAGGGGCGGCGGAGCCGCCCCGAGCGTCTACTTTTTTTTTATACCACTTGGGTTGCAGACAAGCACACGTATGCAACACCAGGGGCGTCACACTCGTGCTGCCGACCCTGAAGATCTGATCTGGGCGCTTTAATCCTGACTCTAAAAGGCGCCCAGAGATAGACGCTCGGGGCGGTATCGCCGCCCCTCGCAACCTGCCGCCCCGAACATATATCTCGGGGCGCCTTAATCTTGCTCTAAAAGGCGCCCAGAGATAGACGCTCGGGGCGGTTTCGCCGCCCCTCGCAACCTGCCGCCCCGAACGTATATCTAAGGGCGCCTTAATCTTGCTCTAAAAGGCGCCCGGAGATAGACGCTCGGGCGGTTTCGCCGCCCCTCGCAACCTGCCGCCTCGAACGTATATCTCAGGGCGCCTTAATCTTGCTCTAAAAGGCGCCCAGAGATAGACGCTCGGGGCGGTTCCGCCGCCCCTCGCAACCTGCCGCCCCGAACGTCTATCTCTGGGCGCCTTAATCTTGCTCTAAAAGGCGCCCGGAGATAGACGCTCGGGGCGGTTCCGCCGCCCCTCGCAAAATGCCGGCCCGACCGTCTATCTCTGGGCGCCTTAATCTTGCTCTAAAAGGCGCCCAGAGATAGACGCTCGGGGTGGTTCCGCCGCCCCTCGCAAAATGCCGACCCGACCGTCTATCTCTGGGCGCCTTAATCTTGCTCTAAAAGGCGCCCAGAGATAGACGCTCGGGGCGGTTCCGCCGCCCCTTGCAACCTGCCGCCCCGAATGTCTATGTCTCTGGGCGCCTTAATCTTGACTCTAAAAGGCGCCTATTAGAGTAAGTAAATATTACGTATATTTTTTTTTATTTTAATTTTTCGGAGTTTACTTAGTTACAATATGACTATGTCACTAATTATTTTAATACTACGGTTAATTCCGGCCGAGGTGGTAGCGGCGCTGTAAATGGCTCATAGGGTTACCACGTATCCTTATGACTAGCAGAGAGCACAGATAAGAGCAGCTAAGGGGCGGCTGGTTCCCCGAGACCTGGGGGCGACAGGTGCGGTCGCCTGTTACTCCAATATATTCAGACCGGTAACGCGGCGGTGAAACCCGTACCTTTCCGGGGTTCAATGGGGACACCGACTACCCACACCCGAAGGAGCTATCTCAAAAGGTCAGCCGGGTTGCGAGGGAAATATCTAATTGGGTAACTTTACACACCCGATAATTGAGACCCGACAGAGACGGTGTGCGGTTTTAAACCGAGACCGCATGTGGCACTTCACGAGGAATAATCACCCCTCGCAGACGGTCATAACTAGCACCAGGACCTGCGGCGAGAGGTTTCCCGCTCTGACGGTTGCTTAAAGAATACAACGCGTGAAGTGGCATATACATGGAGGAGCCCAGGCAGAGGTGGCATTGCAGGGGGCGGCTCCTGATCTGTATGTCTCAGGAACTTACCGAAGCAGCCATAGCTGGGCGCATTGCGTCAGCTGGTAGGAGAAGCTACTGTGATACCTCTATCGCGTTATCGGCAGCGAAGACGTGTGAGAACCGCCTTCGAGCATCACCTCTCCTCTTCTCCTTTTGTCGAGTCGACGACATATGTCATATTTTGTTTGCCCAGTGTGCAACCACCCTGATGGCGTTCTCAGAGGCACCCATGAGTGCCTGCAGTGTACACGTGCTTAGGCATGCAGCACACGTTAGCGCCTACCTCACTGTAGTTCCGCATTCACACCGTGGTGCCTGGGTCCACCTTATCTGAGAAACTCCATCTAATTCGGTTTTCGTTACTTCGGCTGACCTGCATCCGAAGTCTATTTAAGGACTGCCAGGTGGTGTATGGGCAGCCTCTGTGCTCCCCACACATCAATTGGCCAGAAAGGGTTCGTAAGTAAGAGAACCAGGTATGCCCACTTAAGATCCAGTCACCAAATACGTCCAAGGACTTGGGTAACTCCAGCTGTGGCTTACTTGGTTGCTTCTGATTTCGTGCCGTCACCATCCAGTCCTAGCCGATGTTCCACAGAAGCGGCCCCAGATCCGCGCCAGCCGGAACACCCCGCCACATATCTCACTTACCAAGCCCTGTCCTACATATAAGTAAGCCCCGACAATGACGCGAGGATAGAGAGGCACCCCGTGCTGAAAGAGTGCAGCTCTGATGCAGCTCCATGGCAAGGTATTAAAGACGTAGGCAACAATAGACACTGCCAGCATCAACTCGCCGTGCCACTGCTTCTTCCACCAGGGCCCTCAAGCGCGTGTTGGCATCCACGGTGCTCCAGACTATAACCAAATTTATTGTCTACCAAATTCGGCCTCACTCCTGTAAGGCGCTCGATGTGGCACTTCACGAGGAAGAATAATTCTTGACGACTGCACAACTTGTCCATCAATACAATGAGCCGATAGGCGGACGGTAACTTTGCAGAAGAGGACCAGTTTTCCTGTCTTTCAAATTTTCGGAATCCGTCTCTACTTGAGGCATATGTTATAGAGCCCTTCAAAACGGGATCCGAGTGCCTTTAGAGCCTAGAGTGCTGCCAGGTCCCAAAGCGGTGCTTTTGCTGTTGCTGTTGCCTTTGAGCCATAAAACATCATTCTTCACAAGCTATTGCTGGACTCAAGTGATTTTTGGTTGCGATATCATCTTCTACGCAGGGCGCTTTAATGGAATGGAATGCAAATATTTCCCCTTGAAGGAATTCTGGTTGGGAGCCTGGGTTAGTGGCGAGATCGATGGAAGTCACTTTCCTCGCACCATAAGATAGAGATCTCATGAATCAGGCTTGAAAATCTCCAGCAATTTCTGACGGACCCCTATTTTGTGTCAGCCCCTTGGGCGCAGGCTAACGGTGAACGCGAACGTCACATAGGGGCAGGCGCGGTCGCAGCTTGAAGTTTGGAGGGGGGGGGGTCACTTCGGAAATTCCTTAAGAAATTTAACCCCCCCCCCTCCCCTCGTACTTTTCAATATGACGTGCATGGTTTTGGAGGGGGAGGGGTCATGTCCCCTCTGACCCCCCCCCTCCCCCTCGGACCGCGCCTGCATAGGGGGCGGCAAACCTAAGTGGCCCGGGGCGCCAAATCTTTAAATACGCCCCTGGACGAAAGCAAGAAGTATTTGGGCCACCCCATCTCTTCCCATGCGGTGTCGTACAAGGCGACTAAGGGATAGGGCTGTTTAACATCACACAGATATATTATACAGCCCAGACTCAGTCTCAGATGCATGCCTCGAGTATAGTGCCAGGAATACGGCAATAAGCCCACCCTCTATTACATGGGACCTAAAATACAATGAATGATTGGCGAAATGTGTGTGTTAATTCACGTCTGCCTACAACCTCAGATAGATGTGAATATATGTATGTATAATAACATTTTCTTTACAAAATTCTACCGCATACCCAAAAGGCATGACTAAACTTATTATGTAAAAAACATATTATTATCATTTGATCTTTATTACACCGGAGTTAAAAAGAGTTTTATCATTTAAAGCCCTTTATGGCTGCGGCTTTTAACAAGCCGGGATGATAGATGTATTCATAATGACGGCCATCGGTTACCTGCCGACCCATCCATTTTTATTGTAGCCAGCTCTGAGGGATAAACGACTGATATTTTTATTCATTAGAACAATTTTGTTTTGAAACAGGAATTTTTTATTGGTATTAGTATTATTTAGGTATTATAGGATCGGCAAACGTGGCGCACATTGGGAGAGGCCTATGTCCAGCAGTGGACTGCAGTAGGCTAATTGATTGATTTGATTGAGGTATTATAACTAGGGACACAAATAAGAAAAGAAAAGTTTTTTATTCTGCACAGATATGAACGATAAACCATACAAAAAAAACAAGGGCTTATTTAGACACGTATCTGGGATCTAAATCGTGAGACAAACGATGGCTTGGTGTTCGCGGATTGTATTGTACTAATTTATGCTTGGTGAATTTGAGCTAATTCACCACCGTTACACCCCGTGCTGTCCTCAAAAGACACCAAAAAAACGTATACTGCGCGTATAGAACACATATGAAGCACATTTTAAGTCTATGTCCTGAGCAATGCTAATGGTCGAATATTCCTGAACACGAGATCTATGTCACAGCTTTCTAGTACGAGAAAATTAGGATTTGACACAGGAATAATTCCTAGTAGCAACTTTCTTTCGGAATTCATAGAGGGAGGTTACTGGCAGTCTAAATTTCGATTTGCGTGGTATTCGGTTCGTTGCGTTCTCCGCCATCTTGAATTTAAGGGTCAATTTTTGTTTACTAAATAAGTCGTTTATTTTTAATTTTACAGGAAAAGTTATTACTACAAAGTTGTAGTTGTTGTTGTTGTTGTTATTACTATTCCTAAGAAAATTATTTCACCACACTTTGTCGTGGGTTGTATGGTTACTGTCGGATGGAGAACAGCCCTATCCCTTAGTCGCCTTCTACGACACCCACAGGAAGAGATAGGGTGGTCCTATTCTACACCACCGGGAATCAATATGACTTATGATAATAAAACTAGTGTGTTAGTAAAAAATGATGATGATGATGAAATTTTTTCATGCCACTTAGATGGCAGAAAAGTACACGGACCAGCTGATAGAAAGTGGTTACCGTGGCCTATGGGCGTGTGCAACACCAGGGGAGTCACACTCGTGCTGTCGACCCTGAGAAAGGAGAGTTTCTGTGCCGTGAGCGCAGAAGACAAAGCAGGACAAGCCTTTGTTCTTCCCACTGACAGCACAAAACCTCTCCAGTGAGCTCTGGCTACTCTACTCATCACCGGGAACACAACACGTGGTTATTATGACGGAGGAGCTACTTCCCCAGTTGGGTTGCTCCATTGGGACGGAAATACTGCCGTGTCCTTCTGTGATTTCAGTTTGAGCGTGCGTGGGATGCAGTTCCTTTCATACCTATTTTTTATCATGCGAGAAAGCCCCACGGATACCTCCCCCATCGGAGCCGGTGGAGGAGGTCATATCGGACTCAATCCGACTAAAACGCACGCCGTATGTAGGCCGGCGGTTACCAGAGGTGAGATTATCGTAGACATATTCCTCGCACCCCGACTTCGAAAGGAACTTCCTTTCATACTTGACCGGGCCTACTGTTTCCGATTGCAACGTGTTTTTTTTATATAGGACACGTCAATTTGACTCCGCCTCGCCTGATGGTAAGCTGAAGGCAAAGTCTCTAAAAAGAGGGTCACCATTACAGACACGTACCATGTTACAATGGTGGCACTCAGCTTGACGGCCTCATCAGATGCTTTTTCACGCCCCGCTTAAAGGACCCGGGACTGTAGGAGGAGGGAAACACGTGAACTGGTAAGGAATTCCAAGTCTTAATGGTGCGGAAGAAGAAGGAGTCGCCGAAAAGCTTGGTTCTTGATGGAATATTCTGCACCGTATGCTGATGGCATCTAAGTCCTGCACGTGTTGTCCGTGTCGATGAATTCCCTGCCTGTGGCGAGCGATGCGACAATATACTAATGATGGATTAGGAAGCTCTAAGTGCAGCAGTTTCACATCTAACCTGCCTCTTTATCTCCATTCTCGTAGTCCACCTTGATGAAGGTGGTGAGAGAGACTTCGTACACCTTGTTGGACTCGCTGGAGGAAGCGATCGAACGACGCCTGCGGCCGTACGCGAACTGGCCGTTGCTGCATTGGACCTGGAAAATAAAAAAGCTTCATCAGCATATTTATTAGATTGCATTACACCAGATGATACCTGATGCCCAGACAGCCCCTGTGGCGTGGTGGTAGTGAAAGCGGCCGCTACGCAGGAGGCTCTGATTCGATCCTCGCTCAGTGTAAATATTTGTATGCATGAATAATAAATGTCTATTTGCATTGATCTGGTTGTGCCTCGGAGAGTAAGTAATGCCATCGATCCCGGTTGCCATACGAACATCCATAGCAGTCGTTACGGGTAGTTAGAGCCCTAAAAAGTCTAATAACTGGCCTAGTTACTTTTTTTTTAATGCTTTGATATCTTCCAATATCGCCATTGGGTTATGGAGGTCAGATGGCAGTCGCTTCATGGAAAATATCGGAATTCAGCCAAATCCGCAGGCCGACTCCATAATCATATTTTTACCATAGAGGAACTGCAATTTCGTGAAGATATCTGTGTATGTTTATCCGCATTGTAGAACCCATAACACAAGCTAGTTAAGCTATGCTTTCTTTGGGTCTAGATAGCGTTGTGTAGAATTTCCTACAATATTTATTTATTTATTTATATCTTACAATAATGAAACTATAGAATGTAACTTACCCCGGTGCACTTATCCAGGCACACGGTGACCGTCCCCTTGAACTGTACGTAGGTGGTGTCCGGGAACTTGAAGGCTTTGAACTTGGCCGTCAGGGTGTCTCCGTCAGTGGTCACGAAGTTGTCGAACAAGTAGGGATCCACTGAGCACCTGGAATTGAAGGATTATATTACTACTAATGGTCCGGAAGTCAGCGAGAAGTGGCAAGACCAAGCGCCTCCCGTGATCGACCAAAATTTGGCCGTTTGCCAGTCGGGGAAATATTGTATGCGGCCAATCTATGGTCGTTTGGCAGTCAGGAAGTTGCATTAGGAATTTTCAAGCTGCGACTTTGTTGGTGGAGGTAAGCAGCGATTACCGCTTAAATCGCTTCGGCCGCGTACGAAACTGTAGATTTGTAACGAGTTACGGTAAAAGAAAAAATGATATTTCGTAGGATACCAGTTTCCAAACAATTTTTTTTTCCCTTATAATTCACTGTGTTTCGACACAGGAAATTGGGTGATGAGATACGAAGAAATTCTTTCTATTCTTCCCAGGTAGAGTTACCGTAAACTGAGTAGTTTTAGATTTCAAACGATCCTCTTTAGAATTAAGGGACATTTATTTCGTATCCATTATCATAAAAAATTCAGTCATTTCATTAAGATATATTATGATTCCGTAGTCGACCGCATACGACAACTGCCGACGCACGCAGCACATGCGCGTAGTTCATTGCGGCTTCTCAATGGTGCTCTTTATCCTGTATCGGAGTTTAACAAGTAATGGGTACGCTGTATCTGCTGCATGCGTCGGCAATTGTCGTATGTGGTCGGCTACGGAATCATACCTTTACCAATGTCTTGAAGGGAACAAAACGCATGCACGATGGTTTGCCGTGCGTCATTTTGACGCGGCTTAAGACTAATGATACCTTATTTTATCGTGTGAAAAATGCCCACGGATACTTTCCCCGCCTAAACCAGTGGAGGAGGTTATGTCGGATTCGAACCGACTAAAACGCCGTCTGTGAGCCGTCGGTTGCTTGAGGTAAGATTATCGTAGACATATACGCGCTAACTCGTCCATTTATGTGATAATGATGATGATGATGATGATGATGATGATGATGATGATGCTGATGCTGATGCTGATGCTGATGCTGATGATAATGATTCATGAACACGAACAGACATACCCGTTCAGTATGATGGTCTCCTGCTGTTTCCCGGTGTCGGTAACATGCATGTAGTTCACCAGTAGACCGTAGATGGGTGCTGACTCCTCGTTCAGGAATATCTCCATGGTGAGGGGAGTGCCGGGGGTCACGGAGATTTCTCCTGATACTCTGCAAGTAGTGGTTAAGAATGTTATTGTTTATTTAGTCAATCAATTAGAGCAGAAGCAAATAAGACAGGGCCGTACCGAGAACATCGGTACTGCGAATTTTCTCATTACAATTATTTCTTCACAAACTTTCACTATCTTCTCTATACCTATAGATAAATCAATTATTGTTCGGTTGTCTCGCTAAAACTCGAGAACGGCTGGGCTGATTCAGGCGCGGTCCGAGGGGGGGGGGGGGAGGGGTCACAGGGGACATGACCCCCCCAAAACCATGCACGTCATATTGAAAAGTCTCAGTACGAAGGGAGGGGGGGTTACATTTCTTAAGGAATTTCCGAAGTGACCCCTCCCCCCAAAACTTCAAGCTGCGACCGCGCCTGGGCTGATTTTGGTTTTGGAATGTTTGTCGTAGTCCAGGGAAGGTTTAAAACGGTGAGCAAATATGAAAAGTAAGAACGGGAACGGAAACACGTGAGCGAAGCCGTAGGTATCAGTTAGTTTTTATTAATAAGTAGGATAGAAGCAGGTAGGATTTACGGTTTTGATGCCACACAAGATAAATTTCGTTCTTTTTGACGAACCCAATAATGGCAACTTACTGCTTTCCATTCTGCTTGACAATGGCACCAAGAACTGGTTCAGGAGCCTTCCCTTCTTCGGTAAAAGTGATGTTCAGCACCCTGGAACATGAAAAGATGGTATTAACACTCTATGAATCGGGAGAAATGGCGCACTTTACTAGAGGCATAATAATAATATGTCCAGGGCCGGCATCGGCAGTCTCTAGTTGCCGTTGCTATCTTTGCTTACGAAATCGTAAGTAAAGATAGCAACGGCTAGATCAAATTTTTTGAGGACAACATTCGTTACAAATACCGAAAAATCGTTAACTTTCGATAGTGGGAATTTCGGTCGCTACCTAGTTAGGTAGGTTAGGTAACTGCTCTAACTCGTCCATTTATGTGATGATGATGATAATGATGATGATGATGATGATGATGATGGTGATGATGATGATGATGATGATGATGATGATGATGATGATGATGATGCTGATGATGATGATGATGATGATTCATGAATTGGGAAGTGAAGTGGGAATTTCGGTCGCCACCTAGTTAACATACAAATTCGGTCGCTATCTAAAGTACTAACAGACTGCCGGCCCAGCAGTGGACTGCGATAGACTGATTGATTGATTGATAAAAAGGTTTGCCATCTGATTACTATAACTTACTCTGGTTCATCGAAGTCCAGTGGGAAGGGATGGATGTCCCTGCTTATTCTCTGTTTCCCTGGTACCGAGCATCTGGCAGACACTGTCTCGCGACCGCCTGCTGAGTCCTCGATGACAACCTTGTGATAGAAGGTGCGCTTACCCTGGAAAATGGAAATATAAATAAATAAATATTCCACAACGCTTTCTAGACCGATGGTAAGCTTCATTAGCTTGTGTTATGGAATCTAGAATGCGGATATACAAATACTTAGATACTTTTTTTTTGTAAATACATACATATTATACATAGAGACACCCAGGCCAATGCAAATATTTATATTCATGCATACAAATATTGACACTGAGCGGGGATCGAACCCACGCCTCCTGCGTAGCAGCCGCGTTCACTACCGCTACGCCACAGAGGCAGTCGCTTTTTACATACCTAACACTTAAGTGGCAGACCAGTACACGGTGCAACTGATGGGAAGTGTTTACCGTGACCTATGAACGTGTGCAACATCAGGAGGCTTCGTCCATTTTCGTAACTGGTTATGAAAGCAAGAAAAAAATTCCACGTTCGTAGCTGGTTATGAAAATGACAGTTACGAAAATGGACGAACCCCATCAGGAGGGTCACACTCGTGCTGCCAACTCTGTAAGAAAAGTAAGAAAACAGAGTTTGCAGAAGACGGCACAGAAACTTTTTTTCGCTCTTTCGCAGGACAAGCCTTTGGTCTTCCCAAAGGTGCAATGTTGAGATGCTTTGGCCTACTGTATCCACATTGGCCGAACAGGTTGGTGCAGGGTTTTATTTCGAGTTTTCCATCTCTTGCAGTGATATAGTCAGTGTACTATTCCGTTAGTCGCCTCTTACGACACTCTTCGGATGAGATGGGGTGTTGATACCTTGTATTCTTTTATACCTCACAAATCTTTGTTTCTATAGCTCCCTGTATTTACACTGAAACCCTTCCCAACAACGTTAAAAGCAAATATAAAATGACCGCAATCCCAAACGTAATATGTATCGTCAGAACATGTCTATAAAAAAGTTTCCGCTATCAAAGTCTCACAATTTAAGCCCTAACTGTTGTAATTAGGACCTAAACGTGCTCCCTAACACACAGAACTATGATAATTGCCGTAATATAGTCGGGGAGCTGTTGGCTAATATTGACCTATGAATTTCTAACCTCAATTTAATAAAAATGAGATCTCTTCTTCCTCATCCTAGCGTTAATTTCAGTCTCATCGGAAGCTTTCACCTTGGAATCTGGGGTCCGCTTTTACCAATCTAACGGCGGATTGCGGACTCATGATATGGGACACAAATTTTTTAGATTTTTTCAGAAGCCTTGATCAACATGTTAAGAGACTCATACTGAGCACGGGGGTTAAGTACGTGATGCAGAACTAAAAAGAAATGAATTTTCCATCTCTGGAGAGTGAATGTGGCTAAAATTAGCGCTAGGTTGAAGAGGAAAAACAAACAGACCGGTTATGTGTTACTAGAACTAACACAACACACAATCCCATTCTAAAAGTCAAAAATTCAGTCTTGGTCTGACAAAATCAAATGAAATGTTAAAGACGGCTTTTTCGTAACATAATTTTCTAGAAAGAACATTGATAATGTGATAGTTTTTAACATTAGATTGATGCTTAGCTTAAAAAAAAAGTTATTACGACAATATTGCCCCGCCCCCTTTTTCGTTTATAAAAATCCTGCCAGCGTCTCCTAGCCTATAACGAATAAAGTGAACAAGTAGCAACATTTGTTGGTCCTTTCGCCGGAGCTACGTAAATCATAGCACAAGTTTTAATTGGTCCGTTCTGTTTTAACCCTCGTCATTATTTCTGAACGAAATGTTTTTCTGTGCTTTTAAAGTTACAAACAAAAATCCCTACTTTGTATTTAAATGGTTACTGAAACCAAACTATACATTTCATTCAACTGCTTGGGCGGAGTAATCAAAAATCAATGTTTAATAAAATCGGCCAAGTGGGAGTCGGACTCGCCCATGAAGGGTTCCGTAGTAGCAAAGGCGAAAATTGCGGTTTATGACGTATTAAAAAATAACCACTAACTCGATCTCGTTCGAACCATTTTTTAGTGGTAGTTTACATGGCAAGGTACATTATATATTTTTTTAGATTTATCATTCTCTTATTTTAGAAGTTAGAGGGGGGGGGGGGGGGGACACATTTTTCCACTTTGGAAGTGTCTCTCGCGCTAACTATTCAGTTTAGAAAAAAAATGATGTTAGAAACCTCAGCAGCATTTTTAAAGCCCTATCTATAGATACCCCACACGTGTGGGTTTGATGAAATTTTTTTTTTGAGGTTCAGGTTTAAGTATGGGGACCCCCAAAATTTATTGCATTTTTTCTAATTTTTTATGAAATTCTTAATGCGGTTCACAGAATACATCTACTTACCGAGTTTCAACAGCGTAGGCCTTATAGTTTCGGAGAAAAGTGGCTGTGACATACGGACGGACAGACAGACAGACGGACGGACAGACATGACGAATTTATAAGGGTTCCGTTTTTTGCCATTTGGCTACGGAACCCTAAAAATGATTGTAACATAATTTTTCCGATAGTTCGTACGAGTATCTGTAGATGGCTCCCATTCCCATGGATGTATAGAAAAATTTGGATCAGCTTCGGGCGAAGCTTGGTGGCTCAGTGCTCAGAGCCCCTTAAAGGAAAGATCACAGGTTCGATAGTTGGCATACTAAATGCTTCATTCCATTCAAACGTATCTATTTATAGTTTATAATATCATTGGTTTCTACGTATTCTTTATATTCAGGGGATTATCGGGATTATAGGGAAACATGGTGTACTTACAGATAACTTATTGAGGACCCTGGTGACTCCACACTTGTGATAGTCTTGTAGATCTAACACGAATATCGCTGTGTTGCCGTCTAGCTCAGGCTGGCATGGTTCGTAGGCTGAAAATAGAATAATACAAATTAAAAAAGAAATAAAATTGATGGCATTACACTTACACTGTACATACATGTATGTATAGTGTAAGTGTAAGTAAAAATATTTGTACTTTTTTTTATGTAGGCACGTGTAATTTGACTTCACCTCGCCTGATGGTAAGCTGAAGTCAAAATCTCAGGATAGAGGGTCACCATTACAGACACGTGCCATGTTACAATGGTGGCACTCAGTTTGACGGCCTCATCAGATGCTTTTTCACGCTCCGCTTTTAGTAGCCGGGACTGTAGGAGGAAGAAAAGACGTGAGGTGGTAAGGAATTTCAGGTCTTTATGGTGTGGCGAAGGAAATGTATGCATAAATATGCCTATTTATATTCGTCTGGATATTTCCGTGCTTTGGATAGTACGTTAAGCCATCGAACCTTGATATTTTCTGTGAAGAGACTGCTATCTGTCCTTCACAACCTATTGGCAATATCGAATTATTGTAGTTAGACCGGTGCACTCGTCGCACCAGACCACCAGACCACCGAACATGGTTTAATGGTTCGCTCCAGACCAAATCCGGTCGTCTCTTAAGACATTTAGACTGGACAAGGTGGATTCTGGACTCCGAACGCGCCCGGAATTAACGTACGATGAAAATGATTCGTGTAATCTAATAATTAATTCCCATAGACCATATTATGCACTTTCCCTTACTAAAGTACTATGAATTGTGGTTCTCCAGGGAAGATCTCAGACCCCGGACCCAATTAAACAAACGTGTACTAATCCTGTTCATATCTGTCCCGGGAATACAATTAATTACAACTCTACGTGCCCGGGATATGTATTGTGATATTTGAAGCTGGAATCCGCCATTTGTGTATTATAATGTACTTTCTAAGATACGGTAATATGATAAGACTATTGTCTTAGAACTTTTATTGTTAAGGAGGAGTGTAGGTGATAGAGCGAATATTTTTGCCAAAAAAAATAGCTACGGGTATTCTAATTATTTTTTTATACTACTTAGGTTGCAGACAAGCACACGACCCTCCTGTTGGTAAGAGGTTACCATGGCATTTGGGCGAGTGCAACACCAGGGGAGTCACACTCGTGCTGCCGACCCTTTAAGAACAGAGAGATTCTCTGCCGTCAGCGCATAAGAGGTAGAGTAGAGAGAGAGAGAGAGAGGTAGAGGTTTTTGCCGGTTTTGTAAGTTTCATTTTAAAGATCTGTGCAAAATCAGCTCCTCAAACCGTTTGGTGCGAGACGAAATGGATTCCACCGTAAGTGGGTGGCATCACAGGCCAGCACTAGTTTTTCTGGACAGGAAGCGAAAAGGTGGGATCAGTTCAAATAGCTTTTCAGAACAATCGCCGTGGTAGACGTGGTAGAATGCATCCAGAGAGAGGCAACATCTCTATTCAACTGCAGAGGTTCCAAGGTGTTACACCCGTATTCACAAACAATACTTCGCTATGCGTACCACCAAAACTGTGCAAAGAACGACAAATTCTCAGTGCGTTCGTTTTGGCAAGCCTTTTTATTCATTGATAACACTTAAGTAATACTTCGTTGAGGGAACGCACTGCGTTAGATACTGCTCCGTGATGTTTGTGAATTAATTTTACCATCCCTATGCGCTCGAGCACACTATGAGACCTCACAGTGTTGTTTGTGAATACGGGTGTTAGTAATCTCAGGGTCACCGATGATATGAACTGCACGTCGCTGCAAATCCATCGTGAGTGTCTAACAGGGCCTCGATTCTGTTAAAGCACAACCACTGTCACACCACAGGGACTGCGAGAAAATTCCATTTGATTTTAGCCAAGTAATGTAAAGTTTAAAATTAAATGACTTTTTGTAGAGTGAATGAAAGAGTGTAATAAAACTCTTTTTATTTAATTTTGTGACTGTAAGTTTACAGAAATAAGGTCTAAAATTGAATGCCATTTTTCTCTGTGGTTTGACAGTGGTTGTGCTTTAGCAGAATCGAGGGCCAGGTATAGTGTGGAGCCATCCCAGAGATGAGAACAGTATTCCACGCAGAAGCAAAATTGTGTCTTGTAAAAAAGACACCGGTGCTCCAGCGTGAAAAACCGCTTCACCTTTTTCAGGACTCCGATCTTCTTCTTTATCCTAGCGTTAATTCCCAGTCGCATCCGAAGCTTTCACCTCGGAGTCTGGGGTCCGCTTTACCAGTCTTAACTGCGAATTTGGCTGGACCTCGATATTTTCAGTGAAGCGACTGCCATCTGCACAACCCAATGGTGACATTAGGCGATATCGAAGCAATGCAGCTAGACCGTTGTTGTTAGACTTTTTAGGGCTCCAACTACCCGTAACGACTGCCATAGATGTTCGTATGGCAACCGGGACCGACGGCTTAACGTGCTCTCCGAGGCATACAAGTATTTGCACTGAGCGGTGATCAAACCCCTTTTCGAATTGTTCAGGATTCCGATGTGTAGAAAATAATCTAAAACCAGGTTCAGTATACCCTTAACATAAACCTATTCTTATGTACACAGTCGTGTCTCTCACGACATGTGTCAATAATGCTTTCAATTTAAGTATTCTATCTTGACCAAAAAATCTTGACAAAAGGTCTGAAGTACGGAAAACACTTGAAGTTTCTCCGATCTCGAGTGTCCTCCGTACTTGACATTTCTCGAAATGATTGTTGTCACTTTTTAAGGTGACAGTTCGTGATTTTAAAAGGAACTTTTGAAGAATTTTGTTTTACTACGCTAAAATGGCGACTATACTAGTCATTTTAAATCAATATCCATACTAATATTATACCTTAATGCGAAAGTAACTCTTTCTGTCGCTTTCACGCCTAAACCACTGAACCGATTTTGATGTAATTTGGTACAGAGATAGATTAGACTTTGGATAAGGACATAGACTATTATGTTTGGTCGCGAAAACCGACATTCACGCGGGCGACGCCTAGCTAGTCTTCTACACTTCTAGTATTTCTACATTATATTCTACATTGAATACTATAATTAAATAATTTAAAAATCATATTTAAGTGAAATTTTTTATACCTACTTAGTTATTATTTACATTTTAGCTATTTATTATAACAATATTTAAATGTTTCCTTAAAAAAAATCTCCGAAAGAGATTTCTCTAATATAAAATTTACATTCATAACATAACATAAAGTAGAGAGTTTCCCGCGGTTTCTCAACGAAGCAAGGATGACAAATACAAAATGGCGGACTAATTAACATGAGAACAGACACTTTCGCTCTGCACAATGCACGAGGGAGTGTGTGCTAATACTACGGAGTTATGTAAACAATAGAAATACATATATTTGTATAGATTTAGACTTTGTAATACCTAATGAAGTTGAACTACATACAATTACTAGGAAATCAATTAGGTAAGACTTGGCATCAGTACCGTTAGCACGAAAAACTATCGTAAATCGTAATCGTATCGTAAATGTAACGAGAGCACGGAGTATTGCGATTGGCAGGCTTCACCCCAAAGATATTATATAAAAAGAAGTAGATATGTTATTGCGCGAAAATTGTGAAGATCCGAAAACGAGTCAATTGGAACGTTTGCCTCTAGTACCGCGTGCCGAGCGGCGCCGGTCGGACGTTGAGCGGAAGCATCAGTGACTTAAAAAAATAACGAAAATGCCATCGTATATTTATAGACACTGCACGAACTATTACTCTAAAGTTAATACACCAAAAGTGTAGATGAAAAAAAAATGTATGTGTGTGAGTTCGGCACATTTTTCAACGTTGTGATGATTACGTTGTGGTGCTGCATACGTCCATAGGCCACGGTAACCACTTTCCATCAGGACCTCGATTCTGCTTAAGCACAACCACTGTCACACCATAGACACTGCGGGAAAATTCCCTTTGTTTTAGCCTTTAAAGTAATGCAGTTTAAGTTTATATTAAATAGCTTCTTGTAGAGTGAATGAAACAGTGTAATGAAACTCTTTTCCTTTAATTTTATGACTGTAAGTCTATAATCCAGCGCGTTCCCGTGGCCTTAATGAGGTCGTCTGTCCACCTTGTGGTTGGACGTCCTACGCTGCGCTTGCCGATACGTGGCCTCCACTCGAGGACTTTTCGACCCCATCGGTCATCAGTCCGCGATGCGAGCCGCTTCCAACCGGTCCTATTGGAGATCTATAGGGGAGGCCTATGTCCAGCAGTGGACTTCCTATGGCTGAAATGATGATGATATTGATGATGATTATTAAAACCATAAATTACACTAGTATACAGAATCGTTGTCTCCTGAACTAAGTTGTTAACCTGTATCTCAGGAGACAGAAATATGAGGTCTTAGATTTAATGCCATTTTTTGCAGTCTCTGCTCTGTAGTGTGACAGTGGTTGTGCTTTAGCAGAATCGAGGGCCAGATGTGCCACCTTAGTGGTATTAAGACCTTGGTATTAAGTTGAGACAAAAACTTTTAACTCTTGAACAGCGACGCACTCAGCTTCAAGCCATGCTGCTGTACGATTTATGTCATAATAGATATGATTGTCCTCCTATTATCAATATGCTGTGTTATAGGGTGCCTACTAGAACTCACTGCCGTAACCCATGTCAACTTTTCGCTACAACCAGATGCCGCACAAATGCCGGTAAACGCTCGCCTCTGTATAGTATCGTACAGTCTTATAACGAGAACTTTAACTCTATTGACATGGCTGCGACACGTCCGGGTGCGTTTAAGAGACTAGTATTGGAGCATTTGAGTGCCAGGAACACAATGTAACGATTCTATCTAAAATATTATTGGAGACATCGCATAGTCGTCTGAAGTCGCCTATTCTTGTTCTGTATAAACTACCAAAAACGTTAAAATCATTGTGCCTATACTTGTGTGTATCATTGAGTAAAGTTATTGTATTTATAAATTAATTATTATGTTCTGTCTACTGTTATTCAATTTGTGGTAAACGGTGTGGGCAGTAAATTTAACAATACTGTTTTGTAACTCAGAGATCAATAATGTAATTTACTGCTGTTTGTTTATCCAAATAAATGAGAAAAAAAAATGAGACTTTGCAGTCAAGATAGTTCTGACGCTGTACCGTACCTACTTCAATGCAATAGTAAATTACTGACTGAACAAACAATTCTTACCTTTCAACCCGTCCATATATGCGATTGTTTTATCCCCGTTCAGAGGCACGGTGATCTTCATAACTTCGGGCGTGCATTCTATCGGGGATTTGGAACCTGGAACCAACAACAGAATATTTGTTAATATTTATCAATATAACATTTTTTAAGAGATCCAATTCTCAGCACTCCATGGATTCACCGTGCGGTCGCCGGGTCCATAGCGTGATACAGAGAGGAACACCGTGACGGCGACTGGGACTTGCGACCCAGATGTAGGTTTAGGGTGGCCACCTTGTGA
Source organism: Eilema depressum (assembly GCA_914767945.1). NCBI lineage: Eukaryota > Metazoa > Arthropoda > Insecta > Lepidoptera > Erebidae > Eilema > Eilema depressum. Next base: position 2,396,296 of record OU612040.1, read on the forward strand.
TGCATCAGTGTGAGCTCCATCAGAGTGGAGGTGAGCCCTCCACCGTCAGAGTCAAAGTCAAAAATCATTTATTCTGTATAGACCATTAAAACGGCACTTACAAAACGTCAAAAATACATAATTATGTACTAAAGACTAGCTTAGCAAATGGACCACCGGTTCGAAACGCGGCCCTGGCCTGAGAAGACTCCGGCAAGAAACTCAGCGGGCTTTTTTTTTTTTTTTGGTCTATTTACAAATAATGCTTAGTCTACTTAGTCTAAATACAATAATTTGTTTGAGAAGCATGCATGAGTGAACAGCTCATTTCCAAGCTAGTTTATCATCTAAATATTCTTGTATTTTATAATAGCCCTTTTGGCACAATTTCCTCTTAAGTACATTTTTAAATTTATTTATAGAAGTGTTCCCCTCCCTACCTATCCAAATTTAGTAAGATCCTATCAATGCCGCTTTGGATATACGATTTAGTAACGAGCTTACTGAAGCTCTTGGCAATCCGAGGTCTTTAAGTAAGTTGTACAGAGATTTAGCTGGAATTTCCCTTGCTCCTACTTCTACGTAACCACGTAGCCATTTTTGGTTAACTCGTTAGTCAAGTCAAAGTATTTGTTTGTCTTTATAGCGTTTAACCTAGATTTAATTCACGTAAAATATCGAATACCAGCCAAATTCGCCGGTCTAACTGCGGATTTGGATAAAGCGGACCCTAGACTCCGAAGTGAAAGCTTCGGATGTGACTGGGATTGATGCTAGGACGAAGAAGAAGAACCTAGATGTAATTCTGGATTATATTTCTAATGATTTTGACAGGCTATGATGTATCATCACTATCACTACATATTATAAAACAAAGTCGCTGTCGCTGTCTGTCCGTCCCTATGTATGCTTAAATCTTCAAAACTACGCAACGGATTTTGAAGCGGGTTTTTTCAATAGATAGAGTGATTCAAGAGAAAGGTTTATATGTATAATACATGCATAATGTTGTAGAGAAACACTGATAAATTGGGATCAGAATACCACGCGGGCGGAAAATATGGCGGTACGAAGTTCGCCGGGTCAGCTAGTAGGCTATATGATGTGTCGCTGAATATAATGAGGCACTCGATCATATACTACGGGTCAGTCGAGTTTTTAATTACACATTTTTCCTTTATTATTTCGTGATTCCTTCCTATTATTTTAGGAAACAATATAAATTTTAAATACCTAAAATGACGTAACTAAATGCATGGCAAAAGATCACACCAGCGACCTGTTTCGTCAGATTTTAACAATACCGGTTCGGATCTTCTTAATTTTTTGTTTTTTTTTAATATATTCTTGTCTCTGTAACCTGTTTCCGTGAACCAAAGTTGAATTTATACAGCTATGTTTGTTGAGATAAAATTCTCCTTAGGTTAATTATACCTATCTATAATTCGGAACACAATAGATCTTGGATTTATATGTGATCCTGCGAAAGGTGGCTGGGACGGACTGGATGCGGAAGGCGGAGGATCGGCAAACGTGGCGCACATTGGGAGAGGCCTATGTCCAGCAGTGGACTGCAGTAGGCTAATTGATTGATTGATTGATCTCGGATCTAAGCCGGGAGACAGACGACGCCCTGGCGCGCGCAAATTGTTTTGTAATAATCTATGCTTGGTGAATTTGAGCTCGTCCACCGCAGTAGCACCCCGTGCTATCCTCAAAAGACACACAATGACATGACAAAAGAAACGTATCCTGCGCGTGTAGAGCACATTTTGGGTCCAAGATGTGACAGGGTGTATACCTTATATTGACCTGTCCATTGAATAAAGATTCTTTGTAAAATCATCACATTACTGGGCTTCAATTCTGCTCTTTTGTGGCCATAGTAAAGTCACTGTCATTCCACTGACTCCCCCGTGGTCATAATGCCACTTATTCTAACAAAAGGGTCTGAAGCAGGTCGTCATATTCGCAACTCGTCAAAATAGCAACTTGTCCCATTCGTAACTCGTCCCATTCTCAAATCGTCCCATTCACAACTCGTCCTATCCTCTATTTATTTTCGCAACTCGACCCATTCGCTACTTGTAGTCAAAAATTGGCATACGGTTACAGTATCTGTTGTAGAAGGATTTGTCGAAATCCAGTTTGGGAGTTTACTTTTTGTACAGTGATTTTCGTTTAAATTTCTAGTCTGTAGGTTTTCTTACTGTGGTTTCTTACCCCGCGTTTACATATTGCCGCTCGTATTGCTCATCGTGTTGCCAGAAATATTCACGCGATTAATGCCCTAGCATTCACACACTCCCATCATCGCGTTGGTCCGCATTACAGTATTCGCCCTGCAACGGAGACGGACGTAAACGTATGGAGGACAACGCTGTAGCAGTGTACGCATTATGCTTTTACAGCATAGCAAATTAATTAAATAGATTATTAATAAAAACTATCACTTTCAACTACTATACACTTTCCGTAGATCGATATAAATATTTTTAAAAGTAAATATTCGAGGAGCAATAACGAAAGCCGTGTTTACTGATTAGCGCCATCTAGCGGTCTCGTATAAGTTCATCGCGCTAGCATTGCCGCTCATTTGACTCGCGCCGCCAAGCCGACATTCGCAGCAACATACGCGGCAGTACTCGCGGCATGACGAATATACCATTCACACCACGTCTCTGCCCACTTCTCTCGCCACTTCCCTCGCTTTGCCGCGAGTATGTAAACGCAGCTTTACACCTTACCGCCTTTTTTAATACTTCTTATATTTTACGGCCTTTTCTAACAATTGCACAAGGAAGTGCACGTCTCATAAATTCTCCGTCCTAGCAAGTTAATTTCAAACCACATAGTTTAAAGTTTCGTTCATTATTCTAGCTCAGATAACATAAGGACGGTTCACACGCGAACGCACCCGGGTGGAACGGACGACGAACTATCGTATACGATAGCTGAGTGTGTGGTAACCATTATGTGATTATTATTTAGGACTAGAATTTGATTTTAGACTGGAAAATGAACATCTAAATTTAAAAAAAAATTGACACGTCAATTTGACTTCGCCTCGCCTGATGGTAAGAGGCAAAGTCACGGCAAAGAGGGTCATCATTATAGACATGCACCATATTACAATGGTGCGTGTCTATAATGATTGACTCAGCTTGACGGTCTCTTCAGATGATTTTTCACGCCCCTCTTAAAGGACCCGGGACTGGTAGGTATGTATTTTTAAGAAGGATTAGACTTATAATCTTATGTTTCTTCATCCTAGCGTTAATCCTAAATGCAGCTGGAACTTTTACCTCGGAGTCTGGGACCGTTTTTTGAGCCTAACGGCGGATTTAGCTGCACTTCGATATTTTCTGTGAAGCGACTGCCGTCTGACCTTCACAACCAAATAGCGATATTGGGCGATATCGAAGCATTACAGCTAGACAAGTAGTTGAGCTTTTACCCGTAATTACTGCCTTAGATGTTCGTATGACAAGTGGGACCGACGGCTTAACGTGCTCTCCGAGGCACGACAGACCAATGCAAACAAATGCATACCAGGATAGAACTCCCGCCTCCTGCGTGGCGGCCGCGTTCATTACCGCCACGCTATCTTACGTGTGTTTGAACGCAAACGGAGATTATGAACAGGGTCTAGATTATATTCTACTATTTTGTGTCATAGTAAAGCCACAGTCATTCCACTGACACCGTAAAAATGTAATTTAATTATAGATTTTATTGTAATGCAGTTAAAATAAAGAATGAACTGGCATCTTGTAGAATGAATGAAAAAATATAATTAAATCTTTTCATTTAATTTTGTACTTAATTTTATACAAATAAATTCAAAATTTTAATGGCATTTTCTGTAGTGTCAGTGGAATGACAGTGGTCTTGCTATGATAACCACTATCATACAGCTAGTAGAATCGAGGTCTTAATGTTAGTTGACATCCACGCGAGCGGAGCTATGAGCATCAGCTAGTAAGTCAAAAAACACCCAATTTTTTTTATAATAACCTTCCACCTGCGTTGATCTCTATCTCCGCCATCTCCGGTTCTACTTAACCGATTGCAATCAAACAAACGTACAATCTTAAGTCTGACCAAGACCTTTCTAACAAAAAAACCACATCAAAATTCGTTTAGTAATTTTTGCTTCCATCGCGAACAAACATTTCCAATGTGTGTCAAATTCCACAAGCATTTACCGTATCCCACAAAATTCCAAAGAAACAGCTCAGTTGACAAAGATAGTCATCTGAGCGCGCGTCAGAGGTCGCGTGTTCGATTCCCGTGCGTGATACTAAGATTTATTGCCTGGATGTATTACCGCATTGTTAAGGTGAACGCAGACCTAGCCGCACCGCGCGCACTGCAGTCGCCGCAGTCATCGCTTTTGTTAATGGCCTCGCACATTTGTCCGCACCGCAGTCGTTCCCGTCCGTCGCCGCACGCATCGCACTGAATTTCTTTCATTCAGTTTCTAATTTAAATCATAAGTGGACGTGAAAAGCTCATTGCATTGTTGAACCAACGTAATTAAAATAGAATCATCGATTCTTCACTACATATTATAAAACAAAGTCGCTGTCGCTGTCTGTCCGTCCCTATGTATGCTTAAATCTTCAAAACTACGCAACGGATTTTGAAGCGGTTTTTTTTAATAGATAGAGTGATTCAAGAGGAAGGTTTATATGTATAATACATGCATAATATTGTAGAGAAACACTGATAAATTTAGAGATAATACCACGCGGGCGGAAAATATGGCGGTACGAAGTTCGCCGGGTCCGCTAGTGTACTTATAAATCGTAGAAAGACAAAATATTGATATCCCGCCGCGCCGGCCACCGGCCGGAGCGTCCGATGCGCGCGGGCCCACGTTGTTGACGTCATCAGCTGCGCCTTGGGGAATTCGACCGCTTCGAGTAGGTACTGCGGCGACCGCCGGCGACTGCGGCGCGGCTAGCTGTGCAAGGTTGCATAGAACTTCATATAAAGAACTAGCTGTCCCGGCGAACTTCGTATCGCCATATTCTTTTCAACCCGCGTGAATTTTTGATCCCGTTCCCGCTGCACCTATTTTCTCATCTTTAAACCTTCCCTGGACATCCACGAATATTTCAAGACCAAAATTAGCCAAATCGGTTCAGCCTTTCTTGAGTTATAAACTAACAACGAAAAGTGGCATTGATTTTTATATAAATAGATTCGGAAAGTGGTGACTGCAGTGCGTGCGGTGCGACTAGGTCTACGTTCACCTTTATTGAACGTGCAACTGAACAAGTTCTTTTATAGATAATAATAACTTTTATCGCTGTTACGTGACTTTAACGGGACCTTTTATAATGTCAAAGGTCGTAAAACGTTCATTCACGCCTGTAAATCCCTGAAGGGTAGACAAAGGTGTTATAACACCCACATTCTACTGCGTGGTTCCCGGTAGAGTAGAATTTGGGCCACCCCGTCTCCTCCCATGCGGTGTCGTACAAGGCGACTAAGGGATAGGGCTGTTTAACATCAGACAGATGTATACAGTCCAGACTCAGCCTCAGATGCATGGCTCGAGTCAATAATGGTGCCCGGAGTATGTGCCCGGATGGTAATAGGTGTATTACGTACGACCTTATATTGGAATGTGGGTGTTACTTCACGTCTGCCTAACCCTCCGAGTATAAAGGCGTGACTGTATGTATTGCCTACGCCTAGGAATATTTACATTAAAATGCAATACTAAATCCTAATCCTAACTCTGTCTGTCTGTCTGTTACGCTTTCACGCCTAAACCACTGAACCGATTTTGATGAAATTTGGTATAGGGGTAGATTAGACCTTGAGAAAGGACATAGGCTATGTTTGGGCGCGATAACCGACATCCACGCGGGCGGAGCCGCGGGCAAAAGCTAGTAGTAAATAAATAGTAAGTATTAGGTTTCACATGAACAATTTAGCCTGTATATGTATACTATACAGGCTATAAATTACTTGAACTCATAGGCCGAACCGGCGCCGCTTTCTCCGTGCGATTTATTTCCGCAGGATTCTGTGATATATTGAATTTATATGAAGCTGCTCGCACTTGCGGAAAAAATTCGCACGAACATAATATATGTTTCGTTACCAAATCTGTTTTTTTTTCGCAACAGAATCCAATTTGAAATGATTTAACTTTGCGCGCGATTTGATACCCTTAAGCGTCCTATAAAGACCCACCTTTTAAGTGGGGCGTGGTATTACTAATACTAGATTAGGAAAAAATAATGTGCAATAAATACTAGATGCTCTCGACAGTCTCAAAAGGTTGCAGCGATGTGCGGTCAGCATAATTGGGAATCCTTCTTCTGCCGGACCATTAAGTCCTGGAATTCCTTACCAACTCACGTGTTTCCCTCTTCCTACAGTCCTAGGAGACCGTCAAGCTGAGTGCCACCATTGTAACATGATGTCTATAATGGTGACTCTCTTTTCCGAGACTTTGCCTTTAGCTTACTATCACGCGATGTAAAGTCAACTTGACGTGTCCTATATAAAAGAAACTTGCTGTGAGGTAAGAAGTAGCGGAAACCGCGCGGAAAGTAATCGCCGTGCGGACAAGGTCTTAAACATTTAATACTTTTATAGTATTTAACTGTTTGTTAATAAAATATAGTATATCTTTCAGCTTTTATGTGCTTCGTAACGGGTAGCTGTCCTCCTCAAAGTGCCGTTACAATAATAGAAGTAATGAAATTCCTCCGTATCGCATCATCGACCTGTTCTTTATGCAATGTTTATCATCTTCGTATAGTTGCAGTCTTACACCCGTATTCACAAACAATACTTCGCTATGCGTACCACCAAAACTGTGCAAGGAACGACAAATTCTCAGTGCGTTCGTTTTGGTAAGCCGTTTTTTTCATTGATAACACTTAATAATACTTCGTTTCGTTGAGGGAACGCACTGCGTTAGATCCTGCTCCGTGATGTTTGTGAATTAATTTTACCAGTCCTATGCGCTCGAGCACACTATGAGACCTCACAGTATCGTTTGTGAATACGGGTGTTATATCTTGACTTGACCCTAATCACGTTACAAAATGGTTATGCACAGTTCTGTTCACGTTTTTTTGGGCGTCTTAATGATAGCACGGGGTACGTTGGCGGCGGAGGAGCTCAAATCCACCAATCATAGATTATATCGGTGGCCTCTGTGCAGTTCGACTGCTACGCAGGGGGCGCGGGTTCGATTCCCGCTTAGTGCAAATATTTATACGCATGAATATGAATATTTGCATTGGTCTGGGTGTTTCTATGTATGTTTGTAATATGTATACAAAAAAAATGTATCTAAAATGTTTATACGCATTCTAGATTCCATAACTCAAGCTAGTTAAGCTGTGCTTAGGTACTTTGAACTATAGAAAGACAGAACCTGGAAACATGAAAATACGTGTATTCACATCAAAACTCCTGACAAGCTTACATATCTGTATTGTAATAATAACAATACCTATTTAATTAAGATGTATAAATAAGTGAGAGTAGGAAGCAACCGTCACGGTTCAAGTGTCGGTTCCTTGGCAAGCATTGTTAGACACAAAAGAAATGCCAGTGACAGCGACTGGGTACACTATAGACAGGTCAATGATCTGGACACACCCATATGGGTTTGAGCTTGGTTTTATTTTGAATATTACGATATCCTACTAATGTTTTTTTTTATCGTACGAAAAATCCCCACGGATACCTCCCCCGCCGGAGCCGGAGGAGGAGGTTATGTCGGACTCGAACCGACTAAAACGCACGCCGTCTGTGGGCCGTCAGTTGCCGGAGGTGAGATTGTCGTAGCCATATCCCTTGCACCCCGGCCGACCCAGTGTCCTATCTCTCGATCTGGCCCTCATCCGGTGTGGGGACCACGGAGTCCCCAACTCGCCCCCGGGTGTGGGGAGGCACGCAATGCGCGCTTCCGCCGCGGCCTGCTTCTGCTAGGGTGACAGGCGGCTCCACCCGTCACCCCGGACACGTATCTTGGATGGACCTAAATCGGAAGACAAACGAGGCTCTGGCGCCCGCGGATTACTTTGTAATAATCTATGCTTGGTGAATTTGAGCTCGTCCACCGCAGTAGCATCCCGTGCTGTCCTCAAAAGACTTCCAAGAAATGTGTACTGCGCGTATAGGGCACATGTTGAGCACATTTTAGGTCCAAGATACGTCTCCAAATGTTTGTTTTTTGGATGTCTGTTACTCAATTACGATTAAACGACTCAATAGATTTGGATGAAAGGTACAGGGATAGGTAGTTATAGGATAGGCTGTGGGAACGGGATCAGAATTCTATGTGGGTGAGCCGACAGGCAGTCTAATAACAAATGCTATCATAATTTTATTTGTATTGTCAACTATAGCGGTACTTAGAGCCTAGAGGGTATCTTTACTTCACTCGGTTATGTATTTAACTCTGTCTGTCTGTCTGTCTGTTACCCCGCGTTTACATACTGCCGCTCGCATTGCTCATCGTGTTGCCAGAAATATTCGCGCGATTAATGCCCTAGCATTCACACACTCCCATCATCGTGTTGGTCCGCATTACAGTATTCGCCCTGCAACGGAGACGGACGTAAACGTATGGAGGACAACGCTGTAGCAGTGTACGCATTATGCTTTTACAGCATAGCGAATTAATTAAATAGATTATTAATAAAAACTATCACTTTCAACTACTATACACTTTCCGTAGATCGATATAAATATTTTTAAAAGTAAATATTCGAGGAACAATAACGAAAGTCGTGTTTACTGATTAGCGCCATCTAGCGGTCTCGTATAGTTCATCGCGCTAGTATTGCCGCTCCTTTGACTCGCGCCGCCAAGCCGACATTCGCAGCAACATACGCGGCAGTACTCGCGGCATGACGAATATACCATTCACACCACGTCTCTGCACACTTCTCTCGCTATTTCGCTCGCTCTGCCGCGAGTATGTAAACGCAGCTTTACGATTTCACGCCTAAACCACTGAACCGATTTTGAAGAAATTTGATACAGAGATAGATTAGACTTTGGGAAAGGATATAGGCCATGTTTGGTCGCGATAACCGACATCCACGCGGGCGCAACCTCGGGCATAAGCTAGTCTATTATAATTGTAAAAAAGTCTTAAGCTTTTATAGGAAAGGTAGCCAATTGAGTTCACGTCTGTAGTGTCAGTAGAGAAGGGTTAAATCCCAGAATATCTTGCACAAGTCTCACGATTAACAATAAACTATTACATTACAAAGTATTCTATAAACGTTGGTGAGAGATACTAATTTATTCGACTGTATATGGTCAGATTTACGGCGTGTCTCCCGCATAACTCAGGGCAGCCCCTTATCGGACGACGCGAGGGTTAAACGGTAGGTTAGGCAGACAGTTAAGACATAAGAGGTAGCGATTTCTCTACCAAAAGTTCAGAAATTTCACAATTTTTATACCACTCTGGTGCCAGACATGGCCAAGTTGGCGGAATGTGGTTAGTGTGGTTACCGTGGTCGATGGACGTGTGTAACACCAGAGGAGTCACACTTGTGCTACCGACTGTATATGATCAGAAAGGTTCACCCTTGTTTGACCAAATAAAAATTTGTCATTCGTTTTTTGTCAAATGATAGGACACCGATCAGAAAGTTTCTGTGCCGTCAGTGCTAAAGACAGAACAGGACAAGTCTTTGGTCTCATAGTTTTTGTGACAAACTTAGCCTTTGGTCTTCCCATAGACAGCATAAACTCAGCAGTGTGCAATGGCTACCCTACTTACCGCCGGGAATACAACAGGACGTTATTATGGCCATGGAATTCTGTAGGTAGGGTGGAGGTACTTCCCTAGTCGGACTGCTAGATTGGGACGGATATACCGTCGTATCCTCCGTTGACAGCCTCCGTGGCGTAGCGGTAGTGAACGCGGCCGTTACGCAGGAGGCGCGGGTTTGATCCCCGCTCAGTGCAAATATTTGTGTGCATTAAATATGGGTATTTGCATTGGTCTGGTCGTGCCTCGGAGAGCACGTTAAGCCGTCGGTCCCGGTTGCCATAAGAACATCTATGGCAGTCGTTACGGGTAGTTGGTGCCCTAAAAAGTCCAAAAACAACGGTCTAGCTGCAAAGCTTCGATATCGCCTAATGTTAACATTGGGTCGTGGAGGTCAGATGGCAATCGCTTCACGGAAAATATCGAGGTCTAGCCAAATCTGTAGCTAAGACTGGTAAAAGCGGACCCCAGACTCCGAGCTGAAAGCTTCGGATGCGACTGGGAATTAACGCTAGGAGGAAGAAGATACCGTCGTATCCTACCTTCCTTAAAGGATCCTCTCGGTGTTGGTTTAGACGGCTCCAAAAAAACTTAACCACACATACTACATAACCAGCCATTACATAATTCGCTTCGCAACGAAATCCTCTCTTGAGAAGCTAGAATTAACTTACCCTGATACGCAATTTCAATTTGGAGCTTAGTTTACTAAGTAAACAAAGACGAGTCCTAGAGTGGAGACCGCGAGAAGGAAAACGGAAAGTGGGACACCCTCTAGCCAGGTGGACTGACGACCTGCGAAAGGTGGCTGGATGCGGAGAACGGAGGATCGGCAAACGTGACGCATATTGGGAGAGGCCTATGTCCAGCAGTGGACCTGCAATAGGCTAATTGATTGATTGATGATGCCTGAGTTCACAGACAAACTGTTCAAAACAGTTTTGTGAACCATTTAGTAGTCGCAATAGTTATAAATTGTATGCTTAATAAATAAATAATAATAATAAAAAAATCCAGTATATAACACCCAAACGAGTAACACTGTTAGTGGTTGGGTAATTTTTTTCCCAACGAGTCACAGCAATGTATACTCTAAGGTCACAGGTGTTATAACGACGCAGTCAAACCGTATGTATACAATGTCAACAGCCCGCTACCGCTTATGCCTTGTACCGTTAAACGCGGAAACAATGAGAGTGACCGAAGCTCGCTGACCGAATAATTGTACAACTGCTGTGTCTATGAGTCGCTCCACTGTGCGCTGTGCGCGAAATTGTTCGCTAATCTTGTGTGAATATGTTCATTCTGGACGCCTACTACGTACATCCGAAATTGCGGACCGAAGTTACGGATTTTTTTTTAATATCTTCATCCTAGTGTTAATTCCCAGTTGCATCCGAAGCTTTTCAGCTCGGAGTCTGGGGTCCGCTTTACCAGTCTTAACTACAGATTTGGCTAGACCTCTATATTTTCCGTGAAGCGATTGCCATCTGACCTCCACGACCCAATGGTAACATTAGGAGATATCGAAACTTTGCAGCTAGACCGTTGTTTTTGGACTTTTTAGGGCTCCAACTACCCTGCGTTTATGTCATCCGACTAATTTGAATTCTAGCTAATAAGGTTTTCTAATCATACAGACTATTTGCAATTCCAGACGTTTTGCTACTTGCTCATTCTGCTTTTATGACTTCCAGCAGAGTTGACTCTCTGCTAACTGGGTATTCTGTTTTTATGTCATTTAGCTGAATTGTCTTTCAGCTATCTAGGTAACACGCGAAAAAAACATTATGCTAGTAACCCCCCGTAACGACTGCCATAGATGTTCTTGTGGCAACCGGGACCGACGGCTTAACGTGCTCTCCGAGGCACGACCAGACCAATGCAAATACCCATATTTTATGAACACAAATATTTGCACTGAGCGGGGATCGAAGCCGCGCCTCCTGCGTACCGGCCGGATTTTTTTTAAATATAGGACCCGTTAATATGCCTGCACTAGGCCAAAGCTTCCCAACAGTAGGAGAGGTCTATGTCCACAACGAGCACAACGTTGCGACAACCTTGATAGACTGGGTAACGTCACTGGAGATCGACTAATGACAATCTATATCAATTGCATGGCAGCAGACTGCATTAATGTAGTCGAACTACCGACCCTATCAATCATTAAGGTCGAAAGTTCGAAGACCGCATGTGAACTTCTTGATTTGTTGAGCATTTGCCCCAACATCTTAAACTCAACGGCTTAACGTGCTCTCCGAGGCACGGCACGGAGGAGTCTAACACCCGTATTCACAAACAATACTTCGCTATGCGTACTACCAAAACTGTGCAAAGAACGGCAAATTCTCAGTGCGTTCGTTTTGGCAAGCCTTTTTATTCATTGATAACACTTAAGTAATACTTCGTTGAGGGAATGCACTGCGTTAGATACTGCTCCGTGATGTTTGTGAATTAATTTTACCAGCCCTATGCGCTCGAGCACACTATGAGACCTCACAGTGTCGTTTGTGAATACGGGTGTTACTGTGTTGAAATTGAGCACTAAGGTTGCCTTTCCAACAGTACTATGCCGCTTTCCAACAGTGCTTTGCTATGTGGACTACCGAACATGATTGGTTGATATCAAACGCAAGCAATGTAGGATAGCACATTTCTGCTGGAAAGGCAGCCTAACATTGACCTAGTACCTAGTTACTACCGTTTGTAAAGTAGGTTACTACTTTGCAAACTTCACAAACAAAGGCAAGGAGGTAGGACACGACGGTGTATCTGTCCCAATCGAGCAGTCCAACTAGGGAAGTACCTCCGCCCTACAGAATACCACGGGTATAATAACCTCGTGTTGTGTTTCCGACGGTGAGTAGGGTAGCCAGAGCTCACTGAAGAGATTTTGTGCTGTACAGTGGGAAAACCAAAGGCTTTGTCCTACTTATCTTTTGCGCTGACGGCACAGAATCTCCCTATTCTTACAGGGGCGGCAGCACGAGTGTGACTTTCGTAGTGTTGCACTCGCCCATAGGCCACGGTAACCTCTTATCATCAGGAGGGCTGTGTGCTTGCCTGCGACCTAAGTAGTATAAAAAAAACAAGGGCGGAGCCACGGGCAAAAGCTAGTTAAAATTACAAAGTTTTTTTTTTTTTTTTTTTTTTTTTATATAGGACACGTCAATTTGACTTTGCCTCGCCTGATGGTAAGCTAAAGGCAAAGTCTCTGAAAAGAGGGTCACCATTACAGACATGTACCATGTTACAATGGTGGCACTCAGCTTGACGGCCTCATCAGATGCTTTTTCACGCCCCGCTTAAAGGACCCGGGACTATAGGAGGAGGGAAACACGTGAGCTGGTAAGGAATTCCAAGTCTTAATAGTGCGGCAGAAGAAGGAGTCGCCGAATCGCTTGGTTCTTGATGGAATATTTTGCACCGTATGCGGGTGGCATCTGAGTCCTGCACGTGTTGTCCTATATAGGAAAGGAGAGGGTGGGATTACTTGGAAGAGCTCATCAGAACATTCACCATGGTAGAGACGGTAAAATACCGCCAAGGATGCCACATCTCTACGCAACTGCAAAGGCTCAAGGGTGTAAGTGATCTCAGGATTCCCAATAATGCGGACCGCACGTCGCTGCAACCTGTCGAGAGCATCTAGTAAGTACTTTGCGGAGCCATCCCAGAGATGCGAGCAGTATTCCACGCAAGAGCGAATTTGTGTCTTGTAGAGAAGACACCGCTGCTCCGGCGTGAAAAAACGTCTCACTTTGTTCAGGACTCCGAGTTTACGCGATGCTGTTTTGATGATACTCTCGATGTAGTTTTTGTTGTTCAGTTTGCAGCGAACATCCATACCTAGGATATTGAGATTGTCCTGTAGTGGCAGTGGCGTGCTCTGAAGAGTTGGAAGGGGAAGGAAAGAAGATACCTTTGCTGTAAACGCGCATGCCTGCGTCTTCTTGGCATTGAACTCAACCAGGTTTTCAGAGCCCCATTGAGAAACGAGGTTCAGGGTCTGGTCAAGTTCACTAACAAGAAGCTGCCTCCTTTCCGCGATATCAGACTGCTTGGCCGCAGGATGTCCGTGATAACTCCCGTGTAAGGTGCTATCGTCTGCATAGCAGTGAATGCTGCCAGTGGACAGCATGTCGTTGATATGCAGAAGAAAGAGAGTGGGTGATAAGACGGACCCCTGCGGCACGCCAGCATTTACCTGCAAGAACTCCGAAGTTCGACCATCACAGAGGACGCGAATACGGCGCTCCTGCAGGAAGCTAGCCACCCAGTCGCACAGTCTAGGAGGCAGACCAAAGGCTGGTAACTTGGAAAGAAGCGATTTGTGCCAGACCCTATCAAATAATAGTAATGTTTTCCTAAACTAACAACTCATTGTCGGTTACATCAAAGTGGTAACGCAACTGTGACGTCATCCAGACGACTTCCTCGACAGTCTGGTCACGCGCGGTGGCGCTTTTGCCGACGCCGGATGCGATGCGCGCGCGCAATCACGTGATTGCGTCTTATTTACGTGCGCTTTTTTATGCTAGTATAAGACTTAGGTAATACTTGTTAGCTGTGGCATCGCTTGATAGCGGTTTTTAGCCACGTTGTCCCGATTTCATAGATTTTTTTTTTTAAAAGGGTGAGCAATAATAATTATGGAATTCGCATCATCGTCAGCGTCCAGCACGTTACGCTCGTCATGCACGTCACCCACCCTAGACAAGTGTTGATTCGTTGGCCGGAGTATTGTAAAATTTAATGATGAATGGGAGTTGACATTTGTGACAGTTGACAACGTATGTCTAAACGTCAAAGGGGCTGTCCATTAATCACGTGAGGCTCAAAAGGGGGGGGGGGGGAGGGGTTCTGAAAAAAATCACGAAACATCACCAGGGGGGAGGGAGGGGTATATTGAGATATCACGTGTATTTTTTTTTTATAACTCGTGATTTTTGTCACAATTCTTAGATTTTTGGCATTAAATAATGAATAAAAAAATACACGTGATTTTGGCAAGGGGGGGAGGGGGTTTTAGTCTAAAACCTCACCACGTATCACAATGGGGGAGGGGGGATTCAAAAAATGCTTAAAAAACATCACGTGATTAATGGACAGCCCCAAAGTACGTGTCATATACGTCAAATTCTAGTATACAAGATGATCAAATTATGGGTTATATTGTGTTATGTGCTATATACTGAGACTTATGATTAGCACCATCAACAATAACAACGAAAGTAAAACGAAAAAAAATCTGGATTTCGATTCCCGGGGACAAGTTCTGTGTTTCGTCCCATAGGGATTCGGCCCAATAGGACGAATCACTGAAATTAAAAATAATTAAAGTTTTCCATCAGTGATTCCATTGATTTTTTTTTCTTCATTTTATACAAAAGTTGTATGAAGTAACGTCAGCAAGAAAAATGGTTAAAATAATATTGCAGAGGGGTAATAAGATTAGGATATATCTAAAATCTAAGCCATGTTTCCTAAGAACAAATCTTGCTATCTCTCATAGTTTCTGACTTCCCCCTACTGACCCATTTGGATTGATCACCCTGTATCTATACATATCAAGTTTAAGATTAAAATCTACATTCATCATTATATTCTATCTAGCATACATTGCCTAGGCATTGTATAGAATGCCTACAGTATGATACAAATTGCCAGTAACATATACAACTTTAGTCCCTCACAAATATTTATTTGATACAGTTTTTAGTACATATTTGTTGTTATAGCGGCAATAGAAATTATCATCTGTGAAAATTTCACCTGTCTAGCTATCACAGTTCATGAGATACAGCCTGCTGACAGACAAACAGACTAACGGACAGTGGTATCTTAGAAAGAATTCCGTTTTTACCATTTGAGCACGAACACTAAAAAAACAGCCCTACTCCGACATTCTTAAACAACTCAAGAAAAACCCGATTGCCATCAAGCGGATCCTCTTTCCGATTTATTGCCCACAGGTGACACGCTGACACACTCATCATTAAGGACTCATCCATTCATGACTGGTTTGACATACTAACTTATAGGAGCCTGGCAAAAACTGGTACTAGATACGAAACTGGTTGTCACTAGTTTGTAATGTGATAATGGTATTAGGGGAGTAGGTATGTAAAGGTGCTGATAGACTTAAGCATTCACTTGTAACAGAAAATCGAGCATTCGCCGCTTTTAAATTTGTCGAAACGAACAACGAACCGAATCAAATGTAGAGTGAAATAATGATGCGAAGATTTACATAATCTTTCTAGCGAACGCTCTAGTCGAAATAAATTTACAGTCGTTTTGCAAGCATGCTCGCCAGAATGCTTGATAGAAAGCTCACTAAAACGCTCTCGTTTATTTTTCTTTATTTATTTTATTTATTTAAGATTTATGCACACACAGAACAAAATTACATACAATGGAAGATGAAAATTTGTACATTGGTACTGCTTATTTCTATGAAGAAATTTCTCCCAGCAGACCGGCGAGAGGAGATCGTGAGGAACAAGAAAAGAGGTGTAAATGTGTGTATACTTAATAGCAGGAGAGAAAAACACTTAGGTACACACACAAGCCACAAATATACAGTGGTAATTATTATATATACAATAGATCACAATAACATACTAACATAGTCTACATAATAATGTAACATTCGTAAGAATGCAGGCTCAATACAAGTGCATTATAAGTGAATGCTCAAGTTTATCAGCACCTTTATATGAAGGTTCCGTACCTATATTTGTCGTGATAGTTCGTGAGTAGAATAGGGCTAGCCCATCTCTTTCCGTGGGTATCGTGGCCTATGGACGAGGGCAACACACTTGCGCTGCCGATCCAGTAAGAACCTTCTAAGGCCCTTCTTGAAGAACCACATACTGTAGTCGCTTGGAAAAACCACAACAGGGAGTTCATTCCACAGTTTAAGCGTGCGGGGGATGAAGTTCCTTTCATACCTGACTGTGCGTATTGTTTCCAGCCGCAACATGTGAAGATGGATTCCCTGCCTTCTTTTTTTTTATCGTGCGAAAAATCCCCACGGATACCTCCCCCGCCGGAACCGGAGGAGGAGGTTATGTCGGACTCGAACCAACTAAAACGCACGCCGACTGTGGGCCGTCGGTTGCCGGAGGTGAGATTGTCGTAGCCATATCCCTCGCACCCCGGCCGACCCAGGGCCATATCTCTCGAACTGGCCCTCATCCGGTGTGGGGACCACGGAGTCCCCAACTCGCCCCCGGGTATGGGGAGGCACGCAATGCGCGCCGCCGCCGCGGCCTGCTTCTGGGTGACAGGCGGCTCCACCCGTCACCCCCAGGCCCGCGCTCATGGGGGACGGAGGTCGTTCTGCGACCTCCGACGCCCGAGTTGCCGACGCTCGTCACGGACTGCGATTTGCGATTCTGATGGATTCCCTGCCTGTGACGAGAGGTGCGATGATAGAATGTAGCTGTGGATACTATGTCGAACAATTTAGCTGGCCCTCGATTCTGCTAAAGCACAACCAGTGTCACACCACAGACTGAAAAAAATGGCTTTAATTGTAGACCTTATTTCTATAGAAATAAAGTCACAAAATCAAATGAAAATAGTTTCATTACACTCTTTCATTCGCTCTACAAAAAGCCATTTAAGTTTAAACTTTAACTGCATTGCTTTAGAGGCTAAAATCAAATGGAATTTTCAGTCTCGGTGGTGTGACAGTCGTTGTGCTTTAGCAGAATCGAGGGCCAGAACACACACCATTGTACAGGCGTAGGTAACTGAATCTTAGTTCGGACATGTAATGCGTAGGGATGAAAGTAATGTCGTAAGGAAGGCATTATCTATGAAAGTAGATGGCTACAAGGGAAGATGAAGACCTAAGAGGAGATGGATGGACTGTGTGAAAGACGATATGGCTAGAAAGGGAGTAAATGAGATGACTGCAACTAGAGATGAATGGAAAAAGCGCACACGTTGCGCCGACCCCAAATAAATATGGAATAAGGGTAGGAGGATGATGATGATGAGGTATTTTTTATACTACATAGGTCGCAGACAAGCACACGGCTCACCTGATGGTAAGTGGTTACCGTAGCCTATGGGCAAGTGCAACACCAAGGGATTCACACTCGCGCTGCCGGACCTGTAAGAACAGAGAGATTCTGTGCCGTCAGCGCAAAAGATAAGTAGGACAAATCTTTAGTTATCGCACTGACAGCACAAAACCTCTTTAGTGAGCTCTGGCTACCCTACTCACCGCCGGGAACACAACACGAAGTTATTATTTATTTATTTATTTTATTTATTTATTATAAACTAGCCGACCCGCCCCGGCTTCGCCCGTGCCCCATTTCTAAGGCCCGTTACCCGTATCACCCCTTTCAGTCATCTATAGTCCCGCAAAGTATGAAACTGCCGGATTTGTTGACAATTATGATTACTGCTCCGCTCCCTTAAGTAGTAGCGTAATTTTTCTCTGCGTAAGAGCCATCCTCGTACCTCAAGGAATATTCTAAAAAAAGAATTATCGAAATTGGTCCAGCCGTTTCATGCTATGTCGTGACAACGGAAAACGGGTTTCATTTATATATATATATATAGACAATGGTAAATTACATGTTTCATTTGCTTATGATGCCACATAAACTCATTCAAGTTTTACTGGGCAAATTTAGCCGCGGCATTTTGTAGGTACTGAGAATGTAGGTGTTAATTCCTATCTACCTACTCCTTTACAGATATAACACGCGTGAATGTGCTAAAAGAGTAGCAATTTCCATCTTAGATAAAAATGTCATTCTCAATAAGGGTTCTTAAACATAAAAGGGTTTTTTCATTCAATTACGGTACCCTATTCAATATCTGTCTTAATATTTTTAGCGTAGAGACAGATGCTGAATGTACCATAAAAGGTACATGGTACATATATGGTGTTCCATTAATTTTATGGTACAGGTTCTATAAATAGATTATGAGGTTCACAGTGTAACTAGTAATTATTTATAGTTTAAGAGGTTTTGCTCGCGCATTTTTTGACTGCATATTATCCTGTTAATATTATAGGTAATATTAACAGGATAATATGCAGTCAAAAATGGTACATTCAGCATCTGTCTCAGGCTAAAAATATTAAGACAGATATTGAATAGGGTACCGTAATTGAATGAAAAAACCTTTTTTTTATAAGACACGACAATATAACTTCACCTGATGGTAAGCTGAAGGTAAAGTCTGAGAAAAGATGGTCACCATTAGGTACAGACACGTCATATTACAATGGTGGCACTCAGCTTGACGGCCTCATCAGATGCTTTTTCACGTCCCGCTTAAAGGATCTGGGAATGGAGGAAAGAATGACTTGCAGTGGCGACGGGTCCCTATTAACCCGATTCCCGCCGGCTTGTCTTTACCCCACCTTTATCCTACTTGTAACATATTGAGCTATACTAAATCAATGCTTATAAACAAGTATTACGTGTATAGCAAAGCTAAAAGGAAACGCACTGCCTTTCTTTTTGAAAATGGTCACCCTTCTGGACTGTTCACTTGGGTTCCGACGATGGTGGTGCTCATATAATCACGCCTTTACCCCCGAAGGTTTAGGCAGAGGTGAATTAACACCCACATTTCACCACTGTATTCGGTCCCACGTAATAGGGGGTGAGCCTATTGCCGTATTCCGGGCACTCTTGTTGACTCGAACCATGCATCTGAGGCAATCAATAAAACTTATGTTTATTATTCTGGATGCTAATAGAATTATCATCCTCATATACGCAAATAGGACCAAGCTACGTGACATCTTGCTCGCACGTAGGGATCAATAAAATTCTTTATTAATATAGCAATAAAAATAAGGTCTACAAAAACTCAGCCTGTATATTTACTTACTATTTAATAGAAATGTAGTGAAATAAAATGTTATAGCAAAAAAGTCGCAGATGCTAACGGTACTATAGGGAGGGGACAAGTATCGATAATATCGATTGTCCTAGTCATTAAACTACCGAAGACACTCCTAAGGCTGCCTTTCCACCAGAAATGTGCAATGCAGCTATGTTACAAGTATGTAGAAGCTAAGCTATGAAATATGTGACCGCTTCTACTATGCTATGTAGCGTAGCGAGTAAGATGTGCTATGAAACTTCCTACAAATATTCAAAATTCGAATCTATTCTCCATCCACACATCCATAGCATAGTACGCATCTGTCTACATATAAAACATAGCTTAGCTGAACTCCTTTCCAACAGTGCTATGCTATGTGAACCAATGAATATGATTGGTGGATATCAAACGCATCTAGAGCAACGTAGCACAGCACATCTCTGGTGTAAAGGTTTAGCATAGAGGAGGAGGGAATAGTATTACTAATTTCCGTTACTAATTCTACAAAAAAAAGTTACAAAATGTTATGAAATGAAATAAAACAATTTTAACCTGACTCTAAGATGATTTATTTAGTGACATTTTATAATTTATACTCATCCTGACGTTTTGCTAATGTTATTCATGAAAAACAACTGATTTGTACGATATTTGCTCTATATTACTTGCAAGAAAAAATATGTCCGCACAACACAAGGCAGCAAACGGCCTAAATACACGAAATACAAAACGTGTCAAAAATTTCATTTAAGTGTTTCTTAGAGATATTTGATCCTTATGATTGACACTATCGATTGATGCCATAAAAATACAGGTGTTACTTTTACGGATTTTTGTCTGTTCGATTACCGGGTGTGGCAAGCGAATGTTTAAAAATCGTTGAATGCAGTTTTGTTTCTTTTCAAAAATAAAGGAATGTTTCTTTTGAGTGAAAAGCGTTATGTCCAGTATTTAGAGTACTTTCCCTCTAGGCGAGGTCAAAATATTCCATCCTGATTATCAGGGATAAAGGGATCCCAATATTATAAAATCAACATCGATATCCGCACAGTCACATCACTATTAATCCTTTTATATCCTTTCGTAATACAAACTACGAAGCCAAGTATGTACCGTGTAAGAGTATAGTTTTTTTTACGTGTTATCTTTTTTTATTACTTATAAGGATGTCCAGTTATGGACGCAAGCGGTTTTTTTTTATTGTAAAGAAATGGCGAACACAATATCGATAATTGAGTTTTGTAATTTATAATGTAGTTATAAATGGTTTTATTATACCGGTGGTATAAAAAGAAAAAAATAAAGAAAGAAAAGGGGATTTTTAACTGACTGCAGAAAAGGAGGAGGTTCTCAATTCGATCGCTATGTTTTTAAGCTATTGCATAGCTTCTATCGCGGGCCTTGAGCGTGGAGACCGAATGCAGAAATTCCGTAACGAAAAAAACCTAACACCCCGAAGCTAGCACGAATCGAACCGAGCTGCTCCGAAGTAGCTCCGCTTAAGGCCGGGTTGCAGTAGTTTTTAACATTTTTAAACGTGTGGATATCAAGTAATATAGCAAATTGCGTCAAATAAAAAGCATATTCATAAAATAGACTAAACCCCCAAGTTTATTACAAAAATAGAAACACGATTCATGATAATTGGCTCGATAGAAATTAGCGTCAAACATGGGTCTAAAACGCTCCAAATCTCTATTTCAAAGACGTTTCTCACTAAGACACCATTATCAAATCATGCCGAAGTTTGTATTAAAAAATAGAGCATAAAAATATCTAGCGAATGATAAAATTATATTTTATCAAGCAGGTATTATTTTTTTCTATAAACCGCAAAAATCATCAAAATTGCTGTATTCGAGCTGTCGCGGCCATCAATCAGTCGCCGCTGAGGCGCGTTCGAGGTTGGACGTGTGCTGGTTTTTTCGGCGAACCCCCCTCGCGCCGCACCCCGCACGTCATTACGTATACATACAATATCGATCATAGTATAAAAAATAGAAGTAGGTTAACTTCGGCCGGTATTCTATACAATGCCTAGACAATGTATGAAATGTTATCAAAAAACATAAATAGTTGATACAAAAAAACTGGAAACCTTAGAAACGACTCAACGAGTAGACGACGAAGCATGAAAGAACGTAAAAATTCTAAACTAATAATTTATTTATCCCGTAAACTTAAACTTAATAATATATTTATCCCTTTCACAAGTTTCACACTAGTCGCGAGTTTCACGAATGATGTCCCAGTTTGACATAAATGGTTTGATAATATTAATATTTCAGAGAAAAATTCAGTGTGGCATACCTACCACATAAAATTTCCCCTATACGATAATGAATAATAAATTACATCTGAAATACATAATCTATCACGATTAATTCTTTTTCTGATAAAATAAAAACCTAGATGTAAAAAAGAAAATGAAGTTATACCACATAATGTGAATAAGAATAAAAAATAAATTACAATTTGAACTTAAATTACTTAGACAAACGAATTGTAACGGATTTTACTATTATTTCTATTTTTATGTAAATATTATATATTATAACTAATAAATATTATAACTAGACATTGGCCTTGGCTCCACTATAATGAAATAATAGAGATCCTGTTCCCGCTACCCCAAGAATCTATTTCGGGATACCTAAAGTACTATTTCAAACTAAGAGGGCGTTACATACATCCATAGGCCTCGGTAACCACTTCCCATCGTATGGACCATGTGCTCGTCTACCAATTAAAAGGGTCCTTTTACTAGTTTTTATAATTATTATCGCAAAGAGATTAATAAAACCGAATGCAAGCTACTTCCGATCTTAACGACATTTCTTAAAAAATATGTTTTTTAACAACTATAGATGCCGCTGATCACGAATATGAAAAAAAAAGTTGGGTACTAGTTGCCATCGATAAGGTCGAAAATGGCTTGCGCCTATTTTTTACATTGACCAT
This sequence comes from Eilema depressum, assembly GCA_914767945.1. Lineage (NCBI taxonomy): Eukaryota > Metazoa > Arthropoda > Insecta > Lepidoptera > Erebidae > Eilema > Eilema depressum. The sequence goes on from OU612040.1 coordinate 2,418,884, forward strand.
AATCCAGAGCCTCCAAAAATATGTGCAAGCCCTTTTCGACCTTATTGATGGCAACTAGAATCCAGTTTTTCTTTCATATTGTTGATCAGCGTCATTTATGGATGTTAAAAAACGTATTTATTAAGCAATGCCATTAAGGTCGAAAGTAGCTTGCCATCGGTCTTTTTAATCCCTATGCGATAATCATTATAAAAACTAGCTAGAGGAACCTATACAGGGATAAAATGTAGCCTATATTTCATCCAAAGTATAAATCTGTTCTTTCTTTATCGTGCGGGAATCCTCGCGGATACCCATGAATGGACATAAACCTACCCCTTATATACTCGAACTGATTAAAAGTGCACGCCACTGCGCGTCTTGGATATTCAGATACCGAAAATAAATAGTATTATTTAAATTATTTTTGGACCTATAATAGATATTTACAGCCAGTATTTCAGGACTAAGAGCGGAAACACACGATGCGTTGCGGCGGCGGCGCGACGCCGGAGCGGTGTCGCTGCGTCGTTTTACATAGAAATATCTGTAGCATGTCACACGATGCGCTGCGTCGCCGCACCGGACTTGGAACCACCGAGACGAGGCGGGGAGGGGTGAATGCGTTGCGACGCCGGAGCGGCGCCGCTCCGGCGCGCGCCGCTCCGGCGCGCGCCGCACCGCCGCCGCCGCGTAGTTGTTTAGGGGCTGTCCATTAATCACGTGATGTTATTTAGCAATTTTCTAACCCCCCTCCCCCATGGTGATACGTGGTAAGGTTTTAGACAACCCCCCCCCCCCTCTAGCCAAAATCACGTGTATTTTTTTATTTATTATTGAATGCTAGAAAACTAAGAATCGTGACAAAAATCACGAGTTATAAAGGTGCGTACAAATGATATAGCATAACATGTTATATAACATTGTTATATAACAATTGTTATGTAACCATGTTATATAACAATGTTATATAACAACGTTATTTAACAATGTTATATAACAACGTTATTTAACAATGTTATATAACAACGTTATTTAACAATGTTATATAACAACGTTATATAACAATGTTATATAACATTGTTATATAACAATGTTATATAACAACGTTATATACCAATGTTATATAACAACGTTATATAACAATGTTATATAACAATGTTATATAACAACGTTATATAACAATGTTATATGACATGTTTCAGTAATGTAGACACTGAAGTTAGTACAATGTTGCAAAGTTATAAAACAATGTTAAATAATGTGAACGTGTTATATAACACAAGTTAAACAACATGTTACATGATCAAAAATAAATACACGTGATATCTCAATATACCCCTACCTCCCCCCTGGTGATATTTCGTGATTTTTCCGATTTGTTGAGCCTCACGTGATTAATGGACAGCCCCTTATGATTTATTAACAGACTGTACAACGCAGCTGGGGCGCACGCGGCGCCGCTGCGTCATAACAACGCAGCGGCGTCGCACCGCTCGTGTGCCCGCTACTGCGGCGAAATTTCTGCGGTGCGACGCCGCAACGCATCGTGTGTTTCCGCTCTAACTGTCTTTTCCAGATTTCAAACTATTTATGCACAATTAATTAGCGTTTTATAAAATTTGAAATTATATTATATTAACTACGTCGGGTTTCTCCGCACCCCTACCGCAATGCCTCAAAACAAAGGTTTTCGACCAGTGCATCCTACCTGTTATTATATGACTTACAGTGCCGAAATGTAGCCACTGAAGGTGGGGTTAGTCCACGACCTGAAGGTTGCGCAGCGGGCTATGGAGCGAGCTATGCTTGGAGTTTCTTTGAAGGATAAAATTCGCAACGAGATCATCCGACATAGAACTAAGGTTACCGACATAGCTTGCAGAATCAGCAGGCTGAAATGGCAGTAGGCTGGCCACATCTGTCGAAGGACTGATGGCCGCTGGAGCAGACGGGTCCTAGAGTGGAGTGGAGAAGGAAAGCGAAAGGTGGGACAGCCAGGCCAGGTGGACTGACGATCTGCGAAGGGTGGCTGGGACGGACTAGATGCGGAAGGCGGAGGATCGGCAGACGTGGCGCATGTTGGGAGAGGCCTATGTACAGCAGTGGACTGCAATAGGCTAATTGATATATTAACTACACAAATTTAAAATTGTCAACCAGCTAACAGAACCATTGTTAGCCTAATAACCCGCCCGGGTCATAACTGGTGTAAAGGAGCCCAGAACACTGGCCGCGTTTCCACGCTGGATCGCAATAGTCAACCTTTGCACCAGGTACGAGCCAGAGCGAGAGTCACCAGTTTTCTCCCTAATTCTTCGGCCTTTATCTACAACAATTTTTTTGGCTTCTATGCCCCAACTGCCCATGGTCTCGACCGCGACTGGTACCACAATATATTGCGGTTCTAAGGCTGCATACTTCTGGTGCTTTTTGCTAGCTGCATCTTCGGCCGCAGCCGCAGGGGAAAGAGCCGTGCGGCCCAGGTGACTCGCAGCCACAGTACTGACGCAGGTCGCGTCCCAAACCAAGCATTTACCCCCCTCCACGGCACGAGAGTTAAGCCGTCCGGCCTCTTGCCATCCGATCTGGACAGGCCCGTTATTTAAATTATACATATTGTTATTGTCTAAAGTATATCCCATATATTTGTTTAAATTTAGTAAAGAAGTTCTCCTCATTAAGTATGAAACCTGATTCTACCTTCAATAGCTATGTGTGTCACATCGCTGGATAGGTATTTTTGAGCTGAATATAAGTTACTAGTATGGCGCCTAGTCCGAATCTTAGTCCGTTCCGAATTATTCTTTATTAAACACAGTAGTTTTACAAGATTCAAAAGCAATGTTATGAACATGATACTTTTATATTCGTGGGCTGCAGCCTGCAGCATACGAGAAAAAATAACCGAACCCGAATTAATGTTCAATCAGTGTTCAGACCTTTCATTGCGCGTTCAATGGGAGCGAGAGTGAAAGACACCACATGCCAAAATTGAACCGATCCAATTCAACACGGTTAGATCTTGTCATTTGTTCGGTAGTTCAATCGGCATTTATCGTTACTTTGATAATGACTTAATGAGATATGTAATTTTGAGTGAAAACGAAAAATGAAAAAAAAAATACATAGTTTGTAATTTTTATAATACGTTTTTGAATCTTATTTTAAGAATGTATCTACTGATTTTTCTATACATTGGCGTGACATGTTGCGTCGATTGCGCATGTGCTGCAGGGTTTGAAGTGACGTAAAATACCTACTCGTCTCACTACAACCTCGCCTTAACGTAAGTCATTATAATTGCATAAGTTGATAAAAAATGCTATGCAATAGCTTTACCGTGGCCGTCCCCGAGTGCCACACGTCTTTTTTTTAAATATTTCACCATGAAATCATCATTTCACCTAAGTCAGGGGTCATTATCATGTCCATGGATACGCATTTTCCTGATTGCATCCGTGGCCAAGATGCCCTCGGAGCTCAGGGTCCGCCTTCCGGTTCTTCCTCCTCCACTTCGCACGATCTTGGGCGTCCATGATTGTCAGACCATTTGCACGCATGTCACCCTCCACGACGTCTAGCCAGGACTTCTTGGGCCTAACCATTACCATCCTAGAGTTAATCCCAGTCGCATCCGAAGCTTTCAGCTCGGAGTCTGGGGTCCGCTTTACCAGTCTAACTGCGGATTTGGCTGGACCTCGATATTTTTCGTGAAGCGACAGCCACCTGACGTCCACAACCCAATAGATATTGGGCGATATCGAAGCATTGCAGCTAGACCAGTTGCCAGACTTTATAGGGCTCCAACTACCAGTGGCGTAGCTAGATGATCAAGGGCCCTGGTGCAAAAAGAAACAGGGGCCCCCCTATTTTTTTTTGTTTCCGAAAATTCCCTCGGGCGTGGTACGTCGCCTTACCGAAGTAAACGCTGTTGTGCTACTACTACAACAGCAGGTTAGCGAACTACCGGTCGCTAACCTGCTGTTGGGGATGAAATCCCTCCTCTCTCCCTCTTTTTCGTGCGGAAATCACCTCAGATATCACCCCCGTCGTCGGCCATCGGGGGTGGTTATGTCGGACTCGGGCCGATTAAAACCACACGCCATCTCGGATCTTCAGATACAAAAACTGCCGGAGTGTAAGGTTACCGAGAGCAAATCACTGGCACGCCGGCTGATTCCGGGCCATCTACGGTTTTAAAATGGCCTTCTTGGGTGTGAGAAGCACGGTGTACCCATAGGACTCTGAAAACGAACATCGAACCGCGGCGCCAGTGGGGGTGAAAGGATGACAGGCGGCCGCACATGAAACCCCCACACCTGCGCTCGGTAACCGGTCCGCTCCTCGCCTGCTCTCCATTGTGCCCTTTGCTTGTCAGAGGGACATGTGAATGTACAGCAATCCTCCTTCATGTAGATGTAAATTTCCATTTATTTTCGTGTGCGTACAGAATACTTAGCGTTAAACTCCACAGATCCCACACCCGTTCACATAGGCGATGATTACCTAGGCTAAGTACCTGGAATCTGTACTTCATGTGACTGGTGAAATTGACTGCGACGTCAGGGCACGGATTGCTGCCACGTGGACCAAGTGGCGAGAAATGACTAGCGTCACGTGTGATTCTAAAATGCCAGTCAGGTTGAAGGGGCAGGTCATTAGGCCTATCCTCTAACATGGTTGTGAGGCGTGGCCGCTGCTAGAGCGACACAAGCAAGAGCTTCGTGTCACGGAGATGAAAATGCTGCGGTGGATATGCGGCGTCGCGCGTAAAGATCGCGTGACGAACTCTCGCATCCGCTTCAGCCCTTATGTCCGTGACATGGTGGATAAAATGCAAGAGAGCCGTCTTCGCTGGTGCGGCCACGTCTTGCGGCAACCGCCAGGCTACGTGGGTAACAAATGCATGGTAATGGCACTCCCGCCGGGTCCAGGTAAAAGGGGTAGGCCCAAGAAGTCCTAGCTTGACGTCGTGGAGGGTGACATGCGTGCCCATTGTCTCACTACCATGGACGCCCAAGATCGCGCGAAGTGGAGGAGGAAGAGCCGGAATGCGGACCCTGAGCTACGAGGTTATATTGGCCACGGATGCAATCAGGAAAATGCGACATAAACATCCGGTGAAGGTGAGACACCTCGACAGACCCTGAGACCTGGGACATATACGACTTTAAGATGGGCCCTCTCAAATATGGGAACCACGATATCTCCATCTTGCCCAGAACCATCCCACCCCCTTACTTGCTTTCTACTGCGACAGTTACTAATCAGAGTTACACGTGGACGGTGAAAAGTTCATAGTGGGCCTTAGGCCGCAGCGTCTATGCCATCTTCAGACAGGCGCTGCTGTCTCCGTTACCCAGGGTGCATGCGTCTCAAATTTCGTCCAAGCACCTCACGCGCCACCTTACTAGGTCTGCTTTTGCTAGAAAGACGGTTAGTCGAAGGAGATTGTTCCGTGATCTCCACCGTCCTTCTGTGGTACGGGAGAGTTCACTATTTTAGTACCGGCAAAGTTCGATTCGATAGGTGGGGTGGCTGAAGCAAACCCATATCACAAATGGTCTTCAGTTAGAAGACCAGCGATTCTCTAACAAAAAAAAAAGTAGGTACTGAAACTCGTATTACTATTATAATATTATTACAATCAATTGACTATAAGTAAAATATTGTATTATGACTGCTAGAATAATTCTCTAGACATTAAGCTTGGAGGGCTCAGGGGGCCCCCAAGATAGCTATAAATGTGATGAAAATTGGCGAATCTTTCAACGAGACAATACTGTATAAAATTCCCAACTAATTAGTTGCACTGATTAGTGTTGTGTTACTACCCATTTTCGCATTACAAAAGTAAGACTTTTTTGGTAGTTCAATATGAAATTTGCTAGTTCAGGCTCGAGGGGCACCTGAGCTTGGGGGCCCCCTGAGCCTGGGGGCCCTGGTGCACCGCACCACCTTGCCCACCCATAGCTACGCCAGTGCCAACTACCCGTAACGACTGCCATAGATGTTCATATGGCAACCGGGACCGAACGGCTTAACGTGCTCTCCGTACCCATATTCATGCATACAAATATTTGCACTGAGCGATTATCGAACCCACGCGTCCTGCGTAGCGGCCGCATTCACTACCACTACGCCGCAGATGCTGTCCTATTCCATAAATTACGCAAAATATAAATTAAAACTTGTTTTTTCTTTTAAATTGAAGCAGACTGCGGTCCTGTGGTTTCTCAGACAAAACTATGAACTATAGCTAGGTACTGCCTATGTAATATTCAGCTGCCTAACCAAGAGCAATTCTGCGGTAATTTCCCCAGACTAGTCTCGCCATATTACTTCGTTGATAATTAATTTTATTACTAGATAGCGTGTTAGTTTGCTAATCTAATCTAATATTCTAATATATAAAAATCAATGCCACTTTTCGTTGTTATTTTCGTCAAGAACGGCTGAACCTATATGGATAATTTTAGTCTTGAAATATTCGTGGGTGTCCAGGGAAGGTTTAAACGGTGAGAAAATAGGTGCAGCGGGAACGGGAAAAATATGGTGGTACGAAGTTCGCCGGGACAGCTAGTACTGTATAGAAGCAAATAAAATGCATCGCATAAAACCGCGTGGAAAATGAATTTTGTTTGAAAATAAAAACTTCTTTCTTTCTTTCTAAAGATTGATTTACATCAAAAGAGCGGATGCTCATTCCATACCCTCTACGAATTCTATTAGTTCATACATTATATCTCAATATTCATAACAGGATTACGGGGTAGGCAGACGTATATAAATATCTACATTAGAAAAGACAGTTACTAAGTAGTTGGCTAGAATTATGATTGCGTATACGGGTCAGTAACACTACTGCATAGTGCATAGATTGTGAACAGGTGCTGATTACTACTAGTGGCTAGACAGGCTAGAATGTAGTGCCTAGTGTGTAGTGCTGTAGTTGTAGGCTAGTCGAGTAGTCGATTAGTCGGTAATATTAGTGTATAGATTTTGAACAAGTGGGGCTGTCCATAAATCACCCCATTTTCCTGCTGAATACTACTTGTGGTTAGAATGTAGTATATAGTGTGTAGTACTATTATTTATTCTGTGGTGTAGTGTTGTAGGCTAGTCGTGTAGTCAAGTACTCTGTAATATTACCTACTGCATAGATTGTGAAATGGTGTCGATTTGGATTTGGAAAGGAAGCAAAAATATATACAGGATAGAGCAGTAAACGAAAGGTATTTATATTTCCTTTCGTTTTTTATAATGTCGTTATACTCGTACTATTCATTGAAAGAATTGATTTTTATCATTAAGTATGAGTGGATTAAATACATGAATCATAGTAACACAGATATTTTTTAATACAGAATTTTTATCGAGATACGTTCAGCCATCGTCTATCCATCCATCCAATACAACCCATATTTGCAAGGAATAAATAAATTTGAATTTGAATCCATTCACACAAATCACATTTAATATTTAATTAGATTAGAACACTCACTGGAGCGATTGGTACAGTTACAATCGATTCAATGAATCGACTAACTACAAACTCGATTGCTGTAGCTGGTAGGTAATCCCTAGTCCGTAATTACTGGTCGAGCGGTCCCCTATGTAGGTTACACAGAGAAACACATGTATGACCTATAGGGCATACAAAATGGTGGACGGCTACTAAATAACTTGAATATATTTTTTTAAATTACATACATAGATCTATCTTTCGAATGAAATTTTGATTATGCTAACTATTCAAATCAAAAAATACCGTCACCCCAAAGACGGATGTATAGAGGAATTTGGATTGGCTTCGTGCGGGTGTCGGTGGCTTAGTGGTCAGAGCCTGTAAGGGAAAGATCGCGGGTTCGAGTCCCGCCCGAGGTCGATTCTCTTTCCTTTCTAAATCGATTCATCTATCTATCTATATACTATTATATGTATAATTGTCAAGTGGTCGTGTCTGTACATTGGAGATATTTAAAAAAAAAACTTGATTAATTATGTTATGTTAACGATACTGAACGCGAAAATATATTTTTTTAAATTTAATGTCTGGACGCAAAAAATACTGTACGGATTTTGATGCGGTTTTTTTTGTTAGAAAGAGCTTGGTCAGACTCAAAATCTTACGTTTGTTTGATCGCAATCGGTTGAGTAGAACCGGAGATATGAGCAAAGGTCGCGTTAACCGAAATGCACGCGGGCAGAAGGCTAGTACATACATAATATACCGCCTGTGAATCCCCAAAGGGGTAGGTAAATGTGTATTAACACCCACATTTCGCTAACTTTGAATTTCGGTGACGGCTTTTGGCTTTTATGAGAACGACTGCCGTTTAACCTTACAAAGGAAAGACTGGGTAACTCTCGTCTCACAATACCGTGTTTAACGTGTTTAACACGATTCCTGCCAGCTTTCTCCGTAAAGGGAAGCCGTTGTGGAGATGGTTAAGATTATACTATAATCTAATAAAAAATAAAACTTTAATGCATTATCCAAAACGGGTCATTCATCAACTCACTAATCCGAATCTCGCTAGCGGATATGAGTTGGCAATTTTCAATTTAAATTGTATCGGAATTTTAAGAAAATTTCAAAAAAAAATTGCTACGGTTGTTATTTAGGAAGTAAATTTTTTTCAACTGTCTTTCCTTTTGAATATTTTCACCCTTTCACCCTTGCAGGTAAGGTGGATTGGCCCAAAATATCTTACGGCCCATGATGTGTGGTCCATTTATCTAGAAATATGTATTAAGTAATTTAAACAAAATTATATGTTGAAGTCTTAAGTGTAACGGATTACGGATATTTCTGCGTGTCGTGGCCCAAATTAGGCCCTCTAGGCAATCGTGAGGCGCTTAATTCGAAGACTGTTAGGCTGGCTACAAACACGCGACTATGAGTTACAATTGTTGCAAATAATTTTGATGCATTCCTCGAAGAGCAATGATTCGAATAGCAATGATTCGAAGAGCAACAATACCATTCCTCGAAGAGCAATGATTCGTATTTTAGATCATTGCTCTTCGCGGAATAAAAATAAAACTCAATTTTGTTCCTCGAAGAGCAGGTTTTACTAAGTAGCTGATAGAGATGTGGTACTAATATGAATTATTTTGCTCGAATTTAATAAAAATATCGATAAAATCATCAACTCGTTTATTTTTCAAATAATAATTGAATACTACAGTGGAGCCGAATCCTAAAGTTACGTATGACGTTTCATTTGGTGGTTCCCGGCAGAGTAGAATTTGTGCCACCCCATCTCCTCCCATGCGGTGTCGTACAAGGCGACTAAGGGATAGGGCTGTTTAACATCAGACATATTAAACAGTCCAGACTCAGCCTATACATGGGTCGAGTCAACAATAGTGCCCAGAAAACGGCAATAGGCTCACCCCCTATTACGTGGGACCTAATACAATGATTGGTGAAATGTGGGTGTTAATTCACCTCTGCCTAACCCTCCAGGGATAAAGGCGTGATTGTATGTGTATGTATGTAGTAGTGGGGTCACGTCGGTAGTGTAATGGCCAGGATTCGAACCCGGGATCTCTTGATTATTATAATACTTCTCCTTAACCTCTAAGCTACCGACGCAGTTTTACTTGGCAACCAAAAGATGGCTTGGACAAACTGTATGCGTAGGGTGGAGCATCTAGGAGAGGTCTAGTCCAGCAATAGACTGCAATTAGGTTAATTTCTTGATTGATGTATTTATTACTAGCTTTAGCCCGCGGCTACGCCCGCGTGGATGTCGGTTATCGCGACCAAACATAGCCTATGTCCTTTTTCAAAGTCTAATCTACCCCTATACCAAATTTCATCAAAATCGGTTCAGTGGTTTAGGCGTGAAAGCGCAACAGACAGACAGGCAGACAGGTAGACAGGCAGACAGGCAGACAGACAGACAGACAGACAGACAGAGTTACTTTCACATTTATAATATTAGTAGTAAGTAGTATTAGTAGTAAGTAAGTAAGTATAGTAAGTAGTAAATGTAAAGTAGTAATAGTAGTAAAGTAAAGTAAGTAAGTATAGTAAGTAGTAAGAAAATATTAAAAAAAAAAAACAAAAAAAAAAAAATTCTTAAATGTAAAGTAGTAATAGTAGTAAAGTAAAGTAAGTAAGTATAGTAAGTAGTATATGGATATGGATGTATACTTTTAAGACTAGCCGCAACTTTAAACTGACGCATTCCATAACATACCTTTGAATTGCCTGACGTTTCGACCAGGCTATTCCGACCGTGATCTCATTCATAGGTATGCCAGAATCACGTTTACCGCATGTCTGACCACACCTTTACCACACCGACCCTATGACCGCCTAGTATGTAGTACACACATACGTCCGCCAAGCTAGCTTGATTGATGACCTAGTCCCCGGGAAAGTTGTGACCTAGGTCTAAAGAATGGCCTAGGTTGTAAAATTATCTGAACAAGTACCGTGAAGGTAGGTCGTAGGGTACTATTTTGTAGTTTGTGAGGTCAATAGGACAATATGAAATATAGAATCAAGCTCAGTGCAAATACGGTCTAGTTGTTTATACTGGAGATTGATGGCACTTGGTGGAACTTGCTACACATATTGAATAAATCACTTGTACTTTTCCACAATTATATATTTGAATTGAATTTATTTATTTGAACCTTTGATAATGCCGTAAGGTGAAACCGGTAAGGTTCAAATAAATAAATAATTGTGGAAAAGTACAAGTGATTTATTCAATACGGTCTAGCTGTATTGCTTCGATATCGTCTAATGTCACCATTGGGTTGTGGAGATTAGATGGCAGTTCTTTCACGGAAAATATCGAGGTCCAGCCAAATCCGCAGCATTTTTTTTTTACACGACCATACTCTAAATGAGCATGTCCCAGAAGTTTACCATTATTTTTTATGTAGAAATGAAAGAAAATTTATAATGACGTGTCGATGGTAAAAATATTTAACATTTAATGTATCCGAAATACATCAAATTATGTGAATAACTAATTGATAAGTAAATATAAAATAATACAGAATATAATTTTGAATACCCTTGATTTTACTATGTCCCACATTGACCAGCTTAGTTTCGAGTTAAGTTTATTCGTGAATTTCCTTCAGTGGTAAGGGTAAAGAAGAATGAATTGTATCGAAATATGATAATATTATCAGAATTAAACATAAAATAACACTACTTTAATAATAAAAAACTATCTTTCGTAACATTATATTATGTCCCACGATTTCGGGCGTGCATGGAATTACACTTTGTAACCGTAATTTGATGGACTTTGTCGCCAAAAAACATACCACTGAATACAAATTTCTTTCCTGGCAATAATACTTCAGACTTCTCCATTTAATGAAGCAGTCATAGAATGACCATTTTGACGCATTTCGAGTTGAAACTTGTTGAGCGTTACCATGCCGGATTTTTCATCCACTTTGTAATCGTGATTTTTACTGTTAAGTTTGGTTTTTTGTTTATAGAAATATAATAATGATAAACTACAAACGCTTTATAAGCTATTAAAATAGTTGTTTTTGTGTTTCATATTTATTAAAGTTGATTAACAAGCAATCTAAGGTCGGCGATTGGAGATGCGTTACTTCCATTTCGTTTGGTTACATATAACGTGGAATAAAAAAGTTACAAAATGGAAACATAAAGGCGAGTACAAATGCATGCAGGCATGTGTTTATCTTTTTAGTGGATATATGATGATTATCTTGGAACAATAATTATTTTAGTACAATAATTGTTGTCGGTTACTTGACTTGTGTCTCGGCATAAAAATGTACTTGGGGCTCTTATTATGTTCTTCAATTAATTTATACCTAATTGTTGCAAAGTGTTGGTATTTTAAGATGCTTTTATTTAACTTGCAATGTTCATGTTGTAAATTAGCTGAAGTCTTGCATGTCATTTTTCGACCACTTCTGATTATCCGATTGAGTTGCAATTTTGCATGCCACGTGACTATACAATATTATGATAACATGGAGCTGATCTGATGCTGGAGGAGGAAGGTAGCCATAGGAAATACTCAATAAAACGACACAACCCCATCGAGTTTGGGAACGTTTGAATGGTATTAACAAGTACTATGATCCTGTATGGTAACCAATAGTAACCAGGGTCAAATGCTAGAACTGGAAGATGGCTTGGGCTTGTTTGATTCGTCTTCACGAGTACTTAGATGCTAGATTCGCATCTGTGTGGTGCCTGTCCTCTTATTATCTTCAGAGTAAACTAAGCTTTACCTTTTCGATTTTGTAACTGAACCTTTCCATTTTGTAATTGTCTTATGTTTTACTGTTACCATTTCTTTAAATTTTACTAATTTTGAAAGTGAATACCTTATTTTATTTTACTTTGCGTTGAATTATAAAAAAAGAGTAAATCATAAAAAAATAATCAACATCATTAGATGGTTGTTACACAATATAAATCGAAAGTTAACTGGGCTTAATTACCAAATAGTTACAAAATGGTTACATTTTTACAAAATACTAAAAATATATGGCTTATCTTACTTAAGCTGTAATATTATTTTAAAGAATATTATATTTATAACCAAATAAACGAAAATCTTCCATTAAGAACGTACTATTTTATTTATTAATTATACTTTTAAGAGTTACAAAGTGGATGTCTAAACCACTCTCGTGTCCAAAGAAAGTATTATTTTTTTCCAAACTTGTATATTTAAAGGGTAACTATAGCTATTGTAATGTTCTTTCAGGAATAGGGAATCATTCTATAAATTTTGTTATGCATTACCAATATTTTTTATTTTTTCATTCCATTTTGTAACTTGGACACGTAAATAAAAAAATGCCCTGGTAAAGCGGACCCCAGACTCCGAGGTGAAAGCTTCGGATGCGACTGGGAATTAACGCTAGGAGGAAGAAGTGCAAATATTTGTATGCATGACTATGTCTGGTCTCTGTCACTGCTCTCTGAGGCACAGAAATACCCATATTTCTGTGCCTCAGAGAGCACTTTAAGCTGTCGATTCCGAGTGCCATACGATTTTTTTTATACCAATTAGGTGGCAGACAAGCACACGACCCACCTGATGGAAAGTGATTACCGTGGCCTATGGACGTATGAACACCAGGGGCGAACATATTATATGGCAGTCGTTACAGGTAGTTGGAGCGCTAAAGTCCGCTAAACAGTCCGAGAATTGGTTTAAAAACAATGTTTTGATATCACTAATGGGTTATGGAGGTCAGATGGCAGTTGCTTTATGAAAAATATCCGAGTACAGCCGCGTTGTAGTTAGACTGGAAAAGCGGAAGGTGAATGCCTCGGATGCGACTCGATTATCGCAAGGATGATGATGATGACGATGTTTAGTTATATTAACAAAACGTCTCTAGTTTTGGTTAAGGTGATCGCTTACCCTTCGAAGAAGCGTATACTCGTTTGCCATTTTAGTAACGTACTGAATGGTGATTAAATTACCTGTAATAAGAAGAATACAAATTAGTACAGGCATATACTATACAAAGTGCCAGATTGACGGCAATCCCCATACCGGATGAGGGCCAGATCGAGAGATATGGCCCTGGGTCGGCCGGGGTGCGAGGGATATGGCTACGACAATCTCACCTCCGGCAACCGACGGCCTACAGACGGCGTGCGTTTTAGTCGGTTCGAGTCCGACATAACCTCCTCCTCCGGTTCCGGCGGGGGAGGTATCCGTGGGGATTTTTCGCACGATAAAAAAAAAAGATTGACGGCAATAGGATCGTCCTCTGTTACGTGGGACCGATAACCGTACTTAGTGAAATGTGGTTGTTAATGTCTCTGCCTACCCCTCCGAGGGTTAACTGTTACTTAGTGTATAGAAAATCTGTTTAAAATCCAATATTGATCTTCAAACTTCAAAAATATGTCAAAAACTATTACAATTTCCATGATCGAAAATCGTTCGAAAGTTGAAAATTGTTGAAGTACCGTTTTTGATATTGGGGAGTTTGATATTAGATTGCGACCGAATTTTGAATAGATTTTAGTAGGAGAACTGACCCTCAGGTAAGTAGTACTATTATTTATATTGTACCTCAGGTAGGACTCGACAGTATTCTTGTCCCAACCCAATTGAGCAGTTCGACTGTTGAACCGTGTTGTATTACCGGCGACGCTGAGTAAAGACCAGACCCATGAAGAAAATATCGAAATCCAGCCAAATCCGCAGTTAGACTGGTAAAGCGGACCCCAGACTCTGAGGTGAAAGCTTCGTATGCGACGTGAAGAAGTGGGAAGACCAAAGGCTTGTCCTGCTTTGACTTCTGGATTGACGATACAGAAACTCTCTGTTTTTACAGGGTTAGCAGTAGAAGTGTGACTCCCATGGTGTTGCACATGTCTATAGGCCACGGTAACCACTTTCCATCAGATAGGCCGTGTGCTTGTCTGAAAAACTTAAACAAAACGATGTGAAAAATGCATCTATCTGTATTTCATTCCGAGTATTTATTTGTCTGTTATAATCTTACAAATTCCATCTAAAAGAGATTTCGATCGTGAGAGAAATATTTCTAAAATTACAGTATTAAAAACTAATGTAGTTTCGCGATAGCATCATCTTGACTAACCGCCATTACTGTGGGAATGAGTCGCCAATGTTGCCATGGGAAAAAATTGTTAGGTTGACAGATAACTATGTGACATGACATTTGAGGGCTCAGTTAAAAATGAAATTGAAAAAACACGCGTGTAACCATAGACTTCCTAATATTTTTTTTTATTAATGGCTTCTTGCAATGCATTTAGCCACTTTGATAGTGGATAGTGTATTTTATTTTATTATCTTATTTGATGGTGTTGATGATCAGTATGAGTTATGATGTTGTTAATGATGATTGCTGCCTCAATAAAGTGGAGACTTCACAACAAGCTTCTAAGATACGGAGTTTTAGAACCAACACAAAAAAATCACAATTCACTGTAATATGCCACTTTCCTATTCTTGTGTGCGTTTTCTAAGACGTTATGTCTCAGGAGGTTCTCAATTCGATGAGTTTTTAACTCATCGAATTGAGAACCTCCTCCTTTTTGAAGTCGGTTAAAAAACTATAATTTTTACACATAAAAACTCGAACTCACACCAATTTCGGGAAATAAAAATATTATCGCAATGCACCTTCTTCGCGTTGGCGCCAAAACTCTTCTTAATATTTACAGTTTTTGCATTTTTCTACATGTGGAATAAGACCTTGGTGTTGCTTATAAAATTATAGAAAAAGGTTTTGCTACAAGGTTACCGACATAGCTCGCAGAATAAGCAAGCTGAAGTAGCAGTGGGCTGGCCACATCTATCGAAGAACTGATGGTCGTTAGAGCAGACGAGTCCTAGAGTGAGACCGCGAGAAGGAAAACGGAAGGTGGGACAGTCCCTAGCCAGGTGGACTGACGACTTGCGAAAGGTGGCTGGGACAGACTGGATGCGGAAGGTGGAGGATCGGCAAACGTGGCGCATATTGGGAGAGACCTATGTCCAGCAGTGGACTGCGATAGGCTAATTGATTGATTGACACGTTTCAAACAGACAGACGGACAGTGAAGTCACCCTATGAAGGTTCTGTTTTTCCTTTTTACGGTACGGATCCCTAAAAACAGCTGAGAACTGAGAACAGTGATATTCATCAATTGACATACTAGTGGCCTATTATTTCATATAATTACCACCTTTCAAGTTATAATTATAGTGTTCTACCATGGCACTTTTGTTCAGATCTGGTGTGAGAAAAACTTACTGTTCGTGCTTTATGTGTTCATAGAGGTATAGTTTCCGACAAATATATTCTATCTGACAGCGTCTGTGGCGTGGCGGTAGTGAATGAATGAATAAATGAATGAATGAATGAATGAATGAATGAATGAATGAATGAATGAATGAATGAACGAATGAATGAATGAATGAATGAATTTATTTATTTCTAAGAATATGGTATGAACGCAGCCACATGAGGTGCGGGTTCATTCCTCGCTCAGTGCTAATATCTTTATGCATGAATATGGGTATTTGCTCTCGTAGAGCCCACACTAAGCCATCGGTCTCGGTTGCCATACAAACATCTATGGCAGTCGTTACGGGTAGTTGGAGCCCCAAAAAGCCCAACAACTGGTCTAGCTGCAATGCTCCGATATCGCGCAGTATTGTAATTGGATTGTGGATGTTAGAAGGAAGTCGCTTCACGGAAAATATCGAAGTCCAGGCAAATCCGCAGTTAGACTGATAAAGCGGACCTCTGAATTCAAGGTGAAAGCTTTGGATGCGACTGGGATTAACGCTAGGATGAAGAAGAAGAAAAATAAGATCTTGACTCCAAATCGCAGGAAAAACGAGGCTATTGCCTAGCCACTTGTCTAGGGGAGCTGAGAAAAAGTACGGGCCTTAGAGTATACATCGCACCCCTATTCAAACAAAGAAATAACTCAAAATTCATGTGTTTGGAGATTTCATCATAAAGTGTAATAACTTTACTAGGAGAATGGTTTCACTCGAACAGCCATTGCAATACGATCAAAATGAGCAAGATAAAACGTCGTCCGTCTCTTTCTCACTAACGCGCGCGAAAAAGTTGGTACCGGTAAAGTGAACGATTCATTGATGCGCCAGCTCCGTATGAGGTCGGATCGTTGCTTGTAGGAATAAAAGTGAAATAAAACAAAATAATTCGGTGCATTGCTGGCAGTTAACTATAACATTGTTTATTATTTAATCTAAAAGTGCATTAATTAAAACTTATTTCGCTTTATTAGTAAAAATGTTATAAGTTGTACCTAAAATTTTCGATTTAATTCTGTTTCATATGAAACAATGTGAGTTTTTTTAATTCCTTTCCAACTTATTGCAGTTTTCTTTTAAATTTTTTATAATGGACTGAATATTAATACGACTTGTTTTACTTTTTTACTGTAAATCCACGGGAATTATCATAGATTTTTTAGTTGATTCTGCTTATTATTAATTTCGCGACGAACATTTTTTTATTTCTTTAATTTAATACATTATTCAACTAACATACAGCCATATTTTTTTAAACCACTTAGGTGGCAGACAAGCACACGGCCCACCTGTTGGAAAGTGGCTCGTAGCCTATGGAAGTATGCAACACCAGGGGCGTCACACTCGTGCTGCCGACCCTAAAAATACCTTCTAATGTCCTTCTTGAGAAGCCCCATATTATTTTAGTCGCTTGGGAAAACCACCGCGGGGAGTTCATTCCACAGCTTGAGTGTGCGAGGGATGAATTTCCTTTCATACCGCACAGTGCACACCGTTTCCGGTTGCAATGTGTGAGGATGAATTCCCCGCCTATGGCAAAAAGGTGCGAGAATAGAATGTAGCTGTGGGCATCATGTCAAACAGTTAATCTGAGCACAAACCATTGTAATATAGGCGGTAGAAAACACACAGTGAGGCAAAGTCTCGTCTGAGACTGAGAGGTTCTACATCGCCTGTAAGTATGGGATTGCCGACAAGCCTCAACGCCCCTCTTCGCACCGAGTCAAAAGGGTCAAGCTGGCACGCAGGCGCTCCGGCAAAAAGGTGTCAGTAGTACTCCATGTGGGGCCGAACCTTCGCCTTTTATAGGAGAAGCCGGTGCCCCACTGTGAAGTACTTCTTCGCTCTGTTGAGCAACCCAAGTCTCTTTGATGCCAACTTGACCTTGTCTGCCAGATGACTTCAGTATTGGACGTCGTTGGAGATGTCGACACGAAGTATCCCGATACTTGTGGTAATGATAAGCGCTGTGCCCAGGAATTGCGGCGCTACAACAAATGGAGCCTTCTTAGCGGTGAATACACATACTTGTGTCTTAGTGGGGTTGAATTGGACTAAGTTTAGTCGTCCCCAATAGGATACTCCAGAGAGAGTAGTCTCGATTTCGGACAAAGTTGTTTGCAACTCTCCTCCACTTCTGACCTAGGGATATTTTCACGGCCCATGTAATACGTGTCCCCGGTGCTATCATCTGCATAACGATGGATGGAGCCATCAGACAGAATGTCATTAATATGCAGCAGAAACAGGGTCGGAGACAACATGGAGCCTTGTAGAACTCTAGCGTTTATGTCCATGCAGTTCGAGCAACTGCCATCGACGACGGCTTGAATACTTCTGTTGGACAAAAAACTGGCAATCCATACGCATGGTCCTTTGGGGAGTCAATAGCGTGGCAACTTCGCAAGACCTCTGTGCCAGACCCAATCGAAGGCCTTCGCAATATCTAGGCTGACCGCTAGTGCCTCACCTCGACTTTCGATGGCTTGCGATCATCGGTTAGTGAGATACAATAGGAGGTCACCGGTAGAGCGACGGTGACGAAAACCGTACTCGCGGTCGCTCAGGAGATCGTTACCCCTAAGGTATCTCAGGAGCTGTGTATCATATCATATCATACGCTCCACCACTCTCACCTTCGAGAGAAGTGAGGTGATAGCGATAGGCCTGTAATTGGACGGATCTGTTCTGTCGCCTTTCTTAGGCACAGGATGCACGAATGCAGTCTTCCTCGAAGCCGGGACGTGTCTCGTGGAATAGGAGAGCGCGAAAAGGCGTGTAAGCACTGGCCACAACTCAGGGGCACCGTGCTTAAGCACCATCGCCAGTATATCATCCGGCCCATTTGACTTCCGAACATCTAGGGATTTAAGATTACGTCGGACCACCCGTTGCGTGACTTTTACTTCAGGTATGGAAGCACCACAGCTGAGAATAATAGGTGGCTCGGAGTTCCCGTCGTTCATAGTCGAGTTTGACGCAAAGAGATGACCCAAGAGATCGGCTTTCTCCTTAGCGCCATGGGCCAGACTACCGTCGGGTTTTTGCAGTGACGGAAGACAAGACTGGCAGAAGATTCCCTCGGCAGCTTTGGCGAGCGACCAAAAAGCACGACTACCTGATGGGTACCGCGCAAGACGCTCGCCAATTCCGCCGATGAATTCAAACTTAACCCTGGCGGTTGCTTTTTTACTGGACCTCGAGGTAGCTATTGGTAAGAGCTGTTGGCCGCGATGGTTCAAGCCCCGCGAGAGTCACTTGCGCTGGGACAAAGCAGTGGTCCAAAGTACCGAGTGGTGCATCCACATTTACGGAGCACTCATCCGGGCGCGTAGTCAGCAGAAGGTCCAGAAGAGCTTCAATGGGTGTCGATGTCTGGTATTCTAATAATAGAATGCACCAGTTGTGAGAGTTCATAGGTCAAGGCGAAGTTGTGTACAGCCCTTCCCGCAAAATCAGTTTCGGTGGACCTCAACCACTCCACGTGGTAAGCATTGAAGTCCCCCAAGAACACTAATTCCGCGGTAGGATACTGCTCGATTAACCTGTCCGCCGACCGCTGCAGATGCTCATACAGTTGAGCCTTGCCCAGATCACCGCTATGAGACCTGTAGAGGCACGCATCGATACGGGTGTGGCCAACGTGATCTATACGCACCTTTTTGTTGTTTGTTAATTATAATTTGTTAATTATAATATAACTAGCTGTTGCCCGCGGCTCCGCCCGCGTGGAATTCTGTTCCCGTTCATCGCTGATATATAGCCTATATGTTAATCCAGGGTATAACCTATATACATACCAAATTTCAACCAAATCGGTCCAGCCGTTTATGCGTGAAAGAGTAACAAACATCCACACATCCACACATCCATTCTCACAAACTTTCACATTTATAATATTAGTAGGATATAATATTACTTTATCTACTTTGGAAAAGTATTAAATTAATGTTAATTTAAATAAAAAACTGAAATAAAAGTAAACACATCAAAAACTTATAAATAATTTTATAATAAAACTGCATTATTTTGATTTACATGGTGCCATTTCGAATGTACTGAAAAAATATTTTATCATAAACTGAATTAAGTACGAACTTTTTTTTAATTAATATAAATAAATTACCTATTTTTATAAATAAGGATATTCTCTATAACAATTAATTGCTATCTTTATCAAATTATCCATTTCTATTTTTAAAACGTACATATCTCATTTACTTTATTTTTAATTAAATATTGAAGTACACTGCGCGAAGGTGTCAAATTTTATTTGCGTTTTCCCACAAATACGTAATTTTGAGTTATTTCTTTGTTTGAATAGGGGTGCGACATTATAAATATAGAGCGCGCCTATCACTCAGGTCTTTGGCGCCGAGTGTTAGCAGATACTTTGCGATGGTATAGCGCACCTATAGTGACGTTTCATGCATTACCGAAAATATCAATAGATGCACTTATTAATGTACATAGTTTGTTGTTATGAAGATTTTTGATCGATTTGATATGCATGAATAAAATTAAAGTCAAAATACAAAAAATGGCGTCATTTTGCGGTATTTTTGCGTCATTATTACTACAAAATATACGATGTTGTATAAAATTTTGATTTAACATATCGAATTAAATATTCTTTGCGAAGTCATTTTGACAGGTACTTATTGTTTTGCTACTGATTGAGGTTGAGCCAGGAGCCTCGGTACTGTTCATAGCATAGCAGTTATAGCAGTTCATACTTGTAAGGCGCGCTCTATAGCAATGTATACTCTAAGGATACGGGCGCTATAAAATTTTAACCACAAATAACTACCATTATTACTCCATTTATTTTTTATGTTTGAAGCACAAAGTTCTTTACAAAGGCAGTAGAGTTGCCGGCATATAGCTAAACCCTGTCACGTCACAAAATATACTCTATACGCGCATACACGTTTCTTGGATGTCTTTTGAGGATAGCACGGGGTGCTACTGCGGTGGACGAGCTCAAATTCACCAAGCATAGATCCTTCATTACAGAACAATCTGCGCGCGTCAGGGCCTCGTTGTCTCATGATTCAGGTCCAAGATACGTGTCCTGAGGTATAAAGCTGTTATTCCCATAGTAGCATTAATGATCTACAATTGGCCTATAGAATTTATTTTTGGTTATATTTCCCGTGGGAACTGGGAACCGGTCAGTTAAGTTATGCTAGATATTAAATGTATTATGAGCTTGACTCTATTGATCCAAATATCAAGTTTAACCTACCGCCATTTTAACAATAAATCTGCAATATTTATTGCCAAAATACCGGTACATAGTTTAGCAATAACTTAAGTATTAATGAGTCATTTATGAGTAATAAACGACTCATAAAATGTTATAATTTCGACTTAATTGACTAGTTTTAGTTTTACGACTTCGAAAAGTTTAATTCTCATTAGCTTTTATAATTGGCACTTTAATCCATACTTCTATACTAATCCATTACTAATATTATAAATGCGAAAGTAACTCTGTCTGTCTGTCTGTCTGTTACGCTTTCACGCCTAAACCACTGAACCGATTTTGATGAAATTTGATATAGGGGTAGATTAGACCTTGAGAAAGGACATAGGCTAAGTTTAGTCGCGGTAACCGACATCCACGCGGGCGGAGCCGCGGGCGACTTGAAGCTAGAATAATAATAAAGATGGGACTACGTATAATGATTTTGAGGGATAGGGCTGTTTAACATCAGACAGACAGGTATATACAGTCCAGATTCCGCCTCAGATGCATGACTCGAGTCAACAATAGTGTCCGGAATACAGCAATAGGCTCACTTCCTATTAAGTGGGACATAATGCAATGATTGGTGAAATGTGGGTGTTAATTTCACCTCTGCCTAACCTTACGGGGATAAAGGCGTGATTGTATGTATGTATGTTCTTACTATTGTAAGGTTGCATTTAATTTCAACGTGCGTGGAATATAATTTTATTAGGCTGGCCCCACTGGGTCGGCAGATGGTGGCGGGATACTCGAAAAAAAGGATGATGGCTGTCAATAGTGTCAATGGTTGTAAAAGTAGATGTTTGTTAATAATTTTATTATGATAAGTTTGAAAGTTGGTTGATGAATAATATGAAAGTTTTGATAACCACTAAGTTTAATAACCGATAAGTTTTGACAACCGTATAAGTTTTGATACCTACTGATAAGTTTTGAACCAGATAAGTTTTGATGATATCTGCTGGTTTTGAACCAGATAAGTTTTGAAGATATCTACTAATAAGTTTTGAACCAGATAAGTTTTGAAGATATCTACTAATAAGTTTTGAACCTGATAAGTTTTGATGATACCTGCTGATAAGTTTTGATGATATCTGCTGGTTTTGAACCAGATAAGTTTTGAAGATATCTACTAATAAGTTTTGAACCAGATAAGTTTTGATGATACCTGCTAATAAGTTTTGATGATATCTATCTACTGATGCGTTTTGAAGAGATAATTGTACCAAGCGAATAAATGAGTTTTGTTAACCTGATCTACGCTGTTTCCTTCTGAGATACCTTACACTATTTTACTCTATTTTTTTGATTTTTGATACAATATAGCGCCATTGAGTTTTTTATATCCAAATTGATCGTCCTTGCGTTCTTTTTAATTTAAAAAAAAAACCGAAACCTTACTAAAAGAAAATGATGTAATGCGCGCAAAAACAACTTCTATTTTTAAATCAACATTCTTTTTTTTACAAAAAAGGCGCGAAGGTTTACACGAAACCAGTTCTTTGTTTAAAATTAATATCAACGACAACATGGTTTATAGCTAGCCATTGAAGAAAAATGAGACAAAGCTTGTGTTTAATATAGGTAAGTACCTCGGGAAACGTATCTTGAACCCGTTAAATAATGGTTTTATTTCAATGAGTGATATTCTCGTAAACTTCAGACAGTGTCCGCTATATCCGATTACAAGTAGGTAATTGATTGTGAATGTAGATAGATATAAGTAATTATTAAGTATGTCTGCCAAGAAGGCCAAGAAGCACGTAATTCATAGATTATAATAACGTAATTAATCGCTCAATGACAAGATGACAGATGACAGCTACAAAAATATTGGTCAGGTTGTCGTCTTGTCTTTTACATTTTTTGTTTTAGTAGGTAATGACGTTTTTTTTCTGCGTAGTGCAAAAAATTACGACCAAAGTCATTATTTTTTGTCGCCATTTTAGAATGTGAACAACGCATCTATAGTTTTTATTATAGGTACCTATCATTGGTCTCGTATAAGTAGAAACACAGAAGACATTATTCAGAACATAATATTATTATTTAAAATTCTCATAATAAAAAGCACTATACTTTGCAAGCAGAAGGACACTGCACCAGAGAAAATATTAATGTCGCCATAAAAAAAAAACAAAGGCGAAGGAACACGTTCTATTTTTAAACCGGCGTCAATTTTACTTTTTTCCGTCGCGGTCAATGTTGCTAGCTTCATTCGTTTTGCGGTAAAATTTTATATTAAGATTTTTTAGATTTATACTTACCACCGCCGGGTCCAGGTAGAATGGGTAGGCCCAAGAAGTCCTGGCTTGACGTCGTGGAGGGTGATATGCGTGGAGGAGGAAGAGCCGGAAGGTTACTTGGACTCGGATGCCATCAGGAAAATTCGTCTCCATGAAGATGATTAAGATGAGATGATGGTTTTTAGATTTATTTCGTTACTTATTTTTGTTTTTGGAAAGATTAAGTTGGTGTAAGATTTCAAAACCCATTTGCATTAATATTCTTCAGGGGGGAAACCCAGTTGTGTGTGTGTATTGTGTTGGCCAATTTGGGAAAGGCTTTTGACCTTAGGCATACCGGCATTATAAGAACATTGGCTAAATGCGGCCACACTTCCTCCAAAGGGATATAAGTACCAAAAAATAAATGATATATATGTATTTGGAGTATTTAGAGTCATAATGTCTTTGTATCTGTTCATTCTGGGCAATCTCCGAAATAGCGCGATCGATTTTGACCAGTTTTTCACTACAGTGCAGATAGAGAGCTAATGTTATAAAGAGGCTACTTATTTTAGCAAAAGCAGTAGGGTGCCACGCAAACGGAAAATGAAACCTAGATCGCAAAGAGACAGCTACTGAATAAAAAATCAGTTCTAGATAAATATACGTCTCAAAGAATGATCTCTTATGAGCCTGTATAGGTACTTATCTGATATCCCTAGTGACACCAGTTACATGAATACTGTAGTTAGTTTATTTCAAACAACTAGACTTCATAAGTACATCACTTCATAAGTACATAAGTTCACAAGTACAGTTCGGTTGGTATCTCCTGGGAAATTTTATTAAGTATTTGCCTAAACAACCACTAGTTTTTTTCCCGGCAGTTTCCGGCAGAATAGAATTTGGGCCATCCATCTCTTCCCATGCAGTGTCGTAAAAGGCGACTATTTAAGGCATAGGGCTGTTAGATATCAGGCAGATTTATACAGTTCAGACTCAGCCTCAGCTGTATTCCGGGCACTATTGTTGCCATCATATTATCATCATTGTTGTCATTGCCATCTAAAAACAAGAATACCCAACTAGCAACTTATACATGTATACCGTATACATGCATTACACGCGTCGTCGCCCACAATACTGAGAAACACATTGTTGGTTAGGCCATAATTAAGGAACAAGCCCACAGAGTATGCGAAAAATATGCCCTAATGGCCGAGCAGCGTGC
Organism: Eilema depressum; assembly: GCA_914767945.1. Classification (NCBI taxonomy): domain Eukaryota; kingdom Metazoa; phylum Arthropoda; class Insecta; order Lepidoptera; family Erebidae; genus Eilema; species Eilema depressum. Next base: position 2,443,379 of record OU612040.1, read on the forward strand.
GCTCTTTGCATGCGCGGTAAAAAAAAAGTAAAATATTTGTGGTCTGTGATTCAAGATGGCGTCGATTATTTGTGTTGTTTACTTGCTTTCAAAGGCTATTGGATGTGTGAATTTTTAGAGAATTTTGTGATGTTTATCTAGCCCTAATTAATATACTTAACAAATCATAAAAATACTACTTTCTCTTTAACAAACATCTACCCATTTATGTAATTTATAGAGAAACTTGTCTTCTGCGCTGATAGCACAGAATCGCTCTGTTCTTACAGGGTCGGCAGCACGAGTGTGACTCCCCTGGTGTTGCACTCGCCCATAGGCCACGGTAGGTATACACTTTCCATCGGGTCGTGTGCTTGTCTTCGACCTACTTGTTATATGTAAGAACCCCCAGTCGCTTAGAAAAACCATGGCAGGTAGTTCATCCCACAGTTTTAAAAAGCCTTCCATAAAAGCCAAAAACCTCGGTTCTAAAGTGAGAGTTTTGAATGCAATTAAATGAAGAAAATATTTTTCCATTATACCACAGTATAAATAATCTAATGTTAACACAAACAGCAAGAACGTAATTATAAAATAACAATGAAAAGAAAACGACATCAAGATAGGACGAGCCGTTTTCGAGAATGCAAAAGTAAGAAAACAAACATTCGCTTTTAAATTAATCTTATTTAGATCCCAATTAGCGGCGAGACACACATTACGAGTGGACCCGCGGGTTTTAATTAGTATAATGTTGCTACATTGTTGGTAGCTAACTTTAGATTTTAAATGCTTTTAAATGGGCAAAGAGTATGAAAATGTGAAGATATGTCGTGTGAAATTTACACTTTAGTGCCTATTACTATCATCTTCAATTTCCCAGTCGTGTTCAAAGTTTACGAGCACGAGGTCCGCTTTTAATATCTGATTGGTGAGTAAGCTTTTCCGAGAGGAACGTCTGACCCCTAAAACCGGACTTCCCAAATCAAGTCAATGGAGTTGGTTGGCTTGAGCTGTAAGGATGTTGGTAGAGTCAATAAGATTTGTGGTGAGGAGATAGAATACAAGTATCACCACCCCATCTCATCCGAAAGGTATCGTAAGTGGTGACTAACGGAACAATACGCAGACGATATCACTGCGAGAGAAGGAAACCTCGAAATATAACCCTGTTAAACCGTCTGACCAGCGTGGAAAGAGTAGGCCAAAGCCATTCAACATTGGGAGAGGCCTATGTCCAGCAGTGGACTGCGATAAGCTAATTGATTGAATAGATTTGTACAAAATAAATAATACTGAAGCAGAAATTGAGTTCTGCATTGTCAGTCACGCAATCGATTCTTGAAAGGAAGAATTTCGCCCGTAAAACCATTTTTTTTTCTGAGTCAATGTATATTGAGTAGGGTCCAATAGTCTTTTAAAATTATTCAGGGGCGGTTAAACGTTAAGGAAACATTCGAGGGTCGAGTGGGTCCAAGACCCAATTTACGTACATTTAACGAAGTCACTTTCAGATTATCTTGGGTTCTTCTTCGTTAAGTACAATTTCTCCTATAATCACCTGTGCAAAGGTCAGGGTTTTGTTTTTTGTTATTGACCTTACTCATCTGCATACGACGTAATACGGAGTGAACATTCGTCTATATAAATTCACAAGCACATCGCATAATTGCAAATAGCAAATACCTACATGATATTTGATGATTGTATTGAATATATTCGGCATGCGATGTACCTATGTTGTTCGCTTCTATGAGAAATATTTAAACGAATACAGCCTTTTATGCGCCTGCTTATCACATATGAATATATTCGGCATGCGATGTACCTATGTTGTTCGCTTCTATGAGAAATATTTAAACGAATACAGCCTTTTATGCGCCTGCTTATCACATATGACACATAGCGAATTATATTGTGGTTTTAGCATTTCGACATTTATAGCTTTGTTTATGTACCCTACGGTGTCGTACTAACGAATAGAGTTGTTCTCCATCCGACAGTAAACATACACCCCATGACAAAGTGTCCGCTTGATAGCATACGTGGGACCAAAAATCATATTTGGCGAAACGTCGCGTCGGTGTTAATACATCTCTGCCTCAGCTTTATACTTTCAGACTTACGCCCAATTTCCGAAAGGCTGATCAACGTCAAATTAACTAATCGGCTGTTGAATCTCATGTCAAGTAGCAATTGGGTTGCTAGAATCATGGTTAAATAGTTTAATTTGATCATTGTGTTGGTTAAAATAGCTGGTTAACCAACACGATGATCGAATTATACTATTTATTAACCATGCTTCTAACAACCCAATTGCTACTTGACAAGAGATTTAACAGCTGATTAGGTAACTTTAGCGTTGATCAGCCTTTAGAAAACTGGGCGTCAGTGATTTATAAGCGTGAATATTTATGTGTAGGTAAGAATGTTAGGTATCTACTCAAGAATTTCTATAATCCCATGTCGCATCTGCGTTTTAATCTATGTCAGCATAATAACAGTGTCAGTAGCACTCCAGTTATTCCTTTAAATGCAGCAGTTAACTTATAATATGTTGTCGCTTATAGGCGAAGCCTGGTTGCGAAGTAATTGCCTTTTGGTTACGATCTCGAAAATTGCTCGACGCGTTATGAAGAATATTATAGGCCTGTATTTCTTTTTAATATTCTCAGCGAGTGCATATTACACACTAAAGACCGCCAGCGACTTCGTACGCGTAGAGTTCAATTTCAGCGTCGGTAGCTTAGTGGAGTCGGCCTAACGATCGAGAGGTCCCGGGTTCGAATCCTGGCCATTACACTGCCGACGTGAACCTACTCCTAGGACAAGCAATTTAGCTTAGTCGGGGGGGTTAAAGGGAATATTAGTAACAAGCTTTTGCCCGCGGCTCCGCCCGCGTGGATGTCGGTTATCGCGACCAAACATAGCCTATGTCCTTTCTCAAGGTCTAATGTACTCCTATACCAAATTTCATCAAAATCGGTTCAGTGGTTTAGGCGTGAAAGCGTAACAGACAGACAGACAGACAGATATAGTTACTTTCGCATTTATAATATTAGTATGGATAGATTACGGTTGCTAATATTCTTTACAAAAAAGGAAATTCCCTCTTAGGGGTGGTGTTTCATAAAATCCGTTCTTTTTTATACCAATTAGATTGCAAACAAGTAGGCCTACTTGATGCCGTGGCCTATGGACGAGTGCAACACCAGGGGAGGCACATTCGTGCTGCCGACCCTGTAAAAACAGAGAGATTCTGTGCCGTCAGCGCAGAAGATAAGTAGGACAAGCCTTTGGTCTTCCCACTGACAGCACAAAACCTCTCCAGTGAGCTCTGGCTACTCTACTCACCGCTGGGAACACAACACGAGGTTACTATAACCGCGGTAGTCTGTAAGGCAGAACTTCCCCAGTATTAAGTGATATAAAAAAAACGCTTTGTCATTCAGAATAGTGGGCCATGTAGGAAGTATTTGAAAATTAATATTTTTATCTCTGTTCTTCTCTATAGGATTATACTCCTATAAATACATACATACAATCACGCCTTTATCCCCGGAGGGTTAGGCAGAGGTGAATTAACACCCACATTTCATCAATCATTGTATTAGATCCCACGTAATAGGGGGTAATTGCCGTTTTCCGGGCACTATTGTTGGCTCGAGCCATTTATAGGCTGAGTCTGGGCTGTAAATATCTGTCTAATGTTAAACAGCCCTATCCCTTAGTCGCCTTGTACGACACCGCATGGGAGGAGATGGGGTGGCCCAAATTCTACTCTGCCTAGAACCACGCGGCTTTCCTCCTATACATAATTATTTAAATATAAACCCAGTCAGTATACAGTACCGCCCATCTAGGCAATGTATTCTAAATAAGGCATATTGCGCACAGCAAGACAACCATATACGGGAGCGGAACTGACGGGTTTATTCGGGTCACGAATTGCGACAGTTTGTCGCGAATGTGGACCGCGCCTTATTTGATTTTGAGTACGTCTGGGAGACTAAACGGTTCTTAGGGTGTTTTTTTATAAAGTACACTCCTGTAAATCCCCGAAGGGGTAAGCAGAGGTGTATTAACACCCACATTTCGCCAACTATCCGTGTTTTGTTTCCGACGGTGAGTAGTGTAGCCAGAGCTCACTGGAGAGGTTTTGTGCTGTCAATGGGAAAACCAAAGGCTTTGTCCTACTTATCTTTTGCGCTGACGGCACAGAATCTCTCTGTTCTTACAGGGTCGGCAGCACGAGGGTCACTCCACTGGTGTTGCACTCGCCTATAGGCCACGGTAACCTCTTACCATCAGGAGGGCCGTGTGCTTGTCTGCGACCTAAGTAGTATAAAAAAAACTATGATTTTCGGTCCCACTTAATAGGGGGCGAGCCTATAGCTGTCAAGCGGGTACTTAGTCATGGGTTGTATGTCTACTGTCGGATTAATGATGATGATGATGATGATTATTTGTTTATCCACATTTCAGAACCTATATTACAAGCTAAGGTAGAGTTTCTCAATGTATTCACTAAGATATAAAAAATCCAGTTCTATGTAATCTAGACTTTTTCCTAAAAAAAGGCTATAAATTCTTCTAACAACATAACAAGCGGCTTTTATTTTGCAATTTTCTTCAAAGTCTGCGAGATAGTGAACAAAATTATGTGTTCTAGGTACAAACAAATTTAATATAGATATAGTACTTAGGTACTGCAGTATCTCATCACCTCTGCATTGGCGATATTAAAAATCTTTTTTTTTATACTACTTAGGTCGCAGACAAGCTCACGGCCCTCCTGATGGTAAGAGGTTACCGTGGCATATAGGCGAGTGCAACACCAGGGGAGTCACACTCGTGCTGTCGACCCTGTAAGAACAGAGAGATTCTGTGCCGTCAGCGCAAAAGATAAGTAGGATAAAGCCTTTGGTTTTTCCACTGACAGCACGAAATCTCTCCAGTGAGCTCTAATAGTCAATTGACGGACCAAATATTAAAAAAATACGTGAAAAAAGTCGTAGGCATAGCTAGTATAATATAAAAATCAAGACTATTCGCCTATTCTTTTGTTCAAACTTCAAACAAATCATGCCTTAAGATATTTGCACAAGAAAAATCCTTTAGAATAAACATGTTGAACATGGCTTGCTAACACCTACTATGCAACGAACGGCCTTAACCAAGAAAGGTAATACAAAAACACCATTACAAAATCGTAAAATCATCTTTATTTCCAAAGAAATAAAGACTATATTCCACATTTCCAACAGCATTGAGATCTTTGTTCTCAATCACGAGTTGCTCATTGTAAATTAAACTGTATTACCAGGTGTTAAAAGTCATATTTGTGTGGTTAATATTGTCCTACGCAAAATCTTTCAACCTACGCTTATGAGGTAATTTTCTTGTCTGTTAAGAATTTAGTTTGATTTTGTGATGAATAATCTGATTTAAATTAAAAAATAGTATTTTTACTGCTGCCGATAGCCTCAAGATTAGTATATCGCAGTCCACTGCTGGACATAGGCCTCTCCCAATGTTGGGAGGCTTTGTCCTACTGTTTCCACGCTGGCCAGACGGGTTGGTACAGGGTTTTATTTCAAGTTTTCCTTCTCTCGAAGTGATATCGTCTGCGTATGTTTCCGTTAGTCGCCTCTTACGACACCCTTCGCATGAGATGGGGTGGTGATACTTGTATTATTTTTCCGTCATCACACGGAGCCTATCATAGTCCACTACTGTAAATAGGCCTCTCCCAATGTTGGGAAACCAAACGGTTTGAGGCCTACTTCGTCTGCCGCACGATAAAGAACTGGAAGTGCCGTTCTAAACGGGCCATGTTTTTCTGCAATATGTGGCTGCACTATTGGCAACTGATTGCCCGGAAATCTCAAAAATATTTCATTGCAACTGATGGCCGAACAATCAATGGCTGGGCAATGTGTTGCAAATATATATCTGCAATAGTATGGCTCTTGATGCAGATTCATAAACGGGCTATACAAACCAGCAACAATGGCGGCCGAAAACACACTTGTTGCAGCAGCTTATATTGTTTTATTAAAAAATAAACAGAAAAAGAAGAGATTATGGTTTCGACCTTACTTAAATAGGCGTGAAACTTTAGATAATTTAAGTCTAGAAATAAGCCTTGGTAGTAAATTATTTAACAATTCGCGTAGAAAAGGATAGACTGTGCTATGACAAAGAGAGCGACTGAAACAACAACAGAACTGGCCGAGCAATATTGCAGTAACATCGCGGCAACATCGGCCATATGTGGCAACACAAAACATGTTTGGCTATATGGCCGGGACATTACTGCAATACTGGCCGGTATTGCTTGCAATAGTTGCAATGTTGCCGGGCCACAGTGTTGCAGCCACTAATTGCAGTAAAACATCGCCCGTTTAGAAGCACCTGAATGCTCTGCCCGCTTCCGTGATTCTCTTTTCCTACAGTCCCGGGTTCTTTAAACGGGGCGGGATAAAGCATCTGATGAGGCCGTCAAGCTGAGGTTTACCATGATAACTTTGTTTTGTTGTAATGGAGAACCTCTCTCTTGAGACTTTACCTTCAGCTTACTGATGTTAAATCATACTGACGTACCTATGCAATTTAAAAAAAGGTAGATACACCTACATATACTTATATTTACACCTGTAAATCCCCGAAGGGGTAGGCAGACATTTCGCCAACTATAATTTTCGTTCTCTCATAAGTTTTACTCTAAAACAAATTTGCTCCAGGCGCCATCTTAAAACACAATCAAAAACTCGTCAAATGCGTATCGCGTGACCCCGGAGGCACGAAGCACATTATTATTGACCAAACTGAAGGCTAGCTCATGCAATTCATACAATTGTGGGATAATAAGTAATGACACATACAAGTAAGTATTTGTGACATAACATTTACTTACATTGGACTTCAAGGTTTATATCTTTGTGAGATAATAATTGTTAAGTACGTATAGTTTAAAAATATACCTACATTTTATCAAATGCCGCGTGGTTCCCGGCAGAGTAGAATTCGGGCCACCCCATCTCTTCCCATGTGGTGTCGTACAAGGCGACTAAGGGATAGGGCTGTATAACATCAGACAGATAATACAGCCCAGACTCAGTCTCAGATGCATGGCTCGAGTCAACAATAGTGCCCGGAATACGGCAATAGGCACACCTCCTATTACGTGGAACCTTTTTTTTTTTTTATCGTGCGAAAAATCCCCACTGATACCTTCCCCACCGGGGCCGGAGGAGGAGGTTATGTCGGACTCGAACCGACTAAAACGCACGCCGTCTGTGGGCCGTCAGTTGCCGGAGGTGAGATTGTCATAGCCATATCCCTCGCACCCCGGCCGACCCAGGGCCATATCTCTCGATCTGGCTCTCTTCCGGTGTGGGGACCACGGAGTCCCCAACTAGCTCCCGAGTATGGGGTGGCACGCAATGCGCGCCGCCGCCGTAGCCCTATTACGTGGGACCTAATACAATGATTGGTGAAATGTGGGTGTTCCTTGAAATCCCTACTGAAAAAGGTGAAATCCTTTGCCTGTCTCCGAGGATAAAGGCGTGATTGTATGTATGTATGTATACAAATATTTGCACTGAACAAGAATTAAACCCTCCGACTTTACAGTCGAACCCTCTACTGAAATGCTACATAGCCTCCTTTTCTGTAGTCGGCTAAAAACAATAGCAAACAAAACAACGAAAAGAAATTCGAGTCATAATGACATCATATTATTTAATTCAACTTTTTTCCTGTAATTTGGTATAACGTACGGCGATATATTACGTCATGGTTCAGTACGTTATAACAAAGATGCTTTAGGTCCCGTTGGGTGCCCCTCCTCCGTAGATTGGGAGGGTAATGTACTAAGTAATAGATAGCCGGTATTATACATTTTGGCATCTGAGTTTGCTTGGAAATTTTTTACGCGAATGTCTAAAAAGGGACTGTACTGTATTCATACATACAACAGTCATACCTCTTTCCACGGAGGACAGAATATGCTTTCCCAGTGGGGTAGGCAGCAGTTGTCTGCTTGCTTCGATCCTGGCATACATCTTTCGCTTCTTCTACTTTCATAATTGTTTTCATACATGCTCGCAGGTTTCGGGTACTCTTGACATGTCCTTTCTTTAATATATCTTCGATATGACTGACGTATGTGTATGTCTAGGTCGTGTAACCCCTACCGGGTTTTCCATTCACCCTCGCTTCATAAATCTGTTTCGTCAGTCTTCTTTCGTCCATCCTCTCCACGTTTCCGAACCATCTAAGCATCCCTTCCTCTATCTTAGTCACTAAATCTTCAACCACACCACAATGTTCCCTTATCACGGTGTTCCCCTCTCGATCCGTCATCTTCACCCCAGCTATACTTCACAGACTTCTCATTTCCACAGCATTCAATTTACTTTCATACTTCTTCTTGAAAATTTAACAGTCACTACCATAAATAAGTTTAAGGACGAAGTACTCCTCTATGTACAGCCAGGCGTGCGTGCCTCTCTGGATACATTATGGCTGCTCATAAAGTTATGCATTGCCCCATTTACTTGATTTCCAGCCATACCTAACTCTTCACTCAATATCACTGTCATTCTTCCCATCTTGCATCTCTCGTAAACTTCGACCCAAATACACAAACTCTTTCAGGGTTTCTATTCTTGTATATATTATTTATGCAAGTATACAGACACTGTCACTTGATTGGTATTTTTAAAAAATACCATACGGAGAGTTCCGTAGACCTTTCGACAAAGGAACCCTAAAAAAAAGTTGATCTACTTATTAGCATTCTGTTATAGTTTGATCAAAATTCGCGCTCACCGAAGTGTAGACGAGAATAACAAATGTCGACTTAATATTCTCTAAGAAGCGTCTCCTTCGTATTTTGTGAAAAAAAAAACACAATTTGAAATTCAAATTTCCGTAGTGATATCTCAAATATTAGAATGAGAATTAAAAATGGAAGTACGCTTGTGTCAGAGTCTGTTCTAAACAGGTTTTTGATTAAGATTTTATAATTTTTATATCATAGTATATGCCGTCTGCGATATCATACGCGTGGAGTTCGTTTTACCCCCCTTAGGGGTGGAGTTTCGTAAAATCCGTTCTTAGTGGGTGTCTACACCCTATAAGGAACCTACCTGCCAAATTTCAAGTTTGTAAGTGCTATAGTTTCTGAGATATCGTGATTAATCAGTGAGTGGTTTGCTTTTACACTCGTACTAGCTGTCCCGGCGAACTTCGTACCGCCAAATTTTTCCCGTTCCCGCTGCACCTATTTTCTCACCGTTTAAATCTTCCCTGGACATCCATGAACATTTCAAGACTAAAATGAGCCAAATTGGTTCAGCCGTTCTTGAGTTATAAACTAACAACGAAGAGTGGCATTGATTTTTATATATTACTTAGATACAGAAAATTATATTATTATAGAGCTTTTAGATAGAGTACGCGCTCGGATATTTAGGCTTAAGTCCATTGAAGATCGTTACAAGTGATCCTATCCTACTAATATACTACCATCCTATACAAATCCTACTAATATCATAGATGTGAAAGTTTGTGAAGATGTTTGGATGTTTATGATTGCATATTGGGAGAGGACTATGTCCAGCAGTGGACTGCAATAGGCTAATTGATTGATTGATTATGATTCAATAACGCTCGAACGGCTGCACGGATCTAGCTGAAATTTGGTACAGAGATAGACAACAGTATGGAAGAACACGTAGCGTAGGTATTGAACACTTTTTATCCCGGGAATATGGGTAGCGGGAACGGGATCACCCCCTATTATGTGGTACCGAAATGTTTTCCGGAATATCAGTGTTACCTTCTGACTACTCCTTCACGGATTTCCAAGCGTGGATTTTTGTAATAGTGGCTAGTGGCTAGTGGCCCGTAACCCTATTCCTGCTGGCCTATTTCTAATGGGTTGTATGGTGCGTGACAAACTGATAGCTGGCTTCTTTTTAGGGTTCCGTAGCCAAATGGCAAAAAACGGAACCCTTATAGATTCGTCATGTCTGTCCGTCTGTCTGTCCGTTCGTATGTCACTGCCACTTTTCTCCTAAAAGGCCTATGCTGTTGAAACTTGGTAAGTAGATGTATTCTGCGAACCGCATAATGAATTTTATACAAAAATAGAAAAAAAGCATTAAATTTTGGGGGTCCCCATACTCAGAACTGAAACTCAAAATTTTTTTTTTATCAAACCCATACGTGTGGGGTATCTATAGATAGGTCTTTTAAAATGCTATTGAGGTTTCTAACATATTTTTTTTCGAAACTGAATAGTTTGCGCGAGAGACACTTCCAAAGTGGAAAAATGTGTGTGTTAGAGGGGGGGAGGGGGGCCCTCTAACTTCTAAAATAAGAGAATGATAAATCTAAAAAAAAATATTATGATGTAAATTACCATGCAAACTTCCACTAAAAATTGGTTCGAACGAGATCCAGTCAGTAGTTTTTTTTAATACGTCATAAACTGCAATTTTCGCCTTTGCTACTACGGAACCCTTCATGGGCGAGTCCGACTCGCACTTGTCCGATTTTATTTGATTCTGCCTTCGTGAAGATTCGGTAGATATCATTGCGCAGTCGGTATTCTAGACACTTACTAGGCATTCTATAGGTACAATACCTGCATTACTCACACAGATATATTCGAACTGTACCTACCCACACGTTAATACTGATACAAATTTCGCAATGTCACCGACCGTCCACACAGTGTGCTAAACGGGTTCGTGTTTGGACCAAAACCGGTCGCTATGTGTTTGGGCAGTGCAATAACCTTGGACAAAAAAGTGTTTAAAACACACTCAGAACTATAATGAGGTTCCATTTTATTATATTTCAGATTAGACTAACTGTAGGTGAGATTTCGTCAGAGTGAATTTGTTTTGGTTGAACTTTGTCTCGCCGCGCCGCGTGGTTCCCGGCAGAGTAGAATTCGGGTCACCCCATCTCCTCCCATGCGGTGTCGTACAAGGCGACTAAGGAATAGGGCTGTTTAACATCAGACAGATACATAAAGTCCAGTCTCAGCCTCACATACATGACGAGTCAACAATAGTGCCCGGAATACGGCTATAGGCTCACCTATTACGTGGGACCTAATATAATGATTGGTGAAATGTGGGTGTTAATTCACCTCTGCCTAACCCTGCGGGAATAAAGGCGTGATTGTATGTATGTATGAACTTTGTGAGGGCAACTGCCACCTGAACCCTCTCCCTTAAGGCTCATTTAAACGGGGTGAGTTTCTCGCATATTTCGGATCTAGAAATTGTACTCGACTACCGCTAAGCAATAATTATCGTATCAACGTGTATCATATGAGATTCGCATTGTGACATGTCGCCTATTGTTGCAAATTCTGTTTAGGCGGATACTGTTAACTCTGACAAATAAACGAATCTTATCTTATCTTATCGGCGCAGAGGAAAATACGTAAGTTGGTAAAGGTCTCAATGGTGCGGCAAAAGAAAGAGGTTTTAATGGAATATTTTGCACCGTATGTGGGTGATATCATTCTCAGCCCTGCACGTGTTGTCCTGTGAAGGAAAGGAGAGGGTAGAACTAATTGGAAGTGCTCCTCGGAACATTCACCATGGTAGAGACGGTAAAATACTAAGATTAAGATGGGAAAGTAAAACAATATCTTAAGAACATCTTGAGGACTAAACCAAAGTCATCTGCAAAACAACGAATGAGGTTCTGGCGCAGGCTTTCTTGATGGAAAACCGACCTATCGATAAAAAATAGTAAGCGCACCTCGGGCAGAGCAAACTTTGGACTCAATTAAGCTAGAACAGTTAAGATGACATTGCTAATACAGCGTAAAATACAAATTTAACACACACACACATACACATATAATCACGCATCTATCCCCAGAGAGTTAGGCAGAAGTATTTCACCAATCATAGTATTAACGAGGTCCCCTTTCGGACCCACGCTACCACCGCCGATACCACTGGTGGTGACGTGGGTCCGAAACGATACCACCAAGTAGTGTTGTGATTTGTAGATATGTACCTATTCTTGTATTATAGCATAATACCGACGTAATAGGGGGTGAGCTTATTGCCGTAGGTATTACTGTTGACTCGAGCCATGCATCTGAGGGTGTGTCTAGACTGTATAATATCTGTCTGATGTTAAACAGCCCTATCCCTTAGTAGCCTTGTACGACACCGCATAGGAAGAGATGGGGTGACCCAAAATCTACTCTGCCGGGAACCACTCGGCTACATACATACAACTTACTGCACGGAAAATACAATAAGAAATATAAAATGAGAACCTCCTCCTTTTTGAAGTCGGTTAATAACTATGATTAATAAATTCGGCCAAGTGCGAGTCGGACTCGACTCGAAAATTGCGGTTTATGACGTATTAAAAAAAACTACTGACTAGATCTCGTTCGAACCAATTTTTAGTGGAAGTTTGCATGGCAATTTACATCATATATTTTTTTTAGATTTATCATTCTCTTATTTTAGAAGTTAGAGGGGGGGAGACACACATTTTTCCACTTTGGAAGTGTCTCTCGCGCAAACTATTTAGTTTAGAAAAAAAATATGTTAGAAACCTCAATAGCATTTTTAAATACCTATCTATAGATACCCCACACGTATGGGTTTGATGAAAAAAAAAATTTTTGAGTTTCAGTTCTAAGTATGGGGAACCCCAAAATTTAATGCTTTTTTTTGTGTGAAATTCTTAATGCGGTTCACATAATACATCTTCTTACCAAGTTTCAATAGCATAGGCCTTATAGTTTCGGAGAAAAGTGGCTGTGACATACGGACGGACAGACAGACAGACAGACGGACGGACAGACCTGACGAATCTATAAGGGTTCCGTTTTTTGCCATTTGGCTACGGAACCCTAAAAACCAGATATCTTTGATTCTAACTTGGTAATATCTTCACAATGAAAGTGACAACAACATGACAAGTCTACAAAAGGAAGGTCAACCAGTTGACGGTAAGCGGAAACATCATAACGTGACGCATCGAGCGGCCATCTTTAACTTAATTATTGTGTTTGTAAGTCTAAGATACCCAATATTAAAACAATGGACTATGTTAGATTAACTTGAAACATTACATACATATGTTCACGCCTATATTTCCCCGGGGTAGAGGAGACAATAGCCCGCTATTTGACTCTATCTGTAAGGATGTCCGTATTTTTATTGTATATACCGTAGATACCTATTGATGACGAGCTACTATACTAAACTGGGAAAAGCAAGCATCATGGCACCCACAGGACAGGCTTGCCTAGTGTGGGGTCAACGGATATATCCACTTAATTGTATCGTTTTTGGCAATAAATAATTTTTATTTATTTTTATATTTCACACTTGAAACATTTTTTTTAATTTCTTGTCTTTTTTTTAGTAATGGACGCGAAAACTACTTTACGTGCGGAAATTCCCCTGGACACCTCCGCCTCCCCAGAGCCAGCGGGGAGGTTATGCCGGACTTAAGCCGACTAAAACAGCACGAACATCTCGTGCCATCAGTTGCTGAGGTAAGGTAGTCTCTAGCATATCCCTCACGCACCTTGACTAAACAAAGGTCATAGAAGGCCCACGGTTGGGTCTACGGCATCCCCATCTTTCCCCAGAAAGGGGGAAACAAGATTGTTCAACTGCCTTTGACGCCCGACGCAAAAACTACTGAAGGGATTCATTATGATGATATGGTTTCTTTGTTTGAAAGGTCTTGGTTTTATAAAAACTCTTGTGTAGCCGCCAGTTACCCTAGCAGAAGCAGGCCATGGTGGCGGCGTCTCCCCATACCCGGGGGCGAGTTGAGGACACCGTGGTCCCCAAACCGGAAGAGGGTCAGATCGGGAATTATGGCCCTGGGTCGGGTCATTACCGGGGTGCGAGAGATATGTCTACGATAATTTCACCTCCGACAACCTACGGCCCACAGATGGCATCCGTTTTAGTCGGTTCGAGTCCGACATAACCTCCTACACCGGCTCCGACGGGAGAAGGCATCTGCGGGGATTTTTCCCACGACAAAAAAAAAGAATACCTATAATATCTTCGTATGTTTGATCGCAGTTGCTTAAGTAGAACCGAAGATATGAGCAAAAGTCGCAATAACCGACATCCACGTGAGCATTTTCTTTATCATCACTATCACTACATATTATAAAACAAAGTCGCTGTCGCTGTCTGTCCGTCCATAAGTATGCTTAAATCTTCAAAACTACGCAACGGATTTTGAAGCGGTTTTTTTAATAGATAGAGTGCTTCAAGAGGAAGGTTTATATGTATAATACATGCATAATATTGTAGAGAAACACTAATAAATTTAGAGATATGCAGCGAGAACGGGATCAGAAAATATGGCGGTACGAAGTTCGCCGGATCATCTAGTTATATATATATATATATAAGTTGAGTTATATTAACAGTAAAGATTTTATAAGAGCTGATAATATAACTGCGCAATGACATTTAGCCCACGCAGTACTAAGTTTGTGAAACACGTTTTTATTCCACACCTACGGTCTTACAGCCCACTGTGTACGCTAATCATGATTACTACACATTATTCTCATTCTTCAGACAGTAAAAGTATCATCATCGTCATTTTTTTAAAGAGGGTATTCTCCTCAATTCCGCCAGCTAAGGCAAATTCCTTGTTTTAGGAGATGGAGCATGTAAAACGCATGCAACATAGAGCAATACGCATACATACATACATACAATCTCGCCTTTATCCCCGGAGCCGCCGGCACAGCCGCGTGGTTCCCGACAGAGTAGAATTTGGGCTACCCCATCTTATCCCATGCGGTGTCGTACAAGGCGACTAAGGGATGAGGCTGTTTAACACCAATACACGCATGTCATCTTTTATGACGCCAAGCCAGTATTTCTTAGATTTACTACGAGGGGCGCCACTTTCAATCTCGTAGTCTGTGATTAGCAGACTCCAAAAAATTAGTAATTCTTTAGATTTTTAACAAGCTCCCTAATTATGGAGCTTGTTGAAATAAATATGCTAAACAAATGTTAATACTACTGCATCCATATCTTATTTCGGAATGTCCGATCGGACTAAAAGACTCAGTAGTCCGATGATTTATAACCATCTTCATCATCGGACTATTGAGTCGAAAAAGTCTCAGTAATTCGATCATTGGACTATTTTAATCGGACCGCGTGGTTCCCGGCAGAATAGAATTTGGGCCACCCCATCTCCTCCCATGTGGTGTCGTACAAGGCGACTAAGGGATAGGGCTGTTTAACATCAGACAGATATATACAGCCCAGGCTCAGCCTCAGATACATGGCCCGAGTCAACAACAGTGCCCGGAATACGGCAATAGGCTCACCCCCTATTACGTGGGACCTAATACAATGATTGGTGAAATGTGGGTGTTAATTCACCTCTGCCTGCCTAACCCTCCGGGGAAAATGGCGTGATTGTATGTATGTATGTACTATGCTGTAGCGTGACTAATGTGCCAAATAAGGGCGCCACTTTCAATCTTGTAGTCTGTGACAGCAGACTCCAAAAATTTAGTAATTCTTTCGATTTTTAACAAGCTCCCTAATTAGGGAGCTTGTTGAAATAAATATGCTAAGCAAATGTTAATACTACTGCATCCATTTCTTATTTCGGAATGTCCAATCGGACTAAAAGACTCAGTAGTCCGATGATTTATAACCATCTGCTTCATCGGACTATTGAGTCGAAAAAGTCTCAGTAGTTCGATCATTGGACTATTTTAATCGGACTACTGATACTAGGCGCCACGCCACCTCGGATCCGATCTGAAGTTTGCCCCATGCCTTATGCCTTATGCCCATGTTCTAAACTAAAGGTTACAATTAAATCGCTACAGCGTGCACAAACCTTAACTCATACATAAGACAGACAGGTACATGAACCAGCGACAAATCTAATGAAGAACATACAACATACAGACATTTTCTCTTTCGTTTTATTGTTATACACTAAAACAACCGCCACAGCGAGACTGATTAGCGTAACAAATCTATTGTGCTATAACGAATTTAGTCTTATTGCTAGTTTTGACTAGGTTTTTAGCTTTTTTGCGCGAAGTTCTATTTCTTTTTCTTGTACATAGATTTTAATATTATTGTCTCTGTGGCGTGGCGGTAGTGAACGCGGCCGCTACGCAGGAGGCGTGGGTTCGATCCCCGCTCAGTGCAAATCTTTTTATGCATGAATATGGGTATTTGCATTAGTCTAGTCGTGCCTCGGAGAGCACGTAAACCGTCGTCGGTCCCGGTTACCATACAAAAAATCTATAGCAATCGTTACAGTTGAACTCCTAAAAAGTCTAACAACTGGTCTAGCTGCAATGCTTCGATATCTCCTAAATATCGCGAAAAAAGTCTTGACAGACAGACGGACAACGAAGTGTTCCTATAATGGTTCCTTTTCCTTTCCTATTTGAGGTACAGAACCCTGCAAAACATTATTTTATTTTACTTTTGCCTGTCTAACTCTAAATCTGTTTGTTCCGGGTAATCTCCGAAACAGCTTCGCCAATTTTATCACGACTCTCATTACTAAACATAGCTTAACTTAAACTACTTTTATTTTAGAAATATTCCGCGCATTAATTTCCAAATCTTCTTCGTCCTAGTGTTAATCCCAGTCGCATCCGAAGCTTTCATCTCGGAGTCTGGGGTCCGCTTTACCAGTCTAACTGCGGATTTAGCTGAACCTCGATATTTTAACGACTGCCATCTGACTTCCACAATCCAATAGCGATATATTGGGCGATATATTTTTTTATATAGGACACGTCAATTTGACTTCGCCTCGCCTGATGGTAAGCTGAAGGCAAAGTCTTGGAAAAAGAGGGTCACCATTACAGACACGTACCATGTTACAATGGTGGCACTCAGCTTCACGGCCTCATCAGATGCTTTTTCACTCCCCGCTTAAAGGACCCGGGACTGTAGGAAGAGGGAAACACGTGAGCTGGTGAGGAATTCCAAGTCCTAATGGTGCGGCAGAAGATAGAAGCATTGCAGGTAGCCCGACACTTTTCTTTTGTTATGGCAATCCCTCAGTACACAAGTAAATTAATGTTTTCACGCTCTTGTGAAAATAAATGGTGTTTTTTGGAATCGAGAGCGTTTCGAAATAATAAAATTTCATGGTTCCGATTTTTGGCCGAGCCGTGAATTTTGGCACACTGGCCGACTAGTGGTTAGAACGTCTGATGTCTGACCAAATTATTACCTTCTAAAGACCGTCTCGAGAAGTCCCTATGTATAGGGACGGACAGACAGCGACAGTGACTTTGTTTCATTATGTAGTGATAGTTATGATGATGAAGAACAATAACACAATACAAGGCAGCGCGTGGGCGACCCGCCTACTCGAGACCTTAATTAAGTAGGTACCACTTTTTGTACCCAATGACTCAGTGGTTAACGGTAACCACAGTTCATTGGTCACGCGATCGATGCGCGTCCTTAAATGGTGCGGACACCATTATTTGAGAGTACAATGTGGGTAACTTTTAATATTGTAATTTTATTGTGTATTTTTTGTTGTTGCAACGTTTCATTTTGATTTATTAAGTACTAGCTGTTGCCCGCGGTTCCACCCGCGTGGATGTCGGTTATCGCGACCAAACATATTTATTGTGGATATTTATTTCATCAAAATAGGTTCAGTGGTTTAGGCGTGAAAGCGTAACAGACAGACAGACACAGATAGACAGAGTAACTTTCACATTTATAATATAGCGGCAGTCGTTACGGGTAGTTGGAGTCCCAAAAAAAAGTCCAAGAACTGGACTAGCTGCAATGCTTCGTTATCGCTCCATATCGCCATTGGGTTGTGGAGGACAGATGGCAGTCGCTCCATGGAAAATATCAAAGTCCAGCCAAAACCACAGTTAGACTGGTAAAGCGGACCCCAGACTCCGAGGTGAAAGCTTCGGATGCGACTGGGAATTAACGCTAGGATGAAGAAGAAGCGGCCGCTCGCGAGTACCTACGCGTGGGGTTCGTTTTACCCCCTTAGGGGTGGAGTTTTGTAAAATCCGTTCTTAGTGGATGTCTATACCCTATAAGGAATCTACCTGCCAAATTTCAAGTTTGTAGGTGGTATAGTTTCTGAGATATCGTGATTAATCAGTAAGACACGTATGAGAAGCACTATAAAATACCGGAGGATATCTGTGCCTCATCATCCAGACCCGATATATTCCTTTTTTCACGATCGCATAGGCGTGCAGTGCTTGTAAAACTCACAGTACCGTGGGAAACTAATATACCTAAAGACCACGCTATAAAGACAAACAAATACTTTGACTTGACTAACGAGTTAACCAAAAACAGCTACGTGGTTAAACTCTACGCCGTAGAAGCAGGAGCAAGGGGAATTCCAGCTAAATCCCTGTACAACTTACTTAAAGACCTCGGATTGCCAAGAGCTTCAGTAAGCTCTTTACTAAATCGAATATCAAAAGCGGCATTGATAGGATCTTACCAAATTTGGATAGGTAGGGGGGGGGGGGGGGGGGGGAACACTACTGACGGTGGAGGTGAGCGCTGATGCATCACAAGGTGGCCACCCTAAACCTACATCTGGGTCGCAAGTCCCAGTCGCCGTCACGGTGTTCCTCTCTGTATCACGCTATAGACCCGGCGACCGCACGGTGAATCCAATCCAACCCCTTCTAACCCCTCCAGCTAAGCTAAATTGCTTGTGTTAGGAGTGGGTTCACGGTGTAATGGCAGTGTGACTCCTCTGGTGTTGCACTCGCCCAGCCACGGTAACCTCTTACCATCAGGAGGGCCGTGTGCTTGTCTGCGACCTAAGTAGTATAAAAAAAATAGCAAGACTTCAAAACTGAGACCGTAAAACCAACTTCTTAACCACTGAACTACTAATCCTATATTCCAGATGATTTATAAATATACATACCTTTAGCTATCGCAGCGTGAACGAAGCATAGACACAACAGCAACTTTGTCATCGCCATCTTGAATTTTGTAAAAAAAAATGACACTGATCACTTTTCACTATGGTGGATACCTGAAAAATAAAGAAAAATTACGTTAATTCATGCTCCATATCCATACTTCCATACTTAATATTATAAATCCGAAAGTAACACTGTCTGTGTCAACTCTGTTACGCCTAAATCACTAAACCAATTTAGATGGAATTTGGTACAAAGATAGATTAGACCTTGGGAAAGGACATAGACTATGTTTAGTCGCGATAACTAACATTCACGCGGGTGAAGCCGCGGGCAACAGCTAGTATATATGAGTATAACTTTTTAAGTTTCTGCACCAAAAGAGCTTCAGTGTGGTGATGGAGAAAGGATACAAGTATCACCACCCCATCTCATCCGAAGGGTGTCGTAAGAGGCAACTAACGGAAAAACACGCAGACGATATCACTGTGAGAGAAGGAAAACTTGAAATAAAACCCTGTACCAACCCGTCTGGCCAGCGTGGAAACAGTAGGACAAAGCCTCCCAAGATTGGGAGAGGCCTATATCCAGCAGTAGATTGAGATAGGCTAATTGATTGACCGAAACAGTGGAAAAGAATGAAAAGGGGACTCTTTTGTCCGCACTTTAGCCTCTTTTTTGGGCCATTGCGCGTGAAAAGTGCTGTCTGTAGCAGCCAGCTTAGCTCCGCCCAGAAGCACAGAAGCTTACTGGGAGCTTCACAGGCTTTACGGAGCGACCTCACTGCACTGTGCTGAGGATTTGAGAACGTTGGGGGACCACTGCCTCGCATTCCAGTGTGATGTGAGTGACCGTTTCCTCGGCGAAACAGCCCTTGGAGAAGGGGCTATCCGTGACCCCAATGGTGTATAGGTGCATTTTAAGGGGACAAATGATCCCCCAGGGTATCAAATACGGGGTATCCAACCGGAATAACTCGTTATTTTCCCCATAAATTGTTCATAGATTTGTTCTATCTAGATTTAGGAGACGTTTCGTAAGCCGTTTGTATACCGATGGTATAGCCATTTTTGATTATGATCTTTGTGATCGAGACGGTATAAATGGGACATTATTATGAAGAGCCCCGCTATTTATTCCCGGGAACCATTTCGATAAGGAACACTAATATAATGACCCGAAAATATGGCTATATACAATGTTTCGTATTATTAAATAATTCAAAGAACACAAGAGTAATGATTATTTTAATTACCAATCACGGCACGGGAATCGAACTGGCCACGCTCCGGTGGTGAGCAGCGATGCGTTGGAAATCATTATACGGTAAAATGTGCGGACGGCATGCGAGGGGCGCCTGATGTAATGTACTAACTAGGTGATTAAAATGAATTAAGAAAAGTACTTAAGAAAAGCCGCGTGGTTCCCGGCAGAGTAGAATTTGGGCCACCCCATCTCCTCCCATGCGGTGTCGTACAAGGCGACTAAGGGATAGGGCTGTTTAACATCAGGCAGATATATACAGCCCAGACTTAGCCTCAGATGCATGACTCGAGTCAACAATAGTGCCCGGAATACGGCCCGGAATAGGCTCACCATCTATTACCCCGCGTTTACATACTGCCGCTCGCATTGCTCATCGTGTTGCCAGAAATATTCGCGCGATTAATGCCCTAGCATTCACACACTCCCATCATCGCGTTGGTCCGCATTACAGTATTCGCCCTGCAACGGAGACGGACGTAAACGTATGGAGGACAACGCTGTAGCAGTGTACGCAATAAGCTTTTACAGCATAGCGAATTAATTAAATAGATTATTAATAAAAACTATCACTTTCAACTACTATACACTTTCCGTAGATCGATATAAATATTTTTAAAAGTAAATATTCGAGGAGCAATAACGAAAGTCGTGTTTTATTTAGCTTAGCGCCATCTAGCGGTCTCGTATAGTTCATCGCCCTAGTATTTGCGCAACATACGCGGCAGTACTCGCGGCATGACGAATATACCATTCACACCACGTCTCTGCCCACTTCTCTCGCCACTTCCCTCGCTCTGCCGCGAGTATGTAAACGTAGCATTACGCGGGACCGAATACAATGATTGGTGAAATCTGGGTGTTAATTCACCTCTGCCTATCCTTCGGTTCGATATAGGAACCAGCATATATCTTGAACCCAAGCACGTCACAATTTATACTCTTTATGAGCATTACAACATCTATGGCAGTCGTCGGAGCCCTAAAAAGTTCAACAATTTGTCTTTAAACTGCAATGCTTCGATATCGCCTATGGATTGTGATAATCAGCCCCCCTAGACAAATGGCAATTCGTTGCTCGGCGTATAATGGAATAGAATGACAAATGTATAGAATTTGACGTTTTTGACATTCGTTGACGCCTGTCATATACGTCAAATCCCATACATTTGGCATTCTATTCCATCATACGCCGAGCAACGAATTGCCACTTGTCTAGAGGGGCAGATAGCAATCGCTTCACGAAAAATATTGAGCTTCAGCCAACCCGCAGTTAGACCGGATAAAGCGGACCCCGGACTCCGAGCTGAAAGCTTCGGATGCGACTGGAATTAACGTTAGGATGAAGAAGAAAGTGATGTCGCCGGTGGAATATCTACAAGATCAGGATGTCTGCATCTGTGGCGTAGCGGTAGTGAACGCGGCTGCTACGCAGGAGGCGCGGGTTCGATCCCCGCTCAGTGCAAATATTGGTATGCATGAATAAAAATATTTGCATTGGTCTGGGTGTTCCTATGTATAATGTGTATGTATTTACAAAATAAAAAAAAAGTATCTAAGTATGTATATCCGCATTCTAGATTCCATAACACAAGCTAATTAAGCTTACCATGGGTCTAGATAGCGTTGTGTAGAATGTTGTAGAATATTTATTTAGAATATTTATGTATCCGAATATATTTTTTATTCCACTTAGGTCGCAGAAAAACACATGGCCCACCTGATGTTAAGTAGTTACCGTGGCCTATGGACGAGTGCAACACCAGAGGAGACACACTCGTGCTGCCGACCCTGTAAGAACAGAGATTCTGTGCTGTCAGCGCAGAAGACAAGCAGGACTAGCCTATGATCTTCCCACTGACAGCACAAAACCTCTCCAGTGAGCTCTGGCTACCCTACTCACCGCCGGGAACACAACACGAGGTTACTATACCCGCGGTATTCTGTAGGGCGGAGGTACTTCCCCAGTCGGACTGCTCGATTGGGACGGAAATACCGTCGTGTCCTACCTCCTGCCTATCTTACAAATAATATAACTAGTCTTCATACATACAATAATTGAATGAATGATGTATGTATCACAGACAGCCTCCGTGGCGTAGCGGTAGTGAACGCGGCCGCTACGCAGGAGGCGCGGGTTCGATCCCCGCTCAGTGCAAATAATATTTGTGTGAATAAAATATGAGTATTTGCATTGGTCTGGTCGTGCCTCGGAGAGCACGTTAAGCCGTTGGTCCCGGTTGCCATGAGAACATCTATGGCAGTCGTAACGGGTAGTTGGAGCCCTTAGAAATCCAAAAACAACGGTCTAACTGCAAAAACTTCGATATCGCCTAATGTTAACATTGGGTTGTGGAGGTCAGGTGACAATCGCTTCACGGAAAATATCGAGGTCTAGTCAAAAATCCGTGGTTAAGACTGGTAAAAGCGGACCCCAGACTTCGAACTGAAAGCTTCGGATGCGACTGGGAAATAACGCTAAGAGGAAGAAGATGTATGTATCACGTCATAAGGAAAACACCTTCAGATATATCTAACGTTATTTCACAAGTTTATGAATATAAAAACATACTTAACATTTATATAGCTTTGCAGACATAGTAATAATATTTCCGGCATCTTTGCTAGTCGTTTTCCTAATGTTAAAGATTAGGAGGGCTACCCCACTTCTTGCCGTTGCCTATAAAGCCCGTTGCGCGACTATTAGATTGTGGACTCACCCCACTGTCAGTGTCCTCATTTCGACACCTAAGTCATAACAGGTACCACGAACTACTCAAAGACCTATATTTCCAGGTATTGCGGTAGGTGAGGAAAAACCCGAAGTAATTACCACTTTCCATCAGGTGAACCGTGTGCTTGTCTGCCACCTAGGAAAAAAAATAGCCGGAAAACTACCGTATAGCGATGACAGGAAGGACATACTGCTGAAGACCTATGTCTTCAGGCATTGCTATAAAGATGGTGTATGGACATTCAAGCAGTTAGCCTATCGCAGTCCACTACTTGACATAGGCCTCTCCCAATGTCGGGAGGCTTTGGCCTACTGTTTCCACGCTGGCCAGACGGGTTGATACAAGGTTTTATTTCGAGTGTTCCTTCTCTCGCAGTGATATCGTCTGCGTATTGTTCCGTTAGTCGCCTCTTACGACACCCTTCGGATGAAATGAGGTGGTAATACTTGTATTCTCCATCATCATACGGACAATAATACATCGCAATCAAATGAATGGTTGCAATAAATATCCACCTTAACTGACACGTAAAAGTTCCTAAAGGCGGCCACCCACTTACAGTCCTGCAGTTTTTCGTCTGTCCGGCGGCCTGCAGTCCTTATGTCATCATAATTTTATTACCTCAGACTAAAATAATAACATTATTTTATTATTTTAGTCTGATGTTATTACGTATAAAATGCCGACGGCCATAGACTGTCCGGCCTTTAACTGTCTTTGCTGACCGGAATCGTCAAGCGGCCACACACATATTATCCATCAGTCCAAAAACGTATACGAAACTGTATCAGTCTTATTACAAAAAACAGAACAAAGTCTGGTTTAGACCCGAACTACAGAGTCCAGGCTTAATCTCAAGACCATGGTTTACACCTCTCCTTATTACAAAAGCTGAATAATCCGGAGACTACTTATTACCTCGGTCGTTTCTAAAATTTCTGAAATCACTAATAAATAATATTTACTAAAAATGCTGAAAAAAATATTTAATCATAAATATTTTCACTAAATTCAATTGCATGAATAATAGTTATACTTTATTTTATAATATAATATCATTATTATGCTATTATTTAGCAATCATTGTTATAATATTGTTATCATTGTTATAAGACGTTAAATGGAACGAAACGTAGTTTGCCGGAGTTCGCGCGTTCTGTTCTAAAATTTTTCCAATTTTTATACCCACTTTCAAATTTAGTTTAGTATACATAATATACCTATTGCAAGTTATTTTACGAGTTGGAACGAGAAAAGAAAAAGAGAGCCGAAAATTGGATTTCCGAAAAAAAATATTATTGTGATTTATACTTTAGTTAGACCAACGTTAAACTAGGGGTCACGCAGGTTTATCTTTAGACCAGAGATAGTACTAAAACGCTTTTTGTAATAACATTTTCTTTAGACCATGGTCCAAAGACGATTTAGACCTGGGTTTAGAGTTAGTCCGTGTTTTGTAATAAGGCTGTATGTGTGTGAGCTATTGCGATGAACTGACAGACCGATATCATCTGCTTGTCGTTCGATAAACTGTAAGTGGGTGGCCACCTTTAGACTCACGTCCAAGAGGTCCATCTAATCCCTTTTATGTCTAATATACTCTCCTTATTGCACACTCTAACAGATCATAAAAGGATTAATACTTATGCAATTATACGATTAACCGGCAATAGTACTAATAAATGATATAAAATCTTACACGTATCGCAGTAAAAGTCTATATAATTTATGGTTATAGTCGTTTTATGGTGCGTATAGTTCCCGGCAAATAATAACTTGAACATAAGCAAGCTGAAGTGGCAGTGCCCGGAGCATATTTGACTTAGCCTCGCCTGATGGTAAGCTGAAAGCAAAGTCTTGGAAAAAGAGGGTCACCATTATAGACACGTACCATGTTACAATGGTGGCACTCAGCTTGACTGCCTCATCAGATGTTTTTTCACGCCCCGCTTAAACGACCCGGGACTGTAGGAAGAGGGAAACACGTGAACTGGTAAGGAATTCCAGGTCTTAGTGGAGCGGCAGAAGAAGGAATCGCCGAACCGCTTGGTTCTTGATGGAATATTCTACACCTTACGCGGGTGGCATTTAAGTTCTGCACGTGTTGTCCTATATAGGAAAGGAGAGGGTGGAATTAATTGGAAGAGCTAAGAACATTCACCATGGTAGAGACGCCAAGGAAGCCACATGTCTACGCATCTGCAAAGGCTCGAGGGTGTTGGTGATCTTTGGTTGGGTGTCTTTTGAGGATAGCACGGGGTGCTATGGTCGGCGGAGGAGCTCAAATCCACCAATTATCACTTCATCACTTCACTATCATCACTACATATTATAAAACAAAGTCGCTGTCGCTGTCTGTCCGTCCCTATGTATGCTTAAATCTTCAAAACTACGCAACGGATTTTGAAGCGGTTTTTTTCAATAGATAGAGTGATTCAAGAGGAAGGTTTATATGTATAAAACATGCATAATATTGTAGAGAAACACTTATAAATTTAGAGATAATAAATACCACGCGGGCGGAAAATATGGCGGTACGAAGTTCACCGGGTCAGCTAGTAGATTATATATCAAACCAATACGCGAGACAGGGCCTAGCGTCTCTTGTGGCTTTGGGTCAAGGTATGTACCGGTAGCTACACATCGTATTTAAGATATTTCTTGGCAATAATTTGATCGTAAAGTTTTATGTCTTAGCAGACACCTTGTGGCACAGCACAGCGTTCACGAGCATGACTCTCGTATAACATTCTTGACCTCTTCTCTATTATTATTCTAACGTAATAGCATATTATTAAAAATTTATTGCAATAATATAAATAATAACATAACATAATATTTAAATTGTACATAAATGAATACTTTCTATATAAAAAAAAAAAAAAAAACATAACATAGGCAGAGGTGCTAGCACCCACATTTCGCCGTTTATGTTTAGGTCCCACTGTAGGTAATAGGTGGCGAGCCTATTGCCATTAACCGGGCACTTACAAACCTGCGATAAATACCCACATAACTTCGAAAAGCATCGAAAAGTCATTGGCGTGTGCCATGGTAAAACCTGGGATCGAACCCGAGACCTCGTCTCGGCAGTCCATTACCCATACCACTATAGGCTACCGCGGTTCTTTAACCGACTTCAAAAAGGAGAAGGTTCTCAATTCGTTGGGTTTTTTTTTTTAATAATAATAAGTACAGCTAAAGTCACATAATATTTCCTGACGGGGGTAGGACATGGCGGTATTTTCGTCCCAATCGAGCAATCCGACTGGGAAAGTACCTCCGCCCTACAGAAGACCGCGGCTTAATAACCTCGTGTTGTGTTTCCGACGGTGAGTAGGGTAGCCAGAGCTTACTGAAGAGGTTTTGTGCTATCAGACCAAAGGCATGTTTGCTTGACTTCTTCGCTGACGGCACAGAAATCTCTTCTAGGGAAATTCTTACAGGGTCGGCAGCACGAGTGTGACTCCCCTGGTCTTGCACTTTCCATCAGGTGGGCCGTGTGCTTGTCAGCGACTTAAGTGTTATAAAAAACAGTGTCCACGTTTCGGCACCGCATGATGTTTAGCATATATGTACAGTTATATAAATTTTATGAGTTATGTATATCCGGTTTTGAGTAATAAATATATAACAGTTTTATATACTAATCATAACTGTATGAACCTGTAATTAACAGGGCGTTCACCAATTTAAGTGTCTTTTTTTTGCGAATTTTAATTAATTCAATGACTTCAATTACTAGGTAAAGGAACGCTTAGATTATATTATTTGAATACGTTGAGGGCATTGACTATCCTTACTAATATTATAAATGCGAAAGTAACTCTGTCTGTCTGTCTGTCTGTCTGTCTCACTTTTACGACTAAACCGCTGAACCGATTTTGATGAAATTTGGTATAGAGGTAGGTTAGACCTTGAGAAAGGACATAGGCTATGTTTGGTCGCGATAACCGACATCCACGCGGGCGGAGCCGCGGGCAAAAGCTAGTATTTTTATACTTTTTCATACTACTTAGGTCTCAGACAAGCACACGGCCCTCCTGATCGTAAGAGGTTACCGTGACCTATGGGCGAGTGCAACACCAGGGGAGTCACACTCGTGCTGCCGACCCTGTAAGAATAGAGAGATTATGTGCCATCAGCGCAAAAGATAAGTAGGACAAAGCCTTTGGTTTTCCTACTGACAGTATAAAATCTCTTCAGTGAGCTCTGGCTACCCTACTCACCGTCGGAAACACAACACGAGGTGTAAGCCGCGGTCTTCTGTAGGGCGGAGGTACTTCCCCAGTCGGACTTAGGAGGCAGACATGGCTTTGGGGGTGATAGTTACAGTCACCAATCACTAAAGCAGGCCTGCACAAAGACGGGAGACGCTCTCCCCCTTTCTGAGGAAGGATGGGGTCCGTAGATTGCCCAGGGTCAGCTGGTGTATGAGGAAAATACCTTCATTTTAACTTGATTAGTACAAACATACATACATCCAACTATATCCTACTATCCTACTATCCTACTATTCTACTATCCCACTTATCCTACTAATCCTACTAATATTATAAATGTGAAAGTTTGTGAGAATGGATGTGTGGATGTTTGTTACTCTTTCACGCATAAACGGCTGGACCGATTTGGTTGAAATTTGGTATGTATATAGGTTATACCCTGTATTAACATATAGGCTATATATCAGCGATGAACGGGATCAGAATTCCACGCGGGCGGAGCCGCGGGCAACAGCTAGTACATACATAATAATCACTGCTTCATACCCGGAGGGTTAGGCAGAGGTGAATTAACACCCACATTTCACCAAAAACCGAAAAAAAAAAATTGGTCCCACGTAATAGGGGGTGAGCTTATTACCGTATTCCGGGCACTATTGTTGACTCGAGCCATGTATAGGCTGAGTCTAGACTGTATATATCTGTCTGATGTTAAACAGCCCTATCCCTTAGTCGCCTTGTACGACACCGCACGGGAGGAGCCCATCTCCTCCCGTGCGGCCCAAATTCTACTCTGCCGGGGACCACGCGGCAATTTCATATAAATAGATCCAGTGATTGTAGTGTAATGTCCAGATAAACAGACATTTTGCCATCCTAAGACTACCATTACCATTTACTCATTTACAACAAATTGTTGAAGAATAACAGTTCAAAACTATAATTTTGTATAATATTATAAAGTGTCATTCTTCTGTCAGTCTCCGTCAATCCACAAAAGAAGGTTTGACAATATGGGTTCAGTAGTTTCGTGCTATTTTCGAACAAACAAACATACAGTGTGATAGTAGTAAAACGGTGAACAGTAAACTGACCACATGTCGTCATTTAGTCACGTTTTTGAATATATAAGTTAGCTTTCTTTGTAAAATGTTAAGTAATGTAAAACTATTTTGAATTATTAAAATCACAAAGATCTTATTTACATAAGCTACTAGCTGTTGCCTTCGGCTCCAAATGTGAATGTCGTGGATGTCGGTTATCGTCACCAAACATAGGCCTTTCCTAAACTCTAATCTATCTGTGTACCAAATTTCATCATGTTATCTTCAAAAATGATGAATTTTCACACAAACTTTTGCTTATATCTCGAGTCCTACGGAACCGATTGCAATCAAACAAACTAAAGATTTTAAGTCGGACCATGACCTTACAATAAAACAAAACTGCTTCAAAATCCGTTCAGTAGTTTTTGCGTCCATCGCTGACAAACAGACCCAATGTAACATAACCCAAGTACCCATTTTTTTTTAATATTTCCCATGTACAGACACGACCACTTTACATTTATATAGTTAATAATATAAGCCTTCCGCCCGCGGCTCCACCCGCGTGCATCTTGGTTAACGCGACCTTTGCTCATATCTTCGGTTCTACTCAACCGATTGCGATCAAACAAACTTCTGAACAAGCCCTTTCTAACAAAAAAAAAACTGCATTAAAATCCGTTCAGTAGGTTTTGCGTCCATCGCGGACAAACAGACCAACAAACAGAACATCTACCATCATACCTCCTAATCCCAAGAGCCTACACAAAGCCTCGTCCTCTTAAAGACCTCTGTGACGTAGCTACACAACCCGCTTGACTGCAATAAGCTCACCCCCCTAGGAATCCAAACGTGCGTGTTAATACACTTCTATCCGGGGAATTTAAAGCCATAATTATATATTGTATGTTAGAAGCCGCGTGGTTCCCGGCAGATTAGAATTTGGGCCACCCCATCTCCTCCCATGCGGTGTCGTACAAGGCGACTAAGGGATAGGGCTGTTTAACATCAGACAGATATATACAGCACAGACTCAGCGTCAGATGTATGGCTCGAGTCAACAATACTGCCCGGAAGTCGGCAGTAGGCTTACCCCCTATTACGTGGGACCGAATACAATGATTAGTGAAATGTGGATATTAATTCACCTCTGCCTAACCTCCGGGGATAAAGGCGTGATTATATGTATGTTAGAAGTTCTGTCCGAATACACAACTTCCTTGTCTTCAGGCAGCCTGTGAAGGTTGTCAGGCATCACAATACTTACATAAAAACGCGAATAATCAGGTATTTATTACTGTGAAGCTCACCTCAGTGATGTCATCGCCACGTCTATAGTTAATTAATTCTAATAATACTAGTTTGATGTGTTTGTGACCTATTCAATATGGTTTCCAAAAATGTGGTATTTAATGATCTGGTTTAGTATAGAGCTGGGTTTCTTAAAGTGGGATACGCGAACCCCTAGAGGTTCGCCATTCAGTGCTCTTGAAGCTGATTGAAAAAGAAAGTCTTTGATAGATTTTAGGAAGATCCGACTCTCACGTACTTACCTAAAGTGTAAATTCGTTGTAAATTTGAAAATCTTTGTAAATTCGTTAAGAATTTAGTAATTCGTTAAGTCTTTGTAAATTCGTTAAGTCTTTGTAAATTCGTTAAGAATTTAATAATTCGTTAAGTCTTTGTAAAATCGTTAACACCCCGATCAAGTTTGTCATGCCATACCTTGCGACACAAGCTGGTAGGAACCGGATTATAAGGACAAATTAACGTAAATTCGTTGTAATTTTGAAAGTCTTTGTAAATTCGTTAAGGTTTCGCTATAATTAAGATACCCTCCGTATTCTACGTATACAACATACTGTCTTCACAGCTTACCATCAGGCGAGGTGAAATCAAATGGATAAATATCCAATACAAAAAAAAACATAGATTACGTACGTGGGAAGGGCGAGGGAGAGGAGAAGGGGGGGAGTACATGTCATTTTCCGGTAGAATTTAGTTGTATAAAAACTTGTCTGTTTCCTGTGACTCGTACGAGTTATTCCCGAGAAAGGTGCCACCAGACAGTCTATTTCAATACAAATCTATCTATTATATGCAGTTTCTCACGATGGACTTGCTAATCAGGTCACGCTACAGAAGCATTTGCAAGTCTTATGTCATGCTTAGTAGATATAAAACAGGGATGGCAAACCATTGGCACGTAGCATATTTTTTTATAAATGACACATCAATTCAATTTTACCTCGCCTGATAGTAAGCTGAAAGCAAAGTCTCGGAAAAAAGGGGTCACCATAACAGACATGTACCATGTTACAATGGTGGCACTCAGCTTGACGGCCTCATCAGATGCTTTTTCACGCCCCGCTTAAAGGACCCGGGACTGTAGAATGAGGGAAACACGTGAACTGGTAAGGAATTTCAAGACTTAATGGTGCAGCAGAAGAAGGAGTCGCCGAACCGCTTGGTTCTTGATGGAATATTCTGCACCGTATGCGGGTGGCATCTAAGTCCTGCACGTGTTGTCCTTTATAGGGAAGGAGAGGGTGGGATTAATTGGAAGAGCTCAGAACATTCACCATGGTAGAGACGGTAACTTTTTTTGGCCACAACCGCTATGAAGTAGGTACTATATAGGCAGAGATTCAAATCGTTAGATACGCCCTTGTCGTTGGTACTTTAGGCGCTAGAAAATGAACGAACAGTTGGAGTTTTTGAGAAAATAAAATATACTTTAGGCGTATTATACCATATCGAACATCAATCTTTGCACCAAAGTGCCAATAATCACGATTGATTCCCAGTGGAGTAGAATAGTGCCACCCCATCTCTTCTTGTGGGTGTCGTAGAAGGCGACTAAAGATAGGGCTGTTCTACATATTGGACAATTTGACATTCTTTTTTTATTGTTTCAAGTAGGTTATGATTTTATTAACAATTGACATGAATTATATTATTAATTATATTGTAGATGTTATTATTTTGTTATTAGCAAGTATGATAGTAATTTCAGCCATACGACATGATGATGATGATTTCCTTTTAACATTTATTTACTTTCTGAATCTGACATTTCACCTAATATTGTGTACATCTTGCAGATATAGTTGACATTCCGTATGTTTTAATAATTTTATTGTTTAATTGTTCCAAGTAATGATTACTGTACAAGTTGACTATAATTTATGCTAGATTTTACCATTCATGAATTAAGAAAATTTTGCATGCTAACAAGGTAGGCTGAAGAGAACATTATTTCCTATTGAAATGTACTACCTAACATCTTTATATACCTTTGGTCAGCAAATAAATGATTTTATTATTTATTTTATTTTATTATTTTATTATCTACATCCGGGGGTAAACATACAGCCCATACCCAATATATTCCTGCTTGACGGAATCTTGAAAATCATAGTTGGCGAAATCTGGGTAATAAATGTGATAATACACCTCTGTGTACCCCTTTAGGCATTTACAGCACGGCACGTCTAGAGATCTAATAAACTTTTTTGACTATGATGTCACTTTGATGCATAAAGGTTCGTCACCCCTGATCTAAGACATAATAAATCACTATAAATAAACATCTACTGTCAATGACTTTTGTATATAATTCTCGGCATATATTTTAACCCCTAGTCGCGAGAGAAACTAGGCTCAGTCTTGCTTATTGGTTTGATATAATCTGGTGGATTTGAGCTCCTCGCCGTAGCACTCCGTGCTATCCTCAAAACACGCACTGCGCATTTAGAGTAATGGGTTCAAGATATATGGCGGTATCTATTTCGGTTTAAGTGTCGGAACCCATTGGTCCCCTAATATTCTGTTCAGTTCCCCTCAGAAGGAGACTAGTCAACATTATAGATTTCTAAAAATCAATCATCCTTGACGAGACTCGAACCAGTCCCTTTGTCCATTTAAGGCTCGCCCTGAGTCCATCGAATATCCAGGAAGTCCAAGTAACTCAGTTGGTCAGAGCATATATCTGCTCAGCTGGTCTCAGATTCGAGTCCTATTTTGAATCTTAACTTAAATTAGTCTCCAATGTGACCATTGGTCCGAATCTACCACTTTTGATTTTGACAGCTCAAGACATAGATGAATTTGACTGCCTCTGTGGCGTAGCGGTAGTGAACGCGGCTGCTACGCAGGAGGCGCGGGTTCGATCCCCGCTCAGTGCCAATATTTGTATGCATGAATATAAATATTTGCATTGGTCTGGGTGTTTCTATGTATAATATGTATGTATTTACAAAAAAAAAAAGTATCTAAGTATGTACCTATATCCGCATTCTAGATTCCATAACACAAGCTAATTAAGCTTACCATGGGTCTAGAAAGCGTTGTGTGGAATGTTGTGGAATATTTATTTATTTATTTTATTTAATTATAACAATTATAATTTATCTATGGCTCAAGACTTATTTTTGAACACATTTTTATCACGAGAGTAGCCCTTCTGACGACAATAGGATCACCTGGAAAGTACCTATACTATTGCAAACAAAAATGATCCAAAACGGTCGCAAAGTCTTCGAGTAATCAAGGCAAATACACACAAAATAGGTTCTTAAGTACTAAAATACTTCTCCTTTTTTTGAAGTCGGTTAAAAATCACTCGTTTCGCATTAAAACAAACTTACTCTGTCTCACCCCATTAGGATTTACTTTAAAATACTAAAGAATAACTCTAGCCTTGTCACACGTACTAAAAATAACATTCGTCTCGCTCTATCATGTTAAAAATTCAACTTATTTCCTGGAGCTACTTTGACAGCTTCATTTTTTAAACATTTCGAGGTTATTATTTCGTCTGAGAAAGTTTATAATAATATCATTAAGTTTCCAAGTAAATTCTTAATGTCTAAGTTACATTTAAGTAATAAAACTTAAAACTAACTTAGCTAAGTAAGTTATTAAAACTTCTGTCATAATAATTATGCGAAACCTTAGCTGTACTGCCCAAAATATAATAAAACAACTTGGAAATTAACCCACGAATAGTATATTACTTAAAACAGACGAAATTATACTTAATACTTACTTATTTCAATCAAAACTCACTTTAAACACTTCACAAAAATAACATAACATAAAAAACAGCTGAATTAATACAACCAAAAACTTGCTTAAATATTTAAAAGCTAATTAAACTATGAAAACATGTTTGAATTTGTTAGTTTGTTGTTTATCAGACGGTCGTTGAGACGTCCGTTCACCGCGGCGGTCAGCTCTCGACTGGTTTTGCCTTGACTTGAATGCTTGATTGGGTAAAGTGGCTATTACACCTTCCTAAATTCAGAATCCGATATTTAGGACGTCCTGAATTTAGGAAAGTGTAATCGCATTTAGGATGGTAGCATCCTAATTAGGAAACGATTTAGGATAAAGGACGGCTTCCGACGTCCTAAATGGCTAAATCGGATGAGTGTAATCGCATTTCCTAAATTCAGGACGCTCAGTGGCCGCTCACCGCCGCAGTATCGATACATATTGTATCGATAAATATCGATATTGATAATTTTATAATAAAGCTATCGATATATTGACATAATGTATGTATGTATGTACGTGGGTATGTACGTATGTATGTTTGTATGTATCATACGTATGTATGCATGTATGTACGTA
The DNA here is from genome assembly GCA_914767945.1 of Eilema depressum. Classification (NCBI taxonomy): domain Eukaryota; kingdom Metazoa; phylum Arthropoda; class Insecta; order Lepidoptera; family Erebidae; genus Eilema; species Eilema depressum. Next base: position 2,477,238 of record OU612040.1, read on the forward strand.
TGTATGTATGTACGTATGTATGTATGTATGTATGTACGTATGTATGTATGTACGTATGTATGTATTTACGTACCTATGTATGTACGTACCTATGTATGTATGTATGTATGTATGTATGTATGTATGTATGTATGTATGTACGTACGTACGTACGTACGTACGTACGTATGTATGTAGGTAGGTAGGTATGTATGTATGTATGTAGGTAGGTAGGTAGATAGGTAGGTATGTATGTATGTATGTTTGTATGTATGTATGTAGGTAGGTAGGTATGTATGTATGTAGGTAGGTATGTATGTATGTAGGTAGGTATGTATGTATGTAGGTATGTATGTATGTATGTATGTATGTATTATCGATTCTTTTTTATTCAGAAGTATGCGCGCAATGAGATTATTGACAGATTAAGTTGCTAATTTAAAAATTAGCCTCAGCAAATAGAGTCGACCATAACAATATTATGAAATGTAATTTGTTAGAAATATATAACAGTAACATCATACGGCAACATCATCAAAGTAATATTCAATAACATCGATATCAAAATCGTAACCTAATTTATCATCCATCTCTATTCGACAGCGACACCTGCGACACGTCCGTCGCTTGCCGCTCGTCCAACAAAACTGATTTAGGATCCTAATTTAGTGAAAGTGTAATCGCGAGCTCCGGCGACTGAATTTCTCGTCCTAAATCGTTTCCTAAATATCGTTTCCTAAATTTAGGAAGGTGTAATAGCGCTTTTAGGCTGCGTATACGCAGGTGGTTTTGAGGTTGTCGGGTTGCGTAGGTGGTATGATAGATTTATTGTATTTATCTACTGCATATGGCGAGAAGAAATGTAACGGGATGTACCTACTGTTTTGTTTGGTGCTGCCGATTGGGAAAATATTAGTGGGTCCGAATCCGACCCCTCTGGGGTTCCTGACAGAGAACCAGTCATGTAAGTAATACACTCATACCTTTTCTCTTCGGGGTAGGTAGAGACAGCCGTCTACAGTTTGATTCTATCTCCATACACCTTAACTGTTATTATACCCTGCTTACCAGCTAAACCCCTTCAACTCAGTGAAAAGTGTGAGTGCGTTACAGTGTAGAACCTCTCAACCATAGGAGAAATTTTGCCTGTGACTCCGCCTGTGTTATCGCGACCAAACATAGCCTATGTGATTTCCCAAGGTCTAATCTATATCTGTACCGAATTTCATCAAAATCGTTTCAGTGGTTAGGGCGTGAAAGCTAACAGACAGAGTTACTTTCGCATTTATAATATTAAGTGTGGATTAAAACTAAAACTAAGCGCCTTCGCTGCGTTAAGCGGGTGCGGGTCGCAGGTGCGGGTTGCGGATGCGCGCGCAATGCGTCCGCCTGTCCGTCGTGTGCGACGGGTATCCGCCTCACGCAGTGCTGCTCTTGAAATAACATGAAACAAGTACGCGAAGCGGACGTCCGCGCCGTGCGCCCGCTAAACGCAGCGAAGGCGCTTAGGTTTAACTACTCTAAAAAGATATTAAGTTGTAGATATGCACTCTGGGACAACCCCACATCCTTACCTGGGTATAACTCCGGACACGTATCTTGGACCTAAATTGCAAGACAAACGAGGCTCTGGCGCCCGCGGATTGCTTTGTAATAATCTATGCTTGGTGAATTTGAGCTCGTCCACCGCAGTAGCACCCCGTGCTATCCTCAAAAGACAGCCAAGAAACGTGTACTGCGCGTATAGATACAGAATAAGTAATATACTACGTATAGAGCACATTTTGAGCACATTTTAGGTCCAAGATACGTGTCCGGAGTTATATTTCTCACGAGCTCACGAGCTCTAGAGAAAGCTCTACATTCCCGAAACTTTTCTTTCCAACGAGTAACATGAACAATCAAATACTTACCTTTGATTTAATAATACCTTATGTACACAAGCCGGAAGTGAAGAGAGGAAAGGGAACTTAGGAGGAAAATCTTTTATTATTCCTTTCTGTGCGGCCAGGGGTTTATCGGAGGAAAATGTACTGAGGTAAGCTTTCCTTTGTACTAACATACTTCATCCGTATATCTTATAATATGTTTGATGTTTTTGTATAATAAACGAAAGTAAACGAAAATATTTAAATTTTCTGCCAATCTTGCTTGATACTGTCTGAAGTTTACGTGAATACCATTCTTAGGAATAAAACCACTTTTAAACGGATTTTAATCGTGATTTATTTCGTACTAGATGTTGCCCGCGGCCCCGCCCGCGTGGTATCAGTTATCGCGATCTAACATATTCTCTGTCCTTTCTCAAGGTCTTATCTACCTCTGTACCAAATTTCATTTAAATCAGTTATGGGGTTTCAGCGTGAAAGCGTAACATGTCTGTTACTGCATACTGCATACTGTCGATAGAGTTACTTTCGCATTTATAATAATTAGTTAGTATGGAAGTATGGATTTTATAATGCTTGCACTAAATTCTCGTCGAAGTTAGGCGAGGTAGCGCGAGCACGAGAGTGTGGTGGGAGCCCTCGCGTCACATCGCCGCGCCTCGCGCGAGGAGACGCGAGGTGCGAGGATAGACAAGGCGAGGTGCACATTCTCGCGTTCGTTCAATCAGTATGCCATAGTCTTGTGCTTAATCGGACATTTGAGAGAGATTAACTGGAACAATCGTGAGAGTGAACCTCGTCTAACTTCGTCAAACCTCGCCTCGCCTAACCTCGACGAGAGTGAAGTGCTAGCAAACATCGTGTCACCTCGCCTCGCATAACCTCACTTAACTTCGTCAAACCTCGCCTCGCCTAACTTCGACGAGAATGTAGTGCAAGCATAAGACTTTGTATTGTATATTTAACTTCTTAGTTTCTTACTAACCTTTTATCCTCAGAAGAGGTATGATATGAGTCTCTGGAAGGAGAAATCCATACTAATATTATAAATGCGAAAGTAACTCTGTCCATCTGTCTGTTACGCTTTCAAAAGGGGACAAATAAGGGATGAAAGTTTGTATGAGAGTCCGGTTTGGTCACAGGCTGAATGGCACAGACAGGCAAAAATGTATATTTGCACTGAGCGAGAATCGAACCCGTCCTCTGTCTAAGCAGTAGAACTTCATCATCATTCTCTGAGACTTTTTCGAACTCAGGGTTGGCATTCCAGTTTGACTGCCATCTGACCTCCACAACACAGAAAGATTGGCGATATCAAAGTTCTGTTGACTAGTAGGAACGGCTTAACGTGCTCTCCGAGGCACGACCAGACCAATGCAAATACCCATATTCATATCTTTGGCGGTATTTTACCGTCTCTACCATGGTGAATGTTCTGATGAGCTCTTCCAACTAATCCCACCCTCTCCTTTCCTATATAGGACAACACGTGCAGGACTTAGATGCCACCCGCATACGGTGCAGAATATTCCATCAAGAACCAAGCGGTTCGGCGACTCCTTCTTCTGCCGCACTATTAAGTCTTGGAATTCCTTACCAGTTCACGTGTTTCCCTCCTCCTACAGTCCCGGGTCCTTTAAGCGGGGCGTGAAAAAGCATCTGATGAGGCCGTCAAGCTGAGTGCCACCATTGTAACATGGTACATGTCCGTGATGGTGACCCTCTTTTCAGAGACTTTGCTTTCAGCTTACCATCAGGCGATGCGAAGTCAAATTGACGTGTCCTAAAAAAAAAAAAATTTGCACTGAGCAGGAATTGAACCCGTGCCTCCTCCGTAGCGATCGCGTGCACCACCACAGAGCCTGTCGAACTTCCTATACCTAGACGAATAATCGAAAATTTTGAATGTGGTATTCAATCAATATTGGCAATGCCTAAATCAATAACTTGTATTGTGTCACCACCTTTATATTGCACGATTGTGAAGTGAAGGCTTCGAAGGCTATCCACATCCCAAAATCAATACCACGTAACTACCCACAAAGTTTATACCATTCTCTATCTTATTCCATAAGACCAAAAGCTTATTTTCACTTGCAACTGTATTCTAAATTTGACAAAATTTGACTTTCAACCTTGTGCTAACAGATTTTGGATGTATTTTCGTTTGTATATAAATAATTCAGAAGTTGATATTACGGACGTGTTAATATAATGTTACTTCTTCAGTAAATCGATTACAGAAAGGGGAGTAATTAGTTTTAACTTTCTTTTTTATTTATAATTTAAAAAGAGCTGAGGGTAAGTGGTTATCGGCAGTTATGGGCATTTACAACATTAAGTACCTTTTTTTATACAACTTGGGTGGCAGAGAAGCACACGACCCACCTGCTGGGGGTATCACACTCGCACTGCCGAAGCCGTAAGAATCACACACTCAGACCAATGCAAATATTCATACTCATGCATACAAATATTTGACACTGAGCGGGGATCGAACCCACGCCTCCTGGGTAGCAGCCGCGTTCAATACCGCTACGCCACAGGGGCAACCTTCTAATGCCTATCTTGAAGAACTGCATTTTTTTCGGTGCCCGGAGAACTAGCCCACCCCTTGCCTGCTCTCCACTGTACCCTCTGCCAGGGAGGCTTCGTGAAGAGCCTCCGAGAAGCCTTCTATAGGGCCGCTCCCGCCTTGGTCAGAATTTGGCAGGCAGCGTTTCCCCTGTGCGAGAGAGGTGCTGGTGTTTCCGTTGCCCAGGGTGCACAGCGTGGAAGACCACGCGCGGAAAGCCTCCCTCCCTTTCATCAGTCCATACTGGTTGTCTGGAAGAGATCGCAGACTTGCGATAAGACCGCCCATTGTACAACTCTCTGTCATGTACGTATCTTATGTATGTATCCTATGTTTGGTGTGCAATAAAGAGTATTTATCTTATCTTATCTTTCTTCCTCCCCTCTTTTCCGGGGATCTCTGGTAATAACGAGCTTCCCCCTCTGGAGGGGACCAACTTCAAACAAGTCATTGTCATTTGGAGTACTGGGAAAATGTCTTTCACCTTGATTATTAATTAAGACCCGAGATCTCGTGCGGTTTTAGTCGTTCCGAGTCCATTAAGACCACGCCTGGTAGTGGACGTCAACTTTTATCCTAACTGTACCTATATTGTCCAATTAACAAAAATACCAAGTTAATTAAAATTATACAGCGCCTGTACAAATGTTTATGACAGGCCAATATATTTATTAAACGGCAACATGTATTGCTATGACATTTCCCGCAGGCGTTTGTATTAATTTAGTTTGTTGATAAAACGTCAGGAACATTTAGAGCAAGGAAACTTAATTACGAGTAATTAAGTTTGTATTGTGGTTTATACGTGGTTTTATATTTTAAATATCGAAATTGCAAGGTATTGTGTATCAGGATATAATACACCAGGATCATAGCAAATAATGGGGCACTTTTTTATACATTATTTAGGTTGCCAAATTGACTAAACCCCACCTGATGGTAAGCAGTCCAAAGACTAGTGACTGCCATTACAGATGCTATCCCTAGAAAGACGGCCCCTATCTTGACGACCTTGACAGATGCTTTGTCACGCCAGCCTAAGGAATCCGGGACTGCAGGAAGAAGGCCTGCTTGCCGCAATAGGAAAGATGTTTACCAGAGGCGACGGGTCCCTATAACCCGATTCCTGCCGGCTTGCTCTGCAAAGAATTCCCTAAAAGAATTCTATAGAAAATTGCTATGGTCTTTCTATGACAGGTAGGTAAGAATTGTTTTTCACCGGCTTCCCTTTTGAAAATTTGCACTTTATCTTTGACTTTGACTTTGATTGGCGTAGAGATCTTGAATTATAGGCAGGTTTGATTTTTAAGAGATAGCCTGGAAGTTGAAAGTTTGTAGACTAAAGAGAACCTTCTTTAGTTTACACAATATAACATCAGCTATCTTAGAGGAGATGATTGCAATATACATACATACTTACATATTTATTTTTTATCTCATTACTGTCCATCCCAAGGTTGCCTAGAAGAAATCGCTTCCAGCGATAAGACCGCCCATTGTACATCACTACATATTATAAAACAAAGTCGCTGTTGCTATCTGTCCGTCCCTATGTAGGTATGCTTAAATCTTCAAAACTACGCAACGGATTTTAAAGCGGTTTTTTTCAATAGATAGAGTGATTCAAGAGGAAGGTTTATATGTGTAATACATGCATAATATTGTAGAGAAACACTGATAAATTTAGAGTTATGCAGCGGGAACGGGATAAGAAAATATAGCGGTACGAAGTTCGCCGGGTCAGCTAGTTAAACTATATACATGCTACCTACTTGTCATTCCTACAGTCCCGGGTCCTTTAAGTGACGGGTGACGCTCTTTTCAGGGACTTTGCCTTAAGCTTACCATCAGGCGAGGCGAAGTCAAATTGACGTGTCCTGTATAAAAAAAAAAATACCTGTAAATATATTGGTGTACAATACAGAATTATCTATCTATCTATATAGATTCACGTTTGTAAATTCCCGTAGCGGTAGGCAGAGGTATATTGAAACCCTAAAACAACCCTCGTGACTATGCCCAAGCGGTTATCCTTCTAGTGATAATAAAATAACGTAACCTATTTTATGTATTTACACACGTGCGTATGTCAAATAAGGAAAAGAGTCTTCAGTTTGTAATCCGAGAGCTGGTACGACTTTTTGAGTACGTTCTTGAGGCAAGCTGGAAACTTATCAGAAAACTTTCCTTGAACTTGACTTGACTGCCTCTGTGGCGTAGCGGTAGTGAACGCGGCTGCTACGCAGGAGGCGCGGGTTCGATCCCCGCTCAGTGCAAATATTCGTATGCATTAATTGTATGCATTGGTCTGGGTGTTTTCTATGTATATGTATGTATTTACAAAAAAAAAGTGTAAACACAAGCTAGTTAAGCTATGCTTACTTTGGGTCTGGATAGCGTTGTGTAGATTGTCGTACAATGTTTATTTATAAAACAAAACTTTCCGTGAACCCGCCTGGCAATGGTAAAGCCCCCACCAAATCACCTGTCTTTTTTTTAATGTATTCCTTATACATTAAACTACAACATTATAAAAATTATATATTGGTTCAAACATGTATTTTTTTGGATTTTTTTGAATATGTTAAAAAAATTTCGGGGTTGATTTAGCCCCCGTTCCCACCAGCCAGGTCTGCACCTTCGTGTTGAGGTACAGGAGAGTTGTTTGACAAGTTTCCAGCTTGCCTCCTCCTACAGTCCCGGGGAATACATACGTGAGATCAAAAGTTCATAAGATCAACAATCAATATGTCAACTCCATGAGATCAACAGTTTAAAATATCAATGGCTTACTACACCAATAAATTATTATTCATGACATGAAATTCGTACTCAGCATACTCAAAAACCCGTTACACCATACCCATATTGCAATTTTCTTACTAAGGCGCGGCGGCCATATTGGATTCCAACAATGACATGATTTTCGTACTTAGCATACTCAAAGACCCATTAGATCATACCCATATTACAATTTTGTTACTAAGGCGCGGCGGCCATGTTGGATTTCAAAAATGACTTTGTTCCACCCTCTCCTTTCCTATATAGGACCACACGTGCAGGACTTAGATGCCACCCGCATACGGTGCAGAATATTCATCAAGAACCAAGCAGTTCGGCGACTCCTTCTTCTGCCGCACTATTAATTCTTGGAATTCCTTACACGTGTTTCCCTCCTCCTACAGTCCCGGGTCCTTTAAGCGGGGCGTGAAAAAGCATCTGATGAGGCCGTCAAGCTGAGTGCCACCATTGTAACATGGTACATGTCTGTAATGGTGACCCTCTTTTCAGAGACTTTGCCTTCAGCTTACCATCAGGCGAGGCGAAGTCAATTTGACGTGTCCTATATTTAAAAAAAAAACGTACTCATAAAATCGTACCAGCTCTCGGACTATTGGGTGTGTTTACGAGATGCGGAAAGTAGGGAAAAAACATGAAATGCGGCAACTAGGGTGAATTCTGAATTTATTTAGAGGTCATGCATAGTACGCACATAAAAACAGCATGCGTTTATACCTCCCGGCATATATTAGAAGCGTCGGTCGGTGGCTAATTGGTTAAGGAGTTGCCTTACGATCAAGAGGTCCCGGGTTCGAATCCTGGCCATTACACTACCGACGTGAACCCACTCCTAGCACAAGCAATTTAGCTTAGTTGGAGGGGTTAAAAGGAATATTAGTAACTAGCTGTTGCCCGCGGCTCCACCCGCGTGGATGTCGGTTATCGCGACCAAACATAGCCTATGTCCTTTCCCAAGGTCTAATCTACCTCTGTAGCAAATTTCATCAAAATCGGTTCAGCGGTTTAGGCGTGAAAGCGTAACAGACAGCATTTATAATATTAGTAAATATGGATGGATATGGATCAGGGGCCTTAGACAAAGTGACATTCTAATTCTATTGGCGAAAACGCCAGTGGAATCGCTAATTGTACCTAGTATGAAATTGACATAAATCATTAATTAACTATTTTTTTTATGAAATTTGAGTCTTTTTATCTCGAAATACATTATTTAATTTATCATTATTACTATAACCATCGCAATGTCCCGAAATCCATTGTTAATACCTTAAAAATGGTTCGCTTCTGCGCGATTCCATCAATAGAATGTCACTTTGTCTAGGGCCCATGGATTTCGGTTGCTAATATTCTTTTCTTTAAAAAATATGGACCCATGATGTACTTAAAATGTCAGCCTAAATTCTTACCAACTGGTGTAGGTACATCAATAATATTCACTGACAATCCTACTAATATTATAAACGCGAAAGTTTGTAAGTATGGATGGATGTTTGTTACTCTTTCACGTAAAAACTACTGAATGGATTTTAATGAAACTTTGCAATAATATAGCTTATACATCAGAATAACACACAGGCTACGTTTGGTCGTGATAACCGACATCCACGCTAGCAAAACCACGGGCAATAGCCAGTAAAAAATACATATTTCGTCAAACTATTCATGCTAGTAATATCAAGAATATATCACCCATATGACTTCAAACTGTCCACAAGAACATAGGCAGTTATTATAATACAGTGGTTGAGTAAATCCCCCCACTTCCCACTCCCCCCTAGACCAATGACGCAATAAAACGGAGCATGTACAGTCAGCATAAGATCGAACTTAATGTGCAAAGTCTGAAAATGATCTTAATACCTACCTGTATGAAGATCATTTTCAGACTTTACACATCAAGTTATGGTGGTGGTTAATGGTGTTAATACATTTGTAGGAACATACATAATACCTACTTACTTACTTTACCTACAAGATCAACATTATCATACGATAACAGCAGTGCCGAAATGCGGAGCCACGAACGCACGTCCAAACGCAGTGAAGAATCTCGTCGAATGCGACGCGAATGACGAACGTTGTAGTTTTATAGCTGGCGCACCTTTGCGCACCCAGTTTATATTTATAGCGAAAGATAAGCGCCCCACGCGGCGTATGTGTGCACTGTATTGTATATAATAGATTTAAGATTCCTTATGTAAATAGAATACTAAGCTGTGATTGGTGTAGATAGTTTGTAAGCTCGCTTAATTGTATGGACATTGTAAGACAAATTATTATATATTAGTAGCCCCTTTTGCTCAATAAAATAATCAGTTCCATGCTCTGCCTTTTCTTTGGCTACGGTTCCCCTTCCGGTCCAAACAGACAGAGCTCTCTAGCAACGGACAGGGTTCACTTCTTGAACCCAGCCGGTCTAGAGGCATCAGCCAGCTGGCATAGCTAACTACTAGGGCAGTACCTACCTCACGGGTCAGTGACCCCTCAGCTGATCCCTACCTTACGGGTCAGCTGATCAGTACCTACCTCTCGGGTCAGTGACCCCTCAGCTGATCCCCAATCGGCTGCTACTCACGTTCGGTCTACAATCAGCTGATCGCCGAGTCTGGTTAGGCGAAGGCCATAGACCGACTTGGCGTCAGCTGATCATCAGGTCTGGTTAGGCGAAGGCCATAGACCGACATTGGTGACCCCCGACGACCCAAACAGCTGATACCTACGTACCTACGGTATCACAGCGCACTACTGCACGCACAGCTGATTGCCGTACCTAGTGTACCTACCTAGTGTACCTACCTACAGACATCATGTCTACAGAAGGCGGCACAGCACCACCATCGCTACCATCAGGTAGTGATATCAAACCAGCCAGCGATGTCGCCATGATATCTCTTCCCGCACGCCTACCACCTTTCTGGCGTCAGAATCCACGATTATGGTTCGCTCAGTTCGAAGCGGCCATCGCGGCAAGCAAAATAGGCGAAGAACAGAAATTCAACCTAGTCATGCCACTGCTAGGTTGCAATGATCTAGAACAAGTAGCAGATATCATCCTCAACCCTCCCGCTAATGTAGGGTTGCCATAAGTGTGGGGACCCAGACCGGGACATTTGAAGAAAAAATAGTAAAGGTAGAAAAATAGGAACTTTTATTACAACAACTTTTAACACTGCCATTAAACAAGCGTTAAACAAGCGGGTAGCGACCCGGGCTTCCTATGTTTTCTGAAAGACGAAAAATTATCAGAATTAACTTTTGATAATTGTACAAAATATTTTGACGAAATCAACATTAAGTTAAACATCATCTTCATGTAGACGCTTTCTCCCGATTGCATCCCTGGCCAAGATGACCCCGGAGCTCAGGGTCCGCCTTCCGGCTCTTCCTCCTCCACTTGACACGATCTTGGGCGTCCATGGTAGTGAGACCATTTGCACGCATATCACTCTCCACAACGTCAAGCCAGGACTTCTTGGGCCTATCCCTTCTACCTGGAGCCGGCGGTGGCGCCATTGTCAGGCATTTGCTACCCACGTATCCTGGCGGTTGCCGCAAGACGTGGCCGCACCAGCGAAGGCGGCTCTCTTGCATTTTATCTGCGATGTCCTGGACATGAAGGCTGCCGCGGCTGCAAGAGTTCCTCACGCAGCATTTTTATCTCCGTGACATGCAGCTCTTACGTGCTTGCGCTCTTGCTCTCACAACCATGTAAGAGGACAGGCTTAAAGATCGTCTTATAGACCTGCCCCTTCAACCTGACTGGCATTTTGGGATCACCCGTGACGCCAGTCATTTCTCACCACCTGGCCCACGCGGAAGCAATGCGTGCCCTGATGTCGTAGTCGATTTCACTGGTCACATGAAGTACAGATCCCAGGTACTTAAACCGAATCATCGCCTACTATGCGGACCGGTGTGAAATCTGTCGAGTTTAACGCTAAACTTTCTGTCATCGCTACATTTAGCTTCATACCACCGTTCTCAAGCGCTTCCTTCCACACTTTCACGTGTTGCACCAATCTGCTCTTGTCCGCGTCCTTCAGCGCAATATCATCAGCATACATGAGCAACCACGGAGGCTGCTTATGTGGTTTTCTGATACTGTCTAACAAGACGTCTAATACCGAGCTGAACAGTAAGGACTAAGGACGGATCCTTGGTGTACTCCGATGGTGATGGGGAAGGCTTTTGAGTCACCAAAAGCACTCCGAACCACGGAACCAGAATCATGATACATATCTTGGATGGTGTCAATGTAGGTCTCTGGAACTCCCTTAGCCCACAATACCCAGCAGATCACCGCGCGAGGAACACAGTCGAAGGCCTTCTGCATGTCTAAGAATAGGCAGCGCAGGGGCGTGTTCTTCGCCCTATATTTCCCCACCACAATCTTTAGGGAGAACATTAGAATGCTCACACCACGAGCACCCAATGCACCCATTGCCTTCCAAGCCTCGATGGGGATTTTGTCGAGGCCGAGTCTGTACTTCTGCAGGCGTTATCGGTGGCACTAGTCCTTGTTTCGGAAAGAGGTCTGGTGGATGCACCTCTTGCTGCTTATTCAGCATGTCGTTGGAAGTATGAGCGCCATCTGTCCTTCATCGCGTTTTTCTCGTAAAATCATTGGCCCCGGGGTCTTTATTACTCATTAACATATTCATGTATGGAAAAATATCAGCGCTTTCGTCGTTCTATCTACGTATTAATAGCCTAGCTACTTAGTCACGTTTATTGTAGGTATATTACTGTTTACCAACCAAGTCCAGCTCTCTAATATGATACTAAAAATGTTTAACCGGGACAATTTGCTTATTGGCCGGGACGCCGGGACACCAGGCCTCAAACGGGGACATGTCCCGGCGTACGGGGACGTATGGCAACCCTACGCTAATGGCAAATACACCAAATTGAAGGACAGACTCATATCGACATACCAAGAGTCAGATCATCGTCAGCTTCAAAAGCTACTTAGTGGCCAAGAACTTGGCGATTCTAAACCTAGTCAGCTGTTACGAAAAATGAGAGAATTAAGTGGGAAGCTATTAACCGACGAAGCACTCAGAGTCATATGGGTGAACCATTTACCTACTCAAATACGTGGCATACTATCAATAAATACAGAGTCATCACTAGAAACCCTATCTGCTATGGCTGACAAAATTATAGAGCACTTCGAACCCGTTACAGCCGCCGCTATCACTACTTCGATTCCCGTGTCAAACCCATCTCAGAACGAAACTACATCTACTACAGTCGAAAAACTACAACTCGACTTAATTGCGAAACAAATAGAGAAACTATCCCTCGAAGTAGCAGAATTACGTTCGAACCAATTTCGACCGACGCAAAACCCGCATCGCCAGCCACGTAGCAACGAGCGCTTTGACGATAGGCGCAACATAAGGCCGCGTTCACACTCGCGTTCAACACGTCGACAGCCAGGCGATCCGGATTGGTTATGCTATTACCACCTCAAGTTCGGTAATAATGCTCGTAAATGCGAAGAACCATGCGCTAAAAGAAATACAAATACAAACACTGTAACACTGATAACAGGAAAACTAAGCAATACATCGACTGTGGCGGGCGTCGATGTTAACCAAGGCCACCGCCTATGTATAATAGACAGAAACAATAAAGAAAAATTCCTTATTGACACTGGAGCCGATATTTCAGTGTTAGCCGCAAGAAACAAGAAATATTCACAATCTATAGAAAACAATTACAAATTATTTGCTGCAAACGGTACACAAATACGAACCTATGGAGAGCGTACATTAGAACTCAACTTAGGTTTACGTAGAAGTTACAAATGGACATTCATAGTTGCCGATGTGAAGACTTCAATATTAGGCGCAGATTTCCTAGTAAAACACAAATTACTAGTCGACTTGCATCAAAAGAAACTCATCGATAGTGTCACAGACCTCACCGTGAACACTATTAAGGTACAGAGCACAGAAGAATCAGTCTATATTATCAACCAAAATCACGCATATCACGACATCTTGAAGCAATTCCCAGACATATTACGTCCGATGGCAATCAAGTCAACTGCAAAACATAGCGTCACTCACCGTATAGAAACTAAAGGTTCACCTATATACTCCCGACCGCGACCATTACCACCAGACAAGTACAAAGCTGCCAAATTAGAATTCGAAAAGTTAATGGAAATGGGTATATGCGAACCCGCCAACAGCCCATGGGCCAGTCCACTGCACGTGGTAAAGAAAAAAGATGGTTCTTTACGTGTATGTGGCGACTACAGAAGATTAAATGCTGTCACAATCCCCGACAGATACCCGATACCTAGAATACAAGATTTCACTTACCAACTGCACGGAAAAGTATTATTCTCGAAGCTCGACATGAAAATGGCATATTACAGTATACCTATCGAAAAAGAAGACATCCCTAAGACAGCTATAACCACCCCATTCGGAAGCTTTACCTTCAAAGTTATGACCTTCGGTTTAGTAAACAGTAGTGCTTCATTTCAAAGGTTCATGCACGAAGTACTACGCGGCCTCGATGACATATGCTACTGCTACATAGATGACCTACTCATATACTCAGACGACAACGAAGAAGAACACAAACGCAACGTAAAACGAGTGCTCGAGCGCTTAAATCAATATGGCGTCACACTCAACATCGATAAGTGCGAATTCAGCAAGAAAAAAGTCCAATTCCTCGGTTACGAAGTTTCATCAGACGGAATCAAACCCACAGACGAACGCATTCAAGTCATACTCCAATATCCAAAACCAACTACAGTACAAGAGTTAAGAAGATTTCTGGGTATGATCAACTTCTATCGAAGCTGCCTACCCCATCAAGCTAACCATCAGCACCTACTTAATAAATACCTACACAATGCCAAGAAGAACGATAAATCACCCATACAATGGACACCCGAAGCCGAAAAATCATTTCAATTATGTCAACAAAGTATTCTCGATGCAACCTCATTAACCCATCCGATACCTAACGCACCGCTATGCCTACTCACCGACGCTTCAGATACAGGCATCGGCGCGGTACTACAACAGAAAGTCGACGGAATATGGAAACCACTCGCATTCTTCTCCAAAAACATGAGCGACACACAAAGAAGGTACAGCGTATACGATCGCGAATTACTAGCTATGTATACCGCTGTGAAAAGCTTACGACGACTGATAGAGGGTAATGAACTCACAATATATACTGATCACAAACCTCTAACCTTCGCACTCACGAGATCAGCCAACAACAGTGACACTCCAAGAAGAGAAAGACAACTTCATTTCATTAGTCAATTCTGCACAAGTATCAAATTCATTCAAGGCGAGTACAACACAGCTGCTGACGCCTTATCACGAATCACGGAGATCGAAATATTAAACAATACAATCGACTACAACAAATTAGCTACAGATCAACAAAATGACACCGAATTAGAAGCCTGCAAACAACAATCAAACCTCACATTCGCTCTCGTAAATCTCCCTGGAGGTCAACAACCGATATCCATATGGTGTGAAGTATCAACAACAAACATTCGACCATACCTACCAGTGACTTTTCGTGAAATAGCATTCAAAGCACAACACGAACTAAGTCATCCGGGCGTTCGCGCAACTAGAAAACTTATCACATCCAAATTCTTCTGGCCTTCTATGAATAAAGATGTAACCACCTGGGCAAAATCATGCATTGGTTGTCAACGCTCGAAGGTTCAAAGACACGTTAGCAGTCCCCTTGGTGAGTTTCAAGAATCATCGCGTTTCGAACACGTGCACCTAGACATCGTCGGACCTTTATGCATATCAAACGAATATCGATACATAGTCACAATGATAGATCGATGCACGAAATGGATTGAAGCTATACCTACTCGTGACATCACCGCTGAAACAATAACGAAGGCAGTATACGACGGATGGATCTCACGATTCGGTTGTCCCCTACGAATCACAACCGATCAAGGCAGACAGTTCGAATCGTCATTATTTCGCACACTAATGCAACGACTAGGCATTAATCGTATACGCACAACTCCATTCCACCCACAAGCAAACGGATTCCTAGAAAGAAGACACAGATGTTTGAAAGCTTCGCTGATGGCCAGATCAGCAGGTACCAACTGGAGTGAGGAATTACCTACAGTACTACTAGGACTACGCACAGCATTATGTCAAGATACATCTGTAAGTCCCGCACTAATGACTTATGGGTCTACAATTCGAATTCCGTCGGATTTCTTTGTGCCTACCAAGCCAAACATTGATGACGCAGAATTCGTTCGCCAACTCACTGAAACGATGACGTCCCTAGCACCGAAGCAAATATCACACTCATCTAAGCAACCCTTCATATACAAAGAACTCGAAACTTGCACTCATGTGTTCCTGAGAAATGATACAGTACGACGACCGTTGATCCCACCATATGACGGCCCATACAAAGTTATCAAACGAAGTCAAAACGGCAAGTTATTCACAATTCAACTACCAAATCGTCAAACATGCATATCCATAGACAGACTGAAACCAGCATACATATTACATAATGATGAGACGCCTGCAGCCAACGTACCGCAATCCCCATGTACGAGGCCTGCAACAATTATACGTCAGGAACCTACGACATCGAGTGCATCCAATTCCAAGAACTCGGCGACTGCAAATTCCGAGAAATCTACAAATGTGAGTAACAATCAGCAAGACCCCTATATGACTCGTACAGGAAGATTAGTAAAACCAAACGTACGTTTTTCTTAGAGGGGGGTAATGTAGGAACATACATAATACCTACTTACTTACTTTACCTACAAGATCAACATTATCATACGATAACAGCAGTGCCGAAATGCGGAGCCACGAACGCACGTCCAAACGCAGTGAAGAATCTCGTCGAATGCGACGCGAATGACGAACGTTGTAGTTTTATAGCTGGCGCACCTTTGCGCACCCAGTTTATATTTATAGCGAAAGATAAGCGCCCCACGCGGCGTATGTGTGCACTGTATTGTATATAATAGATTTAAGATTCCTTATGTAAATAGAATACTAAGCTGTGATTGGTGTAGATAGTTTGTAAGCTCGCTTAATTGTATGGACATTGTAAGACAAATTATTATATATTAGTAGCCCCTTTTGCTCAATAAAATAATCAGTTCCATGCTCTGCCTTTTCTTTGGCTACGGTTCCCCTTCCGGTCCAAACAGACAGAGCTCTCTAGCAACGGACAGGGTTCACTTCTTGAACCCAGCCGGTCTAGAGGCATCAGCCAGCTGGCATAGCTAACTACTAGGGCAGTACCTACCTCACGGGTCAGTGACCCCTCAGCTGATCCCTACCTTACGGGTCAGCTGATCAGTACCTACCTCTCGGGTCAGTGACCCCTCAGCTGATCCCCAATCGGCTGCTACTCACGTTCGGTCTACAATCAGCTGATCGCCGAGTCTGGTTAGGCGAAGGCCATAGACCGACTTGGCGTCAGCTGATCATCAGGTCTGGTTAGGCGAAGGCCATAGACCGACACATTCATACATACAATCACGCCTTTATCCCCGGAGGGTTAGGTAGAGGTGAATTAACACCCACATTTCACCAATCATTGTATTAAGTCCCACGTAATAGGGGGTGAGCGTATAACCGTATTCCGGGCACTAATTGTTGACTCGAGCCACGTATCTGAGGCTGAGTCTGGGCTGTATTCACATATCTTTAACATGACCGCGTTAATTCCCGTTAACATTTTTGTATACCATGGAACGCGAGAGTTTAAAAGTTAGTGTACCTATAATATCAATGACAATCGGCAGGGGATCATATCAGAGGATCCAACCGGAATAACTTGATGTTAAACAGCCCTATCCCAATAGTCGCCTTGTACGACACCGTATGGGAGGAGATGGGGTAGCCCAAATTCTACTCTGCCGGGAACCTCGCGGCTAATAGTGTGCCTATATCAATCTATGACATTATTGATAAGATAACATACATACATATACGAGTAATCGCACATTTATCCGCAGAGGGTTAGGCATAAGTCAACACCCACATTTAATTGTATTATCGTCCGAACTAAAGGTATGATTCTGACGCATGCAGCACATACAGCGTACCCATTACTTGTTAAACTCCAATACGGATAAAGGGGACCATTGAGAAGCCGCAATGAATTACGCGCATGTGCTTCGTGCGTCGGCAGTTGTCGTATGCGGTCGGCTACGGCGTCATACTTTAAAGGTGTGTAACAGAACAATCAGTCAACAGAAAGTGAGGAATACCATGGTATTAAGATAATTTTGAGTACTTTGCTGTAGGCACATGCTGTAAGAACATTTCGAACGATCGAACGAACTCGAAAGCTGAATCTGCAGTGATATTTCAATATCGCATGCTGTTTTGGTGATGTCACGTTGTCGAACACGTAAACATACATCACCCTCATGCTCAAGAACGTGACGACACAAAATTTACAGCAAGCAGAATGGAAATATCGCCGCGGATTGAGCTGTCGAGTTCGTTCGATCGTTCGAAATGTTCTTACAGCATGTGCCTGCTGGTCAAGATCGATGTGATACTGACTGTACACATCCCGGGCAAGCTGCATTGATTGCAACCACGCGCAGTGCAGTTGCGCTGTAACAACCAGATAGTATAGTGATGGGACGGTATCGATAGTTTGAAAAGTTTTAATATCGATAAAATATTCGAGATCGGGGGCCTACCACAACCGGTGACGATGCCTGCCTGCCTGCTACAATGAAGTATGCTCAGATGAATTGTCCGACATGAAAGGAACTTCATCCTCTGACAGCTATAACTGTGGAATGAACTACCTGCCGTGGTTTTAGCGACCTACAGTATGTGGTTCTTCAGGAAAGGCATCAGAAGGTTCTTACCGGGTCGGCAGTGCGAGTGTGATGCCACTGGTGCTGCACACGTCCATAGGATTGCGGGTACGGGATCAAAATTGAACGCGAATTTTTTTAAGCTATTGCATAGCTTCTATCGCGGGCCTTGAGCGTGGAGACCGAATCCAGAAATTCCGTAACGAAAAAAACCTAACACCCCCCACTCCGAGCTCGCACGAATCGAGCCGAGCTGCTCCGAAGCAGCTCCGCTTAACGTAAGTAATTATAATTGCATAAGTTGATAAAAAATGCTATGCAATAGCTTTACTGCGGCAGTCCCCGAGTGCCACACGTCTTTTTTTCTTTGACTCAATAGTTTCGTAAACAAATACAAAAATATTAACTGAATTTTGGGAGTATGGGTGTTAATCGACTTAAATAAAGTTAAAAAACTTATCGATATCAATACTTTCTTTCCCTTCCTTAGAAGTCCTGATTACGTCATTTCCGTTCTTGACCCCGTAATTTCAAATTCTAGACTATCTAATGCTCTAATATCTACCATGCTAAACTCGACCTTATCGTGTACAAATAAGGTTTAATCTCGCATGTTTAGCTCGGTTAAGTGAACCACTTACCATTGCAAATTAGCTTGTTTTCTCTAGAGAATAAACTACATATTGGCTTGGAATATTTTATATGGATTATGTCTTCAGCTAACTATGTTTCAGGGGAAAATTGGTTCTATTTTTATTTTAAAAGGTAACTTTCCGGATTTTAGTGCACTTTAGAATAGTTTAGTGCTTTTCTCGTCCATACCTGGCTCTTATATTTTCTAAGGAGGAGGTAAGTACCATACACATAATAATATTATATGTCACTGTCAATTAGCTTAATTAGCCGTTCAATTAACTGCTTAGTTTAGGCTGTTAACTAAACATACAATATTTAACAAACTGGCTGACTATTGCTTATTAGGCCCTTAGGCCTAAGCTTGTTTCTGCATGGCTATAAAAAAAATAACCACTAAGGTTAAAGCGGGAGCTCCGCTCCGCTCCCGCATTAGCCTTCTAACCTAATCTATCCAAGTCGGATTGCGCAGCTTTCTCAATAAAGCTGCTATTATTATTTAAGTTCACAACCTCAAAAATTCAATTTGTAAGTAACTAATTTGTGATAAATAATTCAATTTGTAAGTAAATGCCGAAATACTTTTTGAGTCTTAAACACAATAATTGCTGATAAAATAGGGATATTTATATAGACATATAAGGATTAATGATCTCTGTCACTTATTTCACATGTATTCGTGAAATCAAATATTACTACGTATGTTGAAAATTTACAAAATCAAGTTCAACAAAAAACTGTTCAATTTTGAACCTTAATGACTATGCAATAAAGAACAGCAAAATTAAGCTTACCAGCAAAATAATATTTGTAATTTTTGCTATATATTCCGAGTAATATGCGTAGTATTTTGATATTAAGATTTTATTTCAGCTTTGAAGATCGAAGTGTAATTCCAAAATGATTTCTTTGAAAAGGCTTTTCTGTTTTATTTTCATAATTTTGGCGCTATTACAGGTGAGTGAATTTCTTTATTATTATATTTTAATCAAAGGCAATTGACGGTAATTGACGACAAAGGGCTAGCCTTTTGCCGTCAATTAGACATTTTATTACTGCAGGTCAAAAAGGTCACTTCACTGGAGTCATATTGACTCCAGTGAAGTGACCTTCTCTATATAGTGGTCTACGTCGGTCAACGAATTGTCACTTGTCTATCGACTCAGGCGGGACTAGAACCCGCGACCCCTCCCAAGGGGAAGTGTTCTGACCACTGAGCTACTGAGTAACGCCGAAAATGGACGAAGCCGCCTAAAGTACTGTAAAACCTATACAACAATATTGGGACGACGACGGTATGGGGTGACGGTGACGGTCGCGGGTTCAAGTCTCGCCTGAGTCGTTTCACTTTCTCCTATCTTTATCGATTTGAAATAGTTAGCATACTATAAGTACTATCGGCACGCTATGATCTGTGGGGTGGTAGGCTTCCGGCAGGCGGCCAATCGCAATGCTCCATGCTATCGTTACATTCACGATACGATTACGATAGTAGTTCGTGCTCACCCCTGTGCTATGATGGCCTTATGACGTCTGTCCACTCATGAAGTTTAGATAAATTAATGAGTTAGGTCGCCACCCGTCAGTTTCTCTAATTGGTCATTTTCCATAAATCGCCAGTTTCCCTATTCTTCAGTTTTGTAGATTTCGTTAAGTGGTCAGTTTCACTATCTCGTCAGTCTCCCTAATTCGTCAGTTTCCTTAACTAGTCAGTTTACATTGAGTGATGACAGTTAAAATAGCAGTAGGTATGGACGAATCTCATTAAATATGGCTTTTTGTAGCACCTTTTTTTTTTTTGTCTCTTTTTGTAATAATTAGCCATCATAGCGTCCATCACAGCGTGCCGCATCTTTAATTGCTTTAAAAATTTAATTCAGTCTTATAATAATATTATGTTACAGAGCATCTCAAGCCACTGGATCGGAGGGCCCGTCGTCTACCCTGGGGTAGCCGTTGGGCCCCGTCCCTACGGCTACGGGTATGGAGGCTACCCGTACCCGGCAGCAGCAGTCGCATACCCCCCGCTACCTCCCCCACCTCCAGTGTTCTTAGGCTAAATAAATAAAGTTCCTTTTTCACTTTAGTTTTTTTTTTCACCCTTACCTACCTACTGTATTTTTTTTTCGGGTTGCATTTAACGCGGCCACAAATTAATCCGAAAAGCAGGTAGTAAAAATAATAGGTTGGCAGCTATAGTGAAGAATCATTTTATTCAATTTATGGGTGTCAAAATTACTGAATGTGGCGTACAAAAATACTAAGTGAGCCACTATTTATGGATGGTTAGGTATAAAAAAATAACCACGAAGTCTAGCCTTCTAACCTAACCTATCCAAGTTGGGGCGCGCTATACTCGAATCCTCATAACTTCACAATTTAGCAACACACTTTCTGTATCACGGGTCACTCAGTATTTTAGTCGCCCACTCAGTATTTAAAGTAACTCATTATCAGTCGTCCATTTATTATTTTTGTCGCACAGTTTATTATATCCCTTTTTTTCACGCTTACGTCCTATTACGCGGAACTGAAAATCATAATTGCTGAAATGTGGGTGTTACTACACTCTCAGCCTACCCCTTCGGGGATTTACAGGCATGAGTATATGTATAGGTATACCTTGGGACCTATATCTTAGACCTAAAATGTATTCAAAATATGCTGCTCGCAGTACACGTTTCTTGGATGTCTTTTGAGGATAGCACGGGGTGCTACTGCGGTGGACGACCTCAAATTCACCAAGCATAAATGATTATAAATTAAACCACTACACTACACCTGTGAGATACAATTGCCGATTCACGGCTCTGATGCAGGCTTTTCCTCGGGGTTACGAGGTCAGACGACAGTCGCTTACAACCACTAAAAGAAACTATTAAAACTAGTGTATAGTATCCTTTATGAATAGATATTTTACAGTGCAGGCCCAAGGAAACAACCCTGTGGAACACCACTCTTGATACCACGAAGTTCTTGAATGACGGAACACCATCCTTGTCGCTAAGACCTTGACAAACCTTGTTTCGGTCAAATTGCAGAATATGTGGTTATTGATTGGGGTTAGGTCTGGCAAATACGCAAAATGACATCTAACTACAGGTCTTTTAGTATTAAAAATGTTTGTCAACCATTATGTGGCTTTATGTTAGCCACATCCATCTGGGTATTTGTTGTATTTGCCAATATATTTGACGCACACGTAAACAAACTAACCTAATCCAACCTCAGACTCTGGAGCAGGCTTTCTTTTTAGAGATGGTAGTTCGTCATTATCATGTCATATGGCTTTTGCTCGAGTCCTCGTGTCAACGTCCAGTTGGCGAAGTAGTTCGTCGAATTCGTGTTTTTCTTTTCACGCACCCTCAAGCTGTGGAATGAACTCCCTGCGGTGGTTTTCCCAATCGACTACAATATAGGGTTCTTCTCAAAAAGGGCATTAGAAGGTTTTTTCAGGGTCGGCACCACGAGTGTGACGCCCCTGGTGTTGCACACGTCCATAGGCCACGGTAACCACTTTCCATCAGGCTGGACGAGAGCCGTGAGCTTGTTTGAGCATGTGGTTTATAAAAAACCATGCGTCGTTCGTTTTGTAAAGTATAGCGTTTAGAAATTAATAATCGTTTGATTGATTAAGTGGTTGATTGTGTTTTCTATGCACTTATCAATAACTTTTGTCATTTGGTCAATCTGTACTTACCAATTATCAACAAATAAATGATTGAAAGATTGATCGAGTGGTTGATTGATTGCTTATATTCTTGATTCATTGATTGATTGATTGACCTATCAAGCACCTTTTGCATGTAATTCAATCATTGCTAAAATATTGGTCATTTGGTCAATCTGTACTTACCAATTATCAACAAATAAATGATTGAATGATTGATCGAGTGGTTGATTGATTGCTTATATTATTGATTGATTGATTGATTGATCTACCAAGCAACTTTTGCATGCAATGATACCATTGGTAAAATATTGATCATTTGGTCAATCTTTACTTACCAATTATTTACAAATAAATGATTGAATGATTGATCGAGTGGTTGATTGATTGCTTATATTCTTGATTGATTGATCTACCAACCAACTTTTGCATACAATGCAACCATTGGTAAAGTATTGGTCATTTGGTCAATCTTTACTTACCAATTGACTAATTGAGATAATTTTAAAGCAATTAGTTTGCTAGACTAAACAAATTATAATTGATGTCCCACCCGAGAATTGATTTCGCTTTTTCCAATTTATTACAATTGACTAATTACCAATGGATTGATTGATTGGCGAGTTGATTGATTGATCGATTATAGGCTTGATTGCTTGATCAATCGAGCAACTGATATATTAAAAAAAAGGATAATAATAAAGACATTGCTGACATAATTTATATAATTTAACACATATATTTAATACACAAGGTTTACAACATAGTCTTATGTTAACTAACAACATACGGCATCAACAGTCCGGCGTCAACACTGCTTAGGCCCCAACGTAAAACCGTTAAGATATCATATATCTTTAACTTTATGTTTTGGCGAAAAAATATCTCCTCTATATAGTTTCAGAAAATAGGTGAACATCACAGTTCTTAGGCTAACATTTTAAACAACAACGAATTTTCAAAACTGTGAATATACGATATAAAGGTGAGATTTACAGCTATATTTAAAAAAAAAGTTTATTTTTTTGATATGTTTGTTATTACCTAGGCACCTAGCATAGTTTAAGAGTTCCACTAAATTTTATAAGCCAGAATTAAAATATATATCTTATAATTATATCTTATCTTAAGACTAGAATATAATATGATATGTTTAGTTTATAGTGTTTATTTTAACATCGATATTTTCTAATAATTATAAATGCCTCAGCCAGTAAGATATGTATTTGTTTCATTGAATACTTAATTAATTTTAATTTATTTTTATACTATTCATAATATTTTAGAGATTAAACACATTAAAATGTTTTTTTTTTTAATATAATAAGACCCGACAATTGTCGTCGTAAATACTAATTTTTAAATGACATTCATAAGTATTTAATATTGAAACATTTATTTATTTACCGATTATTCTAATGCTACACGTTAAATTATAACAATAAAATGATATGTCGCATTTGTCCTATTATCTTTTTTTCTATTTTTTTTTCAAAGCCTTTTTTAAAATTAAATTCTGCATCGGTTTACCGTTTTCCAAAGCGAAATTTTCATTTTTTTTAATCCATTTTTTTCGACTTTGTGACTACGCTCAATAATAATTTTGAAATGAAATAACAATAATTTATTTAATAAATTATAATTAATAACAAAAATACGAATATAGTGCGCATAATCACAAAATCTATGACGTCAAATAATTTTACGAATTTATTAAATTCATAAAATTATTATTAATTCTTTTTTACTAATAAAAATTGAAGATTATTGGTAAGCTTTTTATTTTAGCAAATCATAGATGTTTAGTTTTATAATTTTTATTAGTAAAATAGACAGTTCACATTAATATTTATTACCGCTTCGTAAAATGGCACATGATAATTAAAAAATAATTTAATAATTAATAAATTATTAATTATAATTAAATTATCCAGCCATATCATTAAATTATCAGAATTCTGGGTAAATCGTGTACCATTTTACGTAGCGAGTAATCTGGATGATTTAATGGAATTTGTAGACATTGCCGATACGTTTCTCTCCAGCGGTGTGCTGGACATATTCACGGATCTGGTCTGTGGCCACTGGGCCGATGCAGACTAGAGGCTCCTTGAAGTATCCGCAGCTCTGAGGACAAGATGATTTAATTTATTAAATTAATCCTTATTTCTTGCCTTTATTATGGACCCTGTCCGTATATAGGTACTTAGGTACAAGCATATCAAAACGAAGTATTTTATTTAGATCACCAATTTTGGGGAACATACGAGGCTTTCCAGGCATGATGAGAAAAGCGAACCCTGGACCGCCTGAGGCATGCCTTCCACATTTTCCTCTTCCAGTGCTTGTCCTCTGCGTTCCTAATAAAATCTACAGAATCATGAACCGTGAAAACTTGACTTTTCTCACAACATTGCCTATACCACCAATTAATCATCTTCTTTCTCAGATAAAATAACCTTTGTAAACATACTCATAAGTTCTAAAATCGCTTGCTGAAAATATAACGTTCATATCTTTCATATTTATTACCAATTCAGGTCAATAACTTGATTACATTTTAAACATTTCGTCAACGTTTCACCGAATGCTTATAATTTATTCAACGGGAAAAGTCTCGAAATCGTTTGAACTCGATCAATTACAAACTTTAGCAATTAAATACAATTATTTTGATTGAAACGGAGGTCACAATTTCTGCCTTTCAAGTATTTAGTCTAATTCGATCAATCAGTTTATTCCAGTTCACTGCAAGGTATTCTGTGCAGTGAACTGTGCTCTCCGAGGCACGGAGGGATCTCGATATGTTGAAAATCTAGTAAGAAGTTAATATACCTGTAGTATATTTAAGTAAAAGGTTAACCAAGTTGGAGTCAAAAATTAGGAAAGAATTCATCCGATTTTGTATGACGTTTTGTCTGACTCTTTCCCATCTGTAACATAGATTAGTACGGTTAATGGTACAACTGGGATAAAAATATTCACAGTAGTACCTACCATTAATGGTACTCGTGAGACAAATTATCCTAGTAGTACCAATTATAACTTTTTAATGGTACATCTGGGAAAGAGGGTATAGGACACGTCAAAACGATTTCACCTCAATGCAAAGTCTTAACCGGGCTGAACGTGTTCCCTGGGGCACAATATTTTATTTATCTTCATACGAACGGTATTACCCTCCATACGAACTTCTATGGCATTCGGTACAGGTAGTGAGAGTCCTTAAAAAGTCCGACAACCGTCTAGTACAGAACTTCCTTAAAGGTTGTGGAAGTCAGATAGCAGTTACTATTCACATCGTGACTGAACTCGCTGGAGTAGAAGCTAGGATGCAGTCAAAAGTTGCAAGAGAATACCGAATTTCAACCGTGGTTAGCCTGAAAGTCGACCGAGTTGGGAAAGGTTCTAGAGGTTGAGGATCATGAAGTAACTCACCTTCCTAGGCTTCTGGCGGTGGCGGCGTTGCATGATGCAGCACAGTCCCCTGGTGATGTCACATTCTCCTGAAGAGGCGCAGTCCTCGTTGTATTGCTTGCGACCAGCGGATGGCGGACGGCAGACGTGCATTTCACCTGGGTAGAAGACCATATTATACTACGGTGGTTTTCCCAAGCGACTACAATATGCGGTTCTTCAAGAAGGATATTAGAAGGTTTCTTCAGGGTCGGCAGCGCGAGTGTGACGGCCCTGGTGTTGCATACGTCCATAGGCCACGGTGACCGCTTCCCATCAGGTGGGCCGTGTGCTTGTCTGCCAACTAAGTGGTATAAAAAGAAATAGTGGGGAGAGCTGAAAACTGTATGCTGTAGTTGCTGTGGTAATTTAACTCAAGTACACAGATAATAGAACATGAGAGAAACATAATGTAATGCACAATTGAGTTAAGGCAAAGATCCTCTCCCAGTTTTCCTTGAAAAGAATTCCCAAAGATCCAGCCCCGTTCGCTGTCATTGGCGACCTAGACGTACATACACATACATATACTCACGCCAGTAAATTCCTGAAGGCAGTAGTGTATTATCTTATCATACCATATTTCGCCAACCACGATTTTCGGATCCACGTAATAAAGGGCGAGTCTATTGCCGTAAAGCGGGCACTTATTCATGGACTGTATGTTTACTGTCGGTTAGAGAACAGTCATATCCCTTAGCCGCCTTCTACGACAACCACAGGAGAGGCGCACGAGGAAACACAACACACCGCCTGTGGCACCGCTTCCCTGGTCCTGCTTCTGCTAAGGAGACTACCCTAGTCTTTTTTTATCGTGCGAAAAATTCCCACGGATACTTCCTTCACCGGAGCCGCCGTCTGTGGGCCGTCGGTTGCCGGAGGTGAGATTATCGTGGAAATTATATCCCTCGCACCCTGGCCGGGTCTACCCTATGTCTACACTCGATGTGTCTTATATTAAAACAAGAAAACCGGTATTTAAAATACCGGTACATGTTACTTCTAAGGCAGTTTTAGAGAATATTACACCTAGAGTTGTCCGAAAACCGGAGATTACCGTCACAGACACGAGTAAAACACCAAAAATGTAGCAATTGATATCAGAGAGGTAACTCACCAGGCACAACTTCCTCGCAGACAAGTCCAGCATCGCATTGGTTCTCCCTGTTGCAGATCTCACCAAATTTCCGTCCCGCAAACGCCGGCAGACAACGCCCTCCGTCCTCTGTTGACAAGATATTAGATTTTAATCATAGCAACTAACTAAAGTAAAGTCTGGGTGTGGGTAACCAGGTGCTGATAGACTTGGGGATTCACTTGTAACAGAACATCAAGCATTCGCCATTTTTAAATTGTGTCGAACTCAACAGCGAACTGAGCTAAGCATGCAGCCAAACATCGCTATGAATATTTTCATGATCTTTCTAGAGAGTATTCTAGCCGATGCAAATTGACTGTCTTTTTGCGACCATACTTTAGAAGCGGTTCGGTGACTCCTTCTTTTGCCGTAGGTACCATTAACACCTGGAAATTTCCTTTCCGTTGCCATCTCACGTATGTATTCCCTCTTCCTTTTTTTTATATATGACACGTCAATTTGACTTCGCCTTGCCTGATGGTAAGCTGAGGGCAAAGTCACCATTATAGACACGTACCATGCTATAATGATGGCACTCAGCTTGACGGCCTCATCAGATGCTTTTTCACGCCTCGCTTAAAAGACCCGGGACTGTAGGAGGAGGGAAACACGTGAGCTGGTAAAGAATTCCAGGTCTTAATGGTGCGGCAGAAGAAGGAGTTATTGAACCGCTTGGTTCTTGATGGAATATTCTGCACCGTATGCGGATGGCATCTAAGTCCTGCACGTGTGGTCCTGTATAGGAAAGGAGAGGGTCCTACAAGCTTAAAGGACCCGACTTTAAGCGTGGCGTGAAAAAGCTTCTGGTGAGGCCGTCAAGCTTAGTGCCACCATTGTAATATAGAACGTGTCTATAATGGTGACCCTCTATGCTGAGACTTTGCCTTTAGGTTACCACCAGGCGAGCTGAAGTCAAATTGACGTGTCATATTATAAAAAAGGCTCGCCAGCCTCCCCTAGACAAGTGGCAATTCGTTGCTCGGCGTATGATGGAATAGAAATGACAAATTTGAGAAGCCGCAATGAATTACGCGCATGTGCTGCGTGCGTCGGCAGTTGTCGTATGCGGTCGGCTACGGAATCATACCTAAACACACTCGTTTATTTTTTTCTGTAATGTAAAGGCGGCCACCCACTAACAGTTTATCGAACGACAACCGGATGATATCGGTCTGTCAGTTCATCGCAATAGCCCACACACTTACAGTTTCGTATACGATTTTGGACTGACGGCTAATAATATGTGTGTGGCCGCTTGACGATTTCGGTCAGCAAAGACAGTTAAAGGCCGGACAGTCTATGGCCGTCGGCATTTTATACGTAATAATATCAGACTAAAAGAATAAAAATAATGTTATTATTTTAGTCTGAGGTAATAAAATTATGATGACATTGATGACATAAGGACTGCAGGCAGACTGTCAGGCCGGACAGACGAAAAACTGCGTGCCGACTGTAAGTGGGCGGCCGCCTTAACATTCGCAAAAATACGCATTACAAGTGATGCTCAAGTTTATCAGCACCTTTACACAGTAATTGAGACCGGTCTGTCTCAAGAGACGGCGTGCGGATTAAATTGGTTCGAGTCAAACATAACCACCTTCGGTGTCCGATGGAGCCGATATTCGCGGGGATTTTCGCATGAACGAAAAAAACCGTCCACCCTACCGATTTCAGTAATTAAAGCCAATTTTATGCTATTGTCCATTTTAATATTTCGTCAAATCTTTTTCCATAAAGAGCAGCATTTAATTTTTCTATTCAGCATCAATTTTATCTATTCTGAAATATAAAACATTTTTTTTAATGATTTGACAGCTGAGGCCCTGTCAAGATGCTGTCAGTGTCAATTTGACGTGAAAGTAATTTCACCTTTGAGGAATTTAAAGGTACTTTACTTATTATTTTATGCAAAGACTGTCGGTCGTCTAAAAGGGCCACAATGAGCGATTCCGCTAAAAACGAGTACCTAACTTCATGAATTCCCAGTAGATTTCAATAGATTGCTATAAAATTCGATAAATGGTCACTCATATTAGCAGAATCACAACAATTCATTTACAAGCAGATTCTAATTTCGTGTAAATATCGCCGCATGACAAAATATTATCTTATTACGCTTCCAATAAAGTGGCATTGTTAGACCTACTGTTGTATGTAACAAATTGACTTCGATTGTTAGTATATTTTGACCAATATTGGGAATTAAAATGAATAAAAAATCACATTAATTCCAGTTTAGTTGGGCAATATCTTAATTTACAACCTCATCTTGCGCTGTCTCATCGCACTGGTTTCATTCACTTTTCCTTTCCTATACAATCCAGCCCCCCTAGACAAGTGGCAATTCGTTGCTCGGCGTATGCGTATCATGGAATAGAATGACAAATGTATATGATTTGACGTTTTTGACATTCGTTGACGCCTGTCATATACGTCAAATCCCATACATTTGGCATTCTATTCCATCATACGCCGAGCAACGAATTGACACTTGTCTAGAGGGGCTGGAGGCATTAAGTCCTCCTGTGTACAGGTCCCGTACTTATGTGCATGAAGTTTAAATAAATGAATAAAAAACACAACTAAATGCGCTCATTGATAATCCGCAACAACTATATCCATACTCTAAATCACATTTCCTGTTTTTATCCCAAAAGTACCGCCATTTTTCCCCGGAAATCACTTGAAAAGCTCTTGTTTATCTTATAACTAAACGTTAATAAACAACGATTTATAATTCAGGAGCGATCTTGAACGTTCCACGGAGGCTGTGAATCGGAAATGAGGCAGAAACATCCTGCTTGTGAAAGAAATGAATATATTCTTTTGACTTTGTCTCTCTTTGATGTGTTGATTGTATATTTATATGTATGGCTGGGACACGTATTGCATTTTGAGTAGTAAAAATATTATTGTTGAATTTGTTGTGTTAGCCGCGATTCCCTCTTCCTACAGTCCCGGGTCCTTTAAGCGGGGCATGAAAAAGCATCTGATGAAGCCGTCAGGCTGAGGACCACTATTGTAATATGGTACGTGTCTGTAATGGTGACCCTCTTTACTGAGACTTTGCCTTCAGCTTATCCTTACAGTCTAAGTATATTGAATTATAAAATTATACGCAGTTAGACTGGTAACGGACAGCCTGACAGCCTCCGTGGCGTAGCGGTAGTGAACGCGGCCGCTACGCAGGAGGCGCGGGTTCGATCCCCGCTCAGTGCAAATATTTGTGTGAATGAAATATGAGTATTTGCATTGGTCTGGTCGTGCCTCGGAGAGCACGTTAAGCCGTCGGTCCCGGTTGCCATGAGAACATCTATGGCAGTCGTTACGGGTAGTTGGAGCCCTCAAAAATCCAAAAACAATGGTCTAACTGCATAGCTTCGATATCGCCTAATGTTAACATTGGGTTGTGGAGGTCAGATGACAATCGCTTCACGGAAAATATCGAGGTCTAGTCAAATCCGTGGTTAAGACTGGTAAAAGCGGACCCCAGACTCCGAGCTGAAAGCTTCGGATGCGACTGGGAATTAACGCTAAGAGAAGAAGACTGGTAACGGACCCCATACTCCGTGGTGAAAGCTTCGGATGCAACTGGAATTAAAGCTAGGATGAAGAAAAATAGGTACTTATTTGACAAACTGAATGTAAATATTCGTAAAACTCAGTTCTATCGGCAGTCCCCAAAGCAGAAAAATCAGCCAGCGGGGCTGATTTTTCTAAAAAAATTAAGGGTAAAACGTTCATGTTAATTACAGATTCATAAGGCACTTTACCTAAACGCCCCAATTTCTATTAATAAACAATTTGTTGTTTGAAACTCGCAGAATTTTCGGGATGTGTATTCGTAAATGTTTTATCACTTCGGGAACCTGTTTTGTAGACAAATTACCAACTAAATGAAACGTTCACTATTTTGTTAAGAGACAATTTTAAAAATGCATGTAGTGGTGTTAGGTTTTTTTGTATTTTGTCAGGCATTGATTAAATAACAGCCTCTGTCGCGTGGCTGTGGGCGTGACTGCTACGCAAAGAGCGCGGAATATTTGTATGCATGAATATGTAAGTCTATTTGCAGTGGGCGGGGTGTTTCCGTGCCTTTTGCCCGGTTGTCGTACGAACATCTATGGCAGTCGTTATGAGTTGATGCCCTAAAAAGTCCAACAACTGGTCTTACTGCAATAGGTACTTCAATATCGCCAAATGCGGAAAATATCAAAGTTCAGTCAAACACGCAGTTAGAATGGAAAAGTGGGCCTCGGACTACGAGGTGGAAGCTTTGGACGCAACTGGGATTAACGCTAGGATGAAGAAGGAGTTATGCAATGAGCTCTTCCAAGTAGTCCCTGGGTTGGTAGCAAGAATTTGACTCCCCTGGTGTTGTTCTCGTTCATAGGACATGGTAACTATTTTCCATCAGGTTGGTCGTATGGTTGTCTGCGACCTGACTGGTAAAAAAAACATAGGCCTGTCTCAATGTGTGCCATTTCTCCGACCCCCCGCTTTCTGCATCCAGTCTGTACCAGCCACCTTTTTCAGGAGGGGCGTCTCACGTTCCGTTACTTTATCGTGGTCTCCACTCTTTTAGTTATACATAAGTACATAAATAATCACGACTTTATTCCCGGAGGGTTAGGCAGAGGTGAAATTAACACCCACATTTCACCAGTCATTGTATTAGGTCCCACGTAATAGGGGCCTATTGCCGTATGCCGGGCACTATTGTTGACTCGAGCCATGTATCTGAGGCTGAGTCTGGACTCTGTCTGATGTTGAACAGCCCTATCCCTTAGTCGTCTTGTACGACACCGCAAGGGAGGAGATGGGGTGGCCCAAATTCGATTCAACTCTTCACGCGGTAGTGTTAGTTAGAATAATAAACAATCTGCTCACTCAACAATAGAGTGACATTTAGTTGATATATGCGTGACAATGGCAGTATAATAATAGGTACATTGTAACGTGTGAGTAATTATAATTACTATAAAATCAACGTATTACATATAGTGGTGGTTTAATGAAATGGAAAGAAACCATTTAATTAATGATATGGGTCACGTGAAGCTCGGGTATGCAAGAATTTGCTTTAGTTAAGGTTACTTTCCACGGTATGATTCTGCGGTTTTTATCACGCATGGTAGGCGAATATGGACTGCCATACACTGGGCATAATTTTTTCTTTCTTCTTTTTGGTCTTCTCTGCGCTTCTCTAAGTGACATCAGCCCATCAGCCCCTCTAGGCAAGTGGCAGTTCGTTGCTCGGCGTATGATGGAATGGAATGCCAAATGTATGGGATTTGACGTATATGACAGGCGTCAACGAATGTCAAAAACGTCAAATCCTATACATTTGTCATTCTATTCCATCATACGCCGAGCAACGAATTGCCACTTGTCTAGAGGGGCAGGTCCCCTAGACAAATAGCAATTCGTTGGCCGACGTATTCTAGAATAGATTTTTTTTATATATAGGACATTTCAATTTCACTTTACCACACCTGAAGGCAAAGTCTCAGAAAAGAGAGTCATCATTACAGACACGTACCATGTTACAATGGTGGCACTCAGCTTGACGGCCTCATTAGATGCTTTTTCACGCTGCGCTTAAAGGACCCGGGACTGTAGGAAGAGGGAAACACGCGTAGATACTAATATTTAATCCCAGGTAATAGGAGACGAGCCTATTGCAGTCAAGCAGGCACTTTGTCATGTCCGTCCCCCATGAGCGCGGGCCTGGGGGTGACGGGTGGAGCCGCCTGTCACTCTAGCAGAAGCAGGCCGCGGCGGCAGCACGCATTGCGTGCCTCCCCACACCCGGGGGCGAGTTGGGGACTCCGTGGTCCCCACACCGGAAGAGGGCCAGATCGAGAGATATGGCTCTGGGTCGGCCGGGGTGCGAGGGATATGGCTACGACAATCTCACCTCCGGCAACTGACGGCCCACAGACGGCGTGCGTTTTAGTCGGTTCGAGTCCGACATAACCTCCTCCTCCGGTTCCGGCGGGGGAGGTATCCGTGGGGATTTTTCGCACGATAAAAAAAAGGCACTTTGTCATGGGCTGTACCTATGTTTACTATCGGAAGGAAAATAGCTCTATCCCTTAGTCGCCTTCTAGGACATCCATGGGAAGAGATGGGGTGGCCCTCTTAGAGTATACATTCTAAGGGTGGCCCTATTCCACCCGGGATTGTAGGTAGTGAGCCTACCTGGTTACTTCTTCATAATTTATTTTTTAATGTCTTTTCTTAATCAGCATAAAAAGTTTCAAAATGTAATTAGACAAATTGTCAAAGTTTTCGTTATAATTAATGGGGGACTGCGGTAGTGCTGGGCAATGTTAAGAATAACTTCAAGTAGAAATACTTATATACTTTGTTTTGTCAAGAGTTTCGGGGAATGTTTCAAGGGTAACTTGGTAGATAGGTAGCTAAAAATATTCTTTATTGCAAACATAGGATACAACATACAAAGGATAGTACAAAGGGGAATTGTACAATGGGCGATCTTATCGCGGTCTGTGATTCTTTGGTATTCATTAGTTGGAGCCGAAAAAGACTGGCAACTTGTCTTGAATTCTAAATGTTTATTCAATTTATTTACAAGATTTTATATTAGTTAAGTACGTCATTTAGAAGCCTTGTTATAATTTGATTTGACTATTTGAAGAAGTTTGTATTTTAATGAAATATTGCTAAGTACCTACTTATTATTGATAATTCAATATTAGGTAAGTAATATCAGATTTCGGTAATTGGCTTGAATTGACATAGAAAAGTAGAAAAACGTTGTATTTTCTATGTAAAACTAGTTGTGCCTTAATAAGCAGCTAGGCTCGGCTTTCAGGTCGGCTTTCCAGTCAAAATGTAATGCTGAACGTCGATACTTTCCGTGAAGCGACTGCCATCTGACCTCCTGGGTTAGACTGATCGAACTTTTGTAGGCTCTAAGTAATGGCTGCCATAGATGTTCATATGGCAACCGGGACCGACGATGTGCTCTCCGAGACACGACCAGACCAATGCAAATAGGCATTTTACACTGAGTGGGGATCAAACCCGCGCCTCCTGCGTAGCGATCACGTTCACTACCACCACGCCATAGAGGCTACCATACACATACATACAATCAATGACATTTCATAACATAGACATGTCATATGCTTACAAATCAACGTAGAAAAATGTGCCGAACTCACACACACACACATTTTTAATTCATCTACACTTTTGGTGTTTTAACTTTAGAGTAATAGTTCGTGCAGTGTCTATAAACATACGATGGCATTTTCGTTATTTTTTTAAGTCACTGATGCTTCCGCGCAACGTCCGACCGGCGCCGCTCGGCACGCGATACTAGAGGCAAACGTTCCAATTGACTCGTTTTCGGATCTTCAAGATTTTCGCGCAATAACATATCTACTTCTTTTTATATAATATCTTTGCATACAATATTTATCCCACAACATGATAAATTATGTACATATTCAGAAAATAAATACAGTACAAAAAATGTTATTGACATTGTACTCGTCTCATATAACAAATAAACATAAAAATATGTAAGTAATACAAACATTGACAAATAAGATGAAACGTAAAAACATTATTTTATTTGGCAACCCATTTCGTTTGTCATGTAATTATGTTACCCGAAGATAAAATATGGAATATACGTTACTAATATTATACTAGGTACACGATACTCGGTACACAATACTCGTTATGTATTTTAGACACGTTCCTATTATTTTGGGAGACTTGGACTTGACTAACGAGTTAACCAAAAATGGCTACGTGGTTAAACTCTACGCCGTAGAAGTAGGAGCAAGGAGAATTCAAGGGAGGGGGGGGGGGACACTACTAACGGTGGAGGTGAGCCGTACCTCCTCGTTGAGGTGGGATGAAAAATTAGGTACGTGTTGCATTCGATTTGCAAAGATTTTTCACTTTATGCTTGATTCCCTCGCTAACGCTCAGGATTCTAATTTTTGCATCCTTCGCTTGCTCGGTCATCTAAATGCAGCATGCGGTTAAACACCAACTTTGCACTCTTGTCTAACAAATAACTATTATTTTCTATCTTGGTAGCGACTATTTAGCCAACAATAGCATTGTTTAAAAGGTCCCTAACAATTCTACATAACCCACTTTTTACACAGCCCAATAAAAATACCCTTTCAGGCTTTTCACCCCGTCACGTGCCACTATTATAGTTCTATAACTATACGAGGCTCTGCCCAGGTCAGTTAGCCATTAAAGGGTAATTTAGTTAGCAATAAAACTAAAAGCAATGGTGGGAGCTATTTGTAACTAAACCCATGATTGTGAAAGGTTCAATGTTACGAGTGTTGACTTTTTAGTTATGTTTAAACAGTCAGGGTATGTTTCTATTTTTAACCGACTTAAAAAAGGAAGGAACTATGATGACGATGACGGAAAAAGAATACAAGTATCACTACCCCATCTCATCCGAAGGGTGTCGTAAGAGGCGGCTAACGGAAAAATACGCAGACGATATCACTGCGAGAGAAGGAAAACTCGAAATAAAACCCTGTACCAACCCGTCTGGTCAGCTTGGAAACAGTAGTCCTCCCAACATTGGGACAGGCCTATGTCCAGCAGTGGACTGCAATAGGCTAGTTAAATTGTAAAAGGAGGAGGTTCTCAATTCGACCTGTATGTTTTCTTTTGTGTTTTGTCACGCCGAGTTTTCACGGAGTGAGATTTTACGGACTCGGAGAGTTTTGTGCTGTCAGTGGGAAAGGCTTGTCCTGCTTGTCTTCTGCGCTGACGCCACTGAATCTCTCTGTTCTCACAGGGTCGGCAGCACGAGTGTGACTCCCCTAGCGTTGCATACGTCCATAGGCCACGGTAGCCACTTTCTATCATTGCCGTGTGCTTGTCTGTCACCTAACCCCGCGTTTACATACTGCCGCTCGCATTGCTCATCGTGTTGCCGGAAATATTCGCGCGATTAATGCCCTAGCGTTCACACACGCGCATCATCGTGTTGGTCCGCATTACAGTATTCGCCCTGCAATGGAGACGGACGTAAACGTATGGAGGACAACGCTGTAGCAGTGTACGCATTATGCTTTTACAGCATAGCGAATTAATTAAATAGATTATTAATAAAAACTATCACTTTCAACTACTATACACTTTCCCTAGATCGATATACCTAAATATTTTTAAAAGTAAATATTCTAGGAGCAATAACGGAAGCCGTGTTTACTGATTAGCGCCATCTAGGGGTCTCGTATAATAGTTCATCGCGCTAGTATTGCCGCTAATAGCTTTTTCGTAGCAACATACACGGCAGTACTCGCGGCATGACGAATATACCATTCACACCACGTCTCTGACCACTTCTCTCGCCACTTCCCTCGCTCTGCCGCGAGTATGTAAACGCAGCTTTAGAGGTATGAAAAACGTCGTATTTTCTGCTGTTATACGGCAATAGGCTCACCTCATATTAAGTAGGACCTAATACAATGATTGGTGAAATGTGCGGGTTAATTCACCTCTGCCTAACCCTCCGGGGATAAAGGCGAGATTGTATGTATGTAGGTATGTTGCTGCTGTCATAATATATGTGGTTGTGGTTGGTTATGAATTCATACCTGAAAGCTGGGCTTACGAGCTATCAAGTATATGTTAGCAGAGTGTCAGTTACCACCAAGTTTACAACTTTAATAATAGTTTTAGGTAGCTTTTAGCGAGCTTTTAGGGAAGGTTAGTTAATGGTAGTGTAGCTTACAGCCTAAGGCTAATGGACAAACTAATATTACTCCACCAAGGGCCGTCATTTCGACTCCACCCATCGCTCAGTGTGAAGGCAATTTTAGGTCAAATTGATTGTAGTAATTTGTTTATTGTATGTACAGAATATATAATATGTTACGGAAGTAATTCAATTTATTTATTTTGACATACATACATATAATCACGCCTTTATCCACGAAGGGTTAGGCAGAGGTAAATTAACACCCACATTTCACCAATCCTTGACAGCCTCCGTGGCGTAGCGGTAGTGAACGCGGCCGCTACGCAGGAGGCGCGGGTTCGATCCCCGCTCAGTGCAAATATTTGTGTGAATGAAATATGAGTATTTGCATTGGTCTGGTCGTGCCTCGGAGAGCACGTTAAGCCGTCGGTCCCGGTTGCCATGAGAACATCTATGGCAGTCGTTACGGGTAGTTGGAGCCCTCAAAAATCCAAAAACAACGGTCTAACTGCTAAACTTCGATATCGCCTAATGTTAACATTGGGTTGTGGAGGTCAGATGACAATCGCTTCACGGAAAATATCGAGGTCTAGTCAAATCCGTGGTTAAGACTGGTAAAAGCGGACCCCAGACTCCGAGCTGAAAGCTTCGGATGCGACTGGGAATTAACGCTAAGAGGAAGAAGAATTTCACCAATCATTGTATTAGGTCCCACGTAATAGGGGGTAAACTTATTGCCGTATTCCGGGCACTATTGTTGACTCGAGCCATGTATCTGAGGCTGCTGCTGGGGATTTCGGGACATTACGGTGGTTATAGTAATAATAATAAGTTAAATAATGTATTTCGAGTTACAAACACTCAAATTTCACAAAAAAAATATAGTTATACTAGCTTTTGCCCGCGGCTCCGCCCGCGTGGATGTCGGTTATTGCGACCAAAAATAGCCTATGTCCTTTCTCAAGGTCTAACCTACCTCTATACCAAATTTCATCAAAATCGGTTCAGCGGTTTAGTCGTAAAAGTGAGACAGACAGACAGACAGACAGACAGACAGACAGACAGACAGACAGACAGACAGACAGACAGACAGGCAGACAGAGTTACTTTCGCATTTATAATATTAGTAGGGATTAATGATTTATGTCAATTTCATACTACAAATTAGCGATTCCAATGGCGTTTTCGCCAATAGAATGTCACTTTGTCTAAGGTCCAAGAAATGGCGCAATAAACTCCACCGCGGTATTTTCCAGGACTGCTAAAGATGTTCGTATGGTATCCGGGACCGATGACGGCTTAAGGTCCAACCCCACCAAACGGACGGCATCGGCCCGGATTTTACAATCTTTAAACAAAATTAAATCTTATTATCACAGTGTTTGAAGTTTATATTACCAAGTCACGCACAACAGCTTGACTGCGACGTGCGGCGGCATGACGCACGTCAAGCTGTCATGCGTGACTTGGTAATATAAAATTTAAATGCTGTGATAGGTATAACATTTATTTTGTTTAAAGATTGTAAAATCCGTTCCGATGCCGTCCGTTTGGTGGGGTTGAACCTTTAAGGTGCTCTCCGAGGCACGGACACGGTATATCAAAGATAACGGGCTGACCAACAAGTTCTATTATTTTAATTTTTGGTAGGATTGAGGTTGATTTTTTCTGGTTGGTATATAATAAATGTGGTAAAATTAAAATGTGTCGCGTGGTTCCCGGCTGAGTATAAATTGGGTCACCCCATCACTTCCCACAATGCGGTGTCGTATAAGGCGACTAAGGGATAGGGCTGCTTAACATTAGACAGATATATACAGCCCAGTCTCAGCCTCAGCCAATCCTAAGATGCATGGCTCGAGTCAACATTGTCAACAATAGTGCCCGGAATACGGCAATAGGCTCACCCCAATTACGTGGGACCTAGTGATTGGTGAAATGTGGGAATTAATTCATCTCTGCATAACCCTCCGTGCATAAAGGTGTGATTTTAAGCATGTATATTATGTATAACTAGCTGACCCGGCGAACTTCGTACCGCCATATTTTCTGATCCCGTTCCCGCTGCATATCTCTAAATTTATTGGTGTTTCTCTACAATATTATGCATGTATTATACATATAAACCTTCCTCTTGAATCACTCTATCTATTTAAAAAAAAACGCTTCAAAATCCGCTGTGTTTTATAATTATGTAGTGATGATGATAAATCGCCATAGAATCCGTTAAAAATACATAGCTGTACTTCAATAATATAATTGAATTTAAAAGAAAAGAACAAAAACATGTAGGTACTAAAAGAAATTACAAAGTTAATATCAAAAAATGTAGAAATGAAAATAAAGCTCTTTCATTTTGTAAACGAATCTACCTTTCTGAATCTTTTGTATAACTTTAACACAATAAGCTGAGTTTTCTTTTAACTTTGCACCACAAACAGAAAATGTTAGAACAATTTACATAGTATTACAATAAATTATGCGAATGTTGCACGTACAATGAAAGATGGAGACCCTACTATTGTTGCCAATGTCGAACGTTTACAGTTAAAATAAATCTAACAATAAATAGGGTCTTAGGTAGAGAGGGGTCGACTCGAATTACTAACCTCAGTGGACTCGAGTTGCACTTGAATCGTATTAATTTGAGTTTTTTTTTATACCACTTAGGTGGCAGATAAGCATACGGCCCACCTGCCCCCCTAGACAAGTGGCAATTCGTCGCTCGGCGTATGATGGAATACAATGACAAATGTACAGGATTTGACGTTTTTGACATTCGTTGACGCCTGTCATATACGTCAAATCCCATACATTTGGCAGTCATGTGGGGTGTCACATTTGTGCTGCCGTCACTGAAAAAACCTTCTAATGCCCTTCTTGAAGAACCCGATATTGTAGTCGCTTAAGAAAACCACCGCGAGAAGTTCATTCCACAGCTTGAGTGTGCGAGGGATGAAGTTCCTCTCACACCGCACAGTGCGCACCGTTTCCGATCGCAATGTGTGAGGATGAATTCCCCGCTATGACGAGAAATGCGATGATAGAATGAGCAAGTATTGATACGAATTTTGACGTTTATAAATGATATACGTTGACGACTGTGATATACGTCGAATCTCATACATTCATCATTCTTTTCTATAAATATAGCGGCCAATGAATTGTCACTTGTCTAGGGGGGCAGATGAGGCAAATTCTTAAGGTGCGTACAGATTATGTAACATGTTGTATAACTTGTGTTTTATAACACGTCCACATTATTTAACATTGTTTTATAACTTTGCAACATTTAACAATACTGTACACATTAGATTTAACAATGTCATATAACAATGTTGTACAACAATTTCGTTGGACGTTGCAGTGCTTTTAAAATAAAAATAACGTGTTATATAACTCACTTACATGTTTTATAACTTCAGTGTCTACATTACTGAAACATGTTATATAACATTGTTTTGTAACATGTTATGCTATATAATTTGTACGCACCTTTAGACTGAAAACTGACAAAAAATATATATATTTTCAATTCACGAATCTGTACCTATCTATCCCTCAGTTAATATAGTATTATGTTATCTGTACCCCAGTATAGCGTGGATATCACTCATCCCTTATCATTTGGCACCTTATCTTACATAAATTTATGCAGATGTGCCAATAATTGGACAGGTGCCAATAACAGGATGGTATACATACGAAATTCGTTCGAGTTCCAACAGTAGGTACCTCAATATTAATAAGCTTCATATTTCAGCTGCTTTAGCGCTTTACAGTTTCAGCCATTCTCAATAATTAATGGCAACACTGCCGTTGAGAACACTCAAGCTGAGAGCAGTTGAGTGAACAAGCATTTTGCATCAACTTAAAATGCTTGATTTATAAAGTTTATAGTGAAAATATGGGAAGATTTTAGCACTTTTCTTTATACTACAGCATCATCCTACTCGATTCCTGTCTTGGGAAGTCATAGTAGAGATTTTTAAATTTACGTTTCGGCTGTCTTCAAATAGTCCTGTCTTGGGAAGTCATAGTAGAGATTTTTAAATTTACGTTTCGGCCGTCTACAAATAATATACATAGTATTTGAAATTCTGTATGTAAAAGTCAGTATCTGATATTCTGCTTCAAAAATTCAGTATTTGAAATTCAGTATCTGAAATTCGGAACCTGTATTACGAATCTTAAAGTTAGTATCTAAAATTCTGCATCTAAAATTCAGTGTCTGAAATTTAGTATTTGAAATTCAGTATCTGAGACTTGGAAATCCTTATTTGTAATTCAGTATCTGAAATACGGCATCCGAATTACGAATCTAAAATCCTGACGATCTGAAATTCTACATCTAAAATTCAGAATCTGAAATTCGGTATTTAAAAGACGCAATCTGAATTAAGAAACTGAAAGTCAGTTTCTGAAATTCTACATCTAAAATTCAGTAAGTATTTGAAATTCAGCATCTGAAATTCGAAATCTGAATTACGACTCCGAAATTCAGTATCTGAAATGAGAACGCTCAGAATTCTATACAAAATTGCTATGGTTATTTTATAAAAGGGATTTTTCTTTTTCACCAGCTTCCCTTTTACAAAATTTTCATCATTTGTCGAAATCAATTTACAAAGAGAAAAGAGAATCGACCTCGGACGGGACTCGAACCCACGATCTTTTCCCTTACAGAGGGAATGCTCTAGCCGCTAAGCCACCTTTCCTTTCCTCCTTTCATCCTTTGCCATAGCTATTTACAAACATGTTGTGTATTTAATCCACTACTTAATTGCCATGTTTTATTTAAGTAGCATAGTAGAGTAAATACTTAATTTCCAAGGACATGGCCATGGCTTATGAGGTTGAGATTTACATAAAGTAATGGGGTAATCAAGTGATTAACTAAACAAGTGGCAATTCGTTAACCGGAGTACTAAAGAATAGAATGACAAATGTATAGGATTTGACGTTTAAGACAGGCGTCTACGTATGTAGACTGACGTACGTAGAATGACGAAAATATTTGACATTTATGCGTCAAATACTTTCGTCATTCTACGGATTAAACTCCGATACGGATAAAGAGGACCATTGAGAAGCCGCAATGAATTACGCGTATTTGTTGCGTGCGTTGACAGTTGTCGTATGCGGTCTCCTTCGGAATTAAACCTTTATAGGGACCCTTCGCCACAGGTAACAGGTTTTTCCCAAGCGACTACAATTCATACTACATTTTTCATTACTATTATTCACAAGTGAGTTATAGATTCTTTTTTAAATTTTATAGGTTAAGTTTCCATGTTCTTAAAAAAGTTTCGATACAAAAAAGAACGTGTTTAATAGTAAAAATAAATTAATATGCCTATTGTGTGGTCATTTGATGCATTTTCATATTTAATTATATAATTTCAACTTGTAATACTTGTACCTATAATAAACAAAATTTTCACTCAAATTTAACTTTTTTGTTTCTCTAAGTACAGAAAAAAAACAGAGTAAAAAAAAAAGTTCAAGTCAAACCTCATTCTTTTAAATATGGCCGATCGCCATTGTTAGATGCGCGCGCATAGGAAAACGAATTAATTTGTAGTATTGTTTATTTAGTATTTGTAGTATTATTTTATTCGCAAGTGTGTTGTAAAACGTCGTATGCCACGCGTGAGCATGATGATTACCGTCCTCGGCTCGGGTCTCAATAGTGCCTCGGCGGTAATCACCAACTTTGCTCACTTGTACCATAATGTACTGTTATAGTTTAGCACTAATTGAATAATTAAAAGTTCAGAACTAATTATATTGAACAAATTTACATACAGTCAACATGAGTGAATGTCTCTAGTTATAATGTCATTAGAGTTACAGACTAAATATCATTATACAAATCAATCAATTAAGGGTGTTTGTCTTTGTCTTCTAGAAATTCAGTTACACTGTAATTAATAGGTTTTGGCCAACAGAAATGATTTCATCTCATGTTTAAACTTATCTAAAACACTTACATCCAAGGTAGCTTTAGGTACATTATTATAAATCCTAGGCGCCATACAGAAAACACTATTTTCCTTACTACATACTCTCCCTCTAGTTTCCCTCTTCCTACAGTCCCGGGTCCTTTAGGCGAAAGCATCTGATGAGGCCGTCATGCTGAGTGCCACTATTGTAACATGGTAGGTACGTGTCTGTAATGGTGACCTTCTTTTCCGAGATGAGCGAGCTAAAAAAGAAATTCAATCTGTATTGGTCCAGGGAGGGTCTCACTTACCAGTATCCAGACACAGAAGACCACGGCAGCAGTCTCCGTTGGTAGCGCATGGTGAGGAGTAGCAGTGAGCTGGTTCGTCGATTACATCATCG
Organism: Eilema depressum; assembly: GCA_914767945.1. Taxonomy (NCBI): domain Eukaryota; kingdom Metazoa; phylum Arthropoda; class Insecta; order Lepidoptera; family Erebidae; genus Eilema; species Eilema depressum. Next base: position 2,520,304 of record OU612040.1, read on the forward strand.
ATGCGGTTCCCCTCCAAGGCTTCCGCGTACACTTCCTCTGGCTCCTGGTAGAAGAGAATAAGTATGATTAAAGACATACCCTGGTATGTCCTCATTTCCGGGGCAAATGGGGACACTGTTCCCACACCCGAGGGAGCAATCTTGAAACCGGAGATGACCATGGTCATTAGGAGTACGAGGGAAATACTTTATACCTTATGGCCCACCTTATTCCCTCTTCATACAGTCCCGGGGCCTATATAATAAGCGGGGCGTGAAAAAGCATCTGATGAGGTTGTCAAGCTAAGTGTTACCATTGTAACATGGTTCCTGTCTATAATAGTGACCCTTTCTTCCAGGACTTTGCCTTCAGCTTGCCATAAGGCGTTGTTCAGCTTCCTAGATAAAAAAATCCCTGCAGCTCAACGCAAATATTTATATGTATGAATCAGCTGCCTCGGAGAGCACGTTAAGCCGTCGCCGTCGGTCCCAGTTTCCATATGAGCATTTATGGCAGTCGATAAGGGTAGTTGGAGCCCTAAAAGTCCAATAACTGGTCTAACTGTAACGCTTCGAAATCGCCATTGGGTTATGGAGATCAGATGGCAGTGGCTTCACAAAAATTTGGAGACCAGCCAAACCCGCAGTTAGACTGGTAAAAGCAAACCCAAGAGTCTGAAGTGAAAACTTCGTACGCGACTAGAATAAAGAAGGAAGTAATGCATTCTAATGAAATAAGGGTTTTATTAACGGTAACATAAATGCTCTGTTTCTTGTTAAACACTCAAAGGTCCAAAAACAACACGAGTGTCCTTTTCCAATTAACTAGGCTATACCCAATAAATTTATTTTCGTACGAAATCCCGGTCTATAAATACGAATTAATCGTGATCACGTTAGTCGACCTTTTACGCCTACGTAAAGCGCAATCGGCCGTAAATACCACTGAATTACGCGGCGAATTTGTACGGATTTACGCGTCATATGTCTATCGAATTACGCGTACCCTATGTGGACATGATTTGGAATTACGGTTGTTTTTAAGCAGTGTTTTGTCACGCGTGTGCAAAAATATCACGGGTTTTTTTAAATTAAGTACGTTTTAAAACGTAAGTATGCGGATGTGGGGAAATGGTGCGTTTTATTTTTTTACCATAAAAATAAATGTGTTGTTTTCACTGTATAAATGAAACGACGGAAGGTGCAGTCAATGTCACCGAGTTTTGGGCTGGGCACATCTAATTTTTACTACAGTCCCGGGTCCTTTAAGCGGGGCGTGAAAAAGCATCTGATGAGGCCGTCAAGCTGAGTGCCACCATTGTAACATGATACGTGTCTGTAATGGAGGCCCTCTTTTCAGAGACTTTGCCTTCAGTTTACCATCAGGCGAGGCGAAGTCAAATTGACGTGTCCTATATAATAAAAAAAACTTGTATTGTCTTTTCTCCTCATTGAATCTCTTCCTTTTGGAAGTTATTTAGAAATAAACCGTGTTGTTTGGCACCCCACGACCATGGCTGCTGAAAGGCTATGCTTCCGAAGGCGGCCGCATACAACAACTGCCGACGCACGCAGCAGATACAGCGTACCCATTACTTGTTAAACTCCGATACGGATAAAGGAGACCATTGAGAAGCCGCAATGAATTACGTGCATGTGCTGCGTGCGTCGGCAGTTGTAACATGCGGTCAGCTACGGAATCACACCTTTAAAGTTAACTAGCCTTCCGCCCGCGGCTCCGCCCACGTGCATATCGGTTAACGCGACCTTTGCTCATATCTTCGGTTCTACTCAACTTATTGCGATCAAACACACGTAAGATTTTAAGTCTGAGTAAGCCCTTTCTAACAAAAAAAACCGCATCAAAATCCGTCCAGTAGTTTGTGCGTCCATCGCGGACAAACAGACAGGAAATTAAAAAAATATATTTTCGTGTTCAGTATCGTTAACATAACATAACCCAAGTATTTTTTTTTAAATATCTCCAATATACAGACACGACCACTTTACAATTATATAATAGTATAGATAATCTAATGCAAACTTCAAACAGTATCATAAACCGTATTGGTTCCTGGTGGAGTAAAATAAGCCCACCCCATCTCTTCCTGTGGGTGTCGTAGAAGGTGACTAAGGGATAGGGCTGTTCTCCATCCGACAGTAAACATACAGCCCATGACAAAGTGCTCGCTTGACGATTATGGTTCGCCCCCTATTACGTGGGACCGAAAATCATTGTTGACGAAATGTGGGTATTAGTACAGGACGATAAAAACCCGAAACAGTCACTTATGAGCGAATAATATAGGTACATACTTTCTTTCAATGACGTTAATTGCTAACACTAAAAATAAAACTGAATAGTACTTCTCAATCCGTAAATAGAACTCAGAAAACACTAAATAGTATTCATCTAAAAAAAGAACTTAAAAAATCCGAAAATTCCGACTTCTTTCTAAAACGTAAATCTAAATAAAGATGCAAATCGCACTTCAATCTTCTAGGACGTTAATACACCTCTGCTTTATTATGGGCTACTATTATGTTTACTGTCGGATGGAAAACAGCCCTATCCCTTAGTCGCCTTCTACGATACGCAAATCTAAGCATGTTAACACATTAATGTGCCTGTTCCCGGCGGTGAGTAGGGTAGCCAGAGCTCACTGGAGAGGTTTTGTGCTGTCAGTGGGAAGACCAAAGGCTTGTCCTGCTTTGTCTTCTGCGCTGACGGCACAGAATATCTCTGAACTTAAAAAAGAACTTAAAAAATCCGAAAATTCCGACTTCTTTCTAAAACGTAAATCTAAATAAAGATGCAAATCGCACTTCAATCTTCTAGGACGTTAATACACCTCTGTTATAATATGGGCTACTATATGTTTACTGTCGGATGGAAAACAGCCCTATCCCTCGCCTTTACGATACCCAAATCTAAGCATGATAAACAATAATGTGAGCCTGTTCCCGACGGTGAGTAGGGTAGCCAGAGCTCACTGGAGAGGTTTTGTGCTGTCAGTGGGAAGACCAAAGGCTTGTCCTGCTTTGTCTTCTGCGCTGACGGCACAGAATATCTCTGTTCTTATAGGGTTACCAGCACGAGTGTGACTTCCCTGATGTTGCACTCGTCCGGTAACGACTTTCCATCAGGTGGACCGTGTGCTTGTCTGCGACCTGGTATAAAAAGTCGTTTAAAAGAACTCACCTGTCCATAGGGATAATGACGGTAGCCAGTCCTGCCATACCCCAAGTTCGCCAACATGTCGGAGCTGAACCGGTTGAAGAGGCCACCCCACGCGTGGGCTGTCCCAGCCACGGCAAGCACCAGCACCGCAGTAACTGCCATTGTGGTGCTGTGGGCAAAAATTTGGAGTCAGAATTTCTTCCCTAAAAGTTGGGAAAAAACATGATATAACCAATGGATCCTATGTAATGTAAGTAACTGCCATTGTGGTGCTGTGGGCAAAAATTGAGAGTCAGAATTTTGCCTTAAAAGTTGGGGAAAAACACGATATAACCAATGGATCCTATGTAATGTAAGTAACTACCATTGTGGTGCTGTGGGCAAAAATTGGGAGTCAGAATTTTTCCCTAAAAGTTGGGAAAAATATGATATAACCAATGGATCCCATGTCTTCTTCATCCTAGCGTTAATCCCACTAATCCCAGTCGCATCCGAAGCTTTCACCTCGGAGTCTGTGGTCCGCTTTACCAGTCTAATTTTAAGGTCCTATGTAGGTACCTATATGGGCCAAAATGCAAAATGACAACTTTAGTTACAGAGGCTTCCAAAGTTTAAATTTGCTATAATTTTTGCTTGATAAAACCGAAGTTCACGAAATTTTCCTTATTTGATTTCATTACGTTTAATTTTATGTCACATAATGCCGTAGATAAATTAAATACCTTTCATTTAAGACCCCACTCATCAAAATCCATCTAGCCGTTACGCTTCTAGAGGGGAACAAAGAAAATTACATGCCTACTACATACATACGTGCGTAACATTTGGGTCCCAAACTTCTTGGTGGGTTCCAGACATACATACAACCCCAATAAAAAAAACCCGGACAATATGTAACCCTTGGTTGGTGAAAATATCTGTACAATTGCCAGATAAAATTCAGAATTAAATAAATTCATTCATTCACAAGCGCCTATGAATGTCGAGATTACTGCTCTAATCTGGTTATAAAAGTTAATTTAGAAGGAATTAACAGCCAGATTTGCAAGGCAGTGAAAATTAAAACTCAAATTACGTCTCAGGACTTCTGATTGGTGAATTGTTTTACAAACGGAGTTACAGAGTTGAATTTTTGGTAGATTTCCATCCAATAACACGTAAACCAGTAACACTGTTACTGGATGGGAAAAAATTCCCAATGAGTCACATGTGTTACTGGATTGGAATATATAATTTTTTCATAATTTTATTGTGTCATTATGTTAGGTTAGGTTAGACAGGCAAACAAGTAACACTGTTACTGGATGGGAAAAAATTCCTAATGAGTCATATGTGTTACTGGATGGGCATTGGGTAGGTATATACCGAATTTTTTTGCATATTTCATTGTGAAATATTTTAGTGCCCCATCGCTATCTTCGGGGCCCTAACTAATCACTCACCTATAAACTAGTATACCTGCTGATTGACAGGCAAGACTTGCATGTGAAGTTGGCCTGGTCCCTTGGTGGGTCACCATACTCATACATCTAGTATCTTTTTCATCCTAGTGTTAATCCCAGTCGCATCCGAAGCTTTCACCTCGGAGTCCGGGGTCCGCATTCAGGACTTCCACCTGATCTAGGAAAGGTCATGCCCAGGGGGAACACACTCCGAGAGCAGGACTAAAGGCGTTGGTTGCAGGCTCCGCGGTCTCCAGAGGTTCACTCTGGCCGTGAAGAGATCGCCATCGGTGGAAGCAATGCATGCCCAGAAACTCTTTCAGCTTTTCAGCCTTTTTGGGTCGTAACGTAATACTAGTGCGACCAATGTCAATCTCTATCGAGGTTGTCGCAACATTGTGCTCATCGCTGTGCGCTTTCAGAATTGCATTGTTGCGTACGCTGGGAGGTGCTATACCAGCTAGTGGAACCAGTAACACCTGTTACTCGTTGGGACAAAAATTGTTGGTTCCAGTAACACGTGTGACTCGTTGGGAATTTTTTCCCATCCAGTAACAGTGTTACTCGTTTGGGTGTTACATGGGCATATACCTGTACCCTTCGTACCGGAGTCGGCTTGAGACAACCAGTTATTATCCGGCATGTCTCATTTAGTGCTACATCCAGTTTACAATTAAATAATAATATACATTCGTAATAAAGTTATTTTTCTTTCTTTCTAAGATAAGTAACTGTTGTTTCTAAGCTTCGTTTTCTCGCGAACTGTAATTATTTTTCAGTTCTAGTTTACTTTTCTCAACACAAAGCGCTTTTCATTTTAAGACAGGGAACGCTTGTTTTTAATTAACGACTCAATTAACACAGAAGATGTTTAAAACGTAATATAAATTCGGCACTTTATCTGAGAGATTCTGCTCATAGATACAATCTAGTACCTCTTTTTCACTCAGGGATAGTGGGACACCAATAATTATGATCCTTGGTCGGCGTTTGGATGGTTCTTCGATTGTTAGGCCAGAGGAAGTTAATTTATTTTTTGGCTTGGAGACTGGGTCCGGTTTACCAGTCTAACTGCGGATTTGGCTGAACTTCAATATTTTCCGTGAACCGACTGCCATCTGACCTCCACAACCCAATAGCGATATTGGTGATATCGAAGCATTACAGCTATACCTACTGTTGTTTTTGGACTTTTTACGGCTCCAACTATCCATAACGACTGCCATAGATGTTCGTATGGCAACCGGGACCAATGGCTAAACGTGCTCTCCGAGGCACGACCAGACCAATGCAAATACCCATAGGTATTCATCCATACAAATATTTGCACTGAGCGGTTTCTACCGCGCCTCCTGCGTAGCGGCCTCCACGCAGGAGGCGCGGGTTCGATCCCTGCTCAGTGCAAATATTTGTGTTATCTAATACTCATTAAAATTCCCTAGAATAACATTTTGTAACGCAATAATATCGTGGAATATAATAACGTAATAAGATAAGATACAATCCGATGCGAGCGCGATAGTAATATACAATAATATATACGTGCTCGATATTACGTTGCTTGGAATTACAAAGTCGTATGTGGTAAGATATGTATTACATATAGTAATAACGTCTACATACATACATACATACATACATTCACGCCTTTATCCCCGGAGGGTAAGGCAGAGGTGAATTAACACCCACATTTCACCAATCATTGTGTTAGGTCCCACGTAATAGGAGGTGAGCCTAGGTATTGCTGTTTTCCGGGCACTATATTGTTGACTCGAGCCATGTATAGGCTAAGTCTGGGCTATCCCTTAGGGTCCAACCCCACCAAACGGACGGCATCGGAACGGATTTTACAATCTTTAAACAAAATAAATCTTATATCACAGCATTTAAAGTTTATATTACCAAGTCACGCATGATAGCTTGACGTGCGTCATGCCGCCGCACGTCGCTGTCAAGCTGTTGTGCGTGACTTGGTAATATAAACTTCAAACACTGTGATAATAAGATTTAATTTTGTTTAAAGATTGTAAAATCCGGGCCGATGCCGTCCGTTTGGTGGGGTTGGACCTTAGTCGCCTTGTACGACACCGCATGGGAGGAGATGGGGTGGCGAAGTATGATTCCGAAGCCGACCGCATACGACAACTGCCAACGCATGCAGCACATACAGCGTACCCATTACTTGTTAAACTCCGATACGGATAAAGGGGACCATAGAAAACCCGCAATGAATTACGCGCAACTGCTGCGTGCGTCAGCGGTTCTCGTATGCAGTCGGCTACGAAATCATACCATAAGGAATGAGTATGTTAGAGGGAATTTGAAAGTGGCTCCAGTAAATGAAACATTGATAAGCGAGTGACTGTCGTGGTCTGGTTTCTCAGCCAACTAGCTTAATCAGCCGTTCAATTAACTGCCTAGGCCAGGGGTGGCGAACCTTTATGCATCAACGTGCCATATTTCTAACAAAAAGTTCAATGAAGTCCTAGACGTGCCGACGGGGGGGAGAGGGGGGGGGTAGGGTTTATCTGAAGTTGCTCTCTGTTGGCTACGGTTTCACGCCTAAAGATTATTTGGGGCTGGGAGAATATTAATTTCTGATAATATGGCATAGTCCTCGTGAAAGATAGAAAAAAAGAAACAGGTATAGGCACAGATTACCGAATGCCCACCTACTAACCCAGGTGGCACTAATGGCATTGGTGGCGTGCCCAAAAAATTGCGCCGCGTGCCATCTCTGGCACGCGTGCCAATGGTTCGCCATCCCTGGCCTAGGCTGTTAACTAAACGGCGCCGTTCAATTAACGGCCTGATTGATATTCTAGACAAACGACTTGAATCGATGACGTTTAATTACTTGCCTAGCCATTTGATCAAACAGCTAGGCAGATCTCTTGTTTCTGCATGGTTATAAAAAAACCAATGAGCCTTCTAACCTAACCTATCCAAGTTGGATTGCGCTGCTTTTCTCAATAAACCTATCACTAACTTTCTGTCTTATTTCCGGGTGGTGCCCATCGTACGAATGGCCTAAGCATCAGCCAGCCAGTTCGTTAAATGTGTAACAAACGATACGGCTGAATATCATTCAGGCCGTTAATAGAACGGCGTCGTTTAGTTAACAGCCTAGATTGAACGGCTGGTTAAGCTAGTTGGCTGTGACTCGGACATACTGAGAAGAGATTTATACCATTTAGAAGGCAGACAAGCCCACCTGCAAAGTGGTTACCGTGGCCTATGAACGAGTGCAACACCAGGGGAGTCACACTCGTGCTGCCGACCCTTTAAGAACAGAGAGATTCTGTGCCGTCAGCGCAGAAGATAAGTAGGACAAGCCTTTGGACTTCTTACTGACAGCACAAAACCTCTCCAGTGAGCTCTGGCTACCCTACTCACCGCCGGGAACACAACACGAGGTTATTATGGACGCGATATTCTGTTTGGTCGCAATGGACCCAAAAACTACTGATTGGATCACATTAATTGCGATCAAAATCGAGTTATCACAAATTTACTCAATGATTTTCTATAAATGTTTAGAACCCGCTAGACGGTAATAGGCTTGCCCCCTATTACGTGGGACCGAAAATCATAGCGGGTCGAAATGTATGTGTTAGTATACCTCTGCCTACCCCTTCGGGGATGTATAGACGTGAGTATATGTATGTAAACTTTAGAACATTTTTTTTTCTTTTTTTTTTTTTTACAAACATCTCTATTTTTTATTTTATTTTTTAATTTTACATCTCTATTACTTTAGAACCAAGTAACTTGATCGTATATTTTCATTGATAAATATCCACTACTCTCTCTACAACTTTTCCTACTTCAAAATTCTAAATAGGTATTCTAAAAAATCTGAAAATGTGAAGTCTCAAATTCTCTTTAAACTAAGTAGGATCGAAAAATAGCACACAAATCTTACTTTACGTGCCCTAGGACGATAAAAACACGAAACAGTCACTTATGAGCAAATAATATAGAGGTACTTTATTTCAATGACGTTAATTGCTGACACTAAAAATAAAACTTAATAGTACTACTAAATCCGTGAATAGAACTCAGAAAGCACTAAATAGTATTCATCTAAAAATAGAACTTAAAAAATCTGAAAATTTCGACTTCTTTCTAAAACGCAAATCTAAATAAAGATGCAAAACGCACTTCAATCTTCTAGGAATAGAAAACAATTGTTCACATAAAGTTCAAACTTATTTATAAAACTAGTTCCAAATTCAAAAAATTAACAATTTCATTATTCGATAATCGAAAACTTTCTCAAAAAATCCTATTATTCTATTTTCAAAATCTAAATTCAAGTTTAAAAATAGAACAAAAGTAAATATTAGGGGCGGACTTACCGATGCATGGTGTCTCGGAGAGGGCCCGTGAGGAACTGGCCGGCGATCCATACTGAGAGGGGCTGGAGTGCGCATGGTAGGGTGTCATAAGGGTGAGTCCAATAGGGAGGAAAAGATTATGCGATTGAGTAAGCAAAGGCTAAAGGTTAAATTGCAAACGGTAATAAGTGACCTTTTGAAAGTGTGAAAATAACCCCCGGTGCAAATATGACGGGTTGTTCTAAGTTTGACGTGTTTATGTGTATTTCTGTGGCAGCACTGGCAGCGTAGCTCTCGAACGGAGGAATCAATTTTGATTTAGTTTTCTATTCTTAGGGAGTTATCGAATTGAGAAGAATAGAATGTATATAAGCACTAGTCTACTAAACTTGCTGCAAGGAACAAAAAAATATATTTCAATAGTCAGCAAGCAATAACCTCCGGCGCGGCGGCTCAAACTGACTAAAACGCACGCCGGCTCGTAGGTTGCCGAAGACACATCCCTCGCGTCCTGGGTCGGCCAGGGCCGTCTCATTGAGTTAGCCCATATGGCCCCGAGTATGGGGAGGGGTGTATTACGCCCCCCAGACCCGCGCTCATGTAGGACGGAGGTCGTTCTGAGACCTTCGACGCCCAAGTTTCCTCCGCTGGTCGCAAGCTATGCGGACCGAGTCTATTTCGGACTTTCTCCACCGTCTCCTTCTAAAGGCAAAAGTTAGAAATCGTTTATTCTGTATTGATTCATACAGAATAAACGATAAACACGGTACTTACAAAACGTCAAAACGAAAACCAAAAAAAGAAATACTAGTTTCGCAAATTGACAACTGGTTCGAAAGGCGGCCCCGGCCTGAGAAGACTCCACCAGAAAACTAAGCGGGCATTTCACGTCCCGATTAAAGGACTCAGGACTGTAGCAAGAAGGAAACACGTGTGCTGGCAAGGAATTCCAGGTCTTAATGGTGCGACAAAGGAAAGAGTCACCGAAACGCTTGGTATTTGTTAGAATATTCTGCAGCGTATACGGATAACATCTAAGTCCTGCACGTGTTGTCCTTTATAGGAAAGGAGAAGGTGGGACTAATTGGAAGAGCTCATCGTAATATTCACACCATGGTTGGGAATTTGGGATATACAAGAGGCAACCTCAGGTTTTAGTGTGTTCGAGCTGATTTGTTACATTATTATCGAGCTTAGCCCGCAAATCTCACCATCATTCTAGTGCCAATACCGCTTACATTCTTGTACTTCGAAACTCGGAGTCAACTTAACATCTGACCTCCAATAAATACCGCGAGAGAAAATCCTGCATACGGCGTAGGCCGCATAACGTCGCCTATTTTATAAATTTTATAGATCAGGTGAGTACCACATCTTAGGCAATCTTACATCTGAAGAACCAAGACAGCGCGCGGTTTTAGTCGGTTTGAGTCCGACTTTACCGATTTTTTACAGATTCTTCTTAATGCGACTTCAACCCGTTTATCGTGAAAATGTCGCAATAATCATCCGCTACTATGACATCGCCCTAACATTTTCGCCGCCTTTAATGGATGAGCAAAAATACATAGTGACGTCATTTCATTCGTTGAATAAGGCATGTATCCATATTGTACGACTGTAGGCTTAAGCTATAGCCGGCTTTAGATTAGATTAACTGAATTAATTTAGTCTAAGTGTTTTAGTAATTTTTTTAGATTATTATCAGTATTACTAGTTATTACCCACGGCTTCGCCCACGTGGAATTTTTATCCCGTTTTCCGTACTAATGGGAACCTATTCCCGGGATAACAAGTTGCTTTTTTTATACAACTTAAGTCGCAGACAAGCACACGGACCACCTGATAGAAAGTGGTTAACGTGCCCTATGGACGAGTGCAACACCAGGGGAGTCACACTCGTGCTGCCGACCCTGTAAGAACAGAGAGATTCTGTGCCGTCAGCGCAGAAGATAAGTATGACAAGCTTTTGGTTTTCCCACTGACAGCACAAAACCTCTCCAGTGAGCTCTGGCTACCCTACTCACCGCCGGGAACACAACACAAGGTTATTATACACGCGGTATTCTGTAGGGCGGAGGTACTTCCCCAGTCGGACTGCTCGATTGGGACGGAAATAGCATCGTGTCCTACCTCCTAAAAGTAGCCTATGTGTTATTCTAGACTATAATCTATCCCTGTACCAAATTTCAGCTAAATCCGTTCAGCCGTTAGAGCGTGATTGAACAACAAACATCCAAATATCTTCACAAACTTTTACTTTTATAATATAAGTAGATTAAACTACATTTAAATAGTTCTTTGGTTTATTTAACAGCCTTGGTTAAGGAGGTTAACACAAGGTTAAGCAATGCTAGTTAAGTCAGTCATAGGATGGGTGACATTGAAACGTCACGAAGAGCACGTTAAGCCGTCGGCCCCGGTTGTCATACAAACATCTATGGCAGTCTGTTGAGGTTTATACACAAGCAGAGATATATACACCCTCATTTCGCCAACTATGGTTGAGGTTGAGCCTATTGCAGGCACTTTGTCATGGCCTGTATGTTTACCGAATGGGCTGAAGAAACCTTCTAATACCCTTCTTAAAGAACCCCATATTGTAGTCGCTTGGGAAAACCACCGCAAGGAGTTCCACAGCTTGAGCGTGCGTGGGATGAAGTGCCTTTCAAACCGCACAGTGCGCACCGTTTCCGGACGCAATGTGTGAGGATGAACTCCCTGCCTGTGGTGAGAGGTGCGATGATAGAATGTAGCTGTTGGCATCGTGTCAAACAATTGAATGAAATTTTTAAACATTTATTATGCTAACTGTTCAAATCGATTCCCGTTCTTAATCGATCATGTCAAACAGTTCATCTGAGCACAAACTATTGTATAGACGGTAAAACACTACGTAATTGTGGGTGACCCTATTGCAGGCACTTAGTCATGGGCTATAGGACCCGGGACTATAGGAGGAAGGAAACACGTGAGCTGGCAAGGAATTCCAAGTCTTAATAGTGCGGCAGAAGAAGGAGTCGCCGAATCGCTTGGTTCTTGATGGAATATTCTGCACCGTATGCGGGTGGTATCTAAGTCCTGCACGTGTTGTCCTATATAGGAAAGGAGAGGGTGGGATTACTTGGAAGAGCTCATCAGAACATTCACCATGGTAGAGGCGGTAAAAAACCGCCAAAGATGCCACATCTCTACGCAACTGCAAAGGCTCGAGGGTGTTAGTGACCTCAGGATTCCCAATAATGCGGACCGCACGTCGCTGCAACCTTTCGAGAGCATCTAGTAAGTACTTTGCGGAGCAGCAAGGTAACAAAATAATTTAAATAACCACACGCCTTGAAATAGTAATGGCTTATTTTCATTCAAAAATAAAACCACTGGCACAGATTAATAAATAGTTACTGCCACTAGCTAGAATATGCTAATGATTACGTTTCTTGTAAAATGAAAAATAAATATTATGGGTTGGAAAAAGCTTAAAGTGTCACGCGATCTGACCTCAGTGGCGTAGCGGTTGAACTTCCAACTGCTATGCATAGGGCACGCGCGGGTTCTGTTACCGCTTAGTGCAAACATTTGTATGCATGAATGTGTATATATTTTTAGATCTGGATATATATTTTTTTACACCACTTAGGTGGCAGACACGGCCCACCTGATGGGAAGTGGTCACCGTGGCCTATGGACGTATGCAACACCAGGGGCGTCACACTCGCGCTGCCGACCCTGAAGAAACCTTCTAATGCCCTTCTTGAAGAACCCCATATTGTAGTCACTTGGGAAAGTCACCGCAGGGAGCTCATTTCACAGATTGAGTGTGCGAGGGATGAAGTTCCTTTCATACCGCACAGTGCTCACCATTTCCGGTCGCATTGTGTGAGGATGAATTCCCGGCTTGTGGCGAGAGGTGCGATGATAGAATGTAGCTGTAGAATTATCATGAATCATGAATATGGGTATTGTATTATGTATGTATTGTATGGGTATGTATTAACAACAAAATAAATTCGGTCAAGTGCGAGTCGGACTCGCCCATGAAGGGTTCCGTAGCAGCAAAGGCGAAAATTGCGATTTATGACGTATTAAAAAAAAACTACTTAATGGATCTCGTTCAAACCAATTTTCGTTGGTAGTTCGCATGGCAATGTACATCATATATTTTTTTAGATTTATCATTCTCTTATTTTAGAAGTTAGAGTGGGGGGGGGGGACACATTTTTCCACTTTGGAAGTGTCTCTCGCGCTTAATATTCAGTTTAGAAAAAAAATATGTTAGAAACCTCTATAGCATTTTTAAAGACTAATATCTATAGATACTACACGTATGGGGACCTCCAAAATTTAAGGTTTTTTTCTATTTTTGTATGAAATTCTTAATGCGGTTCACACATTACATCTACTTACTAAGTTTCAACAGCATAGGCCTTATAGTTTCGGAGAAAAGTGGCTGTGACATACGGACGGACAGACATGACGAATCTATAAGGGTTCCGTTTTTTGCCATTTGGCTACGGAATCCTAAAAAGCGTCGGTAGCTTATCCGGGTTCGAATCCTGGCCATTACACTATCGACGTAAACCCACTCTTAGCACAAGCAATTTAGCTTAGCTGGAGGGGTTAGAGGAAATATTAGTTATTTCGGTTGCTAATACGATATGGATACGACATATGTGCAAATACTGAAACCGCGAAGCATCCTGGTCCGTAGGAATAGAACCAAATTAAATTTAAACTTAAATGCCCTGATTTATAAAATCCGAAATTTTCTAACAAAATAATTATTAAAATAAATGTAGAAAATGCAACCACTTGTATAAGTCATTAAATAGTTTCATCCATTGCTTTAAAGTCATTGACTGTGTCATAAGTCATTAATAAATACGCACACACCTTCACACACACACACAACAACTTCACACACACACACAACAATAGGCATAGTAGGTAACTTACTTGAACAGCTAAGCGGCAACATGCGATTCTACAGAGTGCTCAAAGTTGTTCAAATTCTATAAAATTAAAACTCTAGTTTCTGCCCTTAATACTGGACCAATTTTGTTCAAACTTTTTCCTGCTTGAAGCTTAGGGGGTACCAAGTATATGGTTTCCATTATTGCCTATATGTCGTATCCATATTGTATATTCTTATAAAAAAAAGAAAAAAAAAATACACGAAAGTTCTTCTTCCCCTTAGCGCTAATTCCCAGTCGCATCCGAAGCTTTCAGCTCGGAGTCTGGGGTCCGCTTTACCAGCCTTAACTACGGATTTGGCTAGACCTCGATATTTTCCGTGAAGCGATTGTCATCTGACCTCCACAACCCAATGGTAACATTAGGCGATATCGAAGCTTTGCAGTAAGACCGTTGTTTTTGGATTTTTTAGGGCTCCAACTACCCGTAACGACTGCCGAAAGTTAAATATGGTAAAAGAAAAATCATGTAGGTACCTACCTAATACAATAATACTATGCCGTAATTATAGTATTTTTCGAGGAGCCCGCACCATGCTCAAACCAAGCTATTCTAACACCCGTATTCACAAACAATACTTCGCTATGCGTACCTACTACCAACACTGTGCAAAGAACGATAAATTCTCAGTGCGTTCGTTTCGGCAAGCCTTTTTATTCATAGACAACACTTAAGTAATACTTCGTGGAGGGAACGCACTGCGTTAGATACTGCTCCGTGATGTTTGTGAATTAATTTTACCAGCCCTATGCGCTCGAGCACACTATGAGACCTCACAGTATTGTTTGTGAATACGGGTGTAAATCTGTTCATATAACATACTTAAACACAATCACGTTCTTGCTCGTTATACGCCTCGAAATAAATTGTGCTTAACATTAACACGTAATAAAATGATCAAGATAAGCTTAATGTGTACGATAAGGTACGTTCTTACGCATTTACATACGATTTTCCTGAAAACGAGAAAATATAGGCAAGCTGCTTGAAAAATATACCCGCTTAATTACGCCGTGGGAGTCTGGGAGACAAAACTGGAAGCTGAGGATACATCGGAAGGATAACAATGACTGAAATTGGTGGAAACCAATCTCGATCAAGAAAATCATTTATTTTAATCGTGCGCAAAACTCGCACGGCTAAATTATACCTTAGGAACTACCAATTTAAGGTTTTGTTTTTATAGGATACGTCAATTTGACTTCGTCTCACCTGATGGTAAGCTGAAGTATCGGAATAGAGGGTAACCATTATATACACGTCCATGTTACAATGGTGGCACTCAGTTGACGTCTGCCCCCCTAGACAAGTGGCAATTCGTTGCTCGGCGTATGATGGAATAGAATGCCAAATGTTTAGGATTAAATTTGACGTTTTTGACATTCGTTGACGCCTGTCATATACGTCAAATCCTATACATTTGGCATTCTTTTCCATCATGATACGTCGAGCAACGAATTGCCACTTGTCTAGAGGGGCTGATCAGAATGATGACTTTTCACGCTCCGCTTATGTCCTATGTCCGGGACTGTAGGAGGAAGGAAACATGTGAAAGATCAATAGCATCAGAAATGGTGATTTGTATCTTCTGGACTGCACCTCAGCTTTTTATCATCTAGGGTGCACTCAATTGAGGGAACCTACACCTACAAAGAAATTCACCAATTCGATATCTACAGTACTCAGACTGCAATATTACAATAGCGTTATTATATGGGTGTTCTTTTAAACCACTTAGGTGGCAGACATGCACACGGTCCTCCTGATGGAAAGTAGTTACCGTTACACTCGTGCTGCCGACCCTTAAAAAACTTTCTAATACCCTTCTTGAAACTTCTAACTCCACACTACTTATAGAAGCTATCGCTTTAACGTACACACAACAAAATGACATTAAAATGTCTCCTTTATTACGATCTTATTTTCTAAATTGCTCACTTGCGGTTTGTAAGTACTCAAAGTTGGTACAAATTAGACCGCAGATATACGCATCGCGGGCCATATGCGGTCTGCGGTATATGCATATCAGATACTTGGGTCTAAGTACCTTTATTGTTGGCGATATAATGTACATTATGCTGTATTTCTATTTAGTTAAGTATTATTTTAGATTAGCTGACCCGGCGAACTTCGCACCGCCGATTTTTTTTCCGCTCGCGTGTAATTCAGATTCCGTTCCCGCTGCACCTATTATTATATTTTTGATACAAACCTTGGCCACATAATAAAGAACACAAAACAAAAAGAATTATCCAATTTAATGCAATCGTTCGAAAGTTATGCACATACATACATTTGAGGGGTTTCATTTACATTTCATTTTTATATAGATTCTTATGCGGAATTTATGGAGTAAGCTTAGTTTATGGGAAGAGGAATGCAAGGTGGAACCGAGGGGGCGGGGGAAAGTCGTTTTTTTTACAACTTAGGTGACGGACAAGCACACGGCCCACAAGATGAAGAGTGGTTACCGTACCCTATGAACGTGTACACCAGAGGAGTCACACTGATGCTGCGGAACTTGTAGGAGCATAGAATTTCTGTGCAATCAGCATAGAAGACAAGCAGTACATGCATTTGGTCTTCTCACTGACAGCACAAAAACTATGCAGTGAAAAACTTCCGAGAAACCTCACCTAGACCGATTTTCCCTGCTATTATAATTATTGTGAACTAGCTGACCCCGCGAACTTCGTACCGCCTAACAGTCAATTCCTTTTTTTCAATTTTTCTCTCCGTAAGAACCATCCCCGTACTTTAAGGAATGTTCTAAAAAAAGAATTAGCAAAATCGGTCCAGCCGTTCACGCGTGATAGCGTGACCAAGGGAAATAGGGATTCATTTTTATATATATAGATTAAATTCAAGGTCATGAGGTTCACAACTGTATTGTTAGCAAACAGACAATTCTCGCAGATAATATATTACAAGCTACGAGGGATAAGTTTTGATAAATCCTCTACAATCATACTTCCCACTGCGAAACTATTTGCTTGATAAATTATTTGCCCTCCGGGAAGGGATGTTACGTCAACCCTTGTTTGAATACGAATGTTAGGAGGGTACATACTATCGTACAGATTTTGTTATATTTTTTGAAGAGGAAACTTTTTAGACGGGTTTTGCAGTTGTGGTAAAAAAATTATAGTCCCAAAAATTACCTTAGCAGAAAGCAGGCTACGGCGGCAGCGCTGATCACGTGCCTCCCTATACCTGGGGGCGAGTTGGGGACTCCGCGGGACATCGGAAGAGGGCCAGATCGAGAGACATGGCTCTGGGTCTGTGAGGATATGTGTACAATAATCTCACCTCCGGCAACCGACGGCCCACAGACGGCATTCGTTTTAGTCGGTTCGGTCGGGGGGGATAAAAAAAAGGAACTCGCATCGTCATCGTCACCTCCGGTCCAGTGACGTTAATGTTGCAACATCGGCATCAGCACAAGCTTCTTTTTTATACCACTTAGGTCATAGACAAGCCCACCTGATGGAAGGTAGTTATCGTGTCCTATGGGCGAGTGCAACACCAGAGGAGTCACACTCGTGCTGCCGACCCTGTAAGAACAGAGAGATTCTGTGCCATAAGCGAAGAAGAACAAGACAGGTCTTTGGTCTTCCCACTGACAGCACAAAACCTCTTCAGTGAGCTCTGGCTACCCTACTCACCGCCGGGAACACAACACGAGGTTACTATACCCGCGGTATTCTGTAGGGCGGAGGTACTTCCCCAGTCGGACTGCTCGATTAGGACGGAAATACCGTCGTGTCCTACCTTCTTTTTTTTCCTATTTTTCCAGTAGCCCTACGCTGGTACTGACATTGTCTTAAGAAACGGATTCTCTCGAGAGTGTAACACAGGGCTTATATATTGTACCTCTGTCCCGACATTAAAATAGATGGTTTATGTGTCTTGAGATGTCAGAGAACAATGGTAATGTCAAATAGCTACAAATTGTTTAACGTTCGTTAGAATAGAAGGGTTTAATTAATAACTAGACGTTAGCTAACGAGGTCCTGTATAATTTATGATTATTTTTGTAGACATTTGACCCTGACAGAGACGTATTGCCGGGGGGCTAGGGATATGTGTACGATAACCTCACCTCCGGTCAGGTGCGGTCGCAGCTTGAAATTTGCAGTGGAGGGAGCGTAAACTCCTTCAGAAATTACCTTTTTGGAAGACTTTTCAAATAGACGCGCATGATTTGGGGGGGAGACGGGGGTATGTCATGTTTAAGCGGGGCGTGAAAAAGCATCTGATGAGGCCGTCAAGCTGAGTGCCACCATTGTAACATGGTATGTACGTGTCTATAATGGTGACCCTCTTTTTCCAAGACTTTGCCTTCAGCTTACCATCAGGCGAGGCGAAATCAAATTGACGTGTCCTATATAAAAAAAAAAGAAACAAGAAAGGAACTTCATCCCCCGCAGGCTTATACTGTGGAAGGAACTCTCTACCGTATTTTTCCAAGCGACTACAATATGGGGTTCTTCAAGAAGAGCATTAGAAGGTTTCTTCAGGGTCTACAGCGCGAGTGTGACGCCCCTGGTGTTGCATACGTATATTATTTCGCCATATTCCACCATAACAGGCATTTTTTATATAGGACACGTCAATTTGACTTCACCCGCCTGATGGTAAGCTAAAGGCTAAGTCTCGGAAAAGAGGGTCACCCTCACCATTATAGACACGTACCATGTTACAATGGTGGCACTTAGCTTGCAATTCTAATAGCTAAATCAGTAACAATTTCATGACGCACTTGATGACATCAATACAAGAGCGTGACGTCAGAGTTTACCAAACACCAAAATAGAAGTCTCAAATTGCAGGTAAATTACAGGCTCTATTTGCGGAGGTTATTGCGTCAGAGATAGCTCTGATAACAGGTGGGGTAGGTAATGACGTATTAATATATAGACACGCCATGCAGGAAGATGGTGGCTGTCAAACACGGCGAAACAATAAATATAAAAAAGATAGCTGCTTACTCGCGTGAAGAAATAATACGTCATTATTATCAATTTATTATTGAACTAGCTGTCCCGGCGAACTTCGTACCGCCATATTTTTTATCCCGTTCCCGCTGCACCTATTTTCTCACCGTTTAAACCTTCCCTGGACATCCACGAATATTTCAAGACTAAAATTAGCATTATTATGACAGTTAGTAGTAGGTGCAGAATATTCCATCAAGAACCAAGCGGTTCGGCGACTCCTTCTGCCGCACATTAATACCTGGAATTCCTTACCAGTTCACGTGTTTCCCTCCTCCTACAGCCCGGGGTCCTTTAAAGAGGGGCGTGAAAAAGCATCTGATGAGACCGTCAAGCTGAGTGCCATCATTGTAACATGGTACGTGTCTGTAATGGTGACCCTCTTTTCCGAGACTTTGCCTTTAGCTTACCATCAGGCGAGGCGAAGTCTAATTGACGTGTCCTGTATATAAAAAAAAACCTGACCGGTTTCGCACCTTACAGCATACTCAAAGGTTTATATTGAAAGTCAAGCAAGCAAGTCAGGTTCAATAATAAGTAAAAATCTATTATCAAAACTGTACTTAAATTACAAAATCCCGGGTGACTCCGGACACAAACTATTGTTTAAATAAAATTATACATTTATTAAATAATCACTTTTCAACTTATTATCAACAACAGAACATATTTAAATTAACAAAGTCAGTAGCGCCTTCACAACCATCACGACTAGTTGCAGCAGGCCTGGCAGGAGTTTCCCTCCGATACCAATTAGGACATCTTCTGTTATCTCCGTAATGGCTGTGATGAGGGTTGTCAGAAGACCTTCCATGTTCACCATGCTGGGTGATGGAGTATTAGGGTTGGCTCCTACAGCATATTCCGGTAATGATCTGAAAGAAAGAAGATGATGCCATTGATTAATTCAAGCTCTTCTTCTTCGTCCTAGCGTTAATTCCCAGTCGCATCCGAAGCTTTCATCTCGGAGTCTGGGGTCCTCTTTTTCCAGTCTAGTTTTCTTTTTCATACCACTTAGGCCGCGGCGCAGACGACGGGGTGGGCAGGGCCGGTCATTTTGCCGCGAACGGCGTGGCATGTCCGTGGCGCTTTGTGTTCGTGGCGAGGACAGTTGCGGGCATCGACGGGCAGACGCGGTCTTTATTACTTCGCGGTCAAAAAGACCGCCCCGCCCCGCCGTTTGCGCCACGCCTTAGGTGGCAGACAAGCACAATATGGTCCTGATGAAAAGTGGCTACCGCGGCTCATGTCACGCTCGTGCTGCGGACTCTGTAAGAACAGAGAGATTCTGTACCGTTAGTGCAGAAGACAAAGCAGGACAAGCCTTTGATCTTCCCACTGACAGCACAAAACCTCTCCAGTGAGCTCTAGCTACCCTACTCACCGCCTGGAACACAACATAAAGGTTCTTCGGGGAACTGGCAGATCAGACGGCAGTCGCTTGCGAATAAGCCAAGATACCCCAAAGACTCAAGTTCCAAAATGTAAGCCTTGGATACGACCAAATTTGACGCTCAGAAGACAATGAAAAGAATCCTCAAAAAGAGTTCTTACCTCAAGAAATTGACAATCGCGAGAGCTTGGGAGTACAGCTTCAGTAGTGACGTCTCCAGAGCCCCAAGATCGACGGGAATCAGGCAAGAGATGTTGGAAGGAAGAGTGTCAAAGATAGAGAGGAGAGATAGAAGGAGATTGTAGACATTGTTCAGTAGAGGGAGTAGAATGTTGACTAATGGGTATACTGCTGGTAACTGGACACTTGCGCTCGCTGATACTGGGGTCTGGAAAATAAGGTGGTAATTAAAAAATCACTAATGAATGTCACAAGTAACTCCTATGAACGTCAAAGTAACACTTGTAAAGTTACATGTAACACTTTTGAACGTCACAAGTAACACTTATGAATGTAACAAATAATTTACATTGAAGTCAGGGGTAACACATATAATTTCACAAGTAACATTCATGAACTTTATAAGTTACACTTATGAATTTCGCAAGTTGTAACATTTATGAACGTCACAAGTATATAAAACATGATGGCTTAATGGAGCATAACGTTTTTTTTTAACGAATATTCAATTATTACATCCATATCCATATCCATACTAATATTATAAATGCGAAAGTAACTCTGTCTGTCTGTCTGTTACGCTTTCGCGCCTAAACCGCTGAAACAATCTTGATGAAATTTGGCATAGGGTTAGTTTAGACTTTGAGAAAGAACATAGGCTATGTTTGGTCGCGATAACCGACATCCACGCGGGCGGAGCCGCGGGCAAATGCTAGTTAATATTATAAATGCGAAAGTAACTCTGTCTATTATGCTTTCACGTCCAAACCACTGAACCGGTTTTGATAGTTACAATAATATTAGCCCTTGGGAAAGGACATTAGGCTATGTTTGGTCGCGAAAACCTGCATCCACGCGGGCGGAGCCGCGGGTAACAGCTAGTACATAATAATTCTAATAATTTTATCTCTATTACGTGTTATATACGTGAGTATATAGCAATAATATTGTGTAACACAACAACTATCAGGTGTCGCGTGAAGTTGACACTGAACATGAATACCTACTGTGATAATAATTAATTTCTAACTCAATACATGCTGACTGTGCCTAATAATATAACGCAGTGTAGAGTGCTATAATACATACATACATATCACGCCTGTAAATCCCCGAAGGGGTAGGCAGAGGTGAAGTAACACCCACATTTCACCAGTCATTTTATTATAATTTATTTTTTTATATATTGCCGTATTCCGGGCACTATTGTTGACTTGTGCCATGTATAGGCTTAGTCTGGACTGTTTATATCTGTGTGATGTTAAACAGCCCTATCCCTTAGTCGCCTTGTACGACACCGCGTGGGAGGAGATGGGGTGGCCCAAATTCTACTCTGCCGGGAACCACGCGGCGGTGTGCACCACCACTATAATACATATGCTCACTGTAAATCCCTGAAGGGGTAGGCAGGGCTGTATTAACACCCACATTTCGCCAACTGTGATTTTCGGTCCCACGTAATAGGGGGGGAGCCTATTGCCGTCAAGCGGGCACTTTGTCATGGGCTGTATGTTTACTGTCGGATGGAGAACAACCCTAGCCCTTAGTTGCCTTCTACGACACCCACAGGGGTGGCCCTATTCTACTTCACTAGGACCAGAGTATTATAATGAATAATCATTACCAGGCGCGGTCCGAGGGGGGGGGTCACAGGGGACATGACCCCCCCCCCCCTCCCCCCCAAAACCATGCACGTCATATTGAAAAGTCCCAGTACGAGGGGAGGGGGGGGTTAAATTTCAAAAAATTACCGAAGTGACACCCCCCCCCCCCCCAAAACTTCAAGCTGCGACCGCGCCTGATCATTACATACTATATACTAGCTATAGGTTATCACGAACAAATATGGCCTATGTCTTTTTCCAAGGTCGTCATCTATCTCTGTACCCAATTTCATCAAGATATCTTCAACAATAAACTTTCATCCCCTATTACCCCCCTCCCCTAACGACCCCTTTCGTAATAAAAGGCAACATACCTATATTCGTTCCCAAGCTTTTATCCAACTTTGTACCAGATTTCATCAGAAACTTTCAAATAAATTTTCATCCCCTATCCCCCCTTAACACACCTTAACACAGCCTATGTCCTTTCCCAAGATTTAATCTACTCCTATACCAAATTTTATCAAAATTGGTTCAGTGACTTAGGCGTGAAAGCGTAACAGAAAGACAGACAGAGTTACTTTCGCATTTATAAATATTAGTATGGATATGGACGTATGAATTTTATAGTTACTCTGTAAGCACAACCTCTAAACCACATACAATGAATTTTGAAAAGGTTTTCACTCTCATTCAGATATTATCTTACCAAAAGGGTTGTTTATTCTGTCTGATATAATTTTCGAGTAACATTTCATCCTAAATAAGCTTTGAATATCGGGTAATAAAATAAGGTCGTTTAGTATTTTATAATGAGTTTCACTCACACACTCAAGCTGTGGAATGAACTCCCCGCGATGGTTTTCCCAAGCGACTACAATATGGGGTTCTTCAAGAAGGGCATTAGAAGGTTTCTTCAGGGTCGTCAGTACGAGTGTGACGCCTCTGGTGTTGCATACGTCCATAGGCTACGATAACCACTTTCCATTAGGTGGGCCGTGTGCTTGTCTGTGACCTAAGTGGTATAAAAAAAGTTTAAATTTCCCCCGGAAATGGACCCCGGGATCTTGAGTGAAAGCCTCGGATGCGTAAGCTGAGGTCGTCCGTCACTTTGTACTAACCGTGTGTATTTTTGCACAAAACAAGAACATGAACATTCGTAGAGTAGGCAACGAAAGGCCTAAGATGGCCGACGGATATTAGGCCTAAGTTTTTGTTGTAGTGGTTCAAGACTGCCATCTGACCTCCACAACCCATTAGCGATATTGGGCGATATCTAAACATTGCTAGACCAGTTGTTGGTCTTTTTGGGGCTCGTAGGAACTGCTATTAGATGTTCATATGGTAACCGGGACCGACGGCTTAACGTGCTCTCCGAGACACGAACAGATCAATACAATACATACAAAAATATTTGCACTGAGCGGGGATCGAACCCGCGTTTCCTGCGTAGCGGCCGCGTTCACTACCCCCAAAGAGGCTACTATGTATATGGTACCGAAAAACATGTTTCCTGACTACCCCTATAAGAATAAAGAGTCGTGAATATACAAGTACTTACCGTAATAAAAAGAACACAAGCAATAGATAGAACAATCAAAGCGATTCTCGCCATTTTGACTAAATAATTTAATGTTATCAATAAAAATAAATGTATAACCACTATTAATAATATATTTACAATATTTTCGATGCGATAAATAACAGTTTTATATACATATAACTTACATAATATACATTTCTAATATTCACTACTTTGATAGTACTATCTTGATTGTAATACACATATTGTTAGTTACTTAATTTTTTTTATCAATATATTTACATGGATTTTTCGCAATTCACAATTTCTGGAATTACAAATTATTATGCGGATTTAGTAAGGTGTTACTACACTGGCTAGGGTCTCAAATTCAAATTCGGTCGGGCGGTGTGCGAGAGATATTTCTCAGATAATCTCACCTCCGGCAACCGACGACCCACAGACGGCATGTGTTTTAGTCGGTTCAAGTACGACATAACCTCCCCTGCCGGCTCCAGGGGAAGGGATGTTGCCTAATATGATCTATTATATAAGCCAGATTGGCATAAACCAGGATCCACACAAGCGAAAGATTTTAGTCTTTACTTTTTGCAATTAAAAAAGGCGAGCCGTAGAGCGTTCGAGGTGGTTGAACTGCCCCCCTAGACAAGTGGCAATTCGTTGCTCGGCGTATGATGGAATAGAATGACAAATGTATAGGATTTGACGTTTTTGACATTCGTTGACGCCTGTCATATACGTCAAATCCCATACATTTGGCATTCTATTCCGAGCCGAGCAACGAATTGCCACTTGTCTAGAGGGGCAGAACAGATGTTCTGGCTTCGATTCTCACTCAGTGCAAATATTTGTATTGCTGAATATTATAAGTTTATCCTCATTCTAAAATCCACTATACAAACTCGAAATAGCGCTAACTAGAATGTCCTAGATTCTAGAATATTTAATGTTAGATATTAGCTCAGCATCGGTCTGCGTGGTATTCATACAAATGGTTGTTAAAAATTTCTGTTTACCCCAATGTGACTGTATTATCTGTATTAGCATACCCATAGATTAATAACTCAATTTAAAAACAAAATTTACCGCGTGGTTCCCGGCAGAGCAGCCGAATTTGGTCCACCCATCTCTTCCCATGCGGTATCACAAAATGCCACCAAGGGATATAGGTACCTAAGGCTGTCTAAAATCAGACAGAATATGCAGCCCACACTCAGCTTCAGATGCATGGCTCCAGTCAACAATAGTGCCCGGAATACGGTAATAGGCTCAACCCCTATTACGTGGGACCGAATTTATTTTATGTATCTTTATTAACGGATAATTACAGAAATCTAATATATAAAAATCAATGCCACTTTTCGTTGTTATCTTATAACTCAAGAACGGCTGAACCGATTTGGCTAATTTTAGTCTTGCAATGTTCGTGGGTGTCCAGGGAAGGTTTAAAGGATGAGAAAATAGGTGCAGCGGGAACGGGAAAAATATGGCGGTACGAAGTTCGCCGGGACAGCTAGTCTTACATATAAACATGGCCCCACAAAACCGTTTCCACGGTTTAACTGTGGGAACAGAACCATATTATTTGCTATATTTGCATGCGGATATTATATAACATTTATAGGTATTACGCATATTTTAGAATTTAAATTACAGTGCAAAATTACAATTGGTTTATTAGGTGATCTCGTTATGAATATATTGATTATTGAAATGTGGGTGTTAATTCACTTAAATGTCTAGCCCTCCGGGGATAAAAAAGGTGATTATTATGTATTATGTAAGTACAACAAAATTCAACGCAATTTACCGCTTTACCAGGCTTAATTATGTAAGAGCAGGAATCAAATTAATTAAAAAAATAAAAGCTTCGAATATGAAACCTCGTTATTTGACTTACTGTTAATTAATTGGTACCGTACCAAAGTAAAATCGCGGGTTGTATCTATCTGCCCATACTCCATTTGGTTAGGAATTTAACTTTTTTTAAATCACTTTTTTTTTATATAGGACACGTCAAATTTTTCACGCCCCGCTTAAAGGACCCGGGACTGTAGGAGGAGGGAAACACGTGTGCTGGTAAAGAATTCCAGGTCTTAATAGTGCGGCACAAGAAGGAGTCACCGAACCGCTTGGTTCTTGATGGAATATTCTGCACCGTATGCGGGTGGCATCTAAGTCCTGCACGTGTTGTCCTATATAGGAAAGGGGAGGGTGGGATTAATTGGAAGAGCTCCTCAGAACATTCACCGTAGTAGAGACGGTAAAATACCGCCAAGGACGCCACATCTCTACGCATCTGCAGAGGCTCGAGGGTGTTGGTGACTTCAGGATTCCCAATAATGCGTATCGCACGTCGCTGTAACCTATCAAGAGCATCTAGTGGCAAACAAGAACACAGCCCACCTGATTAAGTTTTTTGTTTTGTTTGTTTATGATGGTTTCAATCGATTTACCTAGCCTAAGTATCGCAGTCCACTGCTGGACATAGGCAGGCCTCTCCCAATGTTGGGAGGCTTTGTCCTGCTGTTTCCACGCTGGCCAGACGGGTTGGTACAGGGTTTTATTTCGAGTTTTCCTTCTCTCACAGTGATATCGTCTGCGTATGTTTCCGTTAGTCGCCTCTTACGACACCCTTCGGATGAGATGGGGTGGTGATACTTGTATTCTTTCTCCGTCACCACATGAATATAGTGTATGTATGTATGATTATAATCAATAGTAAAACATACAATTGCTTAAATCAGATTAATTTATCAGTATATGTAACGCTTTGCACATTCCGATAACAAAATACATATATATACAAATTGTTGTAGAAAATAACGCATAACTTATTAGTATCTATTATTAACTTATTATTTTTAAATTTATATTATTAATAGTGGACTATGCGGGCTGTTATTGTCGTATTTGCCTTCTGTATCATCTTCCAGGTTTGTATATTCATCCCTATATATGTCGAAGCTTAATCAGCTATTCAATTAACTGCTGTTAACTGTTCTATTAATGGCCTGAATGATATTCTGTTCTATAGTCATTTAACAAACTGGCTGGCTAATGCATAGGCCATTCGTACGATGCAGTACCACCCAAAAATAAAACAGAAAGTTAGCGATTGGTTTATTGAGAAAAGCAGCACAATCCGACTTGGATAGGTTAGGTTAGAAGGCTAATGCGGGAGTCGAGCTCAGCTTCGCTTTAGCCTTCACGGTTATTTTTTTATAACCATGCAGAAACATGAGATTTGCCTGTTTGATTATATGCCCAAGCAAATTAAACGTCATCGATTCAAGTCATTTGCCTGGCGGTTTAATTAAATGGCTGAATATCATTTAGGCCGTTAATTGAGCGGCGTCGTTTGATAACAGGCTAGGCAGTGAATGGAACGGCTTGGCTGCGTAATAATATATGCATAATATACCTATTCAAGCCAGATTGCCGATAACTTTTCTCTCGGGGAGAAAAACGGTAGATATTAATCGTTATTGTTGGGAAAGAAAGGCAGGTAGACCATGACTGATTTCTTTATTCAAATATAACTAGCAAATAGGTACAATTCACCACATCTCCATGTTGTGAAAGAAAGGCAGGTTTTTTATTTTTTATTTTTTTTATACCACTTAGGTGGCAGACAAGCACACGGCCCACCTGATGGAAAGTGGTTACCTATGGACGTATGCAACACCAGGGGCGTCACACTCGTGCTGCCGACCCTGAAGAAACCTTCTAATGCCCTTCTTGAAGAACCCCATATTGTAGTCGCTTGGGAAAACCATCGCGGGGAGTTCATTCCACAGTACAATTCACCACAGTTATGATGCGGTGATTCCGGTCGCATCAGAAGCTTTCACCTCAGAGTCTGGGGTCCGCTTTACCAGTCTAACTGCGGATTTGGCTGGACTTCGACATTTTCCGTGTATTGACTACCATCTGACGTCCACAACCCATTGACGATATTTTAAGCATTGCAGTTAGACTAGTTATTAGACTTTTTAAGGCGCCGAATACCCGTAACAACTGCCATAGATGTTCGTATGGCAACCGGGACCGAAAACTTAACGTGCTCTTGTTACATTTTTAACCGACTTCAAAAAAGGAGGAGGTTCTCAATTGGTCAGAATTTTTTTTTATGTATGTTCACCGATTACTCAAAGACGCCTTTTTTTATTTTGATAGGTTATACTACCCAGGTGGTCCCATGTAAATTTTATCAAAATCGGTCGAACAGTTTATGAAATATCAACAAAAATCGATTGAAGTCGGTTTTTTTTAATTTTTAATTTCGTGATTATTAAAATATCTTTCAATTTTTCAGATCCATCAAACAGAAGCAATGATTCCAGCTTACTCCGTCAGCGCAATCCGACTAGCCTTCGACGAAATATCAACAGTTTTACCAATCGCGAACCAGCTCGCATGTCTGCTCATACCCTTCCTTATAAACCTTATCAACAATCTTAACAACCTATCTAACATAGTCCAGAACCTAACTCCAGCTCTCTTACCATACTTTGGTTGTACACTCCCTCTGTTATATGCCACTCTTACTGACCTAGCATCGGTTCTCTTCTTATACATAAGTGTGTTAATATCTCTATTTAGGTCTAATGTTTTAGCTGCCCCAGGTCTCTTACTAGGCCTGGTATCTCAAGTGCTGAATTTAGTGCTGAATCTGCTCAGTGGTCTGACTGATGGGTCTGGATTATTGAGCAGTTTGATCAAGTTGATCACAAGTATCGTAGTTGAGTTAGAGAAGTTGTTGGTTTAGTGTAGTGTAATAAATTATGTATAAAATTTTGTTGTTAGTTTATTTTTAACCCCCGACAAAAAAGAGGGGTGTTATTTTTAACCCCCGACAAAAAAGAGGGTTATAAGTTTGATGGGTGTGTGTGTGTCAGTCTGTCTGTGGCATCGTAGCTCCCAAACGGCTGAACCGATTTCGATTCTGTTTCTTTTGTTTGAAATATGGTTTAGTCGAGAGTGTTCTTAGCTATGTTTTATAAAAATCGGTTCAGCCATTTGAAAAATATGATTGAAGTGGCAATGCAAAATCTAATATTTTCAAATATACCCGTGTTGGGTATCGATACAGCAGATACATAAGTTTTATGGAAATCGGTTAAGCGGTTACCTATAAAAAGCATGAAATAAAAAATAAAAAATAAAATTAAAAAACCCCCGACCCAAAAAGAACCTATAAAAAGTACCTTGGTATGCTCTATACCCCCCAGACGGTCAGACGGCGGTCCCCCGACGAGACAAATGACAAAAGGGTCAATACTTAGGTTAGTCCATAATGTAATAGTTATTATTTTACTTTTTATAGATTCTTTTTGGGTCGGGGTCTTTTAATCTATGTTATACAATGGCGTTAAAACAAAGGTTCGACCAGTGCGTCCTACCTGTTATGACTTACGGTGCCGAAACATGGCCTCTGAAGGTGGGGTTAGTTCACGACCTAAACTTCGCGCAGCGGGCTATGGAGAAAGCTATGCTTGGAGATTCTTTGAAGAATAGAATTCGCAACGAAGTCATCCGACATAGTACCAAAGTTACCGACATAGCTCGCAGAATAAGCAAGCTGAAGTGGCAGTGGGCTGGCCACATCTGTCGAAGGACCGATGGCCGTTGGAGCAGACGAGTTCTAGAGTGGAGACCGCGAGAAGGAAAACGAAATGTGGGACGCTCTAGGGGGGACTGACGACCTGCAAAAGGTGACTGTGACAGACTGGATGCGGAAGGCGGAGAATCGGAAAACGTGGCGCATATTGGGAGAGGCCTATGTCCAGCAGTGGACTGCAATAGGCTAATTGATGGATTGATTGATTGTTATATAATAAAACCTAATACTGTGGTAGAACAGAGTGAGATGTTTCTCGTAAACAAAGAGGGAATAGTTCGGACAGGGGATTCCATTTTTTCTCATAATGGTTTTTGTCCTAATTTAAATTGTCATAACAAGTTAGGCATAATTTTCTTTGTCATAATAATAGTGTGTCATAATTGGTTTTTAGCATACTATGTTATTAAGCATAAATATTGTATATCCTAATGTTTTTATTCATAACTTTGATATGCATAAAGTTGTAAAGCATATTGTTTATTTGTCTAATAGTTATTTGGCAGATTTATTGAGAAAGCCCCTGATTCCGACTTGGATAGATTAGGTTAGAAGGCTAATGCGGGAGCGGAGCGGAGCGAAGCTCCCGCATTAGGCCTTCGTGGTTATTTTTTTTTATAACCATGTAGAACTTTATTTAGTCAAATGAACATTCAGGCTTAAAATATTTACGGTTACGAGTCGTTATGCTTAAGTAAACTTATGCTTTGGGACAGTATGCTTATAAAATATTATGCTTATAGTAAATAGGATTAAAAAAATTATGATTAAAAAGTTATGGCAAATGAGTATTATGCGTAAATAATGTTAGGACAAGTAACATTATGCAATGTTAAATTATGACATAAAATTGTAGGAATAAAAATAGAGAACCTTCGGACAGTTGTCTAGGTTATCATAATTTTTATTTAACGGGTGGAAAACCCCACAGGTAGGTAAAGGTAAAGTCAGCATAAAATGGATCTTGACTAGCAAAATACTCAAAACGATCTTAATACCTTGATATTCCCCTCTCTCCCCCCCCCCCCCCCCTCCTGTTGACTGTTTGTTCTGATATTTGTACACACCTTTAGTTCGGACAATAATAGGTACAATGTATATCAAAAAACAACATATTATACAACATTCTACACTACGCTATCTAGACCCATGGTAAGCTTACCATCGGGCGAGATGAAGTTAAATTGACGTGTCTTATCTTTTTAAAAAGGCTATTTTAAAGGGATTAAACTGAACAGGTATAGTATCGAATACAACAGTTAATAAGTTTTTACAAAAATTAATTGGTAACTATTGCAACCAAAATTGAATTATATTTCATTAATATTCATGAATGAAATAGTCCATACTAATCACTACATAATTTTAAAACAAAGTCGTTGTCGCTGTCCGTCCGTCCCTATGTATGCTTAAATCTTCAAAACTACGCAACGGATTTTGAAGCGGTTTTTTTTAATAGATAGAGTGATTCAAGAGGAAGATGCATAATATTGTAGAGAAACACTGATAAATTTAGAGATAATACCACGCGGGCGGAAAATATGGCGGTACGAAGTTCGCCGGGTCAGCTAGTATTATATAAATGCGAAAGTAAGTCTGTCTGTCTGGCCAAAACCACTAAAACGATTTTGATGAAATTTGGCATTTTAGTGTTTTTAACAATATTATGAAAAAAGGTTATACAAAGACTTTTAGGAGATACCATCATCATCCTGCGTTAGACACGGTCGCAAACGAGGCCTTCACCTTGGAGTAAGTGTAAAGACACGGTATTCCTCCGATATTGGGAAAAAAAAAAAAAAATCTCCTAAAAATCTTTTTATTTTTAAAACTTTCAATGAAGATTGAATGAAATTTTGAAGCATTTATTATGCTAACTATTCCGATAACTCGTAGGAGTATCGGTAGATGGCTCCACTGTCGCCCCAAAAGACGATTGTATAGAGGAATTTGGATTGGCTTCGTGAGGTCTCGCCGTCTGACCGTCAGGGGGGTATAGAGCATACCAAGGTACTTAGCGGTCCCCCGACGAGACAAATGACAAAAGGGTCAATACTTAGGGTAGGTCATAATTTTATAGTTATTATTTTACTTTATATAGGTTATTTTTGTTTTATCATCTCTACCACTAACAAATAAGCTTAGCTGGAGGGATTAACAGGAATACTACCCGCGATCCTTCTTCGGGTGGGGGCCGACTACCGCTACTCGCCCGGATTTTTTTTAAACCTATTTCCGACAAGCGGTCACTTTATGATGTACTGTATGTTTACTATTACGTGGGTAGCAAATGCCTGGCAATGACGCTCCCGCCGGGTCCAGGTAGAAGGGGTAAGCCCAAGAAGTCCTGGGTTGACGTCGTGGAGGGTGACATGCGTGCAAATGGTCTCACTACCATGGACGCACAAGATCATGCGAAGTGGAGGAGGAGGAGCCGGAAGGCAGACCCTGAGCTCCGAGGTTATCTTGGCCACGGATGCAATCAGGAAAATGCGTCTCCATGAAGATGATGATGTATGTTTACCGTCGGATGGAGAATAACCCTTGAAGCGGATAGACAACCAAATATTATCCTCAATTTTTATTAGGAAGTACAAGGTACAAGTATTCGTGCGAATATTTTTATCAAAATTTAAAATAATTCAAAAATATTTATCTACGCGCTCCGACGCGCGACGTTAGAAGACATTTTGCACTTCGAATCGGTTCTCCCTTGTTTGGTATAACAACGTTTGGTCGAATATCACTTGAACTAATTTCAGTTACAATAAAGTCATTTCACATAATTATTCATTTGCACTAATTTTATTTAAACTAATGCTTCATTAGACTAATAATGATTTAGTCAAGAGATCATACCGAATCACTCGGCGGCCGCTGCCGCGGCACGCTCGCTTCGCTCGCTCGCCTCGTGCTTGTTGTGGTCACAGTTCCAACCTAAGCTAACCCTGCTGATTGCACTGAGAGTTTTTCAATTTAACTTGTAATGTTTTTCATGAAACATACTCTTAGTGGTTTTCTTACATCACGGAAATCGGCAGGGTTAGGTTAGGTTAGAACTGTGACCACAACAAGCACGAGGCGAGCGAGCGAAGCGAGCGTGCCGCGGCAGCGGCCGCCGAGGGCCAGATAAATAAATTTCTACACTACATTAACATTATACCAATTGAATATTCGATGAA
The DNA here is from genome assembly GCA_914767945.1 of Eilema depressum. NCBI lineage: Eukaryota > Metazoa > Arthropoda > Insecta > Lepidoptera > Erebidae > Eilema > Eilema depressum. The sequence continues at coordinate 2,552,739 of OU612040.1, forward strand.
ATACATAATAATATCAACTGAACATTACATGAAATGAGCATTATACTTTTTGATCAATAGCGCAAAGGTTGTTATCGCAAATAAATATTCGATGAAATGAAAATTATGTCAATCGATATTATGCAAAGCAATTATTTTCTCAAACGTTGTTCGAATTAGTAACATTCGACCAAACGTTGTTATACCAAACAAGGGAGAACCCTTCGAATCTATATGTTTCTAAGTATTTGATTTGAATGTCAGCTTTTCTGGCAGTGACTACCATCTGGCCTGTCAACCCCGAGAGCTAATCTTATGAAGGGATACCTACATTCATTTTTAAAAAAGAATGTTCCATCATACATATAAGTACCTACAAACAATCGATACATCTTATCGATAAGAAAAAAAATCGTGCTTAATCGATATCTATGATTACGATTACGGCATCGTCCAAGCAATCGATTAACAAAATGAATATAAAAAACTTTATTTATAACAGTCACGTAGTAAATCTAAGGTTTTGAATGAAAGAGTTAGACATTTAAAAAATGTTCTAGTGTTTATTCACTAAATAATGATTACAAAAGATGTTTTTGAATATATTTTTGTGTTCTTCGGTTTTTGTGGTGGTAAGAATATTTTCTTATTACATTACTTAAGGGTGCCATCTTCAAAGTGGTCCGAACCAGGACTACTGAATAATTCGAGACGATACAGGAATATTCGGAAATTGTAGTCATTTTTTTAAAGAATATTAGCAACCGAAATTACTAAAATATTCCTGTTAACCGCTCCAGCTAAGTTAAATTGCTTGTGTTAGAAATGGATTCGAACCTGGGACCTCTAGATCGTAAGGCCGACCCCTTAACCACTAAGCTACCGACGCTTAGTCCCGTTCACATCCTAGTCCTGGCCGCTGCTGGAGAAACTCAAGCAGGCGCTGCGTGCATGTCACCGATATGAAAACGCTGCGGTGGATGTGCGGCGTCACGAGTAAAGATCGCGTGAGGAACTCTCAAATACGTGGCAGCCTTCATGTCCGTGACATCGCAGATAAAATGCTAGAGAGCCGCACACGCTGGTGCAGCCACGTCTTGCGGTAACCGCCAGGCTACTTAGGTAGCAAATTTTTAGCAATGGCACCCCCACCGAGTCCAAGTAGAAGGGCCAAGATGACCTAGCTTGACATCGTGGAGGGTTACACGCATACAAATGGTCTCATTGCCATGGACGCCCAAGATCGTGCGAAATGGAGGAGGAAGTGCCGGAAGGCGGACCCTGAGCTCCGAGATCACCTTGACCACGGATGCAATCAGGAAAATACGTCTCCATGAAGATAAGGTGTCCTCTGAAGCACAGAAGCAGAATATTTGGGAATATGGGATGTTAACTCGAGACACAAAGACGACAGTAACTTCCATAGATGTCAAAATAACAACAAAAAAATGTCGTTCTGCCTTCTGTCGTACCTAGACTATTCTCACAACGAAATAATATTGTCATAACCCATATTTAAATCAATAAACACTATTTACTTACAAAATTAACAATAAATATTTAATCTGTTCCAGGTACATGCAAACAACGTAATACCAGTCCAAACATATCCTGTTTACCAACAAAATGGATATATGAATCCCACAGTTAACCAACCAAGCAATTTTAACTCTTATAACCCAAGCGTCACAGTTCAAAATCAACTGCAGCAATTGAACATCTCCCCTTCTGCTATCAAACAAGCTTTATTGAATAAGCTTTTGGCGGGCGCGCCTGTACAATTAAATTTGAATCCTAATACACAGAGTTATGGTATGAATTTGGGTAACGTTAAAAGTAATCAGATTCCGAATAATTTTATACGCAATCAGGTTGCAGTGCCTACTGAATATTGGAATAATAGAGTAAGTGAGAATAATGGCAAAATTTTAACAGAATCTAAAAGTAATGAACAACGTAATCAAGATACTAAAAAGAAATTGAAATCAAAAAGAAGCAGAAAAGATACTGATTTAACTGAAGATGTACAGAAAAGTACAGTTGATCAACTAATAAAGAATAAAAAAAGACAGAAAGAAAGTTTACAAAGTTCCAGATATACAGAGGACTTAGAACTTGAAAGCCGTGGAAACAAAAATGCTAGAACCAAAAGCCGAAAAAAGAAAGAAAAAGAACAAATAAAAGAGAGTCCCGTAGAAAACAATATAGAACAAAATACAAAACGACCACGTAAAAAGAAATCAAAGGTGAAAAAGCAAGTTACAGAAAGGACTAACCCTGAAAACAGCGTCACTAATAAAACAAAACAAAAAAGCATAACGGAAAATATAGATCTAGACATAACAAATTATGGAATGGATAATGAAAATAGAAAGACTAGAAACTCCAAACAGGAATCTCTTAGATCTATTCCTAACCCACCTCAAGATATCAGCAATCATTATTTATCGAATTTAAATCAGTTAAATAATCCATTGATGAGTAACTGGTTTGCAAATTATGAAAACCTTTACAAATCTTTACTAGCCAATCAAACATCCGCAACTACTGAAGCTAAACCTAGAAGAAGGAAGAAGAATAAGAGAACAAGAAAGAATAAAAAGAAGAAGAATAATCAAAATAGGAACTCAACTGCAGAAATAGATAATAAAAACTCCAACCAAATTAGTACAGATTATACAACTACAGAACTATATCCTGATCCAATTGTAGAAAGTTTCAAACCTTTTGAAACGGATGAAAAGAGCCTGAAGTATTCTAGCAATGAAATATTCCGAGATGGATATAGCGTAAATGAATTTGACGATGCATACGAAAGTGGTTCTTATGATGGATACATAGATGATTATTATCCGCTGTTCACCGATAGTGCTGCCTATACAGCCAATAATAAAGAAGTTATTATAAAAAACTTAAATGACAATAAATATTTTTACGCAACAGATGAGACAACACATATTCCAATGAAACATACAGATACAAGTTACGAGCTCTTTGAAGAAACTACAGACCGTTATGAAGAAAATAACACAAATGATGATATTGAAAAAGAAAACATGTTACGCGACAACTACATAAAAGATGTGGACTATGAAGTTACAGAGACATATTTTCGTAGTCCACCATTTTTAGAGTTACCAGACTTTCAAACTAGACAGATAGATAAAAGTGAAATTAGACCTGAAATTGACTATACATTGAGTGATAACATAAGTAGATATGTAGGTGATAAGTCATTTAGTGCCAAAACTGCTAATTTTAACGGAGCTAAAAAGAATGGAATCAAAACAGCACCGAAAGATATTGAAACAGTATACGCTAAGTCAAAAGTTGCTGCATATGGACCAGTTTATATACCAGGAGATAATAGAAATGCTGATGCACATGTTAATCCATGGGATAATAGTTTTGAAAGTAATAGCTACCAAAGCGATGGGACTACTTATATTGTAGCTAAATCATATAATGACGATGAAGTTTGGTAAATTGTTCGAAGAGAAATGAAACACTGTAATTTATTAATATTTAATGTAATTGTTATTTATTTTAATTATAATAATTTATAAATTGGCAATCGTTTTATTCAATCTCAAATCTAAGGACCGTATTCAAGAACAATACTCAGTTCTAAATATCGATTTTCATTATTGATAAATCTATCTTCAGTAGTAGTTATAAATCGAGATTAAGTACTGAAATTGGTAAACTTAATTTCAAAAACTTACCTTTACTTCGATATCAATTAAAAGGGAGGAGAAGTCAGCAAGACACACAGCAAGACATTTATGAATGACAATTTAGAAAATTTATAAATATTAATAAAACGACATCATAACACTTATTACATTTATTTAACTAGTAACTAACATGATTTTTCTTTACAATACTAAATACACAATTAACTTGCACATAACATCGCTAATAAAGCGTCTAACGCATCCCAATCAATGTCATCTCTATGAAACAATTCTGCTAGAAACACCAATTGCAATAATTTATCTACGGTTTTATATTTCCTATCCAAAGATTTAATCTTCACAACTTGCGGTTGTACAACAATTGATGCTGAGGTATCTACTGAAGGTAATATAGGCGAGGGTAATACTGAAGGACAAGGCTGTAACGGTAAATAATCAACAAATGATATTGGAGGCAATAAAGCTACTTTAAGTGGTGGTAAAGATATAGAATCTGAGATTGGTTCAGTTATATCATTGGAATAAGTAAGAGTTGATGAAGGTATGTTATCATAAGATGATACTGAACTGCAATCTGCGTACAATATAGGTGTATTTGATATAGAATTCTCTATAGGTACTAAAGGTACTTCATAATAAGATTGTGTTTTTAGAGGTAAAGTTGTTGGAGTAGAAAGGGAAGGTACGGGTAATTTAGTATTGAATAAGTTCATTGACGAAGGAGGAATGGTCGAAGTATGTCTCGGCAATGGTACGCCGTAAGGATTCGATGGAGGTTTGGTTACAGGTATTCCTGGAGACGTAAAATAAGAAATGAGAGATGATAAAATATTTCGTGTCAAGCTTGATACTACATCATTGAGAGAAGAAATTGCATTAGAAGTTGTTTTCGCAAGACTATAGGAAGGTGATACATTTATATAAGTAGCAGGAATTGCAGACATTGATGGTATTTTAGGAGGATATTTCACAGCTGGAGGAGAAGGTACTTGTAGTATAGTATTTGGTTTATTATCTACACTCAATATTGGAGGCACTAAGTTATTGTTTGAATACATTGGTAATGGTAATAAAGATAAATCAGGTGTATTTTCAACAGACGATTCTACTGATATGATATTTGGTTTAGCACTAGGAATTCTAGTAACATCTATATCTAGATTACCACCATGAAAATGTTCAACATTTGAATTGAAATTACAATCTATTGAATCTATAAAAGAATCTACAGTTGACTGCATATCGGGAATAATAAAATTATTTGGGAAATTTGAATTATCATTTATGTTTAGAATATCTAAGGGTGACGGTTCAAAATTAAACACAGGTGGTGTAAAATCTAACCTGTTGACATCAGGGATATTTGGTTCTGGTAACAAACCTAATGGTGCAAATGATGGAGGGTTACATAGATTCCATGGATTGACATCAGGAGTTAGTTCTTGTACTAGAGAAATAGTTTCACCATTATCTATTACCAATCGATTGCGTATTGGATCATTTATGGAAGGACTTAAACTATCAAACTTTAGTGGTTCTGTATAGCTTTTAGTTAAAGTTTGAGGTACTGTTGGAACTCTAGTTGAAATAAATGAGTTTGGATTCTCACTAATTCTGGCAGAAGCTTGTGGTACTCTATTTGTCTTAGTCAATGTTGGTGTATAAGTACTTCCAGCATATAATGAGTTCAAAGAATTCAGATCAAAGTTATTAATTGGACTCACATTTGGAGGTCTCATACCAGAGGGAGTTAAAACATCCGGTAACAACAATTGATTATAGCGTAATGGATACGGTAATGCATATGAAGGATTTGGAGATCCCCGATATGAAATTCTGCTTTCAGGAATAGAACTATAAGTTGGTAAACGTACTGAAGATATTGGTACTCCGTTTAAGCTATTAGTATTTCTTTTTAATGCCTCTAAACATATTAATGGTAAAGAATTTAGAGATGGTAATGAAACAACATTAGTATTTGGAACTGTAGGTAATATAGCATTAGGTAAGGAAGCTAATTTGACTGCGTTTTGTAACTGCAATGAAGTTTCCGGATATATATTAGGCTTATTATATCTGTAATCATTTTTATAAGGTGACACTGGTAATGATAAACTATTTTGAGGTTTAATATTTGTAGATAATGATGCCGATTGCAAAGTTTCAATTTCTGGAACAGGTAAACCTCTCGATGATGATGGAACAACTAATGGTGATGAATATTCCCCTACAGTCGGTGATGACGAATCTGCTCCAGGATACATAGATCTCAGACATTCTAATATAACGTCACTTGATGGGACTGTAGGTGATGACAATGAAGGCCGTCCGGATAATGTTACCGGTAATAATGAAGGTTTGACTGGTACTGCGGTAGCTGCAGTTTCTGCCAAGGGAAGTTTTGCACCAAGCGAAGTTGTAATAATGGTCTGAAAATACAAAAGTAATAATAAAAATAGGAATATTAAATCCATAAAGTTAAATAATAATCCTGTTCTACCAAAAAGTACCGATTAGGGAAGTACCTACACTTCCCACAGTCGCAGTCCCACCACCGGTGATGACCACAGAGTACTTTCCAAGAAAAGAGTAGGTAAAGATATCAAGTACAAAGTACTCGTCCGACCGTCATGGTCTAGAGTAGCCTAACTATAAAATTCTTGTACATTTCAGCCCAATCCTTTCAGTCGTTTGAGCGTGATAGAGAAACAAAGATTCAAAAAATGCCAATAAAAATCTGTACAAAATTCAGTCTCGATCTAGTCTCAATCTCCGAAATGTCAAAAACGATGAATTATTTTTTTTTTTTCATACAAGTATACATACTTTATATATTATTATTTTGTATGTTATACGACGAAGAATATTATTTTCTTTCTTTCGTAATCAGATGTGAATGTTCTGTCTTGGAAATTGTGTTACAAGAATTCCGTTTTTGACATTTGGGAGATTGACATTAGCCCGAGCGAGACTGAATTTTGAACAGAATTTTATTGGACTTCTGTCTGAGCGTATGTTTCAGTAATAAACGGGCAAGGTTTATTGTACTTTTTGTAATATTTTTTATAGCACAAATTATAAAAGACTTATTTGATGGTAGGCTGTAACTGCTGTAAGTCTAAATCTAAACAATGAAGGCAATAAACGGACAATACTGAAATTGTGGCCCCGAGTTTGACGGCTACAAGATAGATACTATCTTAAAAACTTTTCTTAATCTAAGGTCGTGAAAAAAGATATCTGAATCCAAATCTTAAGAGGCAACAGTTCCAATGTTCAATGACATTTTCCCTATACAACCAATTGTATTATAACGAATTTATTGGAGAAATAAATAAATAAAATAAATACCTGATAAAGAAACACACACACAAACATCGATTTCACCCCCATTTTAAACTAAACCGTACTATTAAAACACTATCACATATTTATAACCTATATTATTACGTATTATTATTTCAAATTAATATGTAATCGGGTTATTCAAGGTAAATAATTAGGTAATTTGAAAGCATTTTCTAGAATTGAGCTATTATTTCTTACATAATAACTTTGATCGACACGACAGCCTCTGTGGCAGTAATGAACGCGGCCGCTACAGAGGAGGCGCGGGTTCGATCCCCGTTCATTGTAAATATTTGTATGCATGAATATGGGTATTTGCATTGGTCTGGTCGTGCTTCGTGCTCGTCGAGTCTCGGTTGCCATACGAACATCTATGGCAGTTGTTACGGGTAGTTGGAGCCCTAAAAAAGTGTAATATCGCCCAATATCATCATTGGGTTGTTTTTTTTTTTTTTTTTTTTTTTTTTTTTATATAGGACACGTCAATTTGACTTCGCCTCGCCTGATGGTAAGCTGAAGGCAAAGTCTCTGAAAAGAGGGCCACCATTACAACACGTACCATGTTACAATGGTGGCACTCAGCTTGACGGCCTCATCAGATGCTTTTTGCATGCAGATGTGGAGGTCAGATAGCAATCGCTTTACGAATAATATCGAAATCCAGCCAAATCCGCAGTTAGACTGATAAAGCGGACCCTAGACTCCGAGGTGAAAGCTTCGGATGCGACTGGGATTAACGCTAGGATGAAGAAGAATTGTGACGGGCCTAGTGATGATACAGATACTGTTATACACTACAATGTGACGTATAAAGGTTCAAGTTCGATTCCAATTTCAAAAAAATAATTGAATTCCAAATAACGTGATCAAAATCTTTTGAATGAAATTTTAAAGCATTTATTAATGTGCTAACTATTCAAATCGAAAAGAGAATTCGTGCGGTCCTCGGTGGCTTAGTGGTCAGAGCATTCCCCCTGTAAGGGAAAGACCCGTCCGACGTCGATTCTCTTTTCTCTTTCTTAATCGACTCATCAAAATCTGTTCAGTAGTTTTTGCGTTCATTGCTGACAAACAAACGAATTCCAAAAAAAATCTATGTTTGAATCGTCAGTATAAACTTAACCCAAGTATTTTTTTCATAATGTCTCCAATGTATCGTACATACTGCTTTACGATTATAATAATAGTATTATGATGATTGCCACATGTTATTAATAATGTTTCTAATAAGACATTTAGTAATATTAATAGAAAATTTCATAGATAGTGAGTGAAAGATTAACTTATTACTTAATGTGTAAAACTATCACGTACAAGAAATCTGTGACGCAGTTATCTATAACTGGCGATCAAGGCTTACCAAGACGTGGGAAGAGGGATGGGCATATATAGGGTGTGTAGTAAGCATCGGCAGCTTACAGGTAATGAATCGGTTTTATTATTGAGAGGTCCCGGGTTCGAATCCTGGCCTAAACTACTAACGTGATCGGTTCACGTTCTTTCTAACACAAACTATTTTGCTTAGCTGGATTAGCGCTAGTTAATGTATATGGTCTTTACGCTACCTGGACCAATGGCTATCTAGTCTGAATGAGATCTAGTCTATACGCGAACTAGTCATATTGAGATTTAGTCATAAAGCGATCTAGTCAATATTGATACCTAGTCTTATCCAGATATAGGCATAAAGCTACTAACCCATGTAGCCAGTGATAGTTCGTATGATTATCAATAGATGGCTCTCACCGTCGCCTAAGATGGTTAGGGGAAGGTGAGGTATAATGATCCCCTTAAGGGAAAAACTTAACTGTGGCTAAAGTTAGAGGCAAAATCGAAAGATTTATATTGTTTGAGGTAGTGAATTTACTGAACTATGTAACTGCATACTTATTTTCTATTATATGTATGCAGTTTCTTTGTATTAGAGGTTTTTGTAAAAGTTTAGAAAAGGATCATTTTATACACACCCATGGATAAAATGATCCCTGACCAATAGTTATAAATATCAGTGAAATAAAACATTCAGCTGTTTATTTTAATCATATGAGTATGTATTGTTCATAACAATTTAAGTATGTAAGCAAGTTAAACAAAATTTTGCTGTCTTCTAGTTTTATTAGAGATCATTTTTTTTTGGAATTTATCTAATAATATTAGTAGGATGAATCATCAAAACTAAGCATTAAACATTGCAATTGACAAATAACTAGTAAACAAATAAACTAAAAAAGTAGAACAGGACTGACTCAAGGGTTATCGTGTCCTCCTCCTTTCTTCGGATCACTGACAGTCCCAATATCTGCCAGTTTATGCCACCTAGTTCCACCTCGAGTTCGGTGAGGTGCTTGTCCAGCCGTAGTGTACCGCAGTTTCAAGCTGCCGGCAGTAGTTGGTTTTTGTAGCCTCCCGTCACCCAAACCGGGGATCAGGATTAACGGGACCATCGAGAACTGGGGACCTTTTATTTTGGCGTCTGTGCATTGTGAGGTTATTTAGCCTACTATTGCCACGCTGCGCTGGCCAGAAGGTTGGAGAAGTGTTTTTCTCGAGTTTTCCTCTCTTAGGCCGTTTCGACTTCGGCAGAATATCGGCCAGAAGTCGCGAGTTCTCCCTAAGTTTTTCTTCAAGCGTAGTGTAATGTGTAGACGGCATCTAAAGCCTTTTTCATTTATTCTTCAAGCGAATTTTGGCGATTAGTTTTGCGTATAAATATTCTCGGCATGATTTGTAAAAATAACTTGGTGAAATATTTTTCTCGAGTTTTCCTTCTCTCAGGTCGTTTCGACCTCGGCAGAATATCGACCAGAAGCCGCGACTCCTCCCTAAGTTTTTCTTTAAGCGTAGTGTAGTGTGTAGACGGCATCTAATACCTTTTGCGTTTGTTCTTCAAGCCATTTATGGTGATTAGTTTTGCGTATAAATATTCTCAGCATGATCTGTAAACCTAACAAATACTAATGAGGTAAAATGATTCCAGGGATCATTTTGAACACAAGGAAGGGGATCATTTCGCCCCAAACACCAAATTTCAAGATATCGATCAAAACATAACCTTCAAATACTGTGTGCGGTGATCGAACACTGCTTAAATATTAGTTAACTACTATTAATACCCGCAAGTAAAACAACATTTCAATAAATATGAACACGTAAAAAGCAACGAGAGTCCAAAAACAGGCTTACCTTAGATCTGAGCCTCACTTTTTGATTATTTTTTAATAAAATCGCGCCAAGTGCTCGCACTGTCTTGCCATTTGGAGAAGCAACTGGCAGGGGTGCGGAGAACATATTTCATGCGCATTTGGATAGATGGCATTAGTTGTTTCTGATTTACTGAGGGGGATCATTTGACTCTCAGGGATCGTATTACCTCACCTTCCCCTATATAGAAGAACTAGCTGGTGCCCGCGGCTCCGCCTGAGTGGATGAAAGAAGAAAGAAGAGAGAAGAAAGAAGAAAGAAGAAAGAAGAAAGAAGAAAGAAGAAAGAAGAAAGAAGAAAGAAGAAAGAAGAAAGAAGAAAGAAGAAAGAAGAAAGAAGAAAGAAGAAAGAAGAAAGAAGAAAGAAGAAAGAAGAAAGAAGAAAGAAGAAAGAAGAAAGAAAAATGTTTATTGTGAAACACAGCATAGGATTATTTACAGTATATCCTTTATCCCGACCAAATATAGCCTATGTCCTTTCCCAAGGTCTAATTATCTCTGTATCGATATAACGCGAAATGAGAGGTCTGAACACTGATTGAACATTAATTCTTGTTCGGTCATTTTGTCTCGTATCCTGCAGCCCACGAATGTCAAGTGTCATGTTCTTAACATTGTTTTTGAATCTCGTATAACTACTATCATCACTATCACTATCACTATCACTACATATTATAAAACAAAATCGCTGTCGCTGTCTGTCCGTCCCTATGTAGGTATGCTTAAATCTTCAAAACTACGCAACGGATTTTGAAGCGGTTTTTTTTAATAGATAGAGTGATTCAAGAGGAATTTTTATATGTATATTACATGCATAATATTGTAGAGAAACACTGATAAATTTAGACATAAAACCACGCAGGCGGAAAATATGGCGGTACGAAGTTCGCCAGGTCAGTTAGTGTAGGTATAATAAAGAATAATTCTGAACGGACTAAGATTTAAACTAGGCACCTAATACCTAACTTTTATTCAGCTCAAAAATACCTATCAAGCGATGTGACACACAAAGCTATTGAAGGTGGGACCAGGTTTCGTACAAATCCAGGCATTCTGCTTTCTTCAAAATCGGTTGAGTTAGCCGTGAAAATGTAACAACCTAACAACAGACCCCTAATAGAGAAAATAGGCGCTACGGTTGCCACTGTCAAATGTAGATATTATGTTTTCGCATATCAAAGATAAATTACCACGATTTGATTATTATTATTGCAGGGAGAGTGGCGGCCTCCTTCAGTTCATGGAATTGTTCATTTTACTATACCCAAGTTCTTTTTTTTTTCATTTTTCGTTCTATACGAATTCAAATCACGCGTTTTCAAAGCATTGCGTTATTGAATGAGCAGTTTTCCAGTAGGTATAATAATCAGTTGGTTTTTAAATCATCAAGAGATGGCGCTAGCATAGCTTTTGGTAATTTTAATGTAGGTACTCTGTGGTTTATTTGTGCGATGTTGCCAAAGTTTAATTTAATTTACCCATATTACAATAGATAAAATATGATAAAACGCTTAATTCTTTTCGCGTCACTGTCTGTAATTTAAAATAATATATTTAAAATAATTTTATCAAAAAAAAAATGTCAAAACATTTATGTAAAGTAAATCATTACATTACAAAACCGAAGAACATTTTTTCCATATATTAGGGAACACTAGATGTGAGACCACACTCTACTTACCAAAAGTGCCGGCTGCGCCATCTAGCTTATCTTTAGGAACGCTATAAATACCTACTGGAAAACTGCTCATTGGGCATCAAATAACTAAATTTTATCCGTACATCCCGGTCAGTGCTAACCCCTCCCAGTTGCGGACATGGGGGAGTTTGTTACCACATGCATCATTGTAAATGGTGCTCAATCATTTTGGACGAAACTTCTTACTTACATTTGGGTTGTGAAAACATACGAATGTATAGTTAGGGCTGTCGCGCTTACTGAAAGTGATGTTAGAACGATTTTTTTTGAAAAGCACGTCTAATATGACTACTTTTCCTGGTACGCGAATTACTTAATACATAGTAGTTTTTTTTTTAAGAACACAGCCTCCGTGGCGTAGCGGTAGTGAACGCAGCCGCTACGCAGGAGGCGTGGGTTCGATTCCGCTCAGTGAAAATATTTGTATTCATGAAATATGGGTATTTGCATTGGTCTGGTCGTGCCTCGGAGAGCACGTTAAGCCGTCGGTCCCGGTTGTCATAAGAACATCTATGGCAGTCGTTACGGGTAGTTGGAGCCCTAAAAAATTCAAAAACAACGGTCTAGCCGCAAAGCTTCGATATCGCCTAATGTTACCATTAGGCTGTGGAGGTCAGATGGCAATCGCTTCACGGAAAATATCGAGGTCTAGCTAAGACTGGTAAAGCGGACCAGACTTCGAGCTGAAAAGCTTCGAATGCGACTGGGAATTAACGCTAGAATGAAGAAGTCTTTTTAAAGTAATTTATGCCGTTTTGGTTCCCGGCGGAGGAAACTTTGCACTGGTATCGTAGAAAGCGACTAAGGGAGAGGAATATTCTTCAATCTCCATCCGACATTGGTGGCATTGGGCTTGCCCCCTACGTTACGAGGGTCCGAAAATCATAGTAGGTGAAATGTGGGTGTTATGTTAATACACCTCTGCCTACTTCTTTGGGAAGTTATAAACGTGGTTATATATACAGGGCGTCCCACGGCGATGCCACATGGAGGGGAAGTACCTTAAATCCTTAAGTTAGCTCATTTTACTTAAAGGAGACATCATTTTATTTTTAAAAAGAAACAAAACTGCATTCAAAGATTTTTAAAAATTCGCTTGCCATACCCGGTAATCGAACCGACTAAAATCCGAAAAATTAACACCCTGTATTTTTATGGCATCAATCGATAGTGTCAATCATAAGGATCAAATCTCTCTAAGAAACATGGTAAATTAAATGAATGGAAGTCCTTGAAACCTAAAATTATAAATTCTATTTGGCAAAATAAAACACTTTTACTCAAAGTTCATCCATCCATCGATACCATATTAACAATAAAATTCCATATTATTTAAATTACTTTTCTTTTTTTATCGTGCTGAGACCGCTGCTGGTCAATGATGTCTCCTTTAAGTAAAATGAGCTAACTTAAGGATTTAAGGTACTTTCCCTCCATGTGGCATCGCCGTGGGACGCCCTGTATATGTAAAACTAAAGACCACTGACAATTAATTTGTCCCCTTGCGTAGAGGAAATTACCTAATTGCAATCTAATATATAAAAATCAATGCCACTTTTCGTTGTTAGTTTATAACTCAAGAACGGCTGAACTGATTTGGCTAATTTTAGTCTTGAAATATTCGTGGGTGTCCAGGGAAGGTTTAAAGGCTCCTCCTTTAAACCTTCCCTGGACACCCACGAATATTTCACAAAAATAGGTGCAGCGGGAAGGGGAAAAATATGGCGGTACGAAATTCGCCGGGACAGCTAGTAATTCATAAATTCTTTTTAAATTCGGAAAAAAGTAACTTTATTTCAGTTTTTCGCCCAATCTTCTTCATCCCAGCGTTAATGCCAGTCGCATCCGAAGCTTTCACCTCGGAGTTTGGGGTCCGCTTTACCAGTCGAACACCCGTAAGTATTCACAAACAATACTGTGAGGTCTCATAGTGTGCTCGAGCGCACAGGGCTGGTAAAATTAATTCACAAACATCACGGAGCAGTATCTAACGCAGTGCGTTCCCTCAACGAAGTATTACTTAAGTGTTATCAATAAATAAAAAGGCTTGCCAAAACGAACGCACTGAGAATTTGTCGTTCTTTGCACAGTTTTGGTAGTAGGCATAGCGAAGTATTGTTTGTGAATACGGGTGTAACTGTGGATTTGGCTGGACTTCATTATTTAGAGCTTTTCTCCCAATATGCTCCCGTGTGTTTCCTCACCCCATATCAGCAGTTTTGGGCAGTTCCTCGTATCTTCCCTATCCCTCAATGTACGACAAATTTTCTGCTCTATCTATACACTTGTTTGTTTCTTTGAACGATCTTATCTTTGGAACCAGATTTGAGAAAAATATTTTTGGCATTAGATAGCCTATTTCTAGAGATCAATATAATATTATTATGTAAAGTCACGTGTGTGTTCTACCGCCTATACAATGGTTTGTGCTCAGATGAACTGTTTGATATGATGCCCACGGCTACATTCTATCATCGCACTTCTCGGGCGGGGAGTTCATCCTCACACATTGTGGCTGGAATCGGTGCGCACTGTGCGGTATGAAAGGAACTTCATCCCACGCACACTCAAGCTGTGGAATGAACTCCCCGCGACGGTTTTCCCAAGCGACTACAATATGGGGCACTTCAAGAAGGGCATTAGAAGCTTTCTTCAGGGTCGGCAGCATGAGTGTGACGCCCCTGGTGTTGCACGCGTTCATAGGCCACGGTAACCACTTTCCATCAGGTGGGCCGTGTGCTTGTCTGCCACCTAAGTGGTATAAAAAAAAAGTCAAATCACAACATTCCGACAGGACTCATAGGTACTCATATTTTTATGTATGTTTGTCATCTACGATATCATATTATATATCGCTCATCCAATTTTGATGAAGCTTAGACACAAATCACAATGAGCGTAGAAGATTATGTTCTTTTGGGGTCTCGAACATAAAACCTCATTTCCTTTTTTGACGCCAGTTAAAAATAAAACACAAAAATACACAAATACAATCTTTATTTCACTTTACACATTCATAAATAAATATTTGAATACATACAAGAATGATTATACAATTATAATCAATAAACATAGTTATAAGAACTGTAACCATAGGGGCTGACGACAGGGGAGACCATACCATAATCCATAGAACCACAGCTTGGCACAATAACCTCATTGTTAGATAGAGTATTGCTGAGCAAGTTGCTGACGACTAAAAGCTGCAAAGCATTGGCCAGATTATTAGCCACAGTACTGTCCTGGATAATAGTAGTAGCAGGTAGTGTCACAGGGTTGGATACGACAGTTTCTACCCCATATGGAACTTCAACCATTGATGCAGGGTAATTTGGAAGGTAGACCTGGTTTGGAATGACGGTTTCGGTTACTGCTGGTACCATAGGTCCAAGGCCACAGCCTCCGGGAAGGAGTCCAGGCAGTCCAGGGAAACCAGGGATTCTGTTGAGGACTTGAGCTTGGAGCACCTGCGAATTTACAAGAAAAAAATATAAGAAAACGCTGTAGTGGTTCCCATGCGGTGTCGTACAAGGCGACTAAGGGATAGGGCTTTTTAACATCAGACAGATATTATACAGGGCGTCCCACGGCGATGCCACATGGATGGCAAGTACCTTAAATCCTTAAGTTGGCGCATTTTACTTAAAGGAGACATCATTTTATTTTCAAAAAGAAACAAAACTGCATTCAAAGATTTTTAAAAATTTGCTTGCCACACCCGGTAATCGAACCGACTAAAATCCGAAAAAGTAACATCCTGTATTTTTATGGCATCAATCGATAGTGTCAATCAAAAGGATCAAATCTCTCTAAGAAACATGGTAAATTAAATGAAAGGAAGTCCTTGAAACCTAAACTTATAAATTCAATTTGGCAAAATAAAACACTTTAACTCAAAGTTCATCCATCCATCTGATACCATATTAACAATGAAATTCCATATTTAAATCACTTTTCTTTTTTTATCGTGTGGTGACCGCTGCTGGTCAGCAGTAGTATTTAGGTATGTCGAACTCAAACCGACTAAAACCGCACGCCGTCTCAATTAACAGGTTATAAGTTGATCCAATAGGGCAATTCACTCGCCATCTTCGTTGCCCAGGGTACACCGCGTGCAGGTTTCTAATCAAGCACCTAAAAATTACTACCTACCCTACCTACATAACCTCATGCAGTTACCCAATAAAGTTACATTCTAAACATTCATTCAGTATGTACTTATTTTACTAAATAAATTTCATCAAAGATATCTCTAGTGTTGACCTTATAAGATACCTTATATGATGGTTCCTGGAGTAAAAGTGCTGTGTCTGTTTGCATTGAATTTATAAGTTAAGATTTTGTGAACTTCCTTTCATTTAATTTACCATGTTTTTTAGAGAGATTTGACCCTTTTGATTGACACTATCGATTGATGCAGCGGCCTCCACACGATAAAAGAAGAAAAGTGATTTAAATATGGAATTTCATTGTTAATATGGTATCAGATGGATGGATGAACTTTGAGTTGTGTTTTATTTTGCCAAATTGAATTTATAAGTTTAGGTTTCAAGGACTTCCTTTCATTTAATTTACCATGTTTCTTAGAGACATTTGATCCTTTTGATTGACACTATCGATTGATGCCATAAAAATACAGGATGTTACTTTTTCGGATTTTAGTCAGTTCGATTACCGGGTGTGGCAAGCGAATTTTTAAAAATCGATGAATGCAGTTTTATTTCTTTTTAAAAATAAAATGATGTTTCCTTTAAGTAAAATGAGCCAACTTAAGGATTAAAGGTACTTGCCCTCCATGTGGCATCGCCGTGGGACGCCCTGTATACAGCCCATACTCTGCCTCAGATGCATGGCTCGAGTCAACAATAGTGCCTGGTAAACGGCAATTGTTCCACCCCCTATTACGTGGGACCGAATACAATGATTGGTGAAATATGGGTGTTAATTCACCCCTGCCTAACCCTCCGGGGATAAAGGCGTGATAATATGTATGTATGTAGATATATTTATTTGAATACTTACATTGAAAAGAGCGAATTGAACGCAAACAACAGCGACGAACTTGGCGGCCATCTTGAATTTTTACGATTGTGTTTGTAGAAGAATAAAAATGTTTTAATATCAAACACAACCTGTAGTAGCTTAAATACTAATATTTTATTATCATAAGGCTATGTTTTATCTAATTACTCAAGAGTTTACCGATAAATTATTAAGGATTGCAATAATATATTACGATATGTAACATTTCACCATTAACTATTACAAGTTCTGTGTAATCTTTACCCGACTACCGAAGAAAGTAGGGTAAAGTTTTTCGAGACTGTGTATGTATGTACGTATGTCCATTTCTTTGGCAAGCCCTGCAGCCTGAACGGTTTGACGCATTTTGACATGCGAGGTGTCATTTTGATTCTTATTATTTGTTATTTGATATGGGTGCGCATTTTCTTACATAACTTTTTAACTCCTATCATCGGATTTCCGAAAATTTTTCTCATACCATTTAAAGTCATAATGATCATTCTTCATAAAAATTTTACAAATAAATATTGAAATATATAATCATTGAAATTCATAATATCACTTATCATAAATTTGTTGTTACTAATATTTGTTTTCATATATTTGTTTATACTAATAATCGAAACTCATAATCATTTCAATAAATAACTTTTTTTTTTATATACCACTTAGGTGGCAGACAAGCACACGGCCCGCCTGATGGAAAGTGGTTACCGTGGCCTATGGACGTATGCAACACCAGGGGCGTCACACTCGTGCTGCCGACCCTGAAGAAACCTTTTAATGCCCTTCTTGAAGAACCCCATATTGTAGTCGCTTGGGAAAACCACCGCCGCAAATTTAAAACAAAATTTGTCACTCTAGAAAAATTATAATATGAGTTAAAATATTTTCTTGGTAATACCCTTTATTAATACAAAAATTATGATAATTGAATGTTATGAAGAAAAAAGTTATGAATAAAAAAAATATGATCACTAACGGTTATGAACTCCGTTGTTAGGAATAGAAATGTATGAATAAAAAATATATGAAAAAGAAAATTATGAAGAGTGATTATTATGAGCACAAATCGGTAGTAAGACAAAGAATAGGATTTAAAAGTTTATGTAAGCCAATATGGACCCATTTGATATATTTAAATTTCTAAAAAGTCAAAATGGCGGATTTTTGGCGCCAAACGTATGTTGTCAAAAAAATTTTCATTCTAACTTATCGAGTAAGTCAAAGTAAGGAAATTAGGAGGAGATTACAAAAATTTATAGATGTCTTAAAAGGAATAAAATAAAACAAGTGAACATTTCCCTACTTTCTTCGGCAGTCGGGTAAAAATAAAATACCCAACTGCTACTGAAAAGATTGAAATAAAATTGATAGTAGGTGGCAGCCCTTAATTTTCTTTCGGTTCATCATTGGCAAACCCGCCGGCAGTAGCAGTCTGCATCAGTCGGGCTTTTTTTTATTTCTTAATCAATTTTACTATCTGTGGCGACATTATTATACACCCAACGCCATCTATACCAGATATGCCGAACTTTTTTGAAACTGTGAAAATCCTACATCGCGCTATAAAAGTTTTCTTTCTGAATAATACATACAGGTACTTAATAATACAAAATACGCACGATATATGCAGCTGTTGATTAAATCAGCTGAATATACCTGTGTATTTTTTTACCCGACTGTCAAAAAGGGTTACGTTTTTCGTGCGTATCCATGCTCCATAAATGCGAAAGTAACTCTGTCTGTCTGTCTGTCTGTAGTACATATATAAAAGACTAGGTTTGCCCGCGGCTCCGCCCGCGTGGATGTCAAGGTATAATCTACCCCTAGGTCAGGCGCGGTCGCAGCTTGAAGTTTTGGGGGGGTGGGGTCACTTCGGAAATTCCTTAAGAAATTTAACCCCCCCTCCCCTCGTACTGGGACTTTTCAATACGACGTGCATGGTTTTGGGGGGGAGGGGGGGTCATGTCCCCTGTGACCTCGGACGGCGCCTGCCTAGGTTAAATCGATTCAGTGGTTAAGGCGTGAAAGCGTAACGGACAGACAGACAGGCAGAGATACTTTCGCATTTATAAATATTAGTATAGTATGGAGTATGGATGTTGTAATGTTCAATGAAAGACGGACTATCGCAAACTGGTTTATTGTAGGTAGACAGACATACATGTTATTGATGTACCCTCAATTGTACAAACATTACATTTTTCCCCTCTCAATTTGACATAATAGGAACTGTACAGAGTAACAGAAAACCATACACATACAATATCTACCTACCTATACTATACATGCTAATGCACATACATTAATAATATAATCTAACAAATGATAGTAACAAAGCATATAGGTACATTATACTTTTTATAAACAGTAGGCCTCTAACGACAAACTTATATTGAGTAGGTGCACAAGTATTAATTTGCATACATATTACTTATGTACACGACGAGGCCTTAACACCATGGCGTGAGGTGAGTTTTTCCGGGGCTGGCGTTCGAGCACTTCAACAGTATCAGACTTCGCGAGGGCGTCGCCGTCCCCACTTCCCTCTACAATGTCAGACTGAGCATCACCGTCCCCAGCATCCCCTAATCCACTAACCAGTTGCACTTGTTTGCTACCTGAGTTTGGTGACAAACTCAGAGGCGTCGACCGACCCTCATCGACTGCTTCGTTACCGGAGGCCTTCGGCTCCGATTGACTATCACTACAGTCGGTTTCTAAAGGAATCACCGAGTGCCGTGATTTCCTAGCTATTTTCATGACAAGTTGATCAACATGACGTTTATTCATTTGGCTATCAAGCGCTTTAACTTGAAACGATACGGGTCCCATTTTGTTAACTATGACCCCCTCTTTCCACTTAACATCTTTGTCCCTATAGTCCCGCATGAACACTGCATCGCCGGGCTGGAAGTCACGCGATACACCTCCGCGCCGTTCCTCCGCCCGCAACTGCGACGCTTGTACAACGGTGGCGGTGCTGGGACGTAATAGATCTAACCTACCACGTAAACGACGCCCTAACATTGCTACGGCTGGCTCCTTTTGCGTAGTGCAATGTTCAGTGTTTCTGTATGTGAATAAAAATCTAGCGATAGCAATATCGAAATCCACCTTCTCTAAAGATGCTTTCTTAAGAACTTGCTTGATAGAACGCACCGCGTTTTCTGCAGCACCGTTGCTAGCGGGGTGATAAGGCGCTACTAGAACTCGTTTTATGCCATTCGTTTCTAAATAAAATAAGTATTCTTTTGAAGAAAAGGGAGGTCCATTATCGCTCACAATTGACTTCGGTAATCCAAATCGTGCAAAAATTTTACGAAAGCAAGCTATTACTACCTGAGCTGATGTACAGGTGACACACTCAACTTCCAACCATTTAGTGTGGGCATCGATTAAAATAAAATAATATTTGTTGCGATAAGGACCCAAAAAATCTACATTAAGTCGCTCCCACGGCTGGGCAGGCCATGGCCACGAGTGCAGCGGCGCCGGCGGGGGCTGGTCGCGCTGGGACGCACACGCACTACATTCACGACAAATACGTTCAATGTCAGCGTCTAAGCCCTCCCACCATAGGTAATTTCTCGCGGCCTGTTTCATTTTAACCACACCGATGTGTCCACTATGCAGTTCATTTAAAACAGTGGCTCGTAGTTTACTAGGAATAACTACACGGTAACCCCAAACTAAACAACCATGCTCAATAAATAAATTATCCTTTTTTAAAAAAAATGGCCTATCTTTTTCGCATTCTAAACTATTCGGCCACCCGAATTTAACATAGCCCACTATCTTATTAAGCTGAGAGTCCCTTTTTGTCTCGATCTTTACTTCATGAAATGTAACTGGCATAACATCTTGAACAAAGTTAAAGTAACTTCCTTCTAACAAATTATCATCGTAATTGTCCCTGACCGTACGATTTAACGGTAAGCGAGATAATACGTCCGCAAAACAATTTCTTGAGGACGGAATAAAATCTATTTCGTAATTATAGGCAGCCAAACGAACCGCGTATCTTTGCAACCGGCTCGCAGCAGTTTGCGGGATCCCTTTATTTTTACCGAAAATGTAACTAAGTGCCCGGTGATCACTTCGCAATAAAAAATGTCTGCCGTATAAGTACTGGTGATGTTTAGTCACGCCAAATATGATCGCCAGTGCCTCCTTGTCCAATTGCGAATAATTCTGTTCGTGTTCATTGAGAGTGCGGGATGCGCAACTGACCGCGCGCTCCGAACCGTCTGGGTAACGATGCGTCAGGACGGCGCCCAGCCCGTACGAACTACTATCAACGGAGAGGATAAGCGGCAAATTCGCATCATAATGCGCCAGCACCGGACTACTGCTCAGAATTTTTTTTATTCTATTAAAACCTTTGTGACACTGGTCACTCCAATACCACTTAACATCTTTTTTAAGTAGCTCATACATTGGCTTTAACACATCACTAATATTAACACAAAACTTTGCATAGAAGTTTACAAGTCCTAAAAAGCTTTTTAACTGTGTTACGTCTTTTGGTACCGGAGCTGAAACAATAGCCTCAATTTTTTTTTCATCCGCGTGAAGTCCATGCTTATCGATACGATATCCTAAATAGGTAACGCTCTCTTTAAAAAAATCGCACTTCGACCAATTTAGACGTAACCCAGCGTCTCTCAATCTACTTAAAACAGAACGAACATTGTTTAAGTTATCCTCAGTATTTAAACCGCTTACACAAATGTCATCACAAAATACCACTGTAAAAGGTAAGCCGCTTAGAATTTCCTCTATTACTTTTTGGAAATTCTCTGGAATGCATTTAATCCCGAAAGGAACCCTCTTATATACCCAAGTGCCAACATGAGTCGTAATTGCAGTCATGGGTTGAGAGTCTTCAGTCAGACAAAATTGCTGATAAGCGTGGGACAAGTCCAATTTTGAAAAAACTACCCCGCCCGCCAGAGTTGCAAATATCTCCTCTATACGCGGTAGAGGGTAATGAAAATCCTTAAGTTTAGGGTTAATGGTTGTCTTATAATCGCCACATATGCGAATATCCCCATTTTTCTTTATAACCGGAACAATCGGAGTGCCATAGTCTGATCGGTCCACTTTGTAAATGACGTCCTCCCGCTCTAAACGTTGAAGTTCTTGCTCGACTGACCCGCGCAGGGCGAGCGGCAGCGGGCGGGCCTTAACATATACTGGAGTTTTATCAGCCAAATGCAATTGCATACGAATTTTGCAAGTCCCAAGCCCATCAGCAAATACTTCTGGGTATTCGTTACGCAATAATTTCACATTCTGATCATATTTAGGGGTAGACAAATTATAACAATCGTTTATATTAATTTTGAACATTCTGATCCAAATACGACCCATAAGGGGCGGCCCACCACCCTTAATTATGTAAAGTTGCAATCTATGACTGTGAGACATATATGTGACATTGACATTAATAAAACCAATGGGTTTAATTACATCACCCGTGTAAGATTTTAAAATCAAAGCTTTCTCAATAATAACATATTTAGGAAATAGTTTATCATAACAAGCTTTAGAAATTGCCGAAAATTTGCACCCGGTGTCCACTTCAAATTGTAACGCGTGATCACCTACTTTTAAATTCACATAATAAGGATCGTCTCTAATGCACGACAGGTTATAAAAGTTCACTTTATCATCACAATCAGAATCAGAGTCAACTAAAAAGAACTGACCTTTCGACTTCCCAGATGCTTCCGGCTGGCAACTTTCTAACTTACGACACATAGCTTTCAGGTGCCCTTTTTCACCGCATTTATCGCAATTATAATGCTTGAAGCGACACTTAGCTGCTCCGTGGCCCTCCCGGCCGCACCTCCAACACGCAGCAGGGCCCCGCTCAGGGGGCGGCGCGCCGCCGCTCCTGGCAGAAGCGGCGCGCTGCTGGCTGGCGGCAGGCCCGGGGGCGCGCGCTCTCGCGATGCGGTGCAGGCCGTCGGGCGCACGCTCCACCGCGCCGCCGATGCCGCCGTCCGCCGACGTCGCCGCATGCCTATCAGCTGCCTCCAGGGCCAGTGCGAGCTCGATAGCTCGCTTATAATCTAATAGTTTTTCTGCAAAAAGCCTGGATCTCATATCCTCGGAGTACAGACCGGAGACAAATTGGTCTCTGAGGTTCACCTGTAAGGTATTCCCAAAGTTGCAGGTCTTAGCCAGATGCTTTAAACCTTGCAAATATTCGCTCACAGTTTCACCCGACACCTGCTTCCTTTGCCGAAAAACATGGCGTTCTGCGATCTCCGACCTCTGTGGCTCGAGATGTTCCTTGACAATTTGCTCGAGTTGATTGAATGTCTTAGTTTCTGGTAAATCCGGTGAACACAGATCACACATCAACTCGTAACATATCACGCCTACGTGTGTCACTAACACCGCCACATGCAATTTTTCTTCGATGTTATTTAACACTAAATACTGTTTGATTCGCCTACAATACGCTTCCCAGTTCTGGGTACCAATTTCAAACGTTTCTATTTTACCGATGGGCATATTGATCACGAATAACACTGAAATTATAATTAAAATTACCGACTGCGCCACAATGTAATGTTCAATGAAAGACGGACTATCGCAAACTGGTTTATTGTAGGTAGACAGACATACATGTTATTGATGTACCCTCAATTGTACAAACATTACAGATGTATGATAACTTGTAATAATTATTACAGCCAGGTTAACACCCGCGCGTATTCACAAACGATACTGTGAGTTGAGGCCTTTTGCACATTATAAGATACGTACGCCAGACAAGAAATATTTCGTGTCTAATGAAGAGAACACCTTGCACATTGTAAGAAATTATCGACAAGAAATTTCTTACGTACACCAGAAATTTCTTACGTAGCCACAAACATTTATGTTTGTTACAAACATTTCTGTTTGTTGCAAACATGTTTTGTTTATCATTCTGTATAGAATGATAAAACATGTTTGTAACAAAAAATATATTATACATACATACATATTATTATACTTAGGGGTTTTACAGGAGTGCTGTAAATTCCCGAAGGGGTAAGCAGAGGTGTATTAACAGCACATTCCATCAAATTATTTTCGGTACCACGTAATAGGAGCGAGCCTATTACCGTCAAGCGGGCACTTACCCAATGTTGCTTAACGTCGTAATGCAAAGAACGGTCACCCATCCAAAACCTGACCCAGCCAATATTGCTTAGAAAGAAAGAAAGAAAATTGATTTTTACTTTCTCTCAGCCAATATTGCTCCTAGCCAATAGGTATAACTTAACCTCGTAATGTAGGTACAGAACGAAGTACCTACTTAGGTAATTTCTTATTTCTTTACTTCATTCATTAGTATGTACCTAACCATAATTTGACGGAGGATACACAATCCTCACAATCATATACTTACCTAGGTAGGTACAAAATAGACAGACGACAGCGTCTTTTTTTGATTGCATACCTACCTATCTATATTATAGACGGGAACTTTAAATCTATACAAATAAAATTGGAGTGTCTGTTTGTAATATTAAAATAACCGGTTTCTACTACATGCATATGAATGTATTGTATACGGTACACATAGGTACCAAAATATATATTTTTTAAATTTTTGTCTGTCTGTCTGTTTGTTCCGGCTAATCTCTGGAACGGCTGAACCATTTGGACGTGACTTTCTCTGGCAGATAGCTTATGTACTAAGAAGTAACTTAGGTAGGCTAAAGTTGGCACGGAATCCGAATTCCACGCGGGTGGAGCCGCGGGCAACAGCTAGTATAATAATAATAATATGACGAGACTCGAGAATCAGCGATGGGACATAATACAAAGCTTGTAGGTACCAGAATTAATGCGAAACGAAAGAAAGTTTTTAATGACCTACGTACGTACATACCTACCTATATGTCCCAAACAACTTTTGACGAGTTGTTAAAATAGGTACTTACTTGAAGATTTCATTACATCGTCAAAATACGCAATTTATAGAAGCTATATCCCCACGTGGAATGCTAGCTGTAACTCTCAGGTAGGTACCTAAGGATTTTAATACCTACCTATTTAGTTCATCGAGACGTCACCAGTTACAACTCACAACCGAAACTGCATTTAAAAATTAAACTGTACTAGCAAACTGAAAGTCATTTGGCATAGAATCATAACCCTCCTTTGGCTTCACCGTAGTCGGGTAAAAATCAAAAGCCGCACCGCCGCCGCCGCCCCGACAGGCGCTAGCGGCACGTGTAGAGTGAGGTGCGGTATGTCGGGGGAGGGGCACAAAGGCGCCGCCGCCGCGGCAGCCGCGCCGCCGCCGCCGCAGAATGAATAGGTACCGAGTGGGCCGTTCAACAACGTCTTGCGAGTTTTTGTGTAAGGTACTTGTTACCTACTTGTAATTATTTTGAAAACTTTGCTTATATTTAAAAGTAAAAATAGCAATGTTCCAATTTTGAATATCCCTCCACAATTTTTGAGAGCCATTGTGTCTCATTTAAAAATGGATCTGCATCGAGAACATTTTCGTACGATGATTGTGCGAAAATTGGTTCAGACGCATGAAACTTTGTGTAGAGGCTGGTGGTATGACAAACTAGTATGACCACGAGGAAACGGCCTGGTGGAGAGTCCATAGAAAAGATTTAATAAAAATATTTTATATATCGAAGTTAATTTTATAATTTCCCACGTACGTAAGAAATTTCTGGTCTAGATCCGCCAAAATGCGTGTGTCTTATCAGACACAAGAAAAAATTTCTTACAATGTGCACGGTCTCATATAACAACAAAGGCGACTGCATTTCTTATAAGAAATTTCTTGTCAAGCACACGAAATTTTCTTACAATGTGCAAAGGCACTCATAGTGTGCTCGAGTCGAGCGCATAGGGCTGGTAAAATTAATTCACAAACATCACGGAGCAGTATCTAACGCAGTGCGTTCCCTCAACGAAGTATTACTTATGCGTTATCACTGAATAAAATGGCTTGCCAAAACGAACGCACTGAGAATTTGTTGGTTTTTGCACAGTTTTGGTAGCACGCATAGCGAAGGTATTGTTTGTGAATACGGGTGTTAGAGTCCTCGCAACCGGCGAGCATTTCATTCTCTGATCCTTTTTCCAATTCAGTTGGGGTAGACTTTCCAGTCTACGGATATGGATAATTTTACATACATACATACAAACAATCACGCCTTTATCCCCGGAGGGTTAGGCAGAGGTGAATTAACACCCACATTTCACCAATCATTGTATTAGGTCGCACGTAATGGATAATTTTATTATTCACTAGCTGTCCCGGCGAACTTCGTACCACCTTATTTTCCGCCCGCGTGGTATTATCTCTAAGTTTATCAGTGTTTCTCTACAATATTATGCATGTATTATACATATAAACCTTCCTCTTGAATCACTCTATCTATTAAAGAAAACCGCTTCAGAATCCGTTGCGTAGTTTTGAAGATTTAAAGGCGGCCACTCACTTACAGTTTATCGAACGACAACCGGATGATATCTGTCTGTCAGTACATCGCAATAGCTCACACACTTACAGTTTCGTGTATACGATTTTGGACTGACGGAAAATATGTGTGTGGCCGCTTGACGATTCCGGTCAGCAAAGACAGTTAAAGGCCGGACAGTCTATGGCCGTCGGCATTTTATACGTAATAACATGAGACTAAAAGAATAAAATAATGTTATTATTTTAGTCTGAGGTAATAAAATTATGATGACATTGATGACATAAGGACTGCAGGCCGCCGGACAGACGAAAAACTGCAGGCGGACTGTAAGTGGGTGGCCGCCTTAAGCATACATAGGGACGGACAGACAGCGACGGCGACTTTGTTTTATAATATGTAGTGAAGTGATAGTGATTATGTTTAAACTAATTAAACTAAGTATGTACATAATACACCCACAAGGTCCCATTTAGTCACTTAGGCATACAGGCTGGGACTGACCTTTCTGTGTACAGTACATAAATTATGTAGATGCCATTTGCGAGTCTGAGAGAGAAAATAAAATAACATATTTATAAATAACAACTTTATTTACATTACTATAGGGCATTAAGGTATGATTCCGTAACCGATCGCATACGACAACTGCCAACGCACGCAGCACATACGCGTAGTTCATTGCGGCTTCTCAATGGTTCCCTTTATCCGTATCGGAGTTTAAAAGGCGGCCAGCCACTTACAGTCCGCCTGCAGTTTTTCGTCTGTCCGGCGGCCTGCAGTCCTTATGTCATCAATGTCATCATAATTTTATTAGGTACCTAAGACTAAAATAATAACATTATTTTTTTCTTTTAGTCTGATGTTATTACGTATAAAACGCCGACGGCCATAGTCTGTCCGGCCTTTAACTGCCACACGCCACACACATATTAGCCGTCAGTCCAAAATCGTATACGAAACTGTAACGCGGTGTCCTGCGTGAGCGACGAATACGACGCGACGCGACGCAACACGATGCGACGTAATGCGACGCGATGCTACACGCGACAAATGTCCTACGTGATTTTGGTCATAACTTCGCGAATCATGAAGAAGTACAGTACAATATTGCTCGAGTTCGCAGTGTCGCGTCTGGTCGCGCTCAAAACAAGTACGCGTTACGTCGCGTCTCGTCGCAGAGTGTCACATAGGTCGCAAGTAGGGTAGGCCGTTGATTTGATCGCGTTCGTCGCGTTCGCAGCGTCGCGTCGCGTCGTATTCGTCGCTCACGCAGGACACCGCGTAAGTGTGTGGTCTATTGCGATGAACTGACAGACCGACGCGATATCATCCGGTTGTAGTTCGATAAACTGTTAATGGGTGGCCGCCTTAACAAGTAATGGGTACGCTGTATCTGCTGCATGCGTATGAAGTTGTCGTGGACGGTCAGCTTCGGAATCATACCTTCACAATAAAATAGTTTTCTTTGAATAGTTAAGCGAAACCTCTGTGGCGTGGCGTCGCAGTGAACGCGACTGATACGCAGGGAGCGCGAGTTCGATTCGCACTCAGTGTGAAACACTCAGTCTCTCACTCAGTGCATTGGTCTGGTCTGGTCTTGCCTCGGAGAGCACGTTCCCGGATGCCATACGAACAGCTATAGCAGTCCTAAAAAGTCCAATTAGTCGAAAATATCGAGGTCTAGCCAAATCCGTAGTTAAGACTGGTAGCGGACCCCAGACTCCGAGCTGAAAGTTTCGGATGCGACTGGGAATTAACGCTAGGAGGAAGAAGTCTAAATAAAGAACTTCGATAGGTATCGCCAATTGGTAGTGGACGTCAGATGGTAGTCGTTTCACGGAAAATATCAAAGTTCAGGCGGATAGAGCCGTTAGACTTGCAAACCGACCCCAATTGAGTTGGGAAACGCTCAGCAGATGATGAACTATGATGTGTTAAGTAAATTTAATTTTCAAGATTCTGCAAACGGCCGTGAAGCAGCCCGCACTAATGCATCTTTTTTTGCTTCACTGAGTGTGTTCTACCGCCTATACGATGGTTTGTTTTGTGCTCAGATGAACTGTTTGACATGATGCCCACAGCTACATTCTATCATGATGATCGCACCGCTCGCCACCGGCGGGGAATTCATCCTCAAACATTGCGTCCGGAAACGGTGCACAATGTGCGGTATGAAAGGAATTTCATCCGACACACACTGAAGCTGTGGAATGAACTCCCTGCGGTGGTTCGGTGGTGGTTTCCCAAGCGACTACAATATGGAGTTCTTTAAGAAGGGCATTAGAAGGTTTCTTCAGGATCGGCAGCACGAGTGTGACGCCCCTGGTGTTGCATACGTCCATAGGCCACTGTAACCACTTTCCATTAGGTGGGCTATATGCTTGTCTACCACTTAAGTGGTATAAAAAAATTAATGTTTATATTTTAAGAGCAGATCCATATCCAAATCCATACTAATACTCGTATTATAAATGCGAAAGTAACTCTGTCTGTCTGTTACGCTTTCACGCCTAAACCACTGCACCGATTTTGATGAAATTTGGTATAGGGGTAGATTAGACCTTGAGAAAGGACATAGGCTATGTTTGATCACGATAACCGACATCCACGCGGGCGGAGCCGCGGGCAAAAGCTAGTTGGTAATAACTTGAAATCTAATCGGACTTTACTGTTGTACAGATACCTACATAAAATATTAAAGGCTGAAATAAATAATGCTTTGCTTTCAAACATTAACAAAGAAACAAATGAGACATTAAATTAATTTTGAAAGAACAAAGCGCTTTTATAATTAATAAGAGGCAAGTGGTTAGAACATAAAGGTAAACTCTCAAAGGAAAACGTAGATCAAATAAAAGTTATCTATTTTATATTTTATTTTTAAGATATCTACATCTCACTAAATTACACTAAATCATTGTACACTAGCTGACCCGGCGAACTTCGTACCGCCACATTTTCTGATCCCGTTCCCGCTGCATATCTCTAAATTTATCAGTGTTTCTCTACAGTATAATGCATGTATTATACATATAAACCTTCCTCTTGAATCACTCTATCTATTAAAAAAATCCGCTTCAAAATACGTTGCGTAGTTTTGAAGATTTAAGCATACATAGGGACGGACAGACAGCAACAGCGACTTTGTTTTATAATATGTAGTGATGATAGTGATAGTGATAATGATGTCGCAGGGTCGCAGCCAACTAGCTTAATCAGCGATTCAATTAACCGCCTGCCCCTCTAGAAGTTTAGACAAGTGTCAATTCGTCGGCCGGCGTTTTGTGGAATAGAATGCCAAATGTATGGAATTTGACGTATATGACAGGCATCAACGAATGTCAAAAACGTCAAATCCTATACATTCGTCATTCTATTCCATGATACGCCGAGCAACGAATTGCCACTTGTCTAGAGAGGCTAAGCCGGCTAGGCCGTGTACTAAACGGCGTCGTTCAATGAATTATATTCAGGCATTTGATTATCCGTACAAAGATTATTATCAGAATAGAAAGAATGACTCATAACCATAACAAAAAACAACACTTCGCATAACAATTCAGTGGCCCGCAATTCTAAACTAAACAATTTCAAGTGTTGTTTACATTATACCACCCAGCGAGAGGTGACGTAATCAGAGGGCGTTTGAAGTGGTTTATGACGCGGCCGGGTTGTGTGAGCGGTTAACAGCTACGCAAATGACTTGGATTGATGACATTTAATGAAACAGCTGACAAATTCTAATTCTATTTTCTGCATGGTTCGTTAAAATACCCACGAAGCCTTCTAACCTAACCCATCCAGTGACCCCTGTAGGAAACACAGAAAAATTATCACTGTAACCTTAAAACAGGTACCATTTCCACTTCGCTTCAATAAAAACTTATTTACAATCTTTCACATACAATAAACTGAAGCATATTAAAAAAAAATGTTTAATAAATTATTTACATAATTACTTAATATTATTAAATATAAAACATAAAAACATTACAAAACATATTATGTTATACCTACTCCGTGTATAATTATTTATCATGACCATGACACAAATACCTATAGGTACCTACTGTTAATTATTTTCTTAATTCTTTCATTTCAGAGTTCTGTACTCTGTAAAAATAAAACCAATAGAATCGTGACCATTGCTTCGGAGAGCACGTTAAGCCGTCCGTCGGTCCCGGTGTATCTATGGCAGTCGATACGGGTAGTTGGACGGTGGACCCCTAAAAAGTACAACAACTAGTCTAACTACTGAATTTCGATATCACCATTGGGTTATTGAAGTCAAAAGTCAGTCGCTTCACAATTTGGCCCGGATTTACAATAGGACGATGATGATGATTGAAATCAAAACAAATCATTCATTGGAAAGAAATCTGAACCTGAATCTATTACTGAGTAAGGGGATTGTATATCTCTCCTTGAAATAGAAGGAGTATATGAAGCTGTGTCAGAATAAGAAGACTTAGCTAAAACTTCATAAGGAGACATCAGATTCATAGTACTACGTGTTCTTTTAATGGGCTGATCCATATTACCAATATTAGGGATACCTATAAGATTACTAGGTATTAATTGGTCAGGCAGAGACGTATAATATTGATTCTGGGAATTGGAACTGGCACTATAACTGTTTTGAGTTGGGTTATAACCGATTTGAGTCGGGTTATAAGCATTTTGAGGCTGGTTATACAAAGATTGAGTTGGGTTATAACTATTTTGAGGTTGGTTATAACTATTTTGAGTCAAACTATAACTATTTTGCTGTAGATCGCAATTATCTTGAGATGGGCTGTAACCAATTTGAGATGGAAAGTTTTTAGGTAACTCTGGAGTTATTTCTTTAGATTTTTCAGCAGTGGTAGTCAAAAGATTGCCTAATAATAGCAATTGTAAAGCTATAGCCAAGTTGTTAAGAAGATTCCCATCGATATTTGAAGTTTTTTGAGCTGCAATTTCAGTTGGTTGTTTTGTGTGACAGTCTGTCGGCATTTTTATCAAACTCGGCAACGATGGTGACGTATTAATCAAGCTTGGTAACGATAGAGCGGCTAATGAAGGTAATCCAGTTGTTGGTCTTGGTTGTCTGGTTATTTGGTTGTCACTGCATACTGGGTTGGTTGCTGCGTTGTGTGTGGTTGTGGGTGCATTGATTGTTGAATATTGTGGTCCTTTTAGATGCAGGTACTGTTGTAATGACCGCTGGGCGTGTGCCGCTGGTATCTAGAAAAAAACACGAATTATAATATACTAGCTTTTGCCCGCGGCTCCGCCCGCGTGGATGTCGGTTATCGCGAACAAACATATGTTCTTTCTCAAGGTCTAATCTACCTCTATACCAAATTTCATCAAAATCGGTTCAGTGGTTTAGGCGTGAAAGCGTAACAGACAGACGGACAGACAGTTACTTTCGCATTTATAATATTAGTATGGATATGGATTTATTTGGGTTGACACATAGTTAAGTAACATTACCGAAATCGGTTTTAGGATGGGTGACCATTTTTAAGACATTAAGATCCCTCCATGCCTCGGAAGACAGCCTCGGAACAGCCTCTGTGGCGTAGCGCTAGTGAAACGCGGCTGCTACGCAGGAGGCGCTGGTTCGGCCCCCGCTCAATGCAAATATTTGTAAGCATGAATATGGGTATTTGCATTGATCCTGGTCGTGCCTCGGTGAGCACCTTAAGCCGTTGGTCCCGGTGTCATACGAACATCTATGGCAGTTGTTACCGGTACTTGGAGCTCGAAAAAGTTTAACAACTGGCCTAACAGCAAAACTTCGATATCGCCAATTAGTTGTGGAGGTCAGATGCCAGTCGCTTCACGTAAAATATCGTAGTTCTATCGTGTCACATTTAGATTGGTAAAAGCGAACCCTGAACTACGAGGTGAAGGCCTCGGATGCTACCAGGACTAAGGTTAGACTATTGATGATGAAATGATGATATATAAAAAAATACATAAATTATCCGACATACCTTCCAAACCAAAGTCTGTACCAATAAAAAACAAATCACTCTTCTCTCCATGTTGCCATATACTGAACAATCACTACAGTATTGCCATATAATAATATAATGCACTGATATAGGGAAACTTATCATTAGTATTACGAAATTAATTATAAATCATATTATCTTGAGATAAGATATTGTGTGATTTATCTCAATTTCATCTTAAATGTGTAGATTTCACGTATCATATAATCAAAATTATGGTTTATTTGAGAGTACAGGTACAGATTAGGTATTACAGCATCATTCCATCATCAGCATCATCATTCAAACGGTTCTTCTATTTTTTTATACTACTTAGGTTGCAGATAAGCACACGGCCCTCCTGATGGTAAGAGGTTACCGTGGCCTATGGGCGAGTGCAACACCAGAGGAGTTACACTCGTGCTGTCGACCCTGTAAGAACAGAGATTCTGTGCCGTCAGCGCAAAAGATAAGTAGGAAAAAGCCTTTGGTTTTTCCACTGACAGCACAAAACCTCTTCAGTGAGCTCTGGCTACCCTACTCACCGTCGGAAACACAATACGAAGTTATTAAGCCGCGGTCTTCTGTAGGGCGGAGGTACTTCCTCAGTCGGATTGCTCGATTGAGACGGATATACCGTCGTGTCCTACCTCTTCTATGTTTTGGACGCATCAATAGGCTACACGGAAACTTTCTAAGTGTCCCTCTGCCCTCTTACTAGCTGAGGACACAGCGGAGAGCAGACAAAGGGTGAACTGAACACGTGTCAATATGACTTAAAAGTTAGGACGGGGCTTGAACCCGCTACCAGTGCCTTTCTGGGGGTTCTTGCTGGAGTACCTTACACCCTTATGCATATGAGATACGGGACGGCATTCGGTGTTAGTCGATTCGAATCCGACAGACCACCAGGCGGGTATAAGTATGGTACTATGCAATTTTGAAGAAACATACCTACTTTGATAAACGTTGATATTACTGACATACAGTCACATATTATTAGTTTTCTTTTATATTCTTGGAACATGTACGTGTACGTACCTACTACATATTATTATCATATTTTTACGAAATTAGGTAAGTAAGCATTGTTATTGCATTTACTTTTGTAATCCTAGTTTTTAATATAAAAGAGGTAGTAGTGTACGTATTGTGTAGGTTTTTCAAGATGGTGGCGATTTTCATTGTGTGTGCGGCCATTTTGTCCGTGGTGAGTGTTTCAATCAATGATATCTATCTTCTAATATATAAAAATCAATGCCACTTTTCGTTGTTAGTTTATAACTCAAGAACGGCTGAACCGATTTGACTAATTTTAGTCTTGAAATATTCGTGCGTGTCCAGGGAAGGTTTAAAGGAGGAGAAAATAGGTGCAGCGGGAACGGGAAAAATATGGCGGTACGAAGTTCGCCGGGACAGCTATACAGGGCGTCCCACGGCGATGCCACATGGAGGACAAGTACCTTAAATCCTTAAGTTGGCTCATTTTACTTAAAGGAGACATCATTTTATTTTTAAAAAGAAACAAAACTGCAATCATAGATTTTAAAAAATTCGCTTGCCACACCCGGTAATCAAACTGACTAAAATCCGAAAAAGTAACATCCTGTATTTTTATGGCATCAATCGATAGTGTCAATCAAAAGGATCAAATCTCTCTAAGAAACATGGTAAATTAAATGAAAGGAAGTCCTTGAAACCTAAACTTATAAATTCAATTTGGCAAAATAAAACACTTTAACTCAAAGTTCATCCATCCATCTGATACCATATTAACAATGAAATTCCATATTTAAATCACTTTTCTTTTTTTATCATGTGGAGACCGCTGCATCAATCGATAGTGTCAATCAAAAGGATCAAATCTCTCTAAAAAACATGGTAAATTAAATGAAAGTAAGTTCACAAAATCTTAACTTAACTCTCAATGCAAACAGACACAGCACTTTTACTCCAGGAACCATCAGATAAGGTATCTTATAAGGTCAACACTAGAGATATCTTTGATGAAATTTATTTAGTAAAATAAGTACATACTGAATGAATGAACTTTGTTACCTGTTTAGAATGTAACTTTATTGGGTAACTGCATGAGGTTATGTAGGTAGGGTAGGTAGTAATTTTTAGGTGCTTGATTAGAAACCTGCACGCGGTGTAGCCTAGGCAACAAAGATGGCGAGTGAATTGCCCTATTGGATCAACTTATAACCTGTCAATTGAGACGGCGCGGCGTGCGGTTTTAGTCGGTTTGAGTTCGACATACCTAAATACTACTGCTGACAGCGGTCTCCACACGATAAAAAAAGAAAAGTTATTTAAATATGGAATTTCATTGTTAATATGGTATCAGATGGATGGATGAACTTTGAGTTAAAGTGTTTTATTTTGCCAAATTGAAGTTATAAGTTTAGGTTTCAAGGACTTCCTTTCATTTAATTTACCATGTTTCTTAGAGAGATTTGATCCTTTTGATTGACACTACCGATTGATGCCATAAAAATACAGGATGTTACTTTTTCGGATTTTAGTCGGTTCGATTACCGGGTGTGGCAAGCAAATTTTTAAAAATCTTTGAATGCAGTTTTGTTTCTTTTTAAAAATAAAATGATGTCTCCTTTAAGTAAAATGCGCCAACTTAAGGATTTAAGGTACTTGCCCTCCATGTGGCATCGCCGTGGGACGCCCTGTATATATAAAAATCAATGCCACTTTTCGTTGTTATTTTATAACTCAAAGAACGGCTGAACCGATTTGGCTAATTTTAGTCTTGAAATATTCGTGGGTGTCCAGGGAAGGTTCAAATTAAAGGATGTGTAAATAGGTGCAGCGGGAACGGGAAAAATATGGCGGTACGAAGTTCGCCGGGACAGCTAGTAAACTATAGATACGTTGTCCGCACTCTAAAATGGCGACAAAAAATGAGGACGCTCGTACTCATTTTACGCACCACTCAGGGACTCGACAGTTGAACTACGCAAAAAATACGTCATTAATAATAATGTAAACATACATACATAATAGTCACGCCTTTATCCCTGGAGGTTTAGGCAGAGATGAATTAATACCCACATTTCACCCATCATTGTATTAGGTCCCACGTAAAGGGCGGGTGAGCGTATTGCCGCATTCCGGGCACTATTGTTGACCGAGGCTGAGTCTGGGCTGTATATAGGTATCTGTGTCTGATGTTAAACAGCCCTATACCTTATATTATTCATAAATTAAATAATGACATGTTTTTCTTCACGCGAGTAAGGAGTTTTATTTTTTTTACACTTACACCCGTATTCACAAACAACACTGTGAGGTCTCATAGTGTGCTCGAGCGCATAGGGCTGGTAAAATTAATTCACAAACATCACGGAGCAGTAGGTATCTAATGCAGTGCGTTCCCTCAACGAAGTATTAATTAAGTGTTCTCTATGACTAAAAAGGCTTGCCAAAACGTACGCACTGAGAATTTGTCGTTCTTTGCACAATTTTCGTAGTACGCATCGCGAAGTATTGTTTGTGAATACGGGTGTTAGTGTTTGCACTATTTTTTGAAAGCCGCCATGTTCCAACAGGACGAGTCTATCACTACATTCACCTCGGAGACCGGGGCTTACTCCTTTTACTTTTTTAAATTTGACTTTTATAGGAGTAACTGCCTTCAGAGCTGGTGTAAAATTTGCAACTTAAGCAACTATTTTTATTATAGTAAAGGTATTAGGGTCATGAAAAAAAAAATGTTAGACGACCTCACACAGGAAAACGCCTAAAAGTAGCTTGTCCATTTTGCGAAATTATGCTGACCATCTTCCAAAATTAATTGTTAATTTTTGTTCCAGGCACGAGCTCAATGTCTACCACTAACCACACCAATACCCCAAGTGGTACCACCATGCCAGCCCCAAGTGGTCACAACATCTCCAGTAGTCACAACCACGACCATTATAGACAATTCTGTGTCAAACGCTTTAGCCAATGCTATCCAATTACTAATAGTTAGCAACCTAGTCGATAACACCATGAACAATCCCTATAGTTTTAATCCATTGCAGCCTACAGTAACACCTCTAATTGACCCAATACCTATCCAAGCATCAGTGTACTCGCCAGGAGTAGATATCATCACTCCAGATTGCTTACCCTATTCCATATCCCCATATGAGCCTATAGTATCTCCTTGCGACATTATACCTCCATGCGAACCAGTACAAATACTTCCAGAAGTTTTGCCAATACAGAACTGTGGTTTTGATAACCCTCTAATTCCAAACTTTGGTTACGAAAACATTGGTTGCGGAAACTTCCCCAATTGTGGTTGTGATAATTGCTATCGAAGTTTGTCAAATATTTTACCAAACATTCTGCCAAATATTGGCTGTGGTTGTGACAATTCTTTAAGAGGTCTTTCTAGTCTTCTTCCAAGTATACTTGGGCTACCAAACATTGGTTGTGGTTGTAATAATGGCAATCCATTTGGTCAATTGTATGCTTGTGACCAATCCGGGCCAATAATACCAGAGATTTGTCCCCCGGTGCCGGCAATTTCTGTGCCCGCGAGTTATGCATATGGCGTCCCGAATTATCCTGTAGGTGTGAATGCAGAGCCTTGGAATTGTGATTCGTTCCCAAACAGGTACTACGGGAATAATTATTATTACTGATTGATTCTTCAGTAGCGTTATATTGTTTTAAAACAGTGTAAATACTTAACAAAAGATAAATAAAGAAATGATATTCGAACTTTTGTTTTTTTTTTCGCAAATCTTGTTTCGTTGGTTTGGTGCAGGATGGTCCGATGAAAAAGGAGATAGGAGTTAAAACTATTACTCTGTAGTAATAGTTTTAACTCCTATCTCCTTCTTCATCGGACCATCCTGCACCAACTGTAGCTGTCTACGAGCCCTCAGGACCTCACAACCTGTACGACCCTTATTTTAAAACCCATTTGGTAATTACCAGAAAAATAACAAGTATTCTGGATAATCTGTTGAATGTCAGACAGATAATACAGCCCAGACCAGCCTATACATGGCTCTAGCCGACAATAGTGCCCGAAGAACGACAATAGGCTCACCCCCTATTACGTGGGACCTGATACAATGATTGGTTAAAATGTGGGTGGGTGTTCATTCACCTCTGCCTAACTCTCCGGGGATAATGGCGTGATTATATGTATGTATTCTAGATAATAAATAAAATCGATATTCTAGGACATACACAACGCTATCTAGACCCAAAGTAAGCATAGCTTAATTAGCTTGCGTTATGGGTTCTAGAATGCGGATATGCATACTTAGGTACATTTTCTTTTGTTAATACATACACCCTATTATATACAGAATAAAATTAATTATTAAAAAATAAAAAAACCCGACTGCTGTCTAAAAGATCGAAACAAGCTTGATAGCAGGCGGTACCCATTTGCCAATCATAAACCGAAAGAAATTTAATGGGTACCGCCTGCTATCAAGCTTGTTTCGATCTTTTAGACAGCAGTCGGGTTTTTTTTTTTTTTAATAATTAATTTTATTTTAACCTTTTTAGTTAAGATATGACATCTATATATTTTTGTATTCTCCTTTTAATTCTCTTCATTTTGATACCCTACTCGATAAATTCGAATGAAAAAAAATTTTTGACGACACATATTTTAGCATCAAAAATCTACCGTATAGTTTTTGTTGGAATTTTATGTACCCTATGACACTCGGGAGATGAATACCTTTCATTTAAGACCCCATTCATCGAAATCCGTCTAGGGGTTAGGCCTGTAGAGGGGAACAAAGAAAACTACATACATACATAGACACATACATACATACATACGCGCGAAACACATTACCCTCTCGCTGGCGCAGTCGTGTAAAAACCCAGAGCAATGCAAATATAGGTAGATACATATTTTGCACTTAGCAGGAAACAAACACCCGAGCTCCGATGTTGAGGTCGTAAGGAATTAAACAAAAAAGAATAAGACTTCTTAATTAATTTCAAAATAATATATTATTATTTTCAAAAATAAATTATACTTAACACCTACCAGATATTTTTTATATTACATTTTTATGACTAGCCCTGTATGTTCCCTAGAAGACCCATCAAAGAACCTAATAAACCGTTAGCATTTCCAATCCGATCAGTTAAAGGCATGCTAGGCAATATAGCAGGCACGCTAGGCATAACGCTATTAGGGCATCCACAATTAGGCGTAACAACTCTAGGCGGCAGTGGTATTCCGTTAGCGCCTAAAATATTTGTAGGGACTATGCTGTTAGGGATTAAATTTGGAGATATAACGTTAGGCGAAAGTAAATTCGGAGTGACTGTAGGCGACAGTGGATTAGCGCAACCACACGAGAATGAAGGTGATGACAATACTTCGTTTATTATTGGTGCAGCTAGTTGCATCGCTAGTTCAGAGTTGGCTGTAAAATAAAACATAAATTAGTATTATTATTTAAAAATCCTTGTAAATGATGATGAATCGAACTACCGAACGACTGCACCAATTTGGATACCTAAAACTTTTATTTTTGAAGTCGTTATTGTCAGGAAAAGTTTTAGGGACTAGGGTTTAGGTAGGGTAAAGGAAGGAAAACGTTGATGTTACAAGCTAGTAAAGCCTGGTTTTGGGTCTATAAAGCACTGGTATGTCCTAGAAGTTTGGGAGAGCAGCATTAAGGCGATAGACTGAGAAACCACCGGACTATTTGGGTTTTGTCAAGCAACATCTTAGCCACGACCGTCTTCCGTCGAATAAATATTATTAAGTATTATTATTTACCCATATTCCGCTGCAACAAATTACATACAATCATTAACTGTATAGTATTTGCAAGATTTTGGCAAATCGTAGGCGAACAGTCAGTGATTATTGTAGTGCTAGGCTCTGATACGACGGTAGGCAACGGCACTATGCTGTTTATAGGCGGCTCACTAATCACTGTAGGCGAAGGTGCAGGTAGGCAAGGGGCTGGTTCTATTATTGTCTCTGGTCTGTTTAGGAGATGGAATGGTGGGCGTAGGACTTGAGCGCTTACTATCTGTAAAGAGAAAACAAACTTCTGTAGGTTTTTTTTAATTAGTACCTAACCGAAATTACTAATTAATCAATAAGCCTATCGCAGACCACTGCAGGACATAGGCCTCTCCCAATATTGGGAGCCTACTGAATTCACCCTAGCCAGACGGGTTGGAATAGGGTTTTATTTCGAGTTATTAGTATTTTTAAACTTACCTGCAACCCCAATGTTGCCAAACAAATGAATACCAGATACCCCATCGCCAAAATAAAGAATAAACTGGCCGAATCGATGTTTTCCTTAGCCGAATCTCGATATTAAATTAAAAATAATAAATTTTACTCTATTATTTATCCGATGCCTATCTTTGGTTCGTGACTTATCTGATATTATTAATTTACAATAGTTATGTAATAATTATGAACTTAGCGAGAAATTTGTACAGAATTACATCAATTATGATACAATTAAAATTGATAAAATAATGTCTAAAGATTATTGTACTAAGGTTATTACGAAATAATGTAGGAAAGGATTACTCGTAGGTACATTACCCGAATCCTATACAAACATGAACTTGTTGATGTTACAGAACATCGTTTTTTAAGACGTTAGACATTAGAATAGAATAAGACGATTTGCTGATTTGTCCAAAATTAAATGAAAAGAATAAAAGGTTCAGCAGAATCGGACTGTTCACTAGAGATTGATGGCGCTTGGTGGAACTTGCTACCCATATTGAATAAATCACTTGTACCTAGTACTTTTCCACAATTATTTATTTGAACCTTACCGGTTTCGCCTTACGGCATTCTCGCAGGTTTACAATTGTTATAAGTATAATACTTAGTTTAAACCATTGTAAACCTTTGATTTATTCAATATTCAACAGAATCGATGCCCAGGCCTTAGAAATATAAAATAAAACTCCAGAATATTAAAATAATGACATTTTTTATTACAAAATAATAGGTTTCACTAATGGCGCCAGCTCAGGACATACAGGAGCCGCTAAAGTTAAACAGTTACAACCTGACGAAATTGGTAAATACGCTCCAGTAGTCAGGTATTCTACCGCTGGTTCAAAATAATCACCCACCAATGGCAAGGCTGCAGGTAAATACCCTAATCCACGAGGTAATTCAACTGCCAAAGGCGGAAGAATCAGTTGATCGTTGCATACAGGCCTCCGACAATCACAGCTGTAGTAATCGTAGTCTATGGTTTCAATTATGGCGGGAAATGGTGTTGCCATACTCGATAAACATGCAGGTTTTGGTGGAATTGGGATCGGTTGACGGATGATTTTTTTTGGACGAGCATTTGTGGTCTGCAAAAGTTGAATGATAGGTATTAAATTATTAATGTACATTTTTATTGCTGTATACGCGATTTAGGGTCTTGCACAAGTGATTAAAATACTAATAGATTTGAAAACTATGTAAATAAGAATCTTAAAATTAGGCAGATCATGATTAAAAAATTATTCTTACCAAAATTAAGACGAATATGAAAAATAAACAGCATTTCAACTCCATCGTCACCAAAATTTCTATGCATTACCGCGACCGATTTATTGTATTTACCTATTTATACAGAATTATATGTCCTGGAAAACGCATGCTATCAACTTTTAAATGAAATATTGCAATCGGTACGTGGTTTGGTAACCCATATCTTAGTAATGCAAGAAACCTAGGAAAATGTCTGGGTGAGTAATGACTAATGCGGCAGTGGAGCTATTTATCTATTATGTGTATGAGGCCCCTTATAGATCTTCGGTCCCAAGCCAACCTCAACCGCAAACCAGTGTTTTGTTAAGCTATTGCATAGCTTCTATCGCGGGCCTGAGCGTGGAGACCGAATCCGGAAATTCCGTAACGAAAAAAACCTGACACCCCGAAGCTCGCACGAATCGAGCCGAGCTGCTCCGAAGTAGCTACGCTTAACGTATTTTTATGTGAAATTATAAACATTGTTAATAGCGCCATCTGTTGATTCTATACGGTACCAAATATAAAGTTGGCATTCTTAGTTAGTTCACTACTACTAAGTTACAAACTAATTAAATAGATGTCGCTGTAACACATTTTTTTTAACGTAACTAATTATAATTGCATATGTTGATAAAAAATTCTATGCAATAGCTTTACCGCGGCAGTCCCCGAGGGCCACACGTCTTTTTTTATTTCTTTTTTTTTAAGACAAAAGTTAAAGTATCCTGCCTACTGATAACGGACGAGCAAAAAATAGAGTGTGCAGTCTGCAGTAGAACTTCTAAAGGTCCATCGTAACAGAACTGGCTACGAGAGAAAGGGAGTAAAATGTGTGGACGCACCAATCTCTTTTGCCCCTACAGTAATATACCTACCAAACGTAAATCTCTTTCTTTCTCTTCACGAGTATTCGACTGCACTATGAGCCCATATAATTATAACCACGCTAGACTTGTCCATTATCATACGCCCCGTTTTGAAGTATGTT
Organism: Eilema depressum; assembly: GCA_914767945.1. Classification (NCBI taxonomy): domain Eukaryota; kingdom Metazoa; phylum Arthropoda; class Insecta; order Lepidoptera; family Erebidae; genus Eilema; species Eilema depressum. Next base: position 2,594,636 of record OU612040.1, read on the forward strand.
GAAGTATGAATTAAAATATACAATCAGCAACAAAGCTATGATACTCATAGCTTTACCTCGCAAAGTAGTATTTGGCAAGAAAAAAATATATTTAGCATTGTGATAATGGCAATGGCCCATACTCGTAGGCGATGTGGAACCTCTCAGCCTCAGGAGGGACATTGCCTCGCTATGAGTTCTATCGCTTTTACAATGGTTTGTACTCAGATGAATTGTTTGATAAGATACCACATCTGGATTCTATCATCACACCACTCGCCATTGGGAATTCATACTCAGACATTGTAACCGGAAACGGTGCGCGCTGCGCGGTATTTAAGGACATTCATCTCACGTCTCACGCACACTCGAGCTGTAGAATAAACTGGCCCTCGATTCTGCTAAAGTAAAACCACTGTCGTACCACAGTCACAGCAAAAATTGGCATTAAATTTTAGACTTTATTGCTATAAGCTTAAAGTTCAAAATTAAATGACTTTTTGTACAGTGAATGAAACAGTGTAAAGAAACTCTTTTCGATTTTAAGTCTATAGCAATAAAGTCTGAAATTTAGTGACATTTTGTGCAGTGACTGTGGTACGACAGTGGTATTGTTTTAGCAGAATCGAGGGCCTGCTTGTCTGCCACCTAAGTGGTACCATGGGCTCAATGAGCACTTTCGGCCTTCGAACATAAAATAATATCATACGGAATTACAGAGTAGTGGGTATGTGGGATTTTTTAACTTCGTACGCAAATCATTATTATCTATATTTCTCCAATTTCGAAACTTTACAAGCTATAACAATAATATGTCGGCATCTAATTATTACTCAAATAAATTTAGTAATTCTAGTTCGTAACTTTCACAGTATTAACAAAATTATCTACAATAATTGCCACATTTAAAAATTATAGATAATAATCGTTGGATAATAATATTGATTGCGTACAATATTATATAGGCTTTATGATTGTTACTTGTGCTTGCAGTCTATGTGATTCGAAGATGAAGACTAGATTTATTTTATTGTTTTTTAATTATTTTATTTGGACCAAGGTAAACAAAAAACTATGTATTGTAATGAATTTAAAAAAAAAACGGCTTAAGGTAACTGTACCAATGCTCGACACTGTACCAATGCTAGACACTTTCGAACAAAACCCAGTATTTTGAGAAAATTATCGATTTGTTTTATAAGACTATTGACTTAAAAGATGCCTAATGGTATCTATAAGATATGTTCAAATATTCGCAACACCATCCGAAGTAAATTTAGAAAGACTGTTGACAGCAAATAATGTGACTCCGTGAACACGGTCGTGTTATTTCTTAAGATTTTTGCCAAGGGTACTGATTTTTATAGGTGTGATTTTTTTGTTTATAAGTTATGATTATTACTAATTTTAGTATAAACGTTATAAATAATATTGAAGTTATTGACATACTTGGAACATTGGGACAATGATGTCTAGCATTGGTGTTTTCGACCAAGTGCATAATAATTTAATTTAAAGTAAAAGTATGATAGATTTTAAAGATTTTATGGGCAAAAGTTAATGTCTAATTGTTGCTGTAACAGTTAAAAAAGAATGTAACGACCATGCTGTAATTAATTTGTTAAATTTTTTAGATTGAAATTTTATTTTTCCTTAAAGTGTCGAGCATTGGTACAGTTACCTTAACGTGCTGTGCGAGGCACCCAGACTAAATGCAAATAGACATATTTATGCATAAAAATATTTGCACTGAGCCCGAATGGAACCCGCGGTTTCTACGTAGCAATCGCGTTCACTACCACCACGCCCACAGAGACTTTCAAATAATATTTTTAAAATATTTCAAATACTAGGTAAATAACTAATACATAGTACCTATAGATCTACCTAATATCTAGTACATACTAATTAAAAGAGACTTTTTTATTTTGCAGACGGTCGAAGCTAATTTAATCCAAGGAGGTCCGGGAATAGCGCCGTCTCCACCAGTTTTACCAACATCTGCACAAAATACCCTGCCATTATTGGCGCCAAAATGTTATCCAGAAACCGCTACAGCTTATTTTTTGCCTGCACCGCCATTATCACCAGTAATAACTGTCCTAGATCCAAAATCAGATATAGCTTCAAACTTTAATCCCATTTTGAAGGAAGTATCTACACTTTTACCAGCCGCGCCAAATGTGGCGCCAAAACGTCAAAGTATTTCTGCTCCTACACCAGCGGTGTTGCAAGAGCTAAAAGATGAAATTCCCTCCTTGTTTCTAAATAAAATTAATCGATTAACTGAATCGGATGATAAAGTTTGTAATGCTTGTGCAATGGCCGCAAAGTTGCCAATTTATAATTTCGACCAAGAATTATTAAACGGATTTTTGGCTGGTATTGGTTTGTAAGTGAGGTGTTCTAAAATAAAGTTATTTATTTTGTTGGAAGATTACTATACCTAATATTATTAGTTTCATTTCACATGCCTACCTTATTCTAGTATATGGGACTTTACTAACGGCTTTGCGAGCTTAAGCAAGTCTGCACCTGCTAAATAACGGACAAGGCTATGGTCTCTCAGGGTTCGGAAGTCAGACAGCAATTGCTACTTGAAAAGCTGACATACCAATAATCTTGTTTGAATTAAGCCCAAAGAGTATAGTAATATATAGGAGAAGAGTGGCCACTCCATGCAAAAACTTGCATGTATGGAAAGTGCTGCCGCCCCGGGATGAGTTCCGGAACTAATCACGATAATTTATCTGTATAACATGTGTGTATAACTATAGAACATAAACTCATTATAATCTTAAGTTTATGGTTCATGGAACAATCAGATTTCTCATTCTATGATGATAGAATGAGAACTTGTCAAAAACAGAGGGCACTACAATGCTTATAAGATATTAAAGAACTGAGTTCAGAGATGCTGGGCCCGATATTTATACTGACAGTGGAACAGTGGAACGAAACCATAAAGCGATCTAAAAAATTAGCGATAACGCCATCTAGTGAGAGATATATATAAATACTAGAGAACGACACTTACATGACGTCCCTCGGCAAATGGCGTCGCTTATTACGTGAATCGATCACCAGAGGTCGCTGCAAAATTTCATAATTTTACTTTGTTCTAAGTGTACTACCCCTGCCTCGTCCAGCCAGAGATAATGTTTTTCACAACAAAACATTGTAGTTACCTACCTAGATATTTACATTTATCTAGGTATGGGTTTTCACATTTTTTGGCAAAAGAAACTTAATAACAAGCAAAGGGAAAGCATTTTTTCTCTAAAGGGTCTAACCCCCCTCCCCCATGGTGATACGTGGTGAGGTTTTAAACAAACCCCCCCCCCCCAGCCAAGATCACGTGTATTTTTGTATTTAGATTTGAATTATAAGAAAAAATAAATACACGTGATATCTCAATATACCCCTCCCTCCCCCCTGGTGATATTTCGTGATGTTTTCCGAACCCCTCCCCCCCCCTGTAGTGCCTCACGTGATTAATGGACAGCCCCAAAGTGCCTGTAATGTTTAAATATTTACATTTCAGTATGAGAGTAGATATAAATACTCCTCCGCGACTCACGCCGCAGACGGGAAGGAGTCCATCCCCACACATTACACCTGGAAAGGGGTCCATTACACGGTAGGTGTTGCCATGGTTTAATCCATACTTCCATACTACCTTACTACCTAATATTATAAATGCGAAAGTAACTCTGTCTGTCTGTCTGTCTCGCTTTCACGCCTAAACCACTGAACCGATTTTGATGAAATTTGGTATAGGGGTAGATTAGACCTTGAGAAAGGACATAGGCTACGTTTGGTCGCGATAACCGACATCCACGCGGGCGGAGCCGCGGGCAAAAGCTAGTAAACCAATAACATAACGTCTAATAACCGATTGACCAATAATATTCATGATTGATAGCATGATGCATGACGCTTGCATAAGCGTGTAATGGACAACAAACAGTTCACAGTCAGGTATGAAAGGAACTTCATCCCTTGCACATGAACTTCCTGCTGTAGTTTTTCTAAGCGACTACAATATGAGGTTCTTCAAGAAGGGCATTAGAAGGTTTCTTCAGGGTCGGCAGCACGAGTGTGATGCCCCTAGTGTTGCACACGTCACACGTCCATAGGCCACGGTAATCACTTCCCATCAGTTGGGCCGTGTGCTTGTCTGCCACCTAAGTTGTATAAAAAAAAACTACCTCTCTGGTGACGCACGCCCGAAATGCATCTATTATAATGCATACGCGCCATAGTGCTGACGTCATTAGGTATGCGCGCGCAGCACTTGAGACACCCCATTGCTGTTTATACAGCGATCCCATAGTGAAACGAAAGTCACTTCTAAGAAGTTATTAAAACCATTTGCTATGTCGCGTCGTATGTACTTATAACATAAACAAAAAATATTTCTGTGGCATGTTTATTTTAAAACGACCGCTTGAAATGCGATAATGTAAAGAAAAGACGACTCTTTCGATATTTTTTGAGCTGTTTTGCATCCTAGCGTTAATCCCAGTCACATCCGAAGCTTTCGCCTCGTAGTCTGGGGCCCGCTTTACCTTACCAGTTTAACTGCGGATTTGGCTTATTTTCCGTGAAGCGACATGGGTGATGTCCTTTGTGCATTTTAAGCCATGTTTCTTTGCATTTTCTGAGAACATTTACCATAGTAATGTATATATTTTTTTTAAATTATCAGAAAGAAGAGATTTCAACGAACAAAGATCTTCTCGACTTTTAAAAAAAAACGGATATTTTGACGAGAAAATTTTCGTTTGAAAATTAGGGTGGTTTTTCGATGTTAAGTCAAAATAAGGTGAAAAAATAAATATTTCAAATCAAAAAAATTACAGTGTCTTTAGGACATAAAAAGGTATTAAGGTAAGTTTTCACCAAATTTCGTGAGAAAATAATTGTTTTTGTATAAGATAAAAATAAAAAACCAAAAACTTTATTATTTCAATTTTTCACATTAATTTTGAGGTTATGTGAAAAAAGTGTATTTACAAAAGTTGTAGGTCTCTTTATTACCTACAAATTTGTCATTTAATTTTTTTCCATAGGACTTGTAGTTTTGCCGGAAATCGAGATAAACCGTTTTTACCCTTAAAAACTCACCCCCTTCCACTTCCCGACCTCAGATCGCCCGTAAATTATTTATCCTTTTATTTTTGTTATATTCTCTTCCTTTTATAACGGGTTTCATCCTACTATTATTTGTTTTTGTTTCAAAAATTATCGGCTCTATAGGACCCGTCGTTGTATCCGCACTCCTACGGGTTGGCTCCTAGCTCCTGGGAACCTGTGGTACGCAAGCTATTATCTAGAAGTGTCATTTTAGCTTTAAGGGACACTCAACGACAAAAGTTGATTAAAATAATTCTTTTTACATTGGAAATATTGGAATGCAAGTGACGAAGGGTGAAAATTTTGAAAAAAGGAGCCGGTGTAAAAGAAAATCTTATGTAGGTCTTATCCGGTCCGTGGAACCAACTGTCAAGGTCAAGTACCTAAAGCTGGGTCCACATTTGTAGCACCTTGACGTATCACGATCAGTCGTATCGTATCGAGTATTTGTATCATAAATATGGACGCTCATTTTGTCCATATCGTATAATTTTGGCGTATTTCGTAAAAAAAAACGCGTCCATACTTAGTAAATGCTGTAAAGCTGGGTCCACATTTGTATCATTTGCCCGATCCGATCACCGTATCCGTATTGACGACGCGTATCATGATCACAATGTATATATCAGTGATACGCGTATCATCAGCCGTCCACATATGCGATTATGATACGCGTCGCCGATACGGATACGGTGATCGGATCGGGCAAATGATACAAATGTGGACCCAGCTTAAGTATATCGGATACGAGGTGTATCAAGATACGCGTTTAGTGCGGATCGGGCTGTATCAGATACGGTGTGTATTGTTAACGGCTATCATCTTGTGTCCAAACTAGCGATCATGATACGCGTTGAGGCCACGCAATGGAGATACAATACACAGAAAAATGCTACAAAAAATGTGGACCCAGCTCTAAGTGCACTCGACTCACAGCTGATGTCGTCATGCGGCGCGGGCCGGGCCGACCCTCGTAAAAATTGCTTTTGTTATCAACACAAGTGCAATACGAGACTCGAGTGATGTTATTCTTAGAGTTTATGAGTCATTCTTTCAAGTAGTGCCAGATGTTTTGTTAGTGTTATCGTCTGATTTATTATATACAGCTGTGAACAAAGGTTACGTTGAAAATGTTTACATTTAAATTTTAGGTAGGTACGTTTAATGTATACAAGATTTCGTTTACCTTTTTGTTTTTGTAACTTAAATAGTCTGGCGGTTTTAACTACACACGTAGAATAATAAAAACATAATTATGTGATAGTACAACAATATTTGGTTACAGGCATATGACTGCAAATACACGTAAATTAAAGAAAAATGAATAAAAACACAGCACAACCGACTTGCAATTTGTTGCCGCGAACCGCGAACTGACGCGCGAAACACTGACTTAAACATTTTATTTTGAATAGAGAGAGGACCATTGTGCTGAAGCTGACCGAGGGATGTGTTGCGAGGAATGTGTGTTGAGGTTGAGAAGGATGTGTTGCGAGTATAGATGCTGGCGGGAAAAATTCCGAATCATTCCCTTCGAATACTTCGGAAGTATTCCGAAATATTCCGAAACTTTGGGAATATTTCAACTGTAAAAAATAAACGAGGAAAATCGACCTTACAACCTATTTCGCGCTTGGAAGTTGTATATTATTGTACGTATAAATCTTCTTTAGTTATGTTATAAGCGGACGGTTGTTAAAAGTTTATGCTTGTAAGTGCACGTCGCATCAAGCACACACAACGTCGGTCCAGCCAAACAAGATAATCGCAGACAAATATGCATACCCACATAAGTACGTTTCAAACTCATAACCTCCTTTTTTGAAGTCGGTTAACATACCAAAACCTGCTCATAAGTAGCAAATACTTTTCTGAAAATCGCATCAAATCGTGTTCGCTACTTCGCTTGCAAGATTTGCCTTTAGGTTTTATTGACTGGGCTATTATACGCGTTATGTATCTATTAATTACCTACCTATGCGACTCGCGAATACTCGCGATGCGTACAGAGCTACATACAAACTAACCAAAAAAATCTTATCAACATATACCTACTTAATCAATCCCATTTATAATAAAATAAACATATTTTACTTATACCTACTTAATTGTTTTATACGTATGCTCCACTGAACAAGAATTAACTCAAACAAACAAACAAACACGTTTATTCCCATTGAATTATTCAGGCGAAATATTCGGAAATATTCGGCGGAAACATTCGATTCCGGGGGTACGAATCTTTCTTGCGGGGCGAGGAAAACTTCTCCAGGGAGCATCTCCCCTCTTCCGCACCCCGCACCGCCATCGCCTGCACATAGCTACTAACTAGTCGCACACACGACTCGTGGCTCGCTAGTACTACATTATATTATTATTTATTAATCTATGCTCGTGGCAATCGGGGACGCGCGGTGCGGCGCCATATCGCCAGCGGAGTGCAAAATAGAAATACGATTTTTCAGCAAAAAAAAAAAAACTTAATTAAATTCATTTTGAATAATTCTGATTTAAGGAAACTTTCCCAGAAGTACACTGCACCCCCGTCGACACATTTCACAGCTTCGCAACGCATCCGCGCACCACACATTGATGCGCATTTTCACAGCTCCGCTACACATCCTCGTAGGCACATTTTCATCGATGAAAATGTGCCTACGAGGATGTGTTAGCAGAGCTGTGCAAATGCGCATTAATGTGTGAGTGAAATGTGTCGACGGGGGTGCGTACTGGGAGCGGAGTGCGCAAACCAAACCTCGCAACTCATCCTTCTCAACACACATTCCACATCACTCGTACTCGTAAAATAAGCGAGGGATCTGTCCCTCGCTTATTTTATATGCGCAAAAATCTAACTCCTCCGAGCCGTTTCCACCAGAGCTGTGCTGACCGAGGCGAGGTAAATGAAGCGATTCTATTGGTTCTTTACAAACAAATCCCTCGCTACGAATCCTCGCACATCTCTGGTGGAAACGCAGCCTACACATAGATCAATGTGTAGCAACTCGAATAGAAAGAGAAAGACTATTGGGAACTTGTCCGTTTGAAGGGTACAGACATCTGTTTAGTATACGAGTGTGTCCGCGTTTCGCGCGCTACAAGTTGGAAAGGGAGAGATGGCACTTTTTGCAGCGTACGAGCAAAGTACGAGCACGCGGCGAGCGGGCGGGTTGTATTCGAATTGCCACCGACTGGAAAATTCTGAAAAAGGAAGTCGGTGGAAAAAAAAGTCTTATGTAGGTCTTATAGAACGACCATAGCAATTTTGTATGGACTATATGTACTAAATTTCGGTTACTAAGTAGGTATATATTAAATATCTCTACCATGGTTTCCCTTTACAGAGCAAGCCGGTGGTATAACTTTATCCTTGGATTCTAGAACTACTTATAATACTGTTTACTTTATTTTTTCTTTTTTACCCGACTACGGCGAAGCCAAAGGAGGGTTATGATTTTGACAGGCTATGTATGTATGTATGTATGTATGTTCGTTTGTTCCCTCATAGCTGCTCAACTACTTATTAGAACTGGACATAGCATATCGTTAGAATCGTCTTGATCGTCCGATGGTTATAGGCTATATGACGTGTCACTAAATCTAATGTGGCGCCCTCTAGCGGCCATAAAGTACTGTGTTGAAAAAATAATTTGAGAAAATATGCCGTGTATGGTATCAAATTAAAGAGCTCAATTAGCACATTTCAAATATGCATAAATTATAGTTGTTGGGTGCCCCAAAATAAAAAAAATAAAAAAATAAGTTTAAAACTAAAACCCGAATACTTAAAAATCACGCTCTGAAAAGTATTAAACAAGAAAATATCTAGGATAGCCGTAGTGATGCCACTTACTATAATAAAACGATACATACATGCTATTCTAAGGAAAAGTGGCATACGACCACGGCTACCCTAGATATTTTCTTGTTTAATACTTTTCAGAGCGTGATTTTTAAGTAGTCGGGTTTTTATTTTACAAGCGGGGCGCCACAACCCCATCCTGCTCGGCTCTGCCCTCTGCCCGAAGTTAAGAATTTTAAAACAAACGACAAAATGACCTAACTAACTTTTGCTCCATCCCATAAAGGAAGCTACACAGTGCGAACGCCCATTAGAATTTGTTAAGCTACACTTTTGACGTTGACTGTACCTGCTTACCCTTTTGTATAAACAAACGTAGAGATGTTTACGTTATCGGAGTGAGATTCCATTTTAAAGTCTTGATACTTGAGACGCCTTATCGGTCGGTCGCACAACGTATTCAGCGATAAGGTGGGTTTAGACCAAACGAATACCTATATTTATGTAGAGGTAGAGCTTAGATCAAGAGCATTCTTTCTTAATTCCTACTAATATTATAAATGCGAAAGTAACTCTGTCTGTCTGTCTGTCTGTCTGTCTCACTTTTACGACTAAACCGCTGAACCGATTTTGATGAAATTTGGTATGCTGCGTTTACATAAAGGTTGATTTACACGAGTGAATGCATATACCTTCTATTTATTTATTTTATTTATTTATTATGTACTTTAATGTACGCCGATTACAATATTCAAGATACAGAATTTAAGAAGACACGAGCAGTACAAAGGGCGGCCTTATCGCTTTACGTAATTTCTTAGGCAACCTTTGGATGGAAATGTAAGTAGGTATGTTGATTGGAGTAGGTATTTGGTAGCTGTTAGCGTTCAGTTTAAAGTTATACCTATCATATAGGTACATACATGTATAAATACATAATTATATTAATACATATTCAGTTAGTTTACACTTACACACACAGTACCTACATATTTAGTTCTACGTCAAATTCTATTATTGTAAACAGTGACAGAACATTCGCTCGTTGTTTTCTTCGTATATAGATGCTGAAAATAAGGTTTAATTTACACTAAAATATTAGGAATGCTCTTAAGGTGCGTACAAATTATATAACATAACATGTTATAAAACAATGTTATATAACATGTTTCAGTAATGTAGACACTGAAGTTATAAAACATGTTAGTGAGTTATATAACACGTTATTTTTATTTTAAAAGCACTACAACGTCCAACGAAATTGTTATACAACATTGTTATATGACATTGTTAAATCTAATGTGTACAGTGTGGTACAGTACCTATTGTTAAATGTTGCAAAGTTATAAACAATGTTAGATAATGTGGACGTGTTATAAAACACAAGTTATACATTTTACATAATCTGTACGCACCTAATGCTCTTTTGCCAGTTCTAGCTAAATGTTCGTCATTTCCAATGTTCCTAACCGCTCTCGCTTGAGCGCGAGTACCACGCGAGCGTCGACAATCGACCGCATCGCCGCATGACGTCACCTAGCAGCACACGTGTTCGAGTGTTTACTTAACGCATACTTAACGATAACATTGAGCTCAGTTGGTGGGTGGCCGGCGAAGCTGAAGTGTTATTTTTATGAAGGCTATGAGTCATTCGTTCGCTAGAAGGATGGTGATTACACTCAACGTTTTATTTATTGTTCGGCGGTGAACTTATACCTATATGATCGTTGAGAATGTTAAAATGTAAACTTTACGTAGGTATGTATTTATAATGTAGGTGGATGGATATTCTATTTATTGTATGATTTTAAATAGTCTAGAGGTTCTAACGACACACGTTTATAAGTACCTACATAAAAATATATTATGCAATAGTACAAAAATATTTATTTACGGGCCCATATCTAGGACGAAACATTTGCTGGCGGCGAGCAATTTTTAGGCATTTTTCGGCCAAATTAAATCATTTATTAGAATTTTATCGTCACATGTATCGTAAATATCTTCCTCTTAGCGTTAATTCCCAGTCGCATCCGAAGCTTTCAGCTCGGAGTCTGGGGTCCGCTTTTGCCAGTCTTAACTACGGATTTGGCTAGACCTCGATATTTTCTGTGAAGCGATTGCCATCTGACCTCCACATCCCAATGGTAACATTAGGCGATATCGAAGCTTTGCAGCTAGACTGTTGTTTTTGGATTTTTGAGGGCTCCAACTACCCGTAACGACTGCCATAGATGTTCTTATGGCAACCGGGACCGACGGCTTAACGTGCTCTCCGAGGCACGACCAGACCAATGCAAATACCCATATTTCATGAACACAAATATTTGCACTGAGCGGGGATCGAACCCACGCCTCCTGCGTAGCGGCCGCGTTCACTACCGCTACGCCACGGAGGCTGATAAATATATGATTACTAGAGGAAAGCTAAGGTCATATTATAAAATATACTGTAAACTTATATCCATACATTTGGGATAAAAAACAATATGGGATTTACTGATTCGTAACACCGCATGTGACCTTTGACCTATTATTTTTGTTCAGTGAAGTTTGAGTAACGGACATACATTAAACGTATCTATTTTCTACGTAACGCCCATTCCAATGATAGGTATATCACAAAGTATAATCGCAATTGTAATAATATACAGGTAAATAAATAAAACTCATCTACAAGCGTAGCCATTTTGATTGACTTTTTTCGTGCCTACATTTTACGAGTTGTTGTATAATATATTTCGTAACTCTAATATATTTGGAGAATCTGTGTTTGTACGTACCTATTAAGGATCACATATTCAACCTAAAAGTAATTAAGTACTTTTCACACAAAATAGTGCCACAACCGATGATAGAATAATGATAAAGTTAGGTTACCGGTAGGCATTAGGCCAAAGATATTTTATAAAACTCTAAAGTTAAAACACCAAAAGTGTAGATGAATTAAAAATGTGTGTGTGTGAGTTCGGCACATTTTTCTACGTTGATTTGTAAGCATATGACATTTCTATGTTATGAAATGTCATTGCATTAGGCATACATGTAAAATCATGCAAATATGGAAATTTACTTACCCGTATGAGAATTTGTATATCGACACCAACGGGTTCAATTGGCGTATAAACCATTTTGGCCAAAATGAGTTATATACACCGTTAAATTCAGAATTTTTTTCTCTATCGATCTGTATATTTAAAATGTTCAAATTCGCAAAAAAAATGCTTTTACGACCCGAAAAATTTAGATCATCCTACCACAAAAAAGATAAAATGTTAATGTAACAGCCAAATTTTTCTTTTTTAAATTTTTAGTAAGACGTTATGACCAAGATTTCTACCAACCCGGGGCGTAAGATCTGCCTTAATTGAAAATGGATTTTACGCCATGACGAGTAAATATATTTCTTAAACGTAATTTAAAACTGAGGTCGTAAATCCAAACATTAAATAACGTATGGTCGTATAAACCATATCCATTGCAAAAAATGATATTCAATTTTAGACTTTATTGCAACAGAATTAAAGTTCAAAATTAAATGACAATATTTTTACTACATGCTTTCGTTCACTCTACAATAGGCCATTTAATTTTAGATTTTACAGCCATTGCTTTAAAGTCTAAAATTAAATGGTAAAAATTAAAAAAAAAATTTACAGTGTCCGTGTTATGACAGTGGTTTTGCTTTAGCAGAATCGAGGCCATGGCCCTCGATTTGCTGAAGTAAAACCACTGCACAAACGGTCATGTGGGGGACAGGCGTGAGGAGTTTGGACATGCCCACGGCGGTTTTGGATACGGTAGCCGTAGCCCAGAGGGGAAGCACATCCTCAAAACGTGTACGGCTACCGAACTTGCCGTCGTGAACGGTTCTTCAAAAAGAAAGCCGAACTTCTTGTCACCTACAAGAGCGGAGAGCACGCTACCCAGATCGATTTCCTACTTACTAAGAGGCATAGCATCAGCAGGGTGGCCAACTGTACGGTAATACCCGGAGAGAGTCTCACTAGCCAACACCGTCTCCTTGTCATGCACCTCCGCGTGAAACCCAAAGACAAAAGCGCCGATCGTGGCCAACGCAGAATCAGGTGGTGGTGAAGCCAAGTCGCAAAGTCAGCCATCGGTGACAAGTGCGCTGATGCTGTAGACGAACCAGTACAGGTTTGCTGGGACAGGATTCAGGCAGCTATCCTTGAGGCGAAGAGGACGGTGCTCGGTACGTCTAAGGTTGGACGCAAGTATGACAAGGACACTTGGTGGTGGAACGGTACAGTCCAGAGAGAGATCAGAGTGAAGAAAGCCCTCCTTATAAAAGTGGCAAACGTCCAAATCTTCCGAAGACCGCGACGCGTACAAAGCTGCAAAATGCGCCACCAAGAGAGCGGTAACCAGGGCCAAACGAGACCACTTGCAACCGCTGTATAACAAGTTGGAATCGTCTGAGGGGCAAAAGCTTATCTATAAGTTGGCGCGTTCCACGGTCAAAACGGCGCAGGCTCTGTCCCAGTGCCGCTAAATTAAAGACGAAGACCCTTAGGACAATCTGTTGTACGAGGAAGTCACGGTGAAGGAGAGATGGCTGTGTGTAGAGCTATTAAAGATTTAAATAATTGCCTTTTTTAGTTTGATAATCTGATCATTATCTGTTTTATTTAATAAAACTAAGTTAATTTCGTTTCTGGTAGTTTAATTTCGTGTATATCGACCATAATTCTGTAGTAAGACTAATATTATTGCAATTCTGCCACATTCTAACAGTATCGAGATTGTTTTTATTAATTATAATTCTATTGATGTGCAAAGTAAATAGTTTTTACAGCAAACAAATCTACAGCTACGTGCTTTTACATCAGTAAATGTGAACTTAATTTTACCAAATACGGATATAAGTACAGCTTATATCCATATTTGGTTTTTCATCCAATTTTCATGGGGTGTATACACCATAAGTTGGTATTTTCTAAGACGTATATCCATGCTAACTTCCAAACCAAAGAAGATAGATATGATTGAATGATTTAGCCTTCTTCATCCCCAAATTCTAAGAATCTTTCTCCTTGGAATTTTTTATGTAGCTACTAAAATAAAAAAGTTATGATTTTTTTTCTAAAAATAAAATCGTTTTTTTGCTCTCCTGAAAAGTCGTGTTTTGGTTTATACGCCAATTGAACCCAGAGGTGTCGATATGTTATAGGCAATGTGTATAATGCAGGCATTCTATACAATACCTAGGAAATGTATAAAATGCCGGGGTCGTTCAGGCAATGTATGAAAATGATATTCAATGTTTAAACTATTTTACACTTTGCCTAGGAAATGTATAGAATACCTAGGCATTGTATAGTATGCCGGTCGAAGCATAGGTAATGTATGTAATCTATTTTTCTTCTCTATGATTTAGTTAGGTTAGATAGATACTAATCTTTTGAGAGCTAATCCTAATTTCAACTTCCACCAGCAGACAGTGCTGATAAGACATGTGTTCTATTGGTAGATATGCCTAAGTACCTACGTGTCTTTTGCGTAGAATGTTTCTCACATAGCAGTGAAAGAAAAGCTGCACATTCCGACTTGGATAGATTAGGTTAGAAGAATAAAAAATTCCATCAAAAACAATACTTGTAAAAAAATGCCAAGCCTCGCCGACCTCGGTTCTTCTACCGCAAAAAGTTGTGAGATCCATGTAATACCAAGTCGGTTAATTTATTCAGTCCCTACTTCAGGGACCTTCTGTCCTGAGTTATTACGTAATAAGCTTTTATGTTTTAAATGTACTTAATAAATTGATTTGGCAATCGCAATCTTATTTAATGTAATTATCGTGATGTGCGATACATTGTGTTTTCATGCGATGGCCAAGTCAATTTATTATATTTAAAACATAAAAGCTTATTACGTAATAACTTAGGACAGAAGGTCCCTGAAGTAGGGACTGAATAAATTAACCGACTTGGTATTACATGGATCTCACAACTTTTTGCGGTAGAAGAACCGAGGTCGGCGAGGCTTGGCATTTTTTTACAAGTATTGTTTTTGATGGGATTTCAGTTCTTTTTGTAGATTATCTTTCCGGTTTCTCTGTGTCGGACAGTCCCAGTCCCAGTCCCGGTCCCGGTCCTGGTCCAATCCCAGTCCCGATTGCGATCCCGATCCCAGTCCCAGTTCCAATCCCAGTCCCACTTCTTCACTTTAATCTACATAATATGTACCAATTAAGTTCAGTAATTTAGGCGTGAAAGCGTTTCTGCGAGCAAGTAATGCTCGTGAAGGAGGCGGCGGAGCGGGAGCGCGAGGAGCGAAGGAGAATCGCAAACCGCGCGGCCCGCAACGAGCAGCGGCAACTCGAGCGTCGGAGGTCGCAGAATGACCTCCGTCCCCCATGAGCGCGGGCCTGGGGGTGACGGGTAGAGCCGCCTGTCACCCTAGCAGAAGCAGGCCGCGGCGGTGGCACGCATTGCGTGCCTCCCCATACCCGGGGGCGGGTTGGGGACTCTGTGGTCCCTTCACCGGAAGAGGGCCAGATCGAGAGATATGGTCCTGGGTCGGCCGGGGTGCGAGGGATATGGCTACGACAATCTCACCTCCGGCAACTGACGGCCCACAGATGGCGTGCGTTTTAGTCGGTTCGAGTCCGACATAACCTCCTCCTCCGGCTACGGTGGGGGAGGTATCCGTGGGGATTTTGCGTACGATAAAAAAAAAAAAAGGCGTGAAAGCGTAACAGACGGGCAGACAGAGTTACTTTCGCATCAACTATAATACATATTTCGTTAGAATGGTATTAGTATGGGTGAATTCAGGTACACTGACTCATTCACTGCAAATGTAACTTTGTAATCCTTTATATTTATATGAGATTACAAAGTTATTTATGCAGTTGAGTCTGAAATTGTACAATATTTTAATTTTCTCGTGATTCGTACATTAAACACTACTTGTTTTCTAAATTTGAGGCTTCTATGTCTGCTAGAAGTGCCTTAGACTTTTGATGATCGGTCAGTCAGTGAGTGACAAAATTTGCCAAAAATGCAAACTTTGACTAGTTATAATTCTTAAACTTCTGGTTCAAATTGAATGAAATTTGAAATATAAAGTGTTTTTACAGTGCCAACTTAGTAACCGAAGATTCAGGCTTCTACGTTTATCCACAACGAACTTATAGGGGGTCGAAAATGGCCTGAAGTGCTAAAATAGTGTTACGGCACGGCCGTGCCGCTCTTTTTTGCTCGACTTGGCGGGGGCATTGCCGTGCCCCCAGATAAGAATAAAAATAACCACGAAGGCTAATGCGGGAGCTCCGCTCCGTTCCGCTCTCGTGGTTATTTTTTTTTATTACCATACAGTATTTCTATAGGCCACAGCAACCACTCTCTTACCATCATCCCTGTGCTTGTCAGCCACCTAACCTGATGAAAGAGAATTGTTACCGTGGTCTATAGAAGTTCTGCATGGTTAAAAAACAATATACCTTTTTCAAATCCATATATAGAATTGTATAGAATGCCTAGGCATTGTAATGTAAACAAAACACTGGCGCTATGGTCAACTATTTCTATTTTTTTAAACTGTGCGTTCCAGTGTCGCTTTATTGAACGTATTTGAAACATGTAGGGATGTGTCCTTAGTCGATTAGAATGAGACAAACCCTGACAAACCGAGAATAACTCGCGTGTTAAAAAGAAATGGATAGATTTACAGGAGCGTACCGCGAAAGCGCGGACATGGACTTTTGTCCTTTTGTCCCATCTGCTTTTTCATAGACAAGAATTTTGGGCGTTTTTCCGTTAGACTCATGTAACAATATTTACAACACACCTGCTCATAACAGTGATATATTATTTTACCGCAATTAAGCACGGAATGACACCTATTATAAAACTGTGACTTTTTCATTGCTATTATTCACAAAAGTGAGTTATAGATTCTTTTTTAAATTTTATAGGCAGTGTCTATAATTGTCTATGTTCTTAAAAAAGTTTTGATACAAAAAAATAACGTGTTTAATAGTACGAATAAATTAATACGCCTATTGTATGGTCATTTGATGCATTTTTGTATTTAAATAAATAATTTCAACTTGTAATACTTGTGAACAAAATTTTCGCTCAAATTCAACTTTTTTTTTTCTCTAAGTACAGAAAAAAAACAGAGTAAAAAAAAGTAACCTCATTTTTTTTTAAATATGGTCGACCGCCATTGTTAAATGCGCGCGCATAGGAAAACGAATTAATTTGTAGTATTGTTTATTTAGTATTTGTAGTATTATTTTATTCGCAAGTGTGTTGTAAAACGTCGTATGGCACGTGTGAGCATGATGATTACCGCCGAGGCGCCATTGAGACCCGAGCCGCTTGTACCATAATGTACTATTATTTAATCAGTCTTTGAAAATTACAATAACCATCTTTTGATAGGAAATTATGCAATATAATAATAATAAATAGGCACCACTTACTTTTAAATCACTGACATCGTAAAAAATGAGTACAAAAATATCAAGTTTTTTAAAACTAAACGATAAAAATAAATGACAATAAAACATAATCGAAAAAAAAAAAAAAAATTTTTTTCATTTACTACTTACAGGCTGCTGCAAAGCAACTGAAAAATGTCGTGATTAGTGTAGGTACCTACTTAAATAATAAAATAACATGACATAAATCGCGCCAAGATCTGTTATTTACCAAATTTTTTTATTACAATCATAATGTGTAAACTTTTGACAATGCCAAGTACCTATAATATTTTGTTTACTTATTATTACAAAAAAGTTTGCTTGTTTTTTTTTGTGTCAAATACCAGTCAGAGGAGGGTGTAAAGATGATGATGATGGAACCGAATCATAAGTGTAGGTACAAGAAAAATTGTACTTATTGATTGTTTTGTTTGTTATTATTATAAATGTCTATTTCACTTTTAGCCGCTCGCGCCGCGCGCCGAGTCATAAACAACATTAAAATAAGGTCCAGTGGCATGCATGAGTCACCCCATGACGCCCGCCAGAGCCGACCGGCTTCAAGTGTTTATAAACAAGATCTTGTTACCGTTTAAGGCTGAAGTCAAACGAGCGTAATTTTTTGTCCCTATAATTGTTCTTAGACTTGTTCTGTCTACTTTTAGGAGACGTTTCGTAAGCCGTTTTTAGTTGTAAGTTGCGTAATTTCGGTTTTGTAATTTCTGCTGCATTCGGTTTCATACAAAAGTCCTTTTTAATTCACACGGTGACGTAAAATGAGTTGTCTGCAAACAGAAGTTTTCTATGAAATAGAACGCAGCGACCGAAATTACGCGACTCGCAACTCAAAAAAATACGCTCGTTTGGCTTCAGCCTTAGTATGAAGAGTTATGTTTTGTTTAGGCTACGAGTCATTCTTTCAATTCTGAAAAGATGTTTATGCTTATCGTTTGATTTATTTTATGCGACTGTAAACATTGAAAGATGGTTAAAAACGTTAATATGCCAACTTTAGGTGTGTGTTACTTCAACAAGTAAATAATAACCTATGTAGGTTTGTTTTTTCTCTTTTTAAATAGTCTACTCTAAAGGTTCTTACTACACACAATAACATTAAAAAAGATATGTACAGCCAAAGCTCATAAGTGCATTAGCACAACAAGGCTCAAAATGGTGTGGCGTGCGGCCGCCGCGCCGTGTTTAAATATGTGTGTGTGTGTGTATCATTAGATACTAATACAGTAATTTAACAACCTAGTAAATTAACTGATAGCTAAGTGGCTGAAGCAAGATACTAGTGATTCACAGTGATTAGAGATATTTATGGTTCGATTCCAGCTTATAAAGATTTTTTATATTTATGACAAAAATATAATTTTAAATATTGATAAAGTTATTTTGCATGAAGTTGGCATTCTTTTTTACATTTTATGTTGATCTTTGCTAAAGTTTAACAAATAATAAACATATTTTATTCATCAACCTGATATTAATTTATAAATGAAACACCAGTCAAACAAAGAAAAGTGTTATTGCAAGATCGTAGGATTCAAACCTTTGCATTTCCATAAGCCTCATGCAAGAATCACTCGGCCACGGGTTGCTTAAGTAGTAACAACGAAATTATCGATAATATTCCTACGGAAGAACAATTTATGTGTGTGTAAATTGTCTTGAAAGAAAAAGCTCAGAAGTAGCGCTAGAATGTTGACGCTATAGTTACGTAGGATTGCTACTGCACTTTTGAGTTCTACTGTACATAATAGTACAAAAGTATTTACTTACAAGCCTATGACTAAGACGATGTATCGTTGGCGGTGAAACAATTTGTTATTACCTATAACGAAAATCAGGTTTTTATGTAATAAAAACATAATTATGCGTAACTTATCTGTTCTTAAAACCACCTAGCTTAACTGGTTTCAAACAAAATCACCGTTTGAAACCAGTTTGACACTCACCGATTACACATGAATACTAACATGTACTTCCCTGAACCTATCCTAATACTAGATAATACAAATTCATGAAAAAAAACATGACTGCCCATAGACACTCTATACTTTAGCTTTGAACATTTTAAGTCATTGAGAACCCTATACGGCCCTCTCAATACTTTTGGTTTGTTGATTAACGAAGCTCTGGCGGAGACTTTTCTCTTGGGGTTTGGAGGAGACAGCAGTTTCTCAAGGAAAAGTCAAGATTCCAATAAATAAACAATAATTGAATCCCAGATACCAGTGCAAACTTTATATGCTACTCAGAAATCGCTATGTGGGTGTACATAGGTATCAAAATGAAAGGCAAAAATACAAAAAGGATTGTATTAAAAAATATATTCATCATAATATCACATCGTATGTTCCTTATTGACTATTAGTTTTATAGTTACCGGCAAATTTCGTGAACAAACGCCAAAAAGTTCGCGCATGTACTTACAAACATGCGCGAACTTTTGGCTGGGTTTTGATTGGGTAGTTGTCCAGCCAATCAAAAGCCATATAAAAGGACTGATGAACCAATGACGTGAGCCCTTTGAGCCTATGATTAGTTTAATATTAGTCTATGATTGGTGGATTAGCGCGCCTCCGCCAGTCGCGCCCCGCGCTTACCGCCAAAGAGACCCAAAAACGCACGCTCCCTGCGTATACTGTCATAAATTTGCCAATCACTATACTTGCATAAAAGTTCTTAAATAACTAACTTATTTTTACAACAGGTACATAACTATAGTGTGTTATTTAACAATAAAAGTATATTCTAGTAGTCTTTGGAGAAGGTAAGTTACAATACCCGTCTTTGAATATTAAATAATATGGCGTTTTTTTTAAACCACTGACATCGTTACAGTTTACAGTAAAAACGTTCTTAAAAAATTCACTAACGCGTTGTTTATGGCTTTATGAACATTATTAAGATTATCTACACTTCTCTTTACTTGCAACTATATTTGCATGGCAATTTTGTAAGGCCAGTGAACACGAAAAAGATCAGTTTTTTTATATTTCAAGTTAATTCGGTGTTTTTATTATTTACAAGCTTTTGAACAGCGACCGAAATATCGGTTTCAGCGTAAATAACAAAATAACACCAAATAATCGCGACAGAATCAGTTAAAAATTATTTCAATGTGTAACATGAGTAAACTGGCAACAGTATCATTAGGGGCTGTCCATTAATCACGTGAGGCTCAATGGGAGGGGGAGGGGGGCAGGGGGTATATTGAGATATCACGTGTATTTAATTTTTTCTTATAACTCGTGATTTTTTTCACAATTCTTAGTTATCTAGCATTAAAAAATAAATAAAAAAATACACGTGATTTTGGCTAAGGGAGGGGGGGGGGGGGGGGGGTTTCAGAAAATTGCTAAAAAAACATCACGTGATTAATGGACATCCCCTTAGATTCATAAGGCACATACCAAATGGTTAAAACCATCCGAAACGTCGGGATCAATGTGAATAACTAAGTACATCAAATCAATCGCGACAGAATCTGTTATATAAAACGAAACAAATATTTCTATGAGATAATTAAATATGTTTTGTAGATCCACGTCACAGTGTTCAGTGAGGCAGTAACTTCTCAGACGCCACCCGGTGGCAACTGGAAATTGTATTCCCGGTTGCCACCGGTGGCAACAAATATGAGTGGATGGGAATATACTACTACCAAGACGTGTACTGGACATCAGGTTTCGAACTCATGGGGTTCCCAACTCTAGGGATCTACGTGGAGAGTAGAGAAAAGGGGGCGAGGAAAATACCAACTCTATACTGAATTTTGTTCCGTTATATTAAGGAAAATAGATTTTTATTCTCCATGACTAGAAATCCCAATGAGTGTATAGTGTTTTAAAGGTCTTTCAGTGTGTGGTAATCTATCCAGCATTGGCCAAAGCACAAGCCGACGTTGCACTCGCCACATATCGTGGTAACTTCGGTCCTGATCCCCTTTGCTGAGCAGCGAGCGCAAAGTCGTTTTTTTAGTCTTTCTGTGCGAGGATCTGTCTCCGTTTGCCGAGGGAAGTGCATGCGCGTCGAATTTAGGCGCTTAATACTCGAAGGAGGTAGAGAAAGAGGGGCACTGATTTTACTTTTGCTAACATTCATTAATACTCCCTCCGCAACTTTATATCGGAACTGGTGATGAGATAACACACCCTCCGAGGGAGATTTTGAATATATTACATAAGTATTAAAAAGACTAATGTTTAAAAGTCTTTTAAACACTTTTATATACCATTTAGTTGTATTTTTTGTATAATCCATGAGGTATTGGCTCATCAGTTTATCTTTACTATGTAAGCCTTCGTTATTTTTATAGTAATATTCAAACAATTCGGGTTTTGGAATCTCACTGTCCTTGCGTTTGCACCGGTTTTTGTAGTCATTGTGGAAAGTTGATATTGCAGTGACTATTTCTGTATCTTTCCACGCAATAATCGTGATATCTCCAGAATTTCGGGCAATTTGATCTCCACGTTGCACTTCATTGTCTACAATAGTTTTTATAGCATTTGGCACTTGAAATACACGGCGATTTATCGTGCCGATAACGTCTGTACGCCTCTCTTTCTTTAGATACCTGGTTAAGGGCAACTGGTTGTACCAATTGTCCATAACCAGAGTGTGCCCCACGTCTAAGTAGCCATCCAGAAGGTCAAGAACAGTGCCATATGATGAAATGTTTTTGCCTGTATATAACAATGATCGTAGCATGTATCCTGAGGACGCTTCACATATCTCGTAAGATTTAATACCTTGAATGCATTGCACCCAAAACATGTGGTCCTTCCAAATCAATAGTGTCTCGTCCAAGTTTAGAACCTGTTCAGGGACATACATGCTACTAAATTTTTCGTTACAGTGAGTTACTACTGGTTCTATTTTTGCAATATTTTGTTTGTAAGGCCCATCCTCGATTGTGTCATTGTCTACAAAGTGCAAAAATTTTGACAAATTTTGAAAACGATTTTGAGACATTAAAGCCTTAAACTCTGGCATGCCTAAACACCCTGTTGCCCAGTACTCGTCGATCGTAGAGCGATAGCAGATCGACATATATATAAAGATGACAAACAATTGATAGATCTCTGCAACGTTTGTATCGCACCAAGTTTCCACATTTCCTGATATACTATTGACTTCAGATAATTTTGAAATTGTTCTTGCAGCGTGTCTGTTTGTCTCCTCAACTATGTGCGTTACGAATGGTAAGTCCCACACGTGTAGAAACAAATCAGCTGGACTACCTACCTTTAACTGCGGGCCCGGGCATTTTGAATATACCTCATGTCTTCCTCTAAATTTTGAGAAATCATCAGACCACGTAAAGGTATTCAGATCCGCATCCATAGAGACTCTATTAGCCGCTACTTGAGTTTCATCATAAGATTTCGCAGTTTCCCCTTCAGAGGACATACATTCTTCAATATCGTCGGCTACTGGAGAAGCGGACTCTCTGTCCACGTCTGCCACTGGAGAAGCAGACTCTCTGTCTACGTCAGATACTGGAGAAGTAGACTCTCTGTTTACATCTGATACTGGAGAAGCAGGCTCATTGTCCACGTCTGCTACTGGAGAACTAGACTCTCTATTTACATCTGATACTGGAGAAGCAGGCACATTGTCCACGTCTGCTACTGGAGAACTAGACTCTCTATTTACATCTGATACTGGAGAAGCAGGCTCATAGTCCACTTCTGCTACTGGAGAAACAACGTCTGCTACTGGAGAAGCAGATTCTGTATCTACGTCTGTTACTGGAGAAACATATTCTCTGTCTACGTCTTCTTCAGTACCAGATGTAGACTCATCTGATACTGGAGAAGCAGGGTCATAGTCTACGTCTAATTTTGGAGAAACAGACTCTCTGCCTACAATTGCCACATCTTCATCAGACGCCAGCTCAGTGGTAGCAGTGGCCTCTGCCAGCGATTCCTCATCATCACTTATTTCCAGGACCTCAGCTTCTAACAGATTGCAAACATTCTGACGCGTATTGTTGCTGTCAATACCACAATAATATTCTTCTCTATCATCACCATCAGAAAACTCTTCGAAGTCGCTGCCCATTTCCATGCGGTCAAAAATAGTCTGCGCATTTCTGCCATATGATGCGGACTGCGAGGGCTTGACTAAGATTGAACCATGATCAATTGATGTGGAACCTGAGAGGTCCATTCCGTCAACTATAGTCTGTGTATCATTGACCTGAGTGGGACCTGAGGGCTCCAATCGGTCAAGAATAGTCTCTGCATCATTGACACGTAATGTAGGACTTGAGGACTCCGTACGGTCAAGAATAGTCCTTGTATCATTGACATGTGATGTGGGACCTGAGGGCTCCAATCGATTAAAAATAGTCTGTGTATCATTGTCATGTGATATGTGACCTGAAGAGTCCGTTCGGTCAAGAATAGTCGGTGTATCATTGACATGTGATCTGGGACCTGAAGGCTCCAATTGGTCAAGAATAGTCTCTGTATTATTGACACGTAATGTGAGATTTGAGGACTCCGTACGGTCAAGAATAGTCTCCGTATCATTGATATGTGATGTGGGGCTTGAGGGTTCCGTTCGGTCAAGAATAGTCTCTGCATCATTGACACGTAATGTGGGACTTGAGGACTCCGTACGGTCAAGAATAGTCTCCGTATCATTGATATGTGATGTGGGGCTTGAGGGTTCCGTTCGGTCAAGAATAGTCTCTGCATCATTGACACGTAATGTGGGACTTGAGGACTCCGTACGGTCAAGAATAGTCTCCGTATCATTGATATGTGATGTGGGGCCTGACGGTTCCGGTCGGTCAAGAAT
Organism: Eilema depressum; assembly: GCA_914767945.1. Classification (NCBI taxonomy): domain Eukaryota; kingdom Metazoa; phylum Arthropoda; class Insecta; order Lepidoptera; family Erebidae; genus Eilema; species Eilema depressum. The sequence continues at coordinate 2,618,833 of OU612040.1, forward strand.
AGTCTCTGCATCATTGACACGTAATGTGGGACTTGAGGACTCCGTACGGTCAAGAATAGTCTCCGTATCATTGATATGTGATGTAGGGCCTGACGTTTCCGGTCGGTCAAGAATAGTCTCTGCATCATTGACACGTAATGTGGGACTTAAGGACTCCGTACGGTCAAGAATAGTCTCCGTATCATTGATATGTAATGTGTGACCTGAAGAGTCCGTTCTGTCAAGAAAAGTCTGTGTATCATTGCCATGTGATATGTGCCTTGAGGGGTCCTTTCGGTCAAGAAGAGTCTGTGTATCATTGCCATGTGATGTAGAGCCTAAAAAGTCCGTACGGTCAAGAATAGTCTCTGTATCATTGACGTGTGATGGAGGGCCTGAGGGGTCTGTTTGGTCAAGAATGGTTTCTGTATTATTGACATGTGATGTGGGACCTGAGGACTCCAATCGGTCAAGAATAGTCTGTGTATCATTGCCATGCGATATGTGACCTGAGGGGTCCTTTCGGTGAAGAATAGTCTCTGTATCATTGACATGTGATGCGGGATCTGAGGACTCCAATCGGTCAAAAACAGTCTGTGTCTCATTACCATGTGATATGTGACCTGAGGGGTCGTTTCGGTCAGGAATAGTCTGTGAATCATTAATATGTAATGTGGGACTTGATGGGTCCGTTCGGTCAAGAATGGTTTCTGTATCATTGACATGTGATGTGGGACCTGAGGAGTCCGTTTGGTCAAGAATAGTCTGTATGTCATTGATGGATGATATGGAACCTTCATCACATGTCAGTGGAGATGTTAGATCTGGAGGGTATGTAATAATCAGTGTGTTACTTATATGTGGGTCCGTGCGTTCAAGAATAGTCTGTGTATCATTGGAGTAACGTAAGATCCGAGGAACCCGTTTGTTCAAGAATAATCTGTGTCTCATTGACGTAGAGGGACCTAAGGGGTTAACAGAACTTGAGTCAAGAACACCCTGTGAATTATTAACATGTGACATGGGACGTTTGCGCTTGACAGAATTTGGAGCCATGTCTATTCGGTCAACAATAGTCCGTGTATCATTGACATGTGATGTTGGACCGTTATCACATGCCATGTGGAATGTGGGACCTGTGGAGTTAACAAAACTGGAACCTGTGTCCTGTCCATTAAGAGTAGTTGGTGTATCGTTGTCATTTGATGTGGGAGCTGAGCGCTTGAGAAGTCTTGAATATGTACCGGATGCTGGCCCACCCTATGAAAGATTTTAATAGTATTAATTTACATAAATATGTACAACAATATTTTTATTTCTTATTATTTAATAAACCACAAAGACCAATATAAAAGTAAAAAATATTCAAAAACGGGGGTTAATTTTTTCGGCTTCGCTTTTGGCATCTTTTGAAACCTCATATCATCCCTTTGAACCTACATGAAATTTTGAAATTTTTTGCCGTCAAATAACGAATATAAATCTGCCGGATTTGTTGACATTTATGATCACTGCTCCTAAGTAGTAGCGTGATAATTATATAACATAAAACCTTTATCAATAAAAGGACTATTCAACACAAAACATTTTTTTTTAATTCAAACCAGTTGTTCCTAACTGACTGAAACTCTTCAGCTTTATAAAATTACTTATGTAGATTTTAACTTCATACTTAGGTCTTTTGTTTTTAGTAATTTTAGTAACACTTACCTTATTTTTTTTAGATCGATTTCCTGTTGAAGCACGAGGTTTAGGACGCGACCGCTTGACAGAACTAGAGCCCATGTCCGCTTGAGGAAGAACAGACTGAATAACATTGGTATGGGTTGGGTGTGGATGGTTGACAGAATTTAATCCCATACATATTCGGTCAAGCATAATCATTGCATCACTATCATGTGATGAAGGATGTGACCGCTTGAGAGGTCTCGAACTTGTACTGGAAGCTGGCCCACGCTATGAAGAATTAGAAATAGTTTTAGTTTAACATAAAATAATTTTAAAAAATCCACTGTAATACAACACTAAAATAAAGTTCTTTGTAAGTGTAAAGTGCTCAATATTTTTTTTAAAGTAATATTCATTACTTTGAAATTGAAAAAAGTTTGCATATTAATGCTAACTTTTTTCCTAAAGATTTAAATTGAAAGTGAAAGTCCAAGATGGGATTTGAACCCATGGATAATCCCTTACGTGGAGAACGTCTATGATAATGTATAGTCATCATCTCCATGGAGACGCATTTTCTGATTGCGTCCGAGGGTATCTTGGCCACTTCCAGTTCCTCGTCCACCATCTTGGGCGTCCATGGTAGTTAGACGAACTCGTGACTCCTCCACGACGTCAAGCCAGGACTTCACGTCTCTGAGACCCTATGATTTTTTTTTTAACAATAATATTAATGTTTTTTTTTTTCAAAGGCGGCTCAGTCCGATATGCTCGCGTGGTGTGCTCGTGTGGAAGCAACGACACTCAAAATAAATGCTCAATCTGACTTACCTTGTCTCGCGAGGCATGCTCGTAACCTTTATTTGCCTCAGGTCCCACGGTTCGCGAGTAGATTGTCCGAGCGAGGTTTTCGATCCATTCTCGGTCGGTCTGGACCCGGTTATTGCTTTGAGATGTGGGATTCGAAGGCTGGACAGGATTTGAGCATGTACAGGATGCTGCGCAATGCTACAAAAGATTTGAATAAATTTTAGGTGGGCCGTGTGCTTGTCTACGACCGACCTAAGGGGCTGTCCATTAATCACGTGAGGCTCAAAAGGGGGGAGGGGGGGGGGGGGGGGCTTCGGAAAAAATCACGAAACATCACCAGGGGGGAGGGAAGGGTATATTGAGATACCTATCACGTGTATTTTTTTTTATAACTCGCGATTTTTGTCATGATTCTTAGGTTTTTAGCATTAAATAATGAATAAAAAATTACACGTGATTTTGGCTAGGGGGAGGGGGGTAGTCCAAAACCTCACCACTTATCACCATGGGGGAGGTGTTGTTAAAAAATTACTAAAAAAAACATCACGTGATTAACTCCATCCCATGGTTGCCTGGTAGAGATTGCCTTGTGCGATAAGGCCGCCAATTGTATTTACTATATTTTTTCTTTTTCTTTTGCTGTATTCCTCTGTATTTGTGTACATACAATAAAGAGATATATTATTATTATTATAATGGACAGTCCCTATCACTATGGGGGAGGGGGGTTAGAAAATTGCTAAAAAAAACATCACGTGATATGGACAGCCCCTAAGTTGCATCTTGTCGAGTAAACAAAAAAAGTATGAAGAAAATGAAAAAAAAAAGCTCTACTATATTCTCAATATTCTCATTAGGTACCATTATTATATATCATGAAACATAGAGTTTAGAAGTTATTGAAACATGAACCTAATTAGGTACTTACTTTGTCCTTTATACTAAGGTCAACTGGAGAGGTGTGAATATTCTGTATAGCATTTTCATACGTGGAATGTATGGCAGTTGATCTCGAAAAGGATGATAACCAATCCTACGAAACATTTGATTATTTTTAAATTTATTTTTGAAGTGATAACTTCTTTATACATGTGCAATTTTCATTAAAATAAATGGGTAAGGTAAATTCTAGTCTGGTGATTCTGACTGTTTGATGGTTTTCAGTTTTCCTAAATTATTGGTAGCTATGTACTTGGGAAATACAGGTATGACCAGCAGTGTAAATAGCCAGCTGACGTTAGTTGGGGTGGATCAAATGAATTTCCCACCCTAACGCAAAAACATTGCCTTGACGTGGAGTTGCAGATACCAGCCCGTGATACCATACCAAATCATACCATACTTTAATATACAATACCAAATAAGGTACAATGGACTTGACATATATCTGTCGTGTAAGGACTGTGGTGTCCTATTATTTGACAAAAAACAAATGACAAATTTTCATTTGACAAACAACGTTTGACAAAATTATACTTGATAAATGTATCATTTGACAAACTACTGTTTAACAAACTACTCCTTAGACGAATAATTATTTGGAAAAAAATCATTATATAAAACATCATATCACAAATTGATTATTTTAAAAACATGTTAATTGACAAACAGATATGAGACAGTTAGTGATAGATTATTGAGAAAGCTGCTCATTCCTAATTGGATAGATTAGGTTAGAAGGCATTAGCCTTCGTGGTTATTTTTTTTTATAACCATGCAGAACTTTATTTAGTCAAATGAACATTTTTAAAATAAAATTTTTGCAATCGAAATGTTTTCTAAGTACTTAATACATTTGCGAAACCTGTATTATGTCAAATGATTCTTTTTAAAGGGATATGTTTGCGAAATGAAAGTTTGTCTTTGTCAAATGATTAGTTTTTCAAACGTTGTTTTATTATTATTATTATTTGATACACTAGCAGCTCTACGAGCTGATACGTGTATATCACTGCACTTGTGTTCTTAATTATTTAAATGTTTATCAAGTCTATTTTTGAAACAGATGATGTTTGTCAAATGATGTTTTGTCATACGTTTTTTGGTCAAACAAGGGTGAACCAAAGACTGTATTAGTTGATCGCGGACACAAATAAAGTAAAAAATAATAATATTACTTACTATATGAGGGTATATGTTGGGATCTGCATATCTAAGGTCTACTCCATTCCCTCGTCCCATGTGTATTTGGTCAAGGGTAGCCTGTGCATTATTGCCATATGATGTCCAGTGTTGGTCCGGGAACAAACTTGAAATTGTACGTGGTGGGTTCCAATCCTATGACAGGTTTGAATATTTATAGCCTTAAATTGTAACGTTCTTAACTAAACTGCCTAATCAAAGGTGACAGATTTGATTCATGCTTAGAGGATTTTTTTTTTAAACATGTGTTTATTTTATACTTTACGAGCTGACCCGGCGAACTTCGTACCGCCACATTTTCTGATCCCGTTACCGCTGCATATCTCTCAATTTATCAGTGTTTCTCTACAATATTATGTATGTATTATACATTTATAAACCTTCCTCTTGAATCATTCTATCTTTAAAAAAAACCGCTTCAAAATCCGTTGCATAGTTTTGAAGATTTAAGCATACATAGGGATGGACAGACAGCGACTTTGTTTTATAATATGTAGTGATGATGATGATGATAGAGAAGCATGGTAAGATTGTATTGTACAAAGGCAGACTTAATGCTTAAGTCCTTATCTACCATCTGTACCAGTATCAATAAACACAAATTGGCATTGGTTTGAATCAAAAGACTGCAGTCTACACCAAATTGGATATTTTTTTAGTGGCCAATATTATAAATATTACTACACAACGCTATCTAGACCCAAAATAAGTATAGTTTAACTAGCTTGTGTTATGGACATGGAATCTAGAATACAGATAAACAAACTAAGATGGGAAAATGGGTGACCGGACAGGTGATCGGCCCTTCTGAGTGGGCCCGCCCATCCAGTTAATAGCGTCCCCAATGGAAAGAGTAGTAATATACTATGATACAATTTTTTTTTTTTCAATATTAACAGAATAAAGTTTGTATAAAGAACAAAATTGGAACAAAAGGTGCAGCGGAACAGGTTCAGAATTACATGCAGACGAAGCCACTTGTCAACAGTTAGTATTCAATATTCTTAAGACTGTAATAGTCTCTATCAGAACTGAACTAAACCCACACTATGTTTTGAGTCTTCATATGCCTGGGTGTCAGATTCCTTAAGCATATTCCTGGCAGTTCGGCAGACCTTGGCCTTGGGCAGCCTAGTTTCAATGGCTGCAGTTAGCCTGTGGTTTATTAGTTACTAGCCGATACACTCCGGCTTCGTCCGTGGTATATATTCTTTCAACATTATTGTGTTGCAATAATTTAGTCTATTTCAAAACCGAAATGACGAAGACTACACTATGTCTGTCTTCATATGCCAGGGTGTGAGATTTCCTAACTCTCCTAGAGTAGTCTGGTTTCAATGTTTGAGGTTAGCCTACGAGTGTCATAAATTCAACACAAAAATATTTTCAAAATTGGAACCACTAGTTCTTGAGCGCTTTCAACCAAATAAATAAACTCTTCATAAATACATGCATACAATCACGCCTTTATCCCCGGAGGGTTAGGCAGAGGTGAATTAACACCCATATTTCACCAATCATTGTATTAGATCTCACATAATAGGGGGCTCAGCTTTATAATATTACTTTAAAGAAGATAACTTACATACATACTCCATAAATGATTTCTGTTTGTCATATCAACAAGGTGATCCAGAGTTTTTAACTTAAGACCCTGAGGTCTCTCCATTTTTAACGGTTTTTATCACAAAATTTAATATTATTATTGTAATTGTGTGTATTTAAACTAGAAATCTATTTCCACTCAACTTCAACTTAAGATTAGTTTAGTATTTGGTTAAGTAAGTTATTCAATTATCAACAAGAAATCAAATGTTATTTGTATTTTGTTATTGTTTTATGTATTAAGCATGCGCGCGCGCGCGTCCGATGTACGCGGTACACGTCCGGCGCCGCCGGCTCATTTTTTCGAAACAACATTTTTCTAGGGATGTTAAAAAATAATCGATTTAAAAAAAATCGATTTTTTTTCTTATAATCGATTTTTATAGTAACTTACGCGTTCAAATCGATTTTCATAAATGCGAAATTTTCGCAACATTTTATGAACACTTTGTATAATAGTAGCTGACCCAGCGAACTTCGTACCGCCATATTTTCCGCCCGCGTGGTATTCTGATCCCGATTTAACAGTGTTTCTCTGCAATATTATGCATAATATAAACCTTCCTCTTGAATCACTCCATTATCTATTAAAAAGAACCGCTTCAAAATCCGTTGCGTAGTTTTGAAGATTTAAGCATACTTAAGGACGGACAGACAGCGACAGCGACTTTGTTTTATAATAATAATATGTAGTGAGTGATAATGACTTCTCGGGTCTCGAATGACTGACACTATGGTTACGCTAGTACTATTATTTGTTCTGTGCTATGATAATATTATAATATGGACTATCTATCTGTGTTCTGTTCTGTCTATAGTTTTTTTATTTATAATTTTTTAAAAGAGTTACAAAAAAGTTTTGTCCATATTATTATGATATTGAAAATATGATACAGACAAAATTGACTTTGTTGGCGTTTATTGACGACCAACTTGACAGCCTCCGTGGCGTAGCGGTAGTGAACGCGGCCGCTACGCAGGAGGCGCGGGTTCGATCCCCGCTCAGTACAAATATTTGTGTGAATGAAATACCTGTGAGTATTTGCATTGGTCTGCTCGTGCCTCGGAGAGCACGTTAAGCCGTCGGTCCCGGTTGCTATAAGAACATCTATGGCAGTCGTTACAGGTAGTTGGCCTAAAAAATCCAAAAACAACGGTCTAACTGCAAAGCTTCGATATCGCCTAATGTTAACATTGGGTTGTGGAGGTCAGATGACAATCGCTTCACGGAAAATATCGAGGTCTAGCCAAATCCGTAGTTATGACTGGTTAAGCGGACCCCAGACTCCGAGCTGAAAGCTTCGGATGCGACTGCGACTGGGAATTAACGCTAAGAGGAAGAAGATTGACGACCAACTAAGTCACAACGCTGTGTCATTATAGCAATGACAGTGAATAGTGTGACGGTTATAATTTTCTTCCCTAACCGTCACACCAGTATGACACAGCGGTGTGACGGACGGTTAGTGGGTAGTGGGTTGTCGTTTCTTTTAGTGTTGCCAGTAAAAAAATAGTTTTGCGGAAATCAATTTCAACATTTTTATGAAATTGAAATACCTTGAAAGTTTAAAAGAACATTTTTTTATTACTCATATTATTTTATTTTATTTTTAATCTGATAATTTCGTAATGTCAGTAGGTTTATTATTAGAATACGAAAAGCATGCACATTTTTAAATATTAGGAATATTTTTTTTTTTTCTCAGGAATCGAGATTTATAAAATTGATTTTTGACAAATCGATTAATATTGAGTAGAGAAAAATCGATTTTTATTTAAGCGATTCTTTCCCTTCAATGTCACATCACATCCCTACATCTTTGACCGATTGGTTTGACATCAGTGATGCCAACTTGGGGGTTTTCCCCCTAAATTTAGGGGGAAACAAGATGTCTAGGGGATTTTCTAGAGGATAAATTTATTTAGGGGGATTTTTAGGGGTGGATTATTCAAAAATTATTGTTGTTTTTTTTAAGTGTCCGCCATTGGTGCTTTAATATTAATTTGTTTAATCATACAAATAAGGTTTTAATAACGTGTTCACAATTATTACGTTACTTACTTACTACTAGGTATACCTACTACTATATTATATACTATACTTACTATAATATTATAAATGCGAAAGAAACTCTGTCTGTCTGTCTGTTACGCTTTCACGCCTAAACCGCTGAACCGATTTTGATGAAATTTGGTATAGGGGTAGATTAGACCTTGAGAAAGGACATAGGCTATGTTTGGTCGCGATAACCGACATCCACGCGGGTGAAAATTATTTAAAAATACACGTCATGATCTTGGGTAAGGGATAGGCGGGGAGAGGGGGGGGGGGGGGGGTTGAAATTCACCACGTATTACTATGTACTATGAGTAAGGGAGGGTTAAAAAATTGGTAAAAAAATTTAGGGGTTTTTAATCGATATTTAGGGGAATTTGAAGTTGGTTCTAGGGGAAACATTCCGTAGGAGTTGGCATCACTGTTTGACATCTGTCATTACTGTCACATTATTCTTATCAGTTGGATGCTTGATTCATTGAGGCCTTTTCATTTCAAATTACATTAATTTATCAATATTTTGTGACATAAACCCTCACAATGGTGGAAGCTCAGAGGTTCAGGATTGAACAGGAGATGACCAACCTGGTCAATGAGTTAGACAAAAGTTATTTAAGAAAAATGCAAGTAAGTTAGGTTATCTTACCGATCAACATGTAATTCTTATGCAATAACCGAACTGCATGAATATGGGTGTATGCATTGGTCTGTCGTACCTCGGATAGCACGTTAAGCCGTCGGTCCCAGTTGCCATACGAACATCTATAGCAGTCGTTACGGGTAAAGCCAACTGGTCTAGCTGCAATGCTTTGATATCACCCAATATCGTTATTGGGTTATGGAGGTCAGATGGCAGTCGATTCACGAATGGATGATTAATTTTCCAGGGAGACATGCACCGATGTGCAGCTCGGTGTTGTGATGATCCTTCCTCGTCTCTAGAGCGAGTGCACGGTTGTATAGACAATTGTACGGGACCTCTTAACCAAGCCAATAATTATGTACAGGTTAGTGACTTAATTTTTTTTTTATATATAGGACACGTCAATTTGACTTCGCCTCGCCTGATGGTAAGCTAAAGGCAAAGTCTCTGAAAAAAGGGTCACCATTACAGATACGTATCACGTTACAATGGTGGCACTCAGCTTGACGGCCTTAAAGAACCCGGGACTGTAGTAAGTCTGTTTTTAAAGTCGTGTTCAGAGTTCAGATTGGTGATATGAAACACGCTATACAAGATCATACTTTAATAGGTTTATGTATACAAATAGACCGGGTATTTAATTAGATGTGAGCTGCTTCTTCACCAAGGTCCCTTAAAGTGTAACTGCTCATAGAGATATCACTGTCTTATATATCGTTCTTTCCCATTTCTATCCACAGTGTTATCATATTGTTCTACCTGCACACGCTTTTATTGTGCGAAAAATCCCTACTGATACCGCAGCAGTTACTGAGGTAGATTAGATCTTGGGAAAAGACATGCTATCTTTGGTCGTGATTATTATTAACCACAACTTCCTTTATTTTTCAGAATGAAATCAATCATCTACAAAACAGGCTACAGAGATGCGTTATGGATTGTAATGACGCTGCGAAGGATAAACTGGGAGCAGATACTAGTCAACAAATGGTAATTATTATTATTATTATTATTATTCTTAATCAGGCAGCAGTTGATTCAACTGATAATGCCTGCTATTCTTCACCAGCTTAAACTTGAGTTCCCAAATGTTTGTCAAGTCTGTTCTTAAATTGATTCACACTTTGTGAAGATATTACGTCTTCCGGCAGTTTGTTCCATATTTTGACAACTCTATTGCTTATGAAATGCTTATGTGGATTGTTATGTGAAAAACTGGTACTCAGCTTCAAGTGGTGACCTCTGAGATGTGTATTTTGGTTTCGCAGAAATAAATTGCCAAAGCCTTCTATATCATAGTGGCCATTCAATATCTTGTATGTCTCGATTATATCCCCACGTTCCCTGCGCTCTCTGAGTGTCGTGAGCCCCAGAATTTCTAAGCGCTGTTCATAAGGACGTCGTTTTAGCACATGTGGTACTTTAGTGAAACTCCGCTGCACTTTCTCTAGCATCTCAATGTCCTTTATGAAGTATGGGCTCCAGTCTTGGAATGGAATGGAAAGAGGACTCTTATCCCTATTTAGCCTCTTTTCATGGGCCATTGTGTGTGAAGAGAGCTAGAGCAGCCAGCCTAGCTCTGCCCACAAGCGCATAAACTTACTGGCCTTTGTTCCCGTTGTGTCACACCATTTTGTGTAACACTGTTACCCATTGGTAAAAAAATTACCGATTAGTAACACTGTTACTCAATGCCACATTTTTTTTCCCTTTGAGTGACACCACTCAAAAAACAAAAACTTAAATGGGCTAAGATATTTCGACGGAGCCCCGCTCCGCGGGGCTCCTATTTCTGGGTGGTTTAAAAATAAATAACCTAACCTATCCAAGTTGGGGTACTCTGAGTCGGGGTGTTAACTATAATGAACAAATTGGACCAATTGCGAGTTTTGTTGAGTAACACTGTTACTCAAAGTGAATAAAAAATGTGGCATTGAGTAACAGTGTTACTAATCGGTAATTTTTTTACCAATGGGTAACAGTGTTACACAAAATGGTGTGACACAACGGGAACAAGGCCTTACTGGGGGCTTCACAGGCTTCATAGAGCGACCTCACTGTACTGAGAATTTGAGAATGTTGGAGAGTTACTGCCTCGTATTCCAGTATTACGTGGGCAGCCGTTTCCTCGACAACAAAACACCTGTCTCTCCTTCTCTCTGTTATTGACCCCACAGTGGTTACTGTCCCCATAATTTTTCTTAGACTTGATGATATGGCATAATCCACCGCAAGATTTCAGCCATAGGAAGTCCACTGCTGGACTTGGCCTCCCCTATAGATCTCCAATAGGACCGGTTGGAAGCGGCTCGCATTAAGCGCGTTCCCGCAGCCTTAATGAGGTCGTCAGTCATTAATTTTGTTAAATCAATATCTTGTAATAATTTTATGGTGTACAATAAAGAATATCTTATCTACCTCTAATAATATGCTTTTTTAAAAATTGTCCGTCTGTTCGTTCACTTTCTAGCGCCTAAGATATAGCAAATGGCAAAGGCGCATCTAGCATTTTTATATGCATGGATGAAGAAAAGAGAATTGACCTGGAATGCTTTGACCACTATGTCCCAAGACGGATGCTAGGGACGTAGTGGTCAGAGCATAGGTACCCCCTGTAAGGGAAAGATCGCAAGTTCGAATCCCGCCCGAGGTCGATTCACTTTTTTTTATTTTTTCGATTTGTATAGTTAGCATAATAAATGCTTTAAAATTTCATTCAATCCCTGCCTTATACATTACTTCTTGGTAGTGTATCCAAAAAATTGTGCTGAGTGCCATTGGTTGACCATCCCTGCTCTATTTTATTCTAAACATACATAATTACGGGTCTATAATATCGACAGTCACTACATCGATGGTCGCTGTATCGAAAACGTTCCATCGACGGGCTAATGTATCGACAGTACCTCAAATCGATGGTACGCTACATCGACAGTACCCCAAATCGTTGGTACGCTACATCGTTAGTACAATAAAACGACGGTATGCTACATCGACAGTAAACCAAATCGATAGTACGCTGCATCGATCTGTCTGATGTTAAACAGCCCTATCCCTTAGTCGCCTTGTCTGACACCGTATGGGAGGAGATGGGGTCGCCCAAATTCTACTATGCCGGGACCCACGCGGCTATTCTAAACATTCAAATTTTATCTTTTCAGATAGACAAATGCACGATAGAATTTGAAAACTGTGCAGTTAAATGTGTTGACAAGCATATGGGTATCATTCCTAGTATGATGAAGACTATGAAGAAAGTCCTAGCCAGCGGCAAGCCACCCCCGACGCAGTCAGACTGAGGATGGGTGTGCAGAACCTTGTTATAATGTCGGTTGTTACTGTAATATATTTTTCTGATGTTTTATTAAGAACAGCTTGTCTGATTATTAAGTGGGTGGGGGTGGGGGATGTCAGAATAGAAAAATAACAGTACAAATTTTATAGTTATTGCAATGACTTCTATTTATACTGCTAGACTGATTGTACAGGATTGATATATGTAAGGCTCCCTCTATACATAGACAGATGCATCTGCAGATGTCATCCGCAGACGCGATCGCTGACGTGTAGAGGGATGATTTGCTCGTCTGTTGTAGAAATTAAACGTCTGCAGATGCATCTGGCACTAATCCGTTTGTTGTTTGTTTGTCAATTTTTGTGGCACGGATCAAAGGGATTCGGTGCAGAGTGTCCACACGTCTGACGGACATCTGCGGATGCATCTGACGACGTCTGCAGATCCATCTGTCTAGGTGTAGAGGGGGGCATTAGAAGAGATTGGTGGAGGTCTCTCAGAGATCATCAATAACTTAAACAGTCCTACAAAAATGCAGGTTTTGTAATACAAATAATAGCAGTAGATTGTTCGACTGCTAAGTCGGAAGTCTCGGGTTCGACTCCGGATTTCAATTCGACAATAAAAGAACTAAATTCCACATATAACATCAGATATTTAAGGTCAAAATAGGATATTTAAGGAAAAAAAAAAACTGTCGAAATCGGCCCAGCTTTTTCGTTACAAACAGAACAATTTTTTTATTGCTTTATTTGTTATTTATTTATTTGCATCGACGCGACCAATTTTTTGTTTTAAATAGTATATATATAACCTATGTCTAATGTCTATAAGGTATCATAGAAGTTATTTGTTGTATATTTTTACAATACATGTATAATACATGTGTATATTAGTAACTAATATTGCCATGTATACTATTTAGTAGAATTATTTGTATAGTATATTGTTAGAAAATATATTGTAGATTCATATTATGTAGTTTTTTTTTACTTATCAAAATTTATTGTAGCCAAAAGACACAGGCATTGGACCTTCCTTTTATATCACTAAGGTGACAGATGAGCATCCGGCCTACCTGATGGTAAGTGGTTACCGTGGCCTATGGGCGAGTGCAACACCAGGGGAGTCACACTCGTGCTTCCGATCCTGTAAGTACAGAGAGATTCTGTGCCGTCAGCGCAAAAGATAAGTAGCAGGTACAAACCTTTGGTTTTACCACTGACAGCACAAAACATCTCCAGTGAGCTCTGGCTACCCTACTCACCGCTGGGAACACAACACGAGTTTATTAAGCCGCGGTATTCTGTAGGGCAGAGGTACTTCCCCAGTCGGACTGCTCGATTGGGACGGATATATCGTCTTGTCCTACCTCTTGCAGTGTTTTTTTACCTGCCTGCAGGTTACCGTGGCATTTGAACGTGTGCAACACCTGAGGCATCATACTCGCGCTGCCACCATATAAGAACCTGTCCTTCATGTAAAACATGTCCTTGAAAACCGCCTATAACAGGGGTGGGTGAACCTTTACGCATTAACGTGCCATAATTCTAAAAAAAAATTAAATTAAGCTCTAGACGTGCCAACGGAGCGGGCTTAAAAAATTTAAAAAATTAGAACACGACAAATCAATATATCCTAATATTATTTGTGGCTACCGTTGAGGGGAATATTAAGTGCAGGATGATGATGATTATGGCATAGTCCACCTCTAATCATAATTTTCGGAAAGAAAAATTTCCGTCTGTTCGTTCATTTTCTAGCGCATTTTTCTTTTTTTGTATTTATGTCTGTGTGTGTGTTTAATAAATGTATTTTCTTTCTGTCTTTCTAAGGTATGGCAAGGGCACATCTAAATACCTACTTTGTGGCACTGGTGGCGTGCCCTAATAATTGTGCCGCGTGCCATTGGTTCGCCATCCCTGTCTTATTAGAACATGTCCTTCTTGAAAATGAAACCCTATTACTTGCGGTCCCACGTAATAAGGGGCAAGCCTATTGCCTTTAAGTGAATACTTTATTATGCTGCTGAATGTTTACTGTCGTATGGAGAACGCCTCGTGTCCGACATAACAATTATAATCTGTAGGGATTCTGCTCACGTTAAAATAAAATCCGATCCCTTAGTCGCCTTCTACAACACCCATGGAAAAAGCTTTTAGAGGAGCTAGCACACGACAGTATTATCCGTCCCAATCGAGCAGTCCGACTGGGGAAGTAGGTACCTTCGCGCTACAGAATACTGCGGCTAAATAACCTCGTGTTGTGTTCCCGGCGGTGAGTAGGGTAGCCAGAGCTCACTGGAGAGGTTTTGTGCTGTCAGTGGGAAAACCAAAGACTTGTCCTGCTTTATCTTTTGCGCTGACAGAATCTCTTTGTTCTTAGAGGGTCGGCAGCACGAGTGTGACTCCTCTGGTTTTGTATGCAACAGGCGAAGAAACTTGCATCGTGTAAAAGCCTTTGATAAACAATTCGATAATTTAATATTACACTTGAACACAATCATAACAGATAACATAATATTTAGAAATTCGATATTGTTTCTATCAAAATATTACGCTAATATTTAAAAAAACTTTATTTTTATCGATTATGAAAACTATTATTTTTTGTAGATATAGGTAGATACCTACGCAATATTTGTTTTATCAAACGAAAAATTGGATATAAATACTTCGTTATTTTGTTGATTAATCATAAAATTAACGAATAGCAAGTAATTTAGTTGTAGTAAATTATTAAAAGTATCAAAATGTATTTCGGGAGAATCACCCTTTTGGTTGTTATAGCTGCTTGCGTTTCTGTAAGTATCTACGAGTAAATTATGTACCACGCAATAATATACCACTAGCATTTTCAGAAACATCTTGGGTCTCAATTACCGGGGTATAAGGCCCAATAAAGCATTTCCCTCGCATCCCGATTGACCCTGGGGCATCTACGGCCCCTTGGGGTGTGGGAAGCATGGTGTCCCTAAAGAACCCTGGTGAGAACGGTGGAGGAAAGGGGGGTCGTGCCATTGCGCTAGACCTGGTCATTGAAGGCGACAGGCGGCCGCACCAGTCCCTTAGACCTGCTCACGGAGATATAGTCCAACTTGTGGTTGGTCTCCATTGTGCCCTCTTCTAGACAGAGGGAAAGCATCCGAGTAACCTATAAAGGGCGACTTCCGCTTCGACTGGAAGCGTCTCCCCTTCGAGTGAGAGGCACTGCCAACTTCGTTGCCCAGGGTACACCGCGTGGAGGTTTTGAACCACGCACTGCTCAATTGCCGTACCTATATTACAGTCTGTTGTCAGTAGGTAAATTTATGTTTTAAAAATATGCATTTCTTTCCAGATCAATGCTGTGGCTATCAAGCGAAAGACCATGAAGAATAAGATTAAAAAAGCAAACCTTCCAAATATCGTTGCACCTAAATGCGGATGTCAGAACTCTATTATCGATATTATTAGCAATGGCATGGGCCCTGCAATAGAACCCCTTTTAGGAGCACTGGGAGCCCTTGAAATAGGAGTCCCTGGATACCAAAGACCTGTAATCGAACCTTTTGGAGCCCTGGCTCCTGTGCCAGTTGCTTATCCTGGATATAGAACTCCTATTGTAGAACCTGCTATAGGACGTTTTGCACCAATTGAAATAGCCTTTTCAGCAGTCCAATCTCCAGTAATTGACATCCCAAATTATAGATATGCTGAACCATTAGAGCTAAATTCCTTGGGATGTCTTTTCCCTTCAGTAGAAATCCCTAGCTATGGACTTCTTCCACCTCCAATGACATTACCAAGTATAGAATACTTCAATGCTGTTGACCTGCCTTGTGGATGTCCTGGACCTCAATGTGGATGCCGTGCCCCTGCTGTGAAGCTACCTGCCTGTCCTCTTGGTCCTGCACCAATAGAAGTATCCAATTATGGATGCCTGCCCAGTGTTCCAGCTTACTCCTATGGGCCAATCGCTTCAGTGATTGAACTGCCATCATACCCACCAGCTCCAATCATGTCGGTTATTCCAGCTTGTGGTTGCCAAGGACCCTGCTCTTGTCCTGGTATTCCAGTCCCATCTTGTGGCTGCAAAGGTCCCTGTTCATGTCCTGAATACCAAATTTTATCTTGTGGCTGTCAAGGCTCTTGTTTATGCCCGGGAATTCCTGTGTCTCCTTGTGGGTGTAAAGGGCCTTGTGGGTGTGGAGGTGTCCCGTTGCCCTGTGGGTGCCAGGGACCTTGTTCGTGCCCTGGGGTCCAGGTTACAAGTGGTTTGTTACCAGGGATTGAGGTGCCATCTTGTGGGTGTGGATGCGGTCTTCCTGGATGCAATTGTGGACAGTATTTGCGGCAAGTTACATTGCAGCCGCCATTTTTGTGAATTATTTGTATATTTGTGATATTATTTTTAATTGTGATAGTAAATAAATAACATTTTTACGACAAAAGTTTTTTTTTTATTTATATAAATGTAAGATGGAGATTTAAAAAAAATCCGTGTTGTTTCCCAGTGGAGAAGAATTGTGCCACCCCATCTCTTCCTGTGGGTGTCGTAAAAGGCGACAAAAGGATAGGGCTAAACACATAGCCCCCATGACAAAGCGCCCGCTATGATGGCAATAGGCTGGCCCTTATTACGTAGGACCGAAAATGAAGTTAGCGAAATGTGGGTGTTATATTAATGAACACGAATAGATGCACTGAGCGGAAATCGAACCCGCGATCACCCACTTAGCAGTCTAACACCCGTATTCACAAACAATACTTCGCTATGCGTACCACCAAAACTGTGAAAAGAACGACAAATTCTCAGTGCGTTCGTTTTGGCAGGCCTTTTTATTCATTGATAACACTTAAGTAATACTTCGTTGAGGGAACGCACTGCGTTAGATACTGCTCCGTGATGTTTGTGAATTAATTTTACCAGCCCTATGCACTCGAGCACACTATGAGACCTCACAGTATCGTTTGTGAATACGGGTGTAACGCTCTACCACTTTGGAAAAGAAAGTCATAATCATCTTCATTTAGACGTATTTTCCTGATTGCATCCGTCCGTTCGGGAGTTATGATGCGATGCCACTAAGAAACTTGGCAAGATGAAGCTTTTTTTTATATTACAAAATAAACATACAAAACTAACAACAGAAAACAAGGCTGGATATGTCGGATACTGGATAGTTACTTAATATCCGTTTCGTCTCTATACAACTCAATTTAGAAAGCGAATCGACCTCGGGCGGGACTCGAACCCGCGATCTTTCCCTTACAGGGGGAATGCTCTGACCACAAAGCCACCGCAGTCAATCCAAATTCCTCTATACTTCCGTCTTTGGGGCGACGGTGGAGCCATCTACCGATACTTGTACGAGCTATCGGAACCAATGAATGATGTTACAAACATTTTTAAACATTTACTTATGATTACTCCGCCCAAACAATTGAATGAACTTGTTCAATTAGTTATCCATTGTATATCTATAGGTTCTAGTGGTTGCCCCTGGCTACGTGGCCGCTGGTCCCAGTCACAACAAAAGCCTATACTATGGAGCCTGGGGACCGCCTTCCTGCCTTCGTATTGGTGCTAAATGGTAGCGACTGTCACCTTACTTCCCAATTCCGAGAGATAAGCTTCTCAGTACCTAGGTGTATCGACTAGCAGGTACCTACTGTTGGTTTAAGGAGCCCCCATACACTCAATATTATCATTTCTTAGAATATTCCTTCTTTTATACCAGACAAGCACACTGCCCATCTAATGGAAAGTGGTTAACTGAGTGCCACCATTGTAACATGGTAGGTACGTGTCTGTTATGGTGACCGTCTTTTTTTATTTTTTGTTTCTAAAAGAATATTAGCAACCGAAATTACTAATATTCCCGTTAACCTCTCCAACTAAGCTAAGCTTGCTTGTGCTAGGAGTGGGTTCACGTCAGTGTAGTGTAATGGCCAGGATTCGTACCCGGGAACTCTCGATCGTAAGTCCGACTCCTTACCATCAGGCGAGTTGAAGTCAAATTGACGTGTTCTATATGAAAAAAAAGAAGGTTACCGTGGTCTATGGACGTATGCATCACCAGGGTAGTCACACTCGTGCTGCCGACCTTGATAGAACAGAGGGTTTATTGTGCTGCCAGTGTAGAAGACAAAGCTGGACAAGCCTTTGGTCTTCCCACTGACAGCACAAAAACTCTCCAGCGAGCTCTGGCTACTATACTCACTGCCGGGAACACAACACGAGGTTATTATAGGCGCGGTATTCTGTTGGGCAGAGGTACGTCCCCAGTCGGACTCCTCAATTGGGACGCGAATTCCGTCGTATTCTACCTCCGCTGAGTTACTTCAAATGACGTCAAGATTTTGTATATTTCTCTTATTACAAGATCAGGTAGACGAGAAAAAAATGATAAGACACGATCTTCACAAAGATAGCAATTCTGATCAATATTTCGATATTTTAAATCTCGCAATTACGTTTGTAATAATAAAGATAAATTGTTATATAAGCTCTATAAGTTTAAAAAGTTATTATTTTCGATCTGTGGTCAGGTGGTTGCACAGATAAAAATATATTTTATAATCTGTAAAATATTAGGAGGCAGTTTTCAATCATAAACATCAGGTACTGAAAAGTTATTATTTTATTTGTAGTGAGTTGGTTTTATTATTTATTTAAATAGACTGATCACTATGTACATACATAAAGGGGGTGTATATGGGACCCTATCACGATCTACGGGGCCCCTTACGTGTTTCCCTCTTCCTAAAATCCCGAGTCCCTTAAATGGGCGTGAAAAAGCATCTGATGAGGCCGTCAAGCTGAGTGCTACCATTGTAACATGGTACGTCTCTTTAATGGTGACCCTCTTTTCTGAGACATTGCCTGCAGCTTACCATCAGTCGAGGTGAAGTCAAATTGACGTGTCCTATTTAAAAAAAGAAGAATGGCTTACCATTCCCTAGTAGGTAGTACCCGTTACCGACTTCATTAACTTATTGTTAACAAAACACCGACATAAAAGAATGATACGACAATTTTGTTTCAGAGAAATGGATTTCAATGCCATATTATTACTTCTGGCAGCCTTTCTTGCAATTACTTCAAGTCAAAAGATGCCACCTAGAGCAATCGCAGCGATAATGCAAGAAATATTGTCACCCAAGACAACAGAACAGTTTGCAGAAGCAATAAAAGGTGCTGCCAATTCAAGAACACCATTGGCAGAACTACTGGCAAATAGAAAAAGAAATATTGTCTCAGAAACTAGTTTAGCAAGAAACTTTGCAAGAAAAGAAGTTTTACAAGAAGCGGTTATGCCAAGAAAAGATGCTATCCAACAGGTTGTACAACCTAAAGTTATCCTTCAAAAACCAAATGAAATCGTATTACCAAAAAAAGTAGTTGTACGAAACTCAAAACCAAATACGATAGTTGTACAAAAATCAAATGAAGCTATACCAGTGAATATAGGTATACAAAAAGTTAATGAAATGCCTACTCAAACAAAGATTGTTATAAAAAAGCCTGAACTAGCATCACCAAAGAAAGTTTTAGTCCAAAAGCCAGAAAGTAATAGAAGAATTCTTATGGATAAAGCTGACGCAATACCTATGTTAAGGAATCTATTTCTTCAGATCGATAATGCTATTGCTAATAAAGGATTAAATCCTAAAAAAGTAGTAAGTAAAGATTATGCCAAGATTAGAATCAGAAATTAAGCCAAAACCAACTGTATTAGTAGGAGAACAATCAAGAACTCCACCATTGACTGCAACATCAACAGTGTCGAATGCTTTACCGCAATCCAGAGGGCAATTTTTAAGAAAAATACCCATACCGCCTCCAACTATTTAGATAGTTAGTTAGGTGAAAAGATTATGAATTAAGATTAGATAATTTAATATATTTAACTTATTTTATAAAATAAACTTCGTGATTGTTAAGATTGTAATTTTTTATTATGTGAAATAAATTATAAAATATTATGATGTGATTTTATTCAACTTTGTTAATTAAATCAAATCAAATGAAGTATAAACTACAGAATTGTAGGATTCTTCAATTCTTTGGAGGAGGACTCTTTAGAAAACATTCAGGAACTTGTGAGAACGAAATTGTTTAATACAAATGGTTTAACGACTCCCTGAGCTACCTCCACTTTGAGTTCGTAATAAAAAGTTTGTCATCACAGTGAATTGAGAGGAAATATTGCACTCTATGTTTAGTGAAGGCTCTCAGTAGATGAAATTATTTGGCTTCGTCCATTTTCGTAACTTTCATTGTCTTATCCAGCTACGAACGTGGACTTTTTGTCTTGCTTTCATAACCAGTTACAAAATACCAATCTGGCATATTATGCTGAACCATTCAACATGCCTGCGAGATAATTATAAATGCCTGTTCATGATTGCTGAGGATTCGGGCTAGCAATTAAGTTTATATTTTATTATTATATTTTTTCTTTTCTTATTATATACTAGCCTTCCGCCCGCGGCTCCGCCCGCGTGCATCTCGGTTAACGCGACCTTTGCTCATATCTTCGGTTCTACTCAACCGATTGCGATCAAACAAACGTAAGATTTTAAGTCTGAGTAAGCCCTTTCTAACAAAAAAAAACCGCATCAAAATCCGTCCAGTAGTTTTTGCGTCCATCACGAACAAACAGACAAACAGATAAACAGACAGGAAATTCAAAAAAAATATTTTCGTGTTCAGTATCGTTAACATAACATAACCCAAGAATTTTTTTTAAATATCTCCAATATACAGACACGAGCACTTTACAATTATATAATAGTATAGAGTATAGATACATATTATTTTGTTAAGTCTATTTTTCTATTTTTTTATCTATTTTTATGTATGAATAAATAATTTATAATTTATATAATTTATAAACCAAGTAGATACATCAACCTATCTGAAGATAGAAACTACAGTGAAATTTAAAGGCTATTTTGTCAAAACTTGGAAATAAAAATGATAAATAAATAAAATAAAAGTCTCGTAAAACCTAAAGGAAAGAAGCGGTAAGTGGACCCAGGACTCCAAGGTGAAAGCCTTAGACGCAATCGCATCCGATGTTGCAAAGCGAATTGAAAAAGGTATGTTATGGTGATTTGGAACATTGAACGACGTCATCTTGCGAGTGACAGGTGGAGCCGCCTGTCATCCTCGCAGAAGCAGACCGTGGCGACGGCGTTAAGCGCACATCTCCATACTTGTGGGCTACATGGGACACCGTGGTCCCCACACCCGAAAGGGCCCGTCCTTAAATGAAAAAGCGGTGGCCCTGGGGCCCTAGACAAAGTGACATTCTATTGATGGAATCGCGCTGAAGCGAACCATTTTTAAGGTTTTAACAATGTATTTTGGGACATTGCAGTGGTTATAGTAATAATGATAAGTTAAATAATGTATTTCGAGTTACATAAATTTCATTAAAAAAATTCCACTGCCGTTTTCGCCAATATAATATTTCCTCCTATCTCATCTCCGGCAACCGAAGACATGCGCGTGCGTTTTACTCGGTTCAAGTCCAACATAACCACTCATGCCGAAAAAATTAAATCATCTTCTCTAACGTATCGAATTGACAGTTTGATACCTTTACAGAGCAAATATTTGTATGCATGAATATACTATTTGCATTGGTCTGATCGTGCCTTGGAGAGCACGTTAAGCCGTCGTCGGTCCCGGTTGCCATACGAACATCTATCGTTATTTATCTATTAATCGATATCGCCCAATTTCGTTATTGGATTGTGGAGGTCAGATGGCAGTCGCTTCACGGAAAGCCGCAGTTGGTAAAGCGGACCCCAGACTAGACAGACGAAAGTTTCGGATGCGACTGGGATTAACGCTAGGATGAAGAATAGCGAAGCAGTTAGGCCGATCTTAGCGCGACTTTCATTCTTCGTTTCGATGTGCCAAATGAAAGACTGGCTACTGTATTATGTATCTAAATGGTCAGACAAGTTGTCAAAATGACAAATCCATAGGTACACCTCGCAGAACATAAGTACACTGAACAATTAATAGATTAATGTGAACTAACTGACCCGGCGAACTTCGTACCGCCATATTTTCTAATCCTGTTCCCGCTGCATATCTCTAAATTTATCAGTGTTTCTCTACAATAATATGCATGTATTATACATATATAAACCTTCTTCTTGAATCACTCTATCTATTAAAAAAAACCGCTTCAAAATCCGTTGCGTAGTTTTGAAGATTTAAGCATTATAAGGGACGGACAGACAGCGACAGCGACTTTGTTTTATATATAGTGATGATAATGATGAAGTGGCAGGACAAAATCACTCATAACTGACGAGTTTGCGTGAAAAGTTAACACTAGACGAAGCTCCTTTTACATCATTAAATCCTCGAATTCATTACCAGTTCACGTGTTCCCCTCCTCCTACAATCCTTTAAGTGAGACGTGAAAAAGCATCTGATGAGGCCGTCAAGCTGAGTGCCACTATTGTAACATGTTACGTGTCTATTGGTGACCCTCTTTTCCGAGACTTTGCCTTCATCTTATCATCAGGCGAGGTGAAGTCAAATTGACGTGTCCTTCATAAAAAATAGCTCGCGATGATGAGGACAGAAGCAGAACGGCCTTATTGCCTCTGACTACCACATAGGGAGAAAGTTAGTATAAGTATTATGTATGTATTGTTTTTGCATTACATGCATGTAAAATTGCTGATTCCTTTTGTTATCATTACAGTATCAATATTGCATATCTACTATCCGATTTTGTTTCACAGTTGTTTCGTATAACATCTTGTGAAATAAATTGCATATTTATCGTTAATAATTTGATTACTATTATTTCAAGAATCGATTGTGTATTATGAAAATTTGATAGCTGTACCTATTTATAAGCTTGTTTTTAGTTTTTAATAATATATCTAGTTGATTTGTAGAAATTACAGTTAAATAGTTCCTACTTTACTTTATTTAAAATGAATACATATTTGTTTTTAATTTTCTCAGTAGTTGTAACGGTAAATATCTTATTACAGTTATTTTTGTATATTCACGGCTGTATTGTATATCTCTAAAGTAGTAAGCAGAGGTGTATTTTGTTTACTCATTCTGCTAACTATATTAATGTAATCTGTTGTACCTAAGAGCCTAGTACCTAAAAGATCCAGATATTTTTAAAAAATTCAGAACGAAATCTACTGTAGTATTTTTTGGTCTGACTCATTAAAGCTATGTTTATAAGTTTTATATGGTTCTTGTCGTGGCAAAATATTAGAATTCTCTATCTGGCAGTAAGCATAGAGTCCATCCAAAAGTGCCTAGTTAACGACAATAGACTTATCACCTATTATTTGAAACCAAAAAAAATAATTGACAAAATTCGGGTGTTTATTAACTTTTGCTTACCCCTTCAGTGGTATACAGCCGGGAGTATATCTATCAAAAACCTTAACCTAACTAAACCCCCTTTCTCTCCACAGGTACAATGCCAGATGTACTCCATGCCATACCCTCGACCATGCCCATGCAGCCTGCCACCAATACCAGCCAGCCCACCATGTGCCAATCCTGCACCAGTTTTCGCCACAGCACCATACGAAATTCCTGCCGGTATTCCAGTTCCAGCTGCACCACCAAAAATGGTCTTTGGACCTCCACCATATGAATTATCAAGGCCCATTCCTGCTGCTATGGCGTTTGGACCCCCACCATGTGAAGTACCAAGACCGATTCCAGCTCCGGTACCAAGAATACCAGTTCCAACTCCAGTATACGAAGTGGCTCCACCGGTCCAAGCTATTGTACCAAATATACCAGTGATGCCAGCTCCATACGAGCTAGCTCTCCCAATGTCCATGCCAAAACCATCTTGTGGATGTTCAGAAGTTGCTCGACCAGTTGCAGAATTACCAGGGTTGCCAGTATCTAATCCATTTTTACCAGCTGCCTCTCCTGTTTCCGCGTTGGCACCATTTTCTCCATTACTGCCGCCTATCAGTACCTGTAGTAGATGTCAGTATTTGAAGAAGATTCCAATTCCACCACCGTGTATTTAGGTTCTGAATGAAGACTTGGGTCTTCAATAGAGTGATATAGTTATTATTTGTATGTATATTTATGTTGTTAATAAATTATTTTTAGTGGATTTTTTTTTTATTTGAAGTAGGTACCTATTTCTTCTTCATCTTAGCGCTAATCCCAGTCGCATCCTATATATGTCTAACTGTGGATTTGACTGAACTTCGATGTTTTCCGTGAAGCGACTGTCGTATAACCTCCACAGCCTAATGGCGATATCGTAGCATTGCAGTTGGACCAGTTGTTAGACTTTTTAGGGCTCCAACTACCCATAACGACTGCCATAGGTGTTCGTACAGCAACCGGGACCGATGGCTTAACGTGCTCTCCGAGACACGACCAGACCATTGCAAATACACATATTAATGTATATAAATATTTGCACTGAGCGGGGATTGAACCCACGCCTCCTGCGTAGCGGCCGCGTTCACTACCACCACGCCACAAAGGCTGTCTGACTGATGTTAAAAAAAATTATGATGTTGAAATAATTATCATTTTAATTGATAATTTATTTGTGTATTATTTGATACATAATTTGAGATTACATTGATAAAGCACATCTTCAGATAAAATCTGTGTATTTAAATAGATGTGAATTTGATAATTTATTATAATATAACGACAATCAATCATAGTCAGTTGATAAACGAAGAAATTCAGTTGCCAGATTTTAAAGTTACCAAAGTAAAAAAATCTATAAAAAAGAAAATGTCTGCCGTTCAGAAAATGCTGTGCGTGGGATTACTACAAGCTTTCATTTTATCTGTAAGTGTTTTAGGTTATTAAAATGTTGATGCTATACATCCGAGGCCATGATGACCTCGGAGCTCAGGGTCCGCCTTCCGGCTCTTCCTCCTCCACTTCGCACTATCTTGGGCGTCCACGGTAGTGAGACCATTTTGAACATACTTTACTCTTCACGACGTCAAGCCAGCACTTCTTAGGCCTACCCCTTTTACCTGGACCTGGCAGGGGCGTCAT
Source organism: Eilema depressum (assembly GCA_914767945.1). NCBI lineage: Eukaryota > Metazoa > Arthropoda > Insecta > Lepidoptera > Erebidae > Eilema > Eilema depressum. The sequence goes on from OU612040.1 coordinate 2,644,075, forward strand.
CACCAGACATTGTTTACCCACGTAGCCTGGGGGGTTGCCGCAAGATGTGGCCGCACCAGCGTTGGGTGCTCTCTTTTATGATGGGTGTGAAGGTTGCCGCGGATGCGAGAGTTCCTCACGCAATTTCGAACAAGCAGTAACGCCCAATTTTTGAATTGAATTCTTCGAAGTATAAGGCACGTTGTGCAGATTTCATAGAATATTTTGCATGGGCAAAAATCACAGAACTTACAGCGTCTTCTCCGCCGCCATTGCCTTACACTGAAGTCTTTATTTTCTATTTTTCAGACGGTCACTGCCCAAATATTCCAAAACATACCAGGACCACAGATGAAAAATGTACAGCCCATACCATACACTCTGCAACAGCCGTTGACGCCAGCTTTATTATCTTCATTCACATCATCCATGCCTATTGGCGAAAAACTTGGCGCCATTGCTAATGTCATTCAAAAAATGCCCGCGAATCCTAGAGGGGTTAATCAAAGACAATATATGGCTGAAGCATTGAAGCAATCAGCTTTAGAAAATCTCATGATGGCGGCTAATGCGTGTAAATGTAACCCAAAGCCCGAAGGCATGTTACCTTTGCCTATGCAGCAAATGACAGTCGGAGGTGATATAATCGGGCAAAGGGCGGTAAAAGTGAAGTATATTTGAATTTGAAATTGGAATCTTAATTTGTTCGTCTATGATTGTAAGCTTATTTATTGAATAAATTATTTCATTTTCTTTATTATGTTGTTGTTACTTTGATGATCCTTTTGTATTATTTCTTTATGGACAACATACATACAAACATAGTATACCCTATTCACATTTGTAAATCCCCAAAAGAATCGGCAGAGTTGTATTAATACCCTCACTTCACCAACTAGGTACGATTTGGGCTCGTCTATTGTCGTCAAGCGGACATTTTGTTTAGTGTCAGATGGAGACCAGCCCTATCTCTTAGCCGCCCTCTACGACACTCACGGGAAGAGATAGAGTGGCCCTATTCCACGCTACCGGGAACCATCAACGATAAAAGGCAATAATCCAAAAAAGATAACTAGGTACGAGTTATTAGCTACTTCACGGAAAGTGGCCAGTGGTAATCGGACAGCCTCCGTGGCGTAGCGGTAGTGAACGCGGCCGCTATGCAGGAGGCGCGGGTTCGATTCCCGCTCAGTGCAAATATTTGTGTGCATGAAATATGAGTATTTGCATTGGTCTGGTTAACCCGTCGGTCACGGTTGCCATAAGAACATCTATGGCAGTCGTTACGGGTAGTTGGAGCCCTAAAAATCCAAAAACAACGGTCTAACTGCAAAGTTTCGATATCGCCTAATGTTAACATTGGGTTGTGGAGGTCAGATGACAATCGCTTCACGGAAAATATCGAGGTCTAGCCAAATCCGTAGTTAAGACTGGTAAAGCGGACCCCAGACTCCGAGCTGAAAGCTTCGGATGCGACTGGGAATTAACGCTAAGAGAGGAATCAAGAAGTTATGACTACTTCTTGTGATGTTATGTTACAATAAAAATGATAGTTGACGAGTCATGTAGGTTTGGGAAAGAAAAAGCGACGAGGTAGGACACGACGGTATATCCGTCCCAATCAAGTTACGAACTGAATGTCGACAGTACAATACTTCGACATACGGTGAGTAGGGTAGGTAGAGCTCATTGGAGAGGTTTTGTGCTGTCAGTGGGCAAACCAAAGCCTTTGTCCTACTACTTATCTTTTGCGCTGACGGCACAGAATCCCTCTGTTCTTACTGGGTCGGCAGCACGAGTGTGACTCCCCTGGTGTTGCGCTCGCCCATAGGACACAGTAACCACTTACCATCAGGAGGGCCGTATACTTGTCTGCGACCTAAGTAGTATAAAAAAAACATAATCTGAAAGAGATTTTGAAGCATTTATTATGCTAACTGTTCAAATCGATTAAAGAGGAGAAAAAGAAAATCGACCTCGGACGGGACTCGAACCCGCGATCTTTCCCTTACAGGGGTACGCTGTGACCACTAAGCCACCGAGACGCGTACCAAGTCGATCCAAATTCCCCTATACAACCGTCTTAAGGGCGACGGTGAAGCCATCTACCGACATTCATACGAACTATCGGAATCAATGAATGATGTTGTTCAGAAGCTCAAAATTCATAATCAAAAATTCGTCTTGAAGACGTCCCCCAGTGTGTTGATGAATAATTTGAAGGATATACTCGTAACATCCTACTGTCTTACTCCACGCTGTAGACTAATGGGCTTTGTTATAAGCACCTCAGCACTTCGATGGCCACGTGACATTTAAAAAAAAAATATATATATATGTAGGACACGTCAAATTGACTTCGCCTCGCCTGATGGTAAGCTGAAGGCAAAATCTCTAAAAAGAGGGTCACCATTACAGACATACCATGTCACAATGGTGGCACTCTGCTTGACGGCCTCATCAGGACCCGGGACTATAGGAGGAGGGAAACACGTGAACTGGTAAGGAATTCCAAGACTTAATAGTGCGGCAGAAGAAGGAGTCGCCATCCGGAACTTACTGCCCTAAAGGCAATATTCGTCATGAAAATATATTTAAAATTCAGTTTAGATATTTGCTCAATCTTCCAAAAATGTCATAAACGGCGTCCTTATGAAATAAATCAAGATTTTTGACATTTGGCAGTTTGAGATTAGACCGAGGCTGAATTTTAATCAAATTTTACTAAGGGAATATGGTATCAATGGCTTTTGGTACTGTTTATACTGGAGATTGATGGCACTTGGTGGAACTTACACACATATTGAATAAATCACTTGTACTTTTCCACAATTATTACAAGCTTTTTGGTAGTCCACAACATACCTAGACACGATTTGCAATCTAGGAGTCCCCTTTACACCAGTAATTTGGGCTAATTGGAATTTACATACATACATACAATCACGCTTTCATCCCCGGCGGGTTAGGCACAGGTGAGTTAACACCCACATTTCACCAATCAATGTATTAGGTCCCACGTAAAAGGAGTTGAGTCTATTGCCGTATTCCGGGCACTATTTGTTGACTCGAGCCATGTATCTGAGGCTGAGCCTGGGCTGTTTATATCTGTCTTATGTTAAATAGCCCTATCCCTTTGTCGCCTTGTACACCGCAAGGGAGGACATGGGGTGGCCCTTAGAGTATACATTATATAGAGCGCGCCCTACAAGTATGAACTGCTATCACGGGTATGAACAGTACCGAGGCTCCTGGCTCAACCTCAATCAGTGGCAAAACAATACCCATCAAAATGACTTCGCAAATAATTTATTTAATTCGATTAAATCAAAATTTTATACAACATCGTATATTTGTAGTAATAATGATGCAAAAATACCGCAAAATGACGCCATTTTTTTTGTATTCTGGCTTTAATTTTATCCATGCATATCAAATCGATAAAAAAACTTCATAACAACAAACTACATTAATAAGTGCATCTATTGATATTTTCGGTAATGCATGAAACGTCACTATAGGTGCGCTATACCATCGCAAAGTATCTGCTAACACTCGGCGCCAAAAACCTGAGTGATAGGCGCGCTCTATATACGTATAAAATGTATACTCTAAGGGGTGGCCCAAATTATAGAGTAGAATTTTTAGAGTTGATTGGAATTTAGTAGATGGAATTTGAGTTAACAAAAATGCTTGCGATGTGAGATTCGTGTCCTTTGTGGTATTAACAAAAAATCCGGTCAAGTGCGAGTCGGGCTCGCACACTGAGGATTTCATACAAAAATTGAGGGACAAACTTAAGCTACATCGTCATCATACTCTGAGCATTTCCCCAACATAACTAGTTGGGTTCGACTTTCTACTAACTGTGATGCGGCTGAGCTTCGATATTTTCCGTGAAACGACTGCCATATGACCTCCACAACCAATTAGTGATACCAAAATTCTGTGGTTAGAATAGTCGGACTTTTTAGGGCACCTACCATTAACTTATATCCATACTCCATACTAATATTATAAATGTGAAAGTAACTTTGTCTGTCTGTCTGTCTGTCTGTTACGCTTTCACACCCAAAATACTGAACGGATTTTGATGAAATTTGGTACAGAGATAGATTAGACCTCAGGAAAGGATGTTTGGTCGCGATAACCGACATTATACCTACTTATAGTATGCGCCAGTTAGTGTGGCAATACGAGTCATTTACATTCCCCCATACAGTGGTGTAGGTATACGAAATTTGCAAAAACGACAGTTTCAATGTTAAAAGATAATGTAATAATTCTTATTTCTTAATATTTTTGATTTACCTTTCTTGTTACTTCGTATTCGTAAGATTTTGTTCCACTCGTATTGCCACACTAACTGGCTATAGGGTTATTCCCGTTGGTCAACACCCGTTGACCAACGGAAATAACCCTAATAGGTAAGTAACCAAATGAAGTACTTATACCTTGGACTGGCATGCTCTCTTTCGCACACTTTTCATAGACTGCCACCAAAATGACTGACGTCATATAGTACTTTTATCATTGACTGTACATTTTCTTCCCCTGATCTTATTTTAATCACGTAACACTGATTACAAGCGTTTAAGATAAAATTGTTTCTCAATCACTACAATGATATTTGAATAAATGATATAAGAATGAATGCAACCATTTCATTCATTTTAATAATTGTCACTGAGTTTGGGAGTCTTAGTTAAGTTATGAGATAAATGAAAAATGTGGTTAAAGTTTTGTGTTTTGATAAAATTGATGTGTGTGCAGGTAATTAAGATTTCAATACTTTTTTTCGGTAAGAATATCTAGTATCCGTATCCGTAGTATCCGTAGAGGTTGTCAATGTGAAAGAAATTCTCAGCGTAGCGAGCAGTAGAGCGTTGCAATTTCGATTCCCGCTCAGTGCAAAAACTTTTATATACAAAATGATATCTATTTGCATTAGTTTGGGTGTTTTCGTACGTTTTATGTATGTATTTACAAAAGAAAAATGTGTATAAGTACGATTATATTTGAATGTCCTTTGTTCACAGATAACACTCTCCCATGTCCTACATCACAATTTATACTACCCATCACCACCTGTAGCTACAAGAAGATGTATAAGACAAATCAACAACTCGCCATTGCCATCAAATGGCTTGCCAGTCAACAATTTGCCGAATTTGCCTTGTGTCAATGAATTGGCCAATGCAAATATCATGATACAAAATTCCAACAATCTGCCACATAATAATAATATGCCAAATCAATACGCCAATGTACCAATTGATAGATTAATACAGAGCAATAATGGCATAAACAGTAATAGATTACTATTGAATAATATACCAGCGCCCAACAATATTGCAAATTATAACAATTTGCCAGGGAATAATAATTTGCCATGTTCCAATAATGTATTCCAAAATGGTGTATCATTTGGTAATAATGTGCCCATGAGCAATATATTGCTAAATAGAAATAACCAACACAACATCAATGAACTTCAAAATTTCAAGAATATTCTAGCTGTAAATGGATTCGTAAATAATGGTCCTGCCAATTCAGTACCTAATATCAACCGTATGTCATTTACAAACGCAATTCAAAAGACTACGGATTTTATGCTACCAAATTCTGCCCATCTGATATCAACACGCTCTTGTAATTTAGCCAATAATAAAAATTCGCCAGTAAACAACATAATTTCAAATGACAACTACATTTTTATACCTAACAGAATGGCAAATTTGCCACCAAATAATTTGCCGATAGGTAATGAAGTTCAAAATCAGTACAATATACCTGTGAACAACTTATTGCCTACCAACAATATGTTAGCGTCAAATGGAGTGAATAATTTACCACAAAATAATATTGGTAATGGATTAAGAAATGCTTTTGCAAATAATTTGCCTAATAATTATTTGCAAAATGGATTGCCAATGTCAAATAATTTAGTTATTAACAACGTAGCACAAGCATCAAGGAATTTTCAGATGGAACATGAAATAGTGAGCAATAGTAACGGATTGTCAATTGCCAATCACAATATTCCTATAACTATAGCCAATGCTGTTCCAAATTATGAACCTCAAAGAAACGATATTAACAATCCTTTTGCAATTAATAGTAATATACCACTGCAAACTATTGTACCAAATGTCAATAGTATACCAATAAATGAACTAAATAGCAACGTAGATTCTTGCAATAATGGACTATCGGCAATTGTAGGATCTAATCTCGGTGAAGGAATACCGACCAATGGATTTTTATTAAATAATGGACCACTTTCTACCAGTTTGCCAATTCCCAATAACATTGCCCCGAACAATGGATTTTTATTGAATAACGGACCACTCCCAACCAGTTTACAGTTTCCCAGTAACGTTGCCTATGCCAACAATTTCCCAATTACAAATAACTTGCCAATAGCAAATAATTTGGCCATTTCTAATAATTTACCCATTTCAAATAATATACCCAATCCAAATAATTTACCCATTTCAAATAATATACCCATTTCAAATAATATGCCTATTTCAAATAATATGCCTATTTCAAATAACTGGCCATATGATTACACATTCACCATTTTGCCTCCAAAAAATAATATATTTCAAAATGCGTTGCCAGAATTATCTAACATGCAATTTGTAAACCAGCCAGGACTTGCAAACAATTTTAATTTTGAAAGAGGACTCATAAACAATATACAAATAGAAGGATTCGGCAATTGGCCACTTTTAAATGGATTACCAATTGCTGGCATTACAGAAACGGTTACAGTTTTAAATAATCCCTTAAGATAATGTTTATACGGTATATTTTCATTTGTTTAAGAATGAAAAAAGTGAATCGCTTAGGACAGCTTAGGTTTTAAAGTGGTTAAATTAATAAATCATTAATTAATTATAAGGTAATTACGTTGATAAAGTCCAGGGTATGACTAAATAGAAGAAGAATCCAGGAGGAACTGCCGAGAAGATAGTGAAAAAGGGAAGGACCAGAAAATTACATCACATATTTATACGATAATTTTTGTAAATTTTTATTGAAGAAATTGAAAAATGTAATAAATAATTGTTACAGTGGTATTTTCTATTCTTTTGCCTTTTACTCCTTCTATAGGTTGCAGCAAGATACCCCTTTTGCAGAGGGCAAGACACCGACACCATAGGTGCCACGTCCGAGAGACCCGACTCGGCACCAGAAATGGCCCTGGGACAGCTCGGATCAGTCTTACACTTGGAGAACCGACACGGAATGCGGATTTAGTCAATTCGGGTCCGATATAACCACCCCAGGGCCAGAGAATTTTCGCTCGAAAAAAAAAAAGGTTGCCGCAAAACGTGACACAGTACCGAAACCGACTCTCCTGCATTTTACCTGCGAAGTCACGGTCATAGGACTGTAACGGATGCTTCGAAAACATTGTCTCAAGTCAAACAAAGATCTGTCAGTCTTATTATCATGACTCACTTATAACAAAGCTTAATTAAATTACTGCGTACATTCATATTCATTTCATTACAACATTACATCGATAAATCGCACATTTTGTATTTCGTCACGTATTCTTTGTATAAAAATGTTATGTTGTTTCATTTGGTTTTGTCTGTAATTCTCTTACCAATATGGGAGATAGGCATAATAAAATCAGATTTGAATTATATAAGCAGCTTAACACATACCTTAGCTGTAAAACTTTACATGATATAATAAAAAATAAAAACTGCTAAAACATATTCAACAACTTTTGAGGGTGACCAAAGGCTTGTCTTATTTTATCTTTTGCGCTGACGGCACAGAATCTCTCTGTTCTTACAGTGTCGACAGCACGAGTGTGACCCCTCTGGTGCTGCATTCGTCCATAGGCCACGATAACCACTTACCATCAGGTGGGCCGTGTGCTTGTCTGCAACCTAAGTAAAATTAATATAAAATATAATAAAAAAAATAACAATTTGGATAATTAAATTCAAGTATGAAATTATCTAAAAGACCTAGGACTTATACCAGTCAATTTTGTCTCCTTCTTCCTACAGTCACGGGTCAGCAAAACCCTTAAAATATAAATCCAATCTGGAACAGTTACTGCTATAAATCATCAGGTTATAGACCCAGTACGATTCCACTGCGCTGTTCAATATACTCTTTTGTAATTTCTCATTCAAGAAGACTGTCTTACCATCCTTCAGAGCAAATCGATGAACGTATTATTGGAATAATGTTCCTCAGTTGAACATATTCCTTTGTAGTTGATTCCATATTCCTGATTCAAGAATTTGAAATGAAATCTACTGACAAAAGAGTATACTCAGGATTCCACTCGGATTCCACGAGTATATTACTCAAGAATCCTGAGTGCTCTTTTACCACAAGATGAATATTCATAATCATCATCATGCAGACGTATTTTCCTGATTGCATCTAAGGCTTTCACTCCATCACTTCCCACGTTCTTGGCATCCATGGTGGTGAGATCACTGGCACGCAATTTTATTCATCTTCTACTACCAGGACTCGGTGAGGGCACTATTGCCAGACACTTTTTACCCACATAGTTGGCGGTTTCCGCAAAATATAACCGCATCAGCGAAGGCGATTCTCTTGCATTTTATCTGCAATGTCACGGATATGATGGCTACTACCGATTCAACAAGACGTGCATATAAACGTATTTTTTTATATATTACTGTATAAAATATTTCAAGGAAATTCTTTTAAGAGATAATGCAGGTGTGCCTTTAAAAGTAGGTCACCACATAGGCTCGTGTTTTGTGTGTTTGTGCTCCAATTACAAGTATGAATCTCTGGCTTTTTTTATTGGCTCAAGTGTTCACTTTGCAAGTAAGTAGACGTTTGTGTTGTTTATTTGTTACGTATGCCTTTTTTAAATCTTTATTATTACAAAACTGTAAATTAGTCGGGTCTGTACATTAGAGATATTAAAAAAATGTCTCATACAACATTGCTAGAGCGTTGTAATTTTTCAAATAAAAGAGCTCAGAAATGATGTGATGTGAATAATGTAAAGTAACTTGTAATGTTATTTACATTAAATGTTATACATTTTAGCAAAATATTTATTTTTCGAATTAGTTTGGGCTGGTTTTAGAGTCACGCTGACCATCGGCGCTGACTGCTCAGCACAAAGCTTGTCAGGCCAACGCAGGCGCTGATGGAATACGCGTTATTCTAAAATGCTTCCTAGAAGTTCATATGTTTCGGCTGTCAACGCCGACGGCGATGCTCAGCATGCGGTCAGCGCGACTCTAAAACTAACCTAAAAGTCGCGAAAACCGACAGTCCACGCGGTCGGAGCTGCGGGCACAGGCTATTAAACAATAAAATAATCAAAATATAATTTCGAAAAATTTTCAGCATGCCCTCAATGCTCCAGTTCGCGATTACATAATCGCGTATATTCCTGTTGAGCAGTTGCCCTATCTGGCGGTAAGTAGCTTTTGTTAAGGACTCTTCAGGCTATGGATTGGCCTTTTTATTTTCCCATGTTAAAAGTCCCCACAGAAATCCTCCAACCTCCCGATGGGGCCAGCGTGGATGGTTATGTCGGGCTAGAACTGACTAAAACGCACACCGTTATCTTGTAACCCGGCCGACCCAAGGCCATCTCTTTCTAGTTGGCCCTCTTCTGATGAGGGGACTACGGTGTCTCCGTCTAGCCCCCGGGTCTGGAGTGGCGCGTACTGCGCCGCTGCCTCAGTCAGCTTCTGCTAGAGTGACAGGCGGCTCCACCTGTCATCCCTAAGCCTGGAAGAAGTAAACCAGGTTGTGGGAATAGACGGTAGTCGCTCCCGTAATACCAATATTATTAATGCGAAAGTAACTCTGCAATGCTTCAATAGTACCCAATATCGTTATTGGGCTGTGGAGGTCAGATGGTTCTTCACGACAAATATCGAAGCTCTGCCAAATCCGCACTTAGACTGGTAAAGCAGACCCCAGACTCCGAGGTGAAAGCTTCGGATGCGACTGGGATTAACGCTAGGATGAAAAAGAAGAAGGGGACGAGAATGTTGATGGTAAGGCCAGGAGCCGTCTGATCTACCAATATTGAGAGGAAAGCCTGCATTAGTAGGTACTTCGTTCTTTGTTTAACAGATGCCCTGACTAGCAGGTAGGGTTGACTTGTTCCTTAAGGATATTGATGATCCCCTACCCCATCTATAAATCCATCTGGTTGATGATAATGACTAATTTTTTCAGAACACTGAGGCGGTTCCCATTACTCAATACGAGATAGTCCTCCCCGAAGGTTATGGCACTAGTCCTATGATTTATATAGACGAGACTACATACTACACAGGACCTTTCAGTTCTGTGGGAGGATCATATTATTTGAACCAGGGCTTTCCAGGTAACTCTTTCTTTTACACTATGGTAACGTAGGAATAGGGTTATGTTTTTTATACCACTTAGGTCGCAGACAAGCACATGGCCCACCTAATGGGCAGTGGTTATCATAACTTATGGATGTATGCAACAACAGGGGCAATACACTATAAGCCCTCCTGAAGAAACCTTCTAATGCTCTTCTTGAAGAACCCCAAATTGTAGTCACTTGGGAAACCATAGCAGGGTGTTCATTCCATAGCTTGAGCGTACGTGGGATTTAGTTCCTTTGACACCGCGCAGTGCGCACCTTTTCCAGTCACAATGAGTGAGGATGACTTTCTTGCCTATGGCGCGCTAGTTAAAGATTTATTTATATATTTATATATATTTAATTTAACTACCAAGTTAACAAACATTCATACGTACTTTCACATTTATAATGAGTATTTTTGTCTTTCAGTCTACTCCGTGTCTTCTGCAATACCAACGTATTACATACCTGCTATATCAGTTCTACCTACCGTCTCCATACCAACAATCACCGTATCAACTCCCGCAGTCTATTCTACCTCACCCTTCTCAATCTCAACTTCACCAACACTCTATGTCAATCAGAATGATATCAACGAAGCTGTAGAGCTGATACTGCCAGCAGAAGAAGCAATATTGCCTGTTGAAGAAGTGGTATTGCCTGTTGAAGAAGCGGTATTGTCTGTTGAAGAAGTGGTATTGCCAGTTGTAGAATCTGTGCCTGTGACTGCTACTTCTGTGCCAATATCTGGTTCAGTAGCTTTTAAAGGGAAGGTACCAGCATCTGGGAAAGTTAATATTTGTGCAAATTTTTTTTGATTGTAATGTAATAAAGAAGAATTTACATTTAGTATTTATTGTCGGCCTGTTTTTGTTACAAATATTTGTGATTGTCATCTTTTTAAACCACTTAGGTCGCAGACATGCTCACGGCCCACATGATGGAAAGTGGTTACCGTGGCCTATGGACGAGTGTAACACCAGGGGAGTCACTCGTGCTGCCGACCTATGGGATTGGCAGCACGAGTGCGACTCCTCTGGTTTCTCTCTCCATTAGAACACAGAGATTGTCGGATACAATACAAATCAAATTACCGAAAAGAGGTGTGAGAACGGACGCAGGGTTGGTGCTCGGGTGAAGGAGGAGAGAATTTTATGACCACTTATCATCTACCGTTATGTGACGGATTATTTTACTACTAGAGGTTACTATGTGTCTTATAAATAAATAAAATACAATTCAATTCATAAATTCACTATATTTGATACATAAGTCAAAACAAAAAACGACTTATTTCTTTACATTACTATTAAAACTGAGTTTATGTTACTTAAAACAAATCAACACTTAATAAACCACCTGGTTTGCACCATTGGCAACACTGACTAGACCCCCAGCGGGCACAATACCCTCAAATGTAACGTAACCAATAACTGGCACATTGCCAGCCACAGCAGTGTTACCTCCTACAGGCACTTCTCCAAGTACTGATACATCGCCAAATCCTACAGATGCACCAATTGGCATACCAGCTAAAGCAGCATTATTAGCAGCAATATTACTAGCTGCTAAACCATTTAAAGCTAAATTATTAGCAGCTAAATTATTCATTGCAGGATAATTTCCCAAATTGGCAGCGCCAAAGCCAGCTAGATTCTTTGCTCCATAGTTTCCTAGTCCGATATTGCCTGGACCGACTGGTAATCCATTGCAGCCATTAGACAGTCCTAATCCTGCAGGGCCTAGGCCATTAGGGAAACTGCTAGGTACACCAATACCGAGTCCAAAGTTGTTTGCGAATCCGTTGAGTGGTGATCCATTGCCAAATCCTATAGCTTGGCCGAATGAATTCTGTAACCAACAAAATATTGGATGAATAAAACTATAAGTATGTACTATGAATGCTTGCTACTAGAGAGTGAATGGTTCACAAGTTTGTGAGGGTCCTTTTCTGTTTTTCCTCCCTATTTGACTCAAAAGATGGTAGAGGCACACGTAAAGAGGAGACGCACGATATTAGTTCTGTTGAAAGTTTTTAATCTGTATACCTTCTATTATGTCCCATAATAAGTACAAATTTAATAAAATTCATGCATGAATATTGCGAGTCGGTCCCGGTTGTCAAACAAATACCTATGGCAGTCTTTACCGGTAAATTGGAGCCTAAAAAGTTCAACAACTGATTTAATTGCGATACTACGATTTCGCCAAATAATTGTTTGAATAGAAAAGCTTTGAATGGTATCAGGATTAACGCAAGGAAGATGATAATATTTGGTCTTAGTCTTATTTCAAGAAACAACTAATATCCTAACAGCTTCTAATTTTAATTAGTTATATACATACCTGAATAAAACAGACCACAACAATAGATACAAAGAAACGGGACGCCATATTTATCACAAAAATTAATTACAATTTAGGTGATGATAGAAGAAGAAGAGTACAATGAAAATATAAGACGTTTGAGCAGGTTATATACTTAATAGTTTGATATATTACTTAATGATTTCTATATGTAATACATAAGATAATAATAATGATCGGACGATTGCAAGAGATTTTTTTATGAAAATTCTCAATGATCACGATTTTTGATAATAGTTTTATCTCTTCGTGGAATTGATTAAGTTTTTTTCCCATTATTCAAAGTAAATAACACGTACTTTTTTATAATTATGATAAAGTACTTTTTTTTTGGTTGCGCTCTAGGGGGTCTACCTGAACTAAATTAATAACAGATTTGTGCGATCAAATTTCTATCATCCAGAAGATTTCGTCGGTAGCAAATGCCTGGCAATGGCACCCCCGCCGGGTCCAGGTAGAAGGGTAGGCTCAAGAAGTCCTGGCTTGACGTCGTGGAGGGTGACATGCGTGCGAATGGTCTCACTACCATGGACTCCCCAAGATCGCGTGAAGAGCCGGTAGGCGGATCCTGAGAGCCGAGGTCATCTTGGCCATGGACGCAATGAGTTAAATGCGCCAACATGAAGATGATGAGAAGATTTCGTCGAACGATTTAGCAATTAATTTTTTCCAATAAATATTTTTAAGTTTGTATTTAGTTATACTAGTTGAACTTTTAGGGCTCTAACTAACCGTAAAGACTGCTATAGATGTTCGTGTGCCAACCGGGTTCGACGGCTTAACGTGCTCTCCGAGGCATGGAAATACCGCAGATCAATGCAAATAGACATATTAATGCATACAAATATTTACACTGAGCGAGAATCGAATGCGCATCCACTGCTTACCGCCACACCAAAGGGGCTGTCATCTGTGTTAAAAATCTTATAGGAAAATATAATATTTTTACCTGAAACACCTGTACCAAAGTGCAAATCAGGACAATGACTGCTGCCGCCATTTTGATGACGATAGAATTCCAAATTTAAATATTCAAAACCTTTATTTATAGGTCACAGAGTAACAAGTAACACTGAATGATTTTTTTGTTATTTTTGCACGCACTGCCAATTCAAGTATCGATATTCACAATCGAATGACAATGTTTTCAAGAATCGATTCTATTTATAATCTGTGGTTATGTAATTTTTTGCAAGATTTTTCTCTTATCAAAATATAATATTGCTAAATGCTAAAAAATGTGCATCATTATAGTAGGAAATCGCGTAGTTAGATAATAAAATCGATGTTACTGATTACTTTACCTTCTTCTCTTGACATTGTTATAACATTAGGTATGTGTTGCCATTATGCAAATAAATGATTTTGAAAAAGTTAATTCTTAAGGTGCTTATGCACTTGAGCATTCACTTGAAAAGGCTGATTTACATCAGATAAGCGAATGATCAATCTGTCCCTTCTACGTCAAATTCTATTGGTGTAAACAGTGAAAGAACATTCTTTAGTTGTTCTTTTTTATGTAAACGTGGAAAACTAAGGTTTCGTTTACACTAAAATATTAAGAAAGAAGCCTCTTATTCTAGGTCTCTATGTTCGTTTGGTCTAAATCCTACTTAACAGAACATCAAACATTCACCGTTTTAAAATTTGTTGAATGGAACAACGAACCGAGCCAAGCATATAGCCGAACATCGCTACTAATATTTTCATGATCTTTCTAGCGTACGCTCTAGTCGATGCAAATTTACTATCCTTTCACAAGAAGGCTCGCCAGAAGGCTCGATAGAATGCTCGCTAAAACGCTCTCGTTTATTTTTTTGCAATGTGACATTCGCAAGAATGTCTCTCGGTGTTTTATCGGATGTACTTCGGGGAGTGTGCGCTGGAGACGCACAACCTAATTCCAGACGCACGACGATTCGCCACCGATACACCGTGGAAATTCCACTCATACGTACCAAACGATTCGGCGATACGTTCATCATGCGTACTGCCAAGGAGTAGAATGCCCTGCCCGAATCTGTTTCCGGATAGATACAACTCGGATATCTTCAAGACTAGAGTGAATAGTTTACTTCTAGGCAAGCGTGCTCCACCGTCGACCACATCGTCACTTACCAACAGGTGAGTAGTTGTCAAGCGTGAGCCTATCAACCATAAAAATAATCATTACAAATGAATGCTCAAGTTTATCAGCACCTTTAGATATGTTCTTACTATCATCACGCACATTTTCCTGCAATGCGTTCTATTTGTAATGATTTCAAAATGAAAAATATGCCGTGCTAAAAATTACAAAACAATTTTTTTTTACATAAATAGTGACTTGAAATTGTATCATTGAATCTATCATCTATCAAGCAGGCTTGGCGACAAATACATGGCATGCCGTTGTGGATGTCCAGGGCCGTGCAAAGTGGGGGCCAGATCGAGAGGTATGGACCTGGGTCAGCCGGGGTGCCAGGTATATGTTTACGATTACCTCAGCTCCGGCAACCGGAGGCCCACAGACGGCGTGCGTTTTAGTCCGTTCAAGTCCGACATAACCTCATCCACCGGCTCCGGCGAGGAGGTATCCGTGGGGATTTTCGCACGATGAAAAAAAAGGCCGTGCAAATTGGAGGAAGAAAGCCAGAAGACTTTGAGGTGAGGGCTTCGGGTGCGACTGAGACAAACGCAAAAGTGATGATGGTGAATTAATCCATCAATCAATTGTCACAATCTGTCACAAGAGGTGTCGGTTACGGTGTCACGAGTTGAATGGTTTTTTCTCATCCCAAATATTCTAGGATAAATACCAAACGTCTTTAAAAAAGTTAAATAGTCCCTTTTTCATTAGACTTTGCCTTCAGCTTAACATCACGGGAAGATCTTGAGAAGGAAGTCAAATTGACATGTCCTACATAAAAAAAAACAATGAAAACTCGATCTGAAGGTCATCCTCAATAGATTTTATCTCTCACAACGATGTTGGTTCCCGATAGACAAGAATAGCACCACATTTCTTTCCGTGGGTGTCGTAGAAGGCGACTAAGGGATAGGGCTGTTCTTCATCCGATAGTTAACATATAGCCCATGACAAATCGCCCGCTTTAGCACCTTCGCTTTTAGCAAAGCTAAATCGCTTACGTTAGGAGTGGGTTCACATCAGTATTGACCAAGATTTGAACCTGAGGCCTCTTGATAGTAAAGCTGATTCCTTAACCACTTAACTAATATATAAAAAAAGTAAAAAAGTTACAGATTGTAGAACTATCGTCTCTTCTAAGTTTTAAGTACTCGCATTCCATGTTATATAATAATGTTAGAGGCAATAAGGCTGCCTGTGTCCCTCCGGATATGTGCTATGCTACCTTGCTATAGTTAGAATCGTTTGATATCCACCAATCATATTCATCGGTCCACATAGCATAGCACTGGTGGAAAGGGGTTCAGCAAGCTATGTTTTTATATAGAAAGATGCGTGCTATGGATGGAGAATAGATACGAATTTTGAATATTTGAGGTAGTTTCATAGCACATGTTACTCGCTACGCTATATAGCATAGCACAGTGGAAACGGTTACATAGATTCATAGTTTAGCTTTTACATCTTCGTAGTACGTATAGCTGCGTAGCATATCTCCAGTGGAAAGGCAGTCCTAACGCGATCATACCTATATACATTGGAGCACAAAATGAGGCCCTAGCGCGGGCGGATTGTTTTGTTAAAAAATAAATAATCGAGTTAATTTCCTTTAACATTATTGTACATCATCTTTACCATCTATAGTGGCCAACTTGGAAATCTTTCAGCCGCCAGAGGAGCCAAATTGGCCGCTGCAGGGAAATCATGGTAAAATGGGGCTTTATCACTCGGTCACAAGACTCCTGCGATTGCAGGCATGTCATATTTGCTCTCCTGCTCGCTGTGCCCCTTCACTTGTACTATCGACTACCTTTATAGAGTAACGGAGGGCGCTCTTGCTGTGGCCGAGTTTAAAAAAGACTAGTCGCTAAATGCCAGATCCAGCCACTGACTCGAATATTATCCATCTTCGAGTGCAACCGCTGTAACATGTTTCCCTCCTCCTACAGTCCCGGGTCCTTTAAGCGGGGCGTGAAAAAGCATCTGATGAAGCCGTCAAGCTGAGTGCCACCATTGTGACATGATACGTGTCTGTAATGGTGACCCTCTTTTCAGAGACTTTGCCTTCAGCTTACCATCAGGCGAGGCGAAGTCAACGTACGTGTCCTATAAAAAAAAAAAGTAATCTAATATTCGCTTAGAATTCTTATCGAATATAATCGAAGAAAAAGTAAAATGATCAGAAATTCCAATTTTGAATAGTTAGCATATTAACTGTTTTGTCGCACATTCCTTGTGATTTGCTGATCAAGCAACATGCTTATAAAGGTCAAGTTCATTGTTACCGAGACTTAATTGTGCAACAACGACATAAATATATAATGTACCTTCTCAGCTGATGCTTGTGACTCCACTCTCGTAGAATTCTACATACATATATATACTCATGCCTGTAAATCCCCGAAGGGGTAAGCAGAGGTGTATTAACACCTACATTTCGCTAACTGTGATTTCCGGTCCCACGTAATAGGGGGCGAGCCTATTGGCGTCAAGCGGGTACTTAGTCAGGCTGTATGTTTACTGTCGGATGGAGAACAGTCCTATCCCTTAGTCACCTTCAACGACATCTACAGGAAGAGATGGGGCTCGTTGAATTCTGATCCCACGATAATAGGAACTTATTCTAGGGATAAAAATGAGCCTATGTGTTATTCTAGACAATCTAGACTGTAATCTATCCTTGTATCTCAGTCAGATCCATTCAGCCGTTTGAGCTTGATTGAGCAATAAACATCCAAATATCTTCACATATTTTTCATCCTAATAATATTATGAATAATTACCTATGTGAAAATCGTTTTGATGGATGGATGAATGAATGAATGTTTGTTACTCTTTCATGCAAAATCTATTGAACGGATTTGGATGCAATTTGGTACAGAGATAGATTTTAGTTTGGAACACATACTTATACGGAAATAAGTTCCTATGAATCAGGGAAGTGGATAAGTATTTCACTTGGGCAAAGTCACTTGCAACTACTGGTTTATAGTGTTAGTAAGAAGTAGAAAAATACAGGATGTTATTTTTCAGACTTTAGTCGGTTCCGGTGTGGCATGAATTTTTTTCGAAAATCCTTGAACACAGTTTTGTTTATTAAAAAAAATAAAAGAATGTCTCTTTTAAGTGAATTAAGCCAACTTAATGATTTAAAGGTTTACCTCCAGGTCCCGACTTATTTTTCCACCTTGTATAGTGGATATGCCTCAAACCATATTTTGCCAAGCTACTAAGTAAGTAAGCTAAGTAGACTAAGCATTTTTTGTAAATAGACCAAAAAAAAAAGCCCGCTGAGTTTCTTGCCGGAGTCTTCTCAGGCCGGGGCCGCGTTTCGAACCGGTGGTCCATTTGCTAAGCTAGTCTTTAGTACATATTATGTATATTATTGACGTTTTGTAAGTGCCGTTTTGATGGTCTATACAGAATAAATGATTTTTGACTTTGACTCTGACTTACTGTGTGAATAGCAAGAACTGGTAAGCATGATAAGTACTCTTTTGATTATATCTCAAACTATTATTCTTATATTTAATAACTTGTAATTTGGAGCCCAGAATCCACTCTCCTACATGATTTGACACATCTTGTCATTTGCTGCAACAACTGCCATTTGACCTCCCAACCTTGAGAGGAAAAGGTATTGTCCTCCTATCAATATTGAAGTTACCAACTTATGAAACTACAAAATAAGCTTAAAGTTATTTTTTTACCTACTAAGCAATGAGACAATAAATAAGCAATAATTTATAGAGGATTCAACAAACAAACAACAAAATACTCGTATTTCATATTATATTCTTACAAATTAACCATAACTGCACAAACAAAACATAACATCTACACTAAAACAAACTTAAATTAGTAATAACCAGGTAAACCATTATAACCGAAACCTGGTCCACCGAGACCTGGACCAGCAAAACCAGGTCCCACACCAGCTCCATAACCAAATCTGCTAGGGCCAGCTGCAGCAGCGGCAGCTGGGCCAAACGCTGGTGCAATACCTTCGCTTACAATACCAACGGCTCCATTGCCACATCCGTAGTCGATTCCACCAGCTCCAGCAGTAGGTAAAGCACCTTCCAAAGCAACAGCACCCAAGAAAGGCAGCTCACCAGCTATAGTTAGAGCACCTTCAATAGCATTTTCGGACACTACTTGGATTCCATTAGGAGATATGGGAGAGAAGCTGTTTACTAAGAAGCCACCACCGTTTGTAGGGGCTATTCCGAAGCCAGGCATCTGAGGTTCGAAGGCACCGTAAGGAGCTCCACTGTAGGCGAGTCTGTTGGCTGCTAATCCAGGTCCGTAGGCCAAAGGGCCAGCTCCTAAGGCCCGTTCTTCAGCTGCTAAAGCGCTGCCTATGCATTGCGCAGAGATGGTCTATAATATAAAAAGATAATTTTAGTGACTTTTTGAAGAAGTTACTTGAGAAAGTAAAAATAGATCCTGCATTAGGTGGAGCGCATTTGAGTGAAATTTAAAATAAGAAATGCTTGCAAGCAAAAGTTTATCGAAATATTTATGATTTTTCGGGGTTCCATACCCGAAGGGTAAATTGGAACCCTATTATTAAAACTCCAGTTTATTTGTCTGTCTGTCATCAGGTATTTAACGAACCGTGATAGCTAGACTGTTGAAATTCATAAAAAAATAACTAAAAAACAGAATAAAATAAGGATTTCATGGATGTTAAAGTTTCATAGAAAATGGTATGGAATAATACGCATTTGGTTGGAGTTTTACTTAATAATAGTCAGTGTTGTTACTCTGTAGGGGTATCCCTAAAGGGGTAGCTAGAGGTATGATTTCACCCGTAAAATGTGTTACTTTCCAACTTGACCTTAACCGCGTTGGAAATAGATCCCGGGTCTTTTACTATTCATACACCACCACGAATACTTCTTAAACTTATTCCTACCTGGACAAAAACGGTTGCAGTGCAGAGTACAAAGAATATCTTGGCAGCCATCTTGGATTAGACTTGTAAGTAATTGAAGAACTAAGTGAATGATATATTTGATCGATCGCCTAAACATTTTATACCAATACATTTCATATAAGTTTATCTATTTGTTAATTGTATTATGACATTATAATATCATAACGTTGTCAACATAAGGTTATATGCGAGTTGGTAATATCTAGATAAGTATTTGTCATTAATCTGTTTCATTGTTCAGGCTTACACATCATACATACATGTATGTATAATGTAGGATAAAGGCGTGATTGCGGAAGAGAATCGCAAACCGCACGGCCCGCGACGAGCGGCGGCAACTCGGGCCCGAGCGTCGGAGGTCGCAGAATGACCTCCATCTCCTATGAGCGCAGGCCTGGGGGTGACGGGTGGAGCCGCCTGTCACCCTAGCAGAAGTAGGCCGCAGCGCATTGTGTGCCTCCCTGTACCTGGGGGTGAATTTGGGACACCATGGTCCCCACATCGGAAGAGGGCCAGATCGAGAGATATGGCCCTGGGTCGGCCGGGGTGCGAGGGATATGGCTACGACAATCTCACCTCTGGCAACCGACGGCCCACGTCTGTTCTTTCACGATATTTATTACCCTTTAGATTAGATACCCTTTATTCCCTTAAGATATCCTTTATTGGAATCGATTAAAAAAAGCGAATACAGCTCAGGCGGGACTCGAACCCGCGTTCTTTACCATACAGGGGGAATGCTCTGACCACTGAGCCACCGAGCCTCGCCCGAAGCTGATTGGCCTGAGTCCCGCCTGAGCTGTATTCACTTTTTCCCATCTTAATTTATTTGAATAGTTAACATACTAAATGCTTTAAAATTTCATTCAAACGTTTATTTAAGTTCGTTTTACCTGCTTTTCACGGCCTAATATTATGGGTCCTTGGGTTATACTCGTACATTTCTAGTTAACTACATACTGGTTACTAGTAACTAGTTACCTCTTGCTAACTACCCCATATTAATGCTAGTTCCCTGAGCTAAATAGTTTGTTATTTGCTATTTTATAGTTATAGTTACGCTATGTTATAGCTTGATATTGATTACCTATAATTGTGCTTGACTGTACTGATCATCAGGTGGAGCACGGGACTCTACAAGTCCCCGTGCTGCACCCAGGTGGAGAACCTAGGTGAAGCACGAGTCCGGACCCGAAGTGATTGTGGTCAGTAGACTACTACTACTAATCACAATCACAACAACAATACTTTGTTCCTTTCATAGGAATGAAGAATTGTGCATAATTTTCAATAACTTAATTTGGTTCTTTCATAATTTATTGTTTTTTTTTTTTTTTTTTTTTTTTGGTTAAGTTCGTGCAACTCTCCTGTGCACGCAGTGCTTTCCATAAATATTGTGGCACTTAGCTTTTTCAAAATTGCATGTAATTGTTAGTATATTGGTGTACTCAATGTTGAAAGCCTAATAAATAAATAAATTTAAAAAAAAAACAGTAGTAACTAGGTGTGGTTTAAACATATCGATACCTCCCACGTAAGTTGTTGTAACCAACAAAATTGCTATTTTGTGTTTTTCATGTAAAAGTGTCTAATTTTATGTATAGTATCCTGTAACAATTAGATCAAATCCAAAAATCTATTAATTTCGGTAGTTTTCAGAAGTATAACATCGTATGTTCCGAACTATCCCGGCGTATATTGTGGTATTTATTACTTGCAATAGTTTACGGCGGGCGGTGTGAGTCTGACGAGCGCGCTCACCCCGCGTATGTGTGACATAAAACAGACTACGCTGGAACTCGCTGTAGGTTGCATGTCACGCGCGTATTTTTTGTGTTGATTTGATATTTATTACGTAATACTACTAGCACATATTTTTCGTATTTCAAATATTGCTTATATAAAATGTGGTATTGATTACATACAACAATATACGTTGCTGAATTTACACGTATTTTGTTGTAAGTAATACATACAACATTTTACTTCGGAATTAGTTATACTGAAGCACATGGCAAGATGACTTACAATGTTTTACGTGGTAAAATTAACAATTTTATGGTTACTAAGTAACACATACAACAATCTACTTCGCTTATCACTGACATTGTGTAAGTTGTAAGTAACATTTGCGGTTATCAAAAATCTATAGAAATAAATAAAATTAAAGTGTCTGTTTGTAACGTCAAAATAACAAGTGAATAAACATTTTGAACCCAAAAAAAAAATAAAAATAACAAGTTGAATGAAATTTTGAAGCATTTATTATGTTAACTTAATCATCTTATCATCTTGTCTTCTTCATCTTTTTCATCAATCTTCTTCTTCGATCATCAATCATCATCATCTTATTCAAAATAACAAGTTTTTACTAAATGGGTAGTCATGTAAATCAGGTACCATTAACAATAACTTAATTTAAATGTCTTTGGTCTGTCTGTCTGTCTGTTCCGCTAATCTCCTCCCTCCTCTCGAAGGTGACGGAGCGTATCATTAATACATAGCTCCTGGGGTACTTTGAACTGTATGATCTACTGAGTAACCGATAGGACAGCTTCCGCCACCGTCGCTTAACAGGCGTATCTTATCTTAACCTTCTTGTGAATCTCACAAACCGTTGCGTGCAAGCTATCGAGACTTGAGGTGAAGCACTGGCGGTTAGTCTCGATATCGGAAAGGCCTTTGATCGGGTCTAGCACAGAGGTCTTCTTGCAAAGCTCTTATGGACCAAGGGATTATGGGAATGGATTGCCAACTTTTTGTCCAACAGAAGTATCCAAGCCGTCGTTGATAGCAGTTGCTCGGACCGCATGGACATAAAACGCCGATGTCCCACAAAGTTCCGTGTTGTCTCGACCCTGTTACTGCTGCATATCAATGACATGCTGTCGGATCGGATGACTCCATTCATCACTATGCGGACGACAGTACCGGAGACGCTTGTTACACGGACCGTGCAAATATCCCTCAGTCCGAGATGGAGGAAAGCCGCGAACAACTTGTGTCTGAAATCGAGACTACGTTATCTAGAGTATCCGATTGGGACAGACTAAATTTAGTCCAATTCAACCCCTCTAAGACACAAGTATGTGTATTCACCGTTAACGAAATCCCATATATTGTAGCACCGCAATTCCTGGGCACACTGCTTACTATTTCCTTACGTATTGGGATCCTTAATATCAATATCTCCAGCGACGTCCAATACCGTAGTCAATTGGAAGGCAAGGTGAAGCTGGCATCAAAGAAGCTTGGAGTGCTCAACAGGGTGAATACTTAACTGTGGGGCAACGACTCCGCCTACATAAGGCACAGGTTCGGCCCCACTTGGAGTACTGCAATCACCGTTTTGTCGGAGCGCCTACGTGCCAGCTTGAAGTGGTCAACCCCTTCGACTAGGTACAAAGACGAGCATTGAGGCTCGTTGACCATCCCATACTCGCAGGTCATGTGGAACCTTTCAGTCTCAGAAGAGACTTTGCCTCACTGTGTGTTCTACCGCCTATACAATGGTTTGTGCTCAAATGAACTATTTGACATGATACCAACAGCTACATTCTACATCGCATCTCTCGCCACAAGCAGGGAATTCATCGTCACACATTGCGTCCGGAAACAGTGCGCACTGTGCGGTATGAAAGGAACTACATCCCTCGCACACTCAACCTGTGGAATGAACTCCCTGTGGTGGTTTTCCCAAGCGACTACAATTGATTGATAAATTGATAGCTGCCGTTGACTGGACAATACTTGTAGACTACACCTATGAGAAGCACTATAAAAGGAGGATGTCTGTACCTCGTCATCCAGACCCTACATATTCCTTTTTTCACGATCGCATAGGCGAGCATTGCTTGTAGAACTCACAGTACCGTGGAAAACTAACATACCTAAAGACCACGCTATACAGACGAACAAATACTTTGACCTGACTAACGAGTTAACCAAAAATGGCTACGTGATTAAACTCTACGCCGTAGAAGTAGGACCAAGACGAATTCAAGCTAAATCCCTGTACAACTGAAAGACCTCGGATTGCCAAGAGCTTCAGTAAGCTCTTTACTAAATCGAATATCCAAAGCGGCATTGATAAGATCTTACCAAATTTGGATAGGTAGGGGGTACACTACTGACGGTGGAGATGAGCGCTGAGGCATCACAAAATGGCCACCCTAAACCTACATCTGGGTCGCAAGTCCCAATCACCGTCACGGTTTGCTCTGTATCACGGGTCCATAAGGACACGGCGACCGCACGATGAATCCATGGAGTACTGAGAATCGGATCTCTGGGTCTCTTCAAGAATGGGCATTAGAAGGTTTCTTCAGGGTCGGCAGTGCGAATGTGACGCCGCTGGTGTTGCATACGTCCATAGGCCACGGTAACCACTTCCCATCACGTGGGCCGTGTGCTTGTCTGCCACCTAAGTGGTAAAAATAAAACATACCACACTTTTTTTCTCTTGTATTTCGGCGTAAATTGTTGTATCTGGTACATACAACTAAATGCGACTCATGTGTTCCGGTGTACATTATTGTAAGTGACTGATACAACAATTTTTAAAGGTCATATACCGCGGTAAAATGTTGTAACAACAAAATCTCTAAAACTTTTGGTATTTTTGAATAATACCGTGAGGTAAACGCTAAAGTATTATTAACTGAAGTTACATGTTGAATTTTATAAAGATTAGTTGAAAACTGCGGTTTTTATTGCCAATAGTACCTTTGAAACGCTCTCCTGTAAAATCACAGTTTTGAAGTTACAACAGTTTACGTAGGAGGTATCGATATCACAAACTCTTAAAGAAAATATTATGTTTTATTGCAAAGCACATCTTAATAACCGTCTACCTTACATTTTATTAATCACGACTACTGCTAATTAACCCTAAACGGAGAGTACCCCTGTCTGGGCAGAACATAAAAAGCAGCAGATTTTTCCAGAGAACATCACGGGCAGATGCTTCTGGTCTAATTTCGTGATTTGCGGTTCGTAAACATCTTAATTAGCCTATCGCAATCTACTGCTGGACATGGACTTCTCCTACTGTTGGCTTTGGTCTACTGTTTCCATACTGGCCGGATAGGTTGATACAGGATTCTATTTCGAGATTTCCTTCTCTAGCAGTGATATCGTCTGCGTATTTTTCTGTTAGACGCCTCTTACGACACTCTTCGGATGAGATGAGGTGGTGATACTTGGTGGATCCTTTCTCCGTCACCACACGGATATCGTAGAGACCTCTCAACATTAAGAACCCGGTGTCAGTACTATTTACCTTGCTGTAGTAGTTTAATTGAAAAAGTGTAAGCTTTGGATGTAACTTTTTTTATAAAAAGTAAAGGAGACGGGGACTTCTGGGCCAAAATTGTAATGAGTTGAGATATGACTTAAAAAAAGCGGTATTTTTTTCTATTTCAAAATATTACAAAACCAGCTCAATTGAAAATCTTGAAGACGAGAAATCTTAAAACTAAATTTATTTCACTAGCAAAATAAAATATCGATTACTAAAAATTATTTAAACAATATTGCGTATTATAACACTTGCATCACAATTTGATATTAAATCAATCAGAGTGAACAAAACTTAATCGTAATAATAATAATAACCATTTAAAATACCAAATAATAGTGTAATAAAAATAAATTCTGAATCGATTTCCGTTAATCGGTTAATTATTTCTTGTGTTTATCAACTGTATTTTTAAGCTGTGACAGCTGACAGCTCCATTTTCTGTCAATCAGGCCCACGAATGTATGGAAGAGTATCCATCTCCATTACTAGGTATTCCCTCTTACATAGCTATGAAAAAAATATTGTTTTTTTTATCTAGGACTCGTCAATTTGACTACACCTCGCCTGAATGACTTCAGCTTACCAGCGCACCATGTCTCGGAAAAGAGGGGAGACCATTATAGACACGTATCATATTACAATGGTGGCACTCAGCTTCACGGCTTTATCAGATGCTTTGTCACGTCCCGTTTAAAGCACCCGGGACTGTAGGAAGAGGGAGACATGTATAGTGGTAAGGAATTGTGTTAGGAGTGCCAGGATTCTAAATCGTGACTGAACGTCTACATGTTAGTTGTAGCGTACTCAGGTAACTCCTCGCTCGCATTTACACTCTTTATACAGAGTGTCGCGGCCTTAATAGGGTCGTCTGTCCACCATGTGGGTGGACGTCCTACGCTGCGCTTGCCGATACGTGGCCTCCACTCGAGAACTTTTCGACCCCATCGGTCGGAGATCTATAGGGGAGGCCTATGTCCAGCAGTGGACTTCCTATGGCTGAAATGATGATGATGATGATGATAATGATACAGAGTGTCTCATATCAAAAGTGTTGATCTTACTTTCTACTTTCATGATTTTAAAATTCAGTATGACAGTCTTAATTTCCGTATTATATTCATATATTTCATATTCATTTATTTCATAACAAACATAGTTCGTGTCGAAATCTAAATTATTATCATAAATACGAGTACATACATGCAATGATTAAAATGTCAATAGTAACTTTAAAATGTACCTATACAAAAATAGTGATGTCAGTGAATGTCATTGGTTATGTCAAATTAACATACAGGAGTCAATTAAATTAATACATCATTAAAAAAAAAATCTCGTTACTCAACTCGCATAGTCGATTGTGAAATTTGTGAACCTTAGGACCTTCATACAAGATTCCTATCTTCTGAGAGTATTCTCACTATCTCCTGAGAGTGAGAGTAATTTGAAGTGCTCATCGGAATTCGATTTTCGACTTCACCTTTAGAGTCTGTTTTAAGATTCTAAGACCCGTATTCTAGAATGGTATTCAGTTCTGAATCTCGATTTATCTGAGGACAATCTATTAAATCTGTCAATCTGTCTATATTTTTGAAAATTAAAAATCCAGATCTATCCATTGATTCGAAGAAGAAGAATCTGTCTATACAATCTATCCTCAGATAAAACGAGATTCACGACTGAGAGTCGTTCTATAATACGGGCCTTCCACTAGTAGAAATCGCTTTAACAGGTGTTTAGGTAATGAGAGGCAACAAGGATAAAGAACACAACAAAATAAATACAATAATAACTTTATTATAACAAAATAATAAAATATCTTAATTTAATAAACACCCCTTAGACTTGCTCTTAAACCACTCTGTTATAAGCTCTAGGTCCAGCCAAACCAGGGTATCCCAAACTAGCGGGTCCATACCCAGGACCAGGGTATGCCACAGGGGCCATAGCTGGGGCCAACCCTTCGCTGACAATCTCAACTGCTCCATTACCACCTCTGTAGTCAGTGCCACCTACACCAGCCGAAGGTAAAGACCCTTCTAAGGCTATAGCTCCAAGGAAAGGAAGTTCACCAATAACGGCTACAGGACCTTCGATAGCATTTTCTGATACCACTGAAATACCAGTTGGTGAAATAGGTGATATGCTGGAGACTGCAAAGCCACAACCGCTTGTAGCAGCGCTCAGTCCATAGCCAGGTGCTACTCCATAAGGCGCTGCGCCATAACCAATAGCTCCTGCTCTAATGGGTCCAAGACCTGCTCCAACTGCGCGTCCGTTGTTAAGTGCACGTTCTTCAGCTGCTAATGCTGTGGCTGCCATACTGTTTAAGGGTCCCATGACTTGAGAGGAAGCGATCTGTGAAAAAATAAGTGAATATTAAAATTAAATAGCAGAAGGACATATTATTTTTTGTCGATAAAGATTGACAAAAGTGAAATGCTCACACAGACGGAGATATATTAGTCGATTTCAATATAGTTAGTTACTATTTGCTTTAAAAATTTAAAGAAACAATTTTTTTGGATCTACTTAGGGTAAACCTATCATCGTCTATTCATTACAATTTGGAACTGCATGCTGATATTGGGAATTTACTACCAAAACAAAACCAATAACTTGTCTAACCGAGGAATATAACTCTGGAATTCCCGCTCAAACCCAAACATGCCCAAACATGTCACGAGAAACTGAGCAAAGTGAAAACTGGGCAAAAGTTGATATACTTTGCCCCTAGTTTATTATGTATCTTATAAAAGAGATCTATGTCCAGCAGTGCATTTCAATAGACTTTGATGGATTGATTGATGATGATGAAATACATGCATATATTCCCGCCTGTAATTCCCGAATCCCCGAAGGGGTAGGCAGAGGTGTGTATCACCAACATTTCGCCAACTATAATTAGTAATAGGGGGCGAAACCTACTGCCGTCAAGCGCGCGCTTATTCATGGGCTGTATGTTTACTGTCGGATGGAGAACAGCCCTATCCCTTAGTCGCCTTCTACGACACCCACAGGAAAAGATGGGGTGGCGCTATTCTACTCCACCGGGAACACGGCCAAACAAATTACTTTTACATAGATCTGACCTTTCTGAAATTTTATAAAAATATTACTTACTTTGAGAAAGCAGGCTGTAGCACACACAATCAGAAAAGACTTGGCGGCCATGTTTCTTTTTTGGTTGCTGTGATAGTCTTTGAATCAGACGACTGGAATGATTCCTAATTGATTGTTCATAGTATTTATATCAATAGTTGCATCGTATTCATAAATGTGCGTTACAAATTTAGTAAGAAATAACAATTTTTGATTACAAAGATAAGATTTTCAGAAATATCTACGGTTCTTCACAAGTGCGTGAGGTTTTCACAGTTCATATTTGATTATGTTAGGTTTTATCTAATATATAAAATTCTCGTGTCACAGTTTTCGTTGCCATACTCCTCCGAAACGGCTTGACCGATTTTGATGAAATTTTTTGTGCTTATCCGGTATCTATGAGAATCGGCCAACATCTATTTTTCATACCCCTAAGTGATAAGGGTGCAGCGGGAACGGGATTTGAATACCACGCGGGCTGAAAATATGGCGGTACGAAGTTCGCCGGGTCAGCTAGTTATCGTATAAAACTTCTTTCATATAGTGATAACAGTTTTTGAAAATCAAGAATTATCTATCTAGGAAAACAAATTATTGATAGGTTAGGAAATAAGATTTTCTTCATCACAGCGTTATCCCAGTCGCATCCTGTCTTACACCTCGGTGTCTGGAGTCAGCTTTACCAGTCTAACTGCGGATTTGACTGAATTACGATATTTTCCGTGAAGCAACTACCATCCGAACTCTACAACCCTATAACGATATGGAAGCTAATAAAATATTAGACGATGTTACCAGTTAAGTAGATAACATTGATACCAATTAACACAGTTATCTTAAAGAGGATGAAATTTGCTTTATAAAAAATGAAATCACGCCTCCACATAATAAAAAGGCAGGGGTGAAAATAAACAGTTGATGGGCATCTATGTTATTGACAAGAGGAACCACCCAACTATTCGGGCATGATAAACCAACACTGCTTTTACATCCAAGCTGATAACAGTCAAATTGACGTGTCTTACATAAGTAAGACACGTCAATTTGACTTCACCTCGCCTGATGGTAAGCTGAAGGAATAGTCTCAGAAAGAGGGTCACACGTACCATGTAATAATAATGGCACTCGGCTTGACGGCCTCATCAGGTGCTTTTGCACGACCCGCATAAAGGACCCGGGACTGTAGGAAAAAGGACCTCGTGCTCGGTTTAGAATTAGTTTTCGTATCTGCTTTTAAACCATTGGTATTAATATCTTTTGGTAGGGTCTACTACATCTGGAGAGGAGTTAGGGATTGAGATTCGTCTTTACTGAAGTATGTTTAGTTTATTCTACATTGACAAACTATAAAATAAGCATTTTATTTAAAGTAATAATTGAAACCCTTGGATTCTGAAACCATATTTTTTTCTATTAGTTTTAACTCACAGAGCGCCATCTATGAAACGTTTTAGAAACTGCAAACACTTATCCACTATCCGAAGTTTAACACGAATAATAAATTATTATCTTTATCGTCTCTAACAAGAAATATTATGAAATTCTTTCATCGATAAGATTTTTTTCCGATAATTATTTTCAAAGTTACTCTGATATAAAATAGGCCTATTGTTTTTGAGATATTCATTCTATTTACCTCTTTCAAGCACAGTGTTTCAATTATTTAGTTTTGAATTTTTTATTAAAAAAATATTAAAATGATTGGTTCTGCAATCTTTTGTATCCAGATCTTCTTAGTCCAGGTAAATATGTTTTTTTATAAGACTGCCTTGGTGGTTTTCAATTAATCAATCAATTAGCATAACGTAGTCCACTGGCTAGACCTCTCCTAACTACCTCCTAGGCTTTGGCCTACTGTTTCCACGCTAGCCAGACGGGATGGTACCGGGTTTTACTTCCAGTTTTCCTTCTCTCGCAGTGATATCGTCTGCATATTTTTCCGTTAGGAAAAGTTAACACATAGGTTACTTTTTATCTCGGGAAAAGGTTCCAATGAGTCACGGGAATGGAGTCAAAACCCCACGTGGGTGAAACCGCAGGCATCAGCTAATACATCAATACACTTTTCATAATGGCTTGCCAATATTCGGAAATAATCTCCAAACGAAATGCTCTGACTATTTTTTACTTATAGAATAAAAACATTTCTTACCTTTCAGCATGCCCTCAGTGCAGCAGTCATCGCTCCATCAAACATCAACAACGGAATCTCCAGAATGGAATCATTTGGACCTATGAATCCTGGACTTGGCGCTGCAACATTAGGTGCAGCAAACATGGGCGCTGGATTAGCTGGACAGATGATAACTAATTTACCTAATGCAGGATACAATCAAATTGGGGCACAACCTCATGGTATAGCCACTGGTCAGATGGGTATAGCACCTGGTCAAATGGGTATAGGACCTGGTCAGATGGGCGTAGCTCCTGGTCAGATGGGTATAGCACCTGGTCAGATGGGTATAGCACCTGGTCAAATTGGTATAGCAAATGGTCAGATGGGTATAACACCTGGTCAGATGGGTGTAACACCTGGTCAAATTGGTATAGGAAATGGTCAGATTGGTATAGCAAATGGTCAGATGGGTATTGCAGCTGCCCAGATGGGTTTAGCAGCTGCCCAAATGGGTATGACGCCTGGTCAGACAGGCGTAGCACCTGGTCAGAAAGGAATAACACCCAGCCAGATGGGTGTACCTATTGGCATTAATTCTAACAAGCTCGCACCAGGATATGCCCCTAATTACGGTGGTAGCGGCAGTGGGGATGTAGCTGTAGCTGGAGAATTGCCAGTTGCTGGTACCACTTCTATTACCGGTCAAGTGCCAATGTCTGGCAAAGTGGCATTTACTGGTACTTTGCCTGCTGGTGGCGTAGTCACTATTTCTGGCCAATGTGGAGGTGCATCAAATCCTGCACCATTAAGTACTCCGTATGGCACAAAGCCTGGTTATAATAACAAACCGTATCTACATTAGATTTAATTAACTTATTTATAAATTAATTTATTATAGCGTTATTATCTATTTATTTAAATAAATGATGAACTATTTATTCTTTTGTTTCATTCAGACTCTGTTTTACTTAAACAGCACAAAGTTTTTGGAATTAGTTCTGGTAGTTTCGTAGGAGGGTGGACCTTCTTTACCCTTACGAGACTTACCCTACCCTGCTTATCCTAGCGTAAGCGAGCTAGGAGTCCAGGTCTTGTAGTCTCCGGAGCAGAATGTCACTAAACCAAAGGACCGCTCTTGTGATTGCATCGTTCACTTCGTCATACTTAATTATTTCTGCATTCTTGAGCTGTGTAATGAACGCCCTGCTGTGGTTTACAAGTTTTAAGTTTTTCAGGAAAGGCATTAGAAGGTTTCTTCAGGGTCCACAGCACGATGATATGGAAAAGGCTTGGAGGAATTAAGTTCCAGCGCACACTCCCGAAATGTTGTCGATAAAAAATCTACTTACTGATAGGTTTGCAACTTTATTTCGATGTTGAAGTCCCTTCTTTTCGCTGATTGGTTACAAAGATGTAAGCAGTACTCCTTACCCATTCCATGAACTTCTACTATCATTGAATCTTTTATGCAAACCCACCTTGAGTTCTTATGAATGTTGCGTTTTAATTTTAAACGAATAAAATGTTAAAGCACCATCTTGTGACAACCAATGGAACTTACAACACGAGAACTTATATAAAGTAGTATGTTAAGATTACGAGTATGACAACAATCCTTAACACATTTTTATGTTTCCATGTAGATTTGGGAAGATATATTTTGTTAATGTTTTGAAAGATTCATAGCATATTCATCTTCTACGCCTTATAAAAAAATCCAGTTGCTTTATTGAACTTCCACTATGGAAATGGATATCCAGCTTTTCTACTCATACATGTCTTCCACATTCGATGGACCCACCGATTCTAAGAGGAAAGCCTGCGCCAGATCCTAGTCTGTCGGTAGGTGGACCAGTTGGCAGCTGAAGTTACCTTAGGCCCCGAAGAAGACCTTGCTGGGACTCCTTACAAAAAAGGTATTTCCCTCTTCTTACAATTCCAGGTTCTAGAAGTGAGGAGTGAAAAAGCATCTTTCGAGATCATTTAGGGACTACTATTTTTAGACCAACAGAATCTGGAATGGTGGCCCGAATTTTTTGGACTGCACCTCAGTTTTTTATCATCTATAGGGAAGCAGTCAATTGACGAACTAAATCCCTACTAATATTATAAATGCGAAAGTAACTCTGTCTGTCTGTCTGTCTGTCTGTCTGTCTGTCTGTCTGTCTGTCTGTCTCGCTTTTACGACTAAACCGCTGAACCGATTTTGATGAAATTTGGTATAGGGGTAGATTAGACCTTGAGAAAGGACATAGGCTATGTTTGGTCGCGATAACCGACATCCACGCGGGCGGAGCTGCGGGCAAAAGCTAGTAATGTATAAAAAAAAGAAAATAAAAGCTTATTAAAGCACCATCTAGTGATATCCAGTGACACTTGCAACACGAATGAACTCGCATAAAAGTATTTGATGGTAACATTGCGATAGATGGCTCTCGGAGATATTTATATACGTTATGTCACAGATAACATAATACTAAGTTATGTACAACTAATATAGAAGGCGATACTATTGCCTACAACGGGACATTTTCTCTTGGGCTCTATCTAAGCCCATGACTACATTCTATCATCTCATCGCTCGCCATAGGCAGGGTATTCATCCTCACACCTTGCGTCCGGAAACAGTGCGCACAGTGAGGTATGAAGGGAACTGCTTTCGACTCTTGCTTGAGAAGCTTTGGAATGATATCCCTGCTGTAGTGTTTCCAAATGTGTGGTGTTTCGAAGCGTCGGTAGCTTAGTGGTTAAGAAGTCGACCTTATGATGGCGAGGTCCCGGGTTCGAATCCTGGCCATTACACCACCAACGTGAACCCACTCCTAGCACAAGCAATTGAGCTTAGTTGGAGGGGTTAGAAGGAATAATAGTAATTTCGGTTGCTAATATTCTTTAAAAAGAAAAAAAGTGATCACAATATGGCGATCTACAAGAAGGATATCATATCTAAGGTTTTTACATGTCGGCAGCACGAGTGTGACGCCCGCGCCCATAAGTCACACTAACCACTACTTCTTAGGGGCTGTCCATTAATTACGTGATGTTTTTTTTAGCAATTTTCTAACCCCCCCTCCCCCATGGTGATACGTGGTGAGGTTTTAGACTATCCCCCCCCCAGCCAAAATCACGTGCATTTTTTTATTTGATATTTAATGCTACGAAACTAAGAATTGTGACAAAAATCACCAGTTATAAGAAAAAATAAATACACGTGATATCTCAAAATACCCCTCCCTCCCCCCTGGTGATTTTTCGTGATGTTTTCTGAACTCCTCCCCCCCCCCTGTTGAGCGTCACGTGATTAATGGACGGCCCCTGATTACTATAATTAACTTGCTAAGCTAAAATTTGCTTGCTAAGCAAACTGCTCGACAGGTGGAACTACACCACTTTCCACCACTTTTTCTATCAGGGGGCCGTGTGCTTATCTGCCACCTAAGTGGTAATAAAAAAATAAGACGTCACACAATTCGATTACTATAATAATTTACTTGCTTAGCTAAATATTAGCCTGCTAAGCAAATTGCTCGACAGGTGGAACTACATCAGCAAATTGTCACAAGTCTCGTGTTCGTTTCTGCTGACGAAGACACTGTTGTTACGAGTTATGATTGAGTCATCGAAATAAATGTTATGATTGTACGTAATATCAACAATACATACATAATACTCACGCTTGTAAATCCTCGAAGGGGTAGGTTGAGGTGTATTCTCTTATCGTCTCATAGTTGAAGAAATTCAACTATGATTTTTGGTCCCACGTAGTAGGGAGCGAGCCTATAACCGTCAAGCAGGCACTTATTCATGGGCTGTATGTTTACTGTCGGATGGAGAACAGCCCTATCCCTTAAGGCGGCCACCCACTAACAGTTTATCGAACGACAACCGGATGATATCGGTCTGTCAGTTCATCGCAATAGCCCACACACTTACAGTTTCGTATACGATTTTGGACTGACGGATAATATGTGTGTGGCCGCTTGACGATTCCGGTCAGAGTTAAAGGCCGGACAGTCTATGGCCGTCGGCATTTTATACGTAATAACATCAGACTAAAAGAATAAAATAATGTTATTATTTTAGTCTGAGGTAATAAAATTATGATGACATAAGGACTGCAGCCGGACAGACATAAAACTGCAGGTGGACTGTAAGTGGGTGGCCGCCTATAGTCACCTTCTATGACACCCACAGGAAGAGATGAGGTGGCATTATTTTATTCCATTATATTTGTAATAAACAGTTAAGTGGCTTTTCTCACTGCTGGACATAGGCTTCTACCTATGTTTGGGAGCTTTGGTCTACTGTTTTCACGCCAGTCACACGAAGAGATACAAGTTTACTTAGAATGCAACCGGGATTAACGCTAGGATGAAGAAGATGTCCGTTGACAGCCTCCGTGGCGTAGCGGTACTGAACGCGGCCGCTACCCAGGAGGCGCGGGTTCGATCCCCCTCAGTGCAAATATTTGTGTGCATGAAATATGAGTATTTGCATTGGTCTGGTCGTGCCTCGGAGAGCACGTTAAGCCGTCGGTCCCGGTTGCCATAAGAACATCTATGGCAGTCGTTACGGGTAGTTGCAACCCTAAAAAATCCAAAAACAACGGTCTAGCTGCAAAGCTTCGATATCGCCTAATGTTATCATTGGGCTGTGGAGGTCAGATGGCAATCGCTTCACGAAAAGATATCGAGGTCTAGCCAAATCTGTAGTTAAGACTGGTAAAACGGACCCCAGACTCCGAGCTGAAAAGCTTCGAATGCGACTGGGAATTAACGCTAAGAGGAAGAAGAAGCAGAAGAAGTCCAGGGTCATTGAAGTCGAAATCGGCTTGAAATCATCGTATCTATAGGTGATTCCACTGGCAGGTGAGGTTTACTCAGGCCCTAAAGAATTATGAGAGCTTTTGCTTTCCACCTTAATCGTTTTTCTTCAAACAGTACCTACGTGACGAAACAGCAAGTTCCATTTACTCTAAGATGCAATGCGTAACATCTTATCACAATCAGGTTTATAAAGAATATTACACGCATTTTTATCTATTATCACATAATTCTTAAAAATTATTACAGAACATTAATCATATTGAAATAGTATAGTATAAAAACCTAAGGCTCGGAACACAAATCATTCAAAACATCTTTTGAGTTCTTCAAACAATTAACTACAAAAATCAAAATGGCCGCTAAAGTTTTTGTTGCCTTGTGCGCTTCCGTTCTTTTGATTGAGGTAAGTTTCATATTTTTATGAAGTTTGGGTGAGACATTCATATCGCAAAAAATCATAATTTATACCTGCAATTTATAACGCTACGAAAACTACGAACTAACGTTATTAATAGTGGGTTTTTGAAAGATAAAATGGTTTCCAATTATTTGTGTCTAGAATAGTTTCCTTTATCTATAGATTTAGGACAGTTTCCCATTCAAAAGCTAATGCTTATGTTCATCTTGAGTCAAAAACTTAAGTTATATTTCTCTAAGCACGTATTATAAAAAAAAACATCATCAGAATCATGGAGCCGATCTAATTACAGGTAAACTTATCTTGCAATTTATTTTCCAGACCATCTTAGCCCAGTGCATCGGCAATCGCATAGCTGAAGAAATCGCTTTAGGCCGTGGACTGGCTAACGGTCTACCCTACGGAGCAGCTCCCTGGAATAACCCGACAGTCGGTTTTGGATGTGGCTTCCCAGTCACCAGCTCCTCACCTATCTCTCCAAATGGCATCAGAGTTTTATCAGAAAATGCTATTGAAGGCGCTCTAAATGTTGTTGGAGAGCTGCCTTTCCTGAGTGCTATAGCTGTGGAAGGTTCTTTACCAAGTGTAGGAGCTGGTGTTATCGACTACGGCTGTGGAAATGGAGTTGTTGGTATCGTGAGCGAGGGTATTGCTCCAGCATACGGTCCTGCAGCAGCTGCTGTAGCTCCTGGCAGATTCGGTTATGGACCTGGTTTGGCTGGACCAGGTTTTGGTTATAACGGTTTGCCTGGTTATGGTGTATATTAAGCTAATATTTATGAAGTGTAAATGTTATGTTTTTAGTTGTTATTGTGGTCTATAATAATAGTAAACGAAATTTAATTGTACCAATGATTTTATTTGTTCCTATTTTTATGTAGTGCTTTTCTGCTATGGAGAATATGACTTTTTATATCGGTCACTTCAATAATAACCTTCATCATCGATCATTATTCGATTATCATTAAAGTCACCAATAATGCTACAAGGCGACTAAAGCATAGGGCTGTTTAACATCAGACAGATAGATATATACAGCCCAGACTCAGCCTATACATGACTCGAGCCAACAATAGTGCCCGGAAAACGGTAATAGGCTCACCCCCTATTACGTGGGACCTAACACAATGATTGGTGAAATGTGGGTGTTAATTCACCTCTGCTTAACCCTCCGGGGATAAAGGCGTGATTGTATGTATGTACCTATGTAATGTACATTCAAAGCTTACATGGGCCCATGGCCCAAAGTCAGGGTCTTGTCCCATATTTTTTATCTTACTTAAGCTTTTACTATAGCGACTGCCATCAGACCTACGAATCATCCAAATGTGAGTTAGGTACAACCGCACGCACCACAATGAACTGATTAACACCACCAGACAAGTACTAGTTTGCTACCATAATTTTATAAAAGAAAAAACACAGCAGAACAAAAATGAATAGGTAGCAAAATTTTATGTTTGTAAAGCACATTCCAAGACAGGTTGAATGCCACCAGCGAATCGTGTTACAAGTCGCGTGCACTATATTGCTAACAAAGTCACAACTAAGCAAGTTGTAATACTTATTGTAAGCATTGCTATTTATTATTGTTTTGAATTAAATTCATAATTAGTATAGGTAATCGTTTTCTATCCAACAGGCCACGGTAACCACTTACCATCAGGAGGGCGTGTCGCATAAAAAAAAAAGTACCGCGTGGTTCCCGGGACAGTAGAATTTGGGCCATCCCATTTCCTCCCATGCGGTGTCGTACAAGGCGACTAAGGGATAGGGCTGTTTAAGCGCCTTCGCTCCGTTAAGCGGGTGCAGGTCGCGGGTGCGTGTCGCGGTTGCGCGCCGCGGATGTGCGCGCAGTGCGTCCGCCTGTCCGTCGCGTCGCGTGTGACAGGTATCCGCCTCACGCAGCGCTGCTCTTGAAATAACATGAAACAAGCACGCGAAGCGGACGTCCGCGCCGTGCACCCGCTAAACACAGCGAAGGCGCTAACATCAGACAGATTTATACAGTCCAAACTCAGCCTCAGATACATGGCTCGAGTCAACAATAGTGCACCACACTTAGGCTCACCCCCTATTACGTGGGACCCAATACAAAGATTGCTGAAATGTGGGTGTTAATTCACATCTACCTAACCCTCCGGGGATAAAGGCGTGATTATAAATTATGTATGTATAACAAAGCGCCCAGTTGACGGCTAGCACGCCTCTATGTGCATAGAGATAGCTTGATGAAACCTCTCATAGTATTCATCTGATACTGCTCCAAGGCTAGGTAGGAAAATACAATTTTTTAATGTACTAAGCGCCATGATGAAGTCACAGTGAGAACTACACAAGAGCATGCATGCAGTGTTGGTTGTGGTGGAGAAGAATAGCGCCACCCCATCTCTTCTTGTGGGTATCGAAGAAGGGGACTAAGGGTTAGGGCTGTTCTCCATCCGATAGTAAACATATAGCCCATGACTAAGTGCCCGCTAGACTGAGAAAAGCTCAGACCTAGTTACGTGGAACTGAATATCATTTTTAGTGAAATGTGGGTGTGCTTCTGTCTACGCTTTCTGGAATTTATAGACGTGATTATATGGATGTATGTAAGATAATCTACAATACGTTTTATGTTTTTTCTATACCTACCGCTTAGGTGGCAGACAAGCACACGATACGGCCTATCTGATGTTAAGTGGTTACCGTGGCCTATAGATAGACGTGCGCAACACCAAGCAGTCACACTCGTGCTGCCGACCCTTAATAGCTCACTACGCGCGGCGTAATAAGCGCGGCTAGTAACGCGCGGCGTCGAAACGCGTCGCTTTTACGCGCTTGTCGCTCACTTACTTCACCTACTTATCCTACACCTACTTATTCTGTGACCTAGGACCTAGGACACGGCCATTATGCGGTTCTCAGTCTCCAAAGCATACATTTTGGACGCAACTGGGATATCGCTATGAGTTGACGATGATTCCTGAGTTTAATTTAATTTTTTAAATTCGATAAATGGATTAAAGGATTCCAGGGTTATGGGAAGAAGGTAACTGAATGTAGATAAAGCATTCCATTCGTTAAAAAGGTAGCTGGAGTAGACTGGATTTGAAGGAGGAGATTATGAGGGGAAATGTAGACCCATGTCCAATAGAAGACTGCTATTGGTCTTTTGAGATCCTATTCTAAGATGGGAGGAGGTCGTGGGGACCTCCTTCCATTTAGAGCATGTGAAGGAACTAGTGTAGATATATCAGTAGGTTGCCAGCAAGCTTGTTGGGATTCCTTTGGGAAGTAAAGACCCCTAAATCAAAATGTCAATCAACGATGTTGCATTTCTTTTCTATAGGACACGTCAATTTAACTTCACCTCGCCTGCTGGTATGCTAAAGGCAAAGTTTCTAAAAAGAGGGTCACCAATACACGTGCCATAATACAATGGTGGCACTCAGCCTGTCACCTCATCAGATGCCTTTTCACGCCCCGCTTAGGACCCGAGACTGGGGAGAGAAACACGTGTACTTATAAAATTTTGACCCGCTGCTACCCCAGACAATTAGCAATTCGTTGACCGGAGTATAGTAGAATAGAATGATGAATGTATGAAACTGACACGTATTTTGATGAATATGACGTTAATGACAATCGTCAACGTGTATCATTAAGGTCAAAATATATTTGAATTCCATGCATTCATCGTTCTATCCTACAATACGCCAGCCAACGAATTTCCACTTATCTAGGGGGGCAGACAGCTGAGAATTAGACCGCAGTATACGTACGTGACGAAACAGAAAATTTCATATAACATCAGGTGAAATGCGTAACATCTTATCTAAAACAGTTAATTGTATCATATATGCTACGCATTATCACATAATTCTTTAAAATTATTACAGAATATTTCAATTTATATTTGTAATAGTATTGTATAAAAGCCGTAGGCTCAAAAGTTTAATCATTCAATTCATTCTTTGAGTTCTATAAACATACATAGGTACTACTAAAAACAAAATGGCTGCTAAAGTATTCGTTGCCTTGTGTGCTTCCGTTCTCTTGGTCCAGGTAAGTTTCTATAAAAATGTTTGTGGTTTTCTTATGACAGCCTCTGTGATGTAGCGGTTGTGAACGCGGCCGCTGCGCAGGAGGCGGGGGTTCGATCCCCACTCAGTGCAAATATTTCTATGCATGAATATGGGTATTTGCATTGGTCTGGTCGTGCCTTGGCGTACACGTCGGTTAAGCTGTCGGTTCCGGTTGCCATACGAACATTTATGGCAGTCGTTGCGAGTAGTTGGAGCCCTAAAAGTCCAACAATTGGTCTAGCTGCAATGCTTCGATATCGTCCAATATTGTTAATGGGTTGTGGAGGTCAGATGCCTCCTCAACAGTGTAGCAGTCGCTTCACGAAAAATATCGAAGTCCAGCCAAATCCGCAGTTAGACTTGTAAAGCGGACCCCAGACTCCAAGGTGAAGGCTTCGGATACGACTGGAATTAACGCTAGGATGAAGGAGAGTACAAAATGCAATATTTAACTGAATGCTTTCTTCTTCGTGTCAATGGTAGCAATATAAAATAAGAATTAGATGTGCCCAGCCCAAAACTCGGCGACATTAGCCGCACCTTCCGTCGCTTTATTTAGGTCGGCAATTGTGCAGATGTAGGGGTACAACGGGCACGACAGGAGGTGGTCCATCGACTGCAGAGGTGCACCACAGTCACAACCACCACCCCCCGCGTCCAGGTAGCCCCATTTTACCCGGTTTTACTGAATGCTTATAATGGTTTATTTTTCAGACCAGCTCAGCCCAGTGCATCGGTAGTCGTGTAGCTGAGGAAATGGCTTTAGGCTATGGCTCTGGAATAGCTAACGGTCTAGCCTATGGTGGAGCTCCTTTTGGCGTCTACGGAGCTCAAGCCCCTGGCTACGCATTGAACAGCATTGCTGCAACCAGCGGCTGTGGTTTCCCAGTCACCAGCTCCTCAGCTATTAATCCCACAGGTATCAGAGTTGTCTCCGAGAATGCTATTGAAGGTCCTCTTTCTATTATTGGAGAGCTGCCGTTCCTGAGTGCTGTAGCTTTGGAAGGATCCTTACCAACTGGTGGAGTAGGTGCTATCAATTATGGCGCTGGTAATGAAGCTGTCGGTATTGTGAGTGAGGGTATCGCTCCAGTATATGGACCAGCTGCAGCTGCTGTAGCTCCTAGCAGATTCGGTTATGGTGCCCCTGGTGTAGCTGCCCCTGGTTTGGTCGGACCAGGATGTGGTTATGGTATGGCTGGTTATGGAGTATATTAAGTTATATAAGTGTTGAGTTTTCGTTTTGTTGTTATTATAGTATATGAAATTTAAGTATACTGATGTTTTTATTCATTCCTATTACTAATTTTATCATCATCATCATCATCATCTACCTCTTCAATTGCAAGTTTGATCGATAGCTTGACAAACTTCCCTTTTCTGGAGTTTAAGGAAATACGGTGGTAAATCGACTTATTTATTTTCCTTCCACACCGACTTTGTTAGGTACTAGAAATGATTGTGAGAAGGCTCGCGGAGCCGTGCGACATATCTCGCGGCACCGCGGGCAGCGCTTTTTCGTCTTCAAATGCCTATAATCTTCTTCTTCCGACAAAGTTCAAAATGGTTTCTAATATTTTGCCTCAAAAAGTCACTGCCGGCTGCTGCTCTCTCAGTGGGGTTGGGATTGATTCTTAGTCAGTTCTTTTTACAAAGCTTTTTTAGGGTACCGTACCCAAAGAATAAAAAACCGAAACCTATTACTAAGACTGCGCTGTCCGTCTGTCCGTCTGCCGGTCACCAGGCTGTATCTCATGAACCGTGATAGCTTTACACTGAAACTTTCACAGATAATCTATTTAATTATGTTGCCGTTCTGACAAAAAAAAAAGAATCCTATACAACAAAAGTTATATTTTTTTTTTTCGTTTTTTTTTTTGCTTGATATTAATAACGGCAACAAGATACTTGGAATAATCACACAATATTTAGGTGGATATTTACCTCAAAAATTAGACTTGAATAAATTAAATTACTTAAACTTAAAGTTTTATTATATAAGTAAACTTGAAACTGGTAGCGAATATAGGTCGATGAATAAGAGAAATAAGTTAGTGAGTATGATTGAATGGATGTTTGTTACTCTTTCACGTAAAAAATATTGAATGGATTTTAATGAAACTTTACAATAATTATAGCTTATACATCAGAATAACATAAATAAGCTATACAATATGGATACGACATATAGGCAATAATTGAAACCATATACTTGGTACCCCCTAAGCTTCAAGCAGGAAAAGTTTGAACAAAATTGGTCCAGTATTAAGGGCAGAAACTAGAGTTTTAATTTTATAGAATTTGAACACTCTGTAGAATCGCATGTTGCCGCTTAGCTGTTCAAGTAAGTTACCTACTATGCCTATTGTTGTGTGTGTGTGTGAAGTTGTTGTGTGTGTGTGTGAAGGTGTGTGCGTATTTATTAATGACTTATGTCACA
Organism: Eilema depressum; assembly: GCA_914767945.1. NCBI lineage: Eukaryota > Metazoa > Arthropoda > Insecta > Lepidoptera > Erebidae > Eilema > Eilema depressum. Next base: position 2,686,152 of record OU612040.1, read on the forward strand.
GTCAATGACTTTAAAGCAATGGATGAAACTATTTAATGACTTATACAAGTGGTTGCATTTTCTACATTTATTTTAATAATTATTTTGTTAGAAAATTTCGGATTTTATAAATCAGGGAATTTAAGTTTAAATTTAATTTGGTTCTATTCCTACGGACCAGGATGCTTCGCGGTTTCAGTATTTGCACATATGTCGTATCCATATTGTATATCAACGATAAACCGCGCCGCGAGCAACAGCTAGCACCTAAATAAAAATTCTCTGAAAAATAAATTAAGGCGGGCTAGATAACGGTACGGAATCCTTCGTGCGCGAGTCCAACTCGCACTTGGCCGCTTTTATTAGCTTGCACTGTACGTACCTAACTTTGTTTGTGCGAGTCTAATCTTGATGAAATTTTACACAATTTTATACACTTTTAGTTTGGATGAGAATGCATTCATATAGTACCAGCAGTGTTGGTTTGATGGTTTGATGGTAGGAGAGTGGTCATTGGAACTCCTGTTATTGTTTTTGATTGGTATACCTATAAGCTTTCCCAGAACCAACTGCCATGTGAGGAAAGCCGTCTATTTATTTAACATTGCACCAACTGGCAGGTGCTAAGTATATGGGCCCTAAACGTATCCTGTATAAATCTTCACACAAAGATAAAAGTGACAAATAAAACAAGTATTGAGTTTCGACTAGTCTTGACGAAACAACTCTTCAATTACTGTTGCATGCGAGGCTGTCAATACGGTACTTGGCGTCCGTTTTCTGATTTACGCTCCTTTACATCATTTGGTCTTTCACATGGTAGGGAGCCTTCCACGACGCCAAGCTAGCAATTTTTGGGTCTTCTCCCTCCTATTGAAGCTTGGTATTATCTGACATGGTATTATAACAGATCTTGCAATCTTTTATAGTCCTCTAATGACTTCTGTGTAAACTAGACTAGGATAATCTGTTTGGAATGAAAATTGTGTCACGTTTCCTGGATGAGATGAACAAATATTAAATTAAGAAGGTGGAACGGGACATAGAAAGTATACTGAATGACACAGCGACTGAATGACATAGTGTATAGACATAGCGCGCCTTTGTATAATACCATCTGTATAATAGCTACAAAAACTTTTTCGCTTTTTTTAGGGCAGACAGTTTACAGAATGATGTTATGACTTGTACCTTTACGCAGGGTACCTGCATTGAGGTCATAATTATTTATTATCATTTCGTCCATATGATTGTTTTTTGTTTCATTTTTAATAAAAGGCAAAACCCGATATGAACATAGAGAGATGACCGTAGAGAGTGAGAGAGTCCCTGAACATTTCCTGAGACTTATGATACGGGTGTAGGTTTAAGGGGCCCCTTTCCGATACAATTCAACTCATCTCCCTGCGTAGCCAAATCTGATAAATCTGGGTCCTTTAAGCGGGGTGTGAAAAAGCATCCGATGTGGCCGGCCAGTTGAGGTGGCCCCATTGTAACATTATTTGAGTCTGTAATGGTGACCCTCGTTCCTGAGATTTTGCTTTCAGCTTACCATCGGGTGAGGTAAAGTCATATTGACGTGCCCTTAATAAAAAAAAACCTGCTAATGCGGTTTGACTTCTCGTTCCAGTATAACATTTATTGCATTTTTAGACAGAGCCAGGTCTTTGAATAGGTTATAGAGACATTTTTATAATAGGTTCTCGCTGGTTATAAATGATACAAGTAACTTGAAAAACACATTACATTTATTTAACACACAAAACCTATCAATACAAATAAGATACTCCAGCACCACAAGCACAGTTACCAGTTATCGACACAGTGCCAATAGCTGGAATAGCACCGCCGAAGTTAACAGCTCCCATGACAGGAACCTGACCTACGACACCAGTAGTACCAACGACAGGTAGCTCACCAGCTACTTCAACGTTACCTTCTCCAGCTCCACCGTAAGGACCAAGTTCTGCTGCAGGATAACCACCTGCCCATGGAGCAGCAGGATAAGCGAGTTCTCCTGCAGTTCCACGGTAGCCGAAAGGTCCAAGAGCGGCTCCAGCGAAAGCGGCAGGTCCCAAAGCACCAAGGCATTGACTAAATACGTTCTGTGGGACAAGAAAAAAATTGATCGCTTTTTTGATTACAATAAAATTTGATACGATGCGGTGAGTAGAGTATAGGCCAGGGCTCTCTGGTGAGTTATGTGCTGTAGTGCGAAGATCAAAGAATTGTCTTACTTTGTCTTCTGCACTAACGGCGGAAACTCTCTGTTTTTACAGAGTCGGCAGCACGAGTGAGACCCTGGGGTTGCATACGTCCATGGGCCACGTAGATTGCCTCTTCTGGTTCGAAGTTTAGACGGACATCATAATCTAGGCATAGTTCCATTTGCATACGAGGCTTTCATCAGGCCCGCTTAGGATCCGTTTAATCCCTCTCCTCATTTAGATTCGGCTTTTGGGAGCGATTACTATATGAATTCCTAATCCTGAGAGGAAAGCCTCTGTTAGAGCCCAGACCATTAATCTGCGGGTTAGGTGTGATTGGTTTGGCCCCAAAAGACTTGATGGTGGAAAATTGACGTGGTAGATGATCACAGAAATAATTAAGTACTACAATCAGCTACGAGTAGTTTTCAATGCAAATACTAGTAAGTTATAATAAAACAGTCAAGTATATATCCGTTTCAAGAAATATTAGGAGTGATTCTTACCTGGACTAAACAAGCCTGAATGCAAAGCAACAATACAGCGAAGGTATTCATGATGATTTGAGTATTAAACTGAAAAGTGATACTGAATGATTAACTGAAGTCCAATTGGCGAATCGAATATTAAATTCAGACCTTTTATAATGTAACTTACATAGTCATTATTATTTTGATAACGAATTGTCTTTCTGATTATTGAAAGTAAAACATTATAGCAATGAAGAAACTGATAAAATTTAACGCTAAACCGTTTCAATACTTATCGTATTTGAACACATTTTTCAGAAATTGTGAACAATTTTGATAATGTAAGTTAGTATATAATAAGTAGATTTTGGTCTGAATGTCATTCTTATACTTGCAAGAGTATCTGATACACCAATCCAACATGTCTGCTAAGGTCATCTTTTTCGTCTGCGCTGTAGTTCAGGTAGGAAATTGTTTCTCATAATATAAATGTCTCGTCGTTCATAGGATGGATAACTATTCTTAACTGATATCTCTCCATGCTTTAATCTGACAGTCTCGGTTGCTATACGAACATCTATGGCATTCATTACATATTTTTTCTAATCGAAAACCGCCTGAAGTTATTGAATTTAAAAAAGTAATCTTTTATAAGAAAACTTCAATATAAAACCTAATTTTTTAATTTCAGTCCGCAATGTGCCAGTGTACCAGTCGAGCTGCAACTGGATATGCTAGCCCCTATGCTTGGTCAGATCCTGGATTAGCGTATGGTGGACGGGTTTCGTACATAATACCGAAAGCTAAATAGTCGAATAACAATGGGTCGACAACGATTGGTCGGACGATCAAATGGTCACTGGTACGTTAGGTCGAAGCGTTAATACGTCGAGGTATTATTACGTGGAAAATGCAATAGGTCGACAATGATTGGTCGAAAGATCAAATTGTCGCTGGTATATTAAGTCGAAATATTAATACGTCGACGTATTACTACGTAAAAATGCAAACGGTCTATTGTCCCCATAAAGTTGAAATTTTCAAAAAGCCTGTCTTTGCGAAATCTTTGAAAAAAACCTATGTTATAAGTATAAGTGGATGCGAGCCGCTTCCAACCGGTCCTATTGGAGATCTATAGGGGAGGCCTATGTCCAGCAGTTGACTTTCTATGGCTGAAATGATGATGATGATGATGATGATAAGTATAAGTTCATTTTAGAGACAAGTCATAAATATTGAGGGAGTCTGCAATAAATATAAACCAAGTTTTTGTGTCGGTATTGTAATTACGGAAAGAGCGATTCATTATTCTAACAATTCTATCTAAGTGATATTCACTTTGATAGAACTTTAGTATAAAGAAGCTTTAGTATAACGCCTAATGTTTGTGTAAATAATAATTTTTGAGGACTATATTCAAATAAAATGTATATATATATTTATTTATTTACTTATTTAAACTGGCTTTACATTTTGATATTCATTGCCAACCTTAGAGTATACATTGCTATAGAGCGCGCCTTACAAGTATGAACTGCTAACACGGGTATGAACAGTACCGAGGCTTCTGGCTCAACCTCAATCAGTAGCAAAACAATACCCATCAAAATGACTTCGCAAATGATATTTAATTCGATATGTCAAATTAAAATTTTATACACCATCGTATATTTGTAGTAATAATGACGCAAAAATACCGCAAAATTACGCCATTTTTTTGTATATTGGCTTTAATTTTATCCATGCATATCAAATCGAACAAAAAACTTCTTAACAACAAACTAAATTAATCAGTGCATCTATTGATATTTTCGGTAATGCATGAAACGTCACTATAGGTGCGCTATACCATCGCAAAGTATCTGCTAACACTCGGCGCCAAAGACCTGAGTGATAGGCGCGCTCTATATTTTGCGTGGTTGGTCGTGGCTTGTTCATTTTGTAAAAGTTTAATGGTTTGGTATAATCCTCGTTTCTGTTTGTCTAACAACTTATTCCACCGTCTGTGCCAACCTTTGGCTTTTTGAAAATTTCAACTTTATGGGGAGGGGACAATAGACCGTTTGCATTTTTACGTAGTAATACGTCGACGTATTAATATTTCGACTTAATATACCAGCGACAATTTGATCTTTCGACCAATCATTTTCCACGTAATAATACCTCGACGTATTAACGCTTCGACCTAACGTACCAGCGACAATTTGATCGTCCGACCAATCGTTGTCGACCCATTGTTATTCGACTATTTAGCTTTCGGTATTATGTACGAAACCCATGGTGGACTGGCTACTTCAGCAATGGCATACGATGGCCTAGGCGTAGCAGGTAGGACTTTAGCTCGTGACGGATTATACCCAGCCATGACTTCCAATTTAGAATTCACTCCAACTAGCGGTGGAGTCCTAGCTGTCACCAGTGGTTCTGCCGTTCCCCCTACTGGAATCTCTGTAGTTTCTGAGAACGCTTTTGAAGGAGCTTTGACCGTAGCTGGAGAGTTACCGTTCGTGGGTTCATCAGCTGTAGATGGTGTGGTGCCTTCTGCTGGTGAAGGTGCTATTAACCATGCTTGTGGTAATGGAGTTAATGCAATGGAGAGTGAGATTACCATTGCTCCTACTTCAGCTGTCATACCTCCCGTAGCTGCTACATTTGTTCCTGCTTCTCCTTTATCTCCTGTTGGCCGTATTGCTCCAAGTAACGGTCTTGGTCTTGGCAACAGTTTAGGTCTTCGTGGATATGGAAACTGCGGTTTTATGTACTAAGTGTTTCTGTTATTTAATTTAATAAAACTTTTCCAATTATGTGATTATTTCTTTTGCACCATATTTATGAATTTTTTTCACAAACCCAACTATGCTAGTTATGATCTGGCTTTTTGTTGCTGGGTTATAGTTCTATGCTTTAACACCAGTTAATAGGTACTGTCGTAACATTTGGTAAGTAAAAGGAGCTAACACACTAGGTACAGGGAATACAAGTAGATACCCTTTCGGTCTCTTAGGTCCAGTTCCTGTTATGTCCAGTTAACTCTCAAGTATACGTTACTGATAGAAGTAGCGTATAATAATTCTTGCCTACAGATCGAGTTAGCGTTTTAAGAATCTTTAGAAATAATATAAAAAAAACAGTGGCATTCCGTAAGTAAAATTTTGAAAAAAAAAAAATGGAAATGTCAAAAATCTGATATTGGTCAAACTTATCAGAAATACAAAGGACAAATATAAAATGAAACACAACTTCACTGTAAACGCTATTAGTTTTGAAATCTTTCACTAGGTAGCAGTATACTAAACTTCAACATAGCGTTGTACGATAACAGTGTCGTGAGTTCAACGGTTTTTTTCCATATCTCGAACAATAGCTAACGAGCCTAAAGAAGTTTTCACTAAATATATATATTAATTACTCTGGTTATGGCCACGGTATTCTGTAGGGCGGAGGTACTTCCCCAGTCGGACTGCTCGTTTAGAACGGGAATACTATGCTTTTGAAATGCTTATGGTCACACCCATGATACCCACGAATACCTAGTGAAAAATAAAAACACGAATCGCCCCTCGCACGACTGCACACTTAACTGTTTCTTTTTAAATATAGGCCACGTCTATTTGACTTCACTTCGCCTGATGGTAAGCTGAAGGTAGCGTTTCGGAAAGAAAGGCCACCATTATAGACACGTACTATGTAACTATGGTGGTAATCAGCTTGACGGCCTCAACAGATGCTTTTTCACGACCCGCTTAAAGGACCCGGGACTGAAAATCAATTTGGATATTCTGCCGGATGAAATACATTTTTAGAATCAATAAATAACATAATTATTATCGACATGCCATGCAATGTGAACGTCCATCTGTCATTACGAATGTCAAATCGTGTTTTATAACTTCTCGAGATTCGACGATTCAAGTCCTATCTTGATCGTTCACCTTCTCTAATCTAAATCGATAGGCATATTTAGCATACTACATACAAATACTCACGCCTGTAAATCCCCTAAGGGGTAGGCAGAGGTGTATACCCACATTTCGCCAACTATAATTTTCGGTCCCACATAATAGCGGGCGAGCCCATTGCCGTCAAGCGGGTACTTATTCATGGGTTGCATGTTTACTGTTGGATGGAGAACCGCTCTATCTCTTAGTTGCCTTTTATGACGCCCTTAGGAAGAGATGGGGTGGATCTATTCTACCCCACCGGGAACCAACACGGCTCAAGAACAAACAAGCTACTAGAAAACGAATTGGATATTTGAACTTTTCCTTAAAAATACGTCTTGGGGCGACGCTGTAGCCATCTTCTGAAAATTTTAAGATCTATTGTAAACAATGAATAATGTTTAATATGGTTTTTTCCGTCGTGAATGTCGTGAATGAGCTCTTAATCCCGAAAGCTAAGATTAACATATGAGGGACGTGGCTTCATCAAAGTGGTGACTCCAGTTGATTCGGTGCTAGCAATGTTTGCTTGTTTCATATGGAAGTCTTTGGCAAGCACTGCAAGCAGACAGTGTTGATCAGTAAGAATATCTCCAGATATAATCTTGAAGCCTCTGCTGATGTTACATCACTTAGTGAGTAGTAAAGAGAACTGAATGGCATGCTTCCTGGGCCTAAATTCTGCTAAAGTAAAACCACTGTCATAACACGAGCACTGCAAAAATATTCCAGTTAATTTTAGACTTTGAAATAATTCAATTAAAGCCTGAAATTAGGTGGTTTTTTTTAGTGATATAAAGTTTTTTAAAGATATAGCAATAAAGTCCACTATTTAATGGCATTTTTGCAGAGTTTGTGGTATGACAGTGGTTTTTCTATAGGAGAATCGAGTGCCTGCTCTAGTAGGTGATTTGTCGTTCGGATTAATTTTTGAATAAGTACCCAGTATTTGCGATGGCAAGATTGGCCACGGCGCAAGAGGATATTCTTCCGTAGCTGATGTAACCGTACAAACGCGTACAAACGCATGAAGTATTATGGTAATAATTACAAAATTTGATTTCCAAGAAATAAAAAATAAATTGTTACAGTTTTGAATCGGTAATTTTACATAATAAATTCATGACTTATCTATCGCATTTGAACATTTTCTTTCACAAAACTATACGCAACTTTGATCGATTGGTTTAGTATAAATACATTTAATGTGGTACTGAAAATCATTCTCTTGTCCGCACTTGTACTAGAGGTTACTCAAAGCAATAAGTATGGCTGCTAAGGTCATCTTCATCCTCTGCGCTGTAACTCAGGTAAAAAGCTTCACTAATATGATTTTAGAAGAGGTTATCATTACTGAGTCCAGGCTCTGCTTCACCCATTCTCCATCTTCCACTCTTTACTCTTACTTTTACAACCTTCTGACCATCTGCCAATCAACACTCGTACCAATTTGGTTTTGATGGGATATTGAGGTTATCCAGGGTATCCAGGTTTAACTATGCTTGGTTTAACACTTATCATAATAATGTTTTGAACATGGATTAAACTAGAGTATGAGACACCAGTTTTGCAAATTATAAGGCTTTTATATAGCTTTTTTTTAATTTTTTGCACTCTTAGCAAAGATCGTAGTTTTAAGTAGTTGAAAAAAAGTATACCTTTAATCAAAAATGACACAAACCCGGTGAACTAAGATCACATTTTTACTTTCAGTCAGTAGTCTGCCAGTGTTCCAGCCGAGCTGCCGTAGCTGCAACTGGATATGCTAGCCCTTATGCTTGGACAGGTCCTGGATTGGCTGCTCCAGCAATGGCATACGATGGCCTAGGCGTAGCAGGAAGAGGTGTAGCCCGTGATGGATTATACCCAGCCATGACTCCCAATTTAGGATTCACACCAACTAGCGGAGGAGTCCTAGCTGTCACCAGTGGTTCTACCGTTCCCCCTACTGGAATCTCTGTAGTTTCTGAGAACGCTTTCGAAGGTGCTTTGACTGTAGCTGGAGAGTTACCGTTCGTGGGTTCATCAACTGTGGACGGTGTGGTGCCTTCTGCTGGTGAAGGTGCTATTAACCATGCTTGTGGTAATGGAGTTAATGCTATGGATGCTCCTGCTGCAGCCATCGCGCCAATTGCAGCAGCTATACCTCCTGTAGCTGCTACTTTCCCTATCACTTCTCCGTTGTCTCCTGCTGGCCGCTTCGCTCCAAGTGCAAGTCTTGGTCTTGCAAACGATTTCGGTTTCCGTGGTTGTGGAAATCGTGGTTTAGTTTACTAAGTGTTTTGTTATCTAGTTGAATAAATAATAATTTAATTGTGATCTATATTTTTCTTTACTTGTTAATATTTGTAGGGTATAATGACATTTCCGTACCCAATTTGGAGTCCCCTTTACAATATAAGTATGTAACTCGCTGAAGTAAGGAAGTAAGGTGATTAGAATAGCCTGGATTTATAAGGCGGAAGATCGGTTCTATAATAGTGCTCAATAAAAGTGGCATAATATATGTTCAGCAGTGGACTGCAATAAGCGAACTGATTGACACACAAAATGAAACATTCAGCTGATGCAACTAATTCGTTGCTTTATAATAAAATATTGTCAGAGTCACGTACATAATGATCGCAATCCGTTACAATGACCTTTATCGAAGTAGATAACATATTAACACTTGCATCAAGGCTAAATGTACCTGACATTGCAGAGCTCAGCAGAATAATGTTTGATGGCAAATGCTGATGCAGACATTTAAGTGCTATGTAATATTTACATTGTAATAAGCATTGCTCTACAATCGCATTATAATCTTCTTTTTCTTCTTCCTCCTAGCGTTAATTCCCAGTCACATCCGAAGCTTTCATCTCGGAGTCTGGGGTCCGCTTTACCAGTCTATCTGCGGATTTGGCTAGACTTCGATATTTTTTGTGAAGCGAATGCTAGTCTGCACTTCTTCTTCGTCAAGTCAATGGCTCAATTTTTTTTATATAATATGTTAATATTTTTTTCTGCAATATTTCGCCACGGCTACAGCATTGTACGTTGCCCTATTTATCCCTATCTGCACTGCAATTCACAAGCGACCTCCACAATCCAAGAACGATATTGGGCGATATTGAAGCATTGCAGTTAGACCAGTTGTTAGACTTTTTAGGGATTCAACTACCCGTAACGACTGCCATAATGATAGATGTTAGTATAACCGGGACCGATGGCTTAACGTGCTCTCTAAGGCACGACCGAACCAATGCATGTGTAAATTTTTGTATGGATTATTATGGGTATTTACCCATAATAATCCATACAAAAATTTGCACTGAGCGGATATCGATGTGCGTAGCGGCCGCGTTCACTACCGCTACGCCACAAAGGCTGCCTAATCGCAATATACATACATTATACATACCGGCCATACAATACCCTGTAAAGATGAAACGATCTTGATGAAATTTGGTACAGAGGTGGACTTTAGAGCTTGAAAAAGGAGAAGCAGTAGGATTAAAAGCTCTTTTATCGCGAAAAAGAGGTTAAAGGGGTTCAAATAGGGGATGAAATTTTGTATGAAATTTCGTCACTTTTGAAGATGTTTGATTGATGAGATGAGTCCCAGACAACGGCTCATATAATAAGTTTTAGACTCGTTGAACAGCCATAAATCTGATGCATCAATACTCTTTCATCCAACCTCTCTATGTTTCCGAAACATGTAAGCATCTTTCTTCATGTTGGTTAATCAATCAATTAACCTATTGCAGTCCACTGTAGGACATTAGACATTAGCCTCTCCCAACGCTGGGAGGCTTTGGCCAACTGTTTTCACGCTGACTAGACGATTTGATACAGGGTTTTGTTTCGAGTTTTCCTTCTCTTCTTCTAATAGTGGGTAAAGTACTCCCCTATGTATCAGTGAGTCGTATATTTTAATATATAATAAAACAAACTATAAATATTTAGCAGTCAATATTTTAATTCAGATTTCTAAAAAGAGTTGTTCTTTCAATGACCACATTCACAGGAGCATCTACCAGTGATAACAACAGAGCCAGCAGCTGGTACAGCACCCTCAAATCTGACAGCTCCCAAGATAGGCACTTGACCAATAACAGCCGTGTTACCGGCAACTGGCAGCTCACCAGCGACGGCAACGTTACCTTCGCCGGCACCGCCAAAAGCTGCTGCACCTAACCCAAGTTCGCCATTGTTACCAAGACCTCCAAAGCCTCCGAAACCAGCGCCTAAACCGGCATGGGAACCACCTCCAAGACCATATCCTAAGCCACCAAGAGAGCCGCTTCCAAGACCAAATCCTGAAGATATGCCTGAACCATAGCCGAAACCAGCGTCATTGGAAAATCCAGCTCCGTAGAAACCGTGGTTGCATTGACTGAATACGTTCTGGAAAAACAGGAAATTGAAATGAATATACCAAATTATTCTGTACGTGTTTTTGTATCCCACCTCCTTCTAAACAGCTGAACAAACTTGAATGAAATTTTATGTGTATATTTCAATGTGGTATGTGCACTACTTTTCGGGGTATGATGAAGTCTGCTGTGGTTGCTAGTTAACACGAACTATAGCTATAGTGCACACGACACGGCGCACCACAGCACGAGTGCAACACCAGGAGAGTCAAACTTGTGCTGCCGAGTCTGTAAGAACAGTGAGATAGTGTGCCGTCAGCGGTCAGCGCAGAAAACATGCAGGACCCACTGACAGCACAAAACCTCCCCATGGGCTCTGGCTACCTTACTCACCGCCGGGAACACAATACGAGGTTATTACACCCCCGGTATTCTGTAGGGCGGAGGTACTTCCCCTGTGGGACTGCTATTTGGACGGGGATATTGTCGTGTCTTACCTCCTCCCCACCTAATTCTGGATGGGTAAACTCACCTGTACTAAACAAGCTTGGAAGCAAAACAATAGAGCAGTGAAGGTATTCATGATTGATTTTAGTTTCTTGTTCAACGAAGAGCTGAAGTATGAATGTTTACTTGGAGCTAACTATGACTTTTATATTCAACAGTCTTATCACGCTACGTGAGCTACGAAATTTCGCTAATGCCTTGCGAATATTTATCTCAAATTATGCAATAGTTTCATAGGCAAATGGATTGATAGCAAAGTTTTGTATAAAAGCAGTAGTAAACACACTAAAATCATTCTTGTCTGTAGCTCTACATTGAAAACATGTCTTCCAAAGTGATTTTCATCTTTTGTGCTCAAGCAATTTTTGCACATGTAAGTTTCTTTTAAACTTTTTTATATTTTACTATTCAGATTATCTAAGCCTGGTTTCCTCCAAGGTCTTCAGCACCTAGGGCGAGCTGATACCACCGGTCATAGCCCCAGCTAATCAACGAGCTTGTGCAGTCGGATTACCAATCTACCGTTTGGGAATCAGAGCGCACTCGTTTCCATAAAAGGCGATAAACCATATTTTTTTATGTGCAAAAAGTCCCGTATTCTTTGTCCCGTGCCCTTAACGACTTTTCAAAATTTATGGAATTTTCGTCGAAACTGTTTTAATTGCGTCTATAAAATATACCGAGAATACAAAGATGTTGATAAAAATAGGACTTAATTTATCAGTAGTTATACCTTATTAAAAAATATTTAAAAGAAAAGAAAGAAAGAAAAGAAAAATATTTTTTATTCAACCTAGCAATAGGTACACATTTTATAAAACTACAACATTGTGTTTTTCTATTATACTTAAAAGTGAAATATGCATAAAAAAAATAGCCAGGCAGAATAATGGCCGCCTCTCAGCTTAATGCTATCCGCGTTGTAGTGCAGGCGGAAAGCGCTGGTTTTCAGAGACGGCCGGGCAGTGGGTTTGACATCTTATAATTGTTTCCCTTATTCTAACAAACCATTGCTAAACAATGGCAAACAAAAAGAAAAATTTCAAAAATAAAAACAAAGCAAATTAAACAAGAATACTGGCAACAATTTGACACTGCAGGAAGCGCAGGACGTCTCCCGCGCATTGCCGGCGAAATGTCATTTGCACGTCATAAGTGTCAAACTCCGGCGCAAGCCAGTGAGGTTATGCCTTAGAGTATATAAGAGGTGGCATACCTACGAAAAAAAACTGTATACCTAAACTTGGATAAGAACATTAAATGGCGTCTATAATAGAGAAGCCCAGTAAACTGTCGATAACTACTTATCGATATAAAAGAAGCACAGACTAAAAATGTAAGCAAGGGTTTAAACTATTATCTATCTATCTATACTCTATACTCTATTCATATTGTATTTCTTCATTTCAGGTTGCATTCAGTCAGTGTATTCGATCCAGAGGAGAGGAAGCATTGAATTTCATTACACCATCTGCTGCTATTTCACCATGTGGTTCCTTGAGATCTAATAACTGGGGTTTTGGTGAAGGATGCGGCTTTGGCTCTGGTCTTGGTATTGGTGGAGGCATTGGTAGCGGCTTCACTGGTGCAGGCATTGGAAGCGGCTTTGCTGGAGCTGGTTTGGGTTCTGCAGGTTTCGCAAGCGGTGGAGGTGCTTTTCCTACTGAAAGTCTCACTCCCATACCTCCCAATGGTATTGCTGTGACATCTGAGAATGTTTACGAAGGTGCTTTGGGTGTTGTTGGTGAATTACCATTCTTGAGTACTGTAGGTTTTGAGTCAGTATTGCCATCTGCTGGTGCTGGTGTCGTCAACCATGGTTATGGTAATGGAATCACTGCTATTACAAGTGAGATAGACGGTTCTGCTGGTCTTATTGGTGCAGGCGGCATTGGCGCTGGAATGATTGGTGTAGGCAGTTTTGGCGCTGGTATTATTGGTGCAGGCGGTATTGGGTCCGGAATGATTGGTACAGGCGGTGGAATCGGCTCTGGTTCTTTCGGATATGGTTCAGGTTTAGGAGGAATTTCGTCTGGATGTAATGGTATCAACTTTGGACAAACAATAGGTCGTGGAAGTGGTTGTGGATGTTATTAGAGAACAAATAAATTGAATAAATAAACGCTTCTGAACCTGATACATTGTTTTTCAATCCTGTGTAAGAAAAGGTCCCAGTTGCTATGCGAATATCTATGATGGCATTCTTTATGAGTAGTTGAACGCCGTAAAACATCCAAACAGCTGGTGTTACTACAGAACCTTGATATCATCAGTAGGTTGTGCAGGTCCGATGTTAAGTAGTTACTTCTTGACAAATTCAAAAGTTGCAAATGCAAAAAAAGGCCAATTGGCAGCTCGAGTGTTACATACGTCCATAGGCCACGGTAACCACTTCCCATCAGGTGAGCCGTGTGCTTGTCTGCCACCTTAGTGGTATAAAAAATATCGAAGTTCGCCCGTTTCATAATTGGATTGAAAAGTCGATCCTAACTGAGTTGAAATAAGATTCAAAGGATGATGGTCACCGAAAATTATTTAGATATCCATCCAACTGGTCAATAAAGTTTAACATATCATCAAAATGTAAAGAAAAGAAATATGTCTAAGGGTGCTTACATAGAGAAACAGGTACGGGTAAACCTTTCCGTGTTGCCATCATGTCAATTCGTTATTTGTAAAAAAATTGCAAAGCATGCGTTCGTTGCGTCGCGATTTTTTTTCGATATAAGTTTATAAGCATTTAAAATTAAGTTTAAACACTAAAAAGGTTAAATTAGATTTCTACTTTGACAACTTCCGCATGTCTTTTTCACACTTCGCTTATAGGACCCGGGGCTGTAGGACAAGGAAACACGTGTACTGGTAAAGAATTCTGAGACTTAATGGTGCGGCAAAGAAAAGAGAGCAAAAATGTGTTATCAAATTTTGGTAGTTTCTTTTTTATATGTGGCTGCTATCAAGATCTTTGGTACCCAAGATAGTAGTAGGTAGTGTATCTCTTGTGCAGGCTTTCCTATTCAGGTTAAACGTCAGTTAGCAGTCATTCCCATAAATTGCGCATAAGCCAAATCTAAAGGAGGAGGAATACCTCGAATGCAATTGGGAACCTCATTAAGATGTAGGAATTAGAAGGAGTTGCCTCCATACAAGTATTACTCCAGGAAATACTTATCATTTGAAAGACAGACTCTGTGGTGTTGGTGAACGCAACCGTAACGCAGGAGGCACGGATTCGATTCCCACTCAGTGCAAATACATTTTGCCGCATACGGTGCAGAATATTTCATCAAGAACCAAGCGGTTCGGCGACTCCTTCTTCTGCCGCACTATTAAGTCTTGGAATTCCTTACCAGTTCACGTGTTTCCCTCCTCCTACAGTCCCGGGTCCTTTAAGCGGGGCGTGAAAAAGCATCTGATGAGGCCGTCAAGCTGAGTGCCACCATTGTAACATGGTGCATGTCTGTAATGGTGACCCTCTTTTCAGAGACTTTGCCTTCAGCTTACCATCAGGTGAGGCGAAGTCAATTTGACGTGTACTATATAAACAAAAATTGTATGTGAGAATATGGGTATTTGCATTGGTCTAGTCGTGTTAGGAGAACACGTTAAGCCATCGGTTCCGGTTGCCCATTCAGAAGAGCTGATCACCCGGCCGGCCAACGGCGTCCCCAGAAGAAGTGGTATCATTTGAAAGAGTTTACAGTAGCAAGTACCGTAAATCGGAGATCGGAGATCATCAAGAGGTAAATAGAAATAACATGATCAGCTAAATTCTGTATCTTCAAGTAAAACTATGTACTAGTTCTTTTTTTTTATTTTATTTTAAATTGGATAGTTCGTACGAATATCGGTAGATTGCTCCCACCATCAGCGTAAGATGGATGTATTGGAAAATTTGGATCAATCTTGGGCGAAGCTCGGTGGCTCAGTGGTCAGAGCATTCCCCCTGTAAGGGAAAGATCGCGGGTTCGAGTCTTGCCCGAGTATTGATTTCGCTTTTTCCAATTAATTTGTTTAGTTTAGCATACTAAATGCTTTAAAATTATCTCAATATGTACTAGTTCATTGTAATAATCATCAGCTATGTGGTAGTGGAACTTAAAATTGTGTAAAATAAATCTATACGAATATTATAAAGCATTTTGTTTGGTTGAATGAACTAATCTCTGAAACTACTGGTTCACATTCAAAAATTCTTCTTATGTTCCATAGCTCGTTTATCGAGGAAGGTAGGTATAGATAGAGATAGATAGCCTATCATCACGCTTCTCCTCACCGGAGTAGAGCAGTAATCATAAATTTCAACAAACCCGGCAGATTCCTAGAATGATGGTAGGCCCTAAGAAAGCTGGTCCAAGGAGACCTTGGAGCAATGTTAGGTTTTAGAGGTTTTTTATTTTTGACCCCGAAAACCATTTTAATGATTTATTTATTAAATTCCTATTTCGATCCTTTTTTTGCTGGCGCGTGTTCGATCCCCGCTAAGTGCAAATATTTGTATGCATGAATATAGGTATTTGCATTGGTCTGGTCGTGCCTCGGAGAGCACGTTAAGCCGTCGGTCTCGGTTGCCATAAAAACATCTATGGCAGTCGTTACAGATAGTTGGAGCCCTAAAAAGTTCAAACAACAACGGTCTAGCTGCAATACTTCACAATTGGGTTGTGGAGGTTAGATGGCAGTCGCTTCACGGAAAATATCGAGGTCTAGCCAAATCCGCAGTCAGACTGGTAAAGCGGACCCCAGACTCCGAGGTGAAAGCTTCGGATGCGACTGGGAATTAACGCTAGGATGAAGAAAGGTTTATTATTATAAAAACGTGAAAATGTAACTTCATAAACTTTCATGTTTATTATTCAATCACGCTCTAACAACTGAACGAATCTGTCCCCGAGACAAGTGGCAATTCGTTGGCCGGCATATTGTAGAATTAAATGACGATGTATGGGATTTGATATAATATGACATCAGTTGACGATTGTCATAATTATAAGTCATATCCCTTAAATACGCCATTCTATTCTATTATACGCCAGCCAGTTGTCTAGGGGGACCGTTTAAAAGATACAGGGATGGATTTCAGTCAAGAATAACACATATCGGAAATAAGTTCCTATGGATTGCGGGAACGTTATCCACATTCCACTCGGGCAAAGCCGCGGGCAACAACTAGTGCTATTATATTAATAAACAATTATTTATCAAAATGCCATATATTTCAGTCAGTTTTTATAACTAGTAGCTGTTTTCAGAAAACACATTCACATCCGCTTCTTCCATTGATGGAGACAGCACCAGCAGCTGGTACGGCTCCCTCGAAGCCTACAGCTCCCAAGATAGGCACTTGACCAATAACAGCCGTGTTACCGGCAACTGGCAGCTCACCAGCGACAGCAACGTTACCTTCACCGATACCTCCAAAAGCTGCTGCACCTAACCCAAGCTCTCCAAGGCCTCCAAAACCACCAAAGCCTGCGCCTAAACCAGCAAAAGAAGCACCTCCAAGGCCATAACCTGACCCGGCACCTCTGAAGCCTAATACTGAAGAAATGGCACCAGGAGCGATTGATGAACCGAAGCCAAGATCAGCGTTATTGATGACTCCAGCCCCTTGGAATCCGGGGATGCACTGACTGAAGGCATTCTAAAAAAAAGAAGTCATATGTTAATCATTGACGATAATAGTCTACAAGTAATCTTATTATTTAATTTATTGGTCAAATGGAAAACTTACAATACTCCGTTCGATTAGGTACTTAACTAAATGTAAATAGTCTTGATATGCCTCTTTATTGTTTTATTTAAAAAATTAAGTTAATTCATTTATTTCTGTTCTTCCTTTCTTCCTCCTAGCGTTAATTCCCAGTCGCATCCGAAGCTTTCAGCTCGGAGTCTGGGGTCCGCTTTACCAGTCATAGCTACAGATTTGGCTAGACCTCGATATTTTCTGTGAAGCGATTGCCATCTGACCTCCACGACCCAATGTTAACATTAGGCGATATCGAAGCTTTGCAGCTAGACCCTTGTTTTTTTTTTTTTTTTTTTGGACTTTTTAGGGCACCAACTACCTGTAACGACTGCCATAGATGTTTTTTTTTTTTATGGCAACCGGGACCGACGGCTTAACGTGCTCTCCGAGGCACGACCAGACCAATGCAAATACCCATATTTAATGCACACAAATATTTGTACTGAGCGGGGATCGAACCCGCGCCTCCTGCGTAGCGGCCGCGTTCACTACCGCTACGCCACGTTATGAAACTATTTTTAAAGATTGAAAAACCGACTCAAGATTGTTTGCATTTAGAAAAGTAAGTAAGTACCTAATGAAATTGAGTAATAGAATTTTGAAGTGCAGCAAATAATTATTAATCTGAGAGTCAATCAAAAGTTATCGCTTTTTTGATTTGGAATAATATGTATTTTCAAATAATAAATGTTAAGTAAAAAACATAGGTTTTCTTTTAAGGATCCCAAACTCTCAAAGGAAACCCTGAGCTAGAGCCTCGTTCACTCAGACGGCATTCGTGCCCGGCAAAATCAATAAACAAATGAAAAACAATAAATGAACCCTAGACTTCAAAGTTCAAACGTTGGATCAAACTAGGAAATCGCTGAAATCAGAAAAAATAAAGGATCTAAGCTGGCTGCCAACCATCAAGAATGAAGAAGCAGGTAAGTAGTAGAAGGGAAATCGCTTTGATAATACTAGTTTTCGCAGTTGCTTGCCTTCACTTACCTGTATGAAGCAAGCTTGGATGCACAGTAACAAAACAGTGAAGGTATTCATGATTAGTTGTAGTTTCCTTTCCAACGAAAAGCTGAAGTGTGAATATTCTACTGCAGATCCTCATATTTTTATACTCAAGTCTTATCGCTTTCTGTGAAGAAATTTGCTAAAGCTAAATATTTATCGCCATTATTGCGACTATTTATCGCCAATTATGCAAACATTATTATAGACAAATACGAATTGTATTAGATAGCGAAGTTGGGTATAAAAACTGCAGTTCATACGGTAAAAATCATTCCAGTCTCATCAGGTACACTTCAAACATGTCTGCTAAAGTGATTTCGATTTTCTGTGCTCAAGCACTTTTTGCACATGTGAGTTTCTAATGATAATTTAATATTATTATTTTATAAATTAACTGCAAAACCTTAACTTGAATACACTGCTATGTCGTAAGATAAAAGTGCTATAAATAATAAGATTAAAAAAGAATGGCATTTATGACAGCCGTTACGGGTAGAAAACGCCTACAAAAGTCCGACCGTCTAACTGCACAACTTTGATATCGTGAAATGGCAGTCGCTCCCGATATAAGCGAAAAAACTATGTGGACCCTGGACTCCGAGGCGACGGCTTCGGATGCCACAGGGACTCACGTAAAGGTGACAACGACGAGCTAAGTGTCGAGAGTTTTTCGGGACCGGGACCGCGGTTCCAGATTCCTCAAATACAATAATTATTTTTTAGGAGACTCACAAAGATATAGGGCTAATTTTTTTTGATTAATTTCAGGTTGTATTCAGCCAGTGCATTCGCTCGGGAATAGAAAACCGAGCATTAATTGCCCCATCGATTGGTACTACTCCATGTGGATCCCTGGGAATTAATAGCTTGGGTTTCGGGGAAGGATTTGGTTATGGCTCCGGTCTGGGTATTGGTGGAGGCGTTGGCAGTGGCTTTGCTGGAGCTGGCTTAGGTTCTGCAGGTTTCGCAAGCGGTGGAGGTGCTTTTTCTACTGAAAGTCTCACTCCCATACCTCCCAATGGTATTGCTGTGACATCTGAGAATGTTTACGAAGGTGCTTTGGGTGTTGTTGGTGAATTACCATTCTTAAGTACTGTAGGTTTTGAGTCAGTATTGCCATCTGCTGGTGCTGGTGTCGTCAACCATGGTTATGGTAATGGAATCACTGCTATTACTAGTGAGATAGACGGTTCTGCTGGTCTTATTGGTGCAGGCGGTATTGGCAATGGAATGATTGGTGCAGGCGGTATTGGTGCTGGAATGATTGGTGCAGGGGGTATTGGCGCTGGTCTTATTGGTGCAGGCGGTATTGGCGCCGGAATTATTGGTGCAGGTGGTATTGGTTCTGGTGCTAACGGTATCGGAATTGGTTCTTGTGCTATCGGGCACGGTTTAGGAGGAATTGGATCAGGAATTGGTTTCAACACTGGACGTGGATGTGGTTGTGGATGGTAATAAAAGGAAACTAACTGTGAACTCAAAATATATAATGAATAAATATTTTTGAAACTGATATAAATATATTTTCTTTTAATTACAAAATAAAACCAATAGTGCAAGTACTGCCTTTTTGCATAAAATCCCTCCCATAAGGGTAATTTTTTTTTTATACCACTTAGATAAGCACACGGCCCACCTGATGGGAAGCGGTCACCGTGGCCTATGGACGTATGCAACACCAGGAGCGTCACACTCACGCTGCCGACCCTGAAGAAACCTTCTAATGCCCTTCTTGAAGAACCCTATATTGTAGTCGCTTGGGAAAACCACCGCAGGGAGTTCATTCCACAGCTTGAGCGTACGTGGGATGAAGTGCCTTTCAAACCGCACAGTGCGCGTTGTTTTCGCCGTGGGCATCATGTCAAACAGTTCATCTGAGCGCAAACCATTGTACAGGCAGTAGAACACACACAGTGAGGCAAAGTCTCTTCTGAGACTGAGAGGTTCCAAATCGCCTGTGAGTAAGAGATTGCCAATAAGCTTCAACGCTCGTGCTCCATTTCCGGATGCAATGTGTGAGGATGAATTCCCTGCCTGTGGCGAGAGGTGCGATGATAGAATGTAGCTGTTGGCATCATGTCAAATAGTTCTTCTGAGCACAAACCATTGTATAGACAGTAAAACACACACAGTGAGGCAAAGTCTCTTCTGAGACTGAGAGGTTCCACATCACCTGCGAGTATGGGATTGCCGACGAGCCCCAACGCCCGTCTTTGTACCGAGTCGAAGGGGTCAAGCTGGTAAGCAGGCGCTCCAGCAAAGCGAAGCCGAACCTGCGCCTTATAAAGGATGAGTCGTTGCCCCGCAGTGAAGTACCGCTTCGCCCTGTTGAGCACCCCAAGCTTCTTTGATGCCAGCTTCACCTTGTCTTCTAAATGACTACGGTATTGGACGTCGCTGGAGATATCGATACCAAGGATCCCGATGCTCGAGGAAATGGTAAGCGGTGTGCCCAGGAATTGCGGTGCTACAATGAATGGAGTTTTCTTAGCGGTGAATACACATACTTGTGTCTTAGAGGGGTTGAATTGGACTAAATTTAGTCTGCCCCAATCGGATACTCTAGATAACGTAGTCTCGACACAAG
The DNA here is from genome assembly GCA_914767945.1 of Eilema depressum. Classification (NCBI taxonomy): domain Eukaryota; kingdom Metazoa; phylum Arthropoda; class Insecta; order Lepidoptera; family Erebidae; genus Eilema; species Eilema depressum. Next base: position 2,706,961 of record OU612040.1, read on the forward strand.
TTGTTCGCGACTTTCCTCTAGACGTTAAATCAGGCAGAAAGGTAGAAAGTGGGAAATAAACTCAACCCTATTCCATTCTTCTTCTTCTGTCGAATCGACGACACTTCTACTTTCAAATTCTGTTTTCCCAGTGTGCTGCTACCTGGATTGCGTTCTCGGAGATGCTCAGGAGGTCCTCTAGTGTACAAGTTTTTTTTTAAACTGCTTAGGTGGCAGACAAGCACACGGCACACGTGATGGAAAGTGGTTACCGTGACCTATGGACGTATGCAACACCAGGGGCGTCACACTCGTGCTGCTGACCCTGACAAAACCTTCTAATGCCCTTCTTGAAGAACCCCATATTGTAGTCGCTTGGGCAAACCACCGCAGGAAGTTCATTTCACAGCTTGAGTGTGCGAGGGATGAAGTTCCTTTCATACCGCACAGTGCGCGTTGTTTTCGCCGTGGGCATCATGTCAAACAGTTCATCTGAGCGCAAACCATTGTACAGGCAGTAGAACACACACAGTGAGGCAAAGTCTCTTCTGAGACTGAGAGGTTCCACATCGCCTGTGAGTAAGAGATTGCCAATAAGCTTCAACGCTCGTCTTTGTACCGAGTCGAAGGGGTCAAGCTGGCACGCAGGCGCTCCGACAAAAAGGCGACAGCAGTACTCCATGTGGGGCCGAACCTGTGCCTTATAAAGGAGGAGTCGTTGCCGCGCAGTGACGTACCGCTTCGTCCTGTTGAATACCCCAAGTTTCTTTGATGCCAGCTTGATCTTGTCTTCCAGGTGACTTGAGCGTCACTGGAGATATCGACACCAAGGATCCCGATACTCGAGGAAATGGTGAGCGGTGTGCCCAGGAATTGCGGCGCTACAATAAATGGAGTTTATGTAGCGGTGAATACCGTAAAATGGGGCGAATAGATACAGTTTTCAACTTCTACATAGATTTACTCAGATATTTTGTATGCAAGTGAATATTAGAGGATTGTGATTATCGTGAGTCACGTTGTAATTAACTAAATATGTATGCTAAAAATGAGTAACAATGACCCCAATTCTGACGTTCCATCTCTAAACTTAAATTTCTCTAAAATTTTCTTATTTTAGATAAGCGATTGACATTTCTAACCGTATTCTGTTGTTATGTCAAACTAAATTTAGTGTTTGCTAAGCACAAGACAGCACTAAATTTGAATATGACGTCGCTAAAATGAGTGTTACAACTATTAAAAAATTAAGAATGAACGATAAAGATTTTCATAAAATCTGTAAAAACTTATCTTAATAAGTCTTTAGAATGCCGACAAATGATAATTAGTGCATATTATTGATCAAATAGTAAACAAACTGTGATATTTCTCAGTCTTATCCAAGCAAATACAGTTTTTCTCGGTCCACGTACCTGGCAAGTTCGCGGGGTCCGCTAGTTATTTATAAAATCCATATCAATCGACGATTTATAGAGCTTTATAAAGGCTTAAAAGTATATAGAACGACAATTGGCATTATTTTAGATGATGTCTAATTTTAGTTTGACATTTCTTATTTTAGTGCATATACGTACAACAGAATACCGTTTAACCAAAAATGACAGTTGAGTACTTTCTCTAATTTTAGTTGTGTCAAGCTAATTTTAAGTTAGTTGTGTGTTCTCAGAATACGAAATTACATTTTGACAGGACTAAACTGACATTTAGAGATTTTAGCTTATTTTAGTTAGCTTGTGACAAGACAGAATTGGGGTCAATATGTGTATTAATTGTAAATTAAGAAAAACTACACGATTTCGTCGCAGTCCTAGAACAACGACGGATTTGACTTTTTGCAAAATTTTTTTTTTTACTCTAATTAACTTAAAATATGGTACTTTATAAAAAAAATAAAACATTTTATCAAATTTCATTACAAATGAACCAAATACAGAGTTGAATACTGACGGTTTTGATTAATTAACGTAAAACAATGACGGATTGATACTTGCACCGTTGTCTGTCGCTGTCCCCTGCCCCCCGCGCCCTTTCCGCTCCCGACGCATTGGCATTACCGTCGATGTTCTAGGATAAGGTCACGTCAGGAGGAACAGTCGTCAACGGATAAGTTTGGTCACAATGTACTATAAATTACATATTTTTTTGTTTATTTTAAGTTAATATAAATTTTGACGTCTTAGAACAGCGGTTTGTCAAATCCGTCGTTGTCCTTGGGATACTAAAATATATTTTTTTATGTCTTTGTTTTTACCTTTTATCTTTTAAAATAACATCATTCAGTTCATCCATGATTAAAATTGTTTGTTTTTATTATGATTTTTTTCAGTGACGCATAATAAAATACGTCGATGTTTTACGTACCTATAGTAGGCGTATGCTATAAACCGTCATTTTTCTAGGGATAAGCGGAGGACGAATATACTGAACCGACGTTGTTCGTCGTATAGATTATAATATACGTCTTTATTCTATTTCATATTTAAAAAATGTTATATTAATTTGCCAAAATACTTACATTACCTTAGATTATACAATGATATAATTGTTCCTAGAAACCTTATTCTGTAGTTTTATTTTAATTAAGGTTTTTTTTTCACCTGAACGATGTTCGTCGCACAGCAGTATGGTACTGGTGTGCGACGAACATCGTTCAGCCAATCAACAGACATGCTAATTTGTAATGATCCATTTTGCTCCCAACATTAACCAGATGAGTTGAAATGTCTATCAGTGAACACTATTGGTACAGATTCTGTGATGGAGCGTGTGATTAATACACAGCTCCTGAGATACCTTGAGGGAAACGATCTCCTGAGCGACCGACAGTACGATTTTCGTCACAGTCGCTCTACCGGTAACCTCCTGGTGTATCTCACTCAGAGCACAAGCCATCGAGAGTCGGGGTGAGGCACTAGCGGTCAGCCTAGATGTAGCGAAGGCCCTCGATCGGGTCTCACACAGAGTTCTTCTTGTGAAGTTGCCACGCTATGGACTCCCCGAGGGACTATGCGAATGGATTGCCAGCTTTTTATCTAACAGAAGTATCCAAGTCGTCGTCGATGGCAGCTACTCGGACCGCATGAACATAAACGCTAGTGTTTCACAAGGTTCCTTGTTGTCCCCGACCTGTTTCTGCTGCATATCAATGACATGCTGTCTGATGACTCCGTTCATTGCTATGTGGATGACAGCACCGGGGACACGTATTACATGGGCCGTGCAAATATCCCTAAGTCAGAAGTGGAGGAAAGTTGCGAACAACTTGTTTCCCAAATCGAGACTACTCTCTCTGGAGTATCCGATTTGGGACGACTAAACTTGGTCCAATTCAACCCTACTAAGACACAAGTATGTGTATTCACCGCTAAGAAAACTCCATTCATTGTAGCGCCGCAATTCCTGGGCACACCGCTTACCATTTCCTCGAGTATCGGGATCCTTGGTGTCGATATCTCCAGCGACGTCCAACACCGTAGTCATTTGGAAGACAAGGTCAAGCTGGCATCAAAGAAACTTTGGGTGCTCAACAGGGCGAAGCAGTACTTCAGTGGGGGGCAACAACTCCTCCTTTATTCGGTACCACATGAAGTACTGCTGTCACCTTTTTGCCGGAGCGCCTGCGTGAGCTTGACCCTTTCGACTCGGTGCAAAGATGGGCGTTAAGGCTCGTCAGCAATCCCATACTCACAGGCAATGTGGAACCTCTCACTCTCAGAAGAGACTTTGCCTCACTGTGTGTGTTCTGCCGCCTATACCTAAAATGGTTTGTGCTCAGATGAACTGTTTGACATGATGCCCACAGCTACATTCTATCATGGCACTTCTCGCCACAGGCAGAGAATTCATCCTCACACATTGCGTCCGGAAACGGAGCGCACTGTGCGGTATGAAAGGAACACATTTTCAACATTTTCATTCCTCGCACACTCAAGCTGTGGAATGAACTTCCCGCGGTGGTTTTCCCAAGCGACGACAATATGGGGTTCTTAGAAGGTTTCTTCGAGGTCGGCAGCATGAGTGTGACGCCTCTGGTGTTGCATACGTCCATAGGCCACAGTAACCACTTCCCATTAGGTGGGCCGTGTCTGCCACCCAAGTGTAATAAAAAAAATCGTATTAATAATACCAAATAAATACTTTTACGAGTATATAAGTAATTCATTGTTTACTCTATTTACTTTTTTATTTTCTGTCTTTATCTTGAGACTTTTAATTATTATGATTAAGTATAATTATTATTGATTAATAGTTTGGGTTTCTGCTACCTGGTTATGCTTATGTTATCTAGGTTTATTGATTAAAAATGCCAAAAACAGATTTTAGTCAAGATCTGATTGTTTTTTTTATAAAGTTCTCATTCTTATTCAAATTCAAATTCAAGTAAATTTATTGCAATTATGAGAGTTAAGTTTATTAATTTTAAATTAAAGGTTTGAAGAATTAATTACTGTTTTAAAGTGATTGATCTTAGTCTGTAGGTTGTCTTGTTATTAAGTAGAATTAGCAGTAATTATTGCAATTTTGATGCATTTTTTTTTTAGTAATTTTGTACTAATAATTTCGTAAGTAAAACATTTCAAAGTTAGCTTCTTTTTCATTTCTTAGTCCAAATCCGTCACAAAATTTTGAAAGGATTCCCTTAAAAAGTGACGGTATGTACTGTACGCCACTTTTTAAACAAAGATAGTCCGTAAAATAACGACGTATCAGATTATTCGTCACCTTAGTGTCCACAGAACAACGACGCATGTGACTTTTTTACTAATTAACGCAATATTTAAAATATGTTGCGTATGTCATATTATAACGTATTTAATTCATAGCAACATATCAAAATTTTAGAAAGATTGAATAAGTAGTTTTCAAAATATGACAACATCTATAGATGAAAAACTTTAAAGTGCTCTCCTGTAAAGTTATTAAAAGTCACATCCGTCTTTGTTCTACGACTGCGACGATTTCTATTCACCTGGAAACAGGGGTCAAAAGATACGAGAGGGGGGTGAATAGAAAAATTGCGCTAGGGCTGTCAAAATCAACTTATATTTAAAATAAATATACAAGGTATCTATGATATCGATCTATGGTTCGTCATAGCCTATGACCAACCTTAATAGATTGAAAACCCTAAAAATCATGTTTCTATTAACCCCTCATTCGTATCTATTAACGTCTTACCGGTATCTAATCACCTCCAATGGCGTATCTATTGACCCTAATGGCGTATCTATTAACCCCCCACCCGTATCTATTCACCTCGAATTCGAAAAAATATGCAAGCATCTTGATTTTGCATGAAATAGGAATGTTATTAATCGTTTATGGACATTTACCTTTGTTTTTCTTAAAGTTAAGAAACTTATGCACCGAATGAAACCCATTCACAGAGTAGGAGCAACGAAAAACTTGATGTTTATCGAAAAGTTTTACACAGCAAAAAAAAATTCGAGAAAACACTTCCACTTTAACCGCTTTTTACTCAGGTCATTTGAACTTGACGTTAATTTGTGGGTGCTCAGCTTATAGAAAAAATGTTGCCGTGTAATAAATCATAGAGAAAAACATTCAATAAAAGGCTACAGACAAACTAGAGTTAACATTATCAAACTCCCGGATTTTTCTCTATTCACCCCACGATATCTATTCACCCCATTTTACGGTACGCATACTTGTGTCTTAGTGGGGTTGAATTGGACTACGGTTAGTCGTCCCCAATCGGGTACTCTAGAAAGAGTAGTCTCGATTTCGGACACAAGTGGTTGGCGATTCTTCTCCACTTCTGCCTTAGGGATATTTACACGGCCCGTGTAATACATGTCCCAATGCTATCATCCGCATAGCAATCAATGGTGTCATCAGATAGCATGTCATTGATATGCAGCAGAAACAGGGTCGGAGACAACACGGGGCCTTGTGGGATACCAGCGTTTATGTCTATGCGGTCCGAGCAGCTGCCACAGACGTCGGCTTGGATACTTCTGTTGGACAAAAAGCTGGCCATCCGTTCGCAAAGTCCCTCAGAGAGTCCATAACGGGTCAACTTCGCAAGAAGACCTCCGTGCTAGACTCGATCGGTACGGTTCTCGGTTCCACATGATAGGGGGTGAGCTTATTGCCGTTTCCAGGAACTATTAATAATAATTTCATGTAATTCGAGTTCGAGCCATGCATCTGAGACTGAGTTTGGGCTGCTGTACGTATCTGTATGACGTTAAAAGTATGACAACACACGGAAAGAGATGGGGTGGCCCAAATTCTACTCTGCCGGGACCATGAATTCTTTTTTGTGATACGTATCTAATATTTACTTTGTTTAAATGTTTAAATGAAATATTGTTCAGATATTAATCAAAATAAATCTTTCTTTCATATATTTTTACATAATATTTCTTTATGATGTCACAGAATATTCTCTGAGCCTTTTTCCCAACTCAATTGGGGACGGCTTTCTGGTTTAACTGTGATGCGAATGAATTTAGATATTTGCCGTGAAGCAATTGAACCTATTGGTGATATCGAAGTTCTGCGGCCTTACCATAAACCTTAAAACAGGTCATAAATAAAATTGAACTGCTGTCATTCTACCAACTGCAAATGTCACTTTGTACTGTCATATAAATATATAGGATTACAAAGGGATTCCAAAGTGACATTTGCAGTTGGTAGAATGACAGCAGTGCAATTTATTGACCTGTTTTAAGAGTTCATGGTATAGGCCCTGTAGTTAGTCAGACTTTAGTGACGATCACCCGTATAATAAAAGTTCGTATGGCATTTCCTTTATGATAGTGAACTTATTTTTATAATGATACTAGCTGTTGCCCACGGCCCGCCCGCGTGAATGTTGGTTATCGCGGCCAAACATAGCTTAAATCGTTTCCCCAGACCTAATCTATCTCTACCAAATTGCATCAATATCATTTTAGTGATATAAGCGTGAAAGCGTGGCAGACAAATAGATTTACATTCGCATTTTTAATATTAATGTGAATTATGCAAAATGGTACTTCATTGAAGACCATTCAAATAAGAATTATAATGAAACAATAAATGCTTGTCATACATATTTAATTTACATCGCTTTTTTCACACAAGTTGAAACTAAAATAGTTTCTTTCAGTAAACACATTCGCAACCGCTTCTACCATTGATGGAGACAGAGCCAGCTGCTGGCACAGGACCAGAGAATCCCACAGCGCCCAAGATAGGCACCTGACCAATAACAGCCGTGTTACCGGCCACAGGTAGCTCACCAGCGACTGCTACGTTACCTTCGCCGACACCACCGAAAGCACCCAATGGTGATGGAGCAAACCCAAGGTCTCCAGAGCCACCAAGAAGTCCTGCACCACCAAGACCGACACCTCCGATCCCTAAACCACCGAAAGAAGCTCCTCCAAAACCATATCCTGAAGAGAGAGCACCAGGAACAATGCCTGTCAGTCCTGAACCGGAACCAAAGCGGTTGTTCCTGATTGCTGCACCTCCTTGATAACCAGAAACGCATTGGCTGAAAACATTCTGAAAAAGAATGGTGTCAAAATATTAAAATATTATCACTTTTATAAACTAGCTATAGCCTGCGATTTCACCTGCATGGCAGACAGACAACACTAAGGGAGTCACACTTGTGCTGTTGACCCTTTAAGTACCTTCTTATGTCCTTCTTGAAGAACCCCATATTGCAGTGGTTAGGGAAAATCACAGCATCCAGTTGCCGCAACACATGGAAACCTATTCCCGGGATAAACTAGCCTATGTGTTATTCCAGACTGTAATCTATCCCTGTACAAAATTTAGGAGTCCACGTAGACCACCATTAGAGTTTGATTGAATAACATCTAAACATCCATACAACTTCACAAACGTATTATAATTATGTAATGAATGGATTATGACAATAGTGTAAAACAGTTTATCCATTCTGTAGAAAATGGATGAAGGGATACAGGACCCTACCAAAACCTTTGTAGCACAATTCAGTCTCATCTGCCAGGCACAATGCACCTGCTAAGTTGTGAGGTAGATCAAATGGCAGACGCTCCCATAAAGGCAGCATGAACCAAGTTTAAGGAGCGGAAGAAGTAAGGAAGTCCAGGGTCTCAGTGAAAGTATTAGACGTGACTACGTCTAATACTTTCTCGAAGTTCCCGACTGGAAACCACGCTAAGATGTTGTTGAACACTCACCTGAACCAAACAAGCTTGGAAGATTAGAAATAAAACTGTGAAGGAGTTCATGTTGTTTTGTTGTATTCAATGAAGAGTTGCAAACTGAATAATGTTTGTTGCAACTATTTGCACACTTTTATACTTGACACAGTCACTGATATTCTGTGTCTTATCACATCACTCTACGTGAGGAACTGCTTCCAATGTGCAATTACTATCGCTAATTACACACACTACTAAATATTGCATAGAAACGCACTCTGACAGATAACGTAGCTTAGTATAAAATTGGAAGTAGAAGCATTGCACATCATTCCTGTCACAGCAGTGAAGAAACATGTCTTCCAAAGCAGTCATCGTCTTTTGCGCTCAAGCGTTTCTTGCTCAGGTAAATTCAGTGTTATTAAATAAGTGTGTTACTCACTAACACTTTCGCATACAAAGTCAACCTCACCTCTCAAGTGTCACACTTGCTGATTTGAGGAAGATGACCTAGGGGTTGGGTGTCTTTTGGGACCGGGACCGCGGTCCCAGATTCCACCTTTAAATACAATAATTATTTTTTAGGAGACTCAGAAATACATTGGGCTTATTTTCTTTTATAAATTGCAGATTGTATTCAGCCAGTGCATTCGCTCGGGAATAGAAAACCGAGCATTGATTGCCCCAGCGATTGGTACTACTCCATGTGGATCCCTGGGAATTAATAGCTTGGGTTTCGGAGAAGGATGTGGTTATGGCTCCGGTCTGGGTATTGGTGGAGGCATTAGTAGCGGCTTTGCTGGTGCTGGCTTGGGTTCTGCAGGTTTCGCAAGCGGTGGAGGTGCTTTTCCTACTGGAAGTCTCGCTCCCGTACCTCCCAATGGCATTGCTGTAACATCTGAGAATGTTTACGAAGGTGCTTTGGGTGTTGTTGGTGAATTACCATTCTTGAGTACCGTAGGTTTTGAGTCAGTATTGCCGTCTGCTGGAGCGGGTATCGTCAACCATGGATATGGTAATGGAATCACTGCTATCACAAGTGAGATAGATGGTTCTGCTGGTCTTATTGGTGCAGGCGGTACTGGCAATGGAATGATTGGTGCAGGTGGTATTGGCGCTGGAATGATTGGTGCAGGCGGTATTGGCGCTGGTCTTATTGGTTCAGGCGGTATTGGCGCTGGAATTATTGGTGCAGGCGGTATTGGTTCTGGTATTAACGGTATCGGCATTGGTTCTTGTGCTATTGGGCACGGTTTAGGAGGAATTGGATCTGGAATTGGTTTCAACACTGGACGTCGATGTGGTTGTGGATGGTAATAAAAGGAAACTAACTGTGAACTCAAAATAGATAATGAATAAATATTTTTGAAACTGATATATATTTTCTTTTAATTACAAAATAAAACCAGTAGTGCAAGTACTGCTTTTTTGCATAATATCCCTCCCATAAGGGTAATTTTAAATCAGGCAGAAAGGCAGAAAGTGGGAAATAAACTCCACCCTATTCCATTCTTCTTCTTCTGTCAAATCGACGACACTTCTACTTTCAAATTCTGTTTTACTAGTGTGCTGCTACCTGGATTGCGTTCTCGGAGATGCTCAGGAGGTCCTCTAGTGTACAAGTTTTTTTTTATACTACTTAGGTGGCAGACAAGCACACGGCACACGTGATGGAAAGTGGTTACCGTGACCTTTGGACGTATGCAACACCAGGGCAGGGGCGTCCCATATTGCAGTCGTTTGGGAAAACCACCGCAGGAAGATCATTTCATAGCTTGAGTGTGCGAGGGATGAAGTTCCTTCCATACCGCACAGTGCGCGTTGTTTTCGCCGTGGGCATCATGTCAAACAGTTCATCTGAGCGCAAACCATTGTACAGGCAGTAGAACACACACAGTGAGGCAAAATCTCTTCTGAGACTGAGAGGTTCTACATCGCCTGTGAGTAAGAGATTGCCAATAAGCTTCAACGCTCGTCTTTGTACCAAGTCGAAAGGGTCAAGCTGGCACGCAGCCGCTCCGAGAAAAAGGTGCCAGCAGCACTCCATGTGGGCCGAACCTGTACCTTATAAAGAAGGAGTCGTTGCCGCGCGGTGACGTACGGCTTCGTCCTGTTGAATACCCCAAGTTTCTTTGATGCCAGCTTGACCTTCTCTTCCAGATGACTTGAACGTCACTGGAGATATCGACACCAAAGATCCCGATACTCGAGGAAATGGTGAGCGGTGTGCCCAGGAATTGCGGCGCTACAATAAATCAAATCAAATCAAATCAAATCAAATCAAATCAAATCAAATCAAATCAAATTCGTTTATTCACATGAATGTAGGTACAGAGAATGATCTTAAATTTACGGCGTCCCGTGTACATTCTACCATTACATTATGGTGTGTAAATATTTATTTTAGCATACATAAATCATTTATCATTAATAAGTCATGAAGTCATTAATAATCACATAAAAATAATAATAGATGTCATTGAATAATTAATAAAAACATAATAATGAAATATGATAAATGTCAAGTCAAATACTAATTAAAATAAAAAATAAAAAAATATATAAATATTACAATAATCGTCAGGTTACAATAAAATTATTATCATTTATAGAAATTTACTAATTGTATAATAAGCCTTACTTATTAGGATTTTTTTCAATTTCGACCTGAATACATTTATTTTACACGATTTTATGGCGTCAGGAATTTTATTAAAAATCTTAGGTGCCATACACAGAACGCTTTTTCCCACTAAAGCGGTTTTTGCAGTATGTAAACACAGCTTATTGTCATTATTATGATTAGGGCGCCTGTTTCGCTTCACTACCTCTGAGATGCGCTGAAATAGATGAGGATTGTTATACACGAACAACGCAACCTCGAGGATGTAAATGGAGTTTGTGTAACGGTTAATACGCATACTTGTGTCTTAGTGACAGATGTTAGGGTTGAATTGGACTAGGTTTAGTCGTCCCCAATCGGGTACTCCAGAGAGAGTAGTCTCTATTTCGGACACAAGTTGTTCGTGACTCTCCTTCACTTCTGCCTTAGGGGTATTTGCACGGCCCGTGTAATACGTGTCCCCGGTGAGCTTATTGCCGTTTCCAGGAATTATTGTTAATAATTGCATGTAATTCGAGTTTGAGCCATGCATCTGAGGCTGAGTTTGGGCTGCTGTACGTATCTGTCTGATGTTAAACAGCCCTATCCCTTAGTCGCCTTGTACGACACCACACGGAAAGAGATGGGTTGGCTCAAATTATACTCTGCCAGAAAGCACGAATTCTTTTCGTGGTACGTTTCTAATATTTACTTTTTTGAAATGTTGAATAAAAGATTGTTTAGATGTTAATAAAAATAAATACTGTGCAAATCGATTTAGAAAGAGAAAAGAGAATCAACCTCGGGCGGGACTCGGCCCGCGATCTTTCCCTTACAGGGGGAATGCTCTGACCACTAAGCCAGCGAGCAAATTTCTCTATACATCCGTCGTTTACTTCCTGCTCGAGGTCAATTCTCTTTTCTTTTTCTAAATCGATTTGAATAGTTAGTATAATAAATGCTTTTAAATTTCATTCAATAAATACTGCGTATAAATCTTTCTTTCATATATTTTATCATAATATTTCTTTATGATGTCACAGAATATTCTCTGAGCCTTTTTCCCAACTCAATTGGAGACGGCTTTCTAGTTTAACTGTGTTGCGGCTGAATTTCAATATTTTCCGTGAAGCAACTGCTATCTGCCCTCCACAACCAATTGACGATATCGAAGTTCTGTAGTTAGTCAGACTTTAGTAACGATCACCTGTATCATAAAAGTTCGAATGGCATTTCCTTTATGACAGTGAACTTATTTTTATGATAATACTAGCTGTTGCCCGCAGCCCCGCCCACGTGGATGTTGGTTTTCGAGCCTGTACATAGCTTATATCGTTTCCCTAGACCTAATCTATTTCTGTACCCAATTTCATCAATATCAGTTCAGTGGTGTAGGTGTGAAAGCATAACAGACAAATAGATTTACATTCGCATTTTCAATATATATGAATTATGCAAAATGGTATTTCATTGAAGACCATTCAAATAGGAATTATAATGAAACGAAAGATGCTTGTCATACATATTTAATTACATCGCTTTTTTCATAAAAGTCGAAACTAAAATAATTTCATTCAGTAAACACATTCACAACCGCTTCTACCATTGATGGAGACAGAGCCAGCTGCTGGCACAGAACCACAGAATCCCACAACGCCCAAGATAGGCACCTGACCAATAACAGCCGTGTTACCGGCCACAGGTAGCTCACCAGCGACTGCTACGTTACCTTCGCCGACACCACCGAAAGCACCCAATGGTGATGGAGGAAACCCAAGGTCTCCAGAGCCACCAAGAAGTCCTGCACCACCAAGACCGACACCTCCGAGCCCTAAATCACTGAAAGAAGATCCTCCATAACCATATCCTGAAGAGAGAGCACCAGGAACAATGCCTGCCAGTCCTGAACCGGCACCAAAGCGGTTGTTCCTGATTACTGCACCTCCTTGATAACCAGAAACGCATTGGCTGAAAACATTCTGAAAAAGATAGGTATCACTATTATAAACTAGCTGTAGCCTGCGACTTCACCTGCGTGGCAGACAGGCAGACGGCCCACCTGATGAAAAGTGGATACCGTCGCCTATAGATGTACGCAACACTAGGGGAGTCACACTCGTGCTGCTGACACTTTAAGAACCTTCTTATGCCCTTCTTGAAGAACCCCATATTGTAGTGCTAGGGAAAACCACAGCATCTAGTTGCCGCAACACATGAAAACGTATTCCCGGGATAAAACTAGCCTATGTGTTACTCCAGACTGTAGTCTTTCCCTGTACAAAATTTAGGCTGTTAGAGTGTGATCGATAACATCCAAACCAAGCATCCATACACTTTCACTAACTTTCATATTTAGAATATTAGTAGGATGTATTGATTGGATGAATGAATGGATTATGACAAAGGTTTAAACCAGTTCATCCATTCTGTAGAAAATGGATGAAGGGATTCAGGACCCTACCGACACCTTCATGGTATAATTCAGTAAGACTGAATTATGCCTGTCAATGTGTCTGCCAAATAATGGACGAGGCTTTGATGCAGACTTTCTTTCGGAGTTGTGAGGTAGATCCATAAAAACAGCATGAACCGAGTCTTAAGGAGAGGAAGAAATAAGCGGATCCAGTTCTTCAGAAAAAGCATTGGACGCATGCTAAGATGATATTGAACACTTACCTGAACCAAACAAGCTTGGAAGATCAGAAATAAAACTGTGAACGAGTTCATGTTGCTTTGTTGTATTCAATGAAGAGTTGCAAACTGAATAATGTTTGTTGCAACTATTTGCACACTTTTATACTTGACACAGTTACTGATATTCTGTGTCTTATCACTCTACGTGAGGAATTACTATCGAAAATTACACACACTACCAAATATTGCATAGAAACGCACTCTGACAGATAATGTAGCTTAGTATAAAATTGGAAGTACAAGCATTGAACATCATTCCTGTCTCAGCAGTGAAGAAACATGTCTTCCAAAGCAGTCATCGTCTTTTGCGCTCAAGCGTTTCTTGCTCAGGTAAATTCAGTGTTATTAAATAAGTGTGTTACTCACTAACACTTTCGCATACAAAGTCAACCTCACCTCTCAAGTGTCACACTTGCTGATTTGAGGAAGATGAACTAGGGGTTGGGAGTCTTTTGGGACCGGGACCGCGATACCAGATTCCTCCTTTAAATACAATAATTATTTTTTAGGAGACTCAGAAATACATTGGGCTTATTTTCTTTTATAAATTGCAGGTTGTATTCAGCCAGTGCATTCGCTCGGGAATAGAAAACCGAGCATTGATTGCCCCAGCGATTGGTACTACTCCATATGGATCCCTGGGATTTAATAGCTTGGGTTTCGGAGAAGGATTTGGTTATGGCTCCGGTCTGGGTATTGGCGGAGGCATTGGCAGCGGCTTTGCTGGTGCTGGCTTGGGTTCTGCAGGTTTCGCAAGCGGTGGAGGTGCTTTTTCTACTGGAAGTCTCGCTCCCGTACCTCCCAATGGCATTGCTGTAACATCTGAGAATGTTTACGAAGGTGCTTTGGGTGTTGTTGGTGAATTACCATTCTTGAGTACCGTAGGTTTTGAATCAGTATTGCCGTCTGCTGGAGCGGGTATCGTCAACCATGGATATGGTAATGGAATCACTGCTATCACAAGTGAGATAGATGGTTCTGCTGGTCTTATTGGTGCAGGCGGTATTGGCAATGGAATGATTGGTGCAGGTGGTATTGGCGCTGGAATGATTGGTGCAGGCGGTATTGGCGCTGGTCTTATTGGTGCAGGCGGTATTGGCGCTGGAATTATTGGTGCAGGCGGTATTGGTTCTGGTATTAACGGTATCGGCATTGGTTCTTGTGCTATTGGGAACGGTTTAGGGGGAATTGGATCTGGAATTGGTTTCAACACTGGACGTGGATGTGGTTGTGGATGGTAATAAAAGGAAACTAACTGTGAACTCAAAATAGATAATGAATAAATATTTTTGAAACTGATATATATTTTTGTTTAATTACAAAATAAAACCAGTAGTGCAAGTACTGCCTTTTTGCATAATATCCCTCCCATAAGGGTGATTTTAAATCAGGTAGAAAGGCAGAAAGTGGGAAATAAACTCAACCCTATTTCCATTCTTCTTCTTCTGTCGAATCGACGGCACTTCTACTTTCAAATTCTGTTTTCCCAGTGTGCAGTTCTCGGAGATGCTCAGAAGGTCCTCTAGTGTACAAGTTTTTTTTATACCACTTAGGTGGCAGACAAGCACACGGCACACGTGATGGAAAGTGGTTACCGTGACCTATGGACGTATGCAACACCAGGGGTGTCACACTCGTGCTGCTGACCCTGACAAAACCTTCTAATGCCCTTCTTGAAGAACCCCATATTGTAGTCGCTTGGGAAAACCACCGCAGGAAGTTTATTTCATAGCTTGAGTGTGCGAGAGATGAAGTTCCTTTCATACCACACAGTGCGTGTTGTTTTCAGAGAAAAGTTTAAAGAAATGGACATTCTGACCGTGGTGTCACAATACATTTTCGAGAACCTAATGTATGTAAGGAAAAATATTTCCAAATTTCCACAGGCATAACATAAATACGAGACATAAAAACAATCTTGTAGTCCGTGATAGCAGACTCCAAAAAATCAGTAATTCTTTCCAGGGTAACTGTATACGCTTTTTTAACAAACTCCCTAATAAAATTAGGGATTTACCCATAAATAAATTTAAAAATGTAGTTAAGAGGAAATTGTGCCAAAAAGGCTATTATAAAGTACAAGAATATTTATTTATTTATTTATTTATTTGCACATGGAAAACTTACAGCTAATACAATCGAATAAAGAAGCAGATTAGACATCTGAAAGCCAATTAAAAGTTTTCACTTCTAGTTCTGGTATAATACACATAAGTGAAAGCAAATGCTAGCGAAAATCAAAACACAAAAAGAAATTAAATCACACAACACGATAGATACCTACGAGCCGAAAATTACTGTGATAATATGATAAATATTGACTCATGCTGCACTATACACATTTGAAAAACTTAAGACTTAGAAGTCTTCTTGCTGAGGGCACACTGACTGAAAAGGGATCAATGTCATGCTGTTTACATAATATGTTGAAATTTCTGCTTGCGCGCACCAGATAGCTGTTCTGCCGGTACTTCGTTTTGTTTTAGCGAGAGGAACGTGAAGGGGGGGATTGAAGCGAAGTGGCTTGGCTGGTACGTTCAGTGATATTTTTTCCAAGAAGTCGAGACAGTCAATTTTATTGCTCAAGATTTTGACAAGGAATGTAAAGTCCGCTATTTCGCGTCGATCTATAAGCGGCAAGAGATGAAACTGCCTACACAATCGGAGATAGTCCTTGGAGTGGTACGAAATTTTTTGATGGTAACATAAATATTTTATAAACCGTTTCTGTATATTCTCGATTCGATTCGATTCTAGATTCGATTTAGATGACAAACTAGCTTGGAAATGAGCTGTTCACTCATGCATGCTTCTCAAACAAATGATTGTATTTTGACTAAGTAGACTAAGCATTTTTTGTAAATAGACCAAAAAAAAAGCCCACTGAGTTTCTTGCCGGAGTCTTCTCAGGCCGGGGCCGCGTTTCGAACCGGGTGGTCCATTTGCTAAGCTAGTCTTTAGTACACATATGTATATTTTTGACGTTTTGTAAGTGCCGTTTTGATGGTCTCAGAATAAATATGATTTTTGACTTTTTGACTTTTGGTCGGAGACAACACGGAGCCTTGTGGGATACCAGCGTTTATGTCCATGCGGTCCGAGCAGCTGCCATCGACGACGGCTTGGATACTTCTGTTGGACAAAAAGCTGGCTCAGGGAACTCTGTAAGAAGACCTCTGTGCTAGACCCGATCGGTACGGTCCTTGGTCCCAGATGATAGGGGGTGAGCCTATTGCCGTTTCCAGGAACTATTGTTAATAATTTCATGTAATTCGAGTTCGAGCCATGGATCTGAGGCTGAATTTGGGCTGCTGTACGTATCTGTATGACGTTAAACAGCCCTATCCCTTAGTCGCCTTGTATGACAACACACGGAAAGAGATGGGGTGGCCCAAATTCTACTCTGCCGGGACCACGAATTCTTTTTTGTAATACGTATCTAATATTTACTTTGTTTAAATGTTTAAATGAAATATTGTTTAGATATTAATCAAAATAAATCTTTCTTTCATATATTTTTACTTAATATTTCTTTATGATGTCACAGAATATTCTCTGAGCCTTATTCCCAACTCATTTGGGGACGGCTTTCTGGTTTAACTGTGATGCGAATGAATTTAGATATTTGCCGTGAAGCAACTGAACCTATTGGTGATATCGAAGTTCTGTAGTTAGTCAGACTTTAGTGACGATCACCCGTATAATAAAAGTTCGTATGGCATTTCCTTTATGATAGTGAACTTATTTTTATGATGATACTAGCTGTTGCCCACGGCCCCGCCCGCGTGAATGTTGGTTATCGCGGCCAAACATAGCTTAAATCGTTTCCCCAGACCTAATCTATCTCTACCAAATTGCATCAATATCAGTTTAGTGATATAAGCGTGAAAGTGTGGCAGACAAATAGATTTACATTCGCATTTTTAATATTAATATGAATTATGCAAAATGGTACTTCATTGAAGACCATTCAAATAGGAATTATAATGAAACAATAAATGCTTGTCATACATATTTAATAACATCGCTTTTTTCATACAAGTTGAAACTAAAATAGTTTCTTTCAGTAAACACATTCGCAACCGCTTCTACCATTGATGGAGACAGAGCCAGCTGCTGGCACAGGACCACAGAATCCCACAGCGCCCAAGATAGGCACCTGACCAATAACAGCCGTGTTACCGGCCACAGGTAGCTCACCAGCGACTGCTACGTTACCTTCGCCGACACCACCGAAAGCACCCAATGGTGATGGAGCAAACCCAAGGTCTCCAGAGCCACCAAGAAGCCCTGCACCATCAAGACCGACACCTCCGAGCCCTAAACCACCGAAAGAAGCTCCTCCATAACCATATCCTGAAGAGAGAGCACCAGGAACAATGCCTGCCAGTCCTGAACCGGAACCAAAGTGGTTGTTCCTGATTACTGCACCTCCTTGATAACCAGAAACGCATTGGCTTAAAACATTCTGAAAAAGAATGGTGTCAAAATATTATAATATTATCACTTTTATAAACTAGCTTTAGCCTGCGATTTCACCTGCATGGCAGACAGGCACACGACCCACCTGATGGAAAGTGGATGCCGTGGCCTATAGACATGCGCAATACTAGGGGAGTCATACTCGCGCTGCTGACCCGGTAAGTACTTTCTAATGCCCTTCTTGAAGAACCACATACTAAGTATAGTCGCTTGGGAAAACACCATCCCGTTTCCGCAACAAATGGAAACCTATTCCCGGGATAAAACTAGCCTATGTGTTATTCCAGACTATAATCTATCCCTCTACAAAATTTAGGCCGTAAGAGTGTGATCGATAGCATCCAAACGTCCATACACTTTCACTAACTTTCATATTTAGAATATTAGTAGGATGTATTGATTGGATGAATGAATCGATTATGACAAAAGTGTAAACCAGTTCATCCATTCTGTAAAAAATGGATGAAGGGATTCAGGACCCTACCAACACCTTCATGGTATAATTCAGTCTTACCTGCCTGTCAATGTGTCTGCCAAATAATGGACGAGGCTTCGATGCAGACTTTCTTTCGGAGTTGTGAGGTAGATCCATAAAAACAGCATGAACCAAATCTTAAGGAGAGGAAGAAGTAAGCGGATCCAGGTCTTCAGAAAAAGCATTGGACGCATCCTAAGATGATATTGAACACTTACCTGGACCAAACAAGCTTGGAAGATCAGAAATAAAACTGTGAAGGAGTTCATGTTGTATTGTTGTATTCAATGAAGAGTTGCAAACTGAATAATGTTTGTTGCAACTATTTGCACACTTTTATACTTGACACAGTCACTGATATTCTGTGTCTTATCACTCTACGTGAGGAACTGCATCCAATGTGCAATTACTATCGCAAATTACACAAAAAACTAAATATTGCGTAGAAACGCACTCTGATAACGTAGTTTAGTATAAAATTGGAAGTAGACGCATTGAACATCATTCCTGTCTCAGCAGTATAGAAACATGTCTTCCAAAGTAGTCATCGTCATTTGCGCTCAAGCGTTACTTGCTCAGGTAAATTCAGTGTTATTAAATAAGTGTGTTAACTACTCACTAACACTTTCGCATACAAAGTCAACCTCACCTCTCAAGTGTCACACTTGCTGATTTGAGGAAGATGACCTAGGGGTCGGGAGTCTTTTGGGACCGGGACCACGGTCCCAGATTCTCCCTATAAATACAAAGATTATTTTTTTGGAGACTCCCCACAAAGATATTGAGCTTATTTTCTTTTATAAATTTCAGGTTGTACTCAGCCAGTGCATTCGCTCGGGAATAGAAAACCGAGCATTGATTGCCCCAGCGATTGGTACTACTCCATGTGGATCCCTGGGAATTAATAGCTTGGGTTTCGGAGAAGGATTTGGTTATGGCTCCGGTCTGGGTATTGGCGGAGGCATTAGCAGCGGCTTTGCTGGTGCTGGCTTGGGTTCTGCAGGTTTCGCAAGCGGTGGAGGTGCTTTTCCTACTGGAAGTCTCGCTCCCGTACCTCCCAATGGCATTGCAGTAACATCTGAGAATGTTTACGAAGGTGCTTTGGGTGTTGTTGGTGAATTACCATTCTTAAGTACCGTAGGTTTTGAGTCAGTATTGCCGTCTGCTGGAGCGGGTATCGTCAACCATGGATATGGTAATGGAATCACTGCTATCACAAGTGAGATAGATGGTTCTGCTGGTCTTTTTGGTGCAGGCGGTATTGGCAATGGAATGATTGGTGCAGGTGGTATTGGCGCTGGAATGATTGGTGCAGGCGGTATTGGCGCTGGTCTTATTGGTGCAGGCGGTATTGGCGCTGGAATTATTGGTGCAGGCGGTATTGGTTCTGGTATTAACGGTATCGGCATTGGTTCTTGTGCTATTGGGCACGGTTTAGGAGGAATTGGATCTGGAATTGGTTTCAACACTGGACGTGGATGTGGTTGTGGATGGTAATAAAAGGAAACTAACTGTGAACTCAAAATAGATAATGAATAAATATTTTTGAAACTGATATATATTTTCTTTTAATTACAAAATAAAACCAGTAGTGCAAGTACTGCCTTTTTGCATAATATCCCTCCCATAAAGGTCATTTTAAATCAGGCAGAAAGGCAGAAAGTAGGAAGTAAACTCAACCCTATTCCATTCTTCTTCTTCTGTCGAATCGACGACACTTCTACTTTCAAATTCTGTTTTCCCAGTGTGCTGCTACCTGGATTGCGTTCTCGGAGATGCTCAGGAGGTTCTCTGGTGTACAAGTTTTTTTTATACCACTTAGGTGGCAGACAAACACACGGCACACGTGATGGAAAGTGGTTACCGTGACCTATGGACGTATGCAACACCAGGGGCGTCACACTCGTACTGCTGACCCTGACAAAACCTTCCAATGCCCTTCTTGAAGAACCCTATATTGTAGTCGCTTAGGAAAACCACCGCAGGAAGTTCATTTCATAGCTTGAGTGTGCGAGGGATGAAGTTCCTTTCATACTGCACAGTGCGCGTTGTTTTCGCCGTGGGCATCATGTCAAAAAATTCATCTGAGCGCAAACCATTGTACAGGCAGTAGAACACACACACTGAGGCAAAGTCTCTTCTGGGACTGAGAGGTTCCACATCGCCTGTGAGTAAGAGATTGGCAATAAGCTTCAACGCTCGTCTTTGTACCGAGTCGAAGGGGTCAAGCTGGCGCGCAGGCGCTCCGACAAAAAGGTGACAGCAGTACTCCATGTGGGGCCGAACCTGAGCCTTATAAAGGAGGAGTCGTTGCCGCGCAATGACGTACGGCTTCGTCCTGTTGAATACCCCAAGTTTCTTTGATGCCAGCTTGACCTTGTCTTCCAGATGACTTGAACGTCACTGGAGATATAGATACTCGAGGTAATGGTGAGCGGTGTGCCCAGGAATTACGGCGCTACAATAAATGGAGTGCAGTGAAACCCAATACGCATACTTGTGTCTTAGTGGGGTTGAATTGGACTAGGTTTAGTCGTCCCCAATCGGGTACTCCAGAGAGAGTAGTCTCGATTTCGGACACAAGTTGTTCGTGACTCTCCTTCACTTCTGCCTTAGGGATATTTGCACGGCCTGTGTAATACGTGTCCCCGGTGCTGTCATCCGCATAGTAATTAATGGTGTCATCAGACAGCATCATTGATATGCAGCAGAGAAAGGGTCGGAGACAACACGGAGCCTTGTGGGATACCAGCGTTTATGTCCATGCGGTACGAGCAGCTGCCATCGACGACGGCTTGGATACTTCTGTTGGACAAAAAACTGGCTCAGGGAACTTCGCAAGAAGACCTCTGTGCTAGACCCGATCGGTACGGTCCTCGGTCCCAGATGATAGGGGGTGAGCCTATTGCCGTTTCCAGGATCTATTGTTAATAATTTGCATGTAATTCGAGTACGAGCCATGCATCTGAGGCTGAGTTTGGGCTGCTGTACGTATCTTTTTTTTTTTTTTTTTTTTAATCGTGCGAAAAATCCCCACGGATACCTCCCCCGCCGGAACCGGAGGAGGAGGTTATGTCGGACTCGAACCGACTAAAACGCACGCCATCTGTGGGTCGTCAGTTGCCGGAGGTGAGATTGTCATAGCCATATCCCTCGCACCCCGGCCGACCCAGGGCCATATCTCTCGATCTGGCCCTCTTCCGGTGTAGGGACCACAGAGTCCCCAACTCGCCCCCGGGTTGCTGTACGTATCTGTATGACGTTAAACAGCCCTATCCCTTAGTCGCCTTGTATGACACCACACGGCAAAGGATGGGGTGGCCCGAATTCTACTCTGCCGGGACCACGAATTCTTTTTTGTGATACGTATCTAATATTTACTTTGTTTAAATGTTTAAATAAAATATTGTTTAGATATTAATCAAAATAAATACTGTGTATAAATCTTACTTTCATATATTTTTACATAATATTTCTTTATGATGTCACAGAATATTCTCTGAGCCTTTTTCCCAACTCAATTGGGGACGGTTTTCTGGTTTAACTGTGATGCGGCTGAATTTCGTTATTTTCCATGACTATCTGACCTCCACAACCAGAATTCTTTAGTTAGTCAGACTTTAAAAACGATCGCGCGTATCATAAAAGTTCGTATGGCATTTCCTTTATGATAGTGAATTATTTTTATGATGATAGTAGCTGTTGCCCATGGCTCCGCTCGCGTGGATGTTGGTTATCGTGGCCAGACATAGCTTTATATCGTTTCCCTAGACCTAAACTATCTCAGTACCAAGTTTCATCAAAATCAGTCCAGTGGTGTATGGTGTGAAACCATAACAGACAGACAGATTTACTTTCGCACTTTTAATATTAATCTTATGTATTATGCAAAATGGTACTTCATTGAATACCATTCAAATAGGAATTATAATGAAACGAAAGATATTTGTCATACATATTTAATTACATCGCTTTTTCATACAAGTCGAAACTAAAATCATTTCTTTCAGTAAACACATTCACAACCGCTTCTACCATTGATGGAGACAGAGCCAGCTGCTGGCACAGGACCACAGAATCCCACAGCGCCCAAGATAGGCACCTGACCAATAACAGCCGTGTTACCGGCAACTGGCAGCTCACCTGCGACTGCTACGTTACCTTCGCCGACACCACCGAAAGCACCCAATGGTGATGGAGGAAACCCAAGGTCTCCAGAGCCACCAAGAAGTCCTGCACCACCAAGACCGACACCTCCGATCCCTAAACCACCAAAAGAAGCTCCTCCATAACCATATCCTGAGGAGAGAGCACCAGGAACAATGCCTGCCAGTCCTGAACCGGAACCAAAGCGGTTGTTCCTGATTGCTGCACCTCCTTGATAACCAGAAACGCATTGGCTGAAAACATTCTGAAAAAGAATGGTGTCAAAATATTAAAATATTATCACGTTTATAAACTAGCTATAGCCTGCGATTTCACCTGCATGGCAGACAGACAACACTAAGGGAGTCACACTTGTGCTGCTGACCCTTTAAGTACCTTCTTATGTCCTTCTTGAAGAACCCCAGAAGTTCTTGAAGAACACAGCATCCAGTTGCCGCAACACATGGAAACCTATTCCCGGGATAAACTAGCCTATGTGTTATTCCAGACTGTAATCTATCCCTGTACAAAATTTAGGAGTCCACGTAGACCACCATTAGAGTTTGATTGAATAACATCTAATCATCCATACAACTTCACAAACGTATTATAATTATGTAATGAATGGATTATGACAATAGTGTAAAACAGTTTATCCATTCTGTAGAAAATGGATGAAGGGATACAGGACCCTACCGAAACCTTTGTAGCACAATTCAGTCTCATCTGCCAGGCACAATGCACCTGCTAAGTTGTGAGGTAGATCAAATGGCAGACGCTCCCATAAAGGCAGCATGAACCAAGTTTAAGGAGCGGAAGAAGTAAGGAAGTCCAGGGTCTCAGTGAAAGTATTAGACGTGACTACGTCTAATACTTTCTCGAAGTTCCCGACTGGAAACCACGCTAAGATGTTGTTGAACACTCACCTGAACCAAACAAGCTTGGAAGATCAGAAATAAAACTGTGAAGGAGTTCATGTTGTTTTGTTGTATTCAATGAAGAGTTGCAAACTGAATAATGTTTGTTGCAACTATTTGCACACTTTTATACTTGACACAGTCACTGATATTCTGTGTCTTATCACTCTACGTGAGGAACTGCTTCCAATGTGCAATTACTATCGCTAATTACACACACTACTAAATATTGCATAGAAACGCACTCTGACAGATAACGTAGCTTAGTATAAAATTGGAAGTAGAAGCATTGCACATCATTCCTGTCACAGCAGTGAAGAAACATGTCTTCCAAAGCAGTCATCGTCTTTTGCGCTCAAGCGTTTCTTGCTCAGGTAAATTCAGTGTTATTAAATAAGTGTGTTACTCACTAACACTTTCGCATACAAAGTCAACCTCACCTCTCAAGTGTCACACTTGCTGATTTGAGGAAGATGACCTAGGGGTTGGGTATCTTTTGGGACCGGGACCGCGGTCCCAGATTCCACCTTCAAATACAATAATTATTTTTTAGGAGACTCAGAAATACATTGGGCTTATTTTCTTTTATAAATTGCAGATTGTATTCAGCCAGTGCATTCGCTCGGGAATAGAAAACCGAGCATTGATTGCCCCAGCGATTGGTACTACTCCATGTGGATCCCTGGGAATTAATAGCTTGGGTTTCGGAGAAGGATGTGGTTATGGCTCCGGTCTGGGTATTGGTGGAGGCATTAGCAGCGGCTTTGCTGGTGCTGGCTTGGGTTCTGCAGGTTTCGCAAGCGGTGGAGGTGCTTTTCCTACTGGAAGTCTCGCTCCCGTACCTCCCAATGGCATTGCTGTAACATCTGAGAATGTTTACGAAGGTGCTTTGGGTGTTGTTGGTGAATTACCATTCTTGAGTACCGTAGGTTTTGAGTCAGTATTGCCGTCTGCTGGAGCGGGTATCGTCAACCATGGATATGGTAATGGAATCACTGCTATCACAAGTGAGATAGATGGTTCTGCTGGTCTTATTGGTGCAGGCGGTACTGGCAATGGAATGATTGGTGCAGGTGGTATTGGCGCTGGAATGATTGGTGCAGGCGGTATTGGCGCTGGTCTTATTGGTTCAGGCGGTATTGGCGCTGGAATTATTGGTGCAGGCGGTATTGGTTCTGGTATTAACGGTATCGGCATTGGTTCTTGTGCTATTGGGCACGGTTTAGGAGGAATTGGATCTGGAATTGGTTTCAACACTGGACGTCGATGTGGTTGTGGATGGTAATAAAAGGAAACTAACTGTGAACTCAAAATAGATAATGAATAAATATTTTTGAAACTGATATATATTTTCTTTTAATTACAAAATAAAACCAGTAGTGCAAGTACTGCTTTTTTGCATAATATCCCTCCCATAAGGGTAATTTTAAATCAGGCAGAAAGGCAGAAAGTGGGAAATAAACTCCACCCTATTCCATTCTTCTTCTTCTGTCAAATCGACGACACTTCTACTTTCAAATTCTGTTTTACTAGTGTGCTGCTACCTGGATTGCGTTCTCGGAGATGCTCAGGAGGTCCTCTAGTGTACAAGTTTTTTTTTATACTACTTAGGTGGCAGACAAGCACACGGCACACGTGATGGAAAGTGGTTACCGTGACCTATGGACGTATGCAACACCAGGGCAGGGGCGTCCCATATTGCAGTCGTTTGGGAAAACCACCGCAGGAAGATCATTTCATAGCTTGAGTGTGCGAGGGATGAAGTTCCTTCCATACCGCACAGTGCGCGTTGTTTTCGCCGTGGGCATCATGTCAAACAGTTCATCTGAGCGCAAACCATTGTACAGGCAGTAGAACACACACAGTGAGGCAAAATCTCTTCTGAGACTGAGAGGTTCTACATCGCCTGTGAGTAAGAGATTGCCAATAAGCTTCAACGCTCGTCTTTGTACCAAGTCGAAAGGGTCAAGCTGGCACGCAGCCGCTCCGAGAAAAAGGTGCCAGCAGCACTCCATGTGGGCCGAACCTGTACCTTATAAAGAAGGAGTCGTTGCCGCGCGGTGACGTACGGCTTCGTCCTGTTGAATACCCCAAGTTTCTTTGATGCCAGCTTGACCTTCTCTTCCAGATGACTTGAACGTCACTGGAGATATCGACACCAAGGATCCCGATACTCGAGGAAATGGTGAGCGGTGTGCCCAGGAATTGCGGCGCTACAATAAATGGAGTTTGTGTAACGGTTAATACGCATACTTGTGTCTTAGTGACAGATGTTAGGGTTGAATTGGACTAGGTTTAGTCGTCCCCAATCGGGTACTCCAGAGAGAGTAGTCTCTATTTCGGACACAAGTTGTTCGTGACTCTCCTTCACTTCTGCCTTAGGGATATTTGCACGGCCCGTGTAATACGTGTCCCCGGTGAGCTTATTGCCGTTTCCAGGAATTATTGTTAATAATTGCATGTAATTCGAGTTTGAGCCATGCATCTGAGGCTGAGTTTGGGCTGCTGTACGTATCTGTCTGATGTTAAACAGCCCTATCCCTTAGTCGCCTTGTACGACACCACACGGAAAGAGATGGGTTGGCTCAAATTATACTCTGCCAGAAAGCACGAATTCTTTTCGTGGTACTGGTACTGTTCTAATATTTACTTTTTTGAAATGTTGAATAAAAGCTTGTTTAGATGTTAATAAAAATAAATACTGTGCAAATCGATTTAGAAAGAGAAAAGAGAATCAACCTCGGGCGGGACTCGGCCCGCGATCTTTCCCTTACAGGGGGAATGCTCTGACCACTAAGCCAGCGAGCAAATTTCTCTATACATCCGTCGTTTACTTCCTGCTCGAGGTCAATTCTCTTTTCTTTTTCTAAATCGATTTGAATAGTTAGTATAATAAATGCTTTTAAATTTCATTCAATAAATACTGCGTATAAATCTTTCTTTCATATATTTTATCATAATATTTCTTTATGATGTCACAGAATATTCTCTGAGCCTTTTTCCCAACTCAATTGGAGACGGCTTTCTAGTTTAACTGTGTTGCGGCTGAATTTCAATATTTTCCGTGAAGCAACTGCTATCTGCCCTCCACAACCAATTGACGATATCGAAGTTCTGTAGTTAGTCAGACTTTAGTAACGATCACCTGTATCATAAAAGTTCGAATGGCATTTCCTTTATGACAGTGAACTTATTTTTATGATAATAGTAGCTGTTGCCCGCAGCCCCGCCCACGTGGATGTTGGTTTTCGAGCCTGGACATAGCTTATATCGTTTCCCTAGACCTAATCTATTTCTGTACCCAATTTCATCAATATCAGTTCAGTGGTGTAGGTGTGAAAGCATAACAGACAAATAGATTTACATTCGCATTTTCAATATATATGAATTATGCAAAATGGTATTTCATTGAAGACCATTCAAATAGGAATTATAATGAAACGAAAGATGCTTGTCATACATATTTAATTACATCGCTTTTTTCATAAAAGTCGAAACTAAAATAATTTCATTCAGTAAACACATTCACAACCGCTTCTACCATTGATGGAGACAGAGCCAGCTGCTGGCACAGAACCACAGAATCCCACAACGCCCAAGATAGGCACCTGACCAATAACAGCCGTGTTACCGGCCACAGGTAGCTCACCAGCGACTGCTACGTTACCTTCGCCGACACCACCGAAAGCACCCAATGGTGATGGAGGAAACCCAAGGTCTCCAGAGCCACCAAGAAGTCCTGCACCACCAAGACCGACACCTCCGAGCCCTAAACCACTGAAAGAAGATCCTCCATAACCATATCCTGAAGAGAGAGCACCAGGAACAATGCCTGCCAGTCCTGAACCGGCACCAAAGCGGTTGTTCCTGATTACTGCACCTCCTTGATAACCAGAAACGCATTGGCTGAAAACATTCTGAAAAAGATAGGTATCACTATTATAAACTAGCTGTAGCCTGCGACTTCACCTGCGTGGCAGACAGGCAGACGGCCCACCTGATGAAAAGTGGATACCGTCGCCTATAGATGTACGCAACACTAGGGGAGTCACACTCGTGCTGCTGACACTTTAAGAACCTTCTTATGCCCTTCTTGAAGAACCCCATATTGTAGTGCTAGGGAAAACCACAGCATCTAGTTGCCGCAACACATGAAAACGTATTCCCGGGATAAAACTAGCCTATGTGTTACTCCAGACTGTAGTCTTTCCCTGTACAAAATTTAGGCTGTTAGAGTGTGATCGATAACATCCAAACCAAGCATCCATACACTTTCACTAACTTTCATATTTAGAATATTAGTAGGTTGTATTGATTGGATGAATGAATGGATTATGACAAAGGTTTAAACCAGTTCATCCATTCTGTAGAAAATGGATGAAGGGATTCAGGACCCTACCGACACCTTCATGGTATAATTCAGTAAGACTGAATTATGCCTGTCAATGTGTCTGCCAAATAATGGACGAGGCTTTGATGCAGACTTTCTTTCGGAGTTGTGAGGTAGATCCATAAAAACAGCATGAACCGAGTTTTAAGGAGAGGAAGAAATAAGCGGATCCAGGTCTTCAGAAAAAGCATTGGACGCATGCTAAGATGATATTGAACACTTACCTGAACCAAACAAGCTTGGAAGATCAGAAATAAAACTGTGAACGAGTTCATGTTGCTTTGTTGTATTCAATGAAGAGTTGCAAACTGAATAATGTTTGTTGCAACTATTTGCACACTTTTATACTTGACACAGTTACTGATATTCTGTGTCTTATCACTCTACGTGAGGAATTACTATCGAAAATTACACACACTACCAAATATTGCATAGAAACGCACTCTGACAGATAATGTAGCTTAGTATAAAATTGGAAGTACAAGCATTGAACATCATTCCTGTCTCAGCAGTGAAGAAACATGTATTCCAAAGCAGTCATCGTCTTTTGCGCTCAAGCGTTTCTTGCTCAGGTGAATTCAGTGTTATTAAATAAGTGTGTTACTCACTAACACTTTCGCATACAAAGTCAACCTCACCTCTCAAGTGTCACACTTGCTGATTTGAGGAAGATGAACTAGGGGTTGGGAGTCTTTTGGGACCGGGACCGCGATACCAGATTCCTCCTTTAAATACAATAATTATTTTTTAGGAGACTCAGAAATACATTGGGCTTATTTTCTTTTATAAATTGCAGGTTGTATTCAGCCAGTGCATTCGCTCGGGAATAGAAAACCGAGCATTGATTGCCCCAGCGATTGGTACTACTCCATGTGGATCTCTGGGAATTAATAGCTTGGGTTTCGGAGAAGGATTTGGTTATGGCTCCGGTCTGGGTATTGGCGGAGGCATTGGCAGCGGCTTTGCTGGTGCTGGCTTGGGTTCTGCAGGTTTCGCAAGCGGTGGAGGTGCTTTTTCTACTGGAAGTCTCGCTCCCGTACCTCCCAATGGCATTGCTGTAACATCTGAGAATGTTTACGAAGGTGCTTTGGGTGTTGTTGGTGAATTACCATTCTTGAGTACCGTAGGTTTTGAATCAGTATTGCCGTCTGCTGGAGCGGGTATCGTCAACCATGGATATGGTAATGGAATCACTGCTATCACAAGTGAGATAGATGGTTCTGCTGGTCTTATTGGTGCAGGCGGTATTGGCAATGGAATGATTGGTGCAGGTGGTATTGGCGCTGGAATGATTGGTGCAGGCGGTATTGGCGCTGGTCTTATTGGTGCAGGCGGTATTGGCGCTGGAATTATTGGTGCAGGCGGTATTGGTTCTGGTATTAACGGTATCGGCATTGGTTCTTGTGCTGTTGGGCACGGTTTAGGAGGAATTGGATCTGGAATTGGTTTCAACACTGGACGTCGATGTGGTTGTGGATGGTAATAAAAGGAAACTAACTGTGAACTCAAAATAGATAATGAATAAATATTTTTGAAACTGATATATATTTTCTTTTAATTACAAAATAAAACCAGTAGTGCAAGTACTGCTTTTTTGCATAATATCCCTCCCATAAGGGTAATTTTAAATCAGGCAGAAAGGCAGAAAGTGGGAAATAAACTCCACCCTATTCCATTCTTCTTCTTCTGTCAAATCGACGACACTTCTACTTTCAAATTCTGTTTTCCCAGTGTGCAGTTCTCGGAGATGCTCAGAAGGTCCTCTAGTGTACAAGTTTTTTTTATACCACTTAGGTGGCAGACAAGCACACGGCACACGTGATGGAAAGTGGTTACCGTGACCTATGGACGTATGCAACACCAGGGGTGTCACACTCGTGCTGCTGACCCTGACAAAACCTTCTAATGCCCTTCTTGAAGAACCCCATATTGTAGTCGCTTGGGAAAACCACCGCAGGAAGTTTATTTCATAGCTTGAGTGTGCGAGAGATGAAGTTCCTTTCATACCACACAGTGCGTGTTGTTTTCAGAGAAAAGTTTAAAGAAATGGACATTCTGACCGTGATGTCACAATACATTTTCGAGAACCTAATGTATGTAAGGAAAAATATTTCCAAATTTCCAAAAATTTGTGACAGGCATAACATAAATACGAGACATAAAAACAATCTTGTAGTCCGTGATAGCAGACTCCAAAAAATCAGTAATTCTTTCCACGGTAACTGTATACGCTTTTTTAACAAACTCCCTAATAAAATTAGGGATTTACCCATAAATAAATTTAAAAATGTAGTTAAGAGGAAATTGTGCCAAAAAGGCTATTATAAAGTACAAGAATATTTATTTATTTATTTATTTATTTGCACATGGAAAACTTACAGCTAATACAATCGAATAAAGAAGCAGATTAAACATCTGAAAGCCAATTAAAAGTTTTCACTTCTAGTTCTGGTATAATACACATAAGTGAAAGCAAATGCTAGCGAAAATCAAAACACAAAAAGAAATTAAATCACACAACACGATAGATACCTACGAGCCGAAAATTACTGTGATAATATGATAAATATTGACTCATGCTGCACTATACACATTTGAAAAACTTAAGACTTAGAAGTCTTCTTGCTGAGGGCACACTGACTGAAAAGGGATCAATGTCATGCTGTTTACATAATATGTTGAAATTTCTGCTTGCGCGCACCAGATAGCTGTTCTGCCGGTACTTCGTTTTAGCGAGAGGAACGTGAAGGGGGGGATTGAAGCGAAGTGGCTTGGCTGGTACGTTCAGTGATATTTTTTCCAACAAGTCGGGACAGTCAATTTTATTGCTCAAGATTTTGACAAGGAATGTAAAGTCCGCTATTTCGCGTCGATCTATAAGCGGCAAGAGATGAAACTGCCTACACAATCGGAGATAGTCCTTGGAGTGGTACGAAATTTTTTGATGGTAACATAAATATTTTATAAACCGTTTCTGTATATTCTCGATTCGATTCGATTCTAGATTCGATTTAGATGACAAACTAGCTTGGAAATGAGCTGTTCACTCATGCATGCTTCTCAAACAAATGATTGTATTTTGACTAAGTAGACTAAGCATTTTTTGTAAATAGACCAAAAAAAAGCCCACTGAGTTTCTTGCCGGAGTCTTCACAGGCCGGGGCCGCGTTTCGAACCGGGTGGTCCATTTGCTAAGCTAGTCTTTAGTACACATATGTATATTTTTGACGTTTTGTAAGTGCCGTTTTGATGGTCTCAGAATAAATATGATTTTTGACTTTTTGACTTTTGGTCGGAGACAACACGGAGCCTTGTGGGATACCAGCGTTTATGTCCATGCGGTCCGAGCAGCTGCCATCGACGACGGCTTGGATACTTCTGTTGGACAAAAAGCTGGCTCAGGGAACTCTGTAAGAAGACCTCTGTGCTAGACCCGATCGGTACGGTCCTTGGTCCCAGATGATAGGGGGTGAGCCTATTGCCGTTTCCAGGAACTATTGTTAATAATTTCATGTAATTCGAGTTCGAGCCATGGATCTGAGGCTGAATTTGGGCTGCTGTACGTATCTGTATGACGTTAAACAGCCCTATTCCTTAGTCGCCTTGTATGACAACACACGGAAAGAGATGGGGTGGCCCAAATTCTACTCTGCCGGGACCACGAATTCTTTTTTGTAATACGTATCTAATATTTACTTTGTTTAAATGTTTAAATGAAATATTGTTTAGATATTAATCAAAATAAATCTTTCTTTCATATATTTTTACTTAATATTTCTTTATGATGTCACAGAATATTCTCTGAGCCTTATTCCCAACTCAATTGGGGACGGCTTTCTGGTTTAACTGTGATGCGAATGAATTTAGATATTTGCCGTGAAGCAACTGAACCTATTGGTGATATCGAAGTTCTGTAGTTAGTCAGACTTTAGTGACGATCACCCGTATAATAAAAGTTCGTATGGCATTTCCTTTATGATAGTGAACTTATTTTTATGATGATACTAGCTGTTGCCCACGGCCCCGACCGCGTGAATGTTGGTTATCGCGGCCAAACATAGCTTAAATCGTTTCCCCAGACCTAATCTATCTCTACCAAATTGCATCAATATCAGTTTAGTGATATAAGCGTGAAAGTGTGGCAGACAAATAGATTTACATTCGCATTTTTAATATTATTATGAATTATGCAAAATGGTACTTCATTGAAGACCATTCAAATAGGAATTATAATGAAACAATAAATGCTTGTCATACATATTTAATTACATCGCTTTTTTCATACAAGTTGAAACTAAAATAGTTTCTTTCAGTAAACACATTCGCAGCCGCTTCTACCATTGATGGAGACAGTGCCAGCTGCTGGCACAGGACCACAGAATCCCACAGCGCCCAAGATAGGCACCTGACCAATAACAGCCGTGTTACCGGCCACAGGTAGCTCACCAGCGACTGCTACGTTACCTTCGCCGACACCACCGAAAGCACCCAATGGTGATGGAGCAAACCCAAGGTCTCCAGAGCCACCAAGAAGCCCTGCACCATCAAGACCGACACCTCCGAGCCCTAAACCACCGAAAGAAGCTCCTCCATAACCATATCCTGAAGAGAGAGCACCAGGAACAATGCCTGCCAGTCCTGAACCGGAACCAAAGCGGTTGTTCCTGATTACTGCACCTCCTTGATAACCAGAAACGCATTGGCTGAAAACATTCTGAAAAAGAATGGTGTCAAAATATTAAAATATTATCACTTTTATAAACTAGCTGTAGCCTGCGACTTCACCTGCGTGGCAGACCGGCACACGGCCCACCTGATGGAAAGTGGATGCCCTGGCCTATAGACATGCGCAACACTTGGGGAGTCATACTCGCGCTGCTGACCCGGTAAGTACTTTCTAATGCCCTTCTTGAAGAGTCTTCATTCTATAGTCGCTTGGGAAAACCACAGCATCCAGTTGCCGCATTACATGGAAACCTATTCCCGGGATAAAACTAGCCTTTGTGTTATTCCAGACTGTAATCTATCCCTGTACAAAATTTAGGCCGTTAGAGTGTGATTAATAAATCCAAAGATCCATACACTTTTCCTAACTTTGAAATTCATAATATTAGTAGGATTGGATGGATGAATGGATTATAGACGTGTAGACCTGTTCACCCATTCTGTTGAAAATGGATGAAGGGATACAGGACCTTACCAACACCTTCGTGGCACAATACAGTCTTATCTGCCAGTCAGTGCACCTGCCAAATAATGGACAAGGTTCTGGTGTCGACTTTTCGGAGTTGTGTGGTAGATCAGATGGTAGACGCTCTTATAAAAGCAACATGAACCAAGTCTAAAGGAGAGGAAGAAGTAAGTGGATCCAGGACTTCAGAGAAAGCATTGGACGCACGCTAAGTTGATATTGAACACTTACCCGAACCAAACAAGCTTGGAAGAACAGAAATAAAACTGTGAAGGAGTTCATGTTGTTTGGTTGTATTCAATGAAGAGTTGCAAACTGAATAATGTTTGTTGCAACTATTTGCACACTTTTATACTTGACACAGTCACCGATATTCTGTGTCTTATCACTCTACGTGAGGAACTGCTTCCAATGTGCAATTTAATTACTATCGCAAATTACACAAAAAACTAAATATTGCGTAGAAACGCACTCTGATAACGTAGTTTAGTATAAAATTGGAAGAAGACGCATTGAACATCATTCCTGTCTCAGCAGTATAGAAACATGTCTTCCAAAGCAGTCATCGTCTTTTGCGCTCAAGCGTTACTTGCTCAGGTAAATTCAGTGTTATTAAAATAAGTGTGTTACTCGCTAACACTTTCGCATACAAAGTCAACCTCACCTCTCAAGTGTCACACTTGCTGATTTGAGGAAGATGATCTAGGGGTCGGGAGTCTTTTGGGACCGGGACCACGGTCTCAGATTCCCCCTTTATGCAATAATAATTATTAGGAGACACACAAAGACATTGGGCTAATTTTCTTTTATAAATTTCAGGTTGTACTTAGCCAGTGCATTCGCTCGGGAATAGAAAACCGAGCATTGATTGCCCCAGCGATTGGTACTACTCCATGTGGATCCCTGGGAATTAATAGCTTGGGTTTCAGAGAAGGATTTGGTTATGGCTCCGGTCTGGGTATTGGCGGAGGCATTAGCAGCGGCTTTGCTGGTGCTGGCTTGGGTTCTGCAGGTTTCGCAAGCGGTGGAGGTGCTTTTCCTACTGGAAGTCTCGCTCCCGAACCTCCCAATGGCATTGCTGTAACATCTGAGAATGTTTACGAAGGTGCTTTGGGTGTTGTTGGTGAATTACCATTCTTGAGTACCGTAGGTTTTGAGTCAGTATTGCCGTCTGCTGGAGCGGGTATCGTCAACCATGGATATGGTAATGGAATCACTGCTATCACAAGTGAGATAGATGGTTCTGCTGGTCTCATTGGTGCAGGCGGTATTGGCAATGGAATGATTGGTGCAGGTGGTATTGGCGCTGGAATGATTGGTGCAGGCGGTATTGGCGCTGGTCTTATTGGTGCAGGCGGTATTGGCGCTGGAATTATTGGTGCAGGCGGTATTGGTTCTGGTATTAACGGTATCGGCATTGGTTCTTGTGCTATTGGGCACGGTTTAGGAGGAATTGGATCTGGAATTGGTTTCAACACTGGACGTGGATGTGGTTGTGGATGGTAATAAAAGGAAACTAACTGTGAACTCAAAATAGATAATGAATAAATATTTTTGAAACTGATATATATTTTCTTTTAATTACAAAATAAAACCAGTAGTGCAAGTACTGCCTTTTTGCATAATATCCCTCCCATAAGGGTAATTTTAAATCAGGCAGAAAGGCAGAAAGTGGGAAATAAACTCAACCCTATTCCATTCTTCTTCTTCTGTCGAATCGACGACACTTCTACTTTCAAATTTTGTTTTCCCAGTGTGCTACTACCTGGATTGCGCTCTCGGAGATGCTCAGAAGGTCCTCTAGTGTACAAGTTTTTTTTATACTACTTAGGTGGCAGACAAGCACATGGCACACGTGATGGAAAGTGGTTACCGTGACCTATGGACGTATGCAACACCAGAGGCGTCCCATATTGTAGTCGCTTGGGAAAACTACCGCAGGAAGATCATTTCATAGCTTGAGTGTGCGAGGGATGAAGTTCCTTTCATACCGCATAGTGCGCGCCGTTTTCGCCGTGGGCATCATGTCAAACAGTTGATCGGAGCTCAAACCATTATACAGGCGGTAGAACACATACAGTGAGGCAAAGTCTCTTCTGAGACTGAGAGGTTCCACATCGCCTGTGAGTAAGAGATTGCCGACGAGCCTCAACGCTCGTCTTTGTACCGATTCGAAGGGGTCAAGTTGGCGCGCAGGTGCTCCGGCAAAAAGGTGACAGCAGTACTCCATGTGGGGCCGAACCTGTGCCTTATAAAGGAGGAGTCGTTGCCGCGCAGTGAAGTACGGCTTCGTCCTGTTGAATACCCCAAGTTCCTTTGATGCCAGACGTCACTGCAGATATCCACACCAAGAATCCCGATACTCGAGGTAAAAATGGTATGCGGTGTACCCAGGAATTGCGGCGTTACAATAAATGGTGTTTTTGTAGTGGTGAAAACGCATACTTGTGTCTTACTAGGGTTGAATTGGACTAGGTTTAGTCGTCCCCAACCGGGTACTCCAGAGAGAGTAGTCTCGATTTCGGACACAAGTTGGTAGTGACTCTACTTCACTTCTGCTTTTAATTTGCACGGCCCGTGTAATACGTGTCCCCGGTGCTGTCATTCGCATAGCATTTAATGGTGTCATCAGACAGCATGTCCTTGAAATGCAGCAGAAACAGGGTCGGAGACAACACGGAGCTTTGTGGGATACCAGCGTTTATGTCCATGCGGTCTGAGCAGCAGCCGTCGGCGACGGCTTGGACACTTCTGTTAGACAAAAAGCTGGCCATCCGTTCGCACAGTCCCTCAGGGAGTCCATTACGTGGGCAACTTCGCAAGAATACCTCTGTGCCAGACCCGATCGAAACGGTCCTTGGTCCCACGTGATAGGGGGTTAGCCTATTGCCGTTTCCAGGAATTGTTGTTAATAATTGCATGTAATTCAAGTTCGAGCCATGGCTGCTGTACATATCTGTACGATGTTAAACAGCCCTATCCCTTAGTCGCCTTGTACGGTGTGTGGTGATACGGAAAGAACGCTGGAAAATGCTGGGAACCACGAATTCTTTTATATGGTACGTATCTACTATTTACTTTTATTAAATGTTGGAATGAAAGATTCTTTAGATATTAATAAAAATAAAAACTGTGTATAAATCTTTATTTCATATATTTCAACATAATATTTCCTTATGACGTCACAGAATGATATTCTCTGAGCCTTTTTCCCAACTCAAGTGGGGACGGCTTTCTAGTTTAACTGTGAACTGAATTCCGTGAAGCAACTGCTATCTGACCTCCACAACCAATTTGCGCTATCGAAGATCTGTAGTTAGTCAGACTTTAGTAACGAACACCCGTATTATAAATTCGTATGGCATTTCTTTTATGATAGTGAACTTATTTTTATGATGATACTAGCTATGCCAGCGGCCCCGCCCGCGTGGTTGTTGGTTATCGCAGCTCGTTTCCCCAGACCTAATCTATCTCTGTACCAAATTTCATCAATATCAGTTCAGTGGTGTAGGCGTGAAAGCATAACAGACAAATAGATTTACATTCGCATTTTCAATTATGGATTATGCTAAATAGTACTTCATTGAAGACCATTCAAATAGGAATTATAATAAAACAATAAATGCTTCTCATAAATATTTAATTACATCGCTTTTTTCATACAAGTTGAAACTAAAATAATTTCTTTCAGTAAACACATTCACAACCGCTTCTACCATTGATGGAGACAGAGCCAGCTGCTGGCACAGGACCACAGAATCCCACAGCGCCCAAGATAGGCACCTGACCAATAACAGCCGTGTTACCGGCCACAGGTAGCTCACCAGCGACTGCTACGTTACCTTCGCCGACACCACCGAAAGCACCCAATGGTGATGGAGCAAACCCAAGGTCTCCAGAGCCACCAAGAAGTCCTGCACCACCAAGACCGACACCTCCGAGCCCTAAACCACCGAAAGAAGCTCCTCCATAACCATATCCTGAAGAGAGAACACCAGGAACAATGCCTGCCAGTCCTGAACCGGAACCAAAGCGGTTGTTCCTGATTACTGCACCTCCTTGATAACCAGAAACGCATTGGCTTAAAACATTCTGAAAAAGAATGGTGTCAAAATATTATAATATTATCACTTTTATAAACTAGCTTTAGCCTGCGATTTCACCTGCATGGCAGACAGGCACACGACCCACCTGATGGAAAGTGTATGCCGTGGCCTATAGACATGCGCAATACTAGGGGAGTCATACTCGCGCTGCTGACCCGGTAAGTACTTTCTAATGCCCTTCTTGAAGAGTCTTCATTCTATAGTCGCTTGGGAAAACCACAGCATCCAGTTGCCGCATTACATGGAAACCTATTACCGGGATAAAACTAGCCTTTGTGTTATTCTAGACTGTAATCTATCCCTGTACAAAATTTAGGCCGTTAGAGTGTGATTAATAAATCCAAAGATCCATACACTTTTCCTAACTTTGAAATTCATAATATTAGTAGGATTGGATGGATGAATGGATTATAGACGTGTAGACCTGTTCATCCATTCTGTTGAAAATGGATGAAGGGATACAGGACCTTACCAACACCTTCGTGGCACAATACAGTCTTATCTGCCAGTCAGTGCACCTGCTAAATAATGGACAAGGTTCTGGTGTCGACTTTTCGGAGTTGTGTGGTAGATCAAATGGCAGACGCTCTTATAAAAGCAACATGAACCAAGTCTAAAGGAGAGGAAGAAGTAAGTGGATCCAGGACTTTAGAGAAAGTATTGGACGCACGCTAAGATGATATGAACACTTACCTGAACCAAACAAGCTTGGAAGATCAGAAATAAAACTGTGAAGGAGTTCATGTTGTTTTGTTGTATTCAATGAAGAGTCGCAAACTGAATAATGTTTGTTGCAACTATTTGCATACTTTTATACTTGACACAGTCACCGATATTCTGTGTCTTATCACTCTACGTGAGGAACTGCTTTCAATGTGCAATATTACTATCGCTATTACACACACTACCAAATATTGCATAGAAACGCACTCTGGTAGATAACGTAGCTTAGTATAAAATTGGAAGTAGACACATTGGACATCATTCCTGTCTCAGCAGTAAAGAAACATGTCTTCCAAAGCAGTCATCTTCGTTTGTGCTCAAGCGTTACTTGCTCAGGTAAGTTCAGTGTTATTAAAGGTGTATAAGGCCCACAAAGATCTTTAATCAGAAAGATTAAAGAGCGGACCCTGGGTTTTAAGCACAAGATTTGGCTGCTGCAAATAGATGGGTGATAATGATGATGAATTCATCATCATTCAAGCGTTGTTCTTGGTTGAATCCGAGACTTTACAGAAGCTTGGAGTCCACTTCGCTTTCCGGTTTTGATTTGGCTTCAATGGTTTTTGTACCTAAGTGACTGCCGTCTAACGTACAGATTATGATAGGAAGGCCTGCAGGCGTGCATGCATGCAGAAGAGCTTTTGCCCTGAAAGTCATGATGGGCCCTCTATATAATCAATTTATTATACAGATTTTTTATTATTTAGTATTTTTAAACGCAAATAAACCTGCCTAAACAAGAAAGTGATGAAAATGTATTTTATTTTTTCAGGTAGCATTCAGTCAATGCGTTCGCTCTGGTGGAGAATATGCACGAGTGTCCCCTCCATTTATTGGTTCTCCATGTGGCTCACTGGGAGCTAATAGTCTGATTAATGGCGGTGGACTTGGCTTGGCTGGACTGGACCTTGGCTTTGGCTTAGGCAGTGGTTCTGCTGGTCTTGGATTCAATACTGCAGGTATTGGTGCTGGCTTGGGTTCTGCAGGTTTCGCAAGCGGTGGAGGTGCTTTTCCCATTGAAAGTCTCGCTCCCATAGCTCCTAACGGCATTGCTGTAACATCCGAGAATGTCTATGAAGGGACTCTAGGCGTTGTTGGTGAACTGCCATTCTTAAGTACTGTGGCTTTGGAAGGAGTATTGCCATCTGCTGGTGCGGGTATCGTCAACCATGGTTATGGTAATGGAGTCACTGCTATTACAAATGAAATAAATAATGCTAATGGTGGTTTTGGTATTGGATCCGCTGGTTTTGGATTATCCGGTATTGGATCAGCCGGATTTGGATCGGCTGGCTTTGGATCAGGAGGTTTTGGATCAGCTGGTTTTGGATTAGGTGGTATTGGCTCCAGCGCTCTCGGCTGTGGTTCAGGTATAGGAGCCATTTCTTCAGGTGCTGCTGGTTTCACTGGCATTGGAGGCCGTACCTGCGGCTGTGGGTTGTATTGATATGATTTTGTACTTTGGCCAATGTTTGAATATACTGATATTTGTAAATAAATATATTATAGCAGAGTACTTTGTGTGCTTCATTCTGAATTTATTCCACCAACTCTATGATTTTTATTATTTTGAAATTAAGATTAAAATATGTTTTGCCAAACCTAGGCAGAAATCGATTCGTATGTATCCTACCAAATATTTTTGTAATACACGTTTGTTTGCAATATAAATAGGCTCGCACAGCTGGAAAACTATGACCTTCTTGCCAAGTATAGAAAACTAGCTGTTAACCGCGGCTCTGCTTGCTAAGATGTCGGTTAGCGTATAATATTGGAATTACTGAGGGTCTGAGGGGTGGTTTAAGGGACAAATTTGACAGTGCTGAACTAACAGTAGTTATACAATAGTGTATGCAAAAATTAAAGGACTGTGCTCTGCGTTTGGTAGAAAAGGTGCAAAGGTCATAAGCGATATAGCCCGTTGGTGTAGCATATTGCTTCAGAGATGGGAGAAATTCAAAATGGTAGGGCATCAAAATATTGTAGGGAGTCAAAAAATACACGCCTGAGAGAGAGCAGACAGATGTTCGGCCTCTTATAACCAAGATAGTTGTGTGTTTTTTTTATACTACTTGGACACAGCCATCCCGTGTTCTATGCATACATAGATACAGCCCCTCTAGACAAGTGGCAATTCGTTGCTCGGCGTATGATGGAATAGAATGCCAAATGTATGGGATTTGACGTATATGACAGGCGTCAACGAATGTCAAAAACGTCAAATCCTATACATTTGTCATTCTATTCCATCATACGCCGAGCAACGAATTGCCACTTGTCTAGGGGGGCAGGTCGCAGTTAGCCTACTAACTGCTGAAATGTGGAAGCAGTACGTAAACTAAAAATTGTGCAACGGAGCCAACGGACTATACAGGGCGTCCCACGGCGATGCCACATGGAGGGAAAGTACCTTAAATCCTTAAGTTAGCTCATTTTACTTAAAGGAGACATCATTTTATTTTTAAAAAGAAACGAAACTGCATTTAAAGATTTTAAAAAATTCGCTTGCCACATCCGGTAATCGAACCGACTAAAATTCGAAAAAGTAACACCCTGTATTTTTATGGCATCAATCGATAGTGTCAATCATAAGGATCAAATCTCTCTAAAAAACATGGTAAATTAAATGAAAGGAAGTCCTTGAAATCTAAAATTATAAATTCAATTTGGCAAAATAAATCACTTTAACTCAAAGTTCATCCATCCATCTGATACCATATTAACAATAAAATTCCATATTTAAACTACTTTTCTTTTTTTATCGTGCTGACACCGCTGCTGGTCAGCAGTAGTATTTAGGTATGTCGAACTCAAACCGACTAAAACCGCACGCCGTCTAAATTAACAGGTTATAAGTTGATCCATAGGGCAATTCTCTTGCCATTTTCGTTGCACAGGGTACACC
Source organism: Eilema depressum (assembly GCA_914767945.1). Taxonomy (NCBI): domain Eukaryota; kingdom Metazoa; phylum Arthropoda; class Insecta; order Lepidoptera; family Erebidae; genus Eilema; species Eilema depressum. The sequence goes on from OU612040.1 coordinate 2,747,727, forward strand.
GCGTGCAGGTTTCTAATCAAGCACCCAAAAATAACTACCTACCCTACCTACACATACCTCATGTAGTTACCCAATAAAGTTACATTCTAAACAGGTAACAAAGTTCATTCATTTAGTACTCATTTTACTAAATAAATTTCATCAAAGATATCTCTACTGTTGATACCTTGTGAGAAATTCTTACAAGGTATCAACACTAGAGATATCTTTGATGTGTTGATACCTTGTAAGAAATTCTTACAAGGTATCAACACTAGAGATATCTTTGATTTGATTAGAAACCTGCACGCGGTGTACCCTGTGCAACGAAAATGGCAAGAGAATTGCCCTATGGATCAACTTATAACCTGTTAATTTAGATGGCGTGCGGTTTTAGTCGGTTTGAGTTCGACATACCTAAATACTACTGCTGACCAGCAGCGGTGTCAGCACGATAAAAAAAGAAAAGTAGTTTAAATATGGAATTTTATTGTTAATATGGTATAAGATGGACGGATGAACTTTGAGTTAAAGTGTTTTATTTTGCCAAATTGAATTTATAATTTTAGATTTCAAGGACTTCCTTTCGTTTAATTTACCATGTTTCTTAGAGAGATTTGATCCTTATGATTGACACTATCGATTGATGCCATAAAAATACAGGATGTTACTTTTTCGGCTTTTAGTCGGTTCGATTACCGGGTGTGGCAAGCGAATTTTTAAAAATCTTTGAATGCAGTTTTGTTTCTTTTTAAAAATAAAATGAAGTCTCCTTTAAACAAAATGAGCTAACTTAAGGATTTAAGGTACTTTCCCTCCATGTGGCATCGCCGTGGGACGCCCTGTATAATGTCAACTTTGCATGGATATTCTTCAAGATTTTTTTATAAAAACCATGATTACAGTCAACATTTGGAGAATCAAATACAGTATCTATAAATATGTATCCTACGCCAAAAAGTCACTAAAGACGGTCATCAAGCCGTTACCAAAAACGCCGGTTAAGTGCGAGTTGGACTTACGAACCGAGGGTTCAGAAACTCACACAAACAACAAAAAACAACACAAACTGCAATACGAGTATCTATAATCAAATATCTTTTAATCAAATGTAAAAATGAATCTGACATACAAAATGAAATAAATGTGGAAATTAATAATGCAATGACATGGTTAGAAAATAATAATTTACGAGTTAACATTGATAAAACAAAAATTGTTCATTTCCAGACATATAATAGTAAGGTTACATCTCTTAAGATACAAAGTAATGGTTCTAGCATAGTACCAGTAAATTCGGCTCTATTCTTAGGTATCACAATGGATAAATATTTAAACTGGAAAGAACACACAGAAAATACATGTGTTAAACTTGACAGGTTTGCATTCGCATTAAAAAAACTAAGATGGGGTGTGAACAGAGATACAGCCCTCAGCGCCTATCATGGATACGTAGGATCGGTTCTCCGATACGGTATAGTTCTTTGGGGTAACTCAGCCGAAGTACAAAACGTATTCATAGTCCAAAAAAAATGTATCCGTGCATTATATGGAGCGGAATACCTAACTCCCTGCAAGCCCCTGTTTCAAAAACTAAAAATACTTCCATTGCCATGCCTTTATATATTTGAACTGTGTATGTTTGTTAGAAGATATCCCTGCTTGTTTCCTTTACATGACAAAGCATTACAAAAACAAAATAGTAGGGATCCAAATAAGTTACTAGTTCCACAACAGAGATTAGACCTCTATTCAAGGAATGTGTATTGTATGGCAATAAGAATTTATAACAAACTGCCACGTGAAATCAGAGCTTTAACTTTTACAAAATTTAAAATACAGTTATTCGAACTATTACTAGAACAATGTTTTTATTCAGTCAATGAGTTTCTTGACTTTAAGTTTTAGGACGTAAGTAAATACAGAAATTGTTGACAAATTGAAGTAAAAAAAATAAAAATTGTAACCTTATAATGTGACATAGCTATTAGATAACTTACTGTGACAAATTATTGTATTTTTTAATTATTTTTGTATTTAGGATCTGACATATTATTATTATTCACCTTTATTCATTTTTATATACATAATATAGATTATATTTCTAAATATACTTAAAAAAGAAAAATACATTTAAAAATATAAAAAATAGTGTCCCACCGGCATCGGGTACAGGGACCAAGCTGCCGGTGGTTAGGGCTCCAGGGAGAGGAACTTCCTCACTATGCGTGCAGTGCCTAGCAAAACTGCCTTCTGCATCAAGCCCTTGAGCCAACCGTCTAACGAGAGCCTCTTAAGATGTTGGTCGAGGCTCTTGGCGATAAGTCCGTGAACGGAAACGACTATCGGTACAATAATAGCCGAGTCCACATCCCACATGTCGACAATCTCATGGGCCAAGTCCAAATACTTGATTTGTTTTTCTTTTTCTGCCTTCACGAGATTCTCGTCATGAGGGATAGTGATATCAACTATTATTGCACGGCGCTCTAATCGATCTATTATCACTATATCAGGTTTATTGGCAACAATAGTCCTGGGTGAATTTCAACAAATGCCATTTTTTTTATCATATCGGTGAACTTTTTCATTTATATGTTTTTTGTATATTTTTAAGGTTTTATGTAATCTTTGTGATAATCATGTATCCCCAAATTTAATATCATCAACGTATCATTTAAGATTATGGAGAAAATTCAGTTTTAATTTTGGTTTCCACCGACATGACAAACCCGCACCGATTATTTTTTCTGTACACCGATTTGATAAGTTTATCCACCGAAATTATATACATATCCACCATTATGATAAAATATTCACCGAAATGATAATCTATCCACCACATCAAAAAGGAAATAGTAGGTGCCTTATTATTACAAGAGTGACTTAAAACTGAATGCCTGACCTGAAGAAGATCATATCCGACGAGAATAGAGTTCTTGAAGATCCAATGAAAATATTATATTTTTTGAAATTATATAGGTAAGTATAATTTCAAAAAATATAATAATATAATTATTATATTTACTTTCTTCTATTCTTTTTTTTATAATATATAATTAATTTAAAAAAGAACGTTTATAAGCTGGTAACACAAATCAATCAATTAGCCTATTGCAGTCCACTGCTGGTCATAGGCCTCTCCCAATATGCGCCACGTTTGCTGATCCTCCGCCTTCCGCATCCAGTCCTTCCCAGCCACCTTTCGTAGGTCGTCAGTCCACCTGGCCAGGGGGTGTCCCACCTTCCGTTTTACTCCTCGCAGTCTCCACTTTAGGACTCGTCTGTTCCAACGGCAATCAGTTCATCGGCAGATGTGGCCAGCCCACTGCCACTTCAGCTTGCTTATTCTGCGAGCTATGTCGGTAACTTTGGTTGTAATGTCGGATGACCTCGTTTCTAATTCTATCCATCAAAGAAACTCCAAGCATAGCTTGCTCCCATAGCCCGCTGTGCGATTTTTAGGTCACGGACTAACCCCACCTTCAGTGGCCACGTTTCGGCACCGTAAGTCATAACAGGCAGAACGCACTGGTCGGAAAACCTTTGTTTTAAGGCATTGCGGCAAGGGGGAGGAGAAGACCCAACGTAATTTGCCAAATGCTGCCCACCCCAGTTGGATTGTTCTGGCTTCTTCTTTCTCGAAGTTGCTTTTATTACCGAGCTGAATAACCTGCCCCAGATAGATATACCTATTTTTGAACAACTTTAGTATTTTCTTAAAGAAACTATTCATTAAGAAGAGATGCCTGTGACTCGAGGAAGCTGACTAGCATTTGCCCCCTGCGTTTTCTGCATACCACTCCTTATGATCCGATTTTCTTCTCGTCGCGTTCTTGTATTACCACTTTGGCATTGAAGTCCCCCCTATGTATGTGTTTATATGTATGTTCTTGTAGGTATGTTCCATTTTTCCTTTGTATACTTAACGAAATCGCACGGGATCAACCGATATGATAAAACGACTCACCGAGATGAAAAAATATCTACCGATATGATAAAGCAATCCACCGATGTGACAAAACTGTGCATTGATCATGAATCAAAACACCGATATTAGGTGTAAGACACCGATTCGTCTTTTCTTATCATTTTCGGTGTAAATTATCATATCCGTGGTAATAAAGACCACCGATTACACCGATATGCGAACACCGACGTGAGAAATTGCACACTTTTTAGAATATTAGAAAAAATGCATAATATCTAGGTTAAATTCAATAACAATCAATGAAGCTAATTCACTTTCTACCTCTATTAGAACCAAAAAACAATAATAAAACTGCTTACTACACTAGAAAGATGCCACCACCGATAGTATAAAATAATTGTCCGGGAGCAACTAAAATGGCGTACTTATATTATTGGCGGGAATATGCAGTGATTTAACATACGTCCGTCCTGACTGCGCACTAGCAGGCACTAACGAGAGAAATAAAATTGAGGTGGGGACACTGTCGGACTCGTCGATATAAAGTTATGTGTAAATTACTTTTGGTCACCGATTTGAGAACATTTCGCAGGACAAGTACGTTTGTGCCTCTCAGTAATAATATTTATTAATTATATAATAAAATATGACTTAAATTAATAATAAAACTAATGTTCTATGAAATAGAATAATTTATTATACTTAATTTACTTATTTTTATTAGTGTATAAGCTTTTTTGTTTGTAAAAAAAGTAGAGGGACAGCACCGATTTCAAGAAAATAGAGGTTTATGTATTTATTTCTACCTTTATATATAGTCCTAGCCTAAATATATTTTTGCCACAACTCATTAACAACCTATTGAATACTAAAAAAAATAATTCAGAACAATATTCCTTTTTTCAAATACCAATTTCACCGAAGACACAAAAAAAAGCCATTTGGGAAATTCACCCTCCTGTCAGTGATAATAGATCGATCCCAGTACAACGTGATATGCCCATTTTCGAGAACTGGGTCGGGCACATACCTGTAGTATGGTACCTCTGATTCCACAAGGTTATACTTTAGGGCAAGTTGCTGATGGATTATCCTGGCTACTTGGTTATGTCTGTGCAAATACTCGCCGTTGGCAAGACGAGAACAACCAGAGATTATATGTCTAAGGGATTCCCCGGGACGGTGACACGCCCGACAAATGTCAACCGTACCATCCTTTATGATATATCTCCGATAGTTATTCGTCATAACAACTTCGTCCATAATTGCAAAGACAAACCCTTCGGTTTCCCCAAATAGGTCACCAAAGCGTAGCCAAGATAAAGAGGCTGGTATATCTATTTCGGGCCCATGTAGAGCCCGATAAAAACGACCATGCAACTCCTTGCCCTTCCATACATCCCTGCGGTCATTAATACTTAATACTGCCGGTTTGCGCCAGTTCTCTTTAGCCAGACCGAGCGGGGTAAGTCCGTTATCTACCATCACTACATCTCGATGCATATCCGCGTCATTGTGCAGAAAATATTCCCTGAGGTTGCACACCTCACGGTTATGGAGGGTCTTGGCATTTAAAAAACCACGACCCCCGCATTTCCGCGGTATGTACAACCTCATCACAGATGAACGCGGATGATGCATTCGGTATGCAGTGAGATGCGCACGGACCTTCCTATCCAGGGCGTCAAGTTCTGTCTGAGTCCACCTGAGTATGCCGAAGGAGTACATCAAGACTGGCATGACCCAACCATTACAGGCGCGAACCTTATTACCGCCTGATAAAAGACTTTTCAGAACTTTTCTCAGACGGCCAAAGAAACGCTCCTGCAATGATTGTTTCATACCAGCCTCTGAAATGCCTAACGCCTGCGACATACCCAGGTATTTATAGGTGTCGGCTGCAGAGAGAGCTCTAAGCTTTGTAGAATCTGAGAGCTCTACACTTTCAGATTCCACAATCCGACCTCTCTTCACATGCATGACCGCACATTTGTCCACACCAAAATCCATCCTGATAGAGCTACTAAATGTTTCTGTCAACTTTAACAACTCTATCAGATGGAGATTGTTGGGAGCAAACAATTTGAGGTCATCCATGTAAAGGAGGTGGGATATGACTTGACCATCTCTCCGCAACCGACAGCCCAACCCTGAACTCTCCAGTATAGTACTGAGAGGGTTCAGTGCTAGGCAAAACCATAATGGGCTCAGACTATCGCCCTGGAATATACCTCGCTCAATCTTTATTAGCCCGTTATCCTCGCAAATCTGTCGACATCCTGGATAACAAAGCACCGTTCTCCATTGCCCCATACATGTCTTCATGAAGGCACATAGAGTTGCATCAATTTTATACAACTCTAGCACCCTCAAGAGCCATGTATGTGGCACAGAGTCATAGGCCTTTTTATAGTCTATCCAGCATGTCGCCAGATCCTTCCGATGACGACGGGCCTGTTGGCAAATGGCCATATCAATTATAAGGAGCTCTTTAGTACCTCGGGCCCCGCTCCTACATCCATTCTGAGAGATAGACATGGTAGAGTTGTCAATTAAGTGGGATGAAATTTTCTCTCTCAAAATAGATGTAAGAAGCTTATACACTGTAGGCAGACAAGTGATAGGCCTGTAGTTTTTAGGGTCCGTGGTACTACCCGACTTATGAAGAAGGTGGGTTACACCGGTTGTTATGAAAGCGGGAAGCGATCCTGATTCTAGGCATGATTGGAATTGCATTGCCAACCGACCATGTGAGCTCCGGAACCATTTCAGCCAGAAATTATGCAGTCCGTCTGGGCCCGCTGATCTCCAGTTAGGTAACAGACGGACTGCATTGGTAACATCTTCGTCCGAGATTGTTACTGGTTCCATAGTTTCTATAGACTCACACGATCGTTCGACAATTCGCATCCAATCACCCTCTGTATGACTGACGGGCGTCGACCAGAGGCTACGCCAGAACGTATTAGTAGCATCATCATCTGGACGACGCATGTCAGTCCCATTCGAATCAGGACGCTCCCAACTTCTGTATACCCACCTTTCGTCCCTTTGGAACGTACGATTTTGAGAGTAACGATCCACTCTCCTTTTATAACGTCGAATCCGGTTCGCCCACGCGTAGATTTTTTGTTTCAAGAAGTCAATGCGTTCTGTGACGCGCGACAAAAATTCTCGAGGCCTTATATCAGTCCCCGAGAACGCACGCGTCACAAAACGCATGACTCTTGGACGTGTATTGCCAGATCTAAAACATATCAGCTTTCCAATAAGTGCCCTAGTCTCAGTAATACGCCGCTCAATCCTACTCTGCCAAGCCGGCACAGCAGATTTCGGTCGAGTGGTTAAGATAGTACTATGATATTTAACATTAGCCACTCGACATGCTGCGATAGCCGCGCAGTATAAGATTGAGTGCGTATCACTGAGATCTTCGCTATTATCAAAATAATCTGATAATAGCGAATCTTATTATTATTATTATTAGTTTTCATTAATGTTATTTAATATTTCTACACAGAATTACGGTAGAATATGTGAGACTAATAGCTTTAAAAACACCTGTATGTACCATATTCTAAGAAATAAATGATTATTATTATTATTATTATACAAGACGAATGTATAGAGGAATTTGGACCGGTATCGTGCGAGCCTCTCGGTGGCTTAGTGGTCAGAGCATTCCTCCTGTAAGGGAAAGATCGCGGGTTCGAGTCCCGCCCGAGGTCGATTCTCTTTTCTCTTTCTTTATCGATTTGAATAGTTAGCATAATAAATGCTTCAAAAATTCATTCAGCAAGTTAGAAGAAGGTCTTTTTTGTATGTAACTATAACCATAGTGCAAAATTGTGTGTGTGATCTATAGTAAGCAAGCCTAGTTTCAGATAACATATTTATGTATAATATAATATTATTCTCATTTAATGACAGCCTCCGTGGCGTAGCGGTAGTGAACGCGGCCGCTACGCAGGAGGCGTGGGTTCGATTCCCGCTCAGTGCAAATATTTGTGTTCATGAAATATGGTTATTTGCATTGGTCTGGTCGTGCCTCGGAGAGCACGTTAAGCCGTCGGTCCCGGTTGCCATAAGAACATCTATGGCAGTCGTTACGGGTAGTTGGAGCCCTCAAAAATCCAAAAACAGTCTAGCTGCAAAGCTTCGATATCGCCAAATGTTACCATTGGGATGTGGAGGTCAGATGGCAATCGCTTCACAGAAAATATCGAGGTCTAGCCAAATCCGTAGTTAAGACTGGCAAAAGCGGACCCCAGACTCCGAGCTGAAAGCTTCGGATGCGACTGGGAATTAACGCTAAGAGGAAGAAGATTATTCTCATTTAATAAACTCGCCCGGGTTTACCTCTTTCCTATAGCCCTACCAACCATCTTGGCCCTGCTGGCGTCAGGTTTCATTCGGTATTTCTTGACTTGCACTTGCTACAAATATTGGTGCTCTACCATTTTCGCTTTCTCCCCTATCTGGGGCAATATGCCACATTAACAGGTTAGGTACTTAACCGTTAGAGACCTAATAAAGTTTGCGCCTTTCAGCAGCATCAATACTAAATGCGCGCAGAGCTTCGTACAACAGCCCAATAACATATTTTTAAGCTATCGCGGTGTCAACTCTATAGTTTTTATGATGATTCGGGACTTTTCATGATTAATCATTATGGAACCTACTTTTGCCGACGTTTCGGATATGTTGCAGCACCTGTAGTCATGAATTGACTGGTCTGCGAGCGCCGAGAGGTGTGCGAGGAACATTTTTTATACGCCTACTCTCCATAACTTTTATAACATACGTTCACAAAAAGTCCAAAACCACCTTAAAACTATGAGTCCAATAATATCAGTCTTATATTGTATAACAGTGTATATTTTCTGTATTCAAATTTGGTAAGTGGGGCATACTTTAGCTGTGCGAGCTTATTATACTGCAAACCACCTGATATTACATAGGTGGTAGGTAGGATAAGCTTACTATTAACTGATCAGCGACTTGGACCCATGACTAAGTGCCGGCAATAGGCTCGCCCCCTATAACGTGGGACTGAAAATCACAGTTCTCGAATTTTTTTTAATACCACTTAGGTGGCAAGCAAGCACACGGCCCACCTGGGCCCATACCATGAACTCTTAAAACAAGTCAATAATTGAACTGCTGTCATTCTACCAACTGCAAATGTCACTTTGTTATCCCTTTGTAATCCTATATATTTATATACCATTACAAAGTGACATTTGCATTTGGTAGAATGACAGCAGTTCAATTATTGACCTGTTTTAAGATTTATGGTAAGGCCGCAGATGGGAAGTGGTCACCGTGGCCTATGGACGCATGCAACACTATGGGCGTCACACTCGCGCTACCGAACCTGAAGAAACCTTCTAATGCCCTTCTTGAAGAACCCCAATTTGGGCGTTAATACACCTCTGCCTACCTCTTTGGGGATTTACAGGCGTGAAAATATGTATGTATGTAGCTGACCAGACATTACGAGTAGGCTTCTGCTTAGGTTTGCCAATAAATTTCGGAACAATACAATTTTTATAGTAGGGTTATGAAATCAAAATGAAGCACAAAAAGTAATCTGCTATATATTTATTCTCAAATATCAGTCAATTTAAACATTGGTCAAAGTACAAAATCATATCAATACAACCCACAGCCGCAGGCACGACCTCCTATGCCACCGAAACCGGCAGCACCTGAAGAAATGGCTCCTATACCTGAACCACAGCCGAGAATACCGGAGCCAATACCGCCCAATCCGGAACCAGCTAATCCATTTCCAGATAATCCAAAAGCACCCGATCCAATACCGGCTAATCCAAAACCACCTGATCCAAAACCAGTCGATCCAATACCAAAAACACCATCAGCATTATTAACTTCGTTTGTAATAGCAGTGATTCCATTACCATAACCATGGTTGACTACACCCGCACCAGCAGACGGCAATACTCCTTCCAAAGCCACAGTACTCAAGAATGGCAGTTCACCAACTACGCCTAGAGCTCCTTCATAGACATTCTCAGATGTTACAGCAATACCGTTAGGAGCTATAGGGGCGAGACTTTCAATAGGAAAAGAACCTCCACCGCTTGCCAAACCTACAGCATCCCAGCCAGTACTGATACCTGCAGTATTGAATCCAAGACCAGCAGAACCGCTGCCTAAGCCAAAGCCAAGGTCCAGTCCAGCCAAGCCGAGTCCACCGCCGTTACCCAGACCATTAACTCCCAGTGAGCCACATGGAGAACCAATAAATGGAGGAGACACTCGTGCGTATTCTACACCAGAGCGACCGCATTGACTGAATGCTACCTGGAAAAATAGAAAACATTTTCAGTCATCATCTTAGATTTCGTGAATATTTTGAGGACAAAAATATGTATAGCCTCGTGAAGATCGTCAGGGAACCTTTGGAGGAAACTTTACATCAGAGCCTCTCGTCAGTCAATTAGCGCTGAGTAAAAAAATGGGATAAGAGATGAAGGTCTCCGGGGAATCTTATAGAAAATCCTACGCCGGAGCATTGCAGTTAATCAGCAGCAATCTACTGACTTACAAGTGAGATAACCTTGAGGCTCGAAGCGTTTGGAGGGGACCGACACACACACATCTGTTTTATGCACTATTTTATAAATAAAGGTCGCGTGGTTCCCGGCTGAGTAGAATTTGGGCCACCCCATCTCCTCCCATGCGGTAACTAAGGGATAGGGCTGTTCAACATCAGACAGATATATACCTACAGCCCAGAGTCAACTTCAGATACATGGCTGGAGTCAACAATAGTGTCCGAAATACGGCAACAGGCTCACCCCCTGTTATGTAGCACCTAATGCAATGATTCAAATCAAATTGACAATCAATTGACGAACATGACCAAAAAAAACTTACTTGAGCAAGAATTGCTTGGACGCTGAAGACGATGACCAATTTGAAAGACATGTTTCTATTTGCTGTAGTAACAGGTATGATGTTCCATACTTCTGTGGCTGGTTTTATACCTGCTACGTTATCAGGTGCGTGTCATCTATGAAATATTTGCTAAATATGTAATTTGCGATTAAAGTTGCGTATGAAAAGCCTCCATACCTCACGTAAGTGATAACAATATCAGAAAAAGTAGTAGGTATATAAAATGTGCGCAAATTATTACAGCCATTCAGTTTGAAAGTTTCTGTTGAAAACAAACAATAAATATGAACTCCTTCGTTGTTTTGCTCCTGTTCATCCAAGCTTCTTTGGTACAGGTAAGGGATCTTTTCAGTAGTAATACTCTCACTAGAATATTTACCATGTTTTTTGGATTTTTCGATTATCCGATATCAAATACATGATTTAAGCGCGAAAAACATAACCCTTCTTGTCAGTCGGATAAAAAGACTCGTACGCTTTATAATATTTGTATACATCATTATGTTTCTTTAACCATTTTTTACAAATCCTTTTCTAGAATGTCTTCAGTCAGTGCAGCAACGGTCTTTATGAAGGTGCAGTAATCAGGAACAACCGCTTTGGTTCCGGTTCAGGACTGGCAGGCATTGTTCCTGGTGCTCTCTCTACAGGATATGGTTATGGAGGAGCTTCTTTCGGTGGTTTAGGACTTGGTGGTGCAGGACTTCTCGGTGGTTCTGGAGACCTTGGGTTTCCTCCGTCACCATTGGCTGCTTTCGGTGGTGTCGGCGAAGGTAACGTAGCAGTCGCTGGTGAGCTACCTGTGGCCGGTAACACGGCTGTTATTGGTCAGGTGCCTATCTTGGGCGCTGTGGGATTCTGTGGTCCAGTGTCGGCAGCTGGCTCTGTCTCCATCAACGGTAGAAGTGGCTGTGAATGTGTTTACTGAAAGAAGCTATTTTAATTTTGACTTGTTTGATAAAAGTGTCTTGATTAAATATGTATGAGAAGCATTTATTATTTCATTGGAATTCCTATTTCATCTGTCTTTTTTGACTCGGGTGCTTTTGGTTTTCATGGAAGGATACCAGTAGCTTGGTCTCTCTTTATCAAAAGAAGAAGCAGGTGTAAGTGTGGCTTTAAAAAAGAACTGACGACTTAACGTGCTTTTAGGTTGTACAATGATAGATAGAGAAAAGAGAATCGACCTCGGGCGGGACTCGAACCCGCAATCTTTCCCTTACAGGGGTGATGCTCTGACCACCGAGTCCCGCACGATACTGATCCAAATTCCTCTATACATCTGTCTAGAGGTCGGTGACGGTGGCAGCCATCTACCGATATTCGTACGAGCTATCGGAACCAATGAATCATGTTACAATCATTTTTAAACATTATTTTTTTATGAGTTCGCCTTAACAATTGAATAAAATTTTGAAGCATTTATTATGTTAACTATTCTCTTTCGATTTGAATAAATCATAATAAAAGCTTCAAAATTTCATTCAACAAGTTAGAAGAAGCTCTTTTTTGTATGTAACTATAACCATAGTGCAAAATTGTGTGTGTTCTATATTACATATATTATGTATAGATATTATTCTCATATAATAGACTCGCCCGGGTTTACCTCTTTCCTATAACCCTAATAACCATCTTGGTCCTGCGTCAGGTTTCACTCGGGCGCGCATTTCTTGACTTGCTAAAAATTTTGGTGCTCTACCATTTTCGCTTTCTCCCCTCTCTGGGACAATATGCCACGCTATCGGGTTACACCACCGTTAGAGATTGAATAAAGTTTGCGCCTTTCGTGCAAAATGCGCGCAATACTCCGTAGCCGTATGCATACAACCACCATACAACAGTCCAATAACATTATTTTTAAACTATCACCGTGAAAACTCATAGTATTTATGATGGTTTGTGATTTTTCGCGATCAATTATTATGAACCTTTTTTTTTTCATATAGGACACGTCAATTTGAATTCTCCTTGTCTGATGGTAAGCTAAAGTCTGCTAAAGGCAAAGTCTCGGAAACAGACATACGGGTCAGTTTCTGCTTAGGTTTGTCAAAACTAGATTTAAATATAAATTTCGGAACAATAAAATTTTTATTGTAGGGTTATGAAATCAAAATGAAGCACAAAAAGTAATCTGCTATATATTTATTCTCAAATATCATCAGTCAATTTTAACATTTGTCAAAGTACAAAATTATATCAATACAATCCACAGCCGCAGGCACGACCTCCTATGCCACCAAAACCGGCAGCACCTGAAGAAATGGCTCCTATACCTGAACCACAGCCGAGAACACCGGAGCCAATACCGCCCAATCCGGAACCAGCTAATCCATTACCGGATAATCCAAAAGCACCCGATCCAAGACCGGATAATCCAAAACCAGCCGATCCAAAACCACTTGATCCAAAACCAGCTGATCCAATACCAAAAACACCATCAGCATTATTTATTTCGTTTGTAATAGCAGTGATTCCATTACCATAACCATGGTTGACTACACCCGCACCAGCAGACGGCAATACTCCTTCCAAAGCCACAGTACTCAAGAATGGCAGTTCACCAACTACGCCTAGAGCTCCTTCATAGACATTCTCAGATGTTACAGCAATACCGTTAGGAGCTATAGGGGCGAGACTTTCAATAGGAAAAGCACCTCCACCGCTTGCGAAACCTGCAGAACCCAAGCCCGCACCGATACCTACAGTATTGAATCCAAAACCAGCAGAACCACTGCCCATACCATAGCCAAGGTCCAGTCCAGCCCAGCCAAGTCCACCGTCGTTAACCAGACCATTGGCTCCCAGTGAGCCACATGGAGCACCAATAAATGGAGGGGACACTCGTGCGTATTCTCCACCAGAGCGAATACATTGACTGAATGCTACCTGAAAAAATAGAAAACATTTTGAGTCTTCTCAAGATTACGTGAACATGCTGAGTAGGTACAAACATGTGTATAGGGGAGATATTCAGGGAACCTTTGGAGGAAACTCTACATCTGAGCCTCTCGTCAGTCAATTAGCGCTGAGTAAAAAAATGGGATAAGAGATGAAGGTCTCCGGGGAATCTTATAGAAAAGCCTACGCTAGAGCATTGCAGTTAATCAGCAGCAATCTACTGACTTACAAGTGAGATAACCTTGAGGCGCGAAGCGTTTGGAGGGGACCGACACACACACACATCTGTTTTATGCACTATTTCATAAATAAAGGTCGCGTGGTTCCCGGCTGAGTAGAATTTGGGCCACCCCATCTCCTCCCATGCGGTAACTAAGGGATAGGGCTGTTCAACATCAGACAGATATATACCTACAGCCAAGAGTCAACTTCAGATACATGGCTGGAGTCAACAATAGTGTCCGAAATACGGCAACAGGCTCACCCCCTGTTATGTAGCACATAATGCAATGATTCTAATCAAATTGACGGACCATGACCAAAAAAAAAAACTTACCTGAGCAAGAATTGCTTTGACGCTGAAGACGATGAGCAATTTGAAAGACATGTTTCTATTTGCTGTAGTAACAGGTATGATGTTCCATACTTCTGTGGCTGGTTTTATACCTGCTACGTTATCAGGTGCGTGTCATCTATGAAATATTTGCTAAATATGTAATTTGCGATTAAAGTTGCGTATGAAAAGCCTCCATACCTCACGTAAGTGATAACAATATCGGTAAAAGTAAGTAGTATAAATGTGCGCAAACTATTACAGCCATTCAGTTTGGAAGTTTCTGTTGAAAACAAACAATAAATATGAACTCCTTCGTTGTTTTGTTCCTGTTCATCCAAGCTTCTTTGGTACAGGTAAGGGATCTTTTCAGTAGTATTACTCTCACTAGAATATTTACCATGTTTTTTGGATTTTTCGATTATCCGATATTAAATACATGATTTAAGCGCGAAAAACATAACCCTTCTTGTCAGTCGGATAAAAAGACTCGTACGCTTTATAATATTTGTATACATTATGTTTCTTTAACCATTTTTTACAAATCCTTTTCTAGAATGTCTTCAGTCAGTGCAGCAACGGTCTTTATGAAGGTGCAGTAATCAGGAACAACCGCTTTGGTTCCGGTTCAGGACTGGCAGGCATTGTTCCTGGTGCTCTCTCTACAGGATATGGTTATGGAGGAGCTTCTTTCGGTGGTTTAGGACTTGGTGGTGCAGGACTTCTCGGTGGTTCTGGAGACCTTGGGTTTCCTCCATCGCCATTGGCTGCTTTCGGTGGTGTCGGCGAAGGTAACGTAGCAGTCGCTGGTGAGCTACCTGTGGCCGGTAACACGGCTGTTATTGGTCAGGTGCCTATCTTGGGCGCTGTGGGATTCGGTGGTCCAGTGCCAGCAGCTGGCTCTGTCTCCATCAATGGCAGAAGTGGCTGTGAATGTGTTTACTGAAAGTAGCTATTTTAGTTTCGACTTGTTTGATAAAAGTGTATTGATTAAATATGTATGAGAAGCATTTATTATTTCATTGGAATTCCTATTTCATCTGTCTTTTTTGACTCGGGTGCTGTTGGTTTTCATGGAAGGATACCAGTAGCTTGGTCTCTCTTTATCAAAAGAAGAGCAGGTGTAAGTGTGGCTTTAAAAAAGAACTGACGACTTAACGTGCTTTTAGGTTGTACAATGATAGATAGAGAAAAGAGAATGGACCTCGGGCGGGACTCGAACCCGCAATCTTTACAGGGGTGATGCTCTGACCACCGAGTCCCGCACGATACCGATCCAAATTCCTCTATACATCCGTCTAGAGGTCGGTGACGTCTAGGGTGACGGTGGCAGCCATCCACCGATATTCGTACGAGCTATCGGAACCAATGAATCATGTTACAATCATTTTTAAACATTAATTTTTTATGAGTTCGCCTTAACAATTGAATAAAATTCTGAAGCATTTATTATGTTAACTATTCCCTTTTTGCATTTGAATAAATCATAATAAAAGCTTCAAAATTTCATTCAACAAGTTAGAAGAAGCTCTTTTTTGTATGTAACTATAATCATAGTGCAAAATTGTGTGTGTTCTATAGTAAGCAAGCCTAGTTTCATATTACATAATTATTATGTACTAGCTTTTGCCCGCGGCTCCGCCCGCGTGGATGTCGGTTATCGCGACCAAATATAGCCTATGTCCTTTCTCAAGGTCTAATCTACCCCTGTACCAAATTTCATCAAAATCGGTTCAGTGGTTTGGGCGTGAAAGCGAGACAGACAGACAGACAGACAGACAGACAGAGTTACTTTCACATTTATAATATTAGTAGGGAAGATATTATTCTCATATAATAGACTCGCCCGGGTTTACCTCTTTCCTATAACCCTAATAACCATCTTGGTCCTGCGTCAGGTTTCACTCGGGCGCGCATTTCTTGACTTGCTACAAATTTTGGTGCTCTACCATTTTCGCTTTCTCCCCTCTCTGGGGCAATATGCCACCCTATCGGGTTACACCACCGTTAGAGATCGAATAAAGTTTGCGCCTTTCGTGCAAAATGCGCGCAATACTCCGTAGCCGTATGCACCACCATACAACAGTCAAATAACGTTATTTTTAAACTATCACCGTGAAAGCTCATAGTATTTATGATGGTTTGTGATTTTTCGCGATTAATTATTATGAACCTTTTTTTTTCATATAGGACACGTCAATTTGACTTCTCCTCGCCTGATGGTAAGCTAAAGTCTGCTAAAGGCAAAGTTTCGGAAAAGAGGGTCACCATTATTGACACGTACCATGTTACAATGGTGGCACTCAGCTTGAGGGTCTCATCAGATGCATTTTCACCCCGCTTAAAGGATCCGGAACTGTAGGAAGAGGGGAACACTTTTGCCGATGCTTCGGAAACGTTGCAGCACCCGTGGTCACGACTTGACTGGTCTGCGAGCGTCGAGAGGTGTACGAAGAACATTTTATGTGCGCCTACCCTCCATTACTTTCATGGTTAACATACGTTCATGAAATGTCCAAAATCATGAAAACTATGAGTCCAATAACATCAGTGTATATTTTGTATAAAAGTGCACATTTTCTGTATTTGTTAAGTGGGACATACTTTTCTAGTTGTGCGAACTTATTATAATGCAAACAACCTGAAATTAGATAAATGAAGTAGGATAATCATACTATTAGTTAAACAGACATACAGGTCGGTTTAAATCTAAATTTCGGAACAATATCTTTTTTATATTAGGGTTATGAAATCAAAATGAAGCACAAAAAGTAATCTGCTATATATTTATTCTCAAATATCAGTCAATTTTAACATTTGTCAAAGTACAAAATCATATCAATACAATCCACAGCCGCAGGCACGACCTCCTATGCCACCGAAACCGGCAGCACCTGAAGAAATGGCTCCTATACCTGAACCACAGCCGAGAACACCGGAGCCAATACCGCCCAATCCGGAACCAGCTAATCCATTACCGGATAATCCAAAAGCACCCGATCCAAGACCGGATAATCCAAAACCAGCCGATCCAAAACCACTTGATCCAAAACCAGCTGATCCAATACCAAAAACACCATCAGCATTATTAACTTCGTTTGTAATAGCAGTGATTCCATTACCATAACCATGGTTGACTACACCCACACCAGCAGACGGCAATACTCCTTCCAAAGCCACAGTACTCAAGAATGGCAGTTCACCAACTACGCCTAGAGCTCCTTCATAGACATTCTCAGATGTTACAGCAATACCGTTAGGAGCTATAGGGGCGAGACTTTCAATAGGAAAAGAACCTCCACCGCTTGCCAAACCTACAGCATCCCAGCCAGTACTGATACCTGCAGTATTGAATCCAAGACCAGCAGAACCGCTGCCTAAGCCAAAGCCAAGGCCCAGTCCAGCCCAGCCGAGTCCACCGCCGTTAACCAGACCATTGGCTCCCAGTGAGCCACATGGAGCACCAATAAATGGAGGGGACACTCGTGCGTATTCTCCACCAGAGCGAATACATTGACTAAATGCTACCTGGAAAAATAGAAAACATTTTCAGTCATCATCTTAGATTTCGTGAATATTTTGAGGACAAAAATATGTATAGCCTCGTAAAGATCGTCAGGGAACCTTTGGAGGAAACTTTACATCTGAGCCTCTCGTCAGTCAATTAGCCCTGAGTAAAAAAATGGGATAAAAGATGAAGGTCTCCGGGGATTTTTATAGAAAATCCTACGCCGGAGCATTGCAGTTAATCAGCAGCAATCTATTGACTAACAAGTGAGATAACCTTGAGGCTCGAAGCGTTTGGAGGGGACCGACACACACACATCTGTTTTATGCACTATTTTAAAAATAAAGGTCGCGTGGTTCCCGGCTGAGTAGAATTTGGGCCACCCCATCTCCTCTCATGCGGTAACTAAGGGATAGGGCTGTTCAACATCAGACAGATATATACCTACAGCCCAGAGTCAACTTCAGATACATGGCTGGAGTTAACAATAGTGTCCGAAATACGGCAACAGGCTCACCCCCTGTTATGTAGCACCTAATGCAATGATTCAAATCAAATTGACAATCAATTGACGGACCATGACCAAAAAAAAAAACTTACCTGAGCAAGAATTGCTTGGACGCTGAAGACGATGAGCAATTTGAAAGACATGTTTCTATTTGCTGTAAGTAGTAACAGGTATGGTGTTCCATACTTCTGTGGCTGGTTTTATACCTGCTACGTTATCAGGTGCGTGTCATCTATGAAATATTTGCTAAATATGTAATTTGCGATTAAAGTTGCGTATGAAAAGCCTCCATACCTCACGTAAGTGATAACAATATCGGTAAAAGTAAGTAGTATAAATGTGCGCAAACTATTACAGCCATTCAGTTTGGAAGTTTCTGTTTTTTTTTTTTTTTTTTTTTTTTTTTTTTATTTTTTTTTTTTTTTTTTTTTTTTACGGTTACAAATGCGTTTATGAAAATGAACAATACAAAACAAACAATAAATATGAACTCCTTCGTTGTTTTGTTCCTGTTCATCCAAGCTTCTTTGGTACAGGTAAGGGATCTTTTCAGTAGTATTACTCTCACTAGAATATTTACCATGGTTTTTGGATTTTTCGATTATCCGATATTAAATACATGATTTAAGCGCGAAAAACATAACCCTTCTTGTCAGTCGGATAAAAAGACTCGTACGCTTTATAATATTTGTATACATTATGTTTCTTTAACCATTTTTTACAAATCCTTTTCTAGAATGTCTTCAGTCAGTGCAGCAACGGTCTTTATGAAGGTGCAGTAATCAGGAACAACCGCTTTGGTTCCGGTTCAGGACTGGCAGGCATTGTTCCTGGTGCTCTCTCTACAGGATATGGTTATGGAGGAGCTTCTTTCGGTGGTTTAGGACTTGGTGGTGCAGGACTTCTCGGTGGTTCTGGAGACCTTGGGTTTCCTCCATCGCCATTGGCTGCTTTCGGTGGTGTCGGCGAAGGTAACGTAGCAGTCGCTGGTGAGCTACCTGTGGCCGGTAACACGGCTGTTATTGGTCAGGTGCCTATCTTGGGCGCTGTGGGATTCGGTGGTCCAGTGCCAGCAGCTGGCTCTGTCTCCATCAATGGCAGAAGTGGCTGTGAATGTGTTTACTGAAAGTAGCTATTTTAGTTTCGACTTGTTTGATAAAAGTGTATTGATTAAATATGTATGAGAAGCTTTTATTATTTCATTGGAATTCCTATTTCATCTGTCTTTTTTGACTCGGGTGCTGTTGGTTTTCATGGAAGGATACCAGTAGCTTGGTCTCTCTTTATCAAAAGAAGAGCAGGTGTAAGTGTGGCTTTAAAAAAGAACTGACGACTTAACGTGCTTTTAGGTTGTACAATGATAGAATGGCGGGACTTGAACCCGCAATCTTTCCCTTACAGGGGTGATGCTCTGACCACCGATACCGCACGATACCGATCCAAATTCCTCTATACATCTGTCTAGAGGTCGGTGACGTCTAGGGTGACGGTGGCAGCCATCTACCGATATTCGTACGAGCTATCGGAACCAATGAATCATGTTACAATCATTTTTAACATACATTTTTGATGAGTCCGCCTTAACAATTGAATAAAATGTTGAGGCATTTATTATGTTAACTATTCTCTTTTATCTTCCTTAATCGATTTGA
This sequence comes from Eilema depressum, assembly GCA_914767945.1. Lineage (NCBI taxonomy): Eukaryota > Metazoa > Arthropoda > Insecta > Lepidoptera > Erebidae > Eilema > Eilema depressum. The sequence continues at coordinate 2,767,686 of OU612040.1, forward strand.
ATAAATCATAATAAAAGCTTCAAAATTTCATTCAACAAGTTAGAAGCTCTTTTTTGTATGTAACTATAACCATAGTGCAAAATTGTGTGTGTTCTATAGTAAGCAAGCCTAGCTTCATATTACATTATGTATAGATATTATTCTCATATAATAGACTCGCCCGGGTTTACCTCTTTCCTATAACCCTAATAACCATCTTGGTCCTGCGTCACAAGCGCGCAATACTCCGTAGCCGTATGCATACAACCTTCATACAACAGTCCAATAACATTATTTTCAAACGATCACCGTGAAAACTCATAGTATTTATGATGGTTTGTGATTTTTCGCGATTAATTATTATGAACCTTTTTTTTTTCATATAGGACACGTCAATTTGACTTCTCCTCGCCTGATGGTAAGCTAAAGTCTGCTAAAGGCAAAGTCTCGGAAAAGAGGGTCACCATTATAGACACGTACCATGTTACAATGGTGGCACTCAGCTTGAGGGTCTCATCAGATGCATTTTCACCCCGCTTAAAGGATCCGGAACTGTAGGAAGAGGGAAACACTTTTGCCGATGCATCGGATACGTTGCAGCACCCGTGGTCACGACTTGACTGGTCTGCGAGCGTCGAGAGGTGTACGAAGAACATTTAATGTGCGCCTACCCTCCATTACTTTCATAACATACGTTCATGAAATGTCCAAAACCACCTTAAAACTATGAGTCCAATATCATCAGTGTATATATTTTGTATGAAAGTGTATATTTTCTGTATTTGTTATGTGGGACATACTTTTCTAGTTGTGCGAGCTTATTATACTGCAAACCTGCCATTAGATAAATGAAGTAGGATAATCATACTCTTAACTAAACAGACATACGGGTCAGTTTCTGCTTAGGTTTGCCAAAACTAGATTTAAATATAAATTTCGGAACAATAAAATTTTTATATTAGGGTTATGAAATCAAAATGAAGCACAAAAAGTAATCTGCTATATATTTATTCTCAAATATCATCAGTCAATTTTAACATTTGTCAAAGTACAAAATTATATCAATACAATCCACAGCCGCAGGCACGACCTCCTATGCCACCAAAACCGGCAGCACCTGAAGAAATGGCTCCTATACCTGAACCACAGCCGAGAACACCGGAGCCAATACCGCCCAATCCGGAACCGGCTAATCCATTACCGGATAATCCAAAAGCACCCGATCCAAGACCGGATAATCCAAAACCAGCCGATCCAAAACCACTTGATCCAAAACCAGCTGATCCAATACCAAAAACACCATCAGCATTATTAACTTCGTTTGTAATAGCAGTGATTCCATTACCATAACCATGGTTGACTACACCCACACCAGCAGACGGCAATACTCCTTCCAAAGCCACAGTACTCAAGAATGGCAGTTCACCAACTACGCCTAGAGCTCCTTCATAGACATTCTCAGATGTTACAGCAATACCGTTAGGAGCTATAGGGGCGAGACTTTCAATAGGAAAAGAACCTCCACCGCTTGCCAAACCTACAGCATCCCAGCCAGTACTGATACCTGCAGTATTGAATCCAAGACCAGCAGAACCGCTGCCTAAGCCAAAGCCAAGGTCCAGTCCAGGCAAGCCGAGTCCAACGCCGTTACCCAGACCATTAACTCCCAGTGAGCCACATGGAGAACCAATAAATGGAGGAGACACTCGTGCGTATTCTACACCAGAGCGACCGCATTGACTGAATGCTACCGGGAGAAATAGAAAACATTTTCAGTCATCATCTTAGATTTCGTGAATATTTTGAGGACAAAAATATGTATAGCCTCGTGAAGATCGTCAGGTAACCTTTGGAGGAAACTTTACATCAGAGCCTCTCGTCAGTCAATTAGCACTGAGTAAAAAAATGGGATAAGAGATGAAGGTCTCCGGGGAATCTTATAGAAAATCCTACTCCGGAGAATTGCAGTTAATCAGCAGCAATCTACTGACTTACAAGTAAGATAACCTTGAGGCTCGAAGCGTTTGGAGGGGACCGACACACACACATCTGTTTTATGCACTATTTTAAAAATAAAGGTCGTGATGATAAATAAATGAGTAGAATTTGGGCCACCCCATCTCCTCCCATGCGGTAACTAAGGGATAGGGCTGTTCAACATCAGACAGATATATGCCTACAGCCCAGAGTCAACTTCAGATACATGGCTGGAGTCAACAATAGTGTCCGAAATACGGCAACAGGCTCACCCCCTGTTATGTAGCACCTAATGCAATGATTCAAATCAAATTGACAATCAATTGACGGACCATGACCAAAAAAAAACTTACCTGAGCAAGAATTGCTTGGACGCTGAAGACGATGAGCAATTTGAAAGACATGTTTCTATTTGCTGTAAGTAGTAACAGGTATGATGTTCCATACTTCTGTGGCTTGCTTTATACCTGCTACGTTATCAGGTGCGTGTCATCTATGAAATATTTGCTAAATATGTAATTTGCGATTAAAGTTGCGTATGAAAAGCCTCCATACCTCACGTAAGTGATAACAATATCGGTAAAAGTAAGTAGTATAAATGTGCGCAAACTATTACAGCCATTCAGTTTGGAAGTTTCTGTTGAAAACAAACAATAAATATGAACTCCTTCGTTGTTTTGTTCCTGTTCATCCAAGCTTCTTTGGTACAGGTAAGGGATCTTTTCAGTAGTATTACTCTCACTAGAATATTTACCATGTCTTTTGGATTTTTCGATTATCCGATATTAAATACATGATTTAAGCGCGAAAAACATAACCCTTCTTGTCAGTCGGATAAAAAGACTCGTACATTTTATAATATTTGTATACATTATGTTTCTTTAACCATTTTTTTACAAATCCTTTTCTAGAATGTCTTCAGTCAGTGCAGCAACGGTCTTTATGAAGGTGCAGTAATCAGGAACAACCACTTTGGTTCCGGTTCAGGACTGGCAGGCATTGTTCCTGGTGCTCTCTCTACAGGATATGGTTATGGAGGAGCTTCTTTCGGTGGTTTAGGACTTGGTGGTGCAGGACTTCTCGGTGGTTCTGGAGACCTTGGGTTTAATCCATCACCATTGGCTGCTTTCGGTGGTGTCGGCGAAGGTAACGTAGCAGTCGCTGGTGAGCTACCTGTGGCCGGTAACACGGCTGTTATTGGTCAGGTGCCTATCTTGGGTGCTGTGGGATTCAGTGGTCCTGTGCCGGCAGCTGGCTCTGTCTCCATCAACGGTAGAAGTGGCTGTGAATGTGTTTACTGAAAGAAGCTATTTTAGTTCCGGCTTGTTTGAGAAAAGTGTCTTAATTAAATATGTATGAGAAGCATTTATTGTTTTATTATAATTCCTATTTTATGTCTATGTCTTCAATGACTTGGGTGCTGTTGGTTTTCAGGGAAGAACACCAGTAGCTGGGTCTCTATTTATCAAAAGAAGAAGCAGGTGTGACTGTGTCTTTAAAAAAAAAACTTTTCCTATTTTGAGACAATTAATAAAATTATTCATTTTTTCATTATGATACCCTGTTTTTGAATCTTACCATTAAAGTTTATAGTTTAACGGTAGATTAATGATATTTTTTTAATACTCCTCGTATCTAGTTTAACTACAGTGTAGTTGTGTAATAATGTGGTAAAAACGAATGGTGATAGCAAACAAACAACAAAAGATAATAATATGGTGTAGTTACTACATCATATCTTTTGATTTTACCACATTACTGTCCATCCCAAGGTTGCCTGGAAGAAGGGCGATAAGGCCACCCATTGTACCTACATAAAGCTGTATACTCGTATATGCTATCTACTAGTACTACTGTAAATCTTTTGGTGTACAATAAAGATTTATCTATCTATCAACGTGTTAAGGATGGTCACCTATCCTAAGACTGACCTGTCTAATATTCCTGTTGCGTATATGAACGTAAAACTGTCTATACAACATGTTTTTGAAACAAACTTGTTGGTAGTTTCCATGTGCGTTTTTTATTTTGCTACTTCATTCAGATTTATTGCCCAAGGATTTATTCCATAGCCCAAATAAGTGCCTTCAAAATAAATGTTTTTTTTTTTATTAAGGACACATCAATTTAGACTTCACCTCCCCTGATGGTAAACAGAAGACAAAGTCTTAGGAAAGGGGGTCATCATTACAGACACGTACCATGTTACAATGGTGGCAATCAGCTTGACAGCTTCATCAGATGCTTCTACACGCCCCGCTTATAGGATCTGGGACTTTAGGAATAAGGAAACATGTGAACTTCTCCCTGAGTGCCAATAGGTACCAGGTGAACGAATCTACAACTTTTGAGTTATGGGTGTCGTATTTCGGGGTCCAGCCCATAACTTTAGGAAGAAGGGAACACGTGACCTTGCTTGGAGAACAATTAATAGATCCATAACGTGTCAGTACTTTTTATCGACTCCCAAACTGAATTCCGACAAATCCTTCTACGACAAGATTTTACTTCGGCAACATGAAACTCCGATACGACTAAATTACGACAATATTTTTGATCGAAACAACTCAACCCCGACACTACTGTACTCTGACAAAGCGTTTCTTCGACATGACTTTAATAAGAAACGACGTGAGTTCGACGACGTTCTTCTTAGACAATGATGCTTGTCTGAAATAAGTCAAATTCGACATACCCTACTCTGAAATATTGTAGCTCGATAATATCTTAAATCGACGTGACATATTTATGACACGATGTTACTGCGAAATTATTTCAGCAGCCGCTTTACCGCTTTACACTACGCCGAGTGTTGTAGGTTTGCAGGGTCATTGTGCTCTCGGGGTTGAGTTCAGACGGCAGTTGCTCCCTGAAAAAAAGCCGTATAAACCAAATAAAAAGGAGGAGGAGTAAGATGATGATGACGATGACACGTGATCGCATATTGTATTTTTATTATTATAAATTCATAGCCATTGTGCCATTGATTATTTGGTACGCCCACTGTCATAGTGTTCTTTTGAGAAAATTATTTGTTCTTCACACAACTACAAAATGTGTAACTAATTCATACCACAGATTACCTTATAGTTTTTTTATTTATTGGTAGGACACAGCGTACATTAATTTGACTCCTCTGAACTGAGGTAAAATAATAAACGGATGATTTCGATTGGCCGAACCTAAACCATGCGCATCCTTATTGGCGTATTTGTGCCTGCGCTAATTGAAACTCATATTTCTTTACGAATTATGTGATATTCTATGAATATTATTACCTTTTTGGATAGCTGATTAAACGAACAAGTTATTTTAGTAATTTGTACGCTTAGTGCCATAGTATTTTTTTGAGAAAAACAACAATGACTGGAAGGAAAGGTGAAAACTTTAAATTAAAAAAAAATATGAAACAGTCCAAATTTTTCTATCTAAAGTGTTTTTAATTATTTTTTTAGTATTTTGGGTTCTTTGAAGTATCGCCCTCGGAAATAAATGAAAATAATTCCGACTCAGTTAACATTTTTTTTAAATTTGCACTTGAAGGTTGAAATCTGGGTTAATCTTTTTTAAGAACAAAGCAACTTAATCAATGAAATTAAAAAAAAAAGTCTATAACTCACGACGTGAATAATAATAATGAAAAAGTCACAGTTATACAATAGGTGTCATTCCATCATTCCGTGCTTAATTGCGGTGAAATAAAAGCCTGTTTATAAGCAAGTGTGTTGAAAATTAACTTTTATTGAATCATAGCTAGGTACGTGAATTGTATCATGGTTATATATTATAGAATTCAAACAACGAAAAATAATTAGCAAAACAAAAAAAAAGTGACTAATCTTTGTCAACTAAAAACTATTACAAATTTCAATAAACAGCTCCTTAATGACTTATTTCTTTTTAATGTACATAATATATGCAATTCCTTCTAAAAAGTCAAGCGTTCCCATGGTTTCCTTATTATTTAAATGATTTTTTAACCTTTCATCGTGTTTCTTCTGTCTTATATAGTTCGGTTTTTGTATTTGCGCTCTAATACGTGATACTTCATTTTCTGTGTTCCTTTGTTCTTTTTTTAGCTCAATAATGGTTTTAAAAATATTCATTCTCTTTCTATTTAAGAGCGTATTCCATCTGGAATGCCAGCTTTCGCAAGCATTTTGAGTTGTTGGAACATTGCATGCTATTGAGTCAGAGATGGACCACATTTCAGGTGGGAACCTGGGTGGAACATTGTGAACAAAAACTTTTGAACCGCTTGCTTGTGAGACACATTGGCGTGTTCCAGTCACAAAATCTTTTTCAAATTTCTCACAAAGAGCATCAGCTGATTTGGGCAGTACATTATCTTTTATCATCTGATACGCATGAGGGATTTCAGCAGGTGGCAAATATGCTAGAGCTGTGATGTGTCTGAGTTTGTGAGCAAACTGGCTGTCCTGGCTATACCTTTCTGATAAACCTGCTCGTTCAATTCGTCGCCAAACTATTTGTACAAAATGAAAAAAAACAACATTTATGTTGGCTTTTGGGAAAGCTACGATTACAGGCGTTAATAGCGGCTTGTTCAAAATCTGTAATTATTAATTTGGGTTCCAATTTTAGGCCAATACTTCTGAAAGTGTGGCGCTTCAATATCTCAAAAAAAATAAAATAACAATGTCCACTCTTGCTTGATAAAAGTCCGTACACCAATGGTAAAATTTGATGAGTCGAGTCGCGAGTTCCTACCATAGCATGTATTGTATAAAGCTGGTAGACCAGTTCGGGACTGCATTTAAAAGTTCCATCCATTATCCAATAGCTTGCCTCAAAAAGTAATTTTAAATTATTTTCAGTAGTAAAAATAATCACAGTTTCCCCATTACAATTGTAATGGGCAATCAAAAACGGTTTGTTATTTAGTGTTTGATATTCCTCAGGTATAACCAATAGCTCAAGTGTCACGGGTAATTTAGGAGCATATCTGTTTCTGGCTCGATGAATCATGGCTTGCATTGCGAACTTATTCGGCATGAATGGAGCACTGGTGGATGGGATAGCATAATTACATCGCTGTATAATTTGTGAGGGTCGATCTCCACAGCAAACAGCCTTGTGTTTTAGATCATTGTGCAGCTTTCGCACCTGGACCTGTTCGGGTTGTGGCATGTGGGTATGGTTTTTAATACTTTTTGTGGCCACATGGTGTTCATCCCCTTGTTTTAATGTTTTAATATATACGTCACATTTATTGTTGCACTTTTCAATGCAGTGCCAGTAGTAAACATTTTCACGCACTTTGTTTACACAATAAATAAAACCGTTCACAACTAACTGCTCTTTTCCTTGTCGAGATTTAATAATAGTACAAGTAGTCATTATAATTTTATTATTTTCAGTAATGTATTCTATTTTTCTGAAATCTTTCGGTGTCACTCACATGACACTGAGCAACACTGAGATCTATGGATAATAAATCCATAAAGACACTACTATAAGTGATACTCTTTACATATATTTAAATTATTAACTACATTTTAAAGCTATTGATTTAATAATTTCGCAGTAACATCGTGTCATAAATATGTCACGTCGATTTAAGATATTATCGAGCTACAATATTTCAGAGTAGGGTATGTCGAATTTGACTTATTTCGGACAAGCATCATTGTCTAAGAAGAACGTCGTCGAACTCACGTCGTTTCTTATTAAAGTCATGTCGAAGAAACGCTTTGTCAGAATACAGTAGTGTCGGGGTTGAGTTGTTTCGATCAAAAATATTGTCGTAATTGAGTCGTATCGGAGTTTCATGTTGTCGAAGTAAAATCTTGTCGTAGAAGGATTTGTCGGAATTCAGTTTGGGAGTCAATATTATCAACTAAAACAATACATATTGAAACAAAACCTTTTCTTTTGTATAGTAATTAATTTATTTGCTGCTATTAATTATACTGATCTCGACGTTTTGATCGCTTATCAGCAGTTTTATCGGTAAACATCCTGTAATATTGTGTAGAACAATACAACTGAACAAGCACCTAATTGTAGGCCCCTATTATAGTCCTTATCCATTTTATATAATGAAAAACCGTAGGTTAATGAAGGTGGCGTGGTACTGAACGCGACTGATACGCGGGAGGCGCGGATTCGATCCCCGCTCAGTACAATACATACATACATTATTATAATCCTAATCCATATCCATACTTCGTACTTCCATACTCCATACTAATTATTATAAATTTAATGTGAAAGTAATTCTGTCTGTCTGTTTGTCGTTACGCTTTCACGCCTAAACCACTGAACCGATTTTGATGAAATTTCGTGTAGGGGCAGATTAGACATTGAGAAAGGACATAGGCTATGTTTGGTCGCGATAACCGACATCCACGCGGGCGGAGCCGCGGGCGAAAGCTAGTAATCAATCAATCAATCAATTAGCCTATTGCAGTCCACTGCTATAATAATATTTACACATAATTATCCCCGGAGGGTTAGGCAGAGGTGCATTAACACCCACATTTCACCAATCATTGTACCTATTAGGCCCCACGTAATATGGGGTGAGCCTATTCCCGTATTCCGGGCATTATTGTGTGCTCGAGCCATGCATCTGAGGCTGAGTCTGGGCTGTATATCTGTCTGATGTTAAAAACCCTATCCCTTAGTCACCTGTACGACACCGCATGGGAGGAGATGGGGTGGCTCAAATTCTACTCTGTAGGGAATCACGGGATATTATTTGTATGCATGAATATAGATATTTGCATTGGTCTGGTCGCGCCTCGAAGAGCACGTGAAGCCGTCTTTCCTGGATGTCATACGAATATCTATGGCAGCCGGTTTGAGCCCACAAAAATCTGATTAGTCTAACTGCAGAACTTTGACATCGCTAATTGATTGTGGAGGTCAGATGGCAGTAAATATTGAAGTTCAGCCGCATCACAGTGATCTCACTGTAAGACCCCAACTGAGATGGAAAAAGGGTATTTTCCTGCATATGTTATATGGGATTGATACACCAAAAGGGCATTAATTGGAACCATGTACTATCGTAATTAAAAGTGCATTAGCACCGTAATGTTTATAATGGCTTGTCCGCTTAAACGCGTATCTATGTGTATGTAATGTTTAACGCATACATTTATACGTCACACAGTATGGATATGAGAAAATATAAATGTGTGTGATGCGAAACAAAGAAAACGTTATGCTCGCCTTTTCATACTATTATGTTCGAAGCATGCATCTATATAAAGTAATGCAAAAATTCGTGATTCTACGTAAGGCAGTGCGTAGCCTGGTCGGTAACAAGGCTACTAAGGATAGTGTTGAAATCGGATGTTGTGGGTTCGGATCTTAGTTTTTCCACTTTTTGTTGTTTTGTTTTCATGAAATTTTAGGAACAAGTTAACAGAATGAGCAGTTTTCCAGTAGGTATAATAATCAGTTGGTTTTTAATTCATCAAGAGATGGCGCTAGCATAACTTTTGGTAATTTTAATGTAATCTGTGGTTTGTTGTTGTTCTTTTCGCGTCGGTCTGTAATTTAAAATAATAATATTATAATTTAAAATAATTTCATCAGAAAACATGTCAAAACATCTATGTAAAGTAAATCAATACAAAACCGAAGATCATTTTTTCCATAAATTAGTTACCAAAAGTGCCGGCTGCGCCATCTAGCTTGTCTTTAGGAACCCTATAAATACCTACTGGAAAACTGCTCATTAGAAATAATTATTTACAAATAGAAAAATATTACACTTAATTTACAATAGATTATAAATAAAACAATAGTTTAAAAAAAAAGTTTATTAAAAGAATTATCCAATGTTAATTTGTGGTTATAATAATTTCATCCAAAAATATACTTTTATAAGTAATAAAATTAATATTGCATATTGAGGTTATAGCTTAATTATTCATTTTCTCGAAAGTTTTTTTTCGGAAAAGAGGATTGAAACTTAACCTCAACCATACAGTCTTATACTAATTACAGGCCAGCACGTCCCTTGATAGGCTCAGTAGTCTCAATAGGCTCAACTGAAATTAAATAACAAAAATATTTAAACAGAATAGCTTAGCACGGAGTAACAATATCACGAGAGCTTTCACTTTAAATTGAGCCTAACTATTTTATATAAAATATAATATATAATAACAATAAGTAACTTTTATCTCTCTTTGCACCATTAAACCCCATATATTCTCAATCGGGTGCAAATCAGGGGATCGTGCTGGCCAAGGAAATTCAGTGGCGAGGAGTACTCATAACACGATTCCTGCCGGCTTGCTCTGCAAAGGGAAGTCATGGTAGAGATGCTTAAGTTTAATGCATTATTACATGTATAACACCTAAAATTCAGTACCTATCTAAAATTTGAGAGAATTTCATACAAAATTGCCATGGTTGTTCTTTGGGATTTGCCACCGGCTTCCCTTTTGAACATTTTCACCCTTCGCCAGAGCAAGGAATAACTTTACGTTCACTAAACCATTCGCGAAGTATGGTGGCTCGATGGATGGGACAATTATCGTGCACATTTTTATACCACTTAGGTGGGAGACAAGCACACGGCCCACCTGATAGAAAGTGATTACCGTGGCCTTTGGACGTATGCAACACCAGGGGCGTCACACTCAGGCTGCCGACCCTGAAGAAACCTTCTAATGCCCTTAAACCTTCATTTATATCTGGATAGACATTTCGCACTGTGGGCAACATTATATCTTCTAACACTTCCACATAATTTGCACGCACTATTTGCACTATTTGCACGCGTAGATATTGGGTCTAATTCACCCGGCCCTTGCGCTCTAATCCACCCCCACATAATTTACACTTAGATTCAGTGTTCGGTACTATGTTGTTTTCACACCACCGTGTTTTATCCTTATGCCATAAATGTAATCTTCCTTTTTGAGATGATTTAAACGTTTTTTCATCAGAAAATATTGTTGATTCCCAGTTAAAGTAAATACTCTTCGTTATTCGTTTCATATTCTGCTACCATATAACGCCGCTTCAGCAGGTCTTCCACTTCTCCTCCAACTCTGCAACTCTTCTTCCTCAAATTGTTTCACGCAACGACTCCCAGTATTTCTCTAAAAAAACAACAACCATATTACACAATTGCAACCAATGAACAAAATTGCACTACAACAATATTAATTAATTAATTAACTTACAGATAAGCCCGTCTCATTAGAAATTTGAGATATATTCAGACCATTCGAATATGGCCACAATATTAGCTTTTGCTTCAATACTTATATTTGACATATTGATTTATTAAAAAAGAAATGTAATCGCTCGAACAGTAATTAACACAAACAGTCGTAACGTAACCATAGATGATATAATATATAAATAGGGTAGTCGTAACTGACTTCACCAACCAACAACTTCACTCATAGCCAATGAATCCATTTTATTTCAAATGCACCCTCAAATAATTATTTTCTCGCTAAGTTTAAAATTCTACCTAAGAAACATTATTTTTATATTCGTATCAACATTTATATATCATAACTTTTAAATATAAAACACAAAAAGTTTATATTAGTTCCGGTAGGTTCGAACCATCACCGACAGGTTTCATACTATTCGTCAAGCCGCACATTAAACCACTCAGCTACGGGGCGGCTTACGTATGATATTGAAATTAACAATATCAATCAACGAGTGAACAATATTAATGTGTGTGTATGTGTGTGTGTGAATTATCTTCAAAGATTAAGGTCATAACTTCAAAAGTTTAGTAAGAGTACTGTACGACTAGGTTGACGTGTATGTGTGTGTGAATTGTCTTCAAAGAATAAGGTCATAAGTACGACTAATGTTGCCGCGCTATAGTTGCGTCAGATTGGTACTGCACTTATGATCGCGATAGTACACCAAGGACTAAGTACTATATTTTATACCACACAAGGCGGCAGACAAGCACATGGCCCATCTGATATATTTGCATTGATTTGGGCGTTTCTATGTGTAAGTAAGTATTTATAAAAAGTTATCTGCTTAAGTATATTTATCCACATTCTAGATCCCAACTAATAACACAAGTTATGTAAACCGTGTTTACTTTGGTTCTAGATAGCGCTGCGTAGAATGTCGTGGTATATTTATTAATTTTTATTATTATTATTTTCTTAAAAGAGCCTGAAAAATACATAAAACATCGGTGCAAAATGTGTCTTATACATCGATAAACACTCATCATTATAATTACGGGGATTTAAAACAAAAAACTTTATAGTTTCAGAAATATTTATTTACATCAATAATATAATACAAATTAATAACTTTGCGTTCATATTTCATCTTAAATAATCAATTAATTTATAGTTAATTAATTACAATCCACAACTACATTCACGACCTACTGTTTGTCCAAAGTTAAAACCATTAATTCCAGATGAAATTCCCCCTAAACTTAAACCATTCCCGGAAGCACAAGAGCCGATTCCATTCGCGCCAATAAATCCAGAGCCAATACCACCTGCACCAATAATTCCAGAGCCAAAACCGGCTCCGATACCGCCTGCACCAATAGTTCCAGCGCCAGTACCACCTGCCATAATAATTCCAGAGCCAATACCGCCTACACCGATAATACCAGCAGAATTATCAATTTCACTTGTGATAGCAGTGATTCCATTACCATAACCATGGTTGACTAAACCCACACCAGCAGACGGCATCACTCCTTCAAAACCTACAGTACTTAGGAATGGTAATTCACCAGCAACACCTAAAGCACCTTCGTAAACGTTTTCAGATTCCACAGCAATACCCTTGGGAGGTATAGGGGTGACGCTACTGACGGAAAAGGAGCCACCACCAGTAGGCAGGATACCTGCAGCGTTGAAGCCAGTACCAGCGAAGCCACTTCCAATGCTCAGCCCGGAGCCAATCCCAAGTCCTGAGCCGATACCCAAGCCAGAGCCAAAACCAACACCTTCACCATAGGCTATGCCATTAGTATTCTGTACACCACATGGAGAAACGGCAACAGGTGGGGCAATGAAGTTCCAAGCATTTTCTATGGTGTGTACGCACTGACTGAGTCCAACCTGAAATTTAAAAAAAAATATCATTTTAGTATGTAACCTATTAGGAATTTAGATCAGAAAAGTCAATATTCAGGACGAGACTTAAGCATGGTACAAGTTCCTTCCAGGGGGGATGCGCTTACCAACTGTTCCCTGCATAATAATAAATAATAAATAATAAATATTCCACAACTTTCTACACAACGCTTTCTAGACCCATGGTAAGCTTAATTAGCTTGTGTTATGGAATCTAGAATGCGGATATACATACTTAGATACTTTTTTTTTTGTAAATATATACATAATTATACATAGAAACACCCAGACCAATGCAAATAGTTATATTCATGCATACAAATATTGGCACTGAGCGGGGATCGAACCCGCGCCTCCTGCAGCCGCGTTTACTACCGCTACGCCACAGAGGCAGTCAAATATTATACTTTATATTATATTATATTATACTTTAACCAAAATCACTAGAATGCCTCTGAAGTCCTTCAACTGAAGGACTGACGGGGTAAATAACTAAATATCCTGTTGTCTCTAATAGTAAATTTGGTGAATATTCTGACCAACTGAGTTCATGGACACGTTCTGGATATTCGAAATTCGTCTACTTTATAATCGTTTCGGTGGGAAAGATTTCGGACACCGTTTCAATAGCAAAATCGTCTGGAAGTAGTAATTTGGTAAAAATTTGCTATTGAATCTGTGCTCAAAACCTTTTGCTCCAAAACGACTAACTATGAAACGTCGGTTGTCGGTATAATTGTAACTATCATCTCTTTAGAGCTTTAGGCTTCGAATGCGATCGGGACTACCGAAAGGATAAAGAAGAAGAGACTTTCAAAGTGTTTATTTTAGTTGAGACAAATAGTTCTAAGAATATTAAAAGTTCATCGTTAGATACTTACGTTCGCAAGAAGTGCTTGAGCGCACAATACCAAAACAACTTTAACAAACATGTTTTTACACTACAATTGCTGACACAATAATGATTTTATACAACTTTTACAGTATTTATACATAATTTTGCTATCTCTTGCAATATTTTTTTTATCTACGACATTATGCACAATTTGCGATAAAAGTTGCAAGGTAGTAGCAAAATTAGATTTCCCACGTAAAAAGATAAAACTATGATGCTGAAACTTCGAGTATAAAAAGTATGTGAAAGTTTCTAGTGCATCATTCCCTCTTAGCTCCTTGTTGAAAACAAAACTAAAATAAATCATGAATACCTTTGCAGTATTATTGCTTTGCTTCCAAGCTTGCATCGTACAGGTAAGTGATATCATCTTCACTGTACTTCAGCTTTTCGAATTTAAATAGAGACATCTGAAGGCCCAAAAAAAAGGTGTTGAAATGACAGTCTCGATCCGTTGAAATTTTGTGACCAATAAGTGAAAAGAATTAAGTTACAGGATATAATTTATTCTTCTTTTCCAGAACGTATTCAGTCAATGCAACCACGGTTTGTATGGAGAGATCAATAACGCTGGTTTCGGATTCGGTTCAGGACTAGCATCTATCGGTTCTGGTTCGATTTCTCAAGGATTTGGCTTCGGAGGTGCCGGCTCAAGTTTTGGCCTTGGAGGTGGTTCTCTTGCTGGTTTAGGCTCAGGCTTTGGTGGTTTTGGAGGTCTTGGTAACAATGGTGAACTTGGGTTAGGTGCAGCAGCTTTTGGAGGTGCTGGCGAAGGTAACGTTGCCGTCGCTGGTGAGCTGCCAGTGGCCGGTAACACGGCTGTTATTGGTCAAGTGCCTATCTTGGGAGCTGTCAGGTTCGAGGGTACTGTACCAGCTGCTGGCTCTGTCATTATCAATGGTAGATGTGCCTGTGAATGTGGTAACTGAAAGAATAAATTATATTTATTGTAAAAATTGAATTATACGAATGATATCAAATAATATAAAGTCATTGTTTTATTATTGGTCATGCTTTTCCCTGCACGAATAATACTAGATATTATGTGCCACCCTTCTTTAGAGACGGGAAACAATCTTGACAATGTGCCTACTCTAGCTCCACAGACAGAAAGCTTTTTTGGTTTCTTCGGTGGTAGTGCAGGGTACGAAGGCCGAGGCGCACCAAATCAATCACGAGCTTGAAGGTCCCGTATCATTGATTGATAAGTCCTATTATTGGTTTTTCGGTTGCTTGGCAAGGATATCTTTCTGCGTTTTGTTCATGATGTTTACTTGTAGGTTACACTTTTTATGGGCCCTGACTGGCTTATAAGTAATCAGCTACACTGGTTAAATATTTCATAATAAATTATAGAGAGTGCTGCACACTTTTGTTATTTTCTTATATCTGTCCTTTTTCATTTATGTACCGAACGAATGCGAAATGGAATTCTGCACTATATTTTCCAGCACGAGGACCCGAGGCAGCAGCTAGCAGCTAGCAGAGCTTATCTTCGCCGTTGAACGAGCCACGCGACGGTTCGTGTCGGCGCGGCACGTACTCCAGCGGCGAAGCTAAGTGCCCTGCTGCCCACATCGCGTCGGGTCGTTCTCATCGCCTATAAATTCAGTGCTGGTCTTAATTAATATCAACTCACCCCCTGAGATTCTTCTTATTAATTATAATTGTAATAACCAACTTCCTGGATTACAAATTGGAAATCTTTTTTAGCATCTTTCATTTAGTCTCCAATTTACTTTTAAACTTTCTATTTCAACAAGTATCTAATTTCTAACTCTAAACTCAAACTCCTCGTTTCAATGGCGCCCAACGTGGGGCCATTGAAACGAGGAGTTTGAGTGATTGAAACGAGGAGTTTGAGTTTAGAGTTAGAAATTAGATACTTGTTGAAATAGAAAGTTTAAAAGTAAATTGGAGACTAAATGAAAGATGCTAAAAAAGATTTCCAATTTGTAATCCAGGAAGTTGGTTATTACAATTATAATTAATAAGAAGAATCTCAGGGGGTGAGTTGATATTAATTAAGACCAGCACTGAATTTATAGGCGATGAGAACGACCCGACGCGATGTGGGCAGCAGGGCACTTAGCTTCGCCGCTGGAGTACGTGCCGCGCCGACACGAACCGTCGCGTGGCTCGTTCAACGGCGAAGATAAGCTCTGCTAGCTGCTAGCTGCTGCCTCGGGTCCTCGTGCTGGAAAATATAGTGCAGAAGCAAAATCAGTATGTTGTATGACATACTGCTAGTGCGGGCGTGGCAGGTAAGGTCCAAAGCAGGTGGTCAAGCTTCTCCCAGGCACTTAGTGCAAAAAGGTCATTACAGTAAAAGCCACACCCAATATTGCAAGCAGAAGAACAGATGCACAGAAAATAAGTTACACCGAATAGGGTAGGTAGGTAGATGGTAAAAGATCAGGAGGTCGATGACCCCATGGTCGGCAGGTCACTGTCCTTTTGACAAGCAGAAGGAAAATAAAACAGCCTAAGAAAAATAAGCCTTGCAAATTATTCTAATCGAATAATTAAAATAAGATAAAAATGGTCGGACGCCGCTCGCGTAAAAAGCAGACGCCCCAATGAAGTTTACCCCTCGCGCATAGGCGCGACGAGTATGAAAATATTCCATATACGATATTTTATCGGATGGATTAAATTGAAATATGGCACATCTCGCTCACGTAAAAAGACAAGATGTACCTGGAAGAGCTTTGCAATGGCGACATGAGTACGACGTGTCATCGTGGTAAAATATAGTGATAGTAATCACGAGAGTTATAGGAATAACTCCTGATGGAAAAGATGGGAAACCACGTCATTCTCATGTTTCCAATGCGACACCTTAAAATAAAAGAATTAGCACACAATATGAAAAAAATATAGTATTCTCACCCGGGACGGACAGTATCTTAACCGAAGGTAGTTGTAACCGAAGCCAGCAGATAATGAGCTCGGAGTGGCTCGTCCCCCAGTTTTTATAGCTGGGCTCGGTGGTGGAACCCACTTCCGGCCCAAAATTACACGATTAGGCCGTAATAGCCTTTGGGTTTTGATTTTAATACGTACTCTTTTGGCAAATACAGTCAACTGCAACCGCCATGTTGACATGACACTTGCAGATTTGCTCGCACGCAACCATAGACAAGATGCTAGGTCCACTGAGTGAATAGAATACAGATAATATTAGTCGAGTATCGATCGATACCGATTGAATATCGATCACTACTCCACCAATACTATAAATTAAATAAAAAAAATACAGGATTGCAATTAAGACAATCTGCAATGTCACAATACTCCCCCTCAAGCGTCAGAATTTCTGTTAACAGAAATTCGATACTGTGCTCAGGACTACAACCAATCTACGCTTACACATCCTAACTAACTGACATGCATCCCTACATACAACTCTTATAAAATGTGGCGGTTACCATCAAAGCTATGGTAAACGCCTCCTATCAGACAGAGTTTCCAACATCATGACCGTTGGAGACTCAACGTAGACCAGTTGAAGGTATTAGGTTGTAGGACCAGTACAACTGTTTCTACTAGAAGAACTTGAGCAAAAGAAAACCACTGTGTAATTTCAACCCGTGAAAAGTGTGTACAATAGGCTTATTTTTGACCTGAGTTTGCACAAACCGCTCAGGGTAAACAGTACCCAGATACTGGTTGAATATCCCAGTTCCAAGAAGAATACAAAAATCCCATGGTCAATGGTTAATGGCCATTGCCGGGGGTAGCCCGTTGGTTGAATCGCCAACGAACAAAACAAGTAAGTATTGTTTAAAAAAACAATAAAGGAAGAAGAACATAATAGGTCCTTCAATAACCTGGACAAAATCCAAAGCTTAAAATAGAAGAAAGAAGTTGGAATTACACAGTAGAAACGAGGTAATAAGGGTTGTGACATAAAAAAAACTTGCACATAATGTTATGTGAAAGAAAGTTTAAAAAAAATTAAAGTACATAGTAGTTGTAAGTCATAAATTGCAACTTACGTGGTAAATAGGCGAACATGACCAATGTAACCACAATATCACGTATAAACGTGTTGGAATACAACATTAAAGCAACTATATTCCACAAAAAAAAGTTTTAAAATCAAAACAAACCAACGAAAATGTTTTGAAATGACATCAGAATTGTCACAACGTTTCGTTTCACTAAACGTTCATTGCGTTCAGGAACGAACTAAGTGAATGGAATAACATTCGGATCTGTCAAAACAACCGTCATTTTGACAGATGACATTAGTGACTAAACGTCAAACATAGTTTGTTTACATCATGCAGAAAAGTTAAAAAAAATTGTAAAAACAACAATTTATTAAAAATACGGTATAATCGTATGTAAAACCATGCATATAAAAGAATAACCAGACAAGTTATAAAAGTAAAGTGGAAATTCTATTGGAATTGTAGTAATTACAATGGAAATTACTCGAACCGGTTCTTGTATGTGAAATAACAGTATCAACTTTTTCTTAAGTAGGTAAGCAGTGCAATCAGACAACTTAGTGCGGCTCCCACTAAGTTTCAGCAGTATCATACTGCAAACTTATCTTACTGTATCTTGCAAGCGAACAAAGTTATTCCCTGTGTGAGACCCGAACATAACCAAAACCACAGGTGTCACCCTAACCGACAAGAACTCAAGAACATCCACAGAACAACAATGTTTAAGTTATTTTAATCTGGAATGAATCCAGACAAAGTTTATTTAAAAATATTTAATTAAAATTTTAATTGAAAAGTTTAGTTTATTTAGTAATATTAGCCTGACATGTGTAGCTTGCAAGGCCATGGAAAAAATCATTGTCAGACATGTAAGGAACTTCTTTACAAACCATCCTGTAATACCCGATCAGCAACATGGCTTCTGCCCACACCGCTCCACTATATCCAGTTTGCTGCAATGTTTGTCGTCGTGGACTAAAGATTTTAACGCTAGAGAGCCCACAGACGTAATTTACCTAGACTACGAAAAAGCCTTCGATAAGGTCCCGATTAAGAAACTCTTATACAAGCTGGAATTTGTGGGAATTCGTGGAAAGCTGCTGGCCTGGATCAGTGCATTTCTACAACAAAGATCCTTCCGTGTGAGGGTGGGGGAAAGTCTATCAGATCAACGTATGATAACCAGTGGCGTACCACAGGGCTCCGTCTTAGGCCCATTACTGTATATTATCTACACTTTTGACCTACCTTACTGCTTGAAATGCAATGTCAGTATCTTCGCTGACGATACTAAACTCTTTGCGAATCCACTGATTAACTACGAACGTATCCAAGCAGACCTGGACAGAATTGCAGACTGGTCAAAAGAATGGCTCCTTAAACTTAATGCCTCGAAATGCACGGTACTGCACATAGGAGGTCGGAACCCCCATCACACGTACAGAATAAACGACACACAACTCATGGAGGTCAAAGCTCAGACAGATCTAGGTGTGAAGATTACCGAAGACCTGAAGTGGGAGGCCCACATAACATCAATAACTAAGAAGGCCAACTCCCTAATCTACCTTATTAGAAAAGCATTTGGAACCTTAACTCCGGAAATGATGCTGAAAATTCACAAGGCTTTTGTAAGGCCCATCTTGGAATATGCGTTTCAAGTCTGCAGTCCCTACTTCGTAAAGGATATCGATCTCCTAGAGAAAGTGCAGCGTAGATTCACCAAAGTCCCTAGGAATCTTAAACAACGTACATATGAGGAGCGTTTGTCCATGCTGAAACTCACATCTCTGAAGGAACGCAGGGACCGTGGTGACTTAATAGAAACATTTAAAATCTTAAATGGGCACTATGACATAAAGGACTTTGACACCCTATTCATTCGTAATGAAAATGCACACCTAAGAGGACACCATTTAAAATTATGTACCAGCTTTTCAAATAATAATCCCCACAAACATTTCATAAGTAACAGGGTTGTAAGAGCGTGGAACAGGCTCCCGGAACATGTGATATCAGCTGAGAGTATCAACCAGTTCAAGAACAGACTTGACAAATATTACCATACTCTACTCTAAATAGTAAATAGCTTGGAAAAGAAAACTGGATACAGGCGTTATCAGTCGCCTACGACTGCCTGCCTGATAAACTATAATAATAATAATAATAATAAATAAATTATATTAAAACATGACATGTTTAATAACAATTACACATAGTGTATTGTGTTTTATATATTATTCTTTGTAGTTTGTAAGTTTTATATCTTTGATGTGCCAATCACCCAAAGATTTACTAGACATATCAACCAGTTCATAAACTAAAGGTGATTTCTTTGTTAGAATTTTACATTTGACAAACTTAGGAGCCAGTTTTTTACTAAAGAACTTATCTTTGTCACTGGGATAGAAAGTTCTTTTCCAGACTATGTCACCAACTTTGAATTCAGCAGGTTTCCTGCGTAGATTATAGGACTGACAGTTCCTACTATGGGCACTAGTCAACGCAGCTTGCACCTTATCAAAAATTGATGTTAAATGACCAAGATTTTCAGCATAAGAGTCACGGGGCTCAAAGATAAGGGAGTTGTCAAATTTTTCACCATAGGATGAACCACAAGAAATGAGTTCACGACCATGAACCAAGAATGCAGGTGTGAAACCTGTAACTTCATTGACAGAACTATTAATAGCAAACTGTATTTTAGGAATCAAGGTATCCCATATTCTATGGTCGTTATCAATAAAGGTTGATAATGACTGTATAACAGTACGGTTGTAGCGTTCAACAGTATTAGACTGGGGACAATAAAGAGGTGTATAATGTAAGTTTGGTATTTTGTATTTAGCTAACAAGTTTTTAAGTGTAACACTAACAAATTGTTTGCCATTATCCAATACAATGGTAGATGGAATACCATGTACTAAGAACACATTTTCCTCTAAAATTTTGGAAATAATCTCAGCAGTAGCTCTCTTTATGGGGAAAAGTAGACAATACTTAGAGAACAGCATGTAACCACAAAGATATAAGAATTTTGTTTCCTAGTTGTGGGTAAGGGACCAACCAAATCAACGCTGATAACTTGAAAGGGACGATGACAAGTTTTAGGTTTACCCATAAGACCAAGTGTTGCATGATTCTGATGCTTGTGTGATATGCAGGCATCGCACGAGTTAACAAAATTCGCCACATCTGAGTACATTCCAGGCCAGTAGTAGTTAAGAGCTAGTCTCTTATAGGTCTTAAAGATTCCTAAGTGACCAGAGGTAGGTTGGGAATGATTATCCGCGAGGATTTGCGGACGTCCTTCCGTAGGAATGACTTCTTTCCATTCAAAATCTCGCGTTAAGGGATTTAAGCTCTTTTTAAAACGGTACAACTTACTGTCATTAACCTGGTAATCCATGAAGGATGCAGGCGATGATTGGCAACCATTAAACATTTTAAGATACCAAGTATCTGTTGTATTAGGTATACAACTAGTAGGCAAATTATTATTTGTATTATTTGTTATCACTGATACAGGGATAGATCGGGAAAGAAAATCAGGAACAACATTTTCAGAACCACGACGGTGTTTTATTTCGAAATTAAAACCGGACAACCTCACACCCCAGCGGGCCAGGCGACCAGTAGGGTTATTTAAGTTCAGGAACCATTTTAGAGCAGCATGATCTGTAAAGATAGTAAATTTTTGGCCATTTTCCACATAACATCGCCAGTGTTCAACAGCAGATAGAACTGCAAGGGCTTCGCGTTCAGTGGCACTGTAGTTCTTCTCTTGGGGGTTTAGGGACTTACTCATGTAAGCAATGACTCTCTCTTCACCATTTAAATCTTGTGTCAACACTGCACCAATACCGGTGTTACTAGCATCAGTGTGTATTTGAAAAGGTTGTGAATAATCTGGGCAAGAGAGTACCGAGGCAGAAACCAAACAGCTTTTAAGCTTAATGAAAGCATCCTGCGCTTCTTGATCCCACAAGAAAGGCGGAGCCTTCTTCCCTTGAGAAGTCAATTTATTCAGCGGAGAAGCTAAAGCACTGAAATTAGGTATGAATCTGCGATACCACGAAGCAGCACCTAGGAAACGACGGACTTCTTTTCTGTTAGTAGGTGTAGGGTATTTATTTATGGCTTCTACTTTTTCAGGATCAGCATGCAAACCTTGCTCATCCACAACATAACCTAAATATTTAAGTTTTTGTCTGAAAAATTGACATTTTTTTAAATTTATAGTTAAATTTGCTTCTTTTAATTTTTTTAATATTAGTAATAGTAGGGATATATGATGACTGAAGGAGGATGATACACATATAATATCGTCCACAAAAACGAAGACTCTGTTCTCAAATTCTGGACCACAAAACAGCTGATCGACTAGACGTTGCTGCGTAGAAGGACTGCCGGTGAGCCCAAAGGCCATAGTTTTAAAACAAAACGTTCCCCGGTTAGGTATATAAAAAGCAGTCTTGCAACGGTCTTCCTTTTTAATAGGTATTTGCCAGAAGCTCTTAGACAAATCCATACTAGACAGGTATCTAGCATCCCTTAAGTTATCCAGAATTTCTGAAATATAAGGTAAGTTATATGCATCCTTCCTAGTGACAGAGTTCAATTTCCGACTGTCCAGACAAAATCTAAGCTCGCCGTTCTTCTTGGGAGTAAGCAGAACAGGGGACGACCAAGGACTTTCAACAGGTTCAACCACATCTTCCCTCAGCATTTCGTCTAACTGTTCGACAAGAACGCGTTGCTTCTCAGGAGACATCCTATAGTAACGTTGACGAACAGGAGCAGTGTCACCAGTATCAATAGTGTGCTCTATCAGGGTAGTACGACCTAAGCCACGTTCCTCGTATGAGATATCACGGAACTGAGCGACGATGTTATCTGCTGTAACCCTCTGTTCAGGAGTAAGGTGATTGTACGACTGTAGGTGCTCTGAATGAACAGTATAAAGTTCTCTCAACCGAGAATCAGACTTGTCCAGCAACAAAATTGAGTCTAAATGTTTGGGAAAGAGACCAAACGACCTCCAGAAATCTATGCCAAGAATTAAAGAATTAGTGATCTGAGGTACTACATGCACATTTAAAGTTTTTATTTTATCCTGAAAGGAAATATTTAAGGGAATGAATCCCAAAGATTGTATTTTTTCACCACCTGCGGTGACTAAGTTTAAAGGTTGTTTGTTTAATTGAACTGAAGCTTCCAAAATTTTTTTATGAAAATTATTTCCTAAAATAGTGACACAAGAGCCAGTATCCAACAAACCAGGTACACTAGTGCCTGCAATAGTTACAGAAACATAAGGAGAGTAACCAATGTTGACGTTTCTGCAGACTGTAGAAACTCTGTTAAATTGAAAGAATTTTTTAACAAAAGATAGCCAATTCTCCCAGTCAGGCCTATCAAAATTAGCGGTTCTACAATCTGCTTTAATCAGTTTTTTGATTTATTGCAGACAGGACACTCCGGTGTGCGGTAACCCTTTTTACCACATCTAAAACAAACAACAAAAGTTTTAGAACATTTACTAAGTTGGTGCGAATCAGTTCTACAGCGGGGACAGCTAAATTTGCGCCCACTTGATTTATTGTCAACTGCACTAACTTTCACTTCTGAACTATCATTATTATTGGAGTCATTGTTTGAATCAGGGGAATTTTCAATTGAATTTGTATGAACTGGTTGTTTATTATTAGAGTTATTGTTAAAATTGTTTTTATTAAAATTGTTATATTTATTGTTAGAATTATTAGGTTTAAAATTGCTATGTTTTGTATAAGCGAACTCAGGCGCTAAGGTATCTAAACTTTTTTTAGGAGGTTCATGAAATTGCCTCAGCCGGGATTGGATGTTTTCAAAATTACGGCATGCCAATTGAAGACCAGCTATATCTGTAATGGCTGTGGAAGCAGCGAGAGTGCTAGCGTAGCAAGGACGGATGTTATGTAACAAAATCTCTAACTTGTCTTCTTCGGCTATGGCTCGGTCTAGCCGAGAGAACAAACCTTGCATTATTGAGATGTAAATGGTGATACTCTCGAGTTCACCTTGCGTACGAGATCTAATTTCGGACATCAAACGATAATCATAGTCAGATATGCTGAAATCCTGTTTCAGTAACTCAGTTAATTCAGACCAAGTCTGAACCCCCGGCCTAATGCATCTAAACCAATGGAGTGCATCATCAGTAAAAATCTCGTACCCAAAGGATAAAAGTTTTTCGTGGGGAATACCACGACTAACGACAAATTCCTCAACCCTCTGGATAAAAGCACGAACACATGTCTTCCCCGAATACTTTAAACGAGAAAGTTCCGTATAAACTTTCCGGTCACAAGCGTCATTGACCGGAGTCACTGGCACTTGCACTATTGATTCAATAGAAGTTACACTATCATTACCCCTCAATGATGACAATTCAGTGTATTGTAATTTAAATCTGTCAAGTTGTGACCTGAGGATCCTATCGATCTCTGGTTGCGCGCGATCAACCCTGTTAAGTCTATGAAAAATATGATTTAACAAAGTCTCCGTACGGGCTAGTAAGTTCCTGTCTAAATTTAATTTTAGAGAAGTTAAATTATTAGAGGATTTAGCAAAAGATTCCTCAAGGGCCTTAAGGTCCTCAGGTGGTTCTAAATGTGAAGCTAGTATATCTTCAGATGGATATAATGGAGCTAGTTTCGATATTTGCTTTCTGAGTTCAGCAACGGACTCAGAGTCAGATCCACCGCGAAGAGCGACTTCATATTGAAGTTCAGCCTTTTGTAACGATAGGAACTTAATAGTGTACGAAGGCATAATTGGGTTGTGAGAATACTATACTATTCCACACAGTGCACACAAAATAAATGTCAGCTGACTTACTAGTGAAAAAATTAAATGTGGAAGTGAAAAACTACAGTTTGAAGCGTTTAAAATTTTTATGAAATTCCCAATAAAATTATTTTATTGGTCCAGTACCATAAGCACTAGCAAAAATAATATAAGTGATTAAATAAAACACTTATAATAAGTGTACCACAGCACAATAATGGTGTTGCACGAGGGTAGCACAAAAATTTTCCTAAGGGACAAAATAACTCCAGAAGGAATCCCTCCCAAAAGGACAAGAAAGATTGCTTCAAGCCACTAAAACGTTAATTCACTTCACCAGTAAGTCACCTGATGGTAAGGGAAGAAAAATTAAATAAATCACTTACGGGCCGTTCTCATCTTAAAAAGCTGGAAAAAAAACCATTATTGGGCGCCATTGAAACGAGGTGTTTGAGTTTAGAGTTAGAAATTAGATACTTGTTGAAATAGAAAGTTTAAAAGTAAATTGGAGACTAAATGAAAGATGCTAAAAAAGATTTCCAATTTGTAATCCAGGAAGTTGGTTATTACAATTATAATTAATAAGAAGAATCTCAGGGGGTGAGTTGATATTAATTAAGACCAGCACTGAATTTATAGGCGATGAGAACGACCCGACGCGATGTGGGCAGCAGGGCACTTAGCTTCGCCGCTGGAGTACGTGCCGCGCCGACACGAACCGTCGCGTGGCTCGTTCAACGGCGAAGATAAGCTCTGCTAGCTGCTAGCTGCTGCCTCGGGTCCTCGTGCTGGAAAATATAGTGCAGAAGCAAAATCAGTATGTTGTATGACATACTGCTAGTGCGGGCGTGGCAGGTAAGGTCCAAAGCAGGTGGTCAAGCTTCTCCCAGGCACTTAGTGCAAAAAGGTCATTACAGTAAAAGCCACACCCAATATTGCAAGCAGAAGAACAGATGCACAGAAAATAAGTTACACCGAATAGGGTAGGTAGGTAGATGGTAAAAGATCAGGAGGTCGATGACCCCATGGTCGGCAGGTCACTGTCCTTTTGACAAGCAGAAGGAAAATAAAACAGCCTAAGAAAAATAAGCCTTGCAAATTATTCTAATCGAATAATTAAAATAAGATAAAAATGGTCGGACGCCGCTCGCGTAAAAAGCAGACGCCCCAATGAAGTTTACCCCTCGCGCATAGGCGCGACGAGTATGAAAATATTCCATATACGATATTTTATCGGATGGATTAAATTGAAATATGGCACATCTCGCTCACGTAAAAAGACAAGATGTACCTGGAAGAGCTTTGCAATGGCGACATGAGTACGACGTGTCATCGTGGTAAAATATAGTGATAGTAATCACGAGAGTTATAGGAATAACTCCTGATGGAAAAGATGGGAAACCACGTCATTCTCATGTTTCCAATGCGACACCTTAAAATAAAAGAATTAGCACACAATATGAAAAAAATATAGTATTCTCACCCGGGACGGACAGTATCTTAACCGAAGGTAGTTGTAACCGAAGCCAGCAGATAATGAGCTCGGAGTGGCTCGTCCCCCAGTTTTTATAGCTGGGCTCGGTGGTGGAACCCACTTCCGGCCCAAAATTACACGATTAGGCCGTAATAGCCTTTGGGTTTTGATTTTAATACGTACTCTTTTGGCAAATACAGTCAACTGCAACCGCCATGTTGACATGACACTTGCAGATTTGCTCGCACGCAACCATAGACAAGATGCTAGGTCCACTGAGTGAATAGAATACAGATAATATTAGTCGAGTATCGATCGATACCGATTGAATATCGATCACTACTCCACCAATACTATAAATTAAATAAAAAAAATACAGGATTGCAATTAAGACAATCTGCAATGTCACAACATATTTCGCATTCGTTCGGTCTTCGACGCGGTAGTCGTTGGTAAGACAAAGGTCCCGGTTTCCAATCCTGACCACTACGCTACCAATGTAGTTCACCCCTAACCCAAGCAATCATAGGTAGAAAATCCCATATGGTCTGTGAAAATATAACACTGAGTGAAAAAATAAATTGTATCATTAAGACCCCGAATCAGATTAGCATCGAAAAATCGGTATTTTCGAAACCGTTTTTCTTTTTAACTATAAAACCTACAGATCTGAAATTTACATGCCTGCCACAGGATATACAGAGTAACTTCTCCTTTTCATAAATTAAATAAAAAAGGAGGAAATAGTTGAACAGAGGCTCTGAACATCACTCTACTCTTTCTTATGAAACCAAATATTTTCTACAATTTGTATCCAATCTAAAATTTCACATGTATGTTAAATTAATGTATTAGCATGACGTGACTTTCTTAGTTTGTAATTGTCCCCTATAAAATTATCTATTAAAATTAGTTTTACTGATTTTTATGGCTGAAAAACGAGTGAATGACCTTGAGTATTTGTATGGTCAAAGTCATTCGCATATGTAATCCCTTGGAGAAATACGGGCACATTTTCACCTGATCGTTAATCTATAATGTTATCCTACAACTCGCCCCATGATTAGGTCACGTCCAATAACCCATCCCGTTGAAACGGTATGTCCATCCTCATCCGGATACAGCAACCTATTTCCGATATTAACCAACTCAATATAAATAACGAAAACGTAGCCAAGTTTGCCCAATTTGCAGTGTGGAAGAACAGGTGTGATGTTCTCCCTACGCAGAGAGAGGATCTAATGGGATTACCTGTGAACACTTTCTCTGTTCATGATCAGGCAAGGTGATCACGCTTAGCGCTGGAGCCCAACGGTCGATGCGACAGTGAGATTTTATCGAACTCGACAGCTGAATCCGTGGTGATATTTCCATTATTTTTAATTCATTCCAAATTTTCTTACAGTATGTGCCTACAGGTCATCAGTTAACGTGGCTGGGGGTGTCATACCAATCGTTACAATTCGCGGTTTTCTACTCTAGAGCTCCTTACGGCCATTGGTTATACGGCAGATGTGATTTACCTTTATTTTCGTGCGATGTCTCTTTGGATTCTCACCATGTCCTTGGGCAGGAGAAGTTATGTCGCACTAAAACCTACTAAATCGACGTGGCTTCTTGGTTCTACAGATACTTTCCCACCCACCCCTGGGCAGGAGAAGTTATATCGCACTAAAACCTACTAAATCCACGCGGCTTCTTGGTTCTATAGATACTGAGGGATTGCTTAAGACAACATATCTCCCGCGCCTTGAATGACCCAGGGCCAACTTCAGTTGTGACTTATCTAGGTATGTATTTTCAGTTTCTTTATTCTGCGAGCTTTTTTTTTTTTATTTCAATTCCAGTTTTATGTGAAACTGTGTAATAACTAACTTTCAATTCCATTCACATTTACTGTTTTTTTTAAAGTAATTTATTTTACTCTAAATTATTAACATATACAATACATGCAACAGATCTGGTAGTAAGCGATGAAGGGCGCGCCGTAGTAGCGGCGGTAAGACCCATCATGGGGGAGTGGCTAGAGAGGCCACACGGCGGCCTCTCGTTCTGGCTGACGCAGATCATCACCGATCATGGATGCTTCGGACGGTATCTGCATCGGACCGCGAAGAAAGAGCCAACGTCCGAGTGCCATCACTGCGACGCGAGCGAGGACTCGGCGCTGCACACGCTCACTGAGTGTCCGGCGTGGGAGACGCCGAGACGGGAGCTGGTGGCGACCCTGGGAGTGAGAGCTCTCACGCTCGCCACCTTGCTCGCAGCGATGGTTCGCTGCGCGGATGCGTGGGCCGCCGGCGCCTCCTTCTGCGAGCAAGTGATGCTCGTGAAGTGGGCGGCAGAGCGCGAGCGAAGGAGAATCGCAGCCCTTGCGGCCCGCGAGGAGCGAAGGAGAATCGCAGACCGCGCGGCCCGCGACGAGCGGCGGCAACTCGGGCGTCGGAGGTCGCAGAATGACCTCCGCCCCCCATGAGCGCGGGCCTGGGGGTGACGGGTGGGGTCGCCTGTCACCCTAGCAGAAGCAGGCCACGGCGGTGGCACGCATTGCGTGCCCCCCCATACCCGGGGGCGAGTTGGGGACTCTGTGGTCCCCACACCGGAAGAGGGCCATATCGAGAGACATGGCCCTGGGTCGGCCGGGGTGCGAGAGATATGGCTATGACAATCTCACCTCCGGCAACTGACGGCCCACAGAAGGCGTGCGTTTTAGTCGGTTCGAGTCCGACATAACCTCCTCCTCCGACTCCGGCGGGGGAGGTATCCGTGGGGATTTTTCGCACGATAAAAAAAAAAAAAAAAAAAAAAGGTAGTAAGCGATGACCGTATGAAGTACGTCATTCAAGTGTCGTCATTTGCAGAGGAGAAAAGAGATAAAAAAGATATGAATATGATCCATCCAATAATTCTAGGTGCATGTTTGGAGGCCCACTGCAGACCTACTGCATAATATGTTACCAATGCCTGCAGATGTTCCTGGGGAATAAAATTCTAAGTGTCTGTTTGGAGTGACGTAAGTGTCTCCACATTTCACGAGGCTAATTACAGACCTACTGCATAATATGTAGGTAACCAATGCCGCAGAGGTTCCTGGGGAATTCTTTCCTAGAGGGCACCCCTGCAATAGGCTCCCGTGACAGAACACCACGTAGGTTTAGTCGGTTTGATTGAGGCCCGTTGAGGTGGTAGATACCCGAAGGGGCTTCCATAGGAATACAAAAAGGTTCGTTAACCAGGGCTTATAAAGTCGTCTATATTTAATTGTGTGTTAAATTAAAGACTTGCATTTTTACATTCAACTTAAATGGGTTTTGGTCTTGGTATCAGGCGAGGAAAGGCTAATTTTAATAACCATGTACCTATAAAATAATGAAGGGAAGAAACAAGCGCCTGTATTTAACGTGCATACTAGTAAACCATGGGCAACGCATTTGATAAATTCTCCTACCAATCCACTACCTTTGTAGCACAAAAGTTTTTTCAACACAGGATTGCAAGAATAAAAAAAATATAGGTTTTAAAACATTTAATGATAATTATATTTAATCATTTGTGTATGTATGTTATACCTATTTACTTAGCGTCGTTTGATTACCATCCACAACCACATCCGTTGCCAATTGTTTGTCCAAAGTTAAAACCATTAATTCCAGATGAAATTCCTCCTAAACCTAAACCGTTCCCATAAGCACCAGAACCGATAAAGCCAGAGCCAATACCGCCTGCACCAATAATTCCAGAGCCAAAACCGGCTCCAATACCGCCTGCACCAATTGTTCCAGCGCCAGTACCGCCTGCCATAATAATTCCAGAGCCAATACCGCCTGCGCCAATAATACCAGCAGAATTATCAATTTCACTTGTGATAGCAGTGATTCCATTACCATAACCATGGTTGACGATACCCGCACCAGCAGACGGCATGACTCCTTCAAAACCTACAGTACTTAGGAATGGTAATTCACCAGCAACACCCAAAGCGCCTTCGTAAACGTTTTCAGATTCCACAGCAATACCCTTGGGCGGAATAGGGGTGACGCTGCTGACAGAAAAGGAGCCACCACCAGTAGGCAGGATACCTGCAGCATTTAAGCCAGCTCCACCGAGGCCATTTCCAATACCTGCTCCAATACCCAGTCCTGTGCCGATACCCAGGCCAGAGCCAATTCCATATCCTTCTCCGTAAGAAAGGCTATTAGCGTTCAGTAAGCCGCATGGAGAAACTGCAACAGGTTGGGCAATGAAACCCCATCCGTTCTCTACTCCTGAATTAATACATTGGCTGAGTCCGACCTGGAATACAGAAACATTTCAAAAATTTATATCAAAACATTTACAACATCTTGCACAGTAATGCTGCTCTCTGTATAAACCCGCCGTGTGGTTCCCAGCAAAGTAGAATTTGGGCCACCCCATCTCTTCCCGTGTGGTGCCGTACAAGGCGACTAAGGGATAGACCTGTTTAACATTACACGGATATACCTATACGACCCAGACCTGTGTCTGGGTCCATATGAGGCTTCCATAGGAATACAAAAAAGGTTCGTTAACCAGGCCTTATAAAGTCGTCTATATTGTTTGTTAAATTAAAGACTAGCATTTTTGCATTTAACTTAAATGGGTTTTGGTTTTGGTATCAGGCGAGGAAAGGCTAATTTAAAGAACCATGTACCTAAAAAATAATGAAGGGAAGAAACAAGCGCCTGTATTTAACGTGCATACTAGTAAACCATGAGGCTGACCTCAGACGCATGGCTCGAGTCGGCTCACCCCCTATTACATGGGACCGAATACCGAATTGGTGAAATGTGGAAAGAATTAACAATTCACCTCTGCCTAATCCTCCGGGGATAAAGGCGTGGTTGTATGTATGAATGTAGGTATGTAAACTTTACTAGCACGGGTCTTGAATTTACGTTAATACCCTTTTACAAATTATGCTACCTAGAACTTCATTTCATTCTTTTATTTGCGTAATTCGTAAAATGTTTGGTAGATGAAGAATGATTGTATTCATCTAACTGTTTATAAAATTACCACTCAAGTTTGGTCCTAAAATACTTAGAACTAATCTTAATGTAAAATTTATGACTGAGTATTGTTCCAGAAAAAGGACCTTATTAATAGAAAACCGTTGAGTTGAGAACAGTTAAAAATAAATCCAGAACCATACTTAGTCCTAAATTCCGATTTTCATTGAAAGATTGTTAAATGATTCCATCCTCAGTGGTCAGTACTGGTTATAAATCGAGATTCAGCACTGGGTACCGTTCTGGAATACGGATCTAACAATTTATCATCAAAACTTACGTTCGCAAGAAGTGCTTGAGCACAGAAGATGATCACTACTTTAGCAGACATGTTTTACTGAACAATTACTAAAACTGGAATGATTGTAAAACGCCTACTCCTATTTTTATACGAACCTTGCTATCACAACGAATCTTGTCTATGAAATTGCACAATTTGCGATAACTATTTGCAAGTTATTAGCAATGTGAAGTTCCTCACGTAAAGCGATAAAGCTATAATGAAATGAATATAAAAGTGTCAAGAAGGTACCAGTAAGTCATTCGTACTTCAGCTCTTCGTTGAACAAGAACCAAAAATCCATCATGAATACCTTCACTGCTTTGTTGTTCTGCATCCAAGCTTCCTTCATTCAGGTAAGTCTTAGAATTCTATAGCACACGTGTCTCCTTCTTACATACATACAATCACGCCTTTATCCCCGGAGGATTAGTCAGATGTGAATTAGCACCCACATTTCACCAATCATTGTATTAGGTCCCACGTAATAGGGGGTGAGCCTATTGCCGTTTTCCGGGCACTATTGTTGACTCAAGTCATGTATCTGAGGCTGAGTCTGGGCTGTATATATATCTGTCTGATGTTAAACAGCCCTATCCCTTAGTCGCCTTGTACGACACCACATGGGACTCCTCCCATGTGGTGTCCCATCCTCCCATCTCCATGGGGTGGTCCAAATTCTACACTGCCGGGAACCACGCAGCATCTTCCTACAGTCTTTTTAATCCTAGCGGTAATTTCGGACGCATCCGAAGCAGTATGGGGTTCTTCAAGATGGGCATTATAAGGTTCTTACGGGGTCGACAGCGCGAATGTGACGCCCCTGGTGTTGCATACGTCCATAGGGCACGGTAAACACTTTCCATCAGGTAGGCCTTCTGCCACTTAAGTGGTATTAAAAATATCAAAAATTTACACTTGGAGTCCGATGGATATCATATACACTCATCTTTTATTGGTTTTTCTGAAAACAATTGCCATCTTACCTTGCATACTACTTGCTCGAGACAATTATATCATGGGATTAAAATGTGCTCATAATATGCTGTATAAACGTAGTACACGTTTCTTAGGTGTCTTTTGAGGATAGCACGAGGTAGTACAGCGATGAACGAGCTCAAATTCCTCACGCATAGATTATTATATAATAATCCACTGGCACCAGCGCATCGTTTGTCTCGCGACTTAGGTTCAAGATATGTGTCCTAAGGTATATAGAAACCTAATTTGTATTATGTTTTCAGAATGCCTTCAGTCAGTGTAACCAAGGATTTTATGGGGGTGGAGTCATCAATAACGCTGGTTTCGGTTCAGGACTATCAGCTATCGCTCCTGGTGCCATTTCTTCAGGATTAGGTCTAGGAGGTATTGGAGGTATTGGGGGTTTTGGAGGTCTTGGAGGTATTGGAGGTCTTGGAGGTGGTTCTCTTACCGGTTTAGGTCTTGGCGGTGACCTCGGATATGGAGGAGGATTAGATGGTGCTTTTGGAGGTGTCGGTGAAGGTAACGTTGCCGTCGCTGGTGAGCTCCCAGTTGCCGGTAACACGGCTGTTATTGGTCAAGTGCCTATCTTGGGAGCTATCAGGTTCGAGGGTGCCGTACCAGCTGGTGGCGCTGTCTCCATCAATGGCAGAAGTGGCTGTGAATGTGTTTAATGAAAGAGCTGATATTGTTTTCTTAAAAAAACTATAAGAAGTATATTAAAAGAGTGTAAATTATGTTTCTTTTTTATTCTTCTTCCTCTTAGCGTTAATTCCCAGTCACATCCGAAGTTTTTTTTTTTTTTATTTTTTTTTATTCGCCTTATTTTGACTCCACCCGCGTGCATCTCGGTTAACGCGACTGTGCTCATATCTCAGGTTCTACACAACCGATTGCGATCAAACAAATGTAAGTTTTTAATTCTGACCAAGCCTTTTCTAATAAAAAAAAACCGCATCAAAATCCGTTCAGTAATGTTTGCGTCTATCATGAAAAAGCTGACAAACAGAATTAATATCTCCAAT
Organism: Eilema depressum; assembly: GCA_914767945.1. Lineage (NCBI taxonomy): Eukaryota > Metazoa > Arthropoda > Insecta > Lepidoptera > Erebidae > Eilema > Eilema depressum. The sequence goes on from OU612040.1 coordinate 2,801,192, forward strand.
GTACAGACACAACCAATTTACAATTATATAATTAGTACTTATAGAAGTAATTGCATAACTGCTCGAATCAAATTGAAGAAGTATCCCATAAGTATGTGTTTAGTAAACTTGTAAAGACTGCCTGCCTGATTAAATAATAATAATAATAAATTACCGATCGTGACTACTGTACTTAGGGCGTGGTACAGCTAGTCCTAGGTACGCGGGGTGTGGCGGGGGACGAGGTATAGAAAGAGAAAGAAAGTGGACAGCGATTATACCGACCGCTCGCTGTGAGGGTTGGCGGCGGACTGACCAAATCTGACGGTCGATTGGTTGATACTCCCCCTGTCTCGCCGCGCACATAGGTACCCATATTCATAGGTACACACTCGTAGGTACGTTAAGTTTGGTGAAGCTGTTTTAAGTCACTCTCGATGTAGCGAATTAATTATACAAATTAGACAAGGTAGAAGGAAAGGATACAATTGTAGCAATCATCAAATAGAGTCATCAAAAATCAATGTTTTAAAACGATTGTAGAATTATTATTCATTGGTTCCGATAACTCGTACGAGCGGTACGAGTGTCGGTAGATGGCTCCCACCGTAGCTTTAAGACGGTTGTTTAGAGGGGTTTGGATCTGCTTCGACGGGTCTCGGTGACTTACACCCGTATTCACAAACGATACTGTGAGGTCTCATAGTGTGCTCGAGCGCATAGGGCTGGTAAAATTAATTCATAAACATCACGGAGCAGTATCTAACGCAGTGCGTTCCCTCAACGAAGTATTACTTAAGTGTTATCAATGAATAAAAAGGCTTGCCAAAACGAACGCACTGAGAATTTGTCGTTCTTTGCACAGTTTTGGTGGTACGCATAGCGAAGCATTGTTTGTGAATACGAGTGTTAGTGGTCATAGCATTCCTCCTGTAAGGGAAAGATCGCGAGTTCGAGTCCCGCCCGTGGTCGTTTTCTTTTGTTTAGAACCGGTCTCAGGCTGTTATTAATTATTTCCCAATTCCCCTATTTTTGACGCTATCTGCACCAGTCTAGTTATCAGATTTTATTTTTAATATTATTTTGAACCACAGAGGTTTACGTCAAATGTAGTTAGGGGGATCAAAATCCAGGATAAAACATAATATTGTTGGTCCCACTACTTTTATGAGTCTATGAGTTTTTAAAAATCCTGTTGGACCCTTTAATTGTGTTGTGATTGTGTTTTCTTTTTCATTATTATTGTTCTCATTCTTTATACATTCTCTATGTACACCAAAGAACCCGAAAACATTCTTCTCCTATTTTTTCATCCATCCTAAGGTTGCCTGTAAGAAATTGCCACAGAGCGATAAGGCCGCCATCTGTACTTACCATATAACTTGGATCTCTATGTTGTATTGTTATAAATGGTGTACAATAAAGACGTTTTTACTTACTTACTTACTTAGCAGTGGAACTAACAGTCCGGAAGGAATCTTTTCTATATCTTAATCAAGAGAGAAAGATACAAGTTGCGTTGTACCAGGAGGTCAAAGGATTGGCGGAGGAGAGAAAAAAGTCGCGTTAACAGAGAGAAATATCAAGAAAATTTATTTGTACAGATTACAAAAACGAATTTAATAATATTTCAGATAAAAAAGTTACGATTATAGAAAAACCCTAACCCTTTTTGAGAAAGGTCCTATATTTTTAGCTGTGTAGGCTTGCACGGCGACCTCATAAAGACGTTTGTTCTTAATCCCTGGATATGTAACCTCAGTTTTATCCGCTGGTACATCTATTTCAGTACCCTTTTTATTTGGATCAGTGCGAAGGTTCAGCACCTGAAAAGGTTCATTTTTATTGTAATATACCTACGTCTATTGGCCTACCTTGCTAGACAGGTGTCAATTAATTGGCCGGGGTATTGAAGAATAGAATGATGAACATACAGGGTGGAAAAATAAGTCGGGCCCTGGAAGGAAACTACCTTAAATCCTTAAGTTGGCTCATTTTACTTAAAGGAAACATTCCTTTATTTTTAAAAAGATTCAAAACTGCATTCAAAGATTTTCTAAAACTCGCTTGGCTCACACAGGATTCAAACCAACTAAAATCCATAAAAATAACACCCTGTGTTTTTATAGCACCAATCGATAGTGTCAATCATAAGGATCAAATTTCTCTAATAAACGTGGTAAATTAAATGAAAAGAAAACCCTGAAAACTAAAATTATAATTTATAGTATTTATGTATGATGGATGAATGAGTATCTACCAGATTATCCGTCGGTGGCGGTTCTATTTTCCCATCCGGTTTCACTTTGTATACAACTTTTACCCTGCCTGTGAAAATGCCAAACTGAAAAAAAATGAAACAATCATGAAAATCTGAAGGTGTGCTCTCAATATAATATTAACGTGTAACAAAATGTACTCTGATCATTTTGTGACAATATTTGGTATCTGAAAGAAAAAATCAAAAATATCGGTTATCCCGATTCTTCAAAATTCAGTTTTTTTATACCACCCGATGGAAAGTTGGTTACCGTGGCCTATGAACGAGTGCAACATCAAGAAGTCACACTCGTGCTGCCGACCCTGTAAGAACAGAGAGATTCTGTGCCGTCAGCGCAGAAGATAAGCAGAACAATCCTTTGGTTTTCCCACTGACGGTACAAAACCTCTCCAGTGAGCTCTGGCTACCCTACTCCCGGCTGGAAACACAACACGAGGTTATTATAGTCGCAGTAATTTTATGGAGTGGAGGTATTTCCTCAGTCGGACTGCTTGATTGGGACGAAAATACCGCTAAATTAAGCGGACTTCGAACGCCGAGATAGAATTCTCAGAGGCAACACTGAGCCAGAGCTCACTGGACCTCTCCAGTGAGCTCTATTGTGCTGTCACTGGGAATTCCGAAGGCCTATCCTACGTGTCTTACACCCGTATTCACAAACAATACTTCGCTACGTACCATCAAAACTGTGCAAAGAACGACAAATTCTCAGTGCGTTCGTTTTGGCAAGCCTTTTTATTCATTGATAACACTTAAGTATTACTTCGTTGAGGGAACGCACTGCGTTAGATACTGCTCCGTGATGTTTGTGAATTAATTTTACCAGCCCTATGCGCTCGAGCACACTATGAGACCTCACAGTATCGTTTGTGAATACGGGTGTTATTTGCTAACGGCACAGAAGCACGAGTGTGACTTCCCTGATGTTGGACCCGACCATAGGTATTGTGGCTATTGTACATAAACGTAATAAGGCCATATGCATAAATTATTAAAAAATAAAAAAACCCGACTGCTGTCTAAAAGATTGAAACAAGCTTGATAGCAGGCGGTACCCATTTGCCAATCATAAACCGAAAGAAATTTAATGGGTACCGCCTGCTATCAAGCTTGTTTCAATCTTTTAGACAGCAGTCGGGTTTTTTTATTTTTTAATAATTAATTTTATTTTAACCTTTTTAGTTAGGATATGACATCTATATATTTTTGTAATCTCCTTTTAATTCTCTTCATTTTGATACCCTACTCGATAAATTTGAATGAAAAAATCTACCGTATAGTTTTTGTTGGAATTTTATGTAGGTACCCTATGACACTCGGGAGAAGAATACCTTTCATTTGAGACCCTATTCATCAAAATCCGTCCAGGCGTTAGGCCTGTAGAAGGGAACAAAGAAAACTACATACATACATACATACGCGCGAAACACATTACCCTCTCGCTGGCGCAGTCGGGTAAAAATCGTCACAGCCACGGGAACCACTTTATATCGGGTGGGTCATGTACTTATCTGCGGCCTAAGCGGTATAAAAAAACCGGAAGCATCATCAGATCATGATGATAGATGAATACAAATTGTATAACATACCGGGATATTTTTATCTTCCGCTTTTACCAATGCTCCATTGTTTTGAATTTCAAACGCAAGATTGAAATCAAATACGTCTTTCTGGAAAAAAAAAATCAGCATTAATATTTACTAGACGACCCGCCCCATCTTCGCCTGTGCGTACTTTTAAATCCTGTAAATCAATTAGCCTGTCGCATTCCACCGCTATAATACAATTCAGCCCCCCTAGACAAGTGGCAATTCGTTGCTCGGCGTATGATGGAATAGAATGCCAAATGTATGGGATTTGACGTATAAGACAGGCGTCAACGAATGTCAAAAACGTCAAATCCTATACATTTGTCATTCTATTCCATCATACGCCGAGCAACGAATTGCCACTTGTCTAGAGGGGCTGTAAGTGCATGGCGTCGAGCACAACGTTGCGACTTGCGACAATCTTGACAGAGATTGACATTGGTCGGACTTGGTGACGTCACTAAAGATAGACCGCGTGGATGTCGGTTATCGCGACTTGTGCTCATATTTTCGGTTGTACCAACTCAACCGATTGCGATCAAACAAACGTAAGATTTTAAGTCTGAGAAGACCAATTTACACATTACAATTTAATTTATATAATCTTCTATGTATATAAAAATCAATGCCACTTTTCGTTGTTAGTTTATAACTCAAGAACGGCTGAACCGATTTGGCTAAGTTTAGTCTTGAAATATTCGTGGGTGTCCAGGGAAGGTTTAAAGGATGAGAAAATAGGTGCAGCGGGCACGGGAAAAATATGGCGGTACGAAGTTCGCTGGGACAGCTAGTAGTATATATAGATATTTACCGGCGCTTTATCGACTGCCACTGACTCCATAGTTCCATCTTCTTTCATCTCATAAACAGTTCCTAATTCCTCTTCCCATACCGTTACCTGAAAACAAAACTGGGTTAGAGCTTAAAAATATATTTATAAATTTAATAATTAAAAAAAAATCTAAATCAAAATAGGTTCATGCGTTTGGGAACTACACAGACACACACATACACGCAAGCATGCACGCACGCAGGCCACGCACGAATACCACCATTATAAAATGGTAGGTATGTGTCTATAACTGCTAATATGACTGCCTCTGTGGTGTAGGTTCGATCCCCGCTCAGTGGAAACACAACACGAGGTTGTTAAGCCGCAGTCTTCTGTAGGGCGGAGGTACAGTCATTTCTAAATAAATAAACACCATCGCGGGTGCCATACGCTCTCGAGGACCTTTTCATTAAACAATCAATAAACTTTATTTTTTCCAAAATGTTGACATAATTTTGAACACCATGGTATATCTACGCAATACCTATTGCTATAATACATCGGATGCGGCGATATTTGAATGAAGAACATATTGAATACCTGAATGAATAATACTATTATAATACCTGATATAATAACAATAATACCTGAATGAATAATTGAATGAATAATTTTGCATTGCCTGCTGAGTTACTTTTGGCGCTTTAGCTGCTTCAATAAAAATGACACATTCTTTGCTGAAATAAATTTGAATTCTTATTGTTGAGACATTTTTGCAGATTTTAACAGCTGTAATCGTTATTCTGCTGACTGTACTTCCCCAGTTAAACCGCTCGATTGGGACGGATACGGATATACCGTAGTGTCCAACCCTTAGCTTAGAGTATACATGTCCAACCTCTCTCAACCCTCCGGGGTTATAGGCGTGATTGATTGTATGTATGTATGTATGTATGTATTAGGTACTAACCTTATAACCCAAAACAGGATCAGTTTCATCATTATTTTCTAATTTGCTCCATCTAGCTTCGAAATAGGAGCCATTTTTAAAAACTGTCACATCCAAATTTCTTGGGAATTCATTTAGAGGTAATCCTTCACACAATGCTATTAACAACAGCAAATATAGTACCTTCATCTTCAACAATGTTTTATCGTCTAAACTATTATTTCGCTATTTTACTAATGTTAAGAGAAATATGTTATCATATCGTGGTGGAAGTTATAACCTTTTAACACGGGTCAAGATAAAAATGTTGTTTTTCTTGTTATGTTAGAATTGTGAAATCTAACAAGTTTTTGTAGCTATTAATATATTTTACAACACACCTGCTCATAAAAGTGCTATTATTTTACCGCAATTAGGCACGTAATGACACCTATTATCAAAATGTGACTTTTTCATTGCTATTATTCACAAAAGTGAGTTATAGATTCTTTTTTAAATTTTATAGGAAGTTTCTATAATTTGTCTATGTTCTTAAAAAAGTTTTGATACAAAAAATAACGTGTTTAATAGTACGAATAAATTAATACGCCTATTGTATGGTCATTTGATGCATTTTCGTATTTAAATAAATAATTTCAGCATGTAATACTTGTTTAATAAACAAAATTTTTACTCAAATTTAACTTTTTTTTTCTCTAAGTACAGAAAAAAAACAGAGTAAAAAAAAGTTAAATTCAAACCTCATTTTTTTTTAAATATGGTCGACCGCCATTGTTAAATGCGCGCGCATATGAAAACGAATTAATTTGTAGTATTGTTTATTTAGTATTTGTAGTATTATTTTATTCGCAAGTGTGTTGTAAAACGTCGTATTGCACGCGTGAGCATGATGATTACCGTCCTCGGCTCTCTTAAGACCCTCGCCTGGCGGCTCGGGTCTCAATGGCGCCTCGGCGGTTATCACCAACTTTGCTCGCTTGTACCATAATGTACTATACCACTTCGCAATCTCTATTTTGGAACTCTTTTGCGTACATCAGGTCAGTTCTACAATAAAATATTCAAATCGATTTATAAAGAGAAAATAGAATTGACTTCGGGCGGGACTCGAACCCGCGATCTTTCTCTTACAGTATGTATCGGTAGAAGGCTCCACCGTCGCCCCAAAGACGGAAGTGTAGAGGAATTTAGATCGGCTTCGTGCGGGCTTCGGTGGCTTAGTGGTCAGAGCATTCCCCTTGCATGCGTCGGCAGTTATCGTATGCGGTCGGCTACGGAATCATAATCTTAAATAACGGGCGGCTTATCGCTTTAAGCAATTTCTACCAGGCACCCTTCGGCAGGCGCGGTCCGAGGGGGGGGGGGGGGTCACAGGGGACATGACCCCCCCAAAACCATGCACGTCATATTGAAAAGTCCCAGTACGAGGGGAGGGGGGGGTTAAATTTCTTAAGGAATTCCCGAAGTGACCCCCCCCCCAAACTTCAAGCTGCGACCGCGCCTGCCCTTCGGATGGTAATTACGGCTGTAGGATTGAGTGGTAGTTGTTTTGGCGTACCTACTTTGATTTATAATATTACTAGTTTTGCCCGCGGCTCCGCCCGCGTGGATGTCGGTTATCGCGACCAAACATAGCCTATGTCCTTTCTCAAGGTCTAATCTACCCCTATACCAAATTTCATCAAAATCGGTTCAGCGGTTTAGTCGTAAAAGCGAGACAGACAGACAGACAGACAGAGTTACTTTCGCATTTGTAATATTAGTAGGGATTCATTACTGTTGATTTTGATTCTTATTCTCTGTTTCTTCTATTTGCTCAGTTCCTGCTTCACACATACTTGGTCTATACGGGGTAATTTATTTAGTAATTACAGTAAAATAAAGAAAAATATTGGGTGTTTTTTATTTATTTAGTAGAATTATGATTCATAATACACAATCTCTTTTACAGAGCATAGCCACATCCTCTTCCAGCCCATCCAAGAGCTGGAGCGGCAGCGGGAGCGATGGCACCAGCGTAAGCCGGAGCAAAAGCACCAGCGTAAGCCGGAGCGAAAGCGGCTCTCTCACTGACCATAGCATTGGCACCATTACCACAAGAGTGATTGACGACACCAGCGCCAGCTGTAGGCAACACTCCTTCGATGCCTACAGTACCAACAAACGGCAGTTCACCTACTGCTTCCAAAATACCTTCGTAAGCGTTCTCAGATGCAACAGAGATACCAACGGGAGCGACAGGAGAGCCACTGGAAATAGGAAGTAATCCACCGCTGGTAGGAGTGATTTCCAAGCCGGATGTGGCTAAAATAGGAGCTGCCAATTCAGGGGCACGAGCATAAGGAGCATTCCAAACTGGACTGGCAGCAGTGGGAGCAATAGCACCGAAAGGAGCAAAACCAGCGCCAGCATAAGCTGAGGCGTAACCTGCTGATTCTCCAACCATGGCATTGATACCATTACCGCAGGCGTGGTTGACGACACCAACACCAGCAGTTGGCAGCACTCCCTCCAAACCAACAGTTCCAACGAAAGGTAACTCACCAACCACAGCTAATTCACCTTCATACAAATTTTCAGATGTTACTGAAATGCCAATAGGGGCAACAACGGAGCCACTAGCGAGAGGAAGTAAGCCGCCGCTTGTAGGGCTGTAGTCAAAACCAGGTGTGACTAAAGCGGGGGTAGCAATGCCGTAAGTACCAGCTAGAGGAGAAGCAGCCAAAGCTGGAGCAGCCCGACCGTATGGAGCACCCAGGCCGTAGGAAGCACCCAGGCCGTATGGAGAGGAGAAAGCAGGCGCAGCGATTCCAGGAGCAGCAGCCACTGCAGCGCGGCTGGTGCACTGGCTTAGTGCAGACTGTAATGAAAAACGGCATATTTTTAATATTAAATAAAACTAGCATTATGGCTCGTAGTCTAGAACGATAATTAATCCTGAATCTCGATTCATAACTAGATCTGAGGACAGGTTGGGAGTTCTATTAAAACAGAGTGTTTTTCGGGAATTCGAACCTAGAAGTTTCCGATCTACTTAAAATGTATACAAGTACCTACATTTTAATTTATAATGAATTAGCTGCTATTTTTGAAATCAAAATATTTTGGGTTCTTGATCGTGAGGATAGCTTACTATTTCGATATCAAATTTTAACGAAGTCAGTTCATTTCAGTTTAGAAAAAGTAACAAGTTATACCAGACAGACAATTTACACTTACATTTATGCGAAAATCAAAATGGCTGACTTCTGACACAGAATCCCTACTAATATTATATATGCGAAAGTAACTCTGTCTGTCTTGCCTGTCTGTCTGTCTGTTATGCTTTCACGCCTAAACCACTGAACCGATTTTGATGAAATTTGGTATAGGGGTAGATAAGACCTTGGGAAAGGACATAGGCTATGTTTGGTCGCGATAACCGACATCCACGCGGGCGGAGCCGCGGGAAAAATCTAGTAGATAATATAACAGTAGGTACTAGTTGTTTTTAAAGATCCTATTGGATTTTTCAGTCTAAAATTGAATTGAATATTTGTAGTTAGGACTTCTCAAAGGAAATCAGTAGAACGATTTGAAAAAAATATTACCTGCACAAAGAGCGCCTGAGCGCAGAAGACCAAGAAGATCTTAGCAGACATGTCTATTGATGCTACTAACACAATAATGATTTAGAACCGAATACCTTTAGGTTTTATACTAAATTATGTCATAAAATTTCGAGAATATTAAACATAACAGGCAATTATAATTATGAAACATGTGAAACAATATTTTAACTTACTCAACGAAAAACCAAAAGAGTCACGAACGATATTACATTAAGTATTGTAAAATGCCTATGCGTTAAAATGATGAAATTGTGCGTTACTATAGTTGATCCAATAGATTTGATTGTATATAAAGTGAACGAAGTAAAATAAGGACATCATTCTTCAGTTTTTTGTTGAAAGAAACAATATCAAAAATATGAATACCTTTGCAGTAATCTTCTTCTGCGTCCAAGCTTGCTTGGTACAGGTGAGAAAGAGTTTTTTTTACGTTTTCATCGCACTGCTCGCTACAGGTAGGGTATTCATCCTCATAGGTTAACGACCGGAAAAGGTACGCACATTGGGGTATGAAAGTGTGGAGGAACGAGGTGTGATGTCCCTCTAACACAAAGGGAGGATCCTCCGACCAGGCGAGGTGATCACGCCTGGCGGGCCGCGGCCCAACGATTGTCGTTGGGAAGTTGTAGATATATTGTACAAGCGCTGGAACTTCGCTTTCGCGATGCAGGAACTGTAGCGACGTAGTAATTCGGCTTGCTGTCGCTAGATGGCGCTGGGTACATGTGGTGGTTCTAAGCGACTACAATATGGGATGGCACTGTCAGTGGGAAGATCAAAGACTTGTCCAGTTGGTCTTCACTGATGGCACAGAATCTCTTGGTTCTTACTGGATAAGCAGCACGAGCGTGACTCCCCTGGTTTTGCTAACGTCCATAGGCCACGGTACCACCTTCCAGCAGGTGACCATGAGCTTCTCTACCACCTAAGTGGTACAAAAAATGGCCAATTTTTAACTTTAGATTCCTTCTTCATCTTCATCCTGGCGCTAACTCCAATTGCATAGGAAGCTTTCACCTCGGCGCCTGGGATCCGATTTTTCCAGTCTAACTACGGGTTCGTCTGATCTTCGATATTTTCCGTGAAGCGACTGCTATATGACCTCCAGAACCCGTTAGCTATATCGGGGTATTGCGGTTAGACCAGTTGTTGGACTTTTGAGGGATCCAACTACCTCTCTCAACATTGGGAAAGGCCTATCCAGTAGTGGACTACGAGACTGCGACACAGATAACATAATACTAAAGTGACTGCGATAGGCTAACGGACACGTGGAGAGGATGGACGAAAGAAGACTGACAAAACAGATTTATGAAGCGAGGATGAATGGGCAACCCGGTAGGGGTCAACCTAGATATACGTATGTCAGTCAGATCGAAGACATTTTATAGAAAGGACATGTCAAGAGTACCCGAAACCGGCAAGCATGTATGAAAGCAACAATGAACGTAGAAGAAGCGAAAGATGTATGCCAGGATCGTAGCAGGTGGAAAAATGGGGTCTCTGCCTACCCCACTGGGAAAGAGGCGTGACTGTATGTATGTATATATGTATCTTGCCTCTGTGCCTCTGTGGCGTAGCGGTAGTGAACGCGGCCGCTACGCAGGAGGCGCGGGTTCGATCCCCGCTCAGTGCAAATATTTGTGTGCGTGAATATGAATATTTGCATTGGTCTGGGTGTTTCTATGTATAATATGTATGTATTTACAAAAAAAAATGTATCTAAGTATGTTTATCCGCATTCTAGAACCCATAACACAAGCTAGTTTAGCTATGCTTACTTTGGGTCTAGATAGCGTTGTGTAGAATGTCCTACAATATTTATTTATTTATTTATTATTATTTATTTATCTTACTATTACAAAAGTTCTATAGTGATTTTATTCTCTGTATTTACAGAATGTGTTCAGCCAATGTTTGGGCCGCCCTGGCATTGCCCCTGCTGCAGGCATCGGACCTTACGGCGCCGGAATAGACGGTCCTGCTTACGGTATGTTCCGAGACGCTATTGGTCTTGGAGGATTTGGTTACGGTCCTGAAGTATTTGGTTACGGTCCTGAAGTTGCTGCTATTGACGCTATTGCTCAATATGGAGGTACTGGTGAAGGTAATGTGGCTGTCGCTGGTGAGTTACCAGTGGCTGGTAACACCGCTGTCGCTGGTCAGGTCCCTATCATGGGTGCCGTGAGATTTGGAGGTGATGTCGCTGCTACTGGAGCCGTGACCATTACTGGACAGTGCGCTTGTGGTGCTGCAGTCCCTTATGAGTACTATTACTGAAGATAGAATGTCTAATTGATGTTAATAAAGAATTTTGAATTTAAAGTTTTGATATCTTATTCTATATCTTATTCATTAGTCATCCATCATGATTAGAAAGGTAAGGAATCTTGTAGCGAATTTATATAAAAACACATAGGTAGGTACTAGGTAAACAATAGAAGGCTATGCTGCTAAATTTTGGTGTTGCTAAGAATATGTGCCAGCTGTTGATGCGTTCTGTGGATGTGCACTACGGATGTGAGCTATGCTGTGGCTGGATTATTCATGTGATTGACATTCAAATCGATTTAGAAACTAGAGAAAAGGGAATCGCGAAGTCGCGGACTCGAACCCGCGATCTTTTCCTTACAGGGGGAATGCTCTGACCACTAGGCCATCGAAGTCCGCACGAAGCCGATCCAAATTCCTCTATACAACCGTCTTTGGGGCGACATGTGATTGATGCATCTTCATAGCACATCTTACTCGCTTCGCTACATAGCAAACCACGGTGGAAACGTTCATATAGTTTCATAGCTTAGCTTTTACATCCTCGTAGCACTGTATAGCACAGGGGGGGGAGGGGGGGTGTTGGCTGAAGTTGCTCTGTCTGTTTGCTACGGTTTCACATATTTGGCCGCCCCAAATAAGTGTATTCCATTAGTATTTGGGGCTGGGGGAATATTAATTTCTGATAATATGGCATAGTCCGCCTCTTTATATCATGCTTTCTGAAAAAAATGTCCGTCTGTTCGTTCATTTTCTAGCGCATACATATTATGGTAGTTATCTTACTTTGTGAAAGAAAGAAAAAAAGAAACAGGTATAGGCACAGATTACCGAATGCCCACCTAATAACCCAGGTGGCACTGATGGCATTGGTGGCGTGCCCAAAAAATTGTGCCGCGTGCATCTTTGGCACGCGTGCCAATGGTTCGCCATCCCTGGTATAGCACATCTCTGGTGAAAAGGCAACCTAAAGGTATGATTCCGAAACCGACCGCATACGACAACTGCCGACGCATGCAGCATACAGCGTACCCATTACTTGTTAAACTCCGATGCGAATAAATCGGAGAGGAGTGTCCACACTGTCCACGCCGTCGTTTCCCTGGAGCAGGGTTTCTTAAACTTTTGGCTCTGCGGACCCCCGTTAAAGTTTCTAGATGAGCGCGAACCTAGTCGATTTCTGGAGGTGCCTTCTTCGTTTTTATCATGATCAGGTGTGAATCATGATCGTTCACTATGTCAACGCAATTTTTTTTATAAGGCAGGTCTATAATGAACTCTAGTAAAAGAAAATTCACCACTTTGCGTGAGAGTTGGAGCTCCCTGTCTAACCACCCGAAAAACTATCAAAGACATCCTTTTTAAATCAGCTTGAAGAGTATCATTAAAGAGTCTGTGCGAGCTATCGCGCGCGCATCACGATGCGCCACCATGTGTGCCGCACGTGTCTACCAGCCATGGAGCCACCATTACGTGAATCTTATCGCGGACCCCCTACCATCGAATGGCGAATCCCTAAAGGGGTACGCGAACCCCACTTTGAGAAACCCTGCCCTGGAGGAATGCGTGAGCTACATGACCTCACACCGGCAGCAATAGACTGGCTTCGCCAACTGGACGTCGACATATGAGGACTCGAGCAAAAGTCATTCGACATGATGATGATGACGGATAAAGAGGGCCATTGAGAAGCCGCAATTAATTACGCAGGTATGATGATACTTTATGTAAACAATAAAGCGAATCGTGTGAAACGGGTTTTACTATTGCTCAGAATAATATCTTGGACGCAAAATGTGCCCTAAATGTACTTTATACGCGCAGAACACGTTTCTTGGATGTCTTTTGAGGATAGCACGGGGTGCTACTGCGGTGGACGAGCTCAAAGTCTCCAAGCATATATTATTACAAAACGATCCGCGCGACGGGCCTCTTTTATCTTGTGATTTAGGTTCAAGGTGCGTGCCCCGAGGTAGGTATCTATTACTATTATATTTTATAGATAGAATTGGGAAGATAGAATTTGAGAGTAGAAGCACCATCGATTCGACTGAATGAATTGTAAAGTGGTCGTGTCTGTACATTGGAGATATTTAAAAAAATACTTGGGTTAAGTTATGTTAACGATACTGAACACGAAAATATTTTTTTTGAATTTCCTGTCTGTTTTTCTGTTTGTTCGCGTTGGACGCAAAAACTACTGTACGCATTTTGATGCGGTTTTTTTTGTTGGAAAGGGCTTGGTCAGACTTAAAATCTTACGTTTGGTTGATCGCAATCGGTTGAGTAGAACCGAAGATATGAGCAAAGGTCGCGTTAACCGAGATGCACGCGGGCGGAGCCGCGGGCGGAGGGCTAGTATTATATATTTTTACAGAATAATCAGTGCTTATTTGACCTTTGGCACAAAGCAACATATCTCAAAATAATCAAAATCAAGTTCACCAAGCTATCACTAAAATTTCGTTAAGTAATATAAAAAAAAAACAAAAATTCTAGAGTCAATTAACTCATTTTACAGTCTCAACAGACAACATACCTATTATATACACTAACCGACAGTCAACTTACCCTGGCTTTGCACGTGGTAGGTATATTTCGAATCACCCTATCACCTCTTTAAACGCCTTCGCTGCGTTAAGCGGGTGCGGGTCGCGGGTGCGGGTCGCGGATGCGCGCGCAGTGCGTGCGACGGGTATCCGCCTCACGCAGCGCTGCTCTTGAAATAACATGAAACAAGCACGCGAAGCGGACGTCCGCGCCGAGCGCCCGCTTAACGCAGCGAAGGTGCTTAGTCATTATATCCCCATAATTTTCAAATAATGTATGGGAATCTTCCGGATTTCTTGACATTTGCAGGTCCCACCTGATTGAAGGTGGTTAACGTGGCCTATGGATGCAACACCAGGAGAGTCACACTCGTGCTGCCGACCCTGTAAGAACAAAGAGATTCTGTGCCGTCAGCGCAGAAGACAAGCAGGACAAGCTTTTAGTCTTCCCACTGATAGCACAAAACCTATCCAGTGAGCTCTGGCTACTCTTCTAACCGCCGGGAACACAATACAAGGTTATTATAGCAGCGGTATTCTGTAGGGCGGAGGTACTTCCCCAGTCGGACTGCTCGATTGTGACGGAAATATCGTCGTTTCCTACCTCCTCCAATGAAAGAACTAAAGAAAGAATGAATGTATATAAGAACACAATGCACATAGGATCAAATAAATTTAAATAACAATATATTACAACATAATACAATATAAAATACACATTCAATGCACATCGTGCGTACCCAAATAGGCTACCATCTCAGCATGAATGCTTTGCATAGCGGAGTATGCGAAGCGCTGGTTTTCAGATGGCGCTGTTAGCGACCCCGCCGCGCCGCCACCGCCGCCACGCAAACCGAGTCAGTGAACTCAGTGACGCATTACAGACAATAACAACACAAAAAACCAAAGCAAAAATATACAAAACAAAAACAACAATCAAAAAAGAAAAGAAAAACCTTACGGTGCCGGAATAGACGGTCCTGCTTACGGTATGTTCCGAGACGCTATTGGTCTTGGAGGATTTGGTTACGGTCCTGAAGTATTTGGTTACGGTCCTGAAGTTGCTGCTATTGACGCCATTGCTCAATATGGAGGTACTGGTGAAGGTAATGTGGCTGTCGCTGGTGAGTTACCAGTGGCTGGTAACACCGCTGTCGCTGGTCAGGTCCCTATCATGGGTGCCGTGAGATTTGGAGGTGATGTCGCTGCTGCTGGAGCCGTGACCATTACTGGACAGTGCGCTTGTGGTGCTGCAGTCCCTTATGAGTACTATTACTGAGGATAGAATGTCTAATTGATGTTAATAAAGAATTTTGAATTTAAAGTTTTGATATCTTATTCTATATCTTATTCATTAGTCATCCATCATGATTAGAAAGGTAAAGAATCTTGTAGCGAATTTATATAAAAACACATAGGTAGGTACTAGGTAAACAATAGAAGGCTATGCTGCTAAATTTTGGTGTTGCTAAGAATATGTGCCAGCTGTTGATGCGTTCTGTGGATGTGCACTACGGATGTGAGCTATGCTGTGGCTGGATTATTCATGTGATTGACATTCAAATCGATTTAGAAACTAGAGAAAAGGGAATCGCGAAGTCGTGGACTCGAACCCGCGATCTTTTCCTTACAGGGGGAATGCTCTGACCACTACGCCATCGAAGTCCGCACGAAGCCGATCCAAATTCCTCTATACAACCGTCTTTGGGGCGACATGTGATTGATGCATCTTCATAGCACATCTTACTCGCTTCGCTACATAGCAAACCACGGTGGAAACGTTCATATAGTTTCATAGCTTAGCTTTTGCATCCTCGTAGCACTGTATAGCACAGGGGTGACGAACCTTTATGCATCAACTTGCCATATTTCTAAAAAAAGTTCAATGAAGTCCTAGACGGAGGGGGGGGGGGGGGGGGGGTTTGGCTGAAGTTGCTATGCCTGTTTGCTACGGTTTCACACATTTGGCCGCCCCAAATAAGTGTATTCCATTAGTATTTGGGGCTGGGGGAATATTAATTTCTGATAATATGGCATAGTCCGCCTCTTTATATCATGCTTTCTGAAAAAAATGTCCGTCTGTTCGTTCATTTTCTAGCGCATACATATGGTAGTTATCTTACTTTGTGAAAGAAAGAAAAAAAGAAACAGGTATAGGCACAGATTACCGAATGCCCACCTAATAACCCAGGTGGCACTGATGGCATTGGTGGCGTGCCCAAAAAATTGTGCCGCGTGCCAATGGTTCGCCATCCCTGGACTATAGCACATCTCTGGAGCAAAGGCAGCCTAAAGGTATGATTCCGAAACCGACCGCTTACGACAACTGCCGACGCATGCAGCATACAGCGTACCCATTACTAGTTAAACTCCGATACGGATAAATCGGAGAGGAGTGTCCACACTGTCCACGCCGTCGTTTCCCTGGAGCAGGGTTTCTTAAACTTTTGGCTCTGCGGACCCCCGTTAAAGTTTCTAGATGAGCGCGAACCCAGTCGATTTCTGGAGGTGCCTTCTTCGTTTTTATCATGATCAGGTGTGAATGTGATAACACCTGCATTACAGTCACAATGAGAGCGCAGTGGAGCGCAGCGTCTGCTAAAATACATTTCTACATGAATGGTACAAACAACATGCAGGCTTCTGCTGTATAAAAGGTCTCGTCCACCAGCCATCTATGTCAACGCAATTTTTTTTTTATAAGGCAGGTCTATAATGAACTCTGGTAAAAGAAAATTCACCACTTTGCGTGAGAGTTGGAGCTCCCTGTCAAATCTATCAAAGACATCCTTTTTAAATCAGCTTGAAGAGTATCATTAAAGAGTCTATATATGCGAGCTACGAATACAATCGCGCGCGCATCACGATGCGCCACCATGTGTGCCGCACGTGTCTACCAGCCATGGAGCCACCATTACGTGAATCTTATCGCGGACCCCCTACCATCGAATGGCGAACCCCTAAAGGGGTACGCGAACCCCACTTTGAGAAACCCTGCCCTGGCGGAATGCGTGAGCTACATGACCTCACACCGGCAGCAATAGACTGGCTTCGCCAACTGGACGTCGACATAATGAGGACTCGAGCAAAAGCCATTCGACATGATGATGATGACGGATAAAGAGGGCCATTGAGAAGCCGCAATTAATTACGCAGACACAGGTATTATGATACTTTATGTAAACTATAAAGCGAATCGTGTGAAACGGGTTTTAGTATTGCTCAGAATAATATCTTGGACGCAAAATGTGCCCAAAATGTACTCTATACGCGCAGTACACGTTTCTTGGATGTCTCTTGAGGATAGCACGGGGTGCTACTGCGGTGGACGAGCTCAAAGTCTCCAAGCATATATTATTACAAAACGATCCGCGCGACGGGCCTCTTTTATCTTGTGATTTAGGTTCAAGGTGCGTGCCCCGAGGTATCTATTACTATTAGGTATATAACTGTAAAGTGGTTGTGTCTGTACATTGGAGATATTTAAAAAAAATACTTGGGTTATGTTATGCTAATGATACTGAACACAAAAATATTTTTCTTCAATTTCCTGTCTGTTCGTGTTGGACGCAAAAACTACTGTACGGATTTTGATGCGGTTTCTTTTGTTAGAAAGGGTTTGGTCAGACTTAAAATCTTACGTTTGGTTGATCGCAATCGGTTGTGTAACCGGAGATATGAGCAAAGGTCGCGTTAACCGAGGTGCACGCGGGCGGAGCCGCGGGCGGAAGGCTAGTATTATATATTTTTACAGAATAATCAGTGCTTATTTGGCCTTTGGCACAAAGCAACATATCTCAAAATAATCAAAATCAAGTTCACCAAGCTATCACTAAAATTTCGTTAAGTAATATAAAAAAAAAACAAAAATTCTAGAGTCAATTAACTCATTTTACAGTCTCAACAGACAACATACCTATTATATACACTAACCGACAGTCAACTTACCCTGGCTTTGCACGTGGTAGGTATATTTCGAATCACCCTATCACCTCTTTAAACGCCTTCGCTGCGTTAAGCGGGTGCGGGTCGCGGGTGCGGGTCGCGGATGCGCGCGCAGTGCGTGTGACGGGTATCCGCCTCACGCAGCGCTGCTCTTGAAATAACGTGAAACAAGCACGCGAAGCGGACGTCCGCGCCGTGCGCCCGCGAAACGCAGCGAAGGCGCTTAGTCATTATATCCCCATAATTTTCAAATAATGTACGGGAATCTTCCGGATTTCTTGACATTTGCAGGTCCCACCTGATTGAAGGTGGTTAACGTGGCCTATGGATGCAACTCCAGGGGAGTCACACTTGTGCTGCCGACCCTGTAAGAACAAAGAGATTCTGTGCCGTCAGCGCAGAAGACAAGCAGGACAAGCTTTTAGTCTTCCCACTGATAGCACAAAACCTATCCAGTGAGCCCTGGCTACTCTTCTAAACGCCGGGAACACAATACAAGGTTATTATAGCAGCGGTATTCTGTAGGGCGGAGGTATTTCCCCAGTCTGACTGCTCGATTGGGACGGAAATACCGTCGTTTCCTACCTCCTCCAATGAAATAAAGAAAGAAAGAATGAATTTATATAAGAACACAATGCACATAGGATCAAATAAATTTAAATAACAATACATTACAACATAATACAATATAAAATAAACATTCAATGCACATCGTGCGTATCCAACCAAATAGGCTACCATCTCAGCATGAATGCTTTGCATACCGGAGTATGCGAAGCGCTGGTTTTCAGATGGTGCTTTAAGCGGCCCCGCCACGCCGCCGCCGCGCCGCCACGCAAACCGAGTCAGTGACGCATCACAAACAATAACAACACAAAAAACCAAAGCAAAAATATACAAAACAAAAACAACGATCAAAAAAGAAAAGAAAAAGAAAAAACCAAACGGATTTCCTATTTTTACTGTACAAAACAAAACAAAAAAAATATAATCACTGTGGTTGACCTTGACCGCTCCACGCAGCAACGACGTAATAACGTCACTTTTATTTATATCTAGACCTAGGTAATCTACGCGTAGACGGAGAAAACTAGTTATTCTTTCTCTAAGAATCTACGTCTCAAATCCATGCGTTGCCATGCCATATCTTTATAATTATGCGATAAACCAATAATAACAGTTGTGTATGACCAGTGTATGTGACTAAAATTGGTGTGCAGCCAGTGCAGACACAGACACGAAGGCCTCTCTAATTGGTGACAGCGAACGAACGTGGTTTTCAGCACGGCACCTTCGTTTCAAATTGGGTTATGGCTTCTAATTCAGATTCCGAGGATTCCCAGGGTGAGTACAACCCCGCTTTGTCGCCGCGTGTCGACACGATGACGGAGTATTGCATTAGGCGGCAGCTGGCACCAGGCGCGGTCCGAGGGGAGGGGTCACAGGGGACATGACCGTGACCCCTCCCCCCCCCCCCAAACCATGCACGTCATATTGAAAATTCCCAGTACGAGGGGAGGGGGGGTTAAATTTCTTAAGGAATTTCCGAAGTGACCCCCCACAAAACTTCAAGCTGCGACCGGCCCTGGGCAGCACGAACACAAATTTATAAGTTACCGAGAGCTCGATAATATAACCCCAGTGACATCATGCTAACGTAAATAGACATGAGACTTTGGGAACGAAATAAACTACAACTACTTAGCGCGGGACTCCACCAAAGCGGAGATGAGACGAGCGGAGAGGAAATGTTTTTTAAACAACCAATAGCTTCAGTGGAGATCGCTATGCGGAGATGTAGAATATTTGTATCGCGCGATGGAAGCGGAGATGTGAGCTGCGCGCGGACGACACGCAGCGCAGAGGAGAAATGTGAGCAGCGTGCTGCGAGCGATGTCAACCTCCCCCCTGTCTACCTTTCGTGTCAGAATGCGTACTGAGCACTCAACACACCGCACATCACACCGCACACCTCTCCGCTTTGGTGGAGTCCCCCGAGCTGAAAAATACATCTCTTCTCGCAAAGCACGTAGCACACTGCACACATCTCCGCTTTGGTGGTGTCCCGCCCTTAATGTTGATTTTTTTTATTTGTTTCTTTCGGAACAGGCTAAGGTTCTATGACCATGCTGTATTATTTTATTTTCCAAAATTAGTGTGAGTTCGAGTTTTTATGAGTAAAAATGGTGGATTTTTAGACCATAACGTCTTGGAAAACGCGCACAAGAGTAGGAAAGTGAAATATTACAGTGAATTGTGACTTCTCATGTTGGTTTCAAATCTCCGTAAGAAGCCTTTAGTGAACCACCACTTTACTGAGGCAGCAATCATCATCACCGTCATCATCATCATCATCAACTCACAATGGGATAATGATCATCATCATCATACTAATCCTTATCATCATCCAAATAAGAATAAAAATAACTGATGACAAGGCGGTATGGTCATGGAACCTTAGCCTGTTCCGAAAGGAACAAAATATAAAAAAAAAGGTTTTTTGAGTTTGACTTTGACGTGTTTGACGTGAGTTTGTTAATAAAATTTACAGTGTTATTGTGATTAGTATATATATATTAATCTATGATTGTGATATTAAAAGTAAATAAAATACGAGCGTAATAGCTATAGCTTATTATAATAAAAGCTTCAATCATTAAAAACAACAAACGAACTTAGACGAACCTCTATGGCATGACAGATGAATATCAAACGATAAGTTCAAATACAAAATGATCAAAAAAGAAGAATAAGTGTTGGTTAAAATCAACCAGCTGTTAATGTAAATATCACAATCCCTCATGATGAAAGAGAAGACTACAAGGATGGGAAAAAAGGAATGAAGAACAAAAAGAATGTTTCAAATTTTTAAAATGTCTATTTTTATTATTAAACCATATTCAAGATTTTAATTATGAGTGTATTCGTTGTGTTTATTAACATAGTCAAATCGCCCTTCCCCTTAGTAAGTAATCTACTATATTAAATTCATGATAAATTTGTTCCGAGGAGATCATTGTGTTGTGTTGTTAAAATGTTAAGTTCTGCTTCAGGTACATTGTACTTGATGGCCAGGTTGTGTGGCTCACAGCAATAGACATCGCCAACAACTTCTCAATTACCAAAAAGTATTTTCTATTGTCACCGGGTCTTTTCATAAACAGTGGTATAATATGTCTGTGCTGATGCAAACAGGGATATAGTGGATAGCTAGAGTCACCTAAAAATAAAAGGTAATAAATGCTTATGATTAGGTGTAATAAACTATTAATAGTACTAGTATTTAAGGTGGTATGAACGAAAATCAAATTGGTATGCTTAAGATTAGGTGTACCAAAGTACTAATAGTAGGTACTAGTAAGGTGGTATGAAGGAAAATCAAATTGGTATGCTTAAGATTAGGTGTACCAAAGTACTAATAGTAGGTACTAGTAAGGTGGTATGAAATAAAATCAAATTGGTATGCTTAAGATTAGGTGTACTAAAGTTTTAATAGTACTAGTAAGGTGGTATGAATGAAAATCAAATTGGTATGTTTATTATTAGGTGTACTAAAGTACTAATCTAATAGTACTAGTAAGGTGTACTAGTATGTTGTACAAATTGTACCTACTAGTACGGTGCGTACCCACAGATGTCCGATAAAGGCACATGACTTGTGATATATATAGCCTTCAATCACCGTTGATAAACGGACTATTCAACACAAAATTATTTTTTTAAGTACGAACCAGTACCTTGTTCCTGAGATTAGTGCGTTCAAAGATCTAAACAAACAAATAAATTCTTCAGCTTTATAATATTAGTATAGATATAAAAATTTTGCCTTCTTACAATAACAAAATATGTAATATTACACGGACTTATAGTTTTCTACAAGATATCCTAACATTGTACATAATCAAAACAATTTTATCTATAGGTTATAGGCAATGATATATTATAAACTATAGATATGTTGTCCGCACTCTAAAATGGCGACAAAAAAATGATGACTTTTGGTCATCATTTTATGCACCAATCAGAATCGCGACAAAAAAAAACAATTATAATAATAAATTCGTAATAATATAATATTATTAATATAGATACTCATATAATTCATATAAATTAATAACATTGACATTATTTTTAATAAGAAACTAAACTGTTTTTATACTTAGTGTATGCGCCATTTTTGAAAGCCACCATCTTCTTGTATGACGTATCTATGAATATAATACATCATTGGTTATAGGTACTTAGTTTAGATGACATACCTCTTTGAATATCTATGTGACATACCTATTAATAATCTAAAAGGTTACCTATACAATTATATAACAGAAACACTTTTTATCTGAGCTCCTTATAACAGAGCTACATTTGAGCTAGAGAGACGGTACAAAACGGTTGATAAGATCAGAAAACCATCTAAAAGAATTCTTATAAAATGAAGATCTTATATTTCCTTTCTTTAGTGGTGCTGGCGCAAGGGTTCCCAATAGATAGCCCCCCTGAGAACGTAGAAGTCGAGACTCTCCGTGAAGAGGATAATGCAGACGCGCAATACTTTGTTGCGAAATGGGATAAAGTTGAAAATTCTGATGGTGCAGACCCCATTTTGGGTTATAAGGTGAGCATTTCTTCTCCTTCTGTCGTGTTTTCATTGATCTAAATTGTTACTTAGTAACTCTTTTTTAGGGTTCCAGCCAGTTGACAGCCTCCGTGGATGGCGTAGCGGTAGTGAACGCGGCCGCTGCGCAGGAGGCACGGGTTCGATCCCCACTCAGTGCAAATATTTGTGTGTATGAAATATGGGTATTTGCATTGGTCTGGTCGTGCCTCGAAGAGCACGTTAAGCCGTCGCTCCCGGTTGCCATAAGAACATCAACGTCCAAACGTAAAAAGTCCAAAAACAACGGTCTAGCTGCAAAGCTTTGATATCTCCTAATGTTACCATTGGGTTGTGGAGGTCAGATGGCAATCGCTTCACGGATAATATCGAGGTCTAGCCAAATCCGCAGTTAAGACTGGTAAAGCGGACCCCAGACGCCGAGATGAAAGCTTCGGATGCGACTGGGAATTAACGCTACAACTCTTTTTTAGGGTTCCGTGTCTGAAGAGGAAATAAACGGAACCCCTATAATATCGCTTCGTTTCCCGTCTGTCCATTTGTCTGTCTGTCTGTCGGTCAAGACCTTTTTTATTTGGTCCATAAATTGACTGCATCCCGATGGTAAGAAGCTGAGGTGCAATCCACAAGATACTGACCACCATTTCTGATGATATTGGTCCCTAGCTTGACGACTTTGATAGATGCTTTTTCACGCCCTGCTTGAAGGACCTGGGACTGTAGGAAGAGGGAAACACGTGCGCCAGCAGAGTATTCCAGCTCTTCATCGTAGAGCAAAGGAAAACGGAGTACCTAATTGAGAGGGAAATAATTGGGGGAAGGGCAGGTGCCCCAATCATTTGAGACCCAATTTAGATGGTGATTAGGTTTGTAGATGCTTCTTTTTTTCTTTTAATTTTATATAGGAGCCGTCAATTTGATCTATCTTGCCTGATGGTAAGCTGAAGGTAAAGTTTCAGTGACGAAGGTCACCATTATAGACACGTACCATGTTACAATGGTGGCACTCAGCTTGACGGCCTCATCAGATGCCTTTTCACGCCCCGCTTAAAGGACCCGGGACTGTAGGAAGAGGGAAACACGTGTACTTTGTAACGAATTCCAGGTCTTAATTCTGCGGCAAAAGGAGTCGGCGAACCGCTTGGTTCTTGATGGAACATTCTGCACCGTATGCGGGTGGTATTGTACGTGTTGTCCTATAGGAAAGGAGAAGGTGGGACTAATAGAATTGGAAGAGGTCATTCTAGAGAGTCATTTTATTGAAAGAAACAGAACTGCATTTAAGGAATGCCGAAAAATCGCTTGCCACACCCTGTAATCGAACCGACTAAAATTCGAAAAAATAACACCCTATATTTTTATTGCATCAATCGATAGGGTCGATCATAAGGATCAAATCTCTTTAACAAACTTGGTATATTAAATAAAAGGAAATCCATGAAATAGAAGATTTAGAAAGATTTTAGTCGGTTCGACTACCAGGTGTGGCATTTTCAGATAGATAACTTTGAATACAGTTTAGTACGTTTTTAAAAAAGAAACAGAACTGCATTTAAGAAATGCCGAAAAATCGTTTGCCCCGCCCTATAATCGAACAATTCGAAAAAATAACACCCTATATTTTTATTGCATCAATCGATAGGGTCCATCATTAGGATCAAATCTCTCTAACAAACTTGGTAAATTAAATAAAAGGAAATTCATGAAATAGAAGATTTAGAAAGATTTCAGTCGGTTCGACTACCGGGTGTGGCATTTTCAGAAAACTTTGAATACAGTTTAGTATGTTTATAAAAAAGAAACAGAACTGCATTTAAGGAATGCTGAAAAATTGTTTACCACGCCTTATAATCGAACCGACTACAATTCGAAAAAATAACACCCTGTATTTTTATTGCATCAGTCGATAGGGTCGATCATAAGGATCAAATCTCTCTAACAAACTTGGTAAATTAAATAAAAGGAAATCCATGAAATAGAAGGTTTAGGAAGATTTTAGTCGGTTCGACTACCGGGTGTGGCATTTTTAGAAAACTTTGAATGCAGTTTTGTTTCTTTTAAAAAATAAGGGAATGTTTCCTTTCAGTGGAATTCGCTATCTCCAGTATTTAGAGTACTTCCATCTAAGTAAAGTTGAAAAATACCACCCTGTATAGCTAAGTCCCGATATAGTTTAGAGAAGTTTGTCCATAGTAACTTTTGATCACTTTATACTGTACTTTCATATCGACACCTCTGGGTTCAATTGGCGTATAAACCAAAACACGACTTTTCAGGAGAGCAAAAAAACGATTTTATTTTTAGAAAAAAAATCATAACTTTTTTATTTTAGAAGCTACATAAAAAATTCCAAAGAGAAAGATTCTTAGAATTTGGGGATGAAGAAGGCTAAATCATTCAATCATATCTATCTTCTTTGGTTTAGAAGTTAGCATGGATATACGTCTTAGAAAATACCAATTTATGGTGTATACACCCCATGAAAATTGGATGAAAAACCAAATATAGATATAAGCTGTACTTATATCCATATTTGGTAAAATTAAGTTCACATTTACTGATGTAAAAGCACGTAACTGTAGATTTTTTTGTTGTAAAAACTATTTACTTTGCACATCAATAGAATTATAATTAATAAAAACAATCTCGATACTGTTAGAATGTGGCAGAATTACATTAATATTAGTCTTACTACAGAATTGTGGTCGATATATACGAAATTAAACTACCAGAAACGAAATTAACTTAGTTTTATTAAATAAAACAGATAATTATGGCACACATTATCAGTCATGATCAGATTACCAAACAAATAAAGGCAATTATTTAAATCTGTAGCTCTTCCACAGCCATCTCTCTTTCACCGCGACTTCCTCGTACAACAGATTGTCCTCAGGGTCTTTGTCTTTAATTCAGCGGCACTTGAACAGAGCCTGCGCCATTTTGACCGTGGAACGCGCCAACTTATAGATAAGCTTTTGCCCCTCAGACGATTCCAACTTGTTATGTAGCGGTTGCAAGTGGTCTCGTTTGGCCCTGGCTACCGCTGTCCTGGTGGCGCGTTTTGCATCTTTGTACGCGTCGCGGTCATCGAAAGATTTGGACGCTTGCCACTTTTTTAAGGAGGGCTTTCTTCACCCTGATCTCTCTCTGCACTGTGTCGTTCCACCACCAAGTGTCCCTGTCATAGATGCGTCCACCCTTAGACGTACCGAGCACCGCCCTCCCCACCTCAAGGATAGCTGCCTGAATCCTGTCCCAGCAAACCTGTACTGGTTCGTCTACAGCATCAGCGCACTTGTCACCGATAGCTGAGAAGAGACTTTGGGACTTGGCTTCACCACCACCTGATTCTGCGTTGGCCACGCTCGGCGCGTTTGTCTTTGAGTTTCACGCGGAGGTCCATGACAAGGAGACGGTGTTGGCTAGTGAGACTCTCTCCGGGTATTACCTTGCAGTTGACCACCCTGCTGATGCTATGCCTCTTAGTGAGTAGGAAATCGATCTGGTAGCGTGCTCTCCGTTCTTGCAGGTGACAAGAAGTTCGGCTTTCTTTTTGAAGAACCTGTTCACGACGGCAAGTTCGGTGGCCGTACACGTTTTGAGGATGTGCTCACCCTCTGGGTTACGGCTACCGTGTGCAAAACCGCCGTGGGCATGTCCAAACTCCACACACTTGTCACCCACATGACTGTTCGTGCAGTGGTTTTACTTTAGCAGAATCGAGGGCAAGGGCCTTGATTCTGCTAAAGCAAAACCACCGTCATAACACGGACACTGTAATAATTTTTTGAATTTTTATCATTTAATTTAAGACTTTAAAGCAATGTTTGTAAAATCTGAAATTAAATGGCCTATTGTATAGTGAACGAAAGCGTGTAGTAAAAATATTGTCATTTAATTTTGGACTTTAATTCTATAGCAATAAAGTCTAAAATTGAATACCATTTTTTGCAATGGATATGGTTTATACGTCCATATGTTATTTAAATGTTTGGATTTACGACCTCAATTTTAAATTACGTTTAAGAAATAAAAGGCGTAAAAACCATTTACAATCAATACAGATCTTACGCCCTGGGTTGGTAAAAATCTTGGTCATAACGTCTTACTAAAAATTTAAAAAAGAAAAATTTGGCTGTTACATTAACATTTTATCTTTTTTGTGGTAGGATGACCTAAATTTTTTGGGTCGTAAAAGTATTTTTTTTGCGAATTTGAACATTTTAAATATACAGATCGATAGAGAAAAAAATTCTGAACTAAACGGTGTATATAACTCATTTTGGCCAAAATGGTTTATACGCCAATTGAACCCAGAGGTGTCGAATTATACCAATTTCATTGATGGCCGCTCAATTCCAACACGACGCCAACATTACCCAACTGTGAGCTGTGATAAAGATGGTTTATTACCGATAGTTACAAAAGAGGTATAATTATAGGTCAAGGTGTACGAGTCACCAATGGACGTCACGTATATAACACAAGAAGATGGGTCTACACTAACGGAATTCAGCATAATACCGGTAAATACGCTTTCAAATAATTACTAATAATGCCAAGAGCTTCAGTAAGCTCTTTACTAAATCGAATATCCAAAGCAGCATTGATAGGATCTTACCGAATTTGGCTACCTATCCAAGTGGGAACACTATTGACGGTGGAGGTGAGCGCTGATGCTTCACAAGGTGGCCACCCTAAACCTACATCTGGGTCGCAAGTCCCAGTCGCCGTCACGGTGTTCCTCTCTGTATCACGCTATAGACTCTGCGACCGCACGGTGAATCCATGGAGTGCTGAGAATCGGATCTCAAGTATACATTTCAGATAAAGAGATAGATATATTTATGCTTTAAAAATCCTGAAAGGGGTAGGCAGTGACGGCTGATCGCCTCTGTGGCTGAGCTGCCCCCCTAGACAAGTGGAATAGAATGATATAAACTTTGAGTATGGAAGTATATGGAGATGGCATACCTACGAAAAAAAACTGTATACCTAAACTTGGATGAGAACGGAAAATGGCGTCTATAATAGGGAAGCCCAGTAAACTGTCGATAACCACCTTATCGATATAAAAGAAGCACAGACTAAAAATGTAAACAAGGGTTTAAACTATTATCTATCTTCTATCTATCTAAACTATTATATAATTTGTAAATTGAAAATGTTTGTCCGCGATGGACGCAAAAACTACTAAATGGATTTTGATGCAGTTTTTTTGTTAGAAAGGTCTTGTTGGAATTTAAAATCTTACGTCTGTTTTACTGCAATCGGTTGAGTAGAACCGAAGATAAGAGATCCACGCGGGCGGAGCCGCGGGTGAAAGGCTAGTATTTAGCATATATTTGCTAAATATAATAGTTTGAACCATTGTAAACCTTTGAGAATGCCGTAAGGCGAAACCGGTTAGGCAACAAAAAATAAAACAATTGTGGAAGAGTACAAGTTTAGTGCTTTATTCAATATGTCCTTTATATTAATAATATATCCATCAACAAAGGAGAACGGGCAGTTCGTTACATAATATTGTAATACTTTTTACCTATATCACAATTGTTTCGCTATAATGATAATTATTGTATGTTTAAATACATATTTTTCAGTGCATGGTTATTAATACTGTCTGAAAATAATTATTACTGTTATTATAATAAATGTAACATTCAGTAATGTTACATTTATTAAATGTAGAGCTTATTTTTGCTAAAATATATTTTTCGCGCACTGTACAGAACTAAATTAAAGAACAAACTCATAATACATATAATAATAAAAATTTCAACTTATCCGTCCACACATTCCCGAAAAAAAGGTCTTAACAGACAGACAAACAGACAAACGGACAACAAAGTGATCCTATAAGGGTTCTAGTTTTTCATATTACTGTACGGAACCCTAAAAAGGAATATCTAACGCCGCTCGGCGAGTTATTGTCTAAATCTTATAGTATGAGAGCAGATGAAATTAACTTTAGTCTGATCAAATTCGTGGATGATATGCGTATCATAATCGTGGAACCTATAAAAAACTTTGAAAACGTTTCAATATTCAAGTCGCCGACACCAACACGAAATAGAATCCATGACACTTAACACATTCATTAATTTCATTCAGAACACATAATTCCATCACATACGTTGTAGGTAGGTCATTCACTTCGTCATAATTATTTAGTTGTCTTTTAATTTTAAATATTAACAAAGTACCATCACACAAAAATCGTGAGGAAAACACGAGATTAGAATAAAAAAAATTATGCAAGTCAATATGGACCCCTGCCTTGTACTACAAAATTTAAATTACGTTCCAATCTACTAATATCAGAACCCATGACACTCAACTTAGTTGGCAGATGGCAGCCGCTTCACGGAAAATATCGAGGTCCAGTCAAATCCGCTGTTAAGACTGGTAAAGCGGACAGACTCCGAGGTGAAAGCTTCAGATGCGACGGGGAGTTAACACTAGGATGAAGAAGAAATAAATATACTTCGTTTATGGTATATAAACGATACTAACCATAAAAAAATCCCTCCTACAGTCCCGGGTCCTTTAAGCGGGGCATAAAAAGCATCTGATGAGGCCTTCTTAGTTCTTAGATATTAAATTGTATTATCAATCATATTTAGAAATAATCATTTATTTTATTGTCGCTTTATCTCACATAAACCATAAAATTATCATTATCATTTATCATAATATCATGAGCTTAGCATTTTTCCGCTCTCTTTTGGTTAATACACATTAGATGACAGGATAGATAGATATCGACAAATATTACGATAATAGAGATACATGATACATCCCTAACATAGTAACCGTCTACAATCTAAGTCTATGGTCTACACACGTTCATTCATGAAAATAGAAGTATGTGAGAACGGAAGATGGCGATTTGGCGTCAAGCTTGATTCGATTTTATGAATGAAATCGTAGTTGTTGCTACTCTTTAATACTCTAAGGATATAAAGGATTTGACGTTTTTGACATTCGTTGACACCTGTCATATACGTCAAATCCCATACATTTGGCATTCTATTCCATCAACGAATTGCCACTTGTCTAGAGGGGCTGTAGAGCATCCGATTGCTATACAAGGGGCACGGGTTTGATTCCCGCTCAGTGAAAATATCTGTATGCATAAATCTGTATCTGTACATTGGTAACCTCTTACCATCAGGAGGGCCATTTGCTTGTCTGCGACCTAAGTGGTATAAAAAAAATGGTCTGGGTCTTTCTGTGTATCATTATGTACTTATGTATTTACAAAAATATTATTTAAAAAATAATAAATACGGTTATCCGCATTCTAGATCCCATAACATAAGCTATGTGAGTGTAGTAAGTGGCCCTAAGCGATTTACTTCTCGGGGAGCTATTATAACAAAGGTACAAAAGGTATCCGTAGAGAATTTTCGCACGATAAAAAAATTAGGTACAAAATATATAACAGTGAAGAAATAAAAAAGAAACAAAAAAAGTTTGTAATCTAAATATCCGAAAAAACCTTATTGCGTCTAACAGACCGAAAAAAATTCTTATCGGGCAAAACCCAATTTTATGCAAATCATAAACCGAAAGAAAACTAACGGGGCTTTTTATACAAAGCTGCAGTTGGGTTTTTTGATTATTTAAATTTTAATATTTTTGTTACTATTTAGTTGTAAATTGTTCATTTAAAAAACTTGCTTTATTGGAATACGTAAATATGATCATGTTTCAGAATTTCGAAGAAAGCTCAAGTGGTTACCTATTCGCCTTCGCCGGAATGCTCATATTCTCTTATTTAACCCACTAACTCCTTTTTATCTAAAACAGCGCTTTGAATTCTTGCAAAACACGCACTCGAGAGTTTTGAGATCATCAGAGAATCTGAGATTGAAAATGCCGAGCCATTCCACTAACTTTGCCGACAAATCCTTTTCGGTTCAAGCCGTTCGGTTGTGGAATGCTCTGCCAGTGACTGCCAGGCAAGCTCAAGCTCCTTGTCTGTATTCAAAAGACTTGTCAAAGAGTACTATCTATCTCTCTGACAAAAGAAGAATAACAAAGATCCTACTGTTGCCTTTTGGTTAAATTGCTAAACATTAGCATTCTCATGTGTATATATTATATTGTGACATCTCCTGTGATATGTATGGTATGTATGTTTATGTATGTTTGCTTATATACCTAGACCTACTCAGGTAGGTAGCTATTATGTTATGTGTTTTCTTCTTCATCATTACTATTACTTTACTTTCTTTATATATATTATCAAAGTGCACCAAACTGCCCGAAAACTTTCTTTTTCCTATTTTTGTCTATCCATCCTATGGTTGCCTGTAAGAAATTGCCACCGAGCGATAAGGCCGCCAACTGTACTTACCACGAACCTGTAACATTATGTAACATTTTGAAATCCTTGGTGTACAATAAAGACGTTTTATTATTATTATTATTTATTATTAAAACTAGCTGACCCGGCGAACTTTGTACCGCCATATTTTTTCTCGCCCGCGTGGAGTTCAGATCTGTTTTCCATGTTCTCTTACTGTCTAAACCTAAAGTAGGTAGTCAAATCGGTTTAGCCGTTCTCGTGTTTTAGCGAGACTTACAGAATTTGCAATTCATTTTGATTAAAAATAAAAATATTAACATCTGGGATACAGCGTCTAAGGATTAAGGCTGTTCTCCATCCGACAGTAAACATACAGCCCATGACAAAGTGCCGCTTGACGGCAATAGGCTCGCCCCCTATTACGTGGGACCGAAAATCAAGCGAAAGATCGCGGGTTCGAGTCCCGCTCGATGGATTCGTTTTTTTTCTATTTTAATCGATTTATCTTTCTGTGTTCCAGAAAGTGCCATTTGTTGAAGTAGCTGAACTAGACGTGGCTGCGGACAAAAATGAACTCACGTACCACGGAATGAAGATGAAAGTCTTTTACGAAGTTGGTGTGCAAGCGTATACAGCCAAAAAGGTTGGCCCACAATCTGAAAAGGCCAAGTTTATTTGGGTAGACTAAAAGATGACGATCATGATTAATATGCTGTACTTCTACAGTAAATAGATGATTATTACATTATTTATTGTTTTTTTTTGTGTTGTGCTATCGAAAATGTTGTGAAAAACATGAGCTGTAGCCGTACTTTAAGTATGCTTCGAAGCATGCCACAGTTGAAACCTTAGAGTATACATTATAAATATAGAGCGCGCCTATCACTCAGGTCTTTGGCGCCGAGTGTTAGCAGATACATACTTTGCGATGGTATAGCGCACCTATAGTGACGTTTCATGCATTACCGAAAATATCAATAGATGCACATATTAATATAGTTTGTTGTTGTGAAATTTTTTGTTCGATTTGATATGCATGGATAAAATTAAAGCCAAAATACCCAAAAATGGCGTCATTTTGCGGTATTTTTGCCTCATTATCACTGCAAATATACGATGTTGTATAAAATTTTGATTTAACATATCGAATTAAATATTATTTGCGAAGTCATTTTGATGGGTATTGTTTTGCTACTGATTGAGGTTGAGCCAGGAGCCTCGGTACTGTTCATACCCGTGATAGCAGTTCATACTTGTAAGGCGCGCTCTATAGCAACGTATACTCTAAGGTTGAAACCCAATAGTAGGGGAGCCGACGATGCTAAATGTGAAGTACTCGAGCGCCGCGGAAACTTATTAGAATTGGTAGATTAGATGATAGAAAGAATAATGGTATATAATGTTTCCACTTTCAGTAGTGTGGGAAGCGTCTTCATAACATCGTAATAAACACATGCATAAAATGTCATCCATCTTAATTAACTTTTGTATTACGAGTACTTTGATCTTATTTTTTTTTCAATAGTAGTAGTAATATTTACCTCTAAAATGAAAACAAAAAAAACGGCCGCGTTTGAGTAAAATCAGACTCCTTTTTTACAACTTTGCTACCTTTCCGCGGCCTTAGGGTACGCTTAAATCATCAGATTAGCAAAATTGATACTTGATTGTTAGTAACTAACCTCCTTTTTCTTAATCTGACGCGTACGTGTAAATCCAACTTTTTGCGCACCCACTCCCCCCGTATTTAACACCCGTATTCACAAACAATACTTCTTCGCTATGCGAACTACCAAAACTGCAAAGAACGACAAATTCTCAGTGCGTTCGTTTTGGCAAGCCTTTTTATACAAAGACAACACTTAAGTAATACTTCGTTGAGGGAATGCACTGCGTTAGGTACTGCTCCATGATGTTTGTGAATTAATTTTACCAGCCCTGTGCGCTCGAGCACACTATGAGATCTCACAGTATTGTTTGTGAATACGGGTGTAAGGCCCTTACTGGCTGGAGAAACTAGGGAATATGTAAGGTATCCTCCCTAATATTAACGCGCTCGAGTAACTACCGAATTTTCTGTTCTTCTGTTTCTACGCCTCCCTTACTACAAGAGGGCCGGCTCGTTTTAGATAAAATTTAATTAGTGATTTCGTGTCCGAAGCTGTTTGATAGGCAGCGAAAGCTTACTAGGGTTTGATAAGGTACCTTTCTAAATTATAATGTTTAATAGAAATCACCTTGAACTCAACCTTATCGAAGTTAACAGTGAAAATACAGTATGCCTGGATTTTTTGGTAGGTACCTATTAGTGATGTCAATGACATCACCCTTTTTGATGGAAACCTGAGGGTAAAGTTATTTAAAGACCTTTGCAATTTTTTTTTAACCCCACACGGGCCACCTGATGAAAACATTGCAATTCAGAATGGATGATTCGTAGATTTTTTAATACCACTTAGGTGGCAGAGAAGCGCACAACCCACTTGATGGGAAGTGGTTACCGTGGCCTAAGGACGTTTGCAACACCAGTGGCGTTACACTCGCGCTGCCGACCCCGAAGAACCTGCTGCGCCCTATTGAAGAACCTAATATTGAAGTCGCTTGGGAAAACCACAACAAAGACTTCATTCTACAGTCTACAGATTGAGCGTGCGTGGGATGTACGACCTTATTAACGTTCACAGTGAAATGATTACATCTATATGTTTGGTAAGTATTAGATACGTCAATATGACTTACTTCGCTTGATGGCAACCTAAAGGTAAAGTCACGGGGAAAACCGTTTTCCCTGTGACTTTACCTATAAGACCGTTACGGTCGTGGCCTGGGGGTGACGGGTGAGGCCGCCTGTCACCCTAGCAGAAGCAGGCCACGGCGGCGCATTACGTGCCTCCCCATACCCGGGGGCGAGGTGGGAACTCCGTGGTTTCCACCGGAAGAGGGCTAGATCGAGAGATATGGACCTGGGTCGGCTGTGGTGCGAGGAATATGTTTACGATTACCTCACCTCCGGCAACCGACGGCCCACAGACGGTGTGCGTTTTAGTCGGTTCAAGTCTGACAAACTCCTCCACCGGCTCCGCCGGGGGGTGGGGGAGGGGGGCGATAATATATGTTTCGTCAGTTTTAGGTCTCAATTACTGGGGTGTAAGGTTACTGAGTAAGACAACCTCTGTGGCATGGTGGTAGTGAACACGATTGCCACGCCGGGGGCGCCTGTTCGATACCGCTCAGTGCAAATATTTATATGCATGAATAAGTTTATTTGCATGAATAAGTTTATTTGCATTGGTCTGGGCATTTTGAAAACCTTTAAAAAGTCGGTTTCTTACATGATAAGATTACTAGAAGAAATCTGGCTCATCTGAAAGATCGTCAAATTCTGTGTATGTAAAACCACTGCTGCAATTCGAAAGCACTGACGAAAGTGGTAGCCGCACATTTTGAAGGTTGCAGAAAACGCCTGCTGGTTTTTATGTTAGATAGACAGATGTCTGTGTCTATATCCCTACTAATATTATAAATGTGAAAGTAACTCTGTCTGTCTGTCTGTGTCGCTTTCACGCCCAAACCACTTAACCGATTTTGATGAAAATTGGTATAGGTGTAGATTAGACCTTGAGAAAGGACATAGGCTATGTTTGGTCGCGATAACCGACATCCACGCGGGCGGAGCCGCGGGAAAAAGCTAGTTATTGATATAATTACTAATATAAAACCAACAGGCGCCTTCTGTGACCTTCAAACACTGCTACCACCACGTTCGCCAGCGTTAAAGATTCCAGCAGTGGTTTTTCATACAGAGAATTGGATGATTTATCAGATGAACCTAGTTTTGTCTGGTAATCTTATTATATATTAGGTACCGATTTTTTTTAGCTTTTTCAAAATTGGTTTTTGTATCACCACCAGGTTTTTAGCTTTGCAGCATAGCCATTTCGTGTTCTCCAATTACAACTCGGTTTAATCTTCCAGGAATCTGATCAGACTAGAGTTAATGTCATCAGCTTTCACAATATTATATTTAATACTAGCTGTCCCGGCGAACTTCGTATCGCCATTTTTTTCAACCCGCGTGAATGTTTGATCCCGTTCCCGCTGCACCTATTTTCTCATCTTTAAACCTTCCCTGGACATCCACAAATATTTCAAGACTAAAATAAGCCAAATCGGTTCAGCCGTTCTTGAGTTATGAACTAACAACGAAAAGTGGCATTGATTTTTATATATATAGACTAGCTTTTGCCCGTGGCTCCGCCCGCGTGGATGTCGGTTATCGCGACCAAACATTGCCTATGTCCTTTCTCAAGGTCTAATCTACCTCTATACCAAATTTCATCAAAATCGGTTCAGCGGTTTAGTCGTAAAAGTGAGACAGACAGACAGACAGACAGAGTTACTTTCGCATTTATAATTTATAATATTAGTAGGGATATTATAGATTGTGAACAGAACTGTCAACTGTAACCTATGGTAATAAATAATAAACAAACGTTTGAATGAAATGAAGAGCCAACTATACCTACAAATTGGTGGCAAAGGGGTGACAAAATGGATTGGCCTTGTGCGGGTTACGCTGGCTTAGTGGTCAGAGCATTCCCCCTGTAAGGGAAAGATCGCGGGTTCGAGTCCCGCCCGAGGTCGATTCTCTTATCTCTTTCTTAATCGAAATGAATAAACGATTTGAATTGATTTCATTTGATTCCTCAATAAGACATTTCAATCGCACACCGGCTGACTCTGGACGGATGGAACCGTGGCTATCCTGACTCGGAAAGGAGTGCGCCTTCCACTGTGCCATCTGCTAATCAGACAGACACGTAGAGAGCCTCACGCTGGTTAGAGTCACGCTGACCATCGGCGCTGACTGCTCAGCGCGTAGCTTGTCAGGCCAACGTACGCGCTGATAGCTAGGTACGCGTTATTTTAAAACGCTTCCTAGAAGTTCATAATATCGATGCCTAACAGCCAAAAAGGGATAAGCGACATATTTTGGGATTTTGAGTTATATACATAGTCAGAATCGTAATTTTTTTCTGCGTCGTTTGATCCGGGTTACGTGTTTCTAAGCGAATTTTTATGTCGTTTAAGCAATTGTAAAATTATAGATATGAGACTTTTTTTTTCTATATAAACGACCAAAATTTTGACGAGATATTTTTTTTGGTGGTTGATCTACAAAATATCGGAGAATAACGAATTTATGCTTTTTGGACTTTCTGTAATATTCTAATGATCTACCTTTAACCTATTTCGCCTGGAAATAAAAATTGAGAAATATGGGTTTATGATTATTTGCCTCTACATAATTATTCATTGACATCCGTTTAATACTTTCTGGCAATTTTTTTAAACATTATTATAGTCGTTTACTACATTTTGTCCCTGCAAGTACTTAATAATATTTTGTCGCTTATCCTTTTTAGCCCTCCCGATATTTAAAGAATTTTGGCGTATTGTGTCGTTTAGTCAATCTAAAATAATTGAAATTGGCGGTTGTTGGTATCAATCTCTCGAAAAAAATGACCCAAGCCGGGTGACAGCTGGGCAAGCGCCACGTGCGCATGCGAGCCATTTTGGCACGATGTAAAAATGTATAGATAAAATTCACAATTTCTAGAAAGTAAAACCTCTCATATCATTTCGAAAATCAGCCTTTTCTATAACGAACATTTACCTTGATTTGATATTAAGGTAACTATTATTATTTGAGTTGTATTAGTTTTGAGTCTATTCGAAATCGAATATGATCTCGGCGAATATATGATATAAGAAATTGTTAATTAGAAAGTGCCATTTTTAGTCAATTATAGACTGAGCTGATTAATAAAATTATATAGTTTTATTATTTAAACGTCTCGGGTAAACCTGAAATATATTCTCCTTCAAATATACTTTTAAATAAAAAGTACATAGAAACACATAATAGTCTAATTATCGTAGTTTCTTAAAAAAATACTTGATATGTACCTACAATTTTCCATTCAGTGAATTTTCATTCGATAGCTGGTTACTTATACCACATTTCCACAATTTTATTTCTTAAGAAAATACACTTGCGCTATTTTTCCTCAATTTAAATAAAACATGAGGTGAGGTTACATCATTTTTTGATAGAAGCTAATAATTTTTGTATTTCATTTACGACATTTTTGCTGTTTGTAAAATTAAGACCATTTGGGGTAACCGACAGATACTACTATTTCTAGCCTGAATTTCAAAAAACTAACAACGCCAGTCAATAGATAGTGCAATAAATGCTACAAATATAGATTTTCAGCCTTTCAGAACCTATACATCTGTTGTTATGAATTTTTTTCGTTTATTTTCAACTTTAAATCACTCTCCTGTAAAATTTGTAAAGTGGCGGTTATCCCTTTTCGGCCGTTAGCCATCGATATGTTTCGGCTGTCAGCGCCGACGGTCAGCGTGCGGTCAACGCGACTCTAAAACCAGCCTCAGAGCAACCCTAATTAAAACAGACATTGCCGTATCATTTGCCGTTGCAAGCGGTAAGTATGTATACCAAGGTTGTTTTTGCAGTGGCATTAATTAAGTATAAATAAAATAATCACTATAACACCTTAGGTTAAAAAAAACATCTCTATCTCAATTCTCAGTAATTCTAGGTTGACATTTGAACCAGAAAGGCGTTATCAGTCATAATTGGACGATAGCAACAAAAGTGTGGACAAAAAACAAACGTGAACACTTTTATTCATTACCTAAATAGATATTATATTTTTAATGCACACGATGAAGATCTTATAATCATTTTCTCTGCATAATAGTGGTGGGCCAAGGGTTATCACTGGAGATACCTATTACTTTGACATTCAAAGTAGAAATGTCTCGAAATGCGAAAGAGC
Organism: Eilema depressum; assembly: GCA_914767945.1. Taxonomy (NCBI): domain Eukaryota; kingdom Metazoa; phylum Arthropoda; class Insecta; order Lepidoptera; family Erebidae; genus Eilema; species Eilema depressum. The sequence goes on from OU612040.1 coordinate 2,838,942, forward strand.
ATGTGTCGTTCATTGGGATAAAGTTGAAAATTCAAACGATTCGGGTCCTATTTTGGGTTACAAGATTAGTATGAATCTTTCCTTTTGTTCAATCAATAAAGGTCTCTGCATACGTAACGGGTTTTTTCACGGACGGGACGGGACGTGAAGCAAAATGTATGCGACCCATCCCGTCCCGTCCCATCCGTGGCCCCGTGACATGTGCATTGCCGCATACATTTTGTATGAAACGATATTTCCAAAACTTCACGTCCCCGTCCCGTACGTGAAAAAACCCGTTACGTATGCAGAGACCTTTAATTAGCGTATCGCAGTCCACTGCTGGACATAGGCCTCTCCTAATAATAAGAGGCTTTGGCCTACTGTTTTACCGCTGCCGCGCTGGTCAGACGTATTGGTACAGGATTTTATTTCCAGTTTTCCTTCTCTCGCAGTGATATCGTCTGCGTATTGTTCCGTTAGTCACCTCTTACGACACCCTTCGGATGAGATGGGGTGGTGATACTTGTATTATTTCTTTGTCACCATACGGTTGTCTTAATTCTAGCATCAAATTCTGGTGGTATGGGTAATGGACTGCTGAGACGAGGTCTCGGGTTCGATCCCAGGTTTTACCATGGCACACACCAATGACTTTTCGATGCTTTTCGAAGTTGTGTGTGTATTTATCGCAGGTTTATAAGTGCCCGGTTGGCATATTACATTGGGGCCTAAACGTAAACGGCGAAATGTGAGTGCTAGCACCTCTGCCTACCCCTTCGGGGATATAGGCGTGGGTTTATGTTATGTTAATTCTGGTTTTATCGAAAGTTTTTGCTTCGGATTCCAGGGTCTACTCTTACTCCTCATTTCCATAATTTGGTTTAGTTTACTGTTCCGGGAGCGACCGCTATTGGCTCCCCAATCCTGAGAGGGTAGTCATAGCTTCGTTCGTTAATCACCAGAGTTGTAGATCAGTTTGACATGGATTCAAAGATCCTAAAGAGTCCAATTACTGGTCTAACTGCAATGCTTCGATATCGCTAATGGGTTGGTTCCCAGCAAAGTAGAATTGGCGCCACCCCATCTCCTCCCATGCGGTGTCGTACAAGACGACCAAGGGATAGGGCTGTTTAACATCAGACAGATATACAGCCCAGATTCAGCCTCAGATATATGGTCCGAGTCAGCAATAGTACCCGGAGTACGGCAATAGGCTCACCCCCTATTACGTGGAACCTAATACAGCGATTGGTGACATATGGGTGTTAATTCACCTCTGCCTGACCCTTAATAATGGGGATAAAGGCGTGATTGTATGTATGTATGAAGAACTGAATATAATAATGACGTATTTATTAATATTATCAAAAATACACATAATAAGTAACTGACGAAATTCTTGAGTCATTGTAATATTGTTGATTCACTGAATATTGTTAGTTATTATTAGAAAAATAAGCATTTTGCCGTGTTGTTTTAAATTATATACCTACGTATATCTCTTTCAAAAACTGTTTTTTCTTTTACTTCAAACTCAATACCTCGGGATCGGGAACCGTATCTTAGACCTGAATCACGAGACTAACGAGGTCCTGGCTCCCGCCGTAGCACCCCATGCTATCCTCAAAAGATACATTTTAGGTGCAAGATATAATGTCCCGAGTAACCACTGACCTCCGTTAACGCGCGTCACATGTGAAGCTAGCCTAAAATGTCTTGTACATTTAAAATAGGTACCTAATTTAATCTATTACAACGTTTTTGTACACAAATACGTCATATTTTCACAAACCCGCGAGTTGATGACGCAAAAATACTTCAAAATCGAAAATTGCCAACACGCGCGCGCTCGCGAATTTGACGATCGCAAGATGGTGAATGACTCAAGTATTTGAGGGCAAAGTAATCGTCGATTATGAAGAGAAAAGAGACGGTACTTCAGTGACAGAGGTGAAAATGGACTTGGAAGGACAACAGGTAAATACGCGCTTAATAGGTAATAGTCGAAGGTCGTGAGGTGACTCGGGCGTTGGACGTCGCAGTATGACCTCCGTGCCCTTAGAGTGCGGGCCTGGGGGTGACAGGTGGAGCTACTTGACACACTAGCAAAAGCAGGCCGATGATGCTTCCGTGCGTTTCGTGCCCGGGGGCTAATAGGCTCCACACCGGAAGAGGACCAGCTCGAAAGACATGGCCCTGAGTCGGCCGGGGTACGAGAGCTATATGTCTTAGCCTACCTCACCTCCGACAACCTACGACCTACGTGCGTTTTAGTCGGTTCGAGTCCGACATAACCACCAACGACTCCGGCGGGCATCGGGGCCTCCATGGGGATTTAGCGCACGTTAAAAAAAGGGGCATGTAACTAAGTGGTACACATCCTATTCTATATAAACGTGTAGGGCTTATATGTCACCCTCATCATCACTTCACTTCTGATCTGTAGGTTTTATAGTTAATAAGAAAAACAGTTTCGAAAATACCAATTTTTCGATGCTGATCTGATTCGGGGCTTTAAGACAGTTGTCAGCGTTTTTTTATACAATTTAGGTCGCAGACAAGTACAGGGCCCACTTCATGGAAAGTGGTTACAGCCTATGAACGAATGCAACACCAGAGGAGTCACACTCGTGCTGCCGACCCTGTAAGAACAGAGAGATTCTGCGCCGTCAGCGCTACAATCTACAATCTACTAGTATTCTGTAGGGCGGAGGCACTTCCCCAGTCGGACTGCTTGATTGGTACGAAAATGCCGTCGTGTCCTGCCTCCTACGTCACTACATATTATAAAACAAAGTCGCTGTCGCTGTCTGTCCGTCCCTATGTATGCTTAAATCTTAAAAACTACGGAACTGATTTTGAAGTGGTTTTCTTTATTATATAGAGTGATTCAAGAGGAAGGTTTATATCTTTAATACATGCATAATATTGTAGAAACTGATAAATTCAGAGATAATATCACGCGGGCGGAAAATATGGCGGAACGAAGTTCGCCGGGTCAGCTAGTACAGTATAAACAATTCCATCCTAGCGGTTGATGGTGACTCTTTCCTTTGCTGCACCATAAGGTCTTGGAGTTCTTTACTAGTACACGTGTTTCCTTCTTCCTACAGTCTCGGGTCTTATGCTACGTTTACATACTCGCGGCAGAGCGAGAGAAGTGGCGAGAGAAGTGGGCAGAGACGTGGTGTGAATGGTATATTCGTCATGCCGCGAGTACTGCCGCGTATGTTGCGCAAATACTAGCGCGATGAACTATACGAGACCGCTAGATGGCGCTAAGCTAAATAAAACACGACTTTCGTTATTGCTCCTCGAATATTTACTTTTAAAAATATTTATATCGATCTACGGAAAGTGTATAGTAGTTGAAAGTGATAGTTTTTATTAATAATCTATTTAATTAATTCGCTATGCTGTAAAAGCTTATTGCGTACACTGCTACAGCGTTGTCCTCCATACGTTTACGTCCGTCTCCGTTGCAGGGCGAATACTGTAATGCGGACCAATGCGATGATGGGAGTGTGTGAATGCTAGGGCATTAATCGCGCGAATATTTCTGGCAACACGATGAGCAATGCGAGCGGCAGTATGTAAACGCGGGGTTAAACGTGGCTCATACGCTTCCTTTTGACTTCGTACCATTTTGTACGCCAAAACTGTTATATAATACAGAAAATTTTGCATGGCAATCCCATACTCACAGGCGATGTGGAGCCTCTTTAGTACGTAGTACTATTACTTATTCTGTGCTCTTAGTCTCAGGAGAGACTTTGCCTCACTGAGTGCAGTACCGCCTATACAATGGTTTGTGCTCAGATGAATTGTTTGACATGATGCCCACAGCTACATTCTATCATCGCACTTCTCGTCATAGGCGGGGAGTTCATCCTCACACATTGCGACCGGAAACGGTGCGCACTGTGCGGTATGAAAGGAACTTCATCCCTCGCACACTCAAGCTGTGGAATGAACTCCCCGCGGTGGTTTTCCCAAGCGACTACAACATGGGGTTCTTCATGAAGGGCATTAGAAGGTTTCTTCAGGGTCGGCAGCACGAGTGTGACGCCCCTGGTGTTGCATACGTCTATAGGCCGCGGTAACCACTTTCCATCAGGTGGGCCGTGTGCTTGTCTGCCAACTAAGTGGTATAAAAAAAAAATACCCAATTTAGGCAGAACATGGAAGCTAGTCATAAGACATAATTTGTAACATCCTTATTACAATGTCCTAGCAAATTAAGGTCTATCTTATTCTATTCTGTCAACCAAGCGGAGGGGCAACATTGTAACATTGTTAGTGTCTCTAATGTCCTTTCCTGAGACTTTGCCTTTATAGTCCGAGAGCTGGTAGGTACGATTTTTTGACTACCTCCTTGAGGCAAGCAGAAAACTTGTCACACAACTCTCCTGTTATACCCCTACACGAAGCCTGACAAGCCTGGTGGGTACGGGGGCTAAATCAACCCCTGATTTTTTTAAAATTAAAAAAATAAATTCCAAAAGACCTGCTTGAGGCACTATGCAATGTTTATAATGTTGTAGTTTAATGTTTAAAGAATACATGAAAAAGACAGGTGATTTGGTGGGTTCTCCCTTGTTTGGTATAACAACGTTTGGTCGAATATCACTTGAACTAATTTCAGTTACAATAAAGTCATTTCACATAATTATTCATTTGACCGAATATTTAATTGGTAGAATTTTATTTAGCATAATTATTTAGTTGGAATAATCTCATTTCACCGAATTTTCATATGCACTAATTTTATTTAAACTAATGCTTCATTAGACTAATAATGATTTAGTCGTGATTTAGTCGACTCGGCGGCCGCTGCCGCGGCACGCTTGCTTCGCTCGCTCGCCTCGTGCTTGTTGTGGTCACAGTTCTAACCTAACCTAACCCTGCGCGGCCGCGGCAGCGGCCGCCGAGGGCCACATAAATAAATTTCTACACTACATTAACATTATACCAATTGAATATTCGATGAAAAACATAATAATATCAACTGAACATTACATGAAATGAGCATTATACTTTTTGATCAATAGCGCAAACGTTGTTATCGCAAATAAATATTCGATGAAATGAAAATTATGTCAATCGATATTATGCAAAGCAATTATTTTCTCAAACGTTGTTCGAATTTGTAACATTCGACCAAACGTTGTTATACCAAACAAGGGAGAACCGATTTGGTGGGGCTTTACAGAACAGGAGAGTTGTGTGACAAGTTTTCAGCTTGCCTCAAGAAGGTACTCAAAAAATTATTATCTTACTCTCAGACAAGGTGAAGAATATTGATGTGTCGTTTTAAAAAAAATAACCTTCATTTCGTTTATACGGTCATGTTATTCAACTTAATTCAAACAACTTATATAAACAGGGTCAATATTTTTGTTTATTATAAGTCTCGCAATAAAAATTGACCTCAACGTGAATTTAATTTTATATATAAAAGTCATAAAAACTCTTGTCGAAAGTAATATAATTATTTTTAATGGATTCTGGCGCGGTTTATTTGGTATTATTTTATTATTTACAATGAGCCCGACGTCTGGGCTCTATGTACCCGTAGGACCTCATTTAATATTAACCTTTGGACCTCCTTGTATAGTTTGGACCCTCAACGTTGGATTTTGCCTATACCTACTTTACTAGACCTATCAAACATAGTGTTCCGTTCGACCTATATAAATGGGTCTTGAAATGAGGTCCAAACATTGAGGTCGATACATAGCCTACGTTTCGTTTGCTTTTTTAACATCCATTGTCGCAGGGTGTCTAAAGATAGTTGTCATCGAGTAGTTTTGAGTGTAAATTATCTCAAAGAATTCCAACTATGTTGAATTGTTGGAATTACTATTTACACAGAATGGGCTCATAAATTACGATAGGATTTTTTAACAACAGTTTAGTAGAAGGCAGCACATGTGCTACACCAGGGAAGTCATAGTTGTGCTACTGACCCTGCGGGAACCAGCGGGTTCTTGAAGAACCCCGATAAAAAACATTTCAATGAGTGATATTCTTATAAATTTCCAACAGTATCAGATTTCAGAAATCATATGGCTTAGATTATTTTTATATATTAAAATTGAAACTATTTCAGAATGAGCCGATCGTTGAAGTAGCTGAAAAAGAAGTACCCGAAGACAAAAATGGACTTTTGTACCACGGAATGAAGCTGAGAGTTCTTTACGAAGTGGCTGTACAAGCGTATACAGCGAAAAAAGCCCTTTATCTGAGATGTATAAGTTTACCTGGGTTTAATGTCAATAGTTTTGAAAAATGTGTTGAGAAATCGGGGCTAATATGAACCTTTATTATTTTTAACTGATTCTATCGCAATTTATTTTGTATTATTTTATTATTTACAATGAGCCCGACGTCTGGGCTCTATGTACCCGTACGACCTTAAAGTTCACCTCAACTAAAATTATTGTTCTTTGGACTTCCTTGTATAGTTTGGACCTTCAAAGTTGGATTTTACCTATACCTACTTTACTTGCTTAGATCTATCAAACATCGTGGTCCATTCGACCCCTAAAAATGGGTCTTAAAATTCGTACGGATATTTTTGTGATAGGGATAAAAAATTGAGGTCGTACAAGTACGTAGCCAACGGTTCGTTGCTTTTCAACTTTGGACCTCATTCTATATTTTGTCATTACAAGCCTATGCCCTAATTTACTTACCTAGGTCTTCTATCAAATATCGAGTTCCGTTGGACCTCATTTAAACATCTTCGTATGTAAAGCTAAAATACAATCATGCACAAAAGTGAAACGCGTTATTTTATTAAAGATAAATTAAATTACACAGAACTGTTTTGTTGTTTTATTTTGGAACAGAATTATTAAAAAAAAATAGAATTAAAGTGGTATGAAGTTGCTAAGTAGTGCGGGTGTCAATTTCAGCACTTCGGCAAATCTCGAATGCATCTGCAAAGCCACCTAACGATGACGAATCGAATCGCGTCATTGGTTGATCAGTCCTTTTATTGATTTTTTGGTTGACTAGTGACCTTGACCTTGGATATTTTGGACCAGGTTGGTTCGTGATTTATGCTAATAACGACAGTGTAAGTAAGATTATAAAATGGCCTCTGTAATCTACTTGGCAAAGGATCACGTGACACTAATCTCGGAATAGGCAACTGTACGAATTACTAAACACGCATAAAACAAATATCGCGTGTTAGCATAATAAGTAAGGGTTAAGTATCGTGCACCTGTGATACGATACGGAGACACGTACCTACTGTAGAAAAACAAAATTTATGACATGAAATTATAATTAGCTATAACAAAATAAAAAAGTGTTTTATTAGACATGTATACTATACATATCATCCACAGAGGGTTAGGCAGAGGTGAATTAACACTCACATTTCACCAATCAATGTATTCGGTCCCACCCACGTAATAGGGCGAGGTTATTGCTATACCTATTCCGGGCACTATTGTTGACTCGAGTCAAGAACGGGAAGCTGAGTCTGGGCTGTACATGCCTGTCTGATGTTATAACTAAAATGTCAAGTAGCCAGCCCAGCTTTTGTTATGTAAATAACCAGCCATGGGTCGTGTCTGGTGGAAAGGAGCCCAGAACTTTGGCCACATTTCCTACTTGATCGTAATGGCTAGCCTTTGCACCAGGTACGATCCAGAGCGACAGTCACTAGTTTTTTCACTTATTCATCGACCTCACACAGTGTGACTACGGATAAATAAATTTAACCATAGTCACACCAGGCAGTGTGGCAATTTGGTGTGACTACGGATCGGTCGCCATTTTCATTGTAACATAGAATAAAACTACATTATATAATACCTACCTCAGAGAATAATATAGGGAAATGGCAGACGGTAGCGCTTCTCTCCCGCAGGAAAGGTGTCGTTGCCTGCGGAAAATTCCGGTCGAGACAGGAGCGGCCCTGTAAAGGAGTACTCGGAGAATTTCTACGAGTCCTTCTGACTGGCAGAGGGCATAGTGGAGGCATGAAGTGAGCCGGTTCTTCGAGAGACGGCTAGGGGGTAAACCTTCTGAGGTTCGATAGGGACACAGTGCTTCTCAGGTCTCACATCTGAGGCTATCTGCCCTGTTATTTAGATCCGAGTAGGCGTGCGGCTTTAGTCGGTTCGAGTCAACATAACCATGCCCAGAGGCTGACAGAGGAAGTGTCCATGGAAATATCCGCACGAAAAAAAGGTACCTATTGTATAAGATGTTTTTTTTAGTTTGTAATTTATTTCAATGCCTATAATACTTCCTAGGATAAGTACTATAACTTTAGCACATAACCTTCTAAAAAAACAGCATTGAACATCGCTTTTTTTTGTACTCTTCCATCACATGTCAAAATGTACACAACACAAAAAATCTAGGTACAGTCGCTTTCGGTATAGCTTATAATATAAATTATATGAGCTACAAATGTTACTGTATATCAAACTAAGTGGCATCCGAGACTAGCCAACTCGGTTTTTACTACTTTGAAGGTATGAAACCTCTTCATGCCTCTGAAGCAGTCCGTCCGGCAGGCCGTCGCGTCGGTCCCGGTGGCTAAAAATTAAAAAAAAAACTGGTCTAACTACTAACAGAACTCCGAGAACCAATATAATACTGTGATAATACTTTGAGAATGCAGGAAGGTGAAACCGGTCAGGTTAATAAATAAGATAAAGTGATAAAAGTCGAAGTTCAGCCGTGTCGCAGTTAGTCTGGCAAATGCCGACCCCGAGGAGAAGGCCTTTGATGCAACCCGGACTAACGCAAAGTTGATGATGAAGAGTAAAGTAAAATAACTAAATAAACTAAAATAACCGTCAATCAATCAATTAGCCTATTGCAGTCCACTGCTGGACATGGGCCTCTCCCAATATGTGCCACGTTTGCCGATCCTCCGCCTTAGGCATCCAGTCCGTCCCAGCCACCTTTCGCAGGTCGTCGGTCCACCTGGCTAGGGGATGTCCCACCTTCCGTTTTCCTTCTCGCGGTTTCCACTCCAGGAATCGTCTGCTCCAACGGCCATCAGTCCTTCGACAGATGTGGCCAGCCCAGCCCACTGTCACTTCAGCTTGCTTATTCTGCGAGGTATGTCGGTAACTTGGTTCTAGGTGGGATGACCTCTTTGCAAATTCTATTTATTTATTTTTGCGCTATGTAGAATGTCCTACAATATTAATTATAAAATTATTTTTTTTCTCTACCAGTCAACCTTAGGGTATAATGCAGAGATTTGTCAAGGTAGTTCCTTCAAAGGAACTCCAAACATAGCTCGCTCCATAGCCAGATGCGCGACTTTTAGGTCATGGACTAACCCCATCGTCAGTGTCCACGTTTCGGCACTGTAAGTCATACTCTTTACAGGTCAATTATAATAATTTCGATAACTTTATGACACACATATATTATGTAAATATTAGATATTAATTAATAATATTATACGTCAAATATTTACATAAATGCGTCATAGAATTACTAAATTAATGACGAATATTATAAACTAATTAACTAACTAATATGATGACGAATATAAACTTTGCTGAAAACAAAATAAAAAATCAATTTTTTACGGTTCAGCAACTTTGACCGCGATTGTACTAGCATGATATCATAGACTAACAAATGACTACATAAGACTAGAGTTAAAGAAGTTAATCTTGTTACAGACACGACACGGATCGGACGTATCGGATTAAATTTAATCGTAACACAAAAAAGATTGCCATAATGAAAGTAGTATTTTTACTTGTTTTAATCGCGGTAATCGCCTTATGCGAGGGACGTTCCTCAGTCAGCCCAGACGCTTCTCCTGACAGTATCAGCGTAAAATCTCGTTCCGATAAGGATAAGTTGTGGCTTGTCGTCAACTGGAGCAAGAAAACCAGCTCTGATCCTGCTGACCCCGTTTTGGGGTATAAGGTTAGTGATATTTGAATGTTATGTCGGTGGTTGAAAGATTGTGAAAGTGATTGTGTGGTTCAGTGTTTTGTTCTGTGTTTGGTCCCAAAAGGGGCGAATCGTAAATTTTTTTTCATAGAATTCTTTACCAGCTCACGTGTTTCCCTCTTCCTACAGTCCCGGGTCCTTTAAGCGGGGCGTGAAAAAGCATCTCATCTGATGAGGCCGTCAAGCTGAGTGCCACCATTGTAGCATGGTACGTGTCTATAATGGTGACCCTCTTTCCAAGACTTTGCCCTCAGCTTACCATCAGGCAAGGCGAAGTCAAATTGACGTGTCCTATATAAAAAAAAAATAAAAAAAAGTTTTATTATCATTACATTATTATTTTTTTGGGGTTAGGCAGAGGTGAAATTAACACCTACATTTCACCAATCATTGTATTCGGTCCCACGTAATGGGAGGGGTGAGCCTATTGCCGTATTCCAGGCACTATTGTTGCCTCGATATCTGAGGCTAATATCTGGGCTGTATATATCTGTCTGATGTTAAACAGCCCTATCCCTTAGTCGGCTTGTACGACACCGCATGGGAAGAGATGGGGTAGCCCAAATTCTACTCTGTCGGGGACCACGCGGAGGAATGATTTTTTAATTGTCTGTCGTTGAAAGGAAACATACAGCCCATGACAAGTGCCAGCTAGACGACAATTAGGCTCACTCCCTACATGAGAGCGAAAGTGATGGTTGACGAAATGTAAGTGTCAATACACCTCCACCTACCCCTTCAAGGATTTACACAGGCTTGAGTATGTAAAAAAAAATCAAACATGGTTAGATACCTACTTTTTTAATTAATTCAAAATTCAAATAGATTTACACCCGTATTCACAAACGATACTGTGAGGTCTCATAATGTGCTCGAGCGCATAGGGCTGGTAAAATTAATTCACAAACATCACGGAGCAGTATCTAACGCAGTGCGTTCCCTCAACGAAGTATTACTTAATAGTTATCAGTGAATAAAAAGGCTTGCCAAAACGAAGGCACTGAGAATTTGTCGTTCTATGCACAGTTTTGGTGGTACGCATAGCGAAGTATTGTTTGTGAATACGGGTGTTAGTCACGTGGATTAGGAATTGTGAATAATGTATAAATAGGAAAAAGCGAAATCAAGCTCAGGCAGGACTCGAACCCGCGATCTTTCCCTTACAGGGGGACTGCTCTGACCACTGAGCCACCGAGCTCCGCCCGAGATTGATCCAAATTTTCCAATACATCCATCTTAGGGCGATGGTGGGAGCAATCTACCGATATTCGTACGAACTATCGGAATCAATTTGTTTAGTTTAGCATACTACTTTTATTTTATTTTTTTATCGTGCGAAAAATCCCCACGGATACCTCCCCCGCCGGAGCCGGAGGAGGAGGTTATGTCGGACTCAAACCGACTAAAACGCACGCCGTCTGTGTGCCGTCGGTTGCCGGAGGTGAGGTTGTCGTAGCCATATCCCTCGCACCCCGGCCGACCCAGGGCCAAATCTCTCGATCTGGCCCTCATTCGGTGTGGGGACCACGGAGTCCCCAACTCGCCCCCGGGAATAGGGAGGCACGTAATGCGCGCCGCCGCCGCGGCCTGCTTCTGCTAGGGTGACAGGTGGCTCCACCCGTCATCCCCAGGCCCGCGCTCATGGGGGACGGAGGTCATTCTGCGCGACGGCCGAGTTGCCGCCGCTCGTAGTTTAGCATTCTACTACTAAATGCTATAAAATTATCTCAATGTATAAATAAATAGAAATCGTACGATATTTTTTATTCATACAGCAACAACCTTTAATAAAACTCACATCGACCTCTGTCGCGTCACGATAGAGTGTTCAACAATAAAGTGAGAGGTCAAACGATATGAGATAACTTCTTTTGATTTTAAATATTTTCTTACTTTTTAAACACTAGTATGCCTCGGGACATATATCTATGACCTAAATATACATATATACAAATCACGCCGTTACGCAGAGGTGAATTAACACCCTCATTTCACCAATCATTGTATTCGGTCCCACGTAATAGGGGGTGAGCCTATTGCCGAATTCCGAGCACTATTGTTGACTCGAGCCGTGCATCTGAAGCTGAGTTTAGGCTGTTTAAATCTGTTTGATGTTAAACCTAGAAAGGACCTAAAATGTGCGGACCCTTTCTAGTTTCTGGGGTTGAACAATTGACTTCGCTAGACCCTTTTTTTCACAACAACTTATCAGGAATGTCCTTGATGTTTCAGCCAAACGTCAATAAAATCTGTTCATAAATAAAGTGACAGCAAACTCCTCCAATTTCCACCCTATCAAAAAATCTCGACGAAAGTTGTTTTTAAATCAAAGGTCATTGATTTTCATCAAAGGTCATTGCGCCAAATTTGGTGAAAATTGGTTAAGAAATGCACACACTACCGAAAACTAGCAAACACACAGACATACATAGATACGGACGAACGCAAATGCGGCCGACTTCTCGAAACGGCTTCGCTCGGTTAATCTTAATAATATTATTTTTTTATAGAAAATGGCGAAAACAGGTCAGGAAACTCGAACTCAGAAACTCGAACCCGCGATCTTTCCCTTACATGGGGAATGCTCTGAATCAATAAATCATTAAATGCTTAAAAAAACATTATTTTTTAATTTTCAGGTGAAAATATGGACTGTCAAGCCAATAAAGAAGACTATATACGCCTTTAACGAAAAACAAGAACTCGTGCCTAAGGAGACAGAAGAATTACCGGTAGTTAAAATAATATATCTTCTTGTTATAGTTAGCTTTTTATTTGGCGGGCCTCACCAGATTGGGAGTCCTCTCACTCGGTACCATGCTCCTAGACATGGTGTGGAGTGCGCACGCGTTAACTAACATACCTCATTCTGCGAGCAAGTAATGCTCGAGAAGGAGACGGCAGAACGGACCTGGTAGAGTTTTTGGACGCTTCCTGTAACATAACATAACATAACATAAACCCACGCCTAAATATCCCCGAAGGGGTAGGCAGAGGTGCTAGCGCCCACATTTCGCCGTTTATGTTTAGGTCCCAATATAATAGGTGGCGAGCATATTGCCATTAACCGGGTACTTATAAACCTGCGGTAAATACACACATAACTTCGAAAAGTATCGAAAAGTCATTGGTGTGTGCCATGGTAAAACCTGGGATCGAACCCGAGACCTCGTCTCAGCAGTCCATTACACATACCACTAGACTACCGCGGTAGATTCCTGTACAAGCCCGCGAATTATGGGGCACAGCTAGCAGAGGTGATTCAGACGTCGGAAGTCGTTCAACGACCTCCGTCTGCCATGAGACCGCTTGTTACCCTAGCAGAAGCAGGCCAGGATAGTGACGCCCGCCCTTTCTGTAACAAGATAAGTGCCCACGCCCCAGATAGCCATCTCGAAATCTGATCTAGCATAGAATGTGTATTGTGTGTGTACAAGAGGATATTACCAATATGACTTATATATTATACTAGCGACCCCTTCAGCTTTCGCCTAGGTACAGTCTAGACTGTATACAGTGGCAGTGTGAAGTGATTAGTCCACTCCCGTCACCGGCCACTGAAGCGTTTGAGTTTATTTCGTCGCGCTTTACTTTCAATTTCCGATACGTCTTAAGTTAATCATTATAATTTTATAGTCCAACTATTAACATCCTTTTTCAACCAATTTAGACAAAAAATCAACAAATTATAAATCTAAATCTTTCCTTGAATCACTCTATCTATTGGCGAAATACATAATATTATGAAAATCAGTTCAGTACTTTTGAGATTTTCGCGCGCAGACAGGTAGACAGACGTAGGTGGGGGGTTTATTTTTATAAGATGTAGAAACTTATTGTACCTAATGTACTGAAAATTTCTTTTTTCAGCCACTAAACAACAAAAAAGACGTAAGTAATGAATTTAAGGAAATCGAAGTACCAGCTGACAAAACCGAAGCTACTTATGATGGTGTGAAGAAGGGAGTCACATATGAAGTTAGTGTGCACGCTTACACCGCGAAAGACCAAGGAGGATACACAAGGAAGTCAAGGATTCAACTGAACTAATAAAGAATATTAAATTTATCAAATCTATACTATACTTCAGTTTTATTTCTTCTCTTTTTTCTCTCAAAGAAAATAATTTCGCTATAGGTCCAAGTGGCCATTAGATAGCAGACCAGCCCGTACGACCCACCTAATGCCTCTATGCCTACGGAAATGCAACACCAGGAGCGTCACACTCGTGCCGACCCTGTAAAAACCTGATTCCGTTTTTGAAAACCCCGATACTAAAGTAGCACCATCTCACTCGCACTCTTTGTGTGCACGCACGAGTGCGAGCGAAATGGTGCTACTTTAGTATCACTTTATGTGGCTTCACACGCTGGTTCTATACGTTCTGTCTATATTATTCTTTTAGTCTGAGCCCCGATATTGTAAGTTGTGGTTTTCCAAAGTGACAGAGGGACATCATTCCACACGAACTAGCGAACATCTTTGAGATAGTTGGAGCCCTAAAAATCCGATAATTGGCCTAACTACAGAAAGATATCGCTAATGGATTATAGAGATCAGATGGCAGTAACTTCATGGAAAACATTTAAGTATAGACGCATCGTGGTATGTGTTCAGATGAATTGTTCGACATGATGCCCACAGCTACATTCTATCAGCGCACCTCTCACCACAGACAGGGAGTCCATCCTCACACGTTGCGACTGGAAACAGTTCACAAAGTCAGCAGGCACATGCTGCTGTAACAAACATCTCGAATGATCGAAGTGAGCTCGATAGCTCGATCATTCGAGATGTTTGTTACAGCATGGCCTGCAGGTATGAAAGGAGGTGTCCTATCGGGTCGGGCGATAGATCATTATTTTGACAAAAAACGAATGACAAATTTTCAATTGACAAACAACGTTTAACAAAATTATACCCTGATAAATGTATCATTTGACAAACTATTGTCAAAATAAAATTTTAGCAATCGAAATGTTTTCTAAGTAATACATTTGCGAAACGTGTATTATGTCAAATGATTATTTCTAAAGTAATATTATGTTTGCGAAATGAAAGTTTGTCAAATGATTAGTTTTTCAAACGTTGTTTGTCAAATGTTGTTTTGTCATACGTTTTTTGGTCAATCAAGGGTGAACCATGAAAGGAACTTTATCCCCCGCACGCTTAAACTGTGGAATGAACTCCCTGCCGAGGTTTTTCCAAGCGACTACAGTATGGGGTTCTTCAAGAAGGGCATTAGAAGGTTATTACAGGGTCGGCAGCGCGAATGTGACGCCCTTAGTATTGCATACGTCCATAGTCACGGTAACCAATTTCCATCAGGTGGGCCGTATGGTTGTCTGCCTCATAAGTTGTATTTAAAAAATCATACATACAGACATAATAAAACATTACCTTCGCTAGCGCAATCGGGCAAAAAAATACGCCTTTGCGACCTGATTAACGCCTACGCGCCGCGCCGGTAACAGTGCTATGACCGTCATGTTCCTTTTCGTCATTGTAATTAGATTAGAAGATTCGCCAAACTGATAGAAGTGACCTTGAATTCATTCACCTTGAACTCATATATCTTGGACCTAAAATGTGCTCTAAACGCGCAGTACACGATTCTTGGCTGTCTTTTGAGGATAGCACGGGGTGCTACTGCGGTGGGCGAGCTCAAATTCACCAAGCATAGATTATTACAAAACAATCCGGGGGCGCCAGGGACTCGTTTGTTTGGAGATTTAGGTCCAAGATACGTGTCCCGAGGTACCGCAGACTAAAAGAAAAACATAGACTAGAATTCCGTGCAGGACTTAGATGCCTCCCGCATACGGTGCAGAATATTCCATCAAGAACCAAGCGGTTCGGTGACTCCTTCTTTTGTCACACCATTGTAACATGGTAAAGTTTTGTGCAATGAAATGTATACACGGACAAAATTTTTAATAAATGTTCACTCTGAAAATTTAGCAATAAATAGTCACATTATCAATATTATTTATTCTTTGTAATCGTGTAAAAATTATTCTTTAAAAAAAAAAAAAAATCATCGGGATTTCTCACAATAATGTATTTTTTTTTTCATTTTGCATTTTGTTTGCATTTATTGCCCTCCTGATCAGAAGGTCTAAGTGGCTGAATGATCAACATCGCGAAACGTCTAAGGGTATTTTGCAAATTTTAAATTTATCACTGTATACATATCAGTGCACGTGACTGTACATGTCTATAATGGTGAGCCTCTTTTCCGAGACTTTACCTTCAGCTTACAATCAGGCGAAGTGAAGGTAAATTGACTAGTCTATAATATAATAAATTCGGACAAGTGCGAGTCGGACTCGCCCATGAAGGGTTCCGTAGTAGCAAAGGCGAAAATTGCGGTTTATGACGTATTAAAAAAAAACTACTGACTGAATCTCGTTCGAACCAATTTTTAGTGGTAGTTTTCATGGCAATTTACATTATATATTTTTTTTAGATTTATCATTCTCTTAGTTTAGAAGTTAGAGGGGGGGGACACACATTTTTCCACTTTGGAAGTGTCTCTCGCGCAAACTGTTCAGTTTAGAAAAAAAATATGTTAGAAACCTCAATAGCATTTTTAAAGACCTATCTATAGATACCACACACGTATGGGTTTGATGAAAAAAAAAATTTGAGTTGCAGTTCTAAGTATGTGGACCCCCAAAATTTAATGCTTTTTTTTTATTTTTGTGTGAAATTCTTAATGCGGTTCACAGAATACATCTTCTTATCAAGTTTCAACAGCATAGGCCTTATAGTTTCGGAGAAAAGTGGCTGTGACATACGGACGGACAGACAGACAAACGGACGGACAGACATGACGAATCTATAAGGGTTCCGTTTTTTGTCATTTGGCTACGGAACCCTAAAAATGAATCCCTAAATGTGTTGCTAAGCGCAAATCTCGAGAACGGCTGAACCGATTTCGCTAATTCTTTTTTTAGAACATTCCCTGAAGTACGAGGATGGTTCTTACGGCGAGAAAAATTAAAAAAAAAGGCGGTACGAAGTTCGCGGGGTCAGCTAGTCACTATCACTACATATTATAAAACAAAGTCGCTGTCGCTGTCTGTCCGTCTTAAAACTACACAACGGATTTTGAAGCGGTTCTTTTAATAGATAGAGTGATTCAAGAGGAAGGTTTATATGTATAATAGGTACATGCATAAGATTGAGAAACACTGATAAAAGAGCTTTCTAATGTGAAGCCGCGGGAACGGGATTAGAATATCACGGGGGTGCAAAATATAGCGGTACGAAGTTCGCCGGGTCAGCTAGTCTACAAACAAGTAAGGGTTAATTATAACTGCCCCTCAGACAAGTGACAATTCGTTGACCTGCGTATTGTACAATAGAATGATGAATGTATGGAGTTTGACGTATTTGACAGTCATCAACGTATGTCATTAGCGTCAAAAGTCATTTATGTCAATTTTTTTCCCTATGAAAAATTTCACTGCTGTAAAGAAGCTGTAATTAAAAACAATAGTTTATTTCAATACCTACAATACTTCCTAGAATACTAAAACCCTAACAAAACATAACCTTCTAAACATAACGTCGTTTTTTTGTAATCGCCCATCACATCTCATAGTCATAACACACGCAATACAAAAAGTACAGTCGATATCAATAGCTTTACATATTCCAAGTTAGCGACCACCTAGGTACGAGTTGACAGCGGGCGACATGAGGCAGCAGGACGACGTGTCGCAGCGACACTACTGGTGCTACCAACTTGTACCTTATTTCCGTGAAATAGCAGACGACATGAGGCTGCAGCGGACAACGTGTCGCAGCGACACTAGTGGTTTCAATGTATTTCCACACGTCGTCTGCTGTTGCGACATGAAGTCGGCTTCCAACTTGTACCTTACCTCTAAAATTTTCCACAAAATAATGATTCAAGACAGTATTTAGTCCCAATGAGTGACCGCATACGACAACTAAAAACGCACGCAGCAGATACGCGTATTTCATTGCTGCTTCTCAATGGTCCCCTTTATCCGTATCGGAGTTTAACAAGTAGGTAATGGGTACGCTGTATCTGCTGCATGAGTCTGCCTTAAGCCCGGTTTTCACTTTGATTAGGAAGATTGTGAGTGCTTAGCTGATTAGTAAATTTTTGTGTGCTTAGTGAATTTGTGTGTCCAATACTGTTTAGCTGTTGTGTTTAGTATGTGTATATTGTGTATCCAAGCAACAACGATGGATGAAATATCACGTTTGCTTCTTCTTCTTCTTCATTATCCTAGCGTTAACCCCAGTCGCACCCGAAGCTTTCACCACGGAGTGGAAAGTGGACCTCACACTTTATCAGTCTAACTGCGGATTTGGTTGGACTTCGATATTTTACGTGCAGCGACTGCCATCTTCTTCCTCTTAGCGTTAATTCCCAGTCGCATCCGAAGCTTTTTCAGCTCGGAGTCTGGGGTCCGCTTTATCAGTCTTAACTACAAATTTGGCTAGACCTCGATATTTTCCGTGAAGCGATTGTCATCTGACCTCCACAACCCAATGTTAACATTAGGCGATATCGAAGCTTTGCAGTTAGACCGTTGTTTTTTGAATTTTTGAGGGCTCCAACTACCCGTAACGACTGCCATAGATGTTCTTATGGCAACCGGGACCGACGGCTTAACGTGCTCTCCGAGGCACGAGGCCATCTGACCTCCACAACCCAATAGCTATATAGGGCGATATCGTATAGTATGTAGCTAGACCAGTTGTTCGACTTTTAAGCTCCAACTACTCGTAATGACTACTATCTGACCTCCACTACCCAATAGCTAGGACACGACGGTATATCCGTCCCTATAAAGCAATCCGACTGGGGAAGTACCTCCGCCTTACAGAATACGGCGACTAAATAACCTCGTGTTGTGATCCCGGCGGTGAATAGGGTAGCCAGTGCTCACTGGAGAGGTTTTGTGCTGTCAGTAGAAAAACCAAAGGCTTGTCCGATTTATCTTTTGTGCTGATGGCACAGAATCTCTCTGTTCTTACAGGGTCGCCAGAACGAGTGTAACTCCCCTGGTGTTGCACTCGCCTATAGGCCACAGTGACCATTTACCATCAGGTGGGCCATGTGCTTGTCTGGGAACTAAGTAATATAAACCATTGCGATATTGGGCGATATCGAAGCATTGCTTAACGTGCTTCTCAGAGGCACGACCAAACCAATGCAAATAGGTACCCATACTCATGCATACAAATATTTGCACTGAGCGGGGATCGAACACGTGCCTCCTGCGTAGCGGCTGCGTTCACTACCACCACGCCTTAGAGGCTGTCAATCGCGTTTGCATTCTATGGGAAACGGATCACTTAATCCCATCCTCTCCTTTCCTAATATAGGACAACATAAGCAGGACTTAGATACTACCCGCATACGGTGCAGAATATTCCATCAAGAACCAAGCGGTTCGGCGACTCCTGCTTCTGCCGCACCATTAAGGCCTGGAATTCTTCACCAGTTCACGTGACTCTTCCTACAGTCCCGCGTCCTTTAAGCGGGGCATGAAAATATATGAACATATCTCATGAGGCCGTCAAGCTGATTGCCACCATTGTAACATGGTATGTGTCTATAATGGTGACCCTTTTTTCCGAGGCTTTGCCTTCAGCTTACCATCAGGCGAGGTGAAGTCAAATTGTAACATATTACGTGTCTATAAGAATAAGAATAATTTATTTGCCTTTAAACATGGTTACATAGGTCTTCCAGTATGTATAAGCACAGCATGTCTAGCCGCAGTCTACAGCATGCAAATGGTGACCCCTTTTGCCGAGACTGCCTTCAGCTTACCATCAGGCGAGGCAAAGTCAAATTGACGTGTCCTATCTAAAAAAAAAACACTACGTAGACGATTTATACACGGGGCTAGCTACTATCTCTACAAAGGCAACGAAACATTGCAATAATAGAATGTCGAAGGTCAAAATCCCGAAAACCAATATTTTGAGACCTCTGTACTCAACAAAACCATCCACCTGTTTAGTGGATTGTACGGGGAAAGGCTACTCGCAAAAAAATAGAACGTGGTTCTAATCACGCTACTCACAGTTTCACTCACACTCACACTCGCACTCGCACTCACATTTTTGTCCAAACGTGTTTTGTACTAATCACTAAGCAGCTACACTAATCACTCGCACTCACACTAATCAGAGTGTGGACGGCACTAATCACGCTACTCGCAGCCACACTCGCACTCACACTCACAATTTTCTGTCCAAACGTGTTTATTACTAATCACTAAGCACCTGCACTAAGCACTCGCACTCCCACTAATCAGAGTGTAAACCGGGCTTTAGGCACATGCTGTAACTTGCATCTCGAATGATCGAAGTGAGCTCGATAGCTGAATCCGCGGTGAGATGTCAATTTCGCATACAGATTGACATCTCACCGCGGATTCAGCTATCGAGCTCACTTCGATCATTCGAGATGTTTGTTACAGCATGTGCCTGCAGTTGTCGTATGCTTCGGCTTCGGAATCATACTTTACTACTAGATGGCGCTGTTTCATTCTAGAACGCGCTAGTGTTTGTACAAAACTATATGAAAATCTATTGTAACGGTCAATCGATGTATTTTGGCGATTTGTCTGTACAGTAATAGGATACAGTTCTATCAAGTTTATGTTTAAGTCAGGCAGCAGTTTTTTTTTTATTGGATCTCCTAGTCGCTACAAGAGCCATCGAAGAAGGTGCCAAGCAGGCCACTAGATTGCCAAAAGGACAGGCGTGATCTGAGCCTCAAATGAGGGGACTTTGGTCCCATCCTAAAATTGGAGTTTAACTTTTTTTAAGTGCGGAAATTCCTTTAGAAAATGCCTTTTTAGAAGATTTTTCAATTTGACGTGCACGATATTAGGGGTAAACAATAATAAGCGAAATTATTATGCGTCAATATATTCTTTCAAGGCTGCTTTAAGATAAATAAATAAATTGGTTTTAAATTTTCTTAATAATAGAAGTAATAAGTTTGTCCTCAAAATATAATAATTACAGATTATTTTGTCGCCAGACACAAAAAAAATCATCAGGATAAATATTTTCAAAAAATATCAACTGATTTGCATTGTATTTATTATAAACTTGTCCTGATCATTGCATCATTAAATTAATTAAAAATAATCATGAAAATAAGTCAGATAAAAAATGTCATTAGCGAGTAATGTCGACGGGACCCTATTAAATCTCAAGTAATCTAACCGGTTGCCTATCCTGTCTTTATCTGCGGACGATAATTAATCGATATTTTTGGCGACAGATCTAACATTTTGAGTCCCCATACATATTTATTTAAGCTGAGAACAAAATGTTTATTCATGGCATGAACTTCGGTTTTAAATGATCGCATTCTTGCAAAATAGGCAAGCTGAAGAGGCAGTGGGTTGGCCACATCGATAGCTGTTGGAGTAGTCGAATCGTAGAGTGGAGACCGCGAGATGGAAAACGGAAGGTGGGACGCCCCCTAACCAGATGGACTGATGACCTGGAAAAGGTGACTGGGACCGACTGGATGCGGAAGGCGAAGGACCGGCCGACGCGACGTGGCGCAAATTGGGAGAGGCCTATGTCCAGCTGTGGACTGCAATAGGCTAATTGATTGATTGATCATACTAGTTATTTATCACAGAATGGAATAAGATGGGTTATTCAGCCGAATATTTCTTCTTTCTGTCTGTAAGCTTTATTAGGTAACTAGCTGCCGCCCGCGACTTCGTACGCGTGGAGTTCGTTTTACCCCCTTAAGGGGGGAAATCCTTAGCGGATATCTAAAACCTAAAAGAACCTACCTGACAAATTTCAAGTTTGTAGGTGTTGTAGTTTCTGAGATTTCTTGATTAATCAGTGAGTGGTATTTCACTTTTATACCTATGTCTCTGTAGATTAGATAATTTCGTAATTTTTAATTTTGTGTAAAGTAAGAAGGAAAGAGAAGAGGTAGGCCAAGAAGGTATTTATGGAACAAATAAAGGAAAAGATACAAATCGCCTTGTATCAGGAAATTAAAGGAATGGCGCAGGAGAGGGAAGAGTGCCGATTACTCCATCGATAAGACTCCACAGTTGTTTAGTTTAAAGAGAGAGGTAAATTAATATTATTATTAAAAGTTTTTTAACTTACTTACAAACTGATTTAATATAGAGACTCTTAAGCAGCGCAAATGCTCTAATCTCATTGAAGATTATGAATTTGTGCCGTTTGGAGTCAATACGTTGGTGTCATGGGGTCGGAGCACCGGCAATCTCTTCAGGGAGATTGCGAAGCGTATGATGGTCGAGGCGTGACCAGAAAGCTGGCCTCTTTGTAGGGTAGAGAATAAGCATTGTATTGTTTTGTATAATAATATAATCTACTAGCCTTCCGCCCACGGCTCCGCCCGCGTGCATCTCGGGTAACGCGATCTTTGCTCATATCTTCGGTTCTACTCAACCGATTGCGATCAAATAAACGTAAAGTTTTAAGTCTGATCAAAATCCATCTAGCAGTTTTTGCGTCCATCGCGAAAAAACAGACAACCAGACAGGAAATGCAAAAAAAATATTATCGTTTTCAGTATCGTTAACATAACATAACCCCTGTATTTTTTTTTAATATCTCCAATGTACAGACACGACCACTTTACAATTATATAATAGTATAGATGCTTGGTGAATTTGAGCTCGTCCACCGCGGTAACACGGGGACAGCACGGGGTGTGCTATTCTCCAAAGACACCCAAGAAACGTATACTGCGCTTATAGAACACATTTTGAGAACATTTTAGGCCTAAGATATATGACGTGTCAAGAATAATATAATAATTCTTTTAGTTTCATCATAATTCCGTACGTTACGTATTTGTTCACGCAATAGGCTATTTGACAACATTAAAAATATACTACAAATTATGGTCATCCTATTAGAAAATAACGATAAAAGACCTACGAGACTACAATTTACTCTCAAATATGTGTATTTTATGAGAATTTCAATTATAAAAATGTTTTATTTTGTTGATTTATTGTCTATGGCAAAAACGCTCGTGATTGGTCAGAGCTCTGGGTGACGTCATTCCTACAAAATATCTCCAGTTGTATGAGCTATTATTGTTTGTTTCGGTGTTATTTTTTGCTTTTTCCTTGATTATCGCGAGTTTTATGGACATATTTTGTGATTAAGTTCGAAATGGATACAAATTTTGTGCGAGCTGATGATAACAGCAACTTACAGTGACGTCAATACTCACACGCATCGCCATTTTGATTAAATATGACGTTTTTCGAAAATTTAAACTTTATCATTGATTTTTTAACATAATGCATTGTTTTTTACAGAAATATTAATGTGATATTATGTTTATACCGTAATAAGCAATCATTTAAAGTGGTTTTTGAACATTAGTCAAATAGCCTATTGTGCATGTAAAAATAAATTATATTTTATACTAGCTGACCCGGAGAATTTCGTACCGCCATATTTTCTGATCCCGCTCCCGCTGCGTATCTCGAGATTTATCAGTGTTTCTCTACAATATTATGCACGTATTATACATATAAACCTTCCTCTTGAATCGCTCTATCTTTTGAAAAAAAAACCGCTTCAAAATCCGTTGCGTAGTTTTGAAGATTTAAGCATACATAGGGACGGACAGACAGCGACAGCGACTTTGTTTTATAATATGTAGTGATATATGTAGTGATAATTTGAATATTAAATTTACATACATGCGTCATACAACCCTAATCTTTAACGACAAAAAATAAAAATTCCCAGCTGTCACGCATCAGCGACTTCTGTATGCAACTGTACCAGCATGACGTCATAACAAAACAAAACTTAATTTTGTAAACTAAACTATACGAGCAGACGTGCCGCAGACATCACACAGAGCGGACGTACCATCGAATTATATTATAATATAAAAGATATTGACAATGAAAGCAGCATACTTCCTGTTTTTAATCGCCATGTGTGAGGGACGTCCATCTGATATAATACTCGATACTTCTCCTGACAATATTGGTATTACTTCGTATGGCGATGAGAATAAGGCGGGGCTCGTTATTCATTGGAGTAAGGTGACTAGTAAGGATCCTGCTGACCCTGTTCTGGGGTATAAGGTTAGTGATATTTGTTTTATTTATATCGTTGGTAAGTAAATGAGTGAAAGTTAGTTTTTAACCCTTAAATGTTTTGTACAGTCAGCATCAGATAGATTTGGATGAACAAAGTTCTCAAAATGATCTTATTGCCTTAGTTTTCACCTCTTCATGTTGACTGTTTGTTCTGATATTTGGCACACACCTTTAGTTCCGACAATAATACCATTGAAATCAATACAACAGTTTTATTTGCTCTTAATACCTTGGTATTAGGATCATTTTGAGACTTTGCAGACAAGATCATTCTGATTCTGATTGGTCCCAAATGGAACGAATTAGAATTCTCTAGTTTTGCACATGAATTGTATTGTATCTATTTATTATATATAACAACTATATTATATTTTTTAATATTATAAAGCTGAAGAGTTTATTTGTAGGTTTGGTTACCCTAATCTCAGTAATTACTTACAGTTTGGAATTGAAAAAATCTTTGTGTGTTAAATAGCCCGTTTATCGAGGAAGATTGTAGGCTATAAATCATAATGGTAGTCCTCAAGAGAGCGGAGAGAATTATCATAAATGTCAACAAATGTGGCGAATTCCCGTACATTATTGGAAAAATTACGAGCATAATATAATAAACTAGCTGACCCCGCGAACTTCGTACCGCCTTTTTTTAAATTTTTCTCGCCGTAAGAACCATCCTCGTACTTCAGGGAATATTCTAAAAAAAGAATTAGCGAAATCGGTTCAACCGTTCTCGAGATTTGCGCTTAGCAACACATTTAGGGATTCATTTTTATATAATAGATAGATGGATTATAGTAGGGGTGGATACGGGATATTAAAGTATGGCATGGGCGAAGTCGGGGCGAACAGCTAGTTATATTATAGACGTATAAATTCCTCTTTGTTAACCCAGGTGATATCACTCCTAGGTGACTCTACAACTTGGAAATTGTAGAGTCCTCGTTCCACCTCAAAATAATTACACCTACATTTTATTTTGGTGAAAATAATCCAACGTACTTGGTGTTATTTTTCCACCTTAGATTTTTTTATACCAGTTATGAGGCAGACAAGCACACGGCTCACCTGATGGAAAGTGGTTACCGTGGCCTATGGACGTATGCGTCACACTCGTACTGCTGACTCTGTAAGAACTATCTAACTCCCTTCTTGAAAAGCCCCATACTGTAGTCGCTTGAAGAAACCACAGCAGGGAGTTCATACCACAGTTTGAGCGTGTGGGGGATGAAGTTCCTTTCATACCTGACTGCGTACTGTTTCCAGTCGCAACGTGTGGGGAAGGTAGCCTTGTCTGTGGCGAAAGGTGCGATGATAGAATTATAATATATCTGCCTTATTTTGAAGAATTTTAAACTTGAAACTGACATTAAATTAAATTCTCTAAATTATGACATGAACTGATTGAATTCCCTTTTAAATGGTAGTTGGTCATTAAATAAGAACTGTCTGACTAATATTATAGAATAAGAAAGGAGAACGGGCACTTTTGTATGAGCTGCGTCCCAACCCTTGTAACAAGTTGCGACTAGTGTAAACATGTTCATTTAGTCTATTTATATGTAAAAATGAAAGATTTTTATCAGAAATTCGTGCAGGTCCAAAGTTATAAGGGTGTAAGTAAAAAATATTTTTTGTGCAAATAGGCTTTGCAGTATAGTTCTACGGTTTTGTATCATTTCGCCGACGGTCATTACAACTACGGTTGACTCAACTAGGGTTAATTCACCTACTGGTTGACATGGTTCATGGTTGTACCGATCACATATTTTTAACATAAAAAGAGGGGTGTTATAAGTTTGACGTGTGAGAGTGTGTGTGTGTGTGTGTGTATGTGTGTGCGTGTGTGTCAGTCTGTGTGTGGCATCGTAGCTCCCAAACGGCTGAACCGAATTCAATTCTGTTTCTTTTGATCGAAAGATGGTTTAGTCGAGAGTATTCTTAGCGATGTTTCATAAAAATCGGTTCAACCATTTGAAATATATTATGAGGAATGAAAATCAATCCAAAATCTAATCTATTTTCAAATATACCCGTATTGGGTATCAAATGAAAGGTCATAATTTATACATCACGATACAGCAGGTTTTATGGAAATCGGTTCAGCGGTGGTAACCGCTGAACCGATTTCCATAAAACCTGCTATTATTATAGGTATATAAAAAGCATGAAACAAAAAAAATTAAAAGCAGAAACCAATATTTTAATTTTCTCTTTCTAAATCGATTTGAATAGTTAGCATAATAAATGCTTCAAAAGAACATTATTCACGCTGCATACATTTTTGGTCCAAAATTGAAAGTGCTGGCCAAATACGATATTTCGTTAGAACTTGTTCTTATTGGGGCGTCAAAGTTGAGGGACCACTTCCTTCGGTTTTATTTGAGTTCGAAAATCTTGAAAACATACATTTTTTATGACACAAACTATTGAAAATGGATAAAAAATGTCGTGCTACATTGGAATTTGAGTTCGAAAATCTTGAAAACATACATTTTTTATGACACAAACTATTGAAAATGGATAAAAAATGTCGTGCTACATTGGAAGAATAGTTAATAAAACTAATAAAAAATAAACCCCATACTGCACACCGTTGTTTTTCGTCTATTTATTTAGGTGCTAAATTGAAAATAAGTAGCGGCCAAAGAATACAAATATGACATTCCGTTAGTCGGGCAGTGGACCCTCAGCTTTGACGCCATAATAAAAAATGCTAATGAGGACAAGCTCTAACAGAATATCATACTCGTATTCTTTGGCCGGCACTTTCAATTTTGGACCTATATAAATGGGTGAAAAACAACGGTGTGCAGAATGGGGTTTATTTATTATTGATTTTATTGACTATTCTTCCAATATAGAACAATGATTTTTATTCGTTTTTAATCATTCATATCATAAAAATGTATGGTTCCAAGACATTTGAACTCAAATAAAACTGAGAGCAGTGGTCCCTCAGCTTTGACGCCATAGTAAAAAATGCTAACGAGGACAAGCTCTAACGGAATTTCATATTTGTATAGGTACTTTGGCCAGCACTTTCCATTATGGACCTAAATAAATGGACGAAATACGACGATATGCAATATGGGGTTATTTTTTATTGCTTTTATTAACTATTGTTCCAATGTAGAATAAAGTTTTTCATTTATTTTTAATAATTCGTATCATAAAAAATGTATGTTTCCAAGATTTTTAAATTCAAATAAAACCAAGCGCAGTGGTCCCTCAACTTTGACGTGGTAATAGAAAATGCTAGCGAGGACAAGTTCTAACGGAATATCGTATTTATTTTCTTTGGCCGGCACTTTCAATTTTGGACTAAAATGGGTGATGTCCTTTCATTCAAAAATCCCAATAATTTATACATATTTGAAATGTACTAATTAAGGCCTTTAATTTGATATCAAACACGGTATATTTACCTCAATTTTATTTTTTAACGCAGTACTTTATGACCGCTAGAGGGCGCCTCATTAAATTCAATGACACATTATATAGCCTATAATAAGTGGACGATCAAGACACTTCTAACAATACCTTACTTGTCCAGTTCTAATTAGAAGTTGAAGAGCTATGAGGGAATTAGTGAATATACATACATAGTTCATACATACATACATAGCCTGTCAAAATCATAATCCTCCTTTGGCTTTAACATAGTCGGGTAAAAATAGCATAAATAAATAAGTATTTTGTCATAAAAACACTAATTATTTAAAATAAATTAAATACTTTCTTAGTAACTGAAACCCCCACAACTTTTACCCTGCACGAAATACAGACTTATGTCCGTACAAAAAAATAATACACTCATTGAGACCTTTCATTTGATATAGGTCAAAAAGTGTTACACCATATGGGACGAAACGCCCATTCGCCTTTGTATTTAATGCATGTTATTTTGTATGCCTATCGGCGGAACATAGTATGTACCATAAGCAGCCTGTAAACATCTATAGCAACCTGTGTTCACGAAATAAATAAATGAATAAATGAATGAATAGAATGTAGACGTGGGCATCATGTCGAACAATTCATCTGAACACACATTATTGTACAGGCGGTAAAACACGCGTTAGGAGAAACGGGCTTATTACGAAACACCATGAATTTTCAAAAAAAGAATCTAAAGCAAGACCTTGTTTTGGCTTAAATTAACACATTGAAGAAAAAAATATAAAATATAGTACAGTCGTTCGCAAGATAACTTCCGAAAGACTGCACTAAATTTTGTATAATTATTGATCATCTTCAATTCTTCAAGTTAATAATGTTATTCCTGTATAAGCTCGATGCTTGCTCGATGCTACATGAAAAATATTAGTATGAATAAATAAGATTATAAGTATTTATGTTTATTTGGGCTAATTGCAATATTTCGAAATCACTTATGGGCTGTGGAGGTCAGTTGGCAGTAGCTTCACAAAAAATGTCGAAGTTTAGTCAAGTCAGCTAGTAATTTATTTTTAAAAGATCGGTGTCCGTTATCGGAACCAATTTAAAAAAAAATGGCTGAGGACAGTTCTTATTTTAATGACCCAAACATAATCCATAGACTAGCTGTTGCCCGCGGCTTCGCCCGCGTGGATGTCGGTTATCGCTTAGTGTTTATATAGCCTGCATCTCAAAATCCTTTCTTAGGGGATGCCTACGTCATAGTAGCTTTATGCATGCAAAGTCTCAGCCCGATCGGCTTAAAATTGACAAAGTTTCATACAAACTTTCATCCCCTATTTTATCCCCTTGGGGGTAGAATTAATCAAAATCCTTTCTTAGCGGATGCCTACGTCATAACATCTACCTGCATGCCAAAGGAGACGGATACTCTTCCATACATTCGTGGGCCTGATTGACAGAAAATGGAGCTGTCAGCTGTCACAGCTTAAAAATACAGTTGATAAACACAAGAAATAATTAATCGATTAACGGAAATCGATTCAGAATTTATTTTTATTACACTATTATTTGGTATTTTAAATGGTTATTATTATTATTATGATTAAGTTTTGTTCACTCTGATTGATTTAATATCAAATTGTGATGCAAGTGTTTTTATACGCAATATTGTTTAAATAATTTTTAGTAATCGATATTTTATTTTGCTAGTGAAATAAATTTAGTTTTAAGATTTCTCGTCTTCAAGATTTTCAATTGAGCTGGTTTTTTAATATTTTGAAATAGAAAAAAATACCGCTTTTTTTAAGTCATATCTCAACTCATTACAATTTTGGCCCAGAAGTCCCCGTCTCCTTTCAGCCCGATTCGTCCAGTGGTTTGGACTGTGCGTTGATAGATAACTATGTCAGTCAGTCAGTCAGTCAGTCAGTCAGTCACCTTTGAGTTATATATATTTAGATATCGAAAGCTACTCTGTAAGTTACGATTTCATGCCTAAACCACTGAACCGATTTCGATGGTATTTGCTACAGAGTTACTCGAGTCAACAATAAAAAAAGTGATCGGAATACGGTAATAGGTTCACCCCCTATTACGTAGGGCCGAAAACAAAGATCGGTGAAATGTGGGTGTTAATTCATCTCTGCCTAACCCTCCTGGAATAAAGGCGTGATTATATGTATGTATATGTACCTAATTATATATGTATGCAAATTTTTGCACAGACCGGAAAATGATGAGGTCACCTTGTAAAAAATATCTAGATAGAGTTTTTGTTAGGTACCTACCTGAGTTATGAGGTTATGACTCACACACAAACATACACATATTAATTAATTCACCCTTGACTCATGGAAACAAGTGATCATTATCTTATTTGACCATTTTTTACTAGTCTGTCTGTTTGTTTGTGTTAGCGCAAAAACTGCAGATCGGATGTTGATGCGGATTTTTTTTTCGTTTAAAGGGTCAGACTTTAGCGTTACCATAGGGCATTTAAGGCGTGAATATACGGGCTTTCATATAGTCGTTCTAAAGAGAAAGATTTTGGGCACTAGATTCGTCTGGAAGTATTAATCAGAAAATACATGTATGGGACTAATGTATGGGCCCTAGAGTGGAGACCGCGCGTAGGAAAATGGAAGGTGGGACATCCCCTAGCCAGGTGGACCGACGACCTGCGAAAGGTGGCTGGGACGGACTGGATGCGGAAAGCGGAGGATCGGCAAACGTGGCGCACATTGGGAGAGGCCTATGTCCAGCAGTGGACTGCTGTAGGCTAATTTGATTGATTGAATTTATGGGTAAACGGAATAATGTATGGGTTTAATAATTCTTATTTTTTAATGGATATTTGCCATCAGATGGGCTTCGTGCTTGTCTGCCACTTGAGTAGTTTCAAAAAGACCTAAATCACTGCATTAACACACAAATATTTATAAACTCTCAATAGTTTAAGAATCCCTCGAGGATAGAGTTAATATATTTCACGTTTTGTTTATTATTTTATGATCTGTTTACGGTAAACAATAAATTGTTTGTTAAGCAACTTTTGTTGTTGACTGTACTTTCATAGTTCTTAACCTCTCGATAACGAATACTTCTGTTTTACAGGTAAAAGTATGGACAGTAAAGAAGGTAAAGAAGACTGTATACGCCAATAACGAAAAAGGAGAGCTCGTGGAAACAGAAATAGAAGAATTACCGGTAAATATAACTCACCTACTTTTTCTAATACACAATCTTTTTTAAGTTTATCACAAAATAAAAACACAAAGAAAAAAAAAGCTGGGTGTTTCTATGTATATATGTATGTATTTACGAAAAAAAGATGTATCTAAGTATGTTTATCCGCATTCTAGATTCCATAACACAAGCTAGTTAAGCTATGTTTACTTTTGGTCTAGATAGCGTTGTGTAGAATGTCCTACAATATATTAAAAAAAAAAAAATGTCTTGCCGTGTTGGTCTCCACTCATCTCTTCCTGTGGGTGTTAAAGCGACTAAGGGATAGGGGTGTTCTATCTATGTATGTATGTAAAAAAATACACATTGACGGCCTCATCAGAATGATGCTTTTTCACGCCCCGCTTAAATGACCCGGGACTGTAGGAAGAGGGAAACACGTGTTAGTACTGGTTAGGAATTCCAGGTGTTATTGGATACGAGGAAATCGTTTGTTCTGGTTCGGACATGTAATGCGTAGGGATGAAAGTAATTTCGTAAGGAAGGCGTTATCTATGGAAGTAGATGACTACAAGGGGAGAGGAAGACCTAAAAGGAGATGGACGGACTGGCAGGAGATGAAGGGTAAGAGGATGATGATGATGATGACGATGAATGATACGGCAAAAGAAGGAGTTGCCAAACCGCTTAGTTATTGATGGAATATTCTGCACCGTATGCGGGTGACATTAAAAAATGGTATAAATTTTTGCCATCAAATTAGTGCCATCTATCCATGGAAAGCTGATACTATATTTGAATCTTTCCGTAATCTAGTTACAATTTTTTAAACTTTTTCTGTTTTAACAATCCAGCTTAATCCCTGTACAACTTGATTATAGACCTCGGATTGCCAAGAGCTTCAGTAAGCTCTTTACTAAATCGAATATCAAAAGCGGCATTGATAGGATCTTACCAAATTTGGATAGGTAGGGGGGGGGGACACTACTGACGGTGGAGGTGAGCGCTGATGCATCACGCGGTGGCCACCCTAAACCTACATCTGGGTCGCAAGTCCCAGTCGCCGTCACGGTGTTCCTCTCTGTATCACGCTATGGACCCGGCGACCGCACGGTGAATCCATGGAGTGCTGAGAATCGGATCTCTCTAGTATTGTACACGTCCATAGGCCACGGTAACCACTTCCTATCACATGGGCCGTGTGCTTATCTCCCACCTAAGTGATCTAAAACACTGAATAATCACCATCATTATTTTTCAGCCCCAAGACAACCACAAAGACGTAAGCGACGAGTTTACCGAAATCGATGTACCTGCAGACAAAACTGACGCAACTTATACTGGCGTCAAAATGGGAGTCACTTACGAAATCGGTGTACTCGCCTACACTGCGAAAAATAAGGGAGCATTCTCAAGGAAGTCCAGGATTCAATTGAACCCTGCAAAAAATTGATAAGAAATTAAATCTTTATCATTAAGCTAAGACTCATTTTTGTGTTATTTTGTGCTTTGCGCTTAAATTTTCGTAATAAATGTCTTTCTCTCTAAAAAAATGGAATTGTTTTTTCTATCTTCTTTTAAAATACCTTCGGGCGCCATCGCAACTGTAATTCGCAAACAGTTAAAGATAAGTATATTGTAATTAGGTAATCTGTGGCACTACCCTGTTTAAAAAATTCTTAGAACGAATAAAAATTACGCAACCAGTTGCTCATGGTAGTCATGGTTGCGGAGAAAACATTCTTCTTTCGCAATAAGTTGCCATCAAAGGTAAAAAAATCTTCCATCGCAACTTGTTGAGAACCCAGTTGCCAATTGCGATGGCAGCCGAAGGGTGTAAAATTGTATTTACTAAAACGATTTTGTAGCTGACTGTATTATGGTTGAACGATTATGAACAAAAAAATAGTTAAAAGCAACGTCCTTTTGCAAAACAAATCATCTAGGTACCTACCTGATTAAAAAAAGGACATGGATAAAACAAAACTATAATGATGCCATTACCATAATATACCGATTGATTTTAATAACTATGTCTTTTTGGAGCAAAAGATTTTGGGTACAGTTTCGACAGCAAATTTTAACAAAAGCAATTTGATGAAAAAACTCTTTTTTTTTATTAAATTTATATCTTTTCCGTTCACCTGTACATTATTAAGCTATTGCATAGCTTCTATCGCGGGCCTTAAGCGTGGAGACCGAATCCAGAAATTCTAGTTATTATCTAACAAAAGCAAGTATTCATAATTAATATTTGCTATTCAACGAAATACTGAAAGCAAACTAATACAGTAACTTAGTAAAAAACCTTTTTATACAAAACATATATCTCAGAAACAAACCATTTAGGATCATAATAAGTACTAATTACAAAATAGGCCTAATGATAGTACGCTATCAGTATATAAAAAAATAAACGTGTCTTATTGCGATTGCACAAGCCCTCCTAGCAACTAATAAATGATTGAGTTAGGACAACTTATCTGAGGTTCAAGGATTTACGCCTTATACGTGTGGAAACCAGCTTATTATGAAGGTCAGAAAGACAATCGCTTCACGGAGGATATTGTAGTCAGGCCACTTCGTAATTAGACTGAAAGCTAATCATCTTCATAAAGACGTATTTTCCTGGTTGCATCTGAAGCCAAGGTGATCTTGGAGCCCAGGGTTCGCCTTCAGGCTCTCATTAACTTCCCACGATCTTGGGCGTCCATGGTAGTGTGACCATCAGCACGCATGTCATCCTCCACGACGACAAGCCAGGACTTCTTGGGCCTACCCCTCCTCCTACACAGCGGGGGCTCATACCCAGCACTTGTTACCAACGTAGCCTGGCGATTTCCATAAGACGTGGCCGCTCTTGCATTTTATCTGCGATGTCACAGACATGAAGGCTGCTACGGATACGGGAGTTCCTCACGTGATCTTTACACGTGACTTCACACATCCACCGCAGCAGTTTCATCTCCGTGACACGCTGCTCGTGCTTGTGTCACTCCACGCAGCTGCGTCCACGCTTCCTTGCTTCCAGCCTTGTAAAAGGACAGGCTTAATAATCGTTTTATAGAGTCAACGAGTAATTCTGAAGATTTATTCAATAAAGATTTTACACCTCAAGTCACCTTAAGATAATCTTAATAGTGTCGCAGTGGAATGATAGTAGCTTAAACTTTGACATAAAATAGTAAACTTGGGGTCGTATAAAAGGCAACTATTCATCCTCAATATTTTTTTCCATTTTGTGGATCCATATTTACAATGATTGAGATAGATGGATAGATAGATAGTTCTTTATTGTACACCAATAGATTTACAGTAGGACAATTATATACAGTTACATTAATTTAATATCCCTACAGATATCGCCTCTTCAAGCAATTAAATATCATATTTCCGTACGTGTTTATACAGTAACCTATTAAACCTAAACTAATATTCTATTAAACAATTATTTAATACTGTTTTTTACTAATCACTCACGTAATTGTTGATAACTTTTAGCTTATAAACAGAAGGCACTAAGATGGATGTCATTCTTATACTCGCACGTGGTGCTAATACGTTTTACCGACATGTCTGCGAAGGCTGTCTTCATTATTTGTGTTCAAGCACTCCTGTTTCAGGTAAGTTTTGTCCATTTTCAGTCCATTTTATCGCTCCTTATGTCAGGATTGAAGGTAGAGAAGCCAGATACAGCCCATTATAGATCATTATCACCATCACTGTCACTGTCATTAGCTGATGTCCGTGACTCCGCCCGTGTGCATGTTGGTTATCGCGACCAAACATAGCCTATGTCCTTTTCCAAGGTCTAATCTATCTCTGTACCGAATTTCATGAAAATTGGTTCAGTGATTTAGGCGTGAAAGCGTAACAGACAAACAGACAGACAAAAAGTGTGACAGACAGAGTTACTTTCGCATTTATAATATTTAGTATGGATGATGACACCTGTTATCTGGTTCAATAAATTTTGCAGTCCACTGCTGAACATAGGCCCGTCTGCCCAGTCACCTTTTATATCGCCAGTCCATTTGGCTAGAAGGCGTCCGACCTTCCATTTACCTTTAGAGGTCTCCACATTAGGACTCGTCTGCTCCATCTGCCATCGGTCCTTCGACAGATGTGGCCAGCCCACTGTCACTTATGAGAGCTTGATGACTTTAGTTCTTTGTCGGATGTCCTCTTATATCTGAGGACTGGATGTCAATAAGGAACTCCTGGATAACGTTCAATACGCTGCCGAATTGATTCATCAGAGATCAAAATCAACTACAGTTTTTATTCATTTAGTCCATCGTTCGTTGTTTTTTGTTTGTTTGCTCGTTCATTCATTCGATCGTTCGGAGGTTCCATTGTTTATTCATTCATTCTTACATTCGTAAATTTGTTTGTTCGTTCTTTCGTTCGGTGATTCATAATTTTTTATGCCTCGTTGACGTACCATTACCGTTATTTTAATGAGACTAATGCAAAAGACCTGCCAATGACCGTTTTGTCACGGTTTTTTCCAAAAGAACTCAACCGTGAGATTATTCAAAGCATAAAGATAACCTAAAGTATAAATAAAAATTTAATAGTCTAAAGTATAAATAGTCTTCACCTCGCAGTAAATAGAATGACGTAATAATATTGTAACTTCAATTTGATGAATATCATTGTTTTCTTCTTTCAGGGCACACTCAGCCAATACATCAGCCGTGCAGCTGTTGATGCATCTGGAATCGGTTCCTTCGGCTGGAGTGGTTCCATTGCGCCTGGATTCACTTACGATGGGTTAGCTGCTCCTTATGGATATAACAGGCTTGCTGCCCTCAACGCCTTTGGACTGGCTGCTCCCTATGGATACAATACTATCGCTTCTTCATGGGGTTATGAGGCACCTTACGCTTACGATGGTTTTAATGACTGGGCTGGAAGAAGTCTGGGTTACAGAAGCATCTATCCCTCAATTGCTGCTGCTATAGAGACCACTCCCACAACCAGTTGTGGATTTATTGTAACCAGTTCTTCTCCAGTTGCACCTACTGGAATTTCTGTGGTCACTGATACTGGTTTTGATGGTATCTTGGCTGTAGCTGGTGACGCTCCTTTTGTAGGTACCTCTGGAATGGAAGGTGTGTTACCTACTGTTGGTTCTGGAGCTATCAACCATGCTTGTGGAAATAGACTTAATGCTATGGTCAGTGAGACCACAGTTTTTGCTCCTGCAGTTAGTAGTATTACCATCACTCCTAGCTGGGCTCCCGCTACCGCTTATGGATATGGTAGTGGTCTTATTTATTGAAACAGTCAGTGTAGAATTTAGTTGCAAAACCAAAAAAGTACAAAAATAATAATATAAAGTGTTTGGCTTATTAATTCGATGTTTTTATTTGTTCTAATCCCGATAATCCTTAAAAGTTATTCAGTATGTATTCAGTATTCCTGAAGTTTATCTGTATTAACGCCATCTAGTAGAATTTTGAGGTACCAGTATGAGACTAAGTGTCAATATAGATCAAATAAATTTTAAAATGTCCGAGCACTATTTAAGTGCTAAAAATATCAAATTTATTCCATTAAAACAAAGCTTAAAATAGTATATCTCAATAGTATGATTGACCCTCTATATAGATAGGTACCTCAAAGATATACAAGATGGCGTTAAATAATAAGTGTATGAAATGTGGTCTACTCATTAATGTCAGGGGCGGAAAACCTAATATGGCAACTGCATTTTATTTATATAGAGTAACAGAAACTTTATTTATAATTGAGATCCCTCCTTGTCTCGGGGGGCCGTTGGTCCCGGTTGCCATATAAACACCTATAGAATCTTTACGGGTAATTGGAGCATTATAATAAAATTTGTGATGAAAATTCGCATGCCACAGTGTGGCTACATGTGCTGTACTTTTACATAGTTTAAGACTTTTCGTTACCGTGTTCATTGATTTATCAAATTGGGCTGTGGAAGACTTGTCAGATGGCACGGAAAATATCGAGGTCCAGCCAAATCAGCAGTTAAGACTGGTAAAGCGGACCCCAGACTCTGAGGTGAAAGCTTCGGATGCGACTGGGAATTAACGCTAAGATGAAGAAGATTATACAAATTTCAAAGGAATCTATTGAGATCTATTGGGAATTCATAAAAGTTACTCGTTATTAGCGGAATCGCTCAATGTGGTATTTTAAGACTAGAGAACATCGACATTTACAGTGGGTTGTGAAAGTTAAAATGGCAGTTGCCTCAAAGAAAATATCGAAATTTGGCCCTTTCGTAGTTAGACCTAAAGCAAGCAATGAATTCATATTGGATGAGATAAAAATAGGTTAAATGTATTTTTTTTATATGGGACACGTCAATTTGACTTCGCCTCGCCTGATGGTAAGCTGAAGGCAAAGTCTCTGGAAAAACATAAACATAACATAAACTCACGCCTATATTCCTCGAAGGGGTAGGCAGAGGTGCTAGCACCCACATTTCACCGTTTATGTTTAGGTCCCAATGTAATAGGTGGCGAGCCTATTGCCATTAACCGGAAAAGATACACTTTATTATAAGTATATATACATTTTCTTTTATTCAAAGCATGATCGATACCATCTTTTGTTTTTATAAGATGAAGTTTTTATAAAGCACAGCCGATTCCTCTACCAGCCCAACCGGCACGGTAGCCAAGACCAGGAGCGAAGGCAGCAGCAGGAGCGATAGCGGCGCCGAAGTACTCAGGAGCGAACACAGCGTCCTCACTGACCATAGAGTTGTCGCCATTACCGCAGGCGTGGTTGACAGCACCGGCACCAGCAGTGGGCAACACTCCCTCCACAGCTGCAGTACCGACGAACGGCAGCTCACCAACTACTTCAAGGATACCCTCATAAGCGTTGTCAGATTTTACAGAGATACCGACGGGAGCAATGGGAGAGACACTGGAGACTGGCAGCGCACCACCGCTGGTAGGTGTGAAATCGAGAGCGGGAGCAGCAGCACCGTAGATTCCGTCGTAAGCTAATCCTCTGCCGGCCCAACCAAGACCGTCATAGGCGAGGGGAGCAGCCAAGCCATCGTACGCCAATCCTCTGCCGGC
Source organism: Eilema depressum (assembly GCA_914767945.1). Classification (NCBI taxonomy): domain Eukaryota; kingdom Metazoa; phylum Arthropoda; class Insecta; order Lepidoptera; family Erebidae; genus Eilema; species Eilema depressum. Next base: position 2,876,683 of record OU612040.1, read on the forward strand.
CCATCCAAGACCATCATAGCCGAGGGGAGCAGCCAAGCCATCGTACGCCAAGCCGGGAGCAGTCAAGCCGTAAGAAGCAATTCCAGCTCCGATGCACTGGCTCAATGCAGACTGAAAGAAAACGTTTTTTTAGAATCCCTATGTTGACGTATGCATTGATCAAAGATTTAATCTCTGTTCAAATTTATGAAGAAACATACCTGGATGAGTAGCGCCTGAGCGCAGAAGATGAGGATAGCTTTAACAGACATGTTACTGGTTCTAGTGCTGACACGAGAATGGTGTTCTTGAATTTGAGGCTTATTTTATACTAAGTAAACTATTGTACTATGTTATCAAATTACAAAAGTTGTAGATAAATGGAAAAGTAATTTAATAGCTGTAAATTACTATTTGTCAATAATTTTTGTGTAACTTCGATATGTCTAATAAATCTAGGAATCAACGAGTCAGGTATTTAGTTTTCTAAACTAACGTGTTAAAATGACGAAACCAAATATTTCATTGAAAGGATTGTACTATATAAACTGAACCAGAAATTAGGCTTATTATTCTGTATTCAGCTTTCCGTTGAACTGAAAGAAGCATCAAACATGAACACCTTCACCGTTGTATTCCTCTGCATCCAAGCATGCTTGGTACAGGTAAGAAAAATTTCTAATTTTGTTTGTCGATTTCATCTGGACATACGTCTAAAAATAAGGAAACACAAGGACCTTAGGAAAAAAAGAAATCTGCCATCCTGTATCATAATTGGAGTCCACTGCATTGGATTGAGTTATGCAACCCTCTCGTGCCCTCGAGAAAATGCCTCTACATAGGTACCAAAATTGACGATTGAAATTAACCAGGTGCCCGATTCTGCTAATCATCAACGTATGTCATTCATTAACATCAAATCCCATACATTCGTCATTCAATTCCACTATACGCCGGTCAACGAATTGCCACTTTTCAAATCGATTTAAAATTACCACTTATCTAGAGGGCCAGTACAGGAATTTCAATCGTGAGGATGGGTTTTAATTGCCGAAAGTTTGGCAATCTATAATGATCCGTCTGTACAAATATATAGCCCCGAATGGCTCCCAACGTCTTGGTGAGACCTCATACACACAAAGAAGTAAGATATTAATACCATTTTTATGATTTCAGAATGCCTGCAGCCAGTACATCAGTCGCGTCGACGATATCATAGACATTATGCCTCGTCCTGAATGTCTCCCTCCACCTCTTGCATACGATGGTCTGACTCGCTGGGGAGGCATCGCTCCCGCTGCTGCTACTATTGCTCCTTACGGTCTGGCCTCACCTCTCGCATACGACGGTCTAGCTACTGCTGCCGGTCCCTTCGGCTACCGCGCTGGACTTGGTGAACTCGCCTACCCCAGTGCTCTTGGTTGGGCTGATGAAATTGAAGCCATCGCTCCCTACGGTGGTGTTGGTGAAGGTAATGTGGAAGTAGCTGGTGAGCTGCCAGTTGCTGGTACTACCGCTGTCGCTGGTCAGGTCCCGATCATGGGCGCTGTTACCTTCGCTGGCCCTGTCACCGCTGCTGGTGCCGTGACCATCACTGGTCAATGCGCTTGCGGAGCTCCCGTTGAATACCTTTACTAAACAAAGACGCTTTAAGTTACTATGAAGTTTGAAATAAATACTGATTATTGAACCATTATTTTATAGTTTTATTGCTTCTTTATAAAATAAGTAACTCTGTAAGTCATCAAAAAGCATATGTCAAGGTAGTTAAACCTAATCAGTTACCGGGTGATGTTGAGACAAAATTTAATAATAAAATTGAAACAATATTACGTTATTATGTGGCGCATATTGGGAGAGGCCTATGTCCAGCAGTGGACTGCAATAGGCTAATTGATTGATTGATTGATACGTTATTTATGCCCATTCAGTAACACCCAAACGAGTAACACTGAACTTACTGGTTGGGACAAAAATTCCCAATGAGTCACAGGTGTATGCAACATTTTTTGTCCCAACGTGTCACAGGTGTTACTGGCTGCAACATTTTTTATCCTAACGTATCACAGGTGTCCCAACAAAAATTTTGCATCCAGTAACACCTATGACACGGTGTTACTGGATGCAAAATTTTTCGTCCCATCGAGTAACATCTGTTACTCGAAGGATGCAACATACTTATTTATGTACTACTAGCTTTAGCCCGCGGCTCCGCCCACGTGGATGTCGGTTATCGCGACCAAACATAGCCTATGTCCTTTCTCAAGGTATAATCTACCCCTATACCAAATTTCATCAAAATCGGTTCAATGGTTTAGGCGTGAAAGCGTAACAGACAGACAGACAGAGTTATTTTCGCCTTTATAATATTAGTATGGATATGGATGGATGCTCTGGCATAGTACATAATCATTCTTAAATCCGTAGCTCCATTCAGCGTCAGCACGATCTTGACTGCAGTCTCACAATGATCAATACTAAGGTATTAAGAGCAAATCAAACTGTTTTGTTGATTTAAATTGTATTATCGTTCTAACTAAAGGTGTGTACCAAATATCAGAATCAGTCAAAAGGAAGTGGGGAAAACCAAGGTATGAAGATCATTTTGAGTACTTTGTTGATCAAGATCTATCTGATGTTGACTGTCAATCAATTAGCCTATTACAGTCCACTGCTGGACATAGGCCTCTCCCAATATGCGCCACGTTTACCGATCCTCCGTCTTCTGCATCCAGTCCGTCCCAGCCACCCTTCGCAGTTCGCCAGTTCACCTGGCTAGGGGGTATCCTCCTTACGTTTTCCTTCTCACGGTCTCCACTCTAGGACTGTATGTGTTGACTGTATGTAATATGTACACAAGGGCTGTTCAGAGATCCACCAAGACCCCTGGCGCTAAGTCAACCTTGCCTGAAAGCCGGTAGGTACATCTGTCGACTGACGGACGAGGCTCTGGAGCAGGCTTTCCCTTGGTGTTGGGTGGTCAGACGGTAGTCACTCATATAAAAGCCGTTTAAACAAAAAAAAAGAGGAGGGATTTGCACACGATAAAAAAAGTTACGCAGTCTCCTGTGGGTTTGCCTTTTCACAGTTTTCCTTGGCACATAAAATCTACTACTTCATAAAGATTAAGTTACGGGTACGATTCCCCTCAGTGAAAATATTAATACAGTCAGGATAAATATGTATATTTGCTGGTCTGGCTGTGTCACGTTCAAGTTCAGGACACACTGCTCAAGCACAATCAACTCGTGATTTTGTTTTGGCTTGTTCTCGGTTGTTTATGCAAAGACGGACTACTTGCTTTATGTTGCTAGACGTTCAGCAATGCAACTCAGCAATTGAATCTCATCATCAAGATTGAAATTTCTGTACTTTTGTATATGAATCGCTTCCATAACCAATTTCGGTATGTAATGGCGTTCTGTCGAGGAAATATCGAGGTCCAGCCAAATCGCTCTATTCCACTTTAATCCACTAAACAAATCCAGCGATGGATTTGTTTCAACTTTTTTTTCCACTCTGATATCCGCAGATAAGACTGGTAAAGCAGACCCCAGATTCCAAGGTGAAAACTTCGGATGCGACTGGGAATTAACGCTAGGATGAAGAGGATGAAGAAAAATGACGTTCTGTCGAGAGCATCTGAGGGTTATGTAATCAAACCAGTAGTTAACACCGGATTCCAGTGATATCCCGATCCCGATAACTCTAAGAACGATCACGATCCCGATCACGATAACTGTAGAACGTTTCCCATGCGGTGCAGGGGAGAGTCACCTAGTTAACAATAAAAAACGAACAAATTCTGGTGACAAGACATTTTCATCGTAGATGAATCAGTACACCTTGATCTATCAACAGTGGCCTCTCTACGCGCACAAGCATATTATTGAAGATGATGTTCATTAAACACATGTACATGGGTGAATTTCCCAAATGGCTTTTTTTTTTGTCTTCGGTGAAATTAGTATTTGAAAAAAGGAATATTGTTCTGAATTATTTTTTTTAGTATTCAATAGGTTGTTAATGAATTGTGGCAAAAATATATTTAGGCTAGGACTATATATAAAGGTAGAAATAAATACATAAACCTCTATTTTATTCAAATCGGTGCTGTCCCTCTACTTTTTTTACAAACAAAAAAGCTTATACACTAATAAAAATAAGTAAATTAAGTATAATAAATTATTCTATTTCATAGAATATTAGTTTTATTATTAATTTAAGTCATATTTTATTATATAATTAACGAATATTATTACTGAGAGGCACAAACGTACTTTTCCTGCGAAATGTTCTCAAATCGGTGACCAAAAGTAATTTACACATAACTTTATATCGACGAGTCCGACAGTGTCCCCACCTCAATTTTATTTCTCTCGTTAGTGCCTGCTAGTGCGCAGTCAGGACGGACGTATGTTAAATCACTGCATATTCCCGCCAATAATATAAGTACGCCATTTTAGTTGCTCCCGGACAATTATTTTATACTATCGGTGGTGGCATCTTTCTAGTGTAGTAAGCAGTTTTATTATTGTTTTTTGGTTCTAATAGAGGTAGAAAGTGAATTAGCTTCATTGATTGTTATTGAATTTAACCTAGATATTATGCATTTTTTCTAATATTCTAAAAAGTGTGAAATTTCTCACGTCGGTGTTCGCATATCGGTGTAATCGGTGGTCTTTATTACCACGGATATGATAATTTACACCGAAAATGATAAGAAAAGACGAATCGGTGTCTTACACCTAATATCGGTGTTTTGATTCATGATCAATGCACAGTTTTGTCACATCGGTGGATTGCTTTATCATATCGGTAGATATTTTTTCATCTCGGTGAGTCGTTTTATCATATCGGCTGATCCCATGCGATTTCGTTAAGCATACAAAGGAAAAATGGAACATACAAGAACATACATATAAACACATACATACATAGGGGGGACTTCAATGCCAAAGTGGGAATACAAGAACGCGACGAGAAGAAAATCGGATCATAAGGAGTGGTATGCAGAAATCGCAGGGGGCAAATGCTAGTCAGCTTCCTCGAGTCACAGGCATCTCTTCTTAATGAATAGTTTCTTTAAGAAAATACCCCACAAGCAGTGGACTATAATAAGGAACGATATAGACTTTTTTCATAATGGTACCTAAGCACATATTCAGAGATCAACAAGTGTGATCAACAAGTTTAATACTGGAAGCGATTACCGACTTATCTGAGGCTCTTTAAATATCAAGATTCCGAATGATAAGGTCAGCCCTCCCACCTACGCCGCTCCAAGTAGCTCTAGGGTCGCAATACTGGAAACCTCTAGGGAGGCATTGACGGGAAGGCCGACTAGTGGTCAAACCATTGCATTGTGGGGCTCCAATCCTGAAAGAGCTAGCAAGCCTCTTTAATTCCGTCATCCCGCAAGGGCTAACACCTAGGGCATGGAGCGGGAGTGCGGTGGTACTGTTCTTCAAAAAAGGTGACAAGACCTTACTGAAGAACGCAGGCCATCTCACTCCTGAGTCATGTCTACAAGTTGTTCTCGAGAGTCGTCACAAATCGCCTCGCAGGTAAGCTCGACGAGTTCCAGTCACCTGAGCAAGTCAGGTTTTGAAAAGACCATAGTACCGTGGACCACATCCATATACTGTTTGGCAGATTGTAGAAAAGACTCAGGAGTACAACCAGCCGCTGTGTATGGCGTTTGTGGACTACGGAAAAGCCTTCGACTCTATCGAAATCTGGGCAGTGCTGGATGCGCTGCAGCGGTGCCGCCTCGATTGCACGTCGAGGTGCTGAGATGCTTGTATTACACTGTCGAAGAAGAAGACAAAACCCATTAGCCTCCAACGTGGAGTGAGACTGGGAGATGTTATATCTCCCAAAATATTTACCAACGCATTGGAGGACGTCTTTAAGACTCTGGGCTGGACTGGGCGGGGTATCAACATCAACGGTGAGTACATCTCGCACCCTTGGTTCGCCGACGACATCATAATAGTTGCGGAGTCGCTGGAACAACTGGGCAAAATGATACACAGCTTGAATGGAGCTTCTCGACAAGTCGGCCTCAGTGTAAACTTGGATAAAACCAAGATACATAATCTTGGTTTTATCCAAAACGAACATGTTGTACCGAGAGCAATTGCCATCGAAGGAACGACACTCGAAGTTTCATTCAAAAATAGGTATATCTATCTGGGGCAGGTTATTCAGCTCGGTAAAAACAACTTCGAGAAAGAAGAAGCCAGAACAATCCAACTGGGGTGGGCAGCATTTGGCAAATTACGTCGGGTCTTCTCCTCCCCCTTGCCGCAATGCCTTAAAACAAAGGTTTTCCGACCAGTGCGTTCTGCCTGTTATGACTTACGGTGCCGAAACGTGGCCACTGAAGGTGGGGTTAGTCCGTGGCCTAAAAATCGCAAAACGGGCTAAGGGAGCAAGCTATGCTTGGAGTTTCTTTGATGGATAGAATTAGAAACGAGGTCATCCGACATTACAACCAAAGTTACCGACATAGCTCGCAGAATAAGCAAGCTGAAGTGGCAGTGGGCTGGCCACATCTGCCGATGGACTGATTGCCGTTGGAACAGACGAGTCCTAGAGTGGAGACTGCGAGGAGTAAAACGGAAGGTGTGACACCCCCTGGCCAGGTGGACTGAAGACCTACGAAAGGTGGCTGGGAAGGACTGGATGCGGAAGGCGGAGGATCAGCAAACGTGGCGCATATTGGGAGAGGCCTATGACCAGCAGTGGACTGCAATAGGCTAATTGATTGATTTGTGTTACCAGCTTATAAACGTTCTTTTTTAAATTAATTATATATTATAAAAAAAGAATAGAAGAAAGTAAATATTATAATAAAATAGGTACCTATATAATTTCAAAAAATATAATATTTTCATTGGATCTTCAAGAACTCTATTCTCGTCGGATATGATCTTCTTCAGGTCAGGCATTCAGTTTTAAGTCACTCTTGTAAAAATAAGGCACCTACTATTTCCTTTTTGATGTTCAAAGGTGGATAGATTATCATTTCGGTGAATATTTTATCATAATGGTGGATATGTATATAATTTCGGTGGATAAACTTATCAAATCGGTGTACAGAAAAAATAATCGGTGCGGGTTTGTCATGTCGGTGGAAACCAAAATTAAAACTGAATTTTCTCCATAATCTTAAATGATACGTTGATGATATTAAATTTGGGGATACATGATTATCACAAAGATTACATAAAACCTTAAAAATATACAAAAAACATATAAATGAAAAAGTTCACCGATATGATAAAAAAAATGGCATTTGTTGAAATTCACCCACATACGTTCATATTTAGTCTTAAGAAACCACATTTTGTGAACTGGCCTCCTAAAAATGTCGGAGTGGAGTTTGTTGCGCCGTTTCTTCTCCACTAGCGCCTAGAAAGCGGTGGTAAACTTAGTTTTAAGGAGAATTTGACGTCAAAAAGCTGTAACAGTGTTGCACTATTTTGAAAAATAAAGAATTTGAATTTGAGTTCACGTTTTACACAGATAATGTGAATGCGTGTATCTTCATCATTTTAGTTAAGACAAACTTACTACGAGTAAATAACAAACATGGAGGTTTGATGCAATATGTTTATTTCATTCAAATCATGTCGAATTCCTTTTCACTTTACAGAGCGATACGTCTACCAGCCCATGCGGCACTGCAACCAAGACCAGGGGCCATGGCAGCAGCAGGAGCGATAGCACCGTAGGGACTAAGGCCAGGAGCCATGGCAGCAGCAGGAGCAATAGCACCGAAGGCACCAATGGCAGGAGCAAAGGCAGCATCACCACTGACCATAGAGTTGTCACCATTGCCGCAGGCGTGGTTGACAGCACCGGCACCAACAGTAGGCAAGTCCAAGCGCTCGAAACCAACAGTACCGACGAATGGCAGCTCACCAACTACGTCAAGAATACCCTCATAAGCGTTGTCAGATTTGAGAGAGATACCGACGGGAGCATTGGAAGAGACACTGGAGACTGGAAGTCCACCACCGCTGGTAGGGGTGAAATCGATACCGGGAGCAGCAGCACCGTAGATTCCGTCGTAAGCTAATCCTCTGCCGGCCCAACCAAGCCCATCATAGCCGAGGGGACCAGCCAAGCCATCGTACGCCAATCCTCTGGCGCCCAAACCAGCGAGTCCATCAATCGCCAAGCCGGAACCTGCCAATCCGTAAGGGCCAGCTAAACCAGCACCGATGCATTGGCTCAATGCGGACTGGAAGAAAAATAATAGATTAAATGACTGTATTAAGTGCCTACTGAAAAAATGTTCTTTTATGATTAAATAACTTTGACATAAGATATTATTAAGGAAAAAACAGGAAAAAGGAAATAGAAAGATTTTATTGAATCTTCGTCTGTAATATGATTTAGCAGTGGAACAAAATAAAATAATAGTGAAGAAGTAGCTGATGATAGAACACATTACTACAATATGAATCAAAACAAGATCCGAATTCTTTTAGTGTACAAAAAAATGCCATTTAGTTTTAGACTTAACTGTTATGCTGTTAAAATTAAAAATGAAATGGTATCTTATAAAGTGAATGAACAAACGTAATGAACTCTTTTTCATTTAATTTTACACTTTAAGCTCATATCCATAAAGTCTAAAATTACATTTGCAGTGTCAATCGGGATCCAGAATAACAACAGGCAAATTGAAAATTAATCTAGGTGAAAGATGAAACACCATACCTGGACGAAAAGCGCCTGAGCGCAGAAGACGAGGATAGCTTTAGCAGACATGTTATTTGTTCTAGTGCTGATACGAGAATGATTTCCCAGAATTGTTAGGCTTATTTTATACTAAACCATGTTATCATATTACAAAGAAAAAATATTGATAAATGGGTAAGTAATACAAAGTTTGAGTAAATGTTTTGTAACTACGATAAGCCTAGTAACTAAATTAACAAAGTAGGCTTTTTTTGGTTTTCAAAAACGTGATAAAATTACGAAATCAAATATTGTATCGACGAAATTGTACTATATAAACTTGACCAAAATGAGGATTATTATTCTGTATTCAGCTTTCCGTTGAACTGAAAGAAACATCAAATATGAACACCTTCACCGTTGTATTCCTCTGCATCCAAGCTTGCTTGGTACAGGTAAGTGAAACTGTCTAATTTTGTTTGGCCGATTTCTCCATTTCTATCTTGCATTTATAATTAACATCCCCTGAACATTGTCCCAAGTTGGGGTTGGTTCTAAGTCTAAATACAAAACGCCAGAGTGTCTATTTAGGCGAATGTTGATTTTTACTGACCTGTGGTTTACCTATTTTTCTCAGAATGTCTTCGGCCAGTGCACCAGCCGCGCTGCTGTAGTCGCTGAGCCCGGTCTCATGGCTCCCGGTGTAGCGGCTCTGGGCTCACTTTACGGATACGATGGTCTGGCTGGTTTGAGAGGCATCGCTCCCACTGCTGCTGCTTATGGTTTGGGCTCACGTCTCGCATACGATGGTCTGGCTGCTTCAGCTATTGCTCCCGCCGGTCCCTACGGCTACCGCGCTGGACTTGGTGAACTCGCCTACCCCGGAGCTCTTGGTTGGGCTGATGAAGTTGACGCCATCGCTCCTTACGGTGGTGTTGGTGAAGGAAACGTAGCTGTCGCTGGTGAGCTGCCAGTTACTGGTACTACCGCTGTCGCTGGTCAGGTCCCGATCATGGGCGCTGTGAAATTCGCTGGTCCTGTCACCGCTGCTGGTGCCGTAACCATCACTGGTCAATGTGCCTGTGGAAGTCCCGCTGAATACCTGTACTAAATGAAGACACCTTTCGTAACTACGAAGTCCGAGATCCTGTACTAAATAAAAATAAGATAATACATTTGCTACGAAGTTTAAAAATAAACACCGATTTTTCAGCATTTATTATCTAGTTTTATTCCCTTTTTATCGTATCGGTAAAGCATGACAACACAGTCATCAATTTGAAAGCATAGCCCTGCTTTTTCCGGCATTATTAGCTGGTTAATTTAATAAATCATTATTGAAAGACAAATATTTTATTCTAGTAAAGCACACTAAAATATAGGGATGTAATTCCAAAAAAGTAAAATTAAAATAAGCCAGCTCAGCGTAATGCTGGGCATGAGAGACTTCTATATCTTCTTAATCTTGTATAAGTATTTAAGGATACTTCTTTAGCAAAACGTATGTACTTAAAGCTGTCTGTGAAGAAGAAGAAGAAGAAAAATGTTTACTTGCTATTTTTATAATTAGCTGTAAGTTTTCCGAAATACTAAAATAAAATACAGTTAAGTTCAAAGAAGGGGGGTTGGGTAATGTTGGCGTCGTTTTGGAATTGAGCGGCCATGAATGAAAATGGCATAATATAAAAGTACAGTTTAAACTGAGCAGAAGTTATTATGGACCAACTGCTCTAAACCATATCGGGGCTTAGATATTTAGCTATACAGAGTAGTATTTTTTCAACTTTACTTGGATGGAAAGTACTCTAAATACTGGTGATGGCGAATTCCACTCAAAGGAAATATTCCCTTAATTTTTAAAAGAAACAAAACTGCATACTTAAAATAAATAGTTTTTTGAAAATGCCACACCCGGTAGTTGAACCGACTAAAATCTTCCTAAATCTTCTCTTTCATGGATTTCCTTTTATTTAATTCACCAACTTTGTTAGAGAGATTTGATCCTTAAGATTGACCATATCGATTGATGCAATAAAAATATAGGGTGTTATTTTTTCAAATTTTAGTCGAACAGTCTAGTATTCCAGTTCAGCGAGCGAATCCGGTACTGGAATGCTACTGGAAGGTTTAGGAAGATTTTAGTCGGCTCGACTACCGGGTGTGGCATTTTCAGAAAACTATGTATGCAGTTTTGTTTCTTTTTAAAAATAAGGGAATAGAATGGAATTCGCTATCTCTAGTATGAGGGTACTTTCCCTCCAGGTAAAGTCGAAATGTTCCACCCTGTATATCATAGATCCAATATTACTTAAGTACAATGAAAATAATGACACTTATACGTGTGCTTAACACAGTACAATAATTAATGGTATTAAAATTATTGATGGCCGCTGAAAAAATAAATGATGCCACTGTCCATACACAATTACTCAATCCCCGGGAACTATTTCAGAAACCTGCGCGTTTGGTTCGTTAAATGAATAAAGTCAGATAGAAAGGAACTTCATCCCTTGCACGCTACAGTATACTATGGTTAAAGGACGCGCTCCACCACCTCTCTACGCTCACAAGCATATTATTGACGATCAAGATCATGAAACAATTGACGTTTTACACAGATGATGTGGGGGGGTTACATTATTTCAGTTTAAACAAACTAACTAAATCATTCATTCAGTCATCATCACCTCCTGTTGTGCCCGTTGTGCCGACCTAAAGCAAATGTCACCGAGTTTTGGGCTGGGCGCATCTAATTTTTATTTTAAATTGCTACCGTTGACACGACGAAAAACTGAATAATAAACAGAGGTTTGATGCAATATATGTTTATTTCATTAAAATCATGTCGAATTCCTTTTCACTTTACAGAGCGATACGTCTACCAGCCCATGCGGCACGGCAACCAAGACCAGGGGCCATGGCAGCAGCAGGAGCGATAGCATCGTAGGAACCAAGGCCAGAAGCCATGGCAGCAGCAGGAGCAATAGCACCGAAGGCACCAATGGCAGGAGCGAAGGCAGCATCACCACTGACCATAGAGTTGTCACCATTGCCGCAGGCGTGGTTGACAGCACCGGTACCAATAGTAGGCAAGTCCAAGCGCTCGAAACCAACAGTACCGACGAATGGCAGCTCACCAACTACGTCAAGAATACCCTCATAAGCGTTGTCAGATTTGAGAGAGATACCGACGGGAGCATTGGAAGAGACACTGGAGACTGGAAGTCCACCACCGCTGGTAGGGGTGAAATCGATACCGGGAGCAGCAGCACCGTAGATTCCGTCGTAAGCTAATCCTCTGCCAGCCCAACCAAGCCCATCATAGCCGAGGGGACCAGCCAAGCCATCGTACGCCAATCCTCTGGCGCCCAAACCAGCGAGTCCATCAATCGCCAAGCCGGAACCTGCCAATCCGTAAGGGCCAGCTAAGCCAGCACCAATGCATTGGCTCAATGCGGACTGGAAGAAAAAGAATAGATTTAATGACTAATGTAAATGGTTCAGCTCATCCGAAGGGCGTCGTAAGAGGTGACTAACGGAAAAATACGCAGACGACATCGCTGCGAGAGAAGGAAAACTGTTCCAACCCGTAGGGCCAGCGTGAAAATAGTAGGCCAAAAAAGCCTCTTAATATTGGGAGAGGCCTATGTCCACCAGAGGACTGCGATAGGCTAATTGATTGATTAAATTGCTAAAATATTTGTCTAGAAAAACCAGCAAGATCAGGTTATGCTTGATTCACATCTTTAGTCGCTGCCGAAACTGATTATACTTAAGGGACAAATAGGAAAAAGGAAAAGATTTTATTGAGTCTTCGTCTGTAATTTGATTTAGCAGTGGAACAAAATAAACATTATAGTGTAGAAGAAGCTGATGAATAGACCACATTACTATAATATAAATCAGAACAAGATCCCGATTTTGCGAAAAATGCCATTTAGCTTTAGACTCGACTGTTATGTTGTTAAAATCTGAAAGTTAATGGCATCTTGTAGAGTGAATAAACAAAATTAATGAACATTTTTTCATTTAATTTTAGACTATATATCCATAAAATCTAAAATTTCTTTTGCAGTGTCAGGAAACAACAGGCAACACAAAATAATATACAATATGAAAGATGAAAAACCATACCTGAATGAAAAGCGCCTGAGCGCAGAAGACGAGGATAGCTTTAGCAGACATGTTATTTGTTCTAGTGCTGACACGAGAATGATTTCCCAGAATTGTTAGGCTTATTTTATACTAAACCATGTTATCATATTACAAAGAAAAAATATTGATAAATGGGTAAGTAATACAAAGTTTGAGTAAATGTTTTGTAACTACGATAAGCCTAGTAATTAAATTAACAAAGTAGGCTTTTGGTTTTCAGAAACGTGATAAAATTATGAAATCAAATATTGTATCGACGAAATTGTACTATATAAACTTGACCAAAATTAGGCTTATTATTCTGTATTCAGCTTTCCGTTGAACTGAAAGAAACATCAAATATGAACACCTTCGTCGTTGTATTCCTCTGCATCCAAGCTTGCTTGGTACAGGTAAGTGAAACTGTCTAATTTTGTTTGGCCGATTTCTCCATTTCTATCTTGCATTTATAATTATTTATCAATCTCTGAACATTGTCCCAAGCTGGGGATGGTTTTAAGTCTAAATGCAAAACACCAGGGTTTTTATTTAGGTGAATGTTTACGGCAAAAAAATGTTTACCTACGAAGGCGCACAACTTTATAACAAAATACCGGTACTATGGGGTGAATAAGGATCAATGGGTGAATAGGGATAAAATGGTCAGCTGAATTCTGTAATTATTTTCTTTCAAGTGAAAATTATGGATTAGTTCAATGTAATAATGAGTAGAGTTATCAATAATATCTGCTTAGATCCTTGGAATTCGGGAGAGAAATAAAAAAAAAATCTAACGACCATTTTATCCCTATTCACCCTTTGATCCCTATTCACCCCACATCAAAAAATATTCCTTCTTATTCATACATTTAAATATAAGTTGGCACAACACGTCATCGAGAAATATTAAGTCGTATTATCATTAATGCAAGTTAAGCTGGGTCCACATTTGTATCATTTTCCCGATCCGATCACCGTATCGGCGACGCGTATCATAATCGCATATGTGGACGGCTGATGATACGCGTATCACTGATATATATACATTGTGATCATGATACGCGTCGCCGATACGGATACAGTGATCGGATCGGGCAAATGATACAAATGTGGACCCAGCTTTAATATTTTTGTTATCAAAACAAACGAACTATTACTAGTACATTGTTTATTAATTATTATTGTTTACATGTAAGTCTTTGGAGAAATAATTTCATTAAACCTTGAATGTTTATTTTTACTGACCTGTGGTTTACCTGTTTTTTCTCAGAATGTCATCGGCCAGTGCACCAGCCGCGCTGCTGTAGTCGCTGAGCCCGGTCTCATTGCTCCCAGTGTAGCGGCTCTGGGCTCACCTTACAGATACGATGGTCTGGCTGGTTTGAGAGGCATCGCTCCCGCTGCTGCTGCTTATGGTTTGGGCTCACGTCTCGCATACGATGGTCTGGCTGCTTCAGCTATTGCTCCCGCTGGTCCCTACGGCTACCGCGCTGGACTTGGTGAACTCGCCTACCCCGGAGCTCTTGGTTGGGCTGATGAAGTTGACGCCATCGCTCCTTACGGTGGTGTTGGTGAAGGAAACGTAGCTGTCGCTGGTGAGCTGCCAGTTACTGGTACTACCGCTGTCGCTGGTCAGGTCCCGATCATGGGCGCTGTGAAATTCGCTGGTCCTGTCACCGCTGCTGGTGCCGTAACCATCACTGGTCAATGTGCCTGTGGAGGTCCCGCTGAATACCTGTACTAAATGAACACGCTTTTCGTAACTCCGAAGAACGAGATCCCGAGATCCTGTATTAAATGAAAATAAGATTCTACATTCGCTACGAAATTTAAAAATAAACACCGATTTTTCAGCAGTTATTTTCTAGTTTTATTCCCTTTTTACCGTATCGGTAAAGCATGACAACACAGTCAAATTTGAAAATCTGAAATAGAGGAATCGTGACACTACCAGTAGTGTCAAGTGTATTTGGCACTACTGGTAGTGTCAAGGATAAATTTTCTGTACCCTTGACACTACCAGTAGTGCCATTGGGTAGTGCCACGGGGCAGTCACCAAGAACGTTATCTATTAAAATTAGTTTTACTGATTTTTACGGTTCAAATATGAGCGAATGACCTTGAGCATTTGTATGGTCAAAGTCATTCGCATATGTAATCACCTTAACAAGTAATGGGTATGCTGTATGTGCTGCATGCGTCGGCAGTTGTCGTATGCGGTCGGCTACGGAATCATCTTAATTCCAAAAAGTAAAACTAAAAATATATCATCTTCTATGCTGCACCAAAAAGGATCCAGCTCAGCGTAATGCTGGGCACGAGTGACCTCATTTTGACTCCACCGGATCAGTATCTCCCCCCCTTATTTAAAAATTTCCGTGGGCACGTGAACCCACCAATTCCTGCTACCCAGGAACCAATTTCTGGGATGAAAGTTAGGACTTCAATAAATTAATAAAAAAATAATAACAAGATAACCAAAGGTTACGTGAGTATGGCGCCCCCTGCCGCGCTAGTTTCCGATTGAAGAGATGGACTCAAGTAGTGCAACCTTGACGATGTAGAGGATGACATACCTGGTACCATTCCTTCTCCTATTTCAATGGTCTTACTACCACTGAAATAGGAGAAGGAAACGCCGGAAGGCAGAGCCCAACGTTTTCATAACAGCAACAACGTATTGACAAAATTCTTACATAATAAGGGCAAGCCGTACCTACCTTTAATATAGTTTGCAGAAACGTTGACATAGGTCTGTTTACAACGAGTACTGTGAAATTGAAGAAAATTCTGTGCGAATTTTACTTTATGTCATGAATAATATTTATTTTTCTCTTCTCTTCTTTCTGATTATTCACCTGACATACAGTAAAAATCATTTCGCAGGCCGCCATCTTGTAAAAGGTGTGTGAAAAAAAGATAGCGGTTGCAGGACAAGGTTTGCAATCCCACAAACTAGGAATATACATCAAACTTACACGCTAAACCCTGCCTAAACGTATGATGCCGAAGCCAACCCGCATACGACAAACTACCGACACACGCATCAGATGCGCGTAATTCATTCCGGCTTCTCAGTGGTCTCCTTTATCCGTAGTGGCGGGTAACAAGTAATGTATCTAGGGACTCGTTGAAGAAGCCTTTGCATTGCCTTGTTGCTAGTAAATCTAGACGAAATCCAGTTCCTTCAAGGGTGGAAAAGCACAAACAACTCACCTGGAGACTTGGATGGACTTAGACGGGAACCGGGCGGCGAAACCGTTGTGAAGATTGATCGGCCAGCTATCACGTAAATTCACCCAATTTGCACTTTCACCGTATCAGTGGATTGATCGTAGATTTAGAACAGTCATTGAACTTCTAACGAGTATAGTTTTGTTGAGAACACCTTAATTTTATTATTTTATTCGGACCTCAGCTCAAACGTGTCCATTACGAATTTTCGAAGATTCAAAGAGAGCGAACTTTTTCTTGCCGCTAGAGGCGCGAGCGGCGCGCGGCGCGTTCATTGACTGGTCGGTCAATTTAAATAGGAAGGAAATGAATTTGGATAGGAAATCAAATTCAGTACTGGCTTGATGTCCGTACAGTATCTGCTGCATACGTCTGTCGTTATTCGTCTGTGGAATCATATATATCTTAAGCTTAAGTAAAATGTTATTAGTAAAGGTAACGCCGAGCTGAAAGCTTTGGATGCGACTGGGAATTAACGCTAGGATGAAGAAGATAAAGGTAACGTTTCAATGACACTATTTAATTCTAGATCTTATTTGTCCGAGCATTGATATCTTCGTTTTTTCTCTTGGTTCACTATCCATTTGCATAAAAAAATAACCATAACCTATTTTGGCATAATATAATAATATAATATTATGCCAAAAGATCATTAGTCTAAATTACCATATATATATATGGTAATTTAGACTATAATATATATGGTAATTAGACTAACCATATATGGTAATTTAGACTAATGATCTTTTGGCATAATTTGTTTGGCATAATTACGTAGTAAAATTATGCCAAGTATAATTATGCCAAAAAATTATGCCAAAACATTTTATATTAACGAAAGGGAAAGGAATGTATAAAGGTTGATCACATTATTGCTCAATGTTTACTGCAGCTTGATTATTACTAGATGAGATATATTTTTGCTAGAGGTTTATATAAATCTATTAAGCTTCCCAATGTTCACAATAATTTCAATGATTGACAGTGCTAATATATTAATCAACTCAATTTAAGTAGTGCGGATGTACATTGTACAGTCAGCATCAGAACACAGATCGATGTAGCAAATGAACATAACGATCTTAATTTAATTATTTATTTGCATTTTTTATAGAACTGTTTCATTAAGGTCCAACCCCACCAAACGGACGGCATCGGAACGGATTTTACAATCGTTAAACAAAATAAATCTTATATCACAGCATTGAAAGTTTATATTACCAAGTCACGCATGACAGCTTGACGTGCGTCATGCCGCCGCACGTCGCTGTCAAGCTGTTGTGCGTGACTTGGTAATATAAACTTCAAACACTGTGATAATAAGATTTAATTTTGTTTAAAGATTGTAAAATCCGGGCCGATGCCGTCCGTTTGGTGGAGTTGGACCTTTAACTTGAATTGTAGGTATTATTGTCCGAACTCAAGGTGTGTACCAAATATCAAAACAACCAGTCAAGGTAGTTGCCATAAATGTTTACAAGTTTAGATAGATTTAAAGATCGGGTCTTATCTTAATATACCAATTTTCGCGGCCCTCTTATACTTCTTTTGACGAAGAAAATAATAATAGAATCAAACTAGAAAACAATTTCTTTAAAATCAATATTTATTTTTAAACTCTCCAGTAACACATGAGGCGTCTTCATTTAGTACAGGTATTCGGCGGGAGCTCCGCAGGCGCATTGACCAGTGATGGTCACGGCACCAGCAGCGGTGACAGGGCCAGCGAAGTTCACAGCGCCCATGATCGGGACCTGACCAGCGACAGCAGTAGTACCAGCGACTGGCAGCTCACCAGCTACTTCCACATTACCTTCACCAACACCACCATAGGGAGCGATGGCTTCATCAGCCCAACCAAGAGCACCGGGGTAGGCGAGTTCACCAAGTCCTGCGCGGTAACCGAAGGGAGCGGCAGCGGCGGGAGCAATAGCACCTCCCCATCCCGCCAGAGCATCGTATGCGAGAGGTGAGCTCAAACCATAAGGACCTGCTAGACCGGGTGTAATAGCAGCGGTAGCGGGAGTGATGCCTCTCAAACCAGCTAGACCTTCGTATGCGAGAGGTGAGCCGAGACCATAAGGAGCTAGACCAGGAGCAATAAGACCGGGCTCAGCGACTACAGCAGCAGCGCTGGTGCACTGGCCGAAGACATTCTGAAAAAAATCAGTTTATTAACAACTATTTTCCCTTGCCCGATAGCCATTTGAGAATGAAATCGAAAAAACGAAGTAAAGGCCGCAACATTATTGTTTGTCTCTGAGTTAGTGCCTAAGTCAGACGATATTCTCTTCCGTAATAGTCAAATAAATGAAAAGCAGACCCTGGGCCTCGTGGGTCATCACTAAGATGATAATTATGAATGTTATAGAAATACCAGAGACCTTAAGTAAATAATTATCCTAATAATAGATCATAATCCTTGCTTAACAGAAATAAGATGTCAGAATTGGACAATTTTCTCTTACCTGTACCAAGCAAGCTTGGATGCAGAGGAATACAACGGTGAAGGTGTTCATGTTTGATGCTTCTTTCAGTTCAACGGAAAGCTGAATACAGAATAATAACTCCAATTTTGGTTCACATTATATAGTACAAATCCCCTCGATGAAATATTTTGATTTCGTCACTTTGACACGTTTTTCAAACTAACCCTATACTTAATTAATTTCAAGATTTACTACGCTTATCGTAGTTTAGTTACACACAGTTTGAATTACTTACCTATTTATCAATTTCTCTTTTTTTATTTGTAATTTGATAACAATACGTAATGTTGTTAATATAGGTTTGGCTTTTGATGTAATATCATTTTCACGTCAGCACTTGAGCCGGCAACATGTCGACTACAACTATTCTCGTCTTCTGCGCTCAGGCGCTTCTGGTTAAGGTATGTTTCTTCATCTATATACTTTCCAAGTTCCATCATCCTCTTAATAGTTCATTCAGTTACCCTGGAATTTCTAATTAATCTTTTGAGCTCGACTTCCTCGTGGTACCCACAAGGAGGACCCTATTCTCACTAGATTTTTTCTTAAAATATATTCCTAAGCCGACCGTATACGACAACTGTAGACGCATGCAGTAGATACAGCGTACCCATTACTTGTTATACTGCGATACAGATAAAGGGGACCCTTGCGAAGCCGCAATGAATTACGCGTATCTGCTGCATGTGTCTGTAGTTGTCGCATGCGTTCACCTTCGGAATCATAAATATTTTTGTTTATACTAGTATGTGTGTGACACAAAAATTGAAATATTTTTTGGAACATAGAAAATAAGTCAAAACATAATTTATATTCTCAAGTGACGAACACTTTGCGGCATTAATTTTTATTTAAATTTAGATATAACTACATTACAATTTATGTTTAAAGTTATAATAATCCTACTTTACTGTATTACATATTAGTTAAAGGAAATTATAAATGTGTGTATATGAATTCAACGATATTTTTCAGAAATAACCTTAAATAGAGGTTATTTCTGAAAAATATCGTTGTATCAATAATTTTTGTTTCAGTCCGTATTGAGTTCTTGCATTGTTACGTGTACTCGTCCGGTTTCTTCCGTCTTGGTATATGATAACTTAGCTGCCCCTATGGTTTATGAAGGACCTACTGGCTGCGGCGGCGGAGAATTGACTTACGATGGATTATCTGCTCCCTTGGTTTATGATGGACTTGCTGGTTGGAGCGACAGAGGATTGGCTTATGAAAGCTTAGCTACTCCTATGGCTTATGAAGGACTCGCTGGTTGGGATGGCAGAGAATTGGCGTACGATGATTTAGCTGCTCCTATGGTCTATGAAGGACTTGCTAGAGGATTGGCGTACGATTTGTTGGCTGCTCCTTTGGCTAATGATGCTCTCGCTGGCTGGGGTGGCAGAGAATTGGCGTACAACGGTTTAGCGGCTCCTATTCCCTATGAAGGACTTGCTGGTTGGGGCGGCAGAAGTTTGGCGTATGATACCTTAGTAACTCCTTTAGCTTATAATAGACCTTCTTGGACTGGTAGAGCTTTGGCTCCCGCTATCGATGTCACACCTACCAGCGGTGGTGCACTACCAGTTTCCAGTGGCTCTCCGATTGCTCCCGTCGGTATTTCTTTAAAATCTGACAACGCTTACGAGGGTATTCTTGAAGTAGTTGGTGAGCTACCGTTCGTTGGTACTGTAGCTTTGGAAGGAGTGTTACCCACTGAGGGTGCTGGTGCCGTCAACCACGCTTGCGGTAATGGCGACAACTCTATGGTCAGTGAGGACGCTGTGTTCGCTCCTGAGTACATCGGTGCCGCTATCGCTCCTGCTGCTGCCTACTCTCCTGGTCCCGGTTACCGTGCCGGATGGGCTAGAAGAGGTGTTATATAAGATAACACTTATATAAGTTTTAAGAGATAAGTAATATCCAATGTGATTTGAAACAAATAAACATAATTATATATCAAACTCTTGTTTAATATTTAATTTCAGAAGTCCTATTATACAAGGTTAATACACTATATTATGAAACCACGCATCCCAAAGGTACACAATTTCCAGGCTAGTTACATAAAATTTCAATAAAATCCGAGAGTAATGATTTGTCACCTTCATACTGAACCTGTATTGTGTGTAGGTTGTACCTTTGATAGTTTTTTTATTATCTAATTTATCACAATTTGGTGAAATTAGCCACATATCATAATATTTACGTCCTTTCGAGGTATCACTAGATCGGTGTTTATACGTAATATGTATGTGTGTGTGTGTGTGTGTGTGTGTATGTGTGTGTGTGTGTGTGTGTGTGTGTGTGTGTGTGTGTGTGTGTGTGTGTGTTTGTGTTAAACCTACCAATCGCAATGCTCCGTTCACTCGAGACGTTTACGTTACGAATCCGAATATTCCTTTGTACTCGGGGCACAGATGGCAATCGATTCACTTTAAATATCAAAGCCTGGACACTTCGTAGTTACACTGAGAAGAAAGGACCGGAACCAGTTAGACAACTGGGTTTCTCAGACTGTGATCTAAAATAATATTTTTATGCCAGAAGTGCTTTGGCAGTTAAATATTTTTCATACAGAAAACACTGCCATAGTGGTAGGTATAACAGTGATCAAAATTTTAATCAGAAGTCGAAGTCTTTCAAATGAAAATAAAGCCATTGAGGCCATCAGTCTCACCGAGAATTTTGTTCAGTTGCTTCCTAAAAGCATAAGCTTCGTATAAGCAAACCATAGAAGTCCACTTATTCCTTTTCCTCTAAGATGAAATCGGATGTAACCGGGGACAACATTAGGATGCTGACGATAATCAGCAATGCAATTCTGCAAGCACACAACGACGAACACAACATTGCAACAGCCTTTATAGATCCGACCAATGATAATCTCTATCATGGATGTCGCAACGTTGTTCGTCGTTGTGCTCTTACAGAATTGCATTGCAGGTCCCGAATTCTTCAAATTGTCAACCACTATAATACCATAGACATTATAAAAAAATAATTTTAGACTTTACTATTATACTGTTAACGTTCAAAATTAAATGGCATCTCGCAGAGTGAATGAAAAATTGTCGTGAACTCTTTTTCATTTAATTTTGAATTATAAAGCCTAAAATATCATGACAATCTTTGAAGTGTCTGTGTGATCGATTTAGAAAGAGAAAAGAGAATCGACCTCGGGCGGGACTCGAACCTGCGATCTTTTCCTTACAGGGGGAATGCTCTGACCACTAAGCCACCGAGACCACACGAAGCCAATCCAAATTCCTGTATTATTTCCTCTTTTTATATCGATTTGAATAGATAGCATAATAAAGCTTCAAAATTTCATTCAAGTGGTTGATAATTAGCAAAATCAGGGTCCAGAGCCGTTAAAATTAAATAACAGACAAATATTTAGTTTGATGCATAAATTATCTTTATTTCTTTTAAGACTTGTTGGATAGCAATTCTTTTTCTTTTCAAGCTATTATAAGTATTTCTCATTCATGTTCTTACAGGGAAAACAAATCTCTGATTTTCTGCCAGGGACGAATTCTCAGGGATGTAGCAGGAGCGATAGCACCGAAGGGATCAATGGCAGGAGCGCAGGCAGCAGCAGGAGCGATAGCGGCACCGAAGTACTCAGGAGCGAACACAGCGTCGTCACTGACCATAGAGTTGTCGCCATTACCGCAGGCGTGGTTGACGGCACCGGTACCAGCAGTGGGCAGCACTCCCTCCACAGCTGCAGAACCGACGAACGGCAGCTCACCAACTACTTCAAGGATACCCTCATAAGCGTTGTCAGATTTTACAGAGATACCGACTGGAGCATTGGGAGAGACACTGGAGACTGGCAGCGCACCACCACTGGTAGGTGTGAAATCGAGAGCGGGAGCAGCAGCACCGTAGATACCGTCGTAAGCTAATCCTCTGCCGGCCCAACCAAGTCCTTCATAGCCGAGGGGAGCAGCCAAGCCATCGTACGCCAATCCTCTGGCACCCAAACCAGCGAGTCCATCAATCGCCAAGCCGGGAGCTGCAAATCCGTAAGGGCCAGCTAAACCGGCACCGATGCACTGGCTCAATGCAGACTGAAAGATGAATAAAATATCGTCAAATTAATATTCCTCTTCATTTCTATTGGACAATGAGATTTACAAAAAACGGTAAAGCTGTCACTGCTACCTGTAGTTTTTTAATATAAACGAATTTTTATACATTTAGGATACAATTGATAAGACAGAAAAGCTAAAGTAATGCTAAAAAAAAGTAATGTGTAGGGATGAAAGTAATGTCGTAAAGAAGGCTCGAACTATGGAAGTGGACGGCTAAGGCTAAGAGGAGAGGAAGAGCTGTAAAGAACTGTGTGAAAGGTGATAATGGATAAGAAGAGAATGAATGTTGAGATGACTGCAACTAGAGATGAATGGAAAAGCACACATGTTGCGCCAATGACAAATAAATATGGGATAGGGGATGATAATGATGATGATGACAATAACATTGAAACAAAAGTAGATTATAAAAGTAATTCAGATATTGAACCATACCTTGACGAGAAGCGCCTGAGCGCAGAAGATGAGGATAGCTTTAGCAGACATGTTCCTGGTTCTAGTGCTGACACGAGAATGATTTCCCAGAACTTTCAGGCTTATTTTATACTAAACTATGTTATCAGGTTACAAAGAAAATTTACTGATAAATAGGTAAATAATTCAAAGCTTATGTAAACACGATAAGCCTAAATAAACAATGTAATGAATAACGTAAGTTTTTAGAGTTCGGATACGTGTCAAAATGATGAAATTCAAATGCTTGATTGTTTGATTTCTTCTATATATAGTAACTTAAAATGTACGGTCATCAATCTTTCCGTTGAACAGAAGGAAACATCAAACATGAACACCTTCACCGTTGTATTCTTCTGCATCCAAGCTTGCTTGGTACAGGTAATAGAAAATTTTAAAATCAATTGCCAGTTTTCAATTCACATTTAAGACCCGCTAAATGTAAAGAGTTGGTAATGTTGAGTGATAAGGGGACAATACTCACCATCCTCCTAGCTACTTCTGCTCCTAATTCTCCTAGCTAATTCTGGTCACATCCACACCTTCCACCTCGGAGTCCGAGGTTCGCATTTTCCAGTCTAACTGCGTGTTTTGGCTGAACTTCGATATTTTCGGAGAAGCGTGTGCCACCTGATCACCACAACCCACAGGAGATATCGAAATTCAGTAGTTAGACCAGTTATTGGATTTTTTAGGGCTCCAACTACTATCAAATATGTTAATCGTTTACTTTTTTCAGAATGTCTTCGGCCAGTGCACCAGCCGCGCTGCTGTAGTAGCTGAGCCCGGTCTCATTGCTCCCAGTGTAGCGGCCCTGGGCTCTCCTTTCGCATACGACGGTCTGGCTGGTTTGAGAGGCATTGCCCCCGCTGCTGCAGCTTTTGCCCCCGGTCTCGCAGGTCCTTATGGTCTGCGCTCACCCCTCGCATACGACGGTCTGACTGCTGCCGCCGGTCCCTACGGCTACCGCGCTGGACTTGGTGAACTCGCCTACCCTGGTGCTCTTGGTTGGGCTGATGAAATTGATGCGATCGCTCCCTACGGTGGTGTTGGTGAAGGTAATGTAGCCGTCGCTGGTGAGCTGCCAGTTACTGGTACTACCGCTGTCGCTGGTCAGGTCCCGATCATGGGCGCTGTGAAATTCGCTGGCCCTGTCACCGCTGCTGGTGCCGTGACCATCACTGGTCAATGCGATTGTGGGCGTGAAGTTCCCGCGTACCTGCCTACCTACCTACAGTACTAAAATGTCTTCCGAAATAACAACATATTGAGAATAAACTACGACTAAAGCATTGAAACGTTTATTTTAATTGGAAATTCCCGGGTCCTTTAAGCGGGCGTGAAAAAGCATCTGATGAGGCCATCAAGCTGTGGGCCACCATTGTAAAATGATTGGTGTCTGTAATGGTAGTAACCTCCTTTTCTGAGACTAGAAGTATCGCAACGATTCATAATTATGCCGTACGATTGTTCGTAAGAATAATTTTGATCAATTTTATATTACGCGTACCCCAGCACAGATAGATTTATGTAAGAAGAGATTCACTGAAGTCTCTGCCAGAAATCTCCACAATCATCTACACAAGACTTTGCCTCTCATTGGATTGCAATTCCTCTGTGCACTCCCAGGTAAGAGAACTCAACTGTGAGTTGAACACGCCTCTACAAATTCAGCAAATTCACAATTGCTAGGACAAAAATAGAACTCATTCCGTCCAGCGAATAAGTCCTACACTTTTACATCTTCATGGTGGGAATTCCCGCAGGCACACGTGTAGACACACGGTGGCTAGGTATTCATTTAAAGCAGTTGTCGTATGCGGTCGGATTCGACACTTTCCTTTAAGAAAAAAATATGCAAATACATTGTGAGGCGTGAGCTGTACAAATGAACTGTCTGAACAACAACAATATTGTTTTATAATTATGCTTTGTAAGGGCAAATTATTAGGTCATCGCCCGGCCTTGCCGTGTGACGTCACAAGTATGTCAGTCATGGACAGATAGTTGGGTCAGGTTACATTCATTTGAGCTTGCATTTTGCAGCGACGGCGGCGCATTGTTATAAAAACACCATTTAATCTTACATACATACATAATAAATAATCATGCCTATGAATCATTAGGCGTGGTCACCTCCTTTTTATACCACTCAGGTGGCAGACAAGCACACGGCCCACTTGATGAAAAGTGGTAACCGTGGCCTATGGACGAAGGCAACACCAGGGGCGTCACACTCGTGCTGTCGACCCTGAAGAAACCTTCTAATACCCTTCTTGAAGAACCCTATATTGTAGTCGCTTGGGAAAACCACAGCCTGTTCTTAGAATCTTCCATTTTG
The DNA here is from genome assembly GCA_914767945.1 of Eilema depressum. Classification (NCBI taxonomy): domain Eukaryota; kingdom Metazoa; phylum Arthropoda; class Insecta; order Lepidoptera; family Erebidae; genus Eilema; species Eilema depressum. Next base: position 2,902,110 of record OU612040.1, read on the forward strand.
TGTAGAACGGAACATCGCACTTAATTCCCCATATATATTCTCATTCCCGGAAACGGCAATAGGCTCGCTACCTATTGCGTGGGGAGCCTATTGCCATCAAGCGGGCAATTAGTCAGGGGCTGTATGTTTATTGTCGGATGGAGAGCAGCCTTTTGGGAAATATACTCCTAAGTTATTATACTAAAAAATTGCATTTTTTAACTAAATAACAATACAGTAAGATCATTATTATGTATACTTTATTTATAACCTTCAAATTTTCAATGCTCAGTACAGGTACTCGATGGGAGCTCCGCAGGCGCATTGACCAGTGATGGTCACGGCACCAGCAGCGATGACAGGGCCACCGAAGTTCACAGCGCCCATGATCGGGACCTGACCAGCGACAGCGGTAGTACCAGCGACTGGCAGCTCACCAGCTACTTCCACATTACCTTCACCAACACCTCCGTAGGGAGCGATGGTTTCAATTTCATCAGCCCAACCAAGAGCACCGGGGTAGGCGAGTTCACCAAGTCCAGCGCGGTAGCCGAAGGGAGCGGCGGTAGCAGCTAGACCGTCGTATGCGAGGGGTGAGGCCAGACCATAAGGAGCTGCTAGACCAGGAGCAAGAGCAGCAGCAGCGGGAGCGATTCCTCCCCAGAGAGTCAGACCATCGTATGCAAGAGGTGGAGGGAGACATTCAGGACGAGGCATCATGTCTATGATATCGCCGACGCGTCTGATGTACTGGCTGCAGGCATTCTGAAATCATAAAAGTACTTCTTTTTGTGTATGAGGTCTCACCAACACTTCCGCTTGACGGCAATAGGCTCGCCTTCTATAACGTGGGACTGAAAATTATAGTTTGCGAAATATATGTGATAATTCACGAATCCAAATAATATATTTATTTATATTTTTAAACTTTTTGCACAAATACAAAATGTTTGTACATAGAAGGACTTTGCCATAGCAATTTCTGCCAGGCAACCTTAGGGTAATGCAGAGATATGTCAAAGGTAGGCATGAAGTAGTGCGGTAAGAGTTTTTTTTATATTTGATCCGTCAATTGACTGCACTACGCTTCTTCTTCATCCTAGCGTTAATTCCCAGTCGCATCCGAAGCTTTACCTCGGAGTCTGGGGTCCGCTTTACCAGTCTTAAGTACGGATTTGGCTGGAGCTCGATATTTTGCCATCATGCACTACGGCTATGTGGTAAAAAACTGGGGTGCTGTCCAGAAGATACCGACCACCATTTCTGATGCCATTGGCTTAAAAACGGTGGGCCCTAACTTGACGGCCTTTTATGCTTTTTCTCCCTCCAGTTGAAGGACCCGGGACTGTAGGAAGAGGGAAACACGTGCGCGGGCAGAGCATCCCATCTCTTTATCGTGCGGCAGAGGAAGACGGCCTCACACCATTTGGTGCGGTACGGAATGGATTCCACCGTGTGTAAGTAACACCGCAGCTCGACCTAGTTTGGAAAAAAAAAATAAACTTATGTACTTATAGGTAAAACCTATTCTCACCTGTACTAAACAAACTTGGATGCAGAAGAACAAAACTGTGAAGAAGTGCATTGTTTGTTGTATGTTCAACGTAGCTGAAAACTGAATACTTTCCATACAAATGGACCATTTTTAGGGTTCCGTTGCCAAATGGCAAAAAACGGAACCCTTATAGATTCGTCATGTCTGTCCGTCTGTCTGTGTCTGTCCGTCCGTATGTCACAGCCACTTTTCTCCGAAACTATAAGGCCTATGCTGTTGAAACTTGGTAAGAAGATGTATTCTGTGAACCGCATTAAGAATTTCACACAAAAATAAAAAAAAAAACATTAAATTTTGGGGGTCCCCATACTTAGAACTGAAACTCAAAATTTTTTTTTTTCATCAAACCCATACGTGTGGGATATCTATAGATAGGTATTTAAAAATGCTATTGAGGTTTCTAACATAATTTTTTTCTAAACTGAATAGTTTGCGCAAGAGACACTTCCAAAGTGGAAAAATGTGTCCCCCCCCCCCCCCCCTCTAACTTCTAAAATAATAGAATGATATATCTAAAAAACATATATGATGTAAATTGCCATGCAAACTACCACTAAAAATTGGTTCGAACGAGATCCAGTCAGTAGTTTTTTTTTAATACGTCATAAACCGCAATTTTCGCCTTTGCTACTACGGAACCCTTCATGGGCGAGTCCGACTCGCACTTGGCTGAATTTATTATACAGGTCTTAAAACTAAATTTAAATAATAGAAATGTCAGATTTCTCAATTTAGACACGTGTTCTTCGTGTGTCAACCAAGTAAACGTTTCTTTCTTAAATATTGTGATATCGAAGTTACTTAATTTAATTGTTAATTGGTTAGTAAACTAATAACTTTATACAGCTAAGTATATATCGACACCTCTGGGTTCAATTGGCGTATAAACCATTTTGGCCAAAATGAGTTATATACACCGTTTAATTCAGATTTTTTTTCTCTATCAATCTGTATATTTAAAATGTTCAAATTCGCAAAAAAAATGCTTTTACGACCCAAAAAATTTAGATCATCCTACCACAAAAAGGATAAAATATTAATGTAACAGCCAAAATTTTCTTTTTTAAATTTTTAGTAAGACGTTATGACCAAGATTTTTACCAACCCGGGGCGTAAGGTCTGCGTTGATTGTAAATGGATTTTACGCCATGACGAGTAAATATATTTCTTAAACGTAATTTAAAATTGACGTCGTAAATCCAAACATTTAAATAACATGGACGTATAAACCATATCCATTGCAAAAAATGGTATTCAATTTTAGACTTTACTGCTATACAATTAAAGTCCAAAATTAAATGACAATATTTTTACTACACGCTTGCGTTCACTCTACAAAAAGCCATTTCATTTGAAATTTTACAGACATTGCTTTAAAGTCTAAAATTAAATGTTAAAAATTCAAAAACCAATTACAGTGTCCGTGTTATGACGGTGGTTTTGCTTTAGCTAAAACCACTGCACGAACGGTCATGTGGGTGACAGGTGTGAGGAGTTTTGGATATGGTAGCCGTAACCCAGAGGATGAGTACATCCTTAGAAAGTGTACGGTCACCGAACTTTCCGTCGTGAACAGATTCTTCAAAAAGAAAGTTCGATTTCCTACTCACTAGGAGGCACAGCATCAGCAGGGTGGCCAACTGCAAGGTAATACCCGGAGAGAGTCGCACTAGCCAACACCGTCTCCTTCTCATGGACCTCCGCGTGAAACCCAAAGACAAACGCGCCAAGCGTGGCCAACGCAGAATCAGGTGGTCATTCAAAGTCATCGGTGACAAGAGTTATAGACGAAGCAGTACAGGTTTACTGGGACAGGATTCAGGCAGCTATCCTTGAGGCGGGGAGGGCGGTTCTCGGTACGTCTAAGGGTGGATGCAAGTATGACAGGGACACTTGGTGGTGGAACGACACAGTCCATAGAGAGAGCAGGGCGAAGAAAACCCTCCTTAAAAAGTGGCAAGCGTCCAAATCTGCCGAAGACTGCGACGCGTACAAAGATGCAAAACGCGCCACCAGGTGAGTGGTAGCCAGGGCCAAACAAGACCACTTCTTCTTCTTCTATCGTGTCGATGGCGATAAGGATAGTCCAGAGATGTATGGTCTACTCTGGCAAGCATCCCTGTGAGTTTCCTGCACACACAGGATATCACAGCGGGTGTTCTGGCAGGGACTAGAACGTATCTACCTTGTCCCGAGAGAAACTGTTAATGGAGATGATGCGCAAAGCGCAGAGCGCTGACTTTGAGTGTGGACTAACAGAGTGGTGGGATTGGTTTTTAGCCATCGAGACCACTTGCAACCGCTATATAACAACTTGGAATCGTCTGAGGGGCAAAAGCTTATCTATAAGTTGGCGCGTTCCAGGGCCAAAACGGCGAAGGCTCTGTCCAAGTGCCGCTGAATTAAAGGCAAAGACCCTGAGGACAATCTGTTGTACGAGGAAATCACGGTGAAGGAGAGATGACTGTTTGTTGAGTTACTAAAGATTTAAATAATTGCCTTTTTAAGTTTGATAATCTGATCATGACTGATAATCATCATCATCAGATGATGATTATCAGTCATGATCAATCAGGAGAATACGTCTATATGCAGATGCATATAGACGTATTCTCCTGATTGCATCCGTGGCCAAGATGACCTCGAAGCTCAGGGTCCGCCTTCCGGCTCTTCCTTCTCCACTTCGCACGACTATGACATAACATTATCATGACTGATAATGTTATGTCATAATTATAATAGACATAATTATCTGTTTTATTTAATAAAACTAAGTTAATTTTGTTTCTGGTAGTTTAATTTCGTGTATATCGACCATAATTCTGTAGTAAGAGTAATACTAATGTAATTCTGACACATTCTAACAGTATCGAGATTGTTTTTTTTAATTATAATTCTATTGATGTGCAAATTAATAGTTTTTACAGCCAAAAAATCTACAGCTACATGCTTTTACATCAGTAAATTTGAACATAATTTTACCAAATATGGATATAAGCTGTAAGCTGTCAATTGTTATCCAATTTTCATGGGGTGTATAAACCATAAATTGATATTTTCTAAGACGTATATCCATGCTAACTTCCAAACCAAAGGGGATAGATATGATTGAATGATTTAGCCTTTTTCATCCCCAAATTCTAAGAATCTTTCCCCTTGGAATTTTTTATGTAGCTTCTAAAATAAAAAAGTTATGATTTTTTTTCTAAAAATAAAATCGTTTTTTTGGTCTCCTGAAAAGTCGTGTTTTGGTTTATACGCCAATTGAACCCAGAGGTGTCGATATCTAACTTTCGTACGCTTGCGGTTATTGTTTTACCATCCGAACTAAAGGTGCGTACCAAGTATCAGAACAATCAATCAGCAGGAGGGGAGAAATACCAAGGTATTAAGATCACTTTGACTACTATAATAGTCAAGATTGATCTGATACATACTGACTATACTAAGCTTCCATCTCTATAGGTTGATGCCATTGAGTATTATAGTAGAACGGCATTTTGGTCGTTACCATCTTACATAGTTTTGGGCACCGTGCTTGATTGCCACCTAAATGGTATAACCATTTAAGTGGCAATCAAGCATGGGGCCACCATATAGAATGTGGTGATACCGAGGTATGAGGATATATGTATCTTGGGCCTAAATCACGAGATAAACGAGACCCTAAGGAACGCGCGCGGATTGTATTGTTATAATCTATGCTTGATGAATTTGAGCTCGTCCACTGCAGTTAGCACCCCGTCCTCAAAAGGAACCTAAGAAACGTGTAACTGCGCGTATAAAGCACATTTTGAGCACATTTTAGGTCCAAGATACATTATGGGGTTCTTCAAGAAGGGCATTATAAGGTTTCTTCAGGGTCGGCAGCGCGAGTGTAACGCCCCTGGTGTTGCATACGTCCATAGGCCACGGTGACCGCTTCCCATCAGGTGGGCCGTGTGCTTGTCTGCCAACTAAGTAGTATAATAAATTCATTTTTAACCAAAAAGTTTAACCGACTTCAAGAAACGAAAAAGAGGCACTGAAAAGCGAAAAATAACTTAATTTACAGACTTACTGATTTATTAGAAGTCGGTACCTAGCCCAAGAGAGGCCATATTTCAATTGATTGCATCATAGTAGTTCAGACACAACAAACAAAGTTGGCTGTCACCGACTTCTAATAAATCAGTAAGTCTGTAAATTAAGTTATTTTTCGCTTTTCAGTGCCTCTTTTTCGTTTCTTGAAGTCGGTTAAACTTTTTGGTTAAAAATGAATTTATTTTTCTCTTTTTAGTGAGTTTGTACAGTCTCACGACTGTACATCGCATGTATAGTGACCTGACTGTACATGCGCTGCTGACGCTGCAATACAGATCGAACCTGCCACGCTACAAAAAAAAATTAAATCATTATTCAAAAAGAATTTTTAAAATCAATGCATATACACCGGAAATATAGCTGAATATTCTAAACACTTCTGCGTACCCCTTCAAAGGACTCAGGTGTGATGTTATGATGTGTAATGGCAGAAACATTGCAATAATATGCCATTGCAGCAATCGCAGCTGATTTCCTGGTACTTTTTGAAGAGTTCCTTGGTCTAATCTCGGAAACCCATCATCAGATCTTTACGAAATTAAAATGGGACCACTTCGGAATAATCTACTTACGAACACGAGAAGAATTTTCAAAATCCGTCTAGAATTGGCTTCACAATCGCGTAACAAACATACAAAAAAAAAAAAAAAAAAAATTGGGTACGAATTGAGAACCTCCTTTTTTGAAGTCGGTTAAAAAAAAAGATACATGTCTCGAGTAATAGCGTGGTTAACCTGTGCAACACCAAGGGAGTCATACTCGGGCTGCCGATCCTACAGGATCTTTCTAATGCCCCTCATGAATTGAAGCGGCGCGGCGTTGAGAACAGAATAATTTTTTTTTTTTTTTATAATAAGAGTTTATTTCTCAAACATGTAGTAACATAAGACATTTTCATTTAGTACAAGTATTCGGCGGGAGCTCCGCAGGCGCACTGACCAGTGATGGTCACGGCACCAGCAGCGGTGACAGGGCCAGCGAATTTCACAGCGCCCATGATCGGGACCTGACCAGCGACAGCGGTAGTACCAGCAACTGGCAGCTCACCGGCGACGGCTACATTACCTTCGCCTACACCACCGTAGGGAGCGATCGCATCAATTTCATCAGCCCAACCAAGAGCACCGGGGTAGGCGAGTTCACCAAGTCCAGCACGGTAGCCGTAGGGACCGGCAGCAGCAGCCAGACCGTCGTATGCGAGGGGTGAAGGCAGACCGTAAGGACCTGCTAGACCGGGGGCAAAAGCAGCAGCAGCGGGAGTGATACCTCCCCAAGCAGCCAGACCATCGTATGCGAGGGGTGAAGCCAAGCCATATGGAGCTAGACCGGGAGCAATAAGACCGGGCTCAGCGACTACAGCAGCGCGGCTGGTGCATTGGCCGAAGACATTCTGAAAAAGGGTATTAGATATTCATAAATAAGTTCAATTACGTAATATTTATACTTTTAAATACCTAACTCAACAAGTATTATTAAATCGGCTGTAACAGCCGGGCTGTTAAAGCGAATGTGATTAGTAATGTGGAATGCGCTTTTGTTGCTGACTATAAGTTACAAAATACCTCATCATTTGTGGTTCAAAACATCGGCATCAGTTAAAAATATACAATTATATTCAATTCACATGGTAACCCTGGGTTGAATTAGAACTGTGTACGTCAGATCAAAGGTATTTTAAAGAAAGGACATGTCAAGAGTACCCTAAACCAGTAAGCACAATTTTATTATGAAAACAATTATGAAAGTAGAAGAAGCAAAAGATTTATGCCAGAATCTTAGAATAAATCTGTGATTGTTGTGTTATGTTGTGATTACTGCCGACCCCATAGGGAAGGATGCGTGACGTATGTGTGTATTCAATTACTTTGAAATAATTTAATAAGTAACGAATAGAAAATATTATTCTTACCTGTACCAAGCAAGCTTGGATGCAGAGGAATACAACGGTGAAGGTGTTCATGTTTAATGCTTCTTTCAGTTTAACGGAAAGCTGAAAACAGAATAATAAGTCTAATTTTGATCTAACCTTATATAGTACGTAACTCATCAATGAAATATTTGATTTCTTAATAAAGACACGTTTCAAAAGTTATAAAACATTACGAATAGTCTTATCGTAAGTACACACGTTTGAATTACTAACCTAGTTATCATCATCGTCAACGTCATTTACTATAAATAGTTGCCTGAAAGCTACAGGAATCATTCTCGTGTCAGCACTAGAACCAGCAACATGTCTGCTAAAGCTATCCTCGTCTTCTGCGCTCAGGCGCTTCTCGTCAAGGTGAGTACTATCTTCTTAAACATTATTTTCATATTCATAACTTATGTAGAATACTGTGGAGAAAGGGGAAAATTTCCCATCAGGTAGGCGCTTGTCTGGAACCTGAATGGTATAAAATAATGAAGAATGATAAAGCATAGTGAGTAGTGAGCATAGCATGATTCAAACATCTTCCCCTTCGATAGTGTAATGCACTCGTCCATTTGATGGTTAGAAAGTTTAACGTATTTCTTTCTTCCAGTCCGCAATGAGCCAATGCATCGGTGCTGGTGTGGCTGCTCCTTTGGCGATTGAAAGACTCGCTGGTTGGGGTATTGATGGCTTGAGAGCACCTCTTGCCTATGATGGACTCGCTGGATTCGCCGGCAGAGGTTTGGCATACGATGGTTTAGCTGCTCCTATGGCTTATGATGGACTCACTGGCTTAGGCAGAGGTTTGGCGTATAATGATATCTACCCTGAAGTTGCTCCCGCTATCGAAATCACCCCTACTAGCGGCGGTGCTCTGCCAGTCACCAGCGTCTCTGGCGAGGCTCCCATCGGTCTCCGTGTGATTTCTGCTAATGTTTACCAAGGTGATCTTGAAATGGTTGGTGAGGTGCCATTCGTCGGTACTGCTGGTTTCGAGGGCTTGGACTTGCCCACTGCTGGTGCCGGTGCCGTCAACCACGCCTGCGGTAATGGCGACAACTCTATGGTCAGTGACGACGCTGTGTTCGCTCCTGAGTACTACGGTGCCGCTATCGCTCCTACTGCTGCCTTCGCTCCTGCCATTGGTCCCTTCAGTGCTATCGCTCCTGCTGCTGCCATCGCTCCTGGTCTTGGTTGCCGCGCCGGATGGGCTAGCAGACGTATCGCTCTGTAAAAAGATATCACGAAGAAAAATATACGTTGAAATAATAAACATATTATGCATCAAAATAAAATGCTGTTAAATTTTCCTTAAATTGGAAAGGTTACAAATTTGTTTTCGGGGGCCTCGTCCACGGGGGCGTCGACCACTGGGGGCATAAGCCACGAACCCTAACCTTTAAGTAGTGACGCGTAACGTACACGCAACCTTTATTATTGAAATATCTTTTTACCCAAGGATCAAAGCTACAGGAACATTAGTCTTGTTTTATAATATTCTTCATATTTTTTTAAATTTGTACATCTCTGAGACATCATCTCAGCGTCCAACGTCCGGCGTTAACATAAAAGGTTCCAAATCTATAATATAGGTATCCAAGGATCGCTTGCGGTAACATGGTCTTCTTTTATAAAAATAGTTTAGGTATTTTCCTTCACGAGATCTTCAAGAATTGCTACCTTTTAATAGTTATAAGTTTCTGTGACAATAAGGGCTCGTTTAAGGAGACGCAGGGCGTCGAGCGATAACATAAACATACGGCAATGTTTGGAGCGTTCAAGGAGAAGCGTCTTAGCAAGCGTTTGTTTGAGTTGTAGCCGCCCAAGCAACGAGCGGTGCCGCGTCGGAGGCGGCAAATGTAGCGACAGGCGACGCCGCGGCACACGCGGCGGGTTTTATTGCGAGTTTCGTAATGGGAGAACGCGGTGCTTGAAGCGGTGGGTGACACTGCGCCGCAAAGGACGTGGCAAGGAAGAGTGGGAGAGGTGCGGGGTAAGCAGTGGGAATGCCGGCAATAAGTTGCAAGAGTCGCAGCGGGTGTCGCACTGAAGGACGCCATATTTATACAAAGCCATGCCGCGCCACTCGCGTCGCTCGACGCCCCGCATTTCCTTAAACGAGCTCCTGTATTTCTATAATATATGTTTGAGTTTGCGCGTAACACGACGCGGGCCGCTTCACGCGCCGCCTCACTATAAACGGTTAAATCGCTCGACGTGCCGCACGTGAAGCTCGAAGCCCCGCGTCTCCTTAAACGACCTTTAGGTGGAAGACCTTTATTCATATTTTTGTCAATAATTTCTATTTCTACCACCAGGCAAATAGCTTTTTAACAAAAATTGTGTCACGACTTGTGGGCGAATTTTAAATATCGGTAAGTCTATTAAAATTATGTACGGAAAAGGTATGGATGCTTTTAACCTACCAAGCACCGATTTCGAGTCTCGATTTTCATACCGTAGGTAAAATGAACCCCAGACTCCAAGGTGAAAGCTTCGGATGCGACTGGGATTAGCGCTAGGACAAAGAAGATGAAGAAAGGTAGTCTGAAGTCCTTGGTTCGGAACGGTGTGCTGTCACCCAAAACCATGCAAATTATTCCTATAACACCGTCTTTAGTTGCCCATGAAGCAGTGACATTATTTACGCGTATAGGCAATCATCGTTATAGGATTCCCACACTAATTAAAAGGATAGTCCGTTTAATCTTTTTAAAAAACGCCAACTCAAAACTTTCAGAATATAATTATCATGAATTGTGATTTGTCGGTAAAAATTAAAAGTACAAAATGGTAGTTAATTGCATGATCTTTAACTTTGCTTGCATAATTATAATATTATTTATACGATACAACGAGAGTGGATGTTTCGACAGGGATATACTTATGACGTTATTTAGAACTAAAGATAACACTTTTAGTTGTTGTTTTGTTGATAACACACACAGACAAAAAAAAAACACTTTCTTTTAATTTTTCAGAAGCTTAATCTGTTTTGTCTTTATTTGTCTTTAATGCTGCCGTTCATAGCATAGTTATAGTAAGTCGGATTTTGGTCAAAACTGAGTTATGAATTATAATGGAAGCATTAATTCGGATAGATATTTATAAAAAATTGTGCAATGCTTCGATATCGCCATTGGGTTGTGGAGGTCAGATGGCAGTCGCTGCACAGAGAATATCGAATTTCAGCCAAGGCCTTGAACCCGTAGTTAGACAGGAAAAAGCGGACTCCAGATTCTGACTGGGAATAACGCTAGGATGACGAAGATTTTGTTTATACCACTGAGGTGACAGACAAGCACACGGCCCACCTGATGGAAAGTGGTTACTTAGAAACTGTCTGAGATCACATGAATGTATGTTTAACATGATTTTGAACTGATGTACGCCTACGTGTCTTTCTCCACACGTAATTGAATTATTACCTCAAGAAATTTAGAAAAATGTTATACTTACGGTACTGGTTGACTTAGAATACTTTGATTATCATCTAATGACCATAAAATTATAATAAAACAAAATGAGTAGGCGTAGTTGCAATATGATCAGAATTTATTTCCAAAACTTTGTGGTGTGTTGAGACATGTTTATTCAGTACAGGTACTCGGCAGTTGGAACGGCACAAGAACATTGACCAGTGATGGTCACGGAACCAGCAGCGGCAACAGGGCCACCGAAGCTCACAGCGCCCATGATCGGGACTTGACCAGCGACAGCGGTAGTACCAGTAACTGGCAGCTCACCAGCGACGGCTACATTACCTTCACCAACACCACCGTAGGGAGCGATGGCGTCAATTTCATCAGCCCAACCAAGAGCTCCGGGGTAGGCGAGTTCACCAAGTCCAGCGCGGTAGCCGTAGGGACCGGCAGCAGCAGCTAGACCATTATATGCGAGAGGTGAGGCCAGACCATAAGGAGCTGCTAGACCAGGAGCAAAAGCAGCAGCAGCGGGAGCGATGCCTCTTAAACCAGCCAGACCATCGTATGCGAAAGGTGAGCCCAGAGCTGCTACACTGGGAGCAAAAAGACCGGGCTCAGCGACTACAGCAGCGCGGCTGGTGCACTGGCTGAAGACATTCTGAAAAAGATAGGCATGAATTATGGTGAATTACAACTTTCAATCAAAAAGGTAGGAAAATTAGAGGAGCAAACAAATGATTGTTCGTAGTCACCTAGTCGCCAATAATATTGATAGGAATTTATAGATATGTTATATAATTTTGAATACTCAGAATAGCTGCATGGATCTGGATGAAATTAAGCACAGCGATAGAATATAGTTGTCCACAATTATATAGTCTACCTACTATTATCCTAAAACGGACTACAATAGGTATTAGCAATGGGATCAGTTATTGACGGGAATGAGGCAGATGGCTTTAGGAGCAGAGTTAGATTCAAAGAAAGATGGATGGATTGTGAGAAAGAGGATATGGCAAAGAAAGGGGTGACTGAGCAAATGACATCTGCAAGAAATGTATGAAGGAAAATGACATGTTGCGCCGATCGCAAATTATTGGGACGAGGGTAGGTAGATGATGAGGCAGTAAGCCTACTGATATAATATGTATTATTGTTTCGTAACAGAAGTCAAGAATAAAAAATGTTTCTTTTACCTGTACCAAGCAAGCTTGGATGCAGAAGAATACAACGGTGAAGGTGTTCATGTTTGAAACTATGTAACGTTGAATACAGAGTGATGAGCCTAATTTTAACTAAGCTTATATAGTGCGTCGTACTCATCAATGAAATATTTGATTTCTTCATATTAACACGTTTCAAAAAATTATAAAACATATTAGAAGTCTTATCGTAAGTACACACGTTTGAATTACTAACCTAGTTATCATCATCGTCAACGTCATTTACTATAAATAGTTGCCTGAAAGCTACAGGAATCATTCTCGTGCCAGCACTAGAACCAGCAACATGTCTGCTAAAGCTATCCTCGTCTTCTGCGCCCAGGCGCTTCTCGTCAAGGTAAGTAATATCTTTTCAAAATTATTTTCATATATTTAGATTCATAACTTTTGTAGAATAATTCTGTGTAGAAAGCTGTGGAATATTCTCCGTGCAGTGGTCTGTAGCACGACTGTGACACCCCTGGTGTTGCACACATCCTTAGGCCACGGTGACAATTTCCCCTCAGGAAGGCGCTAGTCGGAGACCATGGTGGTATAAAAAAGAATTAAATGAAAATAAAACACCCCTCTTTAATTTGCGTTGGGGTTTAATAAAAAATAATAAAAAATGATAAAGCATAGGGAGCAGTGAGCATAGTGAGATTCAAACATCTTCACAGACTTATGCTTTCACAATATAAAGAGGAAATAGGATGGCAACCAGCCCTCCCCTCCACCAGTGTAACGCACTCGTCCATTAAAAGGATAAAAGTATAACGTATTTCTTTCTTTTAGTCCGCAATGAGCCAATGCATCGGTGCTGGTGTGGCTGCTCCTTTGGCGATTGATAGACTCGCTGGTTGGGGTATCGATGGCTTGAGAGCACCTCTTGCCTATGATGGACTCGCTGGATGGGCCGGTAGAGGTTTGGCATACGATGGTTTAGCTGCTCCTATGGCTTATGATGGACTCACTGGCTTAGGCAGAGGTTTGGCGTATAATGATATCTATCCTGAAGTTGCTCCCGCTATCGAAATCACCCCTACCAGCGGCGGTGCTCTGCCAGTCACCAGTGTCTCTGGCGAGGCTCCCATCGGTCTCCGTGTGATTTCTGCCAATGTTTACCAAGGTGATCTTGAAATGGTTGGTGAGGTGCCATTCGTCGGTACTGCTGGTTTCGAGGGCTTGGACTTGCCCACTGCTGGTGCCGGTGCCGTCAACCACGCTTGTGGTAATGGCGACAACTCTATGGTCAGTGAGGACGCTGTGTTCGCTCCTGAGTACTACGGTGCCGCTATGGCTCCTGCTGCTGCCTTCACTCCTGCCATTGGTCCCTACGGTGCTATCGCTTCTGCTGCTGCCATCGCTCCTGGTCTTGGTTGCCGCGCCGGATGGGCTGGTACACGTATCGCTCTGTGAAAAGTTATCACGAAGAAAAATGAATATGAGTTAAAATAAAAAACATACTATGCAACAAAAAACTTTGTTTGTTAATTTTTTTCCGTAAATTGATAAGGTTAACCTTTAAGTAGTGACGTACCCGTGTTACAGTCATCATCACTTTTATTATTTAAAAATCTTTTTACCCAAGGATCAAAGCTTCAGGCTCAAAGCTTCGGCTTCAGGAACATAACTTTATGTTTTCCACAATTTTTTTAAATTTGTACATTCTGTGTGACATCACCTCGGCATTAGTGATATACCCAGCTAACGTAACCTAAAGATTACGTTAATAAATAAGGTTCCAAATCTATGGCACCAGCATATCCAGGGCTGAAGATCACCCATTGCCGCCTTCGCTTTCCTGTTAGGATGGAAAAAAAACATTTTAATAATTCGAGTAATAAGTACCTGTGGCAATAACTTTAAATGTGTTCACTGTTCATATTCTTTAAATCTTTATTTCTTCTGCTGCTACTGCTTTCTTCTATTTTTTCTTTTCTTTAAATTCCTTGAAAAAAAATCCAAATAAAATCACAAGTGGACAACCATTATTAAAGTCGTATCGTGAGAAGACGGGGGTTACAATTGGTTACCAAAGAGAGAACTGGCGTAAAAAAAGACAAACATAAAAGTGTCGACTTTTACAACGCGCGTGGTTACGAAACAGTTTGTCACTCAGAATTATTATTTTATTTTAATTTTACGAAAAACTTACAGCTAGCTTATTAGTCAATAGTATGAGAAGGCCACTTAAAAGTTTTCACAAGTAAATAAGACAATAAATCCATCCATACTAATATTATAAATGCGAAAGTAACTCTGTCTGTCTGTCTGTCTGTCTGTCTGTCTGTCTGTCTGTCTGTCTGTCTGCCTGTCTGTCTGTTACGCTTTCACGCCTAAACTACTGAACCGATTTCGATGAAATTTGGTATAGGGGTAGATTAGACTTTGAGAAAGGACATAGGCTATGTTTGGTCGCGATAACCGACATCCACGCGGGCGGAGCCGCGGGCAAAAGCTAGTATTAAATATAGGTAGACAGCAAGAGGAAATTATTATACATAAACATAAACTCACGCCTGTATCCCCGAAGGGGTAGGCAGAGGTGCTAGCACCCACATTTCGCCGTTTATGTTTAGGTCCCAATGTAATAGGTGGCGAGCCTATTGCCATTAACCGGGCACTTATAAACCTGCGGTAAATACACACATAACTTCGAAAAGCATCAAAAAGTCATTGGTGTGTGCCTTGGTAAAACCTGGGCTCGAACCCGAGACCTCGTCTCAGCAGTCCATTACCCATACCACTAGGCTACCGCGGCTTTTTATTAATTTAATTATTATAGCGAGATACATAAAATACATTGATAAATACATAACATAACAAATTGAAGTGAAACATTAATACGAAAGTCCCAGTGCTATTACCACCTCAAGTATTACACTGAAACATCTTCAAAGTGATTGCAGGAGATTTTATTAAGTTTAGACACACGGGTATTAAAAATATCGATGTCATTACACCGGCATGCTTCGTTGTACGTGCGACCAGCCCCTCTAGACAAGTGGCAATAATTCGTTGGTCGGCGTATGATGGAATAGAATTCCAAAGGTATGGTATTTGACGTATATGACAGGCGTCAACGAATGTCAAAAACGTCAAATCCCATACATTTGGCATTCTATTCCATCATACGCCGGGCAACGAATTGCCACTTGTCTAGAGGGGCAGCTCTGATTACTTAAGAGTTCTGGCGATATGTAGTCCTTGCTATGGGAGTATGAAGCAGGTTAGACCTACGCAAATATACAGATGGAACCCCAAGGCCAAATTTGCTCACCAAGTCCGAAGTATCAACCGATCATGATTAAATTAGGACTATGATTAAAAATATACGAATGAAGATAACTTTACAGCTACTTATTTGTATCAACATAACGCGCTTTTTAAAAAATGTCTTCTGTATAATAGCTAAAAATATTTGGTGGATTGTGATCTGCCGATTTTCTTTCCTTTGATCAGTATATTCTGTACGCAAAAGGTGCGAATGTATTTTCCTACGAAGCACAGATATACACCCGTATTCACAAACAATACTTCGCTATGCGTACTACCAAAACTGTGCAAAGAACGACAAATTCTCAGTGCGTTCGTTTTGGCAAGCCTTAAACACTTAAGTAATACTTCGTTGAGGGAACGCACTGCGTTAGATACTGCTCCGTGATGTTTGTGAACTAATTTTACCAGCCCTATGCGCTCGAGCACACTATGAGACCTCACAGTATTGACTTTCGTACTACCTGTTTGAGGCATTTTTTCCTTATTTTATGGTTGAATTTCCGTACCTCCGTACTTCGACCAAAAACTTTTAAAATCTCTGTATCTAATGGAAACAAATGAATGTACAATTTTCGAAGATAAATAATTGCATGATCTTTGGTTCATATTATTTTGCGAAATCTTGTCTTTGCCCTACGCAATATTTTTAGGAGTTATCGCAACGACATAAAGGTAACCCACATTGAGTAAAAAAAAAAAAAAACACTTTCTCTGATTTTTTCAGAAACTTGATCTAATTTTGTTTTTATTTGTCTTCAACGACACCTAACCGAATGAAGTAATAATAATCAATTGTAATATTAATTATCGGTAGGTACTTCATTTCCTTGCGTTTCTATTGTACAGATTGTAAACGTGAAAGCATAAACTTATTGAGCTTTTCAATAGGTTATATTATTATAAGCATACACATGGTTCGCATGGAAAGATAAACTGAACACATAAATTAGATACTTTCTGATATTACATGGGTGTATGCTACATTTTGGACTGAAGTACGCCTAAAGACTTTCTCCAAAATGAACTAAGTTTCTATCTCAATCTCAAGTGGTTTAGAAATGCTATTCGGTGATATGGGTACTTAATTACTACACAACAAAACAGCGTTTAATTTCGATTTCATTGTCATGTAATGGCCAAAAATTATAATAAAATAAAAAGAGTATAGTTGCAATATAATCAGATTTTATTTCCAGAACTTTGTAGTGGCTTGAGACATTATTCTATTCAGTACAGGTACTCGGCAGTTGGAACGGCGCAAGAACATTGACCAGTGATGGTCACGGAACCAGCAGCGGCAACAGGGCCACCGAAGCTCACAGCACCCATGATCGGGACCTGACCAGCGACAGCGGTAGTACCAGTAACTGGCAGCTCACCAGCGACGGCTACATTACCTTCACCAACACCACCGTAGGGAGCGATGGCGTCAATTTCATCAGCCCAACCAAAAGCACCGGGGTAGGCGAGTTCACCAAGTCCAGCGCGGTAGCCATAGGGACCGGCGGCAGCAGCCAGACCGTCGAATGCGAGGGGTGAAGCCAGACCATAAGGAGCTGCTAGACGAGGAGCAATAGCAGCAGCAGGAGCCATTCCTCTCCATCCAGCTAGACCATCGCATGCGAAAGGTGAGCCCAGAGCGGCTACACCGGGAGAAATGAGACCGGGTTCAGCGACTACAGCAGCACGGCTGGTGCACTGGCTGAAGGCATTCTGAAAAAGACAGACATTACACATTTATAAACAATGAACTTCTTCGTCTTCTTCATCTTAGCGTTAATCCCAGTAGCATCCGAAGCTTTCACTTCGGAGTCTGGGGTCCGGTTCACCATTTGGTGAATTACAACTTTCAAGTGTCCAAAAATAAGCAAAATATCTTACTACCGGCAATGTATGGATACGTAGATTTGAATGAATAGATGCAGATTCAGAATAGCTGTATGGATCTGGATGAAATTAAGCGATAGAATGAAGTCGTCTACAACTAAATAGTAGGTAGAGTTTTATCCTGAAACGGACTACAAGAGGTCCAGCAACGGCATCAATTATTGACAGGGATGAGGCAGCAAGCTACATACATGCATGCGTTTACAAACATGTAGAGGGCTTTAGGAGCAGAGGTAGGTTCAAGAAAAGATGGATTACGTGAAAGAGGATATGGCTAAGAAGGGAGTGACTGAGGAAATGACGTGTGACAGGAATGTGTGAAGGAGTATGACATGATGCACCGACGGCAATTATTTGGGATAAGGGCAGATAGATGATGAGGCAGCAGGTTACAGCTGGTATGTATGTTTAATATGATTGTTTCGTAACAGAAGTCATCAATAAAATGTTTCTCTTACCTGTACCAAGCAAGCTTGGATGCAAAAGAATACAACGGTGAAGGTGTTCATGTTTGAAGCTATGAAGCGCTGGATACAGATTGATGAGCCTAATTTTGACTTAGCTTATATAGTACGTACTCATAAATGAAATTGTTGATTTCATCATTTTCACACGTTTTACAAAACTAAAAACTATAGGCTTATCATAATTATACAAACATTAAATTACTAACCTATTTATCAATATAATTTTCTTAGAATTTGATAACAATAGTTTAGTATAAAATAAGCCTAAAAGTTCAAGAACACCATTCTCGTGTCAGCACTAGAACCAGCAACATGTCTGCTAAAGCTATCCTCGTCTTCTGCGCTCAGGCGCTTCTCGTCCAGGTATATTTTTTTTTTCGAATTCAGATATACATTTCTCATTACATATTATATTTTATGTTAAGCTATTTATTCAATAGCCATCTCCATCTCTTTCATATTTTGCATAGTTTTTGTAAATATTATAAACTGCCTATGGGGTGTCCCATTAATCCCAAACCAATCTCATAGCAAGCTGGTTAGCCAATTGATTACGGATGAGGTTCGGGCGCATGCTTTCCTTTAGCTATTGGAAGACCAGAGGGTAGACAGTTTCTTGTTAAAATAAAATTGAGGAAAAGAGGAAGAAAAGTAGATTTTCTTCTGCGTCTGTAGAAGTAGACCAAAACTCTATAAGACTATAACTACTTTAACGTACTAACTCTACTATTTTTTCTAGTGCGCCTTGAGTCAATGCATCGGTACCGGTTTAGCTGGTCCTTATGGATTGGCTAGTCCTTATGGATTGGCTGCTCCTGGCTTGGCGATTGATGGACTCGCTGGTTTGGGCGCCAGAGGTTTGGCGTACGATGGCTTGGCTGCTCCCCTCGCCTATGATGGACTTGGTTGGGCCGGCAGAGGATTAGCTTACGACGGAATCTACGGTGCTGCTGCTCCCGCTCTCGATTTCACACCTACCAGCGGTGGTTCACTGCCAGTCTCCAGTGTCTCTCCCATTGCTCCCGTCGGTATCTCTGTAAAATCTGACAACGCTTATGAGGGTATTCTTGAAGTAGTTGGTGAGCTGCCGTTCGTCGGTTCTGCAGCTGTGGAGGGAGTGTTGCCTACTGCTGGTACTGGTGCCGTCAACCACGCCTGCGGTAATGGCGATAACTCTATGGTCAGTGACGACGCTGTGTTCGCTCCTGAGTACATCGGTGCCGCTATGGCTCCTGGTCTCGGTTGCCGCGCTGGATGGGCTGGCAGACGTATCGCTCTGTAAAAATTTGAGAGCTTATTGTAAAAGAAGATTGGTATCCATGAACTTTTGAAATAAATAAAAAGATCAGGCAAATACATATTTTTGTCTCTTAATCAATTCATTTACGAATCTACTGAATGCCTTTATTTTATTTTGATCAAAGTTAAAGGATTGATACTTCTATAGAGCTCATCAGCTCCTTTATTTAGTGATTACCGTTTCAGATGGCATTAGAAAATTATTTTTTGACGTCTTCAAAATGTTTAACAGTTGGAAAATCATAGGAAAAATAGTATAGGCACATAACACAAGTAGAGGTATTGCATTTTCACATCTTTTAAGGCGAAACTAAACAGAAGGCATCAAACCATTTGGTTCGACCTGGAATTATTTGTACATTGGGGTGACTATTCCCCATATGTTTTTATGAAAGGATAAGGGAAAGTGTGATCTAATGAAGAGCGGGTAATGTCATAACATAACACACATAATAAAGATCACCTTCTTCTTCTATCGATGGCGCCTATACTCTCAAATAGTGTTCTCCCAGCGTGCTGCTGCCTGGATGGCGCTCTCTTGCTAGAAGTGATAAATTGATGCCAATCGTCGTTGCGGTTGTTTTCGTGGGTGTGGACTTGGTGCCGGTACCGTCAACATATTAAATATTGTCACGACACTTGTGTAATAACGATGTGTTACAATGTCGTAACACATTATTGTGTTCTATCATCAAGATAGTTCTCGCAGCAATTTTAGGTCATTTTTTACACCTTGAGTTATAGGTATCTCTATAGGATATCCCAGAATGATGAACACCATAAACTTTTACAATTATTTATTTCTTACTTCTTCACAAACATTTAATCAAATAAAGAATCAACTGCAAATCATAACACTGCGCAATAACATCTGGTTTAGTCTTTTATCATACAGCGTAGAAGTTTTTCTTTTCAATCCCAACCGCCATCTTTTCTTTTTTTTTTAAGGTGCCTACTTTCCGCCCAAAATTCAGTGTGATCAGTATAAGGAAGTCTAATACCTTGATTTAATTGCATTTATAATTTTGATGATATAATCTACTATATAAAAATAAGTCGGGTTTGCCTTCCTGACGCTATAACTCCAGAACGCACGAACCGATTTGGCTCATTTTAGTCTTGAAATATTCGTGGGTGTCCAGGGAAGATTTATAGGTGCAGCGGGAACGGGAAAAATATGGCGGTACGAAGTTCGCCAGGACAGCTAGTTTATTTATAATTTTTATAACCTCACACAGGCAAAACAGTTAAAGGCCATAGCAACTGCTACTAATAGTAGTACTTTTTTACGTGTTTGTAAAAGTGGATTTAGATCAAACGAATACAGAGCTAGAGCTCTAGAACAAGAGCATTCTTTCTTAATATTATAGTGTAAACGAAACCTTATTTTCAGTGTTAGAAAGAACAACGAACGAATCTTCTGTCACTATTTACACTATAGAATTTGATGTAGAGGGGACGGATTGAGCATTCACTCGTCTGATATAATGGTTTATATCATGCCATTTTCATACCAGCCTTAAGACGATGTTGACCAAAGACAAAGCATTTTCTACATCAGAGAGTCCACACACCAAAGCAGCAATTGCTGCTATAATGCCCTACATTTACACAGCAAATGCTTTTTGACACCTCTTATTGAGAAGCACCTCCTGTCGTGACTGTCGTGTCCCTACACCTGCACAATTGCATCCAGTTATTTTAAACGGTACGACGAAGAAGAAAAATGATTGAAAAGCATTTTTCTTGTCAATGTTCGCTGTGTGCAGCAAATACTGATTTGATGCCCTATATTTACACAACAAATTGCTTTTTGACACGTCGAAAGGTCGAAAAGCATTATTATTGGAAATTCGCGTAGAGCACGACTCGAAGACTATTAAAATAAAATAGTTAATTTGAAAATTATACGAATTAAACAAATTTCTTTGATGCGTAATGTAATTTATTTATTTCGATTCATATTAATTGTTCTTCGTTTAGAACCTTTTACAGGACGTAACCTCTGCCAGCCCATCCAGCGCGGCAACCAAGACCAGGAGCGATGGCAGCAGCAGGAGCGATAGCACCGTAGGGACCAATGGCAGGAGCGAATGCAGCAGCAGGAGCGATAGCGGCACCGTAGTACTCAGGAGCGAACACAGCGTCGTCACTGACCATAGAGTTGTCACCATTACCGCAGGCGTGGTTGACGGCACCGGCACCAGCAGTGGGCAAGTCCAAGCCCTCGAAACCAGCAGTACCGACGAATGGCACCTCACCAACCATTTCAAGATCACCTTGGTAAACATTAGCAGAAATCACACGGAGACCGATGGGAGCCTCGCCAGAGACACTGGTGACTGGCAGAGCACCGCCGCTAGTAGGGGTGATTTCGATAGCGGGAGCAACTTCAGGGGAGATTTCATTATACGCCAAACCTCTGCCTAAGCCAGTGAGTCCATCATAAGCCATAGGAGCAGCAAAACCATTGTATGCCAAACCTCTACCGGCCCATCCAGCGAGTCCATCATAGGCTAGAGGTGTTCTTAAACCATCGATACCCCAACCAGCGAGTCTATCAATCGCCAAAGGAGCAGCCACACCAGCACCGATGCATTGGCTCATTGCGGACTGGAAGAAAGAAATACATTATATATTTATCCTTCAATTGAACGAGTGCGTTGCACTGGCGGAGAGGAGGGCTGGTTGCCATCCTATTTCCTCCTAATATTCTAAAAGCATAAGTCTGTGAAGATGTTTGAATCATATAATGCTCACTGCTCACTATGCTTTATCATTCTTTATTGTTTTTTATTAAACCACGACGCAAAAAGAGGGGTGTTTTTCATTTAATTATTAGGGTTCCGTAGCCAAATGGCAAAAAACGGAACCCTTATAGATTCGTCATGTCTGTCCGTCCGTCTGTCTGTCTGTCTGTCTGTCTATCTGTCCGTCCGTATGTCACAGCCACTTTTCTCCGAAACTATAAGGCCTATGCTGTTGAAACTTGGTAAGAAGATGTATTCTGTGAACCGCATTAAGAATTTCACACAAAAATAAAAAAAAGCATAAAATTTTGGGGGTCCCCATACTTAGAACTGAAACTCAATTTTTTTTTTTCATCAAACCCATACGTGTGGGGTATCTATAGATATGTCTTTAAAATGCTATTGAGGCTTTTAGCATAATTTTTTTCTAAACTTAAAAAAGCTTTAAAGTCTAGTTTGCGCGAGAGACACTTCCAAAGTGGAAAAATGTGCCCCCCCCCCCCCTCTAACTTCTAAAATAATAGAATGATAAATCTAAAAAATATATATGATGTAAATTGCCACACAAACTTCCACTAAAAATTGGTTCGAACGAGATCCAGTCAGTAGTTTTTTTTTAATACGTCATAAACCGCAATTTTCGCCTTTGCTACTACGGAACCCCTCATGGGCGAGTCCGACTCGCACTTGGCCGAATTTATTTTATACCACTCACGTCGCCGACAAGTGTCTACCTGACGGGAAATTGTCACCGTGGACCGTGGCCTATGGATGTGTGCAACACCAGGGGTTTAACCTCGTGCCACAGACCCTGTCAGAACCACTTCAGGCAGATTATTCCACAGCTTTCTCCACAGAATTCTACAAAAGTTATGAATCTAAAATATGAAAATAATTTTAAGAAGATATTACTTACCTTGACGAGAAGCGCCTGAGCGCAGAAGACGAGGATAGCTTTAGCAGACATGTTGCTGGTTCTAGTGCTGACACGAGAATGATTCCTGTAGCTTTCAGGCAACTATTTATAGTAAATGACGTTGACGATGATGATAACTAGGTTAGTAATTCAAACGTGTGTACTTACGATAAGACTTCTAATATGTTTTATAATTTTTTGAAACGTGTTAATATGAAGAAATCAAATATTTCATTGATGAGTACGTACTATATAAGCTTAGTTAAAATTAGGCTCATCACTCTGTATTCAGCGTTACACAGCTTCAAACATGAACACCTTCACCGTTGTATTCTTCTGCATCCAAGCTTGCTTGGTACAGGTAAGAGAAACATTTTATTGTTGACTTCTGTTACGAAACAATAATACATATATACGAGTATCTGCTGTGGCCTACTGCCTCATCATCTACCTGCCCTCGTCCCAATAATTTGCGATCAGCGCAACATGTCATTCTCCTCCATACATTTCTTGCAGATGTCATCTCCTCAGTCACCCCTTTCTTTGCCATATCCTCTTTCTCGCAATCCATCCATCTTTCTTTGAATCTACCTCTGCTCCTAAAGCCCTCTGCCCCATTCCCGTCAATAACTGATCCCATTGCTAATACGTCTTGTAGTCCGTTTCAGGATAATAGTAGGTAGACTATTTAATTGTGGATGACTATATTCTATCGCTGTGCTTAATTTTATCCAGATCCGTGCAGCTATTCTGGGTATTCAAAATTACATATCTATAAATTCCTTTTAATCAATATTACAGACGACTAGGTGAGAGGAAGGAACAATCAATAATTGTTTGCTACATTTTTGATTAAAGCTGTAATTCACCAAATGCATGCCTATCTTTTTCAGAATGTCTTCAGCCAGTGCACCAGCCGCGCTGCTGTAGTCGCTGAGCCCGGTCTCATTGCTCCCAGTGTAGCAGCTCTGGGCTCACCTTTCGCATACGATGGTTTGGCTGGATGGAGAGGCATCGCTCCCGCTGCTGCTGCTGTCGCCCCCGGTCTAGCAGCTCCTTATGGTCTGGCCTCACCCCTCGCATACAATGGTCTAGCTGCTGCTGCCGGTCCCTACGGCTACCGCGCTGGACTTGGTGAACTCGCCTACCCCGGAGCTCTTGGTTGGGCTGATGAAATTGACGTTATCGCTCCCTACGGTGGTGTTGGTGAAGGTAATGTAGCCGTCGCCGGTGAGCTGCCAGTTACTGGTACCACCGCTGTCGCTGGTCAGGTCCCGATCATGGGCGCTGTGAGCTTCAGTGGCCCTGTTGCCGCAGCTGGTTCCGTGACCATCACTGGTCAATGTTCTTGTGCCGTTCCAACTGCCGAGTACCTGTACTGAATAAACATGTCTCAAGACACTACAATGTTTTATGAATAAATTCTGAGTATATTGCAACTATATTCTTTTTGTTTTCTCTATTCT
Organism: Eilema depressum; assembly: GCA_914767945.1. Classification (NCBI taxonomy): domain Eukaryota; kingdom Metazoa; phylum Arthropoda; class Insecta; order Lepidoptera; family Erebidae; genus Eilema; species Eilema depressum. The sequence goes on from OU612040.1 coordinate 2,926,336, forward strand.
CTTTGACAATGAAGTCAAAATTACTTTTTACCCATGTTACCGTAGTATAGCATTTCTAAACTTCTTGAGGTAAAAATTCAATTACGTTTAGAGATATTTAAGTGTACTGTTTTTTTTTTTCATTCATGGTAATCTCAAAAGATTTCTAAGTTGTGTTGTTATGTAAGTTTTTAAACAAGAAAATTTAAACCGACCTATTATAACTAATGCAACGAAAAAAAAGAAAATATGTACAAGTGCAAATATAAAAATGTGTTTAACAGGCAGCAATCACGGCTGATTTCCTAGTATTTGTTGAAGAGTTCCGTGGTCTGTTTATGAAACTCTACATCAGATCTTTACGAAATTTAAATGGGACCATTTCGATATAAAATTCCTTCGAACAAAAAAATAATTTTGTAAATCTCTCTAAATATGAAGAAGCTATGCGCGTACAAACCTTAAAAAATATATAAACATCCGAATTGAGAACCTCCTCCGTGTTTAGAAGTCCGTTAAAAACAGTTTTGAACCTTGCGAATATCAATAACCTCATGAAAAGTTTATTTAAATATTTATCTGTGCATTTATATTTACAATCTTACAATAGAAACTCAAAGCTGGTAATCGTAATGGAAGACAAAATAAAGACAAAAAACAGATTAAACTTCTGAAAATTCAGAGAAATTAGCTTTTTTTGTAAGTAGAGGTAGGTCGATGGATGCACTTTCAGAAATGTTACACAGGTGTGCCTTAAAACTCTCGTTTGTCATTAAAATAATTAATGTAAGCAAAGTTAAAGATCGTGATCGTGATGTACCAAATTGTACTTCAATTTTTTTCAGACAAATCACCATTCGTGAGGTATGCTAAAAGTTTTGAGTCGGAGTTTTTTTGAAAAGATTAAGTTCAAAATGAGACATAAACGGCTTAGTTTTTAACGGATTTTTTGCAGGTAAGAGTTGAAAAGTAGTGTGAATACAAATTTCAACTCTCATGGAAAAGTTTATGATACGCAAACAGACAGATGGATGGACAACAAAATAATCCTATAGGAGTTCCGTTTTTCTTTCTTTTTACCACCTGATGGAAAGAGGTTACAGTGTGGCCTATGGATGAGTACAACACCAGAGGAGTCACACACGTGCTGCCTAAGGTAGGCACACGAAAGAACAAAAAGATTCTGTACCGTCAGCGAAGAAGACAATCAAGACGAGCCTTTGCTCTTCCCACTGACAGCACAAAACCTCTCTAATTTTGAGATAGATGTAGAACTATAAATAACATGAAACTACGAGTAAGTTTAAAAAATCTATCAAATAGGTAGGTAGCGTGAAAGGTGAATATATCTAATACGACTATTAGATCCCATATTGAATAAATCACTTGTACTTTTCCACAAGTATTTATTTATTTGAACCTTACCGGTTTCACCTTACGGCATTACCAAAGGTGTACAATGGTTATTGTAAACCATTGTAAACCTTTTCAATATGTGTCGCAAGTTCCACCAAGTGCCATCAATCTCCAGTATAAACACTATTAGATCCTTTTATTTGGTGCGGGAATCCTATTAACTACCTATTACGATGATTACCTACGTAAAGAATATCACAGCTTCATAGGCAACCAATTGAGACAATGTTATGGGAATAATTTGCATGGTTTTGGGTGACATCACACCGTTCCGAACCAAGTACCCCTGAATACGACTACCCTACGCTATAAAAATCGAGATTTGAAATAGGTGCTTCGTAGGGAAAAACATCCATACCTTATCCGTACACAATTTTAATAGACTGACCGATATTCAAAATTTGCCCACTAATTGTGACACAATTTTTACTCTAAAGCTGAGAAATTTTTAAAATACGCATAAAGGTTTTCCACCTGTGATTTCATTCATATTAAACACCTTTGCAGTAATTGCCACATGAACTTTTTACTCGAATTATTAAAAGGTTTCCATTCTTGAAGATCTAGTGGAGGAGAATACTTAAATTATTTTTTTATAAGAAGACCGCGGACCGCAGACGACAATGGGTGATCATCAGCCTTGGGGATATATTATAGATTTGGAACTTTTTATAGTGAAACTTGAACTGACGTACTCCGGACGTTGGTCGCTGAGGTGATGTCTCAGGACGTACAAATTAAAAAATCAAAGAAAAATAATATACAAAACAAGACCAATTTTCCTGTAGCTTTGATCCTTGGGTAAAAAGATATTTCAATAATAAAAGTGATGACGTCTGTGAGATAGGCAAGTCGCTACTTAAAGGTTAACCTTACCAATTTAAAGAAAATTGAACAGCATATTTTTTTATGCATAATAATTATGTTTATTAACTCATATTGGTTATTAAATTTTCTTCGTGATAACTTTTTACAGAGCGATACGTGTACCAGCCCATCCGGCGCGGCAACCAAGACCAGGAGCGATGGCAGCAGCAGGAGCGATAGCACCGTAGGGACCAATGGCAGGAGCGAAGGCAGCAGCAGGAGCGATAGCGGCACCGATGTACTCAGGAGCGAACACAGCGTCGTCACTGACCATAGAGTTGTCGCCATTACCGCAGGCATGGTTGACGGCACCGGCACCAGCAGTGGGCAAGTCCAAGCCCTCGAAACCAGCAGTACCAACGAATGGCACCTCACCAGCCATTTCAAGATCACCTTGGTAAACATTAGCAGAAATCACGCGGAGACCGATGGGAGCCTCGCCAGAGACGCTGGTGACTGGCAGAGCACCGCCGCTAGTAGGGGTGATTTCGATAGCGGGAGCAACTTCAGGGTAGATATCATTATACGCCAAACCTCTGCCCAAGCCAGTGAGTCCATCATAAGCCATAGGAGCAGCTAAACCATTGTATGCCAAACCTCTGCCGGCCCATCCAGCGAGTCCATCATAGGCAACAGGTGCTCTCAAGCCATCGATACCCCAACCAGCGAGTCTATCAATCGCCAAAGGAGCAGCCACACCAGCACCGATGCATTGGCTCATTGCGGACTGGAAGAAAGAAATAATTAATGTTATTGTTTCATTTTGTTTACTTCAACTGAGAACGTAATCATACTTTTGAAATGAAAGTAAAAGAAAAGAAAGGCGTTTTCCAGGAATATATGCCCATCCCAATAGGAAATAGGCGTGACTATAAATACATGTATGATTTTAATCAAAAGGAAAAAACATACCTGGACGAAAAGCGCCTGAGCGCAGAAGACAAGGATAGCTTTAGCAGACATGTTACTGGTTCTAGTGCTGACACGAGAATGATGTCCTGACACTTTTTGGACCATATTTATATTAAAATGTTATCGAACTACAATAATAGTTATGTGATAAATAGGTAAGTAATTAAAAACTTGTGTAATGACGATAAGTACAATTAAGTTTTTGAAATTAAAGAGAAGTACATAATAGTTTTTAGAAACGTGACAAAATGACGAAATCAAATGTTTTATAGGCAAGAGCGTACTATATAAACTGGACCAAAATTGGGCTTATTATTCTGTATTCAGCTTTCCGTTGAACTGAAAGAAGCATCAAATATGAACACCTTCACCGTTGTATTCCTCTGCATCCAAGCTTGCTTGGTACAGGTACGTAAAAAGACGAAAGAACTTGATTAATACAAGACTTCTTGTGACTGAAAATTCTGAAACCTTTTTGGTTGCTTTACTATCATATTTATTAACTTTTTCAGAATGTCTTCAGCCAGTGCACCAGCCGCGCTGCTGTAGTCGCTGAGCCCGGTCTCATTGCTCCCGGTGTAGCCACTCTGGGCTCACCTTTCGCATACGATGGTCTGGCTGGATGGAGAGGCATGGCTCCCGCTGCTGCTGCTATTGCTCCCGGTCTAGCAGGTCCTTATGGTCTGACCTCACCCCTCGCATATGACGGTCTGGCTGCTGCTGCCGGTCCCTACGGCTACCGCGCTGGACTTGGTGAACTCGCCTACCCCGGTGCTCTCGGTTGGGCTGATGAAATTGATGCCATCGCTCCCTACGGTGGTGTTGGTGAAGGTAATGTAGCCGTCACTGGTGAGCTGCCAGTTGCTGGTACTACCGCTGTCGCTGGTCAGGTCCCGATCATGGGCGCTGTGCAATTCGCTGGCCCTGTCACCGCTGCTGGTGCCGTGTTAATCACTGGTCAATGCGCCTGCGGAGCTCCTGCCGAATACCTGTACTAAATGAAGATGTCTTGCACCACACCCAAATTTGAAAATAAACTTTGCTTAGCAATTTATTGTTTTGATATATTTTTAACTAACTAATACCCGTGGCTCCATCCGCTTAGAAATCTTATCCCGTTCCCGCATCCCATAGAAACCTGCCATAAAAGTAGTCTATATGGTCTTCCAGTACCAAATTTCAGTCAGATCCTTTTAGTGGTTACTATGGAGCGCGCTATGCTTGTAGTTTCTTTGAAGGAGCAGCTGAAGTCGCAGTGGGCTGGCCACATCTGTCGAAGGACTAATAGCCGTTGGAGCAGATGAGTCCTAGAGTGAAGACCGCGAGAAGGAAAACGGACGGGACGCTCCCTAACCAGGTGGACTGACGACCTGGTGGTGGTGAGGCTTAGTGGTCAGAGCCCAGGGGAAATCCCTGTAAGAGAAAGATCGAGGGTTCGAGTCCCAACTGAGGTAGATTCTCTTTTCTCTTTCTAAATCGATCTGAAAAGGTACAGACTTGTTGCGGAAAGCGGAGGATCGGCAGACGTGGCGTACATTGGGAGAGGCCTATGTCCAGCAGTGGACTGCAATAGACTATTGATTGATTGAGTGGTAACTAGATGTGGAGATCAAATGGCAGTCGTTTCACGGAAAATACCGAAGTTCAACTGCATCACAGTTGGACTGGAAAGCCAATTCCAACTGACTTGGGAAAATTTTCAGAGAATGATAATTCCTCTTCATCGTGTCATTGGCAGCAAGCATGTAGCCCAGAACTCGGTGACATTGACTGCACCTGCCGTCGCTTCATTTAGGTCAGCAGTTGTGCAGGTGTAGAGACACAACGGGCACGACAGGAGGTGATCCATTAACTGCAGAGGTTCACCACAGTCGCAACCACCACTCTCCGCGTCCAGGTAACCCCATTTTACCCGGTTCTCCCTACAGCAGCCGACCCGAGACCCCAACCTGTTTAGGGACTTAGAGAATGATAATGATGAGTGGTAATGGTTCACTGGATGATACTGTGCTGATATATAAATACATACCAGAGTCATGCATCTGAGGCTGAGTCTGAGCATCAGCTCAATAACATCAGTTAAACAGCCCTATTCCTAAGTCACCGCATGGAAAGAGATGGGGTGGCCCAAATTCTACTCTGCCGGGAACCACGCGGTTAGAATCATTAGAATAATAATACATATATATTTTTTTATACTAGAGGTTCAGGAGATGAGGAGGAGAGGAGAAAAGAAAAAAATTATTAAGAATTTAAGACAAGCAATTATAGGGTTTTGGGCACTCTCATAAATGGTACATACATACGTATACTCACGGAGGTAGGCAGAGGTGTATTGACATCCACATTTCGCCAGATATGTATTTTTTTTTCGTCCCACTTAATAGGGGGCGAGCCTCTTGCCGTCAAGCAGGCACTTAGTCATGGACTGTATGTTTACTGTCGGATGGAGAACAGCCCTATCCCTTAGTCGCCTTCTACGATACCCACAAGAAGAGATGAGGTGGCCTTATTCTACTCTACCGGACCGGAATGACACAGTTTACGGTGGATCTATCGGGAATTAAAACATAATAACAATCGGCAGGGGATCATATCAGGGGATCCAACCGGAATAACTCAGCTTCAACCTCGAAGTCAACCGTTGCTTACTCCCTCACCTCCTTTTATTTTAACTTGTAAGGCTTTTGTGAGAGCTGTCTGACCTACCAAACCAGAGAGGAAAGCCTGCCTGCAAGCCTCGTCTGTTAAAATCAGTTTGGGCCTCGAAGATTTTACCGTAAAGCGGGCACTTTGTCATGTCCTGTATGTTTACTGCAGGATGGAGAATTGCCTTCCCCGTCACCAAAGGGAAGAAGTGGGATAGCTGATGATGATAAGATGGTAGATCCATCTCATCATCATCAGCTCATCATCATTCACCGAGACCAAAAAATATAACAAAACAATAAATTGATAATCAGTGTTTATTTTCAAAGTTGAATGTGATACAGGACATCTTCATTTAGTACAGGTATTCGGCGGGAGCCCCGCAGGAGCACTGACCAGTGATGGTCACAGCACCAGCAGCGGTGACAGGGCCAGCAAATTGCACAGCGCCCATAATTGGGACTTGACCAGCGACAGCGGTAGTACCAGTAACTGGCAGCTCACCAGCGACTTCCACATTGCCTTCACCAACACCACCGTAAGGGGCGATGGCGTCAATTTCATCAGCCCAACCAAGAGCACCGGGGTAAGCGAGTTCACCAAGTCCAGTGCGGTAGCCGAAGGGAGCGGCGGCAGCAGCCAGACCGTCGTATGCGAAGGGTGAACCCATACCATAAGGACCTGCTAGACCGGGAGCAATAGCTGCAGCAGCGGGAGTGATGCCTCTCCATCCAGCCAGACCATCGTATGCGAAGGGTGAGCCCAGAGCTGCTACACTGGGAGCAATAAGACCGGGCTCAGCAACTACAGCAGCGCGGCTGGTGCACTGGCTGAACACATTCTAGAAAGGATATAAATTATATGACAATTAACTGTTAGCTACAGAATTACAATATGATCCTCCAATTTACTTCGCCTTCTTTTTATTCTGCCCAAATTTTGAAAATACTTAACGACATTATAAAATTTTGATCATGAGGCTGAGAGTCAAAAAAGCTTGAAATATAAAATTTTAAACGATATTTTGCTCCTCTTCTTCACGTACCTGTACCAAGCAAGCTTGGATGCAGATGAATACAACGGTGAAAGTGTTCATGTTTGATGTTTCCTTCAGTTCAAGGTAAAGCTGAATATAATAAGCCTAACTTTGGTCCAGTTTATATACGTACAATCTCGGCTATGAAACATTTAATTTCGTCACTCTGTCACGTGTTACAAACTACCAATTTGTCTATTAATTTCAAAAAACTTAAGTAGGCTTATCGTGATTACACAAGTTTAGCTTACCCATTTAACAACTATTTTTACTTGGAACTCGATAACACAATTTGATATAAAAATAGACCATAAGTTCAAGAACACCGATTCTCGTGTCAGCACTAGAACCAGCAACATGTCTGCTAAAGCTATCCTCGTCTTCTGCGCTCAGGCGCTTCTCGTCCAGGTATGTTTCTTTATAAATTGAACAGAGATTTTAATTGCATTGACAAAAGATTTATCTTTTGTCAATGCATACGTCAACAAAGAGATTCTAAAAAAATATTATATTTCATCTTTCAGTCTGCATTGAGTCAGTGCATCGGAGCTGGAATTGCTTCTTACGGCTTGGCTGCTCCCGGTTTGGCATACGATGGCTTGGCTGGTCCCCTCGGCTATGATGGACTTGGTTGGGCCGGCAGAGGATTGGCGTACGATGGCTTGGCTGCTCCCGTCGCTTATGACGGTCTTGGTTGGGCCGGCAAAGGTTTAGCTTATGACGGAATCTATGCTGCTGCTGCTCCCGCTCTCGATTTTACCCCTACCAGTGGTGGTGGACTTCCAGTCTCCAGTGTCTCTCCCATTGCTCCCGTCGGTATCTCTGTAAAATCTGACAACGCTTATGAGGGTATCCTTGAAGTAGTTGGTGAGCTGCCGTTCGTCGGTACTGCAGCTGTGGAGGGAGTGTTGCCTACTGCTGGTACCGGTGCCGTCAACCACGCCTGCGGTAATGGCGACAACTCTATGGTCAGTGACGACGCTGTGTTCGCTCCTGAGTACTTCGGTGCCGCTATCGCTCCTGGTGCTGCCTGCGCTCCTGCCATTGATCCCTTCGGTGCTATCGCTCCTGCTACATCCCTGAGAATTCGTCCCTGGCAGAGAATCAGAGATTGGTTGTCTCTATAAGAACATGAATGAGAAATACTTATACAAGCTTGAAAAGAAAAAGAATTGCTATCCAACAAGTCTTAAAAGAAATAAAGATAATTTATGCATCGAACTAAATATTTGTCTGTTATCTAATTTTAACGACTCTGGACCCCGATTTTGCAAATTCTCAACCACACAGACACTTCGAAGAATGCCATGATATTTAAGGCTTTATTTTAGCCTTAAAATTCAAAATTAAATGAAAAAGAGTTTATGACAATTTTTCATTCACTCTGCGAGATGTCATTTAATTTTAAACGTTAACAGCATACTATTAAAGTCTATAATTAAATTTTTATAGTGTAACCTCTTACCATCAGGAAGGCCGTGTGCTTGTCTGCAACCTAAGTAGTATAAAAAAATGAGATAAACCTAGCGAGTTTAGACTCATTTACCTCTCTAATGATATATATGATGTTCAGGGGCTGAAGATGATGAAGGCAGTCACAACGATGTGACAACGTTCTTGTACAATAATTTAAATTTTATTTAAGGGTTGTTTTGTAAGTCTGGTGAAATGAGACCAAAAATATTAGATAGGGCACAATACTTATTGACGCATTCAGCATCCAGCTCAAAATTGGTATAAAACACCATCATAAATTAAATCTAAAAAGGTCTCATCAATTCGATAACTGGAAAAATTTACTCAGGTCAAAAGTCACAAAAACGGCTCATCCGCTCATCTCATCACCACAATCGACATAATAATACGGTAGCGGTATGGTACGGGTAGCTACATATTTAAGGTTTTCGAACTTTTTCTTTTACTTGTGCTTTAATACCTTGCTTCTTCCCAAATTGTATGAGATGCCTCAACGGGAAGTACCCTAAAATCAAACTTCAATGCAATCAAAACAGATTATTATTACTTTTTACGTAGCACATGTGAGCACGTCTTCCATTTAGCCGTGTTATCTGGATAATGTGCATGATCTTTAACCTTATCTCAATCATTTTTGACAGTGTTGGTGAAAATCGCGGAAAACCCCATTTTTGTGAACCGAGACACACATGAACTTAGACAGACTTAGACTTATTGTAATGGAAATTCATTGGTTGTCGTATTTTAAAATAGTATGACGAATGTATGGGATTTAACGTATAATGAAACGAATCACTACTTATCGTCGCTGTCTGTCCGTCCCTATGTATGCTTAAATCTTCAAAACTACGCAACGGATTTTGAAGCGATAGAATGATTCAAGAGGAAGGTTTATATGTATAAAACATACATAAAATAGTAGAGAAATACTGACAAATTTAGAGATAATACCACGCGGGCGGAAAATATGGCGGTACGAAGTTCGCCGGGTCAGCTAGTGTCTTATAAGTCTAATCCTATTCATTGGTTTGAAATCTCCGAGTTGCCACTTTTCTAAGAGGGCAGGTATCGGATAGATGAGAACTTTTTAGATTTCTTTTATAATGGTGTTCAAAGCAATCCTACCAACTTTGAGCTGGGTTGTGAGTTACTGGACCCTGATGTCTAAATTAATAATTGAACTATTTCTTGATTTCAAAAGCTTGTAGAAAGAATTTACACGACACAAGCTTTTGATTATAAGCACGCCCCTTGCAAACAGCTTAACCGATTGTTCTGAATTGTTTTGTGTACTTATATTTGCTAGGTATGAGAATAGACCGTAGGTTATTTTTTAAAACTCAAGGTGAAAGAGAGCAGAATTTCACCAGGGTGGAGAATATCTTTCCTAAATTTTCAATCATTTATTGACTTTTGCCCGCGGCTCCACCCACAATGTCTATTATCGCGACCAACCATAGCCTATGTCCTTCCTCAAGGTCTAATCAACCCCTTTAATAAATTTGATCAAAATCGGTTTTGTGATTTAGGTGTGAAAGCGTAACAGACAGACAGGCAGATAGATTTCGCATCGCATTTATAATATTAGTATTTATATGGATACTTATGATCAAGTGAACCCTAGCGACCCTTTTATAGTGCTGTGGTGGACACGGATATTTCAAACAATAAAATTGCCAATCAGAGTTTATTTTCAAAGTTCACAGTGATTTGAAACATCTTCATTTAGTACAGGTATTCGGCGGGAGCTCCGCAGGCGCATTGACCAGTGATGGTCACGGCACCAGCAGCGGTGACAGGGCCAGCGAATTTCACAGCGCCCATGATCGGGACCTGACCAGTGACAGCGGTATTACCAGCAACTGGCAGCTCACCAGCGACGGCTACATTACCTTCACCAACACCACCGTAGGGAGCGATGGCGTCAATTTCATCAGCCCAACCGAGAGCACCGGGGTAGGCGAGTTCACCAAGTCCAGCGCGGTAGCCGTAGGGACCGGCGGCAGCAGTCAGACCGTCGTATGCGAGGGGTGAGGTCAGACCATAAGGACCTGCTAGACCGGCAGCAGCAGCGGGAGCGATGCCTCTCAAACCAGCCAGACCATTGTATGCAAGAGGTGAGCCAAGAGCTGCACCGGGAGCAATGAGACCAGGTTCAGCGACAACAGCAGCGCGGCTGGTGCACTGACCGAAGACATTCTAGAAAAGATTATAAAATAAATGAAAAATCATTTACTAAAATAGTATTATTTTGTTTTCCTAACACGCACAACAAGAGATTTAACCTGAAGTCATCGCTATAGGGACTAAACCCCCAAAGATACTTATTACTCTATCTCCTGTACACCAGGATCCTTATCATTTTGATACACTGGACCTTATGACATTTGGCCCAACATACCCCGTAATCAACAATAGTGATCCACGAATACGCCAAGTAATGAACTTCGTACAGTCTCTGGGAAAGTTGAACTGTTTTGAACCCTGCATCAAAATTAGTCAGAAGTAAATCGTACGAGTCGGAAATAATATGCTCCTTCAATGTTATTCAAATAAAGATATCGCTGAAGAACACGTTCTTCTTTTAATTTGTTATATATAAGAGAAGAGAGAAGAAGAAGAAGAAGAGAAGCAAATAAAGCTTACAATATAAAATTTTAAACGATATTTTGCTGCTTCTTCACTTACCTGTACCAAGCAAGCTTGGATGCAGAGGAATACAACAGTGAAGGTGTTCATGTTTGAAGTTTCTTTCAATTTAACGGAAAGCTGAATATAATAAGCCTAATTTTGGTCCAGTTTATATAGTAGGATCCCGTCAATGAAATATTTGATTTCATCATTTTGACACGTTTTTAAAAACGACTTCTATTTCGTTAATTTCGAGATTTCTTGGGCTTATCGTGCTTATACAAACAATAAATTTACTTACATACCTATTGAAGAACTGTTGTTGTAACTTGATAACATACTTTAGTATAAAAATGGACCTGAAAGCTGTAAGACAGCATTCTCGTGTCAGCACTAGAACCAGCAACATGTCTGCTAAAGCTATCTTCGTCTTCTGCGCTCAGGCACTTCTCGTCCAGGTATGTTTCTTCATAACTTTCAATTTTGAACAAAACTGCATTAAACCTTTGATACAACTATAAGAACAAACCAAGTTATTCTATTACATTTACAATCTCTAATTTATTCTTTCAGTCCGCATTGAGCCAATGCATTGGTGCTGGAATTGCTCCTTACGGCTTGGCTGCTCCCAGCTTGGCGTACGATGGCTTAGCTGGTCCCCTCGGCTATGATGGACTTGGTTGGGCCGGCAGAGGATTGGCGTACGATGGTTTGGCTGCTCCCGTCGCCTATGACGGTCTTGGTTGGGCCGGCAGAGGTTTAGCTTACGATGGAATCTACGGTGCTGCTGCTCCCGCTCTCGATTTCACCCCTACCAGCGGTGGTGGACTTCCAGTCTCCAGTGTCTCTCCCATTGCTCCCGTTGGTATCTCTGTAAAATCTGACAACGCTTATGAGGGTATTCTTGAAGTAGTTGGTGAGCTGCCGTTCGTCGGTTCTGCAGCTGTGGAGGGAGTGTTGCCCACTGCTGGTACCGGTGCCGTCAACCACGCCTGCGGTAATGGCGACAACTCTATGGTCAGTGACGACGCTGTGTTCACTCCTGAGTACTACGGTGCCGCTATCGCTCCTGCTGCTGCCTTCGCTCCTGCCATTGGCCCCTACGGTGCTATCGCTCCTGCTGCCGCCATCGCTCCTGGTCTTGGTTGCCGCGCCGGATGGGCTGGTACACGTATCGCTCTGTAAAAGCTTTTAACGAAGAGATCTTGATACCCAATACGAAGTGAAAGAAATAAATATATTACGCAACCAATTTGTATCTTATTTTAATTTATTTAAGACTCGTGTTCCCTACTTCATACAATCTTCTTTGAGTGAGACGTGAAACAATATCGGTCGAGGCCTTCAACCGTAGGGACCGTCATTTTAGGGACAGCGTCTATGTAAAATGACGCATAACTCATAAGCATGTTACAATAGTGGCTCAGCTTGACGGCCTCATCAGATGCTTTACACGCACCGCTTATAGGACCTGGGACTGTAGGAAAAAGAAAACACGTGGGCTGGTAAAGAATTCCAGGTCTTAAAGGTAAAGGAAAGAGTCATCAAATCGCTTGGTTCCTAATGTTATGTAAACAGTAATACAATACAACCCAACATCATTGACATTGACATTGGAGCACGTGACGCGTGCCGTCACCGTCGCGTGCGCACTATCATGTGGAGTAAGCATTACACTAGCACTATGATCTAACACGCTTATTGTGCGATATTATTGTATTGTAATTATGTCACAGTGTCGGCTGTCTCAAGAGGTCACGTACCTTTTCTACGATTTTATAATCGACTAGCTTTAAGCATACATAGGGACGGACAGACAGCGACAGCGACGTTGTTTTATAATATGTAGTGATGACAGCTGACGTTTTCAACCTTATTTTGTGTGACATGTACTGCCCCTCTAGACAAGTCGCAATGCGAATGAATTTTAAAGTATAGTTGTAGTATAGTGTAGTGTAGTAGTATAGTGTCCCGGTCCCGGTCCCGGTCCCAGTCCCGGTCCCAGTCCCAGTCCCGGTCCCGGTCCCAGTCCCAGTCCCGGTCCCGGTCCCGGACCCAGTCCCGGTCCCGGTCCCGGTCCCAGTCCCGGTCCCGGTCCCGGTCCCGGTCCTGGTCCAATCCCAATCCCAGTCCCGATTGCGGTCCCGATCCCGTTCCCAGTCCTGGTCCAATCCCAATCCCAGTCCCGATCCCGTTCCCAGTCATGGTCCCGTCCCGGTCCCGGTCCCGTCCCGGTCCCGGTCCAATCTCAATCCCGGTCCCGATCCCGTTCCCAGTCCCGGTCCCGTCCCAGTCCCAGTCCCAGTCCCAGTCCCAGTCCCAGTCACAGTCCCAGTCCCGGTCCCGGTCCCGGTCCCGGTCCCGGTCCCGGTCCCGGTCCCGGTCCCGGTCCCGGTCCCGGTCCCGGTCCCGGTCCCGGTCCCGGTCCCGGTCCCGGTCCCGGTCCCGGTCCCGGTCCCGGTCCCGGTCCCAGTCCCGGTCCCAGTCCCGGTCCCAGTCCCAGTCCCAGTCCCAGTCCCAGTCCCAGTCCCAGTCCCAGTCCCAGTCCCGGTCCCGGTCCCGGTCCCGGTCCCGGTCCCGGTCCCGGTCCCGGTCCCGGTCCCGGTCCCGGTCCCGGTCCCGGTCCCGGTCCCAGTCCCAGTCCCGGTCCCGGTCCCAGTCCCAGTCCCGGTCCCAGTCCCAGTCCCAGTCCCAGTCCCAGTCCCAGTCCCAGTCCCGGTCCCAGTCCCGGTCCCGGTCCCGGTCCCGGTCCCAGTCCCGGTCCCGGTCCCGGTCCCGGTCCCGGTCCCGGTCCCGGTCCCGGTCCCGGTCCCGGTCCTGGTCCAATCCCAATCCCAGTCCCGATTGCGGTCCCGATCCCGTTCCCAGTCCTGGTCCAATCCCAATCCCAGTCCCGATTGCGGTCCCGATCCCGTTCCCAGTCATGGTCCCGTCCCGGTCCCGGTCCAATCTCAATCCCGGTCCCGTCCCGGTCCCGGTCCAATCTCAATCCCGGTCCCGATCCCGTTCCCAGTCCCGGTCCCGTCCCGGTCGCGGTCCAATCCCAAACCCGGTCCCGATTGCAGTCCCGATCCCGTTCCCAGTACCGGTCCCAGTCCCAGTCCCACTTCTTCACCTATATAATACTAGCTTTTGCCCGCGGCTCCGCCCGCGTGGATGTCGGTTATCGCGACCAAATATAGCCTATGTCCTTTCTCAAGGTCTAATCTACCCCTATACCAAATTTCATCAAAATCGGTTCAGTGGTTTGGGCGTGAAAGCGAGACAGACAGACAGACAGAGTTACTTTCACATTTATAATATTAGTAGGGATAGTAGGGTTGTACCAAATTAAGTTCACTAGTTTAAGCGTGAAAGCGTAACAGATGGGCAGACAGAGTTACTTTCGCATCAACTATAATACATATTTCGATAGAATGGTATTAGTATGGGTGAATTCAGGTACACTGACTCATTCACTGCAAATATAACTTTGTAATCCTTTATATTTATATGAGATTACATGCCACTTTTCTAAGGGGGCAGGTATCGGATAGATGAGAACTTTTTAGATTTCTTTTATAATGGTGTTCAAAACAATCCTACCAACTTTGAGCTGGGTGGTGAGTTACTGTGCCCTGATGTCTAAATTAATAATTGAACTAGTTATTTCTTGATTTCAAAAGCGTGTAGAAACTTTCATCAACTATATAACAGTTATATAACAAATTTCATCAAAATCGGTTCTGTTATTTAGGTGTGAAAGCGTAACAGACAGACAGGCAGATAGATTTACTTTCGCATTTATAATATTAGTATTTATATGGATACTTATGATCAAGTGAACCCTAGCGACCCTTTTATAGTGCTGTGGTGGACACGGATATTTTAAAACAATAAAATTGCCAATCAGAGTTTATTTTCAAAGTTCACAGTGATTTGAAACATCTTCATTTAGTACAAGTATTCGGCGGGAGCTCCGCAGGCGCATTGACCAGTGATGGTCACGGCACCAGCAGCGGTGACAGGGCCAGCGAATTTCACAGCGCCCATGATCGGGACCTGACCAGCAACAGCGGTAGTACCAGTAACTGGCAGCTCACCAGCGACGGCTACATTACCTTCACCAACACCACCGTAGGGAGCGATGGCGTCAATTTCATC
This sequence comes from Eilema depressum, assembly GCA_914767945.1. NCBI lineage: Eukaryota > Metazoa > Arthropoda > Insecta > Lepidoptera > Erebidae > Eilema > Eilema depressum. The sequence continues at coordinate 2,941,445 of OU612040.1, forward strand.
AGCCCAACCGAGAGCACCAGGGTAGGCGAGTTCACCAAGTCCAGCGCGGTAGCCGTAGGGACCGGCGGCAGCAGCCAGACCGTCGTATGCGAGGGGTGAGGTCAGACCATAAGGACCTGATAGACCTGCAGCAGCAGCGGGAGCGATGCCTCTCAAACCAGCCAGACCATTGTATGCAAGAGGTGAGCCCAAAGCTGCTACACCGGAAGCAATGAGACCAGGTTCAGCGACAACAGCAGCGCGGCTGGTGCACTGACCGAAGACATTCTAGAAAAGATTATAAATTATATGAAAAATCATTTACTAAAATAGTATAATTTTGTTTTCTTAACACGCACAACAAAAGATTTAACCTGAAGACATCGCTATAGGGACTAAACCCCCAAAGATACTTATTACCCTTTCTCCTGTACACCAGGATCCTTATCATTTTGATACACTGGACCTTATGACATTTGGCCCAACATACCCCGTACTCAACAATAGTGACCCACGAATACGCCAAGTAATGAACTTCGTACAGTCTCTGGGAAAGTTGAACTGTTTTAGACCCTGCATCGAAATTAGTCAGAAGTAAATCGTACGAGTCAGAAATATGCTCCTTCAATCGCTGAAGAACGCGTTCTTCTTTTGTTATATAGTTACAAACTTTGAACATTACATAACTATATCATTATTTGACTATCATACTGAGCAACAAATAAAGCTTAGAATATAAAATTATAAACGATATATTGCTGCTTCTTCACTTACCTGTACCAAGCAAGCTTGGATGCAGAGGAATACAACGGTGAAGGTGTTCATGTTTGATGTTTCTTTCAGTTTAACGGAAAGCTGAATATAATAAGCCTAATTTTGGTCCAGTTTATATAGTAGGATCCCGTCAATGAAATATTTGATTTCATCATTTTGACACGTTTTTAAAAACGACTTCTGCTTCGTTAATTTCGAGATTTCTTGGACTTATCGTGTTTACACAAACAATGAATTACTTACTTATCTATTGAAGAACTATTGTTGTAACTTGATAACATACTTTAGTATAAAAATGGACTTGAAAGCTATAAGACACCATTCTCGTGTCAGCACTAGAACCAGCATTATGTCTGCTAAAGCTATCTTCGTCTTCTGCGCTCAGGCCCTTCTCGTCCAGGTATGTTTCTTCATTAGTTTCAAATTTGAACAAAACTGAAATAAACCTTTGATACTACTATAACAACAAACCAAGTTATTCTATAACATTTACAATCTCTAATTTATTCTTTCAGTCCGCATTGAGCCAATGCATCGGTGCTGGAATTGCTCCTTACGGCTTGGCTGCTCCTAGCTTGGCGTACGATGGCTTAGCTGGTCCCCTCGGCTATGATGGACTTGGATGGGCCGGCAGAGGATTGGCGTACGATGGCTTGGCTGCTCCCGTCGCCTATGACGGTCTTGGTTGGGCCGGCAGAGGTTTAGCTTACGACGGAATCTACGGTGCTGCTGCTCCCGCTCTCGATTTCACCCCTACAAGCGGTGGTGGACTTCCAGTCTCTAGTGTCTCTCCCATTGCTCCCGTCGGTATCTCTGTAAAATCTGACAACGCTTATGAGGGTATTCTTGAAGTAGTTGGTGAGCTGCCGTTCGTCGGTTCTGCAGCTGTGGAGGGAGTGCTGCCCACTGCTGGTACCGGTGCCGTCAACCACGCCTGCGGTAATGGCGACAACTCTATGGTCAGTGACGACGCTGTGTTCGCTCCTGAATACTACGGTGCCGCTATGGCTCCTGCAGCTGCCTTCGCTCCTGCCATTGGCCCCTACGGTGCTATCGCTCCTGCTGCCGCCATCGCTCCTGGTCTTGGTTGCCGCGCCGGATGGGCTGGTACACGTATCGCTCTGTAAAAGCTTATAACGAAGAGATCTTGATACCCAATACGAAGAGAAAGAAATAAATATATTACGCAACCAATTTGTATCTTATTTAACAAAATTTAAGACTCGCGTTCCCTACTTCATACAATCTTCTTTGAGTGAGACGTGAAACAATATCGGTCGAGGCCTTCAACCGTAGGGACCGTAGGGACCGTCATTTTAGGGATAACATCTATGTAAAATGACGCATATTTAAGCATGTTACAATAGTGGCTCAGCTTGACGGCCTCATCAGATGCTTTTACACGCCCCGCTTATTAGGACCTGGGACTGTAGGAAGTAGGAAACACGTGGGCTGGTAACGAATTCCAGGTCATAAAGGTAAAGGAAAGAGTTATCAAACCGCTTGGTTCCTAATGTTATGTAAACAGTAATAAAACCCAACATCATTGACATTGGAGCACGTGACGCGTGCACCGTCGCGTGCGCACTATCATGTGGAGTAAGCATTACACTAGCACTATGATCTAACACGCTTATTGGGCGATATTATTGTTATTAATTATGTCACAGTGTCGGCTGTCTCACGAGGTCACGTACCTTTTCTACGATTTTTTAATCGATGACAGCTGACGTTTGCAGCCTTATTTTGTGTGGCATGAACTGCCCCTTTAGACAAGTGAATTTTAAAGCATATATAGGTATTTACTTTATAAAAACAATACATGGTAAATATCCCGATAGTTCTAATAGTAATTTAAAGCATAGTTTTTTTAATACTACTTAAATTGCAGACACGCACACGGCCCCCCTGATCGTAAGAGGTTACCGTGGCCTATGGGCGAGTGCAACACCAAGGGAGTGCACTACTCTCTCGTGCTAGTAGGTATACACTAACATACATACAGTACATACATCCTCTTCATCCTAGCGTTAATTCCCAGTCGCATCCGAAGCTTTTAGCTCGGAGTCTGGGGTCCGCTTTACCAGTCTTAAATACGGCTTTTTGGCTAGACCTCGATATTTTCCGTGAAGCGATTGCCATCGTACCTCCACAACCCAATGGTAACATTAGGCGATATCGAAGCTTGGCAGCTAGACCGTTGTTTTTTTTTGGACTTTTAGGGCTCCAACTACCTGTCCGACCTCGGAAAAGAGTAGGGTAGCCAGAGCTCGCTGGAAAGGTTTTCTGCTGTCAGTGGAAAGACCAAAGGCTTGTCCCACTTATCTTCTGCGCTAACGCCAACTAATTAATTGGCAGTACGAGTGTCTCTATTGGCGTGCACTCGTTTATAGACCACGGTTACCACTTTCCACCAGGTAAGATGTCTGCTTGTTTGCGACCTAATTGGTATCAAAAACCTCCGGCAAGAAACTCAGCATGCTTTTTTTTTCTTAGTCTTAATACAATAATTTTGCTCGAGTAGCATAGTTGAACAACTAGCAGATTTGCATTTGCAAGTTTGTTTGTTGTCTAAATATTCTTTCGTTTATGATTGCTTTTTTGGCACAGATTACTTACTTTTAATTAGGTTTTCCTTCCTTCACCTTGAAGCCAGGAGACTGCTTACTTCTCCTACTCTTAGTTTAGAGGTGTCAATAAGCAGGTATATCTCGGGACATACCTATAATCTTGAACCCAAAATGTGCTCAAAATGTACTCTATAAGCGCCGCACTCGTTTCTTAACTTTCTTTTGATGATAGCACGGGGTACTACGGTGGTGGACGAGCTCAAATTCAGCCGTAGATTATTAAAAAACAATCTGCGCGTACCGGACCTTGTATGGCTCGCGACTTGAGTCCAAGATATGAGTCCCGAGGTATCAGATCCACTATGAGGTTGACTTGATCCCGGACTTCGTGAAGCCCAAACACCAAACTACTAGAGTATTAGCGCAATGTTTGTCAAAGAATAAAATGCATCATTACTGTGATCCACCTGCTCACGTGTGCTGCCTGCCCAAACACGTGTTCACTGGAGAAACTTTCACACAGTCCAACCATATTCACTTAGGTCTTCCTCTCCCCATGTAGCCGTCCACTTCCATAGTTAATGCCTTTCTTGCGACATTACTTTCATCCATACGCATTACCAGGACAAAATTCACAACGGCGAAGTTGAAATCATTTCAAAATTAAATAACAGAAATATGATGCTTCATTTGTTTATTTCATTTTCAATTTATATTGGATATCAATTTCTCTTTGCTATAACTTTTTAGAAAGCGTAACGCCTAGCTTTGCCAGCCCATGCGGCGCGGCAACCAAGACCAGGAGCGAGGGCAGCAGCAGGAGCGATAGCTCCGTAGGGACCAATGGCAGGAGCTAAGGCAGCAGCAGGAGCCATAGCGGCACCGATGTACTCAGGAGCGAACACAGCGTCATCACTGACCATAGAGTTGTCGCCATTACCGCAGGCGTGGTTGACGGCACCGGTACCAGCAGTGGGCAGCACTCCCTCCACAGCTGCAGTACCGACGAACGGCAGCTCACCAACTACTTCAAGGATACCCTCATAAGCGTTGTCAGATTTTACAGAGATACCGACGGGAGCATTAGGAGAGACACTGGAGACTGGAAGTCCACCACCGCTGGTAGGGGTGAAATCGAGAGCGGGAGCAGCAGTACCGTAGATTCCGTCGTAAGCTAATCCTCTACCGGCCCAACCAAGGCCGTCATAGGCGACGGGAGCAGCCAAGCCATCGTACGCCAATCCTCTGCCGGCCCATCCAAGTCCATCATAGCCGAGGGGAGCAGCAGCCAAGCCATCGTACGCCAAGCTGGGAGCAGCCAAGCCGTAAGGAGCAATTCCAGCTCCTATGCACTGGCTCAATGCGGACTGAAAGAATAATTAGATATTGTAAGTACCATAGAATAACTTGGTTTGTTGTATAGCACTACATATTATCAGAGGTTCATTTTAATTTTGTTCAAATTTGAAATTTATGAAGAAACATACCTGGACAAAAAGCGCCTGAGCGCAGAAGACGAGGATAGCTTTAGTAGACATGTTGCTGGTTCTAGTGCTGACACGAGAATGGTGTCTCAGAGCTTTTTAGTCCGTTTTATACTAAAGTATGTTATCAAGTTACAACAATAGACCTTCAATAGGTAAGTAAGTAATTCATTGCTTGTGTAAGCACGATAAGCCTAAGAAATCTCGAAATTAACAAAGTAGTAAGTAGACGTTTTTAAAAACGTGTCAAAATGTTGAAACAAAATATTTCAATGATGGGGACGTACTATATAAACTGGACCAAAATTAGGATTATTATTCGGTATTCAGCATTCCGTTGAACTGAAAGAAACATCAAACATGAATACCTTCACCGTTGTATTCCTCTGCATCCAAGCTTGCTTGGTACAGGTAAGAGAAAAATACCTTAATTTCGCTGGTACCAAATTTTGGTGATCAAGCGATTGAAAATTCCTTTTAGTCACTTCACCGTCATGGTACACTCATGATACCGATTTTATATTGTTATGAGATACATTCTTCAATAAATCATCATCTTCATGTAGATGCAATTTTCTGATTACATCCGTGACCAAGATGACCTCGGAGCTCAGGGTCCGCCTTCCGGCTCTTCCTCCTCCACTTTGCACGATCTTGGGTGTCCATAGTAGTGAGACCATTTGCACGCATGTCACCCTCCACGACGACACCCTCTTCAATAAAGTGGCACCAAAAATGAATAGTAAAGAGTGATTTTAGCGTTTCTTCTTAATATTTATGCAATATTTATTTTTTTCAGAACGTCTTCAGCCAGTGCACCAGCCGCGCTGCTGTAGTCGCTGAGCCCGGTCTTATTGCTCCCGGTGTAGCTCCTTATGGTCTGGGCTCACCTCTCGCATACGACGGTCTGGCTGGTTGGAGAGGCATCGCACCCGCTGCTGCTGGTATTGCCCCCGGTTCTTATGGTCTGGCTTCATCTCTCGCATACGACGGTCTGGTTGCTGCCACCGGTCCCTATGGCTACCGCGCTGGACTTGGTGAACTCGCCTACCCCGGTGCTCTTGGTTGGGCTGATGAAATTGATGCGATCGCTCCCTACGGTGGTGTTGGTGAAGGTAATGTAGCCGTCGCCGGTGAGCTGCCAGTTACTGGTACTACCGCTGTCGCTGGTCAGGTCCCGATCATGGGCGCTGTGAAATTCGCTGGCCCTGTCACCGCTGCTGGTGCCGTGACCATCACCGGTCAGTGCGCCTGCGGAGCTCCCGCCGAATACCTGTACTAAATGAAGATGTATTGTATCACGTCCAACATTGAAAATAAACTCTGATTAGCAATTTATCACTTTATTAACCGACTTCAAAAAGGAGGAGGTTCTCAATTCGATGAGTATTTTTTTTTTGTATGTACACCGATTACTCTTACCTTTATGATGCGATTTCCGTGATTCTTTTTTTATTCGATGCGAAATAGTTGTCATTTGGTCCCATAGAAATTTAACATAGTTTGGCCCAGTAGTTTTCATTTTATGATGTTTTTTGTGTTTTCTTAGTTCAATTTTTTTTTTACACTGCTAGTTTTATGACGATCCTGTGACACGGTGTCTATGTCACCTCATTACGATGGTCAAGGGCGTGCTAAAATTACCTAGTCTACGTCGGGCTAAATGTCATCATTCATCATCATCATCTTCATGGAGACGTATTTTCCTGATTACATCAGAAGCTCATATGAGTTTATGAGGAGAACTCATTTGATGTATAGCATGAATGTCTTTAATTTCATTTTTAATTAATTTCATGAATTTAAGTCAATACTATGGTAAGTAGTTACTATCATTGAAGATATATATTGGACTGAATTAGACCACTAAATTTCTGCACCTTTCGAAGGCCTACCCATAGCTACTAAAAAAACAACAAAATTTTACAGACTACCCGTAGCAATCCTACTGTAGCTTACAGAATAGCCTATTAAAGACACTAAAAAGTAAAAAAAAAAACTACGTTTAAAAAAACCGACTTCAAAAAAACTATTCCAATAAAAATAAAATGCACTAAAAAGTTGAAAATAATTGCGTATTCTTCAAAAACTTTATTACAAATTATTGTCAGGTTTGGAGTCGGTTTTTTTATTTTTTTCTACTTCGTATCCTATGACGTTAGCGCAGTTATTCCTTACACATTGCAACTAGGGCCTCGAATCTACTAAAGTAAAACTGTCATACCACAGAAACTGCAAAAAAATCCGTTCAATTTTAGACTTAAAAGTAATGCATTTAAAGTTCAAAAGTAAATGCCTTTTTGTAGAATAATGAAAACGTGTAATATAAACCTTTTCATTTCATTTTGGTCTCTAAGTCTAAAGATATAATTCCGTAGCCGACCACATACGACAATGACAGACGCATGCAGCACATGCAACAAACTCCGATACGGATAAAAGGGACCATTGAGAAGCCGGAATGAATTACGCGCATGTGCTGCGTGCATCGGCAGTTGTCATATACGGTTGGCTACGGAATCATACCTTATAGCAATAAAGTCTAAAAAATATAGCAGTATTTGTGGTATGACAGTATGCTTTAGCAGAATTGAGGCCCAAAAATGGTGTGCACAGTGAGGTATTAGAGAAACTTCAATCCACGCACGCTCAGGCTGTGGAATGATCCCCATGCAGTGGTTTTTCCAAGCTACTGCAACGTGAGATTTTTCAATAAGGGTGCTGCTCCTGGGTCGTGTGTCATTTATATGGTATTAGAATAATTATCTTTTGCGCTAACCTCACATAATTAATTGGCAGCACGAGTGTGACTCTATTGGCGTGCACTCCTCCATAGACCACAGTTACCACTTTCCACCAGGTAAGATGCCTGCTTGTTTGCGACCTAATTGGTATAAAAAACCTCCAGCAAGAAACTCAGCATGCTTTTTTTACTTAATCCAAATAGTCGAACAAATAGCAGATTTGCATTTGCAAGTTTGTTTGTCGTCTAAATATTCTTTCGTTTATGATAGCTTTTTTGGCATAGATTACTTACTTTCAATTAGGTTTTCCTTCCTTCACCTTGAAGCCAGGAGACTGCTTACTTCTCCTACTCTTAGTTTAGAGCTGTCAATAAGCAGGTATACCTCGGGACATACCTATGATCTTGAACCCAAAATGTGCTCTATACGCGCAGAACGTGTACTGCTTGGGTGACTTCTGAGGAAAACATGGGGTGTTACGGCGGTGGACGAGCTCAAATTCAAGCATAGATTTTTACAAAACAATTCGAGTGCGTCAGACATTCCTTTGTCTCGGGACTTAGGTCCATGATACGTGTCTTCAGATATATATTATTATTCACTATGAGGTTGACCTGACCTCGGACACTACCAAACTACTAGCGTATTATTACAATGTTTGTCAAAGAATAAAATGCATCATTACTTAATCTGCTGATCATCTTTGGTTGCCTAACATCATTCACACAGTCCAACCATCTCCTCTTAGGTCTTTCTCTCCCCATGGAGCCGTCCACTTTCATAGTTAATGCCTTCCATAAGAATTTACTTTCATCCCTACGCATTACATGTGCGAACCAGCACTGCAATTCACTAAGCGAGCACAACGATGCGACAACGATGCGAGGCGCAACGTATATTGTCATTGGTCAGATTGTATCACGTCATTGGAAATCGACCAATGACAGTGTCTATCGCGCACATCGTTGCGACTCGCATCGTTGTCGCATCGTTGTGCTTGTTAGTGAATTGCACAGCAGGACAAAATACACAACGGCGAAGTTGAAATAATTTCAAAATTAAATAACAAAAATATGATGCATCATTTGTTTATTTCATTTTCAATTTATATTGGATATCAATTTCTCTTTGCTATAACTTTTTACAGAGTGAAACGTCTGCCTCTGCCAGCCCATCCGGCGCGGCAACCAAGACCAGGAGCGAGGGCAGCAGCAGGAGCGATAGCTCCGTAGGGACCAATGGCAGGAGCTAAGGCAGCAGCAGGAGCCATAGCGGCACCGATGTACTCAGGAGCGAACACAGCGTCATCACTGACCATAGAGTTGTCGCCATTACCACAGGCGTGGTTGACGGCACCGGTACCAGCAGTGGGCAGCACTCCCTCCACAGCTGCACTACCGACGAACGGCAGCTCACCAACTACTTCAAGGATACCCTCATAAGCGTTGTCAGATTTTACAGAGATACCGACAGGAGCATTGGGAGATACACTGGAGACTGGAAGTCCACCACCGCTGGTAGGGGTGAAATCGAGAGCGGGAGCAGCAGCACCGTAGATTCCGTCGTAAGCTAAACCTCTGCCGGCCCAACCAAGACCGTCATAGGCGACGGGAGCAGCCAAGCCATCGTACGCCAATCCTCTGCCGGCCCATCCAAGTCCATCATAACCGAGGGGACCAGCCAAGCCATCGTACGCCAAGCTGGGAGCAGCCAAGCCGTAAGAAGCAATTCCAGCTCCTATGCACTGGCTCAATGCGGACTGAAATAATAATTAGACATTGTAAGTACCACAGAATAACTTGGTTTGTTGTATAGCACTACATATCAGAGGTTTATTTTAATTTTGTTCAAATTTGAAATTTATGAAGAAACATACCTGGATAAAAAGCGCCTGAGCGCAGAAGATGAGGATAGCCTTAGCAGACATGTCGCTGGTTCTAGTGCTGACACGAGAATGGTGTCTCAGAGCTTTTCGGTCCTTTTTATACTAAAGTATGTTATCAAGTCACAACAATAGTTCTTCATTAAGTAAGTAAGTAATTCATTGCTTGTGTAAGCACGATAAGCCTAAGAAATCTAGAAATTTACAAAGTAGTAAACGTTTTTAAAAACGTGTCAAAATGATGAAACCAAATATTCCAATGATGGGGACGTATTATATAAACTAGACCAAAACTAGGATTATTAGTCTGTATTCAGCTTTCCGTTGAACTGAAAGAAACATCAAATATGAACACCTTCACCGTTGTATTCCTCTGCATCCAAGCTTGCTTGGTACAGGTAAGAGAAAAATACCTTATTTTTCGCTGGTACGAGATTTTGGTGCTCGGGCAACTGAAAATTCCTTTTAGTCACTTCACCGTCATGGTACACTCATGATACCGATTTTATATTGTTATGAGATATATTCTTCAATAAATCATCATCTTCATGTAGATGCAATTTCCTGATTACATCCATGGCCAAGATGACCTCCGCCTTCCGGCTCTTCCTCCTCCACTTTGCACGATCTTGGGTGTCCATAGTAGTGAGACCATTTGCACGCATGTCACCCTCCACGACGACACCCTCTTCAATAAAGTGGCACCAAAAATGAATAATAAAGAGTGATTTTAGCGTTTCTTCTTAATATTTATGCAATATTTATCTTTTTCAGAATGTCTTCAGCCAGTGCACCAGCCGCGCTGCTGTAGTCGCTGAGCCCGGTCTTATTGCTCCCGGTGTAGCTCCTTATGGTCTGGGCTCACCTCTCGCATACGACGGTCTGGCTGGTTGGAGAGGCATCGCACCCGCTGCTGCTGCTATTGCCCCCGGTCCTTATGGTCTGGCTTCACCTCTCGCATACGACGGTCTGACTGCTGCCGCCGGTCCCTACGGCTACCGCGCTGGACTTGGTGAACTCGCCTACCCCGGTGCTCTTGGTTGGGCTGATGAAATTGACGCCATCGCTCCCTACGGTGGTGTTGGTGAAGGTAATGTAGCCGTCACCGGTGAGCTGCCAGTTACTGGTACTACCGCTGTCGCTGGTCAGGTCCCGATCATGGGCGCTGTGAAATTCGCTGGCCCTGTCACCGCTGCTGGTGCCGTGACCATCACCGGTCAGTGCGCCTGCGGAGCTCCCGCCGAATACCTGTACTAAATGAAGATGTATTGTATCAAGTCCAACATTGAAAATAAACTCTGATTAGCAATTTATCACTTTATTTTGTACTACTTCGTATCCTATGACGTCACGGCTATGTGCGGCTATTTACATAACATAATGTGACCAATCCCCGAGCACGAAAAATATTTGATTTGTAAGGTAAAGGTATCGAGAGAACGGAGCATTGCGATTGGCTGCCTGCCTACAGTACTGTGAACCAGTGTGTGTGTGAAACCAATTTATGTGACAACTACCATCTTCAGTCGGGGAAATGTCGGGGAAATGTAAATAATATCAAATAAATTGTCATAAAATCTGATTTATTTCATGTACATAGAGGGTATGAATGAAGAGGGTGTTAGGAGCCCAAAAAAAGATGAATCAGATTGATGTATTGCGTGGAAGAGGATATGGCAAGGAAGGGTGTGAGTGTGTGACCGAGGATTTTTTTTGTATAGGAAATGTAAATTTGACAACACGTCATGGTAAGCCAAAGGCAAAGTCTCGCAAACGAGGGTCATCATTATAGACACGTACCATGTTACAATGGTGGCACTCAGCTTGACGGCCTCATTAGATGCTTTTTCACGCCCCGTTTGAAGGACCTGGGACTGTAGTATATGACATGTGGTGAAGGAAACGAGGAAATGAGATCTGACAGGTGTATGGAGGAGAATGACATGTATAGAGGTGAATGAGATGATGCCGGTAGGTTCAATTGCTTAGACGAAAAGGCGAAAATCTTATCAATATCAACTATTTAGCCGTATTATGGTGAACCGATGAATTCTGCTCTTTTTTTGGACACTTGTACATTATGTTCAGCTTCAATACATCGCTTTCTGCTAACCCCTTTCTCTGGCCGATTGTTACATTTGCCTGAAAATTATTGAGGTTATTTTAAAAAAGCCGCGTGGTCGGCAGAGTAGAATTTTGGCCACCCCTTCTCCTCCTTTGCGGTGTCGTATAAGGCGACTAAGGGATAGGGCTGTTTTATACAGCCCAGGCTTAGCCTCAGATACATGGCTCGAGTCAACAATAATGCCCGGAATACGGCAATATGCTCACCCTCTATTATGCAGACCTAATACGATTGGTGAAATGTGGGTGTTATTTCACCTCCGGGGATAAAGGCGTGAAAGTAATGAATGTATATATTTTAAAAATCAATGAAGAATTTTAAAAATTAAATGAAATTTTAAAGCATTTATTATACTAACTATTCAAATCGAATAGAAAAAAGCGAACACAGCTCAGGCGGGACTCGAACCCGCGATATTTACCTTACAGGGAGAATGCTATGACTACTGAGCCACCGAGCCTCGCCGGGAACTGATCCAAATTTTTCTATAAATCCGTCTTGTGGCGACGGTGCAGCGATGGTGTTAATCGATTTGTACTTTTAGTAAGTTCAACGTTGGATTGGGAGGACAAACTTGCAGTTAGACTGCTGAAAGCAGACCCAAGACTCCGAGGTGAAAGCTTCGAATACAATTGGGATTAATACTAGCATGAAGATTAATAATAAATCCTCTAATTGGTTAAATAATGAGGAGGTAGGACACGACGGCATATCCGTCCCAATCGAGCAGTCCGACTGGGGAAGTACCTCCGCCCTATAGAAGACCGCGGCATAATAACCTCGTGTTGTGTTTCCGACAGTGAGTAGGGTAGCCAGAGCTCACTGGAGAGATTTTGTGCTGTCAGTGGGAAAATCAAAGGCTTTGTCGTACTTATCTTTTGCGCTGACGGCACAGAATCTCTCTGTCATTACAGGATCGGCAGCATGAGTGTGACTCCTCTGGTGTTGCATTCGCCCATAGGCCACGGTAACCTCTACCCATCAGGAGGGTCGGGTGCTTGTCTGCGACCTTTAATACCAGTACGGAAAGGTACTGGTATTAAAGGTCGCAGACAAGCACACGACCCTAGCACTGGTATTAAACCTTAGTGGTTTTGTTGTGCTATTATTAGTAATAGTTCATATACACTGTCCTGTTTTAATAGTAATAAATAAAAAATAAAAAAAGTAGTATAAAAAAAATACCTTTAGTGGTACAACAGTATCTTCTCCATTTACAGAGAATGCGTAATTCGGGTAATGCATCACGCTGCCATAATCATATGGCACTCCAAAGTCAGTCACTGAGTCCCTGGTGTGCTTAACAAAGTTGTGTTTCTTTTCTGTAATTTCATAATAATACTTAGTTTATGAAACTTTTGCATAATAAGGGTTCTTAAAACACGAGTGTAAGTTAAAAAAAAACGAGCCGCAGGCAAGTTTTTTACAGTATCATACGAGTGTTTTAAGACCAAATTATGTGCAGTTTCATACACTACTTTATCTAATATCATGATATAATTAAAATACTTTGTGTAAAATTACAGAATTGTTGAACGCTAAAATCCTTAAAAAGAAATTGCCTGTAATGACACCGATTTATCGAACTGTGACCTTTTCATTGCTGTTATTCACAAGTGAGTTATAGATTTTTTTTTAAATTGTTTTGGTTGAGTTGCTTTGTTCTTAAGTTTCGATACAGAAAAGATCGAGTTCAATAAGTACATTAAATTATCAAAAAATAAAAAACCCGACTGATACTAAAAAGATCGATACAAGTTTGATAGCAGGCGGTACCCATTTGCAAATTACAAACTGGATGCAAGATAATGGGTACCGCCTGCTGTCAAACTTGTTTCGATCTTTTTAGTATCGGGTTTTTTATTTTTAACCGACTTCAAAAAAGGAGGTTCTCAATTCGTACCCAATTTTTTTTTTTTTTGTAGTTTGTTACGCGATTGTGAAGTCAATTCTAGACGGATTTTGAAAATTCTTCTTGTGTTCGTAAGTAGATTATTCCGAAGTGGTCCCATTTAAATTTCGTAAAGATCTGAAGATGGGTTTCCGAGATTAGACCAAGGAACTCTTCAAAAAATACCAGGAAATCAGCCGCGATTGCTGCAATCGCATATTATTGCAATGTCTCTGTCATTACACATCATAACATCACGCCTGAATCCTTTGAAAGGGTATGCAGAAGTGTTCAGAATATTCTTTACTGGTGGTAGGACTTTGATGACACAAAATTGTCACTAAATCCGACCGGGTAGGTACCACCGTGCACTTTGCGAAAAGCCCTTAAATAGTAACCCAATTTCGGTTGGATTGCGTTCAGGGTTCAGCAGGTGCATAGCCGGGCTGAGGTGATCGTGGTCGCAGCATTAGTGTGACCAGTGGGTCTTGGCGAAGTCTAGTGGGGATGGCACGGGGCGACACGCCGGGCAGGGAGACCCGTAGAAACGGTGGTGCCGCTGGCCGCCCGCGGCATAGTACAGGGGCCCAACTGGGGCTAACCACCCCGGGAGGCTGCCTCACCAGGCCGCGCATAATCCCGATATGGCTCGTCGTGCCGGTTGGTGACCGGATACGGGAACCCGGCGACCATATTCGGGGGGGTACGGGGGCCCTTCCGTTCGGCGTGTCGGCTCTCGCCATGCCTCACGTTAATAGACGAAACCAAAATCCCGCGCTTTGTCACGCTGTGCTGCGACGACAATCACCTCTTCTTCACGCCCTCTCCTTTCCGTTCTCATTATGGCAGCGCAGAACAAAGAGCATAGACTCACAGCGGCTCTTCAATTTCCCGTAAGCTCGCTTTTTGAGGTGGAGTCCACTAACATCTGTGGGCTCCATACAAACCTCAACGCCGTCCACCAACACCTCGAGACGGCGAATCCAGCTATGCTTTTTCTGACGGAGACGCAAATACGCCGCCCTGACGACACGTCTTACTTGCTCTACCCCGGCTACGTTGTGACATTGCAGATTGTCTTAATTGCAATCCTGTATTTTTTTATTTAATTTATAGTATTGGTGGAGTAGTGATCGATATTCAATCGATGTCGATCGATACTCGACTAATATTATCTGTATTTTATTCACTCAGTGGACCTAGCACCTTGTCTATGGTTGCGTGCGAGCAAATGTGCAAGCGTCATGTCATCATGGCGGTTGCAGTTGATTGTATTTGCCAAAAGAGTACGTATTAAAATCAAAACCCAAAGGCTATTACGGCCTAATCGTGTAATTTTGGGCCGGAAGTGGGTTCCACCACCGAACCAGCTATAAAAACTGGGGGACGAGCCACTCCGAGCTCATTATCTGCTGGCTTCGGTTACAACTACCTTCGGTTAAGATACTGTCCGTCCCGGGTGAGAATACTATATTTTTTTCATATTGTGTGCTAATTTCTTTTATTTTAAGGTGGCGCATTTGGAAACATGAGAATGACGAATGACGTGGTTCCCATCTTTTCCATCAGGAGTTATTCCTATAACTCTCGCGATTACTATCACAATATTTTACCACGAAGACACGTCGTACTCATGTCGCCATTGCAAAGCTCTTCCAGGTACATCTTGTCTTTTTACGTGAGCAAGATGTGCCATATTTCAATTTAATCCATCCGATAAAATATCGTATATGGAATATTTTCATACTCGTCGCGCCTATGCGCGATGGGTAAACTTCATTGGGGCGTCTGCTTTTTACGCGAGCGGCGCCCGAACATTTTTATTTTATTTTAATTATTCGATTAGAATAATTTGCAAGGCTTATTTTTCTTAGGCTGTTTTATTTTCCTTTTGCTCGTCAAAAGGACAGTGACCTGCCGACCAGGGGGTCATCGACCTCCTGATCTTTTACCATCTACCTACCTACCCTATTCGGTGTAACTTATTTTCTGTGCATCTGTTCTTCTGCTTGCAATATTTTGGGTGTGGCTTTTACTGTAATGACCTTTTGCACTAAGTGCCTGGGAGAAGCTTGACCACCTGCTTTGGGCCTTACCTGCCACGCCCGCACTAGCAGTATGTCATGTAACGTACTGATTTGCTTCTGCACTATGGAGGAAAATTTCCGTGCAAAGGCCGGGGTGTGTGTGTTTGTTAGGGCGGATGTTTGTTGTCGCCGTCTGCGCTGCCTAGAGGACCCATCCTTTTCAACCCTTTGGGTACACGTAGACCATGGCTCAACGAGTCAGATCTATGTGTGCCTCTACCGTTCCCATACAGGAGATACCGAGACAACTCGACTCTTCGATTATCTGAGTCAGGCAGCAGATGATGCGCAGGAGCGGTTTCCGAACGCTGAATTGGTTTTTTTGGGGGATTTTAACGCCCACCACGAGATCTGGTTGGGCTCCGCCAAAACAGACCATGCGGGAAGAGCCGCCCATGCATTTGCTCTGGCGCACGGCCTGACCCAACTGGTACACGAGGTCACCAGGATACCAAGAAGGTCGGGCCTAGCACCCTCTCTGCTGGACCTTCTGCTGACGAGTCAACCAGATCAGTACAGTGTTTCGGTGCGAGCCGCCTTAGGCAACTCCGACCATTGTCTGGTTTGTTCCAAGGTGCCAACTATAGCGCCCCCACGACCCGAACAGGGAAAGCGGCGTCTCTGGCACTACTCGTCAGCGGACTGGGATGGGATGCGTGAGTATTTTGCATCCATCCCGTGGGTTGCACGTTGCTTTGAAGGTAAGAACCCCTCGGATAGTGCTACTGCTGTCGCCGGTGAGATCAGCTTGGGTATGGAATACTATATCCCCTACACTGATGTCACCGGTGCCCGCAGAGCGCGCCCTTGGTTCGGCCGCGAGTGCGCGGAGGCTGTTAATCAAAAGCAGTCTGCGTACCGCGCCTGGGTAAGGGCGCGCGCCTAACGTGGGTCACTTCAAGGCAGCGTACAACAAAGCCACAAAGGTCTGCAAGAGGGCTTGCGTTAGAGCGGATGCCCAGCGCATAGCGCGGCTTGGCCAAGAGCTTGCGGCGCATCCCACGGGTAGCCGTGGCTACTGGCGATTGGCCAAAGCCGTGCAAGCCAACTTTTGCCAGCCTTCGCTGCCCCCGTTGCGCAAACTTGATGGATCCCTGGCCCATGAGCCGCAGGAGAAAGCTAATTTGTTGGTTAATCTCTTTGCGGCCAACTCCCGGATCGATGATTGCGGTATGCAGCCACCGACACTGCCCTTTTGTGGCCATGCGATGCCTGATATCCGTATCAGGCAACGCGATGTCCGTGCTGTATTGCGGTCACTCGATGTCCGGAAAGCCAGCGGACCGGATGGTATTCCAGCGGTGGTTCTTCAAAAATGTGCAGCGGAGTTGTCTCCAATGCTGGCGCGGTTGTACCGGATGTCGTACATCTCGGGTACAGTGCCTTCGGCTTGGAGGGAGGCGAATGTACAGCCGATCCCCAAGAAGGGTGATCGCTCGGACCCTACCAACTATAGGCCCATAGCCGTCACCTCAGTACTGTGCAAAGTACTTGAGCACATTATCAACAAACAGCTCATGTGTTACCTAGAGGATCACTCCTTAATCAACGACCGGCAATATGGTTTTAGACCGAAGCGGTCAACGGGTGATCTTCTAGCGTACGTTACCCATCTTTGGGGTGAGGCTATGGACAAGCATGGCGAGTCGCTGGCTATAAGTCTTGACATCGCCAAAGCGTTTGATAGGGTCTGGCACAAATCGCTTCTTTCCAAGTTACCAGCCTTTGGTCTGCCTCCTAGACTGTGCGACTGGGTGGCTAGCTTCCTGCAGGGGCGCCGTATTCGCGTCCTCTGTGATGGTCGAACTTCGGAGTTCTTGCAGGTAAATGCTGGCGTGCCGCAGGGGTCCGTCTTATCACCCACTCTCTTTCTTCTGCATATCAACGACATGCTGTCCACTGGCAGCATTCACTGCTATGCAGACGATAGCACCTTACACGGGAGTTATCACGGACATCCTGCGGCCAAGCAGTCTGATATCGCGGAAAGGAGGCAGCTTCTTGTTAGTGAACTTGACCAGACCCTGAACCTCGTTTCTCAATGGGGCTCTGAAAACCTGGTTGAGTTCAATGCCAAGAAGACGCAGGCATGCGCGTTTACAGCAAAGGTATCTTCTTTCCTTCCCCTTCCAACTCTTCAGAGCACGCCACTGCCACTACAGGACAATCTCAATATCCTAGGTATGGATGTTCGCTGCAAACTGAACAACAAAAACTACATCGAGAGTATCATCAAAACAGCATCGCGTAAACTCGGAGTCCTGAACAAAGTGAGACGTTTTTTCACGCCGGAGCAGCGGTGTCTTCTCTACAAGACACAAATTCGCTCTTGCGTGGAATACTGCTCGCATCTCTGGGATGGCTCCGCAAAGTACTTACTAGATGCTCTCGACAGGTTGCAGCGACGTGCGGTCCGCATTATTGGGAATCCTGAGATCACTTACACCCTTGAGCCTTTGCAGTTGCGTAGAGATGTGGCATCTTTGGCGGTATTTTACCGTCTCTACCATGGTGAATGTTCTGATGAGCTCTTCCAAGTAATCCCACCCTCTCCTTTCCTATATAGGACAACACGTGCAGGACTCAGATGCCACCCGCATACGGTGCAAAATATTCCATCAAGAACCAAGCGATTCGGCGACTCCTTCTTCTGCCGCACTATTAAGACTTGGAATTCCTTACCAGCTCACGTGTTTCCCTCCTCCTATAGTCCCGGGTCCTTTAAGCGGGGCGTGAAAAAGCATCTGATGAGGCCGTCAAGCTGAGTGCCACCATTGTAACATGGTACATGTCTGTAATGGTGACCCTCTTTTCAGAGACTTTGCCTTTAGCTTACCATCAGGCGAGGCAAAGTCAAATTGACGTGTCCTATATAAAAAAAAAAAAAAAAAAAAAAATTCAGCTATATTTCCGGTGTATATGCGTTGATTTTAATTAAAAATTCTTTTTGCATTCGTTTTGGTTTACTTTTGAGGTAGTCCTGTATTATTTTATGTATGTTCACCGATTACTCAAAGACGCCTGGACCGATTTGCAAAATTATTTTTTTGTTTGATAGGTTATACTTCCCAGGTAAATTTTATCAAAATCGGTCAAGCAATTTAAGAAATATCAACAAAAATCGGTTGAAGTCGGTTTTAAAAAAACCGACTTCAACCGATTTTTAATTTGGTGATTATATCTATTAAAATAATGCTATGACATCTATCTATACTATTATAATTGTAAAGTGGTCGTGTCTGTACATTGGAGATATTAAAAAAAATACTTGGTTTATGTTATGTTAACGATACTGAACACGATAATATTTTTTTTGAATTTCCTGTCTGTTTGTCTGTTTGTCCGCGATGGACGCAAAAACTACTGGACGGATTTTGATGCGGTTTTTGTTTGTTAGAAAGGGCTTACTCAGACTTAAAATCTTACGTTTGTTTGATCGCAATCGGTTGAGTAGAACCGAAGGTATGTGCAAAGGTCGCGTTAACCGAGATGCACGCGGGCGGAGCCGCGGGCGGAAGGCTAGTATAGGTATATTATTTGTAACCGCCTTCTAATTACCTTCATTTTGATACCCTATTCGATAAGTTGGAGTAAAATATTTTTTTTTGACATCACACATTTTGGTGCCTAGAGTTCACCAATATAACTTTTTTTACATTTTTTGTACCCAATAAAAATTGGGCGATGAATAGGTACCTTTAATTTGAGATATGAATCATTGAAATCCGTAAAGCGGTTCAGAAGATTATGAGGTTATAAAGAATCTTACGAACATACATACATACATACATATTTTTACCCTTCTTGGCAGTCGGATAAAAATAAATTAATATACCTATTATTGTTTGCTCATTTCATGCAACTTCGTATTTAAATAGATAATTTCAACTTGCAGTACCTACGTGTTTACAAAACAAAACTTTCACTCAATTTTAACTCTGTCAGATAAAATAAAATAAAATTCAAACCTCATTCTTTTAAATATCTATGGCCGATCGCCATTACCGAAAACTAATTAATTTTCAGTATTTTATAGTATTTTAGTAGTAATCTTATTAACAAGTGTGTTGAAAAACGTCGTATGATACACGTGTGTATTGATGATTGCCGTCCTCGGCTCTCTTAATTACCTATTACGTGGGACCGAATACAACAAAATGTACATGCAACATACTCACCTGGAATTACGTTTTCCCATACTATTTTAACAAAATCATCTCTGTCATAAGTGCTTTGCATGTGGAAGAATCCGAGGGTATGGAGTATCTCGTGTACTATTTTACCGTACTCGTAGAAGCACTTTTCGGCTAAGTTGAGCTTTTGATACTTCTTGGTGTGGGCAAGGTAGCCGGTGCCTGAAGAGCAACTATTACTCTTCGCCTGAAGATAAGATAAATACGCTTTATTGCACACCAAACATAGGATACATACAGTGATTTAATGTGATAGAGAGTTGTACAATGGGCGGTGTTATCGCAGATTTATGTCAAATGTATGGGATTTGACGTATATGACAGGCGTCAACGAATGTCAAAAACGTCAAATCCTATACATTTTTATCATTCTATTCCATCATACGCCGAGCAACGAATTGCCACTTGTCTAGGGCATGTCCTCGATTCTGCTACAGCAAAACCACTGTCATACCACCAATACTATAGACTTTAAAGCAATGCCGTTAAAATCTAAAATTAAATGTATTTTTGTAGAATGTATGCGCAAATTTAATAAAACTATTTTCATTTAATTTTGGGCTTTAAACCTGTAGCAATAACGTCTCAAATTGAATGCTATTTTTTGCAGTGACAAGTATGACTTTAGCAGAATCGGGGGCCAGGATTAACGCTAGGATAATGATGATGGTGAAGTAGAATGAAGTACGTACCGAAATGATAACAGCGTATTCATCTTCATTCCTTCTCTTTCGGAATTTGATACAAGATTGATTCGCAATATCAAAAAATGCGTAATGAATCATTTCTAATTGCCGCGGATCTGTGAAAAAAAAGGTTCCATCGTAAGAAAATCATTCTTTTATACCACTTAGGTGGCAGACACCAGACACACACAACTTCGTGGTACCTATATTAGAAGAAGCTCGGCTCGAAAAAAATTGCCGGGGTGGGAGAGATTGTGTCTTAGCCAATCACACCTCTGGGGAATGACTCATATTCTAAATGATAGGTAGACATCTGTTGCACGTGAAAAAAAGACAGTTCTGGACATTTAGAGCTCAAAAAGGGTGAGATGCTAACGTCCAAACGAATGTTCTACGCAATACTAGGAATTTTCAGCGATTGTCTAAACCAGGTGTAGATTCTGCCACATTGCGAACAGTTCTGTGCCCCATGAAGCTTCTAAATGATGGATACACATATGTTGCACGTGAAAAAAGACAGTTCTGGACATATATGAAGTTCAAAAAGGGTGAGATGCTAATATTGAAACGAATGTTCTACGCAATACTAGGAATTTTCAGCGATTGTCTAAACAAGGTGTAGATGCTGCCACATTGCGAACAGTTCTGTGCCCTATGAAGCTTCTAAATGATAGCATGTTGAGATCTATTACACGTGAAACAAGACAGTTCTGGACAAATAGAACTAAAAAAGGTGAGATGCTAACGTCCAAACGAATTTTCTACGCAATACTAGGAATTTTCAGCAATCTGAGATGCCAAGTTCACATACATCAGTGGACCTAAGGTACATTTAATGATAATGTATATTCTAGCAGCTTTCTGTAACCTGTGTTATGCAAATAAATTATTTGACTTGATTTTTAAGCACCAATAAAATGAGTTATTTTGAATTTGAACCTGAGGCTCAACAGGGTAGGGGAGGAGGGGTCCAGAAAAAATCACTAAATATCACCGGGGGGGAGGTTAGGGATACGCAGACTGGTAGAGTAGGTCTAGGGAATATTCAGAAACAAACAGATAAAGCAATAACAAAATCTTTTCTTCAAACAGACGAAAACAACACCTATAAGGTGCACGCAATGAACCTAGAAATGCAAAACGAATGGTGAATTTTGTATTCCCAGGGCCTGATTAACCCTTAGGCTAATTAGGCTATAGCCTAGGGCGCGAGGACCGGGGGGGCGCGAGCATCGAGGCAGGGGGTAAGCTTCGGGGAGGCGCGCGCTGAAATCGTATCTTCGCATGCACTATTCATCAAGCACAATTACATCCACTCTACATATTCCAAATAGACACTAACACTAAATGCGCTGTGGACTGAATAATTTTTGAGAATCCCTGATTTTAAGAAATACGAGTATTAATAAGCGCGCACAAAATCAACATCGACTTGTCACCCGAATTGAATAGTTTGCAAAAAAATACTTTCTATGGCAGCCGCTCCCCCCCCCCCCCCCCTCCCCCCTGGAATCCTAGCAGAAGATGTATGACTATAATGCTGAATAATCAAAGTACCTATAAACTATTTGAGCTGACTTTTGAATAAACCCCTGGCAAAATGTTGCATGGTACCTATTTTTAGGCAAGTTGTCCGTTCAAAATAAGCAAACCATTTTTCGGACGCTTCGTTCGTCTACCGGCTCTTCCTCCTCCACTTGTATTGTAGTGAGACTATTCGCACGCGCATTTCACCCTCCACGACGTCAATCCAGGACTTCTTGCACCTACCCTTTCCGTCTGGACCCGGTGGGGGCGCCATTGCCATTAGCCTGGCGGTTCTCGTAAAACGTGACTGCACTAGCGAAGGCGACTTTCTTGCCCTCTATCTGCGATGTCACAGACATGAGGGCTGCAGTGGATTCGAGACTTCCTCTCGCGATCTTTACGTGTGTCTCCGCAGATCCACCGCAGCATTTTCATGTCCGTGACACGTAGCGCCTGCGTATGTCGTTCCATGTAAAAGATAGCATTTTAGGGTTGAATATGACGCCAGTCGTTTTCCGCTTGACCCACGCGGCGGCAAAACGTGCCTTGATGTCGTAATCGATTTCACTGGTCACGTGAAGTCAGATACTCAACCTGATTCGTGTACTCGACTAAGTCATCGCCTATGCGGACGGGTGTGAGTTTAGCGCCAAGTATTATATCTTCTCTACATATAGCTTCAGACTGCCGTTCTCAAGCGCCTCCTTCCACACTTTCACATGTTGCTCCAATCTGCTCCTGTCCGTGTCCATCAGCGCGATATCATCACCATTAAGGATACATGAACATCCTGTTGCTGAAGAGTGAAGCTGTCAGAGTTTCTGATGCTGTTCGACAGAACATTTACTGCTACGCTGAACAAGTAAGGATTAAGGAAGGATCCTTGGTATACCACGACAGTGATGGATCCGGTTTGCATGTCGCCAACAGGAGTCCGAACCACGGAACCGGAATCGTGGTATATCTCGGATGGTGTCAATGTAAGCCTCTGGAACGCCTTTAGACCGCAGTGCTCACTAGATTATCGCACGAGGAATTCAGTCGAAGGTCGTCTGCATGTCTAGGAATAGACAATGTGAAGGCATATTCTTCGCCTTGTATTTCTCCGCGAATTCCTAGGGCAAACGTCGGATCCATGTTCCTGTGACCGGAACGAAACTCATACTGACACTCCGAGAGTGCACTCTCCTGTCAGATCTGGGAGTCGATTATCCTCTGGTAGAGCTTCATGGTGTGAATCATTACCTTCATAACGCGATAGCTGCCATACTCCTGCGCCGATCCCTTGCCTTTGAAAACTGGCGGATATTCCTCAGCCAGCCTCCACTAACACGGGATCATAAGGAACGCCTAAACGAAACAAGATAAATCCATCTAGTTTGGGCTCATTTGTGTTGTCTTGGCGAAACACTCTATTTTACATAGTATTCAGCGTCAGAAAATGGAATCAGAAGGTGGCCATAGGAACTCCTAAACTACACAAGATAAATTCGGTCAGTTTGGGTTGGGCCTTAGAGTATACATTATAAATGCTACTGATTGAGGTTGAGCCAGGAGCCTCGGTACTGTTCATACTCGTGATAGCAGTTCATACTTGTAAGGCGCGGTCTATAGCAATGTATACTCTAAGGTTTGGGCCCATTTGTTTTGTTTTGTCTTAGATAACTGTCTTTTGTTACATGCATGACAGTCAGGTTTTGAAGATGGAGTAGAAAAATGACTGTAGGAACTCTTGAACTAAAGAAGATAAAGTTATCGAGATTGGGCTTACAAATAAGCCTTGGATGTCGTGGATAATTATTTGATGTTACTATGGCACCTTGGAACTAGTCTGATGATGGAAAACGAAGGCGGCCATAGGAATTCTTAAATTAAACAAGATAAATGCATCGAGCTTGTACTTATTTCTTTTGTCTTGGTAAACACTCTTACATGGTATTCAGAGTCTGAAGATGGAGTAAACAGGTGGCCATAGATTATTGCGTAAAATACCTAAGGACAATTGTCCTATTTTTTTCTTGTCATTTTAGATTGCGGACAACGCATCTATAGTTTACTAGCTGTCCCGGCGAACTTCGTACTGCCATATTTTTCCCGTTCCCGCTGCACCTATTTTCTCATCTTTTAAACCTTCCCTGGACACCCACGAATTATTTCAAGACTAAAATTAGCCAAATCGGTTCAGCCGTTCTTGAGTTATAAAATAACAACGAAAAGTGGCATTGATTTTTATATATTAGAAGATAATATATCATTGTATTTAGGTGTATTTGGGTAATGAGTGTAACAAAATAGACGCGGACGATTCGACGTAAAAATCTGACTTGCCCTCCTTTCTAGGCCAGAAGCTGGCTACGCCTATGCCTCTCGTCTTTTTATACTTAAAAAAGATTTAAAATCGCAGCATCTTCACATTCTTCACACGCTAGATCAAGGGTGCCCAACCTTTTTAGCTGTCGGGCCAAACTTACGATTTGGACATTTTTGGCGGGCCAGTATATCTTTTTACTACATCCCCCCCCCCCCCCCCCCCCAGGTTTCGGAAGATAAAATTGGCTGATCTCTTGCCCATCTCCCTCGAGCCGGCTCTCTTCGGGTATTGGGACCATCGCATCCTCATCTAGCCCCTGGGAATGGGGAGGTGCAGGCGGCTCCACCCGTCACCACCCTCAGGCCCATGCTCATGAGAGACAGAGGCCTGTTCTGCACCTCCGACGCCCGCGGGCTGTGAATCCCCTCCGTTCCTACCCCGCCGTCTCCTTTTGGAATATTACTTGCTCACAAAAGGAGGGGCGGCAGCCCACGCGCTCGCGCAGAGTACTATCGCCGTGAGCAAGGTGGCAAGCGAGAGAACTCTCACTCCTACGGTGATGGCGTCTCCCGCGTCATAACGATGGCATTCGGTGGTTAGCTCTTACCGGATCCGACGCAGAAAAACCCCGAAGCATCCGTGCCCGGTGATAACCTGCAGGATGGAGGAGTGGCTAGAGAGGCTACATGGCGGCCTCTCTAGCTTTCCCCCATGATGGGTCTTATCGCCGCTACTACGGTGTGCCCTTCACGGCTCGGGTTCGTGTCCCCGTTCCCGCGCCGTGGCTCCCTCATATTGAACAGCAGCCATGAGAGAGCGTTAGCTGTGCATCTTAATTTGGGAGCCAGACTTCGGAGACGCTCCCCGATATCTGGGCCGTCGAACACGAGCCCCAGATATGTCATCTGGGGCCTGATGCCGATGAGAGTGTCTCCCACTGTGAGGTTGGATCCCTCCGGTGGTGCACGCCGAGGCCTATGAGAGAACATGGCCTCAGTTTTGTACAGAGTCACCTCAGACCCAGCCGCCGCCGCGCCGGATCCGTTCCACGCCAGTGACAGCTCCTATTTTACTACATTTTTACGCGTATAAATTATAACTCAATAATATGGAATGTAACTACAAAAATTAGTATAATAACAAAGTGCACTAGTACAATATTAAGTTTATTATAATACCAAACTATCAATACAATCAAAATCATAAAAATAAAATAAAATAAAATTATTTTAAACTTTTTAGTTATGATATGAAGAGATAATATCATTTTGATGAATACTCGATAGATTTGAGTGAAAAAGAAAAAATAGCATAGCATTTGCGACTAATGCAATTGCTTTTGTACAAGCTTTTTTTTTGTTCCTCTCGCAGTGGCTTGCGCGTGCCACCCGAAATTCGTCCGCGGGCCACATTGTGGCCCGCGTGCCTGGGGTTGGGCACCCTTGCGCTAGATGACCACGCTCATCATCAATGGCTGTATCACCTAAGTTGTATATAGAAACTAAGTTTTCTACTTGGTAGCCTGCAGTCACTTCATCACTTGTCGTGATTTTGGTCGTTGGTGCTTTGCCTTTATGTACGGTCAGCTAAAAAATGGTTTGCCACCCTAAAGTTGAATGTCGAGTAGATTAAAGGACAACGTTAGTTTTACTTGCAGATGATCTAAAAACTTTTATAGTACTCGTAGTAAGAACCATGTTAAAATTTTCACACTTGTAAACAAAGTCAAAACTGCTATACCTACTACTCTTTAAGGTGACCGTAAACGGTAACACACTTGATGGGGGCGCGTCTTCAAAATTAGCCTAGGGCGGTCAGAACTCTTAATCAGTCCCTGTGTATTCCCATAGCCTTAAAATGGCGTACCATAATATACGACTGGTCACCGGCCTTACTTAAATTTTACCTAAATGCATCCCAGTTGACCCTCCCCGACCAAAGCAATCTAGTCAGGTGGGGAAAAGCCACAGATAAAACATGTAACTCATGTGGTGAAGCAACTGGTACGGCTAGGCACCTGCTAGTGGATTGTAAGACGCTATTAGACCGGGGTCATTACTCGCGCCGACATGATAAGGTATTAGAAATCATACGTGAGGCTGTAATTTTGGCGGTAGCTAGAGCGAAAAAAGGATTAACCACAAACCAAAGAAATGACATTGTGTTTGTAAAGGAAGGCTGCTCAAAGAAATCACCTCAAAAGCCATATCCAATTTTGATAGCTGCCGTTGACTGGACAATACTCGTAGACACGTATGAGAAGCACTATAAAATACCGGAGGATGTATGTGCCTCATCATCCAGACCCGACATATTCCTTTTTTCACGATCGCATAGGCGTGCAGTGCTTGTAGAACTCACAGTACCATGGGAAACTAATATACCTAAAGACCACGCTATAAAGACAAACAAATACTTTGACTTGACTAACGAGTTAACCAAGAACGGCTACGTGGTTAAACTCTACGCCGTAGAAGTAGGAGCAAGGGGAATTCCAGCTAAATCCCTGTACAACTTACTTAAAGACCACGGATTGCCAAGAGCTTCAGTAAGCTCTTTACTAAATCGAATATCAAAAGCGGCATTGATAGGATCTTACCAAATTTGGATAGGTAGGGGGGGGAACACTACTGACGGTGGAGGTGAGCGCTGATGCATCACAAGGTGGCCACCCTAAACCTACATCTGGGTCGCAAGTCCCAGTCGCCGTCACGGTGTTCCTCTCTGTATCACGCTATGGACCCGGCGACCGCACGGTGAATCCATGGAGTGCTGAGAATCGGATCTCAGTACGAAATCAAGTTTATTTATTTTTTCTTATAAAGAGATTTAAGACTCCCCCCTCCCCCCTATCCAAAATCACGTGTATTTTTATTTAATCTCTACTGTATAAAAATAAGTCGGATTTTCCTTCCTGACGCTATAACTCCAGAACGCACGAACCGATTTGGCTCATTTTAGTCTTGAAATATTCGTGGGTGACCAGGGAAGGTTTATAGGTGCAGCGGGAACGGGAAAAATATGGCGGTACGAAGTTCGCCGGGACCGCATTATACAACTAGCCTTCCGCCCGCGGCTCCGCCCGCGTGCATCTCGGTTAACGCGACCTTTGCTCATATCTTCGGTTCTACTTAACCGATTGGAATCAAACAAACGTAAGATTTTAAGTCTGAGTAAGCCCTTTCTAACAAAAAAAACCGCATCAAAATCCGTGCAGTAGTTTTTGCGTCCATCGCGGACAAACAGACAAACAGACAAACAGACAAACAGACAAACAGACAAACAGACAAACAGACAAACAGACAAACAGACAAACAGACAAACAGACAAACAGACAAACAGACAAACAGACAAACAGACAAACAGACAAACAGACAAACAGACAAACAGACAAACAGACAAACAGACAAACAGACAAACAGACAAACAGACAAACAGACAAACAGACAAACAGACAAACAGACAAACAGACAAACAGACAAACAGACAAACAGACAAACAGACAAACAGACAAACAGACAAACAGACAAACAGACAAACAGACAAACAGACAAACAGACAAACAGACAAACAGACAAACAGACAAACAGACAAACAGACAAACAGACAAACAGACAAACAGACAAACAGACAAACAGACAAACAGACAAACAGACAAACAGACAAACAGACAAACAGACAAACAGACAAACAGACAAACAGACAAACAGACAAACAGACAAACAGACAAACAGACAAACAGACAAACAGACAAACAGACAAACAGACAAACAGACAAACAGACAAACAGACAAACAGACAGGAAATTAAAAAAAAATATTTTCGTGTTCAGTATCGTTAACATAACATAACCCAAGTATTTTTTTTTAATATCTCCAATGTACAGACACGACCACTTTACAATTATATAATAGTATAGATGAAGAAGAAAAAGAAGAAGAAGATGCTAGAAAATTAAGTAAATCGCGTGGTAATGTATGATTCCGTAGCCGACTGTACACGACAACGGCAGACGCATGCAGCAAACCTCATCACGTATCAACACCTGGGATGAAAAAAATTGCTAAAAAAACAATACGTGATTAATGGACAGCCCCTTTAACGGGAACTAGCTTAAGGCGGCCACCCACTTACAGTCCGCCAGCCGTTTTTCATCTGTCCGGCGCGGCGGCGGCGCCCTGCCGTCCTTATGTCATCAATGTCATCATAATTTTTTGACTGCCTCTGTGGCGTAGCGGTAGTGAACGCGGCCGCTACGCAGGAGGTGCGGGTTCGATCCCCGCTCAGTGTAAATATTTGTGTGCGTGAATATGAATATTTGCATTGGTCTGGGTGTTTCTATGTATAATATGTATGTATTTACAAAAAAAAATGTATCTAAGTATGTTTATCCGCATTCTAGAACCCATAACACAAGCTAGTTTAGCTATGCTTACCTACTTTGGGTCTAGATAGCGTTGTGTAGAATGTCCTACAATATTTATTATTTATTTATTTATTTTAATACCTCAGACTAAAATAATAGCATTATTTTATTCTTTTAGTCCGATGTTATTACGTATAAAATGCCGACGGCCATAGACTGTCCGGCCTTTATCTGTCTTTGCTTTGAATTGTCAAGCGGCCACACACATATTATCCGTCAGAGCGGAAACACACGATGCGTTGCGGCGACGCACCGCAGAAATTTCGCCGCAGTAGCGGGCACACGAGCGGTGCGACGCCGCTGCGTTGTTATGACGCAGCGGCGCCGCGTGCGCTCCAGCTGCGTTGTACAGTCTGTTAATAAATCATAAGGGGCTGTCCATTAATCACGTGAGGCTCAACAGGGGAGGGGGGTGTTCGGAAAAATCACGAAATATCACCAGGGGGGAGGTAGGGGTATATTGAGATATCACGTGTATTTATTTTTGATCATGTAACATGTTGTATAACTTGTGTTATATAACACGTTCACATTATTTAACATTGTTTTATAACTTTGCAACATTGTACTAACTTCAGTGTCTACATTACTGAAACATGTCATATAACATTGTTATATAACGTTGTTATATAACATTGTTATATAACATTGTTATATAACGTTGTTATATAACATTGTTATGTAACATTGTTATATAAAAAAAAATACCGTTGTTATATAACATTGTTACATAACAATTGTTATATTGTTATATAACATGGTTACATAACAATTGTTATATAACAATGTTATATAACAATGTTATATAACATGTTATGCTATATCATTTGTACGCACCTTTATAACTCGTGATTTTTGTCACGATTCTTAGTTTTCTAGCATTAAATAATAAATAAAAAAATACACGTGATTTTGGCTAGAGGGGGGGGGGGTTGTCTAAAACCTTACCACGTATCACCATGGGGGAGGGGGGTTAGAAAATAGCTAAATAACATCACGTGATTAATGGACAGCCCCTAAACAACTACGCGGCGGCGGCGGTGCGGCGCGCGCCGGAGCGGCGCCGCTCCGGCGTCGCAACGCATTCACCTCTCCCCGCCTCGTCTCGGTGGTTCCAAGTCCGGTGCGGCGACGCAGCGCATCGTGTGACATGCTACAGATATTTCTATGTAAAACGACGCAGCGACACCGCTCCGGCGTCGCGCCGCCGCCGCAACGCATCGTGTGTTTCCGCTCTCAGTCCAAAATCGTATATGAAACTGTAAGTGTGTGGGCTATTGCGATGAACTGACAGACCGATATCATCCGGTTGTTGTTCGATAAACTGTAAGTGGGTGGCCGCCTTTATCGATATGAAAAGCAATTATACGAGATAACGAATTGATATTAACACGTGTGTAGAACAATTAACACAATAATTAACGACATAATTTTTCATGGTCGATATTAGAATTCTTAACAATAGTTGTGATAAGGATTTAGATATGTCTGCTTACTTTCCATGACCGTAGGCAATAACAGATTATAATATAATAGGCATAATATTTGCTAATGCGGAACCACAATTTGTTAATTGTGTTATTTGTTATGCAGGTAGGCTGTGTTCGCGCAAATATTTGACATGTGAGCGAACAACAACGTGCTAATGTGCCAAACTTTACTAGCTTTTGTCCGCGGCTTTGTCCGCGTGGATGTCGGTTATTGCCACCAACTATAACCTATATCCACTCCCTAACTCTAATCTGTGTCTGATGTTATGCCCTATCCCTTAGTCGCCTTGTACAACACCACTTGGGAAGAGATGGGGGGCACCCCATCTCTTCCCAAGTGGTGTTGTACAGTGGTTAAATTTAACTATACCGAGAACCACTCTGCTTGATCAATACTATAAAATATTACAAATGCGAAAGTGTCTGTCTGTCTATCATCATGTATATGGGAGTCACTTTTAAACATAAACTTTTTAAATTTATTCAAAAGTGACTCCCCCCCCCCCCCCCCTTTTTTTGTACGATAAAAGATAGCATAAATATGTCCTTATGTCTTATATCGCCTCTGCCCCAAGCTCTAATCCATCTCATTAATATCGGTTAAGTGGTTTAAGTTTGAAAGCTTAATACGACAGACAGACACTTTCTCATTTCTAATCACTACATTATTATAAAACAACTAGCTGCCCCGGCGAACTTCGTACCGCCATATTTTCGGCCCGCATGGTATTCAAATCCCGTTCCCGCTGCACCCTTATCACTTAGGGGGATGAAAAATAGATGTTGGCCGATTCTCATAGATACCGGATAAGCACAAAAAATTTCATCAAAATCGGTCAAGCCGTTTCGGAGGAGTTCGATTACGCACCCCGTGACAGAAGAATTTTATATATTAGAAAATAAAACTTTTTAATTACCAAATAAAAAATAAGGGTTGATCGTAGAGGGGTGAAAATTTAGGGTTGCATGTATTTTTGTATGATGTATCATAAAAAAATAAAAACAAAAAATTTTGTCTCAAAAATAAAAAATAAATTAAGGGGTGGACCACCCTTAAAATTTAGGGGGATGAAAAATAGATGTTGGCCGATTCTCATAGATACCGGATAAGCACAAAAAATTTCATCAAAATCGGTCAAGCCGTTTCGGAGGAGTTCGATTACGCACATTTTGTGACACGAGAATTTCATATATTAGAAGTCGCTGTCGCTGTCTGTCCGTCCCTATGTATGCTTAAATCTTCAAAACTACGCAACGGATTTTGAAGGGGGTTTTTTTTAATAGATAGAGTGATTCAAAAGGAAGGTTTATACGTATAATACATGCATAATATTGTAGAGAAACACTGATAAATCGGGATCAGAATACCACGCGGGCGGAAAATATGGCGGTACGAAGTTCGCCGGGTCAGCTAGTATTATATAAGTACTAATCAATATATCTATTTGAAAAAACCGCTTAAAAATCCGTTGCGTAGTTTTGAAGATTTAAGCATAGGTACATAGGGACAGACAGACAGTGACAGCGACTTCGTTTTATAATATATGTAGTAATTGATCAAGCGGAGTGGTTCCCTGTATAGTTAAATTTGGGGCACTCATCTCTTCTTATGCTGTGTCGTATAAGGCGACTAAGGGATAGGGCTGTTTAACATCAGACAGATACATCCCAGACCCAACCTCAGATATAAGGCCGCAAATGCTTCGATATCACCTAATATCGCCATTGAGTTTTAGAGGTCGGGTGGCAGTCGCTTCACGGAAAATATCGAAATTCAGCCAAATCCGTAGTTAGACTGATAAAGTGGACACCAGAGTTTGAGGTGAAGGCTTCGGATGCGACTGGGATTAACGCTGGTATGAAGAAGAAGTAAATGGAGTTCATACATTCTTGTATATTATAATCACGCCTTTATCCCTGGAGGGTTAGGCAGAGGCGAATTAACACCCACATTTCACCAATCGTTGTATTCAGTCCCACATAATAAGGGGTGAGCCTATTGCTGTGTTCCACTCACTATTTTTAACTCGAGCCATGCATCTGAGGCTGAAATGTTGAATATGAGCTTTAAATATATATCTGATGAAATGTGCGTGTTATACACCTCTGCCTTACCCCTGCAAAGGGCGTGATTATATGTATATAGGTATGTATGTAGTATGGCAATTAATTAGAAAAGTACATACTAAACCCATCTTTGATATGATACACAACAGTTTTGTTCGGCCACCGCTTAGAAACGTCGACCAATCCGTTTCTAAATTCTTCGCCGTTTGCCTTCATATCAATTAGTTTGCGCTGCTCCTCCGTCAACATCATGTCTCCCTCGAAGTAATCACCAAATTCACCTTAAAACACATTAAAACAATAACAAGGATAAATAGACAGCCAATTGAAATAATTTTAAAGCATTTAGTATGCTAAACTAAACAAATTATTTTAAATTGGAAAAAGCGAAATCAATACTCGGGCAGGATTCGAACCCGCGATCTTTCCCTTACAGGGGAATGCTCTGACCACTGAGCCACCGAGCTTCGTCCGATATTGATCCAAATTTTCCAATACATCCATCTTAGGGCGATGCGATGGTGTGAGCAATCTACCGATATTCGTACGAACTATGACAGCCTCCGTGGCGTAGCGGTAGTAGTGAACGCGGCCGCTACGCAGGAGGCGCGGGTTCGATCCCCGCTCAGTGCAAATATTTCGCTGCCCGGCAAAAATAGTGTCATCATTACACAAAAATGTCTATTTTGAGATAACGAGACTTTTATGTTTTTTTACTACTTTCCACATTGATAATTATTTTAAAAATTATAGGGGTTACATTGCTAATTCCTTTTTTACAAATTGTATATCTGTTTATCTTTCACGTAGCTTATCATTTTCAGAAATAATAGAATTTTTTTTTAAGTAACTTTCAAGAAATATTTAATGAGGGATATGTTATGACTGTTTTTTTGGAGAAAGTTGACTTATTTTTGGAAATAATACTCTTATTTGTAATATTAAGAAATAATCTGTATTTTAAAAAATCAATCTTTGTCTTACATTAACAAAATAATAAACTTCTTATCAAAAATATAATCTTATGGCTATTAGTAGCTTAAATTGCAGGTAGTAATAATCAAATTGGGAGTTCCAGAGACCTACATTGACACCATCCAAGACATGTACCACGATTCCGGTTCCGTGGTTCGGACCGCCGCCGCCGCACTGTTGGCAACTCGAAGGCTTTCCACCATCACCGTCGGGGTACACCAAGGATCCGTCCTTAGTCCTTACTTATTCAGCGTGGTATTAGACGTTTTGTCGGACAGCATCTTCTGATGAGCAGCCTCCGTGGTTGCTCATGTATGCTGATGATATTGCCCTGATGGACGTGGACAGGAGCAGATTGGTGCGACCCGTGAAAGTGTGGAAGGAGGCGCTTGAGAACGGCGGCCTGAAGCTAAATGTGGCGAAGACAGAATACTTGGCGTTAAACTCGACAGATCCCACACCCGTCCGCATAGGCGATGATTTGGTCGAGCGCACGGACCAGGTTAAGTACCTGGGATCTGTACTCCATGAGACCAGTGAAATCGATCACGACGTCAGGGCACGCATTGCTGCCGCGTGGGCCAAGTGGCGAAAAATGACTGGCGTCACGTGTGATCCCAAAATGCCAGTCAGGTTGAAAGGGCAGGTCTATAAGACGATCATTAGGCCTGTCCTCTTACATGGTTGTGAGGCGTGGCCGCTGCTGGAGCGACACAAACAAGGGCTGCGTGTCACGGAGATGAAAATGCTGTTGGCAATGGCACCCCTACCGGGCCCAGGTAGAAGGGGTAGGCCCAAGAAGTCCTGGCTTGACGTCGTGGAGGATGGCATGCGTGTAAATGGTCTCACTCTATGGACGCCCAAGATCGTGCGAAGTGGAGGAGGAAGAGCCGGAAGGCGGACCCTGAGCTCCGAAGTCATCTTGGCCACGGATGCAGTCAGGAGAATACGTCTTTACGCAGATGATGAATGATGATGATGGACCTAGAAAATAAAAACCACAGTGACGTTAGGAAAAAATACTAAGACGAATCACCGGAAGCAATTAAATAAAATGTAAATAATTTAAAGTTAAATTTTTACAAAATCATAAAATATTAATTATTGTAACGTTGTTATGGTTTATTAATTTTGTAAGTACATTTCGTATTTCTACGATTTCGAAAGTAAATAATTATTCTTCGCCTCACGCATATTTTTTGCATGAAAACAGATAACACAATATGTCACATACATCTAAAAACTAGTTTATATTTATCCTGAAACAGAGACCGAATACAACATAAAACTCAAGATTCAATTTAATGTTCACAATAAAAATGTCATTAAATTCGTTATGCCTTTAATACATGATTCTCAACTAAAAAGTACACCTCAATCCATCTTAAAAAAAGTGTCTACACAGGTTATGACTGTTTTCTTTAAATAGTTAAGCATTCTACAACATTTTTCTCGGAAAAAAAACCGTCACAACACAATTTGATGCACTTTCGTTGTATTTATTCTAATAATAAACTTATAAAACTTACCGGCAGAAAGTCACAACACACATTAATACACTTTTTTGGCAACACAATACACAACAGATATGTACTAACACAAATGTGACACTATTCATGACGGGCAACTGTGTATAACGGCTTAGTGAAAAAGAGAACTTACCGTCATCTCTCGATAACTATGTACAACACAATAATGACGATTTTACAGGCGGTAAAATGAAATATTTGCTATCTAATGATACAAAGATGTCAAATCGTAACTTTTATGTGTTATGTATGACACTTTTATTGCCGGGCAGCGATTTGTGTTCATGAAATATGGGTATTTGCATTGGTCTGGTCGTGCCTCGGAGAGCACGTTAAGCCGTCGGTCACAGTTGCCATAAGAACATCTATGGCAGTCGTTACGGGTAGTTGGAGCCCTAAAAAATCCAAAAACAACGGTCTAGCTGCAAAGCTTCGATATCGCCTAATGTTACCATTGGGCTGTGGAGGTCAGATGGCAATCGCTTCACGAAAAAATATCGAGGTCTAGCCAAATCTGTAGTTAAGACTGGTAAAGCGGACCCAAGACTCCGAGCTGAAAAGCTTCAGATGCGACTGGGAATTAACGCTAGGATGAGAGAGAGGACGTCAATTTGACCTCAACTCGCGATGGCAAATTAAAGGCAAAGTCTCGGCAAAGAGGGTTACCATTATGCCCCCTCTACACGAGGATAACAATTCTATCTGCAGATGTCATCCGCGTACGCGTACGCTGACGTGTAGAAAGGGTGATTTGCTCGTTTGTCGTAGATATTAAACGTCTACAGATGCATCTGGAACTAATAAGTATGTTGTCTGTTTGTCAGTTTTTGGGGAACGAATCAGAGGGATTCGGTGCGACATCTGCGGATGCATCTGCTGACATCTGCAGGTGTAGAGAGGGCATTATAGACACGTACCATGTTACAATGGCACTCAGCCTAACGGCCTCATCAGGCATCAGCGTTTTCACACACCGCTTAAATCGGACTTGAACCGACTAAAACGCACGCCATCTGTATATTCCTCGTACTTCGGCTGACTCAGGGCCTATCTCTCGATCCAGCCCTCTTCCGGTGTGGGGACCACAGAGTCCCCAACTCGCCCCCGGGTATGGAGAGGCACGCAATGCGCGCCGCCGCCACGACCTGCTTCTGCTAGGGCATGTTACGGGCAATAGCTGTTCCTTGTAATACCGTCAGTAGGTAGATATTAATAAAATAGCTATAAATACATACTCATATCCTTAGAATCCGTTTCTGATAGCGGGGCCGCATCACTCGTCAAAACGAAGCCTAACAAAACCAGTATCAAATAAAACTTCATTTTATTAAAATACGACTAAATCCAACTACCATTAACAATGATCGACGAATAATGAACCACAGGCTGATAGCCCTAACTTATATACACGTCTATAGATTCAAACTAGCTGTTACCCGCGGCTCCGAACGCGTAGATGTCGGATATCGCGACCAAACCTATGTCCTGTCCCAAGGTCTAATTTTATCTCTGTAGATTTGATTTATTTATTCATAAACAATTTACATTGTGTTGTCAATTTAAATTATGTATAAGAAAATGTCATACAAT
Organism: Eilema depressum; assembly: GCA_914767945.1. Classification (NCBI taxonomy): domain Eukaryota; kingdom Metazoa; phylum Arthropoda; class Insecta; order Lepidoptera; family Erebidae; genus Eilema; species Eilema depressum. The sequence continues at coordinate 2,977,775 of OU612040.1, forward strand.
AAAAAAAAAAAAAAAAATACCTAATCAAAAATTATATAAAAGGAAATGTCATAGAATTTGAAACACAAAAATAATTAAAAATTATACAAGAAAGTATACAAGTATCCATCTTTGTACCAAGTTTCATCAAGATATCTTCAAAAATAAACTTTCATCCCCTATTACCCTCCCCCCCCCTCCCTCGTAATAAAAGGCAACCTATATCTGTTTCCAAGCTTTTATCCATTTCTGTACCAAATTGCATCAGCATATCTTGAAAAATGACTCTCATACAAATTTTAATCCCCTATTTCCACCCTTTGACCCCCAGTTTCGCAAATAAAAAAAGGTAACCTATGTCCGTTCCCATGCTTCAATCTATCTGTGTACCAAATTTCATCAACATCAGTTCAGTAGTTTAGGCGTGAAAGCGTAACAGACAGACGAGAGTTACTTACGCATTTATAAATATTATGTATTAATTATATGGATTGGATATGGATATACAGCAGGTGGTTAAAGCTGAGCGTCCAACCTTCAGTACCGGACGTATCGCATCCAAAGGTATAAACTTTTCACAATGCGCCCATGGCCGGCATATTGTAGAATAGAATGACGAATGTATGGGATTGGACGTATGTGACAGTCTTCAACATTTTATACTAATACTAGATACTATTAGTAATAGTAAAATTGTAAAATACATATATTGAATAAATCACTTGTACTTTTCCACAATTATTTATATGAACCTAGTATTTATTTATTCTAACTGCATTTTAAACTCAGGTCGATATATTTAGGTATTAAACCTTCCCTTTTACAATTTGTATTGAACCAAATAATATATTATGTTCGTTAACCTTGGCAAATTTTAGTTAAACTTTCGACCTGAGTTTAAAATGCAGTTACAATAAATACTAGGTTCATATATAAATAATTGTGGAAAAGTACAAGTGATTTATTCAATATGTGTAGAAAGTTACACCAAGTGCCATCAATCTCCAGTATAAACAATAGTAAAATAAGTGGTTATAAAAACTACTGAATGGATTTTAATGAAACTTTACAATAATATATTATAGCTTACTAGCCTTCCGCCCGCGGCTCCGCCCGCGTGCATCTCGGTTAACGCGACCTTTGCTCATATCTTCGGTTCTACTCAACCGATTGCGATCACACAAACGTAAGATTTTAAGTCTGAGTAAGCCCTTTCTAACAAAAAAAACCGCATCAAAATCGGTCCAGTAGTTTTTGCGTCCATCGCGGACAAACAGACAGGAAATTCAAAAAAAATATTTTCGTGTTCAGTATCGTTAACACTAAGCCGCATTCGCTAATAGCTGCATATCCCGCACTGTGTCCAAAAATGATACTCTGTCTCGCTCTATAGTGAAACTTCCCGTTCGCGTAATGTTGCTAGGCTAAGGTGCGGTTCCCAACTTTAGGGTAGTCATAAAACACTAGATAAGAGATATAACACCAGATATTTAATATCTGTATTATACAGAGAGGTGATCAGTGTAAGTTAAAGCTATTAAATATATATAAATTTAATGAAACACAGTAATAAGGTAAGTATTTTTTCAATAGTATAATGATATACAAAGTCTATAGACGAAGTGTCACTCCAATGCGGCGTAAATAATACCTAGCTACTACTCTGGTACATGTTGACAATATAGGTACATACTTATATCTCCTATTTCATCCATTTCAACTTTTCTCTTCATGCATCGGTAGGGAAACTAAAATTAGAAACATTTTATAGAGAAAAAATAAGTACCTACTTACATTATAAGTACATAATATTGCTACTGTGCGATAAAACCACCAATTGTATATAGGTACCCACATAATAGCGTGTTTAATGATGTCTGTGGTGTACCTAAATATCGATTCAAAATGAATGACGATTCCGAAGTTTGTGCGTAACGATGCACGCGCCTGCGAGACTCGCAGCATATGCAGTATGTATATACTCGCAGTGATTGTTGAAATTGTTGTTTGCTATTTATTATGTTAAGTTTGTTATTGTCCTTCCACAAGCAGAGAAGGGGCTATGTAGGGTATACAGCCCAACAAGCCGGACAGCCAATAAATTGTCGCTGTTGGTACAATAAACAATAAATGGTATTTCTTCAATTACTGAAGACAAACTCCTATGGTCATCATCAGACACCATCTACAGATCCTGTATACTAAGAATACCAGAGAATTAGCTAAGACAAAACAGCTCAAACTCGATAGGTTTTTCTTGTTTAGTTTAGTATTTCTTAAGGCCATCTTCTGACTATATCATCAGACCAGCTCCATGGTACCACCTACATCCTACATACAGTGAAAGTAGGTAATGAAAAGATTTTTATAATAATATCATTATTACCTACATTATGTATCATGGACGAGTAAAGTGAACAGAATATTTTTGTACCTACCTGCGCATGGCACTCGTACGTACTACCGAGCCATTTAGTTTGATTTGAACCGTATTGTACAATAAAGAGACTCCATTCCATTCATTGCTATGCGGACGACAGTACTGGAGACGCTTGTTACTCGGGCCGTGCAAATATCCCTCAGCACGAAGTAGAGGAAAGTCGCGAACAACTTGTGTCTGAAATCGAGACTACGTTATCTAGAGTATCCGATTGGGGCAGACTAAATTTAGTCCAATTCAACCCCTCTAAGACACAAGTATGTGTATTCACCGCTAAGAAAACTCCATTCATTGTAGCACCGCAATTCCTGGGCACACCGCTTACCATTTCCTCGAGTATCGGGATTCTTGGTATCGATATCTCCAGCGACGTCCAATACCGTAGTCATTTAGAAGACAAGGTGAAGCTGGCATCAAAGAAGCTTGGGGTGCTCAACAGGGCGAAGCAGTACTTCACTGCGGGGCAACGACTCATGCTTTATAAGGCGCAGGTTCGGCCCCACATGGAGTACTGCTGTCACCTTTTTGCTGGGGCACCTGCATGCCAGCTTGAGCCCTTTGACTCGGTACAAAGACGGGCGTTGAGGCTCGTCGGCAATCCCATACTCGCAGGCAATGTGGAACCTCTCAGTCTCAGAAGAGACTTTGCCTCACTGTGTGTGTTTTACCGTCTATACAATGGTTTGTGCTCAGAAGAACTGTTTGACATGATGCCAACAGCTACATTCTATCATCGCACCTCTCGCCACAGGCAGGGAATTCATCCTCACACATTGCGTCCGGAAACGGTACGCACTGTGCGGTTTGAAGGGCATTTCATCCCACGCACACTCAGGCTGTGGAATGAACTCCCTGCGGTGGTTTTTCCAAGCGACTACAATATGGGGTTCTTCAAGAAGGGCATTAGAAGGTTTCTTCAGGGTCGGCAGCGCGAGTGTGACGCCCCTGGTGTTGCATGCGTCCATAGGCCACGGTGACCGCTTCCCATCAGGTGGGCCGTGTGCTTGTCTGCCAACTTAGTGGTATAAAAAAAAAAAAAAAAAAAAAAAAAAATATCTAAGTATATATTCGTTTAAATTTCATAAAAATAGGTGGGTAAAATTTTCAATTGACATGGCAACACACAAGATGGCAGCGTCTTCCTCTAAATCAATCACAATTAAATTCAATAATTAAATAACTATGCATTTGTATACGCTAATTACAGATGAAATGTGATCCCATCCTGTTTTTTTGTAATCCTAGATGTATTTTTACATGTAGGAACAACTAAAACCGACATTTTAAAATTAAAATTGACACTGATGCTTCATTTTATATAAGATCATTGCACTGATGTAATACGTCTGACGCGCTACGTGCATACGAGTGAATGCGAGTGACAATATTCAAACCAAGACGATTTGTCTTGGTTTGTGTGTCTTCACTTTTGAGCGCGCTTGCGGTTTCTGGTTTGTTCTGTATTCTGAGCGTTAACATAACATAACCCAAGTATTTTTTTTTAAATATCTCCAATGTACAGACATGACCACTTTACAATTATATAATAGTAACTATAGATAGATAGATAGATGCATCAGAATAACACACAGGGCCCATACTATGAACTCTTAAAACAGGTCACTTTGTAATCCTATATATTTATAATATGACTTACAAAGTGACATTTGCAGTTGGTAGAATGACAGCAGTTCAATTATTGACCTTTAAGGTTTATGGTAAGGCCGCAGGCTACGTTTGGTCTCGATAACCGACATCCACGCGGGAGGAGTCGCGGGCAACAGCTAGTTCATCAAACATAGTTCCTTTACTTTGAGATAATTTGTACTGCAAACTATGTGATAACTACCATCTTTAATCATCCCGCGACCATAGCTGCTGAAATGTAGACGAAACGTCGGGGAAATATAAATAATACCAAATAAATCCTGATAGAATCTCATTTATTTCAAAGTCCACATAATATTTTTACATTTATAATATTCATTAATTATATTTTTGTTTTGTCATTCTAGCACTAGTGAATAAATTGAGAACCGAGCGACTGTCGTGCTATGGACATCATTACTATGAGAAGAGATGAGAATAATATTGTAAAACAGGTCCAAAGTATGAATGAAGAGGGTCTTAGGAGTCCAAGAAAAGGGGATATGGCAAGGAAGGACTGAGGATTTTGAAGGACCTGCCCCCCTAGACAAGTGGCAATTCGTTGCTCGGCGTATGATGGAATAGAATGACAAATTTATAGGATTTGACGTTTTTGACATTCGTTGACGCCTGTCATATACGTCAAATCCCATACATTTGGCATTCTATTCCATCATACGCCGAGCAACGAATTGCCACTTGTCTAGAGGGGCTGGGACTGTAGGATCTGACATTTGGAGGATGAAACGAAGAAATGAGATCTGACAGGTTTGTGGAGGCGAATGATATGTATGAAGGTGAATGAGATGATGTAGATAAATTGCTAAGACAAAAAAAGGTGTTTTTTTTTAAATATGGTACCAGTCGCGGTCGAGACCATGGGCAGCTGGGGCATAGAAGCCAAAAAATTTGTGGCAGATATAGGCCGAAGAATTAGGGAAAAAACTGGTGACTCTCGCTCTGGCTCGTACCTGGTGCAAAGGTTGACTATTGCGATCCAGCGCGGAAACGCGGCTAGTGTTCTGGGCTCCTTTGCACCAGATGCGACCCGGGGCGGGTTGTTGGGCTAACAGTGGTTCTGTTAGCTGGTTGACCATTTTATATTTGTGTAGTTAATATAATGTAAAGCCCGACCAGGAAAATAAAATACCTCGCCATATTGCGGTAAACTATTGGAACTAATTTCTTCATATGGTAACAATCTATACAATGTCATTATGGTCATCTGTCAGTGTGGTGTCAATTGTGCGTGTTGTTGAGTTTGAGAGCGCTACAAAACTACAAAACTATAGTAATATGCCGAAAACTATTAAAAGCCAGTTAAGAAAAGTAATTTATAATATAACAAAGTATTTGTCGGATAAAAAGTAGGAAGGATTGGACTCTGTTCCTCTAAATAACATCACAGACCTTGTTGTCAACATGACGGGTAAGTACATCATAGAGTACGTGCAATGAAATTGGCCTAAACTACTGATTTTACTGTGACTAATTATTATTCACATTTTTAGGTATATCCCGATCTTCTGTAATAAAAATACGAAGAGAAGGTCAAACGTCAAATGTATTTTCTACGCCTAAGAAAAATAAGCCTAACGCAAATAAGAAAATCATGCTCGATTATTTTGATCTCTGTGCTGTTAGGCATAAAATACAAGAATTTTATGCAGTCCGAAAACCAATATCGCGTGGTCCCTGTTCTATACATAGTGTAATGTAACTGTATGTCTAACTTGTATTCACCATTCCAAGCAGTACACTATTATACGGATACTACTGTGTTTTGATTTGTGCCCAGTCCTTGTAACCAGTATAACACGCCGCGTCTATTTTTCTATTTTAACCAGAAAACTTAACAGAGAAAAACTTAACTTTTTAACAGAGAAAAAAAAAATACATTTTAGTGAAAGTTTTGTATATTAAACTCGTACTACAAGTTGAAATTATCTTTTAAAATACGAAGCTGCATGAAATGAGCAAGCAATAGGTATATTAATTCGTTTGTAATATTGGACACGATCTTTTTTGTATCAAAACTTTTTTAAGTCAAAGTCAAAGTCTTTATTTCTCAAAATAGTGCAACACTGTTACAGCTTTTTGACGTCAAAAACTCCTTAAAACTAAGTTTACCACCGCTTCCTAAGCGCTAATGGAGAAGAAACGGCGCAACAAACTCCACTGCGGCATTTTAAGGACGTAAGTTTACAAAAAATAAAAGGGTTTCTTAAGACTAAATATGAACGTATGTACATTTGTCTCGCGTCAAGTAGGTATATAAAAAATAAAAATAAAACCTTATATAAAACCTTATATAAGAACAAAGCAACTTAATCAATGAAATTAAAAAAAAGAAGTCTATAACTCACTTTTGTGAATAATAGCAATGAAAAACATGACAGCCTCCGTGGCGTAGCGGTAGTGAACGCGGCCGCTACGCAGGAGGCGCGGGTTCGATCCCCGCTTAATGCAAATATTTGTGTGCATTAAATATGGGTATTTGCATTGGTCTGGTCGTGCCTCGGACAGCACGTTAAGCCGTCGGTCCCGGTTGCCATAAGAACATCTATGGCAGTCGTTACGGGTAGTTGGTGCCCTAAAAAGTCCAAAAACAACGGTCTAGCTGCAAAGCTTCGATATCGCCTAATGTTAACATTGGGTCGTGGAGGTCAGGTGGCAATCGCTTCACGGAAAATATCGAGGTCTAGCCAAATCTGTAGCTATGACTGGTAAAAGCGGACCCCAGACTCCAAGCTGAAAGCTTCGGATGCGACTGGGAATAACGCTAGGAGGAAGAAGAAGCAATGAAAAAGTCACAGTTTTATATTAGGTGTCATTCCGTGCTTAATTGCGGGGAAATAAAAGCCTGTTCATAAGCAAGTGTGTTGAAAAAATATTTGTACACTTGGCATTTTACATGTGTATCACTATACTTGGTGTTGTCATATCATAGATGTTTTTGGCGCCCCCAGTACGGGTTTTTTATTTTCCTGGTCGGGCTTTAATTATTTTAATTTTGACATTTATAGGTAATTTGATTTAAAAAAATATAATTATGAATGCTTTAAATATTAACTAAATATAGCCGTATTATTGTATTCCGATGGATTCTCCTCTTTTTTTGGACAATTGTACATTTTGTTCAGCTTCACTATATCACTTTGTGATAAGCCCCTTCTCTGGCCGATTGATACATTTGCCTGAAAAATTTTGAGATTATTTTAAAAAACAATAAAAATAAGTTTTAGTCAGTTCATCGTTTCGGTTTCGATCCCCGCTCAGTGCAAAATATTTGTATGCATGAATATGGGTATTTGCATTGGTCTGGTCATGCCTTGAAAAGAGAGTTAAGCCGTCGGCACAGATTACCTAATAATTGAAAGTTGGAGTTGCCGTCGATCCCAGTTGCCTGGACATCTATGGCAGTCGTTGCGGGTCTAGAAAGTCCAACAACTGGTCCAACTGCAATGCTTCGATATCGGCAATGGGTTGTGGAGATCAGATGGCTATCGCTTTACGGAAAATATCGAAGTCCAGCCAAATCCGCAGTTAGACTGGTAAAGCGGACCCCAGACTCCGAGCTGATAGCTTCGGATGCGATTGGGATTAAATAATAAAAATATTTTATTGCAGACAACAAAGACCCATATTTTGTTAGCACTTATTCTTAATATCTATGTTAGTTAATGGGCCGCATACTTGATAGATGCAACATGTAGCTTGATGAATCTACCAAAAGCAGGCCCATCCATCCTCTCCGCAAACACTCCCAGAATGCTGTTGGTGCTCCCCCTGACCTTACGCAGCAATGAGGCTTTCTTCATGCGCATCAGAGCGTAAAAATCATCGGTATGCGCATCCGCGAACATACTGGACACATTGCAATAAGGTGGGAGCCTCAACAGCATCCTGAAAGTGTTATTGTACTGTACACGCAGGGTGTTGACTGCTCTATGAGTGTGGTTGAACCAGAGACTTAATTTTAACTGGTACAGTACAACCAGCAAACATCCGAGCCACCATGTTCCCCCTCACAGCCAACGCCCTGCGTTCCCTTGGATGGATACTAGGATAAAGAATAATAATAATCCTATTAATTCATTTATTACCTTTGTAGGAACCACGGTATCCTTTCCATTTACGGAGAATGCGTCTCTCGGGTAATGCATCACGCTGCCATAATCGTATGGCACTCCAAAGTCAGTCGCAGTGGCTCTGTTGTACTTAGCGAAGTTCTCCAGTGTATCTTTATCTAGTTTTATAATAGTACATTATGGTACAAGTGTGTAAAGTTGGTGATTACCGTCGAGGCGCCATTGAGACCCGAGCTGTCAGGTGAGGGTCTTAAGAGGGCCGAGGACGGTAATCACCAAAACACACGTGTATCACACGACGTTTTTCAACACACTTGCGAATACTTACAGAGAAAAAAAGTAAAATTTGAGTTAAAGTTTTGTTTATTAAACAAGTACTACCTACGTTCTGAAATTATTTATTTAAATACATTGCATCAAATGAGCAAACAGGTAGATATATTAATTTATTAGTACTATTGAACACGATCTGTTTTTGTATCGATTTTTTTTAAGAACTAAGCAACTCGGCTAATTAATTTTAACAAAATATAACTCACTTGTGAATAATAGCAATGAAAAGTCACAGTTTGTTAATAGGTGTCATTACATGCCTAATTGCGGTGAAATAAACCCCCTCTTTATAAGCAAATGTATTGAAAAACATTTTTCTGTCATTTTACGCAAAATAAATAAATTACTTGCTGTCCCGGCAAACTTCGTACCGCCATGTTTTTCCCGTTCCTACTGCACCTATTTTCTCATCCTTTAAACCTTCCCTGGACACCCACGATTATTTCAAGACTAAAATTAGTCAAATCGGTTCAGCCGTTCTTGAGTTATAAAATAACAACGAAAAGTCACAACATATTCATTTTCATTAAATCTAATATATAAAATATTAGATTTAATGAAAATAGATAAATTCGTGTATGAAACTGCACATAATTTGGTATTTTAACATTCGTGTGATACTACAAAAAAACTCGCCTAGCATATTTTATGCAACAGTTTCATAAAGTACTACCAAAAATTTTCTACGAAAGCCGAACACTTCGAAAGGAGACGGGGACTTCTGGGCCAAAATTGTAATGAGTTGAGATATGACTTAAAAAAAGCGGTATTTTTTTCTATTTCAAAATATTAAAAAACCAGCTCAATTGAAAATCTTGAAGACGAGAAATCTTAAAACTAAATTTATTTCACTAGCAAAATAAATTATCGATTACTAAAAATTATTTAAACAATATTGCGTATTAAAACACTTGCATCACAATTTGATATTAAATCAATCAGAGTGAACAAAACTTAATCATAATAATAATAATAACCATTTAAAATACCAAATAATAGTGTAATAAAAATAAATTCTGAATCGATTTCCGTTAATCGATTAATTATTTCTTGTGTTTATCAACTGTATTTTTAAGCTGTGACAGCTGTCAGCTCCATTTTCTGTCAATCAGGCCCACGAATGTATGGAAGAGTATCCGTCTCCTTTACTCACCTTGTATAATATTCTTCCAGACTATTCTAACATATTCATCTCTATCATAAGTGCTCTGCATATGGAAGAACCCGATGGTATGGAGCATCTCGTGAACTATAGTGCCATGGACGAAGCAGCCCTTGTCTAGGTTGAGCACTTGTTTCTCGTCAGTCTTGGCAACAAAGCCGACGCTTGAGAAGCAGCCCTCCTGATTACCCTTCAATTATATGACTTGGTTAAAGATGTGAACACAGATTAAGGTGATTACATACGCGAATGACTTTGACCATACAAATGCTCAAGGTCATTCGCTCGTTTTTCAGCCGTAAAAATCAGTAAAACTAATTTTAATTGATAATTTTATAGGAGACGATTACAAACTAAGAAGGTCACGTCATGCTAATACACTCATTTAACATATATCTGAAATTTTAGACTATTTGGATACGTATTGTAGAAAATATTTGGTTTCATAAGAAAGAGTAGAGTGATGTTCAGAGCCTCTTTTCAACTATTTCCTCCTTTTTTATTGAATTTATGAAAAGGTGAAGTTACTCTGTATATCCTGTAGTATGCAGGGATGTAAATTCCAGATCTATAGGTTTTATAGTTAAAAAGAAAAACGGTTTCGAAAATACCGATTTTTCGATGCTAATCTGATTCGGGGCCTTAATGGCAGTCGTTACGGGTAGTTGGAGCCCTAAAAAGTCTAACAACTGGGACTCGATTCTGTTATAGCAAAACCACTGTCAGCCACTGACAGTGCAAGAAAATTCCATTTAATTTTAGCCTTTAAAGAAATGCAGTTAACGTTTAAAATTAAATGGCTGTTTGTAGAGTGAATGAAAGAGTGTAATGATTTTTTCTTTTTCATTTAATTTTTGACTTTCTCCCTACTATCCTATCCTTCCTACTAATCCTACTAATATTATAAATGTGAACGTTTGTGAGAATGGATGTGTGGATGTGTGGATGTTTGTTACTCTTTCACATAAAAACTACTGAATGGATTTTAATGAAACTTTACAATAATATAGCTTATACATCAGAATAACACATAGGCTATATATCAGCGATGAACGGGATCAGAATTCCACGCGGGCGGAGCCGCGGGCAACAGCTAGTATAGAAATAAGGTATTTCCGTGTTAGATTCTGATCCCGTTCTCGCTGCACCTTCCATTTAATTTTCTTATTCAAACCTTGGCCACACAATAACGAACACAAAACAAAAAGAATTACCCAATTTGGTGCAGTTATTGGAATATCAGTAGTTTGATAGGTAAGAACAGTTTGTATGGAAAAATCTGGATCTGCTTGATTTACACCCGTATTCACAAACAATACTATGAGGTCTCATAGTGTGCACGAGCGCATAGGGCTGGTAAAATAAATCACAAACATCACGGAGCAGTATCTAACGCAGTGCGTTCCCTCAACGAAGTATTACATAAGTGTTATCAATGAATAAAAAGGCTTGCCAAAACGAACGCACTGAGAATTTGTCGTTCTTTGCATAGTTTTGGTTCTACGCATAGCGAAGTATTGTTTGTGAATACGGGTGTTAAAGTCTAAAATTAAATGTATATTTTTGCAGTGTCCATATTATGGCGTTGGTTTTGCTTTAGCAGAACCGAGGCCCAGGATATTAATATAAGGATGATGAGGCGTCGGTAGCTTAGTGCTTAAGGAGTCAGCCTTACGATCGAGAGGTCCCGGTTACACTACCAACCAACAACACCTGGTCGTTACACTACCAACGTGAAGCACAAGCACAAGCAACTTAACTTAGTTGGAGGGGTTAGAGGAAATATTAGTAACTAGCTTTTGCCCGCGGCTCCGCCCGCGTGGATGTCGGTTATCGCGACCAAACATAGCCTATGTCCTTTCTCAAGGTCTAATCTACCTCTATACCAAATTTCATCAAAATCGGTTCAGCGGTTTAGTCGTAAAAGTGAGATAGACAGACAGACAGACAGACAGACAGACAGACCAGACAGACAGACAGACAGACAGACAGACAGACAGAGTTACTTTCGTATTTATAATATTAGTAGGGAAGTAGGGATTTCAGTTGCTCATCATCATCCTCCTGCCCTTATCCCAAGTTTATTTAGGGTCGGCGCAACATGTATGCTTTTTCCATTCATCTCTAGTTGCAGTCATCTCAACATTCACTCCTTTCCTAACCATATCATTTTTCACACAGTCCATCCACCTCCTTTTAGGTCTTCCTCTCCCCTTGTAGCCATCCACCTCCATAGTTTGTGCCTTTATTACGACATTACTTTCATCCCTACGCATTACATGTCCGAACCAGGACAAGCGATTTTCTTGTAATTTTTCTGTGATCGGTGCTACTTTCAAACTTCCTCTGATATATTCATTCCTAATCTTATCCATTCTTGTCACACCACACATCCATCTCAACATTCGCATCTCGGCCACATGCAACCGTCTTTCATCCGTCACTTTTATGGGCCAGCTCTCTGATCCATACAGGACGGCAGGTTGGATCATGCTCTTAGAGATTTTTCCCTTGAGTCGTAGGGGCATTCTCGAGTCACAAGTAGTAGCCGTAACCTGCCGCCATTTCATCCAACCAACGTTAATCCGCAGGCTTATTAGCTAACTTTTCGCGACCAGCGAGCGAGCGATATGAGCAGTAAGAACGAGACCACAGCGCGATGGATCGCGATACGTCAAAAAAAATTGGTATTACGTAAGGATTTGCGATCAGATCGCCTTAACAATTATATGCTACGGAACTGAAAAATAACGATAGTTTTGTTTCTAAGACCAATTTATAATGTGTTTCTTGATTTACCACTGGTTTTTTTACAATGAATATTTCTGTATTCATTATTTTCACAATGGCGGCCATTAAAAAAGGACCTTTTGAGTGATCGCGATGACATTTCTTATCGCGCCTTTTTCGCTGATCGCTTTCTGTCAAATGTGATACGTAATACCAATTTGTCGTTTTTTGTGCGATTACCGCGCAAATTTTGCCATCGCTTTGCTATCGCGAGTTAGCTAATAAGCCTGCCGGTGCTTCGGTTACTAATATTCTTAAAAAAAAATGATGATAATAAAGTAATAAGTACCGAAATGATAACAGCGTGTTCACGTGTATTCCTTCTTTTTCGGAATTTGATACAAGAATGATTCTCAATATCATATAGTGCGTGATGAATCATTTCTAATTGCCTTCTATCTGTAAAAAAAAAGATTTCATCGTAATAAAATCATTCGATCACACCCCTTTTTGCCCGTGGTACGATTTGTTTGTCCGGTGCCCTTTTGAGCGAATTACCTAAATTGCACGATGCCTATGAAGCAAATTGCCTAAAGTCAATGTCTAATACGCAGGATGCCTATAAAGTTTAATGTCTATAAGGTTTTAATGCCTACGAAGCAAAATGAACCGGACCACAGGAAGTTCTATTTTTCCATGGTACGGTTGGCCGGACCATATATTCTCCGTGGTCCGGTGAAGCGGAATACGAAAGATAGTTTAAGGTTTTCACACGACTGTATATCCGTCCCAATCGAGCAGTCCGACTGGGGAAGTGCCTCCGCCCTACAGAAGACCGCTGCTTAATAACCTCGTGTTGTCTTTCCGACGGTGAGTAGGGTAGCCAAAGCTCACTGGAGAGGTTTTGTGCTGTCAGTAGGAAAACCAAAGGCTTCGTCCTACTTATCTTTTGCGCTGACGGCACAGAATCTCTCTGTTCTTACAGGGTCGGCAGCACGAGTGTACCCTGGTGTTGCACTCGCCCACAGGCCACGGTAGCCACTTACTATAAAGAGGACCGTGTGCTTGTCTGCGACCTAAATAACATAAAAAAACATAGGTGGTATAACATCATTTGCTAACACAGAACCACTCTTTGTTAATTGTGCGTGTAAATTAACCTCTGCCTAACCCTCTAGGTATATAGACGTGATTATATGAATGTATGTGGTATAGCAATCATTTAGAAAATACATACTAAATTCATCTTTGATATGATACACAACAGTTTTGTCCGGCCAGCGTTTAGAAGCGGCCACCAATCCATTTCTGGAATCTTCATCGTCTGCCACCATAATTGCCTGATCGATTTCTGCGCGCTGCGCAGCTGTCAACACCAGGTCACCCTCGAAGTAACCGCCAAATTCACCTTAAAACAATAAAACATAGCAAGGATGAGATAATGCAGGTAGGTATCACCACCCAATTCATCCGAAGGGTGTCGTGAGAGACGACTAAAGCAGGGAATTTACTATCAAACTGCGATGGGCTGTCCGTGACGACAAAATGCGATTCTCCGGGCGGGCGGCGGGCACGGGCCAACGGGCTTGCCCGTGCCCGTTGCCTAGCATTCACTTGCAGAATTGGGACAGACTTGCCCGTCACGGGTAGCCGGTCGTGGGCAGTCTGATAGTAAATTCCCTGCTTAACGGAAAAATACACAAACGATGTCACTGCAATAGAAACACATATTGACCTTGTACTTTTCCACAATTATTTTGGAGTAATTGTGAAAAAGTACAAGTGATTTATTCAATAGTATGTGTAGCAAGTTCCACCAAGTGCCATCAATCTCCAGAATAAACAGACTGCAATATTGACTGCAATAGAAAGAAAACTCGAAATAAAACTATGTACCAACATTGGGAGAGGCCTATGTCCAGCAGTGGACTGCGATAGGCTAATTGATTACATTGATTGAGTGGAGGTAGAACACGACGGTATTCCTGTCAGTCCAATTGAGCAGTAGGTACGATGTATCTGCTGCATGCGTCCTTATGCGGTCGACTTTGGAATCATACCTTAAAAAAGCATACTATAGGACAGATGATTATCACTACATTATTATAAAACAAAGTAGCTGTCACTGTCTGTCCGTCCCTATGTATGCTTAAATCTTCAAAACTACGCAACGGATTTTGAAGCGGTTTTAACTATAATAGATAGAGAGATTCAAGAGGAAGGTTTATATGTATAATACATAAGCTTCTGCGCTTCTGGGCGGAGTTAGGCTGGCTACTATAGCCAGCACTCTCCACGCACAATGGCCCAAAAAGGAGGCTAAGTGCGGAAAAATGAGTCCCCTTTCCATTCCATTCCATGTATAATACATGCATAATATTGTAGAGAAACACTGATAAATTTAGACATATGCAGCGGGAACGGGATCAGAACATATGGCGGTACGAAGTTCGCCGGGTCAGCTAGTCTGAAATATAAAAGCGTCTTCTGGAGCATAGTGCATGCTACAATTACGGCACAGTTTTTTTTTTTTTTTTTTTTTTCAATCAATCAATCAGTTATCCTATTGCAGTCCACTGCTGGACATAGGCCTTTCCCAATATGCCACGGGCCACGTTTGTCTATCCTCCGCCTTCCGCATCCAGTCCGTCCGCGTCCCAGCCACTCTTTGCTGGTCATCAGTCTATCTGGCTAGGGGGCGTTCCACCTTCCGTTTTCCTTCTCGCGATCTCTAGGACCCGTCTGCTCCAATTTTGTTATTATAAGAAAGTTTTTTATATACCTACCTATAGTTTATTCTGACACGAGATAAATGTATAAATTCGTCCATATTTAGCCGTTCTTTGTTGCTGTTTGTATGGGCGATTTGCTACTCATACACTTAATAAGATGATGGGAAATTATTCTACTCTTTAAATAGATTAAACTGATATAACTACTATGTAGCAAAAGGGTCGAAAAGAATGATAGATGATATGCAACAAAAGGGTCTAAAACTATGAATGATAGATGAGAACGCGCGGAATGCTTGATGACCGAATGCGAAGTGAATAGATTGCTAAATAATTATAACTTTGAAGTGAAGAAAATGATGATGCATGCATTTACATGATTTCGTAATTATGCTTAGCTCGTACACTGTTCCTTTTTTTTTTAATTCTATCACCGTAAGTAGATAGTAAACAAATAGATTAGCTACATACCCGTTTCCTTAACATCCGTTTCTGATAGCGGGGCCGCATCACTCGTTAAAACTAAGCCTAACACAATCAGTATCAAATAGAACTCCATTTTTTTAAAATCTAACTACCATTAACAATGTTCGACAACTAATGAACCACTATTGAACCACAGACTGATAGTCGTAACTTATAGGTAGGTACACACGTCTCTTTATGCGAATATACAGCGGGTGGTTTTAAAGCTAAGCGTTCCACCCACAGAACAAAATATATATACAGGGCGTCCCACGGCGATGCCACATGGAGGGAAAGTACCTTAAATCCTTAAGTTAGCTCATTTTGTTTAAAGGAGACATCATTTTATTTTTAAAAAGAAACAAAACTGCATTCAAAGATTTTTAAAAATTCGCTTGCCACACCCGGTAATCGAACCGACTAAAATCCGAAAAAGTAACACCCTGTATTTTTATGGCATCAATCGATAGTGTCAATCATAAGGATCAAATCTCTCTAAGAAACATGGTAAATTAAATGAAAGGAAGTCCTTGAAATCTAAAATTATAAATTCAATTTGGCAAAATAAAACACTTTAACTCAAAGTTCATCTATCCATCTGATACCATATTAACAATAAAATTCCATATTTAAACTACTTTTCTTTTTTTATCGTGCTGACACTGCTGCTGGTCAGCAGTAGTATTTAGGTATGTCGAACTCAAACCGACTAAAACCGCACGCCATCTAAATTAACAGGTTATAAGTTGATCCATAGGGCAATTCTCTTGCCATTTTCGTTGCACAGGGTACACCGCGTGCATGTTTCTAATCAAATCAAAGATATCTCTAGTGTTGATAAACTACCTAAAATAACTACCTACCCTACCTACACATACCTCATGCAGTTACCCAATAAAGTTACATTCTAAACAGGTAACAAAGTTCATTCATTTAGTACTCATTTTACTAAATAAATTTCATCAAAGATATCTCTAGTGTTGATACCTTGTGAGAAATTCTTACAAGGTATCAACACTAGAGATATATTTGATGTGTTGATACCTTGTAAGAAATTCTTACAAGGTATCAACAGGTAGGGTAGGTAGTTATTTTTGGGTGCTTGATTAGAAACCTACACGCGGTGTACCCTGGGCAACGAAAATGGCAAGAGAATTGCGCTATGGATCAACTTATAACCTGTTAATTTAGACGGCGTGCGGTTTTAGTCGGTTTGAGTTCGACATACCTAAATACTACTGCTGACCAGCAGCAGTGTCAGCACGATAAAAAAAGAAAAGTAGTTTAAATATGGAATTTTATTGTTAATATGGTATCAGATGGAGGGATGAACTTTGAGTTAAAGTGTTTTATTTTGCCAAATTGAATTTATAATTTTAGATTTCAAGGACTTCCTTTCATTTAATTTACCATGTTTCTTAGAGAGATTTGATCCTTATGATTGAAACTATCGATTGATGCCATAAAAATACAGGGTGTTACTTTTTCGGATTTTAGTCGGTTCGATTACCGGGTGTGGCAAGCGAATTTTTAAAAATCTTTAAATGCAGTTTTGTTTCTTTTTAAAAATAAAATGATGTCTCCTTTAAGTAAAATGAGCTAACTTAAAGATTTAAGGTACCTTCCCTCCATGTGACATCGCCGTGGGACGCCCTGTATACTTACTCCGAGGTTCAACCTTTCGGTATCGTACGCATCGGACGCATCGCATCAAATGTATAAATAATTTCACAATGTGTCCGTCCACTGGCTTAGGCCTGGCTCGCCCCCTGAATCTCGACCCTTGCGATTAAAATGCTTCACTCGCCCCTTTTTTTATTATTTTGGTGTAGTGACTCGCCCCTTGCCACGGGGCGAGTTAAAAATTGACATTTAAATAAATATTTTGGTGGTGTGAATCGCCCCTTGAGGTATTTCTTTTGAAATAAGCCGTGAAATGGTACAGTCAGACAGAAAAATGTACACTTAAATGAAAATTACCATGTTTGATGTCTGTAATATTATTATCACCAACTACGTACACTAAGTTTTTGCTACCTGGCTTACCTATTAGGTAGAACAAAAGGAACGTTTTCAAGGGTCCAATAAACAAAAGCTTTGTTAAAATAGGTCGGAGAGAGTCATATATATAATGCTTTCTCTTTCTAAGTTCGTATTATAATGTGGAAGGGATATGTTTTGCGATATTTGCGTAGTGGTTTATAGTCTGTTTTTTTTTTTATCTCAGATACTAAATTGACAAGTGCAAATGTCAAATTGTGAAATAATGATACCAGCTTTGTATTTAGTGGTGTACTCGAAAGTCGAAACTATCGACAATGTTTGCTGCCTAGATACAGGTGGTTTAGCTATAATGTATTTTAAGAGAAAAGTTAAATATAAAATGTTTATTAGTTTTTTATCCGACTGCGCGACGCAAAGGAATAGTAATGTGTTTAATTGTATGTTCCTTTATTAAACTCTATACATACCAAACGCCTGGCCCGATTTTTAAGATTCACACATTAATGTCAACAAACTATGTCAAGTGGGGTATCGTTGAATAGGTATTTAAAAATCATTTCAGTTTTTTCTCACCATTTTTCGATTTGACTTACCGTTTAGGATCTATATCGATTTAAAGTTGCGCTACAACTCATCGTCATCATCTGCATCTCCTTATTGCATCCGTGGCCAAGATGACCTCGAAGCTCAGGGTCCGTCTTCCGGCTCTTCCTTCTCTACTTCGCACGATCTTGGGCGTCCATGGTAGTGAGACCATTAGCACGCATATCACCCTCCACGACGTCAAGCCAGGACTTCTTTGGCCTACCCCTTTCACCTGGACCCGGCGGGGGTACCATTGCCAGGCATTTGTTCCCCACGTAGCCTGGCGGTTGCCGCAAGCCGTGGCCGCACCAGCGAAGGCGGCTCTCTTGCATTTTATCCCCGATGTCACGGACATGGAGGCTGCCGCGGATGCGAGAGCTCCGTACGCGATCTTTACGCGTAACGTGGCATATCCACCGCAACATTTTCATCTCCATGACATGCAGCTCTTGCTTGTGTCGCTCGAGCAGCGGCCACGCCTCACAACCATGCAAGAGGACAGGCCTAATGATCGTCTTATAAACTAACCTGACTGGCATTTTGGGATCACAAGTGACGCCAGTCATTTCTCACCACTTGGCCCACGCGGCAGCAATGCGTGCCTTGACGTCGTGGTCGATCTCACCGGTCACATGAAGTACAGATCCCAGGTACTTAACCTGGTCCGTGCGCTCGACCAAATCATCGCCTATGCGGACGGGTGTGGGATCTGTGGAGTTTAACGTTAAGTATTCTGTCTTCGCTACATTTAGCTTCAGACCACCGTTCTCAAGCGTTTCTTTCCATCCTTTCACGCGTCACACCAATCTGCTCCTGTCCGCGTCCATCAGCGCAATATCATCAGCATACATGAGCAACCATGGAGGCTGCTCATGTGAGTTTCTAATGCTGTCCGACAAAACATCTAATACCACGCTGAACAGGTAAGGACTAAGGACGGATCCTTGGTGTACCCCGACGGTGATGGGGAAGGCTCTCGAGTCGCCAACAGCTGTAGCTGCAGCAGTCCGAACCACGGAACCGGAATCGTAGTACATGTCTCGGATGGTGTCAACTATTCTAACATATTAATTTAGACAGTAGAAATTTACGATGAAAAGACGAAAACTTCGCATGACTGTATGGAAGAAAATTGAAAACGATTACAAAAATATATAACTAAAAAGTTTTAAATAAAATAAATTATTGAAACTTGTGTTGATCTTTTTAGTATCAGTCGAATTCTTGTTTTTTATTTTGAATTTAAATTTAAATTAGAGTACCAAAAAATTTTAAATACCGTAATTTACATACCTACAATTTTCAGATTCTAAGACTAGTATAGCGTCATCTTTATCGATAGTCTCTGCAAATCGATTAAATGAAACTTATGAATACATATTGAATAAATCACTTGTACTTTTCCACAATTATTTATTTATTTGAACCTTACCGGTTTCACCTTACGGCATTATCAAAGGTTTACAATGTTTTAAACTAAAAAACTACAATATTTTATGTGTGGGTACTTTTAAAAAAGAGTATACCAGATTCAACTTTTTTCCCCAAAATTTGGGGAAATTTAAATTTTCATAAACGTAATTATGTTTTGTAAAATAATTTATACATTATAAAATTAATTGTATTACAGTGAAATGTCAAATATAAAATGTCAAGGAATTATAATTAAATTAAATTAAAGTAATTGTCAAATCAATGTTATTAATTCGTTGTAATCTTAATTTATTGTTGTAACTGACATTTTTATATATTGTAATCTAAGTATCTAATCCATTTGACATCATTGATTTGACAATTACTTTAATTTAATTTAATTATAATTCCTTGACATTTTATATTTGACATTTCACTGTAATACAATTAATTTTATAATGTATAAATTATTTTACAAAACATAATTACGTTTATGAAAATTTAAATTTCCCCAAATTTTGGGGAAAAAAGTTGAATCTGGTATACTCTATTTTAAAAGTACCCACACATAAAATATTGTAGTTTTTTAGTTTAAAACATTGTAAACCTTTGATAATGCCGTAAGGTGAAACCGGTAAGGTTCAAATAAATAAATAATTGTGGCAAAGTACAAGTGATTTATTCAATATGTGTAGCAAGTTCCACCAAGTGCCATCAATCTCAAGTATAAACAGAAACTTATGAAGCCTTAAGTTAGATTTTTACAATGACAACCCAAGTGACGCAAAATGGACGCCATTTTGTTTCAATGACAATATACCTATTTAAGTTTTGTTTCATTTAGGTAACTTGCATACCGAATTTAAATTAGTATTTTATAAATTTTATAGATTAACCTACAAATATTTGTACTAAATTTAATTTATCGATAAATTTCGATACTGGTGGCACATGACTATTTTTTAATTGCAAAAAACCGACAACAGGTAATTTCAAATTAGTATCTGAGATTAAAAAACGGGCTATAGTAGTGATTAGTGACATCTAAGTGCAACAGAATATGCACAATATTTAAGAGTATTGTGATATTGTGTATATGTTATAGGCAATGTGTATAATGCAGGCATTCTATACAATACCTAGGAAATGTATAGAATGCTGGGGTCGTTCAGGCAATGTATGAAATGATATTCAATGTTTAAACTATTTTACACTTTGCCTAGGAAATGTATAGAACACCTAGGCATTGTATAGAATGCCGGTTGAAGCATAGGTAATGTATGTAATCTATTTTTCTTCTCTATGATTTAATTAGATACCTAGATACTAATCTTTTGAGAGCTAATCCTAATTTCAACTTCCACCAGCAGGCAGTGCTGATAAGACATTTGTGTTCTATTGGTAGGTATGCCTAAGTACCTACGTGTTTTTTGCGTAGAATGTTTCTCACATAGCAGTGAATTTCTATTGGCCACGGCAACCACTCTCTTACCACCATCCCTGTGCTTGTCAACCACCTAACCTGATGGAAAGAGAGTTGTTACCGTGGCCTATAGAAGTTCTGCATGGTTAAAAAAAATAACCACGAAGGCTAATGCTAGAGCTCCGCTCCGCCTTCTAACCTAATCTATCCAAGTTGGAATGAACAGGTTTTCTTTCAGCAGTAATATCCATTTTTCAAATCCATAGAGGGCTTCTTAAAGGATCGCAAATAAATGACGCTTTGTTAATCTATTACTTTGTTTGCTAACAGTACTTATTTATCAAGGTGAGACGAATTTTCGCACATGAAATATCATTTTAAAGAGACGAATTTACAACAACCCGTCCATTATACATATTGCCTGATGCGCTTCGGGCATTTAATACAACACCTAGGCAATGTATGAAATTAATCGTATTATACACATTGCCTGAACGTTTTAGGCAATGTATAGAATGCCTAGGCATTCTATACAATGCCGGATTATACACATTGCCTATAACATATATAAATTTTGGATTGAAAGTCAGGTAAGTTTGTATTACAATCGTATTATGATATTTTATGTAAATTAAATTTGCAAAATAGTTTTATTCTTTACTTTTTGTTTGGCTTTTATTTAGTAGTCGTTTTAATATCGCTTCCCGCTTTATTCACAAATGAATAATCTAATTTTTGAATTAAATATTTCTTTAGTCGGCAAACAAAATCGTATTCTGACTACTAAAACAATAGTATCTTGTTGGTATTGATAGATTGAAATAATGTTAACGTTGAAAAACGTGACGTTAAAAAAAGGATAAACAATACTACAAATTAATTCGTTTTCCTATGCGCGTGCATATAACAATGGCGATCGGCCATATTTAAAAGAATGAGGTTTGTTTTACACTGGTTTTTTTTCTGTACTTAGAGAAAAAAAAAGTTAAATTTGAGTGAAAATTTTATTTATTATATAAGTATTACAAGTTGAAATTATTTATTTAAATACGAAAATGCATCAAATGACCATACAATAGGCATATTAATTTATTCGTACTATTAAACACGTTATTTTTTGTATCGAAACTTTTTTATAAACATAGAAACTTAACCTATAAAATTTAAAAAAGAATCTATAACTCACTTGTGAATAATAGCAATGAAAAAGTCACAGTTTGATAATAGCTGTCATTACATACCTAATTGCGGTGAAATAATAGCAATGTTATGAGCAGGTGTGTTGTAAAACTCTTTATTGCTGACAGTACTTTTAACTTACTAACAATCGGGGGCGATTTGGGGTATCTAATGTTCAAGGGGGCGAGTTGCAACATTAAAGCAGTCGGGGGCAAGATCCACGGGGCGAGCGAGGCCTAAGCCCGTCCACTGCCGTCCCTTCCAGACTGTGGGGAATCAGAGATTGGGGAGCGGAGGAAACAAGTTTTTTTAAATGCGGAAATTCCTTCAGAAAATGCCTTTTTAAAAGACTTCAATTTCACGTGCACGATTTTGGGAGAGGGGGTCAGGTCCCCAGTGAGCCCCCCCAAAGGACCTCACCTGGCTACTTCATCTGAGCGATGGAGCGAGATGCGTCCACCTGACCGGTATTATGAATGACGTCATCGGCACGCATCGTAAAAGTTGCCTCTCGAAGCAACAGTTGGCATTGCCGATGAGCATATTCGTGCGATCAGTACGATGAGTATTGGTGGACGCACTTGTTTGACTTTTTACACAAAGAATACTACGATCCATTTGATGCGATGCGTCCGATGCGTCCGATACCGAAAGGTGGATGCTAAACTTAACGTGTTAACAGCAGGACATCTCAATCTATCACCTAATTAGATAGTTAAGCTATCTTTCTACACACTACTTACGAAAAAATACAACACTTAACGAGTCCTTATTTCGACACTAAAGACACTCGAGTTATCGAATACAATGTCAATGATGAGTTTTCAAGACTACTTTAAAAAAAAAACAATAGAATCGATCACTTTTATCGTTCACTCCTGAAGTGCGCAGTGCGTGTTGTTTTGTTGTCTAGAAGAAATTGTTGTGTAGAAGTGTATATTGAAATCATTTTTATCTCCGTGGCTCGAATTCGTAGTCTCGCACTAACGGTTTGAGGCCTCCTTCCTGTGCCGCACGATAATTTATGGCAAGTCTTTACCGTGGCCTATGGACGTGTGTAAAACTAGAAGAGTCATAAATTCTCACAATAACATAACTAGATAGATAACAGTCACATTTAATTACTTTATTACATTGCTCCGAATTTAATAAATAAGTTACTTACATAGAAATAAAAAATAAATAGCAAAAACTAAAAAAAGACACTAAAATTACATCTGTTTAGATTAACAAAATAAGTACATCAAAAAAAGTGTTTTAATTCTGTACGGAATGAAACTCCTGTATGCAGTTCAGGTCTCGGCTGTCAACAAGACTACGACACACGATGTATCGTAGATAAAACTTTTTCAATCTACCCACGAAAAAAAAAAATATTTTCACCGTAGAAAAAATATTACTGGTTACATGTCAAAATCCCGAAATTCATTATAGTGAATTTTAATAATAACGATTTACGAAAGACCGAAGTCAAAATTCCGAATGTTCGTTTGACTGAATGTTAAAAATATCGAAAGTCTAAAATACCGAAAGTAGTAGAAAACTACAAATATCTTGGGTATTCCGTACATTCAGGATTTCGGTATTTTGATACATTACCATATTACACTCTCAAGATATCACTATACTGTATGAGACACGTGTATTAGCATTCCATATACTTATTGCATAAAAATTGTAACGGTAATTTTAAGTTGAAAAAAAACCAAAAACTAAAAGAAAACCCGACAGTAAAAATAACTCCAAAAAGTAAAACAGACGGCGTTTTAGGTACTCAGCGACTAAAAGAAAAATGAAATCTGTTGCTTAGCCCTATTTTTAGAAGACTTTTCACCGTTGGGGGGAGGGGCATGTCTCCTGTGCCCCCATTCGGACCGCCCCTGGTTACTGGGGTCAAGATATATACCGATAACTATAGCTTACTTCCATGTGCGGTCCGAGGGGGGGGGGGGGGGGGAGGGGGTCACGGGGACAACCTCCCCACCCCCTCTGAAATCATGCTCGTCTAATTGTCAAAGTCTTCCAAAAACGGATTTTCCGATGGAATTTCTGCACCTGCTTACTTCATATTATTGACTAGCTGTTGCCCGCGGCTCCGCCCGCGTGGAATTCGGATTCCGTACAAACTTTTCTTTCGTGCTAAAATTGTCTCGGATACCATCCCCGTCAGCCATCAGGATTGCCATGTGGAATTCGGACCCACTATACAGCATGCCGTCGCCGGTCTTCAGTTGCTGGAGTGTAAAAAATTGCCTAGGGCATTTTCCGCACCCCCCGGCTGACCCTGGGCCATCTACAATTTTAAGATGGCCCTCTCAGAAGTGGGAAGCACGATGTCCCATCGAATTCCGGAAAGGGAGGAGACGGGCGTGAAGGGATGACAGGAGGCCGGACCTATAATCCTCACGTCCGCGCTCGGTGACCAGCCCTTCCCTTTCCTGCTCTCTACTGGGCCTCCTCGTAGTCAGAGGGACATGTGGGAAGCCTTTGAGCAGCTCTCTATAGAGCTGCTCCCGTTGCTGTATGTATTTGTCGTAGGCGGTAGCGCCTCCCCTGGGTGAGGGGCGTTAATGCCTCCGTTACCCAGGATGCATCACATGGAGGTTCCAATCCCGCATTCGGATCCCGTTACCGTTGCATCTTGTGTTCAGCTGACCTTCCCTGTCTTCGCTCGTGAAATACTTCGAACACCCGTGGTTGCACCCTTTTAGCCCATGCCCGTAATAATAATTAGTTTTCAAATAATGTATGGTAATTTACCGGATTTATTGACATTATAATTTCGTAATATCTTTTGAATAGAACGTCCGATTTCAATAATTCAAAAAGTAATCAACAGGTATTGAAACAATCTTAAATACCAAACGATTTATTTAGATAAGAATTAATATAAAGGTATAGATTCCGTGGTCTGACTTTGATCGGCATTTCGGCTTGAATTTATATCGTCGCGCGTTACTTTCATACTGCAATAGATTCTAAAATATTCATTATAATTATACAGTGTAAAGGGCAATTTTGATCTACATTAAATGTACAATGTATCTAACGTATTTAGTCAGATAAGGCTTAACACTATATTGTTAAAAATAGCTTCGAAAATGACACATATTTTTTTTATAATTTGTAAAAGATAAAAATGGTTATTGTGAGCTACCCTTATTAGATAGACATATGCTGTCGCGGACTTTTATGTAGACCTTTTTAAGTTATACATTTCTACAGTACATTATTTTGTTCTATCTTCAATAGTTTTCGCAGCGTACGCGATGTAAGGAATTTTTTAGGTCATTTTTTTACACCTTGGGTTACATTATTGAAGTTTTATCCAGGATCCCTATTTTTTTGAAAATTAATTATAGCCTATGTTAGTCAGTGATAGTGCAGCTTTCTAATGGTAAAAGAATTTTTGAAATCGGTTCAGTAGTTCTTGAGTTTACTCGAATACAAAAATACAAATCTAATATTAGTAAAGAATGTATGGAAATCTGCCCGATTTATTGACATTTATGCTCACTGCTCCGCTCCCTTTAGTAGTAGCGTGATGTTATATAGCCTATGTTACTCCCAGATAGTGTAGCTTTCTACAGGTGAAAGAATTATTGAAATCGGTCCAGTAGTTTCGGAGCCTATTCGTTACAAACAAAAAAACAAAAAAACAAACAAACAAAAAAACAAATCTTTCCTCTTTATAATATTAGTGTAGATGTAGATTGTGATGATTGTGCGCACGCGAACGGCACGCGTCACGTGCGTCGATATCTTAAGTGTCAGGTTTTATGACAGATGTCCCGCTTATAGGACCCCCGGGTAATTATAATCAATTCTATTAGATCCAATAATGGTTATTATTGATACACCATCGTGTGCGTAAGCACACGGCATACTTGATGGTAAGCGATTTTTTACGGTTGAGCCATAATCCATTTTGTCAGAAACAGTTAGTTGCGTCCATCTTCTAATTCTGATTAAAATAATAAAACTGAAAGTAGTTGCAGATTTGTATTTATTGCATCAATTGAGATTGTCGAGTTGTTGATACTTCTTACAGAACACGACCACAGCCTCTGCCAGCCCAACCAGCGGCATAACCGAGGGCAGGAGCAGCGCGACCAGGAGCGATAGCTGCAGCGGGAGCAATAGCGCCGAACGGAGCAATAGCAGCAGCAGGAGCGATGGCACCAGCGTACGCGGGGGCGAAGGCAGCGTGCCCACTCACCATGGCGTTAGCACCATTACCGCAGGAGTGATTGACGACACCAGCACCAGCAGTGGGCAACACTCCCTCGATGCCTACAGTACCAACAAACGGCAGTTTACCTGTTGCTTCTAAAATACCTTCGTAAGCGTTCTCAGATGTAACAGAGATACCGACGGGAGCGTTGTTGGATCCGCTGGAAACGGGTAATCCACCGCCGCTGGTGGGAGTGAAGTCCAAACCGGGAGCAGCGAGACCAAGAGGAGAGGAAATGCCGTAGGGACCAGCAGCACCAAGAGTAGCAGCAATGCCGTAGGGACCAGCGGCAGCCAGGCCGTAGGGAGCGGTTAAGTCAGGAGCAGCCAAGCCACGAGGGCCGGCGATACCGTAGGGTGAAGCTAAAGCAGCGCCAGCCAAACCGTAAGAGGCTCCGCAAGCAGGAGCACCTAATCCATAAGGAGTCTGAAATTCGGGTTCCGCAGCTACCGCAGCACGGCTGGTGCACTGACTCAGTGCGGACTGGAAACATAAACATCCTTTTGATGACCACACTTACTGTTCTAACTTTATAAATCAAATCTGGTTGCTAAATTCTATTTCTTAGTTAAATTGACCTAAGAATCGAGAACATACCTGCACAAGAAGTGCTTGAGCACAGAAGACGAGGACAGCCTTGGAGAACATGTTTGTAGTTCAAGTATTGATCCGAGAATGATGCTCTGTGTTAGTGCAGTTAATTTATACTGAATTGTGTTATCTATCTAATTCTTGTAATTCTTTGTAAGTTTATAGGTGAGTGTTTGAAACTGAAGTAACAAAGATAAGCTAGTAAATATTTTATCAAGCAAACATATTGCGTATGCTAAATTATGCGTGTTTAGCTTGTGAAATTAAAAGCGAAAAAAGTGATAATGGTCAGTATTTTTTGTATAAAACGCAGAGAATTGTCTCATTCATCACCAGTCTTCAGGTAATCGTTTTACCCAAGCGAATATCAAACATGAACACCCTCATTGTTGTATTCTTCTGCATCCAAGCTTGCTTGGTACAGGTGAGTAGTATTGTCTGATTAAACATTTCCACTAAAATCTTGTTTGAAGCCATGTTTCAAGACGGTATTTTTCGAGATCATTATGAAGGGAAGGATAGAAGATATCGTGAAATACTTGAAAGGTAAAGAAGAATGTGTATTTCAGAATGTCTTCGGCCAGTGCACCAGCCGCGCTGCTGTAGTAGTTGAGCCCGGTCTCATTGCTCCCGGTGTAGCAGCTCTCGGTTCACCTCTTGCATACAATGGTCTGACTGGTTTGAGAGGCATCGCTCCCGCTGCTGCTGTTGCTCCCGGTCCAGCAGGTCTTTATGGTCTAGCAGGATGGGGAGGTGCTATTGCTCCCAACGGTCCCTTGGGCTACCGCGCTGGACTTGGTGAACTCGCCTACCCCAGTGCTCTCGGTTGGGCTGATGAGGCCATCGCTCCCTATGGTGGTGTTGGTGAAGGTAATGTAGCCGTCGCTGGTGAGCTGCCAGTTACTGGTACTACCGCTGTCGCTGGTCAGGTCCCGATCATGGGCGCTGTGAGCTTCGGTGGCCCTGTTGTCGCTGCGGGTTCCGTTTCTATCGCTGCCCAAAACGCCTGCGATGCTCCCGTCCAATATATCATGTACTAAATGGAGATATATATCAGAAATAAATAAAGATTATCAAGAAAGAAAGGTCTATTTATTTTAATTCTAATCTTCTTTATAATTATAAATTACTGGTTAATACCCGCGATTTCGCCAGATAGGAATGATGTTCCTGTTCCAGTGACCGTTTTGGCAGTTCAGGAACATACCTACGTAAGGAAAATAGCCGAATCTTTCGAGACATTCTCTGCGCTTAGCAACATCAATTTTTAAATAATTAAAAAGAAACTCCCTTCTGGTGTGTTTTTCCGTGCTACTACAATATAGGGTTTTTCAAGGGCATTAAAAGGTTCCTACAAGGTAGGTATTACGAATGTGACGCCTCTGATGTTGCACGTCGTCCATAGGCCAGGCCACTTTCCGGGGGGCCGTGTGCTTGTCTGACGCCTAAGTGTCATAAAAAAGAACACAATATTTCTATTCCAATCAGTTCTGTGCTTGGAGTCTCTTTGAAGGATAGGATTCGGAACGATGTCATCCGACATTGAACTCAAATTTCTGACATAGGTAGCTCGCAGAATAATCAAGCTGAAGTGGCAGTGGGCTGGCCATATCTGTAGAAGGACCGATGGTCGTTGGAACAAACGAGTCCTAGAGTGGAGACCCTGAGAAGGCAAACGGACTGACAATCTGAAAAAGGTGGCTGGGATAGACTAAGTGCTGTCGATCAGTGGCGCACATTGGGAGGGGCCATATCCAGCAGTGGACTGCAAAGCTATGTTCGAATAGTAAAAAACTAATGATGAAAAATAAGTGAAAGTATTTTATCGCCTAATGTCACCATTGGGTTGTGGAGGTCAGTGGCAGTCGTTCCACGGAAAATATCGAGGTCTAGCCAAATCCGCAGTTAAGACTGGTGAAGCAGACCCCAGACTCCGAGCTGAAAGCATCGGATGCGACTGGGAATTAACGCTAGGAAGAAGAAGAAGAAGTGGAAGTAGGTATTTTATTTATGAAGTAAACTTTAATTCATTCTAAACGCGTTGATTAAATAACCACCTTAATTTTTATCGATTTTTTGTATGAATATCAGTAGATGGCTTCATCAATCGCCCTAAGATAATTATAATAGGATAACTTCTAATGTCTAAGGCGTATTCGTGTAGCTCAGTTGGTCATAAAGCATTTCTCTCTTTCTGCTGTAACTTATGACAGAACATTATCTGTACTTAATTCAAAATAAGTTGTTTGCCAAATGTTTGCCTTGTCTCGCCACGACCCGGATAAGCTTAAAGATTTTGGCATCATCAGCGTACAATTTTATGCTTTTTGTTACATCTTTGACATAGCTATATGAATAACACCGGTCCCAGATGCGACCCCTGTGGTAGGCCAGACGTAATGGATCTTTAATGAAAGATACCCACCCACCGCAACAGCCTGCGATTGGTTTTAAAAAGATCACCTTGTAGACCAAGTTACCAAGGAAATACCGTCTTATTTCAAAATTTACCCCTAAGGAAGTAGGTTTAGAATTAATAAAATATAGGTAGGCAATAAAAGTTATTACTATTGAAGTAAAAGCATGAAAAGGCTTCGTACAATTGATAGTACTTACTTACAGTTACTACCAAAACTTGGGTTAAAAACTGAACCCGAATTAAAAAGCGTTACCTTTAGGTGCAATCGGGATTTGTGATCGTATGAAGAGAGAAGAGATTGGACTATATAATACATCTTCTCATTTCATGAGATTATAACTAATTATGACAATATATTTTTCATCCCACCATCTCGGAAAGAGTACTTTTTTTCTTCGATATCTGAGTGTAAAAGTAGCTTTTATCCTCTAGAGTGGTAAAGTAAATTTGAATTTAGAACATCGTGTGTACTAGCTTTGTGAACTCAAAACATCATTAAACCTATTTACTTCTACCTCTATGGTGCCGATTTATCATACAACTTTTTTTTAATTTATGAAAAACTCAACTCGGAACCTCCTTGGTGTACCTACTTTTTTTTTTTAAATTTGCTTTTCATCCCACCATCTCGGAAAGAGTATTTTTGCTCTTCGATAACTGAGCGTAAAAGTCGTTTTTATCCTCTAGAGGATAAAGTAAATTTGAATTTAGAACATCGTGTGTACTAGGTTTGTAAACTCAAAACATCATTAAACCTATTTACTTCTACCTCTATGGTGCCGAATTTATCATACAACTTTTTTTTTATTTATGAAAAACTCAGACTCGGAACCTCCTTGGTGTACTTTTTTTTTTTAAATTTGCTTTGCGCGCATCAATTTTTTTCATGTCATATTGTTGAACATTGTTGTTGAATTTTTATTTTTTTGTATTTTATTATTAGTATTAATACACATATTATACAGCCTCCGTGGCGTAGTGGTAGTGAACGCGACCGCTACGCAGGAGGCACGGGTTCCTTCCCCGCTCACTGCAAATATTTTTTATGCATGAAAATGGGTAAGTACCTATTTGCATTGGTCTGGTCGTGCCTTGGAGAGCACGTTAAGCCGTCGGTCACGGATGCCATACGAACAACTATGGCAGTCGTTACGGGTAGTTGGAGCCCTAAAAAGTTCAACAACAACGGTCTAGCCGCAATGCTTCGATATCGCCTAATGTCACCATTGGGTTGTGGAGGTCAAATGGCAGTCGCTTCACGGAAAATATCGAGGTCTAGCCAAATCCGCAGTTAAGACTGGTAAAGCGGACCCCGGACTCCGAAGTGAAAGCTTCGGATGCGACTGGGAATTAACGCTAGGAAGGAGAAGCATTTCATTATTTCCTCGCTGAGGTGGGATGAAAAGTTACGTGTTGCACTCGAGTGCAAAGATTTTTCACCTTGTGCTCTTTTGATTCCCTCGCTAACGCTCAAGATTCTAATTTGTGAATCACTCGCTTCGCTCGTGATTCAAATTTAGAATCTTTCGCTTGCTCGGTCATCAAAACTGAGCACGCGGTTAAAAAGCAACTTTGCACTCTTGTATAACAAATAACTATTGCGCGCATAATTTTTTTTTCACGTCCTATGGTTGAACCTTTTATAGTTAATCAAAGGGTTGAACATTGTTGTTGAATTTTATTTGTTGATATTTTATTATTAGTATTATTACACATAATTATTATACAGCCTCCGTGGCGTAGTGGTAGCGAACGTGGCCGCAACGCAGGAGGCGCGGGTCCGATCCCCGCTCAGTGCAAATATTTGTATGCATAAAAAGTTCAACAACAACGGTCTAGCTGCAATGCTTCGATATCGCCTAATGTCAACATTGGGTTGTGGAGGTCACATGGCAGTCGCTTTACGGAAAATATCGAGGTCCAGCCAAATCCGCAGTTAAAACTGGTAAAGCGGACCCCGAACTCCGAGGTGAAAGCTTCGGATGCGACTGGGAATTAACGCTAGGAAGAAGAAGCATTTCATTATTTCCTCGCTGAGGTGGGATGAAAAGTTACGTGTTGCACTCGAGTGCAAAGATTTTACACCTTGTGCTCTTTTGATTCCCTCGCTAACGCTCAAGATTCTAATTTATGAATCACTCGCTATGCTCGTGATTCAAATTTAGAATCTTTCGCTTGCTCGGTCATCAAAACTGAGCACGCGGTTAAAAAGCAACTCTTGTATAACAAATAACTCTTGTATAACAAATAACTATTTCATCCCCATCTCGGAAAAAGTATTTTTCCTTTTCGATATCTAAATGCACATATTATGATATATTAGTACATAAATTGTCTCGAATTTATATACTTTATCTTCTACCGGATAAGTACCGAATCGAATGAAAAAAAGAAAAATCGATTTGAGTAATTAACATAAATGCTTCAAAATTTCATTCAATACCTACATAAATTGAATTTAGAATATCGTATGCACTAAGTTTGTGAATTCAAAACATCTTTTCTACCTCCATGGTACCGAAATTACCATACAACTTTCTTAATTTGTTAAAAACTCAGACTCAGAAACTGCTCCTCGCTGAGGTGGGATGAAAAGTTACGTGTTGTACTTCAGTGCAAAGATTTTGCCACGACATGCTGATTTGAATCCCTCGCTATCGCTCAGGATTCTAATTTTTGAATTTTAAATTTTAAGAATTCTTCGCTTACTCGATCATCAAAATTGAGCCGTGTGCTCAATTAAAAATCAACTTTGCGCTTTGTATAACAAATAAGTACATATTATAATAATTAAAGATTACAAATAAAATAAATGTTACTTCTGAACTGTGTTTCATAATAGTGATTTATTTCATGAGATATATCTTCATTCAGTACAGGTATTCGGCGGGAGCTCCGCAGGCGCACTGACCAGTGATGGTCACAGCACCAGCAGCGGTGACAGGGCCACCGAATTTCACAGCGCCCATGATCGGGACCTGACCAGCGACAGCGGTATTACCAGCAACTGGCAGCTCACCAGCGACGGCTACATTACCTTCACCAACACCACCGTAGGGAGCGATAGCGTCAATTTCATCAGCCCAACCGAGAGCACCGGGGTAGCCCAAGGGACCGACAGCAGCGGGAGCAATGGCACCTCCCCATCCCGCCAGACCGTCGTATGCGAGAGGTGAGGTCAGACCATAAGGACGTGCTAGACCGGGGGCAAGAGCAGCGGCAGCGGGAGCCATGCCTCTCCATCCAGCCAGACCATCGTATCCGTAAGGTGAGCCCAGAGCCGCTACACCGGGAGCAATAAGACCGGGCTCAGCGACTACAGCAGCGCGGCTGGTGCACTGGCCGAAGACATTCTGAAATATAAATTCTTCTTTAACTCTTACACTTTTAAATTGTAAAATATCGAAGCAAAACTACTGACAGTTTCATATGTATGTCAAACGTCTCCCTAAGCAATTTGATCCATATTTACTTACTTACTTACTTACTTACTTACTAATATTAAAAATGTGAAAGTAACTCTGTATGTCTGTCTGTCTGTCTGTCTGTCTGTCTGTCTGACTGTCTGTCTGTTACGCTTTCACGCATAAACCACTGAACCCATTTTTGATTTGGTATAGTGGTAAATCAGACCTTGAGAAAAAACATAGGCTATGTTTGGTCGCGATAACCGACATCCAGGCGGTACCATACCGCGGGCAAAAGCTAGTAGGTTATATAACTAATCTAAGTATTCCAAAATATCTGCTACAATTCCCTCCATAATAATCTCGAAAAATACCGACATGAATCATAGTTTCACACAAGATTTTATTGGAAATGTTAAATAGACAATACTACTCACCTGTACCAAGCAAGCTTGGATGCAGAAGAATACAACGGTGAAGGTGTTCATGTTTGATGTTTGGTTGGGGACAACGATTACCTGAAGACTGATGATGAAGTAGACATGCTCTGCTGTTTTATACACCAAAATTGTTCATTATCACTTTTTTCGTTTTCAATTTCACAAGCTAAACACGCATAATTTGTTGTACGCAATAAGCTTGTTTGATCATGTATTTACCAGCTTATCTTTGTTACTTCAGTTTAAAATACTCACCTATAAACTTACAAATAATTACAAGAATTAGATAACACAATTCAGTATAAATTAACTGCACTAACACAGAGCATCATTCTCGGATCAATACTTGAACTACAAACATGTTCTCCAAGGCTGTCCTCGTCTTCTGTGCTCAGGCACTTCTTGTACAGGTATGTTCTCGATTCTTGAGTCAATTTAACTGAGATAAAGATTAATAACTATGACTTGATGGTAAAATAAGCATGCCGCAAGCACACAGCAAATGCTTCTTGACATTTCTTGTCAAGAAGAATAATGTAGGGCAATTTGCTGAGTGCTTGCAGCATGGTGCTTGAGTGTGTGGCCCCCCTTAGTGCGTGTCTTCAAAATACTATTTCTATGTTTCCAGTCTGCACTGAGTCAGTGCACCAGCCGTGCTGCGGTAGTTGCGGAACCCGGACTTATTGGCTCTCTCGACTTAGCTGCTCCTTATGGATTAGCTGCTCCCGCTTTCGAAGCACCTTACGGTTTGGCTGGCGCTGCTATGGCTTCTCCCTGCGGTATCACCGGCCCTCTAGGCTTGGCTGCTCCAGCCTTAACCGCTCCCTACGGCCTGGCTGCCGCTGGTCCCTACGGCATTGCTGCTTCTCTTGGTGCCGCTAGTCCCTACGGCATTGCCGCTCCTCTTGGTCTCGCTGCTCCCGGTTTGGACTTCACTCCCACCAGCGGCGGTGGATTACCCGTTGCCAGCGGATCCAACATCGCTCCAGTCGGTATCTCTGTTACATCTGAGAACGCTTACGAAGGTATTTTAGAAGCAACAGGTAAACTGCCGTTTGTTGGTACTGTAGGCATCGAGGGAGTGTTGCCCACTGCTGGTGCTGGTGTCGTCAATCACTCCTGCGGTAATGGTGCTAACGCTATGGTGAGTGGGGACGCTGCTTTCGCCCCCGCCTACGCTGGTGCCATCGCTCCGTTCGGCGCTATTGCTCCCGCTGCAGCTATCGCTCCTGGTCGCGCCGCTCCTGCCCTCGGTTATGCCGCTGGTTGGTCTGGCAGAGGCTGTGGTCGTGTTCTGTAAGAAGTATCAACAACTCGACAATCTTATGCAATAAATATAAATCTGCAACTACTTTCAGTTTCATTATTATTCCAAATTATATTATGAGGATTGACACCTCTAAAATTTTTGTAACGTTAGTAAGTCAGTATCCAATAAACGTATCGTCAAGTGGACCCATCAGTGCCCAGAGTACGAAAAACGTTCGAATTGTTAATGTAAACGAATCATGATAACGGAGTAACCTGTGTATCATGTATGAACCAATCGCAATGGTCTGTTCTCTCGTTACGTTTACATTTTTTTTTTTGCTAGGGACACAGATGCAATTTTATTAACTAACGAAGCAGGTTTCCTAAGCAAATCCTGGTGGAACACAAGATCGCAGTTATGCGACCCCTTCTTATTAGAGAAAATGCAAATGCTCTCAAAACACGAGCTTGGTAGCAGTATCATTTTAAATTTACTTTGTGACTTTCATGTCGGACCGTCAGCATCTATCAGAATACTCAGGATAGGTAGATTTACTTATATGATCAAAAAGTATCTGTTACTCTTGTGGATTTATTTGTATAATTTGTTAGATTCTACACGTATGTTACAAGATAATAATTCACAAATATTGATGGAAGTAATATTACTTATAAGAGATGGTGATAAGGTCCCTGGTTATCAACCATAACTGCGGTGACAAATCTATAGTAATGCTAACCCGGAGAAATACGAATCCGAATGACATATACAAATACAATAAGATACACAATCTATTCAATTTATCCTCAGATAAATCGATATTCAGAACTGAGTACCCTTCTAGAATACGGGCCATATAGATATGTCATTATCAGGATATGTAGATTATGTCATTATTGGAATGCTTCGTTGACGAATCAGAGAGGCAATGCTATCTATATGTCTACCTCATCAAACATGCCTGATGCATCACGATACCTTTGCAAGCCCATCAGCATCCAGAATGCATTATTGTGCTGGATTCTCAGATCCTACGTCAAAAAATCAACCCATCAACTACCCGTGTTCAGCGAATAACTTATTGTCTAGCCACATTTTTTGCATCGCGCTAATCTGTGAAAAGAACTTGGTACTTCTATGTATGGTTTGAAATAAACATAAAACCCTCAAGCCCTTGCAGTTGCGTAGAAATGTGGCATCTTTGGCGGTATTTTACCGTCTCTACAATGGTGAATGTTCTGATGAGCTCTTCCAATTAATCCCACCCTCTCCTTTCCTATATAGGACAACACGTGCAGGGCTTAGATGCCACCCGCATACAGTGCAGAATATTCCATCAAGGACCAAGCGGTTCGGCGACTCCTTCTTCTGCCGCACCATTAAGTCTTAGAATTCCTTACCAGTTCACATGTTTCCCTTCTCCTATAGTCCCGGGTCCTTTAAGCGGGGCGTGAAAAAGCATCTGATGAGGCCGTCAAGCTGAGTGCCACCATTCTAACATGATACGTGTATGTAATGGTGACCCTCTTTTCAGAGACTTTGCCTTCAGCTTACCATCAGGTGAGACGAAGTCAAATTGACGTGTACTATATAAAAGAAAAGATCATTGACGTGACGTGCTCAAGTGCATTGCGAGAACGTAGTTTATCATTTTTAATTTATACCATTTAGTAGTCACCGTCTGGTAAAGCGGTCCCCAGACTCCAAGGTGAAAAGCTTCGAATGCGACTGGAATTAGCGGTAGGATAAAAAGAGAGTAGTTACCGTGGCCAATAGACTTGTGCAACACCATGGGAGTCATGCTTGTGCGGCCCTGTAAGAAAACAAAGTTTTTGTGCCGTTAGTGCAGAAGGCAAAACAGGGCCAGCTTTTGGTCTTCGCACTGAGAGCACATAAACTCTCTGGAGCTCTGGCTACCTTACTAACTGCCGGGAACACAATACGAGGTTATTATGGCTGCAGTATTCTTTACTTTCCCAGTCGGACTGCTCAATTGGGAAGGGAATACCGTCGGGTCCTACCTCTCTCCAAAATAATAATAGCCCAAAAGATTAACATAAGTAACGAGTACAGAAGAGGGTAGACCAGTTCGGTCTATCCAATTACAACTAGCTCAACGGTCTTCCTGATGATGGCGCTAGTAAGAGTGCTGAAATTTCGGATACTTGAAAAGCACAAAAACATGGTAAATATCCCGATGAGTGTTATATATTAGAACTTTCATGTTGCCGGGACAGCTAGTGCTTTGCGCTCCCGCTTTTAACATTGTCCTATAAGTCATTGTATTTGAAAGCAATGAGTATGCCAACTTTTCCTATAACTTTCCATCAGGTGGGCCGTGTGCTTGTCTGCCACCTAAGTGGTATAAAAAAAAAAAAAAAAAAACTTTAGACTGGAAAAGTGACCATCCAAGACGGGAGTGGAACCTGCGAGCAGCCCCTTTGAAAGAGAATGACTCTGAGCTATATGGATATGTCTTGCATGTTCGAAATTCTCCCATACATACCCCTTGGGACGATGGATATAATTATGATGGGCCCATAATTTTAATAAAAGTCTGTAGGATGGCTGGTTGGTAGACCTTGCGAAAAGGATATTTTTCTGAATTAAAATAAATGCGACTGTCTTTATTCAAATTGTGATTTATTATTTCTTATTTAGAAATACATCTTATTTAGTACAGGTATTCGGCGGGAGCTCCGCAGGCGCATTGACCAGTGATGGTCACGGCACCAGCAGCGGTGACAGGGCCACCGAAGTTAACAGCGCCCATGATCGGAACCTGACCAGCGACAGCGGTAGTACCAGCAACTGGCAGCTCACCAGCTACTTCCACATTACCTTCACCAACACCACCGTAAGGAGCGATGGCCTCATCAGCCCAACCAAGAGCATCGGGGTAGGCGAGTTCACCAAGTCCAGCGCGGTAGCCGAAGGGACCGGCAGCAGCAGCCAGACCGTCGTAAGCTAAGGGTGAGCCCAGACCATAAGGTCCTGCCAGACCGGGAGCAAGAGCAGCGGCAGCGGGAGCCATGCCTCTCCATCCAGTCAGACCATCGTATGCGAGAGGTGAGCCCAGAGCCGCTACACTGGGAGCAATGAGACCGGGTTCAGCGACAACAGCAGCGCGGCTGGTGCACTGGCCGAAGACGTTCTGGAAAATACAGCATCTTTGAA
The DNA here is from genome assembly GCA_914767945.1 of Eilema depressum. Classification (NCBI taxonomy): domain Eukaryota; kingdom Metazoa; phylum Arthropoda; class Insecta; order Lepidoptera; family Erebidae; genus Eilema; species Eilema depressum. Next base: position 3,015,478 of record OU612040.1, read on the forward strand.
TTACCAAATGTATAAATTCTGAAATGCCTAACTGATTAATTGTGGCGAAAAATTAAAGACGATAGGTCTAAAGACGCAACTGAATAGCCCACAGCAGAGCCTCGTCCTCGTGACTCAGAGAGCACGTTAAGCTGTTGGGCCCGGTTGTGACATACGAACAACTATGGCAGTCGTTACAGGTCGTTGGAGCCTTATAAAGATCAACAACTGGTCTGATTGCCAAAATTCGATATCATCAATGGGTTGTGGAGGTCAGATGGGAGCCATTTCACGAAAAATATCGAAGTTCAGACGCGTCGCAGTTAGACGAAGGCAATGAAGGATGAAGACTCACCTGTACCAAGCAAGCTTGGATGCAGAGGAATACAACAGCGAAGGTGTTCATATTCGATGAGTGAGTTCAACGAAGGGCTGACGAATGAATGAAGAATGAAAACTGGACCATATTTTATACGTATTCTGAAGCACAACTTTACTAATTAAAGTGCATTTCACAATTTTAACACATATTTTAACATTAGTGACTCAATTTTAATACCGTATGTAAATATACAATAAAGCCTAGTATACATTACGAAAACTCACGATAGCAATATCATAGCAATTGGAAACATTTTTAGTCTCTGCTTACCCCAATAATAGAGTAATAAAGGTATGACTGCATGTATGTATGAATATCAAAATTCTAAATGGTAATGGTAAAGAAAAAAAAAATAGTAATATTTCTCAAGCTGTGCAGGTGTACCTCAAGGGACTGCACTGTCGCCAAAACAATATTTTTCTAAGCAAAATAGTGCTGAATAAAAATTGTGCTGTTTACAAAATGCCCACAATTACTGCAATAATTTTCAATATATTATAGAATGCATAATGAAATCTAGTTTCGACGCATGCCGCGTGCGGAGACATAAAAGTTGCAACAACGCACGTGCGTCTACGCTTGATTAATGTCTTTTCCATATCTTGAAGATTTTGCGTCATTACTGCGTGTCTTGATAACGTGATTTAGTGTTTTTTTACTTCTAAGGTGGTAAATTACGAACTTCTGTGGTAAACCCGTACCTATAGATGTTCGATGTTCTTCTTTTTGATGTCTTCTGCAGCGAATCACCGCAATTTCGCCAATGTCATTTTAATGTCTATAAAACGCATTATTACGCACACATTCAATGCCAATGTAAAATTTTCAAGAAATTCTACAAGAGCTACGATAGCCACAACAGTAAAGTCGTTCACGTGTTTTTAAAACACATAATTATACCGAGATTGTATTTAGGACATGTATTCTGAAAAAAAAACAACTTTCCTTGTCTTCTTGTGTTCAAAAAATCAAAAATTCAAAAAATCAAAAATCACCTGTCGAATATTAAGTATACCGATTTTCTTTCGCAAATTGTCAAATTGTGGGCCATATTTGTTATTTGCTTAATAAGACAGGAATACGCAACATATTATGCGATAAGTTAAACCTGGCGTAAAGGATTCATAGAATTACTTACGTATAGCATTCTGAAATTATCTTTATGAAAAATAGCTGAAATATTTTTGGTGCAAAAGATGAAATATTTTTTTCAGACATGTTTATTCTGTTGTTGAAACGAAAGCAATATTTAGCACCACTGTAGCAATTTTAAAACTTGTGTAAGCTTGATAAGCCTACGAGTACAAACAATTAAGAAATGTAATTAGTAGTAATGAAATCAAGTCAATACTGTTAAAATTGTGAAATCCACTTTAGTTAGTATAATTTAGTCAGTATAAAACCTGGACCAGTTTCCATTCTTCATTCATTCGTCAGCCCTTCGTTGAACTCACTCATCAAACATGAACACCTTCGCTGTTGTATTCCTCTGCATCCAAGCTTGCTTGGTACAGGTAAGTGTCATGAAACCATATCATAGGATAATTTTGAAGCAATTAGTTTGCTAAACTAAACAAATTATAATAAATTGGAAAAAGCGAAATCAATTCTCGGGCGGGACTCGAACCCGCGATCTTTCCCTTATAGGGGGAACCCCGAGAATTGATTTCGTTTTTTCCAATTTATTATTATAACATATTATCATAGGATTTCTCTAGCACCATAATTACCTGAACCACAATTCATAATAAGCTCTATACTGAATAATGTTGAATGAACTTATCACAATTTTCAGTAAGTTTCGAAGTTTTCTATTGCAAACTTTTGAACATGATTAAAATGTGGTATTTATTTCAGAATGCCTTCGGCCAGTGCACCAGCCGCGCAGCTGTAGTCGCTGAGCCCGGTCTTATTGCTCCCAGCGTAGCGGCTCTGGGTTCACCCCTAGCCTACGATGGTCTGGCTAGATGGGGAGGCATCGCTCCTGCCGCTGCTGCTATTGCTCCTGGTCTTGCAGCTCCCTATGGTCTGGCCTCACCCCTCGCATACGACGGTCTGGCTACTGCCGCCGGTCCCTATGGCTACCGCGCTGAACTTGGTGAACTCGCCTACCCCGGTGCTCTTGGTTGGGCTGATGAGGCAATCGCTCCTTACGGTGGTGTTGGTGAAGGCAATGTAGCCGTCGCTGGTGAGCTGCCAGTTGCTGGTAATACCGCTGTCGCTGGTCAGGTCCCGATCATGGGTGCTGTGAACTTCGGTGGCCCTGTCACCGCTGCTGGTGCCGTGTCGATCTCTGGCCAGTGCGCCTGCGGAGCTCCCGCCGAATATATTATGTATTAGAATTGGTTTTGTCTTTAAATAAATAACATTTTTGAAAAATATTGTTGTGTTATGAATTTCCATCAACCAATAACCTATAGCAATCCACTGCTGGACATAGGCTTCTGCCTACCTCTTCATGTTCGTCGGTCCATCAGGCGTCATTCAGGACTTGTTTGCTCCAACGGCCATCAGTCTTTTGACAGATGGAACCGTACCGTACGTCTTCTTTAGGTTAGTGGTACCTAGAAGTTTGGCACATCATATAGACGGAAGTGTAAAAATCATGGGGTTCTTACTATAAGTGGTTTTAAACAAATTATTAATTATTAACCACAAAGACATATGTAGCCTTTCTCTTCTACCAGGGCCTGGTGGAGATGCCGTATACCTATGCCTTACACCTTTGTTACCTACTTACCTTGGCGGTGCGGTGGCGCAAAACGAATCTTAATCTCGACAATTTACAAACTTTCTGTATTCATGACTGAAATTGGATTATTAGGATTTGCATGCTGTATATATATTTTTTTTTTACATTTGACAGCCGCTGTCTGGTCGCAAAGGGGATTGGGTAATCTAGTATGGACAGTGGCGTCATTATTTTTTTCAGCGGCCATCAATAGTTTTGATACCACTTCATTGTACTGTGTTAAACACACGTACAAATGTCATTATTTTCATTGTAAGTAATATCGGAGCTGCGATATACAGGGTGGAACATTTCGACTTTACCTTGAAGGAAAGTACTCTCATACTAAAGATAGCGAATTTTACTTAAAGGAAACATTACCTTATTTTTATAAAGAAACAAAACTGCATTCAAAGACTTTTGAAAATGCCACACCCGGTAGTCGAACCGACTAATATCTTACAAAACCTTCTCTTTTCCTTTTATTTAATTTATCAAGTTAGTTAGAGACATTTGATCCTTATGATCGACCCTATCGATTGATGCAATAAAAATACAGGGTGTTATTTTTTTTAGAATTTTAGTCGGTTCGATTACAGGGCGTGGCAAGCGATTGAATGCAGTTTTGTTTCCTTTCAAAAATAAGGGATAGTTTCCTTTGAGTGGAATTCGCTATCTTTAATATATATCCATCCAAGTATGATCGAAAAATTCCGCCCTGTATAGCAATATATCTACGTCCCGATATAGTTTAGAGAAGTTTGTCCATAGTAACTTTTGATCACTTTATACTGTACTTTCATATTATACCAATTTCATTGATGGCCGCTGAATTCCAAAACGACGCCAACTTTACCCAACCCCCTTTATTCGCGCATAGTAATATTTACTTAGTAAGCGGGAATCAAACCCGCTAAACTTACAATTGAACGCTTTACCGCTACGTCACAGAAGTCGTCATTTACATATATTATTTATGTTCTACTGAGCTGCGAGAGAAAAATATAGAATGCGTCAGTTATAGGTGGCAGACAAGACGTAGTTACTATGCCCTTTTGACGTGTGCAACACCAGGGGAGTCACGCTTTGCTGCCGACCCTGTAAGAACAGAGTTCTGTGCCATCAACGCGGACGATAAAATAGAAGAAGCCTTTGGTCTTCCCACTGATAGCACAAAAACTCTCCAGTGAGCTCTGGCTACCCTACTCACCGCCGGGTACACAACACGAGGTTATTATGACCGCGTGACCGCGGTATTCTTCTTGGCGGCGGAGGTACTTCTACAGTCGGACTGCTCAATTATTTAGACAAAGATAATGGACAGACGTTGAAATTTATACATATGAACATACGCAGTATATATAAGAATTTTGATGGTTTTCTGGCTATACTAGAGGGTATTAAAATAAATTATGACGTCATTCTTCTAACTGAGTGCTGGTTGGAGCAGGGTCATCCCCTTCCGCGTTTGGATGGATACTCTATGTTTTGCTCAGATGTGGTAAAAAATCAAAATGATGGACTAGTCCTTTACGTTAGAAGTAACATCACTTGTTCGGTGAGCGAACCCAATTTCGTTGACGGTAGTTGTCTTATTTGTAAATTTAACTGCAATACAGTATTAGTTGGAATATATCGGTCACCATCCTATAGAAACATCACAAATTTTCTAAATAGTCTTGACAATGTTCTTAAATCATTAAACACATACGCAAATATAATTTTGGCAGGTGATCTTAATATCGATATTGGGACCGATTGCATTGATATTCGACAATCTAACAAATACCTAAACCTGGCCGCTACCCACTGCCTCCTACCTACGCATTTGTATCCTACAAGGGTAAACAAATGCTATGATCATATCTTGCTTAAAAGTAAATATAAGGCCACCACAATTGTGGTAGAAACAAGTTTAACAGACCATTGTGCCGTGACTCTGTGTCTATGTCTCGATAAATGTCATCAAAAACCTAATGTTTTTGCAAAATCTGTAAATTATATAGAAATTAAAAACGCCATAGAAGGCGCAGACTTCGGGCAGGTTCTGTCATCCACAAATGCAGATCACGCGTGTAATAAACTTATAAACATTCTTTCATCGATTATAAAACTTAATACCCGATATCTCAAAGTATCCTCAAGATGTCGGATTTTGAAGCCTTGGATCACAGAAGGTCTGCTGCGTTGTATCCGAAATAGAGATCGGATGCATAGTAGCCTTCGTAAGGCTCCAAATAACATAGTTCTTAAAACCACATACGTGCGCTATCGTAATTTTTGCAATGGACTGCTGCGCAGGCTTAAGGTGGCGTATGAACAATCTGAATTCACAAAGGCGAAAAACAATCCCAAGGCCACTTGGGATACTATCCGTAAGATAACAAACACACAAAAGGAAAAGAAAGCTGCATTTGAACTGCTTGAAATCGAAAATAGTCCCGAGCAGTCAGTGAATTGCGTGAATTCATACTTTGCGGGTATTGGGATGGATTTGGCAACTAAAATAACTTCTAACCTCACAAATGGACAACCCGTGACATTGGAGAACAGTTCATCACCAGCTAACTCGTTAGTCATTTTGCCAGTTGATGAAACACAAATAGATCATATTATTGGAGGTCTGCGTGAGGATTGTGCGGTGGGGTGGGATGCAATCTCTTCTAAAATACTAAAAGCTTCTCGTGCTACTTTGGTGCCACTCGTAACCTATATATGCAATCTGTCAATTGCTACTGGCATCTTTCCCTCGGCTCTGAAAAGAGCAATTGTAACTCCCGTGTATAAGAGCGGAAACAGAGCCAGTGTAAATAACTATAGGCCAATCTCAGTACTCCCTGCACTCTCTAAAATCTTTGAACGAGTGTTGAATAACAGTTTGGTTGCTTTTTTACAGCAGAACAATATTCTTGCGGGCAACCAATTTGGTTTTCGTGCGGGTGTGTCCACGGACGATGCTATGATAAGTCTAACAAACTCTATCGTTAGAAACATAGACAATAAGCGCAAATGTATTGGGATCTTTCTAGACTTGTCGAAGGCGTTCGACACTGTATCTGTACCTATTCTCATATCAAAACTAGAAAAGGTAGGAGTGAGAGGCATCACGTTGGATATTTTCAGAGACTACCTAACAAACCGGACACAATGTGTAAAAATAGGCGACTATATTAGCGAAGACATATCGCTCTTTTACGGCGTACCACAGGGAAGTATATTGGGCCCTACACTCTTCCAAATATATGTAAACAGTCTCTGTCAGTTAAAATTGCCAAACTGTGAGGTAATAGCATATGCTGATGACACTGCGCTGATAGTATCTGGTGAAGATTGGTTGGTGACTAAAGGTTCAGCTGAGAGTGCTTTGAAGGTTGTAATGGAGTGGCTCCGCACAAATCTTCTTACAGTTAACCTTGAGAAAACCAAGTACATAGCATTCTCGAATTCTGTCTCCTATAGTCCAGTACAAGATTTCTCGCTAAGAGCACATACATGCCACTTCATACCTCTCGGGAACAACTGTTCATGTATAGAACTCTCTAGAACCAGTGAGATTAAATATCTAGGGGTTCAAATTGATCAATGTTTGTCTTGGCATGCACATATACGGGCACTTACTTGTAGAATAAGAAAAATAATTTATATTTTTAAAAAACTTCGTCAATCTGCTAATATGAACACGTTAAAATTAATCTACTCTGCCCTCTGTCAATCTGTCCTGTCGTATAATATTGTGGTGTGGGGAGGAGCATCAAAAACTGCGTTTTTGGAACTTGAGAGAGCCCAAAGAGCGGTGCTAAAGGTTATGACCTCGAAACCGTTCAGATACCCCAGTGCAGATCTTTATAATGAGTGCCAGGTCCTCACGGTGAGGCAGCTTTACATTCTTCGCACAGTCATAAAAAAACATAAGACTCTAACATATAGTTCCGAATTGTTGGCAAATAAACGCAGAAAGCATACGGTTTGTGACGTAGTTAAACACAGAACAACAAATGCCAGTCGCCAATACTACGTTTTAAATGCACGTATCTACAATAAAGTTCAAAAAAATACAAATATCTACGCACTGAACTGCAGCAAGGTAAAAATCAGCGTAACGGAATGGTTGAAAACGCTTACCTATGATTACACCGAAAACATTCTGGACAGTTGTTTATCTTAATTCCTTTAATGCCTATGGTAGTTATGCACACACACACACACACACACACACACACACACACACACAAACACACACACACACACACACACACACAAACACACATACACACACACGTACACAAACACACACACACCCAAATACATCACTACAAAATTACAGAAAATTGAAATACAGTTTTTTTATTTTTTTTTATTTTTTATTATTGATATTTATTGTTATTTGAATTTGAATTTAATGATTTAGCTAAGGGATTATGAACTTACATGTTGTACTAGCATTTTTTGGATGAGAATGAAAGGACTCTGTTCTTAATATTATTGTATGTACCTCCAAGAGCACACTGACACCCAAAATACAGGTAATAACCTAGTTTGGGTGGCAGCGATTACAATTACAGCAGAATGTCATTCATTTCCTACTATTCTATTTAATGCTCATTGCCTATGTGTATTTATGTATGTCACTGTTGTTTGTATTATTCTGTGTGTATTATTTGTGACAATAAATAAATTATTGTTGTAAAAAAAAAAAAAAAAAAAAAAAAATTAGGACGAGAAAACCGTCGTGTCGTAAAATTCTTAAATGCGAAAGACAAACTATGGGACATTTGGAACTCCAAAATTAACTTAAATAAATTTATAACCAGTTGTAAGTTCCATAACAAGGAATAAGAATTAAGATGTCAAATACAGCAATGTCTTGTAGCAAGCCAGCAACTCGCCATGTATCGTGTCCGGTAGGGATTGCCATCCCACAATACGGGATCCCACAATCCAGCGGGATCTCGCATAATTATTTATAGGCCCTGCTGGATCCCACAATATCTTGGGAATCCACACTTTATATTAGTGCTAGATACCTACATGATAAGTACTAAAACTAAAAGGTTTATAAATAAATATAAATAAATAAAATATTTTGTACGACATTCTACACAACGCTATCTAGACCCAAAGTAAGCGTAGCTTAACTTGCTTGTGTTATAGGTTCTAGAATGCGGATAAACATACTTATATACATTTTAAATACATACATATTAAGCACATAGAAATAAAATTATGATTATTTTTTACTTTAATCATAATTTTATTCGAAATTTTTATTTATAACACTTTTATTAGTATTGACGTAACAATATAAATCAATGATCTATTGATTCATAATTGATGAATGATTGATGATTTGATATCTTGTACTTTGGCAATCCGCAAATCATAGTAATAAACGGTTGCAATTTAAAAAATTCAGGTTTTAGGTTTTAATAATATGATTTATAGACACAATCGGATTTCTTATTTTTTGGAATTTTGAATCATTCGGAATTCTAAAAATCATTACTATCAAGCTAGTTTTTCGTATCTATGTAAGTTATCTACCCAGTCTTAATAATATATTAGGGTTAATTTAGATCAAACGAACATAGAACTATAAAGCTAGAACTAGAACAAGAGGATTCTAAGAGCATTCTTTCTTAATATTTTAGTATTAATGAAACCTTATTTTGAGCGTTTACATAAAGAAAGAACAACGAACGAATGTTCTGTCACTGTTTACACTATAAAAGAATTTGACGTAGAGGAATTGAGGAATGAGCATTCGCTCGTTTGGTGTGAATTAATCTTAAGCAATCGAAATAACAGCCAAAAATTACAGAAAAACAATCTTTATTCAGAACAAAACAAATGAAAAAAAAAATTAGTAAGCATATCCGCAACCTCTGCCGGCCCATCTATTGGCACCAATACCCGGGGCAAAACCAGCCAATGGGGCAATACCAGCCGCTGGGGCAATACCAGCGACATTACCGAATCTGCTGGCAGCAAAACCTGGAGCGAAGGCAGTATTTTCGCTAACCATGGCGTTGGCGCCATTACCGCAGGCGTGGTTGACGGCACCGGCACCAGCAGTAGGCAACACACCCTCCACAGCTGCAGAACCAACGAACGGCAGCTCACCAGTGACAGCTAAAGGACCTTCGTAAGCTGTCTCGGAGTTAACCACGATACCGGTGGGAGCGACAGGTGAACCACTGGATACAGGTAAGGCTCCACCACTTGTGGGAGTAATTTCAATACCTTCAAGAGGAGAGGTATATGCAAGACCATCAAGACCGTAACCAGCTCCGTAAGCTAATTCATCATAGGCCAAAGGTGCAGGTGCCAGCACCGAAGCATCTATGATAGAAGCAGTGGCGACTGAAGCAGGTGAGGAGAATTCACTGAGTCCAGTCTGAAAACAAAAGGTAATAATTAACTCAAAATACTGAGACGCCATTTTTATTTCGTTGATTTGAGATTTTGTGAGAACACATTGCAAAGTTAATCAGTACGAGCCAGGTCAGTCTTGGGATGGATAACCAGTTTTAACACATTAAAATCATTCCATTCCTAGGAGAGCCAGTTAAGCTATAGGCCTAGATTGCCATAGCAATTGCAATATTTGAGGTATTATTTACGGATAATTAAAGCGTTAAAAATTCTGTCAACTGGTCTAATATAGAACTTCGATATCATCAATGTGTTCTGGAAGTCGGATAGCAGAGAAGTTTTACCTTTTCGTAGTTAGATTGAAAAGTATTGAATTGGTTCAGAACATGCCTGTGATGTTATTTTGGACATGGTTACGGCAATAAACTTACCATAGCATTAAGGCCGTTTCCGCAGCCATGATTAATAGCACCAGAACCAACGGAAGGCACCACACCATCCATAGCAGTAGATCCCACAAACGGCAATTCTCCAACAACTTCCAGGAGGCCTTCAAAAGCATTTTCTGACTTGATAGAAATGCCGGTGGGGGGAACAGCAGAACCGCTTGAGACCATGAATCCACCACCGCTTGTTGGAGTGAAGTCTAAGCCAGATGCAGCAGCGGGGTATCCTTCATAAGCCCAACGACCACCCAGAGCAGGCATACCATTGTATCCTAATGGTCCAGCGAGTCCATCATAGGCCAGAGCAGATCCAAACCCAGGAGCAGCTAGGCCGGGGCCAGCCCAACCATAAGGCCCTGCGAGTCCAGAGGCATCAATCGCAGCGCGGCCCGCGCACTGGCTGAATACACACTGCAAAAATAAAAAATAAAATATTTTTACTGTTAAATGAAAGTAGAAGAAGAGAAAGATGTGTGCCAGGATCGCAGTAAGTAGAAAAATGTGCTGCTAAAGAGGCGTGACTGCATGTATGTATGTATGAAATGAATATTTTTTTTTTTTTTAAATCATCACTATAACTTTAGTCCCGGTTGTAAGAAAACCCCGGTCGTACCTTTACGGGTCGATTGTTATCTGATATCCTCTGTATACCAGTAGGTGTACCGACTTGTAGCTGAGATTGGGTTGCAGGTTAATTTATTATGATTTACTGTCATTACTCTATGTTCAATAGCAGAAATACAATTTGAAGCTATGAATCTAGTCAATGTAAGAATAATAATGATATAGCGACGGAGAAACAATACTGGTATCACCACCCATCTCATCTGAAGGATATCGTAAGAGGCGACTAACGGTAAAATAAGCAGATGATATCACTGCGAGAGAAGGAATACTCGAAATAAAACCCTGTACTAACCCGGCCAGCGTGGAAACAGTAGGCCAAAGCGGCCAAAATGGGAGAGGCCTATGTCCAGCAGTGGACTGCGATAGGCTAATTGGTTCAAATAGAAAATAAAAGCTTACCTGAGCAAGAAGTGCCTGAGCGCAGAAAACCAGAACAGTTTTTGCAGACATGTTTTTTTGTTGAAGTACTAGTTGCTGATGTGAGAGACGAGAAGAGAATGATGTTTGATGAAAATGTCATGCGTTTATATACTAAACGCACTATTATTACCAATAATAATAATAAGTATGTAGGTGCGTATAGTTATTATGTAAAAGAGATAAGCGAAGTACATTTCTTCGAAAATAAATTGTGACGTAAATCAATTGAAATAATAGCTGTTGGGAAAGTTTTTTGATATAAAAATGTAGACACAGGTTTTGTCTATCAGTCTAAACATAAAGTTAGAATTCAAAATGAATACTTTCACTGTATTGTTCTTCTGCATCCAAGCTTTCTTGGTTCAGGTAAGAGTAACTGCTTTTGTCTAAGTCTCCTGCTTCTCTTGTAACAATTTTTTAACTGAACGACCACTGTCATGCTAAAATATCTCCTGACTTTGTCTGGGTCTGGCTCTGTTAGGGTCCCTGCACGCCGCCAGTCGAGACGCAGCGATAACGAAACTTTTTGTTATCCCGATATGCTCCCAGTCGAGACGACCCTACTTACAATTGAGATAGAAATGGATACCTATTTCTATATTACGTCTTAGTCAAATTAGTCTACTTAATATACAATAATATTAATGGGAATTAACGCGATCATGGTATAGGTACATAACATACCTTTGATTTGCTTGACGTTTCGACCAGTACACCGGCCGTGGTCTCAGGCTTATATTTTCGTGCATCTGTGCAATGGTCGTGGCTTCGATTGCCGAGTTAAGCTTTTCTTTTGAGTAAACCTCAGTATGGACACGAAGTTAAGAAATATGCCTGTTAGATTGTATTAGGCTCGCTGGGTAAGTCCTAAAATAAGGAACTGCAACTCCAAAGGGATTTTAAGGGATGGCATAGCGATTATGGCGAATACAAAAAATAATACATCAATGTCATTGATTGATTGTGAGTGTATGGTTTAGAATAGGGAGTAAAATGTGGTGTATATTTCAGAATGTCTTCGGCCAGTGCACTAGCCGTGCTGCTGTAGTCGCTGAGCCCGGTCTCGGCTCACCTCTTGCATACGATGGTCTGGCTGGTTTGAGAGGCATCGCCCCCACTGCTGCTGCTCTTGCTCCCGGTCTAGCAGGTCCTTATGGTCTGGGCTCATCTCTCGCATACGACGGTCTCGCTGGCTGGGGAGGTATTGCTCCCGCTGCTGCCGGTCCCTTGGGCTACCGCGCTGGACTTGGTGAACTCGCCTACCCCGGTGCTCTCGGTTGGGCTGATGAGGCCATCGCTCCCTACGGTGGTGTTGGTGAAGGTAATGTGGAAGTAGCTGGTGAGCTGCCAGTCGCTGGTACTACCGCTGTCGCTGGTCAGGTCCCGGTCATGGGCGCTGTGAACTTCGCTGGCCCTGTCACCGCTGCTGGTGCCGTGACCATCACTGGTCAATGCGCCTGCGGAGCTCCCGCCGAATACTTGTACTAAATGAAAATACATGTATTAAAATAAATTACAGTTATTAATAAAGAAAATTGTATTTATTCTAATTGAAAAAACCTTACCCTCCTGTCTTCAGCAGTCGAGTAAAATATCCTTTTCATGAATTTATGTTAGGTATATGCTAACCTCGCAGAATATACGCTGACCTGATTAATTTCACGCCGGAACAGCTGCTCAACCTTTACCAAGCGCAAGTTCGTTCGTGAATGGAATACTCTAAGCATAATTATTGGTCGGTTCGAGTGACGTCACTGGAGATCGACCAATGACAATCTATATCAAGGCTGTTGCAACGTTTTGCTCGTCGTTGTGCGCTTACAGAATTGCACTGCTGTGCTCGACTCTGTATGCTGAGAGAACTGCACAGCTGCTCGCACCTGTGTGTTGACTCAGCCAAATATCAACTGGATACACTTGAGTCAATGAGAAACTAGCGAAGAGCCGCGTACGCATACGGTGTAGAATATTCCATCAAGATCCAAGCGGCTCGGCGGCTCCTTCTTATGCCGCACCATTAAGACCTGGGATTCATTACCAGTTCACGTGTTTTCCTCTTACTATAGTTCCGGGTCCTTTAAGCAGGCCGTGAAAAACCATCTGATGAGACCGTCAAGCTGAGTGGCCACCATTGTAACATGGTACGTGTCTATAATGGTGACCCTCTTTTCCGATACTTTCACTTCAGCTTACCATCAAACGAAATGAAGTCAAATTGACGTGTTTTATATGAAATAAATTAAAAATTTAAAAAACCCCTGACTCGAAAAGAACCTATAAAAAGTAAAATAATAACTATTACATTATGACCTACCCTAATTATTGACCCTTTTGTCATTTGTCTCGTCGGTGGACCGCCGTCTGACCGTCAGGGGGGTATAGAGCATACCAAGGTACTTAGCGGTCGGTCGGGGGTTTTAATTTTTTTTTTATTTCATGCTTTTTATAGGTACCTAACCGCTTAACCGATTTCCATAAAACTTGCTGTATCGTGATGTATAAATTATTACCTTTTATTTGATACCCAACACGGGTATAACCCGCGCCACGTATCTTGGACCTAAATCGTAAGACATACGAGGCTCTGGCGCCCGCGGATTGCTTTGTAATAGTCTATGCTTGGTGAATTTGAGTTCGTCTACCGCAGTAGCATTCCGCGCTGTCCTCAAAAGACACCCAAGAAATGTGTACTGCGCGTATAGGGCAAGTTTAGAGCACATTTTAGGTCCAAGGTACGTGGCGCGGGTTATACCTATATTTGTAAATATTAGATTTTGCATTGCCACTTTCACTCCTAATATTTTTCAAATGGCTGAACCGATTTTTATGAAACATAGCTAAAAACACTCGACTAAACCATCTTTCAAACAAAAGAAACAGAATCGAAATCGGTTCAGCCGTTTGGGAGCAACGATGCCACAGATAGACTGACACACACACACACACACACACATACACACGTTAAACTTATAACACCTCTTTTTTGTCGGGGGTTAAAAAGAGGCTCAATAAAGATGCGTTAGTTGTGAATAAGCTTCAGAGCCTAGAACATCGATCAAAAGTCGCCTGTCTTTCAGTATTTTATCCGCTGCACTTCGAAGTGTGTGCTGGAGTTGCACAACCTCATTATACTACCGCCTGTAAATCCCCGAAAGGCTAGGCAGAGGTGTATTATCACCCATATCTCGCCAACTTTGATTTTCAGTCTCATGTAATAGGGGGCGAGCCTATTGCCGTCAAGCAGGCACTTATTTATGGACTGTATGTTTACTGTCGGATCGAGAACAGCCGTTTCCTTTCATCATAACCTAACTTCGCAAATCCCTTCATAAAACGACCAGGCCCTCGATTCTGCTAAAGCACAACCACTGTCACACCTAGGGATTGCAATTCGAATACTTCGAAATTCGAAAAATTCGAATTATTCGAATTTTTGGGCCAATTTATAAATTCGAATTTTAAAACCAAGTATTCGAATTATTCGAATTTCGGTTACTATCATGAAAAACTACTAATATAGTAGGCTAGACACTACTAATATAGCTATAGTAGGCTAGACACTCTCACCATGCACAGACGCCAAAATAAAAGGCCCCCAGTTCCCGATGGTTCCGCTATTCCCAGCCATGGTAGCGGGAGGCTACCGAAACCATCTACTGCTGGCAGCTTATAACTGCAGTGCAGCTGGACGAGCACCTCACCGAACTCGAAGTAGAACTAATTCGCATAAACTGGCACATATTGTGACTGTCAGAGATCTGAAGAAAGGGGAGGACACGACAACCCTTGAGTCAGGCGACCTGTTCTATTTTAGAGAAGGTGATCAGCTCCCCCAGGGAGGAGTCGGCTTTCTGGTAAAAAGGACCTCATCAGCAGCGTTGTTGAAGTTGTCTGTACCTTGTCCTGAAAATCACGAACAGTCGTTCGCTGAAGGTGATACAGGTATATGCGCCGACCTCGTCTTACCCCAAAGAAACTGCCGAGGTGGTATATGAGGATATTGCTAAGGCAATGAATCACACCGCCAAGGCCACTTACAAAGTTGTTATGGGGGACTTTAATGCCAAAGTGGGAGTTCAAGAACGCAGCGAGACGAAATTTGGGAAGCAGAAATTGCATAGGGCAAATTCTAGTCAGCTTTCACGAGTTACAGGGGCTCTTCTTATAAATAGGTTCCTTAAGTAAAAAAAAAAACCCCACAGGAAATGGACTTGGCAACGCCGGGACTCTGCGATAAAGAACGAGATAGACTTTTTCATAACGGACAGTAAGCACATATTTAGAGATGTCTCAGTGCTCAACAAGTTTAAAACTGGAGGCGATCACCAACTTATCCGAGGCTCTCTAAATATCAACATCAAGGCTGCAAGATTCCGAATGATAAGATAAACCCTCTGACCCACGCCGTTCCAAGTAGCTCTAGGGTCCGAAAAGTCCAACTAGAACTTCAAACTCTTTTCGCAATGCTGGAAACCTCTAGCAGCATTGACAAGAAGGCCAGCATAGTGGTCAAAACATTGCAGGAAGTGTCTGGAAAGTTGTTTCCCGGAAAACGCAGACAGCAAGAGTCCAAGCTCTCTCTGAGACTCTCGAACTTATGAGGAAGAGGCATGAACAATCATCCACACAGTCATCTACATCGGATGGGAGAGCCTTAAACCAACAACCTCCGACACCCCAACACTCGCACTATCCCGGAGGCAATTGAGTGAAATAGGGGTCGAAAGTGTTGGGGCACGCAGCAGTTGGGGAGGCTTCATCTGACGAAACTTAAAACTGGGGATAGCAAAACGATTACCTCAAAGTTCCAGATACTTGAAGAGATCGAGAAATTTTATGGACAGCTATATGCATCACGGATAAGTAAACCGATGAGACACAGCTATGAAGACCACAGATCCCCAGTCACGCGCCATTACACCGAGGAGACGCCAGATATCAAGTGGTGCGAGGTAGAGGTGACTCTCCGGCAACTGAAGTAAAACAAGTGCCCTGGTGATGACGCAATTACTACTGAGCTTTTGAAAGCAGGTGGCGCTCCAATCTTGAAAGAGCTAGCGAGTCTCTTTATTTCCGTCATCCAGCAAGGGCTAACACCTAGGGCATGGAGCGGGAGTGCGGTGGGTCTGTTCTTCAAAAAAGGTGATAAGTCCTTGCTGAAGAACTACAGGCCCATCTCACTCCTGAGCCATGTCTACAAGTTTTTCTCGAGGTTCGTCACAAATCGCCTCGCGGGTAAGCTCGACGAGTTCCAGCCACCTGAGCAAACCGGGTTTCGAAAAGGCTATAGTACCGTGGACCAGATCCATACTGTTCGGCAGATTGTAGAAAAGAATCAAGAGTACAATCGCCCATGTGTATGGCGTTTGTGGACTACGAAAAAGCCTTCGACTCTATCGAAACGTGGGCAGTGCTGGATGCCCTGCAGCGGTGTTGTGTCGATTGGCGATACATCGAGGTGCTGAGTTGCTTATATGATACTACCACAATGTCCGTCCAGCTTCAAGACCAGAAGACGAAACCCTTACTTTTTATTAAGTTCAGATTGAGACTGTGATTTTAAATTGAGATAATTTTAAAGCATTTAGTATGCTAAACTAAACAATTTTTTTTAAATTGGAAAAAGCGAAATCAATACTCGGGCAGTACTCGAACCCGCGATCTTTCCCTTACAAGGGGAATGCTCTGACCACTGAGCCACCGAGCTTCGCCCGAGATTGATCCAAATTTTCCAATACATCCATCTTAGGGCGATGGTCCTGCCCGAGTATTGATTTCGCTTTTTCCAATTCAAAATAATGTGATTTTAAATGTTTAGAAGAAGATTTACTTTTATTAAATTGAGAGTAAGTATGAATGAGGGAATGCTCACTTAATAAGATACCATGATACCAAGCAAATGTAATTAAGTAAAGTTTATTAAACGCAAATTGTATAAAAATGGGCTGCCTTTTTTTTCTTATTGATCAGTGTGGGTATGCTCACTAAAAAATCCAAATGTAATAAAATATGCTCCTTTGCAAAAAAAAAACTTGGAAAAATTGGAAAAATTCGAATAATTCGAATAATTCGAATTTAGGTCTAGTGGAATTCGAATAATTCGAAATTGAAAATTTTTCGAATTTTGCAATCCCTAGTCACACCGCAGCAGTGACTGCAAAAAATGGTATACAATTTTAGACCTTATTTCTATAGCTTACAGTCACAAAATTAAATGAAAAGAGTTTCATTACACTCTTTCATTCACTCTACAAAAAGCCATTTAATTTTAAACTTTCACCGCATTACTTTAAAGGCTAAAATCAAATGGAATTTCCTCGCAGTCTCTGCGGTGTCACAGTGGTTGTGCTTTACCAGAATCTACGCCCAGACTCACGGTGAGGCGACACCAAAACATAGTGGATATTCCACTCATACGCACTAAAAGGTTCAGCAACTCCTTGATTATGCTAATGCCCTTAATTATTTGCCAGATTTGTTGAAATTTTGTGTTTACTGCTCCGTTACCTTAAGTAGTAGCGTGTTTATATTATATTACAAAATGTTTAGGCTTTCTTCGGACTATTTTATTAGTATACTATTTTCCAGTTAGCCTGGCAATACGGGTCATTCACCCACCTTCATCTCGAAAAAAACAATAGGTTACTTGACGTATCGCTTCCAGTACAAAAACTGTCGCTAATGAATATCGCTCGCTTATCATAATACACGGGGACCCCGTCTTACGAAGCTACCAGAGATGCCACTAAAAATAGCGCTGAGCCGTCTAGATGACTTTTACCATGATTCACTAGCGACAGTATTTTCTGTCGTTAAGGGAACAATGAAACTGTCGTTTTTGCAAATAACGTGTCAGTGGTAGAGAGGGGTGAATGACCTGTATTGCCGCACTAACTGGCGCGTACTATAGATGGTTTATGTGAAATTTGCACAAAATCGGTCAAGCGATTCTTCATTGACATAGTCAAGTTAGGCGGTACGAAGTTCGCGGGGTCAGCTAGTTCAATATAAAAGAATTTTTCAATTCATAGCAGTAGTTTCTGATATTAAAGCGTTCAATCAAACAAACAAGCAAACTCTTCAGTTTTATCCATACTAATAAGTATTATAAGTGCGAAAGTAACTCTGTCTGTCTGTCTGTCTTTTACGCTTTCACGCCTAAATCACTGAATCGATTTTGATGAAATTTGGTACAGGGGTAGATTAGACCTTGAGAAAGGACATAGGCTATGTTTGGTCGCGATAACCGTCCTCCACGCGAGCGAAGCCGCGGGCAACAGCGATAAGGCATTTAATTATTATCTTTTTTTTTTTTTTTTTTTTTTTTTTTTTTTTTTTTTTTTTTTTCATTATGATGTACTCGTTATTAAACGGTTACTCATACAATTACAATCTAGACCTTTAGGCTAATAAGTAATTAAAATTTAACTTAATTTGCTAACACTTATATGTTAAGAATGTGTCCATTGGCACTTTTCTTATAGTCTCTAATATAATAATTTCAATAATTCTTATCTAATAACAATTAAATGCCTTATCTAGTTATTATGAAGCAAGTATCCATGACAGTGTTTTGTAATATTATCTATTATTAATATTTATATAATAATACATAATACGAGGCCTAATGTAATAATTCAAACCTATCGATAAATGCGTGAAGAAACTATTTACTATTAAGTAGGTGAATACGAGTATATGATAACGCATTATAATAATAAAGCACGAATAGAAGTTGCGCCAGCGCATCGCAGATCGCAGCGATGATGATACCGCGTGATCTCCTTCCATGCGGTGTCGTACAAGGCAACTAAGGGATAGGGCTGTTTAATATCAGACAGCCCAAACTCAGACACAGATGCATGGCTCGAGTCAACTATAGTGCCCAGAAATACAGGCTCACCTCCTATTACGTCACTGCTGGGCAACAACTCCTCCTTTATAAGGCACAGGTTCGGCCCCACATGGAGTACTGCTATCACCTTTTTACCGGAGCGCCTGCATGCCAGTTTGACCCGTGTGTGTTCGCGCAGCGGAATGTTGTTGAATTTAAAGATTTTAATTATGCAGATATTTAGTAAATGACGTCGTGTAAATGTGTATGGTAAAAAAAAATTTGTGCATGCAGCCATTGTGGAGAAATTAGCTAAAAACTGATTCCGCTGGGCGAACGTTGTCCTGGCGGAACTTTTTTTGAATTCATGGACTTAGAAGAAAAAAAATGTGTCCAAAAAATAGCGTGTATTTGCGTGTAATTGTGTATGTATGAATAAAATTAATGAATGCATAAACTTCGGAGAAATTCAAGTTTCCGCTACGCGAACGTTTGGCCATTAGCTAGTTTTCATATAAAGCGCTTATATAGAGAGCTGTAGATTTTTACAAACATTGTTTTGAATTTGCTTATATTTGTTTAATAAAAAGATTTAGAAAAAATCAAAGGGTTTAACAGATAAAAATATAAACGTAAAATACGCTTATTAGGTCTTAGTTCGTAAAGTATACACTTTGGGGTCTAGATTTTTACGTTTATACAAACCTTGTAAGTGTCTGCAACATGTTGCCAAGTATCAATGATGTTCCGCTAGTAATTAAAGAGCTATAGGACAATTTACCATGTATAAACCACTGTTTACAAAGCAGTCAAATATCACGAAGTTCTAAAGGAATTGCATAGTAAAATATATTCCAATAATGGAGTATAGTATTTATTTGTTTTTACAATTAACTATTATATTTTATTAAATTAATAAATAAAAATATTTACAAGATCAAAAAAAAAAAAGAAAGGGAAAGGAAAAAGGGGTCAGGTGTCGAAGAATTCCTCCCCATCGATGTCGACTGGTAACGTACCCAAAAGGCTGGCAGCATTACCCCGTTGGATGGCAATGCCAATCCTTTGGGCAAAATTGCACGGCCGCTTTTTTGTAGCCATCCGAACTTGGTCGGGTTATGTAGGGTTTCGATGCTTTGTCAGTATTTTAATTGTTTCTCTTTAATTACTGAATATAATGAGATGAAATTTTGCATGTGAATAGTTGAATCAGTAAGCTAATTATTGGAATATATTTTACTATGCAATTCCTTTAGAACGTCGTGATATTTGACTGCTTTGTAAACAGTGGTTTATACATGGTAAATTGTCCTATAGCTCTTTAATTACTAGCGGAACATCATTGATACTTGGCAACATGTTGCAGACACTTACAAGGTTTGTATAAACGTAAAAATCTAGACCCCAAAGTGTATACTTTACGAACTAAGACCTAATAAGCGTATTTTACGTTTATATTTTTATCTTTTAAACCCTTTGATTTTTTCTAAATCTTTTTATTAAACAAATATACGCAAATTCAAAACAACGTATGTAAAAATCTACAGCTCTCTATATAAGCGCTTTATATGAAAACTAGTTAATGGCCAAACGTTCGCGTAGCGGAAACTTGAATTTTCTCGAAGTTTATGCATTCATTAATTTTATTCATACATACACAATTACACGCAAATACACGCTAATTTTTGGACACATTTTTTTTCTTCTAAGTCCATGAATTCAAAAAAAGTTCCGCCAGGACAACGTTCGCCCAGCGGAATCAGTTTTTAGCGAATTTCTCCACAATGGCTGCATGCACAATTTTTTTTTTACCATACACATTTACACGACGTCATTTACTAAATATCTGCATAATTAAAATCTTTAAATTCAACAACATTCCTCTGCGCGAACACACACGTTTGACCCGACTAGGTGCAAAGACGGGTGTTGAGGCTCGTCGGCAACGATTCAGGAGGGACTTTGCCTCACTGTGTGTGTTCTACCGCCTATACAATGGATTGTGCTCAGATGAACTGTTTGACATGATGCCCACAGCTACATTTTATCATCACGCCTCTCACCACAGACACGGAGTCCATCACCACACGTTACGACTGCAAACAGTACGCACAGTCAGGTATGAAAGGAACTTCATCCCCCACACGCTTAAACTGTGGAATGAACTCGCTGCCGTGGTTTTTTCAAACGGCTAAAGAATGGGATTCATCATGATAGGTATTATAAGGTGAGGGGGTGACGGGTTGAGCCGCCTGTCACCCTAGCAGAAGCAGGCCGCGGCCGCAGCACGCGTTGCGTGCTTCCCCACACCCGGGGGCGAGTCGGGGCCTCTGTGGTCCCCACACCGGAAGAGGGCCAGATAGAGAGATATGGTCCTGGGTCGGCCGGGGTGCGAGGGATATGGCTACGACAATCTCACCTCCGGCAACTGACGGCCCACAGACGGCGTGCGTTTTAGTCGGTTCGAGTCCGACATAACCTCCTCCTCCGGTTCCGGCGGGGGAGGTATCCGTGGGGATCTTTCGCACGATAAAAAAAAAAGGTATTATAAGGTGAAGGTTGTCAGTGCGAGCCTCATGTGTTGCTTAATTCTATAGGCCACAGTAACCACTTTTCGTCAGGTGAGCCGTGTGCTTGTCTGCCAACTAAGTTGTTTAAAAAACAGTGCCGAATAATTTTTTTATTATTTTTTTTTTTTTTTCAACATTCTACACAACGCTATCTAGACCCATGGTAAGCTTAATTAGCTTGTGTTATGGAATCTAGAATGCGGATATACATACTTAGATACTTTTTTTTTTGGAAATACATACATATTATACATAGAAACACCCAGACCAATGCAAATATTTATATTCAAGCATACAAATATTGGCACTGAGCGGGGATCGAACCCGCGCCTCCTGCGTAGCTGCCGCGTTCACTACCGCTACGCCACAGAGGCATTCGCCACAGTATCCGATAATTATTATCGGATACTCAAAAAAAGTAATCATCATTCTCTGAGCTTTTTCCCCACTCAGTTGGGGTCAGCTTTCCATGTCTAAATGTGATGCAGCTGATCTTCGATATTTTCCGTGAAGCGACTTCCATCTGACCTGCAACTAATTGGTGCTATCGAAGTTCTGTAGTGAAGCTAGTTAGAGTTTTGAGGGCTTTAACTACCCATAACGACTGCCATAGGTGTGTTTTCAAATACTCAATATTTGCACCAAATTTGCACTGAGTGACAATCGAACCCTCACAGACTCGAGAAACGAATTAATAGTGTTGTACTATTATAGAAATAAAATGCATAATTTTGAAAAGGATTTTGTTTTATTTTTAATCATTATGTACTTACGTAATCAGTCAGTAAGCTACTTATACTAAAATATAAAAAAAGACGTGTGGCACTCGGGGACTGCCGCGGTAAAGCTATTGCATAGCATTTTTTATCAACTTATGCAATCATAATTACTTACGTTAAGCGGAGCTACTTCGGAGCAGCTCGGCTCGATTCGTGCGAGCTTCGAGGTGTTAGGTTTTTTTCGTTACGGAATTTCTGGATTCGGTCTCCACACTCAAGGCCCGCGATAGAAGCTATGCAATAGCTTAAAACATAATTATGTTGTAAAAATAGTTATAAAACAGACCACGAGCGCTGTACTGTACGCGCGGCGCGGGCGTGGCGGGAGACGAGGTAAAAAAAGAGAAAGAAATATAGCATTAAGTGAGAGCGAGCGAGATGCCGCCGTGAGAGCCAGCTTTGTTTCTTTGCTTATTTATCATGCGAATTTAAAAACTGTGTAATAATTAGGTTTATCATAATAAAAAATGTCAAGAGGCATTCAGTATAGTAGGTAATACTAGTTTTTACTTGGAAGAACAAGTTCTGACTCCAATTGAATTTTAACTGTAGTATACACATTACTATAAGAGCAAATAGCAAAACACTCCATCTAAATCAATGTTTTGATATAACTTCAATTAAAATAAGAACCGTAAAGTGAAGTTATTTTGTCACAATTTCAAACTTGATTTTTTAAGAAGCAAATGAATGAATATAAAATTCTGTAGAATTATCGACAATTTAAGATTTTACTAAATGCCTTTTGACATTATTGCTTAATAATAATAAAAAATGTTACGTAGTTACTAGGGGTCCAAAGTAACCCCAGTTCACAAAACTTAAAGTATAGCTAGAACAATAAGTTTTTAAACTCAGTGTCACAGACATCACGATTATAGTATTAAAAGTGTTATAATTATAATTTACGAGTATAAAGAATAATGCAAGACTTCAGATAGTCGGCTGCTTTTCCACTAGAGATGAGCTAAGCTACGTTGCTATGATACGTTTGATATCCAACAATCATATTCATTGGTCCACATAAGGTCCACATATGATAGTATAGCACTGGTGGAAACGGATTCAGATAAGCTATGTGTTTTATATAGAAACATGCTATGGATATGTGCTGTGGATGCGTAAACTGAGCTGTGTTAATTATTCATGTGCTACCCATACACATCTTACTCGCTACGCTACATAGTACAGTCGAAACGGTAACATAGCTTAGCTTTATTATCCTCGTAGCATAGCTGCATGGCACATCTCAGGGTGGAAGGGCAGCCTAAACGAGTATTATAGTAATAGTAACTAATCAGAATCATTATCTGATACAGTAGAGTTGCTTTCAGCTGTACTACGCCAATTTTCCAAAGGCTTTTTGTAATCTAATATTGATTTATACTGGTTTACAAACAAATTTATAGACCTTAAAGCGTTTGGTGCTGAAACAAACATATTCTCAACGAATGCCTCGACATCGGTACAATGTTCCATATCACGCAAAAGCTTGTACATGAAAACAAAATTCACGAACCTATGGTACCTTGTAGAAGCATAAGGCGTTCCACATAGAACGTTCAAATAGTTCATATGTAATAAACAATATTGTAGTTCAACTAATGTGTTTAGTTTCCCTTCATCAAATATTTCCATTTCTTCGTATGCTTTTAGTTTAGAGTACTTCTCCATAACTTTCTCCAGATGATCTATTTCGTCTTGGTTTTCGTCTGACGGATGAAGCTCATGTAGTCTTAACTTATGTGACAGTGCATGATATATAAAAATACAGTAAACTTCTTTTGTTACATCTGTACCTACGGACAGCTTTTTGCGACTTAAGTATGCCAAAGTAATCATCACTATTCTAGCTTCTACAGGCGTTTCCAATATTAGGTCGATATTTATGTTGTTTTCTTTCATAAAATGCTCAAAAAGGTTCCATGTGCGTACTACCTCCCATCCGTTTTCAAATACGGATTCCACGCAACTGTAATGTGGTTTACTAATATTAAAATCATCAGTATTGATTTGTATAATATTATCAGCATCTTGGAAGACGGATATTTGACCTTTTCGAAAATTTGTGAGTAAGTTGTAAGCGTAAACAATAATGTCTATCGCGGGCATGATGCTGTCCGTGGAATTCTTCTTTTCTATAGCAGTAGATCCTCTTATTATTTTATATTTGTACAAATTAATGTATGGTATGGCAATGTCTTGTGTCACTACCCCTTTTTCGAACCACCATGGATCTGGTATCATGAAAGGTGTTCTACAATTCTTCAAGAGATAGCACGCAGCAATTCCCCACTTTTTCTTGTGCATATCGTCCAATAACGTCTGTATTCGATTTGTAAACTTCTTACTATCAATTTCATCTGTGATAAATATTGAAAGGTCAGTTAGGATTTCGTCTTCATCGTGTTCCGATAGCCATTTTATAAGTTTTTTATTTCTTTCATACAAATCTTCATCGCTAACATCCCACGATATAAACAGATCTTCAAAATAGTTCAGTTCAAAAATGCGTACATCGGATAGAGTTGCAAATATGGCTACCTTTTTTTCAGTTAGCGAATGTTTTTCAATAAACTTTCTAAGATCGAATTGCTTGCACATTATATAATTATTCGGATTTGAATATTTTAAAGTTGTTAATTGTATATAAGGTACTGTCTTGAAGCAGTAATCTATATTGTTAGATAAAACTGGACAATTTAAAGCTTCAGCTAAAGTGATACAATCATCTATATTTTCAGCCACACAAGTAGCATACATAACACCAGTTTCATTAAGCATCTGTAAATACACTTCTCTCATGCAAAGGGGAGGGACAAATTTATAGTTATGTCCAAAATCAAATGTTGATGGTTGTATTTTCTTCATTTTATCATCGATATTACTATCTCCGCCTTTGAATACAAAGTAACATTTAACGTTTGCTCTTTTGAATTTCAGAAGTTTGTTCACTCTCACATATCTGGCGAATTCTTTTGCGTCGCAGCCGAAGACGTAAGGTATTTTACTCTCTTCGTATGAGTAATAGAAGAAACTATGGCCGTCTACTACAAGATTACAATTTTGTAAGCAAATTTCTTCGGATTCTTCGTCTCTCATGAGTTTGGGTAGAGCGATGATCCTCATCTTGAAGTCTGTAAAAGATGTTAATGGTTTTGAAAAAGGAAGAAAGCAATGTGGGAGCCCTATCCGATGAAATCGGTCCTATTTTAGTAATTTTTTTTTATAGCACAGACTAGTTAGGGAAGCTAAGTATGAAAAAACCTAGTGCAAGCAATTTTTTACCTTATTGACATAACATAGTTTCGAGTTTCTTTTCTTATTTGGTGATCAGTGCAATCTATTATCGCAAAAAGACAAATAATTAAGGAAAATGTCATTAAGGTCGAAAGTCGCTTGCAGTCGCTATTTTAATCTCTGTGTGAAACTTGTACCTAGATGGTTTGAGTCATATTCAATAATCCAATATCGGACCAACACAGCGGTGTCGGCTCCGATACCCGATATCGGGCCGGACAATGTGAAAGACAGATACATTATATCATACATTTGACTTCTTGCGATATCGGATCAGCGTCTGTCACCAATATCGGATATCGGATAATGTGAAAAGCAGTTAATAGGGATGATGACAAGATCGTCCGATTCTATCTACCCAATACTGCTTAATAAGCTACAACTCGAACCCGGACCGTTCGGATATCGTAAGGACGACTCCCCGACATCACTCATTTAATATTTGTATATAAACTGTTATTTTAACATAAAACAGACACTTCCAGTGACGAAGGTCCCTATAACCTAATTCCTGTCGGCTTCCCGAGGGTCTCACGGTACATGATACACTAGACCGAGGTAAGTATTTTTTTCCACCGGCATCTCTTTTCAAAATCTTTTTCCCTACGCCACTGGACACTTCAAATATACATATTATATTATTATGTATTTACTAGCCAATGGCCGTGGCTCCGCCCACGTGGATGTCGGATATCCCGACTTGATTAGATATTAGCGCGTTCATCCAAACAAAAAAACAAACTCTTCAATTTTTTACACATACATACATACATACATACAATCACGCCTTTATTCCCGAAGGGTTAGGCAGAGGTGAATTAACGCTCACATTTCACCAGTCGTTGTATTAGGTCATGTATCTGAGGCTGAATCTGTGCTGCACTGCAATTCACTAAGCGAGCACAACGATGCGACAACGATGCGAATGGAAATTGACCAATGACAGTGTCTATCGCGCACATCGTTGCGACTCGCATCGTTGTCGCATCGTTGTGCTTGCTTAGTGAATTGCACAGCTGTATATATCTGTCTGATGTTAAACAGCCCTATCCCTTAGTCGCCTTGTACGACACCGCATGGTAGGAGATGGGGTGGCCCATATTCTACTCTACCGGAAACCAGTTCAGCTTTATAATATTAGTAAGAAGGTACTTCCAGATTACTAGCTGTTGTCCGCGGCTACGCCCGCGTGGAATTCGGATCCCGTTCATCGCTGATATAATACTAGCTTTTGCCCGCGGCTCCGCCCGCGTGGATGTCGGTTATCGCAACCAAACATAGCCTATGTCCTTTCTCAAGGTCTAATCTACCCCTATACCTACTAAATTTCATCAAAATCGGTTCAGTAGTTTAGGCGTGAAAGCGTAACAGACAGACAGACAGACAGACAGACAGAGTTACTTTCGCATTTATAATATTAGTATGGATATGGATATGGATGTGTTATTCTGATAAATTAAGCTATATTATTGTAATGTTTCATTAAAATCCATTCTGAAGTTTTTACGTGAATGAGTAACAAACATCCATTCATCGACCCATACTTACCTACAAACTTTCGCATTTATAATATGGGTTGTATTTAACGCGGCCACAAATTAATCCGAAAAGCAGGTAGTAAAAATAATAGGTTGGCAGCTATAGTTAAGAATCATTTTATTCAATTTATGGGTGTCAAAATTACTGAATGTGGCGTACAAAAATACTAAGTGAGCCACTATTTATGGATGGTTATAAAAAAATAACCATGAAGGCTAAAGCGGGAGCTCCGCTCTAACCTAACCTATTCAAGTTGGGGAGTACTATACTCGAATCCTCATAACTTCACAATTTAGCAACACACTTTCTGTATCACGGCCAATCACGGGTCACTCAGTATTTTAGTCGCCCACTCAGTATTTAAAGTACCTAACTCATTATCAGTCGTCCATTTATTATTTTTGTCGCACGGTTTATTACTTAAAAATCCCATAAAATATTAGTAGGATTTATATTTGTTGCACCCAACGGGCTTAATCAGCTGTTCAATTAACTGTAGGCAGGGGCTATTAACTAAATTGCGCCATTCAATTAACGACCTGCCCCCCTAGACAAGTGGCAATTCGTTGCTCGGCGTATGATGAAATAGAATGACAAATGTATGGGATTTGACGTTTTTGACATTCGTTGACGCCTGTCATATACGTCATATCCCATACATTTAGCATTCTATTCCATCATACGCCGAGCAACGAATTGCCACTTGTCTAGAGGGGCTGGAGGATCGATGACGCTTAATTAGGTACTTGCCTAGCTACTTAATCGAACAGCTAGGCAAATCTCTTGTTTCCGCATGGTTATAAAAAACTGGATTGATGCTTTTCTCAATAAACCTATCACGAATTTTCTGTCTTATTTCAAGGTGGTACACCATCGTACAAATAATGGCCTAAGTATTAGCAAGCCAGGAGCCCTAGACAAAGTGACATTCTATTGATTGAACTATTTTTAAGGTTTTACAATGGATTTCGGGACATTGCGGTGGTTATAGTAATAATGATAAGTTAAATAATGTATTTCGAGTTACAAAAACTCGAATTTCGTAAAAAAAAATATAGTTAAATTAATGATTTATGTCAATTATCCACTAGCGTTTTCGCCAATAGAATGTCACTTTGTCTAAGACCCCAGTTCGTTAAATGTTGTAACAAACGATACGGCTGAGTAATCTGAGTATCATTCAGGCCGTTAATTGAACAGCGCCGTTAAGTGCCTAGGCAATTAATTGAACGGCTAGTTAAGCTATTTTTTTTTATATAGGACACGTCAATTTGACTTCGCCTTGCCTGATGGTAAACTGAGGGCAAAGTCTTGGAAAGAGGGTCATCATTATAGACACGTATCATGCTACAATGGTGGCACTCAGCTTGACGGCCTCATCAGATGCTTTTTTTACGCCCCGCTTAAAGGACCCGGGACTGTAGGAGGAGGGAAACACGTGAACTGGTAAGGAATTCCAAGACTTAATGGTGCGGCAGGAGAAGGAGTCGCCGAACCGCTTGATTCTTGATGGAATATTCTGCACCGTTTGCGGGTGACATCTAAGCCCTGCACGTGTTGTCCTATATAGGAAAGGGGAGGGTGGGATTAATTGGAAGAGCTCCTCAGAACATTCACCATAGTAAAGACGGT
Organism: Eilema depressum; assembly: GCA_914767945.1. Classification (NCBI taxonomy): domain Eukaryota; kingdom Metazoa; phylum Arthropoda; class Insecta; order Lepidoptera; family Erebidae; genus Eilema; species Eilema depressum. The sequence continues at coordinate 3,044,089 of OU612040.1, forward strand.
AAAATACCGCCAAGGACGCCACATCTCTACGCATCGGCAGAGGCTCGAGGGTGTACCGTGAGTAGAATAGGGCCACCCCACCTCTTCCTGTGGGTGTCGTAGAAGGCGACTAAGGGATAGGGCTGTTCTCCATCCGACAGTAAACATAAAGCCAATGACTAAGTACTCGCTTGACGACAATAGGCTCGCCCCCTATTACGTGGGACCGAAAATCATTGTCGGCGAAATGTGGGTGTTAATACACCTCAGCCTACCCCTTCGGGGATATACAGGCATGAGTATATGTATATTAAGCTAGTAGGCTGCGATCTATAGATCAAGCCGGGATAGTTAACTCTTTACAAAGTTCAATATATACAATATGGATACGACATATAGGCAATAATTGAAACCATATACTTGGTACCCCCTAAGCTTCAAGCAGGAAAAGTTTGAACAAAATTGGTCCAGTATTAAGGGCAGAAACTAGAGTTTTAATTTTATAGAATTTGAACAACTTTGAGCACTCTGTAGAATCGCATGTTGCCGCTTAGCTGTTCAAGTAAGTTACCTACTATGCCTATTGTTGTGTGTGTGTGTGAAGTTGTTGTGTGTGTGTGAAGGTGTGTGCGTATTTATTAATGACTTATGTATGACACAGTCAATGACTTTAAAGCAATGGATGAAACTATTTAATGACTTATACAAGTGGTTGCATTTTCTACATTTATTTTAATATTTATTTTGTTAGAAAATTTCGGATTTTATAAATCAGGGAATTTAAGTTTAAATTTAATTTGGTTCTATTCCTACGGACCAGGATGCTTCGCGGTTTCAGTATTTGCACATATCGTATCCATATATATTACTAGCCTTCCGCCCGCGGCTCTGCCCGCGTGCATCTCGATTAACGCGACTTTTGCTCATGGGCCGTAGACAAAGTGACATTCTATTGGCGAAAACGCCGGTGGATTCGCTAATTGTAGTATGAAATTGACATAAATCATTAATATAACTATATTTTTTTTATGAAATTTGAGTCTTTGTAACTCGAAATACATTATTTAACTTATCATTATTACTATAACCACCGCAATGTCCCGAAATCCTTTCTTAAAACCTTTAAAATGGTTCGCTTCAGCGCGATTCCCTCAATAGAATGTCACTTTGTCTAGGGCCCCATATCTTCGGTTCTACTCAACCGATTGCGATCAAACTAGCATAGGTAAGATTTTAAGTCTGAGTAAGCCCTTTCTAACAAAAAAACCGCATCAATATCCGTCCAGTAGTTTTTGCGTCCATCGCGGACAAACAGATAGGTAAACAGATAGGAAATTCAAAAAAAAATATTTTCGTGTACAGTATCGTTAACATAACATAACCCAAGTATTTTTTTTTTTAAATATCTCCAATGTACAGACACGACCACTTTACAATTATATAATAGTATAGAATGTACTTACATTTAGATGCTTTTTATTATATCACTTATAGTAAAATAAACCACAGTAAACAAAATATTTGAAAGGACACTCAGACAGACTCTGATGACACATCCGACTGGCAATAATAACTACTCAGTATACACAGGCGAAACGACTGATACGGAGCACGATTCCAAAAATAGTAACAAAACAACTGTATTGTATTCCTGGAGACATATACCTTGGTCCTAAAATGTACCCCTCGCGTACACGTTTCTTGGGTGTCTTTTGAGGATAGCACGGGGTGCTACTGCGGTGGACGAGCTCAAATTCACCAAGCATAACCTAGATTATTACAAAACAATCCGCCGCGCCAGAGCCTCGTTTGTCACGCGATTTAGTTCCGAGATAAGTGTCCCGGATTATACTGTACCGGAGAGGGGAGAGCTTCCTCCTGTAAACAGCTCCACGAATTCCACGATCCTTACTCAAGGGAATTTCCCGCTACGTTGCATTATGTGTTGCCAGGTTTTTTGTAAAATTGGTAACATTTAATTGAAGTATTTGTTTGTAATATTTAGAAAGAAGAAAGAAAAAATATTTATTCTAGCTAGACACTTAAGATACACAGCACAGAAAAAAAAAACAAAGGCGTTATATAAGCAATTACACAATTAGGTATGTCGTTTGTGTATGTACCTCACGCGCCAACCGAAAAGGTTCTGGCTCAGCATATAGCCTGTCAGCTGTCAAAACCTATGAGAGATAGGTACTTAATTAAAAAAGACGTGTGGCACTCGGGGACTGCCGCGGTAAAGCTATTGCACAGCATTTTTTCAACTTATGCAATTATAATTACTTACGTTAAGCGGAGCTACTTCGGAGCAGCAGGCACATGCTGTAACAAACATCTCGAATGATCGAAGTGAGCTCGATAGCTGAATCCGCGGTGAGATGTCAATTTGTATGCGAAATTGACATCTCACCGCGGATTCAGCTATCGAGCTCACTTCGATCATTCGAGATGCAAGTTACAGCAGGCACATGCTGTAACTTGCATCTCGAATGATCGAAGTGAGCTCGATAGCTGAATCCGCGGTGATTTGTCAATTTCGCGAAATTGACCAATCACCGCGGATTCAGCTATCGAGCTCACTTCGATCATTCGAGATGTTTGTTACAGCATGTGCCTGCAGCATGTGCCTACAGCTCGGCTCGAGTCGTGCGAGCTTCGGGGTGTTAGGTTTTTTTCGTTACGGAATTTCTGGATTCGGTCTCCACGCTCAAGGCTCGCGATAGAAGCTATGCAATAGCTTAAAAAATTGTCTATCTCTCTTTCAGTTAAGATATCTATGATTCCGTCCGTAGTCGACCGCATACGACAACTGCCGACGCACGCAGCACATGCACGTAATTCATTGCGAATTCTCAATGGTCTCCTTTATCCGTATCGGAGTTTGACAAGTAATGGGTACGCTGTATCTGCTGCATGCGTCGGTAGTTGTCGTATGCGGACGGCTTCGGAATCATACACTTAGACTTGACTAATCTCAGAAACAGTTGGGTCGATTTTGATAGTACAAATTCAAGCTCTGGATGCAACCGAGACTAACGATATGATGATGATGATTTTTGTCTTTCTGTGTACCTACTCTGTAGGTGCAGTCAGCGTTAGAACTATATCGACTGCAAAGTCTCTAAATAATCTTAATATCAAGGTTTAAGAGCAAATCAAAAACTGTTTTATTAATTTAAATAGTATGTATTTATCGTCCGAAGTAAACGTACCTATACCAAATATCAAAACAATCAGTCAACAGCAAGGAAGGAAAACTAAGGATCATTTTGAGTAGCTACCTACTTTGTTCGTCAAGATCGATTTAATGCTGACTGTAGGTACAGTTACAGTTAGACTTATGCACAGTTTAAAGTTGCTATAATTCCAATTTCCTACAACACAAAGCCTGTTATACGAACGGGGATTCCCCGAAATATAATGCAAAACTTGTTACAGTACGATTAAAACCAGTTGAACATTCGATCAACCTCGGTAATTGTCGTGAATCCCTCGTCTCTTACATAGAGTAATCAATTTACAGATATGACCTTTAATTATATTACCGATTATGATTATGAACGCTAATTTCATTCGTGAACATATTCGATTCTATCAAATTTTATCAAAATTAACTTACAGTAGTTATGCATCATGGCTTCAACAAATTTAAAGCGTGGTAAAATAATTATTGCTCAGTCTCGTGAAATTGTAAATAATGTTTGTAACTATTTTAATAAAGAATATAATTTATTTAAAAAAGAAGAAAATTTACTTTCTACTTTTTTAATTGATAAATTATCAACAAAAATCGGTAGAAGTCGGTTTCTTAAATTTTGAATTTGGTGATTATTATCAATTATTATTAATCCGATGTGATATCGTACTGTTACTTATGTACATCAAACAGTAAAATATTGACTTGTATCTGTTACGGCTAAAGGTAGGTGTGAACATAAACTTAAGATTAGCCGGCTGAACTTAGGTTTATATTCGAGAAGCAGCTAAAGTTCGATAACATGTTAGTTTGCGTCGGGATATTCCATGTTTAGCCGGTTAATGTGCACATTAACCGAAACGAAACGGCTAAAAATGTATTCGTTCTACCTTTCAGTTCAAATGATTGATTAGGCAACGCCGGCTGCCGGTCTATATTTAATTGCGTATGGCTTTGCGAGACTTCAATTTCTTGATGGTCATAAAAAAAATAACCACGAAGGCCTAATCTATCCAAGTCTGATTGAGCGGAGTGCACACTTTGATGTTTGCACTATTGGCGGCATAGAAAAGCTGAAATGAGAGTGATTATTCCTTTCCCATTTCCTTCTACATTTTTAGCCAAGGGCCTGCGGTTAGACTTAAGTTTAGCCGGCTAAAGATAAAAGAAACTAACATTAACACCTCGTCGAAGATAAATCTAACTTTAGCCGGCTAATCTTAAGTTTATGTTCACACCTACCTTAGCCGTAACATACCTATCTATGTATTTTTTTATTTAATGTATACAAGTGAGCTATACTTGTACACATTAAATAAAAAATATCGCGTACATTACCGCGATTTCTTATATATTCAAATTCATTAATTATTGAAGCTTCAATAAATAATGAATTTTCAAATTCATGTCGCTTCTCTATAATTTTCTTAGGTCTGTGGTTAGTAATGTCATCTTGGCAGATGGTATACATTGCGTTTAGGATACTTCAAATTGAATGCTACATAAAAGAAATCGCGGTAATGTATGTCGTGTCATTTCCGTCTCCGAATTTAGGCGATTATACCCGAAAAAAGCCGAATGTTCAACTAATTTTAATTGTACTGTACCTACTGAGAAATCAGTGTTAGAGACACCATGACATAATATTATTACATAATATAAAACTCTTAGTCCTGACTGACTGATTGACTTAGAGACAACGCACAGCCTAAACCGCTGGTCCTAGAGACTTGAAATTTATAGGGAATGTATGTTTTGATGCGTGGAGGTGTACTAAGAAACGATTTTTCGAAATTCGGTCCCTAAGTGCCTAAAAAGTGCCAAAAACGTACTTTCTTATAACTCAAGAACGGCTGAACAGATTTTTATGATCTTTGGTTTTTTTAATTTGGCTTTGTCGCCGAATAGCAATTATCACAATTAAAATGTGGCAAATTCACGAAATAATGTAATATTAAAGAAAATACGAAATATTATGGCGCTAATATCGCTAGCAAAATTGTTACCATGACAACGGAACTAAAGTGATGGTGTCACATTTTGATCTGTCAAATGATAATATTCTTAAAACGTCACTTATAATAAGCAAGAATGTGAAAAATATTATGTATGTATGTACTGCAGTTTCTTTATTTAATTGATTAGAAATAGAAAAACAATCTAAAATAAATAGAATCTTCAGTAAGTTCCACGGCCTAAAAGCAATGCTACAACACGTTATCATCCAGTTGAATACTCACTTACAGGCCCTGAAACAGCAAGGTATGTGAATTTAAACCTATTGACGCTGATACAATATAAATGACAACACAAGGGACGCTGGTTCATGAATTGTCTCACGAGTAAGCTCGATGAGTTCCAACCAACGGGGGCAAACCGGATTTTGAAAGGGTTATAGTATTGTAGCCAACATTGTCCAGCAGATCATACAAAGGACCTGAGAGTACAATCAGCCGCTGTGTACGGTTTTTGTAGATTACAAGAAACCCTTCATCGAGACCTGGGTATTTCTAGATTCTCTACTAAGGTATCGTGCTGATATGACGTATCAGTGCTGAGATGCCTACATGATACCGCCATAATGTCCGTCCAGCTCCAGTTGTTCTTGAGAGTTGTCATGAATTGTCTCGCGAGCAAGCTCGACGATGCAAATGGATCATGCAAATGGTCTCACTACCATGGACGCCCAAGATCGTGCGAAGCGGAGGACGAAGAGCCAGAAGGCGGACCCTGAGCTCCGAGGTCATCTTGGCCACGGACACAATCAGTTAAATATGTCTATACGCAAATGATGAGCACTGAGATGCTTATGATGCCGCCACAATGTCCTCCAGCTGTGTCCAGCTCCAAGATCAGAAGATGAAGCCCAAAAGCTCATATCGTGAAATGAGACGAGGGAGATACCCATCGAAAGGTCGACTTTCGTAGCTGTTCAAGATTAAGTGTACCTGGGGTCACCAAAGGATCGAATTGGGTGCCTCTTTTGCCCGTGGTACTGGTCGTACGCAGTCTGGTAGTACTATGGGAAGTAAATATGGCCCGTAGTACTACCAGACTACTTGGTAGTAGTACCACGGGCAATATTTCCTTCCCATAGTACTACCAGACTGCTAGGTAGTACAACGGGAAGAAAATATTGCCCGTGGTACTACTGGTAGTACAGCCGGTAGTACCACGGGCAAAAGAGGATTGGGTGGGCTACATTGGATAAATTCGTCGAAGTTTCTACTCTCCTGTTATGATATGACACACGGGGCCGGAACTTGGAACTGACAGTGGGGACATAGTAAAGCAGACTGATAAATGTAGGATATTGGTTGATGCCTAAGTCCAACAGTGGTAGTCTATAGGCTAAATGATTAATTTAAATGACATTGTATAATATTTAGCAATTATTGTAAATTTTTTCTTACCAGTATTTTTCTTGCCATTTACTATTATTAATAAAAAGATGCTAACAATATTTTTATTCTGATATAATGTTCTTAAAACCTACCTCTTTTTTTGTATGACATGGCCAATGTTTCTTACAGTTTACCTTTTGAAACATTCACTACTGAGAGGGTGAAATAGGCGTTGAAAGTTTATAACAACAAGTCCGTCAGTTTAGAACAAATACTAATGTGGCGGTAGCCGATATCCACGCAGGCGGAGCTGCGGGCGAAAAGCTAGTTACATATAAACAAAGACAAAGGTTTTTGTGCAATGAAACAATGTATTGTTATGATTTAAAACGTGGACTTTGTACACTTCATCACAGCTTAATGTGAATCCCTGCCACAATGTGAATAGCACCTTAAAGCTTAAAGTAGTAATTGCTATATAGTTTTTGTCAGGCGCATTCAATTACGGCAATGTCGTTCAACCCGGCAAAACAATTTGAAATAAATAACAGGCTTTACTAGCAAATGAAACTAAAGTTATTTTATTCAGTTAAATTTTAGTAGTCGAAATGTTGAAGTTTATAATTGCAGAGTACCTACTTAATAAGGCGCCATTGATTATCCTTTTGTTATGAAACCCAAAAATCATTTTCTAAATGTAGGTAAATTAATGTCTTGTAATGTAGACAAGACATTTTAATTGTGCTTTAGTACAACAACCTTTCATTGGGTACATAAAGCAGAACTCAGATTTTACTCATTGTCAACCATTTACACAGCAAAAAAATACCATTTGATTTATGCAGTTTTAAAGTTTAAAATTGAATGAAAAAGAGTTCATTGCATTTTTTCATTCTCTTTACAAGATGCAATTTAATTTAAGACTTTATCAAGATAATGGTAAAGTCTGTTATTTAAATGATATTTTTTATTGTGTCTGTTATATGACAGTGGTTGACAAATAGGAGGGTAATAAAAAATAGATGAGTGATTACCAAATAAAACTATCTCCTTGAAACTCAACAATTATATTAATATAAATAGCACTTAACAAATCAATACACAATAATTAATATACGCGTCCACTTCCCAATCCAAGACGTCGCCCTAAAGGTGATCCTACCATTCCAGCACCCAAAGGAACTGGATCAAGTGACGCCGGTCCAACCCTTCTAGAACCTGGACCAAATGACGATGGCCCAACACCGCCAGCAATCGGAGTAATTTCAGAGCTCATTCCTACAGGTCCCCCACAAGAATGGTCTACATTACCAGATCCAGCTGAAGGTAATTTACCTTCTAAAGTCACAGTACCCAGGAATGGAAGGTTTCCATCAATGACGAGGGGTCCTTCGATCACCAGTTGGTCGGATAAGACAGTGACGCCTGTAGGAGATATCGGTGAAGTACTGCGGACTGCGAAGCTTCCTGTAGAAGAGATTTCTGGGGCATATGCTAGTGGACCAGGTAAACGGGGTCCGAGGATTTGGGCTGTAACACTCTGAAAAAAAACGGAAAAATTTCAGGTAGTTACCTACTATGTCGCCACTTGTCATCTTAACAGAAGCATGGCAAGCGCCGTAGCTAAATGACGACTCTGTGGTCCCCACACCTGAAGAGGGCCAGGTCGATAGAGATGGCTCTGGGTCGGCCTGGGTGCGAGAGATGTCTTCAGCAATCATACCTCTGGCAACCTATGACCCACAGCCGTTTTAGTCGATTGGAGTCGGACATAAGCACCTCCGACAGGAGAGCGGGGATATATCGGTGGGGATTTTTCTCGCAATTAAAAAAAGTACTATGTTTTTCTGATATGGGGTGTGAAAGTCGGAAGGCTTGCGAGGAAAATGCCTTTTTGGAAAAGTAGTAGGAGATTGGATTCAGATTCCAATATGCAAGGAGGATACTTACCTTTTTTTCCATGAGAAGATCCCCACGGACTAAAACCGCACACCCTCTCAGATCTTTAAATGTCAAAAAGGCATTTCCCTTGCACCGCGGTTGACCCAAGTCAAAGTCAAAGTCGTAGTCGAAGTCGAAGTCGAAGTCGAAGTTGAAGTCAAAGTCAAAAATCATTTATTCTGTATAGACCATCAAATCAGCACTTACAAAACGTCAAACCCAGGGCCACGAACCCCGGTGTCCTTGTCTTGTCCCCGGCATTGCGATGCCACTCAGCAGACAGGTGGCTCTTCATGTCACTTCCAGTCTTGCGCTAATAGAGGAAGTCAAGCAAGGAACTCACCTGTATTGAGAGGAGTCCACAGTAGACCCCAACCAGAGATTTCAAAATCATTGTTGTTCCTGAACAGAATTATATTATCACTAAAATGCATAGTTTTCTATCAAGCCTTTTATAACATACTATTATTGACCGCATTGTCTAGCCTGATTCTTATCTATTTTCTTTTTTATTTCATAAAACTTATCAGCTTGGATTTTAGATAAAATATATACTTCTATTACAAAAGATTACTGTAATGTGAAAAGACACGTCTCATGATCTTTTAAGCCTTTTCTTAAAATCATGTGGAATGAACACCCTGCTGTGGTTTTCCCAAGCGACTACAATAAGGGGTTCTTCAAGAAGGGTATTAGAAAGTTTCTTCAGGGTCGGCTGTACGAGTGTAACGCCCCTGGTGTTGCATGCATCCATAAGCCACGGTAACTACTTTCCATCAGGTAGGCCGTGTGCTTGTCTGCCACCTAAGTGGTATAAATAAAAAAAGTTAAATGAATAAAAAATAAAAATACATCGTTTAGTAAATATAATATTTTTTTAATATAAAACTATATTTACAATATCGATAAATAAAAAAATATATAATTTACTTAACAAAACCACAAAAAGAGCTTTCCCGTACCGGGAATCGAACCCGAGCCTCCTGGGTGAAAGCCAGGTATCCTAGCCACTAGACCATACGGGAGATGAGTGTCACGACCATTTTTTACTATTACATCAAAATGGGCGTGAGTCATCAACTTTTTATTTCTTTTACTAACTTTAAAAAGAGGAGTATTATATATCTGTTGATAGCTACCATTTCTTATTTCTTTATCACTTGTGTAACACTACACTACGGCATGACTGATTTGTCTGATATTTGGTACACACCTTTCCTTTAGTTCGGGCGATAATACAATTTTATTTAAATCAATAAACAGTTTGATTTCCTATTAATAACTTGGTATTAAGATCATTTTGAGACTTTGCAGTCACGATCGTTGTGACGCTGACTGTACCTGAACCTTAATAGTTACAGCAAAACATTCTTAGGAGACTATCCATAACTTTTTAGGATATTCCAAACTGCATTCATAGATTTGGTCAAAATCGTACAGTCAGCAAAAAAAATGCCAAAAGTTCAAAAAACTATTTTTAGTGCCAATATGCTATGCAGTATCGTAAGAATGTTTTGCTCTAACTATAACCTACCATTACTGAACTGTCTCAGAAATACACCCTGTACAGGACACGTCATTATAACTTCACCTCACCAGATGGTATGCTGAAGGTACAGTTTCAAGTAAGAGGATCAATAATAAAGACACGTATCATGTTACAATGGTGGCACTCAGCTTGACGGCCTCATCAGATGCTTTTTCACGCCCCGCTTAAAGGACCCGAGACTAATAGGTAGACCGAAATGATATAATAATATAGCATAATAATTATATTATTACATATTAAAGATAAAGCCTTATCGGTATGAAGTAACATCGATTACTTGTATTATCGATACCTCTTGTATCGATTGCGTAAACTTATCGATATAAAACAGAGAATTTTTCTCGGTGATTATCATTCAAAGTATTCATTCATTCCCAACATGTATTTCAAAGGAGTTTTAGTTCTTTGTGTGCTATACACTATTCAGGTAAGATTTTTTTTTCAATAAACAAACTGACTTTTACATTTTTATTATTAGCTAGGATATTAAAGAGGGTGTTATTATCGAGGTCCAGCCAAATCCGCAGTTAAGACTGGTAAAGCGGACCCCAGACTCCGAGGTGATAGCTTCGGATGCGAAAGCGGGTATACAATGGGTTTTTCTACATGTACAATCTATCTACATCTACACTAATATTATAAAGAGCAAAGATTTGTACCTATTTTTGTATGTTTGTATGTTTGTAATGAATAGGCTCCGGAACTACTGCACCGATTTCAATAATTCTTTCACCTATAGAAAGCTACACTATCTGGGAGTAACATAAGCTATATAACATCACGCTACTACTAAAGGGAGCGGAGCAGTGAGCATAAATGTCAATAAATCGGGCAGATTTCCATACATTAAATTTGGACCGGAATCCGAATTCCACGCGGGCGGAGCCGCGGGCAACAGCTAGTTTTATATAAGGAGCAAGTAACCGTCCCTTGTTATAATGTTACAAGGTACACGAGGGGATTTGTCTCTGAAGGGGGTCAAATACTCCGTAAATAGGGGTTGGGTTGGAAATGGGTAAGGGCAAATCAACCGCCAGGTCGATAGTGTTACCGCTAAAAATAAATAAAGTAAGTATGGGTGTTAGCACGTAATAAGGCGCGAGCCTATTGCCGTCAAGCGGGCATATTATCACGGGCTATATGTTTACTGTCGGATGAAGAACAACCCTATCCCTTTTAAGACACTCATGGGACACTAACGTCACAGAATCTCTTTGGTTTTAAAGGGTCGGCAGCAAGAGTGTGACTCCCCTGCTGTTGCACTCGTCCATAGGCCACGGTAACCACTTTCCATCAGGTGGGCAGTGTGCTTATCTGCGACCTAAGTGGTATAAAAAAGATATTGGAATTTTCTATTCTGGATTGGATTGGAATTGGCTATTCTACTCCAACCAACACGCTCCATATACCCAGAGATGAAGAGCCGCGTGGTTCCCGGCAGAGTAGAATTTGGGCCACCCCATCTTTTCCCATGCGGTTTCGTACAAGGCGACTAAGGGATAGGGCTGTTTAACATCAGACAGATATATACAGCCCAGACTCAGCCTATACATGGCTCGAGTCAACAATAGTGCCTGTAAAACGGCAATAGGCTCACCCCCTATTATGTGGGACCTAATAAAATGATTGGTGAAATGTTGGTGTTAATTCACCTCTGCCTAACCCTCCGGGGATAAAGGCGTGATTGTATGCATGTACGTATGAATTATTAACCTTGTATCTATCTCCACAGAATGTCGTCTCCTACCCAATTGGTCTACAATCACCCCTCGGAGCCCCATGCAACGGCTTCTCCCAAAGAATGGCAGCAAATATACCAGAAACTGTAGTCTCACCAGTCATCACGGAATTTATACCCTCCCTGCAGTTCGGCGATATCACTGTCACTGGTGACCTTCCCGTGGGTGGGAATATACTGGTGAAGGGTCGTTTCCCGGTGTACGGGTCTGTGGCTATTGATGGGGGATTACCCTCAGCGGGAACTGCTGTCGTGAACTCCGGTAGTGGTGTGCTAGCTGCACAACTTGTTTAATTTGTTATAAATAAATTTTGTTGTTTTTGTTGTTAATTTTTTTGTTTTATTTTCAATTGATTTTATAAAGAAGGAAGTAGGAGAAGTTTCTATGTATAATATATGTATGTCATATTGAATAAATCACTTGTACTTTTCCACAATTATTTATTTATTTGAACCTATTTGAACCTTACCGGTTTCACCTTACGGCATTATCAAAGGTTTACAAAAGTACAAGTGATTTATTCAATATGTGTAGCAAGTTCCACCAAGTGCCATCAATCTCCAGTATAAACATACATATATGTTTATACTGGAGATTGTATTTACATTATGTATTTACAAAAAAAAATGTATCTAAGTATGTTTATCCTTATTTTAGAACCCATAACAAAAGCTAGATAAGCTATGCTTACTTTGGGTCTAGAAAGTGTTGTGTAGAATGTCCTACAATATTTATTTATTTATTATTTATTTATTTATATCGGGCGCCGCCCAAGTGGATGTCGGTTCTCGGAACCAAACATAGCCTACGGTGTTAAGGATACGTCACTTGCAACCCACTAAACTTGCTAGTTTTCCTAACAGGGTTGGGAGGACAGATGGCAGTTGCTTTCACAAAAGCAGATAATTCCAATACCGTAAATAATTTACGGACTACTTCTTCACCCAAGCACCATCCAAAACCCGCATTTTGGTGTCTATGGTTTGTCCTGATATTCCTCTTTTCCCTATTGCCCTCAGGGTTGCCTGGCAGAGATTGTGTTGTGCGATAATGCCGCCACGTGTATACTCTCTTTTCCCTATTTCCCTCATGGTTGCGTGGTACAGATTGTGTTGTGCTTTATGTATTTTACACCGCCACTTATATTTTATGCTGCAAAATTGTATCAATTGTATTTTTCTGTATTCCTCATTTGTGTACATAAGTACAATAAAGGGATTTGTATTTTTGTTTTTATCTATTTTGGCTCTCACTGGTTCTCACCCGCATCTAGGGAGTATGGGTGAATTAATTATTATTGGACGAGTTAGAAATTAATGTATTGTATCCTCTGCCCTCCTTGGTAAGCAGAGGAAAAGAAATAAATAACTATCTATAAATAAATGAACTTGTTTTAATCTTCTACTATATAAAAATAAGTCGGGTTTTCCTTCCTGACGCTATAACTCCAGAACGCACGAACCGATTGGGCTTATTTTAGTCTTGAAATATTCGTGGGTGTCCAGGGAAGGTTTATAGGATGAGAAAATAGGTGCAGCGGGAACGGGAAGAATATGGCGGTACGAAGTTCGCCGGGACAGCTAGTAATAAAAAAAAAAAATAATTTAGGAAGGACTCTGGTGTGGAAGCGCAGTGTCCCCAACCCCCCCATATTACCCCGGAAAAATTAGTGCGAGTTGCGTCGCCGTACCGACCGGCCTGCGTTCGGAAAAAAATCTCGGCCGTTGCCTGCTTTCACTATGCCCTCTGATAGTCCGAGGGACACGTGGAAAGTCTCCAAGCAGCACTCCATGGAGCTGCTCCCGTTTCAACCGGAATTTGTCGTAGGCACCAGCGACTCCACTCCGGGAGATAGACACTCCGTTGCCCAGAAGTAAGTAAAGAATCATAGGTAGAAACTTTGCTTGTAATAGACATTTAGCCATTTATTGTATATCTATATCAAAACTTAGTAGGGTAGGGTTAGGACTTAAAGGGTTAAGTCCTAACCCTACCCTACTAACAACCCTACCCCACAAGGTTTTTGGTTATAGTTCGCATTTTTTTGTTAGTTTGAAAGATTTTTTGGTAGACGAGATTTTTCTTTCTTTATTTTCTTTCTTTCTCCAAGTAGATCATTCGCCAGAGTATTCCTACCAGCGACCTGGGCCTCGATTCTGCTAAAGCAAAACCATTGTCATGCTACTGGCACTGCAAGAAAATTCTATTTAATTTTAACCCTTAAAGTAATGCACATAAAGTTTAAAATTAAATGGATTTTTGGAGAGTGAATGAAAGAGTGTAATGAAACTCTTTTCAATTAATTTTTGACTGTAAGTGTACAGAAATAAAGTCTTAAAGGAGATGGATACTCTTCCATACATTCGTGGGCCTGATTGACAGAAAATGGAGCTGACAGCTGTCACAGCTTAAAAATACAGTTGATAAACACAAGAAATAATTAATCGATTAACGGAAATCGATTCAGAATTTATTTTTATTACACTATTATTTGGTATTTTAAATGGTTATTATTATTATTATGATTAAGTTTTGTTCACTCTGATTGATTTAATATCAAATTGTGATGCAAGTGTTATAATACGCAATATTGTTTAAATAATTTTTAGTAATCGATATTTTATTTTGCTAGTGAAATAAATTTAGTTTTAAGATTTCTCGTCTTCAAGATTTTCAATTGAGCTGGTTTTTTAATATTTTGAAATAGAAAAAAATACCGCTTTTTTTAAGTCATATCTCAACTCATTACAATTTTGGCCCAGAAGTCCCCGTCTCCTTTAATGCCATTTTTAAAGTCTCTGTAGTATGATAGTGGTTGTGCTTTAGCGAATCGAGGGCTGGTTATTTACACTACCGACGACGGACGCACGTTAACCCACTCCTAACGCAATAGCTTAGATAGAATAGTCACTGTCCTGGTTGCCATAAGAACATCTTATGGTGTATGGTGTGTGTTCTTTAGTGTATCTCCTAGATCCTATATATATTGTCTAACAAACCTTTTGTAGACGAGTATTAATCACTCTTTGCCTAGAGCAGTCGTGTATCATTTACCGAACCTTCATAATCTAAAGGAATCGTTACGGGTAGTTGGAGACCTCAAAACTTCGAAAACTGGTGTAACTACAAAAGTCAAAAAGTCAAAGGTCAAAAATCATTTATTCTGTATAGACCATTAAAACGGCACTTACAAAACGTCAAAAATATATAATTATGTACTAAAGACTAGCTTAGCAAATGGACCACCGGTTCGAAACGCGGCCCTGGCCTGAGAAGACTCCGGCAAGAAACTCAGCGGGCTTTTTTTTTTTTTTTGGTCTATTTACAAATAATGCTTAGTCTACTTAGTCTAAATACAATAATTTGTTTGAGAAGCATGCATGAGTGAACAGCTCATTTCCAAGCTAGTTTATCATCTAAATATTCTTGTATTTTATAATAGCCCTTTTGGCACAATTTCCTCTTAACTACATTTTTAAATTTATTACTACAGAACTTCGACTTCGACAATGGGATGTGGAGGTCAGATGCCAGTTACTTCACAGGAAATGAAATTCAGCCTCTTTGCAGTAAGACTGGAAGGCCCCAACTGGATTGAGAAAAAGAGATGTTGCTGCTTGGGGTTGCGTCCATTTGCCACGGTATCTAACCATTTTCCATCAGGTGGGCCGTATGCTTGTCTGTCATCTAAGTGGTGGAAAGGGGACTCTTTTATCCGCACTTAGCCTCTTTCTTGGGCCATTGTGCGTGGTCATCTAAGTAGTATTGGCAGTGGTTGTGCTTTAGCAGAATCGAGGGCCAGGATTCGAACCCGGGACATCTCGACCGTAAGACCGACTGCTGAACCACTACCGATGTTTCATTTTAACAAGCACACGGCCCACTTGAGCTTACCTTGACCTATGAACGTGTACAACACCCCGCTGGTGTTGCACACGTTCACAGGCCACGGTAAGCTCACACTCGTGCTGTCGTAGGAACCTTCTAATAATGACTATCTTGAAGAACCCCATATTGTAATCACTTAGAATGCCAAGTCAATCTATTATACTATCACAGTCCACTGCTAGACATAGGCCTCTCCCAATGTTGGGAGACTTTGGCCTACTGTTTCCACGCTGA
This sequence comes from Eilema depressum, assembly GCA_914767945.1. Classification (NCBI taxonomy): domain Eukaryota; kingdom Metazoa; phylum Arthropoda; class Insecta; order Lepidoptera; family Erebidae; genus Eilema; species Eilema depressum. The sequence goes on from OU612040.1 coordinate 3,059,959, forward strand.
CCAGACGGGTTGGTACAGGGTTTTTTTACAAGTTTTCCTTCTGTCGTAGTGATATCGTCTGCGTATTTTACATTGGTCACCTCTTTTTTTTTATCGTGCGAAATATCCCCACGGATACCCCTCCGCCGGAGCCGGTGGAGGAGGTTATGTCGGACTTGAACCGACTTAAACGCATGCCAGCTGTGCAATTCACTAACAAGCACAACGATGCGAGTCGCAACGATGTGCGCGATAGACACTGTCATTGGTCGATTTCCAATGACGTGATACAATCTGACCAATGACAATCTACGTTGCGCCTCGCATCGTTGTGCTCGCTTAGTGAATTGCAGTGCAGGTGAGGTAGTCGTAGACATATCCCCCGCACCCCGGCCGACCCAGGGCCATGTCTTTCGATCTGGCCCTCTTCCGGTGTGGGGACCACAGAGTCCCGGGTATAGGGATGTTGATCACCTCTTACGACACCCTTCGGATGAGATGGGGTGGTGATGCTTGTATTCTTTCTCCGTCACCACACGGATGACTTGGAATGTATCTTCTTCCTCCTAGCGTTAATTCCCAGTCGCATCTGAAGCTTTCAGCTCGGAGTCTGGGGTCCGCTTTTACCAGTCATAGCTACAGATTTGGCTAGACCTCGATATTTTCCGTGAAGCGATTGCCATCTGCCCTCCACGACCCAATGTTAACATTAGGCGATATCGAAGCTTTGCAGCTAGACCGTTGTTTTTGGACTTTTTAGGGCACCAACTACCCGTAACGACTGCCATATAGATGTTCTTATGGCAACCGGGACCGACGGCTTAACGTGCTCTCCGAGGCACGACCAGACCAATGCAAATACCCATATTTAATGCACACAAATATTTGCACTGAGCGGGGATCGAACCCGCGCCTCCTGCGTAGCGGCCGCGTTCACTACCGCTACGCCACGGAGGCTGTCAATTTGGAATGTATGTTAGCAAATAAATTACTAACATTTCTAGTAATATATAGGAAATACTACTTGTAGGGTACGTGTTATATCTACGTTCTTATGTCGATTACACTAGAATCTAGTGACTAGATAATTAAAACAACAAGTTTTTTAGTCACATATTATATAATTAGGTACATCAAGTTACAACATTTTATAGAATTTTGATATTATAAAAACATAGGTAGGTACATATCTAATATAACCTTTAGGATATATATAAAAAAGTTTAAACTGCACAAGGCGAGAAAGTGATAAGGGGTAGGGCTATCATCACATCACATCAGACAAATATTATACAGTCCAGACAGCCTATACATGGCTCGAGTCAACAATAGTCCCGGAAAACGGCAATAGGCTCACCCCCTATTACGTGGGACCTAATACAATGATAGGTGAAATGTGGGTGTTGGTTGACCTCTGCCTAACCCTCTGGGGACAAAGGCGTGATTGTATGTATGTATATTAAACTGTATAGGTATGTAGTAAATGTGTATCGACTTCTCGAAGCAAGTAACCACCCATAAGTGCTATTAATAAATTATGTAGGATTGTATTTGAAAAATAAATAAAGGTACCTACAATACATTAGTACAATAGATAGGTACACAATAAATATTAATAAGTTTACATACTATGTAGATACCTTAGGTTTCAACAATTTTTAATTATAATAAAGGAAGCTCGAGAAGCAGATTGCCGTGAGTATAATATAATTATGTATGATACACCAATTAGAATTTTAATTTAGGCCAATAAAAATATAATAAATAATTAAATATAATATAACTAAATAAACCAGGACAGCTAAAATAACAGGTTTGAATTTAAAAAACAATCATAGATATTATGCTTGATGACCGCGTGGTTCCCGGCAGAGTAGAATTTGGGCCACCCCATCTCTTCCCATGCGGTGTCGTAGGTACAAGGCGACTAGGGCGCTTTCAATTTATACGTTTCGTGTCGGACCGCTGTTGCACGTTTACCGTACCGCTGGTTAAAGCCCGCTGCCGTGCTGCTGCCGTACGGTAGCAGTCCGATACCAAACGCCTAAAATTGTAAGCATATCTGACTACCGTGCGTTTGTATGCTAGTGATGTTTTAAATGTATTTGGCAGCAGTTAAACCATGGACTCTGACGAAGAAACATTACTGTTAGTGCTCTTGTTGAAAAAGATCAAACAGAAACAAAACCGACGCCCCCGTAAAAGAGCATCACCAATGTTTTCGTTAACATGTAATTTTGGTGATTTTCATAATCTTTTCCCTAGGCTAAAACAAGATCCAAGCAATTTTTTTGATTACCTTAGAATGTCTAGAGAATGTTTCTACGAATTACTTGAATTAGTTGAAAGCAAAATTCAGCGGCAAGAAACTATATTCAGACATACTATATCAGCTGAAGAAAGACTAGTGATAAATTAGCTCTGAAGTCCAGTCACCGCACTATTCAACAGCGAAATGAACACGTCATAACACGTGAAGCTTACTATGTTGCCGTCCTGTCGTCGCGCGTTCGCGGTACGGCGCGCCCATGGCGCGCCGCACTGTTGCTGCACCGTTGCCGCTCCGTGCACTTTGTTTTGTACTAAAACAAACGACCGTGCGTGCGTCGTACGAGAAACGCACAGTTTCGGCACTGCTGTGGTCCGACACGAAACGTCTAAATTGAAAGCGCCCAGGGCTGTTTAACATCAGACAGATAGTTATACAGCCCCGACTCAGCCTCAGATACCTACATGACTTGAGTCAACAATATAGTGCCCGGAATACAGCAATAAGCTCACCTATTACGTGGGACCTAATACAATGATTAGTGAAATGTGGGTGATAACCACCTCTGCTAAACCCTCCGGGGATAAAGGCGTGATTGTATTGTATGTATGTAAAGGAAAATCGAGAAGCAGATTGCGGATTGTCTCTCTCTTCTCTGCCTACCCGATAGGGAATAAGCCGTAAGTTATGTATGATACACCAACTAGAATTTTAATTTAGGCCATTAAAAATATAATAAATAATTAAATATAACATAACTACCAGGACAGCGAAAGTAACAGATTTTGATTTAAAAAAATAAATTACTTTATCCCTATTCCCCACTAATATTATAAATGCGAAAGTAACTCTGTCTGTCTGCTTGTCTGTCTGTCTGTCTCGCTTTTACGACTAAACCGCTGAACCGATTTTGATGAAATTTGGTATAGGGGTAGATTAGACCTTGAGAAAGGACATAGGCTATGTTTGGTCGCGATAACCGACATCCACGCGGGCGGAGCCGCGGGCAAAAGCTACTAGATAATATATGTTACTGGCAAAACGTATAATGTAGGCATTCTGTACTATTCAAATGATGAATATGAAATAGATTTCGAAAGAGAAAACAGAATCGACCTCAGGCGGGACTCGAACCCGCGATCTTTCCCCCTGTAAGAGAAAGATCGCGGGTCCCGTGTGAATGAAATTTTGAAGCATTTATTATGCTAACTCAATGACATTTCATAACATAGACTTGTCATATGCTTACAAATCAACGTAGAAAAATGTGCCGAACTCACACACACATTTTTAATTCATCTACACTTTTGGTGTATTAACTTTAGAGTAATATGTAGTTCGTGCAGTGTCTATAAACATACGATGGCATTTTCGTAATTTTTTTAAGTCACTGATGCTTCCGCTCAACGTCCGACCGGCGCCGCTCGGCACGCGGTACTAGAGGCAAACGTTCCAATTGACTCGTTTTCGGATCTTCACGATTTTCGCGCAATAACATATCTACTTCTTTTTATATAATATCTTTGGTCCAAACATAAAAATGATTGTAAAATAATTCATTGGTTTCGATAGCTCGTACGGGTATCGGTAGATGGCTCCACCGTCGCCCCAAAGACGGTAGTATAGAGGAATTTGAATTGGCTTCGTGCGGGTCTCGATGACTTAGTGGTCAGAGCATTCCCCCTGTAAGGGAAAGACCGCAGGTTCGAGTCCCGCCCGAGGTCGATTCTCTTTTCTCTTTCTAAACCGATTTGAATTCCGAATTATACAAATTGCCGGTAACATAACAACTAAACAAAACAGAGAATAAACGAAAGATTTGGTCGTTTAAGAGGGAGCATGTGAGTATGTGTATGTGTGTTGTGTGTCGCATGTGCAATGTGTATGTTTGCGTGCGAATGTTTTATAAAGGTGCAAGCAGTGTAGTGCAATATTAGGTTAATATAAAATCTTATAAAAGGGTGTATAGGGCCCTATCAACACCTGAATGAACAGGAGAAAAAGAAGAAGACATTTTTTTTGAAAAGGGAGTGGAGTGAAAACACTCCGAGAGTGCCAACAGAGAGGTGAAAACTTGAAAAATAGTTATACAAGGTGATTTTGTAGTCGTTTCGGAGCGAAAAATTTTGGGCACAGTTTCGATAGCGAAAGCGTCTGGAAGTATCAATTTGACGGGCTCAAAGGGAGGGGGTGGGGTATTTTCTTATAACTCGCGATTTTTGTCACGACTCTTAGTTTTTTAGCATGAAATAATGAATAACAAAATATACGTGATTTTGGCTGGGAGGGCGGGGATAGTCCAAAACCTCACCACGTATCACCATGGGGGAGGGGGGATTAAAAAATTGCTAAAGAAACATCACGTGATTAATGGACAGTCCCTAATGTATGGGGGTTGTGTATATAAATATAATATAAATATTTTATAAATTTAATATAATATTATGTATAAATATTTTAGGACATTCTACACATCGCTATCTAGACCCAAAGTAAGCATAGCTTAACTAGCTTGTGTCTAGAATACGGATAAACATACTTAGATACATTTTTTTGTTTGTAAAAACATACATATTATTTATTTATTATTTATTGGTCAATCGGCTATTGAACAATAACATTATATCGTCTAATAGCCGATTGACCAATAACATTCATGATTGACGGCATGATGGCATGATGGAATGACGCTTGCATATGCGTGTAATGGACCCTTTACGAGTTCAATGGTTAATTCTCATCTCAGAACACTTGCAAAATCTTGAAAAATTTGGCTAATATTATTTATGTACTTATTTGTATACAGAGGTGTCGGTAACAGTAACAGTGTCACAAGTTCAATATTCCATTCCCATCTCTAAAAGGTCGCCTAAAGAAGTGTCCACTTCAAAAAATCTATAGCGAGAAGAGGCGAGGTACCTACTGAGAAGAAGAAAGAGGTTCTAATTTCTAATAGACTTGTTTTGTTTCTGAAATTTTGAAGAGCTGCATCTTCAACATGAAAACATTTAGAAAGAAATTTTGCCAAGTAATATTATGTTAACCGAAGTCCAAGAAACGAAAATAGTACGCGCCAGTTAGTGTGGCAATACGAGTGGAACAAAGTCTTACGAATACGAAGTAACAAGAACGGTAAATCAAAAATAGGTACCTATTAAGAAATAAGAATTATTACATTATCTATTAACATTGAAACTGTCGTTTTTGCAAATTTCGTATACCTACACCACTGTATGGGGGAATGTAAATGACTCGTATTGCCACACTAACTGGCGCGTACTTAAATCGTAGCAAGTGGAAAACTCTGGTCTCTGGCTACCCCATTGGGAAAGAGGCGTTACTGTATGTATATGTATGTTATATTATGCTAATTTTTCATTAAAAAAATTATGTAGGACACGTCAATTTGACTTCACCTTGCCTCGTAGTAAGCTGAAGGTAAAGTCTCAGGAAATAGGGTCACCATTACAGACACGTACCATGTTACAAAAGAAACCGGGTTTAATCGCATGTGTCTGCGGAGCCCCATTGCAGTCCATGCACTAAAGAAGACCTAAACAAAGCCACTGACAGCGCAGTCGAGATGTCAGAAGATTACTCTCGAATAATTTAGAGCAGTGAAAAAGAGGATCAGTGACACGAAAGAAGAACAAAAGAAAATTATTATTATTAATATTTTTCTTTTTTATTTTTTATTTTTTTTTAATTGGAAAAAGCGAAATCAATACTCGGGCAGGACTCGAACCCGCGATCTTTCCCTTACAGGGGGAATGCTCTGACCACTGAGCCACCCAGCTTCGCCCGAGATTGATCCAAATTTTCCAATACATCCATCTTAGGGCGTTTAGTTTAGCATATGTACTAAATGCTTTAAAATTATCTCAACAAAAGAAAAGTTTAGAAAAGAAATGAAAACAACTTTCAGAACCGTAGTAAGTGGAAAGACTTTGTGTCTGCCTACCCCAATGGGAAAAAGACGTGATTTTATGTGTGTATGTATGTTTTATTTTGGAAAATTAGACAAGAGAAAAGATTTGGCGATCCAAATAAAAAAATTGAAGAAACTGTGTGCTTACCAGAATGTGCTATTAATTATAAGCGATTGAGCAAATTTTCGCCTGAATTAAAGTCTTAACAGACGACCGGGCCCTCGATTCTGCTAAAGCAGAACCACTGATATACCACATAGACTGCATAAAATGGCAGACCTTATTTCTATAGACTAACAGTCAAAAATTAAATGAAAAGAGTTTGATTACACTCTTTTACTCATTCATTCTACAAAAAGCCATTTAATTTTAAACATAAACTGTATTACTTCAAAGGCTATAATTAAAGGTCCAACCCCACCAAACGGACGGCATCGGCTCGGATTTTACATCTTTAAACAAAATTAAATCTTATTATCACAGTGTTTGAAGTTTATATTACCAAGTCACGCACTACAGCTTGACAGCGACGTGCGGCGGCATGACGCCACGTCAAGCTGTCATGCGTGACTTGGTAATATAAACTTTAAATGCTGTGATATAAGATTTATTTTGTTTAAAGATTGTAAAATCCGTTCCGATTCCGTCCGTTTGGTGGGGTTGGACCTTGGAAGTTTCTGGCAGTGACAGTGTCAAGATAGTGGTTTTACTTTAGCAGAATCGAGGCCCGGGTTCGGTACATTTATATGATTTGATTTGATACGGACTGACCTATCGAACTATGTTTTTTTTTTTCATATTTAGTCCGTCTGTTGAGTGCACCTCGCTAGATAGTATAAAGCTGAAGTGCAGTCCAGAAGACACAGACCACCATTTTTTATGCTATCGGCCTTAAAATGGTCGACTCGACGGCGTTGATAGATGCTCCCGTCTCGCTTGAAGGACCCGGGAATGTAGTACATGTATGGTGGTCCGGTGCACTCTACGCAACAGACGACCCGACTGCTCTCCAGAGTCTCCAGCCTTTCAAATATGATTCGAAGCGTACAAATTTTCGTGGTTCGGTCCGACCCAAATCTGGTCGTTTGTTAGAACATTATAACTGAACCTTATGGCCGCTTAACACGTTGGCGATAACTGCAGCGAATACGTTGGCTAACACTTGTTGGAAACGTGTAGAGGCTTGTGCCATTCTTGAGGTCGATGCGTCGGGAGAGCGTATTGGCTAACATGTTTGCCACCAGGCGCGGTCCGAGGGGAGGAGGTCACAGGGGACATGACCCCCCCGCCCCTCCCCCCCAAACCATGCACGTCCTATTGAAAAGTCCCAGTACGAGGAGAGGGGGGGTTAAATTTCTTAAGGAATTTCCGAAGTGACCCCCCCCCCCCCCCAAACTTCAAGCTGCGACCGCGCCTGTTTGCCACTGCGTGCGGCATCGTGTCGAGCGAACATTACACGACACTTTCGAACTAGAAATTAAAGCTTGTCTTTAAAAATATTTTACGCCTGAAAATTTTGAATTGAGTTCATTTCGACTGCTGCTTATACTAATCCATCTATGTTTTTCTCTGCAACATGTTTAGTAAAGGTAACCATAGTTGTTGTAAGCCCAGTTGTTATAGCCACCACATCCACAACCACCATAGGCTGGAGATGCCATAGGTACTGAAAAAAAAAACATTAAATTGGTATTGAAAGATGCTGAATGATTTTGATGATGAGCATGTATTATGAAAGTAGAAGAAGCGATTAAAAGTAGAAAGTCGTAGAGTGGAGTCCGCAAGAAGGAGAACGGAAGGTGAGACTTCTCCTAGCCAGTTGGACTGACGAACAGATAAAGGTGGCTGGGACAGACTGGATGCGGAAGACGGAGAACCAGCAGACGTAGCACACATTGGGAGAGGCCTATGTCCAGCAGTGGACTGCAATAGGCTAATTGATTGATAGATTGAAGAAGCGAAAGATGTGTGCCAGGATCTTCTTAGCCGGTGTAATATGCTGGCGCGCAGGTTTGCACGCTGTACGATACCAGTCAAGGTTACACTTTTTAAAGCATATTGCCAGTCCTTCTACACGTGCAGCCTGTGGGCCGACTACACGCAGCGGGCGTACAGCGCACTACGAGTTCAGTACAACAATGCCTTCCGGGTGCTGCTGAACCTGCCGAGGTTTTGTAGCGCATCAAATATGTTCGCGGAGGCACATTGCGATGACTTTTATGCCATTATGAGAAAGCGGAGCGCATCAATGTGTGCTCGACTGCTAGGCAGCACCAACAGCATCCTGAAGGTATTGTCCGAGAGGTGGGACCTTCCTGTCCTACAAAGGTGGACGCGCCTGCATGCTAGCGCGTCCCCTCGATTTATTTTGTGATTTGTTTTAAATGTAATTTTGTACTAACATAATTATAAGATCATTGTTACTAACACATATGGACTACGTCTGAAATAAATTATTTTATTATATTATTATTATTAGCAAGTGGAAACACTACTCAACTTAGAAATTCATCCCACGGACACTCAAGCTGTGGAATGAACTCGTGGTTTTTCCAAACAACTACAATATGGGGTTCTTCAAGAAGGGCATTAGAAGGTTTCTTCAGGGTCGGCAGCGCGATTGTGACGCCCCTGGTGTTGCATACGTCCATTGGCCACGGTAGCCACCAGTTGCAAAGGGTGAAAATTTTCCGCCGGTGTGGAAACAATTTATCCCTTAAAGAACGACAACAGCGATTTTGTACGATATTCTGGGTACGAAATTCAGATACTGAATTTCATGTAGGTACTGAATTTCAGTTACTACATTTCAGATACTGTTTATTAGAGTAATTTAAATAACTCTACCAAGGCTTCTACTGAGTAAGCCGGCAGATATCGGATTATATGGATCCCTCGTCATTGGTAGCCATTTCCCATCAGCAATGCAATTCTGTAAGCGAACAACGACGAGCACAACATTACGACAACCTTGATATAGATTGTCATTGGTCGGACTGGGTGATGTCACTGGATATCGACCAATGAAAATCTTTATCCAGGCTGTCGCAACGGCGTGCGTTTACAGAATTACACTGCAGGTGGGCCGTGTGCCTGCCACCTAAGTGGTAAAAAAAGAGGCGTGAATGTATGTATGTATTACCAGTTATCACGTTGGGGTTCATTGGGAGGGTCTCGGAGAGCAGGCTGCTGACGGTCAAGAGTGAGAGGGTATCAGCCAGGGAGTTGGCTACGCTGGACTGCGCGACCACCGGCACTGGGGCGGATATGGCGATGGGGTTCGCTGCTCTTATGATTTGGCTGTAGGCGTTCTGGAAAAGAAAAGTTGTTTTCAGTCTTCGTTAGAATATACTAAATCTTGAATGAAATTTTAAAGCAATTAGTATGCTAAGGGTATGATTTTAACCACATACGACAACTGCAGACGTATGCAGCAGATAAAGCGTATAACTCCGGACACGTATCTTGAACCTAAATCGCAAGACAAACGAGGCTCTGGCGCCCGCCGCGGATTGCTTTGTAATAATTTACGCTTGGTGAATTTGAGTTCGTCCATCGCAGTAGCACCCCGTGCTATCCCTAAAAGACACCCAAGAAATGTGTACTGCACAGGAGGCGCCTCTGACGCGAGCGATTCGCATATTGAATCTCATAGCTATGGAGATTGATCTATTCCATTGTGTTAAGAGTGAATTCACAAGGGTCGCATTACGGATAATATGTTATGTGACGTTCGATGTTATCAACATGTAGTTTACATAAGTGACATAGCTTTGTATAGTTTACAGTCACATATTTAAAATTTAGAATAAGATAGCTACACTATTGCATTGGCATAAACCTGTAATGATAGTGTTGTAAGGAGAAATAAATAAATAAACAAAAAAATAAAAAAATAAAAAAATTTAGGGTCAAGATACGTGTCCGTAGTTTTACCCAATAGGGTGTTTGTATATATAAAGAAACAGATAACCGGTATCGGCTAGCTACCCGATAAGTTTCCATGGCAACGAAAATGATGAAAGTTAGTCGTTTACGTTCTAACACCACATATAGTAAAAAACAATTACAAGGCATTCGCGCTCTTATGTATAAAGACATACGGGCGCGAATACTTTGTGATGTTTTTTTTTGACAAAAGACGAAATTGACATGATGACAACTGAAAGCCAATACCGGTAACCTACTTCTTTAAATAAGCACCCTAACTTGCTAAAATCCAATACAGATAAATAGAGAACTCATAGAGGACGGGGATCGTTTGACGACCTCCGCGGCTCCGGTGTTCGAATCGCCTAATTCTCCGCCAGTCCCACTGCCTCCTTCTCGAGCATTACTTGTTTGCAGAAGGAGGAGTCGGTAGCCCACGTGCTCGCGCTCTGTACCATCACTGTAAGCAACGTGCTGAGTGAGAGAACTCCCACCTCCAGGGCCGTCACAAAGACCCGTTTCGGCGTGTCCCCCACCGGGCATTCGATTAGATAAAAACTTCTACCTAGCTAAAAATAAGCCCTACAGATTACCGCGGCTAAATAGCCTTCTGTTGTTTTCCCGGCGGTGAGTAGTGTAGCCAGAGCTCACTGGAGAGGTTTTGTGCTGTCAGTGGGAAAACCAAAGGCTTGTCCTATTTAACTTTTGCGCTGACAGCACAGAATCTCTCTGTTCTTACAGGGCCGGCAGCACGAGTGTAACTCTCCTGGTAGTCGCCCATAGGCTACGGTAACCACTTACCATAAGGTAGGCCGTGTGCTAGTAACCTAAGTAGTATATATTTTTTTTATAACTTACCTGAATAAGAACAGCCTGCACTAAGAAACAGATAACTGCGAAGAATTTCATTTTGTTTTAGTCTAGTAGAACTCGAGTGAAAATATCCCTGCCAGTACTGCTCTATTTATATGTATGAATTTCATCATTATTTGTTAAATTTTCACTGGTTATCGGTGAAGAAATCATTTTCTGTGTAGTGTTGTAGTGTTACTGGTGTGTGGGGAAACGTCGGGTGATAAGCGTAGTTAAATGAGTAGGTAGGTATATTGCTATGTAATTGTGTTTTAGTCCGAGGAGGGGAGCCACTGGGGACATGACCCCCTCCCCCCCCCTCCCCCCCCCCCTCCCCCCCCCCTCCCCAGACCCAGCAAGTCAAATTGAAAAGTCTCCATATTTGCAAATTAATTATATTGCAATATTTAATTCCCAGGTACTTATGTTCCCCCCTCAAAACCGTACAAGTTAAATTAAAAATTATTCTAAAAAGGCATTATCTGAAGGAATTGAAAAAAAACGTGATTCTCAGTGTGGTGGTTGTGAGGTTGTGGTGTGGACTGGCACCTCTGCAGTCAAGCAGTCAATGGATCACCTCCTGTCGTGCCCGTTGTGCCCCTATACCAGCACGGCTGAAGACCTAAATGAGGCGACGGAAGGTGCAGTCAATTTCGTCGAGTTCTGGGCTGGGCGCATCTAATTTGATTTTAATTTGTTGCCAATGACACGATGAAGAAGAAGCATTTTTTTTTTATACCACTTAGGTGGCAGATAAGCACACGGCCCACCTGATGGAAAGTGGTTACCGTGGCCTATGGACGTATGCAACACCAGGGGCGTCACACTCGTGCTGCCGACCCTGAAGAAACCTTCTAATGCCCTTCTTGAAGAACCCCATATTGTAGTCGCTTGGGAAAACCATCGCGGGGAGTTCATTCCACAGCTTGAGTGTGCGAGGGATGAAGTTCCTTTCATACCGCACAGTGCGCACCATTTCCGGTCGCAATGTGTGAGGATGAACTCCCCGCCTATGACGAGAAGTGCGATGATAGAATGTAGCTGTGGGCATCGTGTCAAACAATTCATCTGAGCACAAACCATTGTATTTTTTGTAGGGTTCTGTCTGATGTATTGTTTGTTAGATTGTTTTTACTTTTAGTACCTGTACTACCCTAGTCTAGTAACAGCTGTACCCTACAAAAAAATGCTTCTTCTTCATCGTGTCATTGGTAACAATACATCAGACAGAACCTTATCAAGATATGGATATCAGCAGTAGATCAAAAACATGTCAGTTATAAGTTTTACGTTTATGGTAGCGTGCAAACAAACCTCACGGTAACACGCAAACAGCACCGATCGATTCCCGGGGCGGGCAAAACGTTACTGTTTTTATAAATTCTAATTTGAAAGAAAACTGAAAATCATCCTTTTTTATATAGGACACGTCAATTTGACTTCACCTCGCCTGATGGTAAACTGAAGGCAAAGTCTCTGAAAAGAGGGTCACCATTACAGACACGTATCATGTTACAATGGTGGCACTCAGCTTGACGGCCTCAGCAGATGATTTTTCACGCCCCGCTTAAAGGACCCGGGACTGTAGGAGGAGGGAAACACGTGAACTGGTAAGGAATTCCAGGTCTTAATGGTGCGGCAGAAGGAGTCACCGAACCGCTTGGTTCTTGATGTTCATGCTTTTGTATTTGGGATGGATGCAGAATAAAAATCGGACGAATTAAGAAATTTTGAAATGGTAAGTACCTATGAGTTTTGGTTCCTGGTGGAGTAGAATACCCACCGCAACCGCATCTCTTCCTGTGGGTGCCGTAAAAGGCGACAACGGAATAGGGTAGGTAAGTACATGACGGTATTTTAGTCCCAATCGAGTAGTCCGACTGGGGAAGTACTTCCACCCTACAGAATACCACGGCGGTGAGTGGGGGTGGCTCACCGGAGAGGTTTTGTGCTATCAGTGGAAAGACCAAAGGCTTTGTCCTACTTATCTTTTGCGCTGACGGTAGAAAATCCCTCTGTTCTTACAGGGTCGGTAGCACGAGTGTGACTCCCCTGGTGTTGCACCCGTCCATAGACTACGGTAGCCACTTTCCATCAGGTGGGCCGTGTGCTTGTCTACGACCTAAGTGGTATAAAAAATAGGGATGTTCTCCATCCGACAGTAATTTCGGAAATGGAATTTACCATTAGTGATGTGTCGGTAGCACGAGTGTGACTCTCCTGGTGTTGCACCCGTCCATAGGCTACGGTAATCACTTTCCATCAGGTGGGCCGTGTGCTTGTCTGCGACCTAAGTGGTATAAAAAATAGGGATGTTCTCCATCCGACAGTAATATCGGAAATGGAATTTACCATTAGTGATGTGTTACTTCATGTTTTATATTTATGTAATCGATCGATTATATGAAATTATAATAATTGAAATTGCGATGTTGCAATTGATAAAATTAACATACAAAAACATACGATTATAATCTAACGAATTTATTGATAAGTTATTATTAAATGAAGTTTGTAGTGTTTTAAGTTTTGTAAAGAAAATGTTGAAAAATATTTTATTACTCGTTTTCGCTGTGGTTTTGAAGGTAAGTATATTGTAGCTACTGCATTAAATTTTTTACTTATCTTGTCAGACAAAAACTGTATAGCGATAAATAGTACATTATGGTACAAGCGTGTAAAGGCGAGGGTCTTAAGAGAGCCGAGGACGGTAATCACCATACACGCGAGTGGCATACGATTATTTTCAACACACTTGCGAATAAAATAATACTAAAAATACTACATAACACAATCAAAACACAATAGTAAAAATCTATTTGTTGTCATACTTGTCATAAATATGCGCGCGCATCTAACATTTATTTTATTTGTTCCTTTCGGAACAGGCTAAGGTGCTATCACCATGCTGCCTTGTCATCTACTTACTTATTTGAATTATAATTTTTTTTCTCTGTAAATATTCACAGAGAAAAAAAAAATATTTTAGTGAAAGTTTTGTTTATTAAACACGTACCTACTACAAGTTGAAATTATCTTTTAAAATACGAAGTTGCATGAAATGAGCAAGCAATAGGTATATTAATTCGTTTGTAATATTGGACACAATATTTTTTGTATCAAAACTTTTTGAAGAACAAAGCAACTTAATCAATTAAATTAAAAAAAAGAAGTCTATAACTCACTTTTGTGAATGAAAAAGTCACAGTTTTATAATAGGTGTCATTCCGTGCTTAATTGCGGTGAAATAAAAGCCTGTTTATAAGCAAGTGTGTTGAAAAATAATATTATTATCTTACTGTTTTATAAAACTACACTAAGTTTTAAAAATAAGTAGCTATAGTCCCGTCTGAGTCGTTTCACTTTTCCAATCTCAATCTTTCATTATTTCCAGAGGGTTACAACACAATCTGTAGACTACATCACTACAACACCAATTGCCATCCAAGACTCAACATGCGATGCCAACTGGGAAAACCTTATCCCAACTCTAAAATTGATCAAAAGCACATCCAACATGAATAAAGAAAGACTACTAAACGTAGTTAAAATAATAAAATTCCTTCTATCAGACGAAATTGAGAAGAACCAGTGTGATAAAGTACTACAAGAATACAAAATAAATGAACTACAAACACCTGAATTAACAGGTTTCGATAGCATCGTTGATGAAAGATTAAAACCTATCCAAGAAGCAATAGATGGAAAAACTAATATAAATAATGATGAAGTAGATGACGATGTACCTGAGAATAAAAATGAGGATGTTAAGAAGGTATTAGACGATATATCTGCAGCATTGGCTAAGTTAGAGAAAGATAAAGAACCACAGATTTCTTCCGATTTCGTAGGAATGTTTCGACCAGGGAATAATGCTTGCAAGAATAACTCGAATCCTCCGTTATTCAAAAACCTAGGCCAATCACAGCAACAACCAAAACAAGCTGAACTAAACTCTAGAACTACTGAAACAAAATTCAATATTCCTTGCCAAAGAGCTGCAGATATATTAAAAGAAACTTCCAGTGTAGTAATACCAAAAGAAGCGTATTGTGAACTACCCAAGAATATAAATTTGGACTGTATTTTGAGGGATCCAAGGTTGAATTCAGATAACCTACCTTTTAAAGTTGTGCCTAATTCTGTTAGCTCTGTTGATGGTGATGATCCAGTTGCTATTTTATTCAAACCTAAAAAGATATCTATGATGCAGGTTTATGGGAATTTGTTAAAGAAAATTACTATAACAGTATTGGTACCATATCATGTAGCGAAAATGGATCTTTGAAGACATTTCTATGTGTAGTTAGATAAGTATTTAAATTATTTATTGCCTAATTATTTTGTTTACCAAAAAATAAAACTTATTTTTACGGATTTTATTTATTTATTTATACTTCATTGTACGTACAGAAATTAAGTACAAAAGAGCAATACAATGGGCGATCTTATCGCTTTACGCAATTTCTGCCAGGCAACCTTTGGATAGAAATGTTATACATATCGGTTGCAGTACATAATCGGTATTTATTGGTGTATAATTAAATAGTTATTATTTTATACCACTGTGGCAGACAAACACACGGCTCATCTGATGGAAAGTGGTTACCGAGGCCTATAGACGGTGTACAACACCAGGGCATCACTCTCGCGCTGCCGAACATGAACATGTAAGATCCTTCTAATGTCCTTTTGAAATTGGTTGGAGTAATCGGTATTTATAGGCGTTTAATTCGTTTTATATACATACATACATTGTGTATTTATATAAATATATCCAACCAACCTCGCTATTTAAGTTTGTGTTGTTGACTAGGTGGAATAAATACCAAAGAGTTGCGGCCGAAATCGTAGCAGTTTAGTCGTGTTACAAAGTAAACAGTTATTATATTGTTCTAGATTTTATAGAAAATATACTGAACCCGGTCACTACCTACGTCATAAAGGAACGAATTTAGGTCATGGGGTCATGGCACTCTCTGAACCCCACAAGTAACATACCTCGTATTATGATAATACGTGAAGGGAACTTTTATTCTTACCTTTTTTCAAATATTACTCAGTGTTTGATGTGGGAATAGGTGGGAAAATTTTCATTATCATCATCATCATCACAGGGTTTATTAGTTCCGGTTTGTAATGGATTAGAAGCCTAGTAATTGAGAATCTTACTACGAGTATACCTAACCTATAAGTATCTTTGAAGTTTGAAGTACCCCGTATTTCATACACAGCGGCGTTCTGAATGTGTATATTGTGTATGTCACAGTGAAAAGATACTACATCTTTTCACCTCGGAACTACCCCCTTCTTTTCCTATTTTTAGGTTTGGCTATACCCTTTTTATAGGAGAGACTGCAGTCTGCCCTGCCACTGGGTTAAAAAAGTCTGCACCAGCACCATAGCCTCAAGAAAGTCTGCATCAGAGCCTCGTCTGTCAAATACCAGGCCTTAGACTGGTTTAAATTTTAGACTTTAAATCAATGAATTTAAAGTTTAAAATTCAGTGAAAATTAATGAATAAAAAAGTGTGATGAAACTCTTTTCATTTAATTTTGGACTTAAAAATCTGTATTAATAAAAATTCAATGCCATATTTTGCAGTTTCTGCGGCATGACAGTAGCTTTGCTTCAGCAGAATTGATGGCCAGATGTACCGCGTCACAGGTGAGGTTTGGCCCCAAACGTCTTGGTTAGAGTTAGAGGGTTAGACCCTCTTTTTACCCGACTTCTGAAGGAATGTTTTTACTGTCTGTTCTATACCACAGACAACATAATACTAAAGTATACACATACAAAAAAACAAATATCAATTCTATTTAATTGTGTTTGTAAAGAAAATAACTAAACAAAAGAAATATCGCCATATTTGTAATTAGTGAAACAATTTAGTAATTGCGACCGTGCGTGAGATAAGGACGGTTTCTGAGTATTTCAAATACACAATCCATACTATACTACGTAGGTATTATTAGAAATAGCAACATTGTACCTGCCTTGTTTTATTTAGTTTGTTATTTAATCAATAGTAAAGGTATTTCTGCGAATTTCTAAAGGTTATGCATGATATTTTGCGTGGTAGCCATTTTAATGTATCGTAGTTTATTAGATTTTTTTTGGTCGCAGACAAGCACAAGACAAGCCCTCCTAATGGTAAGTGGTTACCGTGGCCTATGGGCGATTGCAATACCTGTCACACTCGCGCTGCCAACCCTGTGAGAATAGAGAGATTAGAGATTCTGTGCCGTCAGTGCCCTATGCGCGCAGTACACATTTTGACATTTCTTGGGTGTCCTTTAAGGATGGCACGGGGTGCTACTGCGGTGGACGAACTCAAATTCACCAAGCATAGATTATTACAAAGAAATCCGCGGGCGACATAGCCTCGTTTGTCTTGCAATTTAGGTCCAAGATACGTGACCGGAGTTATACACAACAATGTGACTCATACATAACAATCTCAGTGGTATAAGGAAGGCGCCACACAACCTAGCTCCCCCCCCTCCCCCCTCCCTTCCCTCCAAACTGACCTATATCCGCTACTTAAAACTATGTCAGCCAATAGTTACGTTGCATAAAATAAGCTTTTATCTACCTAAGGAGTTATCCGCGTGTAACCTGTGTAACGAAGAAAATTCTTTTTCATCCCCCCACCTCGGAAAGAGTATTTTTGCTCTTCGATATCTGCCGAATTTATCATAGGTACCTACACGTTTTTTAGGGTTCCGTAGCCAAATGGCAAAAAACGGAACCCTTATAGATTCGTCATGTCTGTCCGTCTGTCTGTCTGTCTGTCTGTCTGTCCGTCCGTATGTCACAGCCACTTTTCTCCGAAACTATAAGACCTATGCTGCTGTTGAAACTTGGTAAGAAGATGTATTCTGTGAACCGCATTAAGAATTTCACACAAAAATAAAAAAAAAGCATTAAATTTTGGGGGTCCCCATACTTAGAACTGAAACTCAAAATTTTTTTTTCATCAAATCCATACGTGTGCGGTGTGGGGTATCTATAGCTAGGTCTTTAAAAATGCTATTGAAGTTTCTAACATAATTTTTTTCTAAACTGAATAGTTTGCGCGAGAGACACTTCCAAAGTGGAAAAATGTGTCCCCCCCCCCCCCTCCCCCCCTCTAACTTCTAAAATAAGAGAATGATAAATCTAAAAAAATATATGATGTAAATTGCCATGAAAACTACCACTAAAAATTGGTTCGAACGAGATCCAGTCAGTAGTTTTTTTTTAATACGTCATAAACCGCAATTTTCGCCTTTGCTACTACGGAACCCTTCATGGGCGAGTCCGACTCGCACTTGGCCGATTTTAGATTTTATTTTAATTTATGAACTCTATTATTTATTCTGTGCCCCTGGTCCCAGTTTCGAAGTGGGACGACTTGCCCCCTAACAAATTAGAAAAGATGCGATTGGTCCCTGGTCCCAGTTTCGAAGTGGGACGACTTGCCCCCTAACCCCCGGAACACGGTATTACTATCTGCTAATAGACCATACTAACGGTAAGGTAACACTATGGAATGGAATGGAATGGAAAGGGGGACTCCTTTTTCCGCACTTAGCCTCCTTTTGGGCCATTGTGCGTGGAGAGTGCTGGCTATAGTAGCCAGCCTAACTCCGCCCAGAAGCGCAGAAGCTTACTAGGAGCTTCACAGGCTTCGCGGAGCGACCTCACTGTGCCGAGGATTTGAGAACATTGGGGGGCTACTGCCTCGCATTCCAGTACTACGTGGGCAACCGTTTCCTCGGCCACGAAGCACCCCCTACAGAGAGGGCTATCCGTGATCCCGATGGTATAAAGGTGCTTGTTTAGTGGACCTGTTATTGTCCCCATAATAGTTACAGTAGTAGTAGTAGTAGTAGTAGTAACACTATATGATAGTATTACCATGTCCGGAACCTCCTTGGTGTACTTTTTTTTTAAATTTACTTTGCGCGCATCATTTTTCTTTTCACGTCAATGCAATAAAAAAAAAAATTGACGCCTAATGGATTTAGGTTAGCAGCATGTCATGGATCTTTAATGTCTTTTTAATAGCAGACGTAAACAAGGATTTATCCACAAACTGATATTTAATTTCTAGTTTACGCGAATATTTATTTAATTTCATTTATAAATTTAATTTCACTGGTGGTAGGACTTTGATGACACAAAATTGTCACTAAATCCGACCGGGTAGGTACCACCGTGCACTTTGCGAAAAGCCCTTAAATAGTAACCCAATTTCGGTTGGATTGCGTTCAGGGTTCAGCAGGTGCATAGCCGGGCTGAGGTGATCGTGGTCGCAGCATTAGTGTGACCAGTGGGTCTTGGCGGAGTCTAGTGGGGATGGCACGGGGCGACACGCCGGGCAGGGAGACCCGTAGAAACGGTGGTGCCGCTGGCCGCCCGCGGCATAGTACAGGGGCCCAACTGGGGCTAACCACCCCGGGAGGCTGCCTCACCAGGCCGCGCATAATCCCGATATGGCTCGTCGTGCCGGTTGGTGACCGGTTCGGGAACCCGGCGACCATATTCGGGGGGGTACGGGGGCCCTTCCGTTCGGCGTGTCGGCTCTCGTCATGCCTCACGTTAATAGACGAAACCAAAATCCCGCGCTTTGTCACGCTGTGCTGCGACGACAATCACCTCTTCTTCACGCCCTCTCCTTTCCGTTCTCATTATGGCAGCGCAGAACAAAGAGCATAGACTCACAGCGGCTCTTCAATTTCCCGTAAGCTCGCTTTTTGAGGTGGAGTCCACTAACATCTGTGGGCTCCATACAAACCTCAACGCCGTCCACCAACACCTCGAGACGGCGAAACCAGCTATGCTTTTTCTGACGGAGACGCAAATACGCCGCCCTGACGACACGTCTTACTTGCTCTACCCCGGCTACGTTATGGAGGAAAATTTCCGTGCAAAGGCCGGGGTGTGTGTGTTTGTTAGGGCGGATGTTTGTTGTCGCCGTCTGCGCTGCCTAGAGGACCCATCCTTTTCAACCCTTTGGGTACACGTAGACCATGGCTCAACGAGTCAGATCTATGTGTGCCTCTACCGTTCCCATACAGGAGATACCGAGACAACTCGACTCTTCGATTATCTGAGTCAGGCAGCAGATGATGCGCAGGAGCGGTTTCCGAACGCTGAATTGGTTTTTTTGGGGGATTTTAACGCCCACCACGAGATCTGGTTGGGCTCCGCCAAAACAGACCATGCGGGAAGAGCCGCCCATGCATTTGCTCTGGCGCACGGCCTGACCCAACTGGTACACGAGGTCACCAGGATACCAAGAAGGTCGGGCCTAGCACCCTCTCTGCTGGACCTTCTGCTGACGAGTCAACCAGACCAGTACAGTGTTTCGGTGCGAGCCGCCTTAGGCAACTCCGACCATTGTCTGGTTTGTTCCAAGGTGCCAACTATAGCGCCCCCACGACCCGAACAGGGAAAGCGGCGTCTCTGGCACTACTCGTCAGCGGACTGGGATGGGATGCGTGAGTATTTTGCATCCATCCCGTGGGTTGCACGTTGCTTTGAAGGTAAGAACCCCTCGGATAGTGCTACTGCTGTCGCCGGTGAGATCAGCTTGGGTATGGAATACTATATCCCCTACACTGATGTCACCGGTGCCCGCAGAGCGCGCCCTTGGTTCGGCCGCGAGTGCGCGGAGGCTGTTAATCAAAAGCAGTCTGCGTACCGCGCCTGGGTAAGGGCGCGCGCCACGCGCGATCCTAACGTGGGTCACTTCAAGGCAGCGTACAACAAAGCCACAAAGGTCTGCAAGAGGGCTTGCGTTAGAGCGGATGCCCAGCGCATAGCGCGGCTTGGCCAAGAGCTTGCGGCGCATCCCACGGGTAGCCGTGGCTACTGGCGATTGGCCAAAGCCGTGCAAGCCAACTTTTGCCAGCCTTCGCTGCCCCCGTTGCGCAAACTTGATGGATCCCTGGCCCATGAGCCGCAAGAGAAAGCTAATTTGTTGGTTAATCTCTTTGCGGCCAACTCCCGGATCGATGATTGCGGTATGCAGCCACCGACACTGCCCTTTTGTGGCCATGCGATGCCTGATATCCGTATCAGGCAACGCGATGTCCGTGCTGTATTGCGGTCACTCGATGTCCGGAAAGCCAGCGGACCGGACGGTATTCCAGCGGTGGTTCTTCAAAAATGTGCAGCGGAGTTGTCTCCAATGCTGGCGCGGTTGTACCGGATGTCGTACATCTCGGGTACAGTGCCTTCGGCTTGGAGGGAGGCGAATGTACAGCCGATCCCCAAGAAGGGTGATCGCTCGGACCCTACCAACTATAGGCCCATAGCCGTCACCTCAGTACTGTGCAAAGTACTTGAGCACATTATCAACAAACAGCTCATGCGTTACCTAGAGGATCACTCCTTAATCAACGACCGGCAATATGGTTTTAGACCGAAGCGGTCAACGGGTGATCTTCTAGCGTACGTTACCCATCTTTGGGGTGAGGCTATGGACAAGCATGGCGAGTCGCTGGCTATAAGTCTTGACATCGCCAAAGCGTTTGATAGGGTCTGGCACAAATCGCTTCTTTCCAAGTTACCAGCCTTTGGTCTGCCTCCTAGACTGTGCGACTGGGTGGCTAGCTTCCTGCAGGGGCGCCGTATTCGCGTCCTCTGTGATGGTCGAACTTCGGAGTTCTTGCAGGTAAATGCTGGCGTGCCGCAGGGGTCCGTCTTATCACCCACTCTCTTTCTTCTGCATATCAACGACATGCTGTCCACTGGCAGCATTCACTGCTATGCAGACGATAGCACCTTACACGGGAGTTATCACGGATATCCTGCGGCCAAGCAGTCTGATATCGCGGAAAGGAGGCAGCTTCTTGTTAGTGAACTTGACCAGACCCTGAACCTCGTTTCTCAATGGGGCTCTGAAAACCTGGTTGAGTTCAATGCCAAGAAGACGCAGGCATGCACGTTTACAGCAAAGGTATCTTCTTTCCTTCCCCTTCCAACTCTTCAGAGCACGCCACTGCCACTACAGGACAATCTCAATATCCTAGGTATGGATGTTCGCTGCAAACTGAACAACAAAAACTACATCGAGAGTATCATCAAAACAGCATCGCGTAAACTCGGAGTCCTGAACAAAGTGAGACGTTTTTTCACGCCGGAGCAGCGGTGTCTTCTCTACAAGACACAAATTCGCTCTTGCGTGGAATACTGCTCGCATCTCTGGGATGGCTCCGCAAAGTACTTACTAGATGCTCTCGACAGGTTGCAGCGACGTGCGGTCCGCATTATTGGGAATCCTGAGATCACTTACACCCTTGAGCCTTTGCAGTTGCGTAGAGATGTGGCATCTTTGGCGGTATTTTACCGTCTCTACCATGGTGAATGTTCTGATGAGCTCTTCCAAGTAATCCCACCCTCTCCTTTCCTATATAGGACAACACGTGCAGGACTCAGATGCCACCCGCATACGGTGCAAAATATTCCATCAAGAACCAAGCGATTCGGCGACTCCTTCTTCTGCCGCACTATTAAGACTTGGAATTCCTTACCAGCTCACGTGTTTCCCTCCTCCTATAGTCCCGGGTCCTTTAAGCAGGGCGTGAAAAAGCATCTGATGAGGCCGTCAAGCTGAGTGCCACCATTGTAACATGGTACATGTCTGTAATGGTGACCCTCTTTTCAGAGACTTTGCCTTCAGCTTACCATCAGGCGAGGCAAAGTCAAATTGACGTGTCCTATATAAAAAAAAAAAAAAAAAAAAAAATCACTCCTTGAAATAAAACCACTTTTTAACAGATTCTATCGCGATTTATTTGTTATTATTTACTTCTAAATATACAGGGTGTCCCAAAATTCAAGGATAAGCCGGCAACAGAGAGTGGCCCTACTTATGGCTGCTCTGGAAAAAATAAGAAAAAAAACATATCTCTATTTTTTTTTTAATTATTTAAACTTTTTTAAAATCCTTCGAAATTCGGTACCCCTAATGATATTTTCAACTACCAGGCCCACAATTTTGCAAATATTTTTGAACTCTTTTCTGTATTAGCAAGCTAAGAAGCATGACTATCCATCACCACCCTGAAAAATTATAGAATATTTGAAGTTATTTTACAAAAATGAGTCAAAATATTTTTTTGTCGTCAAATTTACATACATTTTTACTTTCGACCCACTTTATCTTATCTCGGTGAAAAAAAAAAGTATGGACACGACTATGGCATCCTTTTTCAAAAATTGGCGCAACTATCCAAGATTTCAAAATGGTATGATTTGGGTATGATACTATAATGAAATACTAAAAAAAAATTTTTTTTGTAAATAAGAATCATATTTCATACATTGCTTTTATTGAAAATCACCAGATTTACTTTGTACACAATGCATTCATCCTCAATAAAAAATCATTGACGGGACTTTTGACTAAGTGGTAACCGAGTAGGTTATCACATTACGAGGTTAAGCAACACAAGCCAGGGTGGTTTTCGGATGGATGACCATTCTTAAGACATTGAGGTACCTCCGTTCCTCAGAGAGTACGTTAGGCCGTCGATCCCGGTGGCCATATGAGTATCTATGACAGTTGTTACGGGTAGTCGGAGCGCTTAAAGGCGAAAAGGATTGTGGAGGTCAGGTGGCAGTCGCTTCACGGCAAATTTCACATTTCTGCTGTTTCACAGTTAGCCGGGAAATCAGAGGCTTAGAGTTTTATTGGAATTTTCTTAAGAACAATAGGTCTCCGAAAACAATTGCAACGCTGGACTATCAATGCGGTTGCGGATTATATTTCTGGCAAAAGATATGCACGAAAAATAATTTGTATTAATGCCAGTGGCAAACAATTAAAACATGTAAAATAAAAAAAAAATATCAATAATGCAATAATTATAAAATTATACCATTATGTTTGTTTAATTTTTTAACAGTATGGATGTTCAACACTCATCATCCTCTGAGCCTTTACAAAATACAGAGTCGGATTTTATGATTAACTGTGAAACAGCAGAACCGCGAAATTTTCCGTGAAGCGACTGCCACCTGACCTCCACAACCCATTGGCGATATCAAAGTTATGTAGTGCGTCCAGTTGTTGGACTTTTAGGGCTCCAATTACCCGTAACAACTGTCATAGATACTCAAATGGCCACCGGGATCGACGGCCTAACGTACTCTCTGAGGAACGGAGGTGCCTCGATGTCTTAAGAATTGTCATCCATCCGAAAACCACCCTGGCTTGTGTTGCTTAACCTCGTAATGTGATAACCTACTCGGTTACCACTTAGTCAAAAGTCCCGTCAATGATTTTTTATTGAGGTTGAATGCATTGTGTACAAAGTAAATCTGGTGATTTTCAATAAAAGCAATGTATGAAATATGATTCTTATTTACAAAAAAATTTTTTTTTTAGTATTTCATTATAGTATCATACCCAAATCATACCATTTTGAAATCTTGGATAGTTGCGCCAATTTTTGAAAAAGGATGCCATAGTCGTGTCCATACTTTTTTTTTTCACCGAGATAAGATAAAGTGGGTCAAAAGTAAAAATGTATGAAAATTTGACGACAAAAAAATATTTTGACTCATTTTTGTAAAATAACTACAAATATTCTATAATTTTTCAGGGTGGTGATGGATATTCATGCTTCTTAGCTTGCTAATACAGAAAAGAGTTCAAAAATATTTGCAAAATTGTGGGCCTGGTAGTTGAAAATATCATTAGGGGTACCGAATTTCGAAGGATTTTAAAAAAGTTTAAATAATTTAAAAAAAAATAGAGATATTTTTTTTTTCTTATTTTATCCAGAGCAGCCATAAGTAGGGCCACCCTCTGTTGCCGGCTTATCCTTGAATTTTGGGACACCCTGTATATAACTCAAAGGTGACTGACTGACTGACTGACATAGTGATCTATCAACGCACAGCCCAAACCACTGAACGGATCGGGCTGAAAATTGTGCATGCATAAAGCTACTATGACGTAAGCATTCCCTAAGAAATGATTTTGATTAATTCTACCCCCAAGGGGATAAAATAGGGGATGAACAACATTCCGGAATTAACACGGACGAAGTCGCGGGCAACAGCTAGTTTACACAAAATACACATACACAGCAAAATACAGATACAGATTCAACGACACAGTAAGCTCATTCTGCGTAAATAGTAACACCAATAATTCATCGTGATTCGGGTAGTCTGAGAAAACTTATACTTCAAAACTATTGTGACACCTAATATCTCTAGTCACCCCGCGAACATGGCTATTGATTAGTAGCCAAAACGTCACAATAAAAGTAAATAATAACAAATAAATCGCGATAGAATCCGTTACTAAAAGATACAATCTGTCTACAAAATTTTCGTAGCTATCATACAAGGTGGAAATGATTACAAAAAGGTGTGTTATTATTATTATATATTTTTCTTTAGGTGTTTTAACTGTGGCATATGGACGTGTGTAACACCAGGGAAGCACACTCGTGCTGCCGACCCTGTAAGAACAGAGAGATTCTGTGCCGTCAGCGCAGAAGACAAGCAGGACAAGCCTTTGGTCTTCCCACTGACAGCACAAAACCTCTCCAGTGAGTTCTGGCAACCCTCCCAACTCACCGTCGTCGTCGCGTCGTCGGGAACACAAAACGAGGTTATTGTATTAGGTCCCACGTAATAGGGGGTGAGCCTATTGCCGTATTCCGGGCACTGTTGTTGTCTGACAAGTTTCCAGCTCGCCTCAAGAACGTACTCAAAAAATCGTACCAGCTCTCGGATTATTTGAACTACATAATTATTGAGCAGGTACTTACTCAGGTACGGATTTATTTTTAGACCTCTTTCTTTATACAACAATGGATCTTGGAGATTTACGTCATTCAGTGGGCGTAATCCGACGTTACCTTGGTCTAACGTTTTGCGTTTGATCAATATCAGTCAGTTAAGTTGGTTATTTTTTACTATTCTATTCATTATTGCAACGACACGAGACAATATTGGGTTATACCTACCTACATACTACTCTATCTATGGTTTTTCTCAACATTTTGATTGTATTTGCACTTTAGAGAAATAATACTTTCTTTATGGTGTTTGTTGTTAAATGTTTGGCACCTTAGAGAAAGTAGATAGTAGTCTTTCTCTAAAATATGAGTACCCATTTGACTTTAAAGACAGCTGACTTTGACGTCCTTTTAAAAACTTCAACTTAACATTTAAAAAAGTTAGTTCACCTACCGATAAACAGATGAAGCTCTGGCGTAGGCCTCATGCTTGGTAACTGAGACTGACAGATAGTCTCTTCATTCTTCTTTTTCATCCTAGCGTTAATTCCCAGTCGCATCCGAAGCTTTCAGCTCGGAGTCTGGGGTCCGCTTTACCAGTCTTAACTACGGATTTGGCTAGACTTCAATATTTTCCGTGAAGCGATTGCCATTATGACCTCCACAACCCAATGGTAACATTAGGCGATATCGAAGCTTTGCAGCTAGATCGTTGTTTTAGGACTTTTTAGGGCTCCAACTACCCGTAACGACTGCCATAGACGTTCTTATGGCAACCGGGACCGACGGCTTAACGTGCTCTCCGAGGCACGACCAGACCAATGCAAATACCCGTATTTTATGCACACAAATATTTGCACTGAGCGGGTATCGAACCCGCGCCTCCTGCGTTGCGGACGCGTTCACTACCGCTACGCCACAGAGACAGCCTCTCCCTTAATCCAGGATTCTAATATAGTAAAATGCGAAAGTAACTCTGTGTGTCCGTCTGTCTGAAGGACTGCCCTTCACGGCTAAACCACACCAACCGATTTTGATGAAATTTGGTACAAAGATAGATTACACCTTGGGAAAGGACATTATAGGCTATGTTTGGTCGCGATAACCAACACCCACGCGGGCGGAGCCGCGGGCAACAGCTAGTGAATAATAAGTCAAACAAAATGTTAGTAGAAGCAAGAAAGCTGTTCCCGGGCCTCATAGTGGAAACTCTGAAGGCAATGGAACTAATGCTGGACTATTTTTCAAAGGTTTTCGACCGTCCATATGCCGCCATATTGTTTTGTAATGCTTCTAGAATAGTTCTAAATTTAAAATAATTGACTTAGCGACAGTTATCGCAAGTCGCTAAGCAAAACAATCGAATAGCGAGACGTCGGGGTGTAAACAATGTCACGTCAGGGTGGGTAACGCGCATGCGTAGGACTGCAGACGCGGTACACACTAGGTGAAAATTTAATTATCTGAAACATCGATTAAAATTCACTAGCTGTTGCATATGGATACGTCCGTATCCATGGAAACTTATTCCAAGTTCGATATTGGTGTAGGTACTGTGTCTTGAAAGACAAATGTAAAATCTGGATTAAGATATAGGTAGATCACTTTTATTTCTTACTCCTTTTCTTACTTCGTTTTTTTTCCTTACTCCTACTTTCTCCTTCCTTCCTTCCTTCCTACTTCCTTACTAGGTACGAATTAATCCATTTGAATAGCTTTTTTTGTTCTATGGCGACCCCAACAATTCCGCCAACAACTCAGTTTTTATACTGATCAAAATAACGTGTGAAAGTACAAGTGTAAAATTATATCCATACAAACAGTGAATTTGGAAAAGCTTTAAATAGTTAGCATACTTAAATGCTTCAAAATGTCATTCATTAATGTAAAATCTAACAAATTAAACAAATAAATATATCTACTACAGTAAGAGATATTATTTGACCCAGTTTAGCCATATAACACGAGTATCCTATTCCTGAGTACCCTGACGGCAGACGCGGTCCGAGGAGAGGGGTGACAGGAGACAATGACCCCCCCCAAAATCCAGCACGTCAAATTGAAAAGTCTTCTGTCTTCATGAAAGCAAAGTATAATTATATTGCAATATTTAATTCCTTGTCGCGTCTTCTAAAGGTAAACAATTGGTAAAAATTGTAATTCAGGTAGCATTAAATACTCCTAAAGATACGAACGTTTTGCTACGTAAACGGGAAAATGCTGAAGGATTGTTTACAACTTACGTGTCAAGGCACAATAGAAGCCCTATGGCGTCAAGCGTGGATGAGGACGACCTGTCCGACTACATATCTCACTATATATCACCTAATTTTATATCTGAGAGATCATTCCAAGTGAGGGAAGCGAGAGCATTACCAGCACTCTGTGAAATAAAGGCAGGGGTCCCACAGGGATCAGTCTTGGGACCTGTCTTGTATATTCTCTACACTGCAGACCTTCCGCAAATCGAGAATGTTACAACTGCTACATTTGCCGATGATACAGCCATTCTTGCTAGCAACAAAGACCCACTAAAAGCCACCGAAACACTGCAAAAAGGCCTCGATCTAGTTACAGAGTGGTTGCGCAAATGGAAAATCAAAGCTAGTAAATCAGTCCAAGTCACATTCACCCTAAGAAATGGGAACTGTCCACCTGTAAAATTGGAGAATTCAATACTACCAAATAGTGACACCGTCAGATATCTAGGCTTACATCTTGATCGGCGATTAACATGGAAAAACCACATAAAAGCTAAAAGGGAGGAGCTAAAACTGCGGTATAGGGACCTTCACTGGCTAGTTGGACGCAACAGCAAACTGTCCCTGTGGATTAACAGTTTGTTGTCTGTACAACAAACTGTTAATCTATAAGTCTATATTAAAACCGGTTTGGATGTATGGAATACAGCTGTGGGGCAGCTGCAGCAATTCAAATATATCAGTACTGCAACGGATGCAAAACATTATACTCCGAACAATATCACAGGCCCCATTGCTTGTCACCAACGATGAGATCCATGAAAACCTCCAGGTGAATACTGTAAAGGAGGAAATCCAAATGTGTGCCCTGAAGTACCAGAAACGTTTGAAAAACCACCCCAATGCGCTTGCTGCCGGGCTAACACGTCAGAGCTACATTAAGAGGCTGAAACGAAAGGACATACTTGGACTGCATATTGTGCCTAGCTGATCTCTGCAACCTAATGAGTAGATATATATACTCTAAATAACGAAACCAGCTGTCAACAGATCTGTTTATAGTCAAGAGACTGATCGCAGATAAAACAAAAAAAAAAAAAATATATTATGCATAGCCTATGTTGGTAACTCATAATGTAGCTTTTTAATGGCGTAAGAATTTTTGAAATCGGTTCAGTAGTTTTTTAGTATAGTCGTCTTTCAAAAATACAAAATAATCTTTCTTGTATAAAATAAAGTACCTAATAGATAAGGAACAGGTCATTGAAGAGCATGAGATACCTACTGTGTTTTTTTGCATGACTAACTAATAATTCTAGTAGGTAGATACCATAACAAAATCTACCCCTACAAAATCCATCCGTATGAACCGCCCCGAGCTCCGAAAAATAGAGGGAGAAAATCTGCCTACATCTACCTATAGTATAATATCGCGATGCGGCGACCAGAAGACTGAAGAGCACCACTAGTCGTGAACACACCGTCGAGTCTGAATGTCGCTTAAGAAGAATCAAGAAAATTGTAGAAAAAAAGATAAAAGTGCAATTGATTTTCATGTGCAGTATCGTCAAATAAATATTAATTCCTTAATTGGAAGTGCTTGTCTCAGTGAAGTGTAATTTAAAGTGAAGTTATGACGTTATTTGCCTTGCCGGCAACCAGTTATATGATACAACAACAGAGATTTAAAAGTATTGAGCCCCCAACGAGTATGCCGTCGTTAATTTTTCGTAATCGGTAAGTCGATCGATTTAAATTTTTGTTTTGTACGCATTACGCTGCGGTCCACCCAATCGATAACGTTGCGGCTAACTTCACTACGGTTGAAGGTGACGTTTTATTTCAAGAAACGGAACGTAGTTGATTAAGACTTCAAATTAGATTAATTACTAATATTATAATGAGTAATTAAGCTTTGATAGATTATAATTACATTAAAAATAATTAGGGTTAATTTAAGCGCACTGAATTAAACAAAACATCATTTTGTAATACTTTTTCCTTAGTAACATGCTTGAAGATTTATAAAAACCAGTGAAACGGAATGTTATTATCGAGAATAGAAACGTCATG
Organism: Eilema depressum; assembly: GCA_914767945.1. Lineage (NCBI taxonomy): Eukaryota > Metazoa > Arthropoda > Insecta > Lepidoptera > Erebidae > Eilema > Eilema depressum. The sequence goes on from OU612040.1 coordinate 3,089,945, forward strand.
TTTCCGGTGGCCATTATGGAAAAATTATATTATGCTACCAAATTCAGACAGCTTCTTACCACGTGTGTTTTGTATGTAAATAACCTACTACATAATTTCTGGATTGCCACCTTTCGCTCGTCACTTCAAGTTGATTATTCATCACTCAAATCAATTTACACTTTGCTATCCGAAGTATTCGTGTGCACTACGCAATTTCTCTGCAAATCCCTACGGTCTATACCGTGTTTTTCTTCACAAGTTCATTCAAGGCTTAAATACGACTAACCAAGATGACGAAGTTGATACAACAGTTAAATTTTAGTAGTAGTATTAATAAATACTCTAATTACTACGATGTTGCTGGGATTGAGACCAACGTAGAAGAGAAGGATTACTTGTAAGTACATTTAATTTTAAACAACTAATCAGATGTCTAATATTTGTAAACACTCATGGCGATTGAAATCGAAAGGAGAATGTTAATTCGAAAATGGAATAGCACTATGTAATACTCAAACTACTTTGTCCTTCTATTTCGATACGTCATCACTTAATTGGCTGATTACCTACCTTCATGGTGCAATCGTATTTTTATCTAACCTTTTTTTTCACGTGGAGGTTATTGAATAAAGTTTTATTGCTATTGAGAAGTTTATTTCTGAGATAAGCATCGATTTTCCTTTTTATTTGCGTGTTTTACGTTCTTGGCAAGGAAATAACTTTTCGATAGTTATTTTTACGTTGGTATAGTCAATTATTTGTGTTTAGACACATGTTCTTTATGCTACAGGAAACATTTACGTTTATAAATCAAACTTTTACTTCTTTTTTTAGAACTAAACGTATTTAAATTACGAACAATGACAATATACATTATCCCTATTGTTTCTAAAGACTGCTATTGTTTAAGTTTAGATGGTTGACAATGACCCCAATTCTGTCTTGTCACAAGCTAACTAAAATAAGCTAAAAATCTCTAAATGTCAGTTTAGTCCTGTCAAAATGTAATTTCGTATTCTGAGAACACACAACTAACTTGAAATTAGCTTGACACAACTAAAATTAGAGAAAGTACTCAACTGTCATTTTTGGTTAAACGGTATTCTGTTGTACGTATATGCACTAAAATAAGAAATGTCAAACTAAAATTAGACATCATCTAAAATAATGCCAATTGTCGTTCTATATACGCTTAAAGCCTTTATAAAGCTCTATAAATCGTCGATTGATTTGGATTTTATAAATAACTAGCGGACCCCGCGAACTTGCCAGGTACGTGGACCGAGAAAAACTGTATTTGCTTGGTTAAGACTGAGAAATATCACAGTTTGTTTACTATTTGATCAATAATATGCACTAATTATCATTTGTCGGCATTCTAAAGACTTATTAAGATAAGTTTTTACAGATTTTATGAAAATCTTTATCGTTCATTCTTAATTATTTAATAGTTGTAACACTCGTTTTAGCGACGTCATATTCAAATTTAGTGCTGTCTTGTGCTTATCAAACACTAAATTTAGTTTGACATAACAACAGAATACGGTTAGAAATGTCAATCGCTTAACTAAAATAAGAAAATTTTAGAGAAATTTTAAGTTTAGAGATGGTAACGTCAGAATTGGGGTCAATACTTTTTAAGTGAAATTTTTGATGATGCAAGAGTTACATGCAGCAGTTATCATCTTGCAATATTATTGTTTATAACTAAATCTTAGGATTGGATAACATATTGAGTAGATATTATGCAGTCTACAGGGTGTATTTGTACTGAAATTGATAATTTTTTAAATTCTATACCCGGTAGTTCCTCTATACTTTATAACTTTGTTAGGCAGACAAAGCAGCAAGCAAATGCTTTAGCATGCGGCTTGCCATAAAATGTGTAAGAGCACCAACGCACCTGAATCAAGAATCACTTTCGTTTATTCAGTTAAGGCACTTAAACAGCACATGTGAACATCAAAATATTACAATTATAATATTATTAAGAAGCAAGAAAATAAAAAATAAGTATAACATAATGTGCGAGCAAGCAATTGATTAGGTTAACCATGCATTTTTGTCATTTAGATATTCATCTACTTATAAAATATAACCTTTTTTTTTGGCGAGGCCATGGTAAAGGAAAAATTGTATAAAGTGTCTGGGTCTATGAACTCAGTTGCAGGTTTTTTTATATACCACTTAGGTTGCAAACAAGCTCACAGCCTCTTTTGAGGATAGCATGGGCTGCTATAGCACTGGACAAGCTTTAATTCACCAATCATAGAATATTACAATACAATCTGCGATACACCATCGGGATCACGGATAGCCCTCTTTGTAGGGGGTGCTTTGTGGCCGAGGAAACGGTTGCCCACGTAGTACTGGAATGCGAGGCAGTAGCCCCCCAACGTTCTCAAATCCTCGGCACAGTGAGGTCACTCTGAGAAGCCTGTGAAGCCCCCAGTAAGCTTCTGTGCGGAGTTAGGCTGGCTGCTCAAGCCAGCACTCTCCACGCACAATGGCCCAAAAAGGAGGCTAAGTGCGGAAAAAAGAGTCCCCTTTCCATTCTATTCCATACAATCTGCGTGCACCAGGGTATCACCTGTCTCACAATTTAGGTTCAATAAGTTGTTGATAAATATATTACAAAGTACCTATTCAAATTTCCTGTTTTTGTTTCAAATGTAGTCTGTGACATCACACAAATATATTTAGAATATAGATATTTAATATTCAAATATATGAATTGTTATGTATGTTTTTATAAGGTCAAATTCTGTAGTGCTGATGAAATGGCATGCAAAAGAACACTGTGTATAGCTATAATATACCTGGGGACACATATCTCAGACCTAATTCGCAAGACCAACGAGACCCTAGTATGCGCAGATTGTTTTGTAATAATCTATGATTGGTGAATTTGAGCTCGTCAACCGCAGTAGAGTGCCATAAGGACATCTATGGCAGTCGTTACAGGTAGTTGGAGCCCTAAAAAATCCAAAATCAACGGTCTATCTGCAAAGCTTCAATATTGCCTAATGTTGACATTAGGTTGTGGAGGTCAGATGACAATCGCTTCACGGAAAATATCGAGGTCTAGCCAAATCCGTAGTTAAGGCTGGTAAAGCGGACCCCAGACTCCGAGCTGAAAGCTTCGAATGCAACTGGGAATTAACGTTAAGGGGAAGAAGAACCGCAGTAGCACCCCGTGCTATCTTCAAAAGACACCCAAGAAACATGTACTATGTGTATAGAGCATATTTTATAGGTACAAGATTTTATAATACGATATGGATACGACATATGTGCAAATACTGAAACCGCGAAGCATCCTGGTCCGTAGGAATAGAACCAAATTAAATTTAAACTTAAATTCCCTGATTTATAAAATCCGAAATTTTCTAACAAAATAATTATTAAAATAAATGTAGAAAATGCAACCACTTGTATAAGTCATTAAGTAGTTTCATCCATTGCTTTAAAGTCATTGACTGTGTCATAAGTAATTAATAAATACGCACACACCTTCACACACACACACACACAACAACTTCACACACACACACACAACAATAGGCATAGTAGGTAACTTACTTGAACAGCTAAGCGGCAACATGCGATTCTACAGAGTGCTCAAAGTTGTTCAAATTCTATAAAATTAAAACTCTAGTTTCTGCCCTTAATACTGGACCAATTTTGTTCAAACTTTTCCTGCTTGAAGCTTAGGGGGTACCAAGTATATGGTTTCAATTATTGCCTATGTTTATGTTACTAATTTCACAAGGCTGTTGGCTATAAATAAAGCCAGTTTAGTTAGACAGCGTTGGATGTCATGGATTATCTTAATTTTTTTGATTCATCATCCTCCTACCCTTATCCCAAGTTTATTTGGGGTCGGCGCAACATGTGTGCTTTTTACATTCATCTCTATTTGCAGTCATTATAGTAATTGATTGATAAAATTAATTCTTTGCTTACGACAAATAATTCTAAAGCTATTTGATTTTAAAAATGCAATTTCTCGTGCCGTCCGAACACCCACCATACAAAATCGTTCTATAACCCGCGCCACGTATCTTGGACCTAAATCGTAAGACATACGAGGCTCTGGCACCCGTGGATTGCTTTGTAATAATCTATGCTTGGTGAATTTGAGTTCGTCTACCGCAGTAGCATCCCATGCTATCCTTAAAAGACACCCAAGAAATGTGTACAGCGTGTATAGGGCACATTTTGAGCACATTTTAGGGCCAAGATACGTGGCGCGGGTTATAGCAAGTGACGTCACACGCTAGATTGGAGCAGTGCAAGAGAATATTAAATATCGTATATAACTCGGCCTACGTTACGTTCGCTCGTACTTATACAGTTTATAATGAAAGGTATTTGAAATTTAATGAGAAATCCAAAAAGTTATAAAACGAAGTGGATACCTACTACGGAACCCTTATAAGGGTTCTGGTTTCTACCTCTTGAGACACGGTACCCTAAAAATCGATAATGTCAAGTGGTCAAATCAATAACTAACTTTCATAAAATGTCAAAATGATGAATTTCGTGATATGGAATAACAAGATATGATAATGACGTCACAGCCGGCTTGTTATTGTCGAATCTATATCGATATTTTGAGAAATAATCGCGATATTGCGTTTTGTGACATCTAGGATACATATACAGGGTGTATTTTTAAAACGGGGCAGTAAGGGCAAGTACCTTAACGGGAAACGTTTTTAGCGATTCCTGTCTTACCTAGTACTCAAAGTCAAAATGGTCCCATAGAGTCTTTTGATACCCACATGAAATAGAATCGATTGACAGAGAAAATAAATTTGGACTTTTTGCATTTTTTTTGCTAACTGTAAGATTTTTGCAAAATCTGTGAATGCAGTTCAAAATTATCTCAAAAAGTTAGGGAAGGTCTCCTAAGAACGATTTACTGTAACTACAACGGTTAAGGTACTGGCCCTTACTGCCCCGTTTCAAAAATACACCCTGTATCTTTACACCTATAAATCCCCATACCGGTACTATGGGGTGAATAGGGATCAATGGATGAATAGGGATAAAATGGTCAGCTGAATTCTGTAGTTATTTTCTTTCAAGTGAAATTATGGATTAGTTCAATGTAATAATGAGCAGTATTATCAGTAATATCTGGTTAGATACTTGGAATTCGGGAGAGAAATTATATAAAAATGAGACTAACCCAAAAAATCTAATGACCATTTTATCCCTATTCACCCTTTGATCCCTATTCACCCCATTTTACTACTGGTAGGCAGAGAGAGGTAGGTACTTATATTAAATTTAACACCCATATTTCACCAACTGATTGTATTCGGTCATACGGAATAGGAGGCGAGCCTATTATCGTCAAACAGGCACTTTGTCATGGACTGTATGTTTACTGACAGATGGATGGTCGATCTCCAGTGTCGTCACTCAGTCCCACCAATGACAATCTATCAAAGTGTCGCAAGTGTCGCAACGTTGTGCACTTAAAGGGCCTGGTTTTCCTCTTGTAGTTGAGATGTCAGACGGCAGTCGATTGCAATAGCAAAGATAACCCAAAGTAAGAGAGCGGACTCTTTATTCCAAAGCACAGAACACACCATATCCTCATTTCGAAGTCAATCAAATGACCTTAGCAGTCATTCGAAGTCACTCATTTGCCCTTTAAGACTTATCTGATAGGTAACAATTTTTAAGGAAAAATCAACATGAAAAATAAACTGAAATATATTGTTAGACTATGTTTGATTGTTCACGCTTCTCTGTAACATGCGCGTACGCCGTGCGTCATGATGACGTAGGCATCAAACCTTTTTAGTAACAGTTGTCATAATGTTTTTGTGTTTGTGGCTCTACGAAATTATTTGACTGAAATTTTAAAACATTTAATAAGCTAACTATTCAAATCGATATAGAAAAGAAAATCGACCTCGAGCGAGACTCGAACCCAAGCGGAAATGTCAGGAAAAAAATAGACTACCTTGGAACCTTATCAAAATTAATCAGAAATAAATTACGACTATAGCAAACAACCCAATTACCCAGGCAATTGTCCAAAACATGGGCCTCGTGAACACGTGCCTTGCTACCAACCACCCTGCCTACACCCCTGGGAGTCGCAACAGGGGGTCGCAACTCCACTCGGCACGTGAACAGCCTTCAATACAGCTAGTTGCGTAAACAAATCGATTATGAACGCTTCAGAAATTTATTGAGAAGCGAGCTACTGTCGTGTTATGGATGTCGTGTTGAAAAAAGTTTGCAAAAAGTTCCAAATATGAATGTAGAGGGTAAGCTGAAGGCGAAGTCTCGGAAAAGAGGGTCACCATCATAGACACGTGCCATGTTACAATAGTGGCACTCAGCTTGACGGTCTCATCAGATGCTTTTTCACACCCCGCTTAAAGGACCCGGGACTGTAAGAGAGAAACATGTGAACTGGTAAGGAATTTGAGGTCGTAAATGGTGCGACAGAAGAAGGAGTCACCGAACCGTTTGGTTCTTCTTAGGAGCAGAAGTAGGCGTAAGAACAGATGGATGGATTGCGTGAAAGATGATAATATGACAAAGAAGCGAGTGTCTAAAGAATAGATATTTGACAGGAATGTATAGAGGACAATGACATGTTGCGCCGACCTCAAATAATTGAGAGAAGACAAGGCAAAGTAGATGATGATTAAATATTTATTGGCAATCATAAAAAACCAGTTAAGTGTGAATCGGACTTGCGTATGAAGGGTTCCTTACCACTATCTAGCCCCTCCTAAAGTCAGTAGTTTAGTATATGGGTGTCCCCCTAACAAATTTATAGGTTTTTGTTTTTATTTTTTTTTCAAAAATTAGGATAGAAAAAGCGAATACTAAATGCTTATTGATTTTTTTTGTCGGCGGCTACAGAAATGTTGCGTATCGAGAGATAGGATCTCCTCCTTCCTACAGTCCCGGGTCCTTTAAGTGGGGTATGAAAAAGCATCTGATGAGGCCGTCAAGCTGAGTGTAACATACATTGTTGGTGTCTGTAATGTTGACGCTCGTTTCTGAGACTTTGCTTTTGCCTGAAGCGAGGTGATTTCATATTGTCGTGTCCTATTTAAAAAATCCACAACCTAGACGTAGGTATGTCAGTAAAATCGAAGACATTTTAAAGAAAGTCGCCCCAAAGACGGTAGAATAGAGGAATTTGAGTCGGCTTCGTGCGGGCTACGGTGGCTTAGCGGTCAGAGCATTCCCCCTGTAAGGGAAAGATCGCGGGTTCGAGTCCCGCCCGAGGTCGATTCTTTTTCCTTTCTAAATTGATTTTAAAAGTTAGCATAAATGCTTCAAAATTTCATGTCGAAACCGGCGAGCATGTATGAAAACAATAATGAAAGATAGAAGAAGCGAAAGATGTATGCCAGGATCGTAGCAGGTGGAAATCCACAGTCTCTGCTTACCCCACTGGGAAAGAGGTGTGACTGTATGTATGTATAATACATTTTCTAGTGATATGTGAAACACCACGTGATTCTAATAAAGGCTTCTAACAATTGATCGCTACGACGCAATTGACAAGTGACCTTGCTTCAATATTGGAGACGTTTCGCTATAGATACATCAGTGAACGGAAAATGATCGTAAATTATTATTATACTCGCTTTCAATTAACACGTTTTTTGTTCATATCTCCGGTTCTACTTAACCGATTGTGATGAAACGCAAGATTTTAGTCTGGCCGAGATCTTTCAAACAAAAAAAAACAGCATGAAAATCTGTCGAATTTTGCGACTTTTGACCGATTCCCCTCGAAAATGGTTTATTGTCGACATGTATGGCAACCGGGACTGACGGCTTAACGTGCTCTACGAAGCCCGACCAGATCAATTCAATTATTCACCGATATTCATGCTTACAAATATTTGTACTGAGCGAGCATCGAACTCGCGCCTCCTGTGTAGCGACTGCCATAGATGTCCCTTCCTTCAAGAATATGCAAGTTCGAATGTTATCCACCTCAAGATTTTTAAATTTAAATTTCGAATCTCTTCGAATCATTTGACAAACAAGTCGTATACCCACATAATAATTTATTATTTGTGGCAACTCCCAGGTAGTCAAAACAACTTGTTATTTTAAATTTTCCCGCCCTTCTCATGTTACTTAGAATTGCAAATTATGCATCTTACAACCACAGACCGACTTAAGTATAGACATAAACAATACACAAGCTATATCTCAGAAACTATAACACCTACTAACTTGAAATTCGTCAGGTAGGTTATTTATGCGTAGACTTAGCCGATCTAAGAACAGATTTTATGAACTCCACCCCTAAGGGGGAAAAACGAACTTCACGCTTACGAAGTCGCGAGCGGTCGCTAGTATATGTACATATATACAAACCTAACAGGCGTCAAAGAATGCCTACTCATCGATGTCAACCAGAAAGGTATCAGAAAGCAGGCGACATTGCCACATTTGCTACGTTGAAGGCAACGCCCATTTTCTGCACAAGGAATAAACCAGCCCTCTGGTTACGAGTAACGTCTTTCAGACGTTTACATCTTTCAATAATATACAGGCATTTGGAACCCACGACTCCCTCAAGTCTGAACCCCAAAGGGGTCAAATATGAAATGACACTGCATGAGTTGGCTAAACCAAGTTATGGAAATGATAAGTAGAAATTCGTACTTCCAAAGTGCAGCATTTTTAGTGCCATTCAGTCTAGTAGATACCCAAGTCTATGTTCTAGATATAAATTATTTATATAACAATGTTAGTCTTATCATATCTCAATGTTCAGCCTGGAGTGATATAGTGACGTCATACTTTCGCACTCGTGCTAGATAACCCGCCATTTTGTCTAGATGTTTATTATAGATTACTTTTACTGTCGTATGCATAGTCTATCTAGAATGAAAACAGGTTGTTTTAATACCTCTCATAATGTTATTTTTTATTTATTATGCTTGCCATGTTGGTTACCGGTGGTGTAGAATAGGGCCAAGCCCTTCCCGTGGGTATAGAAGAAGGCGACTGATGAATAGGGCTGTTCTCTATGCAATAGTAATTGCCCTTGACAAAGTGCCCGATGAACGGCAATAGGCCCTCTATTATAAGGGACCGAAAGCATATGCCTCTAGTCATTTTTTCTCCATTCACCAGTCTCGGTTGTATATATGTTTTTATATGACAATCTTGTTATGCCACTAAAATGAAGTAAAATTCACACTTGTTCGACTCCACAGATTTATTTAACGGTTGGTACTATTAGATAAGTAATGACACGTTCGTCACGGATTCAGAGCACTTAAAGTCGAACAGCTGATAAGTATTTAGGTATCGGTAGATATGGACCGGTTTGGAGGTATAGGATCCATTAACTTCTGTATAGGTATACATACACAGACACACACAATCGCGCTTCCATTCCCGGAGGGTTAGGCAGAGGTGAATTAGCACCCACATTTCACCAATCATTGTATTAGGTCCCACGTAATAGGGGGTGAGCCTATTGCCGTTTTCCGGGCACTATTGTTGACTCGAGCCATGTATATGCTGAGTTTGGGCTGTATATATCTGTCCGATGTTAAACAGCCCTATCCGTAAGTCGCCTTTTACGAGACCGCATGGGAGGAGATGGGGTGGCCCAAATTCTACTCTGCCGGGAACCACGCTAAAGATCACCATAGTTATCACGAAAGATCAAGATCACATAATATGACCAGCCGTTCAGAGGAATTGGTTGACACGATGCCCACAACTAGATTCTATCATCGCACCTCTCGCCATAAGCAGAGTTTATCCCCACATATTACGACCGGAAACTGTGCGCATTGTGATGTATGAAAGGAACTTCATCCCGCGCACGGCCCAACTGTGGAATGAACTCCCTGCTGTGGTATTTCCAAACGACTACAATTTGGGGCATTAGAAAGTTCTAACAGGGTCGGCAGTACACGTACTGCCGACCGTGCCGAACTTTCTAATGCCACACGTGTGACTCCCCTGGTGTGGCACAAGTCCATAGGCCATGTCTCTACCATGGTGAATGTTCCGATGAGCTCTTCCAATTAGTCCCAACCTCTCCTTTCCTATACAGGACTACACGTGCAGGGTTTAGATGTCACCCGCATACGGTACGATGACTTTGCTTTGCCGCACCATAAACTCTTTGAATTCTTTACCAACACACAAGTTTCCTTCTATAGACCCGGGTCCTTTAAGCGTGGTATGAATCGGCATCTGATGAGGCCGTCAAGCGTAGTGCCACCATTGTATTAACTGGTCTGTAATACTAATTTATTTTGGCTGTATCCTGTATCTTTCTCTCACTCTACTTCCCCACACCCAGACCTACGTCATTGGCATTGCTGGCTTGTATAAAAATAAGTCATTGATATAACCTATTTTATCAGCCAACCCTTTTCCACAAAAGCCACTTTTCCTCACAAACCCGCGTTCTCGAAAGTGACAGCTGTCAATACTGTGATAGCAGTCCGTTGTCGTTCTATTTATAAAAAGGACACAATGGTAAGGCATTGGTAACATGACATTCAGCCAATATTCTGCCTATTCAGTGAGAATATAGGTATTGTTGTCACATTGTATATCGAAGAAGGTCGAAGGTATTGAAACCACAAAGCGAATATAATATTACTGTAGTTATGTAATGTATCCACTCCACACTGTGATTCAGCTATAAAGCGAATTTTTTGTTATTCAATTACGCTTAAACGGCTGACCCGATTTGCCTAAAATTTGATGTAGAGATAGATTATAGTCTGGAATAACACAGGCTACTTTGTGTACCCTGGAATAAATTCCCGTGGGTTGCAGTAACACAGTCCACACGTGGTGCAAAGAAGTCGTCCTTAACCTGCTAAGATACCGATGCTTCTGAACTGCTGTTTCTTCAGTCGATTCGACTGAGTTCGATCAGTGCATACCAATATAAGCAAACTAAAGTAATAATGGGCTGGCCACATCTACCGAAGGATTGATGAGACCTTTAGAATTAACGAGTCCTAGAGTAGAGACCGCGAGAAGGAAAACGGAAGGTGGGACGCCCACTAGTCAGATGAACCGACGTCCTGAAAAAGGTGACTGAGCTGGCATAGACTGGGTGCGGAAGGATCGGGACCAATGGCGCTCATTGGGAGAGGTCTATCTCCACCAGAGGACAGCAATAGGCTAATTGATTGATAATACCATGATATGCGAAACGACCTCGACTTGCTCGGTAATAATATTTCGTAATAGCTCTTCCAAGAATCCAACTGCGCATTTGCTGTTACAATTATATCTTTATAACTATGTTTTGAGGCGTGATGTTTTTCTTCATTAAAACGTTTCGGGGCAAAACGCCAACGCTGGCTTAGATACAATAAAAACATTGTAAATTAAACAAAATACAAATAGGAATTTAGCAAAAACCACATGTGCGGATATGAAAAATACGGGCAATATATTTATGGTGCTCAAAATGGTAAATCTGCTACCAAATGTTAGTCTTGCACTCAAAATGGTGGAGCTACTATCAAATATGGTATGGTATTCTGTCTTCAAACATCTATATCGGGTATTCTCCGCAGAATGTGGATAGATAGAGAATAGATGAGATTCCTCGAGACCTCCGCCAATCGCTACGTGTTAGGTTATACAGCGGGACACGTATCATGGACCTGAATCGCGAGACAAACGAGGGCCTGGAATACTTGTGACACTTAATGCGGTCCCGCGTAGTGTCTCGTGGACGTCGCGATACTTCCCTATTATTTTTGGCGACAATCACACTCATTTTGAATTTGGAACGGCACGCGGAATGGGCACATTTCTTCATAAAACCTCCTTGACTTTTATCACGTTTTTTTGGCAACTATGCCGGCTGAAATAGGCGATCACCACGCCCGGCTAGATTTAAAAATAAACGTAAACAATTTATGCGCCAAAGCTAGTCACGTGTCGCTTTGTTTTTTATTTACAGTTTTAAAAAAAGAAATTGATGAACCGTGCTGTTTGGTCTTCACTATGTTTTTGATTAACTATCGTCTGCTAGGTATATAAGATATGTTTCATAATAATATTTTTAATTATGCTTCCGTTATTTGATAACCAATCGCTACTGATTAGTAGGTGTATATTAAACGAGATTCGGTTGACAGACATCTTGTGGCAATTCGGAATCGCAGCTTTTCATGCAAGCATTCTTCTGATTTGGGTTTCAATCAATCAATTCTTCTTCATCCTAGTGTTAATCCCGGTCGCATCCGAAGCTTTCACCTCGGAGTCCAGGGTCCACTTTTTCCAGCCTAACTCTGAGTTGACTGAACTACGAAAGCGTGTAGCGACTGCCATCTTTCCTCCAATAAATCGATCAATTATCCTATTGAAATCTATTTGCGAACCTGATAGTGCAAAAGCAATGATTTTGACGTTCTCCAGTACATATTACTTTGTGACCAACATGAGTAGAGGTATTTTGAATTTCAACTGCTTCTGCACCTTGTGCACTATAGAACGCAATCCTTATTTGAAGCTCCAACACCACTCATCAGAATACAATAATAGGTATTAAAAACAATACAAGATTATGCATTTTGTTGAGTGACTTTTATACGTGGATGATGTTCTGCTCTCGATTGAAAACTGACATTTAACGGCAACTTATACTCGAAACGACACGTGATTTGACAGAAATTCGATCAATTGGCTATTATATTGGCAGTGCTTATTATACCAAAGAATTATTTTAAACTTCCGACATACAGTATCATGATCCTCCTAGTTGTTGACAGCGCAAAACATCCGTTATGTTATGATATGACTCACGTCTCTCGAATTATCGCCTCATTTAAATTCCTTTTTATAGAACTACCGTCAAAGCTAAACAAAAATGTTTTGAAAGTTTGCCATATTACAGAGAAGGTATTTGATGTTATTATCTCAAATGGTAACTGTCGTATATTTACTTTCTTTAAGAGTTGGCTCAGGAGCCAAGAAAGAGCTCTTAGATCAATCAATCAACTAAAAGTACGCTTGTTTGTCTGCGTAAACATGTCTAGTCTTCATGTTTCTTGTGACGTTATTTGCGTTAGTAATTGTTTTGTTTGTTGTCGTCTCATTTCTTCAATAGTTTCTAGTCTAATGACGCCCATGGCTTTCAGATCTACAAGTAACATAAAACCGCCTAAGTGCCAGTCGTATTCGAAAATGAAGGGTTTCGTACCATTACTTAGGCCCCTTATAGTCACGTTTGTTGTACACCTCATCTTCTTCCGTCCCTTAGTCCCATATCTATTCGGGGTCGGGTCTTCTGCGCCAGGACGTTCTGTCCTGGATTGTATCAGAAGCTGGGTTCTGTTCTTTAATTTCCTTTTTCATATTGGACCACCATGTAGCGGGAGGTTCTCCTCTTCCCAGACGTATTGTAGGAATATGTAAAGCTGTTTTCACGGAGTAATTCTCATCTCTTCTCATTATATGTACTACGTAATAATAACACATGTTTTCTCCTTGGTGTGCACAATAAAGATATACTATACCTTTTAAGCCTGCCTTCCTTCAATTTGTCCATTATTGGGACCACTCCGAAGGACTCTCACGTTTGTTGTACTCGACCTACTTAAATGAACTGTCTAAACACCGAATGAACTGAATCTTTTGAGTTTGGCCATGATCACTTAATTTTATGATTCATGACTTCATTGCATAAAATATCATGAGAAGAAGTTAGCCGTATAACATAGAATGAAAGTAAAATGAAGCATTCAGTTCAGCCGAGTGAATAATCACTTCAGTGAACCGTTTGATCTCACCTACACTAGCAGAGAGTGACAAGGACTATGTTACCACTAACATAATCATGTTTATACTGTTATGAACATAATGTTTATGTTTTGTATAGATATAGGTCAGCGCTACGGTTCCTGATATCGCAAATAGCGAAAGTGCCAACTATCTTGTATTTATGTTGTCATACTTACGTTTATTTGCTTATAAATTTGTTCTAGAATCGTTAAGAAAGTTTTATTGATCGTTAGATTTGGAATAATGGTTTTAAATCGTTATTTCTAGATGCTGTTTGTTATTTCTTTCCAAAAATAAATAAGAATACAGTAACTTACTCTACGTTTGTCAGTGTAACGGATGTAAAGTGGAATATGCAGTACAGTCACACCTCTTTTCCAATGAGGTAGGCAGACACCAGTTCTTTCTCACTTTATTGAAAGGCACATCTCTTACGCCCGGTTTCCGAAAGGCTGATCAACGTCAAATTAACTAATCGCCTGTCAAGTAGCAATTGTGTTGTTAGAAACATAGTTAAATAGTTTAATTTGATCATAGTGTTGGTTAACAGCTATTTTAACCGACAAGACGATAAAATAAAACTATTTAACTATGTTTGTAGCAAAGCAACCCACTTGCTACTTGACGAGAGATTTAACAGCCGATTAGTTAATTTAACGTTGATCAGCCTTTCCGAAACTGGGCGTTAAACTATGACATAATTTTAATCTTACAAAAGGCATTACCAAGCCTTCATCGATGACAATAGCAGCTAACTGAATTTTAGTTAAGAAATTAGCATATAGAGCCTTGCATCGATAATTTTTACATACATACTCTTAGATCAAGGGTACGCTTGACTTTTCTTAAAAAATTCCTTAATCTGATTGATATTGTTACACCTTAGTCGACTTTTATCGACTTGCCCAATCATAATATATCGTTTTATAAGACTTCAGTAACATTGGCGCCCAACAAGTGACTCACCCAAATACTTATAAATAATATTGTCGAAAGTGGACGCGAATATCAGAAATAGAAATTAACATTCTGTTTTAATGGAGAAGATGGTTGGATGGAACCACTAGCTTATTTAATCATGTCAAACAGGGTTTCATAGTACAAATACCAGTCTCACACATAATAGTTTGAAATGAAGGGTACCTAAGTTATGTCCTTATAATAATTTATGTGAGAACAAATAAAACTAATAGAAATTAATATTTAAAAACCAAATCAATGAAGTCCAACAAAATACAACAAGACTTCTCGATAATGTAAGCTCATTCTGCGTAAAAAGTGATACTAACAATGAGGATCATTCACGTTTTTAGCTGAGTATGCAGATTTATAATGATTAAAAAAACAATAAACACTGTGAAAAAAATATTTCAATCCGATCAAAAATGACGAAGATACAGCAATTTTAATGCAGTAATCTCAAAAACGCTCGCCGCCGCGCCAAAATACTGTGTGACGCCATCTGTTATGACAGCGCGCGCCGCCGCTATGGAGAGTATGAAGACTTAGGGCTCTTTTGGGTTAAGGCTCCATAGCTGTTTTATTTCGTAACGTATAATTTTGAAATTTTGTACGGATTTTAAGTAATTTACAAAGCTTCTAATAATATAGTTTTTGTGCTATTTACTTCAATATTTTTTTTAATAAAAATAACTATATCTATACCTACTTATAATATTATGAAACTGAAGAGTTTGTTTGTTTGAACGCGCTAATCTCAGGAACCACTGGTTCGAATTGAAAAGCTCTTTTTCTGTTGAATAGTCCATTTATCGATGAAGGTTATAGGCTATATAACATCACGCTACTACAAAAGGGAGCGGAGCAGTGTTCATA
The DNA here is from genome assembly GCA_914767945.1 of Eilema depressum. Taxonomy (NCBI): domain Eukaryota; kingdom Metazoa; phylum Arthropoda; class Insecta; order Lepidoptera; family Erebidae; genus Eilema; species Eilema depressum. Next base: position 3,105,554 of record OU612040.1, read on the forward strand.
AATGTCAACAAATCCGGCAGACTTCCATACATCTATGTTAGCATAGTAATAAAGAGGGAAGATTTGTATTTTTGTATTCGATTAAACTCAAAAACTACTAGACCGATTTCGAAAATTCTTTTACCATTAGAAAGCTGCATTATCACTGACTAACATTGACTTTATTTTATTCTCCAACAAATTAGGAATCCTTACTAAAACTTCAATAATGAAATCCAAGATGTAAAAAAATTACTTAAAATATTTCTTACATCGCGTGCGCTGCGAAAACTATTGATGATAGAATAAGATAATGTACTGCGAAAATATATAACTTAAAAAGGTCTACATAAAAGTCCGCGATAGCATATGTCTATCTCCTAAGAAAAACACACAGCAATCAGTTTTATCTTTTAAAAATTACAAAATAATAATAATGTGTCATTATCGAAGCTATTTTTAACAATACAGTATCATTCCTTATCCAATTAAATACGTTCAATATATTGTGCATTTAATGTAGATTAAAATTGCTATTCAAACTATTTGATTACAATGAAGAACTTCAGCGTTAGGGAAACGTGCGGTGCGGTGTGATGCGAGCGCTCAGGCGGGCGTTCGGCAGCCCTCTGCCAGTTTGTGTCGTCGACGACTCACCGAGCGGTAGGTCCGTAGGTGTATATCGCGCGCGCGGCCTTGAGCGAGTGCCGGAGGCCTGAGTGCCTTTGCACATTGTAAGAAAATTTCTGGTGCTTGACAAGAAATTTCTTATAAGAAATGCAGTCGCCTTTGTTGTTATATGAGACCGTGCACATTGTAAGAAATTTTTTCTTGTGTCTGATAAGACACACGCATTTTGGCGGATCTAGACCAGAAATTTCTTACGTACGTGGGACACTCAATTACATCAAGTTTTATATTGAGAAATTATAAAATTAACTTCGATGTATAAAATATTTTTATTAAATCCACCAGGCCGTTTCCTCGTGGTCATACTAGTTTGTCATACCACCAGCCTCTACACAAAGTTTCATGCGTCTGAACCAATTTTCGCACAATCATCGTACGAAAATGTTCTCGATGCAGATCCATTTTTAAATGAGACACAATGGCTCTCAAAAATTGTGGAGAGATATTCAAAATTGGAACATTGCTATTTTTACTTTTAAATATAAGCAAAGTTTTCAAAATAATTACAAGTAGGTAACAAGTACCTTACACAAAAACTCGCAAGACGTTGTTGAACGGCCCACTCGGTACCTATTCATTCTGCGGCGGCGGCGCACTATGGGACCAACCGGTATTTTTCATCTCAAAAATCGATAACTCTGTTGTTTTGTGATATTTCTCCTTGAAATTTTTTTCACGTGTTAATGAATATCTAGGCAATAAAAGAAATGAAATATCATCATTTTAGAAATTATATATTTTTCGTAAAAAAATGACAAACATAAGGTTATACGAAAATACATACAAAAAATTATACAGTTATAATAAAATAGCAATAAAAGTTACACTTTTATTTAAAATAAGTTTAAAACTAAATTATTATTATTATTATTATTAAACAAACATGCTGCAAAATTACATGATAAAAAAAAATTTGCGCTTATCCTATTCACCACTTTCTATTTCCAACAATTCTTTAGCGTCGTCAAACAATTCTTTGGATATTAGAAAACTGGGTTTATTTAAACTAGATATATAAGGATCAGATGTATATAACAAAATATGCAGAACGTCTTCGTTTGTTGCTGATCTGGAACACTTCCTAGCGTGATGTAATGTAACCTATATTTCTTGTAATTTTTATTTCGGGCTTCCTTGGCATCTTCGGATAATAATTGTCCTATAGGCAAAACTGCATAATGCTCTATTATTTTAGCACCATGTATAAGTACTTTATGGACCGAAGATGGCATGTAGTACCAATTATATTTGCTTACGTATAATTGCGCGGTTATCGATGTATATTAGTCAAATTTTTCTGCGTTAATAGAGAATCCCGATGACATGGTTTGAGAATCACATATAATCTCTTGTTCATCAATTCAATCAATCGATTCAATTCAATTCATCAATTCCGGTTATACCTGCAGAACATTGGTAATTTTGGAAAAATCTCCTTGCCGTATTTCCGTCATTGCTATTACCGGAACCTTGACGTGGTTTATCAATGTGCAAACCAAGCACTTCTCGGAAACGTTTTTGGACATATTTTTTCTTATCTTCTTTAAGTTGCTTGTTTTCTGGAGTTGTTGCTGACCACTTCTCAAAACCCAAGTTGTAAGAAATTTGGAGGATAGTCTCCATAAATCTTATCCATGCGTGTAATGTCGACAATCCGTATTTAAATGCATCTTCATTTTCAACTCCTGTTGTAACTTTTAAAAGATCATTCATTTGTCTGGGAGTTGCTCCACAAACAGTGCAGGTAGCACTGGATGATGTGTTCATTAACACTTGAGCATCTTTCCCAATAGAACTTCCGCAGCAATATAGTTTATCATACTTGTGGTTAGGGTGATCACCGCTAACAAAAGTGCCAAGGGAAGATTCTTGTGGTCTATTTATTTGTTAATGTATGCTTCTATCATAGAAATGAAAAAAAAAAAAAAAACAAGACAGACATCAAAATAAAATAATTTCATGGTAAAAAAAAGAAGAACCGTAATTTTCGGGATTTTTTTTTCTCCCCCGAATGACATATTGCTTCTAAATCACCACTTGCGCAAAAAACGCCCAAGATTTTTTTTATTCCTCGTATTACTGAATAGGTAAGGTCTCTAATAGAGTGATTAACTTGACACCGGCAGCCTCCGGCAACAAGGAAAACTCCAATTGAAATAAACAAAATCGAAATTTTCTTTCCTTCACTAAAAAATTAAATAAAAAATAAAACAATTTTTTTTTTTACAAAAACTGAATGGGGTTGCAAAGTGTACATTTTAAGCTATCTAATGATGTATAACACTAACATACTTCCTTGGAAAACTTCCGAATAATTTTGTGTTGAACTTCCTTAACGGTAATTTAATTGGCATGAAAATAGTTATGCCTAATGTTTGAGGTTCACTTTATAAACTTAAAACTAAGTTATTTAATATTTTTTGTAATTAATACGCAAGTTCCATCCTTTGAGAGTATAAAACCATAAAAGGATCAATGGATTTATGACTTTCGTCAAAACCATTTTTGAGATGGTAATTACTGTTTGGTCCCATAGTGCGGCGGCGCGGCTGCCGCGGCGGCGGCGCCTTTGTGCCCCTCCCCCGACATACCGCACCTCACTCTACACGTGCCGCTAGCGCCTGTCGGCGCGGCGGTGCGGCTTTTGATTTTTACCCGACTACGGTGAAGCCAAAGGAGGGTTATGATTCTATGCCAAATGACTTTCAGTTTGCTAGTACATTTTTAAATGCAGTTTCGGTTGTGAGTTGTAACTGGTGATGTCTCGATGAACTAAATAGGTAGGTATTAAAATCCTTAGGTACCTACCTGAGAGTTACAGCTAGCATTCCACGTGGGGATATAGCTTCTATAAATTGCGTATTTTCACGATGTAATGAAATCTTCAAGTAAGTACCTATTTTAACAACTCGTCAAAAGTTGTTTGGGACATATAGGTAGGTATGTACGTACGTAGGTCATTAAAAACTTTCTTTCGTTTCGCATTAATTCTGGTACCTACAAGCTTTGTATTATGTCCCATCGCTGATTCTCGAGTCTCGTCATATTATTATTATTATACTAGCTGTTGCCCGCGGCTCCACCCGCGTGGAATTCGGATTCCGTGCCAACTTTAGCCTACCTAAGTTACTTCTTATTACATAAGCTATCTGCCAGAGAAAGTCACGTCCAAATGGTTCAGCCGTTCCAGAGATTAGCCGGAACAAACAGACAGACAGACAAAAATTTAAAAAATATATATTTTGGTACCTATGTGTACCGTATACAATACATTCATATGCATGTAGTAGAAACCGGTTATTTTAATATTACAAACAGACACTCCAATTTTATTTGTATAGATTTAAAGTTCCCGTCTATGATATAGATAGGTATGCAATCAAAAAAAGACGCTGTCGTCTGTCTATTTTGTACCTACCTAGGTAAGTATATGATTGTGAGGATTGTGTATCCTCCGTCAAATTATGGTTAGGTACATACTAATGAATGAAGTAAAGAAATAAGAAATTACCTAAGTAGGTACTTCGTTCTGTACCTACATTACGAGGTTAAGTTATACCTATTGGCTAGGAGCAATATTGGCTGAGAGAAAGTAAAAATCAATTTTCTTTCTTTCTTTCTAAGCAATATTGGCTGGGTCAGGTTTTGGATGGGTGACCGTTCTTTGCATTACGACGTTAAGCAACATTGGGTAAGTGCCCGCTTGACGGCAATAGGCTCGCTCCTATTACGTGGTACCGAAAATAATTTGATGGAATGTGCTGTTAATACACCTCTGCTTACCCCTTCGGGAATTTACAGCACTCCTGTAAAACCCCTAAGTATAATAATATGTATGTATGTATAATATATTTTTTGTTACAAACATGTTTTATCATTCTATACAGAATGATAAACAAAACATGTTTGCAACAAACAGAAATGTTTGTAACAAACATAAATGTTTGTGGCTACGTAAGAAATTTCTGGTGTACGTAAGAAATTTCTTGTCGATAATTTCTTACAGTGTGCAAGGTGTTCTCTTCATTAGACACGAAATATTTCTTGTCTGGCGTACGTATCTTATAATGTGCAAAAGGCCTGACGCAACGCAGTCCACTGTAGTGTATACGGAACTGGAACGTTTGTTATTGTTTCAGTGGTAATAATGCCCCCATACAAATATTGTATTGTGCCAAAATGCAAGAATACAAGTGTTACTACGCCTAATAAACTATTTTTTTTAATGTTCCGAGAGATGCAAAGATAAGAAAAAAAATGGGTTAAAGTAATGAGAAGAGATGATAAAACTCTTCTTTCAAGCGAAAGTGTTTTACATTGTTGCGAAGATCATTTTGACGTAGGTAAGTAAGTATTGTGTACCTATTACTATTAGAACTATCGAGATATTTACCATGTATTGTTTGGAGCTTCCAATAATAGTAAGTAATGTGAAAGGCCATGAAAGTTTAAATACCTATATTGCGTACCTACCTATGTCTATACATGATATCAAAATTCAGTCTAGAGATTATCCTGCAGGCGTATACTATATACCTACCTATTCTATCATTTTTAAAAGTTACAGACTTGCACCACTACGAATAAGTCTCCTAAATACTTTTGAAGTGGTCATGAACTCATGACGGCATCGGCAATACCTACTTAAGTACTTCATTTTATTATAAAACTTAATACCTTTTCCTTTTCTGAACCTGTATTATACTAGCTTCAGTTATTTCACGTCATTTCTAACGTGGTTTATTACTCGCTTGACAACACAGTAGGTACAACTTTCCACAGAACATAAGGTAGGTAAATAAGTACAAGCGTTAGGACGAACTACGTATATTATAAAGTATTTTAAAAACAAACTGTATTTGAATAATCACCAAAGAACTTAAAACACAAATAAAGTACTAAGAAAAACCAATAAAACGCAAGCACTACTAGTCGATCCACGAAAGAATTTGTACTGACTGACTGGCGACTGCGCTAGTCGGGTCGCGTTCATAACAGATGACGTCATCGTCTAAATCGCAGTGTAAGCGGGCGTTTTTAAGTACTCGTTAAGAAATCCCTAATAGCTTCGTCATTTCTTGACGGATTTTGATTATTTAAAAAATAGGATACTCAGAAAGGTATAGCGCACCTGGTATACTGATTAAAAATACAATATTCCATTATGTGATTCATCCTCATTCAACATAATGCGGGTACACTGAGATAACTTATACTTCAAACTATAACACAACTACAATATTAAGTCATCTCGTGACCATAGCTGCTGAAAAGCAACCAAAAATAATAAAATAACACTAAATAAATCTCGATAGAATGCGTTAAAAATAGTTTTACTTCAATGCGTATAAATAAATCTCAGAAATGGGGCATTCATATAACCCTTGGCCTTTCGTAAACGTAACGTGAAAATCTTTGAATACCCTCTTAATTAAGAAATACTTGACTAAACAGGGGTATTATTCTGAGTGACATCGAGTCGAAACGCAGTCATAAAGTCATAACGTAAGAAAACGCTGGATTACAATTAGTTAACATAGAATAGGGAACAGGCGTAAAACTAGACCAACTTAAATGTGTTGGTTTTTAAGAACGCGCGTACTTACAAAACGGTCTGTCACTCAGAATAAGGGGCCAGTTTCTACATCATTAAAGTCCTGTGTTTGAAAACGTGAAAGCATGCCCTGACGTCATTCGGGAATTTCTTTTTTTAGACCACAACACTAGTTCTATTTTTAAAGTTGGCAAGCCCTCGCCAGATTCTGTTTATGAATTTCAAATCAGTCGCTCTCTTTAATCGGAACCGGACGGACATATAAAAAATAACAACCACATTTAATTGATAGACCGAAATAAATAATATGCTGTATACAGTATACAGCTTTAGAATATTTTTCATAAAGTTGCCATTGAAAAATCGATTTCTAGAACCTTAGCTTTTTGTTTTTAAGTTTTTTTTTAAATAATTAAGTGAAAACATTCCAGTAAATGTGATATATCTGTTGTTAATAATATAATTCTTAGCTTATTGTTATTATTTATTTAAAGTACTCAATTTTTCAACATGGTTAAACTGTACCGGTAAGTTAGTTTTCACTTCTTCATCCTAGCGTTAATTCCCAGTCGCATCCGAAGCTTTTCAGCTTGGAGTCTGGGGTCCGCTTTACCAGTCTTAACTACAGATTTGGCGCAATTTTTTCCGTGAAGCGATTGCCATCTGACCTCCACAACCCAATGATAACATTAGGAGATATCGAATCTTTGCAGCTAGACCGTTGTTTTTGAACTTTTTAGTGCTCCAACTACCCGTAACGACTGCAAAAGATTAAAACAACAGACATGAAAAAGCGTTCGCATGTTTATTTACATCTCACTCCGAAACTACTGGATCAATGTCAATAAACCTTGGCACAAGTGTCTCGTTAGCTGTGTTTATCAACAAACATCACAGTTTAAACTAAAATACACCTGCTGTGTACTGTGTACGTGGCTTGTTTTGGATTCGAACCTGCCACACTTTTGGAGGCAGTACAGCAAAACATTCAAAATTTTTTTTTTTTTTTAATATTGTAGGACATTCTACACAACGCTATCTAGACCCAAAGGAAGCATAGGTTAACTAGCTTGTGTTATGGGTTCTAGAATGCGGATAAACATACTTAGAAACATTTTTTTTTGTAAATACAATATACATACATATTATACATAGAAACACCCAGACCAATGCAAATATTCATATTCATGCACACAAATATTTGCACTGAGCGGGGATCGAACCCGCGCCTCCCGCCGCGTTCACTACCGCTAGTACCGCTACGCCACAGAGGCAAAATTGAAGCCTTCTGACTAGGAAACCTCTAGAAATCATCAGCGATACTATAGTAGCGAAGGGTGTAAATTTTCAAAGGGAAACCGGTGTAAAAAGTCCTCGGTATTTCTTATAGAACGACCATAGCAACTTTGTATGGACTTCTGGACGTTCAGATACTGAATTCCATATAGGTACTGAATGTCAGTTCCTATGTATAAATTTAAACATCCCTACCGTGGCTTCCTATTGCTGCAAGCCGGTAGGAATCGGGTTATAGTTGGCGAAATGTGGGTAATACTCTCTAAGGTTATACTGGATCAGATCAGCTGTGCAATTCACTAACAAGCACAACGATGCGACAACGATGCGAGTCGCATCGCAGTAAAAAGTCCTCGGTATTTCTTATAGAACGACCATAGCAACTTTGTATGGACTTCTGGACGTTCAGATACTGAATTCCATATAGGTACTGAATGTCAGTTCCTATGTATAAATTTAAACATCCCTACCGTGGCTTCCTATTGCTGCAAGCCGGTAGGAATCGGGTTATAGTTGGCGAAATGTGGGTAATACTCTCTAAGGTTATACTGGATCAGATCAGCTGTGCAATTCACTAACAAGCACAACGATGCGACAACGATGCGAGTCGCAACGATGTGCGCGATAGACACTGTCATTGGTCGATTTCCATTGACGTGATACAATCTGACCAATGACAATCTACGTTGCGCCTCGCATCGTTGTCGCATCGTTGTGCTCGCTTAGTGAATTGCAGTGCAGCGCAGAAATGTATTTATGTTGCCGCTATAACAACAAATACTAAAACTGTAATAAAATAAATATGGTACGTGAGCGAATCCGACTCGCACTTGGGCGGTTGGGTGTACTATGCCAAATCAAATGCCAAATAATCGAATATCAATTGACCGACCACTATAAATCGAACATCCAAATACTGGAATGTTCATGAAATCGAATGTTTAATATATCGAACATTCAATATATCGTACACTACGTTTTTTAGGCACACATGCGTATACATACTTATTTTTTCGATTCTACAATAGAAGAGGTACTTATGTACCGATGCTCAAGGTCAAACAGAAGCTTCACTTCTGTATATATTTATGTAGTGGTAATTGAGCCGCAAGATACGAAACTGAATAACATACAAGAATATTTAATTATTTATAAATATCCGTTCAGATAACATTGAGGTAAATATTGTGAGTTGTGTTTGTAATAATGGCAGGAAAATTTCCGTCCGGTTTCTATTTTAGTCATCGCCATCTTAAGCCACCTTTTCACGGTCCGCGATTTCAGTATCGGTACATGTATTTGATTTATGATTACTGCTTCGCTCCCTTGGGTAGTAGCGCGATGATACCTAGCCTATAGTCTGACTATTTAACACAAAAAAGGATTTTTCAATTCGAACCAGTAGTTCCTCAGATTAGCGCGTTGAACCAAACACTCTTCAGCTATGTCAGTATAGCTTCACACATTACTTCCGCGACAAAATAAATAATAATAAAATTCTGTTTAGATGAATACTGCCAAACTATTCAATTCTCGCCAATTCGAGGCGATTCTCGCCAGGCGTACGAACGTGCGACTATTGTTTTTGCGAATTTTTGAAGCAATTTTTTTTTCCTTTCGATAATCCTATCTTGTAAACGAGAAACTCTTTCCGTCTAAATGAAGCTTCATTTGCGCGCCAATGGCATTAAATATGACCCAAAAGGTATGATTCCGTAGCCGATCGCATACAGCACCTGCCAACGCATGCAGCAGTTACACGTAATTCATTGCGGCTTCTCAATGGTCCCCGTTATCCGTATCGGAGTTTAACAAGTAATGGGTACGCTGCATCTGCTGCATGCGTCTGTCGTTGTCGTATGTGGTCGGCTTCGGAATCATGTCTAAACTCATTACACGGAAGTCTTTATCTCTTACCCCGCGTTTACATACTGCCGCTCGCATTGCTCATCGTGTTGCCGGAAATATTCGCGTGATTAATGCCCTAGCGTTCACACACGCGCATCATCGCATTGGTCCGCATTACAGTATTCGCCCTGCAATGGAGAAGGACGTTAACGCATGGAGGACAACGCTGTAGCAGTGTACGCATGCTTTTACAGCATAGCGAATTAATTAAATAGATTATTAATAAAAACTATCACTTTCAACTACTATACACTTTCCGTAGATCGATATAAATATTTTTAAAAGTAAATATTCGAGGAGCAATAACGAAAGCCGTGTTTACTGATTAGCGCCATCTAGCGGTCTCGTATAGTTCATCGCGCTAGTATTGCCGCTCCTTTGACTCGCGCCGCCAAGCCGACATTCGCAGATACGCGGCAGTACTCGCGGCATGACGAATATACAGTTCACACCACGTCTCTGCCCACTTCTCTCGCCACTTCCCTCGCTCTGCCGTATGTTCTCTCCGAGTATGTAAACGCAGCTTTAGAAAACAGTAGCAGTCGAAATTCTTGACCTCCATAAACACCGAAGGTTATTTTTGCTAAATTTATTTGATAACCAAGGTTTTATAGAATCATAAATTGTATGCAGTGTATGTGAGAACACATGCCATGTTGTTATTTGAAAATGACCTTCACCTTGAGTTCACGAGGTTTCTGTTTTGTTTTGACACCCTCGAAATTAATGACTTGGTTTGAAGACGTGGGCAGTTCAATATATGCATGTTACCGGCATATATTATACTCCAAATACGTCCTAAAATATGCGCAGTACGCGTAAACAGTGGCTTTACTATGACAGCAGAATCGAGGCCCTTATAAAGTTGGTTTGGTAGTTGGTCCCCGTACACCTTTCTTATATTCTGTTACGCAATAGCGAAGGGTTCCATTGCCAGATTCCTGTCGGCTTTCCAATTGGTAGCATGATATTTGATGGATGGATTACCAAACCATCAGGTTTGAGGATGAAATTACCAGTTCACGTGTTTCCCTCCTACAGTCCCGGGTCCTTTAAGCGGGGCGTGAAAAAACATCTGATGAGGCCGTCAAGCTGAGTGCCACCATTGTAGCATGGTACGTGTCTGTAATGGTGACCCTCTTTTCAGAGACTTTGCCTTCAGCTTATCATCAGGCGAGGCGAAGTCAAATTGACGTGTCCTATATAAAAAAATGACAAATTAGAACAAAATTTCACCCTTCAGCACTGCTGTTAGGTATACAACTATACTACCTGTATAGGTATTGTATAATCTGACATAAGCAGTCAGATCTGTACCGTTATCTGTCAGCGAAGGTATAATATCAAACCTTATCATGCGTCTAAGATATACGTAAACACTGTTTATCAAAATGAAACAATGAGATAGTATTTTTCCATGTATTTTATATCAAACATTGAGGTATGGCTACAGCTCGTGTTTTTTGCAACATTTTCACTAGCTATGGACGAAGCTTTAGGTACTAGCCATTGCCCGCTGCCAATTTCAGCCTTGGATGCCAGGATGGATTGCCTCTAGCATATACCTCTTGCCCCAACTAGCAGAGCCATCCAGATGGCCCCTTCGGGTGTGGGACCGCGATATCTCCAATCTTGCCCCGGATTGAGGGAGTCATGCCATCACCTCGGATTGCTTCTGCCTGCTTCAGGCCTGCGCTCATGGAGGACGGAGGTTGTTAGTGACCTCCGGCCCAAGTCGTCTTAGCGCATTGCGGACAATGCGGGCGGTAGAGAAATTCTCCTCCGGCCCCGCTCCCCCCACCTCCTTAGCGAATTCCAGCTGAGGTGGATGCGGCCCTGTAGAGGACTGCTCGAAGGATCTCCACGTGACCTTCTGAAGCCTCCCTAGCAGAGGGCACAGTGGATAGCAGGCAAGGGTGCACTGGTTCTCCGGGCAAGGGCTTGGGGTAACAGGTAGCAGAAGCTGGTCTCCCTTTCCTTTCCGGGGTAGGTAATATGGGGTCGTAGAAAACCCGTAGATGGGCCAGGGTTAACCAGGGTGCTTAGAAAAATGCCTTATTATGTAACTACTCCCCGGTAATTGAGACCCGAGGCAGCGTGCTGTTTTAATCGGTTTGAGTCCGACATAACCACCCCGGGGTGGCCGGCAGAAGGGAAGAAACCTCCACGCTGTGAACCCAAGACTACTGAGACAGCTTCTCCCTACAGAGATGGGAACACACCTTGTTTTGAATAATAACTTCCTGAGATACTAATATAAAGGCTTATGAGATTACTTGATAAGTTCTGACGAACAAACTTATCAATTAATCTTGTTAATTGTATTTACTCTCATTTAGTGATACCTAACCGTAATATTTCTTGGTATAACAATCTCAAAGTGCTTCAAACATCTCGAAATACACAGACGTGTTACGTTCTATAGCCTATTTAAAAAAATAGCAAGTTTCGCAACCGTCTGAAAGTATTTTCGGCATTTTGAAAGTTGCTAGTGACAATATGCCTTATAAAATGTTTGAGAAAAAGGCCGGAGATTTGTCTAAATTGAGTGAATATCTGGAAGTCGACGCCTTGTATTATAGTTTTAAAGGGTATGTTGTATACTTTCTATTAATTCAAGAAACCAATTACAAATTAAACATTTCGCCAGACCTTAATCACTAACTTATTATAAAACAAAGTCGCTGTCGCTGTCCGTCCGTCCCTATGTATGCTTAAATCTTCAAAACTACGCAACGGATTTTGAAGCGGTTTTTTTTAATAGATAGAGTGATTCAAGAGGAAGGTTTATATGTACAATACATGCATAATATTGTAGAGAAACACTGATAAATTTAGAGATATGCAGCGGGAACGGGATCAGAAAATATGGCGGTACTAAGTTCGCCGGGTCAGCTTACTAAATGAATTAACTCGTCCCTGATCGCGCCTGGTGCAAAGTTGCCCATCACACTTGCCGCGTTTCCACGCTGGATTACGAAGGTCAAACTCTGCACCAGGAACGATTCGGAGCAAGAGTCACCAGTAGCCTCTATGAGCCTCTGCCCAATCGCCCTTAAAAGGCTTTTGGATTTATATCCCTACTTCCATACTTATTCATACTTCCATACTTCCATACTTATATTATAAATGCGAAAGTAACTGTCGGTCTGTTACGCTTTCACGCCTAAACCGCTGAAACGATTTTGATGAAATTTGGCATAGGGGTAGTTTAGACCTTGAGAAAGGGCATAGGCTATGTTTGCCACGGGCAAATGCTAGTAAATAAATAAATCTTTGGTATTAATAATACCATAAACTCCCCTGCTGTGTTTTTTCATGTCACTACAATATGGGGTTCTTCAAGGAGGTCATTAAAAAGTTCCTACTAGGTCGGCAGCACGAGTGTGACTCCTCTGGTGTTGCACACACCCATAGGCCACGGTAACCACTGTCCATCAGGTGGACCGTGTGTGTACCATTTACATACATACAATCACGCCTTTATCCCTGGAGGGTTAGGCAGAGGTGAATTAACACCCACATTTCACCAATCATTGTATTAGGTCATTTAGGTCCCACGTAATAGGGGGTGAGCGTATTGCCGTATTCCGGGCACTATTGTTGACTCGAGTCACGTATCTGAGGCTGAGTCTGGGCTGTATATATCTGTCTGATGTTAAACAGCCCTATCCCTTAGTCGCCTTGTACGACACCGCAAGGGAGGAGATGGGGTGGCCCGAATTCTACTCTGTACTCTAAGGTGAAGACCCTATAGCATCTTCGATCGTTTTTTTTTATACAACTTATGTGGTAGACAAGCAGACGGTCCACCTGATGGAAAGTGTTTACCATTTAAGACCCTACCATTTAAGTGGTAAAAAAATCCTTTATGCTCGTAAGCATGTTTGAGGAAAGAAAGAGTACGTATTGTATTCATATCACTATCGTACGTTAGTTCTAGCCAATCTACACCAAGATAGCTATCTATACGACTGGTATCTGACTGTTATGGATTATAGTACCTATCAACAATCTACAAATAACTAACGTAGATAGGAGAGAATGTCAGTTATATTTAGACGGAAATGACAATGATATCCATACTAATATTATAAATTCCCCGCGATGGTTTTCCCAAGCGACTACAATATATGGGGTTCTTCAAAAAGGGCATTAGAAGGTTTCTTCAGGGTCGGCAGCACGAGTGTGACGCCCCTGGTGTTGCATACGTCCATAGGCCACGGTAACCACTTTCCACCAGGTGGGCCGTGTACTTGTCTGCCACCTAAGTGGTATAAAAAAAACGCGAAAGTTTGTAAGTACGAATGGATGTATGTGAGGATGTTTGTTACTCTTTCACGTTAAAACTACTGAATGGAGTTTAATGAAACTTAACAATAATGTAGGTAACACAGGCTATTATATCAGTGATGAACGGGATCAGAATTCCACGCGGGCGGAGCCGCGGGGGCAACATCTAGTATACTATAATAGCAGTTATTTAAAAAATACTCCAAATGATTCATACTCATATTCTATATCAATACGATTATTAAACATTTAAACAATTCAGGAAAACGTAGCGTGCTTTGCTATAATTGTTGTAAAAATATTGTGATTGAAACCGGCTCGAAAGACCATTTTGTTCAATGATATAGCTTGCAAATGGTCCTTCGAGCCGGTTGGTAACAGGGCGTTGGCTGTCTCCAAGGTTGCAATACCGTTGTTGCATGCACAGGTCGACAAATTTAGTAATAGTTAATAAGTATATATCTACACTGATTATGGTAGAATATTTATGATCTCTACAATAATAAAACCATGTAAACCTTTAAGAATGCCTCAAGGCGAAACCGGTCAGGTTCAATAAAAAAATATCGTGGAAAAGTACAAATATGTTTTCAATATGTGCTTCTTTTACCTTCATTGCTGAAATCCTTACTTACGAGTAGTGACATCTTCAACCAACAGTAGTGTTATATCTTAAAATCCTTAGAATATGGTTTCCTTGTTGCAGTGGTGATGGAGCATCCCTGAGCGCGGCGGGTAGCAAGCGGTCCGCTTTGTCGGCTTCGGACGCCGAGTGTTTCTCGCTGTGCCTGGGCGCCGGGCCTCTGTGGTAAGTACCCTCACTCTATAAGCTTTCATATCCTGAGACGTTACCAGTTCACGTGTTTCCCTCCTCCTACAGTCCCGGGTCCTTTAAGCGGGGCGTGAAAAAGCATCTGATGAGGCCGTCAAGCTAAGTGCCACCATTGTAACATGGTACGTGTCTATAATGGTGACCCTCTATTTCCAAGAATTTGCCTTCAGCTTACCATCAATGAGGCGAAGTCAAATTGACGTGTCCTATAATCAAAAAAATATAAATGATATATGCTTTAAACCTGGAGCAGTCACGCTGATCTTATGAAAGAGAATTCCTTGAAGAAATAAGCGATTCGGCATTTCATTTCTTTGGCGCACGATAAAGAACTGGAATTCTCTACCCAAAGCGGCAGCGCATTACGTGCTTCCCCATACACAGCGGTTAGATGGGGACACCGTAGAACCCACGTTCAGGAGGTCAGCTCGAAAGAGATGGCGTTGGGGTGGCCGGGGGCGAAAGATATACTAGTATCTCCGGCAATCTCACGTCCGGCAAACTACAAACCACAGATGGGGTGCGTTTTAGTCGGTTCGAGTCCGATAATCACAAACCGAGGGTATCCATGGTGATTTTGCGCACGATAAAAGAAATTCTCTACCCACAACAAATGCCTGGCAATGGCGCCCCCGCTGGGTCCAGGTAGAAGGGGTAGGCCCCAGAAGGCCTGGCTTGACGTCGTGGACATGCGTGCCAATGGTCTCACTACCATGGACGCCCAAGATCGTGCGAAGTGGAGGAGGAAGAGCCGGAAAGCGGACCCTGAGCTCCGAGGTCATCTTGGTCACGGATGCAATCAGGAAAATGCATTAATTTTTTACCATGTGATTCAAGCGGGGTATGAAAAAGCATTGTGTCAAGGTACCTGTGTATGTTCTCAATGTGGCGTGGCGGCGACTACTACGCAGGGGGCACGGGTTCAATTCCCGCTCAGTGCAAATATTGGTATGCATGAAATACTTGCATTGGTCTGGTAATTCCGTCCGTCGAAGAGCACGTTAAGCCGTCGGTATTGTATTGTAAGAAGAAGGAAGGCATGGTCGGAAAATCCTGCCTTTAGGTCAGAGGAACTTCTCAGCTCGTTCCTCCACTAGGGTATATGACTACATAGCTGTCTCGTCACAGGTGGTCCTGATATCCCTGCTCATGGCTCAGCACCGCCCGGAGGGGTGAATGGCGGGGCTGCGAGCCCCGCTTCACCATCCACACCCACCCACGACGACAACAACCGTAAGTATACCTTTCATATTTGAGTTTCTTTTGAAGGTTCTGTACCCTAGCCAAAGGGTATAAAGTGTAAAAACGCAACCCCTACTAAACCTCCGCTGTCCGTCTGTCTGTAAACACGCTTACATCCATGACGGATCTCTAGCAGACTACCACTACCAAACTGATCTACTTATACTGGTCCTGAATAGTTGAAATTCTCATCTACATACCATCGTAGAATATTTCATAAATAAACTGGCAAACGCCACAAAAGCAGTTTTTCTTTTAGCTTATTATGGAGAAACACTAAATATTTATACCTTGGACCTAAATCGCGAGACAGGCCCTGGTGCGCGCGGATTGTTTTGTAATAATCTATGCTTGATGAATTTGAGTTCGTCCACCGCAGTAGCACCCCGTGCTATCCTCAAAATACACCCAAAAAAACGTGTACCAAGCGTTTAGAGCACATTTTGAGCACATGTTTACAAGATACTTTGCCTTCAGCTTACCATCAGGCGAGGCAAAGTCAAATTGACGTGTCCTATATAAAAAAAAAAAAAAAACTAAGTCCCGAGCAATAATTTGTATCATATTTCTCATACCACTTAGGTGGCAGATAAGCACACGGTCCACCTGATGGAAAGTGGTTACCGCGACCTATGGACTAATGCAACACCAGGGGCGTTACACTGTGCTGCCGATATACAAAATTCCTATATCCCCACCTACATAATGATTGTACAACGCCTTGCAGGTGACTTGTTGAGCGCCCTACTATGGGCCAGTGCCAGTTCCCTGGCGAGCAGCGCGGAGAGTCTGATCACGGAACCATCTTCGCCCACGCAAACACACCCTGCGTTACACCAGCAGAGGCGCGAGGCGGTGAGTTACTCATCTTGTACTAGAACTTATCATCTAGGTATTCTGTTTATGGAGTGAAGACCCACACAACTTTGGTGGGAGACAAGCATACGGTCCACCTGATGGAAAGTGGTTACCGTGGCCTATGGACGTATGTAATACCAGGGGCGTCGTACTGTCGACCCTGAAGGAACCTTATAATGCCCTTCTTGAAGAACCCCATATTGTAGTCGCCTGGAAAACCACGGCAGGGAGTTCATTCCATAGTTTTGGATGCAGTCTTGAAATTACTGCCAATTTTAATTGGATTTTAGCCCAATATTTTTTATCCCGATATTTCCATGAAATCGGGACTTACACGGGCGAAACCGCGGGGCTATAGTAGTAATTGTATATTTTCTTTGAATAAAATGGACTATATTCAGTATAATGTACTTTTCTTTACTTAAGAACTCTTCAGATGATCGTGTAAAAATATTTTCTCCCTTTTTGTGTAAGACATATTTCAAACCACTGTGCTGTCCTGGAAATAGTATAAGAGGAGACGACAATGAACCTAGTTCAATCAGATTACCTGAGATGCTAGCCATTTCGTGTTCTCCAATTGAAGACGCGTCTAACGATATACATTACTAGCTGCCCCGGCGAACTTCGTACCGCCATATTTTCGGCCCGCGTGGTATTCAAATCCCGTTCCCGCTGCATCCTTATCACTTAGGGGGATGAAAAATAGATGTTGGTCGATTCTCATAGATACCGGATAAGCACAAAAAATTTCATCAAAATCGGTCGAGCCGTTTCGGAGGAGTTCGATTACGCACCCCGTGACAGAAGAATTTTATATATTAGATATCATCTGGTAATCTGATGGAACAAGATTTAGTGTTGTCACCTCTCATAGTAAAAGTAGAGATTTTATAGATTGCATTCTACTATATTTGAGACAATTTTTAATATTATATTTTAAATAGAATGTCTGGTGTGCATTACAGGTGATCGGCAAGATCTTGGAGCGCAAAGACCGTCAGCCAGTGAAGATTGACTTCAAAATATTTCTCACTGAGAATACTGTCACTCGCTGGGAAGCGGTGAGTATACATTATAATGAATTTATTTACAAAAAAAACGTATTTCCCCTTTTGGCACTACTGATGGTGTCATGGGGAATATTTTAGTACCCTTGACACCACCGGTAGTGAAAACGTATTTCCCCTTTTGACACTACTGGTGGTGTCATGGGGAATATTTTAGTACCCTTGACATCACCGGTAGTGAAAACGTATTGCCCCTTTTGACACTACTGGTGGTGTCATGGGGAATATTTAAGTACCCTTGACACCACCGGTAGTGCCATGGGGAAAGAATTTTAACCTTGACACTACCAGTAGTGCCACGGGGCAGTTACCCTTTTTTTGCGTGCGGACCGACTCGCTCGCCAGTTGTCAGTAAGCCAGCTGGTGTAAGGTGACCCAATAACTCATTTGTCTCGTTCCCTGGTAACCCTGGGTCATCTCCAGCTTTGATTGTCTCGTTCCCTGGTAACCCTGTGTCATCTCCAGCTTTGAAATGGTCTCCTCGAGTGTGGGAACTGCGATATCCCCGTCTTGCCCCGGAATCAGCCTACTTCTGCCTGCACTCATAGAGGTCGGAGGTCGTTGGGCGACCTCCGACCCCTAAGCCTCCATTACTGGGCGGTTCCTTCCCATATCTATATCCAATTTATGAATAGCCTCTAAAGCTATATACCTCTGCCTACCATCTCGGATACAAGCGTGATTATCAAAGTCAAAGTCAAAAATCATTTATTCTGTATAGACCAAGGGTGCCCAACCTTTTTAGCTGTCGGGCCAAACTTACGATTTGGACATTTTTGGCGGGCCAGTGCATCTTTTTACTACATACACCCCCCCCCCCTCCCCCCCTAGGTTTCGGGAGATGAAATTGGCTGATCTCTCGCCCATCTCCTTCGAGCTAGCTCTCTTCGGGTATGGGGACGACCATGTCCCTAGTCCCTAGCCCCTGGGAAACTGCCGACGCCTGCGTCCCCTACGCTCGTCACGGGCTGTGCGGGCTGCGAATCTCCTCCGTTCCTACCCCGCCATCTCCTTTTGAAGTATTACTTGCTCACAGAAGGAGGGGCGGCAGCCCACGCACTTGTGCAGCGTACCATCGCCGTGAGCGAGAGAACTCTCACTCCTAGTGTGATGGCGTCTCCCGCGTCAAAACGATGGCATTCGGAGGTTGGCTCTTACCGGATCCGACGCAGAAAATCCCCGAAGTATCCGTGCCCGGTGATAATCTGCAGGATGGAGGAGTGGCTAGAGAGGCTACATGGCGGCCTCTCTAGCTTTTCCCCATGACGGCTCGGGTGCGTGTCTCCGTTCCCGCGCCTTCTTTCGGTAACGATATGGGACCGAAAGAACTTTTTTTATATATATGGGACAATTTGACTTCACCTTGCCTGAAGGTAAGCTGAAGGCAGTCTCGGAAAAGAGGGTCACCATTATAGACACGTAGGTATCATGTTACGATGCTGGTACTCAGCTTGTCGGCCTAATCAGATGCTTTATCGCGCCCCGCTTAAAGGATCCGGGACTGTGGGAAGAGGGAATCTGGTAAGGAATTCCAGGAGTTAATAGTACGGCAGAGGAAGGAGTCCCGAATATTTTGCACCGTATGCGGGTGACATTTATGTCCTGCACGCGTTTTTCGGTGTAGGAAAGGATAGGGTGGGATTAATTGGAAAAGCTAATCAGAACATTCACCATAGCAGAGACGGTAAAATACTGCCAAGGATGCACAACTCTACGCATCTGCAGAGACTCGAGGGTGTTAGTGATCTCAGGATTCCCAATAACGCGGACCGCACGACACTGGAACCTGTCGAGTGTATCAAGTAAGTACTTTGCGAAGCCATCCCAGAGATACGAGCAGTATTCCACGCAGTAGACAGAAGACACCGCTGCTCCGGCGTGTTAAAACATCTCACTTTGTTCAGGACTCCGAGTTTACGCGAGGCTGTTTTGATGATACTCTCAATATAATTTTTGTTGTCCAGTAGGCAGCGAACATCCATACCGAGAATACTAAGATTGTTCCGCAGTGGCAGTGGCGTGGCAGAGCGAAGGAAAAAAGATAACTTTGCTGTAAATGCACATGCCTGCGTCTTGTTGGCATTGAACTCGACCAGGTTCTCAGGCCCTATTGGGAAATATGATTCAGGATCCGGTCGAGCTCAGTAACAAGAAGCTGCTTTTTTTCCTGCGATATCAGACTGCTCGGCCGCAGTATGCCCATAATAACTCCCGTGTAAGATGCTATCGTCTGCATAGCAATGAATGCTGCCGGTGGTCAGAATATCGTTGATATGTAGAAGAAAGAGAATGGGTGATAAGACAGACCACTGCGGCACGCCAGCATTTACCTGCAAGAACTACGAAGTTCCTCCATCACAAAGGACGCGAATATGGCGCTCCTGCAGGAAGCTAACCACCCAGTCGCACAGTCTGCGAGGCAGACCGAAGGCTGGTAGCTTGGAAAGAAGTGATTTGTGGTAGACTCTATAAAAGCTTGGCGATGTCAAGATTAATTGCCGGTGACCCGCCATGTTTGTCCATAGTCTCGCTCTCCGAGATCCGGCAAGAAAACTCGCCGCCGCAGCCATCTGCCTCCTGCTCTGCTCTGGCTCCCTCATGTTGGACAGCAGCCACACCAGAGCGTTAGCTGTGCCTCTTAATTTAGGAGCCAGACTTCGGAGACGCTCCTCAATATCTGGGCCATCGAACACGAGCCCCAGATAGCCTCAGATATGTCATTTGGGGCCTGATGCCGATGAGAGTGTCTCCCACTGTGAGGCTGGATTCCTTCGGTGGTGCACGCCGAGGCCTATGAGAGAACATGGCCTTGGTTTAGTACAGAGCCACCTCAGACCCAGCCGCCGGATCCGTTCCACGCCAGTGACAGCTCCTACTTTACTACATTTTTACGCGTATAAATGAAAACTTAATGATATGGAATATAACTACAAAAATTAGTATAATAACAAAGTGCACTAGTACAATAGGTGTATTATACCAAACTATCAATACAATCAAAATCATAAAAATAAATTGAAATAAATTTTATTTTAAGCTTTTTAGTTATGATATGAAGATATATCATTTTGATGAATACTCGATAGATTTGAGTGAAAAGAAAAAATAGTATAGCATTTGCGACTGCGACTGCGACTAATGCAATTGCTTTTGTACAAGCTTTATTATTTTTTTTGCTCCTCTCGCAGTGGCTTGCGCGTGCCACCCGAAATTCGTCCGCGGGCCACTTCGTGGCCCGCGGGCCTGGGGTTGGGCACCCTTGGTATAGACCATCAAAACGGCACTTACAAAACGTCAAAATTATGCATATATGTATGTACTAAAGACTAGCTTAGCAAATGGACCACCGGTTCGAAACGCGGCCCCGGCCTGAGAAGACTCCGGCAAGAAACTCACCGGGCTTTTTTTTTGGTCTATTCACAAAAAATGCTTAGTCTACTTAGTCTAAATACAATCATTTGTTTGAGAAGCATGCATGAGTGAACAGCTCATTTCCAAGCTAGTTTCTCATCTAAATATTCTTGTATTTTATAATAGCCTTTTTGGCACAATTTCCTCTTAACTACATTTTTAAATTTATTTATAGGTAAATCCAATAACTATAAATCAGTGTGACCTGTGTCATAATTAGTTCAAATGCATGTAATGTACGGCTGTTTATCAGTTGCGCTATGAATGGGTACATTGGCTTCGGAGATAACCTATTTACAATATGTTGTTTACTAGATTGTGTCTATTAGACACAGTATAATTATAACTATTATACAAGGTTGATGATACACGTTGATAACCTGAGACCTACGATTTTTCACCCTCATAACGAACCTGTATGATGTGAATTGACAGTTTCTTTGTTTCATAATAACTAGCTGACCCGGCGAACTTTGTACCGCCATATTTTTTTCCGCCTGCGTGGAGTTTGCTTTCTCCATAATTTTCTAACCGTTTTAACCTTCCCTGTACATCCACGAATATTTCAAGACTAAAGTTTTTACCTGCGGCCCCGCCCGCGTGGTTGTCGGCTATCACGACCAAACATAGCCTATGTCCTTTCCCAAGATCTAATCTATCTCTGTACCAGATTTCATCAACATTGGTTAAGTGGTTTGGGCGTGAAAGCGTAACAGACAGAGTTACTTTCGCATTTATAATATTAGTATGGATTTTGTCCTATTTTCTATTAAAGCATGTTTTTAATTACGCAGGTGGTCCAAGGCGGCACCATGTACCTGCGTCTGCCGGGAGTGTTGCAAGCGGGAAGCAAGGAGAGCTTCATGCTACTCCTCGACTTTGCAGAAGAACGCCTCGGCTGCAGCAAGTAAGTATACTTTCTATTATATATACCTTAGGACAGCCTCCGTGGCGTAGCGGTAGTGAACGCGGCCGCTACGCAGGAGGCGCGAGTTCGATCCCCGCTCAGTGCAAATATTTGTGTGCATTAAACATGGGTATTTGCATTGGTCTGGTCGTGCCTCGGAGAGCACGTTAAGCCGTCGGTTCCGGTTGCCATAAGAACATCTATGGCAGTCGTTACGGGTAGTTGGTGCCCTAAAAAGTCCAAAAACAACGGTCTAGCTGCAAAGCTTCGATATCGCCTAATGTTAACATTGGGTCGTGGAGGTCAGATGGCAATCGCTTCACGGAAAATATCGAGGTCTAGCCAAATCTGTAGCTATGACTGGTAAAAGCGGACCCCAGACTCCGAGCTGAAAGCTTCGGATGCGACTGGAAATTAACGCTAGGAGGAAGAAGGGTCGGCAGCGCGAGTGTGACGCCCCTGGTGTTGCATACGTCCATAGGCCACGGTGACCACTGCCCATCAGGTGGGCCGTGTGCTTGTCTGCCACTTAAGTGGTATAAAAAAAAACCGTTGGGTCGTCGAACAGCTTTGGTGATCCCTAGCGTACCAAACAGTCTACTCTCATCGTTAGCGAAGTCATGGCGTGTTCCCAGACGGAGTTACTTCGTTAATTGGGTATACTGAAACATCAGGAGAAAGAACAAATAAATTATTAAAATGAAAACAATAAATTCGCACCGCGGACTTAAAATTTCAGGCATGCACGAAGAGCCAGCGAGCAAATCCGTCGGTTTTTAAGTCCGCGGACTTTTATGTGCTCCATTAGCGGTTTTAGACCTCGCGAGTTCGTTGGCGTACCAGCGGTTTTGCTCGCAAGTAGTCGCAAGTAGATCACTATATGTACTTTACTGCAGTACACATTTCTTGAGCGTCTTTTGAGGATAGCACGGGGTACTACTGCGGTGGACGAGCTCAAATTTACCACGCATTGATTCGTTTCCAAGATATGTGCCCCGTGACATAATGCATTATACCAGAAGCCGCCTATTGGGAAATATTGGATACTCAAAACTCGCCGAAAAGTCCTGAACATTCCTCAAACTCCCCGAAATATTGGATACTCAAATCAATACAACATGGTAAATATCCCACTGACATAACTAATAATCTCTTTCTCTTTGCAGCTGCATCATCTGCGTGCTAAAGACCCGCCCGGACCGCGCAACTCTTCTCCGAACCTTCATGTTCATGGGATTCCAGCTTCTCCCACCAAACTCGCCTCTCATGCCGCAAGAAATCACCAATCCCGAGTACATATTCTTGCACTACAACATGCAGTAACACTCGGAAATTTCGAGTTATATGTCGGAATAAATAGCATGCATTTTTCAAGTCATCATAATTAGACTATAGCTTGAATTTTTCGAGTTATTGTAGCGAAGATAACATCCGTGTAGACGATTTCCGACTTCTATGACTCGAAAATTTCGAGTTACTCATCGCGTAGTTAAAAGTTTATTATAGAAACAGTATTTTGAAAGTTGCACGTTTTTTCATAATTAAAGAAAATCACAGGGCTTGCTTAGTATGGCATCAACAAGTCTATTATAAGTAGTTTAGATGTTTAGATTTATTATTGTATTGATGTATTAATGCGAATTTCTTATGATTATTCGTGAATATGTAATATCTTCGAGAGTAAAATGTAAACTCGAAAATTCCGAGTAATTTTTATTGCTAAAAATTCCGAGTGATTTTTTTTTCTTTAACTTTTTGAGATAATCAAAAGAGATTCGTTTTAAGTAATTATTAAAAAAAAAAACTTCTATTAATTTCTACTTTTTCAGCTTTGAAAATAACGCTTTGATATTTTCGTTTCGTTATTCAAAACTGAGGGTAGTGTTATTTCTTAAAGTAATTACTTTCTTTAACATGTTATAATTACCTATATATTAAAATAAATATGTATGTCGTCGTGTTTAATCATTATCCACCCGCTCCGGGGTAGAGCAAAAAAAAAATAAAAACTAAAAAAAATCAAAAAAAAATTTAATTATAAAATGGTTTGTAAAAATATTTCGGATTTCCACCTTTTTACAAGTCTTGACACTTTTAATTTTTTAAGATCTTTCACATGACTTGAGCTGTATTTTAATTTGACCGGGTGAAGCGGTCACCCGCGCATAAAGTTCGAAATATTTTTTCTTTTTAATTTCTATAAAATTTGACGCGCTCACGTTTGGTGAGAAATGAAACGTGAATGCGTTCTGTATTCTAGATATTAAGCATTAGTTTTTAGTAATAAGCGGTTTTATGTTAATATTTTAGTAATAATATTCTGAAATATATGATTCTTACGTAGAAATTTTTGTCTTTATTTATAACCCACTAGCTTTTGCCCGCGGCTCCGCCCGCGTGGATGTCGGTTATCGCGACCAAACATAGCCTATGTCCTTTCTCGAGGTCTAATCTACCCCTATACCAAATTTCATCAAAATCGGTTCAGTGGTTTGGGCGTGAAAGCGAGACAGACAGAGTGAGTTACTTTCACATTTATAATAGTAGGGATTTCACTTCGCCCCTCACCTTCCGCTAGTGGCAGAGAAGCATACGGCCCACCTGATGGTAACCGTGGCCTGACTGCATGAAATTTTGAAGCATTTATTATGCTAACTATTCAAATTGAATATGAAAGAAAAAAGAGTCGCCCAAAGATGGATGTATAGAGGAATTTGGATTGGCTTCGTGCGGGTCTCGGTGGCTTAGTAGTCAGAGCATTCCCTCTGTAAGGGAAAAGATCGCAGGTTCGAGTCCCGCCCGAGGTCGATTCTCTTTTCTCTTTCTTATCGATCTTGACTGCAGTCTCAAATGATCTTAATAACCATTGCCTCTTTGTCGTAGCGGTGCCGGTAGTGAACGCGGCCGCTACGCAGGAGGCGCGGGTTCGATTCCCGCTCAGTGCAAATATTTGTATGCATGAATATGAATATTTGCAGGTCTGGTTTCTCTCCTACTAATATAATAAAACGTGAAAGTATGTGAGGATGTTTGTTACTCTTTCACGTTAAAACTACTCAATGGATGTTGATGAAACTTTACGATAATATAGCTTATACATCAGAATAACGCATAGGCTATATTAACCAATGAACGGGATCCGAATTCCACGCTAGCAGAGCCGCGGGCAACAGCTTCTGTATAATATGTATGTATTTACAAAAACAAATGGTATCTAAGTATGTTTATAGGCTTTCTAGAACCCATAACGTTATGTAGATTGTCCTACAATATATATTTATTATTATTATTAATACTAAATCCCAGTTAACCATAACGACACAATCACACAGCCAACTTCGAATCCACGAATCCTTTTAGCAGGTTGCCACGGCATGCCATGCCATGCCGTGCCGGCAGTGGGCGCCGGCCCTAAAGGATAAGGCTGTTTAACATCAGACAGATATATACAGTCCAGACTCAACCCAGACTGAGCTAAGCTTATACATGACTCGAGCCAACAATAGTACTCAGAAAACGGCAATAGGCTCACCCCCTATTACGTGGGACCTAATACAATTGGTGAAGTGTGGGTGTTGATTCACCTCTGCTAACCCTCCGAGGATAAAGGCGTGATTGTATGTATGTTTCCATCAGTAGAATTAAATAAAAATCAATTTTAAATACTCTATTTTAATAAACATAATCATAATTTCTTATAAACTCTAAAATAATAACTAATATCCCCTTCCACCTGCTTCTCTCCTGGTATTTCCTCTTCATCCACCAGGTGGAACTGCAGCTTATCTATGCTGGGGAAGAACGTATCACAGTCAAAGGTCTTCTGGATCTCTGTGAGGTATATCTTGCCGCAGTTCGGATGTGCCATTGCTGCCTGTGAACAAAACGATGGTTTCATTAAAGGAATAATCACCAAATTGTCTGTAGTCAAAGTGTCTGTAATGGTGACCCTCTTTTCAGAGACTTTTCCTTCAGCTTACTATCAGGCGAGGCGAAGTCAAATAGTCCTATATAAAAAAAAACCGACTTCAACCGATTTTTGTTGATATTTTTTTCATAAAATTTACATGGGACCATCTGGGAAGTTTATTCTATCAAACAATAATTTGCAAAAAAAAAATAATTTTGCAAATCGGTACAGGCGTATTTGAGTAATCGGTGAACATACTTAAAAAAAAATGTTCCAATGAATTGAGATATCTCCTACTTTTTTGAAGTCGGTTATAAAGCGAAATCAAGCTTAGGTGGCTCAATTTGCATAGCAAGAGCATGACAAGTGGATCAATTTGTATAGTTAACATACTAAATGCTTTTTCAACTTGATGCCTTCACACATTCCTGTGAAAAAGACACTGGCAGACAGACCGAGGGACAGAAAACTAAGTGATACTGAAATGTTCAATTATTTTCGTTTTTGAGGTACGGAACCCAAAAATACTTGGGTAACTTTGACTTGACTAACGAGTTAACCAAAAACGGCTACGTGGTTAAACTCTACGCCGTAGAAGTAGGAGCAAGGGGAATTCCTGCTAAATCCATGTACAACTTACTTAAAGACCTCTGATTGCCAAGAGCTTCGGTTAGCTCTTTACTAAATCGAATATCAAAAGCGGCATTGATAGTATCTTACCAAATTTGGATAGGTAGGGGGGGGGGGGGGGTAAGCACTGATGCATCACGAGGTGGCCCCTAAACCTACATCTGGGTCGCAAGTCCCAGTCGCCGTCACGGTGTTCCTCTCTGTGTCACGCTATGGACCCGGCGTCCGCACGGTGAATCCATGGAGTGCTGAGAATCGGATCTCTTAAGCGGACCCCTGACTCCGAGGTAAAGGCCTCGGCTGTGACCGAAGATGATGATTATTACAGTAGGTACCTAAATATTGCTCTTATATTTTATTACATAAATTACATAGTGTAATCTATATTCTCTTATCATGATAGCCTTATATAGTGTCAAGTTCAAGATAATAATATCTAAGTTTCATTTTTATTTGGAATTTGTAATCCGAGTGGTTCCCGGCAGAGTAGAATTTGGGCTACCCCATCTCCTCCCATGCGGTGTCGTACAAGGCGACTAAGGGACAGGGTATCAGACAGATATATACAGCCCAGACTCAGCCTCAGATGCATGGCTCTAGTCAATAATAGTGCCCGGAATACGGCAATAGGCTCACCTAATTATTACGTGGGACCTAATACAATGATTGGTGAAATGTGGGCGTTAAATCACCTCTGCCTAAATCTCCGGGGATAAAGGCGTGATTGTATGCGTGTATGATAGATGGCAACATAAGAAATTATGGTAATAATATATTTTCTTGTTTATGGCAACTTTATACTTTCTCGCTCTCTTGTTCGTCGGCCATAGTCACTGTAAGTAATGTTTTTTGAGCTCTGTCCAAATAATTTTAGTAACCAAGTTTGTATTGTGTTGGGATATAAAATAAAGTCATTTACAAACTGTATCCAGCGGTCTTTTCATTAATCTCAATTATGTATAATATTATATTAGCTGGGATTGGTCTCACAGAATGATGTATGATATAACCCGCGCCACGTATCTTGGACCTAAATCGTAAGACATACGAGGCTCTGGCGCCCACGGTTTGCTTTGTAATAGTCTATGCTTTGTGAATTTGAGTTCTTCTACCGCAGTAGCATCCCGTGCTATCCTCAAAAGACACCCAAGAAATGTGTACTGCGCGTATAGGGCACGTTTTGAGCACATTTTAGGTCCAAGATACGTGGCGCGGGTTATATGATTTGTGGTCGCTTTCTACGACGACATAATACTTAAAAACACGCGTGAATTAACACCCACATTTCACCAATCATTGTATTCGATCCCACGTTATAGGGGGTGATTCTATTGCCGTATTCCGACTATTGTTGACTCGAGCCATATATTTGACACTGAGTCTGGGCTGTATATATCTGTCTGATGTTAAACAGCCCATACACCCGTATTCACAAACAATACTTCGCTATGCGTACTACCAAAACTGTGCAAAGAACGACAAATTCTCAGTGCGTTGGTTTTGGCAACCCTTTTTATTCATTGATAACACTTAAGTAATACTTCGTTGAGGGAACGCACTGCGTTAGATACTGGTCCGTGATGTTTGTGAATTAATTTTACCAGCCCTATGCGCTCGAGCACACTATGAGACCTCACAGTGTTGTTTGTGAATACGGGTGTTAGTCGCCTTGTACGACACCGCATGGGAAGAGATGGGGTGGCCCAAATTCTGCTCTGCCGGGAACCAGGACTTAATACTCAAATAATAAAAATACCTCGTATATAGCCGAGCCACCTATAACCCACGTAGATTCTATGTCGTTCCTTTCTTCGATATGTTTGATTGCCTCATCTAGTCCACACACTACCACTACTTCTGCAGGGACCTGAAATTTGAGAGAAATGTTTTTAGTTTTTTAAACAGTGGTCATATCAGGACAGTCTCTGAAATGCTTCGATATCGCCATTGGGATGTGGAGGTCAGATGGCAGTCATTTCGCGAAAAATATCGAAATTCAGCCAAATTCGCAGTTAGACTGGTAAAGTAGACCCCAGACTCCGAAGGTGAAAGCTTCGGATGCGACTGGGATTAACACTAGGAAGAAGAAGATTGTCAGGACAGTCTCTATGGTGTGGTGGTATTGAACGCGGCCCCTACCCAGGAGGCGCGGGTTCGATACCCACTCAGTGCAAATATTTGTATGCAAGAATATGAATATTTGGATTGGTCTGGGTGTTTCTATGTATAATATGTATGGATCGAACCCGCGCCTCCTGCGTAGCGGCCGCGTTCACTACCGCTACGCCACAGAAGCAGTCTTTTCCGTGGGTGGCGAGCCCATTGCCGTCATGCAGACACTTTGTCATATATCTTTACTATCGGATGGAGAACAGCCCTATCACCTAGTCGCCTTCTACTACATCCACGGGCAAAGATGGGGTGGACCAGTTTACTAAGATACCCACCTTCTCCTTAATAGTATCAACATGATGGGTCAGTACAATATTGAGCCTCTTCTCCAACGGCTTGTGTTTAGGTGGTATGCTGTCCCAGGACTTTCGGCCCATGATGACTGCATTCTGCTTTGCGGAGTCTTTCACTTTGGTGGTCATTGTTGTGAAGTATGCCATTTCTTTCCTGAAAGATGAAGAAACATCGTTTGTAGTATATTGTATACTTATACAAGACCCCATCTCCTCCCATGCGGTGTTGTACAAGGCGACTAAGGGATAGGGCTGTTTAACGTCAGACATATATATACAGCCCAGACTCAGCCTATACATGGCTCAAGCCAACAATAGTGCCCGAAAAACGGCAATAGGCGCGCCGGTTCATTTTCGTAAAGAGTTAAAAACTCGAATATTAGCTCGTTCGTCCACTTCGTCGTTGTCGTTTTTCGCACGTCCATCGTGTGCAAAGAGTATATCATGTGCGCCGCGCAGGCGAAATGAGCGATTACAACGGACGCAGACGCGCCAATACAGACTGCTACTCGCACAGACGCGCCGCGCCGCGCCTTTGAAGTTACCGACTCCCGATGGATCGGACGGGCGACAACGGGCCTCATCGGACGCAACGGCTCCCACGGCCTGTTGGCCTGGCGCGGTCTGGCCTGTGATAAAACGGGCCGTGGGCTCGCGGCTTCAGATGCATGGCTCGAGTCAATAATAGTGCCCAGAATACGGCAATAGGCTCACTCCCTATTACATCGGACCTAATACAATGATTGATGAAATGTAGGTGTTAATTCACGTCTGTCAACCCTCCGGGGATAAAGGCGTGATTATTTTTATGTATTGTATTGTAGGAAATTCAACACAACACTATCTAGACCCAAAGTAAGCATAGCTTAACTAGCTTGTGTTATGGTTTCTAAAATGCGGATAAACATACTTAGATACCTTTTTCTTTTGTAAATACATACATAAAAAACTCCCATACCCATGCAAATATTTATATTCATGCATACAAATATTTGCACTGAGCGGGGATCAGGGCCGGTCGCAGCTTGAAGTTTGGGGGGGGGGGGGGTTACTTCGGAAATTCCTTAAGAAATTTAACCCCCCCTCCCCTCGTACTGGGACTTTTCAATATGAAGTGCATGGTTTTGGGGGGGTCATGTCCCCTGTGACCCCACCCCCCCCTCGGACCGCGTAGCGGTCGCACACCATAGAGGCAGTGAAATGTATGTATGTAATAACAATAATAAATGTATAAAAAATCGGTCAAGTGTTAGTCGGAGTCGCGCACAAATGGTTTCAAACCACTATCTAATTTATCACTAGTATTTCTTTCTTCGGCTGGAATCATTAACAGCGACCAAGTCTACAAATTATTCACTGTGGAAGGCAACGTCAGACTTGGATCAGCCAAAATACACCAGGCCACCCCTCAAACTACAAAGTGGGAAGTGGGCTAGAACCCCACAGCAAAGAATAGATACCTTTGCAAACCACCTAGCTGAGGTATTCCAACCCAATGAAGGCAATGGCAATGACTCTGACATAGATGACATACTGAATCAGGACTTCCAGTTAGACATTCCCATAAAATATACAACCCCACAAGAGGTATATAAACTCCTATCTCGACTCGACAACAGAAAATCTCCGGGATTTGATTATATTACCAAAGAGGTTCTTCTCCAGCTGCCAAGAAAAGGGATAGTCTTCCTTACGACCCTTTTCAATAGTATTATGAGAGTAGGTTACTATCCAACCATATGGAAAATCTCCCAAATCATAATGATCCCCAAAGACGGAAAACCGATTCACGAAGTTGGCTCTTATAGACCAATTAGCCTGCTACCAGTTACCTCTAAGCTCTTTGAAAAAGTTCTGCTGGTGCGAATACTTAGAACCATGCAGGAAAAATATGTGATCCCGGACCACCAATTTGGATTCAGGCAGAAGCACGGCACCTATGACGGCACTGTAGAACAGGTGCACAGAGTCGTTGACCATATAAGGAAGACCCTAGAACATAAGGAATATTGCTCGGCAGCTTTCCTAGATATCCAACAGGCGTTTGACAAGGTCTGGCATAAGGGACTACTCTGCAAGATCAAAACCCTACTACCCCATGCATACTTCGAGCTACTAAAATCTTACATCTCTGGAAGGACATTCCAAGTTAAAGATGGCGAATACACATCCAGGTTCCACGAAATAGAAGCGGGAGTACCACAGGGATCTGTACTGGGGCCAGTGCTGTATACTATCTTCACATGTGACCTACCAGAATCATCAGCCGTAGTAACTGCTACATTTGCAGACGACACTGCCATCCTTACAAGCAGTACTAATCCCAACACCACCTCTCAAATCCTACAACAAGAGCTAGATAAAATAGAGCAGTGGTTAAAAAAGTGGCGAATAAAACCCAGTGCCACAAAGTCTAATCACATCACGTTTGCACTGCGCACAGGAGATTGTCCTCCCGTACACCTAGGAAACACTACATTGCCGCACAAGGACTCAGTGAAGTATCTGGGTATGCACCTGGATCGGAGACTCACCTGGAGAACACACATACAAAAAAAAAGGGAAGAACTGAACTTGAAAACTCGAAACCTCCATTGGTTGCTCGGAAAAAACTCAGTTCTGAGTATAGACAACAAACTCCTTATATATAAGGTTATACTCAAGCCTGTTTGGACTTATGGCATCCAGCTCTGGGGATCAGCGTGCAAGTCCAATGTTGCAATTATACAGAGAGCTCAGAATGGCATTCTGAGAAATTTGGCAAATGCTGCATGGTTCTTGAGGAATAGTGAACTGCACGAAGAGCTCAAAATAAGTACAGTCAGCGAAGAAATAAAAATATTCTCAACCTCATATAAACAAAGAATAGCTATGCATCCAAACCCCCTGGCTGCAAAACTTACAAACATCAGTTACACCAAGCGGTTAAAAAGGAACCACATAATTCATGACTAAAGGAGAAAGGGATCAAAGGACCCCTTTTGCCACATACCTGCTGAACATACACATCTGCTCATAGTTGATAAAAAAAAAGGACTGATCGCAGATTAAAGTGGAAGATAAAAAAAAAAAAAGTATTTCTTTTTATGGTTGATACTTGATAGGCTCGCGGTTTACCACTATCTCACCTGTTGGTAAGTGACGATGTGGTCGACGGTGGAGCACGCTTGCCTGGAAGTAATCTATTCACTCTGGTATTTGATGTTATACGAGTAGCTGCATCAAAAATATATCATCTGTGAAAATTTCAACTGTCTATCATAGTAAGCAAGGTAAGTGACAGACCAATGGACTCTAATAACAGACCGTTCCTAAGCTCAAAAAAGAAATGGATTTTTTCTATTTTTTTGCTATTATAAATACAAAGCAGGGCGTGAAAAAGCATCTGATGAGGCCGTCAAGCTAAGTGCCACCATTGTAACATGGTACTTGTCTGTAATGGTGACCCTCTTTTCAGAGACTTTGCCTTCGCCTTACCATTGGGCGAGGCGAAGTCAAATTTGACGTGTCCTATATAAAAAAATATAAAAAAAGTAACTCTGTATGTGTCTCTGTCTGACATACAGTCTGTCTGTCTGTCTGTATGTCTGTCCTTCAGTCTGTCTGTTACGTTTTCACGCCTAAACCACTGAACGGATTTTGATGAAATTTGGTTTAGAGATAGATTAGACCTTGGGAAAGGACATAGGCCATGTTAGGTCGCGATAACCGACATCCACGCGGGCGGAGCCGCGGGCAAAAGCTAGTATAATAATATTATACACATGAATATTATTTCTCTCCCTTATTACATTAGCAATCTACTAAGAGAACAGTCATAATCAGATCTAATCTCATTTGGGTACCAGTGCCTTCATTAAGAATGGTCAGCATATTATAAATTTAGGCTATCACTGTCTTTTATCAGTGTGTGTAACATTTTTTTGGTGGTAGATTTTCTGTGTTCTAAATCCTTGTAAGCACATTTTCATGGCATTGTAATCTCTTTTAAATAATCCTCTTTGTTGAATATTAATGAAATAAATAAACCCATGATCTCTCCCATAGTCAGCATACTAAATGCTTTAAAAATATCATTCTTAAAATATCATTTTATCCCTGGAACTGGATATGGATACAGAGGGAGGACACAATGGTATTTCCATCCCAATGAAGCAGTCTGACTGGGAAAATACCTCTGTCCTACAGAATACCACGAGCATAATGAACTTTGTGTTGTGTTCCCGGCAGTGAGTAGGGTAGCCAGAGCTCACTGGAGAGGTTTTGTGCTGTCAGTGGGAAGACCAAAGGCTTGTACTACATTGTTTTCTACGCTGACAGCACAGAAACTATCTGTTCTTACAGGGTCGGTAGCGTGAATGTCACTCCCCTGATGTTGCACATGTCTATAGGCCACAGGGTATACAAAAAAAATGGTCCAATGGTTGTGAAATGGTATCAAAATTCTAGGCAGGCAGAGCCGCAGGCAATGGCTAGTCAATCATAAATACTACAAAATATTAACACTTGTAATTATGTAATTGTTATCTAGACGGGTTCAAAAGGTTGATAACCTAGTAGGTTGATAAAAATAAAACTACTAAGTAGGTAGTAAAATAAGTGTTAAATATTTGAACCTTGAATTGAATTCTTATTAGAAATAGAGTCATCATCCTTTCAGTTTTGTTACGAAGATTAAAATTTGGAGCCCTAAGACTGGTTATTTAGTTTCTAGCTTTAAGGAGTGAGACTGCCATCTCCCAGAGGAAAACCTCAGTCTCAGCCTAGTCCTCTCAGTCTCAGCCTAGTCCAGGGGAGATCAAATTCCCTTGGGTTCCGATGGCGTTGGACCTAGTATGCCCTTCTTTTAGCAAGACTTCAGTACAGTCTATCTAAATATATATAACTCAAAGGTGACTGACATAGTGATCTATCAACGCACAGCCCAAACCACGGACGGATCGGGCTGAAATTTGGCATGCAGGTAGATGTTATGACGTAGGCATCCGCTAAGAAAGGATTTTGATTAATTCTACCCCCAAGGGGATAAAATAGGGGATGGAAGTTTGTATGAAACTTTGTCAATTTTAAACCGATCGGGCTGGTACTTTGCATGCATAAAGCTACTATGATGTAGGCATCCGCTAAGAAAGGATTTTGATTAATTCTACCCCCAAGGGGATAAAATAGGGAATGAACAACATTCCGAACTTAACGCGAACGAAGTCGCGGGCAACAGCTAGTTATTAATATGTTGAAAAAAAAATACAAATGGACTGAAAAAAAAAACATTTTAGTTGACCTTACTGCCTACCAACTGAACAAACATAGCACAGGCTCTATACAGGCGCGCTTGGTCAAATATTATGAGAATATGAAGCAAATTTAAAAAAAAAAACAACTGAAAATTATTAAAAACTTACTTCAAACGCCACGGTAACCTTCCATTGATACCAA
This sequence comes from Eilema depressum, assembly GCA_914767945.1. Taxonomy (NCBI): domain Eukaryota; kingdom Metazoa; phylum Arthropoda; class Insecta; order Lepidoptera; family Erebidae; genus Eilema; species Eilema depressum. Next base: position 3,140,035 of record OU612040.1, read on the forward strand.
TTCCCATATTTTCAGAGGCAGCGGCTATTAAATGTAGCTTTACTTTGGACATGTTGTGTGTGTTAATTTTGTGTAAATAACCGCGAAAGTAAAAAGACACCACACTATTATCAATTCAATACGTAAAACTGTGCTTATGCTAAACGGGTATTAAAAAATTTATAATAAAGAAATTTATTCCTAGCTAAAGCAGGAAAAGACTGCTGTAAAATTGAATAAACGTGCACTTATTTTATTATACGGAAGTTCGCGCTAAAATAAATAAATTCTTGATTTGAACGCTTTGATATTTGATTTGGAAGGTCACTTGACAGACTTGACTGACACTGTTGACAGTAATGACAGTTCAGTGCTGCCTGTGCTGTAAAATTAAATCGGTAAGTAAAAATGGGTAGACTTGCATTTCTACTAATATAAATGGGAAAGTTTGTAAAGATGTTTGAATGTTTGTTATTAAATTACGCTGTAACGTCTCACCGGATCTGGCTATAAAATTTGGTACAAGGATAGATTATTAGAATAAAATAACACACAGGCTACTTTTTATTCCGGGAATAGGTTCCCACGGGTTGCGGGAATGGGACTAAAATTCCACGCGGATGGAGTCGTGGGCGTGGGCTAGTATAAAATAAATATTAGTTCTATTTATAATGCTCACTTACTTTGTAGATAGGCAAAAATTTGGTATAAATACTAAATTATCAGTGGCATTTGCAACTCTCGTTGAAACTTTTTAATTTATATAAAATTTTCACGGCAAAGGCGACCTCACACAAATTCTTTATTAACAAAAGCGAAGAAAATCGATTTTGTAACCGAAATAGAGCAAATAATAAATTAATTTAAAATTTATATCAGTTCATTTTATCACACCTTCATAAAGTGTCACAGTGTCACAGTAATATTTTTGCTATTCAACATACATTATAAACATTTTTCTTTACAATGTTTTTGAACGTATAAATTCCAATTCACATTTCATCCAAAGCCCGCGCAAAATGACAGGATTCAAACATGGTTCTATTCTGTATGGCCACAGATAACATAATACTAAAGGTATGGCTGAGGTACTTCCCCAGTTGGACTGCTCGATTGGGACGGATATTATACCGTCCTGCTGATGATGATGAATTTTAATAATAATGATCCTTCCTGATATTTTTTTTTGTACAGACGATCTAGCTGTACCTACCTAAATAGAATATACATTAGGTATAACTAGGTATTTAGTTCCATTTTATCATATTTTTATCTCAGTTATTTTCACCGGTACGCGTGGTGATATCTTGGGTCTTTTTAAATGAAATGAAATATTTATTTGCAGAAATATGGTTTTACCCGATTTCATAGTGTTTCCTTCACAGGAATATAAGTTTAGTAGATTTTATTAATAAAAATAAAACCCCCCAAATGTACAGTAGGTATGTATATACGCGCATAACTTCCAAATGACTGCACCAAATTGGATAATTCTTTTTGTTTTGTATTCGTTGTTGTGTGGCCAAGGTTTATATAAAAAAATTGTAGAAGGAACGGGATCTGAACTTAGAGTATATAGAATACAGAGACGAAACTACTACGATTTCATTCATAAAATCGACTGAAGTTTGACGCCAAATCGCCATCTTTTGTTCTATGAACAAGTACATAATTACGTCATTCGAGGCTTGTTTACCATTGTTTACTACGATTATCTAGCAAATAAACGCGTAATCCAGTGATTTTCGTGTTAAGTGTGAAAAAATACGTGTGACGAAGATGCCTACCTGCTCAATTGTTGGATGTGGATCATATTAAGCAAGGAATAAGCCAGAAATAACATTACATAAGTACGTATTCTTCTCATCGAGATATCATTGTTATTTGTTGACCTACGACATCAATAGTTCGTTTTGTCTGTCTGTAAAGCAAACGAGCTTGTAAAACACACAATTTAAATCAATAATTACGTCGTATTTTTCTAAAATTCAATAAAACATCTTTGTATGGAAAACGCTAGTGTTGCGGTAATACGATTTTGATTATCGATATTTTTTTTGTAATCTACATATTCATAAATTAATATCCACTCCGTATTGTTATTCGACTGGCCCACGAGGCAAATTTTCTACACGCGTATATATATGTATGTACTTTTTTTTTGTATGTATTAATTTATTTATTAATAGATACATAATATTCACAAAATTTTCTTCACCAAACTGCTACAGCTGGCAGTTTGTAGGCATTCGCTCATACAGTTATTATAGTTATATCTACACTAAATCTACCCATCTTTCCAGCAGCAGTCGGGTAATTTATTTTATTACCTGTATAACTCGGTGGTACAAAATGTATTAATATTTTTAGATTGCCGGCGGCTGTTAAAATAAGAAATGCTTGGTTAGAAAGTATAGGGGTGGAAAATTTAAAGTCACACAAAACTATCTATGTTTGTTCTCTGCATTTTGAAGATTCGTGTTTCAATCGCACTTTGAATTATGTGAAGCTGCATGATAATGTTCTACCTTCACGACGATTAACCGTAAGTCATATAATAGTACATTATGGTATAAGTGAGTAAAGTTGGTCTCACGCGTGGCATACGACGTTTTACAACACACTTGCGAATAAAATAATACTACACATACTAAATAAACAATACTACAAATTAATTAGTTTTCCTATGCGCGCGCATCTAACAATGGCGATCGGTCATATTTAAAAGAGTGAGGTTTGAATTTAACTTTTTTTACTGTTTTTTAACCCAAAAAGTACTAAGTGAGAGAAATGCAGGTCCTTGTATGGCACTGTCTCAAGCTGATGCTCATAGTATGGTAAATATCAGTAGTCAATAATTCTATTAGTATTATAAAACGGTTCCCCCCCGTTTCACCGAAATTTTTATGTCATAATTTTGTTTAGTATAACAACGCAGAGCATAAACTTCATTTCGCAGAAAAAGGTTTGGCATACAGTCATTCGTCATACTTTCATAATGCATAATTTTGTAAGTCAGAATCATCTTTTGGCATAACTTTTAAAGCATAATAATCAAAAAGTAGAACCGTCATGTCGCAGAAAATTTACACGCAGAATCGTCACTTGGCATACATTTCACATGCATAATCTTCAAACAAATTGGCATACAAATCCTATATAAAAAAGCTAACATAATCCATGCATGCAAACAAGCAAGCATAAACCCTGCATGTAGTAGGCATGCAGCATACAGCAAGCATCAGGCATTTAGCATGCATCATGTATGCAGCATGCAGCAAGCATCAGGCATTCATCATGTAGCAAGCATCAGGCATGCAGCATGCAGCAAGCATCAACAAACACCCTAATGAAATTAACAATCTATCTACCTCAGTGCTGTGCAAGGTATTCAAGCACATAATCGTTAACACATAGCTCATGCGTCACCTAGAGTACTACTCTTTAATTAACGACCCGCAATATGGTTTCAGGCCGAAACAGTCAACTGGTGATCTTCTGGCTTACGTTACCCATCTTTAGGGTGAGGCTATGGACAAGTAAGGCGAGTTACTGGCAATTAGTCTTGACATTGCCAAAGGTTTCGATAGAGTCTGGCACATCGCTCCTTTATATATTTGACGCGAGACAAATGTACATACGTTCATATTTAGTCTTAAGAAACGAAGATGTCTTAAAAATGCCGCAGTGGAGTTTGTTGCACCATTTCTTCTACCCTAGCACCTAGGAAGCGGTGGTAAACTTCGTTTTAAGCAGAATTTGACGTCAAAATGCTGTAACAGTGTTGCACTATGCACTATTGCATTAGTCTGGGTGTTTCCATGTATAATATGTATGTATTTACAAAAAAAAAATGTATCTAAGTATGTTTATCCGCATTCTAGAACCCATAACACAAGCTAGTTAAGCTATGCTTACTTTGGGTCTAGATAGCGTTGTGTAGAATGTCCTACAATATTTATTTATTTATTTATTATTATAACAGTAATAATTATTTTCAGACAGTATTAATAACCATGCACTGAAAAATATGTATTTAAACATAGAATAATTATCATTTTAACGAAACAATGAAATTGTGATTTAAGTAAAAAGTTTTACAATATTATGTAACGAACTGCCCGTTCTTCTTTGTAACATAAAGGACATATTGAATTAAAGCACTTGTAATCTTCCACAATTATTTAATTTTTTGTTGCCTAACCGGTTTCGCCTTACGGCATTCTCATAGGTTTACAATGGTTCAAACTATTATATTTAGCAAATATATGCTAAATACTAGCCTTTCACCCGCGTGGATCTCTTATCTTCGGTTTTACTCAACCGATTGCAGTAAAACAGACGTAAAATTTTAAATCCAACCAAGACCTTTCTAACAAAAAAAACTGCATCAAAATCCATTTAGTAGTTTTTACGTCCATCGCGGACAAACATTTTCCATTTACAATTATATAATAGTATAGAGTATAGATAGATAGATAATAGTTTAAACCCTTGCTTACATTTTTAGTCTGTGCTTCTTTTATATCGATAAGTAGTTATCGACAGTTTACTGGGCTTCTCTATTATAGACGCCATTTAATGTTCTAATCCAAGTTTAGGTATACAGTTTTTTTTCGTAGGTATGCCACCTCTTATATACTCTAAGGATCTGAATACCACGTGAGTGGAATAAAATTTGGCGAAACGAAGTTCGCCGGGTCAGCTATTATGTGTTATACAAATGCAACTCGAATTATAACTCCGGACACGTATCTTGGACCTAAATCGCGAGGGTCTTAAGAGAGCCGAGGACGGTAATCATCATACTCACGCGTGGCATACGACGTTTTACAACACACTTGCGAATAAAATAACACTACAAGTACTAAATAAACAATAACAAACGAAGCTCTGGTGCCCGTGGATTGCTTTTTAATAATATAATCTACTAGCTTTTGCCCGCGGCTCCGCCCGCGTGGATGTCGGTTATCGCGACCAAATATAGCCTATGTCCTTTCTCAAGGTCTAATCTACCCCTATACCAAATTTCATCAAAATCGGTTCAGTGGTTTGGGCGTGAAAGCGAGACAGACAGACAGAGTTACTTTCACATTTATAATATTAGTAGGGATTGATGGTGGCTTGGTGAATTTGAGTTCGTCCACCGCAGTAATGTGTACTGCGCGTATAGGGCACATTTTGAGCACATTTTAGGTCCAAGATACGTGTCCGGAGTTATACACAAAAATACTGCTCGGAATCAGCCGTAACATAAACAGAAAAGGTACCTACAGTAGGTAGGTGAGTACGAGTAGGTAGGTACCTAGTGAAATTTTACACGCAATACGCACCACGCATCGTAAATCAGGTAGGCCACAAACATTTTAATGTTTCAGCTTGTAGTTAGTTATATTTTGGTGGCAGCCGGAACTACTAAAAGGAACTTTATGAGTTTTACCTAATTAAAGAAATACTGGTCAACAGAAAAATAAAGATTTTACATGATATTTTCTAAAGTTTACGCGAATATCATTCATTAAAATAAAACCCCGCGACTATGGCTGCTGAATCCCAGTAGTATGAGTAGTACCATTAATGGTACTAGTGGGACAAAGATTCCCAGTAGTACCATTGGTACTATACTAATCAATGGTAGGTACAGTTGGGACAGAGGGGTTTAATTTTAATAAAGATTTTAATTCGTTAAATTTTTTGTTTTGTGCGGCCGGAGTTTAGAATTCGAGCCCGCAGAACACACAATGAAATTCTATAAATAAAATTAATCAGGTCTTGCGTTAGTCCTGATCGCATTGGAGGACTTCAACTCGAAGTCTGGAGTCCGTTTTTCCAGTCTTCCAACTGCGAAACGGTTGAACTTCAATATTTTCTGTGAGGCGCCTGACCTCCACAGCAAGTTGTCAAATTTTTAGAGCTTCAACTACATACCCCGCATACCCGTAACGACTACCACAGACCTAAAAGTCGCGCAGCGGGAAATGGAGCTAGCTATGCTTGGAGTCTTTGAAGGATATAATTCGCAACGAGGTCATCCGACAAAGAACTAAAATTAACGATAAGCTCGCAGAATAAGCAAGCTGAAGTGGCAATGGGCTGGCCACATCTGTCGAAGGACTGATGGTCGTTGAGGTAAACGAATCCTAGACTGGAGACCGTGAGAAGGCAAACGGAAGGTAGGACGCCTCCTAACCAGTTGAACTGACGACCTGAAAAAGGTGGCAAAGAATGGATACGGAAGGCGCAGGATCGGGCGAAATAGCGTACATTAGAGGAGGCCTATCCAGCAGTGGGCTCAATCAATCAATTAGCCTATCGCAGTCCACTGCTGGACATAGGCCTCTCCCAATGTGCGCCACGTCTGCCGATCCTCTGCCTTCCACATCCAGTCCGTCACCCTTTTCAGATCGTCAATCCATCTGGTCAGGAGGCGTCTCACCTTCCGTTTTCCTTCTCGCGGTTTCCACTCTTTGACTCGCCTACTCCAACAGCCATCAGTCCTTTGGATAGCAGTCTCTAGTCAGCAGTTGACTGCACTAAGCTAATTTATTGATTTTGAATCCTAAAAATCCGTTTGATCTCAATCACAATATCAATAGTCTGTTATACAGTGCCCATAACATAATCAAAGCCATAAATATACCTACTACAGATTTTCAACAGCTGTAAAAAGCCCATAAACACCATTTTAATATCCTTTATCGTGCTTAGCGCCAATCAAAATAAATATAGCGGTTTATTAAGCTATCATGCGCACAATAAAATGTGCGTGTATCATTATATCGTTAAATCTATTATCATAGTGATTTGGGGCGGCCATTTTGAGAGTACGTGCAGGGGAGAACTTGGAACTTATAAAAGTTGACACGAATATTAAATGCGAAAGTTGAAAATGAGAAAGTTTCTACAGCACAGCAGTGGCGAGGTGTCCCTATAATCCGGACCCTGCTGGCTTTCCAATGGCACAGATAACCAATGGGTTGAGGTAACCTAGTAAACTTTTTGATTTCTTTTACCCTTCGTCACGGTGCTACAGGGTTGGCAGCGTGAGTGTGACGCCCCTGGTGTTGCATACGTCCATATGCCACGGTAACCACTTTCAGGTGGGCCGTGTACTTGTCTGCCACCTAGGTGGCATAAACAGTTTATAATTTGTCATTAGAATGGTAAATATACCACCTATGAGGAGAGACTTCGCGCGCTGAAACTGAGTACACTGGAACAAAGACGACTACGAGGCGATCTGATAGAAGCGTATAAGATCCTAACAGCACACTACAATCTGCCAGATATTCAAAACATCCTCCTCAGAAGAGACAGTCAACGGCCTTCCCGTGGACACGACCTTCGTTTGAAGCGAGCTCCCACTGACACGCTGGTTGCCCACCACTTCTTCAGTAATAGAGTGGTCCATAATTGGAACTCTCTACCGGAGGAGGTTGTTACTGCCAACTCAGTAAACTCTTTTAAAAATCGGCTTGACAACTGGCTACGACTGGACAATATGGCGATTAAAAAAGTGACGGACAGTTAAAAAAAAAATAGACTATTACCTACATTTAATCACTAGAAGTGAACACATCAGCTCATAGCTGCCTGTTCATAAATATATAAATAAATAAATAAATAATATGGTAGAACTGCTGCCAAAGACATTTCATAACATAGACATGTCATATGCTTACAAATCAACGTAGAAAAATGTGCCGAACTCACACACACACATTTTTAATTCATCTACACTTCCCTACATAACCATTGGATTGACAAGAGAGGACATGAAAAATACAATATAAAAGAAGAAGAAAGCTATTGTTTGTCACTTGGACTTTAATGATAACAATGTACCAATCACAGTGCGGTTGCTAGTCGGTGACATAGGCTAACAAAATTATTGAAAAAGAAGGTACAGAGCTCTCTGAATTGAGGTTATTGCCTAATTTTGTTTAGACAAAGATGTTTGTTTAACTTTGTTAATGTATTATGAAAAAGCTAGGTATAATTTTTAAATTTCATTATTTTGTTGCTGTCAGTAGTACAATTTTAACAAGTACCTAAGTAGGTACTTGCCAGTAAAGTGAAGTTTGAGATAATTGCGTAATTTTGTTTAGACAAAGATGTTTGTTTGTCATTGTTATTGTATCTTCTAATATATAAAATTCTTCTGTCACGGGGTGCGTAATCGAACTCCTCCGAAACGGCTCGACCGATTTTGATGAAATTTTTTGTGCTTATCCGGTATCTATGAGAATCGGCCAACATCTATTTTTCATCCCCCTAAGTGATAAGGGTGCAGCGGGAACGGGATTTGAATACCACGCGGGCCGAAAATATGGCGGTACGAAGTTCGCCGGGGCAGCTAGTTAAGTATAAAAAAGCTAGGTATGTTTATTCTATTTCATTATTTTGTTGCTGCCAATCAAAGATATTATATATATAAAAAGAAGTAGATTCGTTATTGCGCGAAAATCGTGAAGATTCGAAAACGAGTCAATTGGAACGTTTGCCTCTAGTACCGCGTGCCGAGCGGCGCCGGCCGGACGTTGAGCGGAAGCATCAGTGACTTATAAAAATAACGAAAAAAGACACTGCACGAACTATTACTCTAAAGTTAATACATCAAAAAGGATTTCATATCACATGGAAATAATACATATTTCGACTGATAAAGACCAAATTTCTGACTTTCATAATATTCAATTTAAAATTGTCAGCACGAAAATAAAAAGAGACAGTATGATATAATTTGGTGCGTGAGCGACAAGGACGTGTGTGATCCGAACATAGATTAAAGTACAGATAAGAATATCGTAGGCATTAAACTCACTACATACTACCTCCCAATTTTAATTTGTTGTTTTTTATAATTGCCTACTAATACTATGTGGTTCAAGTAAGTTAATAAGTGCGAACTTCACTTCACTGGCAAGTATCCACTTAGGTAAGTACCTACTTGTTAAAATTTGTAGGTACTATTGGCAGCAACAAAATAATGAAATAGAATAAACATACCTAGCTTTTTTATACTTAACTAGCTGCCCCGGCGAACTTCGTACCGCCATATTTTCGGCCCGCGTGGTATTCAAATCCCGTTCCCGCTGCACCCTTATCACTTAGGGGGATGAAAAATAGATGTTGGCCGATTCTCATAGATACCGGATAAGCACAAAAAATTTCATCAAAATCGGTCGAGCCGTTTCGGATGAGTTCGATTACGCACCCCGTGACAGAAGAATTTTATATATTAGAAGATACAATAACAATGACAAACAAACATCTTTGTCTAAACAAAATTACGCAATTACCTCAAACTTCACTTTACTGGCAAGTACCTACTTAGGTACTTGTTAAAATTGTACTACTGACAGCAACAAAATAATGAAATTTAAAAATTATACCTACCTAGCTTTTTCATAATACATTAACAAAGTTAAACAAACATCTTTGTCTAAACAAAATTAGGCAACAACCTCAATTCAGAGAGCTCTGTACCTTCTTTTTCAATAATTTTGTTAGCCTATGTCACCGACTAGCAACCGCACTGTGATTGGTACATTGTTATCATTAAAGTCCAAGTGACAAACAATAGCTGTCTTCTTCTTTTATATTGTATTTTTCATGTCCTCTCTTTTCAATCCATTGGTTATGTAGGGAAGTGTAGATGAATTAAAAATGTGTGTGTGCGAGTTCGGCACATTTTTCTACGTTGATTTGTAAGCATATGACATGTCTATGTTATGAAATGTCTTTGCTGCCAATAGTACCTACAAATTTTAACAAGTAGGTACTTAACTAAGTAGATACTTGCCAGTGAAGTGAAGTTCGCACTTATTAACTTACTTGAACCACATAGTATTAGTAGGCAATTATAAAAAACAACAAATTAAAATTGGGAGGTAGTATGTAGTGAGTTTAATGCCTACGATATTCTTATCTGTACTTTAATCTATGTTCGGATCACACACGTCCTTGTCGCTCACGCACCAAATTATATCATACTGTCTCTTTTTATTTTCGTGCTGACAATTTTAAATTGAATATTATGAAAGTCAGAAATTTGGTCTTTATCAGTCGAAATATGTATTATTCCCATGTGATATGAAATCCCTTTTGATGTATTAACTTTAGAGTAATAGTTCGTGCAGTGTCTATTTTCGTTATTTTTATAAGTCACTGATGCTTCCGCTCAACGTCCGGCCGGCGCCGCTCGGCACGCGGTACTAGAGGCAAACGTTCCAATTGACTCGTTTTCGAATCTTCACGATTTTCGCGCAATAACGTATCTACTTCTTTTTATATATAATATCTTTGACTGCTGCCAATTAAATCGACTATTGTTCGCATACATCGCGAATGGCATGACACCACAAAATTCTCATTATAATGACTACCAATGTGCGCAATGGTACCTGAACCTCCGCCTTGAGCATCCAGTCTATCCCAGCCTCCTTTTTGGTCGGCCGTTCATCTTGCTGGGCGGGGACTTTGTCCTTCGACATAATTATTATCGATGAATCTAGTCTATTCGGTGTCCTATCATTTGACAAAAAACGAATGACAAATTTTCATTTCACAAGCAACGTTTGACAAAATTACACTTGATAAATGTATCATTTGACAAACTATTGTTTAATAAACTACTCATTAGAGAAACTATTTATTTGAAAAAAAAAACATCATTTTACAAATTGATTATTTTAAAAACATGTTAGCTATTTGACAAACAGACAGTTAGTGATAGATTATTGAGAAAGCTGCTCATTCCGACTTGACAAATGAAAATTTTTAAAATAAAATTTTAGCAAACGAAATGTTTTCTAAGTAATACATTTTGCGAAACGTGTATTTGTCAAATGATTATTTTTAAAGTAATATGTTTGCGAAATGAAAGTTTGTCAAATGATTAGTTTTTCAAACGTGGTTTGTCAAATGATGTTTTGTCATACTTTTTTGGTCAAACAAGGGAGATCCAGTCTATTCTACAGACATATTGCCCTGGTTTCCCCGGCCATAGATACAAGCCGACGATATGTGACGGAATACTGATTTTAGTCGGTTCAAGTTCGATATACCAACTCCATAGGCAGCTCCGGAGGGGCAAAGACTGGTGGGGCATCCGCACGCAAAAAAGGTACCTATAAAAACGGTTATGCACTTTGACGTTTATTAGATACCCCATAGAAAAAGATACAAAGAAAATACTCATAATTTTAAAATTAGTATAATACTTATTCCTTTTTATCTCTTTTGTGGAACAAAACAGAGAAGATTTTTAAGACGATGTTCAAGTTCGTAAAGCGGTTGTTAGCGAGTTAATTACTGGGAGATTAAGTTGAACATTCTAGCAGTGTTTCTCAAATTGTGGTTCGTGGGGTTCGAATGGGATCTTTTTTTACATTACTTAGGTCGCAAACAAGCACACGGCCCTCCTGATGGTAAGTGGTTACCGTGGCCTATGGGCGAGTGCAACACCATGGGAGTCACACTTGTGCTGCCAACCCTGTAAGAACAGAGAGATTCTGTGCCGTCAGCGTAAGCAGGACAAGCATTTGGTCTCCCAAAGATAAGTAGGACAAAGCCTTTGGTTTTCCCACTGATGGCACAAAACCTCTCCAGTGAGCTCTGGCTACCCAACTCACCGTCGGAAACACAACACGAGGTCATTAAGCCGCGGTCTTCTGTTGGGTGGAGGTACTTCCCTAGTCGGACTGCTCGATTGGGACGGAATGCTACTTCCTCCATCTGATTTTCTGATTAGAGATTATTTGAATAAAGCACTGTGGAAAAGTACAAAAGTGTTCTTTTTTTTTTTCAATATTACACACCAAGAGCCATCAACCTCCGGTCTATACAGTCTGATTTGAGATTCGTTCGTCGTTCGCTTATCGTTGAGAGAGTAACATCAAGTCAAATATCCTGAGCCTTTGAGACTTAGTTGAGGTCGTTTTTCCAGTCTAGTTGTGATGCGGCTGAACATCTTATTTTTAACCCCCGACAAAAAAGAGGGGTGTTATAAGTTTGACGTGTGTATGTATATGTGTGTGTGTGTGTGTGTGTGTGTGTGTGTGTGTGTGTGTGTGTGTGTGTCAGCCTGTAGCTCAGTAATTTTAGACAAAAAATCCTTGAAACCTAGGACTAATTCCGGCGGAAGGTTTCTTTGTTTTAAAATGTTCCTTAGGTCCCCCTGAACATATCTGGAAAGTTCCCCATAGATCCCATGTACGCTCCCCCCTCCCCCCCCTCAAACGTCTCCCTAAATCCAGTTTTTTCTATTTTTCTCAGAAACGGTGAAAGCTACAAGAAAGTTGTCCAGGTACCATATAATTGCTATAAAATTACCTACCAAACGACAGTTCACTCATTTCAATGTGAGCTATAGTCTCTGAAATATACCAACAGAAATTTCACCAAAAAAAAAATTTGGCGTAAAATTATTCTTTGTACTAAATTTGAAGAAAAATTACAGGAGTTGTGGCTAAATGATGTAGGCACAAGTAAATCTTCATACATTTAGGAATAAAATGACGTATAATTCATTGTTATAGCAGCATTGGTTCTCGAGTTACAGCGAATAGTGTCAAACACCACAATATAATTTTCTGGTGTGAAGAAAGTAGGAACTTAGAAAATGATGATGCCTAAGGGTCAAATTATGGTTCAATCAATCAATTAGCCTATTGCAGTCCACTGCTGGACATAGATTAACATAACATAACATAAACTCACGCCTTTGTCCCCGAGGGGGTAGGCAAAGGTGCTAGCACCCACATTTCGCCGTTTATGTTTAGGTCCCAATGTAATAGGTGGTGAGCCTATTGCCATTAACCGGGCACTTAGAAACCTGCGATAAACACACACATAACTTCGAAAATCATCGAAAAGTCATTGGTGTGTGCCATGGTAAACCTGGGATCGAACCCGTGACCTCGTCTCAGCAGTCCATTACCCATACCACTAGGCTACCGCGGTACTTACATAGGCCTGGACATAGGCCTCCCCCAATACGCGCCACGTTTGCCGATCCTCCGCCTTCCGCATCCAGTGTGTCCCTGCCACCCTACGTAGGTCGTAATTTAAATAAACGGACCACGGATATGCCACATTAAGAATAAGGCCATTGAGCGCTAGGGGTCTCCCTCGACATCTCAGAGGCCTTTGACAGGGTCTAGCACGATAACTTATTCAACAAACTTCCTTCCTTCGGCTGTCTTGTATGCCTGGATTGCAATCTTTCTGGGAACTCGGTCATTCCGTATCATTGACGGACCATTTGCAAATAAACGCTGGGGTCCCTTAGGGGTACTTTCTGTCACACTTTTCCATATCAACGATCTGCTCAAGCCCGGAACCATTGAGTGCGCAGACGACATCACTGCAATGGTAGAGAGTTACGAGACGGCCGTACGCTGGCATGGTTGAGATCCGGTCTCTTAGGGAAACCATGGTTGAGCGGTTGAACTTTCCTTTGCAGGCATCCTCCGATTGGGGAGATGCCAACTTGGTCAACTTCAACGCAACCAAAACCCAGTCAGGCGTGTCTCTTCTCTGCGAAGCTGCTAAAAAGCTGAGAATGCTATCAAAAGTAAGATTAGTGCTTCACACTGGAACAACTTCTCATTCTCTACCAAGCGCAAGTTCGATCGTGCATAAAATACTGCTCGCACCTTTGTGACGGTTCAGCCAAATACCAGCTTGAATCCCTTGAGTCAATAGAGAAACAAGCCTCTTGGAGGCTCATCAATAACGACGCTCTAGTTGAAAATAGGCTTCAGAGCCTAGAACATCAGCTAAGAGTTGCATGACTCTCGATTTTTTATCGGATGCACTTCATGGAGTGTGCACAAGATTTGCCCAACTTAATTCCGCCAAACCCTTTCCACCATCGAACGACCATACGCACGGTGACCCGCCACTGATACACCGTGGACTTTCCATTTATACGCACCAAACGGCCTTGCCCGAATCTGTGTTGCCGGATAGCTATAACTTGGGTGTATTTAAGACTAGAGTAAATAGGTTAGTTACCTAATTCGTTTTTCAGGAACAGCTTATCAGTTTCATAAGCTTGTCAGAAGCGGGGAAGGCTTCCATGGGGACTAGTTATTATTCATTTTTTTAATAAACAGATAGTTTTTGATATAGTTAAAGCTTTTATTTTTTTTATAATAAAACATGACAAGAAGTAGGTATTATTTGACACCTCATATATTAAAATGAGTTATTCCGGTTGGATCCCCAAATATGATCCACTGCCGATTTTTATTCATCATAGGCATAACCCTAGCACATTCTTACGAGTTGTGGGTCAATGGCTGGGTCAGGTTTTGGATGGGTGACCGTTGTTTACATTACGAGGTTAAGCTTAATTGAGTGGGTCGGGTTTTGGATGGGTGACCGTTGTTTACATTACGAGGTTAAGCTTAATTGAGTGGGTCGGGTTTTGGATAGGTGACCGTTGTTTACATTACGAAGTTAAGCAAAATTGGCTGGGTCAGGATTTAGATGGGTGGCCGTTGTTTACATTACGAGGTTAAGCAAAATTTGCTGGGTCAGGATTTAGATGGGTGACCGTTGTTTACATTACGAAGTTAAGCAAAATTGGCTGGGTCGGGTTTTGGATGGGTGACCGTTGTTTACATTACGAAGTTAAGCAAAATTGGCTGGGTCAATATTTAGATGGGTGGCCGTTGTTTACATTACGAGGTTAAGCAAAATTGGCTGGGTCAGGATTTAGATGGGTGGCCGTTGTTTACATTACGAAGTTAAGCAAAATTGGCTGGGTCAGGATTTAGATGGGTGGCCGTTGTTTACATTACGAAGTTAGCGTAAGAGCGTTCGACGTCGCGGGTTCGATTCCCGCTCATTGCAAATATTTGTATGCATGAATGTATCTATTTGCATTGGCCTGGGTGTTTTTATGTATGTATTTACAAAAGGAAACTTAACTAAGTATGTATATTCGTATATCAGAATCCATGACCCAAGCTAGTTGGTGTGGTTACTTTGGGTCTAGATATATGGATCTTTGAGTCCTTATAAAGGCGGATTTCTTCTGCACTTTTACAAAGAATAATATAGTATAGACTTGGCACTTAGAAACACGATGGTTTCATTCAGTGTAGGGAGTCAATCAGTTAATTTTTCAATCACCTGTCGATTGACAAAAAATAATTGCAATAATTTTGTTTTTCATATTACAGCCTGTAAACTTGTCAAGATTACATTTTTTAAATATTTACTTTAGTTTTTTTTTTTAATTTATTCGTTTAAGATTGTTTATTTTTCAAATATGTACAATACATCACCTATCCAAAACCCGACCCACTCAATTAAGCTTAACCCCGTAATGTAAACAACGGTCACCCATCCAAAACCCGACCCACTCAATTAAGCTTAACCCCGTAATGTAAACAACGGTCACCCATCCAAAACCCGACCCACTCAATTAAGCTTAACCTCGTAATGTAAACAACGGTCACCCATCCAAAACCCGACCCACTCAATTAAGCTTAACCTCGTAATGTAAACAACGGTCACCCATCCAAAACCTGACCCAGCCATTGACCCACAACTCGTAAGAATGTGCTAGGGTTATGCCTATGATGAATAAAAATCGGCAGTGGATCATATTTGGGGATCCAACCGGAATAACTTAAAATCGGAGTAACCGTTTTGCATATTTTTTTCTCATTATATTTATAATGTGGCGCTACATCGTTACTGAAAGGATAAATCGTTTACTATTTCAGGGGAAATGATTTTATTAAGTCCGTTTATTTAAACTTAATTGCGGCGTGGTTCCCGGCAGAGAAGAATTTGGGCCACTCCATCTCCTGCCATGCGGTGTCGTACAAGGTGACTAAAGAATAGAGATGTTTAACATCAGAGAGATATAAACAGCCCAGGCTCAGCCACAGATACATGGCTGGAGTCAACAATAGTGCCCGAAAAACGGCAATAGGCTTATTACTTATTGCCTGAGACCTTATACCATGATTGGTGAAATGTGGGTGTTAATTCACCTCTGCCTAACCCTCCAGGGATAGAGGCGTGATCATATGTATGGATATTTAATTGCCATAATTTAAACCTTAGGCATCATCATCTTCAAAGTTTCTACTGTCTTCGTACTATAAAATTATGTTTTGTTGTTTTTTGACACTATTCGCTGTAACTCGAGAACCAATGCTGCCATAACAATGAATCATACTTCATTTTATTCCTTAATGTATGAAGATTTACTTGTGCCTACATCATTTTGCAACAACTCCAGTAATTTTTCTTCAAATTTAGTACATAGAATAATTTTGGGCCAATTTTTTTTTTAGGTGAAATTTCTGTAGGTATATTTCAGAGACTATAGCTCACATTGAAATGAATGAACTGTCGTTTGGTAAGGTAAACGCTTCTAATTCCGTGGTATTTTCACCAAATCTCGAAAGAACCTCAAAAATTAAGTATTCATTGTAACTTTTTCTACATAAGGCTATTTTTATTAGAAGTGTAATCTATCTTATTTTTGAAAAATACCATCAATTTGACTCTAAAAGTTCATTAAAACTGTTAAATTAATAAAAAAATCAAAAAAGTCAGATGCGACTAATTCCGTGGTAAATATTCTAATTCCGTGGTATTTGGTTTCTAATTCCGTGTGTAAACAGTATGAACGTAATGACGTGGAGAGAATGATACATGGTGTTCAAAAAAGGAATGTATTTATTTTAGCTTTGTATTTCAAATCAGTCTCTATCATTTATGTCTAACAAAAAAGAATCACAATTGGCAAGCATATTTATTTGTATTAACAATAATATAATATATATAGAACATAATATATTATAATAAGGCGGTACTCCTCGACACGGCACGTATTGTGAGGAGGTTCCTCTCCCTGGAGCCCTAACCACCGGTAGCTTGGTCCCTGTACCCGATGCCGGTGGGACACTATTTTTTATATTTATAAATATATGTTTTTATTAGATAATAATATTTATGTATTTAAAAATGTAATTTATAGGCTTTTAAAATGAATAAAGAGGGGATAATAATAAAATATAGATATATATTTTTTAATTAATATTTTTTAATATATATTTTTTTAGATAATATATGTATTTAAAAACGTTATTTATAGGTATTCAAAATGAATAAAGAGGGTTCGAATGCGAGTTTCGTGTTCTAATTAGGTATTTAGTTTAGAGGTTCATAAACTAATATAGAATATATAGAAACAATATATAGAAATAATATAGAAAAGGTAGCTTATCCAAGTCTATACTTATGTAAGCTACCGTTTTAAATACCCACTAGCCACCGCTAGTGGTAGTAATATCTTTACAATTTACTAATAATACTAATACGTCGAGTAAAATAATGAACAGGCTGTATATAACAGTCAATACCACGGAATTGGTTCCCATGTAATCTAATTACCGTTGTAAATACCACGGAATTAGTTTTTATGACACAAAATCAAGTTTTCTAATTCCGAGGTATAAAAACTAGAAGATTTTTTAATATTATACATCTAAGTTAACGTTTAATTGCGATATCATCGACATAATATATAAAACATACTCAAGGAAATATCAGAACAGTTCCTCCATACAAGAAATTAAAAAAGTACCTAAGTATACAATGTTTGACCGGCTATAATTAGTAAATGCGACTTCAAAGTATGCCACGGAATTAGTTTTTTGTATTTATTGGTTATTCAAGTTATCAGAACTGAAATATGAAGTTTGTAATAGAAAAACTACCACTAAAATTTTCAAATAAGATAAACTCTATAAAATTGTAATTCCGTGGTATACAGCGGTAATTAGAAACACACAAAAATATTTGACATCTAATGCCGTGGTATTTTTAACACTTATTTTCTCCTCCATTTGTTAATAGAATACTCCAATGTTAAGTGTATTCGATACAACGTATTACCCTTTCAATATTTTACCCAAAACCGAATCTCTTGTAGTATAAAAATATCGTTTAAAATACTATTTAGCAAATGGTAGTACTTACGCGCATAAGGTCCGAAATGTATGGAGCGTGTGTTCGACTCAGGTGGCAGTGGCAAACTAATCGATTATTTTAAAATATACACACACCAAGGTACTTTTGTCTTCATATAAATATGAACAGATAAATTATTACCTATTTGATTAATGGGTCTTGCAGTCAAAAATAATTAGTAATTTGCTTTATAAAGCTGTTTTTCTAAATACCACGGAATTAGTAGCGGATTTCTGCACCCCACGGAATAAGACGCGTTTACCTTAGGTAATTTTATAGCAATTATATGGTACCTGGACAACTTTCTTATAGCTTTCACCGTTTCTGAGAAAAATAGAAAAAACTGGATTTAGGGAGACGTTTCAGGGGGGGGAGGGGGGAGCGTACATGGGATCTATGGGAAACTTTCCAGATATGTTCAGGGGAACCCAAGGAACATTTTAAAACAAAGAAACCTTCCGCCGGAATTAGTCCGACCTTTTTGCTTAAAATGACTGGCGTACTGTCTGTGGCATCGTAGCTCCCAAACGGCTGAACCGATTTAGATTCTGTTTCTTTTATTTGAAAGATGGTTTAGTCGAGAGTGTTCTTAGCTATGTTTCATAAAAATCGGTTCAGCCATTTGAAAAATATGAGGAGTGAAAGTGGCAATGCAAAATCTAATATTTTCAAATATACCCGTGTTGGGTATCAAATGAATGAATGAATGAATGTATTATTTATTTATTAAAACAACAGTGGTTCAAATGAAAGGTAATAATTTATACATCACGATACAGCAGGTTTTATGGAAATCAGTTAAGCGGTTACCTATAAAAAGCATGAAATAAAAAAAAAGAATTAAAAATTTAAAAAACCCCCGACTCAAAACGAACCCATAAAAAGTAAAATAATAACTATTACATTATGACTTACTCTAAGTATTGACCCTTTTGTCATTTAATTTTGTCTCGTCGGGGGACCGCGCGCCGTCTGACCGTCAGGGGGGTATAGAGCATACCAAGGTACTTAGCGGTCCCCCGACGAGACAAATGACAAAAATGTCAATACTTGGGGTAAGTCATAATGTAATAGTCATTATTTTACTTTTTATGGGTTCTTTTTGAGTCGGGGGTTTTTAAAATTTTTAATTTATCCATAAAGCGACTGCTATTAGACCTAACTACACAACCAATTGGTGATGTCGAAGTTCCGGATTTAGGCTAGAACTTTTTAGAACTCCAACTACCCGTAACGACGTCATTAGTGATATTCATGTGACAAACCATGCCTTATTGTGCTCTCCGAGGCATAGGCTCCGAGAATTCCTTCTCGGAGTCAAGCTTCTACCAAGGTAATTGGGTAAGTTCCATAGTAATAATTAATCGCGATAAGTCCCGATATCACAAAAATGATCAATTTAGCTTAGTTGGAGGGGATAAAGGGAATATTAGTAATTTCAGTTGGCTATATTCTTCAAAAAAAAATCAGTAAAAAAAAAAATCAATTCCAAGGGATCCGTGGATTTGATAAGTTTGAGGAACGCAGTTCTAAAGGCTTGGAGTAGTCGAATAAAACAATGATGTTCAAGATTTGTTTGGAGTTATATTTAGAAACGACGCGACTGCGGATTGTTGGGGCTAATTGAGATATTTTGGTACCCAGATTCTGTTTTATTGATGAGGTGGACGTCAATGAATTTGCGATTTGAATGTACCTTCAAATCGCAAATTCATTCTTCTTCTTCCTAGCGCTAATCCCAGTCGCATCCGAAGCTTTCAGCTCGGAGTCTAGGGTCCGCTTTACCGGTCTTAACTGCGGATTTGGCTAGAACTCGATATTTTCCGTGAAGCGATTGCCATCTGACCTCCACAACCCAATGTTAACATTGGGCAATTTCGAAGCATTGCAGCTAAATCAGTTGTTAGACTTTTTGGGCGACAGCCATAGATGTTCATAAGGCAACGTGCTCTCCGAGGCACGACCAGACCAATGCAAATATCCATACTTATGCATACAAACATTTCCTTTAAACGGGGATCGAACACGCGCCTCCTGCGTAGCAGCCGCGACCGCTATGCCACAGGGGCTGTGGAGGTACAGGATATGATTATTAGGTATTAAATAATATACCTATACAATACAGTCACACCTCTTTCCCATTTAGGTAGGCAGGTCAATCACCCTCGCTTCATAAATCTGTTTCGTCAGTCTTCTTTCGTCCATCCTCTCCACGTGTCCGAACCATCTAAGCATCCCTTTCTCTATCTTAGTCACTTCATCTTCAGTCACACAACAACGTTCCCTTATTACTCTGTTCCTCAATCGAACCGTCAAATTCGCTCTTGTCTGACTGTCGACTGCCATATTGCTTACACGAACCGTTACAGCGTGTTGTAAACAAACCAACACAACAACACAATCAAACTGAGTTATATATATAAACTGGCTTGCTTTTACAGCGGTCCATAACACATTACCCCCGCTGGCGCAGTCGGTTAAAAATAAATGAGAGCAGTCAATGTTGTTTCTCTGTAGTGTTGATTTAACGTTTAAGTAAGCTTTAGGCCGGGACTCCACCAAAGCGGAGACGAGACGAGCGGAGAGGAGATGTTTTATAGACAACCAATAGAAATTAGAAATGCGTTTTTGATACCTTGATTGATGATTAACCAATTACAAAGTATTCAAAATAAAGTTAATAAGCATATTGCTTGGAGAAACTTATGCTTGGAGAAAATACCTGACTTACCATCTTTAGAGACACGTAGAAATGAGAGAGATTTACTTTTCCTGTACAAAATAGTGAGAAACCATGTGGACTCTACTTATCTTTTAAATAGAATAGGTTTAATATGTCCACGTATCAATGCTAGAAAAAGAATTATTGTATTTCATGTTCCCTCTGTTAGAACTAATGCTGAGAATTCCTTTATATATAGATCATGTCACTCATTTAATAACCTCAGTCTTGGTAATAATGGAGCCATTGATATTTTTGTACTTTCCCTACCAAAATTTAAAAACTTGATTCATGACTGTCTGGTCCCTACAGTCAACTGAGTAAGTACTTGAATGAAATTTTGAAGCATTTACTATGCTAACTGTTCAAATCGATTAAGAAAGGGAAAAAGAATCGACCTCGGACGGGACTCGAACCCGCGATCTTTCCCTTACAGGGGGAACGCTCTGACCACTAAGCCACCAAGACACGTACGAAATCAATCCAAATTCCCTTATACAACCGTCTTAAGGGCGACGGTGAAGCCATCTACCGACATTCATACGAACTTATCGGAATCAATGAATGATGTTACAATCCGATAAGTTCGTATGAATGTCGGTAGATGGCTTCACCGTCGCCCTTAAGACGGTTGTATAAGGGAA
Organism: Eilema depressum; assembly: GCA_914767945.1. Taxonomy (NCBI): domain Eukaryota; kingdom Metazoa; phylum Arthropoda; class Insecta; order Lepidoptera; family Erebidae; genus Eilema; species Eilema depressum. Next base: position 3,161,389 of record OU612040.1, read on the forward strand.
TTTGGATTGATTTGAGTAAGTACTTGTTTGTGCGATGTGATGTGAATATATATGTATATATAAATATATATTTACAGCACGCCTGCTCATAAAAGTGCTATTATTTTACCGCAATTAGGCACGTAATGACACCTATTATCAAACTGTGACTTTTTTATTTCACAAAAGTGATTTATAGATTCTTTTTTAAATTTTATAGGAAGTGTCTATAATTGTCTATGTTCTTAAAAAAGTTTTGATACAAAAAATAACGTGTTTAATAGTACGAATAAATTAATACGCCTATTGTATGGTCATTTGATGCATTTTCGTATTTAAATAAATAATTTCAACTTGCAATACAACATAATAAACAATATTTTCACTCAAATTTAACTTTTTTTTTCTCTCTAAGTAGGTACAGAAAAAAAAACAGAGTAAAAAAAGGTTAAATTCAAACCTCATTTTTTTTAAATATGGTCGACCGCCATTGTTAAATGCGCGCGCATAGGAAAACGAATTAATTTGTAGTATTGTTTACTTAGTATTTTGTAGTATTATTTTGTTCGCAAGTTTGTTGTAAAACGTCGTGTGGCACGCGTGAGCATGATGATTGCCGTCCTCGGTTCTCTTGAGACCTTCGCCTGGCGGCTCGGGTCTCAATGGCGCCTCGGCGGTAGTCACCAACGTTGCTAGCTTGTGCCATAATGTACTATTGTTTATATATATATATTTATTTATCTTTTAGGCGCTATGTATGTATACTCAAGAGTGGAAACTGTTTTGGTTTAAGTATAATTTATAAGTATAATAAGACCGTACATTGTAACTGTTTGTTTCCCAAATGAAATAAAAAAAAAATAAAATAAAAAAGTCTCCTCTCTGCTTAGCTTCAGTGGAGATCGCTATGCGGAGATGTGGTATATTTGTATGGCGCGATGGAAGCGGAGATGTGATTGTGAATTGCGCGCGGACGACACGCAGCGCAGACGAGAGATGTGAGCGGCGTTCTGTGAGCGATGTGACCGTCCCCTTTCGTGTCAGAATGCGTACTGAGCAGTGAGCACTCAACTCAACACACTAACATCTCTTCTCGATAGCACACAGCATGACAGCACACCGCACACCTCTCCGCTTTGGTAGAGTCCCCCGAGCTAAAAAACATCTCTTCTCGCACAGCACACTGCACACATCTCCGCTTTGGTGGAGTCCCGGCCTTAGGCTGCCTTTCCATCAGAGATGTGCTATGCAGCTATGCTACGAGGATGTAAACCTATGAACCTATGTGACCGTTTCCACTGTGCTATGCTATGTAGCGTAGCGAGTAACATATATGCTTTATAACTTCCTACAAATATTCAAAATTCGAATCTATTCTTCTTCCATAGCACGCATCTTTCTATATAAAAAGAAAGCTTAGCTGAACCCCTTTCCACCAGTGCTATGCTATGGGGACCAATGAATATGATTGGTGGATATCGAACGCATCCACAGAGAAGTGGCATAGCACATCTTTTATTTTTATTTTCTTTTATTGGGACACAAAACAGTTATACATTGTGTTATACAACATGAAAGTTAACATTATAGAATTTGGTAAATGTATAACCCACACTTATGTCCGCGAAGTAATGTAGTAGTAAGAAAAAAAATAGAATTGTGCCAATCCTGTGCCATATTGACTCAAAGAAGTGAAGATATAGCTTGCATTTTAAACTCATTGTGCGAAATCTTCAGTGGAAAGGTGTCAGTCACCAGTCACTGGAGGGTGGTTATGTCGGATTCGAACCGACTAAAAAAACACGTCATCTCGGGTTTCAATACTCTCGATTACCGTGTTATAAGGTTACCTAATAAGGCATTCCCGAGACGCATTGCCGAGACGCATTCCCGAGATGCATTCCCGAGACGCCTTCCCGAGATACATTCCCGAGACGCAGGCCCTAGGCCTCCCTTGACCTCCCAAACCAGTGAAGGAAGTCTGTGATGAAATACATTGAGTATATTTTGCTAAAAACTTATCGGTAAAAGCCAATCCAGACCAATCTTGGTGTTACCTATCTACGAAGAGAGTCAGAGATCATTATAAAGTCACACAAGTTCAAGATTAGAACTCAATTATCAACCAAATAGGTATAAAACAATAAATAGCATTCATTATCAGAATAAAAATACCAAGGAGGACAGAATATGATTAGTAATAGTACAATAAGGTACAAGTGAGCAAAGTTGGTGATTACCGCCGAGGCGCCATTGGTCTTAAGAGAGCCGAAGACGGTAATCATCATACTCACGCGTGCCATACGACTTTTTACAACACACTTGCGAATAAAATAGTACTACAAATACTAAATAAACAATACTACAAATTAATTCGTTTTCCTATGTGCGCGCATCAACCAATGGCGGTCGGCCATATTTAAAAAAAAAGAGGTTTGAATTTAACTTTCTTTTACTGTTTTTTTTCTGTACTTAGAGAAAAAAAAAGTTAAATTTGAGTGAAAATTTTGTTTATTAAACAAGTATTACAAGTTGAAATTATTTATTTAAATACGAAAATGCATCAAATGAACATACAATAGGCATATATTAATTTATTCGTACTATTAAACACATTCTTTTTTGTATCGAAACTTTTTTAAGAACATAAAAGCTTAACCTATAAAAAAAAAAGAATCTATAACTCACTTGTGAATAATGAAAAAGTCACAGTTTGATAATAGGTGTCATTACGTGCCTATTGGCGGTGAAATAATAGCACTTTTATGAGCAGGTGTGTTGTAAATTATATTATCATTTCCTTCTCCATGAAAAAATACCCATCTGAGCAATGACGTATTATTATAGACATGCCATACAGGAACAATTAAAACTATAGGTCTATAGATAAACAAAACTATAGATACGTTGCCGCACTCGAAAATGGCCACAAAAAATATGAGGACAATCATAGTTTCTCATTTTACGCACAAATCAGAGACGCGATAATGTTGTTGACAACGTTTATTAATAATAATAGTGTACATAGAATAAATTATAATATTATATCCATAATAATTCATATAAATTAATAATAATGACATACCTATTATTTCTTAACGCGGTTTTTCCGTCCCGTAGAGCAGTCCGTCCTACAAAATACCGCTGGTATAATAGCCTCGTGTTGTATTTCCTTTGGCGAGTAGGGTAGCCAGAGCTCACTGGAGAGGTTTTGTGCTGTCAGTGGGATGTCCAAAGGCAAGGCTTGTCCTGCTTATCTTCTTCGCTGACGGCACAGAATCCCTCCATCTGTTCTTAAGTGTGTTGTTGTGACTACTAATTTTTTTACACTTTGTGTTTGTGCCATTTTTGAAATTCGCCATGTTCCTGTATGGTGTCTATAAATAATAATACGTCATTGGTTTTTGACATTTAATTTGATTTTGACAGTCATGCGAATCCAAATTGAATCTTTACAAATTAGCTGAAGCGCCTTTCGGGCATTATAGATAAGTCAGGTTGTGAAAGTTCAAACACTCCAAGTCGTGTTCAGAATTTTAATGTCAAAATCAAGGTTTTAGATAACGTTTCCCGCCAAAACAGACGTCACTTTTCATCAAGAAACAAAACGTGCAGAATTTAAGCGCGTTCCAATATTCATTAGTAATGAGAGCATATATAATTCGATATTTTTGTCTGACGTTTTTCGATTTCAGCGGTCAGGATAATAAGTAAGCAAGACAGATAATACGAAAACTTTGCGGTTAGAGTAAGATAGTTAGATTGTGTACTTTCTCATATAGATTTGTTGAAAGCTGGTGCGATAGGGATACGCTGAACGCGCGAGCCTGAAATACGTTCAGTTTTCCTTCGACGCTCGTAGGAGGTGGTTGTTGCGTGAATTTGCAGGAATTTTCGCAAATTACTACATGTGTTTGGTGAAAAACAGTAGTTATGAGCCCGAGGGGTGATTTTATAACTGATAAGAGCGTTATAGTGATCTGTCCGCGTTATAATGGTTAGATATGTACTAAAGTTGATATCAAAACAAAGTCGGTTTGTTTGATTACTGTGGAATTTTGTGCTTATAAATAATGTTGTAAATACATAATTAGATTCGCTTATTTATTTGTTGCCAGTGTGTTATGTGATGTGACAGGTGTGGAGATTTTTTGAATTTGGAATTTTGTGAAATTGGTAAGTTTTTCAACGAAAGTTTCTTGTGTTTATTATTTTTAATCTGTGAAAGTACTTTTTTATGTCGGATATTTTTTTAATTCTTAATTTTTTTATGGGGCCCATAGTACACTAATAAAATAATTTGATCGTACTGCTGTTATGGGGCCCCAATAAGATTTTTGGGGTCCAAACCATTTTCACCTGCAAGCCGACGACCTCCTGATTGACGGGCGGGGGTCTGGTACAAGCTTTCCTTTCCTGTCGGGGTTGAGGAATGTAGATGACATTTTTTTTGAGTGATTGACATGAGAAGCGGTTACGGCAGCCTATTTAAGTGTGTGAGGAGTCACACTCGCGCTGCCATCCCTGTAAAACCCAAAAAATCTAATGTCCTTCTTGAAGGACTTCTTATTGCAATGGTGTACCTACCAAGACTGCCAAGGAGGAGTGGAAGTGCTTCAAATTGCAAGCTTTGGGTGTACTTACCTTTTTATATTTAGTCACTCAATTGACTGCACCCCGCTATTAGTAAAAGCTGAGCAGCAGTCCAAATTTTTTTTTGCCACTTACTGACTTACGTGGCAGACAAGCACACGGCCCACCTGATGGATAGTGATTGCCGTGGCGGACTTGTGTAACACCAGGGGCGTGATACTCGTGCTGCCGTCCCTGTAGAAACATTCTAATGCTCTTCTTGAAGAACCCTATATTGTAGTCGCTTGGGATAACCACCGCAGGGAGTTAATTCCAAAACTTGAGCGTGCGCGGGATGAAGTTTCTTTCATACCACACAAGATGTGGAATGAACTCCCCGCGGTGGTTTTCCCAAGCGACTATCAATATGGGGTTCTTCAAGAAGGGCATTAGAAGGTTTCTTCAGGGTCTTCAAGTTAGGGGGGAGGGAGGGGGGGGGGGGGGGCGGGGGACACATTTTTCCACTTTGGAAGTGTCTCTCGCGCAAACTATTCAGTTTAGAAAAATAATTTGTTTGAAACCTCAATAGCATTTTTAAATACCTATCTATAGATACACGTATGGGTTTGATGAAAAAATTTTTTTTGAGTTTCAGTTCTAAGTATGGGGAGTGGGGACCCCCAAGATTTAATGCTTTTTTTCTATTTTTATTTAAAATTCTTAATGCGGTTTACAGAATACATCTACTTACCAAGTTTCAACAGCATAGGCCTTATAGTATCGGAGAAAAGTGTCTGTAACATACGGACGGACAGACAGACGGACAGACATGAGTGACATGACGAATCTATAAGGGTTCCGTTTTTTGCCATTTGGCTACGGAACCCTAAAAACGTTGATAACACTGTCATAAACGTCATAAATGAGGCATTGATGGGGCCCCATCCGCACGCTCTCAAAAATATTATTCGAACTATGTATTAATATGTATTATAGACAATATAGTACACAAGAGGATAAAGCAGATGGGGACAATACAATCAGTCCATTTCCAGCCAGACTAGGTACCTAATTAAAACGTTAGGCACCATTTATTTTCCTGTCCAAGTAAAGGCAGATTTATTTTTATACAACAACCTATAGGAGCAATGACTTATAAAGCTAGTAGACTGGCTGTAAGGAACAAAAGATTTGGAATCGCGAAAGACCCTCACTTGCAGCAAAAATGCGTAACTTTTTATACTTAACTATCATAATGTAATATATTGGTTACGATTAAAATACCGAAAAATCTAAATCCCGTATGACAAAATCCCGAAGTTCAAAATCTCGAATTTCAAAATGCCGAATGTATGAAATACCAAAGTTAAGAATCCCGAAAGTTCTAAATCCCGAAAATGAGATTTTGATTTTGAATTTCGGTCTTTCGTACGTCGTCGTCGGTATAATTATGAAATTCGGTATTGTAAGCTTCGGGATTTTGATATGACGTAACCCACAGATTAGGTATATTAAAAAGACTGGGGTTACGACTAGTACTAAGATCTGGGGCCCCTTGGGCTCAAAAGTGCAAACCAATAAGAGATGAGAGGTTATTTCAATAATTTTCAAAATATTTTCCTTAATATTTGCGATAATTTCTTTATATAATTTTATTAATATTTGTTTAATACATAATAATGCTATAAAACAGCTACTTATCAAATGATAAAGTAATAAATAGCAATATACCTACAATAAAAGTAGTGTTTCATTTCCAAATGATTCCTTAGATAAAGGAAAGTAAAGAAACTTACACCACCAATACGCCAATTTCGACTTTCTGCAATTATCTATGTCAGTGTTTCTCAAATGAGTGTTCGCGGACCCCTTTCGACGACAGAAAGTCAAACTTAATCAGAAGGTAGTAGGTGCATATGAAATGAATGAAACATGTAATAACAGTATCACTGTATGTATATTTGCGACTGAAATGATTACTTAAGACATGATTCCGAAGCCGGCGTATGATGGAATAGAATGACAAATGTATAGGATTTGACGTTTTTGACATTCGTTGACGCCTGTCATATACGTCAAATCCCGTACATTTGGCATTCTATTCCATCATACACCTAGCAACAAATTGCTAGAGGGGCTGCAGACGCAGCAGATGCGTGTAACTCATTGCGGCTTCTCAGTTCTCAATGGTCCTCTTTATCCGTATCGGAGTTTGACAAGTATAACGGGTAGATACGCTGTATCTGCTGCATGCGTCTGTTGTTGTCGTATGCGGTCGGTTTCGGAATCATACCTTTACTGGCGGGCGCAGTCGCCTCTAGGGAAATAATAATATATCTTGCACCTAAAATGTGCTCAATACGCGCAGTACACGTTTCTTGGGTGACCGAAGATAGATTATTACAAAACAATCCGCGTGCCCCAGGCCCAGGGCCTCGTTTTCCTCGCGACTTAGACTTACACCCGTATTCACAAACAATACTGTGAGGTCTCATAGTGTGCTCGAGCGCATAGGGCTAGTAAAATTAATTCACAAACATCACGGAGCAGTACCTAACGCAGTGCGTTCCCTCAACGAAGTATTACTTAAGTGTTGTCTATGAGTAAAAAGGCTTGCCAAAACGAACGCACTGAGAATTTGTCGTTCTTTGCACAGTTTTGGTAGAACGCATAGCGAAGTATTGTTTGTGAATACGGGTGTTAGATCCAAGATGGGTATTACGAGGTAGGTATACATAGATATGGTGTGCATTCCTGACAGAGTATCACATGCCATTTATGTCATAACAATGTGTCCCTACTCTCTCTTGCTCACAATCAGTCAAATTTGACCCAATGACAAAATTGCCAAATTCAAAATATAATACTGCGGCCTTTTAAGTGACTCCTTCGTACGTCTGTTAATGGCGAAATTTGTCGACAACTTCGGCATAGCTTGCCACACCAAAAAATTGAATTGAATTGAATTCAAAGCAAGAACTCGAGTTTGATGTCATTCATTCATTTCTGTCATACAGCGGTGGGTCTCGATGGGCAGTCATTCGCATCATAAACTTTGAGAAACGCTGCCTTACCACATTGTTCTATCGAATTACGTGTTACGCCTCTACAAGGAGCATCGTCAAAAGACCTTCTCAATATGAGTCTTTATTTTCCTCAATTATTATTGAAGAACGGCTTTTCGCCATGTACCATCTGATTCAATTATAAGACTCAACAAGGCTGTATGGGACTCCACCAACGTGTTTCATGCCCGCGGCCCCGCCCGCGTAATTTTGTTCCCATTCCCACAACCCATGGGAGCCTAATGCCGGGATAAAATAGCCTACCTACGTGTTACTCCAGATTTTACACCCGTATTCACAAACGATACTGTGAGGTCTCATAGTGTGCTCGAGCGCATAGGGCTGGTAAAATTAATTCACAAACATCACGGAGCAGTATCTAACGCAGTGCGTTCCCTCAACGAAGTATTACTTAAGTGTTGTCAATGAATAAAAAGGCTTGCCAAAACGAACGCACTGAGAATTTGTCGTTCTTTGCACAGTTTTTGTGGTACGCATAGCGAAGTATTGTTTGTGAATACGAGTGTTAATCTATTTGTGTACCAAAGTTCAACCAGAATCTAATCATAAGCCTGTAAACCAGAACGATATTTAATCCTGTGTCTCGATTTATAACTAGATCAGTTCCTCTAGACAAGTGGCAATTTTCGGCCGGCGTTTTGTAGAATAGAATGCCAAATGTATGGGATTTGACGTATATGACAGGCGTCAACGAATGTCAAAAACGTCAAATCCTATACATTTGTCATTCTATTCCATGATACGCCGAGCCACGAATTACCACTTGTATAGGGAGGCTGAGGACAGATTGTATTCTACCTTCACAAACACAAAACACAAAAAAAAAATGATAGCAATGCCAATAGCCGTATTCATGCATACAAATATTTGCACTGAGCGGGAACAGAACCCGCTCTTACAGCGGCGTAGCAGTCGCGTCCACTACGCCACAGACTATCGAAATTACTTATTCACACGGGATACGTCTGTGACGATTCGTTATAAAACAGGATACGCCTTGACGGATAGATGTTCACATGAATACGGAATCGTGATTTTTCACGATTCGTCAAAATATCCGAATTGATGTTCACATTTGTTTCGTGATTGAGTTCAGTTCAGAGTTCAGCGCAACAGCGGATCCGCCATAAAGCATTCACGATTCGAGATTTTCAAAAGCCGATACGTGATTTTTAACGAATCATGATTTTTAAAAGACGTATCCATATCCGTCGTTTTTCACGATTCGTGAAGCGTGTGAACATGGGTATTTAAAAAGCATTGCTCCCGTCAAAAAAATAACGAATCGTGAAAAAAAAACGACTTGTGAAAAAACACGATTCGTCTTCGTGTGAACGAGCTCTTACACAGCTGTCAGAATATAATAAGATGAAGCGAATATTATAATGTAATCTCGGAGAAGATTATTCTTTAATCATTTTCCGGGAATATTTTAATCTAAGTGAAGTCAGACCCGCCGATGTGCTATCGTTGGGGGCATTCAATTAACCTAAAAATAATTTGAAGTTCTTTTTTATGGTGGCATCTGTGGCGATAGGGCATTTGAGTGGTGTCAGTGAGGGGCGGGTTCGATTCCCGCTCAGTGCAAATATACAGGGTGGAAGATTTTAACCTTACCTGGAGGGAAAGTTCACTAAATACTGGAGTTAGCGAATTTCACTCAAAGGAAACATTCCTTTATTTTTAAAAAGAAACCAAACTGCATTCATAAATTTTTGAAAATTCGCTAGCCACCATTCGATGATCGAACCAACTAAAATCCGAAAAAATAAAATCCTGTATTTTTATGACATCAATCAATAGTGTAAATCCTAAGGATCAAATCTTTCTAACAACCATGGTTAATTAAATGAAACCTAAGGAAATCTTTGAAAACTATTTTTTTTAAATTCGATTAGTACCCTTAATGGTTACTAGTGGGACAAAAATATTCCCAGTAGTACCATTAATGGTACTAGCTAGTGGGACAAAGATTCCCAGTAGTACCATTAATGGTACTAATCAACGGTACAGTTGGAAAAAAGGGAACTTAACTCATATCGTTAATATGATATCTAATGGATCCTCCATTAAATATCCTATTAAAAATAAAATTCCATATTTAAATTTTATTACTTGTCCAGGTTTTTCATGCGGTATCCGTATGAACACCACTGGCCAGCAAGGGTATTTATGTTGGACTCGAACCGACTAAAACCGCACGCCGTCACAAGTTCGAGTCCGGCCTGAGTAAGTTTTTTCGCCTGAGTCCTTTATCCCCTTCGCATCCGAGGGCGTCTACTCGGAGTCCGGGTCCGCTTTTCTCCAGCCTATAGAGACAATCCGGGCGGAGCCGTTTAAATCAACTACTATTGAAGGGAATCTCTACAAAATGTAATACTAATATCAGGTTTAATATTCCAAATTTGCATACCTAATGCCTCGAGCCGGCAAACTTATTGATCTTATCTAGCAGGCAGGTTGGTACTTCGTTATCACACGAGGCTTCGGCCATTAACACAGTGCCTTATCTGTGTTGTATTAGCTCACTGCACGTGTTGTTTTAATGGCGAATCTTTCTTTGAAAATGTTATGGACTTTACCCGACTGCGCTAATGAGGGTAATGTTTTACGCGATTCGGATATGTAGGGGGGGGAACACTACTGACGGTGGAGGTGAGCGCTGATGCATCATAAGGTGGCCACCCTAAACCTACATCTGGGTCGCAAGTCCCAGTCGCCGTCACGGTGTTCCTCTCTGTATCACGCTATGGACCCGGCGACCGCACGGTGAATCCATGGAGTGCTGAGAATCGGATCTCTGTGGTTGCTTTACCGTGGGTGTGATACGTTACTTCGAAAAGTGTAACACCGAATACCACGACCCCGTAAGTTTGTTAATACGAATCACTTAACAACGAATGCACGCCACCACGAAAAACGTAGCACCGAATGCACGCCACCACGAAAAACTTAGCACCGAAGTCATGCGATCTCGAATAACAGAAACCCTAATTCACTAATACGAATCACTTAACAACGAATGCACGCCACCACGAAAAATTGGGTTTGGGTTCCGGTAGACACCCCATATTTTTCCGTTACCGGCATAGATAGACCCCAAAAGCTCTTTTCTGGGAGAGTTCTCGCACGTTTTGGTCTGCAAAATCAAACGCGATTATCACTAGCAATGAACGGCGATTATCGTATCAAAATGTTACACAGGCAAACACTAAATTCTCACCTACGATCATGTCGTACGAAATTCGCAAGTGACGTATCGCCCCTACGTCAAAATACGATTACATACATACATACACGCCTTTATCCCTGGAGGGTTAGGCAGAGGTGAATTAACACCCACATTTCACCAATCATTGTATTAGGTCCCACGTAATAGGGGGCGAGCCTATTGCCGTTTTCCGGGCACTATTGTTGACTCGAGCCATGTATAGGCTGAGTCTGGAGTTCTGGACTGTATGATATAATACGATTATTGCTTGAAAATTCTGTTTAGATAGACCCTACCAATATTCAATTGCGAGGCAATTCTCGCCGGGTGTGAACGAGCGAGCAGCAAGTGTTTCTGTGAATATTTGAATTTTTAACGATTCAACTTCTGTCCTTTCGGTAATCGTATCTTGCAGGTGAGAAACTTTTCCCGTCTAAATGACGCTTAGGTCGCGAGGGACACGAGATATACCAAATCTAGAATTGGTGGATTTGAGCTCCTCCGTCGTAGCACCCCGTGCTATCCTCAAGATACCGAAAAAATGCGTACTGCTATATGTCAATAAAGATTATATAAGTATAAAATTGATACCCGGTAGACTACAATAGTGGAAGAAGGCCTCTTCCCGTGGATGTTGTAAAATGCGACTAAGAAAAACGGCTGTTCTAGGCCGGAACCTCCACGAACTTTGCATTCCTATGACTATGTAACTATTTATCTGTGATTCTTTTTAAGCTATTGCATAGCTTCTATCGCGGGCCTTGAGCGTGGAGACCGAATCCAGAAATTCCGTAACGAAAAAACCTAAGCTGACACTCCGAGCTCGCACGAATCAAGCCGAGCTGCTCCGAAATCCGGCTCGATTCGTGCGAGCTCGGAGTGGGGGGATAATTGCATAAGTTGATAAAAAATACTATGCAATAGTTTTACCGCGGCAGTCCCCGAGTGCCACACGTATTTTTTTATTTATGGATGGTAAAAAGCTGAAGTGCAGTCTAGAAGATAAGGACCACCATTTCTGATGCTACTGGCCTTGAAAGGTGGTCCCTAACTTGACGGCCTTGATAGATGCTTTATCACGCCTCGCTTGAAGGACCCGGGACTGTAGGAAGAGGGAAACACGTGCGCGAGCAGAGCATTCCAGCTCTTTATCGTGCAGCAGAGGAAGGAGGCCTCAAACCGTTTAGTGCGAGACAGAATGGATTGTAATATTTTGCCTCAAAAATCTGCAATCGCAGTGGAAGTTGACCCTTAAATTGCAATCGTACGGACGCCTACTGACGTATGCAAAAGAAAAACCCGAGTTCTTCTTACCGAACAATTTCGTGTGTAAACGCAAACTTTTCTAAATGAAACATATTATTTTTTATCGGCCTGTTTACATTATTTAGCATGCATTAGGTAATTTATTCCCATCTGTTATTTGTACAAAGATAACTCGTACGTTTGCGGTTTGTTTGTTTTCAGTTTTGCAATGAGCTGCGAAGATCTCACTGGAATGCTATAATTTACGTTAACGACTAGTCACAGACACTATTGGAAATTAGATGTTAAAATAACAGTTACAATGAAATGTTACAGCGAAGATTTTTTAGTACTGTCGCGCATTTGGTTCACGTCAGTTTCTTCTTAAAGGTAGGTATTCTCATAATCTCAAAGGTATGATTTCGAAGCCAACCGCATACGACAACTGCCGACGCACACAGCACATGCGCGTTATTCATTGCGGCTTCTCAATGGTCCCCTTTATCCGTATCGGAGTTTAATAAGTAATGGGTGCGCTTGGAAGTTGTCGTATGCGGTCGGTTTAAAAAACATACCTTAACACCCGTATTCACAAACGATACTGTGAGGTCTCATAGTGTGCTCGAGCGCATAGGGCTGGTAAAATTAATTCACAAACATCACGGAGCAGTATCTTCGCAGTGCGTTCCCTCAACGAAGTATTACTTAAGTGTTATCAATGAATAAAAGGGCTTGCCAAAACGAACGCACTGAGAATTTGTCATTCTTTGCACAGTTTTGGTGGTACGCATAGCGAAGTATTGTTTGTGAATACGGGTATAAGTCAACGCAGAACGAAAACTGCCCCCTTTCGTCCCGGTGTTGGAGAGGGTAAAGTATATAAATTTTTCGCCTCCTCCGAAGAGGGGCGAGTGAGGATATTGTTACACAGGCCAACTGTTGTTGTTACGGGTGCCAAATAGATGTCTTCTTTCAGCATCATTCCAGACACACTGCATCAAGATGTGATGGACATCTTCTACGACGTTAGGTACATAACTAACAATTAGGCGAGCCCACCTTACCCATTAAAATGCGAAACCATTCAATGGTATGTGTCCAGAACGAAGTCTTAAAGCCATGACCATGTCTGCTCTGCTTATATTGACTTGATCGATCCAAGGATGTTAATAAATGCTAGGTTGAATAGTTCAGCCCCCCTAGACAAGAGGCAATTCGTTGCTCGGCGTAAGGTGGAATAGAATGACAAATGTATAGGATTTGACGTTTTTGACATTCGTTGACGCCTGTCATATACGTCAAATCCCATACATTTGGCATTCTATTCCATTATACGCCGAGCAACGAATTGCCACTAGTCTAGAGGGGCAGTACAGACAGATACCTTTGGTTAGCGACCTTTCGTCAAAGTACTCGGTCCACAGTGAGGCACACCGTTTCTTGACGCGATACAGTACATCAACATAATGTGGGGTGCATGTAAAATAAGACATAAGACGTGTGTCGCGTCGCTTTTATACATTTTGTATAGAAGCGACGCGCAAGGGACGCAGTAAAACAAAGGTCCGCGTCCCGTCTGCGTCTTACGTCTCTTCTGTCTGGCCCGCGCCTAAAAGTGCGTCTAGAGCTCATGTTTTTCACAATTTTTTTTATTTTATTCAGCACTTTAGAGAACTTCTCTAAGGTGCCAAATATTTAACAACAAGCACCTTAGAGTACGTATCAATTCTCTAAAGTGCGAAATAAAATAAAAAATGTTGTGGAAAACCTTAGAGATGTAAATCTTTATATTATGTTGTGTTGCGTGTTTGTAGTGAAAATGTTGGTAAAACATGAGCTATGGACGCACCTTAATACTGTACGAAGTGGAGCAGTAAAAGCAGGAAAGCGGACTCCGGACTTCGGAGTGAAGGCCGAAACTAACGCTTGATTTAGTAGCATAACATAACATTACATAAACTCACGCCAATATCCCCCAAGGGGTAGGCAGAGGTGCTAGCACCCACATTTCGCCGTTTATTTTTAGGTCTCATAGGTGGCGAGCCTATTGCCATTAACTGGGCGCTTATAAACCTGCGATAAATACACCATAACTTCGAAAAGCATCGAAAAGTCATTGGTGTGTGCCATGGTAAAACCTGGGATCGAACCCGAGACCTCGTCTTAGCAGTCCATTACCCATACCACTAGGCTACTACTACTAGACTAGCACTAAAAATATTTCTTTCTATTTAGTTATTTCCAATTCCAAAGTTGGGTACCTATGGGAAACGAAGCATGTAAGTAGGGTGAATGCAGTGAAGATGCGATCGTTGCGTAGTATAATATGTGGGGACTGGTTGATATAAAGAGGAATGCTGAGATTCAAGATTTTTGTGGCCTGGAAGAGAATGTTATAACGAGGATTGAAAAGGGTATGAACGGCTTTTCGCAAGGGCGGACCACTTGATTTTTTTTCGCAGCAGCGTGCGTCTCAAGGACGGCCTTCGAAACTACATATATATCAGACCTATGCTAAGGTGGTTTGGGCACTTAGAGCGAATGAGTACGGAGGGAATGACACACCAGGGGCCCTAGACAAAGTGACATGCTTTTAAGGTTATAACAATGGATTTCGGGACATTGCGGTGGTTATAGTAATAATGATAAGTTAAATAATGTATTTCGAGTTACAAAGACTCAAATTTCATAATAAAAATATAGTTTTATTAATGATTTACGTCAATTTCATACTACAATTAGCGATTCCACTGCCGTTTTCGCCAATAGAATGTCACTTTGTCTAGGGCCCCAGGTATGTAAGGCACCGGTGAATGGGCAGACCAGCCGGGTCGACCTCGCAGTGCACACATTGGCCAAATTGATAAAATTTTAAAGAAAGAGCAGGTCAGAAGTACTCGAAACCGGCGGGCTTGCATGAAAGGATTAATGCCAGTAGAGGAAGCTCGTGAAGTGTGTAAGGATAGAGTCAAATGGCAGACTGTAGTCTCTACCTACCCCGAGAGGAAATAGGCATGAGCGTATGTACCTTTTTTTCATACCACTTAGGTGGCAGACAAGCACACGGCCCACCTGATGGAAAGTGGTTACCGTGGCCTATGGACGTATGCAATGCAACACCAGCCCCTCTAGACAAGTGGCAATTTGTTGCTCGGCGTATGATGGAATAGAATGCCAAATGTATGGGATTTGACGTATATGACAGGCGTCAACGAATGTCAAAAACGTCAAATCCTATACATTTGTCATTCTATTCCATCATACGCCGAGCAACGAATTGCCACTTGTCTAGGGGGGCAGGGGCGTCACACTCGTGCTGCCGACCCTGAAGAAACCTTCTAATGCCCTTCTTGAAGAACCCCATATTGTTATATATGCATACCTATGCAATTCTCCGCGTGTCTCTCTAATAAGAGAACCTAAACTGTTTTAAATGAAACATATAATTTTTTATCGCATGTTTACATTTATTTAACATGCATTTGGTAATTTATTCACGTCTGTTATTTGTTCTACGATATCTCGTTATTTGCCCTGTGTTTGTTTTTAGTTTTTCCAATGAGCTGCGATCTCACATGAAATAATATATTACTGTAATGGCTATTCACAAAATACTATTGAGAATAGATTTTAGAAGGTAGGAAACAACATTATTTCCGTCCCAATCGAGGAGTTCGACTGGGGAAGTACCTCCGCCCTACAGAATACCGCGGGTATAATAACCCCGTTTTGTGTGAGTAGGGTAGCCAGAGCTCATTGGAGAGTTTTTGCGCTGTTAGTGGAAAGGTGGAGATTCTCGCTAAGGCTCGTTTAGAAGAGGTGCATTTGTCGAAAGTTTCGGTTCGTAAATCGTATGCGACTATCACTGGCAGTAATGTCTATCTATACCATTATTTGACATCCATATTATGATTATTTTATGCCGACACACAATTTATTCTGACATCCTTATTATCACCTATGTAAGATTTTATGAATTTTTGCTTCTGTATTTTAATTGAATATCGTTATTGTTATACATAATTACGGTTGTGATCAATAAACTGATGATAAATTATGTATGTGACCTATAACTTATATGACTAGCTAGCTGTAAGTATAAGTTGGTTAAATAAATAAAAAAATAAAATTATCGTATCGAGGCTTCAAAAGAGTTCGAGCCTTCAAAAGAGCTTGCACCTATCAAAAGAGCTCGACACTTCAAAAGAGCTCGAGCCTTTCAAAAAAGCTCGAGCCTTCAAAGAATTCGAGTCTTCAAAAGAGTCGTAAAACAAGCTCGAGTCTTAAAATATCTATCTATCTATATTTATCTTATCTTGCTCTTGAAACTTATTTAGGTATATATTCTTCTTATTCTTTTTCTTCTTATTTTAACAGTTTACATAATAATAATATAATATACATAAGTAAGACATTAGTTCATTTCGTAACAATAACCTGAAATATTATAATTTTTATCGACTCACTGTTTCCTGAGACAGGCCTCCCGCCTGGTTTAGAAGACAGGATTCACAACAGTGAACATCTGGGCAGAAAAGGACTAGTGCGCTTAAGACAAATGCTTCGAGATCGACCGAGCGCTCAAAAGAGCTCGTGCCTTCAAAAAAGGCTCGAGTTTTCAAAAGAGCTCGAACCTTCAAAAGAGCTCGAGCCTTCAAAAAGAGCTCGAGCCTTCAAAAAGGACTCGAGACTTCAAAAAGCTCGAGCTCTGAAAAAGACTCCCGAATCGTCGGGCGCCATACAAACGAGGCGAGCCTTGTAAATGACACCGAGCTCTAGGTAAAGAGACTCGGACGCCTCGAGACTTGTACATCACTAGTTTTGGTAGCACGCACAGCGAAGTATTGTTTGTGAATACGGGTGTAAGCCACCGAGGCCCCGCCCGAAGTCGATCCAAATACTTCTATACATCCGTCTTAGGGCGATGGTTCGTATGAATATCGGTAGATGGCTCCCAGTAGCAGTATATGCTTTATTTGTTCTTTCTCCTTTCAAATAAGGCCAAGTCGTTTCCTGGCCAATAAAATCTAGAGACGTTTGTAGAAGTACTCTTCCCGGCTAATGGATAGCTTGATTGTTTCCCAGTTTATTGTTGTAGCTTTATAACCGACTAACTGTTACACGTGGCTCCACCTGAGTATAAATGCTTTATGGCCTGCAAAATGCCGTTTCGGATCTCCCAGGTCGGAAGTAGTTACTTGTTATGTATTACTATAAAATATACTCTAAGGTTTGACCCATTTTAACAATCTTCTATCTATCTATATACTTATAAAATCAAATTGCTGTTCGTTAGTCTCGCTAAAACTCGATAACGGCTGAACGGATTTATCTTATCTTGGTCTTGAAAGGTTCGTGGATGTCCAGGGAAGGTTTAAACGGTGAGAAAATAAATGCAGCGGGAACGGGAAAAATATGGCGGTACAAAGTTCGCTGTGTCAGCTAGTATAACAATGTATCCTGAGTATGTTGTATCCTGCACACTATGAAAATAAAGTGAGATTGAAAGATGCCAAATAGCAATCCTTACACAAAGGATTGGCATTGCCATTCAACGTGGCAATGCCGCCAGCCTTCTAGCCACCCTCCCAGTTGACGTCGATGGGGAGGAATTCTTTGACGCCTGAACCTGCAGCTTTGTATATTGGTATATTATGTAATTAATTGTAATATATTAATAAATACGTATTAAAGATTGAAATAAACTTAAAGTTTGAGGTCCTATGGGTACGTAATCGTCCAAACGAATAGTCAAACGTGACGAATCATTATATTTTTAGGTTATTATCGATCAACAGACAGAAGCCAAAACAATCAGAAGCCGATATAAATAATATAAAATAGTTCATTACTACAAAACAGACTTGTGAGTAATCAATGATATTTATATTCGACAACATTTAACGTTTGGTCTAAGTAAGAAGTTACAGCGTTTTGTATTGATTTGTAGGTATGATAGTTTTTAGCCTGCCTTCTTTTGGTGGGTCTGTACTTAATTAAAATTTAACCCCCTTCCTTTTGACTATAATTGATCTAATAAATTGGTATAACCTTTAGTGTGGATGAAAATACAATTTCAATTGACAAAATCGTTTAAAAACCGGCCGCGCTAGATAGTGGCAATGAATAAAATGATGAATGTATGGTATTTGACGAATACGACCCGTATTTTGAGGTTTATGAATTAAGCTGACCCAGCAAACTTCGTACCGCCATGTTTTTCGCCCGCGTGGTATTCTGATCCCAATTTATCAGTGTTTCTCTACAATATTATGCATGTATTATACGTATAAACCTTCCTCTTGAATCACTCATTCTATTAAAAAAAACCACTTTGAAATCCAGTGCGTAGTTTTGAAGATTTAAGCATACATAGGGACGGACAGACAGCGACAGCGACTTTGTTTCATAATATGTAGTGACGTCATGCAATTCCTCATTCTGTTCTGCTATACGCCAGCTAACGAATTACCACTTGTTTGGGCTGGTCAGAATGGGAGTTCTCGGAGGTGCTTTATGATCCACTCCGATGTACGAGTAGATGTGTATGCCAAGTAACACACTTTAATAGGTGGGCTATAGTCTGGAGTAACTCAAATCGCAGTTCTGCCCCATTTGGGAAGCCCCACCTGGAGCGGTAATCCTTGCTTCGATTTACCTGTGTCCGAAGTCTGTTTAAGGACTGCCAAATGGTCCAGAGAAAGTCATGTTCGTTATTCCATACTATAATCTATCCCTGTGCCAAATTTCAACCTGCCCCCCTTGGCAAGTGGCAATTCGTTGCTCGATGTATCATGAAATAGAATGACAAATGTATAGGATTTGACGTTTTTGACATTCGTTGACGCCTGTCATATACGTCAAATCCCATACATTTGGCATTCTACTCTACAAAACGCCGGCCGACGAATTGCCACTTCTTGTCTAGAGGGCCTGATCCGTTGAGTCGTTTGAGCGTTTCTAATGTCGCTACCTCTCATGAATTGGGCTTCTAAATTAATTTCGAGTGCAATCCCTGACAGACAGATAGATAGATGACTTTGTGTTTATATAATGCGTATGTAATATTTATATATTGAAGGTCATAAGATATATTGTGAAAATAATGATCATGTCTATGAAGATCATAGTAACCCTTTGTGCTGTTTCGAGTAAAATATAAACAGTAGCGTCTGAGTTTGACAGATTCCCGCTCAGTGCAAATATTTGTATGCATGTATATACTGTATATTAGCTTTTGCCCGCGGCTCCGCCCGCGTGGATGCCGGTTATCGCGATCAAACATAGCCTATGTCCTTTCTCAAGGTCTAATCTACCCCTATAACAAATTTCATCAAAATCGGTTCTGTGGTTTAGGCGTGAAAGCGTAGGTAACAGACAGACAGACAGACAGATAGACAGACAGACAGAGTTACTTTCGCATTTATAATATTAGTATGGAAGTATGGATGTCTATTTGCATTAGTCTGAGAGCACGTTAGGCTGTCACACCAACATCTATGGCAGTCGTTACGGGTAGTCGGAAACCTAAAAAGTTCAACAACTGGTCTAGCTGCCTCGATATCGCCAATTCGTTAAGGAGGTCATAGGTAGTCGTATCTTGGAAAATATTGATGTTAGACGGACAGACGGGGAGCTTTTCTCGCGGCCGGGGTGCGAGGGACGGCCGGGGTGCGAGGGATATGGCTACGACAATCTCACCTCCGGCAACTGACGGCCCACAGACGGCGTGCGTTTTAGTCGGTTCGAGTCCGACATAACCTCCTCCTCTGGCTACGGTGGGGGAGGTATCCGTGGGGATTTTGCGCACGACAAAAAAAAAAAGGGAGCTTTTCTCGCACGTTTCGATTCGTACGCGACTATCACTAGTTAAAATCGCCATACCATTATCGTATTAAACTGTTTACACACAAGCAAACATTTTAAATTCTCGCCTACGATTATATCATACGAGATTCGCAAGTGACATAATCGCCTATGTCAAAATACGATTATTGCTTGAAAATTCTGTCTGAGCTTTACCAGTCTAACTGCTGATTTGGCTGGACCTCGATATTTTGCTTGACGCGACTGCCATCTGACCTCCACAACCCAATAGCGATATTGGGTGATATTGAAGCATTGCAGCTAAACCAGTTGTTGGACTTTTTATGACTCCAACTACCCGTAACGACTGCCATAGATGTTCATATGGCAACCGGGACCAACGGCTTAACAGCTCTCCAAGGCTCGACCAGACCAATGCAAATACCCATATTTATGCATACAAATATTTATTCTAAGCGGGGATCGAACCCGCGCCTCCTGCGTAGCGGCCGCGTTCACTACCGCTACGCCATCCACGGAGGCTGTCCTCGTCTAAAATAAGCTTTTAGATATTTTGCGGTCCGCAAGCGTTATTACATGAAGTATCATTCTCACGGTTTCCTTCAAGTAAGCTACCTAAACCTTGTCCTGGTTTCCAGAAAATTTCCGTATGCGGTTAATAAACGTAAATAAATATTCATGTCATGTCTATTGTGATGAACATAACAGTATAAAATAGCCTTCAAGTGTCGGAGTGACCTCATATCTTACCCCGCGTTTACATACTGCCGCTCGCATTGCTCATCGTGTTGCCAGAAATATTCGCGCGAGTAATGCCCTAGCATTCACACACTCCCATCATCGCGTTGGTCCGCATTACAGTATTCGCCCTGCAACGGAGACGGACGTAAACGTATGGAGGACAACGCTGTAGCAGTGTACGCAATAAGCTTTTACAGCATAGCGAATTAATTAAATAGATTATTAATAAAAACTATCACTTTCAACTACTATACACTTTCCGTAGATCGATATAAATATTTTTAAAAGTAAATATTCGAGGAGCAATAACGAAAGTCGTGTTTTATTTAGCTTAGCGCCATCTAGCGGTCTCGTATAGTTCATCGCGCTAGTATTTGCGCAACATACGCGGCAGTACTCGCGGCATGACGAATATACCATTCACACCACGTCTCTGCCCACTTCTCTCGCCACTTCCCTCGCTCTGCCGCGAGTATGTAAACGTAGCATTATGCAAAATTATTTCAATACTTGCCTGGTAATATACAGGGTGACTTCAGATTTTTTTAAAGATAACTAGTTACCGAAATTACGACCGTAGTATGTACGGAACCACTGCCACTCTAACAGAACAATACATTCTAGGAAAAAGTGGCATACGACCACGGCTATTCTTGATATTTGCTTGTTTAATACTTTTTAGAGCGTGATTTTGCAGTAGTCGGGTTTTAGTTTTAAACTTAATTTTTATGTAAATTCTCGACCGCTTTTTCCCTGGTTGATCAGAGCCCCGATTCTGCTAAAGCACCACTGTCAATCACAGATACTGCGAGAAAATTCCAAGTGCTTAGCCTTAAAAAATAATGCAGTTAAAATTTAAAATTAAATGGCTTTTTGTAGAGTGAACGAAAGAGTGTAATGATACTCTTTTCATTCAATTTTGTGACTGTAAGCCTATAGAAATAAGGTCTAAAATGTAATGCCATTTTTGCAATCTCTGTGGTGTGACAGTGGTTGTGCTTTAGCAGAATCGAGGGCCAGATCACTCGTAGTATATGCCAAGCCTCCCCATAAAGTTATTACGTAGTATTGCGAAACATTATTTTGGTGTGAGTTTAAGAAGCACTGAACACTACCCGCCGTATTCAAAGATAGGTCGGAAGAGTTCTATAGGTGAAATCGACTACGTAACAAAAATCTAAAGCCCGAAAACGACACTTAGTCTTGAATCTCGATTTATCCGACGACAAATTGTAGACAGATAGACAGATTTGACAGATTGTCTATACAACCTTTTGTCAGATAAATCAACGATCAAAGTACCATTCTACTACATACTCGCGGCAGAGTGAGGGAAGTGGCGAGAGAAGTGGGCAGAGACGTGGTGTGAATGGTATATTCGTCATGCCGCGAGTACTGCCGCGTATGTTGCTGCGAATGTCGGCTTGGCGGCGCGAGTCAAAGGAGCGGCAATACTAGCGCAATGAACTATACGAGACCGCTAGATGGCGCTAATCAGTAAACACGACTTTCGTTATTGCTCCTCGAATATTTACTTTTAAAAATATTTATATCGATCTACGGAAAGTGATAGTAGTTGAAAGTGATAGTTTTTATTAATATCTAATCTATTTAATTAATTCGCTATGCTGTAAAAGCATAATTAATGCGTACACTGCTACAGCGTTGTCCTCCATACGTTTACGTCCGTCTCCGTTGCAGGGCGAATACTGTAATGCGGACCAACGCGATGATGGGAGTGTGTGAATGCTAGGCATTAATCGCGCGAATATTTCTGGCAACACGATGAGCAATGCGAGCGGCAGTATGTAAACGCGGGGTTAGACACCACCTCCCTACTCCTGTGACAGAGCGTATTATTTTGAAGATCTCGTTCCCTCTCTTAAATGGCCACGCTTTTTTATATACCACTTAGGTCGCAGACAAGCACACAGCTCACCTGATGAGAAGTGGTTACCGTGGTCTATGGCTGAGTGCAACACCAGGGGAGTCACACACGCGCTGCCGACCCTTTAAGAACAGAGAGATTCTGTGCCGTCAGCGCAGAAGATAAGTAGGACAAGCTTTTTGTCTATCCACTGACAACACAAAACCTCTCCAGTGAGCTCTGGCTACCCTACTCACCGCCGGGAACACAACACAAGGTTATTTAGCCGTGATATTCTGTAGGGCGGAGGCACTTCCCCAGTCGGACTGCTCGATTTGGACGGAATTACCGTCATGTCCTACCTCCTATAAGTTTCATGTAATATGGGTACGTTCCCTAATGATATTCAACACCCTTACTCCTCAAGTAATTAATGTACCCTCTAATTAGTTAGACAAATTAATTATTAATATTATCTAGTAACAAGTTAATAGGATATATGAAACCGACTGAAACCTTGGTATCACCACGATATGAAGATAATATTGTGGTCTATTTATTCTAGAACTTGATACTTTTTAGCGTCGAGTCTCTGTGCGAGTACGTTTAAAGGTATATATCCATTAACGCGTAACATTTTAAGTACTGTTCTGAAATTATTGAGATAAAGGACGTGTAAAGTACTGATAAATGTACTGCACTGCAATTCACTAAGCGAGCACAACTATGCGAGTCGCAACGTAGTGCTCGATAGAGATTGTCATTGGTCGGATTGGGTCACGTCACTGGAGATCAACCAATGACAATCTCTATCGAGCACTACGTTGCGACTCGCATCGTTGTGCTTGCTTAGTGAATTGCACAGCTGTATGTTTTGAATTTGATGAATGTTATAAAAGTGAAAGTTTGTGAAGATGATTTTTTTTATACCACCCAGGTAGCAGACAAGCATACGGCCCACCTGATGGAAATTTGTTTCCGTAGCCTATGGACGTGTGCTACATCTGGAGAGTCACGCTCGTGCTGCCGACCCAGTAAGAACAGAGAGTTTCTGAATGAGTGTTTGAATGTTTGATTCTCAATCACGCTCAAACAGCCAGCCACTTATTTTATATTAAGATTTCAACTTTATATCTCCACGCATTCCTGAGAAAAAGATCTTGACAGACATACAGACAAGGAAGACTTCTTTTGAGGCACTGTATACTAAAAAGGGTACGACGTTTTTTCTTTACGTATAATACTATAATTATACATTGAAATAAAACCACTTTTTAACAATAGTAATAGAACTGCGAACGTATACAGACGTCTCTTCAATATCGTTTGCAGACTTCAAATCGGCACAGTGGATACCTAGCTTAAGAAACGAACTCGATATGCAAACTGCAGTACCTATCTATCTATGCTAGTAGATAGGATGTACAACGAGAGATGTTATTTGAACGTCTGAGTCGATCGATTGGCCATAGTATTGGTATTACTGTGTGAGGTACCGGTCTTCGATGCAATAAATCTGTTGTTATGCTAGCAGCTTATCAATTAATTTTATTCTGTATATCTTTGAGTATTCAGCACAGATAAAGCCTTTAATGTCACTTTACTTTTAGCTAGAGACGAAGTATAATAATTATTTATCCACGGTTGTCTATTGTTTACCCGAAGATTATAGTTCATAATCATCATATTCCCGAATTTCATTTGCCCGAATGTTTTGTTTGCCCTAAGGCTAAGACATTATGACATACTTTTAATTGCCCGAAACTTAGATACCATAAGATACGAGTGCCATACGTGTTGTTTTTCATATTTTAAATTGCCATAATAATTATTAGACATAATATTTAAACGCCATAATGATTATAAAACATAATATTTTTACTTCTGGGTGGTTTAAAAATAACCACGAAGTGGATAGCGGGGTCTATTCGCTCGCTCAAACGCTCGAACGACGCCGCCATCCCCTTCTAACCTAACCTATCCGAGTCGGCGTGCCCTAAAGTCCCGATTGCATCCAGTTTCTCCTGATATAACAACCGTTACACACCCAATGTCAGATTTTTTAGAACTCCGCCCCTAAGGGGAGCAAAACGAACTCCGCGCGAGCGGCTGCTAGTGTAAAGGTTCATTTACATCAAACGAGCGGATGCTCATTCTATCCTCTCTACGTTAAATTCTATTAGTGTAAACAGTGACAAAACATTCGTTCGTTGTTCTTTCTTGGGTAAACGCTGAAAACAAGGCTTTGTTTACACTAAAATATTAAGAACTAGTTTTTGCCCGCAGCTCCGCCCGCGTGGATGTCGGTTATCGCGACCAAACATAGCCTTTTTCCGATGAATTTTCAGTACTGAATTGATGCCGACTCTTGACCAATAGATGGCGCTGTGTCCGGAATAAATTTTATTTTTTGTAATAAAAACTATCCTATGTCCTTTCTCAAGTTCCAAACTATGTCTGTACCAAATTTCACACAAATCGGTTCAGTAGTTTAGGCGTGAAGCAAAGACAGACAGACAGACAGACAGAAAGACAGACAGACAGAGTTACTTTCGCATTTATTATATTAGTTTGGATTTGGATTGGATAATGCTCTTGTTCTAAATCTACCTTTACAATACATGCTCGCAATTTGGAGGTACAAAAACTAATCATATCACCGCACCCGTTTCTAACTTAATTAAACATGTGTGCAATAAAATCCTGGAAATTACCCGACATTCTAAAGTCGGAGGTAGGTGCTTAACCTTTAACTGGTGACATGGTATTTTTATAACATAACTGGTGACGAGCGGCCTGACAGGCCGCTGCCATAACTGGTCTTTAATACATATATTAAAATATGGTAGGTTATCCTAATGTTTATTATGTGTTAAATTATATATTAAAGTAAAAATTAAAACAACGTCATGTAGTCTAAATATAATTTTAATTAGGAACTGGGTAGTTACAAAATTTTTGGTCTATGTAATTGAAATACTAGGCTCGAGATCAACAATTGCTTATAAAATAGTAAAAATCAACGTAAATTATAAAATATTTGTGTTTTTATCAAAGTTCAAACACTAATCAACTTAAAAAAAAATTAAACTCTTATCACAAGTGTCATATCTCAAAAATGACAACTGTCAAACTTTAGTACTTTTCAGTACTTTTCAGTCTACAATTCGACGATCGACATTAGAATATATGACTGATGAGACTTGTTTGCTTGTGCTAGGCACTACATTTTGGTCAACAACCTCTCTACGCTTTTTTCTAGGAGGTCCAGAGTCATTCATTGTAAGAAATATCTGAAAAAAAACGCAATAAACCAATATAGTCAAAATCCAAAAAAGTTACGTAAGTGGTGACATAAGGTCTGAGAGGCCGCCCGAGAATTTTAAATCGATCTAACTTACCGATTTGGGCCTGGCCGACGCAACTATCCCCCTCCAAGGCACTGGCTATACTAAACTCGAACTACTCGAAGCTACTCAGGCGCTCAAACACGGGAAGTGCGGGGAAGGGGGTGATACGATGTTTCGCTAACGCCGCTCGGCCTGTGAGACCGCACGTCACCAGTTAAAGGTTAAAAATACGTCATTAGCCTCTCGACCGTCGAGAGGTCCCCAATTTAAATGTAGGGTCGGAAACAATTAGCCTCGAGTGAAACTTGAACGTGGGGTGGAGGCTAATTCGTGTTTAAAGAGCCTCTCATGGAGATGTATATCTGGACTCCGTTATGAATCGTCCAACTGGACGATTTATGCGGGTTGGCAAACTTTAAAAAGCTTTTAAAACTTGTGTAGAACTTGAAAGTTATTAGCAAAGAGTGTGCAGGTATCATCACAATGCAATTATACTTTGTTAAAGCACTATCACTTTTTGTAATCAATCAATTATGACCTAGTCCTTTGTTGGACATAGTTTTCAAGGAGGTAGGACACGACGGTATATCCGTCCCAATCGAGCAGTCCGACTGAGGAAGTACCTCCGCCCTACAGAAGACCGCGGTTTAATAACCTCGTGTTGTGTTGCCGACGGAGAGTAGGGTAGCCAGAGCTCACTAGAGAGATTTTGCACTGTCCCTGGGAAAAACCAAAGACTTTGTTCTACTTATCTTTTGCGCTGACGACACGGAATCTTTCTGTTCTTACAGGGTCGTAGTACGAGTGTGACTCCCCTGGTGTTGCACTCGCCCATAGGTCACGGTAACCTCTTACCATCAGGAGGGCTGTGTGCTTGTCTGCGACATAAGTAGTATAAAAACCGGCCAAGTGCGAGTTGAACTCGCCCATGAAGGGTTCCGTAGCAGCAAAGGCGAAAATTGCGGTTTATGACGTATTAAAAAAAAACTACTTACTGGATCTCGTTCAAACTAATTTGCGCTGGAAGTTTACATGGCAATGTACATCATATATTTTTTTTAGATTTATCATTCTCTTATTTTAGAAGTTAGAGGGGTGGGGGACACATTTTTCCACTTTGGAAGTGTCTCTCGCGCAAACTATTCAGCTTAGAAAAAAATGATGTTAGAAACCTCAATAGCATTTTCAAAGACCTCCAAAATTTAATACTTTTCTATTTTTGTATGAAATTCTTAATGCGGTTCACAGAATTCATCTAGGTACTTACCAAGTTTAAACAGCATAGGCATTATAGTTTCGGAGAAAAGTGGCTGTGACATACGGACGGACAGACATACAGACGGACGGACAGACATGACGAATCTATAAGGGTTCCGTTTTTTGCCATTTGGCTACGGAACCCTAAAAAGGCCACTTCCAATGTGCGCCATTGCTTCCTATCCTCCGCTGCCGCATATAGTCAAACCCAGCCACCTTCTTCAGGTCGTCAGTCCATCTAGCTGCATGGGCGGACGCCTTAAAAACCTTCCGTTTGGCTTCTTGCGGTCTCTATTCTAAGACTTGTTGGCTCTGTACGGGCCACGTACATTATAAAATTGCTAACTCAAGCAACTTTCGCGGAAGCGGCGCGGTCGCACCGATTGCCATCTAATTAAACAGTTCAACCTAAGAGCTTACGGGAATCGTGCGCGACCAAACCGTAGATACGCGGCATAACTTGTATTGTAATTACCTAATATCAGTTGTGACCTTTGAATACATCTTGCAACTAAAAACTTATCTTTTATTTGTCGGGAAACGACCTCCCTACAGGCTTCAATCGCCATACGTCCTTCAATAGACGTTCCCACAACTTGTAACTTCTGCACTGGGATACAAAAATACCCACGCCAACTCTGTCAGCTAAACTTGGAAACTCACTACGTAATAACGATGACGTCACATTAGGCTGTACGTAGAATTACATGGACCTATATCCGTTATCTATCATTTATAATCTGTATTGCTTTTCAATGATGGCAATACCGATAGCGACTGCACGTCACAGATAAAAAACGAAATGTGTTTTATTTGTATGTATTGATATTATTGACAAAATGGCCGAAGTTGGACCTGAGTTAAGTAGGTCAGATGGAGGAATGTATGTAACTTTTTTGAAAGTGAATGTTTTTTTAGGAGCAATGGGCATTTTTGAAGAGCTTTTTTACCCGACTGTCTAAAAGGGTTATGTTTTTCCGAGTATCTTGTATGTTATGTATGTATAGGTGTAACTACGTTGTTTTATAGCTAATAGTTTTATAGAATTCTACTGTTTGAAAATTAATGGGTACCGCCCTCCCGTGACGTGAGTAAGAGCGCTTGTAGACGTCCGTTTTCTTCACCGGATAACGGTCCGTGTTTCTTATCCATTGTCCGGTGCATGTATACATGTATCCTCTATACATGTATCCATCCATGTATCCGGGGAAAAAGACGGACGTCTACAAGCGCTCTACGAGGAGAGTTGCGAGCACGTTTCGGTCCGAAAAATCGTACGCGACTATCGCTAGCAATTAATGGCCATACCATTATCGTTCAAAGTGTTTGTTTACACATAGGCAAACACTAAATTCTCGCCTACGATTAGGTATATCATACGAGATTCGCAAGTGACATAATCGCCTAATGTCAAAATACGATTATTGCTTGAAAATTCTGTTAAGACGGACACTATCAATATTCAATTGCGAGGCAATTCTCGCCAGCAGCGTGGACGAGCGAGCGGCAATTGTTTCTGCGAATGTTTAGACGAAGCAACTTATTTCTGTCATTTCGATAATCGTATATCGCAGGCGAGATAATCTCGTCGTCTAAATGACGTCGTCGTCGCCTCTCACCCCTACATCCATCTATACCTACTTTAATTTTATTGTAAAGTGGTCATGTCTGTACATTGGAGATATATAAAAAAAAATACTTGGGGTATGTTATGTTAACGATACTGAACACGAAAATATATTTTTTAATTTTCTGTCTGTCTGTTTGTCCGCGATGGACGCAAAAAGTACTGAACGGATTTTGATGCGGTTTTTTTGTTAGAAAGGGCTTGATCAGACTTAAATTCTTACGTTTGTTTGATCGCAATCGGTTGAGTAGAACCGGAGATATGGGGTTGTTCCGTATTGATCCCATGAGCAAAGGTCGCGTTAACCGAGATGCACGCGGGCGGAGCCACGGGCGGAATGCTAGTTTAAAATAAAAACAAACTGGCCTTTGCCCGATTCTAACACATCCATATCCACAGACATGACATACATAAATAATATTCAATTAGGACCAAAATTGCCTCACAGTAATTACTCTCACAGCGCCTTTTGTGGGGACAATGGATATTTATGTCACGGGATATCCGCCCTTATTGTGTGGTGATAAAGAGGATTTTTGGGGGTATCAATATTTAATGGTTTTTCTGATATGTGTCACAAAATGGATCAAAACATTAAGTCGATGGGAAGAAGGGGGGATAATGAACGAGTTTTGGTTCTAAATTAATCGTATAAGTTTTTATTGTAGTACCTGGGGGGTATTCAGTAATGATACGTTTTGAAAACGTTATTTTTATTTTTTTATTTTTTTTTATACCACTTAGGTGGCAGACAAGCACACGGCCCACCTGATGGAAAGTGGTTACCGTGGCCTATGGACGTATGCAACAACAGGGGCGTCACACTCGTGCTGCCGACCGTGAAGAAACCTTCTAATGCCCTTCTCGAAGAACCCCATATTGTAGTCGCTTGGGAAAACCATCGCGGGGAGTTCATTCCACAGCTTGAGTGTGCGAGGGATGAAGTTCCTTTCATACCGCACAGTGCGCACCGTTTCCGGTCGCAATGTGTGAGGATGAACTCCCCGCCTATGACGAGAAGTGCGATGATAGAATGTAGCTGTGGGCATCATGTCAAACAATTCATCTGAGCACAAACCATTGTATAGGCGGTAAAACACACACAATGAAGCAAACTTAGAGTATCCATATACTCTAAGGAAGCAAAACTTTGGTATTTAACTGGAATGATCTGTCAAAAGAAACTTTTTAAGTGCGCCTTTGGCTTATTGTGTCCACCCTGGCTTGACGGATAGGTACAGGGTTTTATTTTGAGATTTTTTTCTCTCGCAGTGATATCGTCTGTGTATTTTTTCGGTTCTTTTCCCAATTCCCCCTTTTTCCGATTTTTCCCCGAAAATTATTTGTAGTTACTCGATTCTCTTTGAAATTTAAAAATTTGATTACAGTGGCGAGACGAATGTATAGAAAAAATTCAGACTATTATTCTTCTAGTGTAAGAGAAAAATTTAGATCAGAATAGTTTTTTTTATATAGGACACGTCAATTTGACTTCGCCTCGCCTGATGGTAAGCTGAAAGCAAAGTCTCTGAAAAGAGAGTCACCATTACAGACACGTACCATGTTACAATAGTGGCACTCAGCTTGACGGCCTCATCAGATGCTTTTTCACGCCCCGCTTAAAGGACCCGGGACTGTAGGAGGAGGGAAACACGCGAGCCGGTAAGGAATTCCAAGACTTAATGGTGCGGCAGAAGTTATCTTATTAAATGCTTCAAAAATGTCCTATTAGTATGGATAGATAGATAAGCTTGTTATAACTAAGCAAATAAAGCTAGAACACTTCCAAATCTGATACAATGATTACATCCATCTTACCCGTCGTATGCCTTAGGGATCAACATCGTAATAATACATGCTAGTGAGATTACCGGTCCATCCGTCAAACGAGATTACGGCGCCCTCTTGAGAGCAACCCTTGTGTTAGCAGCTGGCTAACGTTGAGGACACGGGGAACTGGCTGCGATATTAGTTTTAAACTATGAGTATCGCTCGAGGCAAATATCTTGGACCAATTTTCTTTTTACCAGTTAGGTGGCAACTTAGAGTATGGGTACATTTATATATAGAGCGAGCGTATCACTCAGGTCTTTGGCGCTGAGTGTTAGCAGATACTTTGCGATGCTATAGCGCTCCTATATTGACGTTTCATGCATTACCGATAATATCAATAGATGCACTTATTAATGTAGTTTGTTGTTATGAAGTTTTTTGTTCGATTTGATATGCATGGATGAAATTAAAGCCAAAATACAAAAAAATTTGCGTCATTTTGCCTTTTACAAACACAATTATTACTACAAATATACGATGTTGTATAAAATTTGGATTTAACATATCGATTTAAATATAATTTGCGAAGTAATTTTGACGGGTATTGTTTTGCTACTGATTGAAGTTGAGCCAGGAGCTTCGGTACTGTTCGTACCCGTGAAAACAGTTCATACTTGTAAGGCGCGCTCTATAGCAATGTATACTCTAAGGGTGGCAATCAAGCACACGGCGCATCTGGCCTATGGTCGTATGCAACACCAGGGGCGTCACACTCGCGCTGCCGACCATGAAGAAACCTTTTAATGCCCTTCTTGAAGAACTTCATATTGTTGTCACTTGGGAAAACCACCGCAGGGTGTTCATTCTACAACTTGAGTGTGCGTGGGATGAAGTTCCTTTCATACCGCACAGTGCGCACCGTTTCCGGACGCAATGTGTGAGGATGAATTCCCTGTCTGTGGCGAAAGGTGTCATGATAGAATGTAGCTGTGAGCATCATGACAAACAGTCCATCTGAGCACAAAATGTGCTGTATACGCGCAGTACACGTTTCTTGGGTGTCTTTTGAGGATAGCACGGGGTGCTACTGCGGTGGACGAACTCAAATTCATAAAGTTTAGATTATTACAAAATAATCCTTGTTTATTTCACAATTTAGGTCCAAGATACGTGTCTCGAGCTATATCCATATTAGTAGATATTATAAAGCTGAAGAGTTTGTTTTTTTAAGATGAAGCTCAGAAACTACTGGTTCGAATTGAAAAATTCTTTTTGTGTTGAATAGCCTGTTTATCCAGAAAGGTTATAGGCTAAATATTATCACGCTACTACTCAAGGAAGATATTATATAGCTGAAGAATTGCTTTGTTTGTTTGAACACGCTAATCTTAGGAACTATTGGTTCGAATTGAAAAATTATTTTTGTATTGAATAGCCCGCTTATCGAGGAAGGTTATAAGCTTAAAATTATCACGCTAATACTCAAGGGAGCGAGGCAGTAACCATTAAAGTAAACAAATCCGGAAAATTAACAAATCAAGAGAGGTAGAGCAATATCTTCTTCTTTTAACCGACTTCAAAAAAGGAGGTGGTTATACCACTTGTCTCAGTCTTTCGGCACGTGGGCACTGTCCTTGAAAATTGTCTAACATAGTTAAGGAAAAACAATTCCCATCAATTACAGCTAACGACATACCCGGGCCTCGCAGGGACCGTCTATTCTTGCGCAAAGGGCCCTGGAGGGCCCGCTAATAATATAGTTAATAGCTTTTGTGAACAGTGAAGCTGTACATCATATAGAATATCTTGTTACAGACGAAATTAATTTGGACGATATTTGAATTTGAAGACTATATGAAGTACTAGCCTTCCGCCCGCGGCTCCGCCCGCGTGCATCTCGGGTAACGCGACCTTTGCTGATATCTTCGGTTCTACTCAACCGATTGCGATCAAACAAACGTAAGATTTTAAGTCTGAGTAAGCCCTTTCTAACAAAAAAACCGCATCAAAATCCGTCCAGTAGTTTTTGCGTCCATCGCGGACAAACAGACAAACAGACAAACAGAAATTCAGAAAAATTTTTTCGTGTTCAGTATCGTTAACATAACATAACCCAAGTATTTTTTTTTAAATATCTCCAATGTACAGACACGACCACTTTACAATTATATAATAGTATAGAAGATAGATAGAAGATAGATGGCGGCCCTACAGAATATAGCCATAATAACCTCGTGTTTTGTTTCGGTGGTGAGTATAGTCCAAGAGCTGATATGATTTTTGAGTACATGCTTGAGGCAAGCTGAAAACTTATCACATACATACATACAATACATAAACTAACGCCTATATCCCCGAAGGGGTTGGTAGAGGTTATCACACAACTCTCTTATTATACCCTAACACGAGGCAGTCGTTACGAGTAGTTGGAGTCCGAAAATAAGTCGAACAAATTGGTCTGAAAACAGTAACACTTCGATGTCGCCAGCGGGTTGTGGAGGTCAGACGGCAGGAGCATTATGGAAACTATCGAAGTATTAAATTAATTTATTTTAGATTATTAAAGATTTGACAGATTGTTTACACAATCTTACCATCAGGCGAGGCGAAGTCAAATTGATGTGTCCTATAAAAAAAATCTGTCCTCAAATAAATCTAGATTCAGAGCTGAGTACCGTTCTAGAATACGGGCCTTAGTCTAAGAAGCTATTGAAATCAGTTGAGACTCGAACACTCAAAAACAATTAAAACCGGCGGGCTTGAAAGGTGTAATCACCGTGGAGGAAGGTCGTGAAGTGTGTAATGCTGCGTTTACATACTCGTCGATGAGCGAGGGAAGTGGCGAGAGAAGTGGGCAGAGACGTGGTGTGAATGGTATATTCGTCATGCCGCGAGTGTTGCCGCGTATGTTGCTGCGAATGTCGGCTTGGCGGCGCGAGTCACAGGAGCGGCAATACTAGCGCGATGAACTATTCACACACTCGCGATGTGATGTGCTACCGATGAACACACTTTACATCGAGCGCTCGTGGCTTTAAAAATATAAGACGTATATATTTTATTATAATAAATATATTATACTTTTTAGTATTATTTATCTAATTAATTCGCTATGCTGTAAAAGCATAATTTGTACACTGCTACAGCGTTGTCCTCCATACGTTTACGTCCATCTCCATTGCAGGGCGAATACTGTAATGCGGACCAACGCGATGATGCGAGTGTTTTTATTTTATTTATTTATTTATTACACAACACAGATTACAATTGTGATAATATTAAAATAACAGTATACAATAAAAGTCTGAATTGCAATCCAAAAACTTGTGTAAACAACAAAACCAAGAAACATTTATTAACCCTAATTAATAACTATTCAAAGGAATACGTCTTTGTAATAGTCAGTTAGTCACACAGTTGGGTGTGGAATAGAGGACACCTTTGAGTGTCCTAATATACATTGTGACTTTAGCGGATATTAAGTTCTGAGTTAGTTTTTGCCAAATCGTTATACTGACGGGCCATCCTGACCAGGTTATAGAACGATATTTTATTTTTATAAATCTGTAAGGCAAAAAGATTTGTATGATTGGATCTGCGTGCGCTGTGTCTGGTGTTGAAAGTAGTTTGAATGCTAGGGCATTATTCGCGTGAATATTTCCGGCAACACGATGAGCAATGCGATGGGCAGAGTGTAAACGCGGGGTAAGGAGGCTGTTGTCTCTGCCTACGCTAGAGGAAAATAGGCGTGAGTATATGCATGTATAAACCCAGGATCTCTTCCGAGTTTCGCCAACAAACATATAACAACTGTGATGGTCATGAAAGAAAATAGATTGTTTACAAAACGTTTCGTTCGGAAATAGACAAACTTATTGCACGTGGGTAACGAAATTTAATTATAGCACTCGTATATTATATAAATTTTATATCTATTCTATACTATTATATAATTGTAAAGTGGTCGTGTCTGTACATTGGAGATATTTCAAAAAAAGTACTTGGGTTATGTTATGTTAACGATACTGAATATGAAAATATTTTTTTTGAATTTCCTGTCTGTTTGTCTGTTTGTCCGCGATGGACGCAAAAACTACTGGACGGATTTTGATGCGGTTTTTTTTGTTATAAAGGGCTTACTCAGACTTAAAATCTTACCTTTGTTTGATCGCAATCGGTTGAGTAGAACCGAAGATAAGAGCAAAGGTCGCGTTACCCGAGATGCACGCGGGCGGAGCCGCGGGCTGAAGGCTAGTGTTTTATATAATTATGCCTGTTATACCACGCATGTTATAACCGCGGTAGCCTAGTGGCATGGGTAATGGACTGCTGTGACGAGGTCTCGGGTTCGATCCCAGGTTTTACCATGACACACACCAATGACTTTTCGAAGTTATGTGTGTATTTATCGCAGGTTTATAAGTGCCCGGTTAATGGCAGTAGGCTCGCCACCTATTACATTGGGACCTAAATATAAATGTGCTAGCATCTTTGCCTACCCCTTCGGGGATATAGGCGTGAGTTTGTGTATGTGTGTGTATGTTATACCACGGGACACGTATCTTGGACCTTAATCGTAAGACAAACGAGGCTCTGGCGCCCGCGGATTGCTTTGTAATAATCTATGCTTGGTGAATTTGAGTTCGTCCACTGCAGTAGCACCCCGTGCTATCTTCAAAAGACACCCAAGGCGTTAATCGAATCAACTATACCTATCATATTTTCGCAAATCAAAAGCTGAGAGTAAAAAGAGACAATACTACAACGAATTCTCTGTAAATATTTAGAGTACACAAGTCATAATATTATTCTTCTCATCAAACTCGTAAATTCGAAATCACAACCCAGGACTATTACAACGAAACTTTACTCAAACAATTTCTATAACAAATATAGCCGGAAAATAATGGAATATTTATCCGGATGTAATTTTAATATATACATACATATAATCAAGCCTTTATCCCCGGAGGGTTAGGCAGAGGTAAATTAATACCCATATTTCACCAAAAATTGTATTCGATCCCACGTAATAGGGGGTGAGCCTATTGCCGACTTCCGGGCACTATTGTTGACTCGAACCATACATCATAATTTTAATAACCACTCAATTAATGTCCCAGGCATCATGTTTATAGATAACCATTTGTTGCCCGCGGCTCCGCCCGCGTGGATGTCGGTTATCGCGACCAAACATAGCCTATGTCCTTTCCCAAGATCTAATTTATCTCTGTACTAAATTTCATCAAAATCGGTTCAGTAGTTTAAGCGTGAAAGCGTAACAGATAGACAGACAAAGTTACTTCCGCATCTATAATATTAGTATTGATGTCCTTTCCCAAGATTTAATCTATCTCTGTACCAAATTTCGTCAAAATCGGTTCAGTAGTTTAAGCTGAAAGCGTAACAGACAGACAAGTTACTTTCGCATTTTCATTTTTATAATATTGGTATGGATATGCATAAATTGTTATTGTTATTTGTTATTGTTTTTGTGTATTCCCTGTCATTTACTTTTTGCTATTATTGTGTATCTCGTAGGTATATGAATAAATGGTTTCTTTCTTTCTTTGTTTCTTTCTTTCTTTCTTTCTTTCTTTCTTTCTTTCTAAATAACGACTAAAATACCTCATCGATTAAGATTATCTTATATTATACACCTCTGGGTTCAATTGGCGTATAAACCAAAACACGACTTTTCAGGAGAGCAAAAAAACGATTTTATTTTTAGAAAAAAAATCATAACTTTTTTATTTTAGAAGCTACATAAAAAATTCCAAAGAGAAAGATTCTTAGAATTTGGGGATGAAAAAGGCTAAATCATTCAATCATATCTATCTTCTTTGGTTTGGAAGTTAGCATGGATATACGTCTTAGAAAATACCAATTTATGGTGTATACACCCCATGAAAATTGGATGAAAAACCAAATATGGATATAAGCTGTACTTATATCCATATTTGGTAAAATTAAATTTACATTTACTGATGTAAAAGCACGTAACTGTAGATTTTTTTGCTGTAAAAACTGTTTACTTTGCACATCAATAGAATTATAAGTAATAAAAACAATCTCGATACTGTTAGAATGTGGCAGAATTACATTAATATTAGTCTTACTACAGAATTGTGGTCGATATATACGAAATTAAACTACCAGAAAAGAAATTAACTTAGTTTTATTAAATAAAACACATAATTATGGCACACATTATCAGTCATGATCAGATTATCAAACTAATAAAAATCAAAATAATTATTTAAATCTGTAGCTCTTCCACAGCCATCTCTCCTTCACCGCGACTGCCTCGTACAACAGATTGTCCTCAGGGTCTTTGTCTTTAATTCAGCGGCACTTGGACAGAGCCTGCGCCATTTTGGCCGTAGAATGCGCCAACTTATAGATAAGCTTTTGTCCCTCAGACGATTCCAACTTGTTATAATATAGTGGTTGCAAGTGGTCTCGTTTGGCACTGGCTACCGCTCTCCTGGTGGCGCGTTCTGAATCTTTGTACGCGTCGCGGTCATCGAAAGATTTGGACGCTTGCCAATTTTTAAAGGAGGGCTTTCTTCACCCTGATCTCTCTCTGCACTGTGTCGTTCCACCACCAAGTATCCCTGTCATAGATGCGTCCACCCTTAGACGTACCGAGCAGCGCCCTCCCCGCCGCTATCCTAGCTGCCTGAATCCTGTCCCAGCTAACCTGTATTGGTTCGTCTACAGCATCAGCGCACTTGTCACCGATGGCTGAGACGACACTTTGGGACTTGGCTTCACCAACACCTGATTCTGCGTTGGCCACGCTCGGCGCGTTTGTCTTTGGGTTTCACGCGGAGGTCCATGACAAGGAGACGGTGTTGGCTAGTGAGACTATATCCGGGTATTACCTTGCAGTTAGCCACCCTGCTGATGCTATGCCTCTTAGTGAGTAGGAAATCGATCTGGGTAGCGTGCTCTCCGCTCTTGCAGATGACAAGAAGTTCGGCTTTCTTTTTGAAGAACCTGTTCACGACGGCATGTTCGGTGGCCGTACACGTTTTGAGGATGTGCTTACCCTCTGGGTTACGGCTACCGTATCCAAAACCGCCGTGGTCATGTCCAAACTCCTCACACCTGTCACCCACATGACTGTTCGTGCAGTGGTTTTACTTTAGCAGAATCGAGGGCCAGGGTCTCGATTCTGCTAAAGCAAAACCACCGTTAAGACTTTAAAGCAATCTCTGTAAAATCTAAAATTAAATGGTCTATTGTAGAGTGAACGAAAGCGTGTAGTAAAAATATTGTCATTTAATTTTGGACTTTAATTCTATAGTAATAAAGTCTAAAATTGAATACCAGTTTTTGCAATGGATATGGTTTATACGTCCATATGTTATTTAAATGTTTGGATTTACGACCTCAATTTTAAATTACGTTTAAGAAATCTATTTATTCGTCACGGCGTAAAATCCATTTACAATCAAGGCAGATCTTACGCCCCGGGTTGGTAAAAATCTTGGTCATAACGTCTTACTAAAAATTTAAAAAAGAAAAATTTGGCTGTTACATTAACATTTTATCTTTTTTGTGGTTGGATGATCTAAATTTTTTGGGTCGTAAAAGCATTTTTTATGCGAATTTGAACATTTTAAATATACAGATCGATAGAGAAAAAAAATCTGAACAAAACGGTGTATATAACTCATTTTGGCCAAAATGGTTTATACGCCAATTGAACCCAGAGGTGTCGATATGTAATATGTACGAGTATAATATACGTATTATACGTATATGTAGAAAGAATATATAAGAAGAAGAAGAAGATATATATAAAGATAGAAGAAAAGATATAAGATTAAGTTAAGATAACTTAATCGATATGAATAGAGCATAATAAATGCTTTAAAATTTCATAAAATACCTCAAATCTTATTTTAGTTACCCTTTCATAATAGAAAATAGAGCTTGGTCAAACAATTAATGTGTAATAAAATCCTATTTTGAGCAATGGTTAATGTTATAGAAGATATTTTATGAGCCCTAGCGGACTGTAAGCAGAGTTAATTATAGTGATGTTTGAGCGTTGGGACCGCGAGCCGGTATTGTTGGCACCTATTAAATAAACAAACGGATTACCTATGGGTTTTGTGTACGGATAGCTGTCCGGTGTCCGGAGGTTATATTATTTTTGAGTTTTGACCTCGCTCATTTATCTCACCTGTTTAAGGCGATGAAAGAAAGATAGTTTGTGTTTTTTTATACCACTTAGGTCGCAGACAAGTACACGGCCCTTCCCCGGTCATATGGCCGGTAGTTGCGAAGCTCCGTTGCACTGTTTTAGGTGTGCAGCGGAGGGCAAGCCGGCCGACCATAGGGTTGGTAGCAAGGCCTGCACTGGAGGGGAGCCGAAGCCGCGAGGCGGGCGTTCCGCTTCTAGTTCGCGGCGGGATGCGGAGATGGTTCCATAATGGATCCCCAGCTCCGCATCCTTCAGGCGAACGTGGGCCACGGTGTCGATGCTCAGGCACTTCTGCTCCAGAGCATGGCACAGTGGTCAATAAATGTCGCCGCTGTCGCCGATCCATACACTCACCGACCACCCGGGCCTGCCTGGGTGATCGACCTGGATGGGTCGGCGGCACTGGTGCATAATGCCGCTGCAGGCAGCCCTCCTCTTACCGTCATTGCGAGGGGGCATGGCTGCGTGGCGGCACTTGTGGGGGAGATAGCGGTCGTGGCCGTCTACCTCACGCCGAGTCGACACCGATACATAAGCCAATACCGGCAATCGCTGGATCGGCTGGCCGAAGTCGTCAATGCCTGTTACCCTCGCCCGGTTCTTGTGCTCGGGGACTTTAACGCCTGGTCTGTGACCTGGGGGTCCCGGCACACGAACCCGCGAGGCAGGGCACTGGAGAGCTGGGCCGCTACACTCGGTCTAGTTCTCCA
This sequence comes from Eilema depressum, assembly GCA_914767945.1. Classification (NCBI taxonomy): domain Eukaryota; kingdom Metazoa; phylum Arthropoda; class Insecta; order Lepidoptera; family Erebidae; genus Eilema; species Eilema depressum. Next base: position 3,200,852 of record OU612040.1, read on the forward strand.
GAATTGCGGGGCCGAAGCCACGTTCGTGGCCGCGGGGCGCAGTTCGATCGTGGACTTTACGTTCGCGGGCGCTTCGCTGTCACATCGTGTGCGGCACTGGCGAGTCGTTGCGGGGGTGGAGACACTGTCGGATCACCGATATGTTCGGTTCGATGTCTCCCGCCCCGCGGGCGACGCGCCGGTCATACCGGCCCCACGCGAGCCGTGCTGGGTGCTTAAGAGACTGAATCGGGAGGACCTCCTGGAGGCTGCCATCGTACAGGCCTGGGCCATTGCGCCGGACAGGCCTGTTGACATCGATGATGAGGCGGCGTGGTTCCGGGAGGCCATGACACGTGTCTGCGATGCGGGTATGCCTAGGGCTCCACCCTATAGTCCGAGGCGTCAGGTCTACTGGTGGTCTGCGGAGATCGCGAGGCTGCGACAAGAATGCGTGATTGCGCACCGCCGGTGGGCCAGATTCCGTAGGAGGCGTAGCCGACCCGCAGACACGGAGCCCCGAGTGGCGGAGCTTCATGAGGGATATAGAGAGGCCAGAAATGCCCTCCGAGCGGAGATTAAGCGGGCCAAAGCCACGGCTTTTAAAGAGCTGATGGAGACGCTGGAGAGGGACCCATGGGGGCGGCCTTACCTTATGGTAAGAGGAAAGCTGCGCCCCCGGGCCCCGCCGCTGACCTGGACTCTCCAGCCGGCTCTGCTCGGAGGAGTGGTTGAATCTCTGTTCCCGGCGCGGGCGGAACATGTTCCACCGCAGATGACTCCGCCACATCGGTCGATTTTGGCACCCAGCGTAGTTGACGACGACGTCCCTGAAGTCACTTGGGTAGAACTAGAGCTGGCGGTGCGAAGGCTCAGTGCCAAGAAGAACACCGCCCCAGGACCCGACGGCATTCCTGGCCGCGCGTGGGTCATAGCTCTAGGGGAAGACGCTCTCGAGCCTCGATTCAGAGGGTTCCTCAGCGCATGTTTGGAACGGGGCCAGTTTCCGAAGACGTGGAAGACGGGGAAACTGGTCCTCATCCGGAAGGAGGGGCGCCCGGTGGACTCACCGTCCGGATACCGGCCCATAGTGTTGCTCGATGAGGTGGGCAAACTCTTTGAAAGAGTTATCGCGAAGCGCCTCGTCGAGCACCTCTCTAGAGAAGGGCCGGATCTGGCGGATGCCCAATATGGCTTCCGCCGAGGGCGTTCCACCGTGGATGCAATCATGCGTGTGAGGACTCTGGCGGAAGATGCAATCTCTCGGGGCGAGGTGATGTTGGCGGTGGCTTTGGACATCTCCAACGCGTTTAACACCTTGCCCTGGAGTTGCATTATGGAGGCGCTCGTGTACCACGATGTGCCTCTCTACCTCCGCCGCATAGTCGGGGCTTACCTGTCGGAGAGAGCCGTCATCTACCCAGGTGCGATCGGTGTCGGCCGGAGAGAGATGTCGTGCGGTGTTCCGCAGGGATCGGTCCTGGGGCCGCTCCTGTGGAACATCGGATACGACTGGGTGCTTCGCAGTGAGCTTGTGAATGGTGCCGCCGTGACGTGTTATGCGGACGACACGCTAGTGACGGCAAGCGGGGCTACACACCGCGAAGCGACCCGGAAGGCCACGACTGCGGTTGCCCAAGTCGTGGAACGGATCCGGAGGCTGGGTCTCGAGGTGGATCCGCAGAAAACCAAGGCCACCAAGTTCTTTCATGGACCTCGGCGCGGACCACCAGCGGGATCCAGCATAACAGTGGGAGACACTCTCATCGCCATCAAGCCCCAGATGAAATATCTGGGGCTCGTGCTCGACGGTCGGTGGGACTTCGGGGAGCATTTCCGAAGTCTGGTCCCCAAATTGGTGCTCACAGCTAACGCTCTGACGCGGCTGCTGCCCAATTTGAGGGGCCCGGAGGACTCCTGCAGGAGACTCTATGCGGGTGTCGTGCGGTCCATGGCTCTATACGGGTGCCCCGTATGGGCGGATAACCTGAAGGCCAGGCACGCGGACAAGCTGCATGAACCGCAGCGGACAGTGGCCATCAGGGTCATCAGGGGGTACCGCACGATATCCTTCGAAGCAGCGAGTCTCCTTGCCGGATCGCTACCATGGATCCTGGAAGCGAGAACCCTTTCGGCGCTATATCGGTTCCGAAAGGAGGCGCGGGAGCGGGGACATGATCCTGAGCCTGAAGAAATTCGGGCCGTGAAATCCCGGCTCCACAGGGACATGGTAGCGGAGTGGGAGCTGCGACTTGGGCGACCACGCGCAGGGCACGCCGTAGTAGCGGCGGTAAGACCCATCATGGGGGAGTGGCTAGAGAGGCCACACGGCGGCCTCTCGTTCTGGCTGACGCAGATAATCACCAGTCATGGGTGTTTCGGGCGGTATCTGCATCGGATCGCGAAGAAAGAGCCAACGTCCGAGTGCCATCACTGCGACGCGAGCGAGGACTCGGCGCTGCACACGCTCACCGAGTGTCCGGCGTGGGAGACGCCGAGACGGGAGCTGGTGGCGACCTTGGGAGTGAGAGTTCTCACGCTCGCTACTTTGCTCGCAGCGATGGTTCGCTGCGCGGATGCGTGGGCCGCCGGCGCCTCCTTCTGCGAGCAAATAATGCCCGTGAAATGGGAGGCGGAGCGGGAGCGAAGGAGAATCGCAGACCTTGCGGCCCGCGAAGAGCGTAGGAGAATCGCTAACCGCGCGGCCCGTAACGAGCGACGGCAACTCGGGCGTCGGAGGTCGCAGAACGACCTCCGTCCCCCATGAGCGCGGGCCTGGGGGTGACGGGTGGAGCCGCCTGTCACCCTAGCAGAAGCAGGCCACGGCGGCGGTGCGCATTGCGTGCCTCCCCATACCCGGGGGCGAGTTGGGACTCTACGGTCCCCACATCGGGAGAGGGCCAGATCGAGAGATATGGCCCTGGGTCGGCCGGGGTGCGAGGGATATGGCTACAACAATCTCACCTCCGGCAACGGATGGCCCACAGTCGGCGTGCGTTTTAGTCGGTTCGAGTCCGACATAACCTCCTCCTCCGGCTCCGGCGGGGGAGGTATCCGAGGGGATTTTTCGCACGATAAAAAAAAAAAAAAAAGTACACGGCCCTTCTGATGGAAAGTGGTTATCGTGGCCTATGGACGAGTGCAACACCAGGGGAGTTGCACTCGTGCTACCGACCCTATAAGAACAGAAAGATTACATTACTTTTGATTACATTATTTTTGAGTTTTAACGTCACTTGTGTGCTATCTCACCTGGTTAAGGTGGTGAAAGAAAGAAAGGAAACATTTTTATCTACTCTCATACTCAAAGTTATAAACATTTAATAAATTAAAACAACCTCATTCACTACTACACACAAAATAAACGGATTATCTATGTAGTATCCGGATAGCTGTCCGGATATCCGGATATTCAGATTTCCAAAAGATTTTTCAGCTTTCCGGTAGTCCAAAGTCGAAATAATCGAATTAACGATCTACACGATTCGATTTATTATCGATCAGTACTTATAACTATGATCCCATCTCATCTTATTATTTGTTAGTTTATAGGTAGGTATAAATAATTGTTTATTTTAATGGATCAAGATCGATTACAGACAAATCTCAGACTACTTGATCGCAGTTTACTTTACTAAGAAAAGTAGGTCAAATTATGAAATCTACTTATTACTAGCGGCCGTCTGCGACTTCGTACGCGTGGAGTTAGTTTTACCCCCTTAGGGGTGGAGTTTCGTAAAATCCGTTCTTAGCGGATGTCTACAACCTATAAGGAACCTACCTGCCAAATTTCAAGTTTGTAGGTGTTATAATTTCTGAGATTTCGTGATTAATCAGTGAGTGGTATTTCACTTTTATATAGGTAACTCATAAAGAGGTAAAGTTTGTGAGTTGTGATTTGTAGGGGGTAATCTCTAGATCTACTGAACCGATTTTGAAAATTCTTTTACTAATAGAAAGCCACATTATTGGTGCGTGGGATAGGCTATATATCGGCACGCTATAGGGGAGGGTAAACAGCAGAAACGGCATCAAAAGTCCACGCGGGCGGAACAGCGGGTTACAGCTACGGTATTATAATTAGGTTCTCATTTCTTTTCTTATGTTACTTTTTCGCTCTCATACAATACCTAGGGAGCGAGTCTATTGCCGCCAAGCGGGCACTTTGCCATGGGCTGTTTGTTTACTGTCGGAGAATAGCCCCATCCCTTAGTCACCTTTTACAACACCCACGAGCTGGCCCTATTACTCCAATCCCGCCGGTTTCCCGATATGTCGCACTCGCATGGTGTATCACAATTCAGAAAAAAAAACACGCTCCAAAAAGTATTAAACAAGAAAATATCAAGAATAGCCGTGGTCGTATGCCACTTTTCCCTAGAATACCTATATTGTTTTGTTAGAGTAAGTGGCATACGACCACGGCTATTCTTGATATTTTCTTGTTTAATACTTTTTGGAGCGTGCTTTTGCAGTAGTCGGGTTTTAGTTTTAAACTTAATTTTTTATTTATACTATTTTGGGGCAACCAATACCCAATTTTTTTACATATTTGAAATGAGCTAATTGAGCCCTTGAATTTGATACCAAACACGGTATATTTACCTCAAGTTTATTTTTAACGCAGTACTTTATGGCCGCTAGAGGGGGCCACATTGGATTCAGTGACATGTCATAATAGCCTATAACCAGCGGACGATCAAGACGCTTCTATCGATACCTCATTTGTCCAGTTCTAATAAGTGGTTAAAGAGCAATGAGGGAACAAACGAACATACATACATACATACATACATACATACATACATACATACATACATACATAGCCTGTCAAAATCATAACCCTCCTTTGGCTTTGCCGTAGTCGGGTAATTAGATCAAGGCAAGTTTTTCTCCCCAGCTTCCCTGTTAAGAATATTTATTCACCCTTTGCCACCGGTGGTCCTATTCTACTCCACCGGGAAAGCCAATAAAGCGTGTATGAAACAGCCAAAAATAATCAAAATTCCATGTTTCGTTCTGGCCCTGTCCGTGTGCGGACATGTTGGTCCATAACTGTCGCAATTTGCTCCCCAATTGAATTTGTGGATGTGGTCCAAATTGAATTTTGTGTTCAGATATCGATAGGTACCATCCGGAGCCAGAAAGCGATCACCAATATTATTATTATCCCCTGGTCAAACGCCTATGTGTCATTAAAGTAGCTGTTTCTGTAGGTACATTGGAGATATAAAAAAATACTTAGGTTAGCGATCGACTACGAATACCTATTTTTTGGCATTCTTGTCAGTTTGTATGTTTGTTCGTGTTGGACGCTAACGGCCTACTGAACGGATTTTGATGCTATTTTTTTCTTGATCGGACTTAAAATCTTAAAGCGGCCACCCACTTACAGTCCGCCTGCAGTTTTCCGTCTGGCCGGCGCGGCGCGCGGCGTCCTGCAGTCCTTATGTCATCAATGTCATCATAATTTTATTACCTCAGACTAAAATAATAACATTATTTTATTCTTTTAGTCTGATGTTATTACGTATAAAATGCCGACGGCCATAGACTGTCCGGCCTTTAACTGTCTTTGCTGACCGGAATCGTCAAGCGGCCACACACATATTATCCGTCAGTCCAAAATCGTATAGGTACGAAACTGTAAGTGTGTGGGCTATTGCGATGAACTGACAGACCGATATCATCCGGTTGTCGTTCGATAAACTGTAAGTGGGTGGCCGCCTTTAGGTAAGTTCGATCGCAATCGAAATCGGAGATATGACCAAAAGTCGTTATAACCGACATCCACGTGGGCGGAACTACGGAGATAGGCTAGTTTCAAAAATATGACAAGGAAATAGAAAACTGAGGAAATGACGTCGTACAGGAATGTATGGAATGGGAATGTATGACATGTGGCGCCGACCCCAAATATTCGGAACAAGGTCAGGCAGATATATTGTGGTAATAATTTAAAACTTTCTCTTATCTAAATAATACTTATGTACCGTTATAATGTTAAAAAACACGTGGATTTATTTATACAATAGAGTATGGAGGCCAAGTATTTATTATTATGGAAATGATATATTACTTTACACATATTGATATCACACTTGTACTTTTACTCGATCTTCTTCATCCTAGCGTTATTTCCCAGTCGTATCCGAAGCATTCACCTCGGAGTCTGGGGTCCGCTTTACCAGTCTTAACTACGGATTTGGCTGGACCTCGATATTTTCCGTGAAGCGATTGCCATCTGACCTCCAACCCAATGGTAACATTAGGCGAAATAGGAGCTTTGCAGCTAGACCGTTGTTTTTGGACTTTTTAGGGCTCCAACTACCCGTAACGACTGCAATAGATGTTCTTATGGCAAACGGGACCGACGCACGGCATAACGTGCTCTCCGAGGCACGACCAGACACACAAATATTTGCACTGAGCGGGGATCGAACCCGCGCCTCCTGGGTAGCGGCCGCGTTCGCTACGGCTACGCCACGGAGGCTGTCAACACGATATTTATTATTAAACCTGACCGGATTCGCCTTACGGCATTCTCAAAGGTTTACATATTATTAACTTTGAGAATGCTGCTATCCAAAATGTACACTAACACACATACGTGTTTTCCTGTATAGGAATACAGAAATACACGTGCACGTGCATTCCATAAACAACCAAGCGGTTCGGCGACTCCTTCCTCTGCCGCACCATTACGACCTGGAATTCCTTACCAGTTCACGTGTTTCCCTCTTCCTACAGTCCCGGGTCCTTTAAGCGGGGCGTGAGAAATCATCTGATGAGGCCGTCAAGCTGAGTGCCACCATTGTAACATGGTACGTGTCTGTAATAGTGACCCTCTTTTCCGAGACTTTGCTTTCAGCTTACCATCAGGCGAGGTGAAGTCAAAACAAACTAAGTATAAAAAAATAACTAGAGGTTTTTCACCGGTTACCCTTCTGAAAATTTTCAGTCTTCTCCACTGCGCCGACTGCGCGTCACATACCGTCATACCGACTCTTGCGCATCAAAAATCCTTCGCAACGTGCAACTGCAGAGCGTCAGACCGCTGACAGTCTGCGTCATGTACTCTCGCGCGTCATGCACTCAACAAAATGTTTTGTACACGTTAACAAAAATAAAGTTTAATAATTGATTGATTGACAGATTGAATTTAGGTCAGAGATTGGTGTTGATTCTGTTGTGCTGTAGTAAGTTAAGTCTAAAATGTTTTAATTTAGATGTCTATTTTATATTGGGTTAAATTTAGATTTAAAATAGATAGAGATTGGATTTTGAATTGAATGCTTAGGGGTTCGGACGTCGCGACGTATCCACTCACTGTAGAGTTGATATATGAAAGCAAAGTGATGAAACGCATGTGCGAATAAATTATCATTTATTCATTCATCATTCATTCATTATTTATTCATTCATTCATTCATTCATTCAAACATATCGCTATGCGGGGAAATGGGTAGACCTCTTAGAGTATACATTATTATATAGAGCGCGCCTATCACTCAGGTCTTTAGCGCCGAGTGTTAGCAGATACTTTGCGATGGTATAGCGCACCTACAGTGACGTTTCATGCATTACCGAAAATATCAATAGATGTACTTATTAATGTAGTTTGTTGTTATGAAGATTTTTGTTCGATTTGATATGCATGGGTAAAATTAAAGCCAAAATACAAAAAAAAATGGCGTCATTTTGCGTCATTATTACTACAAATATACGATGTTGTATAAAATTTTGATTTAACATATCGAACTAAATATTATTTGCGAAGTCATTTTGATGGGTATTGTTTTGCTACTGATTGAGGTTGAGCCAGGAGCCTCGGTACTGTTCATACCCGTGATAGCAGTTCATACTTGTAAGGCGAGCTCTAGTAATGTATACTCTAAGGTAGACCAAGACATAATGAGTCAATCAGGTCGGAGATATTTTAAAAGACTAGGTTAAAAGTATCAGTAACCGGCGAGCATGTATGGAAACAACAATGAGTTCTATGTTTATTTAGGCTGGCTGTCCGGAACAAAAAATTTGGTATTGCGAAGGAGCACTCAGGAAGCACTAACACAACTATACCTTGGGACACGTATCTTGGACCTAAGTCGCGAAACAAACGAGACCCTGGCGCGTGGCGGCCGCTTCCAGATTTTTAAGCTATTGCATAGCTTCTATCGCGGGCCTTGAGCGTGGAGACCGAATCCAGAAATTCCGTAACGAAAAAAACCTAACACCCCGAAGCTCGCACGAATCGAGCCGAGCTGCTCCGAAGTAGCTCCGCTTAACGTAAGTAATTATAATTGCATAAGTTGATAAAAAATGCTATGCAATAGCTTTACCGCGGCAGTCCCCGAGTGCCACACGTCTTTTTTTGTTTCTCAATCAATTAGCCTATTGCAGTCCACTGCTGGACATAGGCCTCTCCCAATATGGCGCCACGTTTGCCGATCCTCCGCCTTCCGCATATCTACCGACGGACCGACGACGACCTGCGAAAGGTGGCTAGGACGGACCAGCCACCTTTCGCAGGTCGTCGGTCCACCTGGCTAGGGGTTGTTTCTATGCTTGGTGAATTTGAGCTCGTTTAGGTACTGCAATAACATCCTGTGCTATCTTCTAAAGATACCCAACAAACGTGTACTGCGCATATAGAGCACATTTTAGGTCCAAGACCATTCCAAATTCGAAAATCGAAATTCTCCTACCTATGGAAGAGTGCAACATCAGGGGAGTCACACTCGTCTGCAGCACCCTGTAAGAACAGAGAGATTCTGTGCCGTCACCGCAGAAGATAAGTGGGACAAGCCTTTGGTCTTCCCACTGACAGCACAAAACCTCTCCAGTTCCCGCCTCACCCATGAACCGTGATACAATTTTTCTTTCTAAAAGTCATTAGTAGTATATTATTGGGAACTCTACCCCACATCGTTCGGCCTGTCCCGGCCAGGCCTCACTCTGTGAGGTATCGTTCCCAATAATATACTACTTTTACAACAGATGAATCGGTAAATAATATACTATTTACAACATTAACACATTATTATTTACAACAGATGAAACGAACGCGATGGCATGCAACGCATCAGTCTGTTTAACGCTTTTATGGGTTTCCGTTCAACGATCTACGTTTTTCGATTAACGCTTGAAAACGTGCAAACGTGAAACAGACTCAGGCCTAACACTCAAATAGTGTTCATTGATTTTATGGGATCGAACCATAATAATTAACCAAACAGACTCGTACACAACAAAGTAAACCTCATGAGGTTTTTATCAAATTGTACTTAATCAATGATCAACGCTTTATGGAATCGAACCACAATAATTAACGCAACAGACTCATCTCATATCCAAAGTAAATTATCATCAAATAAAATCACTGTTCACCGCTTATGGGATCGAACCATAATATTCAGCGATACAGTGTCATAACACGACACGATACAGAAAAAATAAAAATAAAAACAACACGATTACTGAAATATACGATATTTATTTATTTTTGTACTTATGAGCTAAACCTAGGTGGAGACCCTTCAAACACCTCGTCAAGGGACTCCACCAAGTTTTGAAGCTTACGCCACTGCGTGCTGTCGTCGTCGGTCTGGAACTTGATGCGCACCAGCGCTTTCTTCCAAAGTTCCGTCGGCTCCGTTGTGCCGACGTCGCTGGTGGCGTAAACTTTTAAGTCCACATAATAGTGACCAACGGTGTTTGCTGTTCGCCGCTCCGTCCCGTTGGCCACTCTGTTCACGAAGTAAGACAGCACCGCAGGCACCGCTGATGTTGATGATGCTGAATCAGAGTCTGCCGTCCGACGACTGACTCCGAACACATCGGAAGTCTTTGGGGTATTACTTCTGAAACAATCAATATTTAATTACCTTGAGGATTGTTAAATCACATTGTTGACGTCATATAGACGGTCGTCCGTCATCAACATGTTATAATATTAAGCTATACCTGTGCCTATACCTAATATAAGTACTCCTGACCAAGTCAACCTCATCTGCTAGTCGATACACCTGTTGATTGACATTCGAGGCTGTGATGCAGGACCCCTTCTCGAAGTTGAGAGTACATCGTCAACCGACAGTCGCTCTCACAAAAGTTAACAACGGTGCAATGCTAAGATAATACACAAAATTATTTAGTTAAAAACCAAGTCAATTACCTCTTAGTAGCCAAAGGTTTTTTTGTAGCTTGCTTGCGTTTCTTGCTACTCTTTAGTGTATTAGTAGTTGAGCTGTGAAGCGGATGGTCAAATTCTGAGTCAGACCTGAAACATTTAAATAAAACAAGACTGTTAGATAAGCTCCTCTAGACAAGTGACAATAAATTTTGCAGCATATTGTAGAATACGTTGATCAATGTATAGAATTGACAAGCGTTGACGACTGTCATAAATGTCAAAAATACGCGTCAAGTCAATTCCGTACATTTATCAATCTATTCTACAATACGCCAGTCCAGTACTAGGAGGGTGTAGTAAGCCTTCTCGTAGAGCGATACCTATGCTCGAACCCCTCCGTAAGTAGCGGCATCGCCATGAAACTAATTACTACACCACGATGGCAAAACAAAGTAGTGTGCTGCATGCCCAAACATAATTTATACCGGAGGAAATCATGATCGCTTCCGATAGCAGGAGCATGTGTATGGAAGGAAGCTATCTAAAGCTCGGTCCCCTGCGACAGCGATTTGATTCGATAGTAATTCGTGGGCAATGTTTAAAATCAACATTTATACGTAAATCGCTGCTTACGTACATACGCTGATTTTAACTTCACCGAGAAGTTGCTATCGATTCAAGTCGCTGTCGTACGGACCGAGCTCGATGGATAGCTATCTAAAATAGGTACACACACACACAAACCAAAACAAAGAAACAAATCATAGAAAATAGTAATAAATAAATTTGTTTAATACTCACATTTTAGACGAAAGTCTCGGAGACTGTTTCTCACTAGGTAAGTAGGTAGGTACTGTTACGGTTATACCGACGCTGATTACTTCTGAGTGATGTATAAAATGTTGACAAAACCAAGTAAATTATATACCGTATTACGAGTATTATGCGGATATATTATAAATAACCTTACAAAATTAGCAAATAACGATAAACTGACATTTCTTTTTGTAAGTATTATATTAATTGAAACGCACCCATTGATTTGCACGTGCCCTAAGTCAGCATAATCGGAAGCGTGCAATTTTGTTAATGCTTCATAAATACTTAGGGCTGACACACTAGTAACACGTAATTTGCATACATTGATAATTACATTAAGTACCATAATGCGAATGCATATCAACCCTATCGAAAATTGATGATATCGAAAATTGATGAATTGATTATTGTGAAAAATTTAATGCTGTTTCGAAACAAAATAATTATTCAAATTACATGTATTCATTTACACAGAATAAGCACTAGGTTTCACACGAGAAACAAATTTAATATTAAACTACATATTTTTTCTTATAAAAAAAAAAATTTACTATTAAATTAACGTATTGTGTGAGTTTAAAAAATACTCCATTTGATTGGAAATTAAAACATATACAGGTAATTTTTCAAATTTTTTAATCTAAAATATTTTTTATATTTCTATATTATGGATACATACATCATAAATTTTTTTCGATTTTTAGGAGTGTTATTACACTAAGCTGCGAAGGAAGTGTCGATGCTTTTATTATATTAGCAAACGCTAGTAATAGATCTTTGAAGAACGTCGATTATCTGCGCACATCTAAAGTACCTATACATTTTCAGGTATTTTATGTTTTAAGTCATTATTTTATTTCTAAAGTTAATTAGTATTTTATTTTTATTCATGTAATAAATATTATGTATAGTGCTGAGTAAATTGTTTGGGAACATTTATTTATGATATTTTTTTTATTTTTTTAGGATCCGCATCAAGGTCCAAAGCAAATACAAGAGATCTGATACAAGGGCACTTACTGAAGATACCACCAAACGTCTGGGTAGGTTATTTTTTTTTTCTTATATATTTTATTCTACCATATTTTAAAAATGATTTAGTATAATGTGAAATTAAATAATGTGAAAGTTCGTATAGTTTTTAGGATGTGATATAAATATATTTTTTTCTTTTTTAGATCCGCAACAATCCGAAGCAAGTATCTACTTCAAACATTCAAAGTAACCGGCGTGTATCTGTTTACCATTATATATTATTTTATAATTGTAAGATTTATGTATTACGCTTATTCTAAGAATTATTGTTGACTTGAGCCACGCAGCTGGACGCTGTTTGTAAGTAGATACTTTTAATCTAAATTTACTCTCGATCTTATACAATATACTTACTTCAAAATGCCTCACTGTACGGGTTGTAAATTGTTCGTAGCTAATCGTCAATGGGCTGGACATTTACGAAGTAATGCTCATAAAAATAATAGCGCGATCTCGATGACTGATAACGTTCAGATGATTAAGTCTTCTTTTAAAGAGCGAATCGTAAGCTATCGGATCATTGCAACTAACGGACAAATACATAATTTCCCAGATATTTTTCTTTATGCCATTAGAGATCAAGTTAAAAATTTAATAGATCAAACGTTAAAAAAACACACATCGATCAAGATCAATTTTGAACAGTTCTCTTTTTTTGTCATATACAAAAGTGATCAACAAGAGTTGAAATCATTTGCTACAAAAAACTATATCATACATTTGCACCATGATTTTGATTTGATTTATAAGACAGCTGTGGAGTTTCTCAAAAACAAAATTGAAGGTTTTCAAGAAAAAGACAGTGGCTGGGCATTTTTGTCTAATTCTCATATAGAAATAAACATTAATAAATACCAACCTTTAGGTGGTTCTAGATTTATCTCGTTACCAAAAAATATAGCAAATAAAAAAGCATGTCTAAATATTATGAACAAAGATAATTATTGTTTTTTATGGAGCATAGTCGCGGCATTGTATCCTGCCAGGAAACATTCTGAAAGAGTTACATCATATCCTCATTTTCGAAATGTTTTGAATATAAAAGATTTATCATTTCCAATTGCGTTATCCGATATAGCTATATTTGAGAAAAATAACCCATCCTTAAATATATTTGTTTATGGGTTAAGAAATAACAAAACAATAATTGGTCCATTGTATACTACAAGGAATAGAAAATCAAAAAGCGTTCATCTTTTATTTTTAGAAAACAGCACGCATTCTCATTTTTGTCTTATCAAAGATTTACCGCGTTTAGTTCGAAAACAATTGACTAAACACCATGGAAAACTATACTTCTGTGAAACATGCTTATTATTTTTTAGAACTTTAATTGAATTCGAAAATCATCTGTGTGGAGGGGTGGTTACAGTTCTGCCGGATGAAGGTTCTGTCTTAAAATTTAAAAATTATGAGAGAAAACAAGATATTCCCTTTGTGATATATGCAGATTTTGAAACATTACTCAACCCGATTTCCGGCGAGAAATTAGAAAGTGCTAAAACATCATGTTTACAACGACACGTTCCAGTAGCATTCGCATATAATATAGTGTCAGCATTTTCTACTACAGTAGAAGGCTATAGAAGTTACCGGGGTCAAAATTGTGTTTCTAAATTTATCGATTTCTTAATAAAGGATGTGACCGCAATTCATAAAATTCTTACTAAATCTGAAACTATGATATTTACAGATAAAGATGCGTTAGATTTTAAACATGCGACAATATGTCACATATGTGGAAATATGTTATGGAATAATAAGGTTAGAGACCACTGTCATATTTCAGGAAAATATCGCGGCGCAGCTCATTCAATTTGTAATCTGCAATATAAAATACCTAAGTTTATTCCCATATTTTTTCATAATTTGTCTGGATACGATTGCCATTTATTTATTAAAAAATTAGGAGAAATTCCAGGTCAAATTAAAATAATAGCTAAAACTAAGGAAAAATATATTACTTTTACAAAATTTATTCCTATTTCAAAAAATGAGTATATACAATTAAGATTTTTGGACTCCTTTAACTTTTTAGGAACAAGTTTAGACAAACTCGCTAAAACAATGAGAGTAGAAGATTTTATAAATCTCCGCTATCAATATCCTGATGAAAGACAATTCAGTTTACTCACAAGAAAAGGAGTATATCCGTATGATTATATGTCGGATTGGAAATTTTATGAGGAAAAATCGTTACCACCTAAATCTTGTTTTCATAACTCATTGACCAATGATGACATCAGCGATGAAGATTATTTTCACGCTCAAACTGTTTGGAAAGAATTCAATATTAACAATTTAGGCGAATATACAGACCTGTATCTGAAAACTGATGTACTATTATTAACGGATATATTTCAAAATTTTCGAAAAACTTGTAAACAACATTATAGTCTGGACCCCGCGTTTTACGTAACTGCTCCTAGTTTGTCATTCGACGCAATGTTGCTTAAAACAAATGTTCAGTTAGAGCTCATATCAGATTTATCTATTATTCGTATGATTCAAAATGGTATACGAGGCGGTTTGTGTATGTGTTCCCATCGATATGCAAAAGCCAATCATAAATATATGCAAGATTATGATTCTTCGAAACCTGAGTGCTTTATAGTATATCTAGACTGTAATAATCTTTATGGGTACAGCATGTGTCAGTATTTACCTTATTCTAGTTTTCGATTTTTAAGCCAAAATGAAATAGATAATTTACATATTAGAGACATTGAGGATGACGCCGAATGGGGTTTCATATTAGAAGTTGATCTCTTTTATCCTAAGCATTTGCACTCTCTCCATAACGATTTACCTTTTTGTCCCGAGAAATGTCTACCTCCGGGAGGTAAAACAAAAAAACTAGTAGCTAATTTATATAACAAGTATGGATACGTCATTCATTATATTCATTTAAAAAAATGTTTAGATCATGGTTTAGTATTACGCAAAATACATAGAGTTATAACTTTCAGACAAAGTCCATATTTGAAACAATATATAGATTTGAATACACAATTAAGACAAAAGGCAAAAAGTTCTTTTGAACAAGACTTTTTTAAGTTATTAAACAACAGCGTCTTTGGTAAGACACTAGAAAATACTGAGAATCGAGTAGATGTTCATTTAGTTAATAGATGGTCTGATAATTTTAATCGTACAAAAAAATATATATCCGCTGAGAGACTTGTAGCTAGCCCATATTACCATAGCGCATCTATTCTGACCGAAAATTTAGTTGCAATACAAATGAAAGCCGATCAAATTATTTTAAATAAACCTATTTATATTGGTTTCACTGTATTAGAACTTTCTAAGTCTCATATGTACGATTTTCATTACAACACCGTGAAACCTTTTTACAAAGATCAAGTGAAGTTGTGTTATACAGATACAGATTCTTTTATCTATAAAATCTACACTAATGACTTTTATCAAGATTTAAAATATGATTTTTTACACTACTTTGATAGCAGTAATTATGATGCGCAAAATCAATACAATATTCCAATAAAGAACAAAAAAGTTCCTGGTCTGTTTAAGGATGAAATGGGAGGTCAATACATTTGTGAGTTTGTGGGTTTGAGATCTAAGCTTTATTGTTTAAGAACTCCCGATAAAGTTATCAAAAAGGCAAAAGGCGTGAAATCTTGTTTAGTCAGAGGGATTAGTATGAAGGAGTATAAAGATGTTTTATTTAAAGATATTGTTATTCGTAAAAAAAACATTATATTTAAATCGATCAAGCACGAAATTTTTACTCAGAGTGTTGACAAAATAGCCTTGTCCAATAATGATGACAAGCGTTCACTCTCTGTAGATAAAATATCAACTCGAGCCTGGGGTCATTCGTGTATTTTTTAAAATAATTATTTTTTTTTTCTTTTTTTCCGTCTCTGCCTAGCTCGGTGGTGATATATCAACATGATTAGGTAATATTTCGCAACAATCGTATGATGTATTGCATAAGAATTGTTTTGCGGTTCGCGTTCATTGACTAGGTATTATGTTACAACATTGTCTCTTAGTAAAATGCTTAGTTTATAAAAATTTACCCCACGAGTTCAGTGGTTAATTATAATTTATTTTTAATCAAAGGTATGTCAGTTCAAATCCATAACCTAGGTACTTTTTGCTATAAACGTAGTAACGTTGGCGTGACTCTTTCATGTTAGTAGGAACGAGTCCTAAAATATTGCATAGTCCTGTAGTAAATTTAGATTACTTATACACTGTTTTTTACTTTATTTTTGTTGTATAGTATAATATAAATTGATACTTAATATACATACTTGGATGTTTTATTTACTAAATATTATTTCACTTTCCGATCATCACCTGTCAGCTGGCGCAATTCCCTCAGTCATTGCAGTACATAATTATTATACCTACATCCAGACCAATGCAAATAAACATATTCGTGCATACAAATATTTGCACTGAGCGGAAATCGAACCCGCTACCTCGAGCGTAGCAGTCGAACGCTCTACCGTTACGCTATGGGGGTTGTCAAAGGAATGATATGTAAGTATGGGGGGGTATTTTTCGTCTCTGCCTAGCTCGGTGGTGATATATCAACATGAATAGGTAATATTTCGCAACAATCGTATGATGAATTGCATAAGAATTGTTTTGCGGTTCGCGTTCATTGACTTCAGGTATTATGTTACAACATTGTCTCTTAGTAAAATGCTTAGTTTATAAAAATTTACCCGACGAGTTCAGTGGTTGATTATAATTTATTTTTAATCAAAAGTATGTCAGTTCAAATCCAGAACGTAGGTACTTTTTTGCTATAAACGTAGTAACGTTGGCGTGACTCTCTCATGTTAGTAGGAACGAGTACTAATATATTGCATAGTCCTGTAGTAAATTTAGAATACTTATACACTGTTTTTTTAATTTATTTTTGTTGTATAGTATAATATAAATTGATACTTAATATACATACTTGGATGTTTTATTTACTAAATATTATTTCCACTTTCCGATCATCACCTGTCAGCGGGTGCAAATCCCTCAGTCATTGCAATACATAATTATTATACCTACATCCAGACGAGCGGATCTGCGAGCTTATGCTAGTCAGTATATTTATGTATTGCACATTATTTTGTTTGTGATTCGAGTAACTTACGTTCAACATTCATAATAAAATGTAATATACATGGATGTTTTGGTTTGGTGTAGGTGACACTGAATCCTAAACTTCGACCTAAATAAATCTTTCGTATAAAAAAGGTGTAAGTGTCAATAACATAAACATAATTTGTTGCACCCGTCGAAGAAACACTTCGTGCCTACGTACTCGTAATATCTCAATTAGTAATTAATTTGAGCAAGTCGTTAATAATCATTAAATTATTCGCACCATAATGTCTACGGTGAGTAAATAATATAATATTATCTCCGCTATTATTTTTTTTAGTAAAGTCTTGATTCAGTTTTAAGATTAAGTTTCAAAAAATATTGTAATAGCGAATCATGTGATTACAGACATGAATAAAATGTATGTTACAGCAGTGTTAATAATATCCGTTTTCAAAAATTGTTACAGTTTTCTGAGCCAGACGCGGTATTCAGCCAGTACGCACAGGATCCTTATGAGGAATATCATGAAATGATGCGACAAGCAGCTACAGAAAGCCCGGCTCCTCTCAGCAATACCAACACCAAGAAATCCAAGCGTCGTAGAGAGGGGAAGACGAAGAAACAAGTGAATGAATCCTTCGTCATGAGCAAGGCTCAGAGACGAGGGCTTAAATTGATCAAAATAAGCGTGATAGACCTCTGCAATAACCCTCAGCCCAGTGATAGTGATAGTGACACTGACAATATAATTATTAGTGCGCAATATATCGTGAAAGACGCCTTAGACTCAATTATGGACGATACAGAGTGTTTAGTTAAAAAAATTTCAAAATCATTAATAGAAAGCGATCTATGAGAACATGGTGAAATATAAAAGTGATTAATTTTAAGTATTTATGTTTTTTTTTATTTTTTCAATAGTTCGATTAGTTAATTATATTGGACTTCAAATTATTTAGTAAAAACTTAATATTTTGACATTACAATCAGACTTCAGTTTTATTTATTTTTTGTATAAATATGCGTGTTTGATTATTAACGACTTGCTCAAATTAAGTACTTTCATGTATTGATTATTCTATTTGTTTTATTTTTTTATATTTGTGAATAAATTTTTGATACTTGTAAATATTAGGTTTAATTTACTTTCATTTTAGGGTTCTATAATGGTAATTAATTATATAATAAAGAAACTATTTTTTATTCTACAAAATTTGTTTATTTATTTGAAACTTTTAACCTAAAATACATTTTCATCCTCTAAATAACTTTTTATACATAACACATTTTTAAGTGCACATTGTTTTGAATGTTTAATACAATTAAAATTAATTTCACTGTCTGAATATTTTGAATGTAACACAGAAATATTTGGGCATTTGTCTTGATCAAGCTCCGATACTATACAATTTTTGCCAAGTTCCTTAATCCACTTAACTTTCTCTAAACCTTTTACAACAATTTCCTTATTTTCTAGGTATGGAATAATTATACGATGGAATTCTCTATAATCGATATAGCCCTCATTCCAGTAAATCCCTCTGTTTTTTTCCAACCATCTAACTTGTTTCTTTTCATCAGCAGTTAAATATTTAAATAAATATGGAGGCTTTACTAAGAACGTTTGAGTATAATAACGAGTGGCCAAAGCTAATTCTTTAACTATAAAGTTATTATAAAGGTCTTTAAATCCTTGAACATCAACTATAATAGTATTCGGGTTCATGATATTTTTCTAACAGTACTGCTTAGAGGTTTATACTCAATTATGCAATCATTCAGTATAAGACAGTATGCAGAAGTTTGATCTGGTATGTCGAAATCACTCTCGATTTCAACCCTTACATCAACGACGGGACCTGTTTTCAGATTATCAGCTTGTCTAGAACAGTCAATGACAAAGAGCGGTGCTAAGTCCTTAAATTGTTTTTCGCTTAACAACGGCTCCGAGCGACGTCCATAATACGACTGCTGAAATCTAGTGTATTGTTCATATAATAAAGCAATTCTATTATTTTTAAAGTTTACATTCAAATTTTCATATGGGAAGTACATGGAATTGAGATACACTTTAACATCGCGAATATGACAGTGATCGAACTGAGACATATCAGCACTTGCATTATTTTTTCTGTTTGTCTGTAGACCCATGATAACAAAGCGCGGTTTTTCTATTTGAGACGAAGTTTTTATTGACCATGTATGTTTTGTAGTTTTAGGTAACGCAGGATATTCATATAAATCCCAGTTCCTGAATATCATTTGGAGAGGCCTGTCTTTTTCTAATAGTTTTAACATACTTAATTTTTCCCTGTCTGATACCTTAACATGTGGTACACGCCATATGATTTTATTGATGAGAACTTCTTCAACAATTTCACCAGTGTTAAGTCGCACTGCGTTTAAGTTAGTGTTACTCCTTAGCAATATTAACTCATGTTTACTATTTATTACAACTTTTTTAAAGTCTTCTGCAAAACCGAGGATGTTACAAAGCGGTATAGATGCAGAAAATCTGCCATCATTAATATTTTTTATGCCATCGATATTCCAGCTCCAGGCATTAGACATTTTCGATTCACACTCATTCATTGAAATTAATGACTTCATCGTAGTTGTTATACCAGCATTTTTAATTTTATCAATTTCCACTCCATTGAGCTCATACCTAATATCTTGAAACAGGTAAAGTAGAGCATTGTTCGTAAAATAAACACTACTGGCTCTTTCTTTTAAATCATTTTTTCTTACTACGATAGTTCCTTCCAAATATAAGGTGCTGGCTGACGGTAGTACGTACAAATCTTGTTGGTTGATGGGTATACGTATCTCGTCATTCCTGTTGAAACTTGTGACGTATGGTTTATAAGAATGGTACTCGATTCCTTCAACAGTATTATCATAGCTTGGTGTGGATACAATATCTAAGATATTCATTTTAGTAAACCGATCGCTTTAAGGAATGCTTTATTTTCTTTAGTCAATTTTATTTTCTTTTTCGAGATAGTTCTTAGAGGCTTGAGAGCATGTGTTGAACTGTAACTTTTTATTGGTTGAGGTGCATATTTATTATAATCAATCATTTTTTTCTTCTTAGGTGTAAATACAGCTGCACTTCTTCACCACGAAGATTTATCAAATGATTATTTATATCTAATAACCGTATATGTATGCAGCTTATATTGTTTTGATTAATAGGAAAGTATATCGAGTTTGTAGGAATTTCTATAATTCTGTATCCAGGAGGAACGTTGAGTGCAAATTCATGTATTATATGACTAGGTATTCCGTTTATATACGAACCACTCACAATATCACATTCAACCCTGATAACGGTCGTGGGTAAAATGTTCACTGGGAACTCGGAGACATGCCATTTATTACCTTCTAAAATCTGCTTATTAAAACCCAATAAACTTCGAAGTGTGTCTTCTTTAGTAAAGTTTATAGATTTTGTACAGTGTATAGACGTTTTTAAAGTATTATTGTTACACAGTAGTTTGATTGAAGCATTTTTTATTTCGGACTTTAAATAGTCGCTGATATCCTGCAACTCATAGGAACCTTCTGGTATTTCTATAACTTCATCTGTGTCATAATATATCTTATTATTCGTTTTATCAATGTTTGGAATAGAATTGAACGTTGAGAAATGCAATAAAGCACACTCATACTGTCCATCTAACTGTAGTGAGTTGGGATAGTAGGTGGATAAATCTGAGGAGTTGCCAGTTATCGACAAAGTGAGAGACATCTTGAGAATGAATAAAATAAAAGAAAGACTAATTATATATAATTTTATTATTCCAAAAGTTCCACAGATATTTTAAACATAGGTGTCCGCAATTTACAGTATTGAATTTCTGATATCTTGTATAGTTATAGGAAATATTACAGTTTTTAAAATACTTTATCAATTCTAATGGCGGTTTCAAGTCACCAAAACTATCAAAGTATTCACAATAATTATTTACTTTAACATATGCTACCCAATGCGTACCTTCATTTTTTGAGTCGTCCAAGTTGACTATAGCACATTCCATCTGTTTTGGTGTTCTTGGTAACTGATCCTTCATATATACACCTCTAAAGTGAGGTAAGTCACGAGCATATTTTTGAATGTCTAAATTAGTTAAAGGTCGATTAGGTAGCTTATTCAGTTTTTTGATGATTTTATAAATAACCCTTTACCATTTTTATGAGGCTTTATGTACAAGCCCCGTCCCAATGCTAAAGCCTCCATAGTCTTATTGTGACGTTCATTTTCTTGTAATTTTTTTTGTACCGCTTTATAATCGTTAACTGTTTTTGCAATGCCTGCGGCACCACCGGCTAAGGAGCCTAACGCCGACAAACCGGCGAATATCGGTATTAAGGGCAAAAAGCCACCAGTCTTCGGAATAGGTACGACTCGAGGTACTTTTACATTAGCTACGCATGGAAATAGTTTTCGTGCAGCTAGGTAAGCTGCATTAATGAGAGTCTTACTATCCTTAGATTTAATTTTTTTAATTTTTGACTTTATTTTCGATACAAAAGAATTAAATGTTTTAATCCCTGCACCCGATTTTAGTTTTGCTTTCATCACTTTGCTTACTAACCACGAACTCAGTTTTTCACCCTTGCCAGCGTCTTTTGAGGTAAGCCTTTGTTTGGCCATGTTTAAAAGCTGCAAATCGGCTTTATGACGATTGGATAAATCTGCGTGATTTTGGTAAGCAATGTCGTGATGCATACAAGCTTCGTCTAACTTATTAACACCTCGATCGCCTCGAAGTAATCGTTTCTGAAGTTTTGTACCAGGTCCACAATAGTTGTAACCAGGCAAATGAAGTTCAAATGGTAAATTATTAATTACACTGTTAACTAGTCCACCGCCTTGCATTCCTCAAAATTAAATGAAATAAATATAACAAAGTGAATGCTTATAAGGATTGATTAATAATAATCAATTAACTATTGCAGCTTGGTCGATCCAGCTGTTTTCTTCATTGCTTAAACCCAGCCACTTTACAAAAAGTTTATTTCCTTTTCTTTTTAAAACCTTTTCAATCAAATAAACATCAGGATGGTACGATTTTTGAAGCTCTTGTTCATAAAAGCTTCCTAATATCTTTTGTTTTCGCTGATCTTCTATATGATACGTTATTGGTAGAGTTTCATTAACCTTTTTTATGGTAAATAATTCCGTTGACCAGTTAGGGGTGTATCCTTTTTTGAAAATATGTTTGTATTTACTGACGCGAATTTTATCACCTACTTTGAACTTAGGTCTGCACCGAACAGATGGTCGTTTATGGGAATTTTGAATATTGGCTCTTATTATTAACTCATTGTATTTATGTACTTCTATAGGTTTGCATTGAATAGTACGATGTTTTGTGTTATTATATGTATTTAATATATCTTTCAATACCGAACCAAACCACTTATAGTTTCCATTTAGACTGAAACATTTATATAACATACTTTTGATAGTTTTTATCACTCGTTCAACAATTGATGCTTTCTTTGTTGAAAATGATGAGTAATGATTAATATTATACTTCTTTATAAACGTTTGAAAAGTTGTGTTATAAAACTCCTTACCAGAATCCGTTTGCAAATTAACTGGCACGCGTTTGCTTACAGTAAGTATGTTTTGAAAGGCGCGAGTGACGTCAAGTTTATTTTTTGTTTTTAGTGGTTCTGCCCAAGCAAACTTGGAAAAGCAATCAATCACTGTTAAAATATAATTATGTCCGCCATTAACTTTTTTCAAAGCCTGCATATCTATGAGGTCAGCCTGCCATAAGTCATCTATTCCCTTTAAAATTACAGAACGCCTGGCAAAATTTTTTCGCGCAGGTCTGTGTATTTCATTAACAATTTGTAATTTCGACATTATGAAGACTTTTTAAGCACTAGTAATTTATTTATATCCTCCTTAGTGTAAAACTTGTTTTCTAAATGAGTGAAAGCCTCAGATATCACCGCTTTTAAGGTAATTTCAACAGTGTTTTGAACATCTATGTCTATTTGGGTATGTAGTGTATCCATAATTTTATGAAAATCTTCTTTCAAATCCTGTATAATTTTCCTTGTTACTTGATCTATGTATTCCTTATTTACTGCATCATCAGCGTCTACTGGAGATCTGATTCCTCTTAGCCTTACTGTCTTCAAATCAAATTCACCGCTTTCTGATTTTAGTAATGCATTATTATTGAATTCAATTAATTCCGATAAACGCATTCTTTTATGAATATGATGTCCGAATTTGTCTACATTCATGGTTAAGGTGTAATATATTGAAAGGTATAAAGTAAAATGAAAAGCAGAGTACTGATAATATATTATTTATTAATAACCCTACTTTCACGTAACTCTTCAATTATAGATATAATTTCATTATCCAACCCAGTGTTACCAGCATCTCGAGATGCGTATAATAACTTTAACCTATCCACCAGTTCGTTTGGATCGTTCCAATATATGAAATCTACATCATTTTTCCAAAGTTTAGTCACAGGTAAACCTTTTCCCGTGGACTGAATGGAACTCGAACTCGCTAGTGTGAAAAGAGGTTTAATAACTTGCATATATTTTTGTCCTTTATTACTTTTAATTGGTTTATTTGGATCAAAATCCCGACGATGTGCATTTGTTATAAGTAACATCGACTTGTATTGCTGCATGTCGCTGTCTGTAACCAAACTTAAATCGATGTCCTTGTTTAGTAACAATTGCCTTAAACCAGGCGTACTATGGTATTTATTTTCACCTACAGTTATGTATTCATTGCCGAAGGCTATGGTAGCAGAACCAAGCATTAATTTCCCTCGATCTCTTCGAACACCAAAGGGTACCTCAGTCAACACCTCTGAAGATAGCGACCAAGATGACGTATCATGGTCTTGTTTGTTATCGACCAATGATTGGTATGAAGTGTCACTATCAATATTAGATTCATCACTATAGCCTACAGCATCAGCTGTCAGCGATTCTTTTTTCTGCAATGTTTGATTCAAAAACGGTACGTCAGTTTCATCATTTACAGCACTACTAGAAAGAGGTGATTGCTTGCTAGTGTTGGTTAATATGTTAAACGATTCCGTCACGGGCTTAAAAACTGTTTCCAGAGCTTGCTTATTGTCAATCTCCATATTCCTCATGTTACGAACTTTTTTCTTTACAGCTTCTGCAGCTATGACAATTTGTCTTTTTAATGACTTATCCATATTGATAATAAAAAGGTCCGTTATCTATTAAGGACTGTAAAGAATAATGACATCACTGTGGCGTACGATCTTAAATACATAAGTTTCTATAATACCCGTTGTTTCTAGAACATTCTCATTTCCCGTATATTTTTGAAATGAAATTGGAACCCGTTGCAAAACTTTTTCTAAAAAAATATCAGTTCGTTTGGATCGTCGTTCCAATATATGAACTCTATATCATTTTTGCAAAATTTTGTCACAGGTAAACCTTTTCCCGTTGACTGATTGGAACTCCGTGTGAAAAGGGGTTTAATAACTTGCATATATTTTTGTCCTTTATTACTTTTAATTGGTTTATTTGGGTCAAAATCCCGACGATGTGCATTTGTTATAAGTAACATCGACTTGTATTGCTGCATGTCGTTGTCTGTAACCAAACTTAAATTGATGTCCTTGTTTAGTAACAATTGCCTTAAACCAGGCGTACTATCGTATTTATTTTCGCCTACAGTTATGTATTCATTCTCGAAGGCTATGGTAGCAGAACCAAGCATTAATTTCCCTCGATCTCTTCGAACACCAAAGGGTACCTCAGTCAATACCTCTGAAGATAGCGACCAAGATGACGTATCATGGTCTTGTTTGTTATCGACCAATGATTGGTATGAAGTGTCACTATCAATATTAGATTCATCACTATAGCCTACAGCATCAACTGTCAGCGATCCTTCTTTCTGCAATGTTTGATTCAAAAACGGTACGTCAGTTTCATCATTTACAGCACTACTAGAAAGAGGTGATTGCTTGCTAGTGTTGGTTAATAAGTTAAACGATTCCGTCACGGGCTTAAAAACTGTTTCCAGAGCTTGCTTATTGTCAATCTCCATATTCCTCAAGTTACGAACTTTTTTCTTTGCAGCTTCTGCAGCTATGACAATTTGTCTTTTTAATGACTTATCCATAATGATAAAAGGGTCTGTTATCGATTAAGAGTTGCTTAAGAATAATGACATCGCAACGACGTACGGTCTTAAATACGGTCTTATGTTCTTAATCAAATTCAACAAAAGTATCAAATTTCTTTCTATAACATCCATTGTTTTTAGAGCATTCCTTATTAATTACTACGTAATTAAAAGGCTCACTCCATATCTTTGAACACATTTCACGAAACTCAAGCCACGTGATATCTGAATTTACATGCTCTTCATAAACATGTTTTAAATTTATGTCATCTTGTTTAAACAGTACTATTAAATTTGCATTATCTCTAACCAACTGTTTAGGAATTTTACTATATGTTTGGTTCAGATAAAAACAGTCAATATATTTATGTCGACCCATGGCAAAATAATCTCGCATGTTGTTTTGATTTTCACAAGCAACGTCGTCAAATATAATAACAGAGTTAGGTTTTGCATCTTGTACACTCAATACATCCTCATTTCCCGTATATTTCTGAAGTGAAATACTTGGAATCTGTTGCAAAACTTTTTCCAAAAAGATATACTTAGGCTGATGTAAAGTTTTTGAATAAACATAGACGTTTTGAAACTTCAATCCATTTTCATGTATTAGAAGACCTACAAGTAAATTCGTTTTACCACAATTTGACGGTCCGCAAATAATGCATCGTATTACGTTGGGTAATAACTTGCTATGACGAACATGAAACTTTGGCAAATCATCGCAGATTGTGTTTAGATGCAAGGATTGCGCCTGTTTAACAAATTTCATGATCAGTAAGTGTTTAGAGTTGAACGTTGAATGAGAGAGCGCGTTCACGACATTATCATTTAAACTAGATCACCGATGGGTATGAAACGTTGAATTGTATGAGTTCATCTGCAGTGACAATCATTTCGTGCATCTGTATATTATTGGGAACGATACCTCACAGAGTGAGGCCTGGCCGGGACAGGCCGAACGATGTGGGGTAGAGTTCCCAATAATATACTACTGTCATTGACTACGTAAATAATGTAAGACGTAATTGACGTATTTTTGACAGGACTAAATAAATTTTACAAATTTTTAATCTCCTTTAGATAGTCTTGGAACACTAGAATCGCCACCATTGTCTTAGAAAATTATTTTTATATCGTCCATCATTCGTAGGAATCTGGTTTATAAATCTGTCTGCCAGTCTATGATCATAAAATATTTATTATAATTTTTATGCGACCGATGGTTATGGGGCCCTGAAGTGCTATCTGAAGGGGTGTGGGGAGGTCATGACCTGTGAACCTAGATTAAGTACCTACATAGTATTAATCGTATTAATATAAATGCAGAGGTGAATTAGCATCCACATTTCACCAATCATTGTATTAGGTCCCACGTAATAAGAGGTGAGCCTATTGCTGTATTCCGGGCACTATTATAGAGTCGAGCCATGCATCTGAGGCTGAGTCTGGGCTGTTATATATCTGTCTGATGTTAAACAGCCCCATCCCTTAGTCGCCTATACCGCATGGGAGGAGATGGGGTGGCCCAAATTCTACTCTGCTGGGAACTAAGCGGCGGTTGCAATCGGAAACGGTGCGCACAGTTCGGTACGAAAAGGACTTCATCCCACGCACACTCAAGCTGTGGACTGTGGAATGAACTCCCTGCGGTGGTTTTCTCAAGCGACTACAATATGAGGTTCTTCAATAAAGGCATTCTGGTATTTCAATAAAGGTTTCTATAGGGTCAGCACGAGTATAATAACGCCCCTGGTGTTGCACACCTCCATAGGCCACGGTAACTATTTTCCATCAGTTAGACCGTGTATCTTTCTGCCACCTAAGTGGTGTTTTCTTACATTCATCCTACGGTAGCAACTAAAATTGTAATTTTTTTATGAATCCTAGCAATTTTGTGTTTTTTCTTCTTTATACGGCTACTAGCTGTGCATGGGGTCCTTGGGTCCTATCCAGATTTTAGCACCCTAAGAGACCTGCAGACCGTCCCTCCTACTGGTTAACGGACGAGGCTTTGGCGCAGGTTTCCGACCCATCTGATGGAAAATGGTTACGTTGGCTTACGAGTTCCTTCGGCTATCTCGTGATTGGATGTAGGTAAAAGTTACCTCAGTCACATTGATTAAAAATACAACTTAAAAAAAAAACATATTTCCTACTTTCGAAATATTAACATTCGAATTTTCAAATCACCCAATCTCGTTCTAAACTGAAATAATCCAACTTGACAACGAGGTTCTAAATTTAAAACATAATGTCTGCTTCACGATACTCTGTGGAAGGAAATGGCCACATAACCATAACCTTTCACACTTAGTTTCATAAAACCTTTTTGTACGATGCTTAACGTTGCAATGGATGTTTGCAGAGATTCTTTATTAAAACGCTGTAAAGATGTTAAATGTATTTTTGTGATTAGTACTGAACGCAACAAAACGCATCATAAAACCATAACCCTTCTTGGCAATCGGGTAAATATGGCGTGAAAAACATTAGTTTTGGCGCCAACGCGAAGAAGGACGCATCGCGGTATTACTTCATTTTCCGAAATTGGTGTGAATTCGAGTCCACAGTCACGGCCGTGAGGCGTGATTGACGAATAACATATCGTCTAATGCGGTACTGATGGTTGCATGTAATGTCGACATGGCATGAGTGACGCTTGCATGAGCGTGTAATGGACGCCTAAGCCAATTACATTACGCTCCATAAAATAGGTTAGTACGAGTAAAAGTGAAAGTCAAAAATCATTTATTCTGTATAGATAGACCATCAAAACGGCACTTACAAAACGTCAAAATTAACTACAAAAAATATACCTAGTAAAGACTAGCTTAGCAAATGGACCACCGGTTTGAAACGTGGCCCCAGCCTGAGAATACTCCGGCAAGAAACTCAGCGGGCTTTATTTTAGTCTATTTACAAAAAATGCTTAGTCTACTTAGTCTAAATACAATCGTTTGCTTGAGTAGCATGCATGAGTGAACAGTTCATTTCCAAGCTAGTTTATCATCTAAATATTCTTGTATTTTTTAATAGCCTCTTTGGCGCAATTTCCTCTTAACTACATATTTAAAGGACATCATTCACGCTGCATACTATTTTGGTACAAATTGAAAGTGCCGGCCAAAGAAAAAAAATACAATATTTCGTTAGAGCTTGTTCTTACTAGCATTTTTTATTATGGCGTCAAAGTTGAGTGACCACGTCCATCGGTTTTATTTGAGTTTAAAAATGTTGAAAATATAGGTAGGTACACTTTTTATGATACGAACTATTGAAAATAAATGAAAAATATTGTTCTACATTGGAAGAATAGTTAATTAAAGCAATAAAAAATAAACCCCATACTGCATATTGTTGCTTTTCGTTCATTTGCCTGCCTGCCTAACCCTCCAGGGATAAAGACGTGATTGTATGTATGTATGTAATTATGTATGTATTTATAGGTAAATCCCTGCCTAAACTTTCACATACCGACCAATCCCTCCTATCAACCAATCATAGTTCTGTAATCCACTTTGATGCAAGTGAGCACTGGTGCTTACCGGTATCATACAGGATTACTGTGTCCATCCACGAAAGAGGGGCTTACCAATGGTCTGCACATGATTTACAACTATACCGTGAGCTCTAGGGTATGTGTGGTTAGGTATAGATTCGTTTTGATCAACAGGAATAATGGTTTAATAAATAATATGCCATATTATTTTTATTACCCTTACGCCCGGGTGTTTATGTGTTTAATTAAACCTATAAAAACACAATAATACTAAATCGCGATAAAATCCGTTAACAATAATTCACATCCCTAAGGTGGTAAAATATGATAATGAATATTTGAATAGAATTTTTTTATTTTTAGAACAAGAAGCACGAAATTAACTGGGAGTGCTGTGACGCCATTCGTAATTAAAAACTAGACTTTTCTTTTTGAACTAGCATTCGATGTTCAAAATTTTATTACATTCTACTTTCATTGGCTATAAAACCAGCGTCGTAATTTGTAAATTGTTCTATATTGAAATATCTTTATAACCTTTCTTTCTAAAATCGTATATTCATTCGATTCTAACATAAATAAAAAATGTTATAGCGAAATGTTTCGATTAGGATGAATAATATTGATGTCTTTGCTCGCTCTATTACAATTTACAATGATATAAACGTCAAATGGTTTTTTAATACGAAGTTTGTTTAAAGATGGCGGGTGAAATAGTGTTAGGGTTCCGTAGATTTTTTAGATAAAGTGCACAATAAACAGTAGGTTCCTACCTGACTTGATTTGGTACGTCGCGTCGAGTAGAATAGTGATCTTCCGACTAAAATCGGCTTGCTTTGATTTTGATATCTTTTTGGAGTAGTTAATACCGAAATTATAATTTTATTAATATCTTCTATAAAATAAAAAAGAATTATGTAAAATAGTTTTGGTACGTTTTGGCGGGTTCGATCCCCGCTCAGTGCAAATATTTGTGTGCATTAAATATGGGTATTTGCATTGGTCTGGTCGTGCCTCGGAGAGCACGTTAAGCCGTCGGTTCCGGTTGCCATAAGAACATCTATGGTAGTCGTTACGGGTAGTTGGTGCCCTAAAAAGTCCAAAAACAACGGTCTAGCTGCAAAGCTTCGATATCGCCTAATGTTAACATTGGGTCGTGGAGGTCAGATGGCAATCGCTTCACGGAAAATATCGAGGTCTAGCCAAATCTGTAGCTATGACTGGTAAAAGCGAACCCCAGACTCCGAGCTGAAATCTTCGGATGCGACTGGGAATAACGCTAGGCGGAAGAAGAAGAAATTTTGATACGTTTTAAAATTTCAAAAAATTACAACAATAATTAAACTAAAATTTTGACACGATATAAAACCTACTTCAAAGCTAATATGCAGTCCAAAGAATGGTGGCAGCCATTACAGATGCTATTCCTAGAATGGCTTGTTTATTGTACACACGTAAACATTTTAATAACAAAATATAAAAGGATATTTCTGTACAAAGGCGAACTTGAGTGAGCGAATGTTGAGTTTTCTTCCAGCAAACCTTAAAGTGACAGGTGAAAATAAAATATAGATAGATAATCGTACACTCGTTCATATTCCTGACCCTGTAAAACCGGTCTGGTACCAAATAGAAGTCATTGCATAAGATGGCGTCCAGATCCGCATTCAGTCCACTCATTCATTCACTGTACACTCAAATCCTTAGATCGCTCCGTTGTTTCAATCGCGCGCAATATGTTCTCGTTCAGGTTGACAGGTTGAAGCAACATTTATTTTAATTAAACATCAAATGAAAACATAATGAGATTAGTTTGAAACGTACGAGCTGTGTGGATTTAAAAAGAGCTTTGTTTTATTGTTTGATAGAATTTTAATTTGTTTGTTTTCATGTTGAACCCTAAATCTGCCGGGATTGTGTGAAAGTTTTGATGATGGTTATTCGTATCTATTTATTGAAATATTTCAATGGATTTTAATGCGATTTATTTTGTACTTTATTAGTATTTAGGTACATAGTTCTCAGTGTTTTGGTTGCATTACATAATTTGTTCTCTGACCTTGTGAGTGGTTAGGTTAGAAAGGTACTCAAAGATCGAAAACGCGCATTGAGCGAAAAACACACAAACGCATTGCGGTTATAGGCATTGTGAAAGGTTCACCTCGCGAATTCCTGGGCGTCGCGCGTCGGTTCTGCTAAAGCACAACCACTGTCACACCACAGAGACTGCGAGAAAATTCCATTTGATTTTAGCCTTTAAAGTAATGCTTATAACGTTTAACATTAAATGGCTTTTTGTAGAGTGAATGAAAGAGTGTAATGAAACTCTTCATTTAATTTTGTGACTATAGAAATAAAGTCAGGGCCTGATCTTCTGTAACCGCCAAGCTTTTCATAACAACGTTAGGGTTGATGTTTTAGTCTAAGTTTATACAATGGTTTCCAAAATTAACCCTACCATTTCTTTTTCGACAGGATCGCCACCGGATCGTGCCGGAACCGTCAATGATCCGCCGGTGTACCGCGGAGTAGCTCGTCCATGCCGCGTACCACGGTGGCGAGTTAAATGCAGAAGTCACCGGTGGTCCAGCCGGACCCGGTAAGTGATCTGTAGTATACTACTTAACAAATAAGCACACGAACTATTAGATGGCAAGCGGTTATCACAGATTTACGTGTATTGAAGGGAGTTTAGGTTCTGTATCATCTCCTCTATGTGCATGTCCAAGAAAACCCTCCTTCTACAGTCCCGGGGCGCGAAAAAGCATCTGATGAGGCCGTCCAGCTGAGTGCCACCATTGTAGCAGTACGACTCTATACTGGTGACCCTCTTTTCCAAGACTTTGCCTTAAGCTTACCATCAGTCGATGTGAAGTCAAATTGACCTGCCCTATAAATAAATAAGGCAGCTACTTTCGTACTGGAAGCCACGCGGTTTGTTTTTGACTTCTTTACCTGTTGTTGTAAGAAGACGCCGTCTCTTTCTTCCATCGAAGAATATTGGTTTTGTTACATTTACGGGAGCGACTACAGTCTACTCCTTCAAAACGAAGGGAAAGCCTGCATCAGAGCCTCGTCCCTCAATCGATTTACATTACATGTGCTTGCACTTCATTCTCGTCGAGGTTAGTTAAGCACAAGACTATGGCATACTGATTGAACGAACACGAGAATGTGGAGGCTGCGCCTCGCCTCGTCTACCCTCGCTCCTCGCGTCCCCTCGCGCGAGGCCAGGCGAGGCGACGCGAGGCGCGGCGATGTGACGCGAGGGCTCCCACCACAGGTTCTCTATTTTTATTCCTACAATTTTATGTCATAATTAACATTGCATAATGTTACTTGTCCTAACATTATTTACGCATAATACTCATTTGCCATAACTTTTTAATCATAATTTTTTTAATCCTATTTACTATAAGCATAATATTTTATAAGCATACTGTCCCAAAGCATAAGTTTACTTAAGCATAACTACGCGTAACCATAACTATTTTAAGCCAGAATGTTCATTTGACTAAATAAAGTTCTACATGGTTATAAAAAAAAATAACCACGAAGGCCCAATGTGGGAGCTTCGCTCCGCTCCGCTCCCGCATTAGCCTTCTAACCTAATCTATCCAAGTCGGAATCAGGGGCTTTCTCAATAAATCTGCCAAATAGCTATTAGACAAATAAACAATATGCTTTACAACTTTATGCATATCAAAGTTATGAATAAAAACATTAGGATATACAATATTTATGCTTAATAACATAGTATGCTAAAAACCAATTATGGCACACTATTATTATGACAAAGAAAATTATGCCTAACTTGTTATGACAATTTAAATTAGGACAAAAACCATTATGAGAAAAAATGGAATCCCCCCACCACACTCGTGCTCGCGCTACCTCGCCTAACCTCGACGATAATGGAGTGCAAGCATCAGATGTGCTTGGGCTTTCTCAAGGCGATCTACGGGATCTACCGAACCAGCGAAAGGATCATTTTCAAATGGTATCTACCGAACCAGCGAAAGAATCATTTTCAAATGGTTTACTTTAAATTATTTAATATTTTATATATTTTATTTTTCGTTTACTTCTTGACACAATTGTAATATTTTGACGTTCATATGTGCTCTTTATGTGCCTAAATTGAATAAACGAAATTGATTATTTGATTCTTTGATCGCTCTGGTAATGATGATGATAGTGGTATGTATTGTACGATGATACGGAACCCTTTTACTACTAGTTCATCGCACTTAACCCATTTTTCGTTTGTAAAAAGAAATTATTGTCCATTTCGTAATTAAACCCTTCCCTTTCATGACTTACAGGCAAACAGGACAAGCTCGGTTTGTTTACAAAATTACGGAATGCCCAAGGGAATGTTCGAACCAACCGGATAAAGGAAAAGTTATGGTCCAGGAGCCCGTGATCGCTAAACCTGCGTCATTGTATAAAGGCTATTTATTTTGTAAGAAGATAGGATTAGTCTTTATATGTACTAAACATGTCCGCCCACAATCAGACTTGGATAGATTAGGTTAGAAGGCTCCGCTTCACTCCGCTCCCGCATTTACCTTCGTGGTTATTTTTTTTATGACCATCAAGAAAACCCAAAAAAAAAACTAATAAGTAAGTAACTAAGCATCTATAAAGACTGTAATCCTGTAGTGCACATATTTTGAGAAAGGGACATTTCGAGAAAAGGACATTTTCGGAAAAGGTTATTTTGAGAAAAGGACATTTCGTGACAAGGACATTTTGGGAAAAGGTCATTTTGAAAAAGGACATTAAGGACATTACAAGAAAGTACATTTCGAGGAAAGGATATTATGCGATGAGACGAGATATACCTGCACATATACCTGCAGGTAACAGACTTGCGGGTAAAAGGTGGAGCCGCCTGTCAATCTAATAGAAGCAGACCGGGGCGACGCGCGACGGTCCGATCACGCCCCCTAGGGGGCCATCTCGTATTATCTTCAATACCACCAGCCTTTCGCAGTCAAGCGTGCATTTTGTCATGGGCTGTATGTTTACTGTCTGATGGAGAACAGCCCTATCCCTTAGTTGCCTTCTACGACACCCACAGGAAGAGATAACTTGCCCTTATTCTACTCCACCGGGAACTGACACGGCATCTATTATACCACGTCTTTTACCTTTATTACACGGCAAAACATGCGTAGGTTTGGCGTTCACTGGCTCTTACCCTATTAGCGACGCAAAAAAATATTTATATACTTACTACTGTCAGTATTTTTCCGTCTACTTGCCGGGTAGGACCGCATCCCCGGACTCAATGGTTATATTGTTTATAAAGGGATCTTGTGAGGAAAAAAGGGCGAGTCGCACAAGTTTTCATGTCCTTGAGTTGCTATAAAAACTTTTAGATCTTATTTACTAATCCGGGGAAATAGAAGTCAAAATAGAGGCTTCAGTAAAACTGTTATAAAGCTGAATTTTGGTGGAGGTATTAGGTACACTCATTGGAGACTCCGCGGTCCCCACAACTCGACCTCCTGACGGCCTCATCAATTTTTACGCCCCGCTTAAAGGACCCGGGACTGTAGGAAGGGGGACACTCGTGTACTGATATATCTCAGCCAATCTCACCTCCGGAAACAAACGACACTCAGACGGCATGCGTTGTAGTCGGTTCAAGTCTGATATAACCTCTTTTGCCGGCTCCAGCGCAGGAAGGGGGTATCCGTGAGGATTAGGGAGAAACAAAAGGGCCTGAGTTTATTTTTATATTTTCTGATAGCTTCTGATAGCTCCTTGCCTGAGTGTATGTTTTCTGATAGCTACAGGGTTCTTTTTCACGCGGAAATTCCTTCGCATACCATCCCCATGGGCTATCAGGCCCATGGGGATGGTTCCATCAGGTGGGCCTTCTCCCTTGGGAGCTCTTTCTTGCCAAAGGTACACCGCGTGGAGGTTCCCGTGAAAAATACAAGCCATCATCATAATCTTAGCGTTGTACCGTTGCATCCGAGACCTTGAAGCTCGGGGTTCACTTTATCACCCCTTCTCTTCTTCGTTAGGCCATACTAAAGGTATGATTCCGTAACCGACCCCATACGACAGCTGCAGACGTATGCAGCAGATACGCGTAATTCATTGCGGCTTCTCAATGGTCCCCTTTATTCGTATCGGAGTTTAACAAGTAATGGGTACCTACGCTGTATCTGCTGCATGCGTCGGCAGTTGTCGCGTGCGGTCGACTTCGGAATCATACCTTAAGGCTTTTATGGCAGGGAATGCCGTCTGATCTCTAAACCCTGAGCTAATAGGATGGTAAAGTTTGAATGGATGTTTATTACTAACACACGCTATAACACCTGAACGGATTTGGATAAAATGGCACAGAGATTGACTATTTTATTCACCTTTTAAGTAGGTGACCGAAAATAGCTATCGAAAGTAGGTTTTTCACTACACCTCTATTTACCCCTCTGTGAATATACAAGCGTGAGTGTATAAAGAAAGAAATGTTATGAACAATGTTTAGATATAAGCTCACATTTCAGCCATTTTTCTCGCGAAACCATTTATTAAAACGTCAAAAAAACTTGTATGACGCTTACTAAGATTTATTAAAACGTAGTTTTTTTTGCACTAGAGACGTATTGCGTCTCGTAAATTTTACTGCCTTTGCATTAAAAAAAAGTAATAAAACTGTTACTCTATGGTGGTAACATACACAATTGTATTCATTTGTATATATATTCACAATAAAATTAAATGGAACATCTTTTTTAATGTTTCATTTCATTTTCCACAAACGTCGCGGGTCAAATTCGTTGAAGAACCTTGTATGAAATTGAAATAGAACTGCTCGTCGCCGGATATTCTGCTATTAGGTACAATAAAAGGCTTATTCCTAATTCCCCCTTGATCCCCTGAAAATGTTTTATCGCTATTCGCCTCGAAATTTAAACACTTAAAGTTAAAGTTAAAAATAACATCAGACAGATAATATACCGCTCAGACTCAGCCTCAGATGCATGGCTCGAGTCAACAATAGTGCTCGGAATACGGCAATAGGCAGACAAGCACACGTTCCATCTGATGGGAAGTGGTCACCGTGACCTCTGGACGTATGCAACACCAGGGGCGTCACACTCGCGCTGCCAACCCTGAAGAAACCTTCTAATGCCCTTCTTGAAGAACCCCATATTGTAGTCCCCATTGATTGGTGAAATGTGGGTATTAATCCACCTCTGCCTAACCCTCCGGGAACAAAGGCGTGATTATTGTATGTATGTATGTATGTATGTATGTATGTATGTATGTAAAGCTAACATAGTAAATGTACAAAACTCATTCATAGACTTCACGCGGCCAGCTACAAAAATAATCGACCTTAAAACATTGTTAGATCAACACCATTCATTCAAATACCCACACAGCTATAACCATACATCACACGGATGGCTGACTGAAGTTAGCTCAATGAAACACGTAGGGATAGCTAAGATTCCACTATTATTGGGTTCACTGTCTTAGAGCAAGAGAAATCACTTGAAGAGATGTGGGGGATAAGAGATAAGATGCGAGCGATTTAGGGAGCGTTTTTATTGACACGGAGCTGGGCGGTGTAGAGCGGATTTTTTTTGTATAACACACGGCAGACAAGCACGCTAATGGAAAGTGGTTACCGTGGCCTGGACGAGTGCAACACCAGGGGTGTCACACTCGTGCTGCCGACGCTGTAAGAACAGAGAGATTCTGTGCCGTCAGCGCAGAAGACAAAGCAGGACCAGCCTTTAGTCTTCCCACTGACAGCACAAAATTTCTCCAGTGAGCTCTGGCTACCCTACTCACCGCAAGGAACACAACACGAGGTTATTATACACGTGGTATTCTATAGGACGGAGGTACTTCCCAAGGCGGACTGCTTGATTGGGACGCAATCTACATCCTCTTGTTTGTCCCGGTTGATTCTCTGTGACCCTAATCTGTCTTCTGGCTTTGACTTCTCAGCTTTGCACTGTCTTATGTATCCATGGTAGTGACACCATTGACTCGTATGTCATCTTCTACGATGTGAGTGCTTCTTGAGTCTTGAGAGAGGAGTTGACAGTGAATTAGCCAATCACAGAGCTCAAAATCTCCACTCTACATCAATGGAAATCGTGTAAGTGTAACAGACCGGACTTTCAAATGAAACAATTATGAAGAAGCTGCTCTGAGGCGGACACGACCCGTGCGGAGGGTACGAAGCGAAGGTGCGGCGTAGTAGGCTTGTGTAGTGACTTGTTTAGTTAGCTCCGCTCGACCCCGTTTCGCTTCAATGTAAGTACTTACTTATTTTTAATGTTCATTACTGCTCTATTCCACTAAAATCTGCCGCTAAAGACAGTAAATGTATCATAGTTTGAAGTGTAATCATCTCAAAGCGCGTGAACTATGTTGAATTGTTTCGTGTTATTGAATCAATTCACAGTTTCTTGAAGTCTTGTTTGTTGTATTTCACTTTTTTTTTTAGGTTCGATTATTTGAATGACTAAATTCAAAGCTGATGATACACTTTCTTCTTTATTAAAATGGTGGGGTTTCTCAGATGACGCGGACCTGCGGTGTGAGTGTAGAGTTGCTCCACAGACCATGGCCCACCTGCTAAAGTGTGCTGCTTACCCATCCAGCTGTACACCGGATGACCTTATGAGTGCCTCCGAGAACGCGATTCAGGTAGCAGCATTCTGGTAAAATAGAGTTTGAGAGTAGAAGAGAAGCGTCATCGATTCGACAGAAGAAGAAGAATATTAAAAAAGTCATAACTCTCCTTTGACATTGCCGTAATCGGGTAATTAGGATGTTTTTAATGTCAATTTCACCTCCCACAATCGCTTTTTTTTAATCATCCTTTCTAACCCTTACAACGTGCGCAAGTAATTTGTAAACATCGTTTAGACACGGTAGCTACTTACCTGTTAACCCTCAATTACTCAGCTCAACGAGCACTTAATTAGCGTGCCCTTTCGAAGGCGCGTTAAGGGTTAATAGGGGCAAGCCGTCTTAAAAGCCTTTATTTCTGAGATCGTAAGTGTGTATTGAAACGTGAACTGGGAATTAGGCCTGATATAGTAATTTTTTGCCCGATTGCGGTGAAATAAAAAGGAGGTTTTATATTTGAACTCTTTTTCTATACATATGACTTATCCGTACTAATATTATAAATGCGATAGACTCTGGGGCTCTAAACAAGACATTCTATTGATAGAATCGCTTTTTAAGGTTTTAACCATGGATTTCGGGGCATTGCGGTGGTTATAGTAATAATGATAAGTTAAATAATGTATTTCGAGTTACAAAGACTCAAATTTCATAAAAAAAATTAAGTTATAAAATCAGTCAATTTCATACTACAATTAGCGATTCCACTGGCGTTTTCGCCAATAGAATGTCACTTTGTCTAAGGCCCCTGTTTGTCTGTTACGCCTAAACCACTGAACCGATTTTGCTGAAATTTGGTAGGCCTTGAAATAAGACAGTCTACGTTTGGTTCCGATATCTGACATCCACGCGAAACCGAAAGCAACAGCTAGTGTCCAATATCCATTTCTATGTTCCGTCGTAAGTATGAACATTGATCATCATCCTCCTGCCCTTATCCCAAGTTTATTTGGGGTCGGCATAAGTATGAACATTGATCAAGGACTGAAATATATCTGGGGGCACGGCAGTGCTCCCGCCAAGTCGAGCAAAAAAGAGCGGCACGGCCGTAACACTATTTTCTCGAAGCACTTCAAGCCATTTTCGACCCCCTAGAACTTCGTTCTGGATAAACCTAGAAGCCTGAATCTTCGGTTACTAAGTAGGCACTGTAAAAACACTTTATATTTCAAATTTCATTCAATTTGAACCAGTAGTTTAAGAATATAATTCTTGAATTACTGGTTCAAATTGAATGTTAATTTATTACATTTAAAACATAAAAACTTATTACGTAATAATTTAGGACAGAAGGTATCTGAAGTAGGGACTGAATAAATTAACCGACTTGGTATTACATGGATCTCACAACTTTTTGCGGTAGAAGAACCGAGGGCGGCGAGGCTTGGCATTTTTTTACAAGTATTGTTTTTGATGGGATCGTGTTTTATGCGGACCCGGAGTTCATGGCAACTTTCTTATTTATCACACTTTTCACCACGTTTCTGTAGAAGCAACATACATACATACAGTCACGCCTCTTTCCCAGTGGGGTAGGCAGAGACCACAGTTTTCCACCTGCTACGATCCTGGCATACATCTTCCGCTTCTTCTACTTTCATAATTATTGTTTTCATACATGCTCGCCGGTTTCGGGTACTCTTGACATGTCCTTTCTTTAAAATGTCTTCGATCTGACTGACATACGTATGTCTAGGTCGACCCCTACCGGGTTGCCCATTCACCCTCTCTTCATAAATCAGTTTCGTCAGTCTTCTTTCGTCCATCCTCTCCACGTGTCCGAACCATCTAAGCATCCCTTTCTCTATCTTAGTCACTACATTTTCACCCACACCACAACGTATATATATGTATATATATATATATATATTTTATTACTTAGAAGCAAACAACAAACAAACCATTGCTCAAATTAATGTCAAAATCATTTCAAACATATCTCGGGCAGTCTCGAACCTTTTCAAGCTAGCTGTCAAGTCAGAGTTGTGCGTCATGTTTCTTTCCATCAGGCGTTTTGATGTTTATTAGACGCCTTAAGATCGAACTTCAGACGGCGAAAGTTATTTGAGTTGGTTCTGTGGGCTAAGGTATAAGCGATAGCGAACCGTTCAAAAAATAAACTGATAAATAAATGTGAAAGTTTGTGAAGATATTTGTGATAATTGTGATAAGAAGCGCCGTAGCTTAGTGGTTAAGGAGTCAACCTTACGAT
The DNA here is from genome assembly GCA_914767945.1 of Eilema depressum. Classification (NCBI taxonomy): domain Eukaryota; kingdom Metazoa; phylum Arthropoda; class Insecta; order Lepidoptera; family Erebidae; genus Eilema; species Eilema depressum. Next base: position 3,240,462 of record OU612040.1, read on the forward strand.
CGAGAGGTCCCGGTTTGAATCCTGGCCATTACACTACTGACGTGAGCCCACTCCTAGCACAAGCAATTTAGCTTAGTTGGAGGGGTTAGAGGAGAATTTTAATAATTTCGGTTGATAATATTCTATTCTAAAAAACAGAATGTTAGCAACTATTAGCAACTACATATTTTTATATATTTTAAACCTTGATATTTTCCGTGAAGCGATTGCCATCTGATCTCCACAACCCAATGTTAACATTAGGTGATATCGAAGCTTTGCAGATAGACCGTTGTTTTTTGACTTGTTAGGGCTTCAACTACCCGTAACGACTGCCATAGATGTTTTTATGGCAACCGGGACCGACGGCTTAACGTGCTCTCCGAGGCACAACCAGACCAATGCAAATACCCATATTTCATGAACACAAATATTTGCACTGAGCGGGGATAGAACCCGAGGGGGTATAAAATGATATTATTGATAATGCTAATTCTCCAAGAAAGAAGCTAGGTACCAATGCAGCAATGTTGTAGCAAGGTACAGTCTGTACTTTAAGCATTGACCAATCACTTATGATAACTTTTTCGGTGTCTTTTTAGGCTCACTGCTTTTGCTATTTCTTCATAAGTTAGACGGTTTTATTTTCATGCGCTCAAGCGGTTTCATTAAATCGCTTATCGCCTACATCTTTAGCGTTAAAATCAAATTGCTCGTATATCAAACATGAAAGGAGCAGTCCTATTAATATTATTTTATGTGTTTGCTTCAAATGCGTCGTTATTTTGATGAATTAAGATATATTATATATTAGAATATTTTGGCTTGAGATCCATAGTTATTTGTAGCGAATGCTAAAATCAATAATAGGATGTTAAATTCCGTATATATTCTCAACTAGCTTTTGCCCGCGGCTCCGCCCGCGTGGATGTTGGTTATCACGACCAAACATAGCCTATGACCTTTCACAAGGTCTAATGTATCTCTGTACTAAATTTCATCAAAATCGGTTCAGTGGTTTAGGCGTGAAAGCGTAACAGACAGACTGATAGACAGTGTTACTTTCGCATTTATAATATTAGTACCTATGGATAATGTGACCACTTAACTCCAAGATCAATAGCCGTGTTCTTCAGACCCAGTCGCATCCGAAGCTTTCACCTCGGAGTCTGGGGTCCGCTTTACCAGTCTTACTGCGGATTTGGCTAGACTTCGACATTTTCCGTGAAGCGAATGCCATCTGGCGTCCACAACCGATATAGAAGCATTGCAGCTAGACCAGTTGTTGAACTTTTTAGGGCTCCAAATATCCATATGCAGCTATTTTTTTTTATACCACTTAGTTGGCAGGCAAGCACACGGCCCACCTGATGGGAAGCGGTCACCGTGGCCTATGGACGTATGCAACACCAGGGGCGTCACACTCGCGCTGCCGACCCTGAAGAAACCTTCTAATGCCTTTCTTGAAGAACCCCATATTGTAGTCGCTTGGGAAAACCACCACAGGGAGTTCATTCCACAGCTTGAGTGTGCGTGGGATGAAGTGCCTTTCAAACCGCACAGTGCGCGCCGTTTCCGGACGCAATGTGTGAGGATGAATTCCCTGCTATCTTGTATCAATAAATACCTTGTTAAATTCCGCCGCGTGGTTCCCGGCAGAGTAGGATTTGGGCCACCCCATTTCTTCCCATGCGGTGTCGTACAAGGCGACTAAGGGATAGGGCTTTTTAACATCAGACAGATATACGTAGCTCAGACTCAGCCTCAAATGTATGTCTCGAGTTAACAATAGTGCCCGAAATACGGCAAAAGGTTCAACCCGTATTACGTGGGACTGAATACAATGATTGGTGAAATGTGGGGGGTAATTCACCTATGTTCTAAGACATTCTACTCAACGCTAGACCTAAATTAAGCGTAGCTTAACTAGCTGGTTTTATAGGTTTTAGAACGCAGAGAAATATACTTTTAGAAATATACTTACGCATTATTGGGAATCCTGAGGTCACCAACACCCTCGAGCCTTTGCAGTTGCGTGTTGAATGTTCTGATGAGCTCTTCCAAATAATCCCACAATCTCTTTTCCTATATAGGACAACACGTGCAGGACTTACACCCGGATTCATAAAAAATACTTCGCTATGCGTACTACGAAAATTGTGCAAAGAACGATAAATTCTCAGTGCGTTCGTTTTGGCAAGCCTTTTTAGTCATAGAGAAACACTTAAATAATACTTCGTTGAGGGAATGCACTGCGTTAGATACTGCTCCGTGATGTTTGTGAATTAATTTGACCAGCCATATGCGCTCGAGCACACTATGAGACCTCACAGTGTTGTTTGTGAATACGGGTGTTAGATGCCACCCGCATACGGTGCAGAATATTCCATCAAGAACCAAGCGGTTCGGCGACTCCTTCTTCTGCCGCACCATTAAGTCTTGGAATTCCTTACCAGTTCACGTGTTTCCCTCTTCCTACAGTCCCGGGTCCTTTAAGCGGGGCGTGAAAAAGCATCTGACGGCCTCCGTCAAGCTGAGTGCCATTATTGTAACATGGTAAGTGTCTGTAATGGTGACGCTCTTTTCAGAGACTTTGCCTCCAGCTTACTATCAGATGAGGTGAAGTCAAATTGACGTGTCCTATATAAAAAAAATACTTAGGTACATTTTACAAGCTTCCGTTTTCCTTTGTAACGCATGGAACCCGAAAATGCCCTATTTACGCTTTCGTCGACACGAACAAGATTTGATTTGGTTCTCGAGACGATAAGCCTCTTACAGTCTCACCTACTCTACTTATATTCTTTCTAACCATATTCGATACGACTTCAATTTCAGAAAATTCTTTGAACATTTTTCCACGAAGCAAAAAATATGTTTCTTTGATCTCTGACATAAGTTTACTTACGATTTTGAGGTTCTGGATTTGTTGCTCGGGTAGTACAGGTCATTATCATTTTTAATTTTATGCCACTTGGGTGGCAGACAAGCACATGTGCTTGTCGTGATGGCGAGAATTCGAATCCAGGACCTTTCGATCGTAAAGCTACCTCATTAACTTCTACGCACAAACTATGACACTTTTTGCACGCAACGCCTTTTGTAATTGAATTTTTTCATTATTTTTTCACTGGCAATTTGTAAGTTGATAGAATTCCATTTTTTCTTGCAATAACATAAAAATTATTAATATTAGAGACATTATAAAAGAGTATCCTCAAAAAGGAACGAAAACATAAAAAAATATCGGCTCCGGGAACGTAATTCATGTTTCTAATGTTCCCTAAAATGTCTGCGAAGGGTATGCCCATTACGCTGCGATGCCTCCAAACTGCCCTAATCAGGCTCCATTAATTTTGGACTAATGAATATTAATTAAAAATTAATAAAATAAGTGAATTTAATCTTTAGGTACTTGAAGGGAATTGAAAAAATATTAAACAAGATACTATCGAGGATCGACAGCCTCTGTTAGTGAACGCGGCCGCTACGCAGAAGGCGCGAGTTCGATCCTCGCTCAGTGCAAATATTTGTATGCATGAATATGGATATTTGCATTGGTCTGGTCGTGCCTCGGAGAGCACGTTGAGCCGTCGTCGGTCCCGGTTGTCATACCAACATCTACGGCAGTCGTTACAAGTTATCGGAGCCCTAAAAAGTTCAACTACTGGTCTAGCTGCAATGCTTCTATTTCGCCCAATATCGCCATTGGGTTGTGGAGGTCAGCTGATAGTAGTCGCTTTACGGAAAATATCGAAGTCTAACCGAATCCGCAGTTAGACTGGTAAAGCGGACTCTGGGGTCCGCTTCGAGGTGAAATCTTCGGATGCGACTGGGATTAACGCTAGGATCAAGACTTTCAAGAATAGCAGTGGTCGAATGCCACTTACTCCAAAAAAAAAAACAATGCCGTCTAGGGAAAAGTCGTAGGTATAAGACAAGACTATCCTTAATATTTTACATTTTGACAGGTAATGAATGAATACATAATTGAATTGAAGTTCATTGTTACTGATGATAATGATGGTTATTAATCTTTCAGTACTTTATTCTTTATCTGTTTAGTTTAAGTATCTGTCTGTACAAACATCTAAAGATTTCAACTGTGACGTATAAAATATATTGCAGTTTGTGTTCGTAAATTGATTCGACGAAACATGGAATATAAAAACTTCATGTTTTGTTACGTTAGTGGTGAGGTTTCATTAATTTAAGTAATGGTGCTGTAATGGATAATGATTTGTAATGAATTCGTAAGAGTTTGCCCCTCTTGAGCCCCAACAGGCTACCAGTGGCCCTATAGAGGTCCCTTTAATCCGATTCCTGCCGGCTTATCAATGGGTCGCATAGCTTTTTTCCAACGGTTTCCCTTTTGATCATTTTCACCCTTCGTCACTACAGGCTGCCCAACTTGAAGTGAAGGCTTAAATAAAAACTTAAAATTGTCGTTGAAGCGTCTGCCTACTCTTTCGAATATTCAGGCGGGATCCCACGCAAATAAGCACGAATATTGAAATCGAATTCTAAAATTAGATTGGGTAGATTGAATAAATAATTTTCAAAGAAAATTATTCTAGGTACAATAGAATGAAATCGCTATTACAAATTATACTTTATTGGTTCAGACAGTAATATTGCTCGCTACCTCGTCTGCGGCCTCACCACCTCTCTTAAAAGTACCTAATATTATTTCAATCTTACTTTACTCTCATAATGTGAATCGGACTTGGACCGTTGTCATCCGTCGATATTTTTGTGTACTGTATCTTGTAAGACGTAATTGAGAAAAGGGTGTAATATCTAACTAATTAAAGAAAATAAATATATCTAATCTACTACAGTAAAGCTGCGTTTACATACTCGTGGCAGAGCGAGGGAAGTGGCGAGAGAAGTGGGCAAAGACGTGGTGTGAATGGTATATTCGTCATACCGCGAGTACTGCCGCGTATGTTGCTGCGAATGTCGGCTTGGCGGCGCGAGTCAAAGGAGCGGCAATACTAGCGCGATGAACTATACGAGACCGCTAGATGGCGCTAATCAGTAAACACGACTTTCGTTATTGCTCCTCGAATATTTACTTTTAAAAATATTTATATCGATCTACGGAAAGTGTATAGTAGTTGAAAGTGATAGTTTTTATTAATAATCTATTTAATTAATTCGCTATGCTGTAAATGTGCATAATGCGTACAGTGCTACAGCGTTGTCCTCCATACGTTTACGTCCGTCTCCGTTGCAGGGCGAATACTGTAATGCGGACCAACGCGATGATGGGAGTGTGTGAATGCTAGGGCATTAATCGCGCGAATATTTCTGGCAACACGATGAGCAATGCGAGCGGCAGTATGTAAACGCGGGGTAAGAGATACTGGTTTGACCCAGATTGACCAAATAACACTAGTATAACTCCGGACACGTATCCTACCTATCTTTTGAGCTGACGGCACAGAATCTTCCTGTACTTACAGGAAGATTCTGTGCCGTACATACCCAACAAACATTTTAGTCGTATAAGTAAAAATTACACGACTTAATGTTCTATAAACATCGTATTGAAGTCATTTTAGGTTATAAGACGACTTAGTGCCTCTTTACCCTTATACAACTTGTAGTCGCATATAGACGTCGTATAAACGTCTATGCGACTGTTTTCTATGACCATTATACGACTGTCAGTGGTAAAACCGATGATGTCGCCTTACTAACGGCTATACAACTTTTTCACCAAACTGAATCGTATTAGAGTCGCAAGAACTACTTATATGCGATAATCGTGATAGAGTGATAAATTGCACTCTTACACGACTTTTAGTCAATTTGAACACTATTATACTACCATTTAGTGACTGAATGTCGTATAGCTGTTGGGTACATTAACATTACAATTCAGTCATTCTTTATCTCTATTTTTAATGAAAATGAAAGTGGTTCCGTACAAAATTTATCACCATGGAAGTAAGAATGTAAATTAAATAGTCAAGTAATATTGGTTGGTTTTATTTATTATAAAGAAGAAGAAGAGTTTATAAATGTTGATTCTGTCATTTTTATATAAAAAAAGAAAATAGGTATTTGTCATTAATTATGTACAATATTCACATTCATCTTCAGCGTAATGATGATCGTACATGGCAAAGTATGCGCAGCATGGGCACCAGAAAAATCAAAATGTATCCTCGTTTGTCACTATAAAATGTGTAGGTTTGGTTGGGTCCTCTATTTTATCTAAAATCCGCAACCAAAACAGCGATCTGCTCGTATAAAGTGTGTGGCCATCTCAAATACATATTACGTAAATATCAATTTCGAAAAATCTGTCTAGGTTAAAAACTTATCGACGTCCATTAAATCACATATAATTTTTACTATCAGCAGACTACCTACAAATAGATAAAATTTAAAATTTACTCGTTGAACCCATGTTGAACCCTAATTTTGTTAATATGGCTGCTTATTATGACACATAAAAATAACTGCACAGGGTGAAAAGTCGTTTTGTAGTCGTATTACGGTTATGTCGCGTCTTAAAGTCGTATAAAAGTAACTTTTAGCACATGCGTTAAAAATATAGTAAAAAATATTCTTTAATGTTAAATATTTGTAAGGCGCGTTCAATATACTAAGAAAACTAGTGCATATCTATACTATTATATAATTGTAAATTGGAAATGTTTGTCCGCGATGGACGCAAAAACTACTGAACGGATTTTGATGCGGCTTTTTTTGTTAGAAAGGTTTTGGTCAGACTTAAAATCTTACGTATGTTTTATTGCAATCAGTTGAGTAGAACCGAAGATGAGAGATCCACGCGGGCGGAGCCGCGGGCGAAAGGCTAGTTACTCAATAAAATTAATTCCCCAATAGATTAATGTGCTTCAACACGCGTTTCCAAGATATAACACATTGACAATAAATGAATATGGCTAACTTATTATAACTTGGTAGAAGCTTTGACAACTCTCATTTATAATGTCTGTCTCACTCTTTCACTGTTGAGTACAACAAAATTCAATAAAAATGTCGTCGTTTGCACTGTCATTCGACAAAGTGTCGTAAAACAGTGGTACTGTAAACCATAATGCAGCAAAAAATGAATTTCACTACATCTATGCAACCATTACACGACTAAATATTATGTCATTGATGTGACTACTATGCGACTCTTTTACAACACTAAGTCGTATAAAATGGGCCCTTTTTCGGTTGTAACGACGTGACAACGACGTTTTAGCGACCAGCTTATAGAACCAAAAGTCAGATTCGGCACGTTGTGGCGACTTCAAAAATGTTTGTTGGGTAGGCCACGGTAACCACTTACCATCAGGAGGGCCGTGTGCTTGCCTGCGACCTAAGTCGTATAAAAAAAAGATACAGTACACAAATATCGACCGATGTCAACGGTGACACTATGAAAATAAGATTGAAATAATATTCTAACAATCAAAGAATTTTACTGTAGCCAATATGGCGTAGATTTATTGCCTGATTCCGAGCATTGGATGAAGGAATCATTGGAGCAAATGAACCGTTGTGTTCTGCTTAGCGAGGCCTATTGGCAATGAGGAAATTGCTAATAATCGAATTGACAAGGAGTTTTAAATATTACAGAGATGTTGTGGATTGTTTGTACAGATAATATTATATACAGCATATGAACAAGTGCCTAGTTTTTTTTTTCTTTTTTATAAAAAGACTAGCTGACACGGCGAACTTCGTACCGCCATATTTTCTGATCCCGTTCCCGCTGCATATCTCTAAATTTATCAGTGTTTCTCTACAATATTATGCATGTATTATACATATAAACCTTCCTCTTGAATCACTCTATCTATTAAAAAAAACCGTTTCAAAATCCGTTGTGTAGTTTTGAAGATTTAAGCATACATAGGGACGGACAGACAGCGACAGCGACTTTGTTTTATAATATTTATATGATGATAGTGAAGTGATAGTGATATTAGCAACCAAAATTGCTAATATTCCCTCTAACCCTTCCAGCTAAGCTAAATTGCTTGTTTTAGTAGTTAGAAGTTAAAAAAAAGGGTAATGGCCAGAACTCGAACCCGGGACCTTTCGATCGTAAGGCCGACTGACTACCTGAGACAAACATTGAATGTAACACAAATTCTATAGCTGTGCTATGCCATTAACCTCAATATGTTTGAGACCCAGTCCTCCTTGAACCGTCTTCTTACAAAGCTGCGAAGCATACCCGTTGCTGGAGGGACAGAAATAGAAGCTGTGTGTCACGGAGATGAATATGCTGCTGTTGATGTGCGGAGTCACGCGTTAAGATCGCGTGAGGAACTGTCGCATCCGTGGCAGCCTTCATGTCCGTGACATTACGGATAAAATGCAGAAGAGTCGCCTTCGCTGGTGCGGCCACGTTCTGCGACGACAGCCAGGCTAGGTCCCAGCATCAGAGGATGAGATGCGTGTCAATGATCTCAATACCACGAATGTCCAAGACTGTGCAAGTGGAGAAGTAAAAGATGGAAAGCAGTTCCGACTCCGAGGTGGATCATTAAAGATTGCTCCATTGGTGGATTGTGGTGGTGACTCCTAATGGACTGAAAGGGTTCATATGGCAGTCGCTTCATGGAAATAAGTTCAGCCACGTCGCAAAGTCGACCGGTTAGATTGGGAAAAGTGAACCCCGGACTCGCGAAGACTGCGACTGGAATTAACGCAAGGAAGATGATGATTATTGAAGATGAGGAATTCTCTTCCGACAACCCTAATCATTAGAAATCTTCAAATATTTCGGAATGATAACTATGTTCTCAGCTGCATCTAAAAGCCGATAAATCTTTCGGAACTACCTTCAGAACATCTGCAACTGGAAAGGTGTTCTATTTCCAACGTCTCGGTCGTTGTGACGTCATCGGTGACCTCATTAGCTCCACGCGTGAGAGCGGAGCCCTCTATAATGTGTGACGTGTTAAACTATCGTGATTGGTGACGTCATGTTGCTTGTTGTGCATATAGTGGAGTATTTTTAGATGTATTGTTTTACTAAACAAACGTTTCAATAGTTTTAGGTAACTTGTTAAGACTTTTAGTAGGTATTGCTAGCTGCGGATGGAAGGAGAATCGCAAACTGGGGCCTTAGACAAAGTGACATTCTATTGGCGAAAACGCCAGTGGAATCGCTAATTGTAGTATGAAATTGACATAAATCATTAATATAACTATATTTTTTGTATGAAATTTGAGTCTTTGTAACTCGAAATACATTATTTAACTTATCATTATTACTATAACCGCCGCAATGTCCCGAAATCCATGGTTAAAACCTTAAAAATGGTTCGCTTCAGCGCGATTCCATCAATAGAATGTCACTTTGTCTAGGGCCCCTGAGCGGCTAGCGACGAGCGGAGGTAACTCGGGCGTAGGAAGTTGCAGAATGACCTCCGTCCCCCATGAGCGCGGGCCTAGGGGCGGCTAGGGGTGAAGGATGGAGTCATCTGTAACCATAGAAGAAACAGGCCACGCCTTCGCATACCCGGGGGCGAGTTGGGAACTCCGTGGTCTCCACACCGGAAGAGAGCCAGATTGAGAGGTATGGCCCTGGGCCAGCCGGTGTGCGAGGGATATGTGTACGATAATCTCACCTCCGACAACCGACGGCCCACAGACGGCGTGTGTTTCGGTTCGAGTCGATTTAACCCCCCACCGGCTCCAGCGTGGGAGTTATCCGTGAGGATTTTTCGCACGATAAAAATAAGGTAAGGTACTGCTAGCTATAAAATGGGCGTGCCTATGCCCATCAAGATTGTAGGATCTTCTTCTATAGTGTTATTGGCGTTTTGACTCTTAAATAATGCTTTCCCAGTGTACTGCTACTTGGATGGCTTTCTCGGAGGCGCGCATGAGTTCCTCCTATGCATAGGGTCTAAGCCGGTACCACTTATAAATCTCATTGCTAGTTAATACACCATGCTGATGAAGAAGCTATGACCTCAGAGCCTGAGGTCCGTTCTTCCTTCCTCCTCCTTTCGAATTTGGCTTAGATACATACGTGATTGTATTCCCGCCTTTATCCGCAGAGGGTTAGACAGAGATCAATGAACGCCCACATTGCACCAATCATTGTTTTCGGTTCCACGTAATAGGGGGTGAGTCTATTACCATATTCCGGGCACTATTGTTGACTCGAGCCATGCATCTGAGGCTGAGACTGAGTCAGGGCTGTATATGTATATACCTGTCCCTTATCCCTATACCTCCCTATCCCTTAGTCGCCTTGTACGACACCGCAAGGGAGGAGATGGGGTGGCCCAAATTCTACTCTTCACCGGAACCACGCGACGGCTCTTCATATAAATTATGTTTGAAGTACCATTTTTAAAAGTACCTCTTAAAAATTCTGCTCATTCAATGAAGTTATAATATATTTATTTGTAAGATGAATGCGAATTACTTTTGATGTTAACATTTCCTTTGCGGAAGTTAGAAATATTATTAAAATCGTACTCCATTCCATCCGGCTCCGGTGAAAACGAAAAAAACATCCATGTTTTTTAATTAAAACCATGCTTTCAATCGACTGTACGTATTTATATTTTCAACAAAAAAAGCATTTACTGTATATATCGATACCTCCCACGTAAGTTGTTGTAACCCACAAAATTGCTATTTTGTGTTTTTCACGTAAAAGTGTCTAATTTTATGTATAGTATCCTGTAACAATTAGATCAAATCCAAAAATCTATTAATTTCGGTAGTTTTCAGAAGTATAACATCGTAAGTTCCGAAGTATCCCGGCGTATATTGTGGTATTTATTACTTGCAATAGTTTACGGCGGGCGGGGTGAGTCTGACGAGCGCGCTCATCCCGCGTATGTGTGACATAAAACAGACTACGTTGGAACTCGCTGTAGGTTGCATGTCACGCGCGTATTTTTTGTGTTGATTTGATATTTATTACGTAATAGTACTAGTACATATTTCCCGTATTTAAAATATTGGTTATTTAAAATGTGGTATTGATTACATACAACAATATACGTTCCTGAATTTACAAGTATTTTGTGTTAAGTAATACATACAACATTTTACTTCGGAATTAGTTATACTAAAGTACATGGCAAGATGACTTACAATGATTTACGTGGTCAAATTAACTATTTTATGGTTACTAAGTAGCACATACAACAATCTACTTCGCTTATCACTGACATTGTGTAAGTTGTAAGTAACATTTGCGGTTTATAGATGTGATCAAAAATCTATAGAAATAAATAAAATTCGATCATCAATCATCATCATCATATTCAAAATAACAAGTTTTTACTAAATGGGTATGAATGTATATCAGGTACCATTAACCCATTAATGGTCAAACTTAAATTAAACACCTAATTTTTTCAAATTGTTTATTTTCATATTGAATGAGGTATTATGAAACACAAACCGGAAAAAAATTGGGCAAAAAAAATTTTTTTTTTGGTTTTCAGGGGGTGTACTTGAATGAGTACACTGACCACTTAAAGGTGAAAATTTTCGAAGCAGGGCTTCTCGACGCAAAGGGTCTTTAGACATTTTTTACACTCCCAGCGGACTCTAGAGTGGCAAACAGCACAACGAAGCTGCTTCTCAAGTTTTTTGGATAGTGTCCCGTAGAATCTTGGGGTAAACCTTCTACGATTGATGAAGACGGTTGAGCTTTTTTACGTGTTTCCTGTCGCAAATAGTAGCGGACAATTATTACGATGAAATAGAAGTTGATCCTTAGGACGTTCGTTGCTCAGTACATGCAAGCGCCAAGCGTTTCCCACAGTCATATCCACCATGTATGTAAATAAAACCCACCACCATTTTTTTCCGTGAATCGCAATCCGATATAGAGATACCGATTGGTCGAATTCATCAACTCCACCCATTCCTTTGTTATAATTTTGGAAAAGCAGAGGGATCTTCATATCAACCTTCTCTATTTTCAATGAGCACCATCGCTTTACAAAACCCATGGTTTCGATACTGTCATAGTTAGTGGCCATGGTACAAACCCTATTATCTTTCCATCTAACCAGTAGCAGTTCATTAGCCTTGTCAAACCTATGATCAAAGCTTGCTCTGGCTTTTATTTTCATATCTTTGGTACAAGGTTTCAGTGGTTGCATCAAGGGATTATCCACAGTAAAAATCAAAACTATAACAATAGCCAGATGAACTCGCCGCTACCCATTTTTTATAGCCGAAACGAACTGGCTTACCCCGAACAAAAAGTCGCAAAATCATATTCGGCATCATCACTGTTGTGCTCTAATATAGCTTGGATGGCTTACTCAAGACCGTCATACTGGTCAGAGAAGTGGAAACGTTGTCGGTTCATAACTTAGTAGGACTTTTCTGAAAACAAATTATAGCATATTTTTGTACACTTGTGGCCATTGTACTCAAACGAGTACACTAGTATAAATCTTCACATAAATCAGCCAAAGTAAAAAAAGAATCGATAAATATTTATAATTATGATAAACTCTACTTATAACTAGTATATATCTTATAATAATTAGCACACAGCATAATGTTTACACACTAAATAAAAAAAACACGGATAATACAAAAGACTTAGCTGTGCTATCTCAAAAATTGTAACTTTGACTGCATCACTGTCACAATTATTTTACAACTACCCACTTTTTGTTACCATGATAAAATCACACATATGACCCTCTATTTATTATTATTCAAAGAAATATTTTAGATTGAGTTATATTCTTATAAATTTAAAAAGTTTAACTGTACTCAATTGAGTACGGCGGCCGTAAATGGGTTAACAAGAACATAATTTAAATGTATTTGGTCGGTCTGTCTGTCTGTTCCGCTAATCTCCTCCCTCCTCTTGAAGGAGACGAAGCGTATCATTAATACATAGCTTCTGGGGTACTTTGAACTGTATGATCTACTGAGCAACCGACAGTACGGCTTCCGCCACCGTCGCTTAACCGGTGTATCTTATCTTAACCTTCTTGTGTATCTCACAAACCGTTGCGCGCAAGCCATCGAGACTCGAGGTGAGGCACTGGCGGTTAGTCTCGATATCGGAAAGGCCTTTGATTGGGTCTGGCAGACGTCTTCTTGCAAAGCTCTTATGGACTCCCCAAGGAATTATGCGAATGGATTGCCAGCTTTTTGTCCAACAGAAGTATCCAAGCCGTCGTTGATGGCAGTTGCTCGGACCGCATGGACATAAAACATGCATGCATGTATCAATGACATGCTGTCGGATGACTCCATTCATCGCTATGCGGACGACAGTACCGGAGACGCTTGTTACACGGACCGTGCAAATATCCCTCAGTCCGAGATGGAGGAAAGCCGCGAACAACTTATCTTATTAGACTACGTTATCTAGAGTACCCGATTGGGGCAGACTAAATTTAGTCCAATTCAACCCCTCTAAGACACAAGTATGTGTATTTACCGTTAAGAAAATCCCATTTATTGTAGGATCGAAATTCCTGGGCACACTGCTTACCATTTCCTTGAGTATTGGGATCCTTGATATCGATATCTCCTGCGACGTCCAATACCGTAGTCAATTGGAAGACAAGGTGAAGCTGGCATCAAAGAAGCTTGGAGTGCTCAACAGGGTGAATACGTAACTGTCGGGCAACGACTCCGCCTACATAAGGCACAGGTTCGGCCCCACTTGGAGTACTGCAATCACCATTTTGTCGAAGCGCCTACGTGCCAGCTTGAAACTTGAAGTGGGCAACCCCTTCGACTCGGTACAAAGACGACTATTGAGGCTCGTTGACCAGTCTCAGAAGAGACTTTGCCTCACTGTGTGTGTTCTACCGAATATACAATGGTTTGTGCTCAGATGAACTATTTGACATGATACCCACAGCTACATTCTATCATCGCATCTCTCGCCACAGGCAGGGAATTCATCGTCACACACAACGTCCGGAAACAGTACGCACTGTGCGGTAGGAAAGGAACTACATCCCTCGCACACTCAACCTGTGGAATGAACTCCCTGCGGTGGTTTTCCCAAGCGACTACAATTGATTGATAAAGTGATAGCTGCCGTTGACTGGACAATACTTGTAGACTACACTTATGAGAAGCACTATAAAAGGAGGATGTCTGTACCTCGTCATCCAGACCCGATATATTCCTTTTTTCACGATCGCATAGGCGAGCAGTGCTTGTAGAACGCACAGTACCGTGGAAAACTAACATACCTAAAGACCACGCTATAAAGATGAACAAATACTTTGACCTGACTAACGAGTTAACCAAAAATGGCTACGTGATTAAACTCTACGCCGTGGAAGTAGGACCAAGACGAATTCAAGCTAAATCCCTGTACAACTTAAAGACCTCGGATTGCCAAGAGCTTCAGTAAGCTCTTTACTAAATCGAATGTCCAAAGCGGCATTGATAAGATCTTACCAAATTTGGATAGGTAGGGGGGTACACTACTGACGGTGGAGGTGAGCGCTGATGCATCACAAAATGGCCACCCTTAACCTACATCTGGGTCGCAAGTCCCAGGCGCCGTCACGGTGTGCTCTGTATCACGGGTCCATAAGGACCCGGCGACCGCACGGTGAATCCATGCAGTGCTGAGAATCGGATCTCTGAGGCTCTTCAAGAATGGGCATTAGAAGGTTTTTTCTGGGTCGGCAGCGCGAATGTGACGCCCCTGGTGTTGCATACGTCCATAGGCCACGGTAACCACTTCCCATCAGGTGGGCCGTGTGCTTGTCTGCCACCTAAGTGGTAAAAATAAAACATACCACACCTTTTTTCTCTCTTGCTTTTCGGCGTAAATTGTTGTATCTGGTACATACGACTAAATGCGACTCATGTGTTCCGGTGTACATAATTGTAAGTGACTGATACAACAATTTGTAAAGGTCGTATACCGCGGTAAAGTGTTGTAACAGCAAAATCTCTAAAACCTTTAGTATTTTTGAATAATACCATGAGGTAAACGCTAAAGTATTATTAACTGAAGTCACATATTGAATTTTATAAAGATTAGTTGAAAACTGCGGTTTTTATTGCCAATAGTACCTTTGAAACGCTCTCCTGTAAAATCACAGTTTAGAAGTTACAACAGTTTACGTAGGAGGTATCGATATTGACCACACGTCAATAACCTTACGGTTATCCAATAAAGCATTTTTCTTACACCCCGGCTGACTTTAGGCCATCTATGGCTTTAATTATCGCCTCGGAAGGGCTTTGTGTCGAAAGATTGAAGTTTTATGGTCTTTCAGGCTCCAAGACTTTGTTTCGCACGACCAATCTAGGATATACGATGCAGAATACTTCATCAAGAACCAAGTGGTTCGGTGATTCCTTCTTCCGCACCATTAAGACCTGGAATTCCTTACCAGTACACGTGTTTCCCTCTTCCTACAGTCCCGTGTCCTTTAATCGGGGTGTGAAAAAGCATTTGATGAGGCCGTCAAGCTGAATACCACCATTGTAACATGGTACGTGTCTATAATAGTGACTCTCTTTTCCGAGACTTTACCTTCAGCTTACCATCAGGCGATAAATACAAGTCTATAGTTAAATCTGACGCAATACAATATCCGTACAGTAACATGAGCAATATCCTAATATAATTGCTCCACATCTAAAATACAATTGCCGCTCGTAACCGAAGTTACGAGGCATTCGGATATCCCGTGAAACTGAAGCGATACATAAATTATGTCTTTCTTAGATCTAGGAGAACCGTTTGACGAATTGATTTGATCATCTACGTAGATTAAAAATAGGCAAATAGGTTAGCACAGTAGACAGGTCAGTCTTTCGATGGGTGCCCTATAGAATACCGCGGCTATAATAAGCCCGTGTTGGATTTCCGGCGATGAATAAAGTAGTCAGAGCTCACTCGAGAGGTTTTGTGTTGTCAGTGGGAAGACCAAAGGCTGGTCCTGCTTGTCTTCTGCGCTAACGGCACGGAATCTCTCTGTTTTTACAGGGGAGCCAACCGTAGCGGTACTGAACGCGGCTGCTACGCAGGAGGCGCGGGTTCGATCCCCGCTCAGTGCCAATATATGTATGCATGAATAAAAATATTTGCATTGGTCTGGGTGTTCTATGTATAATATGTACGTATTTACAAAAAAAAAGTATCTAAGTATGTATATCCGCATTCTAGATTCCATAACACAAGCTAATTAAGCTTACCATGGGTCTAGATAGCGTTGTGTAGAATGTTGTAGAATATTTATTTATTATATTTATTATCTGTGACCGTGTGCCGAGTGTGACTCCCTTGGTGTTGCACTCGTCCATAGGACACGGAAACCACTTCCCATCAAATGGGCCGTGTGCTTGCGACCAAAGTGGTATAAAAAAAAAGTTGAGTGTTGAGGAGAGCCCTCTCTGCCATGGAAAGTATCTATAGCTACCGACAAAAACCTTTGACCCCAAGTCGCGAGAGAAAGGAGGGCCTGGCGTGGACGTGTAGGTACCCTTATAGAGTACCTACCTACATTTAGTGATATGTCTCTGGCAATATCTTCTTCGGTCGACCTACGACCCACATACGGCGTGCGTTTTAGTCGGTTTGAGTTCAAAAATAACTGTTTCGTCGCAATTGGTTCACTTCGCATTTGATACACTTGGTAATTTTGGCTTCGCCGTAGTCGTAGCCCTAATGCACCTAAACCACTTTTCTTCATGTCCATACAAGACGTAAAATATATCAACGGGATGAGTTGTCCGATTCAATAATTGCACTAGGACAACTCATCCCGCGGGATAAGATCGAGTGGGATGGGTTGACTAAACGGTCGTTAGCATTTGGTCCACTTCACGTAACGTCCATTTCGCTAATGGTCTACTTCGCGAAACGTCACCGTATTGAGGGGTATCCGTAGGGATTTTGCGCTAGGGGAAAAAAAGAAGACCCAATCACAGAGGAAAAGGGTGAAATTTTTTTAAAAGGAAGCCAGTGAATTTTTTTTACGGTGTTCTAGTTTGTCACGCTGGTCACGCACCATGCGATCCATTGGTTTTATTTGCAAAAAATTTACAGGGACCCCTTGTCGCTGGTCACGATCGTATTTGAGGCTCTCACCTCGGACTCCAGGGTCCGCTTTCAGCCTTCTATATCTTTTAATAAGACCGCATATACCCGGAACTATCCTATACAATATATCTTTTAAAATCTGTAACTCAAAAGCGTCTATTGTTTACAAAAACGTTTATTTGCGTCTGCTCAATAACGCTAACGTTGGAAGCGCATATAAATAGATATAAATAGTTATTTCTGTTTCAGTTCGACTCTAAATGCAATCGGACTATTTTAACTTTATTTGCAACTTTGTAATAGTATGGCTTTGGGTATAACAGGCCGCAGGGAGGCCTTCGGAGCCATGGAACAAATGAATATCATTTGGTGGTAACCATGACACTGCAGTGTCCTATCAGAGGAACACTAGTAAATCTTGTGGTCACTTTCAGAAGAGAAAGAAAGTCTTCGAAAGTAAAAAAGAGATGTGAAGGGCCACCCCCCTTTTTTTTTGCTTTCGAAGACTACGAGACTGGGAAATTCTGAGAATATACTGTTATTTCCAAGAGGGGACACCGTGATCCCACATCCGAGTGGGGCATCTTGAAATCGGAGATGTTCTGGCTCATTCCGGCTTCGATAGGCGAGGGAGAGGGAGGTAGGGGGGGGGGGGGGGGGCTAGGGGGATTCCCACATTACAAAAAAGGGTCACTTGGAAGAGTGAGCTTTATTTGGTTTTGAGTACCATCAACTAATGACAACAAAATCGCCACTCAAACTCCTTTCAATATAAATCCACGATATCTCAAGCCGTCATATTCAATATAACGTACGACAAAGTACATAGCGTCGTAATAAAACTGTGGTTTACGACATATCACGTATTTATCCGGGTTGAGCGTCGGTCAAACGAACCGAAATAGTGCGTCGTATTTATAGAATGTGGTGGATATTGCGACCTGAATCTCAATACGACAATAATGTTTGTAGTACGATCGCTGTTACCTTAGCACATTCCAAGTTACTAAAGCTGATATTACCGTTCACTTTTTGTTCAATTTCGTCTTTAATTTTTCATCTTTCAATCTCTCTGTTCTTACAGTGTGTGTGCGAGTGTGACTCCCCTGTTCACTTTTGACCCTATTTTCTTGCACTCTCGCTTCGATTGAACGAGAAATAAAAGGTCTGTTCACTAATTGAACATTATTTAGGGTCTGAAGTGTTCAATTTCGTTTTTCATTTTATCATCTTTCACTCAAAGTGACTCATCGACATAAAAGAAATCATTAATGCCGGTTGAATAAATAATAATATAAATAAATTCTCGATTGATTTAACTTTCAATGTGAGATGCGAATGTTGAGATGGATGTGTGGTGTGACAAGAATGGATAAAAGATAAGGAATGAATATATTAGAGTGAGTTTGAATGTAGCACCAATCACGGACAAGCTACGAGGAAATCGTTTTTCCTAATTCGGAATGTAATGCGTAGGGAGGAAAGTAATGTCGTAAGGAAGGCATTAACTATTGAGAAGTGGATGGCTACAAGGGGAGAGGAAGACCTAAAAGGAGGTGGATGGACTGTGTGTGGACAGCCTCCGTGGCGTAGCGGTAGTGAACGCGGCCGCTACGCAGGAGGCGCGGGTTCCATCCCCGCTCAGTGCAAATATTTGTATGCATTAAATATGGGTATTTGCATTGGTCTGGTCGTGCCTCGGAGAGCACGTTAAGCCGTCGGTCCCGGTTGCCATAAGAACATCTATGGCAGTCGTTACGGGTAGTTGGTGCCCTAAAAAGTCCAAAAACAACGGTCTAGCTGCAAAGCTTCGATATCGCCTAATGTTAACATTGGGTCGTGGAGGTCAGATGGCAATCGCTTCACGGAAAATATAGAGGTCTAGCCAAATCTGTAGCTATGACTGGTAAAAGCGGACCCCAGACTCCGAGCTGAAAGCTTCGGATGCGACTGGGAATTAACGCTAAGAGGAAGAAGGGCAGGAGGATGGTGTCTGTAAACCACATACTAAATTTTTTTGGATTCGTGTCATACAAGGTAATTTACACTTTAAGTTCTTTGTATGAAAGTTGCAATTCCTTTAAAGTTTCGGCCACGCCAGTGAGGCTACTGAAAAACATATGATTACAATGCAGTACAAGACTGATCGATAGGTACTGCACCTGTGGTTCAATAATTCACGGCACTGAAGGTAGCCTTCAATGTTTACCCCATACGACCCACACCTACTTTTAGAACCAGTGGTTCTCAAACTTCGGGGTGAGGGGTCATTTGATACCTTAAATAATTATGTCTGCCCCCGGGCATCACCAATCCTAAATCAGGTGGACACTCAAGCTGTGAAATTAACTCCCTGCGGTGGTTTTCCCAAGCGACTACAATATGGGGTTCTTCAAGAAGGGCATTAGAAGGTTTCTTCAGGGTCGGCAGCGCGAGTGTGACGCCCCTGGTGTTGCATACGTCCATAGGTCACGGTGACCGCTTTCCATCAGGTGGTCCGTGTGCTTGTCTGCCAACTAAGTGCTATAAAAAATAAAAAAATAAAAAAAGTCCCTAAATAGACTTCGAATACAGGTTGGTCGAAGCAGGGAGAATCAGTCTACCGGACCTACGGTCTGAGTGTGGAGTTGCTCCACAGACCATGGCCCACCTGCCAATGTGTGTTGCGTGCCATATACTTTTCTGGGAGGTAGAAGACGACGGTATTTCCGTCCCAATCGAGCAGTCTGACTGGGGAAGTACCTCCGCCCTACAGAATACCGCGGCTATAATAACCTCGTGTTCTATTTTTGGTGGTGAGTAGGGTAGCCAGAGCTCACTGGGAAGTTTTTTGTGCTGCCAGTGGGAAGACCAAAGGCTTATCTTCTCTATTCTTACAAGGTCGGCAGCACAACTGTGACTCCCATGGTGTTGCACTCGGCCATAAGCTACGGTAACCACTTACCATCAGGTGGGACGTTGTCTGCGACCTAAGTACCGTAAAATGGGGTGAATAGATATCGTGGGGTGAATAGAGAAAAATCCGGGAGTTTGCTAAAGTTAACTCTAGTTTGTCTGTAGCCTTTTATTGAATGTTTTTCTCTATGATTTATTACACGGCAACATTTTTTCTATAAGCTGAGCACCCACAAATTAACGTCAAGTTCAAATGACCTGAGTAAAAAGCGGTTATAGTGGAAGTGTTTTCTCGAATATTTTTTGCTGTGTAAAACTTTTCGATAAACATCAAGTTTTTCGTTGCTCCTACTCTGTGAATGGGTTTCATTCGGTGCATAAGTTTCTTAACTTTAAGAAAAACAAAGGTAAATGTCCATAAACGATTAATAACATTCTTATTTCATGCAAAATCTAGATACTTGCATATTTTTTCGAATTCGAGGTGAATAGATACGGGTAGGGGGCTATTAGATACGCCATTAGGGTCAATAGATACGCCATTGGAGGTGATTAGATACGGGTAAGACGTTAATAGATACGAATGAGGGGTTAATAGAAACATGATTTTTAGGGATTTCAATCTATTAAGGTTGGTCATAGGCTATGACGAACCATAGATCGATATCATAGATACCTTGTATATTTATTTAAAATATAAGTTGATTTTGACAGCCCTAGCGTAATTTTTCTATTCACCCCCCTCTCGTATCTTTTGACCCCTGTTTCCAGGTGAATAGAAATCGTGTAGTTTTTCTTAATTTACAATTAATACACATATTTTTACTCATTTTTAGCATAAATATTTAGTTAATTACAACGTGACTCACGATAATCACAATCCTCTAATATTCACTTGCATACAAAATATCTGAGTAAATCTATGTAGAAGTTGAAAACTGTATCTATTCGCCCCATTTTACGGTACATAGTATAAAAAAATATGCCTTTTACTTTTTACTGTATATTCACGCTTCAGTCGTTCTCTAAATCATAATCATGATTATAACGCTTTTCACGTTAAACACAGAGCTTTTACGATCTACTACGGGGAAATTACTTTCTAAATCTCACATTCCCGGTATTGCTATGCCGGTAAATCCCGAACGGCGATATGATGATAATAAAAACGTAACGGCAGGTGCAGATACCGTAACCAATGGTTACCAATATGTTGTCCCATAAAAATGATAATTAATGTTTTATTAATGGCTGTGTAGGTACCTTTAGGTATGTTTGTATTTCATCCGTCTTGTAACGGGGCAAGAATACAAGTGTCACCACCCCATCTCATTCAAAGCACAGTCTTATTAGCATAATAATCGAAACCGGTGGGCTTTTTTTATCGTGCAAAAAATCCCCACGCATACCCCCCCGCCGGAGCCGGTGGATACGGCTATGTCGGACTTGAACCGACTAAAATGCACGCCGTCTGTGGGCCGTCGTTTGCCGGAGGTGAGGTAATCGTAAACATATCCCTCGCACCCCGGCCGACCCAGGGCCATATATATCTATCTGGCCCTCTTCCGGTGTGGAGACCACGGAGTCCCTACCTCACCCCCAGGTATGGGTAGGCACAGAATGCGTGCCGCCGCCGTGGTCTGCGAAACCGGCGGGCTTGCATGAAAGTATTAATGACAGTTGAGGAAGCTCGTGAAGTATATAAGGATAGAGTCAAATGGCGGGCTGTAGTCTCTGAGTACTCTGGAGGGAAAAAGGCGTGAGCGTATGTATGTATGTATGACTCAGGACACGTATCTTGGACCTAAATCGCGAGACAAACAAAGCCCTGGCGCGCGCGGATGGTTTTGTAATAATCTATGTTTGGTAAATTTGAGTTCGTCCACCGCAGTAGCACCCCGTGATATCCTCAAGGCCTAAGAAACGTGTACTACGAGTATAGGGCACATTTTGAGCACATTTTAGCGCCTTCGCTGAGTTTAGCGGGCGCACGGCGCGGACGTCCGCTTGTTTCATGTTAATTCAAGAGCAGCGCTACGTGGGGCGGATACCTGTCACACGCGACGGACAGGCGGAAGCACTGCGCGCGAATCCGCGACCCGCACCCCCGACACGCACCCGCTAAACGCAGCGAAGGCGCTTAGGTCCAAGATACGTATCCTGAGTTATAATACTGTATCCGAAGGGACACTCTTCGGTCACAGCCAGCCTTCTATTGGACATAGGCCTCTCCCAATGTTGGGAGGTATTGGCCTACTGTTTCCACGTGTTGGTACAGGGTTTTATTTCGAGTTCTCCTTCTCTTGCAGTGATATCGTGTGCGTATTTTTCCGTTAATTGCCTCTTACGACACCCTTCGGATAAGATGGGTGGTGATACTTGTATTCTTTATCCGTCACCACACGGATAAAATTAATATTCCTAAATTTTATAGCTACTGAATATTGTTCAATCATGAAATTCATTCCGCAAACCTACTCAACCAGTGTCTTCAATTTGTTACGAATCCCGGCATAATAAAACATTAAAACAGGAAGTTCTTAATTTAAATATTGATTAAATTCAAAACTTCCTGTTCCTATTTTAAATATTCAACCGAACTCGATGGTGTGTTATAAAGGCGTGCTACTTCCTTACCTCATTGAATATACACGGAAAAGTTTCTTCTTACGCGGTAAAAGAAGAATAAATCCAAAATAAGATGAATTACAAGAGATGAATTAATCACTGAATAATAACGAAATCTCAGAAATTATAACACCTACAAACTTGAAATTTGGCAAGTAGATTCCTTATAGCGTGTAGACATCCGCTAAGAATGGATTTTACGTAACTCCACTCCTAAGGGGGTAAAAGGAACTCCACGCGTTCAGAGTCGCGGGTGGCCGCTAGTTATAATTTTTTTATCCTTATCCTTATCCTTACTTAATATTATAAATGCGAAAATAACTCGGTCTGTCTGTCTGTCTGTTACACTTTCACGCCTAAACCACTGAACCGATTTTGATGAAATTTGGTGTAGAGATAAGTTAGACCTTGAGAAAGGACATAGGATATGTTTGGTCGCGATAACCGACATCCACGCGGGCGGAGCCGCGGGCAAAAGCTAGTATAGTATAAGACAAGTCAATATGAATTCACGTTGCCTCTTATGGTTAAGTCTCAGGAAAGAGAGTTACTATTACAGACACCAATAATATTACAATGGTGGTCCTCAGCTTGACGGCCTCATCAGATACTTTTTCACGCCCTGTATACTGAGGACTAGAAAGAACAAAACACGCGTGCTTTAGTTAAGTACCTAACCATAACCAAACGTACCTAGTATAAATTCCACAGTACAAATAGTTTGACAACCGCTGTCTCAAGATATTGATTCTATAGTCATTATGGTAGTGCAATTACTTGATCGTTATACGTAGCATAGATAGCAACCGATAGATTAATTTATTTGAAACGATATAAGATTAGTTTCCCCACCACACCCCTGCTTTAAGGATGTCAATGTAGTTATGTGTTGTGGGTTGTGGGGTCACATCGTTGAGTGTTTATAGTGACGTCATAACACTTTGACAGCCTCCGGGGCGTAGCGGTAGTGAACGCAGCCGCTACGCAGAAGGCGCAGGTTCGATCCCCGCTCAGTGCGAATATTTGTATGCTTGAATATGGGTATTTGCATTGGTCTCGTCGTGCCTCGGAGAGCACGTTAAGCCGTCGTCTCGGTTGCCATACGAACATCTATGGCAGTCGTTACGGGTAGTTGGAGCCCTAAAAAGTTCAACAACAACGGTCTAGCTAATGTCACGATTGGGTTGTGGAGGGCAGATGGCAATCACTTCACGGAAAATATCGAGGTCTAGCCAAATCCGTAGTTAAGACTGGTAAAGCGGACCCCAGACTACGAGCTGAAAGCTTCGGATGCGACTGGGAATTAACGATAGAATGAAGAAGAAGTGACGTCATAACAAAAAGTTGGAATATACTTGACAAATAAATGTTCTACGGGAGCGGAGAGCTATTTTGACATCTAGTAGGTACTTC
Organism: Eilema depressum; assembly: GCA_914767945.1. Lineage (NCBI taxonomy): Eukaryota > Metazoa > Arthropoda > Insecta > Lepidoptera > Erebidae > Eilema > Eilema depressum. Next base: position 3,264,394 of record OU612040.1, read on the forward strand.
TCCAATCGAGTAGTCCGACTGGGGAAGTATTTATTTATTTAATTCTTTATTGTACCTACACTGAAATTAACAAAATAACAAACATAAACACAATAAGATGTACAAAGGCGAGCTTAACTCAGTATTGAGTTTTCTCCCAGCAAACCTTTGGGGGATAGAGGAAAAAGCGAAACAAAAGGGTAAGAAACAAGTGCACAATATTGTAGAGAACATAATACATAGAATACCGAAGTACTAAGAAGATTGATACCATAGTTAGGTACCTACATACCTATTCATTACCTACAATAGACATATTACATAAATATATATATATATATATACAATACATATACAAACGCATAAATATATAAACTGTTCTACATAAATATATATATATATATATATACATAGATAGGTATACAATAAATAATATATATCATAAAAATAATAGTAAATAACATACATTCATCTAGTTTGAGAGAGGAACAGCAGGTCTAAAATAGCCGCTTTGGATGTTTCATTAAATGATCATCTTAATTGTCAGATTTCACTAATCGTAAAATGGTTACTTTTGATGAATCATATAATGAAGCTCATAATGTTCATCATCTTATTTGACAGTTTTGTATGAAGATGCGTAAAATGGTCTAAATATATGAGTCATTCATAATGTCAAATTCGGTGAAATTCGTGACGTATTGAATGTTAACACGGATTTACTTTTTAGCAGATTTTAGCCTTCATATTGATGTTTTCATAGTTATTGTTGTAATATTAAACCTCACTAAGATGTTTAGGGCACAATTTAACTCCACTCTGTTTGTCCACACAACTATTTATTGACGGCCGAGGCTTTGGCGTAGACTTTTATTTCAGGTTATAAGGTCTGAGTTGCTCCTACAAAAGTCAAGCTTTGGCGACGGGGTCGTGTTGTCCCCCCTTCATTTATTTAATAATAATTGATTATTGCTTGCTACGCGTGATTTGATCTTGTCAAAACTTTGCAATTCAACCGGACCTTGCGCTGTGATGATGAACTTCCAAATTACATGAATTAGAATAAATATCCAGTCTCGTCCACTTAGCCAGTCCAGACTCAGCCTATACATGGCTCAAGTCAACAATAGTGCCCGGAAAACGGCAATAGGCTACGTGGGACCCAATACAAAGATTGGTGAAATGTGGATGTAAAGTCACCTCTGCCTAACCCTCCGGGGATAAAGGCGTAATTGTATGTATGTATACTATGTATGTAGAATAAATATTCAAGTTATGCTAGAGTTTTTCCATACAGGGAACGGCCCACCAGTGTAAAGGGCCCAGTCAACAGGCAAGGCGCTGAAGCCTTATTTAATTTGTGAGGCATCTACAAATAATTATATTATTATATAAATGACCAAGACAGTCTAATGTCACAGCTAATGTTGCCTAATGCAAGCCTAATCCACATGTGGTCCACATGTTCTGGATTGCACCTCAAGTTTTTACCATCTAGCGGGGTGCAGTAAATTGACAGACAGTAGGTATATAAAAAAATGTGAAAGGCCTTAGATTCAACCTCGATAACTTTGACTAATATACCTACCTACTTAAGCATAATAAACACTATAATGATCATGGAGGTAGAGGTATATAGAAATATAAATATTCTCATTCGCATATTTATTTAAAAATAAAACTTTTTATTTATTTATTCATTGCATTTTATGAAAACTTACAGCTAATAAATTAACATTAGGTACAATACAATTATTGTTGTTATCATCAGAGACTTCGTCCTGCTCCACCAGTGGGATTATTCAGAACCCCGTGTCATCCCTTTAAATTAATTTATTGATTTCCAAATATCTTATGGGTATTTGCAGGATTTGTTCATATTTATAATTACTGCTCCACTCCTCTAAGTAGTAGCATGATATATATAGAAGAGTACTCTGTGTGCCTTCTAGGCTTTTACACTGTTGTGTTTATATCCAGCCATCGCTCTGCCATCCCGTTGCCCGTCTACCGTTTTGCCATCATTAGTTTCGTGCCTGCACCTTGTGTAAAGATGCCTTTGCATCTAACCACAGAAACACAAACACATTCAATGTTTTTTGTAGAAGTAACTTGATAAGTTCAATTCAATTCATAATGAATGGCTCTGTGCTTTTAACATCAATTCTGTCAATGTCCCGTAGTAGAGCTATTAACGCAGGATATAGAGTGGCCTCGATTTTGACTGGCTGACTCGAGTTTGTTAGTTACTTCCCACAGGATCCAAACAAAAGGACAGTATTTTGCTTTTGTTTATACGCCACCGTCGTTCCCCCATTACGTTGCCCGTCTATTCTAACATCATTAGTTTCGTGTCTGCACCTTACTTTAGACGCCTCTGAATCTAATCACGGAAACACAAACACATTCAATGTTTTTTGTCGAAGTAACTTGATAAGAATAAGAAACATAAATAAACATTGAAACCAAGTTTTGACAACAGACAGTTTTGAAATGTCACGTCAGGAAAAAATTACCACACCAAAAATAAAAATAAAAATTGGAAACAAATTGTAGTTTTAGCGTTATTTTTCTTTCAATTCATGTTTATTAGATGGAAATCATGAACTATTGATATATAGAACATAATAACTACCATTTTACGCTGTATTAATGACAAAATCATAATGTAGTAAATACCGTAAAAGCACGATTCGGCGAGTCCTTATATTTTTTTCGTCATAGCAACACCAATAACAAATATGAAACATATTGCAGATGAAATATGAATGACATATTAAAAAATGTGGTCATTTTACAATCTACAAAATATGTCACCAACTAATCTGCAAATGAATGTCATTTTTAGATGAAACATCCAAAACGGCCATTTTAGACCTGCAGTTCTTTGACTTTGGTCTTATAATAACCTCGTTTTGTGTTCCCGGCGGTGAGTAGGGTAGCCAGAGCTCACTGGAGAGGTTTTGTGCTGCCAGTGGGAAGATCAAAGGTTTGCCCTGCTTGTCTTCTGCGCTGTCGGCACAGAACCTCTCTGTTCTTGATTGGTGAATCATTGTATTAGGTCCCACGTAATAGGAAGTGAGCCTATTACCGTTCTCCGGGCACTATTGTTGGCTCGAGCCATGCATCTGAGGCTGAGTCGTGGCTGTATATATCTGTCTGATGTTAAACAGCCCTATCCCCTAGTCGCCTTGTACGACACCGCTTGCGAGGAAATGGGGTGGCCGAAGTTCTACTCGACAGGGAACCATGCGGACGAAAATAACACTGTACAGTCTCACGACTGTACATCGCATGTATAGTGACCTAATATATATGTATGTAGGTATAGTGATAGGATAACGTCCCGTACAAACACAAACACCTACATATTAAAACTATTAAGCTATTTTTTAACTGTCAATGTACCTAAACCTTTGAGAATGGCGTAAGGTGAAACCAGTAAGGTTCAATAATACCTAAATATCGTGAAAAAGTATATAAGTTTGATTAGAGTATCAATATTTTTCATTTTTCAATATGGGAAAAAAGAGCTTCTATGTTTTCAATCCCAAATAAATTTTACCAAAAGATATCTCGATTATGTTTTCGTAGAAAATACTAAGTAAGTACTAAATACCGCCAGAACATTAAACTGAAGCGAAATAACGTTGAAATTCTAAGTAATTCACTTGAAGAACTATGTCGGGCGAATAACTTGTATCACTTAAAAGTTTCTTGGAAAATGTAAATTGTGATGATATTTTGAACTAATCTTACGCCCGTGGCTCTGCCCGCGTGGATCTCTTATCTCCGGTTCTAAGCAACCTATTGCAATCAAATAAAAGTCTGATTAAGCTATTTGTAACAAAAAAAAACCACATCAAAATCCGTCCAGTAGTTTGCGCGTCCATCGTGTACAATTATATAAAATAGTACTAGCTGTCCCGGCGAACTTCGTACCGCCATATTTCTCATCCTTTAAACGACTTCCTGGGTGTCCAGGGAATTCGTCGTCGACGAATTCCCTGGACACCCAGGAATATTTCAAGACTAAAATTAGCCAAATCGGTTCAGCGGTTCTTCAGTTATAAAATAACAACGAAAAGTGGCATTGATTTTTATATATTAGAGAAGAAGAAACAAGAGAGATATAGATAGATAGGTATGTTTGTTCATTTTTTTTATATAAGACACGTCAATTTGACTTCGCCTCGCCTGATGGTAAGCTGAAGGCAAAGTCTCTGAAAAGAGCGTCACCATTACAGACACGTATCATGTTACAATGGTGGCACTCAGCTTGACGGCCTCATCAGATGCTTTTTCACGCCCCGCTTAAAGGACCCGGGACTGTAGGAGGAGGGAAACACGTGAATTTATTTAAATAACTCGCCGGCCCGTACATATATTATTTTTCACCATTGACACTCGAAAAAGGGCCCGTGATTCATCAAAAACAGTGAATAAAACGCTCTTTGTTTCACTGAGTGAATAAAAAAATTTGAATTTGGAACATGCGCGAATGTACGGATTCTAGTGAAACATACAAAGAGGTTGCACACTCTCACTATAAAAACGTACTAAAAGCCACCTAAATGTAATCACTGGCTGGATGGAATGTGGCTCAGTTTAAATTAAGAAAAAAAAATGCCGACATTTTCTGTGTAATTTTCCTTGTAAAAGTTTATGTTTGTCTCATAATCATAAAATGACTTCATCTAGTGATGAAAATGAAACTCATATTCTCGAACGCGAAAAGACTCCTGAGTGTTTTCGCGCTAAAGCGGTAGCTATTACTGATAATTTGCTGCTTCTTTTGTGTACTATCCATAACAAAATGTAATTCATAATCACAGAGTAATCGTTTTCTCGTAGTCAATGGTGAAAAGTTGAGTACCTAACACGTGAAAAAAGAATTCATCTCGGCTCTTGTATCCCTCGATGCACTCAGGTTTCTCTCTAGAACCCCTCGCTACGCTCGGGATTCTACCGGAGAAACCTTCACTCCTCTCGGGATACAACTTGGTGCCTCGAAAAGAATTCACCTTTTTTTCACTTGTTGGGTAATCTACTATTTCACCATTGACACTCGAAAAAGGGCCCGTGATTCATCGAAAACAGTGAATAAAACGCTCTTTGTTTCACCGAGTGAATAAAAAAATTTGAATTTGGAACATGCGCGAATGTACAGATTCTAGTGAAATATGCAAAGAGGTTGCACACTCTCACTATAAAAACGTACTAAAAGCTACCTAAATGTAATCACTGGCTGGATGGAATGCGGCTCAGTTTAAATTAAGAAAAAAAAATGCCGCCATTTTCTGTGTAATTTTCCTTGTAAAAGTTTGTTTGTCTCATAATCATAAAATGACTTCATCTAGTGATGAAAATGAAACTCATATTCTCGAATGCGAAAAGACTCAGCGCTAAAGCGGTAGCTATTACTGATAATTTGCTGCTTCTTTTGTGTACTATCCATAACAAAATGTAATTCATAATCACAGAGTAATCGTTTTCTCGCAGTCAATGGTGAAAAGTTGAGTACCTAACACGTGAAAAAAGAATTCATCTCGGCTCTTGTATCCCTCGATACGCTCAGCTTTCTATCTAGAATCCCTCGCTACGCTCGGGATTCTACCGCAGAAAGCTTCGCTCCTCTCGGGATACAACTCAGTGCCTCGAAAAGAATTCATCTTTTTTTCACTTGTTGGGTAATCTACTAATATCATCTTCTTCATCCTAGCGTTAATCCCAGTCGCATCCGAAGCTTGCACCTCGGAGTCTGGGGTCCGATTTTTCAGTCCAACTACGAGTTTGGATGAACTCCGATATTTTACGTGAATCATTGGCGATATCGAAGCATTGCAGTTAAACCAGTTCTTGAACAGTGATATCGTCTGCGTGTTTTCCCGTTAGGCACGTCTTACCACGCGTTTACATACTGCCGCTCGCATTGCTCATCGTGTTGCCAGAAATATTCGCGCGATTAATGCCCTAGCATTCACACACGCGCATCATCGTGTTGGTCCGCATTACAGTATTCGCCCTGCAATGGAGACGGACGTAAACGTATGGAGGACAACGCTGTAGCAGTGTACGCATTATGCTTTTACAGCATAGCGAATTAATTAAATAGATTATTAATAAAAACTATCACTTTCAACTACTATACACTTTCCGTAGTTCGATATAAATATTTTTAAAAGTAAATATTCGAGGAGCAATAACGAAAGCCGTGTTTACTGATTAGCGCCATCTAGCGGTCTCGTATAGTTCATCGCGCTAGTATTGCCGCTCCTTTGACTCGCGCCGCCAAGCCGACATTCGCAGCAACATACGCGGCAGTACTCGCGGCATGACGAATATACCATTCACACCACGTCTCTGCCCACTTCTCTCGGCACTTCCCTCGCTCTGCCGCGAGTATGTAAACGCAGCTTTACGACACTCTTCGGATGAGATGGGATGGTGATCATTATATTCTTTCTCCGCCACCACACGGATATGTGGCCCATGAAAGATCACAATCATAAAACAATTCCATAAAATTCAAACCTTTTTTACGACCGTATCCAAAAATAGACAATATTATATGTAGATATTGTACGCACATATAAAACAATGGATTCCGGTTGGTACCCCCAGACTTATCCTCGCAATCTCGCTTAATAGCCACGGAGGGCATATGAAATTCCTTATAGAACGGTCCAGGGGGAAGGCGGAAGCGGATGAAATGAATAAAATGCCGGGCGTTTGTTGCACCGCTTATTCTCCATTCTCCACTAGCACCTAGGAAGCGTTGGAAATTAGGTCAAGTAGAATTGACGTCAAAAAGATGTAATTCTATGCACTATCTTGATTACTTGATCGCTTACTTGGTTCGATCCCAGGTATTACCATGGCACACACCAATGACTTTTCGATGCTTTTCGAAGTTATGTGTGTATTTATCGCAGGTTTATAAGTGCCCGGTTAATGGCAATAGGCTCGCCACCTATTACATTGCTAGCACCTCTGCCTACCCCTTCGGGGAATATAGGCGTGAGTTTATGTTATGTTATGTTATGTTACTTGGTCAATTGGCCATCGTTCCTTTTGCAGCAATGCACTGTCACTGACAATTGTTACTTTTCGTTTATTCTGCTAGGTAAGTCGGTAACTGTGTTTATCAAATAACCTCATTACGAATTTTATCTTTCAAAGAAACAAAGTATAGCTTGCTCTATAGCCTTACGGTTCTTATGGGCTAGCACCATCATCAGTGTCCACATTTCAGCTCCGTTAGTTATAGCAGGTGACCGCAACCTATGCAGCGACTTTTAGATTATTATTTTTTAGATTTTTTTTTTATTTTTTTTGGTATTATATTTATATTTTAGATTTGGATAGAAATTTAACATTAAAAAAATATCTCTTCACTTGTAACTTAGACCAAACCCTTAAATTGAACGACATTATGGTTAGCTCCCCCCAATACTTCGAGTTCAGGGCTACTACGTCACAGGCAAGTCAGCCTTGGAAGCTAAGGTTAACTTTATGAGCTGATCTCATCACAATGAGGTCATCATTTACGCCTATATATTGTGGAAAGGCTCCACTCTAGGACTCGCTTGTAGCTATTGGCCCATACCAAGAACTCTTAAAACAGGTCAATAATAATTGAACTGCTGTCATTCTACCAACTGCAAATGTCACTTTATAATCCTAGAGTACGCGCCAAGAAATAAGTCCCTTGGAGGCGGCGTACCAATCGCATGTGCTGTCGCCATACTATATATGTTGATTGGTTCAGGCCATGAGAGTAACATAACCTGAACCAATCAACACACAGTATGGCGGCGATGTCATTTTAGTTCCTAGTTTTGCCGCGGGACTTATTAACTGGCGCGGACTCCATAATATGACATTACAAAGTGACATTTGCAGTTGGTAGAATGACAGCAGTTCAATTATTGACCTGTTTTAGGAGTTTATGGTAAGGCCGCAGTACATGTAGCTTGGCAGGCAGTGCCATTAGTACGAAAATCATTTGCATTCGTAACGTAAACGTATGGAAAGAACGGAGCATTGTGATTGGCTGGCTTCACATACACACAGGTTCACGGTAGGCAGGCGGCCAATCGTAGCGCACCGTTTTCTCGATACGGTTACATTAGAAATTCTCTGGATACGATTTTGATGCGTCTTTTTGTTAGAAAGGCCTTGGTTAGACTTCAAATCTTACGTTTGTTTGATCGCAATCGGTTGAGTAGAACTGAAGATATGAGCAAAGGTCTCGTTAACCGAGATGCACGCGGACGGAGCCGCGGGCGGCAGGCTAGTTGATTTATATTGTTACAAAAGTAACCTGACACACAACCCAGCTGTGTAATTCACTAAGCAAGCACAACGATGCGAGTCGCAACATTGTGCTGGACCGTACCGAACCCTGGATAGATGTGGAATGGAAGAAGAAGAAGTATTACTTTGTCTCTCAATCTTCGTGTCGAAGCAAAATTTAGTCCACTCTATCCATAACCGTACGCGCTTTGGGCTTGTGGCTTTTTTAAATTACAAAAAAAAACTTCTCATAAATCGAAACTCACTCAAAAAGAACCCCCATTCAAAAATAACCAAACAAATCCAGACAAAATTCATTAAGATTAGTTTCATTTCAATAAGGCCTATTCACAACGTTAACCACAGTATCAAAACTTAATAACAGAAAGCAATTATAAAGTTGGAGCTATCAAGGCTTGACTGGCTCAAAAGAATAACATTTCTCTAGATTGTGGTTATTCGTCTTAGCTTTTACAAGTTTTTGGAGATCCCCTACTATGGAATAAAACTGGTCTTGTACGAGTTTCGTACAAAATTAGTTTCGGGGACGAACTGATCTAAACTAATATTATAAAGCCAATGAAACAAACTCTTCAGTTTGTTTCTTTGGTTGAACGTTTTAATCGCAGGAACTACTGGTTCGAATTGAAAAATTCATTTTGTGTTGAATAGTCCGTTTATGGAGGAAGGTTATAAGCTATATTTTATCACACTACTACTCAAAGGAGCAGAGCAGTGAACATAAATGTTAACAAACCCGGCAGATTTCTATACATAATTTGAAAACTAATAAGTTACGGACTGCCATGGACGAAACCGGGGCGGGTTGGCTATATTTTTTTTATATTGTAATAAATGTAAAGGAGTCCGAGATCCGCCTACTTTTTTTGATTGGTATATATCGGCTTTTCCAAGAGCTACAATATTTTCTGAAGGAGGTTAGACTAATATTTGCTCGATACTATTACAAAGTTATTTCTAACTTGATTCGTTTGAGAATTAGGTAAATTGTCTTATGTAAATATATTACAAGTTATGGTTCGAGATAAACAAAAGTTTCTTCACCGAAATAACAATAAAATTGTACTTAAATTACAACAATAATTACGGTGATGTTCTATGTTCAGCCCTCTATCATCACTATCCACTATCAATCACCTTTTGCCTACTGTGAACCTGTATGTGTGTGTGCAAAGCCTGCCAATCGCAAAGCTCCGTTCTCTCGATACGTATACGTTACGAATTCAAATATTTTTAGTGCTAAAAAACTATCACGCCTATAGATTTGTGATTTAACTTCGTATCTAAACGTGTTGTCTGTCAAAAAAAAAATAACCATTAAAAAATGAACATTAACAATTTTGTATTCCTCGCATAAAATGTTCTTAAGTGCGAACCCCATCTGTTAGTAAGCCAAAGAGTTAATATAGCTGCAACATAACCAAACTCACTATAATCCTTTCGGCCGCCATGGTAATCGAGGTTTGGTAATCAGTTACCTATGAAGAAATTTTGGTCTTTCCTGGTAATCCTGTTACAAACGAAGAATTTAACATAATGAAACTTGTTCTTTTTTGAAGTGGTACTCCACTAGCAGATCAGTTACCTATGAAGAATTTTTGCTTTTTCCTGGTAATCCAGTTACTAACGAAGACTTTTTAACATAATGAAACTTGTTCTTTTTTGAAGTGGTACTCCAAGGGTACTCCACTAGCAGTAAATCAGATTAAATTCTCTTTACTGAATGACAATTTTAGTACTTCATAGATAGGTAGGTAGTCTTTCTTTTTATGAATATTACCACTTGTCATTGAATTAATACTGACATTTAATATATTCTGATTTCATTTGCGTTTAAATTTCTTTTGATTGTGTATATATATCCACGAACCCTCTTTTTATTATTGTAATGGAAGTGCGACGAAAATTGAACTTTTCTCAAAACAATTTTACATCGGTCATAAAAATTAATTGAAAGATTTAAAAGTTACCCCTGGTAGGGGCCGCCATTTAAGTCAATCCTAACAATTACTGGCGATACGGCGGTAGATATCAAGTTTGTTGAAACAAGGCGCCTCTCATCCTCTCACCCAGGATCCTGAGTGGAAAGTGAATTATCTGCGAGATGAACTCGATTAGAGGGCGCTTGATTCAACAGAATGATGTCTTTAGATTTTGTTATATTGACGGTGGTGAATGAGTTTTAGCCGACTGCGATGGAGATAATGTGTTATGAGCTTGGACTGTCCTTAAGTAATGTTAGTAGGTATATCATCATCATCTTCCATCCTCAGTTGCTTTCAACGTTTACACATTGAAGCTGGGCTTAAAAATACCAATCAAAAGCTGTAAGTGGACCTCTTTTCTTTGGTATACCGCCGTTTGCCCGAATTTTATTTACCCTAATATCATTTGCCATAATAATCAACAGCCATAATATTATATGACGTAATATTCATTTGCCCTACTCTTATTTGCTATATTAGTCACGTGCTAGAAGCTTTGTTTCCCATAAAGTCACTTACTATAACATCATTTGTCATAATCATTGTAAGCCCTTATTATCACATGCCCTAATTATCACATGCCATAATATTATCATATGCCATAACATCATCTGCCATCGACATTAGGTGTGTAACGGCTGTTATATCAGGAGAAACTGGATGCAATCGGGATTTTAGGGCACCCCGACTCGGATAGGTTAGATTAGAAGGGGATAGCGGGGTCGTTTGAGCGAGCGAAGCGAGCGAATAGAATAGACTAGAATAATTATTATGGCAATTAAAATATGAAAAACAATACGTATGGCACTCGTATCGTAAGGTATCTAAGTTTCGGGCAATTAAAAGTATGTCATTATGTCTTTTAGGGCAAACAAAACATTCGGGCAAATGAAATTCGGGTAAATGAAATTCGGGAATATGATGATTATGGCATATAATCTTCGGGTAAACAATAGACAACCCTTTTTTTATACCTCCGCCCTACGGACCTACGAGTCGGACTGCTCGAATGGGACGGCTATTTTATAAAAATATTTTTTTATATACTACTTAGGTCGCAGACAAGCACACGGCCTTCCTGATGGTTAGTGGTTACCGTGGCCTATAGGCGAGTGCAACACCAGGGACGTCACGACCCTGTAAGAACAGAGAGATTCTGTGCCGTCATCGCAGGAGATAAGTAGCACAAGCCTTTGGTCTTTCCACTGATAGCACAAAACCTCTTCAGTGAGCTCTGGCTACCTTATTCACCGCCGGGAACACAACACGAGGTTATTAAACCGCGGTCTTCTGTAGGGCGGAGGTACTTCCCCAGTCGGACTGCTCGATTGAGGCGGATATATCGTGTCCTACCTCCTACAAAATGCATTGCAATATATAAATTGTAATATAGATTATGATACTATCTAATAATAGTCCAAAACAAATATAAAAGTGACAACACTGCCAGCACTGTTTACATATTGTTAGCGAACATATTTACAAAGATACGAAAATGGTGTACTGTAGTGAACTGACACAGAACAGATACTTTTTTTTTTTTTTAAAGTGCGAAAAATCCCCACGGATACCTCCCCTGCCGGAGCCGGAGGAGGAGGTTATGTCGGACTCGAACCGACTAAAACGCACGCCGTCTGTCAGAACAGACTAGCGAAGTGCTGACTAATATCATTAGTCATTAGTTCATTACTCATAAATATTACGAAGTTGAAGAGTTTGTTTACTTCGGAAGAAAGGAATAATATACGGAGCTACCATTGTCTTATACAGGGCTTAGGCTCCGCTCGCCCCCTGGATCTCGACCCTTGCGATTAAAAAGCTCTACTCGCCCCCTTTTCTATTATTTTGGTGTAGTGACTCGCCCCTTGCCACGGGGCGATTAAAAATTGACATTTAAATAAATATTCTGGTGGTGTGAATCGCCCGTTACCTCGCCCATTGGCTTGGACCCGTAGCGTAGATCTTGGTGGGACTCCATACCTCTATACCGTGTAAGAGCTTTATAGACACAGTAAGTGACACTACAAATCGCCTTAAAAAGATCTACTACTTGGTACTAAGCGGAGATTAAACGCGCGCCTCCTCCGTAGTGGCAGCATTCAACAATCAACTTCTTCTTAATGTCAAGTAAATTGTAAATTTTTATAAAATTATTAATGGCGAAACGCCAATGTCAAGTTTTCAAGATATTCTACCAGAGCCACGTTAGCCACGACAGTAATTTTGTTTCCGTGTGTCCACCCCCCACGAGTGGCAGCATTAGAGTAGACTTGGTACAAGTTTGACATATACATACATCCCATGTCTTGCACACATTGACAGTTTAAAGAACAATATTGACATAAGCTCGTAGTCACACCAGTGTGGCAATTTAGTTTGACTACGGATCGGTCGTCATAATTTCGAGCAGATTTTTGCGATGCTTTTTGTGCTGTGTCTATACAGTATTTTGGTCAAAGGCCCTAAGATACTTACGTACATGAATCCTGCAAAAATTATGAAAGAATGAATGAATGAATACCACTTTATTGTACACCAGTAATAAATACATAAGAAATTATTATAAAATTTATATAGTCTTATCGCGGGCTGCGATCTCTACCAGACAACCTTTTGATGGACTGATATCTTAGGAGTAGCAGGTCCAATTTTTGCACAAGCAGCAATTACATCCCTTTTAATGGCAATCATCATGAAGCTGAAACACATAACCCTCAATTTTGACTTCACCGCAGTCGAGGAAAAAAACCGTAGCTTTCCCTCCTGATAAACGGCATTTTCCTCTTTATACGTACTAGTAACTGGACAAAATAACCTCCCGTGCCCGAGAGTGGGAGGCAAAAATACATTGCGACCCTTTTCCCCGATGTAATCACTCTAAATTAAGCGCTAAAGTAGTTTATCGCGGCAAATAGCCCGGCTTAGGGCGCGTTTACACTCGCCGATAATACGCTAGCTTCGTATTTAATAACTTTTGTTTGTAACAGTATCTAAACTTAAGTTTTGCACAGAAAACATCGGAAAAAAGCGTTTTTACCCGACTTTGACAACGCCAAGACTTATTAACACAAAAAAAAATTTTTTTTTTATTATTGACATTTTAAACTTAGAGGAGGATTTTAATCTTTTGTGCTTGTCAGTTTAATCTTCTAGGAGGAAGAGCCGGAAGGCGGACCCTGAGCTCCGCGGTCATCTTGGCCAGATGCCATCAGGTTCAATCAGGAAAATGCGTCTATATAAAGATGATGATGAGTTTGTTCTTCTATTCTTCTAGCATATTTTTATTAGGTTTTCTAGCAGCTTTTTTAAACTATTATTTAATACTAGCCTTCCGCCCGCGGCTCCGCCCGCTTGCATCTCGGTTAACGCGACCTTTGCTCATATCTTCGGTTCTACTCAACCGATTGCGATCAAACAAACGTAAGATTTTAAGTCTGAGTAAGCCCTTTCTAACAAAAAAAACCGTCCAGTAGTTTTGGGTCCATCGCGGACGAACAGACCAACAGACAGGAAATTCAAAAAAATATTTTCGTGTTCAGTATCGTTAACATAACATAACCCAAGTATTTTTTTTTAAATATCGCCAAGGTACAGACAGGACCACTTTACAATTATATAATAGTATAGATAGATAGAAGTTGACTATCGACTGACAAGATTTAATTTAGACTAAACTAAGAGCGCGAGAAGACGCTGAAAAGTTTAAGCACTACACCAGTTTGGTAGATACCACGCTGGGATGAACTATTTCCCGGGAATTGGTTGGGGTATAACTATAGAAATTCATTATCAGAAAAAGAAGTTCATAGTAGAAAAACGTCAAATACCGTAATGAACGAATAAGTGAAAGAATGAACGAACGAATGAATGAATGACGTGTGAATGAGTAAACGAACGAATGAATGACGCGTGAATGAGTAAACGAACGAATGAATGACACGTAAGTGAGTAAACGATCGAATGAATGATAATGTATTGGCATGAAATACGGTACAATACAGGTGATAATGAGATATACACCATAATCTAGTTATTAAAATCGGCAGGCACTTTACCAAATCAAATAATCTTGATTGCGGCCACCGTTTGCATAGGCATAAAACTGCAATGTACACGGTCTCTAAACATTCACTCACTCGTTCGCTCGGAATCGTAACCTGTATAAAATGTTCACACGACCGAGTCACGTCGGGTGGAGATTTGTTCGGTTGGCTGGGCACTCCCGACTGTTGCCGGAGATGGCCGAGTGACCACGTAACGAGAGGTTAAGACAACATTGAAGATGGATGGGTGGGCGAGTGATTTGTTTCTGACTTCCTTTTTGCAGGCTTTTAGTGACTTTACACACAGATAAAAGAGAACGCTAGAAATGGTATGTGCATTATTTTTTTTTCTCATCATCAGTGACGTCATACGTCACGTCGCAATTAGAATCTTGTCAACCACAAGAGTCAATCGGCGCTATACGACATTTTTATTAGAAGTGTGAAGAGAAGAGACTTTGCCTCACTGTGTGTGTTCTACCGCCTATACAATGGTTTGTGTTCAGATGAACTGTTTGACATGATGCCCACAGCTACATTCTATCATCGCACTTCTTGCCATAGGCGGGGAATTCATCCTCACACATTGCGACCGGAAATGGCGCGCACTGTGCGGTATGAAAGGAACTTCATCCCTCGCACACTCAAGCTGTGGAATGAACTCCTCGCGGTGGTTTTCCTAAGCGACTACAATATGGGGTTCTTCAAGAAGGGCATTATAAGGTTTCTTCAGAGTCGGCAGCGCGATTGTGACACCCCTGGTGTTGCATACGTCCATAGGCCACGGTAACTGCTTTCCATCAGGTGGGCCGTGTGTTTGTCTGCCACCTAAGTGGTATAAAAAAAAGACGTGTGGCACTCGGGGACTGCCGCGGTAAAGCTATTGCATAGCATTTTTTATCAACTTATGCAATTATCCCCCCACTCCGAGCTCGCACGAATCGAGCCGAGCTGCTCCGAAATCGGCCGAGCTCGGCTTGATTCGTGCGAGTTCGGAGTGTCAGCTTAGGTTTTTTCGTTACAGAATTTCTGGATTCGGTCTCCACGCTCAAGGCCCGCGATAGAAGCTATGCAATAGCTTAAAAAAAGAGATGGAAGAAAGATGCTTTTCTTCTGCGCTGACGGCACAGAATCTCTCTGTTCTTATAGGGTCGGCAGCACAAGTGTGACTCCCCTGGTGTTGCACGGCAATAGCTCACAACGTTAGACAAAAAATATAATTAGTAAAATGTCTATAATACACTTTCATGATAAGCACTCCATTATTAACTTCCTTTATTAAGAAAAAACACTTTATTTAGGAGTAAGTGAACAAATTTTATTTAGGAAATTTTCTAACACGGCTAACATTTCTCAAAGTCCGCGGTTGTAAAGGTGCATTCACGCTATAGTGAGTTTTTGTGTAACAAAGTTTCGGACCTGATGTAACTTTCTGTGACTTTTTTTTCCACAGTTTGATATTTGTTAACGATCGCATTGTTGCTATCAGTAACAAAACTAAAAGTACTGTTATTCGTCTTTCATAAGTCTTTCCTTTATCTTAAGTCCAAATTAAATTCCGGAAGATGATTCAATCTGCGACAGTTCTTATATTATTCTAAAAACTAAGCTACTTGGATAGAAATTCGCCATCAAGCGGGGCGTGAAAAAGCATCTATCAAGGCCGTCAAGTTAGGGATCACCATTTTAAGGCCAATAGCATCAGAAATGGTGGTCCGTATCTTCTGGGCTACACTTCAGCTTTTTTCCATCTAGCGGGGTGCAGCCAATTGACATACCATACATTAAAATAAATAAAATCGGCCAAGTACGAATCGGACTTCCCCATGAAGGGTTCCGTAGTAGCAAAGGCGAAAATTGCGGTTTATGACGTATTAAAAAAAACTACTGACTGGATCTCGTTCGAACCAATTTTTAATGGAAGTTTACATGGCAATTTGTATCATTTTTTTTTTTAATTTATCATTCTCTAATTGTAGAAGTTAGAGGGGGACACACACATTTTTCCACTTTGGTAGTGTCTCTCGCGCAAACTATTCAGTTTAGAAAAAAATTATGTTAGAAACCTCAATAGCATTTTTAAAAACCTATCTATAGATACCCCATACGTATGGGTATAATGAAAAAAAATATTTGAGTTTCAGTTCTAAGTATGGGGACCCCCAAAATTTAATGCATTTTTTTATTTTTGTGTGAAATTCTTAATGCGATTCACAGAATACATATTCTTACCGAGTTTCAACAGCATAAGCCTTATAGTTTCGGAGAAAAGTGGCTGTGACATACGGACGGACAGACAGACAGACAGACGGACGGACAGACATGACGAATCTATAAGGGTTCCGTTTTTTGCCATTTGGCTACGGATCCCTAAAAAAGGAAAATTTATCAAATGAATTTCAACTTTATGAAAGTTTGTGATCATGTTTGTTACTCGATGATGCTAAAGTGGTTGAACTGATTTGGCTGAAATTTGGTGAAAGTATAGTAGTCTGGAATAACACAGACACGCATACCGTTTATTCCTTGAAATGATTTCACATAAATTGCAGGAACGAGATCACAATTTGTATGCAGGCGGAGCTAAGAGCAATTGTTAGTATTGTTGTAATTTCAAGCTATTTATTAAACTAATTATTTTCTTTTATTTTTGTCTTTATTTCAAGCGCAGCGATCATGTTTTTGAAAACATATCCATCGCGTTACTTAGAATGACAACTTTTTACAACAAAATATTGTCTAAATACATATAAAAATGGCCGTGTTGGTTCCTGGTGGAGTAGAATAGGGTCACCCCATCTCTTCCTGTGGGTGTCGTAGAAGGCGACTAAGGGATAGGGCTGTTCTCCATCCGACAGTAAACATACAGCCCATGAATAAGTGCCCGCTTGACGGCAATAGGCTCGCCCCCTATCACGTGGGACCGAAAATCATAGTTGGCGAAATGTGGTTGATAAGATAATACACATCTGCCTATCCCTTCGGGGATTTACAAGCGTGAGTATATATATGTATGTATGTATGTATAAATAAATAAATAAAAATAAATAAATAGTATGTATGTACATTTAAGGACGTTTGAAATATAACTGCAGTGTGAATGCACCTTTACTTTTCATTTCTTATTTTGCAGAAACAGTGTTATATTTTCATTTTCAGGCAAAGAAAACTTAATATTGTGGTTTTATTACAATAGAACGTTTTGTGTTTGCTCAGGGCGAAATGTCCACGTTTATGGATGTTGTTTTTTTAATCTGGGGAAAATACTGGAACCATTTTGCTGTTCGTATTGACTGTATTTCTTACTAGCTTTTATATAACTTTCTCTATATGTATGTATGTATGTATGACTTATAAAATCTTATCGCTGACTTTTGTAGTGTTTATTCTCAACTAGCTGTTCGAAATGATACTGGTCGTTATGATACTATGGACCTTTTGATACTTTAGACTAGACGAAATGATAATATGGACCACATGCACTGAAAGGTTGCCCACGGCTCCGCCTAAACGTAAAACATAATCAGGCTGTGTTTATGTCATGTCCCTTCTTAAGGTCTAATTTACCCCAATAAAATGGGTTCAATGGTTTAGGCGTAAAAGCGTAGCAGACAGACAGACAGATAGTCTTTTTCGCATTTATAACATTAGTATGGATTGTGTTATCATACAAACTTTGAATCCCTTTTTGAACCTTTTTAACCCCTTTTTCGTGATAAAACGTAGTTTATTTCATTTTGCAAACTCTCTATCCATCGTCCATCTCTGTAGCAAATTTCATCAAGATCGATTCAGTGATTTGGGTGTGAAAGCGTATAGACAGACAGAGCTACTTTCGTATTTACTTACAATAAGTATTAGTAAGGATTTTTTATGAACTGTTCCTTCCGGAATTCGTAATTGATATTAATCGAGTCATCAGTTCTTAGAACTAGCTCTTTATTTTACAAAGTAGCAGACTATCTCTGCTTATCCTTTAGGATGAAATGCATGAATATAATATGTACAAAGTGCAAATAAATAAAACGGAGAGTATTCAGTTACTTTTCCTCTCCGACGAACTGAAAATAAACATAAGTAAATATGTTCATTCTCAATGCTGCTCCAATTTGTCATGTTTTTCATATTTTTGTATTTATTTTGCCATGTTTTTATTAACTCTGTGTCATGTCCATCCGTCCGGAATTTAAAATTGATATTAATCCAGGTAAATCTGCTCTCCGATAAGCCGAGTTTAGACAGATACTGATGCAAATAAAAGATCTCTTTTGTTCGACTCTAAAAGCAGCATTTTCTTGCGCACACAGTACATCACCAAGATAATTTTTCTTACGCAATAACCCGCAACTCGCTACATTCCAACCCATAATCCTTATCTAACCCAGCAATAACCCTAAACCTTTCACCGCAAACAGAATATAATAGCGGTCCATTTCCCTTTGAACGCTGACAGCTCATAATTCAGATAGCCGGGAGTGACGCATCCACCGTGACGTCACAATGGACCTGTCAGTCTCTCCGTCACTTCACGGAATGACAATAGACCTCAGCTCGTAGGCGGGTCATTTTAAAGGTTAATTTGATATGTAATTTACTTTTTTCATGTACGTTTTTGAGGGTACTGATATTAGGAGGAGGGAGGTAGGATATATGAAATACTAGCTGTTGCCCGCGATTCCGCCCGTGTGGCATTCTGATCCCGTTCATCGCTGATATATAACCTACTAGCTTTTGCCCGCGGCTCCGCCCGCGTGGATGTCGGTTATAGCGATCAAACATAGCCTATGTCCTTTCTCAAGGTCTAATCTACCCCTATACCAAATTTCATTAAAATTGGTGGTTTAGGCGTGAAAGCGTAACAGACAGACAGACAGATAGACAGAGTTAATTTCGCATCTATTTATACTATTATATAATTGTAAAGTGGTCGTGTCTGTACATTGGAGATATTTAAAAAAAAATACTTGGGTTATGTTATATTAACGATACTGAACACGAAAATATATTTTTTTCATTTCCTGTCTGTTTGTCTGTTTGTCCGCGATGGACGCAAAAACTACTGAACGGATTTTGATGCAGTTTTTTTTGTTAGAAAGGGCTTGATCAGACTTAAAATCTTACGTTTGTTTCATCGCAATCGGTTGAGTAGAACCGGAGTTGTGAACAATATTGATATTACACGAAATGTGAGCGGCAATATAGATGGCGCTTTATAATATTATTGGTCAATTTTTATAGCTTATTACATCCGGGCAAGTATATGAATTTATAGATTTTATTTTTACATACACAAATTGTGTAAACCAATACGTTTTTAATCATGAAATTAAAATTTGAATTTTAATGATTTAGTATCAGAATCATAACTAGATGGCGTTCTCGCGTTTAAATTCAAGCTATCGTTTGGTTTCAAACTCCCGATATACCCGAACCGGTATTTTATACTTGGTTTTTTAATTTCTAATTTATCATTGTGAAATAGATGTCGGTACAGTCTTAAGATCCGTTACAAAATCGTTTTTCACGCAAAGATAAGTAAGACCTTGGTGAACTGTGAAGTTTATAGTTGAGTATTGACTATTGAGTAGACAAGAGATACAACGGGAAGGAGAGAGGAGAGGGTGGAAGAAGAAGTCGCCATACCTTTGCCCTTAAGGTATGGGGACTAGAGACTAGAGAGTCGAGTAGATATCCAGGTAGAAAGATTATTTTATACCACTTAAGTGGCAAACAAGCACACGGTGCACCAGATGGAAAGTGGTTACTGTGGCCTATGGACGTATGCAACACCAGGGGCGTCACACTCGCCTTTCTTGAAGTACCCCATCCCATACTGTGATAGTGAAGTCGAGTATAGTGGCATCGAGTAGAGAGGCGAATACATAGTGAAGTATTACGTCGAGTAGAGAGTGGAATACAGAGTGAGGTAGACAGCCGAATAGAGAGGCGAGCACAGTGTCTAACCTTTTTTTTTATATACCTACATATACTACGTAGGTCGCAGACAAGCACACGGCCCACCTGTTGGTTAGAGGTTACCGTGGCCTATGGGCGAGTGCAACACCAGGGGCGTCACACTCGTGCTGTGCTCTAAGAACAGAGAGATTCTGTGCCGTTAGTGCAGAAGATAAGTAGGACAAAGAGGTTTTCCCACTGACAGCACAAAATCTCTCCAATGAGCTCTGGCTACCCTACTCACCGTCGGAAACATAACACGAGGTTATTAAGCCACGATCTTCTGAAGGGCGGAGGTACTTCCCCAGTCAGACTGCTCGATTGGGACGGATATACCGTCGTGTCCTGCCTCCTCTAAAAAATAAAGGTCCTCTAATCAGCGTTCAACGCGCAATTCTCTGCACAAAATTTATAACATCACGCGATTAACGACATCCACGCGGGCGAAGCCGCGGGCAACAGCTAGTTTATAATATTAGTATGGATACCATGTCACAATGGTGGCACTCAGTTTGGAGGCATCAGATGCTTTTTCACGCCCCGCTTGAAGGACCCGGGACTGTAGGAAGAGGGAAACACGTGTACCTACTGGTAAGGAATTCCAGGACTTGGTGCGGCAGAGGAAGGAGTCGCCGAACCGCTTGGTTCTTATTAATCCAGGTAAATCTATTCCCCCCTCTGTTGACTAGGAGAGTGTTCCACGTGCGCTCTAGGTACTCTACGGAGGCGAGTAGGACTTCTTGCAATATATGGTGACATTTAACTTTTTTTCAAGTGCGGTATCTCCCTGGTGAATCTTATTGGAGCTATTGGACGAAAACTGCACAGTGTTTTGTTACATCTGCGTGTGTGTGGCAAAGGGAACGACCTAGACAGCCAAAGTTGGCAACCACAATCCACTCCAATACGGTAACCATCACCCCTATTGCACGGAGTGGACCCCGGGCTCCAATATACAGGTTTTAGATACAATCAGGGGCCCGATTCACTCAGTGTAATGCCACGTTTCGTATACGTGTGACTTCCATTTCGATAACGTATAACGTAGTAATCAGATATATAAGATCTGTCAAAGTAAAACTTGGCAGAACAATAAATAATTCTAGTTATTTTTTGGTCTGGCATGCTAGCCATAATATGTCATCATGCCACTTTTCGTTGTTATTTTATAATTCAAGAACGGCTGAACCGATTTGGCTAATTTTAATCTTGAAATATTCGTGGGTGTCCAGGGAAGGTTTAAAGGATGAGAAAATAGGTGCAGCGGGAACGGGAAAAACATGGCGGTACGAAGTTCGCCGGGACAGCTAGTATGTCATATAATATACTTACGTTTTCTTCTTTACCGAAAATTCAATTTACAAATACCCAGACCAATGTAAAAATACCAGACATATCCATGCATATAAATTGAAATAGGTACAAGGTATTTAGGTACGCTAATTGAGACCTCGAATGTGCTCCTAATATTTGACCCGTATTACATACTTGCCCTTAAAACAAAATCTGGACCACCGACCTTTGTAATTGGTACCCTTGCGAGCATATCTACTGCAAATTGGTTATCTAAACCGAGTTTAAGATAAATGTAAACGGAATATTCCGGCCACAGCCTTTGGGAAAACGGAGCTGATCACAGATATCGAGTAGGCTAGAACCGCAAGTCGCTCGTGTATGTACTCATACTTTTGTAGTATATCTTTTTGCGCTCCTAGTTCAGCCTATTTTTATTTAGCTTGTTTATATTTACAGAGTGGACTAGACAACGCACGGTTTCCTTTTTTTTTTGTAATGCGTGGAAAATCTCACAGATGTCCCCATTTTTCCCGCCAGCATCAATTAATTAGCCTATTATAGTCCACTACCTCCTTCCCACTGATCACTGATCTGCGTAGGTATTCAGTCTATTGCAGCTACCTTTTTCAGATCGTTCATCCAATTCGCCAAATCCTACTGTTCGTAATAATACTGTAAGTCTAGTAATTCTAGCACTATTTCTACAGAACAAATAAGTAGCTGCTTAAAAAAGTTTTGAGTGCGGGTTTTTTCTCACATTCGCCATTGACGAGTAACGGATTTTCCGCCAGGTGGCGCTAATTCAAAGTCATACATATAAACGTGTACTTAACCGGTTTATAAGACAAAACAACACACTAGATTACATACACATATATACTCACGCCTGTAAATCCCTGAAGGGGTAGGCATAGGAGTACTAACACCCACATTTCATCAACTATGATTTTCGGTCCCACGTAATATTCGAGCCTATTCCCATCTAGCGGGTACTTTGTCATGGGCTGTATGTTAACTGTCGGATGGAGAACAGCCCTATCCCTTAGTCGCCTTTTACGACACCCACAGGAAGAGATGGGGTGGTTCTATTCTGCTCCACCGGGAACCAACACGGCATTCTCTCCTACGGCACTGCACCCCCGGCATACACTAGATCTTCTAGCGTTAATTCCCAGTCGCATCCGAAGCTTTCAACTCGGAGTCTGAGGTTCGCTTTACCAGTCTTAACTGCAGATTTGGCTGTACCTTGATTTTTTCCGTGAAGTGGCTGCCATATGACCACCGTTGTGGTGGTCACCAATGGTGACATTAGGCGATATCGAAGCATTGCAGCTAGACCATTGTTGCTGGACATTTTTTAGGGCTCCAACTACCCGTAACTACTGCCATAGATGTTCGTATGGCAACCGGGACCAACGCCTTAACGTGCTCTCCGAGGCACGACCAGACCAATGCAAATACCCATATTCATCCATACAAATATTTGCACTGAGCGGGGATCGAACCCGCGCCTCCTACCGCTACGCCGCGGAGGCTGTCGACACACTAGATATTCTGATAATATTCACTTATTGCACATGCTCTATCCCACCCTAAATCTGTGGTCGTGATGATAATCTCATAAATGACGTTGTTTGTTTAATACATAGGAGGGCTACAGTTATGTA
This sequence comes from Eilema depressum, assembly GCA_914767945.1. Taxonomy (NCBI): domain Eukaryota; kingdom Metazoa; phylum Arthropoda; class Insecta; order Lepidoptera; family Erebidae; genus Eilema; species Eilema depressum. The sequence continues at coordinate 3,287,638 of OU612040.1, forward strand.
TGAGATCGATCGCTCCCCGGGCGCCTGATGGGGATGTTTGCTCGTTTAATAGTTGTGTTCTCCGCGATTCCTTCGTGTTGTTTTTGTCGACCAGGAAATATTTTGTGGATGATGGATTTAGATGTTGGAAATACAGGAATGCAATTCTGCGGCCTTACCATAAACCTTAAAACAGGTCAATAATTGAACTGCTGTCATTCTGCCAACTGCAAATGTCACTTTGTAATGTCATATAAATATATAGGATTACAAAGTGACATTTGCAGTTGGTAGGATGACAGCAGTTCAATTATTGACCTGTTTTAAGAGTTCATGGTATGGGCCCTGAAGTATTATTTCCGGTATTTAACTGATTAACCTCAGACAGTTAAATACAGCCCAGGCTCAGCCTCAGATATAGGTATGGCTCAAGTCAACAACAGTGCCTGGAATACGGCAACAGGCTCACCCCCTAATACCTGGGACCTAATACAATGATTGGTGAAATGTGGGTGTTAATTTACCTCTGCCTAACCCTCTGGGAATAAAGGCGTGATTGTATGTATGTATTTCCAGTATTCGCTAAAAGAATGCCTTTTTTAGTCATCGTGAAATTTAGGTACTTCGCTCAAAAGGGATCGTCAGCATCTTTATAGCAATTTCCCAATTGCGTTTAATGCTTATACAGTCCACCAGAACCAAGCAGTTCGGCGACTTCTTCTTCTGCCGCACCATTAAGACCTGGAATTCTTTACCAGTTCACGTGTTTCCCTCTTCCTACAGTCCCGGGTCCTTTAAGCGGGCGTGACGAAGCATCTGATGAGACCGTCACGCTGAGTGCCACCATTGTAACAAATTACGTGTCTATAATGGTGATCCTCTTATCCGAGACTTTGCCTATAGCTTACCATCAGACAAGGGAAGTCAAATGACGTGTCCTATATAAAAAATGGCAGCGTACCCTCAGAACGGGTTCGTGGCTTACACCCGTATTCACAAACAATACTTCGCTATGCGTACTACCAAAACTGTGCAAAGAACGACAAATTCTCAGTGCGTTCGTTTCGGCAAGCCTTTTTATTCATTGATAACACTTAAGTAATACTTCGTTGAGGGAACGCACTGCGTTAGATACTGCTCCGTGATGTTTGTGAATTAATTTTACCAGCCCTATGCGCTCGAGCACACTATGAGACCTCACAGTATAGTCTATTGTTTGTGAATACGGGTGTTAGGCCCCAGGTGTTCGACGCCCCCGTGGCCGAGGCCCCCGAATCCCGATCTTAACTGTAAGGTAGAGCAATTCAAACTGTTTTATTGATTTAAATTGTAGTATCATCTGAACTAAAGGTGTGTACCAAATATCAGAACAATCAGCCAACAGGAAGGAATGCATACCAAGGTATTAAGATCATTTTGTGAACTTTGCTAGTCAAGGGGCCCTAGACGAAGTGACATTCTACTGGCGAAAACACCAGTGGAATCGCTAATAAAATTGTAGTATGAAATTGACATAAATCATTATATAAGACTATAATTTTTTTATGAAATTTAAATCTTTGTAACTCGAAATTTATTATTTCACATAAATCATTATTACTTTAACCACCGCAATGTCGTGTAATCCACTATTAAAAATTTAAAATGGTTCGCTTCAACGCGATTCCATCATTAGAATGTCACTTTGTCTAGGGCCCCAAAATCAATCTGATACTGACTGTACAGAAAGAGGTGCGTACAAATCATATAGCATAACATGTTATATAACAATGTTATATAACATGTTTCAGTAAGGTGGACACTGAATTTAGTACAATGTTGCAAAGTTATAAAACAATGTTAGATAATGTGGACGTGTTATATAACACAAGTTATACAACATGTTACATGATCTGTACGCACCTTATGGGCTCTGTCATAGGAAAATAAATAAAGTATCTAAAAATACAATCGCTGACAATAGCTTATAAATAATTTTACTTACTATTACATTTTATATTGTTTATATTACAACATAATGAATGTTTAGCATAGGTTTCTAATTAGGTACAATAAAGAATAGCTGTGTAAGTATTGTCTATTAATAGTAAACATCATTTGCATATTAAATTGAAACACAGTGATGTTATCCTACTAATACATTATTATAAATTTTAAATTGGAAGAGTCCTGCCTGAGCTTGATTTTGCTTTTTCCAGTTTATAATAATTTGTTTAGTTTAGCATACTAAATGCTTTATAATTATCTCAACTACTAATACATAACTAATATAAATGTGAAAGTTTGTGATTTTTTTTTATACCACTTAGATCGCAGACAAGGACACGGCCCACCTGATGGAAAGTGGTTACCGTGTTCTAAGGACGAGTGCAACACAGGGGAGTCACACTCGTGCTGTCGACCCTGTAAGAACAGAGAGATTCTGTACCGTCAGCGCAGAAGATAAGCAGTATAAGTCTTTGGTCTTACCACTGACAGCATAAAACCTCTCCAGTGAGCTCTGGCTACCCTACTCACGCCTGGAACACAACACAATGTTATTTAGCCGCGGTATTCTGTAGAGCGGAGGTACTTCCCCAGTCGGACTGCTCGATTGGGACGGATAAACTGTCGTGTCCTATCTCCTATCAAGCATGGTGCAGTGATACATTACAATCTGGAATAACGCATAGGTTATCTAGACTTTTTATCCCGGGATAGGCTCCTATAGCATCTCCGACACATGACCAAGCTGTGGAATGAACTCCCTGTGGCGGTTTTCCCAAGCGACTACAATATGGGGTTCTTCAAGAAGGGCATTAAGGTGATTACATACGCGAATGACTTTGACCATACAAATGCTCAAGGTCATTCGCTCGTTTTTCAGCCGTAAAAATCAGTAAAACTAATTTTAATTGATAATTTTATAGGAGACGATTACAAACTAAGAAGGTCACGTCATGCTAATACACTCATTTAACATATATCTGAAATTTTAGACTATTTGGACACATATTGTAGAAAATATTTGGTTTCATAAGAAAGAGTAGAGTGATGTTCAGAGCCTCTTTTCAACTATTTCCTCCTTTTTTATTGAATTTATGATAAAGTCTAGTTACTCTGTATATCCTGTAGTATGCAGGGATGTAAATTCCAGATCTTTAGGTTTTATAGTTAAAAAGAAAAACGGTTTCGAAAATACCGATTTTTCGATGCTAATCTGATTCGGGGCCTCTTCAGGGTCGGCAGCGCGAGTGTGTTGCATTCGTCCATAGGCCACGGTAACCACTTCCCATCAGGTGGGCCGTGTGCTTGTCTGCCATCTAAGTGGTATAAATAATATGACCAGACCAATGCAATTAGTGCATACAAATATTTGCACCGAGCGAGGATAGAACGTGCACCCTACTTAGCAATCGCGTTCACTACCACCTCACTTTCTTACTTCTTTAATAACATTTAAAGTGACAGAGATCATAACCCTCCTTTTTACTTTCGGATAAAAATTTGTATAACTCCGGACACGTATCTTGGACCTAAATCGCAAGACAAACGTGGCTCTGGCGCCCGCGGATTGCTTTGTAATATTCGCTTGGTGAATTTGAGTTCGTCTACCGCAGTAGCACCCCGTGCTATCCTCAAAAGACACCCAAGAAATGTGTACTGCGCGTATAGGGCACATTTTGAGCACATTTTAGGTCGATATATGTGTCCGGAGTTATAGGAATCGTTTTATTTCAACTTTTCTCCACTTTTGCAACTAAAATCCCTAGGGAGGGAAAGAGTACCGGGATGAAATTGGAATCACCATAAATCTTATCGTTCAGAACTATCGTAATCGATTCGGAGGTCCAATAAAATAGTCGTGACTCGACTGCGGAGTGTGGAGGAGCCTAGGGTATAAAGTGCTTGAGTCAGGGTTGGCACTTCTGCATTTTTTTAAGTACCTATCTACACTATTATATAATTTATAAGGTGGTCGTTTCAAATTCGCAAAATTTTGAATTTTGCAAATTCAACATTTTGCAAATTCAACATTTTGCAAATTCAACATTGCGGTCCGGAAAGATATTATATACCTACATGTAGGTATCTTTAGGTAGTCGGTAAGGTGAGGTGTGTGGGGACAAAAACAAATGAAGGTTTGTTGTGTCGTCATGCCTGAAGGGATAAACATCTGGTTGTATGTATTGTATTGTCTTAGGTGTATTTGTTCATAAAACATTGTTCTAGTGGGTAACACGCTCTAGTTAAGCTATGACAATGTTGGAACCATCACACCTGTTTTCCGAGAGGTAATAATACATTATAATAATTGTTTTGTCTAATAAGAGCTCTTAGTAATCGTTTTCGTATATTAATATGTTTATAAGCATTGGTTTGGTTTGTTTCTATGTATAACTAGCTCTCCCGTCGAACTTCGTAGGTACCGCCATATTTTTTTCAGCCTGCGTGAATTTTAGATCCCATTCCCGCTGCACCTATTTTCTCACCCTTTAAACCTTACCTGGACATCCATGAATATTTCAAGACTAAAATTAGCCAAATCGGTTCAGCCGTTCTTGAGTTATAAAATTACAACGAAAAGTGGCATTGATTGTTAATTATGTACCTGATTCTCCCAAAGATAGGTAAGCATGTTTATCCACTTTTTGGAACTTACCATTCAAGATACTGTCTCTGGTGGACCCCTGTCTGGACACCCACGACAATACCTTTTCATTCTTCGCTTCAAGAACCCGGGATTGTAGAAAGAAGGGAATACGAGTATTGGAAATGCATTCTAGTTCTAACTCTCGATTCAGAAAGGAATTCCTGAACCGCTTGGTTCGCATCATCAATTGCAGCATTTTTTATACCACTTGCGGTGGAAGAAAAGAATACGGCCAGCTTGGTAGGAAATGGTTCTAGGTGTCTGTGGCCTATGGACGTATGCAGAGTCGGCAGCACGAGTGTGACATTTGTGCTGCCCTGTAAGAACCTAATGTCCTTGTTGAAGAACCCCATATTGTAATCGCTTGGAAGAACCACAGCAGGGAGTTCATTCCACATAATATCTTGGTAACATCTAAACTGACCACCCCGTGACCGTAGCTGTCTGTCTTTCTGTTAAGCATTCACGCCTAAACCACTGAATCAATTTTGATGAAATTTGATACAGAGAAATATTAGACCTTGGGAAAGGACATAGGCTATATTTGGTCGCGATAACCGACTTCCACGCGGGCGGAGCCGCGGGCAAATGTTAGTAAATAATACCCCAAAAATCGCGATAAAACCCGTTAAAAATACTTAGAATTATGTATTTCAAAAAATTATGAAACGATAAAAATTATTTCATACTAAGTAGTTCACCCGGTGAACTTTGTGCCGCAATATTTTTTTCAACCCGCGTGAATTTCTGATCCCGTTCCCGTTGCAACTATTTAAATCGTTTAAACCTTCCCTGGACATCCACGAATATTTCAAGACTAAAATTAGCCGAATTTGTTCAGCCGTTCTCGAGTTTTAGCGACACTAACAGAATTTGGAATTCATTTTTTATATTTAAGTTTCGACAGCCCTGACTGTCACAGTACCCAATCTGGGGTCGTAAATATTTGCCGGTTTGATTGTAAACACGCTCGTGTTTACGTTTTTGAGCCGATTGATATTATTGCTACCCCTAGGAATGCCCGGGCCGGCCAGCCATGATCGAAGGCTCTCAGATACAAATAGGATTTATTGTTTGCTGAGCCGAAATAGAATTTAGTTGTGGCCTTGGAAATAATGTGATGTTTAAGTACAGATCATGTACAGATGTCGATTGTAATTATTAAACAACTTCAAAAACGGAGGAAATTTTCTTTTCGAATGACTTCTTTTTTTGTGTGTTAGTTTTTAGTGTTACTATTGTAGAATTCCTTTATACGTGTAAAAAAGGTCTCCCCAAGAGCTTCTCGACCGATTGCGATCAAACTTTCGTAAGATTTGAAGTCTGAATAAGACCTTTCAATTAAAAAAAACCGCATCAAAATTCGTTCAGTAGTTTTTGCGTCTATCGCAGTCAAACAGACAAGAATTTAAAAAAAAATGTGTTCTGTATCGTTATTAGAACATAACCCAAATATATTTTATTAAATATCTCCAATGTACAGACACGAGCACTTTACCACCTATATGATAGTATACTATTTGAAATCTTCTTCATCCTAGCATTAATTCCAGTTCCATCCGAAGCTTTCACCTCGGAGTCTGGGTCTGGGGTCCGACCACCAGTTTACCAGTCCAACTGCGGATTTGGCTGGACTCAGATATTTTCCGTGAAGCGACTGCTATCTGACCTCCACAACCCAATGGGAATATTAGGCAATATCGAAGCATTACATCTAGACCAAGTGTTGGACTTTGTTATAGGGCTCCATAGGGCTCCAACTACTCGTAACGATTGCCATAGATGTTCTTATGGCAACCGGGACCGACGGCTTAACGTGCTCTCCGAGGCACGACCAGACCAATGCAAATACCCATATTTCATGAACACAGATATTTGCACTGAGCGGGGATCGAACCCGCGCCTCCTGCATAGCGGCCGCGTTCACTACCGCGCCACAGAGGCTGTCAGTAAATGAAATCAAAATACATACAATTTATTTTTAATCCTTTGATTCGGCAAATACCGCATCAGATACAGGGCAACACTGTTGTTTTCCTTGTATTAAATATTCTTGTCATTCGTTTTCCTTATTGCTTTCAGTTGTGAACGAATGAAAAAATAGACCTTGTAACATGTTCTGGAACTTCCTACGCAAAATGACTCGGCAAACTTCGAACCTGCTATATAAACTCTAGCAGAGCATAGTAGAGTATAGCTACGGGCATATAATATAATGACCCCAAATCGCGAGAGATACGAGACCCCTCTAGACCATAGTAAAGTATAGGTATCGGCATATATGATGACTCTAAGTCGCTAGAGCGCGCATAGATTGGTTTGATATAATCTACGATTGGTGAATTTCAGCTCCTCCGCCGTCGTAGCACCCTGTGCTATCCTCAATAGACACCCAAGAAACCCGTACTGTGCGTAGAGTGACTTGTGTGAAGTGGCTAAGGTCTAGATAGAAAGTATTCTTCGGGACACGTATCTTAGACCTAAATCGCGAGACAAGCGAGACTTTGGCATGCGCAGATCGTTTTGTGATAATCTATGCTTGGTGAATTTAAGTTCGTCCACCCACCGCAGTAGCACCTCATGCTATCCTCAAAAGACATCCAAGAAACGTGTACTGCGCGTATAGAGCACATTTTGAGCACATTTTAGGTCCGAAATGTATGTCCCGAGCAATATCACGGAAGCTATCATATTAGGTCCTTACGTATGAAATTGGCGTTTTGTACGGGAGGAATAAAAAGTCGATTTTTTTTTGTAAAATATATTTAATTAATCAAAGTATGCACCGTTGTTATCTATGCACTTTTGCCATCTTATGGGTAGTTCATTGATCCTTTTACTATAAAAACCATGGGGGCGAGAATCAATAAACTCTTTGAAGGCGGTTTGGACTGCTGCATCGGAGTGGATTTTTTTTCCTTGTAAGAAGTTGTCCAAATTCCGGAAAAAATTCCGGTAATCTGTTAGAGCAAGGTCCGGGGAGTACAGTGAATGTCGCAGACATTCCAATTGTAGCTCAGCTAACTTAGTGGTTGTTTGTTGTGCAGTGTGTGGTCTTGCGTTGTCGTGAAGCAGCAGTGGCCTAGAGCGATTGACCAATCTCGGTTGTTTAACAGCTAGTTCTTCCTTCATGGTTTGCAGTTGCTGACAATAGATATCTGCCGTAATCGTTTGGCCAGATTTAAGAAAGCTGTAGTGAATGACACCGGCGCTAGTCCACCAAACACTTACAAGTAATTTTTCTGAGTCAATTTTCGTTTAGGGCAGGATTTGGCTGGGTCTCCAGGGTTCAGCCATTGCGATGAGTGCTTTCGATTATCGTACAATATCCACTTTTCATCACAAGTAATGATTCGATTTAAAATCCCTTCATTATTGTGTCGGTTGAGCAAAGTAACACAGCAGGCGACGCGTGTTTGCTAGTTCGATTCACTCAATTCATGAGGTACCCATCGTTCGAGTTTTTTTACTTTCCCGATTTGCTTCAAGTGGATTAATACAGTTTTGTCACTTACTCCGAAGCCTGCTGCTATCTCTGAAGTGCTATGTGATGGATCCGCTTCCACAATAGCCTTTAGCGACACCAGCGCCGTACACATCATTAATTCTTCGAGCTGTTTCTGCAGCACTGGTGCCACGGTAGAACTCGTACTCGTAAATATACCGATATTTCATGTTTTCCATTGCGCGGTAATAAGCGACGCCAAAGAAAAAATAATGAGGAAAATAACAAATGAATGACTGTATTCCAAAGAAAAAAAAAACCAGCTAAATGAATTTATTAATTTGAATTTGGAATTCTTAACCAAAGAGGAGATAATATTTCAGATCAAATTGATCAGTACGACAAAACGCTAATTTCATACGTAAGAACCTAATATTATTGTGGTCACCACTTCCTTCCACGACCAATGTGGTATTTCAACCACAGAAACATGCATAAATACTTACTGTGATGGCGGCTCCCCTCGCATCCCGGTTGACCCAGAGCCATCTCCGCTTTGGAGATGGCTCTCTTAGAACCACGATGCCCCATCTTACCCTGGAAAGGAGGGCCAGTCAGCAGGGGCACGCTGTCCCGGCTTGCCTCTGCTAGGGTGACATGCGGTTCCATCTGTATTGGTGGAACATCATATTTACCTCCAAGTTTGTTTATTACAACTACAGCTCTGCTCATGTCGTTTCCTCTTGTTCCAGAAGGTGATGGCGAGTGTCGGCAGCACGTTCCAGTGGGACAAGCTGTCGCCCGCCGAGTTCCAGCAGCTGCAGGAGTTGACTTTGTGTCAGTATTCCTTTTTAACACGCTTTTATCAGCTACATATGTATATTTGTAAGGTAATCTTCTCCCCCATGAGCGCGGGTCTGGGGGTAACGGGTGGAGCCGCCTGTCACCCTAGCAGAAGCAGGCCGCGGTGGGGGCGCGCATTGCGTGCCTCCCCATACCCGGGGGCGAGTTGGGGACTCCGTGGTCCTCACACCGGAAAAGGGCCAGATCGAGAGATATGGCCCTAGGTCGGCCGGGGTGCGAGGGATATGGCTATGACAATCTCACCTCCGGCAACTGACGACCCACAGACGGCGTACGTTTTAGTCAGTTCGAGTCTGACGTAACCTCCTCCTCCGGCTCCGGCGGGGGAGGTATCCGCGGGGATTTTTCGCACGATAAAAAAAAGGTAAACTTCTTCCTCCTAGCGTTATTTCTTAGTCACATCCGAAGTTTTCACTTCGGAGTCTGGGGCCCGCTTTACCAGTCTTAACTATGGATTTGGCTAGACCTCGATATTTTCCGTGAAGCGACTGCCATATGACCTACACAACCCAATGGTGACATTAGGCGATATCGAAGCATTGCAGCTAGACAGTGTTGTTGGACTTTTTAGGGCTCCTACTACCCGTAACGGCTGCCATATTTGTAAGGTAATCATTGAACTCAATGCCTGGCGGGGTTCTTCGGAAATATATTTCTTTCCACACGGAAGTCATTTTTAAACGTGAGTGCTACATTTAATACACTTCAGCTTACCGTTATTGTATCTACAGGCTTGAATATAATATCTCTTATCTTCTCTATATATATTTAAAACAAAGTCGTGTTAGTTAAGTTAGTTCTTTTGTATTGTGTGCGGTATTGTGTGGCTAAGGTTTGAATAAGAAAATTAAATGGAAGGTGCAGCGGGAAAGGGATTTGAATACCACGCGGGCCGAAATATGGCGGTATGAAGTTCGCCGGGTCAGCTAGTAGATAGATAGATAGATAGATATATAAACGTTTATCTTTTCACAAAAAGCTACGAACACAAGCTAGCATGACCATAATTTCATTACTCAGATCGTTTAACTCCCTTGTGGTCAGCACTCTAACGAGATTACTACATTTATGAGAATTAATCCTCAGGGTATTAATAGAAGTATGGAAGTCAAATTGTTGCCATGTAAAAGAGCAATTTGAGGAGTGGAACAGCCCACCTAGACAAGTGGCAATTCGTTGCTCGGCTTATCATGGAATAGAATGACGAATGTATAGGATTTGACGTTTTTGACATTCGTTGACGCCTGTCATCATATACCATACATTTGGCATTCTATTCCATCATACGCCGAGAAACGAATTGCCACTTGTCTAGAGGGGCTGGAGTGTCTATGCTGGAGGAACACGACTCCTTCTTCTGCCGCACTATTAAGTCTTGGAATTCCTTACCAGTTCACGTGTTTCCCTCCTCCTACAGTCCCGGGTCCTTTAAGCGGGGCGTGAAAAAGCATCTAATGAGGCCGTCAAGCTGAGTGCCACCATTGTAACATGGTACATGTCTGTAATGGTGACCCTTTTTTCAGAGACTTTGCCTTCAGCTTACCATCAGGCGAGGCGAAGTCATTTTTTTTTATAGGACACGTCATTTTGACTACAGCAGTATAAAAATTTGTTGACATTTATAGCTACTGCTCCGCTCCCTATAACAGTAGCGTGGTGATATTTAGCCTATAACCTGCTTCGCGATAAACGGGCTATTCAACACAAAACATTTTGTGTTGAATAGCCCGTTTATCGCGAAGCAGGTTATAATCTTAGAAACAACTGGTTCGAATTGAAAAAATCAATTTTTTCAATTCGAACCAGTACTTTCTAAGATTAGTGGTTCAACCAAATAAAGCGTCGGTAGCTTAGTGGGTAAGAAATCGCCCTTACGATCGAAAGGTCTCGGGTTCGAATCCTGACTATTACACTTCCGACGTGAACGCACTCCTAACATAAGCAATTTAGTTTAACTGAAGGGGTTAGAGGATATAGTTATAAGTAATTTCGGTTGCTAATATTCTATATGAAAAAAATACTTTTCAACTTTACTTAAAATATTAGTATAGCTTCAGCTTTATAGTATTATTTAGTATACCTACCAGATTTCTTTTACGAATTTATACTCAAGCGAAGTCAGTATCTGAGGTATAATTTCCGTATAAACTGCGCATACAAAATACTGACAAAACTAATCTATCTAGGTGTGTTACTAATAGGTACAAACACTCACAAAATTGTAGTAAATTAATTGTTCCACCTAATGGCAGGTAATCGTATTTCCATCGCTACTATTGCTACAATTTCTAATGATTATTACTCCTAATTCCTATGCAAACATGGCATCTATCTATTAAATTGTAAAATAGTTGTGTCTGTACATTGGTGACATATAAACATTTGACAGCCTCTGTGGCGTGGTGGTAGTGAAGGCGGCCGCTACGCAGGAGGCGCGGATTCGATGCCCGCTCAGTGCAAATATTTGTATGCATGAATATGGGTATTTGCTTTGGTCTGGTCGTGCCTCGTAGAGCACGGTAAGCCGTCGGTCCCCGGTTGTCCTACGAACAACTGTGGCAGTTACGAATAGTTGGGCTTGGGCCCAAAATGTTCAACAACTGGTTTAGCTGCAATGCTTCTATATCGCCCGATATCGCCATTGGGTTTTATTATTACACTAGCGTTTGCCCGCGGCTCCGCCCGCGTGGATGTCGGTTATCGCGACCAAACATAGCCTATGTCCTTTCTCAAGGTCTAAACTACCTCTATACCAAATTTCATCAAAATCGGTTCAGTGGTTTAGGCGTGAAAGCCCGACAGACAGACAGACAGACAGAGTTACTTTCGCATTTATAATATTAGTAGGGATTTTTATATTGTTATAGGCTACTCCTCAAGAGAGCGGAGCAGTAATCATCCGTACTAATATTATAAATGCGAAAGTAACTGTTTGATTTCACGCTCAAACCACTGAACCGATTTTGATGAATTTTGGTAGATTAGACCTTGGGAACGAACATAGGCCGACCCTGGGAGCGAGAGTTCTAACGCTCGCCACTTTGCTGGCAGCAATTGTACGCTGCGCGGATGCGTGGGCCGCCGGCGCCTCCTTCTGCGAGCAAGTAATGCTCGTGAAGGAGACGGTGGAACGGGAGCGAAGGAGAATCGCAGACATTGCGGCCCGCGAGGAGCGAAGGAGAATTAAAAAAAAAGGGAACGAACATAGGCTATATATGGTCGCGATAACCGACGTCCACGCGGGGAGAGCCGCGCGTAACCGCTAGTAGACCACAAAATACAAATCCGGCAGATTCCCATACATTATTTGATATGGTGGTACGGAGTTTCGAAATATGTCACAGGCGAATCCAGGCAGGGCTGTCTAGTAACTGACACCTACACGGGCGAAGCCGTGTGTATCAACTAGTTAATCCTATGCATACTAAACGTATATTTAGCAATAATTGCACAGCTCAATTACGCATATTAAAGGCGGGTTGGGCATATATTAACGAACTAAAGTAGCAATGCATAGTCAATTTACAAATTGGATTGGTTTGGCTTAACCTTCCTGTACCGCGGCAAATAGCTTTTTTTCCTGTGAAACTTTTTTCCTAAATAGGTTGGGATCTGCTTACTTTATTTAACTTTACGAAGCGCATCTTTTATTCTGAACTGCAGGATGGCAAGCGCAAACAGGGCAGCCAATTCCTGAGATACAAAGATGTGCATAAGTTAGACTAGGCATTAGACTTTTTAAGGCTCCTACTACTACCCGCAGAATGACCTCCGTCCCCCATGAGCGCGGGCCTGGGGGTGACGGGTGGAGCTGCCTGTTACCCTAGCAGAAGCAGGCCGCGGCGGCGGTGTGCATTGCGTGCCTACGATACCCGGGGGCGAGTTGGGGACTCTTTGGTTCCCACACCGGAAGAGAGCCAGATCGAGAGATATGGCCCTGGGTCGACCGGGGTGCGAGGGATATGGCTACGACAATCTCACCTGCGGCAACCGACGGCCCACAGACGGCGTGCGTTTTAGTCGGTTCGAGTCCGATATAACCTCCTCCTCCGGCTCCGGCGGGGGAGGTATCCGTAGGGATTTTTCGCACGAAAAAAAAAAGGCTTCTACTACTACCCGTAACAAACGATTTGTATCTGTACCTCTCGGTCGTCAAGCTTACTCCTTAAGATATGATTCCCAAGCCGACCGCATACGACAACTGCAGATATTGCGTATCCATTACTTGTTAAACTCCAATACGAATATAGGTGACCATTTAGAAGCCGCAATGGGCTACGCGCATCTGCTGGGTGCGTCGGCAGTTGTCGTCTGCGGTCGGATATGGAATCATACATACATACAATCACGCCTTTATCCCCAGAGGTTTAGGCAGAGGTGAATTAACCACCCACATTTCACCAATCTTTGTATTAGGTCCCACGTAATAGGGGGTGAGTCTATTGCCGTTTTCCGGGAACTATTGTTGGTTCGAGTCATGTATAGGCTGAGTCACAGGCTGTATATATCTGTCTGATGTTAAACAGCCCTATCCCTTAGTCCCTTTGTACGACACCGCATTGGAGGAGATGGGGTGGCCCAAATTCTACTGTGCTGGGAACCTCGCATATCTTTAACTACGATAATATATCCCTAAAGGAGTAGTCAGAAGTAACCAAGCCTACATCTTCTTTAACCCCACCTAATATTTTGAACATATTGTTCACAGATTCCACGAAGAAACTCCAGGATGTTCTGCAGCAGTTCTGTGACGCCAAGAAGCAGAGCCCAGACGGGGTGAGTCATAGGTTTATTATTTACCACCTCTCCAGCACGAAAAGAGCGTATGTAACATTGATTCCTAGGCTCAGTGAACGAGCTGCTTGAAACAAAATTTTTGTCACTGTTTCTGAGTGAGTCGGTTCTGAAATCGAGTCCGTGGTTGGGAGATGACTATCGCCAGAAAATTTTCGAGCAATTGTAGTGACAGGATTGGTTAGCTCAACTAACCCAGACCCAATCCAGACCCAACCCAGGCCCAGCGCAGTTCCAAACCAGACCCAACCCAGACCCTGCGATAACGGGTCTAACGGCTTCCAGTTGCGCCGCGGAGAACCTCCTTCTTTTAACCATCCGAATTTGTGAGTGATGTCATTTCTCTTTATTACTATTTAGATAGCAGGTAAGCACACGCTCCATGTAATAGAAAGTGGTTACCGTGGCTTACAGATGTGTGCAACACCAGGGGCATCACCCAATCCTGTAGGAACCTTCTGTTACCCTTCTTGAAGAACCCCATATTGTAGTCGCTTGGTGAAACCAGCACTGCAATTCACTAAGCGAGCACAACGATGCGAGTCGCAACGTTGTGCTCGATAAAAATTGTCATTGGTCGGATTGGGTGACGTCACGTCAGATTGACCAATGACAATCTATATCACGGCTGTCGCAACGTTTTGCTCGTCGTTGTGCGCTAACAGAATTGCATTGCAGAGCAGGGAGTTCATTCCACAGTTAGAGCGTGCGTGGAAAGTACTTCGAAATTTCCTCACGCGATCCTTACGTGTGATTCCACACATCCATCACAGCATATTCATCTCCGCGACACACAGCTCCTCCTAATAACTAGAGCCCTTTGTGTAAAGAATACAATATTATCCACTATATTTTGTTCCCAATATCTAATATCCCAGTATCTCGGCGCACGCCCCCGATAACAATCACTATCACACTCTGATAGTCATTGTCAGTCAATAAGATTTGTTATTAAGTCGCTAAAGCTGTTTCTATATGATAAGCTTCTCGTGCGTAAGCGTGGTGACGTGTGGTTGCAACTTAATCTAAAAAACTTTCTGCGATTCTTTACAATAGTACCTACAACTTAGTTTTTTTGAAGTGATTTTTTTTATAGGTCAGTAACTCCGGACACGTATCTTGGACCTATAAAGTGCTCAAAATGTGCCCTATACGTGCAGCACACATTTCTTGGGTGTCTTTTGAGGTTAGCACGGGGTGCTACTGCGGTGGACGAACTCAAATGCACCAAGCATAGATTATTACAAAGCAATCCGCGGGCGCCAGAGCCTCGTTTGTCTTGCAATTCAGGTCCAAGATACATGTACGGAGTATTAATTGAGAAAAAATTGCGTGAACTGAAATTGAACGTCAGAATGAGCGTAGGCTATTTCTGACGTCAGTAACAATATACTCTAGTTTTTAATACACCTTTGAAGCCTTTTTTAGGCGCATTTAGCACTTTTTTCGAGGTAGGTAAAGTCCGACCAATAAAATAAAAAACCTGTACTGGGGGCGCCAAAAACACTATGATTATGACAACACCAAGTATAGTGATACACATGTTAAATGCCAAGTATACAAATATTTTTTCAACACACTTGCTTATGAACAGGCTTTTATTTCCCCGCAATTAAGCACGGAATGACACCTAATATAAAACTGTGACTTTTTCATTGCTTCTTCTTCCTCCTAGCGTTATTCCCAGTCGCATCCGAAGCTTTCAGCTTGGAGTCTAGGGTCCGCTTTTACCAGTCATAGCTACAGATTTGGCTAGACCTCGATATTTTCCGTGAAGCGATTGCCACCTGACCTCCACGACCCAATGTTAACATTAGGTGATATCGAAGCTTTGCAGCTAGACCGGCGCTAGTGAACGCGGCCGCTACGCAGGAGGCGCGGGTTCGATCCCCGCTCAGTGCAAATATTTGTGTGCATGAAATATGAATATTTGCATTGGTCTGGGTGTTTCTATGTATAATATGTATGTATTTACAAAAAAAAATGTATCTAAGTATGTTTATCCGCATTCTAGAACCCATAACACAAGCTAGTTAAGCTATGCTTACTTTGGGTCTAGATAGCGTTGTGTAGAATGTCCTACAATATTAATTTATTTATTTATTTATTATTTATTTAGGGCACCAACTACCCGTAACGACTGCCATAGATGTTCTTATGGCAACCGGGACCGACGGCTTAACGTGCTCTCCGAGGCACGACCAGACCAATGCAAATACCCATATTTAATGCACACAAATATTTGCACTGAGCGGGGATCGAACCCGCGCCTAGTGCGTAGCGGCCGCGTTCACTACCGCTACGCCACGGAGGCTGTCATGTTTTTCATTGCTATTATTCACAAAAGTGAGTTATAGACTTACAAGGACTGGGCACAAATCACAACACAGTAGTATCCGTATAATAGTTTACTGCTTGGAATGGTAAATACAAGTTAGACATACAGTTACATTACACTATGTATACAACAGGGACCACGCGATATTGTTTTTCGGACTGCATAAAATTCTTGTATTTTATGCCTAACAGCACAGAGATCAAAATAATCGAGCATGATTTTCTTTTTTGCGTTAGGCTTATTTTTCTTAGGCGTAGAAAATACATTTGACGTTTGACCTTCTCTTCGTATTTTTATTACAGAAGATCGGGATATACCTAAAAATGTGAATAATAATTAGTCACAGTAAAATCAGTAGTTTAGGCCAATTTCATTGCACGTACTCTATGATGTACGTACCCGTCATGTTGACAACAAGGTCCGTGATGTTATTTAGAGGAACAGAGTCCAATCCTTCCTACTTTTTATCCGACAAATACTTTGTTATATTATAAATTACTTTTCTTAACTGGCTTTTAATAGTTTTCGGCATATTACTATAGTTTTGTAGTTTTGTAGCGCTCTCAAACTCAACAACACGCACAATTGACACCACACTGACAGATGACCATAATGACATTGTATAGATTGTTACCATATGAAGAAATTAGTTCCAATAGTTTACCGCAATATGGCGAGGTATTTTATTTTACTGGTCGGGCTTTAAATACTGCGGCCTTACCATAAACCTTAAAACAGGTCAATAATTGAACTGCTGTCATTCTGCCAACTGCAAATGTTACTTTGTAATGGCATATAAACATATAGGATTACAAAGTGACATTTGCGGTTGGTAGAATGACAGCAGTTCAATTATTGACCTGTTTTAAGAGTTTATGATATGGGCCCTGGTACTTTTAACATAGATAGGCGGTATTCACTTCTGTTGGCATTCCCGATTTGTCACAATTTTTAGGGTTCCGTATCCAAAGGGTAACAACGGAAGTCTACTCCTAAGACTCCGCTGTCCGTCTGTCCGTCTGTCACCAGGCTGTAATTCAAATTTAAATCAGACTTTCCCAGTGGCGTACAATAGGGCCACCCCATCTCTTCCCATGGGTGTCGTAGAAGACGACTAAGGGATAGGCCTGTTCTCCATCCGACAGTAAACATACAGCTGATGACAAAGTGCCCGCTTGCAGGCAATCATACTACAGCCCCTCTAGACAAGTGGCAATTCGTTGCTCGGCGTATGATGGAATAGAATGCCAAATGTATGGAATTTGACGTATGTGACAGGCATCAACGAATGTCAAAAACGTCAAATCCTATACATTTGTCATCCTATTCCATCATACGCCGAGCAACGAATTGCCACTTGTCTAGGGGGGCAGAAGTAAATCATAGTTGGCGGAATGTGGGTGTTAATACATCTCTGCTTACCCCTTCAAGGGTTTACACGCGTGAATATATGTATGTAAATAATAAAAAAGAGAGTATCACTTAGCTTAACTGCCTTAATCGCTGCAGAATAAAGGCATTGTTCCGATAAATGCGCGCAAAAGTCGCGATTGAGGTTTGAATAGGAAAACGGCGAGGGGAGATAAAAAATGTTCCGAATTAGGCATTTTCCGCTAAGGAAAAAAAGGGACGCTTTCATCGGGTGGGATAAATGGGATAAGCCACAGACTTAGAGTACGCTAGATACCGCATATATATCTATACTATAATAATTATTATAAATGTGAAAGTAACTCTATCTGTCTGTCTGTCTGTTTGTCTGTTTGTCTGTCTGTCTGTTACGGTTTCACGCATTAACCACTGAATCGATTTTGATGAAATTTGATATAGGGGTAGATTAGACCTTGGGAAAGGACATAGGCTATGTTTGCTCACAGATTAATAAATAGTTACTACGGTTTGGTCGCGATAACCGACATCCACGCGGGCGGAGCCGCGGGCAAAAGCTAGTAATATCATAAAGCTGAAGAGTTTGATTGTTTGAACGCGATAATCTAAGAAACTACTGGATCGAATTGAAAAAAATATTTTTGTGTTGAATAGCCTGTTTATCGAGGAACGCTACTACTCATGGGAGCGGAGTAGTAGTCATAAATGTCAACAAATCCGGCAGATTCCCATATATTATTTGAAAATTATTTAATTGCGCTAATAGGGTGACACAGGGTTTCGAAGTATGCCACGGGCAAAGCCAGCAGCAGGGGCAGCTTGATTTTTTATATAAATAAATATAAAAATACTAGTATTATATAAAAAATCAATAGCTGTTCATTTATTTTGTCACGCTAAAACTCGAGAATGGCTGGGTCGATTTATCCGATTTTTGAAAGGTTTTTGGTAGTCCAGGTAAGATTTAAACGGTGAAAAAATATAGAAATATTGAGAACGACGCAGGTGAAGCCGCTGGCATCAGCTAGTTTGTAACAATTTTAGCTAGGTAATTTGTCGTCGAAATAAATCAAATGACTTGACAAATTATTCGTGAACTGTTTCATTTATTTAATGAAATGGAATACTTTTGCTATGTAAGCACTTCAAAATAATTAGAGACGACATTAATGTATTACGAGTATACATTAAACGAGGCTAAGTGATTGAAAAACAGCTAGAAATGAATAAAAATCTGTTATTGCTCGAGACATAATATTTTGGACCTAAAATGTGCTCAAATTGTGCTGTACGCGTAGTACACGGATCTTGGGTGTCTTTTGAGAATAGCACGGGGTGGCAGTGGCACAGATTTGCATTTGTTATTAACGGCCATTCCCAATAACCTATCTAACGCCAGCAGCGACTATACAACCGATAGACACCTATTGTTTCATATTTTACGAACAAATAATTCTGGCAACTTGCTGAGGTAGGAGTAGCGGGGAAGAGGCAAGGAACGCCTTTTGATTGGTCATACGATCGTAAAATACTAGTGTTAAGGATGGGATGGGCAGAAACGGAAATTTCTTATGAAATTTTAGGATCTGCAACATATTTATCGACAGCAACACTTTCATATTTACCCACATCCCTAGCGCTTGACCGAACGAAAGAGATAGTGTCAAATGTACGTGTGTAAGAAAGAGATATGAATACGCTGTTTTCGCCGTAACCATTGCCAGAAGCGCGTCGCCTGTAATGCGGTGTCTATTGGTTGTATGGTCGTTTATCGCCAGTTTTGACATTAGCAAGGATAAAAACGTCATCAATCTCTATGGTAACGCAATTCATAGTAGGAAAATAACAATAGGATTTGCGTAGGAACTATCTCTACCTTTACCTTTATCTGTAGATATGTTATTGGGAACGGCCGTAAGTCGCTAAAGCTGTTTCTATATGATAAGCTTCTCGTGCGTAAGCGCGTGTTAGGTGGTGCAGACAAAACTAGTCCTTGTAAAAACTGTGTTTATTTTAATTATAGAAATAGTAAAATTATAACTAGACTTATATTTATTACTAGCTTTTGCCCGCGGCTCCGCCCGCGTGGATGTCGGTTATCGCGACCAAACATAGCCTATGTCCTTTCTCAAGGTCTAATCTACCCCTATACCAAATTTCATCAAAATCGGTTCAGCGGTTTAGTCGTAAAAGTGAGACAGACAGACAGACAGACAGACAGAGTTACTTTCGCATTTATAATATTAGTAGGGATAACTAGATTTAGTAACTAAGAGATATAGATACAGCGAATGTAGGAAATAAAATGTGTCGGAAGAGTCAGGATTTGGGTACTTATAGGAATCGAATCAGAGTGGGGACGTGTTGGGGATGTTTACATTTGTGTTAGTGGGTCAAAGGTATGGGACAAAAAAAGGGTAGCAAGATAAAGTGTGTTAAAATATTGCCGATGGTTATGAAACAAGTGGTAAGGTAAATCATGATAAAAGATTATAAACTAAACTATAGGATACAAGTGGTAGATAAATTATGTTAAGTTATTATACAATTAATAATATAATTTATGCTTATGGGTAACAATAATATAATTGGTAATAATATGTACATGTATGCTTATAGATATGTAACACGCGTCGTGGTCGCAACTATATCTAAATAACTTTTTGTGATTTTCTTTACAATGATATTGCTTGGACCTACAATGCTATACGCGCAGTAGGTACACGTTTCTTGGGTGTCTTTTGAGGATAGCACGGGGTGCACTGCGGTGGACGAGCTCAAATTCACCAAGCATAGATTATTACAAAGCAATCCGCGGGTGCCAGAGCCTCGTTTGGCCCGCAATTTAAGTCCAAGATACGTGTAGGTTACACATGTTGTATCTGCGTTTTGCAAAACATTTTCCCTGAATGGGTGGCTTAGAGATAGAAAATCTATGCTTACGTGCTTCTGTAGTAAGAAGCATTCAATGTGTAAGCGCTTTATGGTTTACCTACACAATAGAACGGTAGGTAACACTACAATCTGGTAGGATTTGCTTTTACGAATTTATTCCAATGCGAAACCGGGACTCGAGCCGCTATTATTAAATATGTACTTTATGTGGCATCGGTGACGGTATGGACGGTATTGTCGGAATGAAAGCTAGATCTCGTAAATACTCTACAAGGATATAAGTAGAAGACACGGTTGAAAACAATTTTTTTAACTTAGATATCACCCGCATTTGGTGCAGAATATTCCATCAAGAACCAATTGAATAGACGACTCCTTCTTCTGCCGCACCATTAAGACCTGGAATTCCTTACTAGCTCACGTGTTCCCCTCTTCCTACAGTCCCGGGTCCTTTAAGCGGGGCGTGAAAAAGCATCTGATGAGGCCGTCAAGCTGAGTGCCACTATTGTAACATGGTACATGTCTGTAATGGTTACCCTCTTTTCCGAGACTTTGCCTTCAGCTTACCATCAGGCAAGGTGAAGTCAAATTGACGTGTCCTATATATAAAAAATGCCTAGAGGCATAATGCACTTACAAGTACCTGCTTGCGTCTAACAAACTGACTGATGGCAACACTTGGCTTGACCTCAGTTCTTTGATATATATCTATACTATTATATAATCTATACTATTATATAATTGTAAAGTGGTCGTGTCTGTACATTGGAGATATTTAAAAAAAAATACTTGGGTTATGCTATGTTAACGATACTGAACACGAAAATATTTTTTTTGAATTTCCTGTCTGTTTGTCTGTTTGTCTGTTTGTCCGCGATGCATGCAAAAACTACTGGACGGATTTTGATGCGGTTTTTTTTGTTAGAAAGGGCTTACTTAGACTTAAAATCTTACGTTTGTTTGATCACAATCGGTTGAGTAGAACCGAAGATATGAGCAAAGGTCGCGTTAACCGAGATGCACGCGGGCGGAGCCGCGGGCGGAAGGCTAGTATCTCATATTTGTATACCACGAGATAATATATCTTACACCTAAAATGTGTTCAAAATGTGCTCTATACGTGCAGTATCTACACGTTTCTTAATTCTAAGGTGTCTTTTGAGGATAGCACGGGGTGCTACTGTGGTGGAAGAACGTCAATTTATTATATTCAAAACATAAAAACTTATTACGTAATAGCTTAGGACAGAAGGTATCTGAAGTAGGGACTGAATAAATTAACCGACTTGGTATTACATGGATCTCACAACTTTTTACGGTAGGAGAACCGAGGGCGGCGAGGTTTGGCATTTTTTTACAAGTATTGTTTTTGATGGGATTTCAGTTCTTTTTGTAGATTACCTTTCCGGTTTCTCTGTGTCGGACAGTTCCACTCGCACTCCCACTCCCACTCCCACTCCCACTCCCACTCCCACTCCCACTCCCACTCCCACTCCCACTCCCACTCCCACTCCCACTCCCACTCCCACTCCCACTCCCACTCCCACTCCCACTCCCACTCCCACTCCCACTCCCACTCCCACTCCCACTCCCACTCCCACTCCCACTCCCACTCCCACTCCCACTCCCACTCCCACTCCCACTCCCACTCCCACTCCCACTCCCACTCCCACTCCCACTCCCACTCCCACTCCCACTCCCACTCCCACTCCCACTCCCACTCCCACTCCCACTCCCACTCCCACTCCCACTCCCACTCCCACTCCCACTCCCACTCCCACTCCCACTCCCACTCCCACTCCCACTCCCACTCCCACTCCCACTCCCACTCCCACTCCCACTCCCACTCCCACTCCCACTCCCACTCCCACTCCCACTCCCACTCCCACTCCCACTCCCACTCCCACTCCCACTCCCACTCCCACTCCCACTCCCACTCCCACTCCCACTCCCACTCCCACTCCCACTCCCACTCCCACTCCCACTTCTTCACTTTTCGTCATCATCATGTTTATTCAGTTACTAATTTAGACGTGACTGCGTAATACTAACAACAGACGCTCAGATAGTTACTTTCGCATTTATTATAATACTTCGTAGACTGATATATTAGTATGAATGGATTCATGTACAATGAAACATTCACTGCAAATGTAACTTTGTAATCCCATATATTTATAATATGAGATTACAAAGTTATTTATGCAGTTGGTGAAATTGCTGAAATTGAAGAATATTTTAATTTTCCCTTGAGTTGTACACTAAACACTACATAACTTCTAAATTTGAGGCTTCTACGTCTGCTAGAAGTGCCTTAGAGTTTTGATGATCGGTCAGTCAGTGAGTGACAAAATTTGCAAAATTTGCAAACTTTGACTAGTTATAATTCTTAAACTACTGGTTCAAATTGAATGAAATTTGAAATATAAAGTATTTCTACAGTGCCTACTTGGTAACCAAAGATTCAGGCTTCTAGGTTTATCCACAACGAAGTTCTAGGGGGTCGAAAATGGCCTGAAGTGCTTCGAGAAAATAGTGTTACGGCCGTGCCGCTCTTTTTTGCTCGACTTGGCGGGGGCACTGCCGTGCCCCCCGATAAAAAAAAGTAGATATGTTATTGCGTGAAAATCGTGAAGATCCGAAAACGAGTCAATTGGAACGTTTGCCTCTAGTACCGCGTGCCGAGCGGCGCCAGTCGGACTTTGAGCGGAAGCATCAGTGACTTATAAAAATAACGAAAATGCCATCGTATGTTTATAGACACTGCACGAACTATTACTTACTCTAAAGTTAATACACCAAAAGTGTAGATGAATTAAAAATGTGTGTGTGTGAGTTCGGCACATTTTTCTACGTTGATTTGTAAGCATATATTATGACATGTCTATGTTATGAAATGTCATTGGGTCCAAGATATATTATATATCCTGAAGTATACCTACACATTTCTACATTAATATGTTGTATAATTACTTATTTACCTCATCAACACTGAACTTGGCATACTTTCAATACTTTATTACACATTACAAGCATTATATAAAACTATGTTATACAAAAATGTTGTATAAAAATTTCCCGAATTTCCCAGCAACGTAAGCCCATGAGTTTGATCTGACGGAAACGTTCCCACCGGGTGCTTTATCCTATAAACAAAGTGGCAGCTACGGTTGTATATCGTTGTTTATATTGATATGCGTGACGTTGTTGTGTTTTCAACGTGATTTAAACACGGTAGGCATTTCAATCACGTTGCATATGTGTGTGCCTATGTTACTTACTTACATGAAGATAGAGGTTTGGTAGGAGGTTGACAGCCTCCGCTACGCAGGAGGCGCGGGTTCGATCCACGCTTAGTGCAAATATTTGTGTTCATGAAATAGGAGTATTTGCATTGGTCTGGTCGTGCCTCGTAGAGCACGTTAAGCCGTCGGTCCCGGTTGCGATAAGAACATCTATGGCAGTCGTTATTAGTTAGAGGCCTAATTAGATATCGCCTAATGTTACCATTGGGTTGTGGAGGTCAGATGACAATCGCTTCACGGAAAATATCGAGGTCTAGCCAAATCCGTAGTTAAGACTGGTAAAGCGGACCTCAGACTCCGCGGTGAAAGCTTCGGATGCGACTGGGAATTAACGCTAGGAAGAAGAGGGTTGGGAGGAGCGTGCCGAGGTGAGACAAGGCTGGCATGACTCGACACGACGATGATTTATGCGAGTTGCTGAAGCAGAGAAGACTTCGCCGCCATCTTCCACTTCCTACGGACTCACATCACACCTGCCATAGATGCGGCAAGAAATGCCGCGCTCAAATTGGCCTATACAGTCCCGATGCGGGCGTCCGTGACTGTGCAAGCGTGCTACAACAATTATCTTTTAAGATGCTGTGGCCAATGATGATGTTACTTGCTAATCTTACTACATTATATAATTGTAAAATGATCGTTCGTGCATTGGAGATATTAAAAAAAGTTTCTTCTTCTTCATCCTAGCGTTAATTACAGTCGCATCCGAAGCTTTCAGCTTTCACCACGGAGTCTGGGGTCCGCTTTACCGCTTTACATTTTAAAAACCTTTGTTTATGTTCAAGCGGTTCGGTGACTCTTTCTTCTGCTGCTCATTAAGACCTGGAATTCTTTACCAGCTCACGTGTTTCCCTCCTCCTACAGTCCCGGGTCCTTTAAGCGGGGCGTGAAAAAGCATCTGATGAGGCCGTCAAGCTGAGTGCCACCATTGTGGCATGGTACGTGTCTATAGTGGTGACCCTCTTTCCGAGACTTTGCCATCAGCTTACCATCAGGCAAGGCGAAGTCAAATTGACGTGTCCTATATAAAAAAAAAATTAACGATACTGAACACAATTTTTTTTTTATGTCTGTTTTTTCGTCCGCTATGGATGCAAAACTACTGAACAGATTTTGATGCAGTTTTTTGTTTAAAAGGTCTTAGTCTGACTTGAATCTGATACCACTCTCTGATTAATCCTGAAATTTCAAAAACTATAACACCTACAAACTTGAAATTTGGCAGGTAGATTCCTTATAGGGTGTAGACATCCGCTAAGAACGGATTTTACGAAACCCACCTGTAAGGGGGTAAACCGTACGAAGTCGCGGGCGACCACTATACATATAATACTAGCTTTTGCCCGCTGCTCCGCCCGCGTGGATGTGGGTTATCGCGACCAAACATAACCTATGTCCTTTCTCGAGGTCTAATCTACCCCTATACCAAATTTCATCAAAATAGGTTCAGTGGTTTAGGCGTGAAAGCGTAACAGACAGACAGAGTTACTTTCGCATTTATAATATTAGTATGGATTGTAGATAAATATTGTAATTGGAATGTCTTTATGTCTTTATTCCGTCAAAGGTTGTATAAAAGTATTTGTAAAAGAAATTCTTTCTTTACAACGTTATATCGATGATATTATCTATATTTTTGCTGCCAGCAAAGGGACTCTCGTTTCACGTCTATTACCTCCATAAATAACGTCTGCCAAAAGAAATTTAATATTCTGTCGCCTTTCAAAATGTCCCTTGTACTTTTGGTGGGGATAATTTCGTTTTTAGGGTTACGTATGAAAGAATCGAACCCTTTTGAAGACCTCTATCCTTTTGAAGCATTTATTATGCTAACATCGGCCTCGGGCGGGACTCGAACCTCTTTCCCTTACAGGGGGAATGCTCTGACCACAAAGCCACCGAGACCGCCCGAAGTCAGGCGCCCCAAAGACGGAAATATAGGGGAATTTGGATTGGCATCGTGCGGTCTACGGTACAAGAACTACTGAACGGATTTTGGTGTGGTTTTTGTGTTTGAACTTGTTTAGAATTAAAATCTTTACGTTTGTTTGATACGGTTGATTGGAACCGGAGGTACCTATCAGCAAAAGTCGCGTTAACCGACGTCCGCGCGGGCGGAACCGGGGGCGGGAGGTTAGTAACTTCTATGTATTGGTACTACTGGCTTGAAAAGAAAAACAATCATCATTTTAAGCAACCGCCATCTGACCTTCAAAATCCAGTGGCGATATCGAAGTTCTGTAGTTAGTCTACCTAGTTATCGAACTATTTGAGGCTCCAACTGCTCATGACAACTGCCACTGAAGTTTGTATGGTAACCGGTACCGACAGTTTAACTTCTTCTCCGAAGCACGGCCTTTCCCAGCCTTAAGAATGGGCACCCATCCAAAGACCAACTTGACGAGCGTTACTTAACCTTCAATGTGCCAACTCGATTACCGCTAACCTACGGGCACCGCAGTTTTTTTCAAGACTCATGCCCTAAATCACGCTCATTTCATGGAGTTTTACCTAAATATTCCCACTCTCATTAAGCCCATTTCAATCCACCGGAAGAGGGCCAGATCGAGATGGCTCTGGGTCGGCTGGGGTGCGAGGGATATGGCTACGACAATCTCACCTCCGGCAACTGAAGGCCCACAGACGGCGTGCGTTTTAGTCGGTTCGAGTCCGACATAACCTCCTCCTCCGGCTCCGGCGGGGGAGGTATCTGTGGGGATTTTTCGCACGATAAAAAAAAAGGTGGCTACCCTAAACCTACATCTGGGTCGCAAGTCCCAGTCGCCGTCATGGTGTTCCTATCTTTATCACCTATAATAATCCATGGAGTGCTGAGAATCGGATCTCTCTCGCTGGCGCAGTCGGGTAAAAATGATTTCCCATCACACCTTTAAATCACGCTCATTGCGTAGAGTTATAAATGTTCCCACCCTCATCAAGTCCATTTCAATTCTAATCTAGTTACCATAGTACCCAATAAACTTTCACCGCCACATTCCCGAGCTTCCCGGACAATAATACCAGCTATTAATGGGGTGGGACTACGATGATAGCTTCGGGAACGACAGAGATGAGCACCTAGGGACAATGGGTCAATTCATGGTGGAATTTATCGAGTTGTTTGTTTAACTTGCCCTGGGTTTGGGTGACTACGGGATTGAAGTTAAGTGCTAATATGGAAATAAGTTTTTACCCGGCTACGACAAAAAGGAGGGTTATTATTTTTGCAAGCTGCCTATGTATAGCACGGGACAGATATCATATGGACAGCCTCCGTGGCGTAGCGGTAGTGAACGCGGCCGCTACGCAGGAGGCGTGGGTTCGATCCCCGCTCAGTGCAAATATTTGTGTTCATGAAATATGGGTATTTGCATTGGTCTGGTCGTGCCTCGGAGAGCACGTTAAGCCGTCGGTCCCGGTTGCCATAAGAACATCTATGGCAGTCGTTACGGGTAGTTGGAGCCCTCAAAAATCCAAAAACAACAGTCTAGCTGCAAAGCTTCGATATCGCCTAATGTTACCATTGGGATGTGGAGGTCAGATGGCAATCGCTTCACAGAAAATATCGAGGTCTAGCTAAATCCGAAGTTAAAACTGGTTAAGCAGACCCCAGACTCCGAGGTGAAAGCTTCGGATACGACTGGGAATTAACGCTAGGAGGAAGAAGATTGCTCCGGACAAATATCTTGGACCTAAAATGTACTCAAAATATGCTCTATATGGGAGTACACATCTCTTGGGTGCCTTTTGAGGATAGCACGGGGTGCTACTGCAGTGGACGAGCTCAAAACCAACTAGGTATAGACTATTAAAAAACAATCCGCGCGCGCTAAAACCTCGTTTGTCCCGCGATGTAGGTCCTTATTTTTTATCTGTGGTCCAAGATACGTGTCTCGAGGTATACCTACTCCATTACTCGAAGTTAAAAAAAGAACTCCCCGTTTCCTCGTACATTAACATCAGAAACTGTCTTTCAAAGTAAACTAAATCCCACTACCGTAGTGTTCTTACAAGGGAAAACTCTTAGGCGAAAAACAAACGAGCTCCGTAATCCTGCTCCTATAAAGTACGTAATAAATGTATTTATAGAACACAACCAACTATAAACCTTAACCCAAAGAAATAAAGCACAAAATCCAACGAAAACATTTCCAAATATTTTCTTTTGACAACCCCTTAGTCATGACGTCATTGATCTCTTTCTATACAGATCTAAAACACAATGCTCTTCCCCTAAATGTTATACGGCATCGATTATAGGATCGTGACGTCAATGAGAGAGGGACGGGGGATATGACGTCATGTTTGCTGTCTCGCTCTGGCGTGTGACTATGGAGGAGTGATCATTAAAGCTGTGGGAGGCTGTTCAGCGGTATATAAATCGGAATATAAAGTGATATTTATTGATGGGAAATGTTCTAGTAGTAGAAATAGTTGTGAAATACGCTCAAGATGTGGAATGAACTTCCTGGTGTGGTTTTTCCAAGCGACTACAATATGGGGTTCTTCAAGATGGGTTGACAGCACGAGTGTGACGCCCCTTGTGTTACGCACGTCCATAGGCTACGGTAACTACTTTTAAGCTATTGCATAGCTTCTATCGCGGGCCTTGAGCGTGGAGACCGAATCCAGAAATTCCGAAACGAAAAAAACCTAACACCCCGAAGCTCGCACGAATCGAGCCGAGCTGCTCCGAAGTAGCTCCGCTTAACGTAAGTAAATATAATTGCATAAGTTGATAAAAAATGCTATGCAATAGCTTTACCACGGCAGTCCCCGAGTGCCACACGTCTTTTTTTTAAATTATATTTGGCACTTTACAGAAATAATACTTACTCTTGTATAAAGGTAGAACACAACGGTATATCCGTCCCAATCGAGCAGTCCCACACAGACACACAAAGACCGCAGCTTAATAACCTTGTGTTGTGTTTCCGACGGTGAGTAGGGTAGCCAGAGCTCACTGGAGAGATTTTGTGCCGTCAGTGCGAAAACCGAAGGTTGTCCTATTTATCTTTTGCGCTGACGGCACAGAATCTCTTTGTTCTTACAGTGTCGACAGCACGAGTGTGACTCCCCTGGTGTTGCACTCGCCCATAACACACGGTAACCTCTTACCATCAGGAGGGCCGTGTGCTTATCTGCGACCTAAGTAGTATAAAAAAATACTCTCTTGTTGTAAAATGTTTGGCACCATAGAGTAAGTATTTTTTCTTTAAAGTTCTAAATGCAATAAAAAATGTTGTAAAGAACCATAGAGATGTAAATCTCTATTCTTCTTCCTCTTAGCGTTAATTCCCAGTCGCATCCGAAGCTTTCAGCTCGAAGTCTGGGGTCCGCTTTACCAGTCTTAACTACAGATTTGGCTAGACCTCGATATTTTCCGTGAAGTGATTGTCATCTGACCTCCACAGCCCAATGTTAACATTAGGCGATATCGAAGCTTTGCAGTTAGACCGTTGTTTTTTGGATTTTTTAGGGCTGCAATTACCCGTAACGACTGCCATAGATGTTCTTATGGCAACCGGGACCGACGGCTTAACGTGCTCTCCGAGGCACGATCTAAATCTAAATCTCTATATGTTGTGTTATGTGTTTTTAGTGAAAAAGTTGCGAAAATGTTCATCATTCTATTTTACAATATGCCGCTAACGAATTGCCACTAGTCTAGGGGGGCTGACTACATGAGGGCTATTACATCTTCATATGATATTATTAGCCCACTCGTCTCTCATCCCAGTAGCACCCGCCCTTGCCCTATTCTCTAGGGCCGGTAACAAAAGCTCTTATTAGTTACACTAGCGTGTCCTCGGAACGGCTAATGGGCCATCTCGCAGCGAAGTTGAATATAGAAGTTAACTTATATCGCTGAAAGTGTAATAACATATCTATATTAATACTAGCTGAACTAGGCGAATTTTGTACCGGCATATTGTTTTCCGCCTGCGTGGAATTCAGATCCTTTTTCCATATTTTCTCATCTCCCTCGTTTAAACCTTCCCAGGACATTCACGAATATTTCAAGACTAAAATTAGCCAAATCGGTTCAGCCTTTCTTGAGTTATAAAATTACAACGAAAAGTGGCATATTGTACCTACCTAATTTGGCATACCTACAATCACTACATATTATAAAACAAAGTCACTGTTGTTGTCTGTCCGTCCCTATGTATGCTTAAATCTTCAAAACTACGCAACGGATTTTGAAGCGGTTTTTTTTAATAGATAGAGTGATTCAAGAGGAAGTTTTATAATGTATAATACATGGATAATATTGTAGAGGAACTCTGATAAATTTGGAGATATGCAGCGGGAACGGGATCAGAAAAAATGGCGGTACGAAGTTCGCCGGGTCAGCCAGTAAAGTATAAAATAAAAAGAATAAAAAAATTAAGCTGTAGAGATATATACAACCCAGACTCAGCCTCAGATGAATGGCTCGAGTCAACAATAGTGCCCGGAATACGGTATATGCGCACGCCCTATTACGTGAGACCAAATACAATGATTGGTGAAATGTGGGTGTTATTTCACCCCTGCCTAACCCTCCGGGGATAAAGGCGTGATTGTATGTACGTATGTTAAACAATATAAGTAACGCAATTTTAAACTCTTTGAAACAAACTATTAAATTGAATTACGCTCGTGTTTACCAATCACCTAATGCTTCTCCCTCATAAAACATGAACAAAAACGACTCATAACAAACAAACAGACAGACAAGGAAGTCATAAACTCATTAACAAACACACAAAACTATCCAACTCGTGAACTCGCGAAGTTTTGCAAGCCTGACCTTCGACGTCATGCTCACGCCATTTTAACTCGACGGCTTAAAAGGAAAGTTGGTACTAAGTTTAGATATGTAGTTTTGAAATTAACTTCTAGAGATAATGAGTTTTGAGTTTTGACAGTCATTGCTTTTAAGGAGTGGATTGGTAAGTTTCTTTACTCCATTCGGTTAGTACAGTCAGCGTCAGAGAAAACAGACGCCCTTTCATGACGATGTCATTATCAATTATCCCTTTTCCCTGAAGCTTACTGTACACCAACATACATACATACAATCACGCCTCCATCCCCAGAGTGTTAGGCAGAGGTGAATTAACACCCACATTTCACCAATCATTAGGTCCCACGTAATATCGGATTAGCCTATTGCAGTATTCCGGGCACTATTGTTGACTCGAGCCATGCATAGGCTGAGTCTGGGCTGTATATCTGTCTGATGTTAAACAGCCCTATCCCTTAGTCGCCTTGTACGACATCGCATGGGAAGAGATGGGGTGGCCCAAATTCTATTCTGCCGGGAACCACGCGGCACCAGGGTAGGTACACTAAATGTACTCATCAAGAACCAAGCGGTTTGGCGACTCCTTCTTCTGCCGCATCATTAAGTCTTGGAATTCCTTACCAGTTCACGTGTTTCTCTCCTCCTGCAGTCCCGGGTCCTTTAAGCGGGGCGTGAAAAAGCATCTGATGAGGCCGTCAAGCTGAGTGCCACCATTGTAACATGGTACGTGTCTGTAATGGTCACCCTCTTTTCAGAGACTTTGCCTTCAGCTTACCATCAGGCGAGGCGAAGTCAAATTGACGTGTCCTATATTAAAAAAAAACTCCATATATGCGCAATACGCGTTTTTGGGTGTCTTTTGAGGATAGCACGGGGTGCTACGGCGGCTGAGGAGCTCAAACCCACCAATCATAGATTAGGTATATTAAACTAACCGCCCGTACCAGGGCCACGCTACTCTACTAGGGGGACATGAACCGACTAAAACGCACACCGTCTGTGGGTCGGTTACCGGAAGTGAGATTGGCTGAGAAATATCTCTCACACCCGCCCGACCTAGGACCATCTCTTTTGAGCTGGCCCTCTTCGGGTATTCACCGAGTCCCCACCTAGTCCCTGGGAATGGGGGGCGTTCATCACGCGGTTCCAGCCCCTGGTCACTTGCAGGCAGGCTCACTTGGAGGGGAGTAGCAAGCCTTCCCGAAGAGATACCTGTGCTCGGGCCCTCTCCGTGAGTAGCGGCGCTGCCGTGAAACCAATTACTACACCACGATGGCAACTGAAAACCAATCCCACCACTCTGATAGTCTACACCCAAAGTCAGCTCTGCGCATCATCTCCATAAACATTGAATGCTTCTCTCGGGACAAGGCAGATACTTTCTAGTCTCTGCCAGAACACCCGCTGTGATATCCTATGCGTGCAGGAAACTCACAGAGATGCTTGCCAGAGCAGACCATACATCCCTGGACTATCACGTATTGCCGTCGACACGATAGATGAAGAAGACTTGCAGGCCCGCGCTCATGAGGAACGGAGGTCATTCTGTGACCTCCGACGCCCGAGTAGCCTCCGCTCGTGAAACATCCCACACGCTACTTTTTATTGAAGCAAGCAAAGTCACAGACAACATCTAGTCTCAACTATAACACTAGAATTTCAACCGGATGTCATGTCACCACAAAATTGGCGGCAATACATCACTGAGACGACGCCGGTAGTGACGTAATCCGAGATAACGCGATACGTGAGAATGTGATGTCATTGATATCGCGTAATGGGGGTAGGCAGACGTAATAGGGGTGTCTGATAACGATATGAATGTCGGGCTTGGAATATATTATCGTTATTGAGCTGTATATCCTGTTATAGGGGTATAAAGGGAATGGATATATTGTATTGCTATGGTGGAGAGATCTTGTATCAACCCCCCTAGACAAATCATCTCAATCATCAATATCCAATCTCATACATTTGGCATTCTATACTATACGGCGGATAATATTTTCGAAATATATTTTTTTTAAATAGTCGGTCTACATTTGAGTTCATGTGTTGTACAGATTTTACAGATATTTTGGGCATACCAAGTTCCCGGCAGAGTAGAATTTGGGTCCCACCATCTCTTCCCATGCGATGGCGTACAAGGCGACCAAGGTATAGGGCTGTTTAACATCAGACAGATATAAACATACAGCCAAGACTCAGTCTCAGATGCATGGCTCGAGTCAACAATAGTGCCCGGAGTGTATGTGTGTGAATAAGTGGCACCGAATACAATGATTAGTGAAATGTGGGTGTTAATTCACCTCTGCCTAACCCTCCGGGACGTGACGGGAAGAGACGTGATTATATGTATGTACTAGCTGTTGCCCGCGGCTTCGCCCGCGTGGATGTCGGTTATCGCTTAGTGTTTATATAGCCTGCATCTCAAAATCCCTTCTTAGGGGATGCCTACGTCATAGTAGCTTTATGCATGCAAAGTCTCAGCCCGATCGGTTTAAAATTGACAAAGTTTCATACAAACTTTCATCCCCTATTTTATCCCCTTGGGGGTAGAATTAATCAAAATCCTTTCTTAGCGGATGCCTATGTCATAACATCTACCTGCATGCCAAATTTCAGTCCGATCCGTCCAGTGGTTTGGGCTGTGCGTTGATAGATCACTATGTCAGTCAGTCAGTCAGTCACCTTTGAGTTATATATATTTAGATAGATTAGTCAAAAGCAGTCATTGGTCTAGCCAAATCCGCAGTTAAGACTGGTAAAGCGGACCACAGACTCCGAGCTGAAAGCTTCGGTTGCGACTGGGAATTAACGCTAAGAGGAAGAAGAAGTCATTGGTTATTAATGAAAATACGAGTAATTTATATTAGCGATGTGGTCAGACCATAATGGATGCTTCGTATGCTTGTGTTAACCTCCCAAGCCATATATATTTTAATCAGGAGGGTTTCATATCCATACTTTGTTTCCCGACATTCCCACGGGAACGGAAATGCAAATATCCTGATACGACAAAACTTTGTCAATTTATTGTTCGCACCTGCGCTAAGGTTATATTCATAGGTTTTTGTTATTCAACTAAGGTGGCAGACAAGCACACGGCCCACCTGATGGAAAGTGGTTACCGTGGCCTATGGACGTGTGCCTATGAATAGAAAAATGTTTTTTTTTATACGAGTATATATAAAACGCGTTCGTAAACTGTACTACGCACAGCGTCCCCGTTGTCTATCTAATAGATCAAGCGGTTGGGTGATGCTTGCGTTTCTTTCTATCTAATATATAAAATTCTTCTGTCACGGGGTGCGTAATCGAACTCCTCCGAAACGGCTCGACCGATTTTGATGAAATTTTTTGTGCTTATCCGGTATCTATGAGAATCGGCCAACATCTATTTTTCATCCCCCTAAGTGATAAGGGTGCAGCGGGAACGGGATTTGAATACCACGCGGGCCGAAAATATGGTGGTACGAAGTTCGCCGGGGCAGCTAGTAATATATATAAATAGGACACGTCAATTTGACTTCGCCTCGCCTGATGGTAAGCTGAAGGCAAAGTCTTGGAAAGAGAGGGTCACCATTACAGACACGTACCAATCATATTACAATGGTGGCACTCAGCTTGACGGCCTCATCAGATGCTTTTTCACGCCCCGCTTAAAGGACCCGGGACTGTAGGAGGTGGGAAATAAATTGCCACTTGTCTAAGGGGGGGGGGGGGGGGGAGGGGAGAACAGTTCTCAGCTCAGTCTCCCATCTCTCAGAGACAGTATAATTGTTTGTTTGGCCCATAAAAATCAATTAAGAACGCCCTCACAATAGATCATTGTGACCTGAATGAAAAGACGGCTTTAATAGCCCAAGTAAATAGCTAAGTAATTCGTTTTCCTTTCTATAGAATCTTCATGACTTTTTATAAAAACACATATTCTTCTTCATCCTAGCGTTAATTCCCAGTCGCATCCGAAGCTTTCGCCTCGGAGTCTGGGGTCCGCTTTACCAGTCTTAGCTGCAGATTTGGCTAGACCACGATATTTTCCGTGAAGCGACTGCCATCTGACCTCCACAACCCAATGGTGACATTAGGCGATATCGAAGCATTGTAGCTAGACCGTTGTTGTTGGAATTTTTAGAGCTCCAACTACCCGTAACGACTGTCATAGATCAGGTCGAGAGATATGGCCCTGGGTCGGCCGGGGTGCGAGGGATATACGACAATCTCACCTCCGGCAACCGACGGCCCACAGACGGCGGCGTGCGTTTTAGTAGGCACGAGTCCGACATAACCTCCCCCTCCGGCTCCGGCGGGGGAGGTTTTTCGCACGACAAAAAAAAGGTATAGGTAAAATGTATTTCAGGACACGATCGTGATTGGTTGATGATGTTTGTTAAGTTCTTTAGGTAATGATTGACGCTCTGCAGTTCATTAGTAAAAGCACAGATAAATAAATACTAGGTAGGTATATCCTAGATTTTTCTTGATTACATATTTTCCTGTCTAACGATTTAAACGCAATATCGTTTAAATCGTTCGTTTTATGGTTTTAAAGATGCAGTATCTATTCATATCAATGAAACCAGTACTGTTATACGATAGAATTATAAAAAATTGAATGAGAGGTCAACGGACGTATGGAAAGTGGGCATTGTTCTTTAAGATCACGAAGAATGCAACGAACCGAATACCTAGCACGCAAATCGAAACTTATACTACCAGGGACCTCCCTCAACGAATTCAGAAAGAAAATTGCTACTAGGAATTATTTCTAGGTTCGCCCCTTAATTGAGCTAAATCGGTTGTACTAATAGTACCTAAATAGACATAGGTATCAAGATTATTTACCTTTAGTTGAGTACCTAATGGAATAGAGCATAATCTAGTCTTCCTTCGAGACAGGAGCTTAAGTTCTCTCTATAATCCTCAAAGGTAACCTCTTGCTTTTTCAGTAAACATTATGCAAATGTGGGTAAGCAGAGTTCAAAGGTAAACAAACCCGCGCTCTGTTGTACGTTTGAGAGTGTTGTTTACGTACACAGACAGTATGCAAATATGCAATTAGATGTAGTTACGGCGGTGTATGGTTTATAGTGGTAGGTTGATACAAGGCCGCTGAATGATAACGTCTAGCGGAAGAGAATGTGGAGGAAGTAAATTGTAAGCTAGTGGCGAGGGTTTCCTATATCACGATTCCTACCGGCTTGCTCTGCAAAAGGAGTACCTATGTAGAATGTGACGTAGTACCTACATAAGTACTTTACGGAATTGTGATGCAATGCCTTATAAGCAAAAGTGCAATTTAGCACTTTCCATGTACCAGTGTATAACTTTTTTTATATAAGGTTTTATTTTTATTTTTTATATACCTACTTGACGCGAGACAAATGTACATACTTAGTCTTAAGAAACCCTTTTATTTTTTTTGTAAACTGACGTCCTTAAAATGCCGCAGTGGAGTTTGTTGCGCCGTTTCTTCTCCATTAGCGCTTAGGAAGCGGTGGTAAACTTAGTTTTAAGGAGTTTTTGACGTCAAAAAGCTGTAACAATGTTGCACTATTTTGAGAAATAAAGACTTTGACTTTGACTTTGACTTTGACTTGTGTAGTTTGATTTGACGCACTCAATAAATGGACACGATGAAGTACACATTATACCTTTTATTTCACTCTTACTAACATCCCCTATCAACCTATTCGGCTGCCCAAATTCAAAACCCAGTAAGTGTTTTTTAACAAATTTTACAGGAGAGCGTAAAAACATAAAACGGGCAAGCCTTTCAAAAGTATTGGGGTTAGAGTAATAAAGTGATATTTTTTGGATAGAGTACTAACCACTGAATACAAATATAATGGTGTGCGGGCGGCGGGTGGTAGGCGGTAATCCGCTCCAATTTCTCGCGTCGCGCCCAAGTTCAAAAACCTAGTAAGCCACATTCCCAATAACAAAACACAGTAAGTGCATGTGACTTGCTGAGTTTTGAAGTTGTAAATGAGAGTTGCTAGGTTTTTGATCTTGTTTTCTGAGAGTGTAAATGCACTTACTAGGTTTTATGGTGTCAAAATATCTGTTATTTTGTAGGATTTTAAAGCAGGTGTCTTCACAGGTCGATGCGGTTCAATATGAAAGTTCGAAATATGGAAAAAAATTGTTTTCGTAAAAATTGTCCCTTACTGGGTTTTGAATTTGGGCAGCCGTATTACAAGTATGCAAATATACAATTACGTGTAGTTACGGCGATGTATGGTTGTTACGTAGTGCCTGAAGTTAATACAAGGACGCTGATAAGGTGTAGGCGAAGTGAGCTGTCCTGTAAGCCATTGGCACGGGGTCTTTATAACACGATTCCTGCCGGGTTGATCTGCCAAGGAAGCCGTAGTAGAGATGCTTAAGTTCATACTATAATAAATTATACTAATATTATAAACGCGAAAGTTTGTGGGTAGGTATCTGAAGATGTATGTGAAAATGTATGTAAAGATGTTTGTTAGGCTTAGGCCTGGCTCGCCCCCTGAATCTCGACCCTTGCGATTAAAATGCTTCACTCGCCCCTTTTTTTATTATTTTGGTGTAGTGACTCGCCCCTTGCCACGGGGCGAGTTAAAAATTGACATTTAAATAAATATTTTGGTGGTGTGAATCGCCCCTTGAGGTATTTCTTTTGAAATAAGCCGTGAAATGGTACAGTCAGACAGAAAAATGTACACTTAAATGAAAATTACCATGTTTGATGTCTGTAACCAACGTACACTAAGTTTTTGCTACCTGGCTTACCTATTAGGTAGAACAAAAGGAACGTTTTCAAGGGTCCAATAAACAAAAGCTTTGTTAAAATAGGTCGGAGAGAGTCATATATATAATGCTTTCTCTTTCTAAGTTCGTATTATAATGTGGAAGGGATATGTTTTGCGATATTTGCGTAGTGGTTTATAGTCTGTTTTTTTTTTATCTCAGATACTAAATTGACAAGTGCAAATGTCAAATTGTGAAATAATGATACCAGCTTTGTATTTAGTGGTGTACTCGAAAGTCGAAACTATCGACAATGTTTGCTGCCTAGATACCTATATAGATAGTTTAGCTATAATGTATTTTAAGAGAAAAGTTAAATATAAAATGTTTATTAGTTTTTTATCCGACTGACTTACCGTTTAGGATCTATATCGATTTAAAGTTGCGCTACAACTCATCGTCATCATCTGCATCTCCTTATTGCATCCGTGGCCAAGATGACCTCGAAGCTCAGGGTCCGTCTTCCGGCTCTTCCTTCTCTACTTCGCACGATCTTGGGCGTCCATGGTAGTGAGACCATTAGCACGCATATCACCCTCCACGACGTCAAGCCAGGACTTCTTTGGCCTACCCCTTTCACCTGGACCCGGCGGGGGTACCATTGCCAGGCATTTGTTCCCCACGTAGCCTGGCGGTTGCCGCAAGCCGTGGCCGCACCAGCGAAGGCGGCTCTCTTGCATTTTATCCCCGATGTCACGGACATGGAGGCTGCCGCGGATGCGAGAGCTCCGTACGCGATCTTTACGCGTAACGTCGCATATCCACCGCAACATTTTCATCTCCATGACATGCAGCTCTTGCTTGTGTCGCTCGAGCAGCGGCCACGCCTCACAACCATGCAAGAGGACAGGCCTAATGATCGTCTTATAAACTAACCTGACTGGCATTTTGGGATCACAAGTGACGCCAGTCATTTCTCACCACTTGGCCCACGCGGCAGCAATGCGTGCCTTGACGTCGTGGTCGATCTCACCGGTCACATGAAGTACAGATCCCAGGTACTTAACCTGGTCCGTGCGCTCGACCAAATCATCGCCTATGCAGACGGGTGTGGGATCTGTGGAGTTTAACGTTAAGTATTCTGTCTTCGCTACATTTAGCTTCAGACCACCGTTCTCAAGCGTTTCTTTCCATCCTTTCACGCGTCACACCAATCTGCTCCTGTCCGCGTCCATCAGCGCAATATCATCAGCACACATGAGCAGCCTCCGTGGTTGCTCATGTATGCTGATGATCAGCATACATGAGCAACCACGGAGGCTGCTCATGTGAGTTTCTAATGCTGTCCGACAAAACATCTAATACCACGCTGAACAGGTAAGGACTAAGGACGGATCCTTGGTGTACCCCGACGGTGATGGGGAAGGCTCTCGAGTCGCCAACAGCTGTAGCTGCAGCAGTCCGAACCACGGAACCGGAATCGTAGTACATGTCTCGGATGGTGTCAACTATTCTAACATATTAATTTAGACAGTAGAAATTTACGATGAAAAGACGAAAACTTCGCATGACTGTATGGAAGAAAATTGAAAACGATTACAAAAATATATAACTAAAAAGTTTTAAATAAAATAAATTATTGAAACTTGTGTTGATCTTTTTAGTATCAGTCGAATTCTTGTTTTTATTTTGAATTTAAATTTAAATTAGAGTACCAAAAAATTTTAAATACCGTAATTTACATACCTACAATTTTCAGATTCTAAGACTAGTATAGCGTCATCTTTATCGATAGTCTCTGCAAATCGATTAAATGAAACTTATGAAGCCTTAAGTTAGATTTTTACAATGACAACCCAAGTGACGCAAAATGGACGCCATTTTGTTTCAATGACAATATACCTATTTAAGTTTTGTTTCATTTAGGTAACTTGCATACCGAATTTAAATTAGTATTTTATAAATTTTATAGATTAACCTACAAATATTTATACTAAATTTAATTTATCGATAAATTTCGATACTGGTGGCACATGACTATTTTTTAATTGCAAAAAACCGACAACAGGTAATTTCAAATTAGTATCTGAGATTAAAAAACGGGCTATAGTAGTGATTAGTGACATCTAAGTGCAACAGAATATGCACAATATTTAAGAGTATTGTGATATTGTGTATATGTTGAAGTCAATGTGTATAATGCAGGCATTCTATACAATACCTAGGAAATGTATAGAATGCTGGGGTCGTTCAGGCAATGTATGAAATGATATTCAATGTTTAAACTATTTTACACTTTGCCTAGGAAATGTATAGAACACCTAGGCATTGTATAGAATGCCGGTTGAAGCATAGGTAATGTATGTAATCTATTTTTCTTCTCTATGATTTAATTAGATACCTAGATACTAATCTTTTGAGAGCTAATCCTAATTTCAACTTCCACCAGCAGGCAGTGCTGATAAGACATTTGTGTTCTATTGGTAGGTATGCCTAAGTACCTACGTGTTTTTTGCGTAGAATGTTTCTCACATAGCAGTGAATTTCTATTGGCCACGGCAACCACTCTCTTACCACCATCCCTGTGCTTGTCAACCACCTAACCTGATGGAAAGAGAGTTGTTACCGTGGCCTATAGAAGTTCTGCATGGTTAAAAAAAATAACCACGAAGGCTAATGCTAGAGCTCCGCTCCGCCTTCTAACCTAATCTATCCAAGTTGGAATGAACAGGTTTTCTTTCAGCAGTAATATCCATTTTTCAAATCCATAGAGGGCTTCTTAAAGGATCGCAAATAAATGACGCTTTGTTAATCTATTACTTTGTTTGCTAACAGTACTTATTTATCAAGGTGAGACGAATTTTCGCACATGAAATATCATTTTAAAGAGACGAATTTACAACAACCCGTCCATTATACACATTGCCTGATGCGCTTCGGGCATTTAATACAACACCTAGGCAATGTATGAAATTAATCGTATTATACACATTGCCTATAACATATATAAATTTTGGATTGAAAGTCAGGTAAGTTTGTATTACAATCGTATTATGATATTTTATGTAAATTAAATTTGCAAAATAGTTTTATTCTTTACTTTTTGTTTGGCTTTTATTTAGTAGTCGTTTTAATATCGCTTCCCGCTTTATTCACAAATGAATAATCTAATTTTTGAATTAAATATTTCTTTAGTCGGCAAACAAAATCGTATTCTGACTACTAAAACAATAGTATCTTGTTGGTATTGATAGATTGAAATAATGTTAACGTTGAAAAACGTGACGTTAAAAAAAGGATAAACAATACTACAAATTAATTCGTTTTCCTATGCGCGTGCATATAACAATGGCGATCGGCCATATTTAAAAGAATGAGGTTTGTTTTACACTGGTTTTTTTCTGTACTTAGAGAAAAAAAAAGTTAAATTTGAGTGAAAATTTTATTTATTATATAAGTATTACAAGTTGAAATTATTTATTTAAATACGAAAATGCATCAAATGACCATACAATAGGCATATTAATTTATTCGTACTATTAAACACGTTATTTTTTGTATCGAAACTTTTTTATAAACATAGAAACTTAACCTATAAAATTTAAAAAAGAATCTATAACTCACTTGTGAATAATAGCAATGAAAAAGTCACAGTTTGATAATAGCTGTCATTACATACCTAATTGCGGTGAAATAATAGCAATGTTATGAGCAGGTGTGTTGTAAAACTCTTTATTGCTGACAGTACTTTTAACTTACTAACAATCGGGGGCGATTTGGGGTATCTAATGTTCAAGGGGGCGAGTTGCAACATTAAAGCAGTCGGGGGCAAGATCCACGGGGCGAGCGAGGCCTAAGCCGTTTGTTACTCTTTCACGTATAAACTACTGAATGGAATGGATCTGTCTCAAAAATTTACACAGTGTCATGTGTGTGTGTTGTGTGTACAGATAGTAGTACAAAACGTCAAACGAAAAGCGACACAGTTTCCAACAAAGCTTTGATCTCGAGGTGCTGTGTGCTGGGAGTTTGTTTTTTAAATTGCGATGAATAAAGCACTTTGTGCAATCATTTGGACTTCAAAGTTTGTAGGGAACAAAGATAATCTAGCCCTTGACAATACTTCACCTTCGGTAAGAACCCCTGGGTCCTTATTAGGAAGAGAACACGTCGACTCTCACGAAGACAAGGCTTATTTTTAACCCCCGACAAAAAAGAGAGGTGTTATAAGTTTGACGTGTGTATGGGTGTGTGTGTGTGTGTATGTCAGTCTGTCTGTGGCATCGTAGCTCCCACCCAAACGGCTGAACCGATTTCCATTCTGTTTCTTTTGTTTGAAAGATGGTTTAGTCGAGAGTGTTCTTAGCTATGTTTCATAAAAATCGGTTCAGCCATTTGAAAAATATGAGGAGTGAAAGTGGAAATGCAAAATCTAATATTTTCAAATATACCCGTGTTGGGTATCAAATGAAAGGTCATAATTTATACATCACGATACATGTTTTGTGGAAATCGGTTAAGCGGTTACCTATAAAAAGCATGAAATAAAAAAAATAAATTTAAAAATCCCCCGACTCAAAAAGATCCTATAAAAAGTAAAATAATAACTATTACCTTATGACCTACCCTGAATATTGACCCTTTTGTCATTTGTCTCGTCGGGGGACCGCCGTCTGACCGTCAGGGAGAATACCAAGGTGCTTAGCTTTTTTTCACTTAAGTACTTATCGATTTATATGTGTATCGATTTCTCGTAGCTTGTGCTACCTATAACTCTATTTTCTCGACTTTCGTATTCACTTCGACTAATGAGACTTCGAAAATAGTGCAGGACTTAGATGTCATCCGCATCCGGTGCAGAATATATATTTCATCAAGAACCAAGCGTTTCGCAGACTCTTTTCTTTGCCGCACCATTAAGACCTGAAATTCTCTACCAGCTCACGTGTTTCCTTTTTTCTACAGTCCCGGGTCCTTTAAGCGGGGCGTGAAAAAGCATCTGATGAGGCCGTCAAGCTGAGTGCCACCATTGTAACTACATACGTGCCTGTAAATGGTGACCCTCTGTCCTGAGACTTCGCCTTCAACTTACCATCAGGCGAGGTGAAATCAAATAGACGTGTCCTACATAAAAAATAAATATTTCACAAAATAAAATTAACTGCTCGTATCGTACATTTGAATAAATCATAAAAAATAAGCTCAATTATCTAGTAGGCTTTTCTCTGGAATCTGATTCTAAATTAGCTTTTCTCAGAAAGTCTGAGAACTTCAAGGCTTCTTTCTAACCTTATCACGACACAGATAGCGTAAATACGAGAATCTTCTCC
Source organism: Eilema depressum (assembly GCA_914767945.1). NCBI lineage: Eukaryota > Metazoa > Arthropoda > Insecta > Lepidoptera > Erebidae > Eilema > Eilema depressum. The sequence goes on from OU612040.1 coordinate 3,330,135, forward strand.
TATGAATTTCATAAAGCAATGATGCCCTTAAAATGGGTCAAATAAATATCACTAGGTCGATTTTATTCATTCAACATCACTGAATTATCTACCTTATTTTAAATTAAATTAAATTAAATTAAAATACGTTTATTTCAGGCAATCAATTCCCATATGTAAATTACATTATACAAATAATACAATTATGTCAGATATACAATAAAATAAAAAATAAAAATATAATAGCATACGATGAAATGAGATACTAAATTAACGTACAGTTAATTGTACTCGTATTACACCATAAAATAAAATTAATTATCAATATCATTATATCTCATCTATTCATTACAATTACATTAATTAATTATTATTGTGGGTAGGCACATTATCATATTTGTCAGTCATTTCTTAATATAGCAAATGTCATGTATATAAATATGGTCAAACACCGTGAGAACTATCTTATTACTGGAGGATTGCAAACGTTTGTGAAAAGATCCTTTAAGCCCTTTCAACAGCTCCCCCACATTTTTAATTGTGTACTCCTCGAACATGCCAGACGCGCTACACCGCCACGGCAGGCCGAGCATCACTCTGAGAGCGTTGTTATACTGTACACGAAGGGTGTTGTAGGCACCCTTCGTGTAGTTGCTCCACAGTTGGCTGGTGTAGAACGCCTGACAGTACGCCTGGAACAGGGTCAGCTTCGTCTGATTCGAGCAGTGCGCAAACCGCCTCGCCAGCATATTACTGCGAACAGAAAGTGCTCGCCGCTGTCTTTCAAGATCATCATCATCGTCAAGGGTACTGTTGACAATGTGTCCAAGGTATTTGAATTTATAAACTACACTTAGGGAGCTGTTACAAAGGCTGAAGTTAGGTATCCTTTCCGGACCCCGCCTGGATTTAAAAATCATGACCTCTGTCTTTTTTACGTTATAGCTAAGGCCGTGCGCGCATGCATATTTTTCACATATGTTTAGTAATTTACGAAGCCCAGCGGGGGAGGGGCTCAGCAGCACCATGTCGTCCGCATAGCTCAGGTTATTGACGCATACGTCTCCAACGTGGCAGCCGGCCCTCGTGCTGCTGAGCTCCTCCATCAACTCGTTCACGTAAAGATTGAACAATACCGGTGACGTCAACCCGCCTTGTCTAACACCACAATCGAGTTTATATACTTCAGAGAGTGCTTCACCCCATCTGACTTGGTTTTCTTGCGTATTATACCAATATTGTAAAAGATTAGTAACCTGTTCTGGCACCCCGGTACGTCTCATCTTATTCCATAATATAGAATAATCTATTGAGTCGAAAGCGCGACTTATATCCAAAAAACAACCATATACCGACGTATTTTTAGATGTATAGTACTTCACAGTATTTTTCAGGGCGAATATTGCCATGTCTGTGGACATACCCTTACGGAAGCCGAATTGTGCATTATTTAACGGAATATTATTTTCATTTAAGTGTGTGTTTATCATTCGCTCAAATAATTTAGAGACTATTGTTGCAAGTGAGATGGGTCTGTAGTTCGACGTAGTAGAAACGTCACCGGTTCTATTCTTTACAATTGGAACCACTATAGTCTTCATTAACTCCCTAGGGAGATAGCTATATTCAATACATAAATTATAGATCCGGCTTAGCTTTTTATACAACAAGTTGCCTCCAAATAACACATGTTCCACGCTGAGACCGTCGTGGCCGGGTGACTTACCGCGTTTCATATTTCTAACACAAGTAAACAATTCGTCCGCTGTAACATACAGGTGTCGGGAGTCACTGCATGAGGTGGGGGGTGCACGCGCTTGCCCCGGCCGCGGCGGTCCCAGCGCAGCTGATTGACCACAGGAGGGCGTTTGTTTACCTACTTTAAATTTTGTTACAAACATGTTCGCTATTTCCTTTTTATTATAACTCCCCTCAATTGATAATGGAATAGCAGTTTTAAATTTAAGTTTATTCGTTTCCTTCCAGAAGTTACAAAAATCTTTTTTGTGACGGTACATAGCAATTATATCTGCTTTAATTTTCTTTTCATTACGCTGGCACCACTTTAATTTATTTTTGAACACTTTTTTTGTATTATACATATCATCGTAGATGTTACCCTGTAAGGGACAGCCGTAAGAAAGCCAGGTCTGGTACGCCAACCGAGCCCTCCTATGATACTCACTCACGTGATAGTTCCAGCCAGTTATATATTTTTTGCTTTTGACATTTTTACCTACATACGAGCGCGCAGCGGCCCTTTGCATACAATCTACAACTTGCATATACGTCTGTTCAATGATCGCTTCTACAGAAACATGTTGGTCAGACAGATGGTCACCCGAACACGGCATTGTGGGCCATGTGTAAGCTTTTAGGTATTTTTCACACAATGAGTTGTAATGACGCGATTGGTCGGGCGTTCTGGTACCCCACAAGACCCTGTTCGTACGTCCACCACTCTGCTTATTAATTTTAGGTACTACCATGTCAACGTTATATTCAAGGACAAGAGGAAAATGATCAGAATCAAAAACAGTATTAATTACATGTGCACCCGTAAACATACGGTGCGCGGCTTGTGTCGCAATACAATGGTCAATCCAGCTAGTCGTATAATGTGCATAGCTGCGATATGTATAAGTTTTCGACATTAGGCCTAGTAAAGATGTATCAACACATACCCAGTCCTGATCTTCACAATACGTCCTTAACTCCATTCCGAACAGACTATTAGAACGCGATAAGTCCGCATTAAAATCGCCAATACAGATAACACTTTCGTCACTATTATTTTCTATCACTGCACTTACGACGGCCAGACACTGAGTGAACAAAGGTAGATTGTCCATGTGTTGTACAGGCATATATACAGACATCACGATGTAGCTGCGCTCAGCTAACGCAAGCTCCACTCGCACGGCGGCGACTCGCGTTGACCCGGTATCAATCGGTTTAACGCACGTAAATAGCGCCTTTCTCCATAGCAGAGCCACACCTCCGTGTGCTGCAGCTCTTCCCCTAAGTATACCCGCGGTCGTATCCACAGCGGAGATGCCGTGGTAACTAAAGTCTGGATGTATGGTTTGTAGGAAATCTATCTCTTCTGGTATTAGCCAATGTTCTTGCAGAGCTATGAAATCGTGATCCCTACATAGGTCTCGCACATGTAGGTAGGTACGCTTGATACCTTGACAGTTAAAAGTGACAATATTGGTATTCACCATCCTTCTTCTTAATTAGGTAATTTGGTAGGCTGCAGTTACTAGTTGGCGTGAGAATTATTATCGACGGAATGCAAACGATGCTTGTTTTTATACCTTCTGTATACAACTCCAGACGGCCACAATAGTTCACTCAAAAAGGACGACTCCTCAGACCGACTTACGGTGATTTTGAAGGACGAAAAATCTGTCTGTTTGAATGGTTTCAGTTTTTCAATGTTAGTAGCCGTTAACCCACTTTCTAGAAGGAAATCTTTGATGTCAGCTTCCGTTGTGTCAGTCTGAAACCGTGATATATACAGATATGACAATCTGGGTATCACCTTTATCTTATCAGACAGCTTCGCCTGTCCAATCCTATTACTATTTCTTCTTCTAATAGGCCTAAATTTTCTATTGACTACCGTCGTAAAGCTGTCCTCAATGATGGTATTTTCAGACGGGTTCAAAGTAGGTATAGGCCTCGGGCTACTCGTTGCGCACGGTGTTTGACTAGGTCGTGGGTTCGATTCCGGCCCTCTCACCTCACTTTCGGCTGGCGAGCGCTTTGTAACAACGGTGCTGTATAGAGGTACCGTTGGTTGAATATTATAGTCTAGTTCTACCCTCACTTCTTGCGAAAAGTCTGGTGAAGATTTTCTATTTTTTCCTTTTGTCTTTGGTTTCTGCCTCTTATTACACACTGTGTCAGTCTTTTTCTGGTCAACTGCTTTAATTTTAATTTCACGTTCTTGTAATACTTGCAATTGTTCCCGTATGTTCGAGATGTCAGCTGTTTTTACGTAATCACTCTGTATTTTGAATATTTCTTCTTTAAGTCGAATTATGTCTTTTAGTATAGCAGTAGCGTCAATATGATCAAAGCTGACCGGCGGTAGTCGATGTAGGTCCTTGGCTACAAATACGGGTATTTTGTCAGCGTCAGCTTCTTTTAAAGCATTCACAATATCTTGAAGGTTTCGTTTCTTTTTCCCTTCACCTTTTCTGACACTTCTCAAAAGAGAAAGCTGCGTTAAGATCTCTCTGGCTGCGTCCACGTCTTTTTCCACAAACCCGGAATCACAAATTTGTATCAAACTGTCCTCGTTCATTACATCACTTTTGCACTGTATAAAACAGAGAAGCTCATTTATGATCAGCTTTTGCTGATTCGTCATGGTGGATGTCACTAAATATCATTAAATCTTGAATATATAATTTTATGAGAAACGTTAAAAAGTCAATCGTGAGGGTAGATTATTCCGGCGCGTGTACATTAATTCGCACAGTGTATTTATCTTAATCAAAGTTCAAATTACAATGACAAGAAAATAAATTCATGCTGAAGTGAAAATGAGTTTTAATAGTATGTAATAAAGTTGGTTTTCAAGTGTACTGATATTATTATCTAGAGATGACTTTGATAAAAATGTTTGTTATAGGAAGGTTTTACGTTGAAAGGAAGCCATATTTTGCGCGATGGCAATAATTATGGTAATAAAAATGAAGTGTGTATGGAGACATTGATTGGCAGTTAAAAAAAAGTTCTAACTAACTATTGCCTGCGGCTCCGCCTGCGTGAAATAGGTACAGTTAACATCAGATTGATCTTGACTATCAAAGTCTCAAACGATCTTAACACCAAGGTATAACTCCGGACACGTATCTTGGACCTAAATCGCAAGTCAAACGAGGTTCTGGCGTCCGCGGATCGCTTTGTAATAATCTATAACTGGTGAATTTGAGTTCGTCCACCGCAGTAGCACCCCGTGCTATCCTCAATAGACAGTCAAGAAATGCGTACTGCGCGTATATAGGGCACATTTTGAGCACATTTCACGCACGCAGCACATGCGCGTAATTCATTGCGGCTTCTCAATGGTCCCCTTTATACGTATTGGAGTTTAACAAGTAATGGTTAGGCTGTATCTGCTACATGCGTCGTCAGTTGTGGTATGCGATCGGCTACGGAATCAAGCCTTAAGACTACCTATTTAAATCTATAAAACAGCTTGGTATTAACATCATTTTGGGTACTTTTTTTATACCACTTAGGTGGCAGACAAGCACACGGCCCACCTGATGGGAAGTAGTTACCGTGGCCTATGGACGTATGCAACACCAGGGGCGTCACACTCGCGCTGCCGACCCTGAAGAAACTTTACTAGTCAAGATGATGCTGACAGTAGAACCCATACTAATTAATATAAATGCGAAAGTAACTCTGTCTGTCTTTTACGTTTTCACGCCTAAACCACTCAACCGATTTTGATGAAATTTGGCACAGAGATAGATTAGACTTTGGGAAAGGACATAGGCTATGTTTAGTCGCGATAACTGACATCCATGCGAGCGTAGCCGCGGGAAACAGCTAGTAGAATATAAAGATTGATCAATGTACGCGATTGACATACGCTGACGACTGTCATTAACGTCATATACGTCAAACTACGTGTCAATACCATACATACATATAATCATACCTTTATCCCCGGAGGGTTAGGCAGAGGTGAAATAACACCTACATTTCACCAATTATTCTGTCCCACGTAATAAATGGTGAGCGTATTGCCGTATTCCGGGCACTATTTATTGTTGACGCGAACTATACATCAGAGGTTGAGTCTAGGCTGTTTGTCTGTCTGATGTTAAACAGCCCTATCCCTTAATCGCCTTGTACGACACCGCATGGGAATAGATGGGGTAGCCCAAATTGGAAGCGTCGGTAGCTTAGTGGTTAAGGAGTCGGCCTTACGATCGAGAGGTCCCGGGTTCGAATCCTGGCCATTACACTACCGGCGTGAACCCACTCCTAACACAAGCAATTTAGCTTAGCTGGAGGGGTTAACGGGAATATTAGTAATTTCGGTTGCTAATAATATATTCTTTTTTAAAGAAAAAAAAAATATTAAAAAAAAATCCTCCTAGCGTTAATTCCCAGTCGCATCCGAAGCTTTCAGCTCGGAGTCTGGGGTCCGCTTTTGCCAGTCTTAACCACGGATTTGGCTAGACCTTAAAAAAAATATTAAAAATTAATTCTACTGTGCCGGGAACCACGCTAACGAATTGCCACTTGTCTAGGTGGGCCGAAGCAAGACAATGTCGGCGCCTCTCCATCTTAACGTTACTTATTTCTATTTTGTTTCCTCAGCCCGTGGGCGTTCAGCACACCCACTCATTCTAAAAATGTTTGCAAGAAACAGCGGCTCTCAAAGTTGTGTACAACTTGGTACGAAGTTTGTACACGCGCAATGTACCTACGCGTACTTATTTTCAGAAGCTTAGTGAACTCTTAATTACTTTACAAATTATGTTTATATTGAAGTAAAACAATAAATGGGACCCGTTGGAGTAGAATAAGGTCACCCATCTCTTCCTCTTTTTTTTTTTTTATCGTGCGAAAAATCCCTACGGATACCTCCCCTGCCGGAACCGGAGGAGGAGGTTATGTCGGACTCGAACCGACTAAAACGCACGCCGACTGTGGGCCGTCGGTTGCCGGAGGTGAGATTGTCGTAGCCATATCCCTCGCACCCCGGCCGACCCAGGGCCAAATCTCTCGGACTGGCCTTCATCCGGTGTGGGGAGTCACCCATCTCTTCCTGTGGGTGTCGTAGAACGCTACTAAGGGATAGGGCTGTTCTTGGATCTGACAGTAAACATACAGCCCACGACAAAGTGCCCGCTTGACGGCAATGGGCTCTAATACGTGCGGTGGAAAATCAAAGTTGGCGAAATGTGGGTGTTAATACACTTCTGTCTACCCGTTCGGGGAATTACAGGTGTGAATCTATGTATGTTTGTAAATCAATAAAAATATCCTACAATAGAATGAAATTCTGAAGCATTTATTATGCTGATGCATTCCCGTAAGGAAAGATCGCGGGTTCGAGTCCCACCCGAAGTCGATTCTCTTCTCTATTTGGAAATCGATTTGAATATCCTACAATATTCTACATAGCGCTATCTAGACCAAAAGTAAACTTAGCTTAACAATTGCCTTTCCTGGGGCAAGTGGTCCCCAAGGTGTCCCCACACCGTGGTTGCACACTCGAGGTGGCCATCTCAAAATTGGAGATGCTCCAGGGTTAACCAGGGTGAGAGTTGTATGTCTTCGGCTTAAGCTATCTTATACCCCGTCATCTGAAGTCCCAAGACGACTAGGGGGTTTCCGATGGTATTTCCGCACGAAAAAAGACGTTACTGCGAATCCTGCATCGCGAAAGTGAAGTTTTCGCGCTGGTAAAATATATCTACAACATCCCAACGCCAATCGTTGGGCCGCGGCCCGCCAGGCGTGATCACCTTTTTTTTATACCACTTAGGTGGCAGACAAGACAAGCACACGGCCCACCTGATGGTAAGTGGTTACCGTAGCCTATGGACGTATGCAACACCAGGGGCGTCACACTCGTGCTGCCGACCCTGAAGAAACCTTCTAATGTCCTTCTTGAAGAACCCCATATTGTAGTCGAAGTTCATTCCACAGTGTGCGAGGGATGAAGTTCCTTTCATACCGCACAGTGCGCACTGTTTCCGGTCGGTTTGAAGAACCCTGTACCCTGGGGCATCACCTTGCCTGAACGGAGAAGGATTCTTTGTGTTGGAGGAACATCACATCTCGTACCTGCAGAGTATAGTGAACTTATAGAAACATATCAGTGGCGGTCCGTGATCATTTGATGATGGAAGGGGCTAGCACTCGGACGTCGGAGGTCGCAGAATGACCTCCGTCCCCCATGAGCGCGGGCCTTGGGGTGATAAACCTTAAAACAGGTCAATAATTGAACTGCTGTCATTCTGCCAACTGCAAATGTCACTTTGTAATGTCATATAAACATATAGGATTACAAAGTGACATTTGCAGTTGGTAGAATGACAGCAGTTCAATTATTGACTTGTTTTAAGAGTTCGTGGTATGGGTCCTGGGCCTCGGCCTCGGCCCACAGACGGCGTGCGTTTTAGTCGGTTCGAGTCCGACATAACCTCCTCCTCCGGCTCCGGCGGGGGAGGTATCCGTGGGGATTTTTTCGCACGACAAAAAATAATAAAAAATAAAAAAGGAAGGGGCTAGCAGAAATCAGGTTATACACTCAGTTCAGAATGATTTATATTTAAACTAATACTAATATTTAAAGGATATATCACACTTTGAGTAACGCTGGTTAGCGTATATTGGATTTCGTATTATGTGTCTAAAAACAGCCTTCCTTAGAAATGCGGTTGTTTCTGAATCATTACCTATTTTAGATTCGAAATGGTTTTACTGTGACTTTTTAGATTTTTATTCTATTCTTCTTCATCCTAGCGTTAATCCCAGTCGCATTCAAAGCTTTCACTTCGGAGTCTGGGATCCGTTTTACCAGACTAACTGCGGATTGGGCTGAACTTCGATATTATCCGTAAAGCGAAGGTCAGATACCTTCATAACCCAATGGTGATATAGAAGCTGCAAAAGCTAGACCAGTTGTTGGACTTTTTTTAGGGCTCCAACTACACGTAACGACTGCCATAGATGTTCGTATGGCAACCAGGGCCGACCGTGCTCTCCGAGACACGACCAGATCAATGCAAATACCGATAAAAGCATACAAATATTTGTACTGAGCGAACCCGCACCACGCCACAGAGGCTGTAAAATTTTATACTATTTTATTTCTATTTCCAAGGTCCCCTTGCTCCTTCCCCTATTTTCGATTGGTTTATTAATTGCCTTGATAGTTCTCTTCTTCCTCTTAGCGTTATTTCCCAGTCGCATCCGAAGCTTTCAGCTCGAAGCCTGGGGTCCGCTTATACCAGTCTTAACCACGGATTTGGCTAGACCTCGATATTTTCCGTGAAGCGATTGTCATCTGACCTCCACAACCCAATGTTAACATTAGGTGATATCGAAGTTTTGCAGTTAGACCGTTGTTTTTGGATTTTTGAGGGCTCCAACTACCTGTAACGACTGCCATAGATGTTCTCATGGCAACCGGGACCGACGGCTTAACGTGCTCTCCGAGGCACGACCAGACCAATGCAAATACTCATATTTCATGAACACAAATATTTGCACTGAGCGGGGATCGAACCCGCGCCTCCTGCGTAGCGGCCGCGTTCACTACCGCTACGCCACGGAGGCTGTCGATAGTTCTCTGTGATGCAGAATACCCCATATCTTCCTGTGGGTATCGTAGAAGGCTACTAAGGGATAGGGCTGTTCTCTATCCGACAATAAACATATAGCCCATGACATTTTGCCCGGTACTGCCGGGTGGTTAGTGGTTACCCATGGAAACCAATTCCCAGAATTTGTTCCCATGGGTACCAGGAACGGGATCAAAATTTCACACAGGTAGAGCCACAGGCATCAGCTAGTTACTGAAATTGTTTCTACATTTCCTCCCCCTGTATACTAATAAATGAAATAAGGATAAATGTAAAAAGAAATCGTATTAGGAACATAATTATGTTCGCTTCCTCATTGGTTTATGCAAATGGCGGCTCTTTGCTCGATGCCGGAAAATAAGGTAATATTGTACGTGAAATAGGTTAAAAATGGTGTCATGAAGATACCTTCGAAATGTCAGGAGATATTTTTGATCTAAGAATAGATTGTATGTGTGTAACTCTAAAGGATAAAGGCCAAGATTATAATGTACCTACTAGCTGTTGCCCGCGGCTCCGCCCACGTGGAATTCTGATCCAGTTCATCACTGATTCGACAGCCTCCGTGGCGTAGCGGTAGTGAACGCGGCCGCTACGCAGGAGGCGCGGGTTCGATTCCCGCTCAGTGCTAATATTTGTATTCATGAAATTTGGGTATTTGCATTGGTCTGGTCGTACCTCGGAGAGCACGTTAAGCCGTCGGTCCCAGTTGCCATAAGAACATCTATAGCAGTCGTTACGGGTAGTTGGAGCCCTAAAAAGTCCAAAAACAACGGTCTAGCTGCAAAGCTTCGATATCGCCTAATGTTACCATTGGGTTGTGGAGGTCAAATGGCAATCGCTTCACGGAAAATATCGAGGTCTAGCCAAATCCGTAGTTAAGACTGGTAAAGCCAACCCCAGACTCCGAGCTGAAAAGCTTCGGATGCGACTGGGAATTAACGTTAGAATGAAGAAGATTGATTTGACATATCGAATTATATATTATTTGCGAAGTCACTTTGACGGGTATTGTTTTGCTACTGATTGAGGTTGAGCCAGTATCCTCCGTACTGTTCATACCCGTGCCAACAGTTCATACTTAGTAAGGCGCGCTCTATAGCAATGTATACTCTAACACCCGTATTCACAAACAATACTTCGCTATGCGTACTACCAAAACTGTGCAAAGAACGACAAATTCTCAGTGCGTTCGTTTTGGCAAGCCTTTTATTCATTGATAACACTTGAGTAATACTTCATTGAGGGAACGCACTGCGTTAGATACTGCTCCGTGATGATTGTGAATTAATTTTACCAGCCCTATGCGCTGGAGCACACTATGAGACCTCACAGTATCGTTTGTGAATACGGGTGTAGAGCGCTATACAGGTGTGTAGTATGTTTATAATCATTTCCCTTGTCTACAATGGTGGTAGGCAGTACCTACGCTGTGTTCTTATAAATATGCGAATGAAAAGATCTCGTGTAACGAAGATCGATTTTCATTAGGTAAGGTTACGAGGCCGCCTGTCACACTGTATAGCAATGTCATTTATATAAACCACTTTTTAATTCAAGGTTTTATTTCAATGAGATTTTCGCGTAAATTTTAGAAAGTGATTAGGCGTCACACTCGTGCTGCCGACCCTGAAGAAACCTTCTTATACCCTTCTTGAAGAACCCCATATTGTAGTCGCTTGGGAAAACAACAGCGGAGAGTTCATTCCACAGCTTGGGTGTGCGAGGAATGAAGTTCCTTTCATACCGCACAGTGCGCACCGTTTCCGGTCGCAATGTGTGAGGATGAATTACTCTAGAAGTGCGACGGTTTATCTTGCTCAAAGTGTTTTGTTTAGCGAGCGAGCGAAGCGAGCGAGAGTTTCCTATTTTTTATACCAACTAGGTCGCAGACTTTTCGACAAGGTGACCGATTTTGCTTTCTGTCCGTATGTCTGTGTGCTTGTCATTTCCGGTCTAGAGCGAGCGTTTCTTAACCGATTCAAACTTGGCACATATTTTCTTTTCTGTGTGCTACAATTTATTTAAAACTAGCTGACCCGGCGAACTTTGTACCTTGTTCCATATTTTGTCACCGTTTAAACCTTCCCTGGACAGCCACGAATATTTCAAGACTAAAATTAGCCCAATCGGTTCAGCCGTTCTCGAGTTTTAGCGAGACTAACAGAATTTACAATTCATTTTTATATATAAGAGAAGATAGATACAGAAGGAGGCGACGGCAGCCCACATTATGGCTATGAGCATGTACTTCACGAGCTACTTACTATCATCAAATCTTTCAAATATATAAACAACTTTCAATAAAAAATATCAGTATTATTCGCTCCGGTGTAACAGACGCCCACGCCTGAGGCACATTTTTCCGCCACCCTCCTTTCACGACATTTCATGCCCTCCAATAGAAATTTATTGACGAGTAAATAGTATTTCTGCACAAGGTTTGAGGCACAAAAACGCTCCAGAAATGGCATTATTGGCGACTGGGGAAGGCACAAAGACCCCTTTACAATCAAGAATACAACACCGACATCGAATTGGGGAATATTGAATGGGAAATAGGTATATTTTTTGTCTGCAAATGTTGGTACTCTAAATACTCAAGTGATTACCTACAATAAGGGGTCCTTCAAGGACAGAAGGTTTCTAAGTGTCGGAGGTTGGTGGAGATTAGATTGTTTGAAAGATATCTCTCACACCCCGGCCGACCCAGGGCCTTCTCTTTCGAGCTGGCGCTATTCTGGTGTGGAGACCACGGGGTCCCCACCTAGCCCCCGGGTATGGGGAGGCAGCATGCTTCTTGTTGGGGTGACAGGAAGGAGGTCGTTCTTCGGCCTCCAACGCCCTAGTCGCCTCCGCTCGTTGCATACCTCTGGTGTTGCACTAGAGGGTGAGCCATAGAATTTTTTGAGATATGCTATCGCAACAAATTAAGCCTCCGCATCCTGATCCGTGAGCTCGCCTGAAGGTATGATTCCGAAGCCGATCGCTTACGACACAGACGCATGCAGCAGATACAGCATACCCATTACTTGTTAAAGTCCGATACGGATTAAGGGGACCATTGGGAAGCCGCAATGAATTACACGCATCTGCTGCGTGCGTCGGCAGTTGTCGTATGCGGTCGGCTAGGTACGGAAAAGAAGTTTAACATAAGTTTAACAAGCAATGGGTACGCTGTATCTCCTCCAGGCCGAACAGAATCTGGAATCATAGTTGTACTTTCTAGCAAGGTGCAATCAATTCACAGACTTTAAAAAAGCATTCGCCATCTTGCATACTTACCGATAAAAGCGCAAAATAACTTTTGCACAAATGCAATTTGAATATGATTAGCACACAGCATCACTAACTTAGCCGCTAGGGGTGAAACTACGACGAATGCAAAGTGGCATAATATATAATGATTATGCAGTCTGCTCGTTCGTATGCTTCTATTAGCATATTCGCGATACGAACTAGATGGAATACTAAGTTACGGTATTAGCGTACCTAGGGACTAATAAATTGTATTGAAGGAGTATTCAGGACTCAGGATTGACAGTGCATCATAATAGGCTATTAAAAAAATTACCATTTTGTAATAATATAATGAACTACTCAACTGAAATATTCTTACGACTAATAGTTTTAAAGATATATGATTTTAAAAATTCAATTTCTCGCGCCGCTCGAAAACGCTCCATACAAAATCGTGCTAGCAAGTGACGTCACACGCTAGATGCGAGTAGTGCAAATGTATGGAGTACAAGAGAATATCGCATTTATCTCAGTCTATGTTGCGTTTACACGTATATAATTCATAGTAAAAGTAATTTGAAATTTAATGAGAAATCTAGACTAAATTTAATTGTCTATATTTTTACTTACATAACATAGACAATATCTTATTTTGCAAGGCATATTTTTACAAAACAAACTAACATATTTAAGCAGTATTGGGAAATATCCTATTCTTTAATAATTAATAATTATAAATAATAAATAATTATATATTCAAAACAATTCGGCGGAGCAGTAAGGGTGAGAACTCGTTATAAACAAATGTATAATGTATAAACGTAATATTAACATCTCATCACACAAATTACTCAACACATTAATTTCTCCTTGGTACAATGTTACCCGCTACAGTATATTAAGGGTTAATTGGCAACCCGTGTTCCCGCGCAAAGTGATGCTAATTGACTGACAGCTGTCAAAATGTGTGTTCTATATTCAAATCTATGTTCTATATCCGCAGCGTAGTTCCTGGCATCAGTGGCATCAGCTTTAGACCGGTCTTGACTAACAAAGTAGCTACTCTTGTTTACATGTTTGTACTGACTGTACCTTGTGTCAATTACCGTAAACAGAATTGTATATATGAAATATACAAATCAAATATGTACAAAGGGAAGGCCGTTAAAAGCGATTTCTGACAACCTTTCAATGGACATGAATTATAATAGCCCAAATAATAATACATTAGATTCACAACTGTACCTGAATCCCTGCCATATGCCCATGCCCTAAAAACTCAAAGGTGTATTAACGCTGCATGGTTCCTGGCAGAGTAGAATTTAGGCTACCCCATCTCTTCCCATGCGGTGTCGTACAAGGTGACTAAGACAGATACAGCCCAGACTCAGTCTCAGATGTATGGCTCGAGTCAACAATATGGTCAACAATAATGCCCGGAATACGGCAATAGGCACACCCCCTATTACGTGGGACCTAATACAATGATTGGTGAAATGTGGATGTTTATTTAGGCAGAACCTAACCCTCCGGGGTATATGCGTGATTGTATACAGGGTGTCCCAAAATTCAAGGATAAGCCGGCAACAGGGGGTGGCCCTACTTATGGCTGCTCAGGAAAAAATAAGAAAAAAAATATATCTCTATTTTTTTTTAAATTACTCGAACTTTTTTAAAATCCCTCGAAATTCGGTACCCTTAATGATATTTTCAACTACCAGGTCCACAATTTTGCAAATATTTTTGAACTCTTTTCTGTATTAGCAAGCTAAGAAGCATGGCTATCCATCACCACCCTGAAAAATTATAGGATATTTGTAGTTACAAAAATAAGATAAAGTGGGTCGAAAGTAAAAATGTATGAAAATTTGACGACAAAAAAATATTTTGACTTATTTTTGTAAAATAACTACAAATATTCTATAATTTTTCAGGGTGTTGGTGGATAGTCATGCTTCTTAGCTTGCTAATACAGAAAAGAGTTCAGATATATTTGCAAAATTGTGGGCCTGGTAGTTGAAAATATCATTAGCGGTACCGAATTTCCAAAGATTTCAAAAAAGTTTAAATAATTAAAAAAAAAATAGAGATACATTTTTTTTCTTATTTTCCCAGAGCAGCCATAAGTAGGCCACCGTCTGTTACCGGCTTATCCTTGAATTTTGGGACACCCTGTATATTAACACCCACATTTCGCCAATTATGATTTTCTGTCCCACGTACCTAATAGTGGACGAACCTATTGACTTCAAGCGGGCATTTTGTCATGGGCTGTATTTTTATTATAGTGAACAGCCCTGTCTCAGACCTCTTAAGAATGGTCACCCATCTAAGACCGACTTGGTTAGTGATGCCTAACCTTGCAATGTGTTCGGTTACCACTTAGCCACGAAAATCTTAGAGTCATCAACTCATCATTATGATGGAGACAAATTTTCTTGATTTCATCCGAGTGAACTTGAAGCTCAGGGTCCGCCTTCCGGCTCTTCCTCCTCTACCTCCTCGGGTACTTCCAGTTTGCCCCACCAAGCATCCCCACTGGTGGGGCAAAGTGGAACGTGGCACGCATGTTACCCCCCATGACGTCGTCAAGCAAAGACTTGGTCCACTTCTCCTAGCGGGACCAGGCGGGGGCCGCTATTGCCAGGCATTTGTTACTCACTTAGCCTGGCAGTGTCCGTAAACCGTGACCGCACCAGCGGTGGCGACTCCCTGGCATTTACTTACTTAACTTGCGGATGTGAAAGCTGCCGTGGATACGAGAGTTTCTCACGCGATCTTCCACGAGCCTCAAAATGCACCAGAATATTATTTTATCAATAATCGTAACGCATCCCAAAGTTCCTGCAAATGGTCTCACTACCATGGACGCCCAAGATCGTGCGAAGTGGAAGAGCCGAAAGGGGGACCCTGAGATCCGAGGTCATCTAGGCCACGAATGCAATCAGGTAAATGCGTCTCCATGAAGATGATGAAAGTTTGGACCTCATCTATAAACGGGTCTTTAAAGGGGTCACTTTGAGGTCGTACGACTGTCGGATAATGCCCCCTTCATTTGAGAACCGCTGGGCTAGACAACAGGTTATAATATTGTCCTCTAATCAATAAATATATTTTGTGAGATTTCTTTGTTCGAACGACAATAGGGGGTCATTTAATGAAAAATTCTTGGTTATTGCGAGTTTTATTATTGCTTTGTATTCTATTGTAGTGATAACAATAGATTTGAATATAATGATAACAGGGAGTAGTCGCGAGACCGTAAGTAGGGCGAGTGCTGTTTTATTAATATATGAAAAACTAAGATACGTGACTGACCAGAGACCGAAAAATGGTACTCGAAGTAAAACCCATAAAATTATATTATACCTGTACTAGCTTTTGCCCGTGGCTCCGCCCGCGTGGACGTCGGTTATGGCGACCAAACATAGTCTATGTCCTAACCCAAGGTCTAATCTATCTCTGCACCAAATTTCATCAAAATCGGTACAGTGGTTTAGGCGTGAAAGCATCAGACAGACAGACAAACAGGCAGACAGAGTTACTTTCGCATTTATAATATTAGTATGGATTAAAGCCTTTCCCGCCGCGTGGTTCCCGGCAGAGTAGAATTTGGGCCACCCCATCTCTTCCCGTGTGGTGTCGTACAAGGCGACTTAGGGATAGGGCTGTTTAACATCAGACAGATATAATATACAGCTCAGACTCAACCTCTGGTGCATGGCTCGAGTCAACAATAGTGCGCGGAATACGGCAATAGGCTCACCTTCTTTTACGTGGGACTGAATACAGTAGGTAATTGGTGAAATGTGGGTGTTAATTTACATCTGCCTAACCCTCTGGGGATAAAGGCGTGATTATATGTACGTATATATAACCTTTCGAGCACTACTTAAAGATGGGTCATCTTAAAACAGTAGGTGGCCCAAGATCCATGCCTTCTTGGGTAACCTTCCATGGTAATTGAGACTCGAGACCGAAGCTAACATATTTTGGGATTTCCATATAACTAATTAATTATACACAGTAATCACGCCTCTTTCCCAGTGGGGTACGCAGAAACTACATGTTTCCACCTTCTACGATCTTACATCTTTCGTTTTTTCTACTTTCATACATGCTTGCCAGTTTTTTTTTATACATTTGGTCTGTCAATTGACTCCACCCCGCTAGATGGTAAGAAGCTGAGGTGCAGTCCAGAAGATACGGTTCACCATTTCTAATTCTATTGGCCTTAAAATGGTGGTCCCTAACTTGCCGGCCTTCATAGTTGCTTTTTCATGCCCCACTTGAAGGAGCCGGGACTGTAGGAAGAGGGAAACATGTGCGCGGGCAGAGCATTCCGGCTCTTTATTGTGCGGCAGAGGAAGGAGTCCTCAAACCGTTTCAGGTATTTCCACCCTCCTCACTTGACTCGCCTGAGTCTAACCCCCTCAAACCCAGTAGAAAAGCCTACGCCAAATCCTGGCTCCTCAATCAGCAGCAATACCGCCTTTCAGGTGAGATTGATTGAACCCTGGACATCTTAGTAGAGCTTTAAACACCCACGCCCAAAAGTATCAATTACCAGTGAAAGGGTAAATAAATAAGATACTTCGTACCTATCGCTTATCAAGAAATATTTTCTAAAAATATTTATCTTCTTGTTGTTGCGAATCAAATATGGCCGCCAGACGCGGGTCGTTGCCTAGCAACCGCCCACCTGTTGACCCGGCACAAAAGTGGAGGACACTCGAAAATTACTGGAATTTTCCATTTATTTCGAAACTAGCTTTTGCCCGCGGCTCCGCCCGCGTGGATGTCGGTTATCGCGACCAAATATAGCCTATGTCCTTTCTCAAGGTCTAATCTACCCCTATACCAAATTTCATCAAAATCGGTTCAGTGGTTTGGGCGTGAAAGCGAGACAGACAGACAGACAGACAGACAGACAGACAGACAGAGTTACTTTCACATTTATAATATTAGTAGGGATGTTATTTTAGAGGTTGGTATAGAGCAACGTTTCCCAAACTTTAGTTCAGTTATTTTTACGGGTCCCCTTTGTGGGGCATACGTTTGCTTATATGGTAATAATGACACCGGAATTCCATAATATACACATTGTAAGTTTTAAAAGGGTAATTTAAGGACAAGTATAAGGATGCAGTCGCTTGGAAAAACCATGGTAGGGAGTTCATTCCACAGTTTAAGCGTGCGGGGGATGAAGTTCCTTTCATACCTGACTGTGCGTACCAGTCGCAACGTGTGAGGATGGACTCCCTGTCTGTGGCAAGAGGTACGATGATCAGCTTGTAGAAGCTTGTCTAACCTCCCAAACTCCTAATTTTAGGAAAAATATATACCTGAGCCTCGTTCGGTAGGGGTTGTACCGACTTACAAGTGACGTTAGCTGGGCCCCGAAGATTTTGAGAAAGCCCTAATAACACCCCGTTATTTAGTATGATTTATTATATATTTTTTTATACCACTTAGGTGGCAGACAAGCACACGGCCCACCTGATGGAAAGTGGTTACCGTGGCCTATGGACGTATGCAACACCAGGGGCGTCAAATAAAGCTGCGACACGGTATCTTATGTTCATGGCAGTGGCGAGGGGTCCATATAACCCGATGCCTACCGGCTTGCTCTGCAGAGGGAAGCCATAGTAGACATGTTTAAATTTATAGTCTGAAAAATTAAAAAAACTGGTTGTGTTTGAATGCAATTTTGAAGTATTTATGCTAACTATTCAAATCGATTAATAAAGAGAAAAGATAATCGACCTCGGGCGGGACTCGACCCCGTGATCTTTCCCTTACAGGGGGAATGCTCTGACCACTAGGCCACCTTCTTCTAACACTTCTAAGACATCTTAATCGATTTGAAAACTAGATGTATCTGAAATTCTAAATCTAAAATTGAGATAATTCAACATGAAATTGCTACGGTTGTTCTATAACAAGTAAGATTTTTTTTCCACCAGCTTCCTTTTAGAAAATTTTCACTTTACGCCAATGCTTGGTGGCGTCAGTCAGTGGTGGGGGTCAGATCACGGCTTACAGTTTGAGAAACACTGGTATAGGGTGTTGACCTTAGTTCTTAGAGGTGGGGACTGACTAACTTGGTTGGTACACAACGTTGATAAAATTAATTGAATTTGTAAAGGCGTGTCTGTAAACTTATTATAAAGCTGAAATATTTGTTTGTTTGAACGCACCAATATTACGAACTACTGGTTCGAATTGAAAAACTCTTTATGTATGATATGATATGGTATGGTATGGTATAACGGGCTGGTATCCGCAACACCACGTCATGGCGCGGTTTTTACGTAAGAGGGTAGGCATTCTATTCGATCCACAATTCTTTATGTATTAAATAGTCCGTTTATCGAGGATGTTAACATGCTATATAATTATCATCAAGCTAATACTGTCGGGAGCGGAGCAGTCATCATAAATGTCCACAAATCCGGCAGGTTCCCATACATTAGTTGATATTTTTTAGGGGCTTTGAAGCCATGGGCGGAGCCAGGAGGGGTTAGCTAGTACTTTATACTATGATGGCCCCAACAAAAGATCTTCAGTACGATTTTATTTTTAGGTTATTTAGAGAAGTCAAAGGAATTCTGTGTGGACGTGTTGGTGCCCGGTAGAATAGAATAGATCCTGTGGATGTTGTAGAACTAAATCGACACCTCTGGGTTCAATTGGCGTATAAACCATTTTGGCCAAAATGAGTTATATACACCGTTTAGTTCAGAATTTTTTTCTCTATCGATCTGTATATTTAAAATGTTCAAATTCGCAAAAAAATGCTTTTACGACCCAAAAAATTTAGATCATCCTACCACAAAAAAGATAAAATGTTAATGTAACAGCCAAATTTTTCTTTTTTAAATTTTTAGTAAGACGTTATGACCAAGATTTTTAGCAACCCGGGGCGTAAGATCTGCCTTGATTGTAAATGGTTTTTACACCGTGACGAATAAATATATTTCTTAAACATAATTTAAAATTGAGGTCGTAAATCCAAAGATTTAAATAACATATGGACGTATAAACCATATCCATTGCAAAAAATGGTATTCAATTTTAGAATTTATTGCTATAGAATTAAAGTCCAAAATTAAATGACAATATTTTTACTACACGCTTTCGTTCACTCTACAATAGGCCATTTAATTTTAGATTTTACATACATTTTATAAAAATTCAAAAAAAATTATTACAGTGTCCGTGTTATGACGGTGGTTTTGCTTTAGCAGAATCGAGGCCCTGGCCCTCGATTCTGCTAAAGTAAAACCACTGCACGAACAGTCATGTGGGTGACAGGTGTGAGGAGTTTGGACATGCCCACGGCGGTTTTGGACATGGTAGCCGTAACCCAGAGGGTGAGCACATCCTCAAAACGTGTACGGCCGCCGAACTTGCTGTCGTGAACAGGTTCTTCAAAAAGAAAGCCGAACTTCTTGTCACCTGCAAGAGCGGAGAGCACGCTACCCAGATCGATTTCCTACTCACTAAGAGGCATAGCATCAGCAGGGTGGCCAACTGCAAGGTAGTCCCAAAGTCTCGTCTCAGCTATCGGTGACAAGTGCGCTGATGCTGTAGACGAACCAGACAGGTTTGCTGGGACAGGATTCAGGCAGCTATCCTTGAGGCGGGGAGGGCGGTGCTCGGTACGTCTAAGGGTGGACGCATCTATGACAGGGACACTTGGTGGTGGAACGACACAGTGCAGAGAGAGATCAGGGTGAAGAAAGCCCTCCTTAAAAAAGTGGCAAGCGTCCAAATCTTTCGATGACCCGCGACGCGTACAAAGATGCAAAACGCGTCACCAGGAGAGCGGTAGCCAGGGCCAAACGAGACCACTTGCAACCGCTATATAACAAGTTGGAATCGTCTGAGGGGCAAAAGCTTATCTATAAGTTGGCGCGTTCCACGGCCAAAATGGCGCAGGAGTCGCGGTGAAGGAGAGATGGCTGTGGAAGAGCTACAGATTTAAATAATTGCCTTTATTAGTTTGGTAATCTTATCATGACTGATAATGTGTGCCATAATTATCATTCTGTTTTATTTAATAAAACTAAGTTAATTTCGTTTCTGGTAGTTTAATTTCGTATATATCGACCACAATTCTGTAGTAAGACTAATATTAATGTAATTCTGCCACATTATAACAGTATCGAGATTGTTTTTATTAATTATATAATTATATTGATGTGCAAAGTAAATAGTTTTTACAGCAAAAAAATCTACAGTTACATGCTTTTACATCAGTAAATGTGAACTTAATTTTACCAAATACGGATATAAGTACAGCTTATATCCATATTTGGTTTTTCATCCAATTTTCATGGGGTGTATACACCATAAATTGGTATTTTCTAAGACGTATATCCATGCTAACTTCCAAACCAAAGAAGATAGATATGATTGAATGACTTAGCCTTCTTCATCCCCAAATTCTAAGAATCTTTCTCTTTGGATTTTTTTATGTAGCTTCTAAAATAAAAAAGTTATGATTTTTTTTCTAAAAATAAAATCGTTTTTTTGCTCTCCTGAAAAGTCGTGTTTTGGTTTATACGCCAATTGAACCCAGAGGTGTCGAAATGATAAGGCTTGCTCGGATCCGACAGAACATACAGCCCATAAATAAGTGCCCGCTTAACGGCATTAGGCTCGCTCCCTATTACGTGAGATCGAAAATTGTAGTTGGTGAAATGCGGGTGATAAGACAATACACCTCGTCTACCCTTTGGAGATTTACAGGCATGAGTATAAGTCAAAGGAAATTTTGAAATATTTAGGTTTTGGTATATACCAGGCGATAGTCGGAACGGATAACGCCCTATCTACGCTACCACCCTTGTGAAAGATATGTCCGTCCGGTCAGATTGTACCTACGATTGTTTATATGATTGTTGAAAAACGAAAAAAAGGGTTTTGATAAAAGCTACAGATATGCGAGTAGATAAGACTTGTCCGACATTTCGTTAGTTTTGTTTCGACTTTCAAAATATTTGTTTTTACAAAATAGTTAGTTTCTGACTGACTGTAACTCTATCGCACACGTCAATAGGCCACGGTAACCACTTTCCATCGGGTGAGCCGTGTGCTTGCCTGCAGCCTAAGTGGTATAAAAAAATGATCGGGAAATCCCGGATTTGAATCCTGGACCTTACCGATAACACCGTGAGTTACCAAAATTAAACTTTTCTAAAATTCTGGCCACGTTTCCGGAACCGATGGGATCCATTTCCGGGGAGAAAAGTAGGGTACCCCTACCTACCTATGTGTAATTCAAGAATATAATATCATCCAATTCCTTTTTTCGCGCAGAAATCCTCCCGAATACCCGCAAACGGCTGGTGGGGCAGTTATATCAGACTAGAACCGACCAAAACCGTATACCGTCTCGGATCTTCAGTTGCCATGGTGTAAGATTGTCTGTCTCTACCATGGTGAATGTTCTGAAAAGCTCTTTCAATTACTACCACCCTCTCCTTTCCTACACAGGACAAATACGTGCCTGGCTTAGATGATGCATACGGTGTAGAATATTCCATCAAAAACCAAGCGATTCGGTGATCCTTTGCCGCACCATTAAGACCTGGAATTCCTTACCAGTTCACGGGTTTCCTCCTTTCTAAAGTTCCAGGTCCTTTAAGCGGGGCGTGAAAAAGCATCTGATGAGGCCGTCAAGCTGAGTGTCAATATTGTAACATGGCGATATGTGATATGTTTCACATAAAAAGATAACATATCCCTCGCATCCCAGCTGACCCGTAGCCATCTCCGGCTTAGAGATGGTCCTAGTCTGATGTGCGTAATCTAACTTGCTTCTGCTAAGACGCCAATACCCTTACTACCAAAGAATCAGCTGTGCAATTATCTAGCACAATATTGTCGAACACAACGTTGTGACAGCTTTGATATAGATTGTCATTGGCAAGAGAAACTTCCACCACCTTCGGACTTCCTACCTCCTCAGGAAAAACTACCTCCCGGACAGAACCTCCCATGGCCGGTATGGAGGACACTAATCGGCCGGTCGAGACAAAATCTATGCAGGTGGGGAATGCGAGACCCGGGATTAATAGCATGTGACTGCGGAGCCCCCGTGCAGTCTATGGCGCACTTGGTTTCTTGTTCCTTATGTCCTACGTCTTGCACTAAAGAAGAGCCACTCGCGATGGCAGAATATTACCACAGATATTACTCTCGAATAATTTAAAGCAGCGAAAAAGAGGATAATTGACGCGAAAGAAGAAGAATCTCCAGTGACGTCACCAAGTCCGACCAATGACTGTGTGCTTGGATAATTGCACAGCAGGCGATATCCTGTCTAATAATACCCAATAAATATTTGATCCCCAGTCGCCTTATAGCGTCGAGATCACATCAGGCTCCATAGGCCTCCTAATCCTCTGTGAACGTGCTCTGGAGCTTAAAATATAAGTCTTGGGATCACGTGAATTTACTTAATAAGCGTTTTATAATTATCTTGTGCTACTTTGACGTAGTGGAGGGTTCGTGTGCTAACTCAGGTGGGGTTTGATACCCGCTAAGTGATTTTTTTTGTATGTATGAGAATTATGCGTGTGTATTATTATACTGTTATAAAATTGTATATTAAAAACAGGCCAAGTGCGAGTCGGACTCGCCCATGAAGGGTTCCGTAGCAGCAAAGGCGAAAATTGCGGTTAATGACCTATTTAAAAAAACTATTTACTGGATCTCGTTCGAACCATTTTCCGGTGGAAGTTCGCATGGCAATGTACATCATATATTTTTTTTAGATTTATCATTCTCTTATTTTAGAAGTTAGAGGGGGGAGGGGGGGCACACATTTTTCCACTTTGGAAGTGTTTCTCGCACAAACTATTCAGTTTAGAAAAAAAATATGTTACAAACCTCAATAGCATTTTTAAAGACCTATCTATGGATACCCCATACGTATGGGTTTGATGAAAACAGAATTTTTGAGTTTCTGTTCTAAGTATGGGGACCCCCAAAATTTAATGTTTTTTTTTCTATTTTTGTGTGAAATTCTTAATGCGGTTCACAGAATACATCTCAACTTACTAAGTTTCAACGACTTTATAGTTTCGGAGAAAAGTGACTGATGTGACATACGGACGGACAGACAGACAGACGGACAGACAAGACGAATCTATAGGGGTTCCGTTTTTTGCCATTTGGCTACGGAACTCTAAAAAGGGCAGGTTAGAAGTACCCGAAACCGGCGGGCTTGCATGAAAGGATTAATGTCAGTAGAGGAAGCTCGTGAAGTGTGTAAGGATAGAGGCAAATGGCCGGCTGAAGTCTCTGCCTACCCTGCTGTGCAATTCACTAACAAGCACAACGATGCGACAACGATGCGAGTCGCAACGATGTGCGCGATAGACACTGTCATTGGTCGATTTCCAATGACGTGATACAATCTGACCAATGACAATCTACGTTGCGCCTCGCATCGTTGTCGCATCGTTGTGCTCGCTTAGTGAATTGCAGTGCTGAAGGGAAATAGGCGTGAGCGTATGAGATGAAAAATGTATATTAGTTGTGTCTGTACATCATCGAAGATATTTTTAAAGAAATACCGTTTTTTGGAATTCGATTTTTTTTTTCTTTTGGTATTCTAAATCGCAAAAACTAAAAATTACAACCTCCTTTTTGCTTCACCGTAGTCTGAATAACTGAATTTACAGGTTTACTGAGCTGTTAAAAGTCCATTCATAATTATTGGCGTTATAATGGCGTTCCATCGCTTTTACAATGGTTTGTGCTCAGATGAACTATTTGACATGATAACTGTGGGAGTTACATTCTATCACCGCACCTCTCGCCATAGGCAGGGAATTCATCCTCACACATTGCATCCGGAAACGGTGCGCACTGTGCGGTATAAAAAGAATTTCATCCCACGCACACTCAAGCTGTGGAATGAACTCCCTGCGGTGGTTTTCCCAAGCGACTACAATAAAGGGTTCTTCAAGAAGGGCATTAGAAGGTTTCTTCAGGGTCGGCAGCGCGAGTATATGCGCCCCTGCCCCTCTAGACAAGTGGCAATTCGTTGCTCGGCGTATGATGGAATAGAATGCCAAATGTATGGGATTGACGTATATGACAGGCGTCAACGAATGTCAAAAACGTCAAATCCTATACATTTGGCATTCTATTCCATCATACGCCGAGCAACGAATTGCCACTTGTCTAGGGGGGCTGGTGTTGCATACGTCCATAGGACACGGTAACCACTTCCCATCAGGTGGGCCGTGTGCTTGTCTGCCACCTAAGTGGTACATTAAAAAAACATACATAAAAAATAGCGATTGAATTGACAACCTCCTTCGTTTTTGGTCTCCCCTATTCGTGTACCGAGCAAAGTTTAAGTTACACCAATAGTATCGATTCGCCCAGATAATGTACGCAAGTGTCGAGCTTGTAAACATCTTTGGCACTCGAAGATGGCGTCGCGATATTATTATCTGACTTCAGACTGAGTCCTTTGTTGTAATTGTATTTGTTTCGTTGTAGCGGAGTTCAAAACAATAAAATTATATTAGAATGCTTGGTACTATAAACATGAAAAGTTGTTCATGTTTCATGCAGTAGGTACCAAAGTGGCAAGTACTTTTTTTTACCCGACTGCGCCAGCGAGGGTAATGTGTTTCGCGCGTATGTATGTATGTATGTAGTTTTCTTTGTTCCTCTTTACAGGCCTAACGCCTAGACGGATTTCGATGAATAGGGTCTCAAATGAAAGGTATTCATCTCCCGAGTGTCATAGGCTACATACAATTCCAACAAAAACTATACGGTAGATTTTTGATGCTAAAATATGTTGATAATTTTTTTTTTTCATTCAAATTTTGTCGAGTACGGTATCAAAATGAAGAGAATTAAAAGGAGATTACAAAAATATATAGATGTCATATCTTAACTAATAAACAGTTTAAAATAAAATTAGTTAATTATTAAAAAATAAAAAACCCGACTGCTGTCTAAAAGATCGAAACAAGCTTGATAGTTGCAGGCGGTACCGATTTGCCAATCTTAAACTGAAAAAAAAAATAATGGGTTTTTATTTATGTCATGCGAAATCCTCTCATGTACCACCCCCGTTGGCCATTGTGGGTGGTTATGTCGAACTCGGACCGACTAAAACCGCATGTCGTCATAGGTCTTCAGGTGCCAGGGTGTAGGTTTGCCTATGCCTAGGGTATATCTTCTTGACTCTTAGCCACCTAAGCTTTTAAGATGGCTCCCCGGGTGTGGGAATCACGATATCCACATCTTGTCCCCGCAAAAGGGAAGGGGGCACATCGCAACACTATCCCCTCCGGAAGTAATATTCTAGGATCTCCTACTCCACTCTCATGATCGTCATCCTAAAAGCGATACTTTGAAGTCTCTAGCCCGCTTATTGCATTTCATTGATATGACGACTTTTCTGGGATCGAGTGCCTTTTGACCTCCCAACTCCCAGACACCCGTATTCACAAACAATACTTCGCTATGCGTACCACCAAAACTATGCAAAGAACGACAAATTCTCAGTGCATTCGTTTTGGCAAGCCTTTTTATTCATTGATAACACTTAAGTAATACTTCGTTGAAGGAATGCACTGCGTTAGATACTGCTCCGTGATGTTTGTGAATTAATTTTACCGGCCCTATGCGCTCGAGCACACTATCAGACCTCACAGTATCGTTTGTGAATACG
Source organism: Eilema depressum (assembly GCA_914767945.1). Classification (NCBI taxonomy): domain Eukaryota; kingdom Metazoa; phylum Arthropoda; class Insecta; order Lepidoptera; family Erebidae; genus Eilema; species Eilema depressum. Next base: position 3,356,424 of record OU612040.1, read on the forward strand.
GGTGAGCCTCGAGGGCCAAGTAGGCAATTAGGCTTAGCTTCAAAGGTGTTAGTAAGACCTCTGTGATAGCGTATTTTCTAGAAACAATACATCTTGCTATCTCTTCAAATATCTTAATTGCATTTTTGTTTTGTTGCAGGACATCGACTATGAGGGATTCCGGTGGTTTCTGGACACCTTCCTGGAGGTATCCACTCCAGATGAGTTGTCTAGGTAAGCTTTTGTTTACCCATTTTGAAATAATAATCAAAATGCCGCCAACACTGGGCCCCGGTAGGAGAGAATGACCCAAGAAGTGTTGGAGTAGCAGAAGAAGCTGATAGACGTGCCATGGGATCACTACGATGATGATGACAAATAATAACATAGCCCTTCCAAGCGACAACAACATGAGGTTCTAAAAGAAGGGTATTAGAAGGTTCCCTGCGTTCCGGGCGGTGAGTACAGTCAGTCAGGTGTTGCCAGTGGAGAGACCAAAAGCCTGTCCTGCTTTGTCTTCTGTGCTGATGCACAGAAATTTCTATCGGCAGTACGAGTGTGATGCCCCTGGTGTTGCACACGTGTAGAGGCCACGGTACCCACTTTCAATTAGTTGGGCCGTATAGTTTTCTGCCGCCTAAGTGGTATAAATAATGAAGGCACCCCGGTACTCTCTTTACTCGAGTGTTTTTGATATGCTCTTACTGGTTCTTATAACGTTGCCTCTTCATCAGTTTTAAAAATGGGGCAAATTAGCTTTTGCCGGCAGCTCCGTCAGCGTGTATGTCGGTTATCGCGACCAACATACATAACATAAACTCACGCCTATATCCCCGAAGGGGTAGGCAGAGGTGCTAGCTTTATGTCCTTTCCCAAGGTCTAATCTATCTGAGTACAAAATTTCATCAGATTTACCTACAATAATGATGAACTTTCATCCCATATCTGAAGCCGTTTAACTCCTTTTTTTCGTTAATTTCACTCCAATAAAAGCTAGTCTATAGCCTTTACCAAGCTCTAGTCCACATCTGTACCAAATTTCATCAAGATCGGTTTAATGGTTTAGACGTGAAAGCGTAACGACAGAGTTACTTCCGCATTTACAATATTATTATGGATATAATCCACTTTACTTCAAAAATTATTAAAGCGCTATTAGAACAAAGCTTTCTTTATTGTTTCCAGTGGATACCTCAAATCTAACAGGTACCTACATACAAGCAACAGGTGGACGCCAATTTAATAAACAGAAAAAATATGGGCTTATATTTTTGTTGAATCTTTAAGGGCTCGGTAGCTTTATAATGCAACGAAGCATGAGATCGATTAGGACAAGTGGTTCTCTTAGCGTAAGGGCTCATAAGGCTGCCTTTCCACCAGGGATGTGCTATGCAGCTATGCTACAAAGATTTTTTTTTTAATCTTTATTTATTTATAGGACTTTTATCTTACGACATGGCAGTCCTATTGTAACAAAATAACATTAACTATAAACAAAACTCAAACTAGGTTAGCAAAATGCTATTAATTTGGGTCTAAGGCTTTGAGCGTTCCATTGCAAAATATTAATAAATAATGTACTTCTACTACTATCTATGACTGCTACCAAATAGACTTGCTAACCAGTTTCCTTCCCGTATAAAATTCTTAACAAAATTCTTACATTATTCAAAAATGCACTTTATTACCGCAATAACCTTTTCCTCGAACGGATTTTGCTAGTATGATGTTTTCAGCATATGATATTATGAGAATATCATGTGTTGCGAATATCGTGTTTTGCGAATGTGATATTTTACGATTGTGGTCTTTTGAGAATATGATATACAGCGACGGAGGGATGAAACCTTAGAGTATACATTGCTAGGATGAAACTATGTGACTATTTCCACTGTGTTATACTATGTAGCGTAGCGAGTAACATGTGCTATGAAACTTCCTACAAATATTCAACATTCGAATCTATTCTCCATCCATAGCACACAACTGAACCCCTTTCCACCAGTGATATGATGTGGACCAATGAATATGATTGGTGGATATCAAACACATCAATAGCAACGTAGCGTAGCACATCTCTCTGGTGGAACCCCTTCGTAAGACTGAATTGACACTTGAAGTTGCTACTCTTGTAATACAAAGATTGGTCATCCATTGACAACTAACGAGGGTTACAGAGCCAAGTTTCCTCCGGTGGCTCCATTGGGGGAGACAAAGGATGTTGACAGCGGCCGTAGCTCCCCTGGAAAGGAGAGATAAAGCTCCGGCGTTCTTCAATAATTTAATGGCGTTTATGTCACTCCTGTGCTTGAAAATAGGGGAGCACATTAAGCCGTCGGTCCTGGTTGCCATACGAGTATCTATAGCATTTGTTGGGAGTTGATGGAATCCTAAAAAGTAGGATATCCTGATCTAACGAATCTGGGTAGGCCCAGACAACAGCTCGCCACTTGCTTCGATCCTTACACACTACAAGCCCGCCACTTTCGAACCTCATTATGCACCCTAATTTATTTTAATGACCATATATTCTAGACACCTGTTCCTCTCGTTCGTCCGTCGGGATCGCCGGCCAGCACTGCGGGAGATGGCGGCAGCAAGTTCCACCGCTGCCTGTGCAGCCGTCACCGCTCATGCTGATCATCAGGTAAACTTCCATATTCAGAGGAAGGATTTTATAGCACTTAGGTCGCAGACAAGCACACGGCCCACCTGATGGAATGTGGTTACCATGGCCTATGGACGAATGAACTCTAGGGCAGACACTCGTGCTGCCGACCCTTTAAAAATGGAGAGATTATGTGCCGTCAGCGAGGAACACATAGGTCACAGTAATCACTTTCCATCAGGTGGGCCGTGTGCTAGTCTACCACCTTAGTGACATAAAAAAAAATTCAATCCAAGATGAGATTTGAACCCCTGACCAGTCTAGGCCATCTTAACGTGGTTCGTAACATGGTCGCCGTCATCATTATCATCGGCTTAATTTTTTTTATACCTCTTAGGTGGCAGACAAGCACACGGCCCACCTGATGGAATGTGGTTACCGTGGTCTATGAACGTATGCAACACCAGGGGCGTCACACTCGCGCTGCCGACCCTGAAGAAACCTTCTAATGCCCTTCTTGAAGAACCCCATATTGTAGGCGATTGGGAAAACCATCTTCCAGAAGGACAGGTCGTTTGACCTGTCTTTGTCAAAGGCCGATGAGCTATAAGCTTCGCTAACAAAAGAGTACAGTCTTTTACAATATGTCCTTTGTTCTTCCTGCAGGGCAAGTTGAGTCTAGCTTCCAAGATCCACGGCTTGGCGGAGCGTCTGCAGCAATTGGGCAAGAGTTCAGGAGATTCTGTGGACGGCAGTGATAAGGGAGCCAGGAGTCGAACAGGTAATTTAAAAAGAGATCTGTTTTTTTGTAGCACGCGAGACCATATCTAACACATTGAGACCCCTCCGTGCCTCAGAGAGCACGTCAAGCCGTCGATCTCCTCCTTCTCTCTTTGCTTTTGCATTACGCCTTTGTGCCAAACGCGCGCAAAGCTCTGTAGCTGTCTGAAGTTTTGGGGTGTGCCGGTCACGTATCTTGGACCTAAAATATGCTCTAAATGTGCCCTATACGCGCAGTACCTTGGGTGTCTATTGAGGATAGCACGGGGTGCTACTGCGATGGACGAACTCAAATTCACCATGCACGGATTATTATAAAACAATCCGCGGGCGCCAGAGCCTCGTTTGTCTTGCGATTTAGCTCCAAGATACGTGTTCCGAGTTATAAGCATGAAAGAAACTTCACCCCGCGCATGCTCAAGCTGTGGAATGATCGCCCTCCTGTGGTTTGAATGGTGGGAAGATTTCCGGCTGGTAGGCCGCGTGCCAAGCAAGTCGCGTGGCAAGAAAAATAATGGACGATCCTCCTTTCAGGGAGTGTCCATCCAATGTTCACGGTCACCACTCACCCGTCGTACTCGTCGCACGAGCTCTGCCTAGGCCGAAACGAAGCCAGTCCCAGCCACAGCCAGATGTCCAGGAACTCGAGCCGGAAGAGCAGCAACTCTTTAAGGGTGAACCAGTCTACTAAGATCGAAGGTAAGGTATTGTTAATCAACTAATTGAAGGGACTCCAGATATCCCAAAAGACTAAGGGTCTTCTGGGACACCTGGAGTCCCTTCAATAAGCAAGCGATGACGACCTGTGTGTGTATGTGTGTTTGTGTGTGTGTGCGTGCGTGCGTGCGTGCGTGCTTGGATGTGTGTGTGTTTGACTATTACGTCAGAGTTCGGGTGTTCGATTCCCGCTTAATGAATGCAAGAATTTCTATTGGCATTAGCCTGGGTGTTTTTATGTATAACACGGATGTATTTTCGGAAAAAAATATATTAAGTAGGTATGTTAATCCACATTCTAGAACTCATATTACGAGTACAAGTTATACTTAGTATGGGTCTAGATGGCGCTATTTAATATATCGCAGATAATCCTAGAATATTTATGAATTTCAATCATCATCATCAGTCATCAGTCCATCTGTTGTTCATTATTATACTAATGTACCTGAAATGACTGATTGCAGATTTCAAACACCTTATGCGCCGGTCTTCAACGCTGGAGGTACACACAGCGAGGGTGTCTCTCAAAGACATTGTTTGCTACCTCTCGCTGCTAGAAGCTGGAAGACCTGAGGATAAGCTAGAATGTAAGTACTTTATCGACCTTAGCTGCATATTTACTAACAAATTGTACAAGGCATACAGGTGTCGGGCGAGTTGGGGACTCCGTGGTCTCAACACCGGGATCTCAGATCGAGAGATATGCCCTGGGTTGGCCGGGGTGCGAGGGATATGGCTACGATAATCTCACCTCTGGCAACCGACGGCCCACAGACGGCGTGCGTTTTAGTCGGTTCGAGTCCGACATAACCCCCACACCGGCTCCGGCGGGGAGGTATCCGTGAAGATTTTTCGCATCCGATGGCGCGCCGGCGCGTAGTTCGCCTTACCCCCTTCCAGGATTCTATGGGGACATCGTTCTTCCCACTCCTAAGGGGGTTATATTAAAACCATAGATGGTCCAACGACGCTCGGGGTGCGAGGGAAGTTCCTACATCCCGTTAATTGAGACCCGAGATGACTTGCGATTTTAGTTAGTCCGAAGTCCGACACAAGCGTCTGCTGTCATTTGATTTGCTCATTTTAATCGAATAAGATATAGAAAAGAGAATCGACCTCGGGCGGGACTCGAATCTGCGATCTTTCCCTTACAGGGGGAATGCTTTGACCACTAAGCCACCGAGATCGGTCCGGAATCGATCCAAATTCTTCTATATATCCGTCTTAGGGCGACATACAGTGGTTGCTCATTTTATATTCCGTGGTGGATTCCGTCTTACTGTCTGATACAGCTGTAACTTTAAACTTCAAGGCAGTCATATCCAGTACGAAAATGACGGGTCTATTTTTGGAATAATAAAGAAAGAAAAACAAAGTTTGCATCACGTAGCACTGAGAATTTGGGAAGTTTGATTAAATTTTAAGAAAGCTCGCGTATTTATGTAGAATTGTAGACTGTCAGTGACCAGCATTAGTACACCCGTATTCACAAACAATACTGTGAGGTCTCATAGTGTGCTCGAGCGCATAGGGCTGGTAAAATTAATTCACAAACATCACGGAGCAGTATCTAACGCAGTGCGTTCCCTCAACGAAGTATTAAGTACTTAAGTGTTATCTATGAATAAAAAGGCTTGCCAAAACGAACGCACTGAGAATTTGTCGTTCTTTGCACAGTTTTGGTGGTACACATAGCGAAGTATTGTTTGTGAATACGGGCGTAATTTATTAGGGCCTGTCGAGAGGTCATGAGTTCGAATTCCAGCCATTGCAATAGGGACATGAGCCCTCTTCTAACACTATTTGGAGAGCATTTCCCCTGTAAGGGAAAGATCGCGGGTTCGAGTCCCGCTCGAGGTCGATTTTCTTTTCTATATCTTAATCGATTTGAACAATTTGCCTTAGCTGTAAGTTGGGAGAAAGAAAACACCTCACACCTTCAAAAACACCATCGGAGGAGCACGTTATGCCATCGGTACCAGGTTCCAAACAAATATCTATGGCAGTCTTTACGGATAAGTGGAGCCCTAAAAAAGTCTGAAAAACTGTCGATGAATGGATTGTATAGGTCAGATAGCGTTTGATTGAAGCGTCGGTAGCTTAGTGGTTAAGGAGTCGGCCTTACGATCGAGAGGTCCCGAGTTCGAATCCTGGCCATTACACTACCGACGTGAACCCACTCCTAGCACAAGCAATTTAGCTTAGTTGGAGGGGTTAACGGGAATATTAGTAATTTCGGTTGCTAATATTCTTTTTAAAAAAAAAAAAATAGCAATCGCTTCACGGAAACTAACGAAGCTTAGCCGCTTCTCAGTTAGACTGGAAAATCGGAACCCGGACTCTGAGGTGAAGACCTCGGGTGCCACCCACAAATTCGAATATTTTTTGTTCACTGCGGGTGAGCATGAACAACAATCGTATCGTATCGTAAACGTAACGACAGCACGGAGCATTACGATTGGCCGGCTGCCTACTGTGAGCGTGTGTGTATCTTCATGGAGCTCCAATGTATAGGTACTGATGATGAATTATTGTTGTTTTCAGTTATGTTTCGCCTGTACGATACTGATGGGAACGGCGTGTTGGATACTAACGAGATGGACTGCATCGTCAATCAGATGATGACTGTAGCTGAATACCTGGGATGGGAGACCTCTGAACTTAGGCCTGTGAGTAAGAGGAATTCTTATATCTCGTAGGAGTAAAGTGGAGCGGAGCAAATTTAATGTAGTTTTATACTGGCTTTTATATTTGTACCGGCTTTTATATTTGTACCGGCTTTTATATTTGTACCGGCTTTTATATTGGTACCGGCTTTTATATTTGTACCGGCTTTTATATTTGTACCGGCTTTTATATTTGTACCGGCTTTTATATTGGTACCGGCTTTTATATTTGTACCGGCTTTTATATTTGTACCGGCTTTTATATTTGTACCGGCTTTTATATTGGTACCGGCTTTTATATTTGTACCGGCTTTTATATTTGTACCGGCTTTTATATTGGTACTGGCTTTTATATTGGTACCGGCTTTTATATTTGTACCGGCTTTTATATTTGTACCGGCTTTTGTATTTGTACCGGCGGCGTCGCTAGGATTGGGGGCACTTGCAATCGCTGATGCGTTTATGAGCAGCCTCGCTCCCTTGAGTAGTAGCGTTATGATAAATTGCCTATCGTCTTCCTCAATGAACGGACTATTTATTGTAAAAAGAATGATTGAAATTGGATTAGCAGTTCCTGAGAATAGCACAACAAAACAAACAAATAAATTCTCCGGCTTTATAAATGTTAAGTGTAGAGTTATAGATTATTAGAATTAGAAGAATTAACGAACATTGAACATATTAACATAATACTTACATTTTGTTTTTGCAGATCCTACAAGACATGATGGTTGAGATAGACTACGATGCTGACGGTACTGTGTCACTGGACGAATGGAAACGTGGAGGGTTAGTACAAAACTTTTGAAAACTTGATGCAATTTCTAAAGCAATATTAGTTTGTCGGTATTAGGCTATCGCGACCAAACACAGCCAATTCCTATGCTATTCTCAAGGTCTAATCTACCCCTGTACCAAATTTTATCGAAATCACTTCTGTCGTGGAAAGCGTAACGGACAGACAGACAGTTTCGCATTTATGATATTAGTATGGAGTATGGATATGCATTCTGATTTCAAATTCATCAGGACGGTATAATCCGACCGCGAGGACAGCCTCCGTGTCGTAGCGGTAGTGAACGCGGCCGCATTAGGCTATGTCCTTTCCCAAGGTCTAATCTAATTCTGTAGGTACCAAATTTCATCAAAATCAGTTCAGTGGTTCAGGCATGAAAGCAGTCAGTTTCGCATTTATTATATTGTTATGGATTTATAAACTCAATTGTTCTCCACAGCATGACAACAATCCCACTTCTGGTGCTCCTCGGTCTGGACACGAACGTGAAAGAAGATGGAGAACACGCGTGGAGATTGAAGCACTTCAGTAGACCAGCTTACTGCAACCTGTGCCTGAACATGCTCGTGGGGCTGGGCAAGAAAGGGTTGTGTTGTATTTGTAAGTGGGTTTGGCACTTTTTATACCACTTAGGTAGCATATAAGTACACGGCCCACCTGATGGAAAGTGGTTACCGTGGTCTATGGACGTATGCAACATCAGGGTAGTTACACTTGTGCTGCCGATCCTCAAGAAACTTCTAATACCCTTCTTGAAGAACCCCATATTGTAGTCGCTTGGGACAACCATCGCGGGGAGTTCATTCCACAGATTGAGTGTGCGAGGGATGAAGTTCCTTTCATACCGCACTATGGCGAGAAGTGCGATGATAGAATGTAGCTGTGTGGTAGCAGATAAGCACTCGGCCCACCCATTGAAAAGTGGTTCCCGTGGTCTATGGACATAATTATGCAACATCAGGGGAGTCACACTCGACCTGGTCTGACCACGAGTCTGCAGGGGCGCTGCTGACCCTGTAAGAACAGAGAGATTCTGTGCCGTCAGTGCAGAAGTTAATTATGACAAGCCTTTGGTCTTCCCACTGACAGAACAAAACCTCTCCAGTGAACTCTGGCTACCCTACTCACCGCTGGGAACACAAAACAAGGTTATTATACCAGCGGTATTCTGAAGGGCGGAGGTATTTCCCCAGTCGGAATGCTCGATTGGGACGGATATACAGTCGTGTCCTAGTGTAGTGATCAACCCGTTTCTAGGGAGAATACTCTGCCTTTCTGAGCTACTTGAACCTGCTCCCAAAGACGGTAGTATATAGGAATTTGAATTGGCTTCATGCGGGCTTCGGTGGCTTAGCGGTCAAAGCATTCCCCCTGTAAGGGAAAGATCGCGGGTTCGAGTCCCGCCCGAGGTCAATTCTTTTTCCTTTCTAAATCTACTTGAACCTGGTCTGAAAGCTACAATTCTCGTCTACATCTTAGGCCGTTAAAGAGTACCTATTATGTTCCACAGTCTGTAAGTTCACCGTCCACGAGCGCTGCGTTCAGCGCGCACCAGCGTCTTGCATCGCCACATACTCCAAGTCTAAAAGGGCTCCTGCCACTCTTGCTCACCATTGGGTTGAAGGTATGTAATAATCACAACTCTTTCCAAGTTATAGGTGGTATATTTTTCCATACATACATACAATCACGTCTTTAACCCCGGAAAGTTGAAGCTTCAGTAGCTTAGTGGTTAAAGAGTCGGCCTTACGATCGAGAGGGTTCGAATCCTGGCCATTACACTATCACGTGAACCCGCTCCCAGCACAAGCAATTTAGCTTAGCTGGAGGGGTTATAGGAATACTAGTAATTTCAGTTAGTATTATTCTTAAAAAAAAAAAGTTAGGCTGAGGTGAATTAACATCCACATTTCACCAATCATTGTATTAAGTCCCACGTAATAGGGGGTGAGCTTATTGCTGTATTCCAGGCACTATTGTTGACTCGAGCCATGCATCTGAGGCTGAGTCTTAGCTGTATATATCTCTGTCTGATGTTAAATAGCCCTATCCCTAAGTCGCCTTGTGCGACACCGCATGGGAGGAGTTGGGGTGGCCCAAATGATACTCTGCCGGGAACTATAGGGCTAATAAGTTTTCAAACGGATAAATACCTCTCAAGTTTAGTTTCTTTAGCAACAGAGTAGATACAATACTATATTACATGTATACTTCTCAGGTAATTGTCACGGGAAATGCGCAAGATGTCGGAAAAAGATTAAGGGGTACAATGGAATCACCGGCCTGCACTGTCGATGGTGTCATATCACGGTGAGACATTAAATTACTTGTACCATGCTGTTTATACTGGAGATTTATGGCACTTGGTGGAACTTGCTACACATATATTGAATAAATCACTTGTACTTTTCCACAATTATTTATTTATTTTATACCATTTTATGGTTTAAACCATTGTAAACCTTTGATAATGCCGTAAGGTGAAACCGGTAATGTTCAAATAAATAAATAAATAATTGTGGAAAAGTACAAGTGATTTATTTAATATGTACTTGTACCATGTTAGATTTCAATAGTAAGAATTACAATTTAAGGCATGATACAGCGTACCCATTACTTGTTAAACTCCGATACGGATATAGAGGACCATTGAGAAGCCGCAATGAATTACGCGCATGTGCTGCGTCCGTCGGCAGTTGTCGTATGCGGTCGGCTACAGAATCATACCTATTTACCATGTATTGTTTTGAATATCCGATATTTCGGCGCTGTTACAAGCACCATGATCACGGAGGAACTGGAGTACTGGCGGTTAACGGTGAAAAAGATTGTAGAAGTAAATATAAATACTGGGTGATTTTGTAGTCGTTTCGGAGCGAAAAATTTTGGGCAGTTTTGTTGGCAAAATCGTCTGGAAGTATCATTTTGGCGAAAAAAAAACTTTTTTTTTACAACCCCCATACAGTATGCCTTAGTTTCACCTGCACATTTTTCCCATACATTATAAAAATAATTTTTTTTTTCGCCAAATTCACTATCGAAACTGTGCCCAAAATCTTTCGAGTTCTCCCAATTCCTCCGTGATCATGGTACTTACAATAGCGTCGATATACCCCAGTCACCTTTTTCAGGTCAGTCCATCTGGCTAGGGGCGTCCTGCCTTGCGTTTGCCTTAACGGTGAGGTGACACACCGTTTTCATAGGATTACATAAGTAGATTTTTCAGTTTTAAAGTGATCTATATGTGCCTACCCCCAGTTACACAACCGCTGCGTGAGTGGCGCGGGCGGCGCGTGCTCCCTGGGCCGCCACGCGCGCCACATCCTGCCGCCCACCGCCATCCGACCGCTCGTGCTGGACCGGCAGCGCAGCCTGCCGCACCGGCCGCAGCACGACCAGGTACGGACACGTACACGACCAGGTACGGGCAGGTTTACGACCAGGTACGGGCAGGTTCATGGCTAGGTACGGGTAGGTTCATGGCCAGGTACGGACAGGTACACGACCAGGTACGGACAGGTATACGACCAGGTACGAACAGGTACACGCACAGGTATTGACAGGTACACGACCAGGTACGTATAGATACACGACTGGGTCTGGCTGAAAAGATTGTTGACCGTGTTTATGGAATAAATCCTTCCCATATTCCCATATCAATAAGAACGGAACTGATTTTCTACCATATTGGGTACAATACGAGTATGAACGGATAAGTTGGACTAATTTGGCAATAAATAAGTTAAGTTCCATAAAAAATTGAAGATATTATTTCCTCAACTAAAGAATCCAATCTGCCAATAATAACCCATCTGCGCAGACCTTAAAAAAAATAAAAATTATAATTTAACTTTTTTGTTACAGCAAACCCTCCCCACCTCAATCTCACTCCCAATATCCATAGCAGCGACTTCAGAAGAGAAGAAAGAAGATGGCCAGAAGCGAGAGACTCGCGCTCCTCCGATCTCCTTCCAGATCACTCCCACCGAGGGTACCTGCCCTCTTCTAGTGTTCATCAACCCTAAGTCAGGGGGGCGGCAGGGTTCTAGGGTGCTAAGGAAGCTGCAGTACATACTGAACCCAAGACAAGTACATGATATTGCGAAAGGTGGACCAACTCAAGGTGAGTGATTCTTTAGTCTTGATCTAGCAAAAATTCTAGTTACTAGTTAACTTCGTTTTGCATGGTATTCGGTTCGTTGCGTTAACCGCCATCATGATATTTCTAGTTACTAGTTAACTTCGTTTTGCATGGTATTCGGTTCGTTGCGTTATCCGCCATCATGATATATGGTATTCGGTTCGTTGCCATGCAAAACGAAGTTAACTAGTAACTAGAATTTTTGCTAGATCAAACCTAAAAAGGTTGAATTTTTGTTTATTGAATAATACTTAACTCGTTTATTTTTAATTTTATACGATAAGTCGCATTAGAAAAGGAGAAAAAAATACCAAAATTTTGATTTTTTATTTTTTTTTCTAGGTTCGATATTTTTCGATTCATGCCCCAAAAAGTGATGAAGTTTTATTTGTATAACAACTCGTTTTTTTTTAATTACAATAAAATATTGTCCTGAACAAACTTCAATCAATCAATTGGAGTCCACTGCTAGACTTAGGCATTTCCCAAAATGCGCGATTGCTTCCGATCCTCCTTTTTCCGCATGCAGTCCATCTAAACCACCTTTTAATTTAAGGTAATCAGAATATCTGGGGGAATGGGGCGGGGGGGGGGGGGGGGGCGGCTATAACTATTCTTCTTCATCCTAGCGTTAATTCCCAGTCGCATCCGAAGCTTTCACCTCGGAGTCTGGGGTCCGCTTTACCAGTCTAACTGCGGATTTGGCTGGACCTCGATATTTTCCTTGAAGCGACTGCCATCTGACCTCTACAACCCAATGGTGACATTAGGCGACCGTTGTTGTTGGACTTTTTAAGGCTCCAACTACCCCTAACGACTGCCATAGATATTCGTATGACAAATGGTATTTCTTATAACTATGACTCTTATCAATTTTCCCTAGGATTGATATTTGTATTTAATATCAAACAACTTTTAATATCCATTACTATATTGCATCCCGGGCACCTTAACCTAGATAGTATGACTAAAATAATAATAGCTCAACATTACAGGATTGCAAATGTTCAAAGATGTGAAAAATTACCGCGTGATCTGCTGCGGCGGGGACGGCACCGTCGGCTGGGTGCTGGAGACGATGGGTGAGTGGATACAGTCACAAGTCACCGTTACCGACCCTTTTGTGACACCGTTACCGACACCTCCTGTGACAGATTGTGACACATGTGACACCTCTATATATAAATATAGTTAGCGGCACATATCTTGACTCCAATCACGTCACAAAATGTAGGTACTCTATATGCGCAGTACGCGTTTTTGGATGCCTTTTGAGGATAGCACAGGGTGCTACGGTGGTGGAGGAGCTCAAATCCACCAATCATAGATTATATCAAACCAGTCCGCCCGAGCCAGGGTTTCGTTTCTCTCGCGATTTAGGGTAGATATAATATGCAGGCTGGTAACTTCACAATATTGGTCCCATTTTCACTCCTGCCGGCACCCCTGGATTGCACCTGTGGCGATACCCAACGCCATCTAGCGACAGCAAACCGACTACGTCGCTTCTGATCCTGCATCGCGAAAGCGAAGTTCCAGCGTTCGTACAATATATCTATAACGTCCCAACGACAATCGTTGGGCCGCGGCCCGCCAGGCGTGATCACCTTGTCTGATCGGAGGATCTTCCATTTGTATTGGAGGAACATCACCTCCACACACCTGTTTTCTTAACATCTCCACTGTACAGACAGAACTACTATTATAATCTAATCACTAACCTTTGCTTTCAGATAAAGTTCAGATGGAAACCCAACCAGCCGTGGGGGTGATACCTCTGGGCACGGGGAACGACCTGGCCAGGTGTCTGCGGTGGGGCGGAGGGTAAGGAACATATAGCCGTTAGTAATCAGTTGGTAGTCTGTTCAGGTTAAAGCTCAGTTAGGTCAAATTAAACTTAATTGAGTTTCAATAAAATCACAGCCCTGTTTCAAAATTCAGTACTATTTATCTATTCTAAGCATAGTTTAATCTACATTCACACTGATTTACGCTAGCTTGAACTTACATTTAGTCTTAAATCAGTCTTGATTCGGTTTTGATTCGATTCAGTGCACATGTGGTTATGTTACAATCCAGAATTTTTAAATTATTGTAAAGTGTTTTGTGCGCCTAAATGAATGGATTTAAAAAAAGTTTCGATTCAGTCTCGATTCAGTTTCAATTCAGTCTCGATTCGGTTTCGATTCGGTCTCGATTCAGTTTCAATTCAGTCTCAATTCGGTCTCAATTCAGTCTCGATTCAGTCTTGCCGATTTAGGATTACCATCGATTCACCATCCCTATTAATATACCTAGCCATATATCTTCCATGTTGCTCACGGTTCCAGCTACGAGGGCGAGTCCATCCACAAGATCCTGGACAAGATAGCCCGCGCCAGTACCGTGATGATGGACCGCTGGCACATCCACGTCGAGAACAACTCCAACGCCAACTCCACCACGAACAGTACTGAGGTAAGTGGCACATATTAAAAAAACAAGAATTTAGACAAAATACTAAGTTAATAGGAAGGGTTATTGGACGATTCGCACGAATTTGAACTCGCACAAAACGTGCGAATCGACTCCTTTAATTTTTTTTTAAATTTCTGTAGGCGATTCGCACTAAGTTAGAAGAATCGCCACCTCCAAAAATATGTTACTAGTAGGTTATTGGCACACATTTTATTTTGGGAATAAAAAAAATAAAGTACAGTCGTACTCAATTGGATTTGAATGGGTGGCCGTTCTTTACATTGCGAGGTTAAGTAAAAAGTAAAATTAAAAAGTACGATTAAATTACATATATTCACACCTGTAAATCCGCAAAGGAAGCAGAAGTGTATTAGCACCCACATAGCGTTACTAAGTAACTACACGTTTATACGCAATATGGGAGGAGCATTATATCATCATATTTTTTGACTTGTGACTTTATTCCATTAATTAATTAAATTGATTATGTGTGTCATGTTACCTTTAATGTGGTTTGGTTTGACAATCTATGACTGGTAGTGACTTTTTGTTATATCTGACTTTGTTTTTTCTTTTTTTCTGTTTCAAGTATTTCTGTAATTGTTTTTATAATTTTACTAGCTTTTGCCCGCGGCTCCGCCCGCGTGGATGTCGGTTATCGCGACCAAACATAGCCTATGTCCTTTCTCAAGGTCTAACCTACCTCTATACCAAATTTCATCAAAACCGGTTCAGCGGTTTAGTCGTAAAAGTGAGACAGACAGACAGACAGACAGAGTTACTTTCGCATTTATAATATTAGTAGGGATTAGTAGGGATTTTGATACTACACTAGCGAATTGGAGTCATCTGTAAGGTTAGTGTAAGATGTATAAATAAATAAATATCTATTAAGCGGGCACTTTTTTATGGGCTGTATATTTACTGTCGGATGGAGAACAGCCCTATCTCTTTGTCGCCTACGACACCCACAGAAAGAGGTGAGATATTGTGCACTTGTAATTTGTAACGGCCTCAGCAGAGTAGAATTTGGCCCACCCCATCTCCTCCCATGCGGTGTCGTACAAGGCGACTAAGGGATAGGGCTGTTTAACATCGGACAGATATATACATTATACAGCCTGTGACTCAGCCTCAGATACATGGCTCGAGTCAACAATAGTGCCCGGAATACGGCGATAGGCTCACCCTCTATTACGTGGGACTTAATACAACGATTGGTGAAATGTGGGTGTTAATTCACCCACCGGGGTTAAGTCACAACTTCCGGGGATAAAGGCGTGATTGTATGTATGTTGGAGCAAACGAGTCCTAGAGTGGAGACCGCGTGTAGGAAAACGGAAGGTGGGACATCCCCTAGCCAGGTGGACCGACGGCGACGACCTGCGAAAGGTGGCTGGGACGGACTGGATGCGGAAGGCGGAGGATCGGCAAACGTAGCGCACATTGGGAGAGGCCTATGTCCAGCAGTGGACTGCAGTAGGCTAATTGATTGATATGTATGTATGTTTATAAACCGTAAAAACATTGTACTAACACCCCTCCTGTCGTTTTCAGCTGCAGTGTGAACACCAAGAGATGCTGGACTCAGCCCCACACCCCACCACAGTCCCATACAATATCATCAACAACTATTTCTCCGTCGGAGTTGTGAGTATAGAAATTATATTTTACTAGCTGTTGCCCGCGGCTCACCCCGTCGGTTATCGCGACCGAACATACCCTATGTCCTTTCTTAAGGTCTAATCTACCTCCTCCTATTCATCCAGGACGCAGCCATCTGTGTGAAATTCCACACGGAGCGGGAACGCAACCCGGACAAGTTCAGTTCCCGGATGAAGAACAAACTGTGGTACTTCGAGTTCGCCACCTCCGAGCAGTTTGCCGCCAGCTGCAAGAATCTCCACGAGCATATCGATATTGTGGTGAGTTGCAGGTGGCTGCTTACCTTCAGCTTAGCTTCTGTATATGCTGATGGGAGAGTACCCTTGAGTTCTCTGTGATTTTTTTTTATTTAGTGTTGACTCACAGTTTGGCTTGACGTCGAGTCCTGGCTTGACGTCGTGGAGGATGACATGCGTGTAAATTTCTCACTACTATGGACGCCCAAGATCATGCGAAGTGGAGGAGGAAGA
This sequence comes from Eilema depressum, assembly GCA_914767945.1. NCBI lineage: Eukaryota > Metazoa > Arthropoda > Insecta > Lepidoptera > Erebidae > Eilema > Eilema depressum. The sequence goes on from OU612040.1 coordinate 3,372,706, forward strand.
GACGGAAGGCGGACCCTGAGCTCCGAGGTTATCTTGGCCTCGGATGCAATCAGGAAAATGCGTCTACATGAAGATGAGGATAGTGTTGAGTCAGTCACTTCCGAGACTTTCACCACAAAGCCCGTGATCCGGCTTTCCGCATATTTTCTTCATTTTACATGGTCTTAGGCATCCGTGGCAGTGAGACTTTTGGCATGCATATGTTTTTTTTTTATATGTACCGTCAATTGACTACAACCCGCTAGATGGTGCAGTCTAGAAGATACGGACCACCATTTCTGATGCTATTGGCCATAAAATGGTGGTCCGTAACTTGACGGCCTTCATAGATGCTTTTTCACGCCCCGCTTGAAGGATTTTCTAAGTCGGCAAGCCAGCACTTTTTTGGTCCTACTGGGTCTCGGCTGTAGTATGGCCAGGTATCCATTACTCAAGTAGCCTGGTGGTCGCCGCAAAATAAGACCACTCCAGCAAAGGCGATTCGCCTGTAGTGTATTTGTGATTTTACGGACATGAATGCTGTCGCGGATGCGGCAGGTCCTCACGCAATCTTTATCTGTGACTCGCATCGTTCTATCATGATGAAATATGGTGATTTCTCCATTTCTGTACTCCTCTCCACTCATCTTCGCTTCCATAGAATATTCTTAATATGGAACTCTTGTATTCCAGTGTGACGGGGCTTCCTTAGAACTAAACAAAGGTCCATCTCTCCAAGGGGTCGCGTTGCTGAACATCCCCTACGCTCACGGGGGGTCCAACCTGTGGGGGTCGAGTGGGGCCCACCGGAGAGGAAGGTTCCCTAACGCTCAGCAAGGTAAGGTCCACCTCTATGGTGTAGCGGTACTTAGTGATGTACAAGTCTCGAGGCGTCCGAGTCCCTTTGCCTAGAGCTCGGTGTCATTTACAAGGCTCGCCTCGTTTGTATGGCGCCCGACGACTCGGGAGTCTTTTTCAGAGCTCGAGCTTTTTTGAAGTCACGAGTCCTTTTTGAAGGCTCGAGCTCTTTTTGAAGGCTCGAGCTCTTTTGAAGGTTCGAGTTCTTTTGAAGACTCGAGCCTTTTTTAAAGGCACGAGCTCTTTTGAGCGCTCGGTCGATCTCGAAGCATTTCTCTTAAGCGCACTAGTCCTTTTCTGCCCAGATGTTCACTGTTGTGAATCCTGTCTCCTAAACCAGGCGGGAAGGCCTGTCTCAGGAAACAGTGAGTAGATAAAAATTATAATATTTCAGGTTATTGTTACGAAATGAACTAATGTATTATGTATATTATATTATGTAAGGCCCCGGCTACATCTCTACGGCACGGCACCGTCCGCCGTCGCCGTCGACGGCGACGGCGCCGCGCCGTAGAAATTCACGGCGCCGTGCTACGGCGCCGTGGAAAGTGTGACATGAGGGAGGGCAATTCCCCAATTAGAGTAGTCGACTTCATAGTTCGACGTCAAAAAAACTGTAACCTGAAAACGAAACTTTACGAACCTTTACGAAGCTTTACGAACGTAAAAATTCTGAAGTAAACATTTATATTTTATCCCTTTCACACTAGTCGCGAGCTTTACGGATGACGTCTCGGTTTGATTGATATGGCGATATTAATTCAGAGAAAAATTCAGTGTGGCGTAGCATATGAAAATTTTCCCTAAATAATTATTAAATTACATCTGAAATGTCTTTCACGATAATTCTTTTTCGGATAAAATAACGCAAATGTGAGAAGAAAGTGAAGCTATACCAAAAAATAAGGATAAGAATAAAAACCAAATTGCAATTTGAACTTAAATTAGAATAAAAAACGAATTGTAACGGATTCTATTATTGTTTCTATTTTATGTAAATATTATCCCATCAAAAACAATACTTGTAAAAAATGCCAAGCCTCGCCGCCCTCGGTTCTTCTACCGCAAAAAGTTGTGAGATCCATGTAATACCAAGTCGGTTAATTTATTCAGTCCCTACTTCAGATACCTTCTGTCCTAAGTAATTACGTAATAAGTTTTTATGTTTTGAATATAATAAATTGACTTGGCAATCGCACTAAACAATCTTATTTAATGTAATTATTGTGATGTGCTATACATTGTGTTTTCATGCGATGGCCAAGTCAATTTATCTTTTACAAGTATTGTTTTTGATGGGATTTTAGTTCTTTTTGTAGATTACCTTTCCGGTTTCTCCCACTCCTACTCCCACTCCCACTCCCACTCCCACTCCCACTCCCACTCCCACTCCCACTCCCACTCCCACTCCCACTCCCACTCCCACTCCCACTCCCACTCCCACTCCCACTTCTTCACTTTTCGTCATCATCAAGTTTATTCCGATACTAGTTTAGGCGTGAAAGCGTAATACTAACAAATAACAGACGCTCAGATAGTTACTTTCGCATTTATTATAATACTTCGTTAGACTGATATTAGTATGGATGGATTCATGTACACTGAAACGTTCACTGCAAATGTAACTTTGTAATCCCATATATTTATATGAGATTACAAAGTTATTTATGCAGTTGGTGAAATTGCTGAAATTGGAGAATATTTTAATTTTCCCTTGAGTTGTACACTAAAAACTACTTATCTTTTAAATTTGAGGCTTCTACGTCTGCTAGAAGTGCCTTAGAGTTTTGATGATCGGTCAGTCAGTGAGTGACAAAATTTGCAAAATTTGCAAACTTTGACTAGTTATAATTCTTAAACTACTGGTTCAAATTGAATGAAATTTGAAATATAAAGTCTTTTTACAGTGCCTACTTTGTAACCGAAGATTCAGGCTTCTAGGTTTATCCACAACGAAGTTCTAGGGGGTCGAAAATGGCCTGAAGTGCTTCGAGAAAGATAACAAGACGTTGACCATGGCTCCGCTTGCATGAAATAAAAGAGATCCTATTTCCGCAATCCCCAAGAATATAATACCTAAATTGTATTATTTCAAATTAAGAGGGTGTTACATACCTCCAAAGGCCACGGTAACCACTTCCCATCAGGTGGACCGTGTGCTAGTCTGCCACCTAAATCGTATAGAAAAAAGTTCTATCTCCCTGCCTAGCGATTATGTCCTTTTTTATGGGTATCTGAGAGGATTTTCGCTCAACAAAAAGGACAGATTTATAGTTTGGATGACAATATAGGCTACATTTTATCCCTGTATAGGTTCCTCTAGATAGTTTTTATAATGACTATCGCATTGAGATTAAAAAACCCGACCGCAAGCTACTTTCGACCTTAATGACATTTCTTAAAAAATATGTTTTTTGACATCTATAGATGACGCTGATCTCGAATATGAAAAAAAAAACTGGGTATTAGTTGCTGTCGATAAGGTCGAAAATGGCTTGCGCCTATTTTTTACATTGACTATAACCCAGAGACTCCATAAATACGTGCAAGCCATTTTCAACCTTATCGACGGCAACTAATACCCAGTTTTTTTTCATATTCGTGATCAACGTCATCTATACATGTCAAAAAACGTATTTTTTAAGAAATGTCATTAAGGTCGAAAGTAGCTTGCAGTCGGGTTTTTTAATCTCAATGCGATAGTCATTATAAAAACTATCTAGAGGAACCTATACAGGGATAAAAAATGTAGCCTATAATGTCATCCAAACTATAAGTCTGTTATTTCTTTATCGCCGTGAATTTCGACGGCGCGGCGCCGTGCCGTGGAGTTGTGGCCGGGGCCTAAACTGTTAAAATAAGAAGAATAAGAATAAGAAGAATATATAAATAAGTTTCAAGAGCAAGATAAGATAAATATAGATAGATAGATATTTTAAGACTCGAGCTTGTTTTACGACTCTTTTGAAGACTCGAGTTGTTTGAAGGCTCGAGCTCTTTTGAAAGGCTCGAGCTCTTTTGAAGTATCGAGCTCTTTTGATAGGTTCAAGCTCTTTTGAAGGCTCGAACTCTTTTGAAGCCTCGAGCCATGGCTCATAAAACTCGCGGCTTGGCTAGGCTCGGGACTCCGAGCTTACCGAGCTCACTGAGTCTTGCCATTCCGCCTCGAGGCTTCAGAAATAGGACTCGAAGCCTCGAGGCTTGTACATCACTAGCGGTACTGGCTCTCAATTCTGCTAAAGCAATACTACTGTCATAGCTAGTGATGTAAGAACTCAAGTCTTTTAAGTCGCTTAAGTTAGGACTAGACTCGATTTTCAAGACTCGACTCCAAAAATACGACTCAAGTCTTTTTATTAATCTGAAGGACTCCAGTTGTTATAATACGACTCGGATATAAAACGACTCGAGTCTTTTATTAAGAAACTCACAACTTAGTCGCGAGTCTTTTATTAAAGGACTCGAGTCGTTTAGCATACTATGAGCTGTTTAAAATTATAATAATAAAGTGTAATAAATAAATAAAAAATTGTATTGTAATTCTAAATTAGTACAAATAGGCATTTTTAATTCAAGTCATTATAGCGTTTAGCGTCTATTACAGTACTTCCCTATTCCCTAGGCCATTTTCAACAATCACGATTATTATCACAAATTAAAAAAACACAATAATTTGCAAATTTAGTGGCGGGAACGACAACCTGTAATAAAGGTTTTAAATTCCTCCGAAATTCCGCGCGCGATCAAATAGGTAAGGAACCTTGTTACAATGAAAATGAAAATGAAAATAATTGTTGTAATGAAAATCGAAAATGATAGTTTTCAAGTAGCGTTAGTAAAATAAGTGAACTGTAGGGCGTAGGTACCTAATCCCTGGATCAACTGAGCCGATTTTGAAAATTGTTTTACTGATAGAAAGCTACATTATTTGTGAGTGTCATAGGCTATAAATGGGTTGCGTTCACGCTGCATACATTTTTGGTCCAAAATTGAGAGTGCCGTCCAAAGAAAAAAAAATGCAATATTTCGTTAGAGCTTGTTCTTACTAGCATTTTTTATTATGGCGTCAAAGCTGAGGGACCACTGCTCTTGGTTTTATTTGAGTTCAAAAATCTTGGAAACGTACATTTTCATTAAAATAAATGATTGAAAAGGAATGAAAAATATCGTATTATATTGGGCGAATAGGTGATAAAAGCAATAAATAATAAAGTAATAAAAAATAGTATACACGTGCAATAGTTTTATGTATGATGATGTATCTATAATGTTAACGAACCTGGCATAATGTGACTGAAATATTTCTCATTCTTCTTTCTCCTAGCGTTAATTCCCAGTCGCATCCGAAGCTTTCACTTTGAAGTCTGGGGTCCGCTTTACCAGTCTAAACTGCGGATTTGGCTAGACCTCGATATCTTCCTTGAAACGAATGCCATCTGACTTCCACAACCCAATGGTGACATTAGGCGATATCAAAGCATTGCAGCTAGATCGTTGTTGTTGGACTTTCTAGGTCTCCAACTACCCGTAACGACTGCCATAGATGTTAGTATGGCAACCGGGACCGATGGCTTAACGTGCTCTCCGAGGCACGACCAGACCAATACAAACACCCATATTCATGCATACAAATATTTGCACTGAGCAGGGATTGAACCCGCGCCTCCTGCGTAGCGGCCGCATTCACTACCGGTACACTACGGTGGCTATCAATTTCTCATTCATTTTCAATGATAAGTATTTTTGAATTCAATAAAACTGAGGGCAGTGGTCCCTCAACTTTGACGGCATAATAAAAAATGCAAATAAGAACAAGTTCTAACGAAATGTAGTCCTTTTTTTTAGCCGGCACTTTTAATTTTGAACTAAAATGGGTGATATCCTAGAGATTTTTACGATCTGTCATAGAGTTATGAGAATTGACTTCGTTATCCATCGCTAACTGTGTCATCTTATCATTTTCATTGCGTTAGAATAACGACTTTGTTCTTGATTGAAATATCTATCAACTACCGGAACAAATTTCGAACTTCGACATGAGTTTGCCGATGCTACCAGACCACATAGGTAATATGTCAACGTCAATCCCATTCTGATCGCGCGCGGATTATACCTTTCTATTAATCTCGTACTAAATGTATGGAACGGTTTAAGTTCAATATTTTAGGTATTTATCGCTTTATTTCTAACAAGTTATTGATGTCATTTTATTCGTTAAGTGACGCACTTTAGATATCAGTTTAAAGTTTTTTGATATCTGTAATAGTTACGGAATAATCGCCTGTGCACACTGTACATGAGCACGACTCACGAGTCCAACGAGTCGAGTCCTTTTAAAATGTAGGAGTCTTTTCGTCACGACTGAGTCGTTTAGCAAGACTCAAGTCTTTTTAAAAGACTCAGTTTGAAAATAAAACTCGAGTCGTAGTCGAAGACTCTTAAAAGACTCAGGACTCAAGGTTTAAAGACTCGATCAAGTTGTGAAGCGTCATAAGTCGTTGTAACGAGTCGAGTTTCTTTTAAAAGACTTAAAAGACTTGAGTTCTTGCATCACTAGTCATAGCACAAACACTGCAAACAACGGTATTAAATTTTAGACTTTTTTTCATACTACTTAGTTCGCAGACAAGCACACAGCCCTCCTGATGGTAAGAGGTTACCGTGGCCTGTGGGCGAGTGCAACACCAGGGGAGTCACACTCGTGCTGTCGACCCTGTAAGAACAGAGAGATTCTGTGCCATCAGCGCAAAAGATCTGTAGGTCAAAACCTTTGGTTTTCCCACTGACAGCACAAAATCTTCAGTGAGCTCTGGCTACCCTACTCACCGTTGGAAACACAACAAGAGGATTTTATTGCTATAGTCTTAAAGTGTAAAATGAAATGAAAAGAGTTTTGTTACACTTTTTCATTCACTCTACAAAAAGCCATTTAATTTTAGTCTTTAAAAACATTACTTTATAGTCTAAAATTAAATGGAATTTTTTTACAGTACCCGTGGTATGACAGTGGTGTTGCTTTAGCAGAATCGAGGACCTGTTCGATTGCTAAGTCAGATTTCTAATAACTGCTTAACTTTTTCAGATATCGGCGACAAATTAATAGAAGTAATAGGTTTGGAGAATTGTCTGCACATGGGTCAGGTGCGCACAGGTAATAATCATTCACCATCATCATCATCTGACCACCAACTCTTCTTCTTCGTCCAAGCGTTAATTCCCAGTCGCATCCGAAGCTTTTCAACTCGGAGTCTGGGGTCCGATTTACCAATCTTAACTACGGATTTGGCTAGACCTCGATATTTTCTGTGAAGCGATTGCCATCTGACCTCCACAACCCAATGGTAACATTAGGCGATATCGAAGCTTTGCAGCTAGACCGTTGTTTTTGGACTTTTTAGGGCACCAACTACCCGTAACGACTGCCATAGATGTTCTTATGGCAACCGGGACCGACGGCTTAACGTGCACCCCGAGGCACGACCAGACCAATGCAAATACCCATATTTCATACATACAAATATTTGCACTGAGAGGGATCGAACCCGCGCCGTTCACTACCGCTACGCCACGGAGGCTGTCATCTGACCACCAACTCTAGTTACATCCAAAACTTACACTTAAGAGAGCTCAGAGTCCACGCTCTTATTCCTAATTTAGTCTTAGTCTTACATTTTCGACGAAGCGACTACCTAGCCTACCTACCGCTTCCTGAAAATTTAAGAAGAGAAACCTCCCACTCCGTGAGGAAAGCCTGGGTCCAAACCTGTTCGCCTCATCTTCACAGGGAGATTGCAAAATTTCTCTCCCTCTTTTTAGGTCTTCGCGCCTCCGGTCGCAGGCTAGCCCAGTGCAGTTCCATCACCATCACCACTAAGAAGACATTCCCGATGCAGATCGACGGCGAGCCGTGGATGCAGCCTCCTTGCAAGGTATACCATCAATTCTGGATACCTTTTTTTATATAGGACACGTCAATTTGACTTCGCCTTGCCTGATGGTAAGCTGAGGGCAAAGTCTTGGAAAGAAGGTCACCATTATAAACACGTACCATGCTACAATAGTGGCACTCACTCCATTGAATGAAATTTTAAAGCTAACTTAGTATTCAAATCCATTGCGATAGAAATAGCGAATATAGCTCCCGTCGCCCTAAGATGGATATATAGAAAAATTTGGATTAGCTTCGGGCTCGGTGGCTCAGCGGTCAGATCATTCGCGGGTTCGAATCCCGCCTGAGTTGTATTCACTTTTTTTTCATCTAAATCAATCATCACTCCAGTACAAGACCTTTCTTCGCTCTATATTCCCCAACTAGCCAAAAAACGGTGCTTACTGTGCGATATGAAAGAAACTTCATCCCACGCACACTCAAGCTGTGGATTGAACTCCCTTAGAATATCCCCATATTCTAAGGGAGTTCTTCAAGAAGGGCATTAGAAGGTTTCTTCAGAGTCGGCAGCACGAGTGTGACTCCCCTGGTGTTGCACTCATCCATAGGCTACGGTAACCACTTGTTTGCGACCTTAGTAGACCATGAAAAAAATAAGAGAAATAAAGCGAACGGAACAGCAGGTAACAACTAGTGTGTGATAAAATGTATCCGCTTTTTTACAGATTTCAATAACCCACAAGAACCAAGTACCAATGCTTATGGGACCAGCCCCGGAGAAAGGAAGGGGTTTTTTCAAGCTCTTCACCCACTGCTAACTTTAAACACCTTTTATATTATAGGTTTTTCAAACACCCTGTGTACTCACAGATTTTTCAATAATTGTTGCCATATTAATGGCAAATTATTCATTTCGAATTTATTTTTCTATAGTCTGTCTGGTTTTTCTATAAAACTAGAATAAATCTTCGATTTTTTGTAATTCTGCTTAATAAACCTTTTTTTTTTGTAATTTCCTAAAAAAATCTACACTCTGGAATATTATCTTGCATTTTTAAACTAAAAAAATGCTCTTGCGAAACCCTGACGTCCATTTTTGGTATATTAGATATAAATATATACAATTATATTTATATAGAAACATATTAAAGATCTACATTTACTGTCAATAAAATTAAAAATAAATAAATACGATTTAAAAATGATGGTAGTTTGAAAAATCTGAAACCCCTTATCGTCAATATATACTTATAAATGGAGTTTTTCAATGACAGTATTGGCCGATTTCTTGTATGAGAATACTTGTATGAAATAAACAATTGTGACGTCATAATTTTTTTATTGTCAAATAGTTTACTATTATAGGTTGTGTGGATGATTAAAAATAAATAAAAACGATGAAATAAAAACAGACGCAATTTTTACCGCTCTTTTACCACTCAGTACAGTTAATTTATCTTAACTAAAGGGCATATTATAACCGCGATCTCATTGTTTGAATTTCACAATTCGTTATGAACTCGATTCATTACAAAAAATAATTTTATTTTACAATAAAATAAAATTTAAAATCATAGAAAAAATAAAGAATTAAACGAAGTATGTACATTTTAATTTATAATTAAATATATTATTAATTAAATTATTTAATTGATGGGAAAATCGATAAAAGATATATTTATGTAATATCAATAAATTGTTGTGCATTTTATTAAACGTCCTATTATTAATTTAAATGAAACTTTACCGTATTATATGTAAACTTAAATGTAATTAAAATATTAGTTGTAATCAAATGATTGTGTTTATCATTATAAAATGTTACATTTATTGTTATTAAAATGTTAAAAAAATATTTAAGACATTATCAATGTGTTGTATTACTTTAAGGTGTAATAATTTTAAGGCTTTAAACGTCACACGTTGTACCAAATATAACAAGATGTTCATTTTAAATGGAATTCGTGTTAAATGTAAATGTGTCGTGAAAATGTAAACGCTTTGTCGTATATAGCATTATTACATTCAGTTTTCGCTACCGCACTCCATTCCGACGATAACAAAAATTAGATTTACATTTAAATTGGGATTTATTTATTGAAAATAGAAGGACAAAATGTCAATCAATTTATTTTATAATTTTTCGTCTATCAATTTAATAAAACAGTTTTGAAAAAAATATGTAAAAAATAAATAAAAGAATGTTAAAAAGAAGTTAAAATATATCAATGTCGTGCCAAGAATACAATGGAATACGTCCTAAATTCCTACGCCAATGTTTTTGTAAATATTTTTCTATAGACATTTTTACTATCCATTTAAAGGACACAGATGATAGATTTATTTAGTGATAGTGCACCGCATATATAAATTTTACGTTACATACATTAGGTATTTAAATACTACGATAGTTTCGACTTGTGGCGTCATAACTTTAAGTATAATGTCCTCTTTAAACACACACTCCCTCATGTTTTACTTAGATGCTCTATTTTTTAAAAAAAAAATCTTATTCATATGCGTTACTAAGTAACACTTATGAACGTCAAAATTATTGATTGTACTTTTACAGCCAGGCAGGTATTATTGTCTCGCGATACTGGCTGTAAATGTACTATAATAACACACGTCTTGTGCACCTTAAGGCATTTTCAAAGGTTATACTCGTATTGACAGTATATTTGAAAGGGATCAAATGTGTAACAATAAGTTCAAGTACCATCAATCAACAGTATAAATAGTGTCAATAATAATTTTCACGGTCACATGTGATACATTTTAACTAACTTAATTTAATAAAGTCTAGAATTTATTATTGCATTTAATTCTAAGTAAAAAATCGTAAATATATGAATTTCTCGCTTAATGTTGAGATAAAAACGAACGTAATGGAAAATGAACTAATACACTTGCGTTTCTGCTTCTTAAAATTTACTTAGTGACACAATTTCCCAACAAACAAATTCATCTGTGTTACAGTTAAATGAACTGTCAGATATAAATGAAAGAAAACGGTGTGGCGCCACAATAGTTCAACGTAACGTCGATGACACTAATGTAAATATTAAATTTTATTTATATAATAAAATAACATTATAATAGATGTAATTCATTGGTTATCGACTGTCTGTCCGTGTCTGTGTTGGTGCTTATAGCGTTAATGTGTAGCATATTCTCAATGTAAACTAATTTTGAATGTGTTCTTCAAGCGTGGCGTATAGTGATGGGGAACTGATTTTTATGGACACCATTAACGACGAAGAAAAAAACGATTAGAAATACGAAAAAATTGCTGAGTTAGTGAAATATGTAGGTAAATAGTCAACGATCACCGATTTCCATAAACATAATATAGCTATAAAATTGAATGTATAAATTCATACAATCACGCCTTTATCCCCGGAGGGTTAAGCAGAGGTGAATTTACACCCACATTTCACCAATTATTGTATTCGGTTCCATTCGGTTCAGGTGAGCCTTTTGCCGTATTCCGGGCGCTATTGTTAGCTCGAGCCATGCTTGTAAGGCTGAGTCTGGGCTGTACATATCCGTCTAATTTAAACAGCCCCATCTCCTAATCGTCTTGTACGACACCGCATGGGAGGAGATGGGGTGGCTCAAATTCTACTCTGCTGGAGGAAATTGAATTAAAGAAAATAAAAAAATGTGATCCACAATCGCAGTGTGGATTACTATTATCCTTTCATTTTGTCTCTTCTCCTATCTTCTCTAACCCTCTTATATTACAAGCATACATACTATCAAACTGGTATTGTATTCACTAAAAAAATCGACAAAATTAAATTAATTTATTTATACACTTCCCATCACTATAAGTTAACCATTAATGTCCAATGTTTAACCAATATTAAGTTAAGACAGGATTTGAAACAAATTATACTCATATCTATTTAAAATAGCAATTATTTTAATTAATACATTCCATATATAAATAATGGCTATTGTTTTTCATTGTTCATTTATCGGGTTTGCCATAGGCCGGGAACTTTTATTGTTGGCTCTTCTCAATTGTTTCAAATCCTGACTTGTATCTAATTAATTTGAGTGCCTAGTGCGAGTTCCATTTTAATGAAATTTTGTCTCCGCTCCTGACCTCAGTAGAAATTCGACCATACATTTTGTATAAAAAATTGAGGAAAACATGAGGTTTCCTTATTTTTTTATATATCGTTCATTCATTCGTTCAATGGCAAAAATATTGCCTTTTTCATTTTATTATTTAGTAAATTAAAACTCTTTAAAATTTAAAAAACAAAAAAGTATCCTTTATTCATTCGTTCAAAATTGAAAACTTTTATTGCCAGATTATTTTCTCAACCTTGCGAATCTGGCCCTAAATACATTTTGCATTTGAACCAGCTTTGCAAATAACATTTTGCATTAATTTTGTCTTAAGTGTTACTTTGTACCTATATATTTTATTTAAGTCGAGTAGGTGGACCTAGGCGTCCAATCAAAGATTTAATGCAAAAACTCGCACTAGACACTCAATGGTCTGTTGCAAATAATATGTCTCGCTTTAAAACATTATGCTATTTTTATTATCATATGTTAAGTCTTAAGCTGTATCCATCTGTCTCTATTTCGATCAGATCACTTCTTCATCTTCTCCTTCATTAAAACGATTAAACACTTCACTTGTCACCGGGTAAACTACGAGTATACTCCGTACTCCGTTTGGTTAGGTGCATAACTAAAGGTTAAAAACGATCTTGGTATTAAAGAAGGATTAATAAACTGTTTTTTTTTATATTTCGTATTATAAAACTCAGTTTTTTGTTTTTTAAAGTAATGTATTAAAAAAAACTCAGTTTATTAATCTTTTATTGCTTAAAGAGTAAGTTTAAAAATAGAATGCGATTAAAAGTAGAAATCATACCATTCGTTGAAGGCTAAACTTTAAGCAGTACCTAGTTTATTTGTTTAATATGTGTTTTCTTAGAAAAGGCGCTACAAGATTGTTTACCTTTAGTTATGTACTCATTCAAATGGAATATAACACTCGGCGCGAACTACTCCACCTCATTGTAATAGACGATCAAAAATTTAATTGATGTATTAAAAAAGGCCTCGATTCTGCTAAAGTAAAACCACTGTCGTACACACATTGCAAAAATGGCACTAAATTTTAGACTTTATTGCCATAGACTCTATTGCCATAGTCCAAAAATAAATGAAAAGAATTCACTACACTTTTTCATTCACTTTACAAAGTCATTTAATTTTATACTTTAACTGCATTACTTTAAAGCCTAAAATTAAATGGATTATTTTTGCAGTATCTGTGGTATAACAGTGGTTTTTCTTTATCAGAATCGAGGCCCAGACATACTAAACGAAACTATCGAATTACGATATCGAATAATTTAAGACGCTGCATAGTTCAAATATACAAAAAATAGATTAACAGTATAACATTACTTATGGTTTTTATTTTGTTAGATTGTAATCAAATCATACCTTCATTCATTCAATTTACTTTCAAGCTATGGCAGGGGCCCGATTTAGTAACGACTCGTTTTCAAAACGCGCGATATTAATTCGATTTTATAGAAATACGTAAAAAGCTTTGATAGATCAATCCTTTGATTATTAATTCATAATTTGATTATTAATTAATAATCAAAGTATCTATCAAACCTTAGCTACGTTTTCGTACACCTTCAGAATCACTACTAGTTTCATTCGGTCTTCATTATCTTACAGATTAATAGAAATTTTAATATTTTAAGTAGGTATTCTTAAGTTTTAAAATCGTACATTTTCAAAACATATTATTACTGAAGCAAGCCTCTGGCCCTGGTGGCAAATCAATTTAACCAATGGGAAAAACCCAATAACTGATATTTTCCCATTGGTTAAATACTTATTTTAACTCTCAAAAAATCATTACATAGGTTAAATAGCATAGTCAAGCAAAGTTGTGCATAAACTCGAACACAGTAGGTACAAATTAATTTCGTTTATTAATTTATGAATAATTTATTATTATTAGATTTAACTATCATTATTATTGTAACAGTTATTAATTATTATTATTTAAAAGCCAATTAGCGTTGCGGTGAAACCAATGAAATATGTGCCAGCTTTAATAGTTGTGTAAGAGATAATTATTATTATATTACATTATTAAATACTATTATTGTAACGAATATATGTGCATATGAATATTTTGTTTTTATTTTACCCCTATAAATCATCATCTTAGCCGCTCCTGTCTTACCGCACTACCAAGTTGCACTACTATATAGTAGTATCGTCGGGATCTTTTCCATTCTACACTACCGGAATTGCAGTGGCTTCAATTTTGCTAGCAAAACAACTGTCACATCAAGAGGACACTGCAAAAAATGACAATAGTGAATGAATGAAATGAAAAGAGTTTCATTACACTTTTTCATTCACTCTACTAAGACTTAGAGCCCAAACACAAACTCGCGTTGCGTAGCCGCACCGCCAAAATGAGCAGTGTCGCCTGTCAATTTCAATACAAATTGGCAGGCGGCACCGCCCATTTTGGTGTTTTGACCCTTAACTGTATTATAGTCTAAAATTGAGTTTGTGTTTTGACCCTTAACTGTATTATAGTCTAAAATTGAATGGAATATTTTAGCAGTCTCTGTGGAATGACACTGGTGTGGTTTCGCGAATTCGAGACCCTGTAGTGTCGTCGGTAACTGCAAAAAATTATCACCGCATTATCAGGCCAGAAAGAAGCGGAAAATATATGCCAGAATCGCAGTAAGAGGAAACCTGTGGTCTATACCTCCCATTGAGGAACGCCTGTTTTAAAATAATAGCAATCATCATTTTCCCTTTTTAGTATCAATGTTATATAACATTAAAATAGTTATATAAAAACAATACATAATATTTTACCTATATACAAAGCTGCAGGTTAAGGCGTCAATCAAATAATAGGCTATTTGACAACATTAAAAATATACTACAAATTATGGCCATCCTATTAGAAAATAACGTTAAAAGACCTATGAGACTACAATTTACTCTCAAATATATGTATTTTATGAGAATTTTAAATATAAAAATGTTATATTTTGTTGATTTATTGTCTATGACAAAAACGCTCGTGATTGGTCAGAGCTCTGGGTGACGTCATTGCTACAAAATATCTCCAGTTGTATGAGCTATTATTGTTTGTTTCGGTGTTATTATTTGCTTTTTCCTTGATTATCGCGAGTTTTATGGACATACTAGCTTTTGCCCGCGGCTCCGCCCGCGTGGATGTCGGTTATCGCGACCAAACATAGCCTATGTCCTTTCCCAAGGTCTAATCTACCTCTATACCAAATTTCATCAAAATCGGTTCAGCGGTTTAGTCGTAAAAGTGAGACAGACAGACAGACAGAGTTACTTTCGCATTTATAATATTAGTAGGGATTTTGTGATTAAGTTCAAAATGGATACAAATTTTGTGCGAGCCGATGATAACAGCAACTTACCTACAACGCATCGCATACGCATCGCCATGTTTAAATATAAAATGGCGTTTTTCGCGCACTTTTGAAAATTTAAACTTTAGCATTGATTTTTTAACATAATGCATTGTTTTTTTACACAAATATTAATGTGATATGTTTATACTGTAATAAGCAATCATTTAAAATGGTTTTTGAAAATTAGTCAAATGGCCTATTCCTCTCCATCTTGTGATAATTTTATATATTTTGATAATAAATGAAGAACGAAAATCGTGCCATGAGTGAGTGGGTCCACGAGAAATAACTCTCCCTCGTGGTCCCACCAGTGAGACAAATTAGTGGATTAATAAGTAGTGGGTCCACGAGAAATAACTCTCCCTCGTGGTCCCACTAGTCATCACTAGTGGAACAAATTAGTGGGTCCACGAGAAAACAGCCGATTTAATGAGCTCCGTTGTAAAATAATGGAGTTTAAAAATTAACGCCTACGGTACTAATCGGTTACGTATCAAAATCTAATTATGGGGATTTTGAACTTTGGGATTTTGAGCTTTCCGGATTCTGAACTTCAGTATTTCGTACATTCGGGATTTTGAAATTCGATATTTTGATAAGTAACCAGTTTTTAACTTAAAATGATAGAAAATAAAATATGAACAGCTGCTCAGGCCTGTCCGATGGATGATGGAATATGGAGTAGATCAAAATAAAACACGCAAATAACAAAAAATATTTTTTTATTTATAAGGGCCAACATACACGTCGATTCTTCAAAGACCATTTCGAACAACTGAATCGCGCCGCAGTCGCGAACATTCGCTTACATTATGGATTCAGACAAGCATTTGTATTGATACTACTTAAAAAAACATTGTAAAATAATTAGACGTCAACTTAAGTACATACTGTCAGCGCAGTATTCAGTTTGCAAAATAAAATCAACCTTCTGTATTACGATTTAAGGTGCAATTTTGTTTGTATCATGAAAAATTAACATTTCTGTGCCTTATAAAGACTGTGTTGTAGTAATATAACGCTGTATTGAAATGAAAAGTACTTTTAGAACGTGGTGAATGGCGGTTTTGTCTTTATTCCAAAAAATCGTAGTGTGTGTATGCCCTAAAAAATTATTCCGCGGATGCCTTAGCTTGAGCCAGCTTCTGTTTAAGACGCCGTTGGCTTCTTTTCTTGACTAGAGGAGTGCTGCCAACTAGCTTACCAGATTTTTGTAACGCTATAAGCTTGGCTGCTTTGCCCTGAAATAAAAAAATCTATCAAAAATACTGATGTGAGGTAGAGCCCATTTTAAAATTAAGTTTGCGGGTCTGATTTCTTTTTTTTCTGCTTGCGGCAACTCTTTTTTTACATACGGTAATTCCCTCGGATACGCCGCACCGGGGGTGGTTATATCGGACTCGAACCGATCAAAACCGCACGGTCATCCCGGGCCGCGTATTTCCTTTTCCGTGTACAATAGGAGGCAGTACTGCCTTGAAACACGCACGGGTTTGTTGCGCTAATTCCCTTCCAAACTCGTGTTCAATTTCAGGCACATGTCCTCCAATCGCGCACGGGTTTGCAACGCAAACTGTTCTTCTAAACACGTGTTCAAGGCGATGAATGGAACTTAGCCATGAAGTTCGCGCGTAAATTTTACCGCTCGCGTCTCGGTCGGTACTTCGCCTATTTTAAAAATGTTAATTTGACTAAATAAAGTTCTGCATGGTTATAAAAAAAAATAACCACGAAGGCTTAGCCTTCTAACCTAATCTATCCAAGTCGGAATGAGCAGCTTTCTCAATAATCTATCACGAGGCACGCGGCAGTGGCTAGTGAACTGCATATTGCATAAGCCAATATGGTTTGAATATCAGACGTGCCATACATTTCTCCCGTCTCAGAATCACACACACTCACACACACACACAATGAACACAAAAAAGGCTAAGTTAATACCTTGGCTTCAGCCGGCGACACTTTCCCATGCTTCTGTGCGGTGTACAACACATTTATTCTTTTCCTACCGAGCATTGAATGGTGCTTGGAGAGCGCGAACTGGAAAAAATCATTACATTTTAATTATTTATAGGGTGCATGCATTAATGGATATTAATTTAACATATCGAGTCAATAATAGTCCCGAAATACGGCAATAGGCTCACCGCCTATTATGGTAAATATGGCCGAAATATGGGTGTTAATTCATCTCTGCCTTACCCTCCGGGGATAAAGGCGTGATTGTATGTATGTATGTAATATGTATGTATTTCAATGAGTAATATTCGCGAAAACTTCAGAATGTAACAGCAAACACTTTTTCCAGGAATGAATCAATCGTCGAAGAAACATTAAGCCGCGCGTCATGTTGCGCAACAGCTGGCAACATTGCGCGTGTTCCACAACGTTGCCGAAATTGTTAAGCGACGTTTTTTTTTTTTGGAATGATTTTGGCTTGGTTTCAAAAACCTTTGAGCCATGTCTTCATTTTTTGATATTTTATTATCATTATTTGGATGGTGGTATGAGGATGATGTTGATGATGATGGTGAGTTGATGACGATGATGATGATTGCTGCCTCAGTAAAGTGGTGGAACCTTTACTAAAGGCTTCTACGGAGATTTGAAACCAACACGAGAAGTCACAATCCACTGTAATATTTCACTTTCCTACTCTTGTGCGCGTTTTCCAAGACGCTATGTCTAAAGCTTCGTTTACATACTCGCGGCAGAGCGAGGGAAGTGGCGAGAGAAGTGGGTAGAGACGTAGTGTGAATGGTATATTCGTCGTGCCGCGAGTACTGCCGCGTGTGTTACTGCGAATACTAGCGGCAATACTAGCGCGATGAACTATACGAGATCGCTAGATGGCGCTAATCTCAGTAAACACGACTTTCGTTATTGCTCCTCGAATATTTACTTTTAAAAATATTTATATCGATCTACGGAAAGTGTATAGTAGTTGAAAGTGATAGTTTTTATTAATAGGCTATTTAATTAATTCGCTATGCTGTAAAAGCATAATGCGTACACTGCTACAGCGTTGTCCTCCATACGTTTACGTCCGTCTCCGTTGCAGGGCGAATACTGTAATGCGGACCAACGCGGTGATGGGAGTGTGTGAATGCTAGGGCATTAATCGCGCGAATATTTCCTGCAACACGATGAGCAATGCGAGCGGCAGTATGTAAACACGGGGTAAAATTTCACCATATTTACACATAAAAACTCGAACTCACACGTATTTCGGAAAATAAAATAACACCGTGATGCGTCTCCTAGAATTGCCGCCAAAAACCTCGTTAAGCGACGTGTTGCGGGACAAATGTTGCCAAGTGGATACGATGTTTTACCTCAAAACTGGCTTCATTGCTAAGCTCCATAAAAGCAATACCGCTCCTGTTCTCCTGTTTGGGTTTCGGTATCCGAATATTTTTTATATGTTCGTTCATCTCCGAGAAGTGCCCCATTATCTTAAAAAAAAAAAAATAATTGAATAATGTTATGATACTATAAGATTTTACAAGATTATATTCAATGAAGATCCAAAAAAAATTTGGAAAAGTATTTAATTGATGGCGGGAGCCATTGTGGCGTGGCGTTAGTGAACACAAGCGCTAAGCAGGGGGCTCAGGTTAGATTCCAGCTCAATGCATATATTTGCATGCATGAATTATGTCAATTTGCATTGGTCTGGTAGTGTTTCGGAAAGCATGTTAAGCCGTCGGTGCCGGTTACCATACGAACATCTATGGCAGTTCTTATGTGTAGTTGGTAGTCTTCAAAAGTCCGACTAGTCTAACTACAGAACTTCAATATCGCCAATTGGTTGTGGAGGTCAGATGGCGGTTGCTTCACGGAAAATATCAAAATTCAGCCGCATCACAGTTATTTATTTTAATATTTGGTCCATCAATTGACTGCACCACGCTAGATGGTTAAAAGCTGAGGTGCAGTCGGACGGATCACCACATCTGATGCTATTGGTGGTCCCCAAATTAACAGCCTTGATAGGTGCTTTTTCAGGCCCTGCTTGAAGAAACCGGGACTGTAGGAAGAGGGAAACACGTGCGCAGGGCAGAGCATTCTAGCTCTTTATCGTGAGGCAGAGGAAGGAGGCCTCAAAATCATTGGGTGTGAGATGGAATGGTTGAAAAATGAATGGAGAGAAGGTTCAGAGAATGATGATTTTCTTACCTTTTCTTTATCAACGTCAAGCGGTAAATTTCCCAAAAACACAACATATCTTTTTGGACCTCTAACCTTTTTCTGAGGCTTATCTTTCCCTTCCTTGTCCGTTTTCTCTTTTTCTGGACTTTTTGTCTTTCTCTCAATTTTCTTTTTCGGCTTTTCAATTATAGTTTCCAATACCGGTGTGAGTTTTGTTGGTAACGGTGATGCCAGCGGTGAGGGTTTCACTGCGGGTGATTTCACTCGGGGTGGTTCGTCAACTATTTTCTGGCCTTTCAGTGAGGTTGTGAGCAGATTGTACAGTATGCGAATACGTCTGAGCTGTGAATCCGTGAGATTTACTGAATTTTTGAGTATAGCCTGAATCTTTCCGTGTACTATATCTGGTACTACTGCATTGCTGGTGCCTTGAAGTGATTCTTTGATTGCTTGTCGGATACGGCCTGAAACAGGGGATTATAAATTTAGTAAAAGGATATTTTTCTGACCTGAGCGTCCATGGCCTTGCCTCGGGCAAGAAACTCAGAGGGCTTTTTTCCATAACTGACTTATATTAGATATACAATAACGCCTTTATCCCCGGAGGGTTAGGCAGAGGTGAATTAACACCCATAATTCACCAATCATTGTACATATTCGGTCCCACGTAATAGGGGTGCCTTGCTCTTACTTGAGTGTCTACAAGACTAGATTGAATAGGTTACTTCTAGACAAGCGAGCCTATCAAGCATAAAAAAAATAATAGGTGTTTGGGTTACATAACACAAAGAAGCCCGAAATAACATACCTTTCTGGTTATTAGTCATTGGTACTTTCAAAAATCTTTGAACAAGTAATTCATTCTTCAATATTGGGTATTTTATACCCAAATCAACTACGTCTTCTATTTTTCTCTTTTTAGCCGACTTCGGTTTTGTTGGCACGTTCAGCGTTATCGGTCCTGTTGTCTCAATTTTTAAATTCTTCGTATTTAATATAGTTGTCTTCGTTTTAGTTTTACGTTTCTTGGGAGATGACGGTTTCATTAAGACTTCCATTTTGTGTTATAAAGTTTGTGTACTCGCTAGTAGAAATTGGTTTTCTGTAACATAAAAAATACAAATAATAAGAAATATAAAATGCCTGTCTGTGTGGAATTCTGATCCCATTCAAGCCACCCCATCTCTTCCCACGCGGTGTCGTACAAGGCGACTAAGGGATTGTGCTGTTTAACATCAAACAGATATATACAGCCCAGACTCAGCCTCAGATGCATGGCTCGAGTCAACAATAGTGCCCGGAATACGGCAATAAGCTCACCCCCTGTTACGTGGGACTTAATAAAATGATTGGTGAAATATGGGTGTTAAATTCACCTCTGCCTTACCCTCAGGGGATAAAGGCGTGATTATATGTATGTAGCCCTGCTACTTTTCTATCTTCAATCTGGCAGGAGCTGAATGGCAACATAACCAATAAAATGTCACATGCATTTGTTTACAGTTTTGAGGTTATATTTTGAAAAGGGATTTTCAAAACAGACTGAATTTATACAACGTACAATATTATAACATGGATATATTGTAGAAATATAACTGAAATTGACATATATACATACATTTATAATAAATAAACGTTATTGTTCACACTCAGATGGACCTTTGAAATGGAGAACCTTTAAAAAAGTTTTAATCAGGAAATACGACTACTTACAGTTTCTACTTTGGAGTAGAATGTCTTAAAAACAAATCAGTACATATTTGTACGTTTCAATAGTTAATTTCGTTTGTAGAACTTGATAATTTTCTTTAAATGTTTTTGTTATTGAGCCGATTGTTGGCCGTTGTTTGATAAAAAAAATGACAACTGACAATTTTTGACAATGACATGAATGACATTATAATGGAATGACAGATATTCAGGGCTGCCAGTGGAGTCAATTTATTTTGATCCTGCTTTTGCTCAAAATCAAATCAATAACGATTATTAAGAAATAACAAATCGAGCTTTTTACTCTACTATCAGAACCAACGTTAGATACTGCGAAAAGTTCTTAAAGTATAACAAACAGTACCTACGCACCATTGACTTCTGAACTTCTTTCTACCAGTTCTGTGTTTTTTCTATGTAATTTATTGTAAGAATAAATATAAAAATGTAAAGATGGGTCTACTCTACGCTAGACGAGCCGAGCACGAGCTGAGCACGAGCCTATGCTAGCATTGTATCGGAATTGCAGTTTTAGATTGCAGTTTTAGACAAAGAAATGTGATGATGAGGCAGTAGATAGCTGCCTCAGGTACCTCGCTGCCTCAGCTGCCTCGTTAGAGGTTCGTACGTCGATCCACACTACACGAATTTTGACTAGGCCCGTGCTCCGCTCGTGCTCGGCTCGTCTAGCGTAGACCACCTTATGATACTGTAATCATGGTTCTGTACATTCTTTTCCTGTGGGACGCAGTCGCACTCCTTATGGTGCATAACTCGAGGCTCTGGACAGCAGCATAGTTATCTTCTGCACTGGCCTGTACGGAATAGGTACTAACCATCATTTTCGAAGGAGGTCACCTTTCAAAGTTTCATTCAAAAATAGTAATTAAGTATCACTTTTTAGGACGAGCGTAAAAGTCTAATTAATGTATGCAAATTGCTGTTATTAATGCTACCTAATGATACGTTGAATCAATTAAAATCTGCGATAAAAAGAATGAGGATAGCTTGTGCTCTGAATTGAAGGCATTTAGCAAAAGTTGGTCAAAAGTAAATTTTATATCGGGACCTGATTTTTTCACCTTCATTAAATCACCCGACACAGTGAAGTAAACTAAAGTTTCCGACATACCTACATAGTTCGCAGAATAAGCTTTGGATGTAATAGAGAGTAATACTCATGATGATACCAGTTAGTGGGTCCATGTCCTAAAAGAAGCGAGCTAAGCTTGAACCCTCTTTGAAGGATTGAATTCGCAACGAGGTCTTCCGACATAGAATTAAAGTTACCTATATAGCTCGCAGAATATAAGGTAAGCTGAAGTGGTAATGGTCTGGCTGGCCACATTTGTCAGAGGAATAATGGACGCTGGAGTAAGCCTTCGGCCGTGTAGGTTCCCAGTGGAACACACACCAAGAGGTTATTGTTCAAAAGGGCATACGTCCATTCACAGTAACTACTTTCCATCAAGTGGGCCGTGTGATTGTCTGCCACCTAAATGGTATAAAACGAACCTTCTATGTTTGTTTATCAGTATTCTGGGTAGTAAACTTAAAAGTGAAATGAATAATTAACACATAACTATGTCTGTTGTAAAATTATAACTTTCGCTTAAACCGATCGACCTTTAGGTTTAAACTATTAATAATTGTTTGTTATATTATGCCCAGTATGGCACAAAGATTTTTTAATTGGTCACTAAACTTTCTAATATTAAATAGGTATCAATCGTTGTGGCACTTGTGGCCCGCGGGTTCAACGTGACTTTGATTTACGTTTATAAAACGCATGACGTCGTTTTATATACCTAGGTCATGTCAAATGACTTCACCTCGCCTGATGGTAAGCTGAAGGCAAAGTCTCCGGAAAGAGGTTCATCTTTTTCACACCCCACTTAAAGGACCCAGTACTTTAGGAAGAAGGAAACACGTGAGCTGGTAAGGAATTCCAGGTCTTAATGGTGCGGCAAAAGAAAAAGTCGCCGAATCACTTGTACAAGAAGATTGTAGAAGATTCACCATTATTTTAAAGTTTGCGAGTTTGTGACGTTGCCGTTGTACCTAAGTGGTAATCTCTGGATTTACTAAACCGATTTTGATATTTCTTTCACCAATAGAAAGCCACATTATTTCTAAGTGTCATAGATAGGTATATAGGTATCATCACGCTATAGGGGAAGGTCAGCAGCAAGAAAGGCATTATCTCATCATTACACGTGGCCAGGCGGTAATGACTTTGAAAACCACACTTTTTAAATACGTAATTTTTCCGAGTTATGCCCTTAAGAAATACATTTTGGTTTTAAAACCACGTTTAATTGCGTGAAATACCAATAAATTGTAAACTTTAATGGCATTTGACTTATTGAGGACGCCTTATTTTCCCATTGACTTTTATCTGCTTGTGAGTTTGTGAGTAAGAAAGGGATTTTGCGGAAATACTACGTTTAATGAGTATTGACGAAATGAGGACACATTCTTTTGTCGTTAAGTAAGTAGGTACTTGGTTCTGCGTCATACACAAAATGGTATTTTCCATTATTCCATATTTTGTCTAAAGATTGAAGATTCTAAGTATTATTTAATTGGTGCCCGTTTGACGCCAATAGGCTCGCCCCCTAAATATTATGTGGAATCGAAAATCATAGTTGGCGAAATGTAGGTGTTAATACAGCTCTGCCTACCTCTTCGGGAATTTACAGGCGTGTGTATGTCTAATGTACAGTAGAACTCAAAAGTGCAGTAGCAATCCTACGTAACTATAGCGTCAACATTCTAGCGCTACTTGTGACCTTTTTTTCTTTTAAGACAATTTACACACACACACATAAATTGTTATTCCGTAGGAATATTATCGATAATTTTGTTGTTACTACATAAGTAACCCGTGGCCGAGTGGTTCTAGCATGAGGTTTATGGAAATGCAAAGGTTTAGGGTTCGAATCCTACGATCTTGCAATAACACTTTTTGTGTTTCATTTTATAAATTAATATCAGGTTGATGAATAAAATATGTTTCTTAAGTAGAATTTATTTTAGTTAAACTTTAGCAAAACTTTAGCCAACTTCATGCAAAATTACTTTATCAATATTTAAAATTATATTTTTGTCATAAATATAAAAAATCGTTATAAGCTGGAATCGAACCACAAATATCTCTAATCACTGTGAGTCAATAGTATCTTGCTTCAGCCACTTAGCTATCCGTTTATTTACTAGGTTGGTAAATTACTGTATTAGTATCTAATGATACACACACATATATATGTAAACGCAAAACCGGGCCGGCGCGCGGCCGCACACCACACCATTTTGAGCCTTGTTGTGCTAATGCACTTATGAGCTCTGACTGTACCTATGTAGGTACCTAATTATGTAAAGTAATCGTGTCTGCATGTAAGAGATATTAAATAAATACATTATGAACTATTCTGAACACAGAACTATTTATTCTTTGAGATTCGTTTGTTTGTCGGTTTGAATGGAAATTTAAAGCATTTAGTGCTAACCATTCGAATCGATTAAGATAGATCAAAAATAAATGTTCAAAAATGATTGTAACATCATTCATTGGTTCCAATAGTTCGTACGAGTGTCGGTAGATGGCTCCCACCGTCGCCCTAAGACGGATGTATAGAAAAATTTTGTTCAGCTTCGGCGAGCCTCGTTAACTCAGGTCAGAGCATTCGCCCTGTAAGGGAAAGATCGCGGGTTCGAGTCCCGCCTGAGGTGGATTCGCTTTATTCTATTTTAATCGATGTTTGTCTGTTTGTTTACGATGAACGTAAATAATCGGATTTAATCAATTTTTTTTTTTTTCATAATTGCAAATTATTTTGGCCCCGAAGGTCTTCGTGGAGCCTCATACATCCAATTACTATTTCCTTACCAGTATTACGTCTATTACTGTCTACTATCTGATACGGATATCTTATCTTATCTTATCTAATTATACGGATACATAAAATGTACTACTTAAGTACATGAATATTTATATATACCTATTATTGTTATAGAAATAATATATAGTTTAATACGCAATAAGAATAAAACATTTAACAATAAATTATTATTTATTGTTTACTAGCTGACCCGGTGAACTTCGTACCGCCATATTTTCTGATCCCGTCCCGCTGCATATCTCTAAATTTATCAGTGTTTCTCTACAATATTATGCATGTATCAGTGGCGTAGCTAGATGATCAAGGGCCCTGGTGCAAAAAGAAACAGGGGCCCCCCTATTTTTTTTGTTTCCGAAAATTCCCTCGGGCGTGGTACGTCGCCTTACCGAAGTAAACGCTGGGGTGGGCATATCCACTACCGGTCGCTAACGTGCTGTTGGGGATGAAATCCCTGCTCTCTCCCTCTTTTTCGTGCGGAAATCACCTCAGATATCACCCCCGTTGTCGGCCATCGGGGGTGGTTATGTCGGACTCGGGCCGATTAAAACCACACGCAATCTCGGATCTTCAGATACAAAAGCTGCCGGAGTGTAAGGTTACCGAGAGCAAATCACTGGTACTCCGGCTGATTCCGGGCCATCTACGGTTTTTAAATGGCCTCCTTGGGTGTGAGAATCACGGTGTACCCATAGGACTCTGAAAACGAACATCGAACCGCGGCGCCAGTGGGGGTGAAAGGATAACAGGCGGCCGCACATGATTCTAAAATGCCAGTCAGGTTGAAGGGGCAGGTCATTAGGCCTGTCCTCTAACATGGTTGTGAGGCGTGGCCGCTGCTAGAGCGACACAAGCAAGAGCTTCGTGTCACGGAGATGAAAATGCTGCGGTGGATATGCGGCGTCACGCGTAAAGATCGCGTGACGAACTCTTGCATCCGCTTCAGCCCTTATGTCCGTGACATGGTGGATAAAATTCAAGAGAGCCGTCTTCGCTGGTGCGGCCACGTCTTGCGGCAACCGCCAGGCTACGTGGGTAACAAATGCATGGCAATGGCGCTCCCGCCAGGTCCAGGTAAAAGGGGTAGGCCCAAGAAGTCCTCGCTTGACGTCGTGGAGGGTGACATGCGTGCCCATTGTTTCACTACCATGGATGCTCAAGATCGCGCGAAGTGGAGCAAGAAGAGCCGGAAGGCGGACCCTGAGCTACGAGGTCATCTTGGCCACGGATGCAATCAGGAAAATGCGACATAAACATCCGGTGAAGGTGTTAAGGCCGGAATCGAACGAACTTCAACTGCATGCAGTCTCGGGTCCCAATCACCGGGCTGTAAGCAGGACCATTAAGAAAATTCCATGGCACCTCGACAGACCCTGGGACATATACGACTTTAAGATGGGCCCTCTCAAATATAGGAACCACGATATCTCCATCTTGCCCAGAACCATCCCACCCCCTTACTTGCTTTCCACTAATCAGAGTTACACGTGGACGGTGAAAAGTTCATAGTTGGCCTTAGGCCGCAGCGTCTATGCCATCTTGAGACAGGAGCTGCTGTCTCCGTTACCCAGGGCGCACGCGTCTCAAATTTCGACCAAGCACCTCACGCGCCACCTTACTAGGTTTGCTAGAAAGACGATTAGTCGAAGGAGATCGATCCGTGATCTCCACCGTCCTTCTGTGGTACGGGAGATTTCACTATTCTAGTACCGGCAAAAATCGATTCGATAGGTGGGGTGGCTGAAGCAAACCCAAATCACAAAATGGTCTTCAGTTAGAAGACCAGCGATTCTCTAACAAAAAAAAAGTAGGTACTGAAACTCGTATTACTATTATAATATTATTAATTCTGGTTAATCCTACTATAATACAATTTAAATATGTACAATATTAACAATAAAACTAAATATATATATATAAAAGGACAAATTAAAAACTAAAACCGAACGCGTCGTGGAATTCCTCCGCATCGCATGCCTCTTGTGGTAACGTTCCCAGAAGACTGGCAGCATTGCCACGTTGTATGGCAATGCTTATTCTCTGACCTAAAAAGAGGCCAGCCTTCTGGTCACGAGAAGCGTCGACCATACGCTTCGCAATCTCCCTGAAGAGATTGCGCGCGCTCGGACCCCATGGTCCCAACGAGTCGAAAGACTCCAAACGGCACAAATTCATAATCTCCAATGAGATTGGAGTATTTGCGCCGCTTGAGAGCCTCTGCAGAAGCAGCAGCAGCACCGGCACAGCCAGCCGTGCCAGGAATATGGGTAGGGGCAATGGTGTCGACGCATGTTGCGTCCCACACCAGAGTCCTACCTATTTTCCATGGCATTAACGACATACCATCCGGTCTCTTGCCATCGTCGCGCGCCAAACCGTTTGGTTCAAGCACGGCTGGCACACCGGCGGTGACAAGAGCACGGCGGATAATGTCGTTTAGGCTGGCGTGTCGTGGAATTCGCCCAGCGCTCCTGCAGCACGACAGGCCATGGTGTCCGAGTCGGTCAACTGCTTCTCCACAACGGCATCGATGCGGAGAAACACACGGCGCGCCTAATCGGAGGCACGTTGCGATGCGGAAGGTAGTGTCATCTAACATAGTCCCTACGTTAGATGACGGAAGAGCTTGTAGCCAAAGACCCGATTCCCACTCACCAACCGCCAATAAACGGGCACGCTCAGCAGCATTAGAGCATGTATTGAGTAAATTTTGTCTTACTAAGCTGCAGAGCGGCCCGTCCCACCGACGCTGTGAGAAAAGGTTCTTTGGGAGATCGGTGTTTGGACATGCAATTTTCCAAGCGTTCACTGCGTCAGTCTTACACAATACTTCCTAGTTAATTCTTCCGTACTGTGGACTGAAGACAGGAACGCTGGTAAGCTGACATCTGAAATTTTGCGAATACCGAGCCCGCCCAAGCGAATCGGTAGAGACGCTTGTAGTGAAGCTCGGTCATCCAAGGCCACATTTAAAATTTTGGTGAGAGTATTTTGTATAATTTTGTCCATTTTTTCTAAAATTGGTAAATGTTTCCAAAATGGTACAGATCTCAGAGCATGGGTGAATTTAGGAACAAAAAGGCAATACCGAAGGATAGTGAAAGCCGAATGGATATTAATTTTCAGTAGGCGATCCGAAATGTCACTAAAATTTTGAATTTTTTCCTCAATAAATGAGGTGTAGGCATCTTCTAAGATTGGGGATCCGAGGAGACGTAGGGCATCTTTTTCGATAATTTTGATGTTCGGGGCTAATGAATTGAATTTAGAGATAGTAGGAATTTTGTCCGAAACGTCGTTTAAAAAGATCTCGCATTTGTTGTAATTTAGTTCTAAAGCAATTAAACTAAATTCATTTTTAATAAAGGCCAAATCTTGTAAAACTGTCTCCACATCTCCTCCTAGGGTCCCGTCGTCTAGGTACCATACGTTAAATTTAGAATTTAACTGCCGAATAATAGGTTATTACAATCAATTGACTATAAGTAAAATATTGTATTATGACTGCTAGAATAATTCTCTAGACATTAACCTTGGAGGGCTCAGGGGGCCCCCAAGCTAGCTGCAAATGTGATGACAATTGGCGAATCTTTTAACGAGACCATACTGTATAAAATTCCCAACTAATTAGTTGCACTGATTAGTGTTGAACCCATTTTCGCATTACAAAAGTAAGACTTTTTTGGTAGTTCAATATGAAATTTGCTAGTTCAGGCTCGACGGGCACCTGAGCTTGGGGGCCCCCTGAGCCTGGGGGCCCTGGTGCACCGCACCACCTTGCCCACCCATAGCTACGCCAGTGGCATGTATTATACATATAAACCTTCCTCTTGAATCACTCTATCTATTAAAAAAAACCGCTTCAAAATCCGTTGCGTAGTTTTGAAGATTTAAGCATACATAGGGACGGACAGACAGCGACAGTGACTTTGTTTTATAATATGTAGTGAAGTGATGATGATATGTAGGTAGGCATTATAGCCGTGTTGGTTCCCGATGGAGTAACATAGGGCCACCCCATCTCTTCCTGTGGGTGTCGTAAAAGGTGACCAAGGGTAGGGCTGTTCTCCATCTGACAGTAAACATACAGCCCATGAATAAGTGCCCGCTTAACGGCAATAGGCTCGCCCCCTATTACGTCTGTAGAGAAAAAACGGTACTTAATATAGAAGATGGGTAGGCCTTTGGTGTGGGATGCAACATGCGTCGACACCCTTGCGCCTTCACATCTTTCAGGCACAGCAGGCTGTGCCGGCGCTGCTGCTGCATCTGCGGAAAACCTCAAACGGCGCAAATACTGTCATTTAACAGGTGATTATATTTTTGAGCCGTTTGGGGTTGAAACGTTGGGGACATGGGGCCCAAGTGCCCGCTTTGTATACAAAGATTTAACAAAGCGGCTGATCGACGCTACGCGTGACCAGAAGGCTGGTTATTATCTTGCACAGAAAATAAGAATTGCCATTCAACGTGGCAATGCTGCCAGCCTTCTGGGAACGTTACCGGTCGGTGACGATGTGGAGGAATTTCACGACGCATTATGCATGTAAATATTTTATGTATTTAATTTAGTTTATTTAATTAATTATAGTGTGTAGTGTTGATTTAATTTAGTATTATTTTGAACTTGTAATTATTTTTTCACAATAAAATGATATCTAACAATAAGTTAATAATCACTTAATATAGCAGCAACCAACCATCTAGACACGCGTGCGTCCTACGCTCCTCTAGACAAGTGGCAATTCGTTGCTCGGCGTATGATGGAATAGAATGCCAAATGTATGGGATTTGACGTATTATGACAGGCGTCAACGAATGTCAAAAACGTCAAATCCTATACATTTGTCATTCTATTCCATCCTTAAAGTATATTCCATCATACGCCGAGCAACGAATTGCCACTTGTCTAGGGGGGCTGTTATGACCTACGGTGCCGAAACGTGGCCACTGAAGGTGGGGTTAGTCCACGACCTAAAAGTTGCGCAGCGGGCTATGGAGCGAGCTATGCTTTGAAGGATAGAATTCGCAACGAGATCATCCGACATAGAACTAAAGTTACCGACATAGCTCGCAGAATAAGCAGGCTGAAGTGGCAGTGGGCTGGCCACATCTGACGAAGGACTGATGGCCGTTGGAGCAGACGGGTCCTAGAGTGGAGACTGCGGGAAGGAAAACGTAAGGTGGGACATCCCCAAGCCAGGTGGACTGACGGGTTGCTGGGACGGACTGGATGCGGAAGGCGGAGGATCGGCAAACGTGGCGCATATTGGGAAAGGCCTATGTCCTGCAGTGGACTGCAATAGGCTAATTGATTGATTGATTTATTGATCTAGACACAAACATAACTTTTTGTAAGGATAGCTTAGTCGGGCTTGTGATCCAGATGTCCCACGTTCGAATCCTAGTCATTACACTACCAACGTAAACCCACTCCTAACACAAGCAAATTAGCTTAGCTGGAGGGGTTACTTGTAATTTCTTTAGGTAACTACTTATTCTTAAAAAAAAAACATTCCTCAAAGGTATTTTCTATGACGTGTATTCAACAATTTTTTTGTTATCGGTTATCCTTAAATCTTCCCAGAAAATCTAAAACGTATTTGAAATTCCGGCATGACTAATGAGGTGACCTCTTTCAAGAAGGCAGGAAGGATAATCTAACACTAATTACTAAATTGTACCAATGTATCATGGTACAACGGTTGACGTCATAGCAACTGATGTCATTTCTTCTTCCTCCTAGCGTTAATTCCCAGTCGCATCCGAAGCTTTCAGCTCGGAGTCTGGGGTCCGCTTTACCAGTCATAGCTACAGATTTGGCTAGACCTCGATATTTTCCGTGAAGCGATTACCATCTGACCTCCACAACCCAATGTTAACATTAGGCGATATCGAAGTTTTTGCAGCTAGACCGATGTTTTTGGACTTTTTAGGGCTTCAACTACCCGTAACGACTGCCATAGATGTTTTTATGGCAACCGGGACCGACGGCTTAACGTGCTCTCCGAGGCACGACAAGACCAATGCAAATACCCATATTTCATGAACAAAAATATTTGCACTGAGTGGGGATCGAACCCGCGCCTCCTGCGTAGCGGCCGCGTTCACTACCGCTACGCCACGGAGGCTGTCAGCTGTAGATAACTACTTATTCTTAAAAAAAACATTCCTCAAAGGTATTTTTTATGACGTGTATTCAACCATTTTTGTTTATCGGTTATCCTTAAATCTTCCCAGAAAATCTAAAACGTATTTGAAATTCCGGCATGACTAATGAGGTGACCTCTTTCAAGAAGGCAGGAAGGATAATCTAACACTAATTACTAAATTGTACCAATGTATCATGGTACAACGGTTGACGTCATAGCAACTGATGTCATTTGTGACCCCAAATGAATAATATTAGGACAAGTTACAAAATGTTATCTAGAACCATAGATTAATATACTAGAGATCTAGAACTAAGGTACCTATTGCTCGGAATATGTATCTTGAACCTAAAATGTGCTCTATACGCGAATTACACATTTCTTGGGTGTCTTTTGAGGATAGTACGGGGTGCTACTGCGGTGGTCGAGCTCAAATTCGCTTTTAGAACAATCGAGGGACCGGTTACATCCGAGGTCTTTGCCTCAGTCTCCTTCACTTTATCTAAGTATAGCCCAACTGCAACGCGGGTTAACTTGGATATTTTTCGTAAAGCGACTGCCATCTGACCTCCATAACTTATTGTCGATATCTAAGTTCTGTAGTTGGACCAGTTGTCGGACTTTTAAGAGCTCCAACTACACGTACACCCGTATTCACAAACAATACTTCACTATGCGTACTACCAAAACTGTGCAAAGAACGACAAATTCTCAGTGCGTTCGTTTTGGCAAGCCTTTTTTTTTATATTCATAGACAACACTTAATTATTGAATAAATCACTTGTACTTTTCCACAATTATGGAATTGTGGAAAAGTACAAGTGATTTATTCAATATGTGTAGCAAGTTCCACCAAGTGCCATCAATCTCCAGTACAACACTTAAGTAATACTTCGTTGAGGGAACGCACTGCGTTAGATACTGCTCCCTGATGTTTGTGAATTAATTTTACCAGCCCTATGCGCTCGAGCACACTATGAGACCTCACAGTATTGTTTGTGAATACGGGTGGTAACGACTGCCATAGGTTGGTAGGGTAGCAGAAGAAGAAAGAGTTGTATGGCCAGAATTATAGCAAGAAGAAAGAAGTTGTATCTGCCTACCCTAACAGAAAAGAGACGTGACTTTTTCTTCTTCATCCTAGCGTTAATTCCCAGTCGCATCCGAAGCTTTCACCTCGGAGTCTGGGGTCCGCTTTATCAGTCTAACTTCGATATTTTCCGTGATTTTTTTTATACCACTTAGGTGACAGACAAGCACACGGCCCACCTGATGGAAAGTGGTTACCGTGGCCTATGGACGTATGCAACACCAGGGGCGTCACACTTGTGCTGCCGACCCTGCAGAAACCTTCTAATGCCCTTCTTGAAGAACCCCATATTGTAGTCGCTTGGGAAAACCACCGCGGGGAGTTCATTCCACAGCTTGAGTGTGCGAGGGATGAAGTTCCTTTCATACCGCACAGTCTCTCTTGCACAAAGTCTCTTCTGAGACTGAGAGGTTCCACATCGCCTGTGAGTATGGGATTGCCGACAAGCCTCAACGCCCGTCTTTGCACCGAGTCGAAAGGGTCTGGCACGCAGGCGCTCCGGTAAAAAGGTGACAGCAGTACTCCAAGTGGGGTCAAACCTGCGCCTTATAAAGGAGGAGTCTTTGCCCCGCAGTGAAGTACTGCTTCGCCTTGTTGAGCACCCCAAGTTTCTTTGATGCCAGCTTGACCTTGTCTTCCATCTTGACTACCGTCTGACCTCCACAACCCAATGGACGTGATAAAAGAGACATGACTACGAATGTATGTATGTTAGGCTATCGATGTATCGGCGTGGCAGTTCAAATTCGATCCCCGGTCACGCACCTTTGACATTTCGAGTTTGAGGTACACGTGCGTGGGCATTAGAAATTCATTAGTAACTACTTTTGAAAGAAAAATCGTGCGAAAGAGATAGGTAATACTTTTAATATTTTAGTTACATACATACATACATACAATCACGCCTTTCTCTCCGGAGGGTTAGGCAGAGGTTTAGTTACGGCACGGCATAATATATTCTAATATTATAAATGCGAAAGTAACTTTGTCTGTCTGTCTGTCTGTTACGCTTTCACGTCTAAACCGTTGAACCGATTTTGATGAAATTTGGTATAGGGGTAGATTAAACCTTGAGAAAGGACCTAGGCTATAATTTGCGATGACCGACATCCACGCGGGCGGAGCTGCGTACATACAAATAATGTATAAGTAAGATCATTGATATAGAGACTATAGTCTGTTCTAAGTTCCAAATAGGATCGTAATTTGGTAATAATTGGCATTATAGCTTCCTTTATGAAAAACTCTAGGAAACCAAACTATGTTATCTTTGCATATATTCAGCGTCACTATGCATACATACATATTGATAGTTTCTTAATTAAATAAATAAATAAATAAATATATATATTCTAGAATTATGTTGCACACATCGAAGTGGGTTCACGTTAGGAGTCTTTTCCCGGTTCGAACACGTACACGTAAAACTGACTCTTTTAAAACAATATCCAAATCTTGTTTCCTTATAGGTAGGTACCGATAAGCTTTCAATCTAGTACAACTTTAAAGCAACATAAGTTGACCGGATCAGTGCAACCGAGCGAAAAGTAACTGTTGGAAAGTAATCTATATTTTACACCTGTGTTGCCATATCGGAAACAAAAATTACCACTGATTTTTTTTTGTAAAATCTTCTATTTTAAATTTTGCGATTTATTGTTGCTCTTTTTTTTTAAGAAAAAGAACTGGTAAGCTGTATTTTTTAACAAAAAATTTAATAATGTTGCAAATTAAATATTATAGGCCGTACTTAAATGTCAAAAGTACCTTGGTTAGTAGCCTCCTAATACAAGTTTCGTATAACCTAGAAATCTCCAATGTATTTGGGTGAGAGCCTATAGCAATACTGTTTACATGTAGACGAGAATACGACCGCGGTTGCACCAAGAAGGTTCGTTCAGTGGGACCGCAGTCGCGTAGCGGTCAAGGCTGTCGCGCCGAACGCCCGTGCCTCATACCGAAAAAAAAAAGTTTAAATAAAAAGCGCGCGCACGCGAAACTTCAAAATCTATATTTTTTAATCAAGATTACGTTCGGATATTTGTAAAATTATATTTTTTTAATTAAAAAAGAGATCGTAAAGAGTATCTTAAGTTGTTAATCACCGCTTTTAGTACGAATAACTGTTAAAGACTCAGTGCCGGTGGATAATGAGTTCGCTGTGATTGTGAGAGTACGTCTTGGTGTCCGTTAAACAGGTGAATATAAAAATTGATTTCGATGCACCGTTGCTTTGCCCCTTATAACGATCGCCATAATTTTGGTGCATAATGACGATCGACAAATACTAATTAGATTTTAACAACATGTTTCGAATTTCAAATATTTTAAACTCGTTAAGAAGTTATGGTTGAAAGAGTTGCCGTTTTTTTTTTCTATTTATCAGTGAGCGGTCAAGACGATCGGGAATAACGGCCCTGCAATCATAGGTTGTTGATCTTCCTACTGCGAGCTGTACTTGAGAAATAAAATAGAGTCGTTTATCGAAGAAAAGCTTGCCGTGCTAAGAAAACGCGTTTTAAAACCATAAATCTGTTTTATCTTACGATTTTATGGCAAAGGGGCTACTACATTCAGCCTGATTAGGTACTTTTATAAGTGGGATTGGTGGGATAATTATAGCTTTTAAATGCTGATATTAAATCTGGCACACCACTGTATACGTTATTTAATTTTATAAAATTAATATTAAAATTCAAATTAATGTTTTTTTCATCAAACAAATGAAGATATCTAAGGTAATTTTTTCAAGGACAAAGAAATTCGTAGTATTATGTTAAGCTGACGTCTCAGCGCGTTCCGTTGTGCCGAATGTAGGTCAGTGAAATGAACGAAACGCGGTCCCGTACGGAATCCGACCCGCACACGATGACCGATTTCGTTGTCCACAACTAGAAACTATGACATTCTTTTTATTATTACTTTGTTAATAATATTGTAACTTTCTTTTTGGCGTGGATAGGATGCTTTATTCATGTTATTCGAAAAACGAAAAAGATTTTCGAATTCTCCGTTCTGTGGTCATAGATAACAATAGATAAGTAACATTTATTGGTGATAATATTGTAAAACTTGTTTTGTTGATGGTGGTTTCCAGTTGCACAAAATAAAATCTTAAAATAATATTTTGAACAAAGATTTTATCACTATAGGATTTCAAATTGGTTTTCACATTTTATATAAATCTATCTGAATTAATGAGGCCGCTGTCCACAGATTGGATACTTCGATAATTTTCTTGTCTTTTTCATTTTACATCTTCGGATTCAAAGTATAATGTAACAACCATACAGTTGATTATCTAAACACCAAATCAAATTAAATCGTCTATCAATCCAAATTCAGACACAATATCCTACAATTCCTACGAAACACACTGTTTTATAATAAGTTCAGTTCCTTAATAATTATTGGTTGTTACATCAAAAACATAACAAAACCTAAACAATCAAAGACAATAATTAAGTTTTTATTTTAAAAACGTCAAACGCAATAAATAACGAAACAAAACAATCCAACTTCCGTTTAAATTCGCGCGAAATAACCTTAAAACTGACGTTCAAAAAAAGAACAATAAAGTTTAGATTTTATATTTTTTAATCACACAATATCGACGCTGCGATCTGCAATTATACAGCCAGGTAGTTACATGAAGGTTTTATTCCGTTTGCAAGAATTGAATTGACTTTCTTATAGATAAGCTAAGATGGCTGGTTCTAAGGTCGTTAACACTGAGCTGGGCTCCTTGCGTTGGGCAGTAAGGAGTAAGGAGTACAGACAGAACATACAAAAGTTCATAGCTTTATAGGGTAAGTGAGAGAAATTACTGCTTACCAACTGTTGACATCTAACGGGTTTTTTTTTCTTGTGACCACAGATACAATGATACTTATAGATTAGTGATAGATGAAAAACTGATGAGTCTTTATTAAATGATTTAATGTTTTTAAGAATTTGCCTAAAGACAGATAGGAATAGGACACTTAATAAACTATTTTTTTTATCTACTTATCTTTTTTTTTTGCAAAATTTAAAAAGTGCATAAACCATTTATTTGTAGCTGTTGCCCGCGGCTCCGCCCGCGTGGATGTCGCTTATCGCGATCAAACATAGCGTATGTCCTTTCTCAAGGTCTACTCTTTTTTTTTTTTTTTTTATAATATAGAACACGTCAATTTGACTTTGCCTCGCCTGATGGTAAGCTGAAGGCAAAGTCTCTACCACTGTAACAAATTTCATCAAAATCGGTTCAATGGTTTAGGCGTGAAAGCGTAACAGACAGAAAGACAGACTGGCAGAGTTACTTACGCATTAATAATTTTATATACAGGATGGATAATAATACTAAGAGGGTAAAATAGGCGTCGAACGGTTGTATGGAAAGTCTTACAGGATTATTTTACGAATTTATTTCGAGCGAAGCCGGGAGTCAGGCCTCTAGTTATCCATAAATCTATATCCTACTCATAAAACAGATACTAAACAAACAATAAATATTATTCATTCCCGTATCAGTAAATTTCTTTTTTTTTTTTATTCCAAATGTGTAAATACCCGCATCTCTTGCAAAATAAGTGAAAACTGATGGTAGGTTTATGTAACAATTGTAATTAAATTACCTGTCTGTATATTAGATACAATTGTACACCACCGAAGGGGTAAGCAGAAGTATAGTTATTGGCAAACTTTCTGAATACATTTACGTCAAAAAGTTCGCTCACGTGTGGCCAACAAACAAACAAAACAATTGGCGGAATATGGGTTTTAAAACACCTCTGCCTATACCTTCGGAGATAATACCATATTAGAGATCCGATTCTCAGCACTCCATGGATTCACCGTGCGGTCGCCGGGTCCATAGCGTGATACAGAGAGGAACACCGTGACGGCGACTGGGACTTGCGACCCAGATGTAGGTTTAGGGTGGCCACCTTGTGATGCATCAGCGCTCACCTCCACCGTCACCTACTTACAATTTATTTTCGTAATCTTCAGAGCCTCAAAGGGCTATAACATTTTTCAATTTTTGTTTTTAATGTAGAGCTTTAAAGCTAAGGTCGGCTCGATAGCTTGGATCGTGCTAAGCGAATACCTTTAGTCACTATTCTGTACAGCGGCGCCCCGTGCACGAAAAATATATTCCGAATCTGACCCGAGAACCCTAACCCGATCGCGGGTTAGGTTAGAAACTTGAAAAAAAAAAAAATATTTGTTCCGGACGTAACCCTCTTCCTAACTTGACCCGACGACGTGTCGTTCCTATCATAACCCGAATTGCGTTTTTGGTAAACATTATAATTATACTAGCTTTTGCCCGCGGCTCCGCCCGCGTAGATGTCGGTTATCGCGACCAAACATAGCCTATGTCCTTTCCCAAGGTCTAATCTACCTCTATACCAAATTTCATCAAAATCGGTTCAGCGGTTTAGTCGTAAAAGTGAGACAGACAGACAGACAGACAGACAGACAGACAGAGTTACTTTCGCATTTATAATATTAGTAGAGATAAAAAAAATAACCACGAAGGCTAATTGCGGGATCTAACTTAATCTATCCAAGTCTAATTGCGCGAAAGATTTACCAAAAACGCAATTCGGGTTATGATAGGAACGACACGCCCGGTTCAGGTTAGGAAGAGGGTTACGTTCGGGAGAAATTCTTCAAGTTTCTAACCTAACCCGTAACCGGTCAAGTTTACGAGTCAGATTCGGAATAAAGGGAAAAATATTCGAATTCATAACGTAAATGTATCGAGAGAACGGAGCATTTCGATTGGCCGCCTGCCTACTGTGAACCTCCATGTGTGTGAAGCCTGCCAATCGTGATGCTCCAAGAAGGCCTTAGTTATTAGCAGAATTGGTTTTCAGGATCAATGACCAAGATAAATAAACAGATACAGAATAGCAAAAAGAGAAACATCTTCTTCATCCTAGCGTTAATTCCCAATCGCATCCGAAGCTTTTCAGCTCGGAGTCTGGGGTCCGCTTTACCAGTCTTAACTACAGACTTGGCTAGACCTACCAAAACGAGAAACATATACATACAGAGAGAAAAAAGATACAGAGGCCTCCTTTCTCCGCGGTACGATAAAGAGCTGGAATGCTCTGCCCGCGCACGTGTTTCCCTCTTCCTACAGTCCCGGGTCCTTCAAGCGGGGCGTGAAAAAGCATCTATCAAGGCTGTCAAGTTAGGGACCACCGTTTAAAGGTCAATAGCATCAGAAATGGTGGTCCGTATCTGGACTGCACCTGAGCTTCTAACGTGGTGCAGTCAATTGACGGAAAAAATATTTAAAAAAACTGAAAAATAATCCTGTGGTTATTAGACTGTATCATAAAAACTATTGGTAACAGTCCAAGTCGTATCGTAACTGTCCATAACGTATCCATAATGATAATGAGCATGATTTGTATTATTTTATAAGCACTCACGTTTTATAATTATTGTTATTACCCACATTATAAATACAATAACGTAACATAGTTATGAATTAAGCAAAAAATTCACACACTGTTACAAATTATGAAATTAAATTATAATAATGCATCTTAATTTTTTTTTTTTGGTCTTGAACGGGATTCTGTTTGTGAGATATTAACGGTTTAATTAATTATATTTAAAGTAGGTTTTGTTTTGTCTAAGTTGCTTTTTAAAGTGACATCGTTGACGTTAATTTATTTTATACTAGCTGTTGCCCGCGGCTCCGCCCGCGTGGAATTCTGATCCCGTTCATCGCTGATATATAGCCTATATGTTAATCCCACGTAATAAGGGGCTAGTTTATTGCCGTCGAGAAGGCCCTTTTTCATGGACTGTATGTTTGCTGTCGAGTGGAGAACAGCCTTATCTCTTAGTCACGGGAAGAAATGATTGGCCCTATTTTACTACACCGGGAAAAGAGAGCAATAATATTATATGGGCCCGAATGAGATCCTTGAGGAATCCCAACAGCAGCAATAGAAGTATCTGTATTACCATTACTCTTTCCACCTCTATACATTCAGAATAAATTCATAGAATCAGCTCAGAAAGGGCTCCTAAGATACATTTTTACTTTTGAAATTGTAGGTATAATTATGTGGTCAACTGTGTCGAATGCCTTACTAAAGTTTGTTCAAAAAGTTTGCTAAATCAAAAGAGTTCTAATGATAATGAAATATCTAGACAAATCTCAAGACCAGTATATCTCTTGGTTTCTGTTGAAATTTTCTCCAAAAAAAAATTGTCTCTCTTAGTACGATTTCTAAACCTAATATTACTGTTATAAGTGAAATTTTAAAAGTATATTTTTTGTAGCCGTTTGATACGCTCGATTTGCACGTCAGACGTAGGCGCCGACACTATGATACTCAAAATGACTTCAAACCAGTTGAAGATATTTTGAGACTTCTTTTTAGCCAATGACTGTCGTTAAAGTTGATTAGCTGATGTTTTTTGTACACTTCTTCATAACTAACTCAATTTTTTCTAAGTATGACTTTTTTGTTTTTATCAAGCTAAAGAATTATGTTTCGTATAATTTCTAATTCTTTGAGCAGTCAATCATCTTCTTACTGAGTATAAATTGGAAGTCTGGGATGAGTGGATATTTGTTACTCAGAGACTGAATGGACCTGGGTGAAATTTGAAGAAATAGATTATAGTTAGTAATAGCAAGGTTACTTTTCATCCTGTGAGGAATCTATCCTGTGCATTTAGGAAACGGGAATAGTAAAAAACTGCACATATTTTAAAAAACTCTCTGTTTCTCTGTCAAGTTTATCTAAACTAAACCATACAACGGATTTTGATATAAGTGCCACTTTTCACTGTCATTAAGATGTTTTTTCGGAAGTCCTATACATTTTATAGGTACTTAATCCTAAATACACTTTTGAAGAACGGGAAATCAAATTGTAGGGGACTGTTTAAACTGTAAATTAAATATTAGATGTTATTAGAGAACTAGTTGCTGCCTGCACTAAGCGAGCACAACGATGCTAGTCGCAACGTTGTACTCGATAGAGATTGTCATTGGTCGGACTGTATCACGTCACTGGAGATCCACCAATCGTTGCGACTCGCATCGTTGTGCTTGCTTAGTGAATTGCACAGCAGCACACTTATCCCGTTCACATGACCTATCTATAGGAAGGTCCCAGGGAACCAGGATTGGATCTTTTTTGTATGTGCGCTAAATAACCGCAGCTATCCTTGAGGACAGCCTCCGTGGCGTAGCGGTAGTGAACGCGGCCGCTACGCAGGAGGCGCGGGTTCGATCCCCGCTCAGTGCAAATATTTGTGTGAATTAAATATGAGTATTTGCATTGGTCTGGTCGTGCCTCGGAGAGCACGTTAAGCCGTCGGTCCCGGTTGCCATGAGAACATCTATGGCAGTCGTTACGGGTAGTTGGAGCCCTCAAAAATCCAAAAACAACGGTCTAACTGCAGCTTCTAAGCTTCGATATCGCCTAATGTTAACATTGGGTTGTGGAGGTCAGATGACAATCGCTTCACGGAAAATATCGAGGTCTAGCCAAATCCGTGGTTAAGACTGGTAAAAGCGGACCCCAGACTCCGAGCTGAAAACTTCGGATGCGACTGGGAATTAACGCTAAGAGGAAGAAGAAGAAACCTTGAGGATAAGCCAACAGGGGTGAAGGGTAATGGTGGACTCGAACCGACTAAAACGCACACTGTCTTTGGGTCTTCGTTTGCCGGAGATGAGATTACCGAAAACATATCTCTCGCACCCCGGCCAACCCAGAGAGACCCTGTCTCTTTAGAGATGACCCCCTTTGGGTGCAAGGGCCACTGGAGTTCTCATCTTGCACCCGGATATTGGTAGGCACTTCTTGCGCCGCCGCTGCCGCCTACTTCTGCTAGGCTGACAGGCAGTTCCACCCATCTCCCCTAGGCACTTCCAGGAAGATCTCTCAGATGATGTTGTAGTAGTTGATCATGGTATACGCTCCTAAATAATTTCAAATTCAATCAAACTTTTGATTTAATGTCAGGTGAAGGTGTACGCGATGATGTCGCTTAGCAACTTGGCAAAGAATATTATTTGTAAACACTGTAAACAGGATTTTCCTCTCAGGTTAGCACTGATGTTTACATTTAAAATCTACTATTAGCATTGCTGATTTTAAATGCAGTGTAAGAACTTTCTTCGTGTTACTTTCTGCATGTGATGTTTTGTAATCTGTAAAGAAAATCTATTTTATGTGCACATGATTGAATAAATACATTTAGTATACATATACCTTTATGACACCTAAATCCTAAATACACTTTTGAAGAACGGGAAATCAAATTGTAGGTTACTGTTTAAACTGTAAATTAAA
The DNA here is from genome assembly GCA_914767945.1 of Eilema depressum. Lineage (NCBI taxonomy): Eukaryota > Metazoa > Arthropoda > Insecta > Lepidoptera > Erebidae > Eilema > Eilema depressum. The sequence continues at coordinate 3,414,239 of OU612040.1, forward strand.
TATTAGATGTTATTAGAGAACTAGTTGCTGCCTGCACTAAGCGAGCACAACGATGCTAGTCGCAACGTTGTACTCGATAGAGATTGTCATTGGTCGGATTGTATCACGTCACTGGAGATCCACCAATCGTTGCGACTCGCATCGTTGTGCTTGCTTAGTGAATTGCACAGCAGCACACTTATCCCGTTCACATGACCTATCTATAGGAAGGTCCCAGGGAACCAGGATTGGATCTTTTTTGTATGTGCGCTAAATAACCGCGGATATCCTTGAGGACAGCCTCCGTGGCGTAGCGGTAGTGAACGCGGCCGCTACGCAGGAGGCGTGGGTTCGATCCCCGCTCAGTGCAAATATTTGTGTTCATGAAATATGGGTATTTGCATTGGTCTGGTCGTGCCTCGGAGAGCACCTTAAGCCGTCGGTCCCGGTTGCCATAAGAACATCTATGGCAGTCGTTACGGGTAGTTGGAGCCCTCAAAAATCCAAAAACAACAGTCTAGCTGCAAAGCTTCGATATCGCCTAATGTTACCATTGGGATGTGGAGGTCAGATGGCAATCGCTTCACAGAAAATATCGAGGTCTAGCCAAATCCGTAGTTAAGACTGGCAAAAAGCGGACCCCGGACTCCGAGCTGAAAGCTTCGGATGCGACTGGGAATTAACGCTAAGAGGAAGAAAAGATACCTTTATGACGGGAGCCCCTTGTTTCGCAGACAGAAATTTCATAGAATTTCGTTTCACAGAAAATGTTTCACATAATATTTGGTACTTATATTTTTATTTCGAATATTATTGTTTCAAAGACAATTTACTAGAATGAAACATATTTCACAGAAAAACAATTTAATGAATTTTTATTTACATTTTTTTGTTTAATAAACTTATCAAACAGTAGAATTATTTTTAAGGAATATTAAACCACCACCATAATCGAAAATAATTTGGTCTAACGTTTAATAATTTAGAACACGTCATTATAGTTTACACCCCGACTCAGAGTACCCCGACTTGGATAGGTTAGGTTAGAAGGCTAAGGCGGGAGCGAAGCGGAGCGGAGCTCCCGCCTTAGGCCTTCGTGGTTATTTTTTTTAAAACCACCCAGAAATAGGAGCCCCGCGGAGCGGGGCTCCGTCGAATTATCTTAGCGCAAATAAGTTTTATATCTTTTGAGTGGTATGTCAAACGATTTTATATTTAATGTATGTTATGATAATAAAGAATATTTGATTTGTTATTCTATGATATGATTATTCTAACATTAAACTTTATGTGAAACAAAAATCAATGATTTAAAAATCTTCAAAGTAAGTATTCTGTGTATTTATTATTCTATGAAACGAAAATATGAGGAAAATTTTATGTGAAACGAAATTCTATAAAACGATTAGCTATAAAACAACGCACACCCCTTTATGACACCTTCGCAAGTAAAAGTGTAGACTTATCTCCTATGTACAGTCAGCATCAAATCATGACGAACAAAGTACTCAAAAGGTCCAACCCCACCAAACGGACGGCATCGGCCCGGATTTTACAATCTTTAAACAAAATTAAATCTTATTATCCTATGCTTACTTGATTTTAGCAACGCTTTTAATACCGTGGATTTCGACATCCTGCTTGGTATACTCGGCTATATTAACATATCTCCAACGGCTGTTCGGTGGTTTCGTAGTTACCTGTTTGGTCGCCAGCAACGTGTTCGCGTCGAAGAATTAAGTTCTTCCTGGTGCAATACAACCGCTGGTGTACCGCAGGGTGGCGTTCTATCTCCGTTACTTTTCGCCATTTTTATAAATACCATCTCCGAAAAATTACTTTCCTCCTGCCACCTGTATGCTGATGATCTACAAATTTACACCCAGGCTCCTCCTAATAACTTGACCGATGCTTTTGCTATTCTCAACGAGGACCTGGCTCGGATATGTGAATGGAGTAAGAACCATGAACTCACTACTTTAAATTCATCCAAGACACAAGTAGCTGTTATTGGTAGTCCAAGGTTGGGTTCAAAAATAGATTGGGCCCAGCTTCCTCAGATTGCTATGGGTGGAGCAGTAGTGCCAGTTAGGGACAATGTCAGAAATTTAGGTATCTACATGGATAAATCTTTTTCTTGGAACATCCAGTTACAGGAAACCAGTCGTAAGCTTTTCGCGTCAGCTGACGCCTTACGAAGGCTCCAAAACTTTCTACCTATTGCCTCTTTTCTCCTTGTAAATCGATTTGAACAATCAGCATAATAAAAGCTTCAAAATTTCATTCAAACAATATCGGTAACCTGTTTCTCTATATAATCACCCTAAGGTTCAATAGATCATGATGACGCGACGTCACTATTTTGAGTGATGTGAATGGTCATAGATATGAGAGTTTGGCGACATTAATTTCTCACTAACGGGGTTTTACGGCTTCCTCTATCTCCGCGTATCCCACGGATGCAGTTTAGTTCTGCTGACTTCCTGTCTAACTGTTTATCAGCTATAATCTCCTTACCGACATCAAGTACAAAAAATAGTACGAAATAATTACTTTTATCGAAGTATATCATCAGAATTTTCGGTTAGAAATATACCGGACGTACTGTCGCCCACAAAAGTCACTCAGAAACGACCTTTACTTTAAAATAAATGAATAAATAAATCGATATATCGGTGGCTTAGTGGTTACGGTTAAGGTGACTTTATGACCGAGATGTCCCAGGTTCGAATTCTGGCTATTACACTACCTATGTAAAACCACTCCTATCACAAGTCTAAGAGGTCGAGTGAGAAGTCTTTAGCTTAGCTGGAGAGGTTAGAGGGAATAATACTCGTAGTAATTTTGGTTACTAGTAATTTTTAGAGAGAGCGAGGGCACCGCGGCTCGGCCCGTGTGTATGTCCGTTATCTTGACAAATTATAGCCTAAGTATGTCCTTTCCCAAGGTCTAATTTATCTCTGTAGGTACCTACCAAATTTCATCAAAATCGGTTTAGTGGTTTAAACATGAAAACGTAACAAATAGAGTTACTTTCGCATTTATAATAATAGTTTAGATTTTATGTCAAGTTTAGAACTAAGATGGCCAGTAACTTGGCATTTTTTAACACCGTCGACGGCGACTGTACATTGTACACATGCTAAAACATAGTATGAGCATATTAAACAAGTAATTTGCACACAATAGTAATGTAACGTTCGTCTGTCCGTCTACTGGTATAAAATAACTGTAATTATAAAAGATTGGTTGGTATTTTTTAAATACAACAGTTTAAATTGTCTTATTGTTTGAAATGTAGATGGCACAGTAATAGCTTGAAAGGTATATTCACGCCAGTAAATCCCCAAAGGGGTAGGCAGAGGTGTAGGTATTATATTACCTACATTTCACCAATTATGATTTTCGGTAACAGGGGGCGAGCCTATTGCCGTCTAGCGGGCACTTTGTCATGGGCTGTATGTTTACTGTCGGATGGAGAACAGCCCTATCCCTTAAGACACCCACTTGAAAGGTATAGTCAGCGACAAAAGTAGTTTAACACATTTGTAGTAAAAACGCATTGTAAAATATGAGGTGGCGAAAAATACGCAGACGATATCACTGTGAGAGAAGAAAAACTCGACATAAAACCCTGTACCAACCCATCTGGCCAGCGTGGAGACAGAAGGCCGAGTATCCTAATATTGGGAGAGACCTGTGTCTAGCAGTAGGCTAATTGTTAGGGGTGACAGGTAGAGCCGCCTGTCACCGCAGCGGAAACTGTTGTCAATATTTGTTATTATAGCGGCAACAGCGTCGGTAGCTTAGTGGTTAAGGAGTCGGCCTTACGATCGAGAGGTTACCCCAACTCGGATAGGTTAGGTTAGAAGGCTAAGGCGGGAGCGGAGCGGAGCTCCCGCATTAGCCTTCGTGGTTATTTTTTTATAACCACCCATACAAGGATTTTCTGTTCCTCTATAGCTTCAAATATGCAGTTATTATGTTTTAATTCACATTTTGAGTTCAACTTAATTACGTAAATGAACATGATTTAACGTTATTTTGTGTTTTCTTTACTATATTAAAATCCTGAACTTCAAAATCTATGTATGTGCGGTTATAAAAAAAAATAACCACGAAGGCTAATGCGGGAGCTCCGCTCCCGCCTTAGCCTTCTAACCTAACCTATCCGAGTTGGGGTGGGCAGTGTCCATTTTTTATAACCCACAACACAATACACATGGGACAATTTGCGAATGGGACGTTTTGAGAATGGGACATTATTGCGAATGGGACGTTTTGCGAATAGGACGTTTTATTTTCGTAGGACATTTTGCTAATGGAACAGTTTGCGACTAAGCCAATTTGAACTGTCTAAATATCACGTTTCATGAGACAGGCAGACATAACAAACGGACAGTGGAGCCAGTCAAATTGAAGGGGCAGGTCTATAATACGATCATTAGGCCTGTCCTCTTACACGGTTGTGAGGCGTGGCCGCTGCTGGAGCGACACAAGCAAGAGCTGCGTGTCACGGAGATGAAAATGCTGCGATGGATGTGCGGTGTCACGCGTAAGGATCGCGTGAGGAACTCTCGCATCCGCGGCAGCCTTCATATCTGTGACATCACAGATAAAATACAAGAGAGCCGCCTTCGCTGTTGAGGCCACGTCTTCTTGATGTCGTGGAGGATGACATGCGTGCAAATGGTCTCACTACCATGGACGCCCAAGATCGTGCGAAGTAACAAGAGCAGGAAGCGGACCCTGAGCTCCGAGGTCACTTGGCTACGGATACAATCAGGAAAATGCCTCTCCATGAAGATGATGAGCGGAGATAATCGAGTTCCGTTTTTACTCTTTGAGTATCAACGTGATTGACTAACAAACAACCAAAAATCTTCACCAGCTTTCACATTAATAATATTAATAGAATTACTGGGACTAAACAGAGCATATAATAACAAGTGACATTTAGCAAAACTTCAACAACTCGACTTGATCGATCAACGAACTTAACCTAGAAATGTCACCGATCTGAAAAAAAAAACATCTAGGTAATATTTTGACGGTTGAGGGCATAACGGGAGTTCCCGTTTGAATTCAGAAACGTGTGACAGGGGAAAACCCTACAAAAAAACAAAAATAATCATTGTTGTTTAATTTTGTTGTTTCTGGTGATAAATAGGGTTGCCAGAGAGTGAGAATTTTCGGCCAATCTCACCTACTAGCCGTGGCGTGGCGGTAGTGAACGCGGCCGCTACGCAGAAGGTGCGGGTTCGATCCCCGCTCAGTGCTAATATTTGTATGCGTGAATATGGGTATTTGCATTGGTCTGGTCGTGCCTTGGAGAACACGTTAAGCCGTCGATCCCGGTTGCCATACGAACATCTATGACAGTGGGTATTGGTAGTTGGAACCAATGATATATTATAAACTATAGATATGTTGTCCGCACTCTAAAATGGCGACAAAAAAATGATGACTTTTGGTCATCATTTTATGCACCAATCAGAATCGCGACCAAAAAAAAACAATTATAATAATAAATTCGTAATAATATAATATTATTAATGTAGATACTTATATATATAATTCATATAAATTAATAACATTGACATATTTTTAAAAGTAACTAAACTGTTTTTATACTCAGTGTATGCGCCATTTTTGAAAGCCGCCATCTTCTTGTATGACGTATCTATGAATATAATACATCATTGGTTGGAACCCTAAAAAGTCCAACAACTTCTGCAATGCTTCGATATCGCCCAATATCGCTATTATATTGGGTTCTAGAGGTCCATTTTTACTCTTAGGGTTCGAAACCCTCTTCTTCATCCTAGCATTAATCCCAGTCGCATCCGAAGCTTTCACCGCGGGATCTTGGGTTCGCTTTTTTCAATCTACCTGCGGATTTCACTGAACTCCGATATTTTCGTGAAGCGACTGCTAACTGACCGCCACAACCCATTGGCGATATCGAAGCATTGCAGTTAAACCAGTTGTTGGTCCAACATGGCTTGAACTACCCGTAACGACTGCCATAGATGTTTGTATGACAACCGGGACCGACGGCTTTACGTGTTCTCCGTTCAAACCAATGAAAATACCCATATTCACGCATAAATATATTGTCTCCTGCGTATCATAGCACCCGAGCTTACTACCGCCAAGCCTTACACGGTAGGTTTTGCTGTCAGTTTAACCACAATCACGCCGTGATTGACCAATAGCATATCGTCTAATAGCCGTGATTGTGGTTGAACTGACAGCATAACCTAGCGTGTAATGGACCCTTTATGTCTCTACTAGCTATACTCTATTCGCTTATGTACATAATTAAACGTAAACATACTTGATGTGTGTTTTTAACGATGATGATGATTTAAAAACGCACTTTATAAACATTTTTCTGTAAGTTAAGTAATTCATTTTAAAGATTAAAAACCGACATCAAACCACTATAAAGTTAGTCAGTTTTTTTTATACTACTTAGGTCGCAGACAAGCACACGGCCCTCATGGTGGTAAGAGGTTACCGTGGCTTATGGGCGAGTGCAACACCAGGGCAGTCACACTAGTCCTGTCGACCCTGTAAGAACAGAGAGGTTCTGTGTCGTCAGCGCAAAAGATAAGTAGGACAAAGCCTTTGGTTTTCCCACTGACAGCACAAAATCTCTCCAGTGAGCTCTGGCTACCCTACTCACCGTCGGAAACACAACACGAGGTTATTAAGCCGCGGTCTTCTGTAGGGCCGAGGTACTTCCCCAGTCGGACTGCTCGATTGGGACGGATATACCGTCGTGTCCTACCTCAGTCAGTTAGCCTAGATTGCAGAATGGAGTACCTATAAGTACTTGAAACTATAATTATATACCCCATACATAACCCAATTCTCACTGTTTTCAAACCACATATTAAAAAAAAACAATACAAAAAATCCCACACGCCAAAATCAATAAACAAACTATAATAATATACCTCGAATTCAAATGACACAGTAATCCTTTCTACAACACAAGCAAAACCAACTTTATCACCTAGAATATAAGACTCAAATTTGCACACACAATTTAAAATCATCGACCAAGTTATTGATACAGTTTTATAGTCCTTATTGCTAAGGAGGTAAGGTCGATATTGCAACATGTGTTTATTTTAAATATGTATTTATGCCGTACCGTTATCGTAGTTAGAAAGTTAAAGGTGGGTGTCTCGGACAGCGCAGTGGCCGATTGAGGTGCGAATTTTTAGGGGTCAGCAGTTCTTTTTTATGGGTTCCGTGGTTTAATCATCATCATCATCATCCTGGCTGATACCGGTGGCCGTGTTAGGTAGAATAGAGCCGAAACTCAACCGATTGCAATCAAACTTACCTAAGGTTTTAAATCTGACTAAGACCTTTCTAATAAGAAATACCGCATCGAAATCCATTCAGTAGTTTTTGCATCCATCGCGAACAAACATTTCCAATCTAAAATTATACTTAATATAACTAGCCTTCCGCCCGCGGCTCCGGCCGCGTGCATCTCGGTTAGGTTTAGGTTTAGGTTTAGGTTTAGGTTTAAAGAATTTTATTCTCATAAAGACATAGGTATTTACATCACTTACATGAGAACATAAAATACAGTTATAGAATATAATGTTCGTTGTCACACTTAAACAGATAAATCAGGTAGGTACCTTTGCTCATATCTTCGGTTCTACTCAACCGATTGCGATAAAACAAACGTAACATTTTTAGTCTGAGTAAGCCCTTTCTAACAAAAAAACCGCATCAATATCCGTCCAGTAGTTTTTGGGTCCATCGCGGACAAACAGACAGACAGGAAATTCAAAAAAAATATTTTCGTGTTCAGTATCGTTAACATAACATAACCCAAATTTTTTTTTTTAAATATCTCCAATGTACAGACACGACCACTTTACAATTATATAATAGTATAGATAAGAATAGATGGTATAGAAAAACATGAGTATGTTTACCCATATTAGTGCCTATAATTGTTAACAAGAGATTTACTTTCTCTGCTGACGTCACAACAGGAAAACTCTTAAATATTTACATTTCTTTTCCTTTCTTTCAGACCTAAATTAATATTAACAAAGGAAAGTAACTAATACCTATTTACAAAGTAACTTAAGTTAGTATCCACAAAATAAAGTTTGTTTACAAAAATAAATAATTTTGTTGGTATAAGAATGTTTGTTTACAAATATAACAACTTTTTGACTCTTTCTATAAGAAAGATGAACGTTTTTTGTTGATTTATCGTTAACTAGCTGACCCGGTGAACTTCGTAACGCCATATTTTCTGATCCCGTTCCCGCTGCATATTTCTAAATTTATCAGTGTTTCTCTACAATATTATGTCTGTATTACATATATTATAAACCTACCTCTTAAATCACTCTATCTATAAAAAAAACCGCTTCAAAATCCGTTGCGTAGTTTTGAAGATTTAAGCATACATAGGGACGGACAGATTAAGTTATTTTTCGCTTTTCAGTGCCTCTTTTTCGTTTCTTGAAGTCGGTTAAACTTGTTTGTTAAAATGAATTTATATAATATGTAGTGAAGTGATGATGAAGTCGTTAATCTACATTAATATTATAAAGAGGAAAGATTTGTACCTATTTTTGTATGTTTGTATGTTTGTAATGAATAGGCTCCGGAACTACTGTAACGATTTCAATAATTCTTTCACCTATAGAAAGCTACACTATCTGGGAGTAACATAGGCTATATAACATCACGCTACTACTAAAGGGAGCGGAGCAGTGAGCATAAATGTCAATAAATCGGGCAGATTTCCATACATTAAAGTTGGACCGGAATCCGAATTCCACGCGGGCGGAGCCGCGAGCAACAGTTAGTTAATTATAAAGTTAACAATACAATTGAAATTAATTTATTTGACAAATTAATTTATTAAATCTTGAAGAATAATAGTTACTTATCAATGAAAATACAAAGAACTTAGGTAGTTGTCTACAGGGTGGAAGATTTTAACCTTACCTGGAGGGAAAGTTCTCTAAATACTGGAGATACCGAATTTCACTCAAAGAAAACATTCCTTTATTTTTAAAAAGAAATAAAACTGCATTCATAGATTTTTGAAAATTTGCTTGCCACACCCGGTAATCGAACCAACTAAAATCCGAAAAAATAACATCCTGTATTTTTATGACATCAATCAATAGTATAAATCATAAGGATGAAATCTGTCTAAGAAACGTGGTTAATTAAATGAAAGGAAATCCCTGAAAACTCAATTTTCAAATTCGATTTAACAAAATAGAGAACTTAACTCAAGGATCCATCACCTATCATATTTAAGAATAAAATTCCATATTTAAATTACTTGTCCCTGTTTTTCATGGCTGGCCCTCACTGGTCAGCAGGGGTATTTACTCTCTCGACTCAAACCGACTAAAACCGCATGCCGTCTCAGGTTAATTCAAAAGTCTCAATTAAAGTATTATAAGATGGACTTTGCCTTCAGCTTACCATCAGGCGAGGCAAAGTCAAATTGACGTGTCCTATATAAAAAAAAAAAAAAAAAAACCAATAAGGCAATTCTCTCGCCATATCCGTTACCCAGGGCAGGGTGCGATGCGGTGTACCACCAAGTATACCTCGAGACACGTATCTTGGACCTAAATCGACATAATAGTAGCGTCGCCGTCGGTAGCTTAGTGGTTAAGGAGTCGGCCTTACGATCGAGAGGTCCCGGGTTCGAATCCTGACCATTACACTACAGACGTGAACCCACTCCTAGTACAAGCAATTTAGCTTACTTGGGGGGTTAACAGGAATATTAGTAATTTCGGTTACTAATATTCTTTATAAAAAAAAATCGGGAGACTTGACTACTTCATGCAGTCACACAATAACGTTACATTCTAAATCGGAATCAAAGTTTAGTCATTTAGTACTCATTTTACTAAATAAATGGCGTTATTGTTGATAAGGTATGTGATGGCACGTTGAGCAAAAGTACTGTATCTGTTGGAATGGAATTTATAAGTTAAGATTTTATTGACTTCCTTTCATTTAATTTACCATGTTTATTAGAGAGTTTCGATCCTCATGATTGACACTATCGATTGATGCTATAAAAATACAGGATGTTATTTTTTTGGATTTTAGTCGGTTCGATTACCGGGCATGGCAAGGGAATTTTCAAAAAACTATGAATGCAGTTTAATTTATTTTTAAAAATAAAGGAATGTTTCCTTTGGGTGAAATTAGCTATCTCCAGTATTTAAAGTACTTTCCCTCCAGGTAAGGTTAAAATCTTCCACCCTGTATATCACTCTCATGATCATCACTATCATCACAATCATCATCATCATCACTATCACTACATATTATAAAACAAAGTAGCTGTCGCTGTCTGTCCGTCCCTATGTATGCTTAAATCTTCAAAACTACGCAACGGATTTTGAAGCGGTTTTTTTTAATAGATAGAGTGATTCAAGAGGAAGGTTTATATGTATAATACATGCATAATATTGTAGAGAAACACTGATAAATTTGGAGATATGCAGCGGGAACGGGATCAGAAAATATAGCGGTACGAAGTTCGCCGGGTCAGTTAGTTGTACATATTTTGGAATTTAAAAAGTAATAGAACTATTTGAAATTTTAAAGGATTAATGCCCTCACCCATTGGTGAGATTTTTATAGGGTGAGTAACCACCTAAGCCCAATTGCTACTTGAAAAAAAAATTAACAGCCGATTAGTTAATTTGACATTGATCAGCCTTTCGGAAACTGGGCGTGATTTTTAGATTAACACTCTACTACACTGGGCCCTGTAGGTCTTGGTAGACCACTATACATGTTGTATACTTGAAAATCATAGGCTTCAAGCCATAAGGATGTTTATAAAACTTGACCTTAATAACTGTACCTATCAATCATAATCAAAGTACGATAATAAATTATACTGATTACATTAGTACGTCATTTACATACAATAATTCAACTTTAAGTAATATGTTCTAGTCATAAATAGTCATTATGTTTAACATAATGACTATTCAGAACATAACTAAAGTTGAAGTATAAAAGACATCAACGCGTTAACATCAAAACATAATGACATGTGGCGAAGTGGTAAGTAACTTTTAAGTCAGAGGTCGTAGGTTCAATATCCGTACAATGCAAGTATTTATATGCATGAATATGTATATAAATGGGAAAATTTGCGATGATATTTGTAGTCATCATTATCATATATAAAGTAATCGCAAAATAAAAAGCCCGCTTTGACAGTTGAAGTCCATGAAGTTCTCAATTTTGAGAACGTAAAACAATGACATTTTTCAAACGTAGAATGACATTTTTCATTGATGGGTACCGCCCACTCCGCTCAGTGCTGTCCATAACGATTTTTTCATACTGTCCATAGACAAGAGAATAAGGTTAAGGAAAAAATAAATCGATCACGATATATTTTTTATATTTTAATTTTGCAAGTTTAATTTCTTTAACCAGTTGCAGCAATTCAGCTCTTAACTATTTCGTATCAGCTTCAACGCCTGGTCTTTGTATCCATGCTACTAAATCGGCCTTTTTGTTTGCTTGAGTAGGTGCTTTATCTATTTGAACTGAGTGGTTACGCTGCCATTGTACATAATAATTATGCACTGTTCAGGGAGGTTTGTAAACAGGTTAGTAAACCACTCCGAGATATTCTTTAGAAACTCAAATGCGAGCAAGGCATCATTCAAAAAACCGCCACCAGCTGACCCGGCGTGGCAGATTATTAAGCGTCCACCTTTTCCTATTGGCACTTTTGAGCAAGAGGCCTTGGTATCATCCGTCCACGACTGCGGCACGGTATGATTCGAGTTCAGCCAAGTCTCATCGACAAATATGATATTATCCCAATTTGTGACTTTGTTGTGTTTGCTGTTAACTAAGTTTTTTTTTAAATTCTTAAGCTTCAAATATCATCTTTAGTCACCCCGGGACCATGGCTGCTAGAAAGTAGCCGAGACGTAGGGTTAAAAGTAAATAGTGACAAATAAATCGCGATAGAATCCGTTATAAAGTGGTTTCACTTTCATTTCAATGAGTGATATACGCGTAAACTTCAGAGAGTATCAAGAAAATGATTTACTACTTTTACGCGATTTCTATTGAGTTGAGTGAATTGAGTGAATTTTATTGTAATAAAAATGTAAGAAAATTGATTTTTCGCAGTATTGTATTGCACTTTACAATACAATACATAATATTCTAATCGATCAAATACGCATACAAACTTGAATCGATTTATCGTGAGTATCGACTACCGAGGTGTATGGTTACATCACTAGTTACGTCGCGAAAGCAAATGTCAAAACGGGCATTTTATTTTGTGATGACTTTAGGTGGGAAAACGTTACAGACAGAGTTACTTTCGCATTTATAATACTAGCTTTTGCCCGCGGCTCCGCCCGCGTGGATGTCAGTTATCGTGACCAAACATAGCCTATGTCCTTTCCCAAGTTCTAATCTACTTCTATACCAAATTTTATCAAAATCGGTTCAGTGGTTTAGGTGTGAAAGCGTAACAGACAGACTGACTTTCGCATTTATAATATTAGTGTGGATATCAAACCAATCCGCGCGCATCAGCCTCATTCCTATCTTGACTTGGGGCTCAACATATATCATCATCATCATCATCTGCATATAGACGTATTCTCCTGATTGCATCCGTGGCCAAGATGACCTCGAAGCTCAGGGTCCGCCTTCCGGCTCTTCCTCCTCCACTTCGCACGATCTTGGGCGTCCATGGTAGTGAGACCATTTGCACGCATATCACCCTCCACGACGTCAAGCCAGGACTTCTTTGGCCTACCCCTTTTACCTGGACCCGGCGGGGGTACCATTGCCAGGCATTTGTTCCCCACGTAGCCTGGCGGTTGCCGCAAGACGTGGCCGCACCAGCGAAGGCGGCTCTCTTGCATTTTATCCGCGATGTCACGGACATGGAGGCTGCCGCGGATGCGAGAGTTCCGTACGCGATCTTTACGCGTAACGCCGCACATCCACCGCAACATTTTCATCTCCGTGACACGCAGCTCTTGCTTGTGTCGCTCGAGCAGCGGCCACGCCTCACAACCATACAAGAGAACAGGCCTAATGATCGTCTTATAGACCTGCCCCTTCAACCTGACTGGCATTTTAGGATCACAGGTCACGCCAGTCATTTCTCGCCACTTGGCCCACGCGGCAGCAATGCGTGCCTTGACGTCGTGGTCGATCTCACCGGTCACATGAAGTACAGATCCCAGGTACTTAACCTGGTCCGTGCGCTCGACCAAATCATCGCCTATGCGGACGGGTGTGGGATCTGTGGAGTTTAACGCTAAGTATTCTGTCTTCGCTACATTTAGCTTCAGACCGCCGTTCTCAAGCGCTTCTTTCCATCCTTTCACGCGTCGCACCAATCTGCTCCTGTCCGCGTCCATGAGCGCAATATCATCAGCATACATGAGCAACCACGGAGGCTGCTCATGTGAGTTTCTAATGCTGTCCGACAAAACATCTAATACCACGCTGAACAGGTAAGGACTAAGGACGGATCCTTGGTGTACCCCGACGGTGATGGGGAAGGCTTTCGAGTCGCCAACAGCAGTCCGAACCACGGAACCGGAATCGTAGTACATGTCTCGGATGGTGTCAATGTAAGTCTCTGGGACACCCTTGGCCCGCAGTGCCCACCAGATCACCTCGCGAGGAACACAGTCGAAGGCCTTCTGCATGTCTAAGAATAGGCAGTGCAGGGGCGTGTTCTTCGCCCTGTATTTCCCCGCCACAACCCTTAGGGCGAACACTGGGTCCATGGTCCCGTGCCCGGGACGGAACCCGTACTGGCACTCCGAGAGTGTACTTTCCTGTCGGATCCGGGAGTCGATTATCCGCTCATAGAGCTTCATGGTGTGGGACATTATCTTTATACCGCGGTAACTACCACACTCCTGCACCGATCCCTTGCCTTTGAAGACTGGCGTGATGATGCTCAGCCTCCACTGTCTCGGGATCTCGCCGGTGAGGAGTACGCGGTTATAAAGATTTGCTAGAATGCCCACACCACGGGCGCCCATTGCCTTCCAAGCCTCGATGGGGACTTCGTCGGGTCCGACAGCTTTCCGGTTCTTCATGCGGCGAATGGCAGTCTGGACTTCCACAGGCGTTATCGGTGGCACTAGTCCTTGATTCGGAGGGAGGTCTGGTGGCTGCACCTCTTTATGCTGCTTATTCAGCAGCTCGTGGAAGTATGAGCGCCATCTCTCCTTCACCGCGACTTTCTCGTACAACAAATTGCCCCCAGGGTCTTTAATGCAGCGGCACTTGGATAGACCCTGCGCCGCTTTGGCCCTGGAACGCGCCAACTTATATATGAGCTTTTGCCCCTCAGACGATTCCAACTTGGTATATAGAGGTTGCAAGTGGTCTCGTTTGGCCCTGGCTACGGCTCTCCTGGTGGCGCGTTTTGCATCTTTGTACGCATCGCGGTCGTCGGAAGATTTGGACGCTTGCCACTTTTTAAAGAGGGCTTTCTTCACCCTGATCTCTCTCTGGACTGTGTCGTTCCACCACCAGGTGTCCTTGTCACACTTGCGTCCACCCTTAGACATGCCGAGCACCACCCTCCCCGCCTCAAGAATAGCTGCCCGAATCCTGTCCCAAGAAACCTGTACTGGTTCGTCTACAGCATCGGCGCACTTGTCACCGATGGCTGAGACGAAACTTTGGGACTTAGCTTCATCAAGCAGCCACCACCTGATTTTGCGTTGGGCACGCTCGGCACGTTTGTCTTTGGGTTTCACGCGGAGGTCCATGACAAGGAGACGGTGTTGGCTAGTGAGACTCTCCCCGGGTATAACCTTGCAGTTGGCCACCCTGCTGATGCTGTGCCTCCTAGTGAGCAGGAAATCAACCTGGGTTAAGCGCCCCCCGCTCTTGTAGGTGACAAGATGTTCGGATTTCTTTTTGAAGTACGTGTTCACGATGGCCAGGTCGGCAGTCGCACACGCTCTAAGGATGTGCTCACCCTCTGGGTTGCGACTACCGTATCCAAAACCGCCGTGGACACGCCCAAACTCCTCACATCCGTCACCCACGTGACCGTTCAGGTCACCGCCCAAGACAATCTCCTGCGACAGCGGGACGTCACGAAGCACTCCCCCGAGTTGGTCCCAGAACAAGATCTTTTCGGCTTCGCCACGCCCAGCCTGTGGAGCGTAAGCACTTATCAGGTGGGTTATAATCCCATCGATAAGCACCCTCACAACCATAAGTCGGGCGCTATAGCTCTTCACCTCCAAGATGTCATCCTGCAACGCCCGGGAGAGCACCACGCCCACCCCGGCCTGCCCGTCAGGTGCACCTGTGTACATCAGCTGGTAGCCCTCCCCAATGTGCATGGTGCTATCGCCACCCCACCGAGTCTCCTGCAGGAACGCCACGGCCACTCTCCGCCTGCAGAGTACGTCAGCCAACTCCCTCGTGCGACCGGTCAACGTGCCGATGTTCCACGTTGCGAAGCGGAGTTTCCGGGAATCACAAAGTTGGCCTAACATCTTTAGCCGTGCCCGGCTCAGGCACGGTAGCCCTTGCCCACTTGCGACACGAGGCGGGCGACCCTCATGCGCGCCGTTTTGCGGCGGCGCCCTACCCTCATTGCGATTCCTTTTTTCTTTTCGAGCCATCTATAATATAAAAATGAATCCCTAAATGTGTTGCTAAGTGCAAATCTCGAGAACGGCTGAAGCGATTTCGCTAATTATTTTTTTAGAATATTCCTTGAAGTACGGGGATGGTTCTTACGGAGAGAAAAATTAAAAAAAAGAATTGACAGTTAGGCGGTACGAAGTTCGCGGGGTCAGCTAGTTTATTTTAAATTTGGCAATTTTGGCTTTTCCGGGGGCGACTGCCGTCCGACCCCCCAACCCCGAGGGGAAAGCCAGCGCCAGAGCCTCGTCCGTTGTTCAGCAGGTGCACCAGCTTGCAGGTGAGGTTGGCTTGGGGCTCAAGATCTAGGTGAGCCCCCATACACCCAACTCAACATATATACCGGTAGCTATACACTTAACACAGATCGCATAACTGACCGTAATCTCGCTAGTTTGTAATTTAATTGGCCCTCCGGTACCTCTCGCTTCCCTGCGAGCCTCTAACGGTACGAGAGCTATTTTCCTAGCGGTCCTCTACTGGTGTTGTTATTTAAGTACCTTTTAATTTATTGCTTGTGAAGTAGACTTGTTTTTGTTGCGGGTGCGATTTCAGGCTAGGAATTTAGTAGATAAGGTTTTGTTTATTGATGTGAGAGATAGTGCCCGGAATTCGGCAATAGGCTCACCCATCATGGGACCGAATATAATGATTGGTGAAATGTGGGTGTTAATTAGCCCCTGCCTAACTCTCTGGGGATAAAGGCTGATTATATGTATGTATGTGAGAGATTGCAAGAATGGGTGGATAGAAGTACCTATATTCTTTACCAGCTCACGTGTTTCCCTCTTCCTACAGTCCCGGGTCCTTTAAGCGGGGCGTGAAGAAGCATCTGATGAGGCCGTCAAACTGAGGTCCACCATTGTAACATTATTGGTGTCTGTAATAGTGACCCTCTTTTCTGAAACTTTGCATTCAGCTTCTATCAGGCGAGGTGAAGTCATATTGACTTGTATTCTAATAAAAATATACATGAACCAAAAAAATACACTTCTTTTTTGGATAGTTTTATAAAAACTCCACTTATCACCTCTATATAATTATCACTTAAAATACTGTAAAGATAAAAAGATAATTTAGAATAATTGGATAGATAAGAAACTATGCTAAATATGTTTCTGACTCATCTATCTTCTTCTATACTATTATAAAATTGTAAAGTGGTCGTGTCTGTTGTCTGTACATTGGAGATATTTAAAAAAAAATACTTGGGTTATGTTATATTAACGATACTGAACACGAAAATATTTTTTTTTTAATTTCCTGTCTGTTTGTCTGTTTGTCCGCGATGGACGCAAAAACTACTGGACGGATTTTGATGCGGTTTTTTTTGTTAGAAAGGGCTTGATCAGACTTAAAATCTTACGTTTGTTTGATCGCAATCGGTTGAGTAGAACCGAAGATATGAGCAAAGGTCGCGTTAACCGAGATGCACGCGGGCGGAAGGCTAGTATTTCATACAATTACAGATAAATTACTGTGTCGGTTCGATTCCCGGTGGAGTAGAATAGGGTCACCCCATCTCTTCCTGTGGGTGTCGTAGAAGGCCACTTAGGGATAGGGCTGTTCTTCATCCGACAGTTAACATACAGCCCATGATAAAGTGCCTGCTTGGCGGCAATAGGCTCGCCCCCTATTACCTGAGAACGAAAATCTGGGAAGCTGGTGAATTGTGGGTGTTAATACATATTTACATGTATACCCCTTTAGGGGAATTATCTTTACGAGTATGTAATAGATAAATATGTCTTTATATCTTCTAATATATAAAAATCAATGACACTTTTCGTTGTTATTTTATAACTCAAGAACTGCTGAACCGATTTCCCTAATTTTAGTCTTGAAATATTCGTGGGTGTCCAGGGAAGGTTTAAAGGATGAGAAAATAGGTGCAGCGGGAACAGGAAAAATATGGCGGTACGAAGTTCGCCGGGACAGCTAGTATACTTATACATACATAACACATTATACCGACTTACAAACATCCAGACCAATTGAAATATACATATTCATTCAAAAAAATATTTAAAGTGAGCGGGAATCGAACCCACGGCCTTTGAATAAGCAATTGACCGCTGTACCGTCACACCATCTAGGCTAGGCTATGATTCATTCACATTCTGCATTTAAAAAGGTTTATTTTTTTAAATAAAGCCAGTAGACATTGCAATGTAGACTTCGCGCAGGAGCGTATAACGTATAACGGTACGCAGGTCGTTTCCTGTTCGTAAAATACACTGAGTGTTATCAACGTTACCTGTGTAGGGTTGCCAGGTCTGGTGTGAAACCGGAATGTAAGTTATATTGGTACCTTTTACCCGACTGCGCCAGCGAGGGTAATGGTGTTTCGTGCGTATACGTATGTATGTATTTATGTATGTAGTTTTCTTTGTTCCCCTCTACAGGCCTAACGGCTGGACGGATTTCGATGAATGGGGTCTCAAATGAAAGGTATTTATCTCCCGAGGGTTATAGGGTATATAAAATGTCAACTAAAACTATACAGTGGATTTTTGGTGCTAAAATACCTACGTGTTGTCAATTTTGGTTTTTTTTTTTCATTCAAATTTATCGACTAGTGCATCAAAATGAAGGGAATTAAAAGGAGATTACAAAAATATATACGTAGATGTCATATCTTAACTAAAAAGTTTAAAATAAATTGAATTATTAAAAATAAAAAACCCGACAACTGCTGTCTAAAAGATCGAGACAAGCTTGATAGCAGGCGGTACCCATTTGCCAATCAATCATAAACCGCAAGAAATTTAATGGGTACCGCCTGCTATCAAGCTTGTTTCGATCTTTTAGACAGAAGTCGGGTTCCCCCGTTATGTCAGACTCGAATCGACTAAAACCGCGTGCCATCTTGGGTTTCAAATGCCGGGTTGTAAGATAGCCCAATTCACACTAATAATATGCGAAAGTAACTGTATCTCTCTGTCTGCTTTCACACCAAAACCACGGAACTGATTTTGATATTATTTGGTAGGTGTGGTAACCACGTTCTTCCCACCTTCTCTCGCAAAAGGGTCCCTGCTTACTAGGGTCACAAACGACTACACGTGTCACCCTTAGGCCCGCATTCATGAACGACAGTAGTCTAAGTGACCTCCGACGTCCAAGTTACCTCCGCGACTCACGAGCTCTCCTGTATCGGGAGAAACCTGAGTCTCCTCCGGCCCTACTGCTTCCTTCTCGAGTATTACTGGGTCACAGAAGGAGACGACAGCAGCACGCGCTCGCGCTGTGAACAAGGCGCACAGCGAGAAGACTCTAGGAGTGGTTCTAGGCTCATTACGAGAGCCGTCAGCGTGCAGTCCATTTGGTTTCGTGTCCCTTATATCCTAGTGTCCTACCTCCTGCACTAAAGAAGATCTCAATAATCAGTGGCGTAGCTAGATGACCAAGGGCCCCGGTGCAAAAAGAAACAGGGCCCCATGTTTTCATTCCATTTTTTTGGTTGCGAAAGCTTCCCCGAGTGTCGTACATCGCTTTATCGGAGTATACGATAGGGTGTCTAGAGCCCAACCGGCCTTGGTTGCCAACGTGCTGTTGGGATCAAATTATCAAATCCTAGTTTGCGCCCGAAAGCCCATTGAGTTTGGGGTCCTCCTGAGTTTGGGGGCCCCCTGCACTTGGGGGCCCCGGTGCACGGCACCACCTTGCCCACCCATAACTACGCCAGTGTCAATAATGCCACTGAAAGCGCTGTCGAGATGATAGAATTTTATTCTCGAATAATTTAAAGCAATGAAAAAGAGTATCATTGACTCGAAAGAAGAAAAAGCGTGTGCAGCCCTCGTTCTCGACGCTCTAGTTCTCGTAGTTCTCGCTCGAGGAACTCGTCCATTTTCGTAACTGTCATTTTCATAACCAGCTACGAACGTGGAATTTTTATCTTGCTTTCATAACCAGTTACGATGGCACTCAGACATTGAGTCCTCCATCGGATACAGTTGGTCCCCGAAACACCCATGCCCGGAGATCACCTTCATCAGTCTTTGAGAGAAGCTCCCATATCGCCTTTCTAGCCAGCCCCTCTAGACAAGTAGCAATTCTTTGCTCGGCGTATGATGGAATAGAATGCCAAATGTATGGGATTTGACGTATATGACAGGCGTCAACGAATGTCAAAAACGTCAAATCCATAGCTATCACGATGTGCCCTATTCTGGTGTCAGCCCTAACTAACAAACCTGTCCAGCTGTATCTCTCCAGCCAGCCCTACTCGTAATGGATCGTTGGAAAGAGCAAACGTTGTGGTCTGTTCGCGTATATTATTTTTAACCGACTGTAATAAGGAATAGTTTAAGTTAAACGTGGAAGTGAAAGTATTCTAACGTTCTCGGTTAACCGACTAGTTTTAAAAAAGTGTATTAAGTATTAATACTTAACCAAATTACTAATATTACCTCTAACCTCCAGCTAAGTTATATTACTTGCGTTAGTAATTCACGTCATTAGTGTAATAGCCAGGATTCGAACCCGCGACCTCTTGATCATAAGGCTGACTCCTTAACCAGTAAGACCTTATACTACTGAGAACTCAAGTGCCTATATGATTTAGTTCGTATTTACTAACACCCTCTTGGTTCCCGGCAGAGTAGAATTTGGGCCACACCATCTCTTTTCGTGTGGTGTCGTATATGGTGACTAAGGGATAGGGCTATCCCTATTCCTATCAGCCTTAGATACATGGCTCGAGACAAGAATAGTGCCCGGAATACGGCAATAGATTTACCCCCTTTTTTTTTTTTTTTTTTTTTATCGTGCGAAAAATCCCCTCGGATACCTCCCCCGCCGGAGCCGGAGGAGGAGGTTATGTCGGACTCGAACCGACTAAAACGCACGCCGGCTGTGGGCCGTCCGTTGCCGGAGGTGAGATTGTTGTAGCCATATCCCTCGCACCCCGGCCGACCCAGGGCCATATCTCTCGATCTGGCCCTCTCCCGATATGGGGACCGTAGAGTCCCAACTCGCCCCCGGGTATGGGGAGGCACGCAATGCGCACCGCCGCCGTGGCCTGCTTCTGCTAGGGTGACAGGCGGCTCCACCCGTCACCCCCAGGCCCGTGCTCATGGGGGACGGAGGTCGTTCTGCGACCTCCGACGCCCGAGTTGCCGTCGCTCGTTACGGGCCGCGCGGTTAGCGATTCTCCTACGCTCTTCGCGGGCCGCAAGGTCTGCGATTCTCCTTCGCTCCCGCTCCGCCTCCCATTTCACGAGCATTATTTGCTCGCAGAAGGAGGCGCCGGCGGCCCACGCATCCGCGCAGCGAACCATCGCTGCGAGCAAAGTAGCGAGCGTGAGAACTCTCACTCCCAAAATAGATTTACCCCCTATTATGTGGGACCGAATACGATGATTTGTAAAAGGTGGGTCTCTCACCTCACCTCTGCCTAACCCTCCGGGGATAAAGGCGTGATTATATGTATATATGTATGTATAATTATTATTACTTACATGTAGTTATTTAACTTTAACATATTTTAATCAATTTTTTTTCTAATATTGTGGGACATTGTTACACAACGCTAGCTATACCCAAAGTAAGCATAGCTTAACTAGCTTGTGTTATGGGTTCTAGAATACGGATAAACATACATAGATACATTTTTTTCGTGAATACATACATAATATACATAATAAACACCCAGACCAAAGCAAATTTATTCATATTCATGAATACAAATATTTGCACTGAGCAGGGATCGAACCCGCGCCTCCTGCGTAGCGGCCGCGTTCACAACCGCTACGCCACAGAGGCAGTCTTAAATTATTATGTAAGTGTTTATTCAAATAACAAATTACAAAAAAAAATCTAATCCTAATTTCTCTTGTTACAGAACCCAGCATAAGAAACATGCAACAGTCATAACAACACACATACAAACAAACAAAAATGGGTCCACCTCTCAGTACGTGGCCGTACAGCCATACGGCGGTCCCGCAGAACGGCGCAAGTGACAATAGTGTGAGGTGTAACAAAAAGTGTTATTTGTACCAATTGGTCGACAATGTTCGTGTAACATGTTTAAATTTTACATTCGCATTAATATTCTTGCAAGTATTTCTTAATTTGAGTTCGGTTAGAGCGGGACCGGTGTTACTGAATATGGACTATTCACAAGGTGAGAGTTTTTAATTATTTTTAAGTAAGAAAGAAAGAGAAGAAAACTCCTATCATTTGACAAAAAACAAATGACAAATTTTAATTTGAAAAACAACGTTTGAAAAAACTATTATTTAATAAACTACTCATTATACAAAATACTGTCGCTGTCTGTCCGTCCCTATGTATGCTTAAATCTTCAAAACTACGCAACAGATTTTGAAGCGGTTTTTTTAATAGATAGAGTGATTCAAGAGGAAGGTTTATATGTATAATGCATAATATTGTAGAGAAACACTGATAAATTTAGAGATAATACCACGCGGGCGGAAAATATGGCGGTACGAAGTTCGCCGGGTCCGCTAGTAAGTAACAAATGCTTCAAAATTTCATTCAATAAATCAAACATACAACCTTAAATACCTAATTAATAAAAGGCAATCACTTTCAACTTTCATCAACACATTCCATCTCTATCACATCTATAGAATTGAAATCACTTCTCTTTCATACACAAAAGGTTTGACAAAAAAACCGTGCTTGTTTTTGTATGTCACATGACAATGGCCGAAGAAAGCTTTTAAAAGTGTAAGTGAGTATAATTTATATTGTACACATACAGATTGTATGGTACGATATACAATAAGAATTGGTGTGTCTAATGGACACTAGTAAAAGTGAAGTATATCGGCGCGTCTTGTCTACACAGAATTGTTTTGGAACTAACACTAGTTCCAAAACAATTTTATCAAGAACCAAGCGGTTCGGTGACTCTTTTCTTTGCCGCACCATAAAGTCTTGGCAATCTTTACCAGCTTGCAAGTTTCGTTCTTCCTGTAGTCCCGGGTCCTTTAAGCGGGGCGTGAAAAGGCATCTGATGAAGCCGTCAAGATGAAGGCCACCATCGTTAATGGCGAGGTGAAGTCTTATTGACGTATCCTATATAAAAAAAGGCCTGACAACTGCCTTAAAACCAACTAGCGACACGGGTCCCGGCTTCACCTGAGAATAGATTTGTAAAAAATCCTGTAACCCGATTGCAGGACCATTTACCAACAGATGACAGGGGACAGAGGCTGGCTGCCTTTCTGGAGAAAGAGGGACTCTTCATGATGAACTCTTTCTTTCAGAAGCCGCCGCACAGGAAATGGACCTGGATGAGCCCTGATGATTCCACGAGGAATGAGATAGACTTCATCATGACTAACGAGAAACGAATATTCAGTGATGTCTCCGTGATCCACAGGGTGAAAACCGGTAGTGATCACAGAATCGTAAGAGGCACATTGGGTATTAACGTTAAACTCGAAAGGTCCCGCCTGATGAAGTCTACACTCCGACCTACTCGTGTCCAAATCCAAAACCCCGAGAACTTTCAGCTTGAGCTTTCAAGTCGCTTTGATTGCCTAGAGAACTTTGCGTCGGTGGACGAGATAAACAACAGGCTCGTAGAAACTGTCCAAACGGTGGGCTCTAAGCACTTCAGACCCCGCCGTTCAAATAGACCTCAAAAACTCTCCGATCACACCCAAAAACTCATGGCTAAACGACGCTCACTTCGACTGCAGTCTTCCGATGATGCAGAGTCATATAGGCAGCTCAACAGACAGATTTCCAAATCTCTGCGACACGACATACGTCTCTTTAATACTGAACATATTAAAGAGACAATCGAGCGGAACAAAGGCTCCAAAGTGTTCGCAAGAAATCTGTCTGTTGGGCAAAGCCAGTTGACTAAGCTGAAGAGAGAAGATGGCAGTATAGCGTCGACCAAGGCTGAGGTTTTGGAGGAGATCGAAAGGTTCTATGGACAGCTATACGCTTCGGTCGCTAATCCTGCTGGCAACATGGCGACCGACCCAAGAGCCAAGTTGACCCGACACTTCACCGAGGATATCCCGGACATCAGCCTGTACGAGATTAGAATGGCTCTGAATCAGCTTAAGAACAACAAGGCACCGGGTGACGACGGAATCACTTCAGAGCTTCTGAAAGCGGGTGGAACACCGGTACTTAAAGTCCTTCAGAGGCTTTTTAACACCGTCGTCCTCGAGGGCATAACGCCAGAAGCGTGGAACAGAGGCGTGGTGGTGCTGTTCTTTAAGAAAGGTGACAATACCTTACTGAAGAATTACAGACCCATCTCGCTTCTGAGCCATGTTTACAAGCTGTTTTCAAGGGTCATTACGAACCGTCTCGAGCGCAGGCTTGATGACTTCCAGCCTCCCGAACAAGCCGGTTTCCGTAGAGGCTACAGTACCATAGACCACATCCATACGCTGCGGCAAGTTATACAGAAGACCGAAGAGTATAATTTACCACTTTGCTTAGCGTTTGTGGACTATGAGAAAGCCTTTGATTCGGTCGAGACATGGGCTGTGCTTGAGTCTCTCCAGCGGTGCCGTATTGACTATCGGTACATCGAAGTGTTTGTATAATAACGCCACCATGTCGGTTCGAGTACAGGAACGGAGTTCGAGGGCGATCCCTTTGAAAAGAGGCGTAAGACAGGGAGACGTGATATCTCCGAAACTGTTTACGGCCACTTTGGAGAATGCCTTCAAGCTCCTGGAATGGAAAGGATTCGGCATCAATATTAATGGCGAATACATCACTCACCTCCGGTTTGCCGACGATATTGTAGTCATGGCAGAATCGATGGAAGATCTCAACACGATGCTCGAAGGCCTCAACCGAGTTTCTCAACAGGTGGGTCTTAAAGTGAACATGGACAAGACAAAGGTGATGTGCAATGCCCATGTTGTACCTACCCCGATATCTGTTGAGAGCTCGGTTCTTGAAGTTGTTGACTCGTACGTCTACCTAGGACAAGTAGTCCAGTTAGGTAGGTCCAACTTCAAGAAAGAGGTCAATCGCCGAATCCAACTCGGCTGGGCAGCGTTCGGAAAATTACGCAATGTCTTCTCGTCCGACATACCTCAGTGTCTCAAGTCGAAGGTTTTCGACCAGTGTGTGTTACCAGTGATGACTTATGGCACTGAAACGTGGTCCCTCACTATGGGCCTTATGAGTAAGCTCAAAGTAGCCCAACGAGCTATGGAGAGGGCTATGCTCGGAGTCTCTCTGCGAGATCGAATCAGAAATGAGGAGATCCGTAGAAGAACCAAGGTTACCGACATAGCCCAGCGGATTAGCAAGTTGAAATGGCAGTGGGCAGGGCACATAGCACGGAGGACTGATGACCGATGGGGTCGAAAAGTCCTCGAGTGGAGGCCACGTATCGGCAAGCGCAGCGTAGGACATCCACCCACAAGGTGGACAGACGACCTCATAAAGGCCGCGGGAACGCGCTGGATGCGAGACGCTTCCAACCGGTCCTATTGGAGATCTATAGGGGAGGCCTATGTCCAGCAGTGGACTTCCTATGGCTGAAATGATGATGATGAATGATTACCAAAGCAAAAAATGTCGCTAAGAACACAAATCAACTTCATCATTTCAGCCATAGGAAGTCCACTGCAGGACATAGGCCTCCCCTATAGATCTCCAATAAGACCGGTTGAAAGCGGCTCGCATCCAGCGCGTTCCCGCGGCCTTAATGAGGTCGTCTGTCCAATCAAATATGTAAACTATAATATTGGATCAGATATAATAGCTATATACAAAGCTTTTTTAACTACGTCAGGATAGAGAAACCCAAGACCATAGGAGATACAAGGAAACTGTCTAGTTTTTACAAAAAAGAGTTAATAAGTACTTAATGACTCTTATTTGTGAAAACCATTTTGGCATATTATTTTTTTTGATAAGTGGAAGCGATGCAATGTGATAATCCATTAATGAAACTGAAGCGATAGAATCTATATCCTTACCAATATTATAGATGCGGAAGTTACTCTATCCGTCTGTCTGTCTTTTACGCTTTCACGACCAAACCAATGAACCGATTTATTATCAAATCCTATACATTGGTCATTCTATTCCATGATATGCCACGTGAAAGGAAAAAGAACTCCCTAGTAAATCTAACTGGAAAGACCTGAATCGTGAGAATTATCACGCCCGAAATCAGGCTTCACTTTTCTTGCAAATATTTTTTCGCTTTCTAAATATCTAGATACAGTTTCTAAGAAAAAAAAAAACAGATTTAGAATTAAATTGTAATTAAAAATAGCCTGTTATCGTTCGATTAATCTAAAATTGGTGGACTAGATTTAAAATATTAATTGACTTTATGAATATCAATATATTTGACCCACATTAAAACTGTCTAATTATATCTATAAATATATTGTCAATTAATAAATATATCTCTAATTACTTTAATAGTACAGTCACTTTATGATATCAGACGGTTCACTCGTCGAGTGATTCTTCACTCAAGTGAATACTTCACTGCTCTTTCATTCTATGTTGACACGGCTTAGACGGAGTGAAGTAGAAAAGAAAATTGAACTGAGCCAACACTGTATAATGGGATCGGTTCACTAATGAATGCATTGCGATATAATGCTTCCTACACCCGAGGAGACCATCTTAAATCCATAGATGGATCATGTTCAGCCGAGGTGCGAAGAGTATATAACCTGAAACCCGATTCCAGCCGGGTCGCATGGCGAATGAACAACTAGATCGAGATAAGCTTTTATTTTGCCCCGGCTTCCCTTTTGAAAATGTAGGTAACTTTACACCCTGTTAGATAATGGAGACCCGAAATGGTGTGCGGTTTTAGTCAACCCAAGTCTGATATAAACAGCGACAAGACAAGACTTTTTGTAAATAGACCAAAAAAAAAAGCCCGCTGAGTTTCTTGCCAGAGTCTTCGCAGGCCGGGGCCGCGTTTCGAACCGGTGCGATGGTCCATTTTCTAATCTAGTCTTTAGTATTTT
Organism: Eilema depressum; assembly: GCA_914767945.1. NCBI lineage: Eukaryota > Metazoa > Arthropoda > Insecta > Lepidoptera > Erebidae > Eilema > Eilema depressum. The sequence continues at coordinate 3,440,905 of OU612040.1, forward strand.
TTTTTCTTGTTAATTTTGACGTTTTGTAAGTGCCATTTTGATGGTCTATACAGAATAAATAATTTTTTACTTTGAATTTGGCAAGGATAGTATACCTGAGGATTTCCATAGATTACTGTATGGAATAATAATTACATAGGCTACTTTTCACGGAAATAGGTCCTTAAAGATCACATAAAAATAAGGTACAATTTAATTGGAATGTGACAAACTACTTTCGTTTACGACTGTACCTGTTAAGGAAAGAGCCGTATGACACAGGCGACCCACATACTCCTTAGTTGTAAGGAAGTGAAAGTGTGGACACACTGGTCACCGACCACTCAGTATTTAGGATGTCATACAAAGGTGTTACTTTGGCGGACTTTTTGGTTTTAGATGATTTACTTGCTTTTTTATAGCACTTAGGTGGCAGACAAGAACACGGGACATGATGGAAAGTGTAGCCTATGGATGTAGATGTAGTTGCTTAGATACCAAAATCGTTGGGTATCGAAGGTTTGCGTAGCCTTGTGTACGAAGGGCCCACGGAGGACAGAATATTATTTCTCCATGGAAGGGCCTAATAAGGGCGTCACACTCGCGCTGCCGCCCCGTAAGAACCTTCTAATATCCTTCTTGAATATAACGGTCTTCTGAAAAACATTACTTTTCCTTACCGCCTCCGCTGCCTGATATGTTTCGCAACTCGTGCAAATTGTATAGAATTAAAGCAAATTAGTTCAAATTTTCTGCACGAAATTAGCTTAGTATTATTTGCACAAAACAGACACTTGCATGTGGCATACGCATCACGCAACGCAGACCTTCTATAAAATGATATAAGGCACCTACGTGAAAACTGAAAACTTTATCAAAATCGGACTCGCAGTTTTGGTGAAAAATGACAACATTGATTTAGAACCTACACAAAAAAATGGTTGCTGCAGCGCCCCCTGATAAGTTGTCATCGTTACAACTTTCTAAGAACATGTACCAATCAAACTCAAACCCTTAACTGAAATCTGCATCAAAATCGGACAAGTAGTTTTGGAGAAAGATGGCTACATCGATTTTCACAAACAAACATCCTCTCACCTCAAATGCATATACCGTATCCGTTCCGTCGTGGGTAAATAAAAAAGGGATAGGTAGTATAAATAACATCTCTACTACATTATATACTTCGGGTCACGTATCTTGGACCTAAATCGCAAGACAATCGAGGCTCTGGCGCGCTATCCTCAAAAGACACCCAAGAAACGTGTACGTGTACTGCGCGTATCATCATCACTACATATTATAAAACAAAGTCGCTGTCGCTGCCTGTCCGTCCCTATGTATGCTTAAATCTTCAAAACTACGCAACGGATTTTGAAGCAGTTTTTTTTTAATAGATAGAGTGATTCAAGAGGAAGGTTTATATGTATAATACATGCATAATATTGTAGAGAAACACTGATAAATTTAGAGATAATACCACGCGGGCGGAAAATATGGCGATACGAAGTTCGCCGGGTCAGCTAGTATAACATATTTCAGGTCCAAGATATATGTTCCGAACAATAACAGGTGGGTAAGGTGACCGCTTACCATCAGGTGGGCACGCCGTAAGTCATGGAACAGAAACATATTGTGTAAATACTTCTAACAATATAATGTAGGCCATTGACCCAACGTAGGTAATCTGTGTCTGTGACTCAGTTTTTATTATATCTTCGTGTTTGACTATGTTAGGGCGATTTCACATTACACTGACTACTACTACTCTTCAACTATAGTACGCGCCAGTTAGTGTGGCAATACGAGTCATTTACATTCCCCCATACAGTGGTGTAGGTATACGAAATTTGCAAAAACTACAGTTTCAATGATAAAAGATATTGTAATAATTATAATATTTTTGATTTACCTTTCTTGTTACTTCGTATTCGTAAGACTTTGTTCCACTCGTATTGCCACACTAACTGGCGCGTACAGTAAGCTTCAGAGAAAAGGGACCCCCCTTGTTAATGATATGAAAGCATGAGGGGGTCTGTTTTCTCTGACGCTGACTGTACTATAGACTTGATGTCAAGTCAATTATCCTATCGCAGTCCACTGCTGGACATAGGCCTCTCCCAATATTAGGAGGTTTTGCCCTACTGTGTCCACGCTGGCCAGACGGGTTGGTACAGGGTTTTATTTCGAGTTTTCCTTCTCTCGTAGTGATATCGTCTTCGTGCTTTTACGTTAGTCGCTTCTAAAGACACCCTTGGGATGAGATGGGGTGGTGATACTTGTATTATTTCTCCGTCACCACAGGATAATTACAGACTCAAACCTGTACCTTTTTTTTTGGTTTTTCTCGCCGTAAGAACCATCCCCGTACTTCAAGGAATATTCTAAAAAAATAATTAGCGAAATCTGTTCAGCCGTTCTCGAGATTTGCGCTTAGCAACACATTTAGGGATTCATTTTTAGGGTTCCGTAGCCAAATGGCAAAAAACGGAACCCTTATAGATTCGTCATGTCTGTCCGTCTGTCTGTCCGTCCGTATGCCACAGCCACTTTTCTCCGAAACTATAAGACCTATAAGACCTTTTTTTTTTTCATCAAACCCATACGTGTGGGGTATCTATAGATAGGTCTTTAAAAATGCTATTGAGGTTTCTAACATAATTTTTTTCTAAACTGAATAGTTTGCGCGAGATACACTTCCAAAGTGGAAAAATGTGTGTGTCCCCCCCCCCCCCCCTCTAACTTCTAAACTAAGAGAATGATAAATCAAAAAAATATATATGATGTAAATTGCCATGCAAACTACCACTAAAAATTGGTTCGAATGAGATCCAGTCAGTAGTTTTTTTTTAATACGTCATAAACCGCAATTTTCGCCTTTGCTACTACGGAACCCTTCATGGGCGAGTCCGACTCGCACTTGGCCGATTTTATTAATATAATAGATTAGTAGGATGCTACATAATATATTATTGCACCAACTATAATTTCCAGTCTCATCCAATAGGGAGAGAGACTATTGCCGTCAAGCGGGCACTTTGTCATGGGCTATATGTTTACTGTCGGATGGTTCTCCAGAACAGCCCTATCCCTTAGTCCTCTTCTACGACACTCACGGGAAGAGAAGAAGTGGTCCTATTCTACTCCACCGGGTATCATTACGACGTTTTATCAGTTACGACCGTGTCGTGTCGTCGACACGGTACGGCACGACTTTTTGAGTCATTCACCATCTCGCTAGCGTCAAATTCGCTAGCGCGCGCGAGTTGACAATCAAAGAATCAAAGAATCAATTTCGCTTATTCAATTTAGGCACATATAGAGCACATTTATGAACGTCAAAATATTACAATTGTGTCAAGAAGTATGTAAACAAAAAAATAAAATATTAAATAAATTAAAGTAAACCATTTGAAAATGATTCTTTCGCTAGTTCGGTAGTTGGTTCTACTGAGAAGATACCAGCAAGAAACTCAGAGAACTCAATTATCCTTTTTATTTATTTATTTATTTTTTAATACGGTTTTTATACAATTTACAATGTGCGGGTTAAGATTTTCGATTATAAGTAAGATAAGCGCTAGTATACACACAGCTTTACTTAATGCGTTTTTAATCGCGTCGTGTTTCACTAACAAGGCACTTAATGATACATATGAGCATGAGTCACGGACTTTCTTTAACTTGAAATTGGCAGCTGTGGGGGAAACCCACGTGGGCAGTGGGTGAGAGGAGTAAATCGTTGAGATGACGATGACGCATCATATAAGTGACGAATAGCAGAAAAAAAAAAAAATCTTGTTAGTAATTTTCTTAACATCAATAAATAAAATAAATTAATAAAATAGTTTATTTCTCACCACAAATCAATACATGCAATATAAGAGACAAAAGGAACTATGTGAGGAATTTATAATTTATCCGATAGGCAGGTAATTCCGCAGGTGTGCTGCGCACTTGATAGATTCATCATGCCAATCTAGCAAAGGAAATAACCCAAGATTATCTATTTATTGGCATTATCAGGAGGGCCGTGTGCTTGTCTGCGACCTAAGTAGGTAGTATAAAAAAAATGTTTATAACTTTACAATAAATAGCTTTTCAAACAACCGATTTGAATAAAATGTAAACTTGTGTTAACATGTAAAGGTAAAAGTGAATTGTAAAGTTTTATCACTGTCTGCTTGACTTCACTATTCTCTGAAACGGCTAGATCTATTTCGATAGAATTTTCACGAGCAGATAGCTGATGTTATAAGGCGTAACATATACTAGTTACTTTTATTTTAGAATAGGTACGAAATAAGATTTATTTAAACATGAAAACCCCGACTCTAAGTCCACGCTACGAAATCGCAAGCGCAGTATCCAACTATCATTGCGATAAACCAAACATTGCGTGAACTTGACCTAAATCGGTCAAGTCGTTTAAAGTTACGCGATACATAAACAGACAATGCGTATAACATACAAAGATTTCAGAACCTAATTCTAACTTCTTAGGGGTCGGTCATAAATTACGTCACGATATACTACTAGAAAATGAGTACTAGACCACTTAAAATAGGGAAACTAAAACCTTTCTACTAATCTAATACTAAATGTATGGGAGTGTTTAATGTCAAAATTTTAGATACCTCTCGTTTGGTTTTTAAAAAGTTATTAATGTCATTTTACTCATTAGGTAACGTACTTTCGATATCAGTTTAAAGTTTTTTGATATCTGTAATAGTTACGGAATAATCGCCTGGACACACTTAACGATTACACCCTGTATATTGATAAAAGCACAATGAACTTTAAATACGAGTGCTAACGTATTTTATGAACGATCCCTAAACACGAAAATAAAACAATAGAACATTTTTAGATTTTAATCTACAATATTATGACTTGCGGAATATTTAAGAAAAATAAATTAAATAATTAAATTTATTTAGGTCATTAGGTCACATAGTAACAATATAAAGTAGAACCGAAACCCGATTATACAGCTAGGCTTTCGTATCGGGATTGGGGTGGTCAGACGGTAGTCGCTCATGCAACAGCCAAGATTACCCATCATCGTCATCAAATGCCGATTTCCAAGTTGTCTGCAAAGTGTACCCATTTCGAAGCCCGAAGTTCACTTATTGTCACTGGTAGGCTTTACTGGGAGCAACCGCTCCCACGTTTTATTGTGTTGTACTGTGAGCTCTGGACTAGGCCATAAAACCTCTCCAGTGAGCTCTGGCTACCCCACTCACCGTCGGAAACACAACACGAGTGTATTATACCAGCGGTATTCTGTAGAGCGGAGGTACTTCCCCAGTCGGACTGCTCGATTGGAATGGAAATACCGTCGTGTCTTACCTCCTGTGTTGTACTAGCGAAAAGCATGAGCTGTAGTCGTACCTTAACACAAACAAACCTATAGTTACTATCTAAATATATATAACTCAAAGGTGACTGACTGACTGACATACATAGTGATCTATCAACGCACAGCCCAAACCACTGGACGGATCGGGCTGAAATTTGGCATTCAGGTAGATGTTATGACGTAGGCATCCGCTAAGAAAGGATTTTAATTAATTCTACCCCCAAGGGGATAAAATAGGGGATGAACAACATTCCGAACTTAACGTGGATGAAGTCGCGGGCAACAGCTAGTTAATAATATAATTGACATTGAACACATGTAGAAACAAAAAAGAATAATTATTATTTATATCTTCCTATCCTACATATTTCCTTGTACTATCGTCATGCGTATTATTATCATTAATTAAAAACAATATTAATTGTAAACTTCAAGCTTATGGGTTTTAGCATAAATTGAAATAGGTAAAATCGCTTTTAACAGATTCTATTGCGATTATTTGGTATAACTTTTGCCCGCGGCTCCGCCCGCATGGATGTCGGTTATCGCGACCAAACATAGCCTATGTCCTTTCCCAAGGTCTAATCTATCTCTGCTCCAAATATCATCAAAATCGGTTCAGTGGTTTGAGCGTGAAAGCGAACAGACAGGCTTCCGCAATGAAGTTGAAAATTGTTTTGACTTACTTTTTAATACCTTAGTAGGTTTCCCATATCCTTCGTCCTCAGACTAAATCTTTTAGTCTGAGCCCTCGTCCTACATCCGTCAAATCTCTCCTAGCCTTAGTATATACCTTGCCAAATTATAAATAGATCCGATTATCAGCACTCCATGGATTCACCGTGCGGTCGCCGGGTCCATATCGTGATACAGAGAGGATCACCGTGACGGCGACTGGGACTTGCGACCCAGATGTAGGGTGGCCACCTTGTGATGCATCAGCGCTCACCTCCACCGTCAGTAGTGTGTGTCCCCCCCCCCCCGCCTTGCTTGCTTTGGATATTTGGGTGAATTTCAACAGGTCCATTAAAATCTTCATTCCGTGGATTTTTTTTACCTTAAGTTTTGTAGTTAAAACAAATCGCGTTTATTATAGGTTTTGATACTATATGTATTCTTGCTGAATATCTAGCAGATAAATAAAAAAGCTAACGAGATATACAAGATCAAAAATTACGCGCCACGGCGATGACACATGCGTGCGCGGCAATGAAACAAGCATCCACGGGCATGAAATAAATATACCAAGGGAATGAAAAAATCAACCATGGAAATGAAAATACATAATATAAAACATAATATTTTATGTACCTACTTACATGAGAAATTATACTTATGTACAATAAAAATTCAAAGGGGATTAGGCAATTGTGTATGGACATTGGCGTCATTTATTTTTTCAGTGGCACTGTGTTAAACACGCGTATGAGTGTCGTTATTTTTATTGTAAGTAATATCGGAGCTGCGATATACAGGGTGGAACATTTCGACTTTACCTGGAGGGAAAGTACCCTCATACTAGAGATAGCGAATTTGACTTAAATTAAACTTAACCTTATTTTTAAAGGGAAACAAACCTGCATTCAAAGATTTCTAAAAATAACACACCTGATGATCAAACCGCCTAAAATCTTCCTATACCTTCTCTTTTATGGGTTTCCTTTTACTTATTTTCCCAAGTTTGTTAGAGATATTTGATCCCTAAGATTGACCCTATCGATTGATGCAATTAAAATATAGCTTTATCCGGATTTTATTCGGTTCGATTACCGGGTGTAGCAAGCGATTTTTTTGGAAATCCTTAAACGCAGTGTATTTTTTAAGATTAAGAGAGTGTTTCCTTTGCTGCTGCCCAACCTAAGTGGATCCTGGCTAGTTTTTTCTAGGAGTTGTTTTTACCAAGCTGGATAACTTATCCCAGGCAGATTTTTTCTTGAACAACTTCGAGTGTAACCCCATCGATGGCTGTCTGTCTGTCCCTGTGTATGCTTAAATCTTCAAAATTACGCAACGGATTTAGAATCGGTTTTTTTAATAGATAGAGTAATTCAAGAGGAAGATTTATATGCATAATACATGCATAATATTGTATAGAAATATTGATAAATTTAGAGATATGCAGTGGGAATGGGATCAGAAAATATGGCGGTACGAAGTTCGCTGGGTCAGCTAGTATTAGATAAACGATACCGCGTTTGCATTGGAGATGTGGAGGGAAAGTACTCTAAATACTGGAGATAGCTAATTTCATTCAGAAGAAACATTTCCTCATTTTTAAAAAGAAAAAAAAAACTGCGTTTAACGAATGCTGAAAAATCGCTTGCCACATCCTGTAAATTGAACCGACTAAAATCGGAAAAAATAACAGCCAGTATTTTTATTGCTTTAATCGATAGGATTAATTATAAGACTCGAATCTCTCTAAGAAACCTGGTAAACTGCAGGTACTTTCATATTATACCATTTTCATTCATGGCTGCTCAATTCCAAAACGACGCCAATTCTTTTACACGAAAAAGAAATGGGAAATTAACAAATTAATATGATATACTTTTGTCAATATGCTATGGCGATGAGAACATAAGTTACGGAAATGAAACATCTGGTCATGGCAATGAGACTAAATTGTTTTACAAGGCATGGCAATGATTTTTTTTTCATTGCCACGTTTTTTTCTTCATTACCATAGCAAATTTTGACCACGGAAACCATGGAAATGAAAGCACGGTGGTGAAAAACGAGCCAAAAATATAATATAAGAAAAAATCTATTGATTATTCGAAGTAATAAACACTTCACTAAAATAAACAAGATAAATTTCGTTCTATTGAATGTATAATCAAGAGGATAAACTTATTGGAATAGATAGTTATACCTATCCACAGTAATGAAAGAAAAAATGTCCAGTAACATAAAAATGATATAATTTTATTTATGGTGCCAAAACGCAGGTACGTGTGTACGTCCTTCCATGTCGAGCACTTAGGCGGCACCAAAATGCAACGTTTAGCGGATATGAGGGAGGATACAAGTCGTTAGATAAAACGATATTCTAAAATATGTTTAGAACATGGCGATTAAAGGTAACTCTAGGACAAATGAACTTTTATTAACCATTCGTTGTATTGTCTAAATATTTGAATAAATGTATTTCGTAACCATACTTTAACTATTCACGTATCAAATAAAACTAGGTTTTAATTAAAAAAACCAATAGATTTTTATCAATGAGGTATCACAACACAATAGGTGATGTGTGGACAAACACGGCAATGAAAAATTTCGAGGTTTAAATTTTTTTTTTGGCGAATCTATAATCCTATTTAATAAAATATTTAGTGCTCCACATAGATCACTATATCGCCTAACCAGAAAAAAATGTTAGAGTATTGTAAAAATGATTTTTAGTACCGATTTCATCGATGCCACGCAATTTTTGGCCCCGGGAAATTCACCCATTTGATTTAATAAAGAGCTTACGGAAGCTCTTGGCAATCAGAGGTCTTTAAACAAGTTGTACAGGGATTTAGCTGGAATTCCCCTTGCTCCTACTTCTACGGCCTAGAGTATAACCAATTGGTTTAACCCAGATGTAGGTTTAGGGTGGCCACCTTGTGATGCATCAGCGCTCACCTGCACCGTCAGTAGTGTCCCCTCCCCCCCTACCTATCCAAATTTAAACTCAATTATTTTTTACTTAGACTCTGCAGGAAGCATCTCACTACATACAAAACTCGAGTCTACTAAATTCTGGTCCACTCTACCTCCTACGTTAATAGCTCTACTACGGGATATTAGCGGAATCCTACTAATATTATAAATGTGAAAGTTTGTGAGAATGGATGTGTGGATGTGTGGATGTTTGTTACTCTTTCACGCATAAACGGCTGGACCGATTTGGTTGAAATTTGGTATGTATATAGGTTATACCCTGGATTAACATATAGGCTATATATCAGCGATGAACGGGATCAGAATTCCACGCGGGCGGAGCCGCGGGCAACAGCTAGTTGATTATAAAAGCATAGAGCCATTCATTAAGAATTTAATTGAATTGAATAAAAAAGAGGATTCATCCATCTATTCGAATCGATTAAGATAAGATAAGATTCTGCTTTTTCCTATCTTAATCAATTGATATACATACATACAATCACGCTTTTATCCCCGGAGGATTAGGCAGAGGTGAATTAACACCCACATTTCACCAATCATTGTATTAGGTATCACGTAATAGGGGGTGAGCCCCTATTGCCGTATTCCGGACCCTGTTGTTTGACTCGAGTCATGTATCTGAAGCTGAGTCTCAATTGTCAATCAATCAATTGCTTTTTTTTTTTTTAATACATCTTATAATGAATCTGAATCATTAAGAAAACTAAATAGCAATTGTATAATTTTAGTTTTAGTCTTAAAATATATTAGTTAAGTTTTCTTTATCAATTGAATTGAATTTAAATCAAGATTAAGAACTGAGTAGTATTTTAGAATACAGGTCAGATAATAATGATACCTATATAGATAAACTTGAAAGCAAAATCTTATCTAAAAAGCTCGAAGCTTCATAACGGACTAAAAGACAAATTAGATATAATCTGCAGCATGTAGATCTAATCAGAATCAGTAGTCGCTTGCGATCACACGTCAGTTATCTTAATTATGTCAGGAGAACACCACAGACTGGTCTCCAACGGTACTGTGGTAGGTGCCACAGTAGAAGTAAATTGCAGTAGTTCATTATAGGTATTTAAACTTTCATGGTCGTTCACATTTATTAGAACTATCGGGATGTTTACCATGTATTGTTTTGAGTATCCGATATTTCGGCGTTGTTGCAAGCACTAGGTACTTTAGCCAAAACAAATATGATTCTAGCCAAAACAAAATCGTGAGTGGATCGAGTAAGCATAATGTGTCGTGAACGTTCGATCGAGTTTGATTTTCTGATGAGAGTGAAAACAGTGGTAGTGTTCATACTCTTAGCAAAAGTACTCGAAATAGGGTAGATCGATATTTATTTACTCCTAAAACTCTTTCGCCGTTTACTGCCAGTACTTAAGTTCCTCCGTGTTGATGGTGCTTGCAACAACGTTGAAATATCGGATACTCAAAACAGTACATAGTAAATATCCCGATAGTTCTAATAGTAGTTCAATAGTCGTTAAGTAAGACGTATCACCACTCTATCTCATCCAAAGGGTGTCGTAAGAGGCAATCAATTAATCAATCAATTAACCTACTGCAGTCCACTGCTGGACATAATAGGCCTCTCCCAATACGCGCTACGCTTGCCGATCCTCCGCCTTCCGCATCCAGTCCGTCCCAGCCACCTTTCGCAGGTCATCAGTCCACCTAGCTAGGGGGTGTCCCACCTTCCGTTTACCTTCGCGCGGTTTAAAGTAAAAGTATTTTAATATTTTTTTAAACTCAATTTAAAGATGAAAATCCTTAATTGAAGTAAAGTAAAGTATAATATCTTTTACAACACACCTGCTCATAACAGTGATATTATTTTACCGCAATTAAGCACGGAATGACACCTATTATAAAACTGTGACTTTTTCATTACTATTATTCACAAAAGTGAGTTATAGATTCTTTTTTAAATTTTATAGGAAGTGTCTATAATTATCTATGTTCTTAAAAAAGTTTTGATACAAAAAATAACGTGTTTAATAGTACGAATAAATTAATACGCCTATTGTTTGGTCATTTGATGCATTTTCGTATTTAAATAAATAATTTCAACTTGTAATACTTGTGTAATAAACAAAATTTTCGCTCAAATTTAACTTTTTTTTTTCTCTAAGTACAGAAAAAAAAACAGAGTAAAAAAAAGTTAAGTTCAAACCTCATTTTTTTTTAAATATGGTCGACCGCGATTGTTAAATGCGCGCGCATAGGAAAACGAATTAATTTGTAGTATTGTTTATTTAGTATTTGTAGTATTATTTTATTCGCAAGTGTGTTGTAAAACGTCGTATGGCACGTGTGAGCATGATGATTACCGTCCTCGGCTGTCTTAAGACCCTCGCCTGGCGGCTCGGGTCTCAATGGCGCCTCGGCGGTAATCACCAACGTTGCTCACTTGTACCATAATGTACTATATTTTGCACTCCAAGGAGAAAACATATGTGTCATTAGGTAGTACATTTTGGGTATAAACAATAGGCGGTCTTATCACCTAGTGGCAATCTCTTACAGGCTTCCTTTGGATAGAGAAAAGAGTTACTACTTAACTTAAGAACACAGTTAAGCCTAACTTATTTGTTTAATAAGTATTTTTATAAAAAAGTCACTAGAAGATTGTTTACCCTCAGTTAAATACCTAATCAAACAGGGTATGGGTATAAGTATATTGTAAAACAAAAGCAATAATTTCAAGTAGCCAAGTAATTTGTACTTCTGTAGTTCCCCTCTACTGCGTAACTTTAAATAATGTAGATAAACTAGTTTTTTGAGTTAATCTGTCGTTCAAACGCGTGGGTACCCGTTACTGTCAGTCGCGAGACTGTGGTCAGTTATGTTTACTATTTAACGTGGTGTTAGTTGCGCCTTTGGTGTTTGGTGATTCAATTTCCGGCAGGCACCGTTCTATAAATAACTTTCTTATAATCCATACCTACTCCATACTTCACTATCATCATCACTTCATAACTACATATCACTACATATTATAAAACAAAGTCGCTGTCGCTGTCGCTGTCTGTCTGTCCCTCTCCCTATGTATGCTTAAATCTTCAAAACTACGCAACGGATTTTGAAGCGGTTTTTTTTAATAGATAGAGTGATTCAAGAGGAAGGTTTATATGTATAATACATGCATAATATTGTGGAGAAACACTGATAAATTTAGAGATATGCAGCGGGAACGGGATCAAAAAATACTGCGGTACGAAGTTCGCCGGTCAGCTAGTAATATTATTAGAAGCCTAACTGCGTAAGGCGGAAGTGGAGCCCCCTAAGGGAGCTGCCACATTAGCGTTCGTGATTATTTTTTATATCCACCATTAATATTTTTTGATACCACTTCATATACTGTGCACTTGAATTTCTATAAAATTGCCTCAGAATACAGAACAAATAATTGCCTAGGCTAAATATAGAATACCGGATTATAGGCTCACATTACCAGTAACTTATACACGATACCTATTTCAAAATGGTTTTTTTTTCAGTCGTGCAAATCCTTGTTTGTTTGCCCTATTGAATCTAAAACATAGTAGGTATTGTATCTAACCTACAAATGTTATTAATAGCATCAATTTAACGCTTTAAATAATCATGGCCACGTTTTTTCAATCATTCGTTAACAATACTTATGTTAAAAAACTGTATCAATGAATAAGATTCTCTGATAGACACATCATGCGTGAACGAATCTTGACAATGACATCATGAAATTCATTGGTAGCTTAGTGGTTAAGGAGTCGGCTTACGATCGAAAGGTCCCGGGTTCGAATCCTGGCCATTACACTACCGACGTGAACCCACTCCCAGCACAAGCAATTTAGCTTAGTTGGAGGGGTCAGAGGGAATATTAGTGGTTTCGATTGCTAATATTCATTAAAAAAAATACATATTGCACTAGCTTTTGCTCCGCCTGCGTGAACTTTTGATCCCGTTTCCTCTGCTGACCTCCACGATAGCGTGATGATACCTACATAGGCTATGACACTCACAATAATATAGCTTTAACTTTAGCGAAAACGTCACAAACCCACAAACTTTACCTTTTTATACTGTCTGAAGTTAACGCAAATATGACTCATTGATATAAAACCAATTTTTAATGGACTCTATCGCGATTTATTTGGTACATTCGCTCGACGTTTTGGCTATTTTTCAGGTGCCATGGTCACGGGGTTTTTCTTTAAAGTGCTCAAAATATCCACGAATACCTCCCCCGGAGCTGACGGGGGTGGTTAAGTCAGATTTGAACCGACTATGACGCACACCGTCTGTGGATCGTAGGTTGCCGGAGGTGAAATTGTCTGAGACATATCTCTAGGACCCCAGCTGACCCAGGGCCATCTATTTCGAGGTGACCCTCTTCGGGTATGTGACGTTGTCCACATCTATCACCATGTATGGGGGGTCGCAGGGTGACTAAAGATAGAATCTAGACAGATCACACATATTAACAACCAAACATTACATTAGAATCTTAGTCTTCCTCAACAGAGCTAGTCCGGGCTGTCTCCTGACCAGGGGCGTATTTAAAGATTTGGCGCCCCGGGCCACTTAGGTTTGCCGCCCCCTATGCAGGCGAGGTCCGAGGGGGGGGGGGAGGGTCACAGGGGACATGACCCCCCCCCCCCCTCAACCATGCACGTCATATTGAAAAGTCCCAGTACGAGGGGAGGGGAGGGGTTAAATTTCTTAAGGAATTTCCGAAGTGACCCCCCCCCCCCCCAAACTTCAAGCTGCGACCGCGCCTGCCCCTATGTGACGTTCGCGTTCACCGTTAGCCTGCGCCCAAGGGGCTGAAACAAAATAGGGGTCCGTCAGAAATTGCTGGCGATTTTGAAGCCTGATTCGTGAGATCTCTATCCTATGGCGCGAGGGAAGTGACTTCCATCGATCTCTCCACTAACCCAGGTTCCCAACCAGAATCCCTTCAAGGGGAAATATTTGCATTCCATTCCATTAAAGCGCCCTACGTAGAAGATGATATCGCAACCAAAAATCACTTGAGTACAGCAATAGCTTGTGAAGAATGATGTTTTATGGCTCAAAGGCAACAGCAAAAGCACCGCTTTGGGGACCTGGCAGCACTCTAGGCTCTAAAGGCACTCGGATCCCGTTTTGAAGGGCTCTATAACATATGCCTCAAGTAGAGACGGATTCCGAAAATTTGAAAGACAGGAAAACTGGTCCTCTTCTGCAAAGTTACCGTCCGCCTATCGGCTCATTGTATTGATGGACAAGGTGTGCAGTCATGCAGGTGTTTTAAACGAATAATTCCTCGTGAAGTGCCACATCGAGCGCCTTACAGGAGTGAGGCCGAATTTGGTAGATAATAAATTTGGTTATAGTCGGGAGCACCGTGGATGCCAACACGCGCTTGAGGGCCCTGGTGGAAGAAGCAGTGGCACGGCGAGTTGATGCTGGCAGTGTCTATTGTTGTCTACGTCTTTAACACCTTGCCATAGAGCTGCATCAGAGCTGCACTCTTTCAGCACGGGGTGCCTCTCTATCCTCGCGTCATTGTCGGGGCTTACTTATCGGTGAAAGCCAGTATCTACCCATGTAGGACAGGGCTTGGTAAGAGAGATATGTGGCGGGGTGTTCCGGCTGGCGCGGATCTGGGGCCGCTTCTGTGGAACATCGGCTAGGACTGGATGGTGACGGCACGAAATCAGAAGCAACCAAGTAAGCCACAGCTGGAGTTACCCAAGTCCTTGGACGTATTTGGTGGCTGGATCTGAAGTGGCCATACCTGGTTCTCTTACTTACGAACCCTTTCTGGCCAATTGATGTGTGGAGAGCACAGAGGCTGCCCATACACCACCTGGCAGTCCATACACCACCTGGCAGTCCATAAATAGACTTCGGATGCAGGTCAGCCGAAGTAACAAAAACCGAATTAGATGGAGTTTCTCAGATAAGGTGGACCCAGGCATCACGGTGTGAATGTGTGCTGCATGCCTAAGCACGTGTACACCGCAGGAACTCATGAGTGCCTCTGAGAACGCCATCAGGGTTGTTGCACACTGGGCAAACAAAATAATAATATGACATATTATGTCGTCGACTCGACAAAAGGAGAAGATTAGCTCGGATGAGGTGATGCTCGAAGGGGGTTCTCACACGTCTTCGCTGCCGATAACGCGATAGAGGTATCACAGTAGCTTCTCCTACCAGCTGACGCAATGCGCCCAGCTATGGCTGCTTCGGTGAGTTCCTGAGACATACAGATCAGGAGCCGACCCCTGCAATGCCACCTCTGCCTGGGCTCCTCCATGTATATGCCACTTCACGCGTTGTATTCTTTAAGCAACCGTCAGAGCGGGAAACCTCTCGCCGCAGGTCCTGGTGCAGCTTATGGCCGTCTGCGAGGGGTGATTATTCCTCGTGAAGTGCCACATGCGGTCTCGGTTTAAAACCGCACACCGTCTCTGTCGGGTCTCAATTATCGGGTGTAAAGTTACCCAATTAGATATTTCCCTTGCAACCCGGCTGACCTTTTAAGATAGCTCCTTCGGGTGTGTAGTCGGTGTCCCCATTGAACCCCGAAAAGGTACGGGTTTCACCGCCGCGTTATCGGTCTGAATATATTGGAGTAACAGGCGACCGCACCTGTCGCCCCCAGGTCTCGAGGAACCAGCCGCCCCTTAGCTGCTCTTATCTGTGCTCTCTGCTAGTCATAAGGATACGTGGAAACCCTATGAGTAGCCATTTACAGCGCCGCTACTACCTCGGCCGGAATTAACCGTAGGCGGTAGCGTCTCCCTGCGAGAGAAAGGCGCTGCCGTCTTCAGCGCCCAAGCTGCTTGGCCCCAGTTACACCGTACTTGAACGCAAATGTTATTTAGGGTTTTCTAATTTGAATGCAATTAAAATAATCAGTGACATAGTCATATTGTAACTAAGTAAGCTCCGAAAAATTAAAATAAAATAAAAATATACGTAATATTTACTCTAATAGGCGCCTTTTAGAGTCAAGATTAAGGCGCCCAGAGACATAGACATTCGGGGCGGCAGGTTGCAAGGGGCGGCGGAACCACCCCGAGCGTCTATCTCTGGGCGCCTTAATCTTGACTCTAAAAGGCGCCCAGAGATAGACGCTCGGGGTGGTTCCGCCGCCCCTTGCAACCTGCCGCCCCGAATGTCTATGTCTCTGGGCGCCTTAATCTTGACTCTAAAAGGCGCCTATTAGAGTAAATATTACGTATATTTTTATTTTATTTTAATTTTTCGGAGCTTACTTAGTTACAATATGACTATGTCACTGATTATTTTAATTGCATTCAAATTAGAAAACCCTAAATAACATTTGCGTTCAAGTACGGTGTAACTGGGGCCAAGCAGCTTGGGCGCCGAAGACGGCAGCGCCTTTCTCTCGCAGGGAGACGCTACCGCCTACGGTTAATTCCGGCCGAGGTAGTAGCGGCGCTGTAAATGGCTACTCATAGGGTTTCCACGTATCCTTATGACTAGCAGAGAGCACAGATAAGAGCAGCTAAGGGGCGGCTGGTTCCTCGAGACCTGGGGGCGACAGGTGCGGTCGCCTGTTACTCCAATATATTCAGACCGATAACGCGGCGGTGAAACCCGTACCTTTTCGGGGTTCAATGGGGACACCGACTACACACCCGAAGGAGCTATCTTAAAAGGTCAGCCGGGTTGCAAGGGAAATATCTAATTGGGTAACTTTACACCCGATAATTGAGACCCGACAGAGACGGTGTGCGGTTTTAAACCGAGACCGCATGTGGCACTTCACGAGGAATAATCACCCCTCGCAGACGGCCATAAGCTGCACCAGGACCTGCGGCGAGAGGTTTCCCGCTCTGACGGTTGCTTAAAGAATACAACGCGTGAAGTGGCATATACATGGAGGAGCCCAGGCAGAGGTGGCATTGCAGGGGTCGGCTCCTGATCTGTATGTCTCAGGAACTCACCGAAGCAGCCATAGCTGGGCGCATTGCGTCAGCTGGTAGGAGAAGCTACTGTGATACCTCTATCGCGTTATCGGCAGCGAAGACGTGTGAGAACCCCCTTCGAGCATCACCTCATCCGAGCTAATCTTCTCCTTTTGTCGAGTCGACGACATAATATGTCATATTATTATTTTGTTTGCCCAGTGTGCAACAACCCTGATGGCGTTCTCAGAGGCACTCATGAGTTCCTGCGGTGTACACGTGCTTAGGCATGCAGCACACATTCACACCGTGATGCCTGGGTCCACCTTATCTGAGAAACTCCATCTAATTCGGTTTTTGTTACTTCGGCTGACCTGCATCCGAAGTCTATTTATGGACTGCCAGGTGGTGTATGGACTGCCAGGTGGTGTATGGGCAGCCTCTGTGCTCTCCACACATCAATTGGCCAGAAAGGGTTCGTAAGTAAGAGAACCAGGTATGGCCACTTCAGATCCAGCCACCAAATACGTCCAAGGACTTGGGTAACTCCAGCTGTGGCTTACTTGGTTGCTTCTGATTTCGTGCCGTCACCATCCAGTCCTAGCCGATGTTCCACAGAAGCGGCCCCAGATCCGCGCCAGCCGGAACACCCCGCCACATATCTCTCTTACCAAGCCCTGTCCTACATGGGTAGATACTGGCTTTCACCGATAAGTAAGCCCCGACAATGACGCGAGGATAGAGAGGCACCCCGTGCTGAAAGAGTGCAGCTCTGATGCAGCTCTATGGCAAGGTGTTAAAGACGTAGACAACAATAGACACTGCCAGCATCAACTCGCCGTGCCACTGCTTCTTCCACCAGGGCCCTCAAGCGCGTGTTGGCATCCACGGTGCTCCCGACTATAACCAAATTTATTATCTACCAAATTCGGCCTCACTCCTGTAAGGCGCTCGATGTGGCACTTCACGAGGAATTATTCGTTTAAAACACCTGCATGACTGCACACCTTGTCCATCAATACAATGAGCCGATAGGCGGACGGTAACTTTGCAGAAGAGGACCAGTTTTCCTGTCTTTCAAATTTTCGGAATCCGTCTCTACTTGAGGCATATGTTATAGAGCCCTTCAAAACGGGATCCGAGTGCCTTTAGAGCCTAGAGTGCTGCCAGGTCCCCAAAGCGGTGCTTTTGCTGTTGCCTTTGAGCCATAAAACATCATTCTTCTTAATATTTACTCTAATAGGCGCCTTTTAGAGTCAAGATTAAGGCGCCCAGAGACATAGACATTCGGGGCGGCAGGTTGCAAGGGGCGGCGGAACCACCCCGAGCGTCTATCTCTGGGCGCCTTTTAGAGTCAAAATTAAGGCGCCCAGAGATAGACGTTCGGGGCGGCACGTTGCGAGGGGCGGCAGAGCCGCCCCGAGCGTCTATCTCCGGGCGCCTTTTAGAGCAAGATTAAGGCGCCCAGAGATAGACGTTCGGGGCGGCAGGTTGCGAGGGGCGGCGAAACCGCCCCGAGCGTCTATCTCTGGGCGCCTTTTAGAGTCAAGATTAAAGTGCCCAGATCAGATCTTCAGGGTCGGCAGCACGAGTGTGACGCCCATGGTGTTGCATACGTCCATAGGCCACGGTAACCACTTTCCATCAGGTGGGCCGCACCGTGTGCTTGTCTGCAACCTAAGTGGTATAAAAAAAAAATTAGACGCTCGGGGCGGCTCCGCCGCCCCTCGCAACCTGCCGCCCCGGGCCATGGCCCCCTTGGCCCTAGGGTAAATACGCCCCTGCTCCTGACCTTGTACTTCGGAGTCCAGAGTCCGCTCTATCACTTTTTCGTTTAGCCATTAGATTTGGCTTTTCGGGGGCGACTCTGACCTCCAAAACCCGAGAGGAAGGGCTGGCTGATCCGTTGTTCAGCAGGAGCAATGCTGTAGGCCCCAAAAAATAATGTAATTTCTCATGAAATTATATGAAAAATGGCGTGCCTGCTTAGCGCCATCTAGTAAAAGTAAACTAAACTGAAGAGAACTCAAACAAATTTTTGTTAAAATATTTACGAATTTGCTTTTTATTTCGACTAAAAAATGTTTTGCCTACCACAATGAATCTATGACTACTCCAGATGAGATGGACTAGAGTGATATGTAGAATAAAAATGAGTCTAAATTACTAAAAACTGTAATAAAACTATTCGTGCATGGTAGGAAAAATATACGAAGTTTGCCTTCTTAGCAAACAAGTAACCAATGAAGTTTAGCTATTAGTCACTAGATGGCGTGCGTTTTATTTCAAGAAAGCTGCAATAGATGTCGTTGTATGTCTCGAGTTACAAATAAAAATGATTTTATTACTATACCTTTTTTTAAAACCAATCGTTGCAAATTCACGTAAAGATGGAGCTTATTGTCGCTAAGTAGGCACTTTTGCAGGCTTTCCTCTCGGAGTTAAGAAATCAGTCAATTTATAGTTTACCATCAAGCGAGGTGAATTCATAGTAAACGAGTTATAAAAGATTTAATCTAGCCATCTTCATAATGAGAAAATTGAAATCAACTCATCACTCATCACATCAATCATTGTTTGTTAGGTAGGTAGGTACTAAGATGTTTAAAAAACTATAATAAATTATAACCTTCTACTTCCTAGCGTTAATCCCAGTCGCATCCGAAGCTTTTCACCTCGAAGTCTGAGGTCCGCTTTACCAGTCTAACTGCGAATTAGGCTGAACTTCGATATTTTTCGTGAAGCGACTGCCATCTGATCTCCACAACACAACACAACAACAATATCGAAGCATTGCAGTAAGACCAGTTGTTAGACATTTTAGGGCTAACTACCCGTAACAACTGCCTTAGATAATCGTATATCAACCGTTTAACGTGCTTTCTAAGGCACGACCAAATCAATGCAAATACCATATTCATGCATACAAATATTTATACTGAGCGGGGATCGAACCCGCGCCTCTTGCGTAGCGATCGTGTTCACTATCGCCACCTCACAGAGGCTGTCTCTATCACTATACACATAATATATAACAAAAAACCCCAGCACTAAAACTAACATTTCTAAACCAAATACTAAAGTAATATTTCTCTTGTTACAGGTCCAGTGCCACTAGCTAGAAATATAAGACACTTGCCGTGTATAACAAGAAGAACAGGTCAAGAAGGGCTCTGCATGTTCGCGATAGACTGTCTCAAGGCCAATGGCACACATTTAGGCACCTGCATAGACAGATTCTACTTCGGATCCTGTTGCCAAGTACCTGATAAAACGATCATACCACAAATCATTGTTAATAACATCGAAGATAACTCTATTGACAGTGCCAGTTTCGTTCATCCACATATAGAAGATAAGTTACCAGGAGTGATCAAAATTCCTGATGTATTCCCTACAAAAATGACAACTACAACTACAAGTACGACTAGTACAGAAAAAATTGAGACTACAGTCACAGAAAAGTCTGAAACAGTACAAGATAGAACTGAAGCGATAGATTTAGAAACAAAATCTGATGAACATACGACGATTGACAATAAAATTGACGAAGAAACGAAATTTACAACAGCTGCTATAGTTGAAACTACTCCTAAACTCGAAACTAAAGTAACTGAAGTAGTGACCACAGAAATACCTATAAAACTATCTACTTTCCAAACTGTTTCTAGTGATAACAAAGTCACTCCTAAACCAGATATTGAAGAAGAAGAAGAAGAAATTAAAATTACTCCACCGCCAGTTGTGAGACCAAAACCAACACGAAGACCTGTTCGACCTACATATAGACCTCAACAAAACCAATATAACTACACAAGACCTCAATACACGAACTGGTCTACTTTAAAACCTCTAAGACCTGTTATAAACTTTAATACAACAAGAAAGCCTCCATACAGACCTTATACTAAAAGACCGGTGACTAAAAGACCTATACCAATCCCTCCTAGACTTAATATAACTATACTACCTCAATCAACTAGTTCTAAACCAGTTGATTATTACCGTCCTTCATACGTTTCAATTACTTACATCCAAACTACTGTACCAACAACTGAATCGACCACTTCAACAACTGCAGCACCATCGACTACATCACCAACAACAGCAACAACTGAAGCTATAACAGAGAAAGTGACTGAAACAACAAACGCTCCAACTGAGGCTTCAACAGAAGTTGAGAAAACCACCGATAAACCGACTACTGTAGTTACTATCGAAACAGTAGCTACAGAACCGACTAGACCAACAACTGTTGAAATTACTGAAGCAACAGAAGCGACTAACCCACCAACTACAGCTGTTACGACTACAGAAGAAGCAGTAACCGAAACAGAAGCTTATACGGTAGTCGTTGCCACGACTACGACCGAAGCAACTAAGGAAGAAGAACCGACTACATCAGAAGACATTTCTACGAAAGAACCTGAGCGAGTGACGGAATCTGATGGTGAGTTGATTTTTTATTTAAATCTTTGATTTTTATTTATATTACTTGTTTTGTTTGTGTTTCCTTAGATATCTAGATGTATTTATCTATACTCATATATATTTTATTAATAATTGCAAAAGTTACTTTGTCCGTCTGTCTGTTACGCTTTCGCGCCTGAAGAACAGAACCGATTTTGATGAAATTTGGTACAGATATAGACTAGAGCTTGGGAAAGAGTATATGTTATCTTTTATCACGAAAAAAAATCTAATAAGTAAGAGATGAAAGTTTGTATGAAAATGAAGGTTCGCCAATTTAATACATAACATTATGCAATGTAAATGTGTTAGTGTAGTCACTTGATCCATATCTGTACTACTTAATATTATAAGTGCGAAAGTAACTGTCTGTCTATTACGCTTTCATGCCAAAACCACAAACAACTGAACCGATTTTGAAGGAATTTGGACCAGACCCCAGGTCTCTGTGGCGTGGCGGTAGTGAATGCGATTGCTACGAAGAGAGCACGTGTTCGATTCTCGCTCAATTCAAATATTTATATGCACGAATATCACTATTTGTATTGGTCTGGTCGTGCCTCGAAGACCACGGTAAGCCGTCAGTCCCGATTGTCATACGAACATCTATGGCAGGTGTTACGGGTAGTTAGAGTCCCAAAACTCCAACCACTGGTATAACTACAATACTTCGATATCGTCAATGGGTTGTGGAGGTCAGATCGCAGTCGCTTCACGGAAAATATCGAAGTACCTACAGCCAAATTCGCAGTTAGACTGGTAAAGCGGACCCTAGACTCCGAGGTGAAAGCTTCGGATGCGACTGGGATTAACACTAGGATGAAGATGGAGAAGAATGTTACAGCTCCAGCTGTCTTCCTTTAAACCGTGGATGGCCCAAAACACGATGTATTATTAACAGTAATTGATTGGCACGATTAGGTACTTTAAATTCTATGTGAAAATCCGTAACCCGACTTTATCTGAGGTTCAATCTCAGTTGCAAAGAGTAACGCCCATGAGATCGTTGAACCTACCACATAGACGCGTGGGTGGGTACTACAAAAAAGTTTTACGGTATTTACTGTGTACCTTTTTTTATCATGCGAAAAATCCCCATGGATACCTCCCCTGCCGGAGCCGGTGGAGAAGGTTATGTCAGACTCGAACCCACTAAATCGCACGCCGTCTGTGGGCCGTCGGTTGCCGGAGGTATTTATTATATACCGTTTTGGTTCCCGGTGGATAAGAATAGTGCCACCCCAGCTGTAGATGTCGTAGAAGGCGACTTAGGGATACGGCTTTTCACCATGCAACAGTAAACTTAGTAGATTTGGCCCTGGGTCGGCCGAGGGATATGGCTACGACAACCTCATCTCCGGCAACCGACGGCCCACAGATGGCGTGCGTTTTAGTCGGTTCGAGTCCGACATAACCTCCGGCTCCGGCAGGGGAGGTACCTGTGGGGATTTTTCGCACGTTAAAAAAAAACAGTAAACATAAAGAAGAAGTGCCCGCATAACGGCAATAGTTGACCGAAAATCATAATGAAATGTGTGTGTTTATCACCTCTGCCTACCGGGTACTTCATTGCGGCTTCTCAACGGTCCCCTTTATTAGTATCGGTGTTTAACAAGTAATGGGTACGCTGTATCTGCTGCATGCGTCGGCAGTTGTCGTATGCGGTCGGCTTTGGAATCATACATTTAACCAAATTGCTTGTAGCGGTAGGTTCACTGGGCCATCCAGGGTGCGAGGAATATGTCAGAGGGTACCTCACCCTCGGCAACTTATGGCTCGAGACAGCCATGAGGTTTTTGGTTTTGGTTCGAGTCCGACATAACCACCCGTACGGGAGGTATCCGTGAGGATTTCCGCTCTTTAAAAATAAAAAAGTTCACGTTGGTAGGGGTGAGTGGTCAGGAATCTCCACGTTCACCGTGGGCAGCGGAGACAGCAGTGCCTCTCCCTCGCCTCTGCACAGTAGAGGGCTGTTTGAAGACTCTCCACGTGTCCCTCTAACTAGCAGAAGGTACGGTGAAGACCAGGTAATCAAGCAAGACAATATCTTGGAAAGGTTTCGGTGGGGACACTTGCTTCCCACACCCGAGGGAGACCAAGATCGGCCAGATTGCGAGGGAAATGTCTTATTGTACTCTTGTAATTGAGACCCGAGACTGCATGAGGTTTTAGTCAGTCCGAATCTGACATAGTAACCCCCGATGGCCAGCGGGGGTGATACCAACCCCGTCTCGTTCCCTGTCCGGGGAATTTCCACCCGAAAAACAACGTAGATCGGTAGAGAGCCAGGCTTCGATCCCGGACCATTCGATTTTAAGATCGACTCTAACCACTGCGCTATAGACGCTTCTTCTTCTTCTTCCTAGCGTTAATTCCCAGTCGCATCTGAAGCTTTCAGCTCGGAGTCTGGGATCGGCTTTTACCAGTCTTAACCACGGATTTGGCTAGACCTCGATATTTTCCGTGAAGCGATTGTCATCTGACCTCCACAACCCAATGTTAACATTAGGCGATATCGAAGCTTTGCAGTTAGACCGTTGTTTTTTGATTTTTGAGGGCTCCAACTAGTTACCCGTAACGACTGCCCTAGATGTTCTCATGGCAACCGGGACCGACGGCTTAACGTGCTCTCCGAGGCACGACCAGACCAATGTAAATACTCATATTTCATTTACACAAATATTTGCACTGAGTGGGGATCGAACCCGCGCCTCCTGCGTAGCGGCCGCGTTCACTACCGCTACGTCACGGAGGCTATAGACGCTTATTATACATAAGCAATAGCTTCATGACACTCCCTCTTTTTTTTATTCTATAGTCTTGGGTCAAGCAGGTCACTCACAGGCCATTGTATCTTAATTTATGCAAGCAAGAGGTGGTATTTCGCACACATTTTTTTTAATTTGTGATTCATCTTAAAATACTTGGTAATAACTGTTCTAAGTCAACAATATTTTATTATTTTGTTAAATATTTGCTATAATGTCCTGTGGAGAGTACATTGACATATTTATTTGGATAACCTACACATAATGTCTTTGTATGAGTAGTATGAGTACACAGTTATACTCGTCCATACTAATATTATAATTGCGAAAGTAACTTTGTCTGTCTTTTACGCTTTCATGCCTAAACCACTGAACCGATTTTGATAAAATTTGTTATAGGGTTAGATTAAACCCTGAGAAAGGATATAGGCTATGTTTGGTCGCGATAACCGACATCCACGCCGGCGGAGCCGCTGGCAAAATCTAGTTCAAAATATTGTTTTTTATACCATTAAGGTCAAAGCCATGCAAAGATCTAATATTGCCCACCTGATGGAAAGTGGTTACTGTGACCAGGGGCGTCCCACTCGTCGACCCTTTAAGAACCTTCTAATTCCCTTCTAGAAAAACCTCGCATAGTAGTAGCTTGGAAAAACCAGAGAGTTAATTCTACAGTTTAAGCGTGTGGGGGATGAAGTTCCTTTCATACCTGACTGTGCGTACTGTTTCCAGTCATAACGTGTGAGGATGGACTCCCTGTCTGTGGCGAGAGGTGTGATGATAGAATGTAGCCGTCGGCATTATGTCAAACAATTCATCTGAAGACACACCATTGTACAGGCAGTAAAACACGGAGTTGGGGACTCTGTGGTCCCCACACCGGAAGAGGACCAGATCGAACGATATGGCCCGGGGTCGGCTAGGATGCGAGGGATATGTTTACGACTATCTCACCTCCGGCAACCGATAGCCTATAGATGGCATGCGTTTTAGTCGGTTCAAGTCCGACATAACCTCCTCCACCAGCTCCGGCGGAGGGAGCATCCGTAGGGATTTATTGCACGATGATAAAAAGGCAGTAGAACACGCAAAGAGATGCAAAGTCTCTCCTGAGGCTGAGCGGTTTCACACTGCCATTGAGTGTGGAATTGTATTTACCCCTAAGAGTAGTTTAGTTAAAAACATAACCTAACTTACGTCAGGTGAAAATATAAATAGGTAATTTATTTTGTATATTTAGGCATTAACCTAAGAGCATGTTTAAAATCTAGTTAGGTATTTGAAAAATATACATTAGGTACTCCTACATATTATTTTGATTTTATCAATAATTCTATCTATATTTCTGTGACCCGTGTTGAAACCACTCTAAACGTAAATATTTTAAGTTTATTTTGTTATTTGTATCAAAATCCTATTTTTTACTAAACCTACTACTTAGCTAATGCCTGCGGTTCCACCCGCGTGAAGATTAGTCATCGTGATTTATGGTGATATCTCCGGTTCTACTGAACCAATTGCATTTGCAAAACCAATCGGTTAAACTCTACGCCGTAGAAGTAGGAGCAAGGGAATTCCAGCTAAATCCCTGTACAACTTGTTTGAAGACCTCGGATTGCCAAAAGCTGCAGTAAGCTCTTTATTAAACCGAATATCCAAAGCGGCATTGATAGGATCCTACCAAATTTGGATAGGTAGGGGGAACACTACTGACGGTGGAGGTGAGCGCTGATGCATCACAAGGTGGCCACCCTAAACCTACATCTGGGTCGCAAGTCCCAGTCGCCGTCACGGTGTTCCTCTCTGTATCACGCTATAGACCCGTCGACCGCACGGTGAATCCATGGAGTGCTGAGAATCGGATCTCTTTAAACGTAACTATAGCAGATTTTAAGTCTAACCACCGTGTCCTTGTCTACCAACCAAGTGATATAAAAAAAAACAACAAATACGACGCTTATAAAATTAAAATCCCTACCAATACTCGCGAGGCCCAAGAAAACCTCACCTACTAGGCTAGCAGTTTTATAGGCTTTTATAAGAGTGGGACTGCCATCTGACCTCTGAACCCCAGAGAATCGTCCTTCAATCAGCAGGTATACTGGCTTCCTAAGTCTTGGTAGAAGGCCCCATACATTTAACCTCAATTGGGAACCCTACATTGGGGTAAGTCCAATGAGACGTATGAGTCTAATGAGACGTGTTGAATCAATAGCCGATACGGGTTCGAATCCAGCAGAAGCATTACACTATCTCTAAGCCATTGGCTAAAAAAGTAGCTAATTTCACAGCTCGGTCATCGAACTACCTTCAACGTTCACTAAGTAAGCTCATCACGTATCTGGGCTACGGGCGGAGTCGGGTCACCGAGTTGTATTGTCTCAGTGAAATTGTACCACTCACTTTCTATTTTATTTGTTAGTCGTGTTGGTAAATGAGATATTATTTTATAGCTTTTTGATAGTGCTTATTCTACTCTGCCGGGAGCCGCATGGTTCCCGGTCGAGTAAAATCTGGGCCACACCATCTCATCCCATGCGGTAGGTACCGTACAAGGCGACTAAAGCTGGGTCCACATTTGTATCATTTGCCCGATCCGATCACCGTATCCGTATCCCGGCGACGCGTATCATGATCACAATGTATATATCATTAATTTACCATGTTTCTTAGAGAGATTTGATCCTTATGATTGTCACTATCGATTGATGCCATAAAAATACAGGATGTTACTTTTTCTGATTTTAGTCGGTTCGATTACCGGGTGTGGCAAGCGAGTTTTAAAAAATCTTTGAATGCAGTTTTGTTTCTTTTTAAAAATAAAATGATGTCTCCCTTAAGTAAAATGAGCCAACTTAAGGATTTAAGGTACTTTCCCTCCATGTGGCATTGCCGTGGGACACCCTGTATACAGCCCAGACTCAGCCTCAGATACATGGCTCGAGTCGACAATAGTGATATACGGCAATAGGCTCACCCCCTATTACGTGGGACTGAATACAATGATTGGTATAAAATGTGGGTGTCTCTGCCTAACCTGAATAAAGGCGTGATTATATATTATGTTTTTTTTTTGATAGTATAAGTGCCAGCCGATAACTTGAACAAAATATAATAGTTCGACTACAAGCTGTTGCCGTGTGGATTTTGTTCCCGTTCCCGCAACCCATGGGAACTTATTCCCGGGATGCAACTAGCCTGTGTTATTCCAGATTGTAATCTATCCCTATTCCCTATATCAAATTTGAGCCAGATCCGTTCAGCCGTTAGAGCTTGATTGAATTACAGACCTATAGGGGAGGCCTATGTCTAGCAGTGGACTTCCTATGGCTGAAATGATGATGATGATGATGAAATATCTTCACAAAAAAGCGTGTAAAAGCATCTGATGAGGCCATCAAGCTGAGTGCCACCATTATAACATTGTACGTGTCTATAATGATAACCCTGTTTTCTGAGACTTTGCCTTCAGCTTACCATCAGGCGAGGTGAAGTCAAATTGATGTGACCTATATAAAGACCGGTTGGATGCGATCTATAGGGGAGGCCTATGTCCAGCAGTGGACTTCCTATGGCTGAAATGATGATGATGATGATATAAAAAATATCCTCCTACTCCCATATAATTAAAAGAGCAGTATCTAGTACACACTGTTCACAGACAACGTTAGTAATACTTGTTGGCAGAAGAGGTAAATCAAATATAAATGACTTCATAAGTTTTTATGATCAATTAACAAAGTTACCAATTAAACAGGTAATATTGTGCGCATTACCTTACAGTAAATCTTTTACAGTTGGGGAAAATAACATAAGGTATAATATAAATAGAAAATTACATACCATAACTACATATTGTAGGACCATAAGTTTATTTGACTGTAATTATGTATTACAGAACAATTTTATATTGACATTTGATAGTTTTACACTATCAAAATCTTTGCAACGACAGGTTGCAAATGTACTAGGCAACTTTCTGTCTAATAACATAGCTTTTATTGAGCGACATAATAATAACAGTACTGACATAGTGGATAATTTTATCCAAAATAAGCTTAGAGTAGAAAATAAGTGACAGGACTTCTTGACAACAGATAGAAAATCTAGCAACTTTTTTTACAATATGTCCCAATGTACCGGACATGGTCATACGGCCTTTGAGACAGTTGAGTCTCCCGTATGCAATTTAAATAGTAAAAATAAGATATTAAACCTGGTGCACCAGAATGTTGAGGGCTTGATAAAGGGCAAAGAATTGGAATTGGAGTTGCACATGACCCTTAAAAATATCGATATTTTTTGTGTAACGGAGCATTGGTTGAAAGACCATGAGGTCATGTTCAACTTCAAAAAGCACCAGGTCGCAAGCTCGTTCAGTAGAAGAAATTTCAAACGTGGAGGCAGCCTAATAATTATTAATAAGAATATAAAATTTAAAGAACGTAAAGACTTAGTAAGCCTCTCTATTGAGCGAGTTATTGAGATAGCGAGTATTGAGTTTGAGCAGTTCATTGTATTAAGCGTGTACAGCCCCCCGGACGCGCCCTATGCAAGATTTGAAGAAAGGATGGAAGAAGCGCTTTTTAAATGCCGTTACTCCAAAAAGTCAATAATAGTTTGTGGAGACTTTAATGTAAATATTTTAGAAAACACCCTAGTGCCAGTAGAAAGAAAAAAAATGTTAAATCTGTTCAAGTCTTTTAATCTTATTAATATGTTCTTGGAACCCACTAGAGTAACTGCAACTAGTGCCACATGTATTGATAATATTTTCACGGACATTAAACCAATTGATAAATGTATTGTTGATGCTGTAGGCTCGGATCACCGTGGACAATTAATAACCTGTGAGAGAATTAATTGTAAAGTTAAAAGTAAAAAGGAAATAAAATTTGTACCGATTAACCAGCATCGTTTAGACGCTTTTAAAGAAAGTATAGTCAATAAACTACCTGACTTGCCCTCGTACACTAGTGTAGAAAATTCTTATGCAGATCTAATTAACCTAATCAATAGTGAGTTTGGGAGAATTTTTACCTCAAAAACAATATCGATTAGCGAGCGTCCTATTTTCAGTGACTGGGCAACGACGGGAATCTATAGAAGTAGAAGGAGATTGTTTGATCTGTATTCTGAAAAATCATACAATTTCAACCCTGCTTTTCAGAATTATGTTAAAAACTACTCTAAAGTATTTAAGCGAGCCTGTTCCTTTGCGAAGTCAAACTACATTAAAAAGAAAATAGCGAATTCTGTCAACAAAATTAAGACTACTTGGAATATAATAAATTCTGAATGTGGGAAATCTTCATCAGTTGCAAGAGATTTCCATTTAAAAATAGAAGATCGCCATGTCACGGAGGACATGGAAGTTGCGACAGAGTTTGAAAATTTTTTTACAAACATTCCCATTATGGTAACCAAAACTCTCCAGTCGTCTTCCACTTCCGCCGAATCATTGCTTATGGAATCAATAGAAAAATGTGAGGACACTTTCGTATTCTCAGCTGTTAATAGCAAGGACATCACCAAAGCGTTTAAATCTATTGATATTAAAAAGACCGCGGATCTATGGGGATTATCAGTCAAAACTGTGTCATGTATTATTGATGTCATTGCTCCCCATCTAGCAGCTGTGTTTAATGACTGTGTCAGCAACGGTATATTTCCGGATTTAATGAAACATAGCAAAGTCATACCTTTGTTCAAGGCTGGCAGCACCACAGATCCTTCTAATTTCCGACCCGTTTCTGTGTTGCCGACCTTGAGTAAGGTATTTGAGAAACTAATTCTGGGACAGTTGTTAACCCATTTTGGTGAAAACAAATTGTTTCATGATAAACAGTTTGGGTTTACTAAAGGACGTTCGACCACCGATGCTGGTTAAATTGTATTTACGAAGCCTGGGAAGATAAGCATGATGCATTGGGTGTCTTCTGTGATCTATCCAAGGCTTTCGATTGCGTCCACCATGATACATTAATCAAGAAATTAGAACATTATGGAATAAGGAACAGGGCTCTCGATCTTCTGACTTCATATTTGAATAATAGAATTCAGAGGGTCGATGTTAACGGTACACGCTCAGTAGGATCCGTGGTTTCGATGGGCGTTCCACAGGGTTCGATACTAGGACCATTTTTATTCTTAATTTATATAAATGACCTCCCTTACTACGTAAGGGACAAACATAGTATTATTTTATTTGCTGACGATACTTCGTTAATATTTAAAATTAAGAGGCAACTAAACAATTATGACGAAGTGAATGGTGCAATAACAAGAGTGGTCCATTGGTTTAGTACAAACAATCTTTGCCTAAATGGGAATAAAACTAAATGTATTAAATTTACCCTACCTAATGTTGCACAGGTGGAAACCAATGTACAACTCAATGGTCAGGTGTTGAACCTTGTGGAATCAACAGTGTTCTTAGGTTTGAGTATTGATGCCAAACTGCAGTGGGGATCACATATTGAAAAAATAGCCAATAGATTAAGTTCAGCTTCCTACGCTGTAAAAAAGATTAGGACTCTGACAGATGTGGATACGGCTAGAATAGTTTATTTCAGTTATTTTCATAGTATTTTGAGCTACGGAATTCTCCTTTGGGGTAGTTCCGCGGATTTGAATACAATATTTATATTACAAAAGCGGGCTGTGCGAGCTATTTATAATTTGGGCCCAAGAGTCTCCCTCAGAGAAAAGTTTAAAGAAATAGACATTCTGACCGTAGTGTCACAATACATTTTCGAGAACCTAATGTATGTTAAGAAAAATATTTCCAAATTTCCCAAAATATGTGACAGGCATAACATAAATACGAGACATAAAAACAATCTTGTAGTCTGTGATACCAGACTCCAAAAAATTAGCAGTTCTTTCCAGGGTAACTGTATACGCTTTTTTAACAAGCTCCCTAAGGAAATTAGGGATTTACCTATAAATAAATTTAAAAATGTAGTTAAGAGGAAATTGTGCCAAAAGGGCTATTATAAAATACAAGAATATTTAGATGATAAACTAGCTTGGAAATGAGCTGTTCACTCATGCATGCTTCTCAAACAAATTATTGTATTTAGACTAAGTAGACTAAGCATTATTTGTAAATAGACCAAAAAAAAAAAAAAGCCCGCTGAGTTTCTTGCCGGAGTCTTCTCAGGCCAGGGCCGCGTTTCGAACCGGTGGTCCATTTGCTAAGCTAGTCTTTAGTACATAATTATATATTTTTGACGTTTTGTAAGTGCCGTTTTAATGGTCTATACAGAATAAATGATTTTTGACTTTGACTTTGACTATCTAAAAATACTTTCTGCGCAGATAGATAACATTGTCAAGCGCACGTCATTATTATTGTTCGCCTTACGGTAAGTGCATACCGTAACCTCTAAATACTCGCTAAGTCTCACTGTCGACCTAATGGCTTGAAATCGACTTTCCTTGTAAACTTGAGTGGCACGACCTATCAGTTTTTATGGTCAAACGTCTCATGGCAGTCATTAGGCGTTCTTTAATGACCACAAAACTAGAAACTAGATTTCTCTTCCTGGGTAACGGAAGAACGAGGCACATAAGTACATTTCGCTCTTCGAAGGAATGCACCTAATGAATTAATATGTAATTAATTTAAGGATTTATTATTTTTCTATTTTATTTTATATGTTCAGAGTAGCAAAAAAAAAAAAAAAAAAATTATGCCTAACCCCTCATTATTGTTAGACGCGACACATATTAAACCCTGAAGGGTTTTAGTGTCTTAATTTAAGATTCATGTAACATTGTATATTAATGAATAAATAAAAAATTAAAAAATAAAAAAGATGCATATTTTGACTAACTGCTACCTGCAGCTACACTCGCGTGAAAACTGGATATATTTCTTTATCCTTCAAGTTTAAACCACCCTTTAGGGATGATTCCGTAGCCGACCGCATACGACAACTGCCGACGCTTGCAGCACATACAACGTACCCATTACTTGTCAAACTCCGATACGAATAAAGGGGTCCATTGAGAAGCCGCAATGAATTACGTGCATGTGCTGCGTGCGTCGGCAGTTGGCGTATGCCTACGGAATCATATCTACCTTTATGCTAAATTGTTACAAAAATCGATTCCGCTGTCTTGTCATGAAATAGTATTGTAGCAGGCTACGATATTTGCCTATTCCTTGTCCGATTTATAAGTTTAAATTCTCCTCACCCCTACCGCAATGTTGGAAAACAATGATCTTCGACCTTATGACTTACGGCGTAGTACTATTACTTATTCTGTGCTTACGGTGTCGAAATGTAGACACTGACAGTGGGGTTAGTCCACGACCTAAAAGTCGCGCAGCGGGCTATGGAGCGAGGTATGCTTGGAGTTTCTTTGAAGGATAGAATTTATAACGAGGTTATCCGACAAAGAACTTAAGTTACTGACGTAGCTCGCAGAATAAGCAAGCTGAACTGCTAAAGTGGCAATAGGCTGGCCACATCTGGCGAAGGACCGATGGCCGACGGCCAAACGAGTCCTAGAGTGGAGGCCACGAAGTCCTAGAGATCTGGAGACGGCGAGAAAAACGGAAGGTGGGAAGGTGGGATGGGTCCACTAGGACCACGGGTAAACACTGCCCGTAACAACTGTCTCTAAAAACTTCGACAATTGGTCCAACTGCAATCCACATTGAAGTTATTACTCGTCAATCGTCCTCATATCTTCTCTCCGCTTCATTTACTTAACGTGTAAGTGGGACAGATGTCTCTGTCAATATTCATCTGATTTAACCGTTGGTTGAAACCGAGCCAAGCCGGGTAGTGTTACAAGTGAAAAGGACAAGGTTGCAAGGTCACTGGGACAAGCTTGGTACGTCACGCTGTCACGCCACGAAAAGCGAGCGTGATGCGATTCACGTGACGATCAGAAAGTTGTGTCTTCTTGAAAGTTGATGATTTTAGATCTGCGTTCAGTCGCCTATTTTACCCTATTAGTAATGTAATTTTGACAAACATATCAACGATATTGCAATCCTAAGAGCAGACTACCAAAAGGATTTCCTCAAAAAGTAAGTTCCTCAAAAACATCACGACTCGTCACAAACGTGCGTGTCAGGGTCCTTTTATAGCCTCAAAAGATATTTAGGGTCAACATGTCTGACACGATAAGATATTATCTACAAGTAGCAGTATAATAGTCGTAAAATTTTATTAAGGTATAGTTTTTGCTTCGTTTCATACGGTAAAGTGTCAAATACAAGACGGGTTTGATTCTCAAATAGGGCAAACTATTGATATTTCTGTTTCTTTTATTTCGGAGTATCGCCAGATGTTACAAATTTTAGAAGTCCGAAGTACGGTCCGAATTTTTGGACAATCGGTACCATAGGCCGTACGCTGGCATAGACGGGTGCGGGTCGCGGACGTCCGGCGCGGGCGCCCGCGCCGTGCGCCCGCCTGTCCGTCGCGGGCGTCCGCTGCTCCGTCGCGGACGCCCGCGACGGGCGTCTGTCACCAGTATAATTTCAATAGCGTCGGTGTACAGTCGATAACTATGGATCATTTATTGATATATTACTTAGCCAAAAGACGACGAGTACGACGACGTGAACAAAGGTGTCAGCCAATGAGCCCATATGTCACGTCTAGATTGTTGTGTGGAGAATTTGTAACCAAGTTTTCGTTATTAAGAGAAAATGGGCAAAAATTTTTACAAAAATAATTATCCAATTTGGTGCAGTCATTGGGAACATTTGAGGGTTTCATTTTTATTTACGCCGCGCCCGCGGGCCGGTCCGGTTCCACCGCACCGCTACGTCCTGCATTTTAAATGTAATATCTTCGGAAATATTCATTTAAATTAGATGCTGTAAAGGGCCATATTTATCTATATTAAATGGACAATTTATTAAGGGTACTTAATTGGATAAGGATTAATGCTGAAATGCTTAAAATCATTTTTTTTTTCGTAAAATGTAAAGGATAAAAAATGGTTATTGCGGGTTATTCTTAAGTGATAGACATATTATTATACCATAGCGGACTTTATTGTTGACCTTTTTAAGGTGTACAATACTGTAGAACATTATTTTGATTTAATATGTCGTGGGGTTCAGCCAGCGTTTGCAATATAAGCGCAAAAAAATGTACTTATTTACGACATCACATTAGAAACCTTTAAATTTATCAGTGTTTCTCTACATTATTATGCATGTATTATACATATAAACCTTCCTCTTGAATCACTCTATCTAAAAAAAACTCGCTTCAAAATCCGTTGCGTAGTTTTAAGCAGCTAAGGATTATTCTAAGTTTATTGCAACGACTGTACAAGCACGGCGCGTGTGACACGGATAACGTAGCGGCGGTCGATGATTTTGTTGAAACCAGACCCGCACGCGTGCTCCGTCGCGCGGATACACGGCGCGTGCCCCGCTACCCGCGTGGCGGGTCCCGCCGCCCGCGTCGCGTGTGACGGGTATCCGCCTCACGGAGCGCTGCTCTTGAAATAACATGAAACAAGCACGCGAAGCGGACGCCCGCGACCCGCACCCGTCGATGCCAGCGAACGGCCTAACGTTCCAAAGTTATGCTACGAATTTCGTTTGTATTTTGTGCAGGTCCAAAATTTCGTCCGTATGTTTCATCGTAGCCCCCCTGATTCTGTTCCCGTGATCTAAAATAACGAATTTTTGTGAGCCTATGTGCTATTTCAGATTATAATGTATATCTATACCTGTGCCAAATTTCATACAAATCTTTCAGCCGTTCTGGCATGAATAACTATCAAACATCCATCCATCTACCTAAACACAATGAATTTCTGATTGAGTTTTCTCCCGATGATTTCTGCATTCATAAAATCCATAAAAACAGACCTGTATGGAACCAGAATCTGTTTTGTAGTTTAGAAGGAGCTAGCTGATAAACAAACTGAGGCATTTAATAACATACTAACATATTTTTTATTTACAGAAAAAGATCCTCTCGACGGCTGGGTGTTACTATCATCAGTACCACCAAAACCAGAAACTACAGCATCAACATCAACCACTTCAACAACAACAACAACAACAACAGAAGCTCCAATCACCACTCTATCAACAACCGCATCAACAGAATCGCCTAAAACCGAACAAACTACAATATCAACAGTATCATCCCCAACAACTTTATCACCAAACTCGACTAGTTCAACAACGGAAGGACCAACAAGCTCATCCAGTTCAACAACGGAAGGGCCATCAACAGTGACAAGACCGATGCTAGAGTTTACAGTGAATGTGACTTTGTCGCCGACAATTCCGACTTCGACTTCGAGTATTGGTCTGACAACGTTTACTTCGGTATCTTCGGAGAATGTCACTTCAAGTGGTGATGATAAAGGGTCTAATACTACTGAAGCTATAAAGCCTGGTAAGTTATTTAATATTATATCTGATAGATTATAAACTTTTGTACCAAGCAACTGCAGTATTTAATTATGGGATTCTTCAAGAAGGGCATTAAAAGGTGTTCACAGAAGTGTGTTGTGTTTCCGGCGGTGAGTAGGGTAGCCAGAGCTCACTGGAGAGGTGCTGTCAGTGGTAAGAACAAAGGGTTGTCTTCTTAGCTGACGGCACAGACTCTCTCTGTTCTTAAAGGGTAGGCAGCACAAGTGTGACGCTCCTAGTATTGCATACGTCCTTTGGCCACGGCAACCACTTCCCATCAGGTGGACCGTGTGCTTGTCTGCCAATAAGTGGTATAAAAAATCTGAGGCGGGACAGATTCTATAGATATGCCTTTATAGCACGTCGCTCTAGAAGACGCAGGGCACGTGCGGTTTTAGTCGGTTCGAGTTCTATCCGACATCATCGAGCTCCACCGAGGGGATTTGTTTCTGCACACAAAAAAGACCTTGAATTGAAGCACTTTAACCCTTTGAAATTAGTCAAAATATTGGTTAAATATATTTTTGTTTTAAGGAAAGAATAGTAAATTTTGAATAGAACGTTTTGAAAAGTGCTTCTAAAGCTCAAAAATAGTAAAATTGTAACTGATAATCGATTTTATTCCCTTTCAGAGACAACTACGGAGCCTTACGATATGTCAGACTACAAAAGCGGTAAGAATAATATTAACTTTTATTACTCTCATTTAACAACTTATTATGACATTATGAACAATATTATAAAAATTGTAAAATAATTCAAGTCAAGGTCAAGTTCTAAAACGAGTTAAAATTGACAAATAATTTTAATCCAGATTCACTGAATTCTAAAATAAATCACGTAAACAGTAATGTTAAAATGCAATTAGGATACACTTCGAAAACATCAAAATATTACAGTGCGTGTACAGACGTGAAAAAAAAGCTATAAAAAAATAAAATAAAAAAAAGTTAAGAAGTATCTCTGAAACGGTTTACTAGGTAGGGAGAAAATTCTGTAATAATTGAACTGAAATAACACGATATTTTTAGAGTTTTTTTTTAAATAATAAGTACTGTACAGTGTACATACAGTCACACCTCTCTCCCAGCGGGGTAAGCAGAGACCACAACTTTCCACATGTTACGATCCTGGCATTCAATTTTCGCATCTTCTACTTTCATAATTATTTTTGTCATGCATGCTCGCCGGTTTCGGATACTCTTGACATGTCCTTTCTTTAAAGTGCCTTCGATCTGACTGACATACGTATGTCTAGGTAAACCCCTACGGGGTTGCCCATCCACCCTTGCTTCATAAATCTGTTTTGTCAGTCTTCTTTCGTTCATGCTCTCCCCCCATGTGTCCGACCGAACCATCTAAGCATCCCTTTCTCTATCTTAGTACAGTAAAGTAAAAAGTTAAAAATCCAAAGAGTAATTACGTGTGTCACTGCTTCTGCAACCAATCTCCCAGTGAATAAGGGGCCGGCTATCAATTCGTGAATCCAAAG
Source organism: Eilema depressum (assembly GCA_914767945.1). Classification (NCBI taxonomy): domain Eukaryota; kingdom Metazoa; phylum Arthropoda; class Insecta; order Lepidoptera; family Erebidae; genus Eilema; species Eilema depressum. The sequence continues at coordinate 3,477,977 of OU612040.1, forward strand.
ATTAAAATTCGCAAACCAAGATGACCTTAAGAAAAAACTAGGAAATACATTCCAAGGGCGCACAGTGAATCTGGCGGAAAACTCATTAAATCATCTTTCGAATCTGTCTATTAACATTTTTGCAGTAAAAACTGTAAACTAAGTCATTTTCAGTAAAGTACTATTGCCACTCTATAATCTCAACCTATACATAGAATACAGTTACATACAATTTAGAATTGAAATAACTGTTTTGTCGTTAACATAACCCATCAAATCATACCAAATCCTACTAATATTATAAATGTGAAAGTTTGTGAGAATGGATGTGTGGATGTGTGGATGTTTGTTACTCTTTCACGCATAAACGGCTGGACCGATTTGGTTGAAATTTGGTATGTATATAGGTTATACCCTGGATTAACATATAGGCTATATATCAGCGATGAACGGGATCAGAATTCCACGCGGGCGGAGCCGCGGGCAACAGCTAGTACTTAATAAGAAAGCTCATGAAGTATGTAAAGATACAGGCAAATGGCGAGCTACTGTATCTGCCTAGGAGTATCCTGTATCATCCGGAGGAAAATAGCATAATTATGTATTTATGTACTTAATAAGGCTTTAAACTTTTATGTAAAAGGATAATTTCTCTCCAGAAGTTAAAGAAAAAGTTACAGCAAGTTTTGTATAACGTTTCAAATCACTCTTCTGTAAAGTAGACATTTTGCAGAAGCAAACTTTAATCAATGCATAGGTCGATCTATCTGTAACTTTAATTTGCCTAAATATCTACTCTACAACGTTAAAATAATGTGAACACGTATCAAAAGTGTGACGTCACACCTTTGTAACGATTTTGTATATATATAGCGTTTTCAGGCGTTTCGAGAAATTGAATTTTCAAAATCAAATCTCTTTAAAACTACTTATTTGTTGTAATAAAATGTCACTTTAGTTTATATTTATTGTAAACTGGTCATTTCCTGAGAATAAAAAATTGGTACAGAGAAGCTGCTGCCAGTGACACTGTTTTTAAATTGGCTGTCAAAGAAAATCCTCTAACATCGCGTAAAACCCAAAAAACATTGTTATCGTAAGTTATAATAATAATTACTTATTTGTTACGTAAAGTGAGCTAACGCGGTGAGTGACACAAACAGACAGTATCAATACAACTAGGAAGTGTGGGTAGCATGACGTAGCAGTAGGGTGACTATATATTTAGCTTATAGATGGACATTTCCGAAATATGTGATTGTTGAGGTTTGGTTTCGAATGCGTTTAACAAAACAAGACACCTTTTTCTCAACGAAAGACATTTAAGTAAGTAACGGTGTAATAAGACTGCGCTAATATGCGAACTAAAACAAAAAATTAAAAATACGATACTCTTGCCAAATAATTTTTATTTCATCACAGAGAGGGCAATCATAGGTTAGATTTTGCATCTCTTTCTCATTCATAACATTGATGTAACCTGGGACTTATGAACACAGACTCAGAAGTAGATCTCGTTACCATCTTCGCTATTAAGATCTAAGTCTAAGCTAGCTTATAATTTAATACCTATCCCTAATTACGCTTTCATTGAAAAATGCATAAAATCCCTTTTTTTGAACCTACTCGTTAATTATTTTGTAAGTAGATTTGTTTAACCAAGTTCATTGCTGGTTCTATTCAGATGTCACAGTACAGATACCGAACAAATGTCCAACTACTGGACTTATCCGATATTTTCTCAACCGCATGGTGACCCTACCTGTAACTAATTGTACGAGTATTAACTGCAGTAATTACACCGTACTCGCCATTGTTGTTTATAGAATTGTTTTGTTTTAGGATGTGTTTTACCTATTCACTGGTAATCAAAATTAGATGTTTGATTTTTAAATTACCACTTATCTATGGTTAACAAAAAATGCTACTAATTAATACCCGTTTTCCGGGTGTTTCTGATTAGATATTAGGAATAGTTTGTCCGTCTGTCTGAGAGAAAAGATTTTATTTTATCATCATGTGAGCGTTGGACCTGGTACAACCGAAATGACCATAGAGTCCTATCCGTATTCTTTTTCTTTTGATTTTGTCTTTAAGGTAGCGACAACCGTCTGTCCTCCCTTCCCGAAGAGCCAGTGATTTGTTAGTTAACCAGCTGGTGCAGGTAGTTAGTAGTTAGTAGTAGCAAAATACTGGTATTATCGGCAGTTTAAGCCAATATAACTACTCATTGAAATGTTGCATGGCTGCTGAAATGTAAACGAAACGTAATATATTAACGATAAAATAATTCTAAATCAATCGGCATAGCATAATATGCATGAGATGGATAGATAGATAGCCCGTCTGTCTTGTAATACAGACAGACGGACAGTGGAGTCTTAATAATAGGGCTCCGTTTGGGTACGGATGGAACCCTTAAATAAAATGAATATCAGAATTGCCTAAAGGAGTAATATTTAGGTACTCCAGTACGCGTTTCCAAACTTTGGAATGGCCAAACAAAATAATATCTTACGTTACTAGTAGATATACTCCGTTTGCGTGCTTTAAGAAATATCCCCGTAGCTACAGTCGGGTAGTTAATTACAATTATGAATTATTAAACTCATGAAAATGTATAGATTCTCTTTAATAAGGCAACCTTCAAGAATAAATATGGTTGGAGACGGTAACTCGATTACTGGCAACAATACTTAATTAATTGTCTGTGTCTAGCAACGATTATAATATTAATTAATAATTTATGACATAATAACTGGTTATGCTCATTGAGTAGATTCTTGAATAATAGAAAAATGAGGGCTTTCAAATATAGGCACGGAGATGATAACTTCTAGGTATAACTCCGGAAACGTATCTTGGACCTAAATCGCAAGACAAACGAGGCTCTGGCACCCGCGGATTGCTTTGTAATAATCTATGCTTGGTGAATTTAAGTTCATCCCGTGCTATCCTCAAAAGACACCCAAGAAAGGTGTACTCCGCGTATAGGGAACCTTTTGAGCACATTTTAAGTCCGCAGTCGCGATTTAGTTCCAAGATACGTGTCTCGAGGTATACCTGGGTGAAGCAAAGAGTGGTTTAGAGTTAGGAGGTCAGACAGTCGGGTTTACACTAAGCGGGAAACGAACTCGCGACTTAAGATGTAGCTATCGAATTTCGTAGCACTACGCTACGCGGGTCGCTAGTCGATAAATCCTAGCTGATAAAAAAATCTTTAAGTTAGGTTTATCTGATATTAAAAAAATGCTTTATTTTATTAATTTGCATCAATTTGACAGTATTTTGACTTAAGGCAAATTAATTCAAGAAAAGTTAAAATTCAAAATGCGGCTCAGTTTGGGTCTACCTATACACCGTAATTATCAAATTTGCAATCAAAATCAAATTAGGGTACAATAATTTTATCATTTTCCTAATTAAAACACTAGGTATTAGGTAGTATTATGTATTTTGACCAATACCCAAAACCTTACTTTCGTTTAGAAATAAAATAAATAATACGTCAGTTCAAAAATAGCATCAGGTTAAAGACCCCAGTCCCGGCACAATATTCTACTGCCTCTGCGTAAACAAAAATAAAAAATGAAACTGTTCGATGTTCAAACAAAGGCTTGCGCGCGAAGCGACCGCACGCCACGGCCAAGGCAAACGCAAGGACGAACACTTGTGGCTGCCTATGCATTGACATTACTCACATTAAAAAGTTATTTTTAAGATTTAAAAAAAACAAGTGCAGTTTAAAAAGTGTTTTTACCGCCAAATTGAAAATTTTCAATATTGTTTAGTGAAACAATAATTTAGTGTTTTCTGTAGACTGTATCAGAGCTTTTTATATGCGTCCGTGCATCTGTCTGTTCATAAAAACAAAAATGTCATGGGAGTACGAAGATAAATACGTTCGAGAACTGGATTTGTGTCGTGCTTCGGTATAATTTCATTGTGAATTCGTGAACCATTTATATATTTATATTAGCCTGTGAATCTTAGTGATTATGTTTATAAGTGTTGATAGTTGGTTTAAACAGATCAATAATATAGTAAGCAGTTACTTAGGTAATCTGTGGTAGTTGTGATTCGTAGAGTTTGGACACCAAATACTTTAGACTACATTTTAGATCTTCGCAATAGAAATAGCAACTAGTTTTTTAGTTGATCCACGAGCAAAAAACTTAACTAGGAGTAGTTGCAGGACCTTCGAGTTTTATTGCACAAAAACAACTAAATATCGGTAAAAAACTTAAACTGAGTTTAGTTTTCTTATCACCAAAGATTACAAAAAAATCGCCTAATATTTAATGTAATTTAATTTTTAGTTTTAAATAAATATCTGCAATAAACTTCCGCTAATTACAATTATTATTTTAAAATTTGACTTCTAATTTTGAGATACGTTGATCCTTTGCGAAGATCTTAATCAAAGGAAGCGAGTACATCGACCTTTTAAAATTTTGAAATAAGAATCATTGTTCTAATAGACAACTTTGACCGTGACGTGTTGATTGATATAATTTTTTTTTTATTAGTGAACAGATTAGGTTAAATAATTCGTTTAGGAGTGTAATTTAATAGACAGCTTCTGTGATCCGTGTTAAAATTATTCATAGATAATACATTTAATTAATAAAAGTAAATATACGTTAATAAATATTAATTTATGTGTGGTACATATAAAGCAAAAATTAAAATAATTTAAGCAAAAAAAATATCGACTGGAACAAAAAACCTTTACCAAAAACTACTACCTAAATGTTGTAAAGTCCACCATGATCCTCAACTCCACATTGCTGGTTCTGGCAGTTTGCGGTCGTCGCCTTTGGCAGGCGCCTACTGGCAGGATAGTCGGCGGTACCAAGTCGGGCTTCGGACAGTGGCCCTGGCAGATCTCCCTGAGGCAGTACAGGACTTCGACTTACCTTCACAAATGCGGGGCTGCGTTGCTGAACGAAAACTGGGCGATAACTGCAGCACATTGCGTTGAACAGTGAGTATTTTCAAATATTTCTAACTAGCTTTAATAATCTTTGGTTTTGTTTTGTTGCCCGTTCCCATGGTAATTTTGGGAACAAAAAGCTAAAGCTAGAAATTAAGAGTGTATAATATAATGTTATACACTCTAGCTTTAGCTTTAGCCATGCGGTGTCCATGATTTTGTTTTGCCTATTCCCGTGGGAATTTTGGGCTACAAAGAAGTACTATGTTTAAAAACACTCCTGGGTAAAAACGCAACTGCCCGTCAAATTTGCAAGTTTTTTCGAGTTTTCCGATTACTAAATATATTTTGGATAGTTTATTTTACTCGTACATGTAATTGTATCGATATCGATTGAAACATAATTTGAGAAAACGAAAGTAGCACAAAGCAAAGTCACTACAGACAGGGCACTTGAGAAAATGAAACTTGAGGTTACAAAAGTCAGAGAACACTAGATTTTTGGGTGTCAATGGATTGTAGTGTAGGGTAGTGTTGAAAAAAGGCTAACTAGTAAGGGTTAGTGTTAAAAAAAGTTTAATCTATTTTCGTGAGGTTGCAACACTTGCAACCCTTGTCCTAAAGCTGCAATCTTGTTGAAGCGTATCTTGAAATACCTAATGGTTTTTACGCTATATCGGGCAAACTATTCGTCGTATGTCATAATGACTTTATTATAACTCACCGTTTATCCGCGTGCATTATGTCCGCTGTGTTTAACTTGTTTTTTCATAGTTCTCTATGCAATCACGATATAGTATAGACTTAAATTGCATAATAATGTATAATGAGACCATGCGCGTCGCTTTAAGCAGGACAATTCCGCTTTTAAACTGTTCCACTGTACTGTATACTTTGACAAAACTAAAACCCGGCTACAAACAAGTCTCGACTATTCTATAGAGATGATATTGATAGATAATTTAATAACATTTAAAAACGCATTTAATAATAAAATCGTGGTGCGGTATAGCACGTAAGTGACTGTACTTTAACGTACATTTAGTGTTTAGTGGACGCTACTTTTATGTTTTTGTCCCTTTCATATCATTTATAGCTTGACATATTTTAGAGCAGTTAAAACCACAGCTATAGTTACTTAGCTTACCATTTAATTAGGTTGGTATTTTTCTTCCCAACGATAAAATGTATTTATGTTTACTAACAATTGTTTACATTTATACAATACATAATAAATACAAGTTCATACTGATCTAGCATAAAGCAACGTAACAATCTCTTAAAAGTAAACACCGCAATTAAATTGTGCAATTTACGTCAAAAGTTAGCACTTTTGAACTTGAGTTCCACTTCTTGCTTTCATCAGAATATCGACCAGCATGTGAAGTTGTCTTTGGCTTCAAAGATGTTGGTCACTGTACACTGAACTGTGCTTTAGTGAAGGATGTCCCGCTTTGACCGAAAACAATGGTCACATTAGCTTCACTACCGTATCGTATGTATCAAATTAAATTGAAATTAGAATTAATCTTGACAAACCAGACTCGGGATACCTACTTCATGATTCATACATTATAAATAACACATGCAATAAAATGTAGAATTCTTATTTCAAATCGAGAATTTCACACAAAAAGGGAGTGCATCGACCTTTACTAAGTACCTATTGAAATTAATAACGACAGAATATTCAAATTTCAAATAAACAAAAATAGTTTTACGATGTAACGGTTTTATTTTTATATGCAGTACTAGCTGTTGCCGCGGCTCCGCCCGCGTAGATGTCAGTTATCGCGAACAATCATAGCCATCTACCTCTGTAGGTACAAAATTTCATCAAAACCGGTTCAATGGTTTAGGCGTAAAAGCGTAACAGACAGACAGACATACTTTCGCATCAATTTATTTCAAAAATTAGCATATTTAAGCGAAAATTGAAATATTTACGCGAAAAATGGCGATTTTCCGCGATATAGGGGTCCGCGATCCATGTAGAGTATGTAGACAGTGCTACAGTTTTTTTTTATGTAGGACACGTCAATTTGACTTCAACTCGTTTAATAGATAACAGTTATTTAGATATAGGTACCTACTCGCATGTGCAAAAATGAGTTATTTTGTTAGCTTGTTTATTAATCACCAAAAATCAGGTTCTCTAGTTACCTCTAACAGGAATAAGATAGAGGCTATTTTTAACCCGGGTTTTAACCTAGGTATGGGTAACAAGACTCGGTTCAAAATTCTGATGTCTCCATGCAGGCAGAGCCCCAGATTAACCTACTCATTTACAAAACCGTATTTGTCTCAAATCAAACAAAAACTATATACCTAATAAACCGACTTTGATTAAACTTTTTGTGTTCTATAACCTATGATTAGACTTAAAAAGTGGTATTTTTGTCTTGTCATGATGACAGAAGCTGGAGACAACTAGTAGTTACTTCCGTGGTACCACAGACACACTGGTGTACCTACTTTATTGCTGTTAATTGGGCTCATAGTTCACCCACCGGCTCCACAAGACGGAGTAGGGGGAATTACTTTTCCGTCCGTCCATCCATCCAAAAATAAACATAATAGCCCATGACAAAGTACCCAGTTGACGGCAACAGGCTCGCCCCCTATTACGTGGAACTGAAAATCATAGTTGGCGAAATAAGGGTGTTAATACACCTCTGCCTACCTCAATGGCGTGAATAATATCTTTTTTTTTTTTTTATTGTTCAATACATAAATTACACACATTTTACAAATTTAAGCCACTCGCTTAAACCATAATGGTTTGCATGTGAGCGGGAGTTTGCCCAGCTAGTGATACAAGTACCTAAGCAGTAATGAATCAAATACAAGCCTCCAAATTGTTTATAAGATGGTTTTGTAAACTTTTTATAAAGGGTTGCTTTGTTACATATTGTTGCACTATTTGTTCTGGTAAGCTATTCAAAATTTCGGGTAGTATATAAAATTCTAATATATAAAATTCTTGTGTCACAGTTTTCGTTGCCATACCTACTCCTCCGATACGGCTTGACCGATTTTGATGAAATTTTGTGAGCATATTGAGTAGGTCTGAGAATCGGCCAACATCTATTTTTCAAACCCCTAAGGTGCAGCGGGAACGGGATTTGAATACCTACCACGCGGGCCGAAAATATGGCGGTACGTAGTTCGCTGGGGCAGCTAGTCTATTTATGTATATCTATGTGTCTTTCTTGTGGAACTCGTGATCAGAGTAGGTTAACACAATGCAAAGTTATGCAATACTGGTCAGATCAGTCTTAGGATGGTTGGCTAACTAAATATGCATATTGAGACCACTTCACTCCATGCCTCGAAGAGCGCTAACAGCAAAATATCTTCAAAATAGATTTAGACGAAAGGAACATAGCTAGAACTAGAACATGAGTATTCTTCTATCTATACTATTATACGATATGGATACGACATATGTGCAAATACTGAAACCGCGAAGCATCCTGGTCCGTAGGAATAGAACCAAATTAAATTTAAACTTAAATTCCCTGATTTATAAAATCCGAAATTTTCTAACAAAATAATTATTAAAATAAATGTAGAAAATGCAACCACTTGTATAAGTCATTAAATAGTTTCATCCATTGCTTTAAAGTCATTGACTGTGTCATAAGTCATTAATAAATACGCACACACCTTCACACACACACACAGCAACTTCACACACACACACACACAACAATAGGCATAGTAGGTAACTTACTTGAACAGCTAAGCGGCAACATGCGATTCTACAGAGTGCTCAAAGTTGTTCAAATTCTATAAAATTAAAACTCTAGTTTCTGCCCTTAATACTGGACCAATTTTGTTCAAAATTTTCCTGCTTGAAGCTTAGGGGGTACCAAGTATATGGTTTCAATTATTGCCTATATGTCGTATCCATATTGTATAATTGTAAAGTGGTCGTGTCTGTACATTGGAGATATTTAAAAAAAAAATACTTGGGTTATGTTATGTTAACGATACTGAACACGAAAATTTTTTTTTTGAATTTCTTTTTTTTTTTTTTTTTTTTTTTTTATATAGGACACGTCAATTTGACTTTGCCTCGCCTGATGGTAAGCTAAAGGCAAAGTCTCTGAAAAGAGGGTCACCATTACAGACATGTACCATGTTACAATGGTGGCACTCAGCTTGACGGCCTCATCAGATGCTTTTTCACGCCCCGCTTAAAGGACCCGGGACTATAGGAGGAGGGAAACACGTGAGCTGGTAAGGAATTCCAAGTCTTAATAGTGCGGCAGAAGAAGGAGTCGCCGAATCGCTTGGTTCTTGATGGAATATTTTGCACCGTATGCGGGTGGCATCTGAGTCCTGCACGTGTTGTCCTATATAGGAAAGGAGAGGGTTTCCTGTCTGTTTGTCCGTGATGGACGCAAAAACTACTGGACGGATTTTGATGCGGTTTTTTTTGTTAGAAAGGGCTTGCTCAGACTTAAAATCTTACGTTTGTTTGATCGCAATCGTTTGAGTAGAACCGGAGATATGAGCAAAGGTCGCGTTAACCGAGATGTACGCGGGCGGAAGGCTAGTTCTTAATATTTTAGTGTAATTATAAAATAACGAACGAATGTTCTGTCACTGTTTACACTACTTAATAGAAGTTAACGTACAGGGTATAGAATGAGCATTCGCTCGTTTGGTGTAAAGTAAATCTGCGGACAGAAGCTATAAAACAATGATTTTCATACTTAACAATACAATCATCTTAATTACACCTCGCTGAATGAAGATGCCGCATCTTAGTTCATTAGTCATACTGCATACAATAAAGCCGTACATTCTGCTATATTATTAGTTACTTAGTTTTGTTTTCCTCAAGATGACCTACTATTTTATTGATCGGTTCAATGTCAAATATATTTTTTTTTACAGGAATTTCTTCAATTTCAAAAAGGCTGTTTAATTTTTATTGGTGTCATTAGGTCCATCCAATAAACCTACCCGACAATCACTTAACAGAGTCGAACGAATCCTGTAGTATTAAGTAAAAAGAGGAAAGATTTGTAATTTTGTGTTGTAGATACGATAACCTCAAAAACTGCAGGACCGGTTTTAAAAAATCTTTCACCATCACAATGATGCATTACCTTATCCTTAATTTATAATAATAAATTCGTAATAATATAATATTATTAATGTAGATACTTATATACAATATGGATACGACATATAGGTAATAATTGAAACCTTAAACTTGGTACCCCCTAAGCTTCAAGCAGGAAAAGTTTGAACAAAATTGGTCCAGTATTAAGGGCAGAAACTAAAGTTTTAATTTTATAGAATTTGAACAACTTTGAGCACTCTGTAGAATCGCATGTTGCCGCTTAGCTGTTCAAGTAAGTTACCTACTATGCCTATTGTTGTGTGTGTGTGTGTGAAGTTGTTGTGTGTGTGTGTGAAGGTGCGTGCGTATTTATTAATGACTTATGACACAGTCAATGACTTTAAAGCAATGGATGAAACTATTTAATGACTTATACAAGTGGTTGCATTTTCTACATTTATTTTAATAATTATTTTGTTAGAAAATTTCGGATTTTATAAATCAGGGAATTTAAGTTTAAATTTAATTTGGTTCTATTCCTACGGACCAGGATGCTTCGCGGTTTCAGTATTTGCACATATGTCGTATCCATATCGTATAATTCATATAAATTAATAACATTGACATATTTTTAATAAGTAACTAAACTGTTTTTATACTTAGTGTATGCGCCATTTTTGAAAGCCGCCATCTTCTTGTATGACGTATCTATGAATATAATACATCATTGGTAGGTAGGTACTGTGTAGATACTTTGTCGACTCTAGATTAGGTCATCATGGTCACCTTCGAATTAGCCCCGGTCGCAACTGAGGCCTGAAGTACAGGGTCCGCTTTCCGGCTTTGACTTCTCCACTTTTTCTCCCACCTCACAGAAAGAGGTTACACTGGGCTATAGACGTATGCAACACCATGGACGTCACACTCATGCTACCAACCCTGCAGGAACCTTCTAATGCCCTTCTTGAAGAACCCCATATTGTGGTCGCTTAGAAAAACCACAGCTGGGAGTTCATTCCACATTCGCACGGTTTTAGGCATCTATGGTAGTGAGACCATTGGCATGCATATCAACCTTTACGACGCCAAGCTATTTCTTCTTTGGTCTACCCTTCCCCCCTTCCCCCTCTATACCATCATCATCATCATCTGAAACGTATTTTCCTGATTGCATCCATGGCCAAGTTGACTGACTCAGGGTTCGCCTTCCAGCTCTTCCTCCTCCACTTCGACGTTTTCGACGGACGTCCATGGTGGTGAGACTACTGGCACGCACGTCAACCCAGGACTTCTTGGGCCTACCCCTTCTACCTGGACCCGGCGAACGTGCCATTGCCAGGCATTTTTTACCCACGTAACCTGATGGTTACCGTGAGACGTGACCACACCAGCGAAAGCGACTCTCGTGCATTTTATTTGCGATATCACGGACATGAAGGCTGCTGTGGATGCGAGAGCTCCTCATGCGATCTTAACACTTGACTCCGTACATCCACCGCAGCATTTTCATCTCCGTGACACGCAGCTCCTGCTTGTGTCACTCCAGCAGCGGCCATGCTTACCCTCCGACCCTATCGGTCAGATATTTATTGCCCATGTAGCCTGGTGACTCCAGATTAAGTATAATTATTAGAATAAATGACTCAGAATTGGCAACAATACATAAACGTTTCTGCTCGAGATGGCCTACGCACTACGCAGTCAGTCATTAGATAAATGAGTATTGTTTAAATGACAATACACTTCGATGCCTCACGTTACTTACACGTACACTTATTACATATTTATTAGAATAAGCAGGCATCTTAAAGGCTGTAGGTAATTACGTCAAGGTCAGCTCAGTAAAGAAATGGGTTCTTTCAACAAAAGGAAGCGATCAGGGCCCGAACACGATTCGCGCTCGCAATAATAAAGGAAAGAAAAGCTTAAAACGAACTTTAGTATTTCGTATTCCGGGTTGGACCATTAAGACCTGGAATTCTTTACCAGTCCCGTGTCCTTTAAGCGGGGCGTGAAAAAGCATCTGATGAGACCGTCAAGCTGAGTGCCACCATTGTAGCATGATACGTGTCTATAATGGTGACCCTCTTTCCAAGACTTTGCCCTCAGCTTACCATCAGGTAAGGCGAAGTCAAATTGACGTGTCCTATATAAAAAAAAACTGAGCGGAGATCGAACCCGCGCCTCCTGCTTAGCGGCCGCGTTCACTACCGCTACGCCACGGAGACTGTCATATGCCGATAACTATATCCACATCTAATATTGTATTTCTTCCACCAGCGTGCCACCATCAGAGCTACTAGTCCGGCTAGGAGAACACGACCTCGCCCAGAGCGATGAGCCGTACGGCTTCGTGGAGCGGAGAGTGCAAATCGTCGCCAGCCATCCACACTTCGACCCAGCTACCTTTGAATACGACTTGGCTTTGCTAAGGTAAGTTATTTTCAACCAACTTAAAAAAAACGATGTTTTCAATTCCCCTAAATGTTTTTGTAAGCTTTTTCTGCGAAAAGTCAACCAATTATGAAGATCTTTTTTCTTTGGAAATGCCCAGGGTTATTGGACCAGCCCCATGTCCTCATGACACCTTATATAAATCATTTTAAAATGACAAAGCCTAGATATTGGTGTATTTATTCATTATCATCTTCATCTTAACGTTTTTCCTGGATCCTGTGAATGTAGAGCTATTTCACAGACTATAATACCTACACCTAAAAACGTATTCTGTTTGTCCATGTCCATACACATTCATAATATCCCATAGGAAATCAATAGTATTAGTATCTCGGAAAGCGCAATCAAGGTGACAGCACACCGGGCAAACAATATGACTGTGGATATAACTGGGAAATCATAGCAATTTCCCAGTTATATCCAAATCATACCAATTTCCCAGTTATATCCAAAGTAGATAGGACTTTAGATATTTTATTTGATAAGTAGAGTTCTTCGGTAATGACTGCAGTCTAACCTCCTAACTTCGAGACGAAAGTCTACGACAGAGCCTCATCCGTTGTTTAGCAGGTATATCTTCTACTACCAGTTGAGGATTGACTTCGATCTCAAAGGTTTTGAGGAACAAAATTTGTCGAATGATACACCTTCGAATAGAAGAACTTAAAATACGGAAGCTCTGTACCTACAATTTTTTGTTTTGAATCATACCAGCGCTGAATAGAATTGTGATTCATCAAGAATCGTTTTTGTGCACAAAAAAGCTAAATAGGTAGTTATGACACGATTTAATTTATTCCTCAGACAACGTAGAGGCATTCCTTATATCTTTTATGTTCGTTAATGATATATAAATTAATTGCTAGCTGTCAGAACATTTTCTTGTAAGAATGACTAGATTTTACACACTAGTGGACGTCACACGATCCACTTACATGTACAATCTTATATGCATACTAAACTAACTGTTCCGTACCTACAATCCATGGGAACATAATTTCCCGGCATAAAAGCGTAGGATTAGTTATATTGACGAACTGAAGAAGTGAGGAGACGATATGAAAAGCTATAATTTTTATCACGTCCTCGCCTTATCCGTGTTCATTCATACTGTATCGTTTCGCGTATAGTAGGTACTACCACTTAGGTCGCAGACAAGCAGGTCCACCTGATGGAAAGTGGCTACCGGGGCCGATGGACGAGTGCAACACCAGGGCAGTCACACTTGTGCTGCCAACCCTTTAAAACAGACAGATTATGTGCCGACAGCGAAGAATACAAGTAGGGAAAGCCTTTGATCTTCCCACTGACAGCACAAAACCTCTCCAGTGAACTCTGGCTAACCTACTCACCGCCGGAAACACAACAGGTTATTATACATATATGCTGTAGGGCCGAGGTACTTCCCCAGTCGGACTGCTCGATTGGGACGGAAATACCATCGTGTTCTACCTACCGTTTACAACTTTGAGCTTAAAGAAGCGGCTTTCGAAGCCTGCCAACCTCATACTGCTAGTCAGTATGAGGCTGGCATGACTGCCAGCAAAGTAGCTTTTCCTACTTGTACACTGTACTAAGGTTGTGGTGTGAAGGGAACGTTGTGGTGTGGTTGAAGATGTAGTGACTAGATAGAGAATCGGATGCTTATATGGTTCGGAAACGTGGAGAGGATGGACGAAAGAATACTTGCGAAACAGATTTATGAAGCGAGGGTGAATGGGCAACCCCCTACCGGGTTGCCCATTCACCCTCGCTTCACCGGTCGACCTAGAAATATCTACGTTTGTTAGTCAGATCGAAGGCATTATAATGAAAGGACATGTCAAGAGTACCCGAAACCGGCGAGCATGTATGAAGGGTCGGCCGGGTTGCGAGGGATATGTTTACGATTACCGATTCCGGCAACCGACGGCCCACAGACGGCGTGCGTTTTTAGTCGGTTAAGTCCGATATAACCTCCTCCACCGGCTTCGGCAGGGCCCACCCTGGGTTGGGGGTATCCGTGGGGATTTTTCGCACGATAAAAAAAAAGGATCTTAGCAAGTGGAAAGCTGTGGTCTTTGTCTACCCCTCAGGGAGAGAGGCGTGACTGTATGAATGTACAAGGTAGCAAACAAGAATCATTCTAATTTCTTGTCATACAGAACCCACCTCGCTAGACTTTTTCACAATTAGATACAAGTGACGCTCCGTCAGCTCGAGTCGGCGGCGGTCACTCACCACTGCTCTTGACCTTACGACGGGTCATTCTATCATAATAAATAGGTACCACTTTAAGTTTTGACGTCAAACGTCTCCGTCTTGCTTGGGGTATATGGGGCCCTCCAAATTCTTTAAGACCCCAAACTGTAACCCCGACTATAACCAATGACAACTGGTTGCATGGATTTAAAAAAAACTGAGTCAGCGGTCGCAGTATCGATTCCCGCTTAGTGCAAATCTATACTCTATACTATTAATTATAATTGTAAAGTGGTCGTGTCTGTACATTGGAGATATTTAAAAAAAAATACTTGGGTTATGTTATGTTAACGATACTGAACACGAAAATATTTTTTTTTAATTTCCTGTCTGTTTGTCTGTTTGTCTGTTTGTCGGCGATGGACGCAAAAACTACTGGACGGATTTTGATGCGGTTTTTTTTGTTAGAAAGGGCTTACTCAGACTTAAAATCTTACGTTTGTTTGATCGCAATCGGTTGAGTAGAACCGAAGATATGAGCAAAGGTCGCGTTAACCGAGATGCACGCGGGCGGAGCCGCGGGCGGAAGGCTAGTACTAAATATGTATGCATTGGTCTGGGTGTTTCTATGTATAAAAATTACAAACAAATTATTTAAATAAATATGTTTTGAACTCATTACGGAATAGAACCCATAACTGATAGGACGAATAACTGAAAAATACGCAGAGGATATCACTGCAAATTAAGGAAAATTCGATATAAAACCCTGTACCAACCCGTCTGGCCAGCGTGGAAACAGTAGGACAAAGCCTCCTAATATTGGCAGAGGCCTATGTCTAACAGTGGATTTGCGATAGGCTATTTGATTGATTAACACTCGTATTCACAAACGATACTGTGAGGTCTCATAGTGTGCTCGAGCGCATAGGGCTGATAAAATTAATTCACAAACATCACGGAGCAGTATCTAACGCAGTGCGTTCCCTCAACGAAGTATTACATAAGTGTTATCAATGAATGAAAAGGCTTGCCAAAACGAACGCACTGAGAATTTGTCGTTCTTTGCACAGTTTTGGTAGCACGCATAGCGAAGTATTGTTTGTGAATACGGGTGTAGTCTAACAGTGGATTGCGATAGGCTATTTGATTGATTAAGTCTTATTTGGACGGTGGATCCAATAGATACATCCGATATAACTATACAGTCAAATAACATTACATACGTACATACGCTAACGCCTATTTCCCTCCGGTGTAGGCAGAGACAACAGTCCGCCATTTGACTCTATCCTTACATACTTCACGAGCTTCCTCTACTGGATTAATCCTTTCATGCAAGCCCGCCGGTTTCGAGTACTTCTGACCTGCCCTTTTTTCAAAATTGTATTAATTTGGCTAATGTGGGTACTGCGAGGTCGACCCCGGCTGGTCTGCCCTTTCACCTGTGCCTTTCATATTGCTCAGGATTGTCTTGGATCTAAAATGAGCTCTATACGCATAGTATACAGTTATTGAGTGTCTTTTGAGGATAGCACGGTGGACGAGCTCAAATTCACCAAGCATAGGGCCTCGTTTGTCTCTTAATTTTGGTCCAAGATACGTGACCCGAGGTATACCTCTGGTGTGTCATTCGCTCCGTGCTTCGGACGTAAATAACATTATATATACAGTTATAATATGATAATATAATTAATTATACACATATATTTTGCTGTGAATGGTAGACAAAATTAACATTTCTGTTTATAACATTAATTACGAGAATCAGTATCAAAATATTGTGAATAGCTGGACACAATGTGAGGTCAAAATCGTTTTTTTAGTTTTCCCAGTATGTATTTATCTTGAAGCTTATCAATAAGTGATATATTAGGTATTATAATTTTATCATAGTACGTTTACAAGTACCTACGATTTAAAAGGGAACTTTTTATTAAAAATCCGGCCTTCGTTGTCGTCACATGGCCACCCATGTGACGACAACGAAGTCACCTACAGGACAAGAGTTGATAGATAAGGTTGTATATTGTAAATACAAGTAGCTCTACCAAGCTCTTTAGGGGCCAAACCAACCTCTGCTGCAAGCTTCTGACAGACCGATGAAGTTCTAATGAAGACTTGGCGTGGATGGAATTTGGCCTGCTGCAATTGGCTAGCCGGATGCTGCTGGCTATGATACAGATGGTATGTGGCTTGCCGCATGTAGTTAGCCTGATGGTTCTAACCGGATGGTATGCGGCTAGTCATATTACGGAGGCAAACAGCCGATACCGCTGCCAGATGGGGCTGTCTGGATAGTATGTAGCTGGCCGGATGTTAGATATATGGCCTGCCGCAAGCGGCTAGTCGGATACGACTGGCCTGACTCAGTGGCATGTGGCTGGTAAATAATTTCAAGTCTTTATAGCATGGGAAAGAAAAGAGATTAGGTTCTTACGGGGTCGACAGCGCGAGTATGACACCGCTGGTGTTGCATACATCCATAGGCCTCGGTAATCACTTTCCATTAGGTAAATCGTGTGCTTATCTGCCACCTAAGTGGATTAAAAAAGTCACCGAACCGTTTGATCCTGTATACAAGTCTTTATAAATAGCAACTATGACTCAAATCGTCGTCTCATTAAGACTACAAAACTCACTTAGTTTTCTTCTCAATACTTGCAGGTTCTACGAGCCAGTAACGTTCCAGCCGAACATTCTACCGGTGTGCGTGCCCGACAATGATGATGATTACGTCGGCAAAACTGCCTACGTCACAGGATGGGGACGACTGTTCGACGGTATGTAATGTCTCTGATGTAATGTAATGTCTCAAATGTAATGTAATGTCTCAAATGTTATTCAACATCCTTTGAGCCTTTCCCGAAGTCAGTTGGGGTCGACTTCCAGTCTAAATATGGGACGGCTAACTTCGATATTTTCCATGAAGAGACTGCCATCTGACCTCCACAACCCACTGGCGATATCGAATAACAAGCTGTCGGACTTTCGAACTCCAATTACCTGTTACAAATGCCATAGATATTCGTATGACAACTTGGAGTAACAGCTTAGCGTGGTCTCCTAGAAACGGAGAGGTTCAAATCGATTTAGAAGAGAAAAGAGAATCGACTCCGGGCGGGGCTCGAACCCGCGATCTTTCCCTTACAGGGGGAATGCTCTGACCGCTAAGCCACCGAAGCCCGCACGAAGCCAATCCAAATTCCTCTATACAACCGTCTTTGGGAACAGTCAGCATAATACCTAAATGCTTCAAAATTTCATTCAAACGGAGAGGTGTTAATATATTATGTTAGAATGGTAACCCATCTTAAGACTATCCGGGCTAGATAGTTGCTTAACCATCTACTCGCTTGCTTATACCCCACAATTGTTTTTTTTTTTACAGAGGGTCCCCTACCCAGTGTGCTTCAAGAAGTGAAAGTCCCAGTTATCAACAACACGGCGTGTGAGGCCATGTACCAGGCCGCGGGCTACAATGAACATATACCCAACATATTTATATGTGCGGGCAGGAGTAAGGGAGGTGCTGACAGTTGTGAAGGTGAGCGCTTAACCTCCCTGATTTTATTGTACCAAGAAAATTAACTGTTTTTTTATATATCTTACAAAGATATTAAAATAAACTCGTTTTTGAGACTACGTACTTCGTTGATGTGACCTATATTATAAAGTATCTAATAGTCTCTAGATATAAAATAATGATTAATTTTAGCTTCAACAGGGTGAATAAGAATTTTACGAATAAATTTTTAGATGATACAATATTCGGTGTTGATAATTAAAAATATTCGGTCTAACCGAAAATATTCGGCCAAACCGATAACATTCGGCCAAACCAAAATATTCGGTCATATAAAAAGTATTCAGCCTAACTAATAATATTCCACCTTACCGAAATTCCGCCTTATCGAAAACTTTTCGCCTTACCGAAAATTTTCTAATATCTAGTACAGTACGATTTAAATCAGTTGAACATTCGGTCAACCTCGGTAATTGTCGTGAATCCCTCGTCTTTCACGTAGAGTTATCAATTTACAGATATGACCTTTCATTATATTACCCGTTGTCTTATTGAATACAATACAAGTACGATATGAGCAACAAAACCTCCTTTGTAGCTCAAAACTAACACAAAAATATTGAAATAAGAAAAATAATTGATTATTTTGACGTAAGTATATGATAAATTTATGTTTATGAACGTTAATTTCATTCGTGAAAATATTCGATTCTATCAAATTTTATCAAAATTAACTTATAGTAGTTATCATGGCTTCAACTTTAAAGCGTGGTAAAATATTTGTTGCTCAATCTTGTGAAATTGTAAATAATATAATATGTAATGATTTTAAAAAAGAAGAAAATTTCTTCTTTTTTATTGATAAATTACCAACAAAAAACGGTAGAAGTCGCTTTCTAATATTTTTAATTTGGTGATTATTATCAATAATATATTATTGAAATAATATATTAATAAATAATAATTGATAATAACCACCAAATAATAATTGATAATAACCACCAAATTAAAAATATTAGAAAGCGACTTCTACCGTTTTTTGTTGGTAATTTATCAATAAAAAAGAAGAAATTTTCTTCTTTTAATAATTAATCCGATGTAATATCGTACTGTTACTTATGTAATGTATCAAACAGTAAAATAATGACTTATATCTATGTATTTTTTGATTTAATGTATACAAGTATATATAGCTTCAAAAAATAATGAATTTTCAAATTCATGTCGCTTCTGCATAATTTTCTTAGGTCTACGGTTAGTAATGTCATCTTGGCAGATGCTATACATTGCGTTTATGATACTTCAAATTAAATGCTACTTTCAAGAAATCGCGGTAATGTATGTCGTGTCATTTCCGTCTCCGGATTTAGGCGATGATACCCGAAAAAAGCCGAATGTTCAACTGATTTTAATTGTACTGTACCTACCTTTTTATATTCCTTCCGTAAATATCTTCATTTATATTTCCAGGTGACAGTGGCGGTCCTATGGTCGTTCGCCGAGAACGCGACGACCGCTTCGTCCTCGGCGGCATTATCTCCTGGGGGATTGGTTGCGCTGAACCGAACCAACCTGGAGTCTACACGCGAATCTCGGAGTTCCGGGACTGGATCAACCAGATACTACTCTTCTAGAGTAAATGTAAAGTTGACAGGTTGACTTATTTTGACAGCTAAGACATGCTAAGATACAAAAAATATGATATGGCATTTCACTCGTGAACACCGGAACTAAGATTAATTAAAACAGCAAGTTTTATTTACTACAAAGTAAAAAACGAGAACCCTGTTTAATTGATCGGGTTATCAATGGTGAAATCTAGTTTAAAATATCAGTAGAAAAATTTAATTTACCATTTAAGACAGTATTTGATTATGTTGGCAACATTTTTGTATTCCTAGAATTTTCTCTGTAATTGTGTAGAATTTTACAATTACAATTTTTCATTAACGAACAATTTTCTATTAAATCAATAATAGGTACCTATTCATATTCGATTGAAAATTAGACCGAGTATTCGGTAAAGTTATTAATACTCGGTATACTGATATTCGTAGTTTTGTGAGCCTTGGGGCCGAGTATTCGGTTAACTAGACTTACCGAATATTTAATATTCGGTTCACCGAATTTTTGTACTCAGTATATTATTTTTAGCCTTTTTATGAAGTGGATATTTTAGCCACAAATTGAACAATTCTGAATAGCCTTTTGTAAAAGGGCTGTATATTTCTATGAACAAATTATGTCGATATTTAATTATTATACACACCATATTAGATCATGGTAAATATTTGATGAAACTATTGCATTTCGTGGCTTATAATTTTCAAAATGGTCAATAATAAATAATTGGAAGAGTGTATCATGAAATTAATATTCAAAACAATTATTGTTATAAAATATAATGAAATTAATAATGTGGTTAGGCTTATACACCTCTACCTAACCCCTCGGAAATGTACAGACGTGAGTATATGCCGTGAAGATGTGAAAAATATACGAATTTATATTTTAAGTAAAAATTATGCTATTGTAAAAACTACCTAGTTAATAATTTCCAAGAGCTTAATTATTAATAATTATTAATAAAATTAAATTATTAATAATTAGGTCCTTGGTAAAGCCTAATTATTAATAATAAAAAATCAAGTTCCAAACAAGAACTTTTATATTTTAGTAAAACGAATAAATGTGTAGATGTACTAACGAAATCCGTCCCTAATTTATTATTAGCTAATTATTTGTAAATATATTATTTTCATTTTTTTTAAATATGAAAATGCATTTATTATTTTTATTTTATTAGCCATAACTAACTCAAAACAATATTGAGTTCTGATTTTATGAATTTATTAAATCATTTTAAACGTTTACATTTTTGATTTTTTATTTATTTCCCTGTGCAATGGTGTCATGAATTATTATAGTTAAACATTTTTTTATTTAATTTTATTAATTTATTTACGAAATTCTTGATAAGATGTGGGTTATTTGACGTAACCTAATCACTTTGAAAACATAATGACTTAAAAAATCATAATTATAATAATATGATCCCTTTAAGATAATATAATTGGTAGCCCATACACTTTACACATACATACATGCAAAAGGTCCTATAAAATTTTCATATCCAAGTTGCAAAATCGACCAAAATTTTGCAACGTGGACATTTTGTCACGACTGGCTATTTTGCAACTTAGACCTTTTACACCTAAAGGACTAAAATTACTAGTATCCTTAATAAAATCAATAAAACAAGAAGGGAGTGCTTCAAAAATTATTTATTTATTCGTATATATAATTTATATATCCATTTTATAATTAAAATCAACCGTTGCACACAACATAAACATCGTATCCGACCTTTCACGCCTCGGACGAAAGATACGCTCTTTGGGAGCACGTTTCACACGAAAATCGACCTTATCTCGATGGCAGTAGGTCGCTTTCGCAAAAACGTGCGCCCCACAGATTAAGTATACATATAGATTAAAAACTAGATACACAATTATTTTATTTTAAAAAGTCCTGTCTATGACGATCGTGGAACACACGCGTAAAAATTATAATAATTATAAAAAAGCTGAATTATTGTATTATCTAAATTAATACTTTTTCTAAAATACTCTGCAGTTTAAAAAATTACGTTTCGACATACTGTTGTGTGTGGGTAAGCGGTTTTTGGAATGTAGAACTACATTTTTTTGTTATTACAATTTAAAAAATGAAGTTCCATTTACAAAAATATCAAGTTAATTTTTTTATGTTGACTAAAAATTTATTTTTTTATGTTGACTAAAAATTTATTTTTTTAGCTATTTTTTCATTTATTGGGCAGTAAAACTATTTTATTTGCACAACAGTATGTCGAAATCAGAAAAGGGACTCTATATCCCGATTATTATAAGTACTATTTTCAATTGCCAATTATTGAATAATAATGTATTTTGGCTTAAAACAATATACTGGAAATAAATAACGCAAAAATAAATAGACTAAAAAAAAAGGAAAAATGAAACCTAAAAACACTAATATGACTGTCGTATTATA
This sequence comes from Eilema depressum, assembly GCA_914767945.1. Lineage (NCBI taxonomy): Eukaryota > Metazoa > Arthropoda > Insecta > Lepidoptera > Erebidae > Eilema > Eilema depressum. Next base: position 3,500,189 of record OU612040.1, read on the forward strand.
ATTTTTACATTTAGAAGAAAGATTATTTCAGATTAATTTTTAAGACTTGCAACACTGAAGTTAGACTGGGTTAATTACATATTAAGGTTGTTTGACTACAAGGTTTTTAAATACTAATTAATTTCGTATATTATTCGTTTAGCTTCAGTGTTGAAGTTCAAATAAAAAGTGAATTGATAAACTGAGAAAAATAATATCGGTAAAACTATTTTATAATATCTGTGGAACTTTTCGCGCCAATTTATTTTATATTTGGCGCGCAATTAGTAAATTATAGTCAAAATTATGCAATCATCACATCGTTTTTTTTTTAAATAATATTAGTAACGGAAATACTAATATACATAATATTCCCGTTAACCCCTCGTAACCTATACAATATAAATAACCCCGAGTGGGTTCACATCGGTCAGGATTCGAACCCGGGACTTCTCGATTGTAAGGCCGACTCATTAAACACTAAACTATCGACGCTTCATTACGTCAAGGGTCCAGAGATCTGTGGTTTCGAGTTCGAAATAACATCCCCCCCCCCCCCCTCTCCCAACAGACAAGTGGACATTCGTTGGCCCCGGCGTATTGACTGAATAGGCAGTCGTCAACTTATGTCAACCCGTCAAATCCCATAGATTCGTCATTCTATTCCACAATACGCCGACCAACGTATTGCTACTTGTCTATGGATGGCTGGTCGGTTTTTAGTCGGTTCGAGTCCGACATAACCTTGTCCTCCGGCTCCGGCGGGGGAGGTATCCGTGGGGATTTTTCGCACGATAAAAAGGGGGGGGGGCTGGTCGAAACGTCAGGCAAATCAAAGTTATGTATGTACCTATACCATGATCGCGTTAATTCCCGTTAACATTATTGTGTAACACAGTAAAATGAGTTACCAAGCTAAAATAATAATAGGCAAGTAATGACTTCCACATATTATAGGTACAACTAGACTGGATATACATACATATTAATATTATAAATGCGACAGTAAATCTGTCTGTCTGTTACGCTTTCACTCCTAAACCACTGCGGAGGGACACCTCATGCTGTTTTGTAGTAAACAAGCTTTTGTCTATGTCCTTTCCCTCGATCTCTGTATCAAATTTCATCAAAATCAGTTCAGTGGCTTAGGTATGAGAGCGTGACAGACAGACAGAGTTACTTTCTCATTTATAATATTTATGTATGCCTCTCACCAAGAATAACTCCAGCTTAGTGTCCAGAAAATTGCCGTTGTGATGTATTTGTAACAACATATTATAAAATAGCTGTACCGAAAAGTAAGTATACAATAAAAATAATAGATCACAAACTCCCTGCTTTACACTCCTACTGCACTTATTATTAAACTTTTCAATTAACAATTATTATTTTGTTATAATTATAATTGGAGCGATCTTACTTGATATGAATAATATATAATTGTAATAATTATTATATTGAAAACAACTTTGACATTTTCGCAATTAATTTAATTGAGTTAAATATAAGAACTTGTCACTGGTCAAATTTAGCCATAGTTGGTGAAAAATCAAGGTTAAATTTAGCCATATGTTGGTGAAAAATCAAGGCCAAGTTTAGCCACAGTTGGTGAAAAATCAAAGATAGTACAGCAACTCTATTGTAACGTGTTAAGGATTCGTTTCCCGAGCGTGACAGAATATAGTTCTGTCTCTCTTACTCTAGCGGAATACGGACAAAAATAACAGCCCTCTGTAAAAATATGCTGGTTTTATCAGAGATATTCAGTCTGATATATAAAAACCAATGCAATGTATGTTTGTATTGTATGCGTTGTCGTACTGTTGATCCGATTTTGATATAACTTTATCAAGTTATAGCTTGCACTTATCCAAACGTTATAGGTGTAGGTAGGTGGCGCTGCTGGTTATAGGATATTGGTCATAGGGTCAAATTCACGACAACCACTTTAGTGTCTCTTGTATAAGACCTTGTGTGAGACCCCTTAAATAATAGTGCCCAGAATACGGTAATAGGCTCACCCTCTTTTACACAGGACCCAATACAATGGTTGGTGAAATGTGGGTGTTAATTCATCTCTGCCTAACTCTCCGGGGATAAAGGCGTGATTGTAGGTATATATGTATGAGACTCCATGAGTTATCCTAACCCCAAAAAGCCATCTCCAAAACCCTACGTAACGGAAAAATCGAAATCGGACTAACAGTTCTCGAGTTCAGCGCATTCAAACATACAAACTATTCAGTTTTATTATATTTTTGTTTTTTTTTTTCTCAAGTATGGCAAGTTCTTAATAACTTAATAACGTAATAACGTGAGACCGAATATACCTAATGATTGGTGAAATGTGGGTGTTAATTCACCTCTGCCTAACCCTCCGTGGATAAAGGCGTGATTGTATATATGTAAGTTTTGTCAAGTAAGATCCCCCAACGTACACAACACAGTCAGTTACGAGATTTGAATCACTAGAGTGAACTCGCTACCACTTAGGCCTATACTACGATCGCTACCCGACTTCGCTTAAAAGAGTGTACACCCCTCTCTTTATAATATTGCAATATGTCTCGTTCTGCGGTGTATAGTACACAGTCTTGAAACATTCAACAAAAAATGGACCTAATTTTTTTTTCCGCAGGAAAATTATAAAGGAAATAGATTCGATTGTATTTTAGTGACAGTGAGAAAATATTACAATACTAATGTCGATATAAAACTACTTTTAAACGAATTCTATCATGTATCCATCGTGTAGTCAGTAGCCATAGTCTTGAGTGGTGTGACTAGAAATTGCTGCTGAAAAGTAGCTGCTATTTGTTTTTATTTACTTTAGGCCTACGTTTCTGTTACCTTTGAGTAGTCATGGTAGTCAGCCTAATAGTCAGGCTAAAAGTAAATAATAAAGAATATCTCGCGATAGAATCCGTTAAAAAGTAGTTTTATTTCAATGAGTGAGATTCGTGTCAAGCCCAAACAGTATTAAATACTTATCGTTTTTTAGAAGATGCATGGACACAGTTTGGCAATGCCGAGGTATGAACCTAGGTCTATATACTACCCAAGAGAAGCCGGTGGAAAAAGTTCCATCGATCTAGTTTGTCATGTACCATGCAACCCATTGGAAAGCCGACAGGAATCGGGTTATAGGGACCCCTTGCCAATGGAGAAAGTCATTGTGGGGGAAGAAGGAAACTAGCAAGCGCCCGCGCGTTGCTAGATAGCATAGGAATAAGTGAAGATAGAGAAAGTGGGAATTAAGCATATTGTATGAGGACTAACAAGTACTTTGGAGCTCAAGTCAACCTTCTCTCCACACTTTTTTTATACCACTTAGGTTGCAGACAAGCACATGACCCACCTTATGGAAAGTGTGGTCTACGAACGAGTGTAATACCAGGGGAGTCACAATCTCGCTGTAAGAACAGAAACATTTTGTGCCTTCAGCGCAGAAGATAAGTAGGACAAGCCTCTGGTTTTCCCACTGACCGCACAAAACCTCTCCAGTGAGCTCTGGCTACCCTACTCACCGCCGGGAACAAAACATGAGGATATTTAGCCGCGGTATTCTGTAGGGCTTTGCAGGTACCACTGCACACCTGCTGATTAATGGACGAGGCTTTAATGGACTTTCCAAGGGGGCTATGTGGGGACTTGAAAGAAATGGCCCTGGGTCGGCCAGGGTGCGAGATATGTCTCAGACAATCTCACCTCCGGCAACCAACGACCCACAGACAGTTTTAGTCGGTTCAAGTCCGACATAACTCCCCCTGCCGCCGGCTCCGGCCACGGAAAAAATCGTGGGGATTTTGTGCACGATAAAAAAAAGAAAAAGCTGTACAAGCGGTACATCGTGTCCCAAGTAAGTAAATTTGATAAAAATCGGTTGTCTGTAAAGTCGGTTTACTGACGATAGTTGAACGTGACGTCATTTAATGACGCATCGCTCAATCAAGTAGGAGAGAGACAGATGTCGAACGCTGCCGAACGCGGAGGCCGATTGTGCCTCTTTGTCGCTCGTTCCGCGCTCTCGGTTGCACTTCAAGCCTTAAATGGAACGCCTCAGAGCGAGGTAACGCCGCATACGCCATGTTTTTTCGTGCGTGCAGCCGGCTCCATCGAATTGTAAGACGTTGTCACGTCAAAATCTACTTCCAAATTGAATAAAATAAGTAGCAAAAAATGTGTACGAGTTTTTGTTGAATGTTTTGTGTTGAATGATGGACTCTCCGAAGCGAAGTCGGGTAACACACTATTCCGCCTAGTGCACATTGTAGACACGACTATAATTTTTACACACATTATAATTGTACACTTTACGCTCCACTATATAACTGGCCACCGAATCGGGAAATTAGGAGTATTCGCATTTTTTGTCTCTTTGTAGTCGCGTAGTGGAATTTTGAAACTTGAAAGTAATAAAATTAATAATAATTTTGTAATGTGTGAACTATACCATTATTAATAAGTGTAAATGTGAAATTATTGATAATTATCAATACGAAATTATTAATAATTATTAATAAGAAATAATTAAAAGTTTTTAATATGAAATTATTAATAATTTTGAAATATAGAATTAAACTTTTAACTTCAAATTTGACTTAACTTTTTTTTATTTGATTCTGTTCTTCTCGAACATTCTCGTGGTTAAAAAAAAATAAGTTTATTGAATTACTCAATTAATTTGCCTATGGGTAAGCGATTATCATTAACGGCATTTGGATCTCCCCGACTACTTGAAAAAACATTTTAAAATAATGTTTTTCTTTTTTAATTGACTTGCATAACTAGTCATCAGTTTTTTAAAATCGGCATAAAAAAATCTTCATTTTTTTTTCGTTTCAGTAATTCCTGTACCGTGACTATAAAGAGACTAAATACGATAGAAATGCGGACATATTTAAAAATACTGTTTCGTTGCAAACGCAAATCAATATAAAAATAATATTCAAAATAATTCTAAAATTACTTAATCATATACCTAATACTTCAATTAACTTATATTACACCTACTATGTACAGTCAGCTACATAAATACACGAACAACGGTCCAATGTGCGTTGTTTTATATTTTCAAAAAAAAATTTTTCGTCTCAAAAGTTTTTTGCTTTCAATTTTTTTCTCAATCATCACATATAGTAATACAATTTTTACATGAGATTCTTGTCGTCATATCCGGTGATTGTCGTTTTTGGAATGTTTTTCCATTTTTTTTTATCACATTTAATAATTTTTGGAATTTTTTTCTCGTCGGTGGAATGGAAACAGTATAATCCAGGATTTTTTTATCGAATTTATATACTTAAATAAAATTCAATAGAGAAGAATATAAAGGGTCTGCACTGCGTTATGCGTGTGCACGCATGCGGGCGATCCCTTCGTGCAAATAACACTGAACTAACTTCGTGTAGAATCTGCACAAAATCGTGCAAAAATCGAAATTATTTGCACAACGTACGCGCTCTCGCATAGGTGATATGCATGCGACAGCGGAGTCCGTAAGCCTGTAAATCAGTCGGTTATCCACGAAAATGGATTAACACAAGTAATTTTACCGAATACTAGCAAAATCAAATTCTGTTAGATTCAAGATAAAGTCCAAAATATAAGATTTATCGCTTCAAAAATCAAAAAAAAGTTTTTTTCTTTTATTTTTCAATAAACTTTGTGTTGATCATTTTCGTCACCGACTGTACATTTGTTGTCAACCAATTTTCTAGAGTAATATTTGAATGTAGCAAATAAGTATACCTAATAAGACGGAGGTTATAGAGAAGTAAAAAGGAACCAGTCCTGAATCAAATATTTTAGCATTTACAATATATGTGAGGATATAAATCTAATATAAATCAAAAATAGTCCAACACAATAATCTCCTGATGTACAGTCAACGACAGAAGTAGCTTAAATACAAAAACAAATTTTCATAAAATATTAAAATTAAAACTTTTTATATCATCTAATCTCATACTGAAATGTACACATTAAAAAAATAAAAATCAAACTTTAATACCGGTCTTTGCGCACAGAATATCAAATAAAATTTTGAATATTACATTATGATACAGCTACTATGGTCAACTGTATCATTATTATATCTTTTTCATTTCCGATACAACTCCAGCTGGATTTTTTCTATATAGTCTGTGGACGCGGCGCAACACGCATTCGCGATCAGCATATGGATTTTTATCATTTAAAGCAAATTACATTAATTATTTAATGAGATTAGATAAAGTAGTGTAAACCCTCGCGTGATACTATAGAAGAACTTGCCTACGGCTCAATTTTTTAATTCACCAGATCTCTGAAATTATGACACCTACAAACTTGAAATTTGGCAGGCAGGTTCTTTATAGGGTGTAGACATCCGCTAAGAACGGATTTTACGAAATGCCACCCCCTCAAGGGGTAAAACGAACTCCACGCGTACGCAATCGCAGGCAGCCACTAGTATTTTAGTATTAATAAACTTTTATCATTGACTATACATCACAAAATTCACATATTTTCAGAACATACTTCCGAAAAAGTCAATATATCGTATACACAGGCTGGACACGTTCAGAAACCTTACCACAATCCCACAAATCACGTCAATAATTGAACGGTTGTCATGCCAAACTGCAAATATAACTTTGTAATTTCATATATTTATATGGAATTACAAAGTTATTTATGCAGATTATAGTATGACAGATGTTCAATTTGAAGAGTTTATGGTAGGCGTGCTGTAGTGTGTTTCCCCGCAGTCGTCCGTGTGGTCTCAGATTTGAGTCCATCGTTCCTCGAAGCATTGTCGCATGTTATGTCCGGCGCGGCCGACGGGGCTGTCGTCTTCGTTGAAAACCTCGCAGTTGCTGAAGATTAGGCGGACGTCGGATGCGAATTCTTCCTTGCATTTGTATCTGTGGGAAGGAGAATATGGTTATATTTTAGTTCAGTGTAGAAATAGGGTACAGAGTAACTAAGAAGTTACTCTATCCCTTGTATTACGACCCGACGATAGTCGATATTCGAAGATAGTCGTACAATACATGAAAAACTGCCCGGTAGTCGACCATAACAGGGCTTCATCACTAGCTAGAATAGACTATTTGACAACATTAAAAATATACTACAAATTATTGTCATCCTATTAGAAAATAACGTTAAAAGACCTACGAGACTACAATTTACTCTTAAATATGTGTATTTTATGAGAATAGAATAGAATAGAATAGAAATAAACTTTATTGTACACCAAACAAAAAGAAAAGTATACATAAAATAAATGGCAAACATAATTAGGTAATGTACAAATGGCGGCCTTATCGCTAAAAGCAATATCTTACAGGCAACCTTTGGATGGATATGAATAATAAATAAACTAGTTTGTATATTGGGTAGTTATTGGTGTAATAGCAAAGGACAGATGTACTCTTATAATGGATTACAAACACTTAAATGTAATAGGTAGATATACCTACAAGGAGCAAACATAAATACGATAAATAAATAATAAATTATAATCATACATAATATAAATTATTCAGACATACATTACATACTATACATAATACCTATAAGTTTTCAATTTCAAGGAGAATTTCAATTATAAAAATGTTATATTTGGTTGATTTATTGTCTATGGCAAAGACGCTCGTAATTGGTCAGAGCTCTGGGTGACGTCATTCCTACAAAATATCTCCAGTTGTATGAGCTATTATTGTTTGTTTCGGTGTTATTATTTGCTTTTTCCTTGATTATCGCGAGTTTTATGGACATATTGTGTGATTAAGTTCGAAATGGATACAAATTTTGTGCGAGCTGATGATAACAGCAACTTACAGTAACGTCAATACTCACACGCATCGCCATATTGATTAAATATAGCGTTTTTCGCGCACTTTTGAAAATTTAAACTTTATCATTGATTTTTTTACATAATGCATTGTTTTTTTACAAGAAATATTAATGTGATATGTTTATACTGTAATAAGCAATCACTTAAAGTGGTTTTTGAACATTAGTCAAATAGCCTATTCGCGCGAAAAATACGTCACAGCTAGCATTATCCAGCACCACAGTAGGACTAAGGATACACAGTGGCCTAAGTATTAACCAGCTGTTGATTGAAACAAACGATACAGCCGTTAATCGAACAGCACCGTTTAGTTAACAGGCTAGGCCAGGGGTGGCGAACCTTTATGCTACAACGTGCCATATTTCTAAAAAAAAGTTCAATGAAGTCCTAGACGTGCCGACGGAGGGGGAGGGGGGGGGCTGGAGGAATATTAATTTCTGATAATATGGCATAGTCCGCCTCTATATCATGCTAAAAATGTTCGTTATTTTCTAGCGCATATGGTAGGTATCTTACTTTGTGAAAGAAAGAAAAAAAGAAACAGGTATAGGCACAGATTACCGAATGCCCACCTAATAACCCAGGTGGCACTGATGGCATTGGTGGCGTGCCCAAAAAATTGTGCCGCGTGCCAATGGTTCGCCATCCCTGGGCTAGGCTGTTAATTAAACAGCTGATTAAGCTAGTTGGCTTCGATATATGTATTACGTAGGTTAATATTATCTAATCTATCTATCTATCTATCTTTTGGGAATATACCAATACAAGAGTACGTACATATTGTCCTGCAGTTTCCTCTTGATGGTGGAGAGGTCCATGGGGCACTTGATGACCTTCTTGTACTGCGGGAACTGCTTCGTGTTGACGGGAAGTAGGAAAGGCCACGCGTGCTCGTGGCATTCCATCTCGCAGAGCAGGTTCCTGGGGAGAGTTGATTTGTTAGGTCATCATCATTCTTGCGTCATCCGAACCCTTTACATTGGTACTCTGGGGTTTGGTGGCTTAGTTTTGTCGACTATATTAGGAACGAGTGCTGTCTGAAATCCCAGCCTGGGTTATGGTAGTCGTCAACCACTGACGGAGTGTATTGTCATAAAAATTGTAAACCTGTTTTGTGAAATAAATACATTTTTCATCCCACCATCTCGGAAAGACTATTTTTGCTCTTCGATAACTGAGCGTAAAAGTCGTTTTTATCCTCTAGAGAGGTAAAGTAAATTTGAATTTAGAACATCGTGTGTACTAGGTTTGTGGACTCAAAACATCATTAAACCTATTTACTTCTACCTCTATGGTGCCGAATTTATCATACAACTTTTTTTTAATTCATGAAAAACTCATACTCGTAACCTCCTTGGTGTACTTTTTTTTTAATTTGCTTTGCGCGCATCAATTTTTTTCACGTCATATTGTTGACATTGTTGTTGAATTTTTATTTTGTTGTATTTTATTACTAGTATTAATACACATATTATACAGCCTCCATGGCGTAGTGGTATTGAACGCGGCCGCTACGCAGGAGGCACGGGTTCGATCCCCGCTCAGTGCAAATATTTTTTATGCATGAAAATGGGTATTTGCAATGGTCTGGTCGTGCCTTGGAGAGCACGTTAAGCCGTCGGTCACGGATGCCATACGAACACCTATGGCAGTCGTTACGGGTAGTTGGAGCCCTAAAAAGTTCAACAACAACGGTCTGGCTGCAATGCTTCGATATCGCCTAATGTCATCATTGGGTTGTGGAGGTCAGATGGCAGTCGCTTCACGGCAAATATCGAGGTCCAGCCAAATCCGCAGTTAAGACTGGTAAAGCGGACCCCGGACTCCGAGGTGAAAGCTTCGGATGCTGACTGGGAATTAACGCTAGGAAGGAGAAGCATTTCATTATTTCCTCGCTGAGGTGGGATGAAAAGTTACGTGTTGCACTCGAGTGCAAAGATTTTTCACCTTGTGCTCTTTTGATTCCCTCGCTAACGCTCAAGATTCTAATTTGTGAATCACTCGCTACGCTCGTGATTCAAATTTAGAATCTTTCGCTTGCTCGGTCATCAAAAATGAGCACGCGGTTAAAAAGCAACTTTGCACTCTTGTATAACAAATAACTATTATTATTATTATAGAGTTGTCAAGGCCTCCATCTTGATCTAACGACTATTGACCGCCAAGAACGATATTTAATGGGGTATTATAGTGAGACGTCCCAACTCGAAAAGACTGACGACCGCGAGAGCTCGATTTTGAGGATTTTGCAGTTTTTGAAAAAAATAATATCTGCGTGGTAAATTATAACTTCACCAATGTCTAGATATTTTTATGCTCTATTTTTTAATACAAACTTCGGCATGATTTGATAATGGCGTCTTAGTGAGAAACGTGTTTGAAATAGCGATTTGGAGCGTTTTAGAAACATGTTTGACGCTAATTTCTATCGAGCCAATTATTATGAACTACTGCAACCTGACCATAACGCGAAAGCGCTGAAATTAAAAAACCACTAAGATGTACTCGGTACTCATCCAAAAGGCAACCGCTCCTAGGTAGCTTAACCCATTGATCGTTTACCGAGCAGTGAGCGCATCTGACGAGCACTTCATTAGGCAATATTAAAAATACTTTCTAATACTCACTTGCAGAACTGTAGATCTTTGATAAGCTTCTTGGCGGAGTTCTTCTCTTTCTTGGCTCGGGACACTAGAGGCACGTTTTCTGAGTCACGCTCCTCACCTACACACGAAAAATAAATATGTTGTATTTGTACGGACGCGTGTTAATATTCGTGATTTAAGTGCCGACAAACTAAAGTCGGGAACTTCGTATATATTGCACTATAGTATAGTGTAAGTTTTCGCTATAGTATAGGTTTTGGCTGGTCCGTATAGTCACTATACGGACCAGTCAAAATCAACAAAAGGACTGATCAACCAATGACTCCTGCCTTTTGGGTTCGTGATTAGTTTCACATAGTAAGATAAGATGGATATTCTTTGTTGTAAAAAGTAGTGGTATTGAAATAACAATCCCTACTATTAATATTATAAATGTGAAAGTAACTCTGTCTGTCTGTCTGTCTGTCACGCCCAAACCACTGTACCGATTGTGATGAAATTTGGTATAGGGGTAGATTAGACCTCGCGGGCAAAAGCTAGTAATACTAGCTTTTGCCCGCGGCTCCGCCCGCGTGGATGTCGGTTATCGCGACCAAACATAGCCTATGTCCTTTCTCGAGGTCTAATCTACCCCTATACCAAATTTCATCAAAATCGGTTCAGTGATTTGGGCGTGAAAGCGAGACAGACAGACAGACAGACAGAGTTACTTTCACATTTATAATATTAGTAGGGAAAGTAGGGATAGTATAGTGCAGGTTTTTGCTATAGTATAGGTTTTGGCTGGTCTGTATATTGACTATACGGGCCAGCCAAAACCAACAAAAGGACTGATCAACCAATGACTTCTGCCCTTAGAGTATACATTGCTATAGAGCGCGCCTTACAAGTATGAACTGCTATCACGGGTATGAACAGTACCGAGGTCCTGGCTCAACCTCAATCAGTAGCAAAACATTACCCATCAAAATGACTTCGCAAGTAATATTTAATTCGATATGTTAAATCAAAATTTTATACAACATCGTATATTTGTAGTAATAATGACGTAAAAATATCGCAAAAAGACGCCATTTTTTTGTATTTTGGCTTTAATTTTATCCATGGATATCAAATCGAACAATAAACTTCATAACAACAAACTACATTAATAAGTGCATCTATTGATAGTTCGGTAATGCATGAAACGTCACTATAGGTGCGCTATACCATCGCAAAGTATCTGCTAACACTCGGCGCCAAAGACCTGAGTGATAGGCGCGCTCTATATTATAATGTATACTCTAAGCTTCTGCCTTTTGAGTTCGTGATTAGTTTCACATAGTAAGATAAGATGGATATTCTTTGTTGTAAAAAGTAGTGGTATTGAAATAACTATTTACTTATATTGTTATGGCCTTAATTAATTCGGTGTACAGTCATTAGTTACAATGATTTGCGTTACCGTCCATATGTTGGTCTGTGTCGTCGTGTTGTAAGGCTCCATTCCCACTGTAGTGTACCGCGCGACGTTTCTCGGGTGGGCCTTCTTCTGCGCTCAAGTCACCTACAAACAAAAAAAAAAGTATTTAATGATACTTCACTCATACAATGGATTTTGGTGCATTTTATATCTATACTAGCTTTTGCCCGCGGCTCCGCCTGCGTGGAGGTCGGTTATCGCGACCAAACATAGCCTATGTCCTTTCTCAAGGTCTAATCTACCCCTATACCAAATTTCATGAAAATCGGTTCAGCGGTTTAGTCGTAAAAGCGAGACAGACAGACAGACAGACAGACAGACAGACAGACAGACAGACAGACAGACAGCCAGACAGACAGACAGACAGAGTTACTTTCGCATTTATAATATTAGTAGGGATATATAAAAATCAATGCCACTTTTCGTTGTTAGTTTATAACTCAAGAACGGCTGAACTGATTTGGCTAATTTTAGTCTTGAAATATTCGTGGATGTCCAGCGAAGGTTTAAAGATGAGAAAATAGGTGCAGCGGGAACGGGATCAAAAATTCACGCGGGTTGAAAAGAATATGGCGATACGAGGTTCGCCGGGACAGCTAGTAAATTATATTAATTATTTCAAATTATATGAATTTGCTCTATACCAACCGTCTGGACGACGGTGAAGCCATCTACCGAAACACATACGAGCTATCAGAACCAATGAATGATGTTACAACCATTTTTAAATATTGATTTTTGATGACTCTGACCAAACAATTGAATGAAATTTTGAAGCATTTATTATGCTAACTATTCAAATTCATTTAGGAAGAAAAAAGAATCGACCTCGGGCGGGACTCGAACCCGCGATCTTTCCCTTACAGGGGGAATGCTCTGACCGCTAAGCCACCGAAGCCCTTCTTTTTCCTTTCTAAATTGATTTGAATAATAAATGCTTCAATATTTCATTATATTAATTCAGTCTAAAACACTCGTGTGATGCTATGAAAACACTCGCCAACGGCTCGTTGGTAAAATCAGTATGAAATAATAAAGTAACCAATAGTTACCTGCGTGGTGGTTGATCCCATTCTCGCTATCAGGCATCGTGTCGTCCATCTTGTCGTCGTGTTTCTCAGGCGTGTGTAATACGCTGCCTGAACATTCTTCTGCCGTCGTAGAAGTTGAAGCGTGGGATGCGGCAGGACTGAAGGACAGAATGGAACAGATCATACACATGGTGGAGTATAAAAGGTCTCTTATTCGGTTATATACAAAATGTTCGTGAAGCTTTTCTAAAAAAAAATATCATGAACTATCAGGGTAAGAAATTTTGGAGTTTCTAGTGTGGTCTTCAAATGTGAGATAGAAAAAGCCAGAAAGAAAGAAAGAAAACTGTTTTTATTGCGTACACATAATAACAGGTTAGCTGTCCAAGTCGAGAAAAGTATAATTTAGTTTTCCTTTTAGGAAACGTTTCAGTAGCAATTTAGAGAAAGTGTTCGTCTGTCAGAAATAAGTTACCCCGTGTTATTTGAAATAGAAAATTGAAAGATCAAATCGATACGGAGCTTCCCCATTCCCGGGGACTAGGTAGGGACTCGCTGTCCCCACACCCGAAGAGGGCTAACTACAAAGAGATGGCCCTGGGTCGGCCGGAGGACGAGAGATATGTCTCAGACAATTTCAACTCCGGCAACCAACGACAAAAATGTCTATTTGACGTAGAATCGACTTACCTAGGAACCATATTCTGGTCTATATCGACGCTGGTGTTCAGATCGCGATGTTTCGTGTCCCGTTTCTTGGTATTCCGCGGTTTCTTCGGCGGCGCTCGTGATATACAGTTTGAACAGTACCACTTGCCGCGGGGATTCTGTCAATAAAAAAACACATTTAAATAAGCTTCACTTGTAATTATATGCGTATAGTTTCAATCAATGTTTTAGCTTAACAATTATGTTACGAGAGTACCGTTTTTGACACCTAGGAGATTGGTATTAGATCGAGGCTGAATCTGAATGCTGAATTTAATGACACCAAATGTGTCATCAAATTCAGCATTCAGAGTTCACCTTAAGAATGTCAGCGAGAGAGGCTTAGAGGTAATAAACCGTAGGCTCCTTGCTCAACCTCAATCGGTAGCAAAACAATACCCGTCAAAGTGACTTCACTAATCACTAAATATTATAAAACAAAGTCGCTATCGCTGTCTGTCCGTCCCTATGTATGCTTAAATCTTTAAAACTACGCAACGGATTTTGAAGCGGTTTTTTAAATAGATAGAGTGATTCAAGAGGAAGGTTTATATGTATAATACATGCATAATATTGTAGAGAAACACTGATAAATTTAATTCTAATGTGATGCAGCGGGAACGGGATCAGAATACCACGGGGGCTGAAAATATGGCGATACGAAATACGCCGGGTCAGCTATTTATCAAATATAATTTAATTCGATAATTTATATCAGTCTTATATATTATTATTACATCGTATATTTATAGTATTTATTGTTTTCATAATACATAAAATGCTACTCTCTCATCCTAGCGTTAATTCCCAGTCGCATCCGAAGCTTTTCAGCTCGGAGTCTGGGGTCCGCTTTACCGTCTTAAGTACAGATTTGGCTAGACCTCGATATTTTTTCGTGAAGCGATTGCCATCTGACCTCCACAGCCCAATGATAACATTAGGCGATATCGAAGCTTTGCAGCTAGACCGTTGTTTTTGGATATTATTTTTTTTAGGGCTCCAACTACCCGTAACGACTGCCATAGATGTCTTTATAGCAACCGGGACCGACGGCTTAACGTGCTCTCCGAGGCACGACCAGACCAATGCAAATACCCATATTTCATGAACACAAAATATTTGCACTGAGCGGGGATCGAACCCGCGCTTCCTGCGTAGCGGCCGCGTTCACTACCGCTACGCCACGGAGGCTGTCATAAAATGCTACTATTATTTTGTATCTTAGAAGGAGACAGTAACATACCCTCTGCAGTCTGTCTGCAACTGGATTGTCTAGCTTACCTTGAAGAGGAAGGGAGAAGGAGATATTACCAGTGAGCTTACCTTGAGTAGAGGCGGGTAATGGCAGTCCTGATGGTAAGCTCTAGCACACAACGCGCAGGGGATGGTGCGTCCCACGGCGGCGGCACCTCCGCACACGATACACACCCGTTCCCCGCGGGCTTTGTTGACGCACTCCCAGCAGTACCTGTCACAAATAGGTAAATATGTGAAATTTTATTTTATTCAATCAATTAGCCTATCGCAGTCCACTGCTGGACATAGGCCTCTCTCAATGTTGGGAGGCTTTGGCCTACTGTTTCCACACTGACCTGTCGTGTTGGTTTTATTTCGAGTTTTCCTTCTCTCGCAGTGATATCGTCTGCGTATTTTTCCCTTAGTCGCCTCTTACGACACCCTTCTGAGGAGATGGGGTGGTGATACTTGTATTCCATATACATATAAGGTCTATTAAGAATATGAATTTCAGCACACAACAAAGAACCTCTAACTAAATTAAAACTTCAAATCAATACTAATATTATAAATGTGAAAGTAACTCTGTCTGTCTGTATGTTTGTCTGTTACGCTTTCACACCTAAACCACGAACCGATTTAAATGAAATTTAGTAAAATTTGGGCCACCCCATCTCCTCCCATGTTGTGTCGTACAAGGCGACTAAGGGATAGGGCTGTTTAACGTCAGACAGATATATACAGCCCAGACTCAGCCTATAAATGGCTCGAGCCAACAATAGTGCCCGAAAAACGGCAATAGGCTCACCCCCTATTATGTGCGACCTAATAACAATGATTGGTGAAATGTGGGTTTTATTCACCACTGCCTAACGCTCCGGGCATAAAAGTACGATTAAAAATGTTTGGATGTGTCACGAGAATGAAAGCATTAAGTCCTAAATGACGTATTTCGGTTATAACAACGTGAACCCTATTTTAATTCAAATTAAGCCTAAAATAGTTCGTCGAAGTCACTCACCAGTCCCCATCAGGTATCTTGTCCATTCTCGGCTTGAAGCAGTACGTGTGGTAGCCCTTGTCGCAACCATCACATAACAACAATTGGTCTTCATTGTCACCGCTCAAGCAGAATTGACAGTTCTGTAACAAGAGTTCCGTATAAAATACAGATCTACCTAAATCTAAACTGTCGATAGCTTAGAGAGATAAATAATTCATTATTGTACATCAGTATTTTACAGATTCTTGTATATAGTAGATACGAGTATAGTTACAGTTAAATACACAATGCGCGGCCTTATCACTAAAAGTGATTTCTTCCAGGCAACCGTAGCTTAGTGTTTCAGGAATCGGTCTTACGATCGGAAGGTCAGGAGTTCGAATCCTGGCCATTACACAACGTGAACCCACTCCTAACACAAGAAATTTAGCTTAGTTGGAGGGGTTAGGGGGAATATTATACTTCATTTGGTTAGGTTCTTAACTAAAGATAAACAATCATGTAGCGACTTTTTATTAAAAAAAAACACATTATACAAATCATCATCATCATCATTTCAGCCATAGTAAGTCCACTGCTGGACATAGGCCTCCCCTATAGATCTCCAATAAGATCGGTTGGAAGCGGCTCGCATCCAGCGCGTTGTATTTTAGTATATAATACAAATATACTAGACTAACTGACTAACAGTAGTAATAAGTTTAATTTTAGTTTTTGGTCTGTAAAATGACTATATAAACAGAAAAATATTAATAAACTGACTTTTTATATAAAATACTCGTATATCAAAAAGACACCAAGATTGATTACGTTTATAGTTAAGTAACTAACTGAATGGAGCAAAGTGTATCTTCTTCATCCTAGCGTTAATCCCAGTCGCATCCGAAGCTTTCACCTCGGAGTCTGGGGTCCGCTTTACCAGTCTAACTGTGGCTTTGGTTGTTCTTCGATATTTTCCGTGAAGCGACAGCCATTTGAACAATCCATTGGCGATATAGAATTTCAGTTAGACCAGTTGTTGGACTTTTTAGAGCTCCAACTATAGTACGCGCCAGTTAGTGTGGCAATACGAGTGGAACAAAGTCTTACGAATACGAAGTAACAAGAAAGGTAAATCAAAAATATTAAGAATTAAGAATTATTACATTATCTTTTAACATTGAAACTGTCGTTTTTGCAAATTTCGTATACCTACACCACTGTATGGGGGAATGTAAATAACTCGTATTGCCACACTAACTGGCGCGTACTATACCCGTAACAACTGCCATAGATGTTCGTATGACAACCGGAACCGACGGCTTCACGTGCTTTCCGAAGCACGACTAGACGAATGCAAATATTCATGCATACAAATATTTGCACCGAGTAGGAATCGAACCCACGTCCCCTTCACCATGCCACAGAGGCAAACACAATTAGTATGTTAGTAATAATATGAAAAATATGTTATGACCGGTGTATGAGTTATTAATGAACATATTAATAAAGCAAGCATTCATGCAAATTGAATAAGATGGGAAAAAGTGTAACGACTCAGGCGGTACTAGAACCCGCGACTAATCCCTTATAGGGGGAAATTGCCCTGACAACTGAGCTATTGAGTCACGCCTCGAGTGCTCCAAATTCTCCTATATAACCATCTTGGGGCGACGACGGTAGGAGCCATTTATCGATAGTCTTATGATCTATCGGAAAAAAAATAATGATGTTACAATAACTTTTAGGCTGTGGCATGCCGCGGCATCGTTTGACGAATAAAGTAAAATGAATTATAAAGCATATGAGATAAGATTCAAAATAACTTGATTAGTAATAAATTCCATGCCGTGCCATGCCGGCAGTGGGCGCCGGCCCTAAGTGACACAACTCCTTCGTGCTTCCTTAAAGGCAAAATTTGTCGATAACTTCGGCATAGCTTGCCACACTAAAAATTGAATTGAATTAAAAGAACCCTATATAGTATTAGCTTGGTAAACCTCACACCTTAGTAATGAATGTCCGAATGTTGTTAGAATACGTACATGCCGCATACGTACCGCCTTCATGATGCTCTTGTCCCACGCCACGGCCGCTTCCAACGCTTGCAGTAACATGGCGAGTTGGGCCGCCGTGCCGCAGCGGGCCACGGCTTCACGCCATGTCGTCAGCCCGCGGGCTATGCCCTTGTTATCTAGAAACAATGATAAGATATAGGTATTTAAACTTTCATGGTCGTTCACATTACTATTAGAACTATCGGGATATTTACCATGTATTGTTTGGAGTTACCGATATTTCGGCGCTGTTGCAAGCACCATGACCACGGAGGAACTGTAGTTATACTGTACACGGTGAAATAGTTTTTTAGGAGTAAATATATCGATCTACCCTCTTTAGAGTTCTTTTGCTACGCGTATGGACACTATCGGATACTCGAAACAATACATTACAAGGTATTGCATGTACACAACTACCTAGTAATAGACATTTAATATTTGCACGCCACAAATGGCAGAATATGCTGTATACTCCTAATCACCCCAACACCTGTAACCTACCATATTCTCGGAAATAAAAGTTCTTATTCTTATTCTTATACTCATGGTAAATATCCCGATAGTTCTAATAGTAATGACAACTGGTCTAGCTGCAATGCTTCGATATCGCCCAATATGGTTATTAAGTTGTGGAAGTCAGATGGCAGTCGCTTCACGTAAAATATCGAATTCCAGCCAAATCCCTAGTTAGACTGGTAAAGCGGACCCCAGACTCCGAGGTGAAAGCTTCGGATGCGACTGGGATTAACGCTAGGAGGAAGATGTTAACTAATTGTTGTAGGGTATGTTACATTATCGAATAAGATAGGAAAAAGTGAATCGCTCAGGCGGGACTTGAACCCGAGACCTGTGGCCCTAGACAAAGTGACATTCTATTGATGGAATCGCGCTGAAGCGAACCATTTTTAGGGTTTTAACCTTAGAGTATACATTGCTTGACTTCGCAAATAATATTTAATTCGATATGTTAAATCAAAATTTTATACAACATCGTATATTTGTAGTAATAATGACGCAAAAATACCGCAAAATGACGCCATTTTTTTTGTATTTTGGCTTTAATTTTATCCATGCATATCAAATCGAACAAAAAACTTCATAACAACAAACTACATTAATAAGTGCATCTATTGATATTTTCGGTAATGCATGAAACGTCACCATAGGTGCGCTGTACCATCGCAAAGTATCTGCTAACACTCGGCGCCAAAGACCTGAGTGATAGGCGCGCTCTATATTTATAATGTATACTCTAAGGTTTTAACCATGGATTTCGGGACATTGCGGTGGTTATAGTAATAATGATAAGTTAAATAATGTATTTCAAATTACAAAGACTCAAATTTCATTAAAAAAAATAGTAATATAAGTGATTTAAGTCAATTTCATACTACATTTAGCGATTCTACTGGCGTTTTCGCCAATAGAATGTCACTTTGTCTAAGGCCCCTATTCTTTATAGAGAGAATTTGAAACGCTACAGGCGAGGTTCGGTAGCTCAGTGATCAGAGAATTCCCCCTGTAAGGAATCCCGCTTGAGGCGTTTTTCTTTTTCCTATTTTAATTGTTTTGAATAGTTAGCATACTAATTGTGTTCAGAAAGGCATTTTCAAGACTAAAAACCAAAATCAGACCACTAATTAGCCAGTTACTTAACCTAGTTTTTTTTTTAAGATTGTTAACCTTTAGTTAACTACCTAACTAAACCGAGTATAGACAGCACCTGACAGCACTATCTATGATTGAATGAAATTTTTGAAGCATTTATTATGCTAACTTTTCAAATCGATTTTTGAAAGGAAAAAGAAGCCGTCGCCCCTAAGACGGTAGTATATAGGAATTTGGATTGGCTTTTTGCGGCCTTCGGTGGTTTAGCGGTCAGAGCATTCCCCCTGTAAGGGAAAGATCGCGGGTTCGAGTCCCGTTTTTCATAAATCGACTATCTATGATATCCTAAAACTGTTAAAATATAATATATTACCTTTCCCTTCGTTGGTCCGTTCATTCTCCGAGTTCTGCGGCGAGGCGGCGGACGCGTTACCATGTTCTGCCTGCAGTACTGCACCGAGGGTCACTTCAGAGTTGCTGCATGACGAACAATAGAAGATATTATTGTGCGTTTGTGTTGTGAAGAACCACCTTCGGAGGAGTCTTGAAACAAAGCTATTTTGAACTGATTCTATCGTTATTTTGTTTAATGTATTCGCTTAAAATATTGTATAGTTCCCTGCATATATCTTGATACCAAGTTGCGAGAGGAACGAGGTCCTGGCGCGCGCGGATTGGTTTGATAATCTATGAGTTAAAACTACTTTTCGAAATCCGTTAAAAAGTAGTTTTATTTCAATAATCTATGATTAGTGGAGCACCTCGACCGCCGTGGCACCCCGTGCTATCCTCAAAAGACAACCAAAAACGCTTATTTGCCTTTTTTTAAACGTACGCAAATACTTAAATTAAATTAATTTAAATTACACTTCTACCTACCCCTTCGTTCACGTCACGTCAATACACTTATAATTTAAACACTTCTACCTACCCCTTCGTTCACGACACGTCAATACACTTATAATTTAAACACTGCTAACTACAAATAAAAAGCAATAACATCTGCTACATGCATAAACAAAATCTAAAAAAAGGGCTTCTGAAGAAATGTATGAGTTTCATATTTCTTATCTCATAATAATTATACAAATTATGAGTTATGAGAATTAACATTAACGAATTAAAATACATTGTTATGATTATATATTTATATATATTCTATTAAAGTAGGTAGCCAAATCGCTTCATACAATTCATTTAATTGCGTATTCTCTATACAGGGCGTCCCACGGCGATGCCACATGGAGGGCAAGTACCTTAAATCCTTAAGTTGGCGCATTTTACTTAAAGGAGACATCATTTTATTTTTAAAAAGAAACAAAACTGCATTCAAAGATTTTTTTAAATTCGCTTGCCACACCCGGTAATCGAACCGACTAAAATCCGAAAAAGTAACATCCTGTATTTTTATGGCATCAATCGATAGTGTCAATCAAAAGGATAAAATCTCTCTAAGGAACATGGTAAATTAAATGGAAGGAAGTCCTTGAAACCTAAACTTATAAATTCAATTTGGCAAAATAAAACATTATGACCTCCGAAAGACGGTATTAGTTTGAAGAAGCTGTCTGTGATTTTTCCCTTTTTTAAGCGTTAACATTGTTAAAATCTAACCTCTAACCTCTAGTCCTCTTTCGACTATAGTTACCCGTTTAAATCACCGCTAGGGGCGCCACTGTTTCCAGTCGCACGTCTTTATGTCAATCATAGATCATAGCGTTTTGTGATTTTACCGCGTAAAGGTGAAAAAATTTTCAAGTCAAGAAAAAAGTTATTAAATAACTAATTAAATAGTAATTACATTGTTTTTACCGTATGTATGTGTACAGTGCAACATAAATAAGTACAAGGTATCTTATTTATTGAAGTTTCTTTCCGTGAGCTTCGGTAAGTAGATTGTACCATACTAATTAATGAATACCGCTGAGGAATCGTTGCTCCCGAGGGAGAGCGAAGAGCGAAGCACTAATAAGTCCAAAAATAGTTCTTATCTTCGGAAGATTAGAACGCCTTTGCCTCGCCATCCTCGAATAAATAAGCGGTTTAATTTAACCCAGTCATTTCGAAATGTGTTTGAGAGTTCGGTCTCACGCTCGGAACTCATTCCTCAATATGTTAAGGTTTTTACAAAAATCAACCTGATAGAATTATTATTAATAATCATTTACATTCGTTAGTTACTGATGTAGGTACTTTAATTTTTTTATTGGAAAATATAAAATTATTATATTTGTTACGAAAACAATAAGATCGTTCCTTGGAAACCTGGAGAGGTACTTGATTTATGGACTATTATAATGAGTGTAGTGTCACTTGGATTTACCGGCCCAATAAAAATAAATAAGTTATAAATGATGTATCACCTTAATAAAAGGTATGATTGTAGCCAGCACTGAACGGTCGATGGCGTACTTGTATACATTGTATTGCAGGGTCAGGAACTTCTAAAAACTGGCTTACAAAATAGCAATATTATAACACTCTAAGTCTCATTCCAAGTTGAATTCTTGAGGGTGTCCTAGTTGGCGTGATATTCATACGTTAAAACAAAAATATCTATAAAAATACTAATCGGATCCGTAGACTTAATTCACTTTGGCTTATTCACCCAGGGTAATTAAGTCTATATTGTAAGAAAGTAGTAGGCATAAATGCATGTCATCTTAGGATGCAAAGAATTTAATTTTTTTTTATAACTACTAATTTACACATACCTACATAAATAGTTAAAAAATAATTAAATTGAATGTTGAGGAACAGCTCCTTCTTGTTCATAAACGTCTTTAATAAAAGGTCAGATGGGACATTATCCCCCTTTTAAACTTAAAAGCCTAAATTAACATGTTTGAACTTAACATGTCAGTTGAAATGCCAATTATTTGGGATTCAGTTCTTACAACAGGTAGATTGGATGACAAGACTTGCACCAGGCATTTCTTCATCTATGCATAAAGTAATTTCACAGGAGGCTCTTGCGAGTAACACCTAATATGGAAAAGAAATTGTCTCTCTAAGAGCCCACTCTTTCAGTCTCATCTTCACCTTATACCATTGTAACTGCGACTAATTGGATTGCGGAAATCCTTTGGAAACAAGTCATAGTTATGGTTCATTTGCTAAACAATTCCTTCATAATTTTTGTTTTGAGGCTTTGGTTAATACCCACTTAACGATGTCATAATAATGTTTTTATCCGTGAACATAATATATCTAAAGTATAACATATAGTCACATTGTTAAAGTTGGATCGGTAGGTAAATTCCAATCAATTCACCTAGAGTCACTTGAAATACAGATTTCAACTTGATGCCTTTGCCCACAAAGTAACTAAAATAGCTACTTAATTGGTATATTTACCAAAAATTTGCAAAACTATGACTTGCCTCCAAGCGATACAGTCAACATCAAAAGTCCATAAAAACATTTTTTTTTTTTTAAACTGCATTACATTGCTTAATAATGTGTCAATTAAGTTGATGTATAAGTAGTTGTATAATATTTAGAGAACAAAGTGACTACATAGTACTACTAATTAATCTACTTTTGTCGTTGACTGTACTATAGTTGCAAGACACTTGAAGTTAACCTGACGACTAGGATGATCAATTTCATTGTCTCAGGATGCAATTTTATTTTTGCTTGCTTCAAACAAGGTAGACTAAGAGAGAGATGGGCTCTGCATCCCCTAGTGAGGTGCAAATTACAGTGGCGGCTCAGGAATGGGAACCACAGTGCACAAGTGATACACAGGCAAAATGTGACTCACTTTCTCACTACAGAACGCGGCGGACGCGGGCTGGGGACTGAAGTTGAACAACTTTATGTTGTCAAGCAAATGGAGTTAGAGCCTACAAAAAACGGCATTCCAATGTGAGGGAGTTGTTTGCAGTGCATGCAGCATTATTGCTTATGTACAAAATGCACTACTGGTTCAGTCGGACAGCCAACTGAAATGATGGGCGTACTTGCCCCTTAACCCCTCTAGAGCTGACCAATCAACCGAGCAGTTCAATATAATACTGACGGTTATCTCCCTGAGAAGTTAAACGTATTCTTTGACCTCGTCTCAAGAGGCTGATTCGTTCATGAATGTGAACTTCTGCTAGGAGTCGCAATGGCCTCGATCAAAGATCAGGACATGCAATATCAACCCTTTCACATCAAAGGGACTCGCCTGTCGTTCATCAGTGCATGACGCGGGACTCAAAGGTGGTTCAGTGACCACATGTAAGGCTTTCAGTTAAACTGGAACTACATCATACCTATCAGTACTTTAGGCTGATTGATCTCAGATTGACAGCCCTAACGGCTCTGACTAATAAAGGATCTGCGGAAGATCCTAATAGATCAGTTAGGATGGAGGTTTTTTCCCCCACCTATTTTAATAATTCTGAATATATCCACATAGTGGGATCAGTACTTTGGGCTGATTAATCTTAGATTGACAGCCCTAACGGCCCCTGACAAATAAAGGATCTGCGGAAGATCCTAATAAATCAGTTGGGAATTGGGATGGATGTTTTCTCCCACCTAATACTTCAGTGGCTGGCCCTTCTATACAATGCCAAGGGAACACAAGTTCTAAATATAGCCCCATAGTGGGATCAGTACTTTGGGCTGATTAAGAGCCCTAATCGACCCCTTGCCGATAAAAGATCTCCGGGAGATCCTAATTGACCCCTCAGCAGAGAGTTGCTATCCTCCTTAAAAAGGAGGGGGGGGGGGGTGAGAAATAAAAATTGAAAAAGAGGAAAACTGGAGTTATCAAGTTGTAGTTAGCGGACAACCACTCTTGATCAATGCTTTGACTATACACTGTATTGACAAAGTATCAGTTGCATGTCAAATTTGCATATTATGAGATTATAGTATATCTCAAACTTGTTCCAAAGTAGTAGCTATTTTTTACGTCGTGACGGTAATGGCCATTTACTGGGTCTGTATAGATTGTGTATAGTCTAAGTGTACGGGATACCTACCCATACAACTATGGGTTACATATTGCATATTCAATGGCAATCTTTTATGTCATACGGCAGGAATGTATTTTGCATAATATTATCCCCATTTTAAACATAATTTTATTTTGAGCTTACATTTCAATTGATTTAATAATTAACATCTGCAGGGCCTGCAGATCTATAGGATCTGCAGTGTTTCCGTACTGTGCTACAAATGTAGACAGATTTTTTACGGAAAGCCCAGGCCATTAATTATCCTGAATAGGATACATACATTCACGCCTGTGAACCCCTCCATGGGGCAGAGGTGTAATATTTGACACCCACATTTGGCCAGATAGTTATGAGTTCACATGACGGGGGCCAGACCTATTGCAGTCAGATTAACGCTTTGTCATGAGTCATGACTAATCACTAATGTCTACTGTCGGATGGGGAATAGCCCTATTCCTTGGTAACCCATACCACGAGAAGTGATGGGATACCCAAATAATATCTAACTGACTATTTTCAGTACCATATAACAGTTTATTTTAGACATTTCTAGAAGAGTTGCCATTATTCTGTCTCTAGCTTCAGACAGGTGAGTACATGACTTCACGTATTAGATAAATTTCGCAGTATCGCAGCTTCATTGTTTTATCTCATTGAAAAATTGTACGCTACCCTATCATCTCTTTTGCTTCTATCTGTTAGCGATAAGGCCGCCCATTGGGCATTTATAAGTCGAAGATAAAATTAAGTGAAAGCCAGAATACATTATAATATTCTAAAACTGATAGTAGCTAGCATAGGCAATCGGTGCTAATTGTCAAACACCAAAATGCCTAGTTGTGTACTTCAGTACACTCAACCTTGCGGTCTATGTTACTGATGTAACTAGTTGATTTATCTCAATTAGAGCAACTACCACGACACTCCTAGGAGAATGGATAAGATCTATTTTTATGCAGTACATATTGATGCGGCTCAAGGTAGCTTCAGATCCGCAGTTGCCTTCAAAGGTTGACTTGTAATTATGCCCATGGCATAGGTTTTATGTTGAGGAAATTGGAAGTCTCAATTTGGTAATAAATTTTAAATAATGTTTGATGTTATGAATATGATATACATCTTGGTTGCATGTTTTGTATAAACATTCTATTATGATTAATAATTATAATAATGCATTATTTTAATTCATATGCTAAATAATACTGTTTTCTATATTATCACATAGCGTTGTTATAGTTACCATCACCAGCAGAAACCAAACAGGTCTTCAAACTAATACCGTCTTTCGGAGGTCATAATAGAGCTGTTTTACATAAAATAAAACAGTTATTATGGCCGAAAGAAAGACGGTATTAGAGCAAGGTCCTTGCTGGCGAGAAGACACTATGATCTATGATTGACATAAAGACGTGCGACTGGAAACAGTGGCGCCCCTAGCGGTGATTTAAACGGGTAACTATAGTCGAAAGAGGACTAGAGGTAAGATTTTAACAATGTTAACGCTTAAAAAAGGGAAAAATCACAGACAGCTTCTTCAAACTAATACCGTCTTTCTTTCGGCCATAATAACTGTTTTATTTTATGTAAAACAGCTCTACTTTAACTTAAAGTTCATCCATCCATCTGATACCATATTAACAATGAAATTCCATATTTAAATCACTTTTCTTTTTTTATCGTGTGGAGACCGCTGCATCAATCGATAGTGTCAATCAAAAGGATCAAATCTCTCTAAAAAACATGGTAAATTAAATGAAAGGAAGTTCACAAAATCTTAACTTATAAATCAATGCAAACAGACACAGCACTTTTACTCCAGAAACCATCAGACAAGGTATCTTATAAGGTCAACACTAGAGATATCTTTGATGAAATTTATTTAGTAAAATAAGTACATACTGAATGAATGAACTTTGTTACCTGTTTAGAATGTAACTTTATTGGGTAACTGCATGAGCTTATGTAGGTAGGGTAGGTAGTAATTTTTAGGTGCTTGATTAGAAACCTGCACGCGGTGTACCCTGGGCAACGAAGATGGCGAGTGAATTGCCCTATTGGATCAACTTATAACCTGTCAATTGAGACGGCGCGGCGTGCGGTTTTAATCGGGTTGAGTTCGACATACCTAAATACTACTGCTGACCAGCAGCGGTCTCCACACGATAAAAAAAGAAAAGTGATTTAAATATGGAATTTCATTGTTAATATGGTATCAGATGGATGGATGAACTTTGAGTTAGTGTTTTATTTTGCCAAATTGAATTTATAAGTTTAGGTTTCAAGGACTTCCTTTCATTTAATTTACCATGTTTCTTAGAGAGATTTGATTCTTTTGATTGACACTATCGATTGATGCCATAAAAATACAGGATGTTACTTTTTCGGATTTTAGTCGGTTCGATTACCGGGTGTGGCAAGCGAATTTTTAAAAATCTTTGAATGCAGTTTTGTTTCTTTTAAAAAATAAAATGATGTCTCCTTTAAGTAAAATGCGCCAACTTAAGGATTTAAGGTACTTGCCCTCCATGTGGCATCGCCGTGGGACGCCCTGTATATGCCACTAACCCCGAAGTCGTGACTACAGACTAAATAAATACATTATCGAAATATTTATCTAAAAGAACAATGCGTGTATAAAACAGCAAACAGTTCAACAACATAACATAATATTATATAGTATAACAATCACCCCTTTAGGCGTTAGGCACACAGCAGACTGTTTTATAAATTCTCTATTATGGAAAAGTGATTTAATTCGATTTGAACACCAAGGCAACCTCACCCGCAAGCCTACACCTTCAGAGTCAAGACAACACTCTTAATGAGAAAATGTTTAAAATGCACTCTTACGCCCAGGTTCCGAAAGGCTGATCAAAGTCAAATCAACTAATCGGCTGTTAAATCTCTTGTCAAGTAACAATTGGGTTGCTAGAATCATGGTTAAATCGTGTCGGTAAAATGGCTGATTAGATAGCCAACACGATGATCAAATTATACTATTTAACCATGCTTCTAGCAACCCAATTGCAACTTGAAAAAAAAATTAACAGCCGATTAGTTAATTTGACATTGATCAGCCTTTTGGAAACTGGGCGTTAGTCTAATATCAAAATCGCAAATGTCAAAAACCGTGTTCTCGTAATAGTCCAGTCATTTGGTATTTTTACCTGGAAAGTTTTCCGGGAGTTTTGAAAATTGGCAATTTTATAGATTTTGATATGCTCTTTCCAAATTTGAACTTTGCCACCTCGTATGTTTGCCGCTCGCGCCGCCATTTTGAAAAAATGGCGCCAAAAGAAGTTTTTTGATAATTACTCCTTTCCGACGCATTTTACAGGAAAAACATATTGAACAAAATAAAAGTAGAGGAAATTTCCTACAATTTCTGATAAATTTTTTTCCCCTAAAATTAATAGTTTCGGTGTAGGAGCGCCGTAAAGTGTAATTCAATACACGTTTCGGCAGAAATACTCATTTCCACACCACCATGAGGTAGAGAAATCGGCGCATTTTTTTATCGTGGTATCCCTTCTATCTACTTCATTAGAAGCCATGGCTCTGTAAATGCAAACGACACTGTGAAATGATAAACGTATACTGATGACTCAGACTAAATATTTCTGTTGAGCTCAGCCGGGGCTAGATGTTTCTTAGAAGGGAAAGAAGGGGCCTGACACAGAAGGGGCGCATTTCTTTATACCTGCGGAGACATGACAGACTATAGTTACCTATAATTACTATAGATAATCTTCGTATAATTTTTATAATTTACAAATCACAGTATGAGCAGTTTAAAGTAAATATTACACGTTGGTGTGGATGTATAATGGTTTACGGCGCTCGTACGCCGAAACTATTGATTTTAGGAAAGAAAAGGTTTGACATAAATTGTAGGAAATTTTCTCTACTTTTATTTTGTGTAATATGTTTTTCCTGTAAAATGCGCCGGAAAGGAGTTATTATCTAAAAACTGCTTTTGGGCGCCATTTTTTCAAAATGGCGGCGCGAGCGGCAAAGTTCAAATTTGGAAAGAGCATATCAAAATCTATAAAATTGCCAATTTTCAAAACTCCCGGAAAACTTTCCAGGTAATGTTCTAGGTTTTCGCCCAAATGACTGGACTATAATACAATTTTCTAGAAAGAACATTGACATCTTGATCATTTTTGACCTTTGGGAGAAGATTAGACTGAATTTTGAACGGATTTTTTTATTCCAATTAGTCCTCTAGGTTTTTATCTAAGTGTTGGAAGGTCATACGGCAGTCGCTCTCATTCAAATTTTATAAGCTAAATCAAGAGGAGAGGATGGGTGGATTCACGCCAAAAGAATATACTATATCGAATTAATAACAATTCCGTAATACATTAACGATTTAAGTTTATACACCTCTGGCTACCCCTTCGGGGATTTGCAGGCGTAAATATATGTAATATATAAATGAATGCAACATAGATCGCTGTGTGTCCAACGCCTAAGTACCACAATTGTTTAATTTAAACTTTAAGTACCACCTAAAGTTTAAATTAAAAGTTTTAGTGCCGTCGTTTATTTTCAAATCATGTAAAATTTTGAATCTTTCTCACTGAATGTTAGTGGCGTGTGTTTTTTGTCCAATTCATTAGATAATATAGGTACAGTATGTGGCAGGGGTGGCGAACCTTTATGCGCCAACGTGCCATCATACTAAAGAAACCCTAGACGTGCCATCAACTTACCATCACGCGAGGCGAAGTCAAATTGACGTGTCCTATATTAAAAAAAAAATCAAATAATTTTGACTTCGCGATTATTGGCACCTTGGTACAAAGATGGATTTTCGATTATTTGGTATTCGATATGGCATATGCCTTGATATAATAATGCTTTTTCACAAACTATACACTTGTTCGTTCATTTTCTAGTGCCTAAAGTACCAATGGCAAGGGCGCATCTAACAATTTAAATTTGTGCCCTCTATAATACCTCATAGTGGCGTGCCCAAAAATTTTTTGTTGCGTGCCATCAAATGTGACTAACACCGGTATTCACAAACGATACTGTGAGGTCTCATAGTGTGCTCGAGCGCATAGGGCTGGTAAAATTAATTCACAAACATCACGGAGCAGTATCTAACGCAGTGCGTTCCCTCAACGAAGTATTACTTAAGTGTTATCAATGAATAAAAAGGCTTGCCAAAACGAACGCACTGAGAATTTGTCGTTCTTTGCACAGTTTTGGTGGTACGCATAGCGAAGTATTGTTTGTGAATACGGGTGTAAATCTCTGTGGCGTAGCGGTAGAGCACGAGCAGATTCAATTCCCGCTCAGTACAAATATTTGTATGTGTAAAATTTAAAATAATAAAATTTTGGGACATCACATTTCATGTTAAGACAAAAAAAATGCGCACATCCAAAAATCCAGTGAGAAAGAAAATTTTATAACACTAAACCAAATATCCCAACCCAAAAAATTTTGACAAAAAAAACCAAGCCAATATATTATATCAACGGCACATTAGTAGGAGGTGATACAGTACCTAGCGTACCTGAGCGCCAGGGGAGGCTTGAGGTACCGCCGCTCGATGTGGGCCTCTAGGGCCTGCAGCTTGTGCCTAGCGCGGGCCACGGCCCCTCGGGCTCCGGACGTGCCGGGAGGGGACTCGGGTCTGGCAGGCCGCCAGCCTTTCACTTGCATGGAGGCGGCTGCTATGCGTTCTTCTAGTTGTTCGACCTGTGGGGTATAGACGCTTAGTATTGTACTATTGATAGGGTAGGTAGTGTTTTCTAGGAAAAAGGTACAGTAGATTTTGAAAATTAAACTGTAGTGTAAAATAACCGAAATCTATACTAATCTAATATATAAAAATCAATGCCACTTTTCGTTGTTATTTTATAACTCAAGTCGGTCAACTCTGAACCGATTTGGCTAATTTTAGTCTTGAAATATTCGTGGGTGTCCAGGGAAGGTTTAAAGGATGAGAAAATAGGTGCAGCGGGAACGGGAAAAATATGGCGGTACGAAGTTCGCCGGAACAGCTAGTATTATATAAATTCATTTTTAACAAAAAAGTTTAACCGACTTCAAGAAACGAAAAAGAGGCACTGAAAAGCGAAAAATAACTTACTTTACAGACTTACTGATTTATTAGAAGTCGGTGCCTAGCCCAAGAGAGGCCATATTTCAATTGATTGCATCATAGTAGTTCAGACACAACAAACAAAGTTGGCTGTCACCGACTTCTAATAAATCAGTAAGTCTGTAAAGTAAGTTATTTTTCGCTTTTCAGTGCCTCTTTTTCGTTTCTTGAAGTCGGTTAAACTTTTTTGTTAAAAATGAATTTATTTTTCTCTTTTTAGTGAGTTTGTACAGTCTCACGACTGTACATCGCATGTATAGTGACCTGACTGTACATGCGCTGCTGACGCTGCAATACAGACCAAACCGGCCACACTACAAAAAAAAAATTAAATCATTATTCAAAAAGAATTTTTAAAATCAATGCATATACACCGGAAATATAGCTGAATATTCTAAACACTTCTGCGTACCCCTTCAAAGGACTCAGGCGTGATGTTATGATGTGTAATGGCAGAAACATTGCAATAATATGCCATTGCAGCAATCGCGGCTGATTTCCTGGTACTTTTTGAAGAGTTCCTTGGTCTAATCTCGGAAACCCATCATCAGATCTTTACGAAATTAAAATGGGACCACTTCGGAATAATCTACTTACGAACACAAGAAGAATTTTCAAAATCCGTCTAGAATTGGCTTCACAATCGCGTAACAAACATACAAAAAAATAAAAAAAATAAAAAAAAATATAGGGTACGAATTGAGAACCTCCTTTTTTGAAGTCGGTTAAAAATGGTAAGTTAAGTAAAGTTAAGTCTATCCTCAAGTGTTTGTTTGTTTGAGCGCGCTAATCTCAGGAAGTACTGGTTCGAAATTAAACATTATTTTTAACCGACTTCAAAAAAGGAGGTTCTCAATTCGTACGCAATTTTTTTTTTTTTTTTTTTTTTGTATGTTTGTTACGCGATTGTGAAGCCAATTCTAGACGGATTTTGAAAATTCTTTTTCTGTTCGTAAGTAGATTATTCCGAAGTGGTCCCATTTAAATTTCGTAAAGATCTGATGATGGGTTTCCGAGATTAGACCAAGGAACTCTTCAAAAAGTACCAGGAAATCAGCCGCGATTGCTGCAATGGCATATTATTGCAATGTTTCTGCCATTACACATCATAACATCACGCCTGAGTCCTTTAAAGGGGTACGCAGAAGTGTTCAGAGTATTCAGCTATATTTCCGGTGTATATGCATTGATTTTAAAAATTATTTATGAATAATGCTTTAATATTTTTTTATTTAGCGTGGCCGGTTCGATCTGTAGTGTAGCGTCAGCAGCGTATGTACAGTCAGGTCACTATACATGCGATGTACAGTCGTGAGACTGTACAAACTCACTAAAAAGAGAAAAATAAATTCATTTTTAACAAAAAAGTATAACCGACTTCAAGAAACGAAAAAGAGGCACTGAAAAGCGAATAATAACTTAATTTACAGACTTACTGATTTATTAGAAGTCGGTGCCAGCCAACTTTGTTTGTTGTGTCTGAACTACATTACTATGATGCAATCAATTGGAATATGGCCTCCCTTGGGCTAGGCACCGACTTCTAATAAATCAGTAAGTCTGTAAATTAAGTTATTATTCGCTTTTCAGTGCCTCTTTTTCGTTTCTTGAAGTCGGTTATACTTTTTTGTTAAAAATGAATTTATTGTTATTAAACTATACATACATACATATATTCACGACTGTAAATCCCCGAAGGAGTAGGCAGAAGTATATCAACTATATTTCTATATAACATAACACTACCGTCTAGCAGGCACTTTATCATGGGTTGTAATGTTAACTGTCGGATGGAGATCAGCCCCCCTAGACA
This sequence comes from Eilema depressum, assembly GCA_914767945.1. Classification (NCBI taxonomy): domain Eukaryota; kingdom Metazoa; phylum Arthropoda; class Insecta; order Lepidoptera; family Erebidae; genus Eilema; species Eilema depressum. Next base: position 3,532,596 of record OU612040.1, read on the forward strand.
AGTGGCAATTCGTTGCTCGGCGTATGATGGAATAGAATGCCAAATGTATAGGATTTGACGTTTTTGACATTCGTTGACGCCTGTCATATACGTCAAATCTCATACATTTAGCATTCTATTCCATCATACGCCGAGCAACGAATTGCCACTTGTCTAGAGGGGCTACACTATCTCATAGTCGCTTTTTACGACACCCAAGTGAAGAGATGGGGTGATTAATTCATCTTTGCCTAACCCTCCGGGGATAAAGGCGTCATTATATGTGTCTATGTAAGTTAGCATATGAATAAAACATACCATATTGAGTAGCTGCATGTCACACCTCCTCGCCGTGTGCACCGAGTACGAGGCAGGCGAGTCCGGCGAGGGGAATCCCCCATTCTGAGCGATCACCCTGTCCAGGTGGGAGACACACAGCTCTGTCCCCAGTATGTCACCCGCGTCTATGTATGGCTGGGGATTACAATTAACATTGTACTCAAAGTCAAAAACAAAAATCATTTAATAAATAATAAGTAAGAAATAAATATTTATAAATATTAGACAGCCTCCGTGGCGTAGCGGTAGTGAACGCGGCCGCTACGCAGGAGGCGCGGGTTCGATCCCCGCTCAGTGCAAATATTTGTGTTCATGAAATATGGGTATTTGCATTGGTCTGGTCGTGCCTCGGAGAGCACGTTAAGCCGTCGGTCCCGGTTGCCATAAGAACATCTATGGCAGTCGTTACGGGTAGTTGGAGCCCTCAAAAATCCAAAAAAAAAAAAACAACAGTCTAGCTGCAAAGCTTCGATATCGCCTAATGTTACCATTGGGATGTGGAGGTCAGATGGCAATCGCTTCACAGAAAATATCGAGATCTAGCCAAATCCGTAGTTAAGACTGGCAAAAAGCGGACCCCAGACTCCGAGCTGAAAGCTTCGGATGCGACTGGGAATTAACGCTAAGAGGAAGAAGAAGAAGTAAGAAATAAATATTGTAGGACATTCTACACAACGCTATCTAGACCCAAATGAAATAAAATGAAATTTATTAAACCACCTACAGTAAATGAAGGAAAATTATAACATCGTTGAGTAGAAATACTTACTTTATTGTTGACTGTAGGCAGTTGAGTAGTCAATGAGTGATGTAGTTCTCTCTCCCTCACTCCTCGCGGGTGTAAAGCGTCCAGCAACTCTTTTATTTGATCAGTTTCCGTGATACGCCACCAGCCATGTCTGTAACAGAAGAATTTATTTAATAAGAGAAACATATAATACTCCATATCACGTAATAGGGGGCGAGCCTATTGCCGTCAAGCGGGTACTTAGTCATGGTCTAGTATGTTTACTGTCGGATGGAGAACAGCCCCATCCCTTAGTCGCCTTCTACGACACCCACAGGAAGAGATGGACTAGTGGATATCGAAGTTCTGTAGTTAGACCGGATAGCCGGATTTTAATAGCTAGGGATCATTATATTTATCTATATGTAGTAATCTCAGACTAAAAGAATAACATAGAAGGAACGCATAGAACTAGTGAGTGAAGTCGCCTAAAGGGTGTCCTATCATGTGACAAAAAACGAATGACAAATTTTCATTTGACAAACAACGTTTGACAAAATTATACTTGATAAATGTATCATTTGACAAACTATTGTTTAATAAACTACTCATTAGACAAAATATTTATTTGGAAAAAAATCATTATATAAAACATCATTTTACAAATTGATTATTTTAAAAACATGTTAGTTGACTAACAGACAGTTGGTGATAGATTATTGAAAAAGCTGCTCATTCCGACTTGCGATAGATTAGGCGAAACGTGTATATTATGTCAAATGATTAGTTTTAAAGTAATATGTTTACGAAATGAAAGTTTGTCAAATGATTAGTTTTTCAAACGTTGTTTGTCAAATGATTGTCATACGTTTTTTAGTCAAACAACGGTGAACCCGCCTAAAGTAATACTAAAGTAGTACCATCTCGCTCGCACTGTTTATGTGCACGCACGAATACGAGCGAAATGCTACTACTTTCGTATTACTTTACACGGCTTTACTCGCTAGTTCTATCCGTTTTTTGTGGCCGAAGAGTTTGTTTATTTGTTTGATTTTTGGACGCGCTAATCTCAGGAACTACTGGTTCGATTTCGAATCCGTTTAAAAGTGGTTTTATTTCAACCTTAGAGTATACATTATACACCGTGATTTTGTAGTCGTTTCGGAGCGAAAGATTTTGGGCACAGTTTCGATAGCGAAAGCCTCTGGAAGTATTAATTTGGCGAAAAAAAAAAAACTTTTTTTTTCTTTAATGTATGGGAATAATGTACAGGTGGAAGGCAAAATGTATGACGGATGTAAAAAAAAGAGCGCGCCTATCACTCAGGTCTTTGGCGCCGAGTGTTAGCAGATACTTTGCGATGGTATAGCGCACACATAGTGACGTTGCATGCATTACCGAAAATATCAATAGATGCACTTATTAATGTAGTTTGTTGTTATGAAGTGTTTTGTTCGATTTGATATGTATGGATAAAATTAAAGCCAAAATACAAAAAAATAGCGTCATTTTTCTGTATTTTGCGTCATTATTACTACAAATATACGATGTTGTATAAAATTTTGATTCAACATATCGAATTAAATATTACTTGCAACATCATTTTGACGGGTATTGTTTTGCTACTGATTGAGGTTGAGCCAGGAGCCTCGGTACTGTTCATACCCGTGATAGCAGTTCATACTTGTAAGGCGCGCTCTATAGCAATGTATACTCTAAGATTTCAACAAGATACTTACTCATCAGCTAAAACCCTCAACTCACCTCAGTTCCCTAGGCACGTAGTTCCCTTCCACCTTCTTCGGTAGACCATTCACCTTGCAGTACTCCAGCTGCTCCAACTCCTCAAGCGACATCTGTATCGGCGGCGGACTGTCGCACGTGACGTACGTCGACAACGCGTTGAAGTTCAGCAAGCCGAGGCTTGTGAGGCTGTTGGCTTTCGCCTTTTGGGTTGATAAGTCGTGCTTGAGAGCGTCGGCTTGAAGTTCTTTTTCTAGATCGTTGTCCTGGAATGGAAGGTTTTTTGTTTTAGAAGGTATTGTTATTATTTCGTTACTAGCTTTTGCCCGCGGCTCCGCCCGCGTGGATGTCGGTTATCGCGACCAAACATAGCCTATGTCCTTTCTCAAGGTCTAACCTACCTATATACCAAATTTCATCAAAATCGGTTCAGCGGTTTAGTCGTAAAAGTGAGACAGACAGACAGACAGAGTTACTTTCGCATTTATAATATTAGTAGGGATTATCGTAAGTTTTCAGTTTAGAGCGCAGTCTGGCTTCATGCCTACAGCGTAAAGTATTCGATTGGTAAGTCAGAGGTCGCGGGTTCGATTCCCACTCGATATGTATTTTCATAAAAAGTCAGGTCAGCTGAAGAATTACCTTTAGTTAAGTCCCTAACCGAATGAAGTTTAAATATATCTTTATATAAGTAATATGTATTTACAGAGAAAATAAGAAAACCCATAACACAAGCTAGTAAAGTAAATAACTTTGAGTTCGAATAGTGCTGCCCCATACATAACCTGCACTCAGTTGGACAGCTTACAAGTGACGGCATAGTGCTGAATCTTATTATTTTATGCTCTTATATCGTTCTAGATAGGTCACCTGGTGATTCAAATGACCCATCATTTTTCAACACGGGCCAGTACCTAGTCTAACACCCATACACCCATACATAGTACACTCAGCATCAGATCTATCTTGACTAGCAAAGTCTCAAAATGCAGCAAATCCATCTGTTTGATTGATTTTATTTGTATTATCGTTCAAACTAAAGGTGTGTACCAAATATCAAAACAATCAATCAACAGGAAGGGGGTATACCAAGGTATTAACATCATTTTGAGTACTTTGCTGACTGTATCCCCCATTAAAAAATACAAATAAGTGAATATACCATACCTGTTCCTTACTATCGTCTTCCGTCTCCGTCTCCTGCACCCCCTCCTTATTATTCAGACTAGCATCCATCATCTCCTGGTCCAACCCCGACATGGTCAAACTCGAGTCAGTATATATATTATTAGACGGCACTTGCACACTCGTCACCATACTATTCAAAGTAAACAGACTCGGGTCGTTCAACAAGTGTAGATTATTTGACACATCCCATTTATGACCTTGACACAAAATTACCTCAGAACAAGTATGTTCGTTATCACAGAACTCAGGACCTTCAGGTTTCTCTATATCGTTGATGTCATTCAAAAATGAGCTCTCATGCCTTAGGATAGAGAACCATTTGCCTTCTAATATTTTTGTGTATAACAACTGATGGGCTGTAGCTTCGTCTTCTTCTTGTTTAATCTTATCTTGCTCTTGTTTAATCGCTTCTTCTGCTTTCTTAGCAGCATCTAATTGAGAAGATACAGCTTCAGCCATTTTTCGTAGTTCTTCTAGATTGTTTACTAATTCGTCTTTACTCTCTTCTTGATCTAGTTCTGTTTCGTTCTTGACTATGTTTTCTACTTTGACGATTTCTTGGGGTTTGTCCATTGGTTCGGCTTGAGTGGCGAACATTGGTTTGTGGGTTGGTTTTTGGACTAAGAACGCTGTTGGAATGGAGTCTTCGATGTCTAGCATGTCTTGTTCTTCGTTGTTTTGCTTTTGTTGGATGTATTTTTCTTCCATTTTTATTGAGGAACCTGTGTGAGAATGATGAAATTAATATTTTCGTGAAGAAAATAGTAATAGGTTAATTTAGGCTTCTTTTTATATACCTACGTGGCAGATAAGCACACGGACCACATGATGGAAAGTGGTTATCGTGACCTATAGACGAGTGCAACACCAGAAGAGACACTCGTGCTGCAGACCCCGTAAGAACAAAGAGGTTCTGTGCCGTCAGCGCGAAAGATAAGTAGGACAAGCCTTTGATCTTCACACTGACAGCACAAAACCTCTCCAGTAAACTCTGGCTACCCTACTAACCGCCGGGAACACAACACGAGGTTATTTAGCCGCGGTATTCTGTAGAGCGGATGTACTTCCCCAGTCGGACTGCTCGATTGCGACTGAAATACCGTCGTTTCCTACCCCCTTCGTACTTCTACCATCTTCTATCGTCACTAACAGGTGAGATAGTGATCAAACGCGACCTTATCAACCATAAAAAATCCATGGTGTCCTATCACAATGACAAATTTTCATTTGACAAACAACGTTTGACAAAATTATACTTGATACTTAAATGTATCATTTGATACTTAAATGTATCATTTGACAAACTATTGTTTAATAAACTACTCATTAGACAAAATATTTATTTGGAAAAATACATTTCACAAATTGATTATTTTAAAAACATGTTAGTTGACAAACGGGCAGTTAATGATAGATTATTGACAAAGCTGCTCATTCCGACTTGGATAGATTAGACTACTTTTTTTTATAACTATGCAGAACTTTATTTAGTCAAATGAACATTTTTAAAATAAAATTTTAGCAATCGAAATGTTTTCTAAGTAATACATTTGCGAAACCTGTATTATGTCAAATGATTATTTTTGAAGTAATATGTTTGTGAAATGAAAGGTTGTCAAATGATTAGATTTTCAAACGTTGTTTGTCAAATCAAATGATGTTTTGTCATACGTTTTTTGTCAAACAAGGGTGAACCAATACATACCTTCAACTTTACAAGCGCCATGTTTAACATTCGGCTCGTATTTGATGATCTGCGTGTGGTCGCTGAGGTTTAGCTCAGACTTGATGCTCTTGAGTTCGAGCTCGCTCTTGAGAGCCTCCTCCTTCTTCTGCGCTTCCGTCTCCGAAGGTTTCTCGGGCTCTGATGGGAGAGAGTCTTTCTTCTCTCTTGGGGCTGGAGGAAGGTTATTTTGATAAGCTATTTTTTAACTTTATTTATAGATGGAGATAGAGATCGATGGATTGTATTGATAATTTTGTCTGTGTAATATATTTGTGTGATTAAAGATGTCTGAAATTCTTTCGCAAAGATATAGGTCGACTAAAGAAATATGATATAGGTAGCTTAAATTTCAAACAATGAATAGTTCACTCAATGAATAAGCCAAAAGGTGGTGTATGCTCGGAGCGTTATGCTCGAAAACTGATGAGAATTTGGAAAAAGTGTATAAGACAAATTTTGTAGGAAATTTTATAAGCTTTCATTACGTAGAAAACATTTTTTTTCTACAACGCACCGTTTTAAAGATATTGGCGAAAAACTTAAAAATGGGAGATGTTTACTCCCTTAGCTCCCTAAACAACATTCAGATTAAACTTAGGTCTATAATAACTATTCGACTATAATAAAATTTGAAAATGATATTATGTATTTTCACCTCGTGTACGTTGACATGTAACTCCTAAAACATAAGTACACACACAAGGTTTTATTTCGATATATACATAATGTTATGCTCAATATTTGATATTTTAAATTTCTTTTTAATATCCGTCTCGCTCGTTCTCACTATTCTTGGGGAGCGTAACAACAATGTGCGTTGCCACCTCTACGTGTCGGAAAATAGTGTAACACTGACCTTTCTTCTTCTTCTTAGTCTCCTGCGGCAGAGCACCTTGCAGCACGTTATTCTCCAGCTGCTGATGGTACTGCATGATCTCCGGCTGAGCTGACTCCATGGCTTCCACGAAGATCCCGCCACACTTGCCAAGGGACCAGTATCGACGCCAGTACCTGGTCAAATCAGACGAAATACACTCTTATTAGTTTGACAGCCTCCGTGGCGTAGCGGTAGTGAACGCGGCCGCTACGCAGGAGGCGCGGGTTCGATCCCCGCTCAGTGCAAATATTTGTGTGCATTAAATATGGGTATTTGCATTGGTCTGGTCGTGCCTCGGAGAGCACGTTAAGCCGTCGGTCCCGGTTGCCATGAGAACATCTATGGCAGTCGTTACGGGTAGTTGGTGCCTTAAAAAGTCCAAAAACAACGGTCTAGCTGCAAAGCTTCGATATCGCCTAATATAAACATTGGGTCGTGGAGGTCAGATGGCAATCGCTTCACGGAAAATATCGAGGTCTAGCCAAATCTGTAGCTATGACTGGTAAAAGCGGACCCCAGACTCCGAGCTGAAAGCTTCGGATGCGACTGGGAATTAACGCTAGGAGGAAGAAGACACTCTTATTAGTTTCATCTATAAGCCGGAGTCCTAAAAAGATCGACAACTGGTCTAACTAGAACTTTGGTATCTTCTTCGTCTGTTTTTTTTGTAGAGTGAATGAAAGAGTGTAATGAAACTCTTTTCATTTAGTTTTTGACTGTAAGTCTATAGAAATAAGGTCTAAAATATGAGTGGTTGTGCTTTAGCAGAATCGAGGGCCTGATTGCCAGCCACGTGTGCAGTAACACTAAGCTTGCTCACCGGTCTTGTCCGTAACACGTGGCCCGTAACGCGTGCGCCCCAGCGGCTAACTGTAATAGTTGTTGTTCGGAAAGTTTCAGTAGCTTCTCCAGCTTGCGGGACAACTCCTCGGAAGACAGGTTCTTATCCTCGTCCTGGGGATATCAAGGTATGGTTTACTCAATTGTACTACTATGTCACCAAGTTGGCCGGTGCCGGTGTATTGTGAAATAGAATGACCATTTATGATATGGACGTTGACGATTATCATATACGTCAAATCCCATACATTCGTCATTCTATTTTACAATAGCCAAGGAATTGGCATTTGTCTAGGGTGGCTGGATACCGAATGATTGTTGAAGTATTAAGGTTCAACCCCACCAAACGGACGGCATCGGAACAGATTTTACAATCTTTAAACACAATTAAATGTTATTATCACAGTGTTTGAAGTTTATATTACCAAGTCACGCACAACAGCTTGACAGCGACGTGCGGCGGCATGACGCACGTCAAGCTGTCATGCGTGACTTGGTAATATAAACTTTAAATGCTGTGATATAAGATTTATTTTGTTTAAAGATTGTAAAATCCGTTCCGATGCCGTCCGTTTGGTGGGGTTGAACCTTTAAGGTACGAGTTGGCAGCGGACGACGTGTCGCAGCGAAGTTTCGCTGTAGTAGTAGTGACTGATTTCAATGTATTTCCATGAAAGCGATGACACGTGGTCTGCTGTTGCGACATGAAGTCGGCTTCCAACTTGTACCTTTAATATGCGAATACCACCACAGATACACCCCAACCGGGGTGGTTATGTCGGACTCGAACCGACTAAAACGCACGCCGTCTGTGAATTGTCTCCGATAACCGACATCTACACGGGTGGAGCCGTGGCCAATAATATATCAATGTCTATTAGTTCGTATTGTAGGTGCAACCCGTGCAACCATATCGCTCGACCGATTGCGATAAAACTTTTTTAACTCATAACGCATTTTACAGGCAGAATTTGGATCCAGTAGGTGTTGCTGCCAGGCAGATTTCCTCAAGTGGAGTCAGAACAAATCAGTAAGTAGAATATTTAAAAAAAATATCAAAGCAATATTACCTCTTCCGGCTGAGTCCCTTCACTCTCCAAATCACTCAAAATGGCGTCACAATCACCTATAACACTATCCTTATCAATCTTCGCATCAGGCGGAGAACATTCGTCCTTATTGTTATTCAACATTTCTTTGTTCTTCATACTATTCGACAAGTCTTTTAGAGGCGAGAGTTCCTTGTCACTCTCTTCTGGTTGGTTGTCTTTGTAAGGTGAGAGGTCCGATTGTTTCTCTGTCTCGCTTTCTGGGTTGGGGGAGGACTCTTTGTCCGATTTCTTGGGAGTTTCTGGTTTTTCTTGCATTTGTTGGTTTTCTGTTGGACAAATGTGTTTGATTAGTTCTTAAGTTATAATAAAAGGTATATAGGGCAGGCCAAGACCTATGGAGCCAAGTTAACCTCATCTGCATCAAGCTGGTACCTACATATGCGCTGGAGACACAGGTTCCTCTAGGGATTGAGAGGTCAAACTAAAAAATAATTTATTCTGTATACTTACACCACCAAAACGGCACTTACAAAACGTCAAAATTCAAGTTTCAAGGACCACCAGTTTGAAACGCGGCCCCGCCCTGATAAGTCTCCAGCAAGAAACTCAGCGGAATTAGTCAGACAGACGGCAGTCCGAGCGGTGTAAACTTTCTCCTAACACAAGTAATTTAATTTAGTTAGGAGGGTAACAATACGATAAGATAATATGAGTATTGTGCGTATATATAGGGATCCATCAAGATCTACAGGGCACCTGCTACAGTTGGCTGGCTAGGGGAGGTCATATGGCAGTAGTTCTATTAAAAGTCTCGTTCTAGAAGATGATAACCAACTTACCATCGTCGTGCAACTGCGGTGAAGCTCGAAGGTTAGCGGCACTCTCTTCTACGAGCCTCTGCATCCTCTCCAGCGCGAGGGCCTGTTGCTTCTCCGTCTGTTCTGCTCTCACCTTGCGTTGGTGGAGTACTCTGACCCTGGGGACAAGGAGTTTTATTAGTTTAACATAATTATATACAGTCACGTCTTACCCAGTGGGGTAGGCACAGACCACAATACATGTTTCCAGTTACTACGATCCTTAAAATATATGACAATTTATGAAGTTTACGCGAATGTCACTCATTAAAATAAAACCGGTACGGTGATTCAGGTACTTTGAGAAAACTTATACAGAATGTCCCATAAGTCCTTTGAAATTTAAATTTCGAATAGAATTTAAACGGCGCGCAGGAATGGCGCGCGGGGTGCGGGTGAAACACCAACGGACTTTCGGAATTCAGTCGCCATGGAGCGTTTCACCGGAGCGGACCGTATTTTTTGTGTGCGTGAATTTTATCGCAACAATAATTCAGCCACTATTGCGTGGCGTAAATTTGGAGAGTATCGCAATTTACGCACGTTTTATGACTGTTCTAGTGTTCAAACGATTAAGAACTGGGTTCAGAAGTTCGAGGAAACTGGCTCTACGTTGGATAAACAACGATCGGGCCGACCAAGGACATCACGGACTAAAGAAAACAATGACGTAGTGCAAGAGTCAGTTCGTGAAAATCCTACCTAACGAACATGGTCGTGCGGTTACTGTTACTTCGGAGCGGTATGGGGCAATGATCGAGGATTTTTTTACACCAGAGTTGCAGAATTTTTCAGGTTTCAATACCCGGACCTGGTTTTAACAAGATGGCGCAACTGCCCATACTTCTAACACCGCTATGCCCGTCGTTCGTCAACTTCTCCCGAACAAAGTGATATCTCGAAGAGGAGACATGCCCTGGCCACCACGTAGCCCGGAATTAAGTTCAATGGACTTTTTCTTATGGGGTAACCTTAAGTCCAAAGCATAATGGTACTTACTTCCTAATCTTCATATCCATGAGGTACCGTTCCTTCTTGAGCTGGTTGAGGTGTTCCAGAGACGTGTCGAGTTGTCTCAGCACCGCCTTGTTCTGTAGCAACTCGTCGCACACGTAGGCCAGGATTCTAGCCTTGGTTGTCGCGTTAAGGGCTAAGAAGGGCTTGTCGCGGAGTGCCTCTGTGGGAAGAAATGATTATGTTTTTATTGTTTTAAATAGTGGGCAGAAGGATACGAGATGCAGAAACTAAAGTTAACCAGGGTTAACCAGCACGATAATCAAAATTAAACTATTTAACCATGCTTCTAGCAACCCCATTGCTACTTGGCAAGAGATTTAACAGCCGATTAGTTAATTTAACGTTGATCAGCTTTTCGGAAACTGGGTGTTCATCTTAGGAAATGTTATCGGCTCTATAACAACATGCTACAACCCTTATGAGCTGATCAACAACAGAAAGAGTCGCGTACGGGCGATACGGCGCTGTGAAATAGAACCATATTCGATTTATACCCAAGCAGCTAATGCCCGCGCCTCCGACTGCGTGAAAGTTTCATCCCTTGCCCGCCACCCATGGGATAGGGTCCCATGGGCAGCGGAATTAAACTTCTATACCTGTACTAAATTTCAGCCAGATCCGTTCGAGCGTTGAATAACAAACATCGAAACAAACAAACATCTTTTTAATATTTAGGTCGCACAAATTGACTACACCACGCCTGATACGGCAATCCAAAGAATAGCGGCCGCCATTACAGATACTGTACCTAGAATGGCGTTTCACATTTAAAAATCAGAAGTATAGCATAGGTCCATTTGCTAAGCTAGTCTTTAGTACCTACATATATATTTTTGACGTTTTGTAAGTTCCGTTTTGATGGTCTATACCGAATAAATGATTTTTGACTTCGACTTTAGGATAGTAGGGTAGGATGGTAGATATAGTTACCTGACAGCTTATAAGTAGCATTGCTATGCAAGTGTTCGTAATAAGCCGCATTCTTCGAATTAGCGCATGTCATCTGCATCTCAGATTCGCTTTGATGATGGTCGGCGACGCGACGCTCGCGTTCGCGCTCCGAAGTTAGACCTACGAACAAAAATATATGAAACAAGAGAGAAAGGACAGAACAACGATGGCCGTGAGCGCAAGAACAGATGACCTTATATATCATACTACTTTGGTCGCAGACAAGCACACGGCCCACTTGATGGATACAGGTTACCGTGGCCTATGGACGAGTGCAACACCAGGGGAGTCACACTTGTGCTGCCGACCCAGTAAGAACAGAGAGATTCCCACTGACAACACTAACACCCGTATTCACAAACAATACTTCGCTATGCGTACTACCGACACTGTGCAAAGTACCTACGACAAATTCTCAGTGCGTTCGTTTTGGCAAACCTTTTTACTCATAGACAACACTTAAGTAATACTTCGTTGAGGGAACGCACTGCGTTAGATACTGCTCCGTGATGTTTGTGAATTAATTTTACCAGCCCTATGCGCTCGAGCACACTATGAGACCTCACAGTGTTGTTTGTGAATACGAGTGTAAAACTCTCCAGTGCGCTCTGGCTACCCTACTCACCGCCGGGAACACAACACGAGATTATTTGACTGCGATATTCGGACTCCTTGATTCGGACAGAAATACCGTTGAATGAAATTTTGAACTGTTAAAATCGATTTAGAAAGGAAAAAGAATCGACTCCGGGCGGGACTCGAACCCGCGATCTTTCCCTTACAGGGGGAATGCTCTGACCGCTAAGCCACCGAAGCCCGCACGAAGCCGACCCAAATTCCTCTATACTACCGTCTTTGGGGCGACGACGGTGGAGCCATCTACCGAAACTCATACGAGCTATCGGAAGGTAGAAATACCATTGTATCCTATCTCCTATCACCATCCTCAGAGCCTTTTCCAGGGTCAGTTGGGGTCGACTATTATCAACATTGACAGCCTCCGTGGCGTAGCGGTAGTGAACACGGCCGCTACGCAGGAGGCGCGGGTTCGATCCCCGCTCAGTGAAAATATTTGTGTGAATGAAATATGAGTATTTGCATTGGTCTGGTCGTGCCTCGGAGAGCACGTTAAGCCGTCGGTCTCGGTTGCCATGAGAACATCTATGGCAGTCGTTACGGGTAGTTGGAGCCCTCAAAAATCCAAAAACAACGGTCTAACTGCAAAACTTCGTATAATGTTAACATTGGGTTGTGGAGGTCAGATGACAATCGCTTCACGGTAAATATCGAGGTCTAGTCAAATCCGTGGTTAAGACTAAAATAACGCTAAAAGGAAGAAGATTAACAACATTAACAACTGCCATAGATGTATTATGACAACCGGGACCGACAGCTTAGGACGTTAGCCCGTTCTTGCGTTCGCGGCCTACTTTCTCAGATCTACTAACATTTAGAGTATAAAAATGTATGGAAAAAGCTTCTATGATAAAACAACTAAAACCAGTGTCCAAAATTGAACCCTGGACTATTATGTTAAAATATGTATGACCACTGTAATGATGTAAAGAACTCAATGTATCATATTCTTAGAAATGAATTCATTCATTCAGTTGTTCATTTGTACTTTCGTCCATTCGTTTATTCGTTCATTCATTAATTCATTTCTTCATTCACTCGTTCATTCATTCATTCTCTGTAATTCTTTACATTCTGCCGCTTACTCCGTGTCCGGTATTTTCTTCGAGTGTTCGGAATGGATAGAAGCGTAACTGCAGTCAGTGACAAATTGTTGGCGAAATTATCGTACTGACACGCGTTTCTGACACAGTCATGGAATTATGGTCGGTAAAGATGCGTCTAGAGATCGTATTTTTAGCAACACTATCACTTACACGCAACACAATATGTAGAGATCTATATCTCCATTGTAGATAAATATTACTCCAGAGAAATAATACTTTCTCTTAGGTGTCAAACATTTACCAACAATCACCTTAGAAAAAGTATTATAACTCTAAAGTGCCAAATACTTTACTTTAGTGAAAATGTAGCGAAAAACATGAGCTCTAGACGCACCTTAAGTGTCTAAACACACTATGCCGAAGTTACGCGACCGAAGTTCCGCACAATTACGCCTGCAATGCTATTTGAATTACTGACGACACACTATGCCGAAATTACGTCGCGTCATAGCGTACAGCGTAACTTCGGTCGGGCGTAAGTTCAGCGGCGACTTATTCTGTGAGCACACATTATACGCGACCGAAGTTTGGTTCGATTGCCGACGAAGATCCGGGGACGGGAAGCTGCGGGGATCCGCCCACGCCCCGCGACACTGAATACACATACAAGGTTTCAGAACTGAATTTCCGCCGCGTAAGTTCGGCACTTATAGTGTGTCATATCAGCCGAATACGTCGGAACGTAAAATCAGCCACCGAACTTCGGTCGCGTAACTTCGGCATAGTGTGTTTAGACACTACGATTGTTACTAGTGTAGACTCACTCTAACAAAAAAAACTATAGAAAGAATTAACAAAAACAGACAATTGTATCCCAAAGTGCAAGCTTAATGACAATGAGTGCTCGGTATTCTGATGACGATGATTCAATAACATCAGTCGGCTCCTACCTTTATACATACCCGTGAGAGCTTTCACCTCGCCCGTCGCGTTCGCGTACAGATATATCCGGAGTATCTCGCTCAGGTTATGGGGAGTAATGTCCCCCATACGGATGGCGTGCCCTAGAAGGGTCGTGTGACGGCCCGGGTGGGGGATGCCTGGGTCCTCTGGGGATAAATGGAAAAAATAAGTTGAAATTGTTCTTGATAATCTTTGTATTGATGTACATTATTGTGTATTACAATACAACTCAGTGTGTCTATTTTTCTGTCGTTGTGTCTAAAGGTCTTTCAGTTTGTCTGTCTGTCTGTCTTTCTGTCTGTCTGTCTGTCTGTTTTTCTGTCTGTCTGTCTGTCTGTCTGTTTTTCTGTCTGTCTGTCTTTCTGTTTGTCCGTCTTCTTGTATGTCTTTCTGCCTGTCTATCTGTTACGCTTTCACGCCTAAATCACTGAAACGATTTTGATGAAATTTGGTACAAAGACGGATTAAACCTTGGAAAAGGTATAGGCCGTCCGTACCTTGAGGATGCGTTTCAAGAAATCATTGGTCCGATAGGATATCAAAGTTTTCCATCCGTTTTTAAATAAAAGAAGAATACATTATGGAAATTAACATACCTATAGCCGTAACCAGTAGTTGTGTTAGAACTTGAATTAATTCTTCCTCAGCCTCTACGCTGCAGTCTGGTAGCAGAGCCATTTGGAAGGTGTTCAATGTTGGAATATTCTCCATGTCTGAAACAACAAATAAATTTTATTTCTAGGATAATTTACATAACACTATCTAGACCTAAAATAGGAGTAGCTTAACTATTTTGTGTGTAAGGTTTTAGTATCGATAGCCAATAGTTTGCAGTAGAAAGAAATGAAAAGCCATCTGGGCCACCTTACACTACGGCATCTGAGACCTGAGACGGCGTGGGGTTTTAGTCAGTTCGAGTCCGACATAACCATCCCCGCACACCAAGTGGGGGAGGGGGTATCCGTCGGCATTCCCACACGAATAAAAGGTCGATGTACCTATCGGCACATATGTTGGACCTAAGCCGCGAGAAAACGAGACCGCGCGATTGTTTTAATATAATAAATTGGTGGATTTGAGCGCCTCCGCCGCCGTAATACCTCGTGCTATCCTCAAAAGACACCCAAAAAACGCGTAATGCGCATACGTACAAACGTACATACATTGAATTAATACTCATATTTCACCAATCACTTTTTTAGGTCCTACGTAATATGGGGGTGAGCCTATTGCCGTATTCCGGACACTATTGTTGACTCGAGCCATGCATCTGAGACTTAGTCTGTCCTGTATATGTAATACGCATATACAGCACATCTTAGTTCGAAGATAATATGCCCCGTGCTATACTATCGTCCTATCGATATCGTTTTTCAAAATCACAATAGAATCGATAGACTACCTATATTTTACACAAAACTAATCTGCTCATAACTCACCGAATCCTAGAGTCTGTCCGAAGTTGTGAATGAACTCGTACACCTGCAGTAAGTCCGCCATCGCCTGACCTGGCAGCTTTAGACCTGGGATCCTGTTCAGCGTCGGCAAGGGCTTCTGGTCTGATAGAGAAGTGTCTTCTTGAGGTCGTCTGAAAGAGGAAAATTTGTAAATATGGTAGTTTTTTTGGGATATAATAAACCGTGCGACAAAAATAATGAATGGATGACTGGTAATGAGTTACTTTAAATACTGAGTGGGCGACTAAAATACTGAGTGACCCGTGATACAGAAAGTGTGTTGCTAAATTGTGAAGTTATGAGGTTTCGAGTATAGCGCGCCCCAACTTGGATAGGTTAGGTAAGAAGGCTAACGCGTGGTTATTTTTTTATAACCATCCAGAAATAGTAGCTCACTTAGTATTTTTGTACGTCACATTCAGTAATTTTGACACCCATAAATTGAATAAAATGATTCTTCACTATAGCTGCCAACCTATTATTTTTACTGCCTACTTTTCGGATTAATTTCTCGCCGCGTTAAACACATGCCGTCTTTTTTTAATACCACTCAGGTGGCAGCTTGACTGCCCACCTGATGGAAAGTGGTAACCGTGGCCTATGGACGTATGCAACACCAGGGACGTCACACTCGCGCTGCCGACTCTGAAGAAACCTTCTAATGCCCTTCTTGAAGAACCCTATATTGTAGTAGTAGGAAGAAAGGTGGAAGGTCACCCAGACAGATGGATTAATCATCATCATCATCCTCCTTCTGCCCTTCTTCTTCTTAGCGTTAATCCCAGTCCCATTCGAAGCTTTCACCTCGGAGTCTGGGGTCCACTTTACCAGTCTAACTACGGATTTGGCTGGACTTTGATATTTTCCATCGAACTGCCACAACCCAATGGCGATATCAATGTAAATATGTAATATGTGTATGTATGTGTATGTAAATATTACAGAATATGAATGTAAGTATATAATTAGATTTATGTAAAATACTACTAAAGTATATACACAAATAGCCACCCAGAGATTTTTCTTAAAATATGTCCATCCAAAGGTTGCCTGTAAGAGATCGCTTGCAGCGATAAGGCCAACATATCTCTTATATTGTCCCTAATGTACTGTAGTTTGTTTGTGTACAATAAAGAATTATCTTATCTTATATCGAAGCATTGCAGCTAGACCAGTTGTTGGACTTTTTAGGGCTCCAACTACCCGTAACGACTGCCATAGATGTTCGTATGGCAACCGGGACCGACGGCTTATCGTGCTCTCCGATGCACGTCCAGACCAATACAAATACCCATCCAGTTAATTACAAAACAGTAAAATCATCTCACCTTAATTCCGAGAGCAGTTCCATCTCCTTCCGTCTCTGCTGTAATTTCTTCTCCTTCGCCAGCAGTCTGTCCAGCAAGTTCTGGTGCTTTCTTCTCTCCCTCTCCTCCCATCTTCGGCGGGAGTCCAGTTGACGGATGAAGGTGGTATGCTGGCGTCTCCTTTCACGCTCCTGGAGGAAAAAGCAGAGATTTGGTAAAGTGTTTTATGAGCTATATGGATGTTCTATTAATTATACTAATAGGGTAACATATAAGCACTAGGCCCACCTGATTGCAAGGAGGTAACCGCAATAACGGATAGTCAGAATTAAGGTTGAAGAAAAGAGAGTTAGAAATAGTAAAAGCAATGTGAAAGATCAGCTCAGCCACCTGCTTGCAGAAGGTACAGTAGTATTCTTAAAAATCATGCTCGGTTGGCGGTAATATGTAAAATCTAGTATTACATACAGCCTTAGCCTATGTCAAGTTCAGACTCCTATATGAAGTGTACCTATTATGTTGTAAGGTACCAAAAACAGACTTTGTACACCATACTACCCAAAAATAGACTCGACCTCTTTTATCCATCCAATGGTTGCCTGTCAGAGATTGCCACTCGGTGATAAGGCCGCCTATTGTTTATACCCAAATGTACTACCTAATGACACATGTTTTCTTCTTGGTGTGCACAATAAAGATATGCTTTACTTTATTATTATTATTTTTATTTTATTTATTTTATACTTTATTGTACGCCAAATTACAATATTTTTATACAGAAATTAAGAAGACTTTACTTAAAATTTTTAAAACTAGCCAAAGTCTGGGAAAATGTCAACTGTCTAGCTATCACGGTTTATAAGATAAAACCTGGCGATAGACATGTAGCCAGTTCGCGTAGTCGTAGTATTATAGTAATAATCCATCCATACTAATATTATAAATGCGAAAGTAACTCTGTCTGTCTATCTGTCTGTCTATCTGTCTGTCTATCTGTCTGTCTATCTGTCTGTCTGTCTATCTGTCTGTCTATCTGTCTGTCTATCTGTCTGTCTATCTGTCTGTCTATCTGTCTGTCTATCTGTCTGTCTATCTGTCTGTCTATCTGTCTGTCTATCTGTCTGTCTGTCTGTCTGTCTGTCTGTTACGCTTTCACGCCTAAACCACTGAACTAATTTTGATGAAATTTGGTATAGGGGTAGATTAGACCTTGAGAAAGGACATAAGCTATGTTTGGTCGCGATAACCGACATCCACGCGGGCGGAGCCGCGGGTAAAAGCTAGTAAAAAATAAAATAAAAATAGGGTTTCGTTTTTGCCCTTTGGGTACGGTACCCTAAAAAGTTGATACTCAGGACGGAACTGATGATGATAATGATTTTGCATGCCAAACTAATACACTACAAGCAAAGCGTTTCTCTACTAAGTAGTGAGTACAACAAGCATTGATTAGTCTGCCTACACCACGTTATATTACCTCTGTGATATACTTTTGCTGTGCGCCCGCAACGTCCACGACGATTGTAAAAAAGAAACACACAGTTACACACAAACACATAGGGATTAAACACACAAAAACACATTGGAAATGTACTATTTTTAAGAGAACAACTATGATTAATTTAACTTTTAAACTTTCGCGTTCCATGATATACAATTTTATTCTAAAGTAATACATGACATACAATCATGCCTTTATCCACGGAGGGTTAGGCAGATGTGAATTAACACCCACATTTCACCAATCATTGTATTAAGTCCCACGTAATAGGGGGTGAGCCTATTGCCGAATTCTGGGTACTGTTGTTGACTCGAGCCACGTATCTGAGGCTGAGTCTGGGCTGTATATGTCTGTCTGAAGTTAAACAGCCCTATCCCTTAGACGCCTTGTACTACTAACCGAAATTACTAGTATTCCTATTAACCCCTCCAGCTAAGCTAAATTGCTTGTGTTAGGAGTGGGTTCACGTCGGTAATGTAATGGCCAGGATCGCTTTCGATCGTAAGGCCGACTCCTTAACCACTAAGCTACCGACACTACAATGAGGGTAGATGAAGAACCTACTACCTCACGGACTTGAAGACGGTGGGCGTGTACTACTGAGCTAGTCAGCCTGTGACCACGGCCGGTGTAATTTGGTCGAAACGTCAGGCAATTCCAAAGTATGTATGTACCTATACCATGATCGCGTTAATTCCCGTTAACATTATTGTAAGACATTATTAATAGCCTGATTTTCCCTTTTATAAGGGACATCACTTCATTAACTTTACTTTGACATCATTCATTTTGGTCCAAAATTGAAAACTGCCTAAGAGAAAAAATACGTTAGAGCTTGTCCTCACTAGCATTTTTTATTGTAGCCTCACAGTCGAGAGACCACTGCTCTAGGTTTTATTTGAGTTCCAAAATCTTGGAAACATACATTTTTAATTAATTGTCGTGCCTGTCTACCCCGATATGAAAGACTATAATATGTATTACAAACAGATTTCTTTTTTCGGCCCACCTGATGGAAAGTGGTTACCGTGGCCTATAGACATATGCAACACCAGATTCATAAAAATAGTACATTTTCAAATTTGATATTATTAGCATATAAACAAACCAAGTGTGAGTGGGACAGATATACATCTACTGACCTGCTCTTTGAGTAGGATGGCTTGTTGTCGTTTTATTTCTCTTTCCTGTAACAAAGTTTATTATTATTACTTTTATAGCTATGCTTTGCTAGGTAGCGAGTGGGACTCGATAAAGAATCCTTTAAACACAATTTTATCGGCTACACTTGTAAGTAGGCAAGTATAGTAATCGGCAAATAACTTGAAAATGTACTTTAGCTGACCAGATCACGGTTTTAGGTCTTTGGTAGATGTAAGGAGGGAAGGGGCTGTGTGTCACATAAATCCTAGTGATAGATATTAGATACTAGGCCTGTGGCTAAATATAGTTGCGCCGTTGCGCGGCATGTTGCGGGTCAGCTGGCAACAACCCGCATGTTGTGCAACGTTGCCAAACTTTTACGTTGTTGAATGTTATGTGTTGCAAATGTTGCCCAGTAGATAGTGTTTTATGATTAAAATCGCTCTAGCAAGGCATATCTTTTATAAAAACTATTTTTTCTACGGCCAATAACATAATACTGCTAGCAAGTGTGTCCGTATCTTTACAAACCTGTTGTCTCTTAGCTTGTTCTTCTATTTTCTGCTTCTCAATCTCTTCCTGCTTTCTCCTTTTAGCCTTCATATACGAACGTGCGAACAACATCGAAAGCGGTACAGCAAATTATATTAAACAGGGTAACATGAAACAAAAAATAAAATGTGCAACTTAGAACAAACGTTTGATTTGAAGTTACTTTGTTCAGCTTTCGCCTTAAGTAAAGTTTTACTATGCGCCTTAATTTAACTCTATGGTCGTAACAGAAAAGGGAAATTTTAGGATCGTTTGCAGTATTTTTTATATACAAAGTCATAGGATGTATATTTGATTTTATGAAATAAAATTTTATTTTGCAAAATAGCACTAGATCCACCTTTTGGTAAATGGTAAGTGATTATCGTGATATCTATGAACATGAAAGAAAAACATGACTACGATTTGGGAGTCATATTTTTCTTTCGCGTCTTTAAACCAAAAAAATCAACAAGCAACAATATGCTTAATTAAAGTTTAAAAATCAATTTTATCTTTGTATTTTTATCAAATAAACTATGTCTGCAAACACGTCAATAATAAATTACATTTTCCAATCATTATCTTCTCATTTGACAATTTAAATAATGTGTAAAATAAACCAAAATAATAAAAATACCTTTTATAATAAAATTATCATTCCTCCCAAAACTACAATATATTTATAGAAGCATACAAGCGTGCATGAGAATATGTGTAACATTAAAATAGCAATACATTAATGTTATTATTCCTATGAGGTGATTCACCCTCTCGACCCACGCCCGTTCGTCCCACATGGGGCAAATCACACAATTTTGATTTAAAAAAATCCATGCAAAAATTTCTTACATTGATTATTATTTTCTGTACTTGCTAACCAATTAATATTATCAACAAAAATGTTTAGATGTATATTTTTAATTGGGACAATTAGTTTATGTCGGTCTTATGATCGACAGGATCCGGATTCAAATCTTGGGCATTACAATACCGACGTGAATTCACTAATACAAGTAATTAAGTTTAGTTGGAGGGGTTACAAGAAATTCGAATAATTACGGTAGCTAATTTATTTAAATATGTAATAAAAAAATACATCTCAACTTTTTTGGTGTGACTCGTCCCTTTTAGGACGAACGGGTGTAAGACGAAAAACTGAAGCACCTTTTACATTCTAGCATTCAATTTTAACGCATTCAAATATCAACCCTATTTAAAATAATATAGAATACAGATTGTAGTGAAGTGCTGTCCCCACTGTTGAGAGTCCTGAGATCAAACCTTGAACCTTTGCAGATGTGCAGACATTACCTGGCAGTATTACCACCTTATACTATGGCGAGTGTTCCGATGAGTTATTTCTAATAAATTCCACCCTTTCAATCACATTAAATCCCTGCCAATCCCACTATATCCCTTATAATCCCATTACATCCGTTTCTATCCCACCCTCTCCAGGCCTTCAAACAACCAAGTACAATTTTGAAATTAGTAACTTCTAGCATAGAAGCCGTCATCTTTTGGAACTTTAGACTTCTTCGTAACGTATTAAAAAGCGGGGTAAAATCAGTTTTCTTAAAAGAAAATGAATTTGATTGAACTACAAGGGGACTATAAATATTATTAAAATGAACTTCGAAGCACCGTTAAACAGATATT
Organism: Eilema depressum; assembly: GCA_914767945.1. Lineage (NCBI taxonomy): Eukaryota > Metazoa > Arthropoda > Insecta > Lepidoptera > Erebidae > Eilema > Eilema depressum. The sequence goes on from OU612040.1 coordinate 3,554,138, forward strand.
TTTTATGTCACTTAAGTGGCAAAGAAGCACATGGCCCATCTGATGGAAAATGGCTTGCACACCATAATGGTATGATGTACATGGGCCATTGTAACGATAAGATCTATCTGTTTACCTGTATTCTGGCAAATTAAATATTTCATTTCATTTCATTTCATGTGACCTATGGACATCATGGGAGTCACACTCGTGCTGCCCACCTTGATAGTTGTTAATTTAACCTAAAGTGCGATCTTGAACTCCTCAGAACACCAACCATTGATACAACCACCCTTAAATAAGACAAGTACTAAAATATCCACCCGAAAACAACATAATAGTACCCTTAAAAATAAGACCAGGGAGCCGATTCTGCTAATTGGCAACCACTGTCATACTACAGACTCTGCAAAAAATGCCATTTAATTTAGGACTTTATTTATATAGACTTTAAGCCCAAAATTAAATAAAAAACCGTTAATTACATTTTTACATTCACTCTACAAGATGCCATTTAATTTTAATGTTATCAGCATAACAGTAATCGTAATTTAAAATTTTTTGCAATTTCTGTGGTATGACAGTGGTTAACTATTGGCAAAACCACTGTCATACAGACACTGCAAAAAATGCCCAAGTCCAAAATTAAATAAAAAAGAGTTAATAACATATTTTTATTAATTTCATCACTACAAAATGCCATCATCATAACAGTAAAGTCGAAAATTCAATGGCATTTTTTGCAGTGTCTATGCTATGACAGTGGTTTCACTATGACATAAAATTAGCAGAGAAGTTGTTAGAAATTGTAGGCCAAGCGATATGTGCAGTTAGTGAAACAATATTCCGAAAGTTAGTAGGTTTTAGTGTACGGTAATAACGTACCACAGAAATGTCCTTACTGCCAAGTGGGTGGACTGATATTGACAGGGCGCCGTCTTTGCCGACGTTAAACGTCCCTTTGCTGATCTTTTTTGACATTATATCTGTCAAAATATTGTCATCGTCTTCGCTCAGGTCGATGACAGCTTTCAAAACAGATTTTTGACTGTCTTTAGGCATCAACATAAGATTTTGGGACATAAATTCGTTTTTAGCATCTAAATATTTTTGTTCTAAAGCCTTTGGGTCCTCAGTCTTTTTGTCGGCTTGCAGCTTCGACCAATCGCAGCCGTTTATGAACTCTGTTATTCTAGAATATGATTCGATTAATTTTTCTAGATTGTTCTCTTTCTCTGGCGGTTTTAAACGTTTCTCTACAGTTTTTATTGAGAAATCGTATTGTTTGTCTTTTCGTTTTGGTAAATCGAACGCCGCTTTTTCAGCGAAATGTTTCATTTTATCTAAGGCGTTGTATTCCTCGATTTCTTCTTTCCATCCCGATTGGTCGAATTTTATAGTTTTAATTGGAGAATGGGGGCTGTCTTTTGGACCTGAGACTGGTATGAGAGAGAGGCTTATCGGAGGCATAATGCGGTCCTTGTGACTCTTAGTGGCTGGTCCCATCACTATTTCGGGTGTTTTCCACTCGTCGATCCCACTTTTGGGAATCGTGGGAAGCGGCTCGATGGTCAACTGCGTTCGGTTCTTGTTGATATGCTGTTTCGAATTTTTTTTCCATTATTTTTTTTTTACTTTTCGCTTTTTCTCGTTTATTATCAATTTGGTTTTGACAACATTGTCAAGGTACCTTAGGCGGAGGTGTTATTCTTATACCCAATAGAAGAATTTTACATAAATATATATAGAAGTATATTATATACCAAAACTAATGCTATACACACAGCTCAGCTACCAACTAAAAGCTTAGAATTCCAATGCTTTCTACTATTAAAAGAAAAAGCAAAAAGTAACCCAATTTTTTCACGTTTACAACCCCAAAAGGCCCTTTTTGCTTTTGAATAAAGAAGTCTACAATACGGATGGTGAGCACAATGTTGCCAAGCATCAAATTGATAATAAAAAAATAAAAACAAACACAAGCACATGAATTTAAAACATAGATACGAAAACTAGAAACATATAATGGTCATACCACTAAAAAAAGCTACAACATATTTTAAAGTCGATGCAATACATAAACTATTTGGGACAGTTTAAAATATTAATTAGTAAATATCAGACTTCTATGTATAAAAGACAAGCTGTTTGGAACAAAAATTCTAAAGGTCCATGGTTCTCGCAACATTTTACTAGCATACCACAATAAAACATGGAAATCTCTAACATCCCTATGGCTTTTTGTTGTTAAATATTATGGCACCTTATGAGAGAGTACTCTTTCTTTAAAGTGCCAAACATCATAAATCATAATAGAGATGTAGACATTGCCATGTATTATTGTGATGTGCTAGTGAAAACATGAGCTCTGGACGAGAATTAACACGGTTCGGAAGTAGGGAAACAAATAAATGAGTATAGCAACACCAACGATTCCATCTAGTGGCTAAAATCGAAACTACAGTTGTCACTGTCAAATTCATAATATTAAATATTTTTTATGCCAGTTAGGTGGCAGATAAGCACACGGCCCACCTGATGGACAGTGGTTACCGTAGCCTATGGCCTTATTGTAAGGGAATTTAGCACGATTTGAGAATGTTATAGGGAAAGCGGCGTTCTTCAGTTTTATAAATGAATTTTGACAACTCTCTGTATGGACATAGAGCGCCTCTTGTAATGTCATGTGTCACAGCAACAAAAAGTTGCCCATAATTTATAATTATACTAGTCTCAACGTAAGAGGCCCACTATGACATTTGTCATTTGGACGTAACTAGGGATGTAACCACACCACTCGGTACACGATACTCAAGATAAATCGATTCAAGTTTGTATGCGTATTTGATCGATTAGAATATGTATTGTATTGTAGTGTAAAGTTCATTGGCTTAAAGTTCTAATTAGAAAATTTTATCTAAACTTTGATATTGTAGGTATTTTTAAACAATACAATACTGCGAAAAGTCAATTTTCTTTCATTTAACATTTTTATTACAATAATATTCACTCAATAATAACCAATAGAAATCGCATGAAAATGAATCTTTAGTAAATCATTTTCTTGATACCTACTGTCTGAAGTTTACGCTTATATCACTTATTGAAATGAAACCACTTTTTAACGGCTTCTATCGCGATTTATCTGTCACTATTTACTTTTAACCCTACGTCGGCTACTTTCTAGCAGCCCTGGTCCCGGGGTGACTTAAGATGATATTTGAAGCCTAGGAATAAAAAAACCTAGATAACAGCAAACACAACAAAGTCACAAATTGGGATAATGTCATATTTGTCGATGAGACTTGGCTGAACTCGAATCATACCGTGCCGCAGTCATGGACAGGTGATACCAAGGCCTCTTGCTCAAAAGTGCCAATAGGAAAAGGTGGACGCTTAATCATCTGCCACGTCGTCGGGTCAGCTAGTGGTTTTGTGAATGATACCTTGCTCGCATTTGAGTCTAAAAGTACAAAATAATATCACAGAGTGGTTTACTAACCTGTTAGCAAACCTCTCTGAACAGTGCATAATAAAATTATTGTGTACAATGCACCGTGACCAATCAGTTCAAATAAATAAAGCAAACAAAAAGGCCGATTTAGTAGCATGGATACAAAGATCAGGCGTTGAAGCTGATACGAAATAGTTAAGAGCTGAATTGCTGTAACTGGTAAAAAAATTAAAGCTGCAAAATTAAAAAATTAAATTGATGAATGGGCACTTCAGCATGGACATAAAGTGACAAGAACGCCGTCATACCATTGTCAAGACAATGCTATTGAGCTGATCTGGGCTCAAATGAAAGGATATGCAGCACGTCACAATACAAAGCGGCCATTCTCCACTAAGAAAATGATGACATTGCTGAATGAAGCTTGTGCCAAAATAACTAAAGAAGACTGGGTAATAGTTCTGGGGGTCCAGGGCTAGGTTTCTAGGCTTCCAGGCTTCTAGACATAATTAAACCTACAAATCTTGAAGTCTACAAGCCTAAAATTTAAAAAAGACCTAGAAAACAGCAAAAAACAGTCAGACTTAACGAAACCGCGAGCTCATTCTACGTAAATAGTCGCTGATGTTTAGTCACTCCGCGACCACGGTTGCTGAAAGTTAGCCGAAACTTCGGGTTAAAGTAATAAAGAATTAATCGCGATAGAATCCGTTAAAAATGTTAAAATGTTAAATGTTAAACGCTTCCTGTTATTTGTGCCTATGACCTTGCTTCGTCTCACATTTCAGGATTCTCGCTCAACGAGGAGTACCCTAAAATTAAACTTCTAATTCAACGCAATCAAAGTATTGCCAGTCTTGTAGTATATTGCCGGCCATGTAGCATATTGCCAGTACTGTAGCATATTGCCGGTCATGTAGCATATTGCCGGTCATGTAGCATTAGTTCGCACCACAATTCAGTTTCGTGAGGAATCTTTAATGCGCAAACACGAGTCGTGTTTGCGCATTAACACACGTTTTGCACTTGACCGGATTTTTACAGATAAGTGTACGATCTTTAACTTTGTCTTAGACATTTTTATGATAAAATTAAAAAAAATATCTTAATCGATTTATTTTTACCATAACCAATTTATTAATAGTCTGTGGAGAGTATAAAAAACTCGTTATGGACAGCACTGAGCGGAGTGGGCGGTACCCATCAATGAAAAATGACATTCTACGTTTGAAAAATATCATTGTTTTACGTTCTCAAAATTGAGAACTTCATGGACTTGAAATGTCCAAACGGGCTTTTTAGATAGCGATTACTTTAGTTGATAGCATTCGCGATACCAATTTTTTGTTCCGTACAACTAATCTAGGACTATACATAGAAGTCATTGGTAACTAACAACACAACAACAAACAGAAACATCTACTACTTGCAAATGATTTAGCGAAATATTTTTTTTAACTGGCTATACTCGGCGGTAATGCCGTTACGGATCTTCCGGAAAAGCCAATATTGCATATAAATGACGTCGCGACAGAGCGATCGATCATCCGCACCGTGTATCCGTTATTTGTCAATTATATGCAATAATACGAGTTTGTATTGGCGTTTAGATGCGGGAGATCCGCGATAGCATTTCCGTCAAGTGTGGCATAGGCCTAGGTATAAGTTATTCACGCCTATAAAAGTTATATGAGCAATGACATGTTACTAAGCAAGGAAATATCAATTACTGCGATTTTTTTTAAATATACCAATATTGCAATAGTCTTAATGTGTGTAGCTTACATTCAGACTATTGTAATATTGGTATAATTAATGTTATTAATACAGAATTGTGATCTGCTCTATAAAAACGTTGTTAACTATCATATTTTTAAGTTTCTTTATACTACTAAAGTGGCAAAAAAACGAGATTTAAATAATACCTTCCACGTAGTCATACGAACGGAATCCGACATACGAACGCGGGAGATCCGCGATAACATTTCCGTCAAGTGTGGCGCAACCCTAACCGCATTGTGTCAAATATGCTTTACTACCTATTCTGGGTCCTGATATTAAAACGTTCCTGGTCTTTATAGTTCGACAGCGATTAAAACTTATTGTCAAAAGGAATAATGGTCATGTTCATGTGTAGTGGTTCTGTTATATAGTCATTGTCAAGTAGAATAAAGGTTCTGTACAGTGGATCGGCAAACGTGGCGCATATTGGCAGAGGCCTATGTCCAGCAGTGGACTGCAATAGGGTAATTGATTGATTGATTGATAGTGGTACGTATTCCATCGACTTTATAAAACAAACGAGGTACAATATATCCCAAACAGACTATATATCGGTCAAAGTAACCCCCGGGACAATGTTACCTCTAAAAGTTGCTGACTTCTCGCTTCCCTCTCGCGCTTGGCTAGTTCGGCCTTTTCAGAGCGTTCGAGGCGGGCCTGTTAAACAAATAATCGTGTTTGTTATTGTTGTTTTGAATGATTTTTAGGGTTCCGTACCTCAAGAGGAATAACCGAACACTTATAGGATCACTTTGTTGTCCGTTTGTCCGTCTGTTCGTCTGCCAAGACCATTTTCTCAGAAATGCGAGCAGGTATCAAATTGAAATTCATACCGCATACTCAGATAACGTCTTGAAATTGTGTAAAAATAAAACTTTTAAGTCAACGCAATTTAAATATATTGCGGTTTAAATAGTTTAAATTACGGAACTCTCGGTACTCGAGTCCGACTCGCACTGAACCGGTTTTTTATAGCGGTTTTTTATGCTCACGCTTGTAATAGAAGTGAGTGAAGTGTGTAAGGTTAGAAGCGGATTGGCTGTTGTGCCTGTCTATACCGGAGGGATAAAGGCGTGAGTACCTTCGTAAGATGTTTTCTCGTTTTTTAGACGTTTTTTCTCTGGTACAAATGATATTGGTATTGCAATTTATAAGTCATTTTAATATTGACTCCTCTAATTAGTTGACTTTTGATTATTTAGATTTATTAATGATTGTTTTAGATTATTATTGATTAATGTTCATTGGGGATATTATTTGAATGTTTTTATTGCTTGATTATTGATTGTTGTATCTATTATATATTGTAATGAATAGCTCATTATTTTCAAATTGATTACTGTAATTATTTGTAATTGTAATATTAACTATTCTATTTGATTGTTATTTTAATATTTGTATTTGACAATTGAATTGCATGGTATGAGTTAAATATTATTATTAATTAGTGTACATTATAAGCGCTTTGGTGCTATTTCACTGTAAGCTTATATTGTCTGTGGAAATAAATAAATAAATGTATGTATGTTTAGGTGACCCCCTAGCTTGCAGGGGTAAAGCCCGAATGTATACTACTGGTAAGTGTAAGAGACCTATAAGTAGAGGAAGCGAAAGGTGTACGTCAGGTTTGTAGCAAGTGGAGCGTGGTCTCTGGAAATGGAGTAGCCATTGGGAAAGAGACGCGGATGTCTTCTTCCTCTTAGCGTTAATTCCCAGTCGCATCCGAAGCTTTCAGCTCGGAGTCTGGGGTCCGCTTTACCAGTCTTAACCACGGATTTTTGGCTAAACCTCGATATTTTCCGTGAAGCGATTGTCATCTGACCTCCACAACCCAATGTTAACATTAGGCGATATCGAAGTTTTGCAGTTAGACCGTTGTTTTTTTTTTTTTTTTGGATTTCTGAGGGCTCCAACTACCCGTAACGACTGCCATAGATGTTCTCATGGCAACCGGGACCGACGGCTTAACGTGTTCTCCGAGGCACGACCAGACCAATGCAAATACATATATTTCATTCACACAAATATTTGCACTGAGCGGGGATTGAACCCGCGCCTCCTGCGTAGCGGCCGCGTTCACTACCGCTACGCCACGGACGCGTATGTATTTAATCATAAATACATTATGGTGGGCTGTTTTCTCTTGCCTAGACGCTGTTATAACGATGGAATAGTAATGTAGTTTCTGCATAAAGAACTTTTTTTTCTTTTTTATGACATCAACGTCAATATTATAGTTTAGTAATCTTTTATGAATATAATATTATTCTCAATCCGATGCTACCCAAGTAATACACGTCGCGTGCTTTCATAAAAACCTAAGGATACGTAGATTTACATTACATTGCCACTTTAGTAGTATAAACATCTTTTCCGTAACAGCGTCCATTATCCTGACGTCGGAACCCTATTTCATGCAAATCAAAGGTTTTTTTGCACGAAATTCATACAAATGCACGAAACAGACGCCTGCATGAAGCTACGGACGTTACGCAACCTGTTTTGAGCAAATCGTATGTATTTTTTGCATATGATGGAATAGAATGACAAATGTACAGGATTTGACGTTTTTGACATTCGTTGACGCCTGTCATATACGTCAAATCCCATACATTTGGAATTCTATTCTACAAAACGCCGGCCGACGAATTGCCACTTGTTTAGAGGGGCTGCACAAAGCAACGGACGCTCTAATACTGTGCTAAAAACATAAAGCGTATAATAATAGTATGAAGTTCGACTAACATGGTGTGTTACCTGGTCGCGAGAGCGAGCACTGGCATCTCTCCGGGCGTCCCGGGCCGCCTGCTGCAGCCGGGCCAGCTCCATGCGCCGGTCCAGGGGGGGCGGGGTGGGCCGCCCGCCCAGGGATAGGGCACGGGCTTCTTCCAACCTGAGGGGAGAGAACACTGTATAGTCTAGTTATTCAAGATCAATTCTAGGGCTATTTCATTTTTAACCGACTTCAAAAAAGGAGGAGATTCTCAATTCGTCGGAATATTGTTTTTTTATGTTTGTTCACCGATTACTCAAAGACGCCTAGACCGATTAGCAAAATTATTTTTTGGTTGAATAGGTTATACTTCCCATGTAAATTTTATCAAAATCGATCAAGCAGTTTATGAAATATCAACAAAAATCGGTTAAAGTCGGATTTTCAAATTTTTATGTTGGTGATCATTTTATATGTTTTTATTATGCAATGTGTCGTACGAGGCGACTGAGGATTAGGGCTGTTTAAAAAGCCATATGACGTGCGATATCCCACAGTCAGCATAATAAATGCTTCAAAATTTCATACAATTATGAATTTCCTATCAAAATACCTCTTATTAATTTCATTCTCGTTGTACACGAGTGGTTCACCGACGTCCGCAGCGGGTTGTACGTACTCGCCGAGTACAGTGCGAGCGCTGAAGCTAAAGTTGTCTGTCGACAGCGGCGGTGAGGGGTTCGAGTCCAGGAACTGTCGACAAAATGTCTGTTATTTAGTTGTCTTGAGAAGGAAGGGCTCTCAGGAGATGTAATATTCAGGGTTCCGTACCTCAAAAGGCATATTGGGAGAGGCCTATGTCCAGCAGTGGACTGCAATAGGCTAATTGATTGATTGATTGGGTTATTAGGACAATGACTGTTTCGTTAAACTCATTACGAACAACGACATCGCAAAATGTCCACTGCTCTAGTCTTTAAATACCTTGGTTGCAAAATGACTACATTGCAAAAATACTCTTTTACTAGGACCTTAAAAGGAAAAAACGGAACCCATAGGATCACTTCGTTGTCCATTTGCTGTCTGTCTGTCTGTCAAGACTTTTTTCTCAGAAATGCGTGAAGGTATCATGTTGAAATTCATACCACATACTCAAGTCTATAACGTCTTGAAACGGTGTAAAAATCTAACTTCTAAGTCAACGCAATCAAAATATATTGCGGTTTATGTAGCTTAAGTTACGGAACCCTCGGTGCGCGAGTGCAACTCGCACTTGACTAGCTTTTCCTATAGGAACTAGTGAACGTCCAAGATGGGACTTGAACTCGGGAGCAGACCCTTGCAGGGGGAATGTTCTGATCAACTGAGCTACTCATACACATCTTGGACAATTGAAATTCTCCTATACACTCGTCTGAGTAGCTCAATTTTGTGAGAGCATCCTGTAAGGGACGGCAATGTAATTCTGTAAGCGCACAACGACGAGCACATCGTTGCGACAGTCTTGATATAGATTGTCATTGGTCGATCTCCTGTGACGTCACCCAGTGCGACCAATGACAATCTATATCAAAACTGTCGCAACGTTGCGACGTTGCGACAGTTTTGATATAGATCGTCGCTGTATGCTTAGAATTGCACAACTGAGCTATTCATACACATCTTGAACAACCGAAATTCTCCTATACACTCGTCTATATGAGTAGCTCAATTTGTTTAGCAATAGCATCCTGTAAGGGACTACAATGCAATTCTGTAAGCGCACAACGACGAGCACAACGTTGCGACAACCTTGATAGAGACTGTCATTGGTCGGACTGGGTGACGTCACAGGAGAACGACCAATGACAATCTCTATGAAGGCTGTCGCAACGTTGTGCTCGTCGCTGTATGCTTAGAATTACACAGCTGTTCAAATGAGCTACTCATACACATCTTGGTCAATCGAAATTCTCCTATACACTCGTCTATCTGAGTAGCTCAATTTGGTGAGCGTTCTCTTCCTGGTCGCAGGTTCGAGTCCCGTCTTGAATGTTCACTTCCTTTCCGTTCCTCCACGACATTTTAAGATCTATAGGTATATTATACAACACATGACAAAGAGTCCGCTAGAGGGCAATAGGCTCGCAAAATTATAGTTGGTGAAATGTTAATACACCTCTGCCTACCCCTTCAGGGACTTACAAGCGTGAGTATATGTATTAGAATGGTATATAGGTACTTACATTTTGTAATTCTTGCATCGAGCGGATGCTAACAGCGGCGTGTGGCTCCGGCGGCGTGTACGTGACGTCACCCTTGATGCTGCAGTTGCGGGACAGACCCTTGATCACTGTGACACGTTTCCAACCTGACCATGACAATATATTATTACTTTAGGATCTCGCTTTTTAAAGACCCCATACTGTTTGATCCTGCAAAGAATTTTATTTAGCGAGCCATTTTTCTTTAAAAAGTCCTTACAGGAATGGATAAGTCGATTTCATTAGGTTCCCTTAGGACTTCCCTTAGAGGTTTCCATAGGGGTTCCCTTAGGGGTATTTTTTCTTCTTTTTCTTTCTTTTTTTGTAAAGAATATCAGCAACCGAAATTACTTGTTCTTTCGAAATTCTAAGCTATAACATATCCTTGTGCCAGCCAAATCCCTTCATGATTGAAGAACAAACATCCAGACATTTTCACAAACTTTCACATTTATAATATTAATAGAAAGTAGGATAGTAAGACAGGATACCACACCCAGCTCAAACTGTAACATCTCCCAACACACATTTCAATGTTATCTTCACTCACCTAACGCCAACGGCAGTCTGAGTTGAGCGTCATTAGTCCGTCGACTGGTATCACTGGCGTCAGAATCAGACGGACAGCTGTCAGACGGACACTCCGAGTCGGTGCTCGCCGTCTCCCCTAACAGAGCTTTGAGCTTTTCCTGTAATAAGAAAAAGGAAAATCAGGATAAAAACTACAGTCCCGCATCCTTTGGTGTGCAATAGCCGTGAAGCTGTAAGTGCGGGGGCACACGATGCGTTGCGGCGCCGCTCGTGTGGCCGCCGATTGACCGAGATTTTTGCGGTGCGGTGCCGCAACGCACCGTGTGCCCCCGCATTAAGGCCACTATTGTATAATTTTGGAGTCTATAATGCACATATTGATAACACACTGTTTACATTGACAGTTATTAACTGTGATAATATGTTCAATAATATTAACGGGAATTAACGCGATCATCGTATAGGTACACATACATACCTTTGATTTGCCTGGCGTTTCGACCAGGTTACATCGACTGTAGTCACAGGCAGGCTGATTGTTTTTCTACCACTCAGGTGGCAGACAAGCACACGGCCCACTTGATGGAAAGTGGATACCGTAGCCTATGGACGTATGCAACACTAGGGTCGTTACACTCGCGCTGCCGACCTTAAATAAACCTTCTAATGCCCTTCTTGAAGAAGCCCATATTGTAGTCGCTTGGGAAAACCACAGCAGGGAGTTCATGACTGAGATCGCGTCAGTTCCCGATAACATTATTGTATATCATGTAACGCGAGAGTTTTAAAAGTTAGTAAAATCATAGTAGCATTAAAGATCAGGATTCGAATCCGAGACCGGTAGATTATAAGGCATCTTAACCAATAAGCTTCTGTCGCTTCATGTATGAATACTGATCCGTAAAATGGGGTGAATAAGATTCAAAGGGTGAATAGGGATAAAATGGTCGTTAGATTTTTTAATAATTTCTCTCCCGAATTCCAAGTATCTAACCTGATATTATTGATAACTCTGCTCATTATTACATTGAACTAATCCATAATTTCACTTGAAAGAAAATAACTACAGAATTCAGCTGACCATATTCACCCATTGATCCCTATTCACACCATAGTACCGGTACTTCTTTAGACGATTATCTTGGAGACCGCCGTCTGTACACCGGTGTAAATACCTAGCGTTTTCTGCACCAGGGTTCTTGGTTAACCAATCAAGAGTCCTTGCGCAAAAAAAACTAGGATCGTCATTTTTCATGTGCGGCAACCACTTCACTGGGGAAAGTGGTCGGTTGTTGATTTTAAACAGGGCTAAAGTAATACGGTATTTCTTCACAGCTGTTGGGGAACCAAGTACATGGGCATACCTAGAGAGGGGGAGGTTCTGCTCCTGCTCTGCTGTGCCCCAAGTTAAGATCATGGTGCTTACAACAGCGCCGAAATATCGGATACAATACATGGTAAATATCCCGATAGTTCTAATAGTAATAATGTCAAAAAAATTGTAAGTACATCAGAGCTGCTTATTACTTCAAAGAAATTTAAAAAAAATGGTACTTTGACGTATCAAAGTACCAATTTTTTTTTTAAATTTCTTTGAAGAAATAAGCTGTAGCTTATTTTTCAAATACATTTGTCAAAATGGAGTAAGTTTAAAATAAAGAAAAGAATCAAGTACATAAGTTACCAGGTCCGTCTCGTTGAGCAGCTGGTGCGCTAACGCAGGGCGAAGTCCTAGGGCCCGCGACTGCGCCAGTAGGGACGCCACGGTGTTCTTCTTGGGCTTGGACACTCCGCGGCCCAGGTTGCGTGGCCTGCCCTCCCGACCTGCCCACCCAGCCACGGCTAACGGCGTAAATATATGTAAGACGATTTGTGGCTTACGGTCTAGTGGGGTATAGGTTTCATGGGGAAAGTGAGTGTAATGTGAGGACAGTAACATGTTTTTTTATCCCACTTAGGCTGAAGTCAAACGAGCGTCATTTTTTGGGTTGTAAAGGCGGCCACTAACTTACAGTCCGCCTGCAGTTTTTCGTCTGTCCGGCGGCCTGCAGTCCTTATGTCATTAATGTCATCATAATTTTATTACCTCAGACTAATAAATAAATAAATAAATAAATATTGTACGACAATCTACACAACGCTATCTAGACCCAAAGTAAGCATAGCTTAACTAGCTTGTGTTATGGGTTCTAGAATGCGGATAAACATACATAGATACTTTTTTTTTTTTTGTAAATACATACATATTATACATAGAAAACACCCAGACCAATACAAGTATTCATATTCATGCATACAAATATTTGCACTGAGCGGGGATCGAACCCGCGCCTCCTGCGTAGCAGCCGCGTTCACTACCGCTACGCCACAGAGGCAGTCAACTAATATAATAACATTATTTTATTCTTTTAGTCTGATGTTATTACCTATAAAATACCGACGGCCATAGACTGTCCGGCCTTTAACTGTTTTTGCTGACCGGAATCGTCAAGCGGCCACACACATTATCCGTCAGTCCAAAATCGTATACGAAACTGTAAATGTGTGGGCTATTGCGATGAACTGACAGACCGATATCATCCAGTTCTCGTTCGATAAACTGTTAGTGGGTGGCCGGCTTGCGTTGCGTAATTTCGGTTTTGTAATTTCTGCTGTATTTGGTTTCATACAAAAGTCCTGTTTCATTAACACGATGACGTAATATGAGTTGTCTGCAAACAGAAGTTTTCTATGAAATCGAACGCAGCGACCGAAATTACGCGACTCACAACTCAAAAAAATACGCTTGTTTGGCTTCAGCCTTAGGTAGCAGACAAACAACTGATGGTAAGTGGTTATCGTGGCCTAAGGCCGTGCAACACCGAGCTCTCGATTCTGCTAAAGCAAAACCACTGTCATGCCACAAACACCGAAAAATAAAATGTTATTACTACAGATCCAAAATTAAATTATACGAGTTTCGGTGGCTTGGTCAGAGCATTCCACCTTTATAGGAAAGATCGCGGGTTCGAGTCCCGCCCGAAGTCGATTCACTTTTCTTTATCCTAATCGAATCAAATTTCATTACACTTTTTCATTGTCCCTTCAAAAAGCCATTTATTTTTCGAATTTAATATAAGTAGGACAAAGCCTTTGGTTTTCCCACTGACAACACAAAATCTCTCCAGTGAGCTCCGGCTACCCTATCACCCGTATTCACAAACAACACTGTGAGGTCTCATAGTGCGCTCGAGCGCATAGGGCTGGTCAAATTAATTCACAAACATCACGGAGCAGTATCTAACGCAGTGCGTTCCCTCAACGAAGTATTACTTAAGTGTTGTCTATGAATAAAAAGGCTTGCCAAAACCAACGCACTGAGAATTTGTCGTTCTTTGCACAATTTTGGTAGTACGCATAGCGAAGTATTGTTTGTGAATACGAGTGTAAGTGTATGTAAGTTTGTGTGCATGTAAGGGTGTGTCTATGTGGGTGTGTACGTGAGTACGCTGTTAGATATATAACATACATTCGCTGTCTTCACTTCCACTGGACTTAGGGCGCGGTGACTCGCCTGCTTCGGGGCCCGCCCGTCGCGGTCTGACGCCCGGTTTACGCCGAGCTATGAAGGACAAGCATTGTATATTAGTATGTAAATATCATCTATAAATACCAGGGTACAGAATGAAGAGAACAGAATGAAGAAATGACAAGAAAACATATTAGTTGCCTAACCAAACAGCCCCTCTAGACAAGTGACAATACGTTGCTCGGCGTATGATGGAATAGAATGCCAAATGTATGGGATTTGACGTATATGACAGGCGTCAACGAATGTCAAAAACGTCAAATCCTATACATTCGTCATTCTATTCCATCATACGCCGAGCAACGAATTGCCACTTGTCTAGGGGGGCAGAATGGTTGGAATATCTACTGACAATGTCTCTAAAGGTATGATTCCGTAGCCAACCGCATACGACAACGAAACGCACGCAGCAGATAGGCGTTTCATTGCGGCTTTTCAATGGTTCCCTTCATCATCATGCTCCTGCTCTTATCCCAAGTTTATTTGGGGTCGGCGCAACATGTGTGCTTTTTCCATTCATCTCGGATTGCAGTCATCTTAACATTCACTCCCTTCCTAACCATATCATCTTTCACACAGTCCATCCATCTCCTTTTAGGTCTTCCTCTCCCCTTGTAGCCATCTACTTCCATAGACAATGCCTTCCTTACGACATTACTTTCATCCCTACGCATTACATGTCCGAAGCAGGTCAAACGATTTCCTCGTAGCTTTTCCGTGAAGAGCGCGCCTTACAAGTATGAACTGCTATCACGGGTATAAACAGTACTGAGGCTCCTGGCTCAACCTCAATCAGTAGCAAAACAATACCCATCAAAATGACTTCGCAAATAATATTTAATTCGATATGTTAAATCAAAATTTTATACAACATCGTATATTTGTAATAATGACGTAAAAATACCGCAAAATGACGCCATTTTTTTGTATTTTGGCTTTAATTTTATCCATGCATATCAAATCGAACAAAAAAATTCATAACAACAAACTACATTAATAAGTGCATCTATTGATATTTTCGGTAATGCATGAAACGTCACTATAGGTGCGCTATACCATCGCAAAGTATCTGCTAACACTCGGCGCCAAAGACCTGAGTGATAGGCGCGCTCTATATTCATAATGACTTTCAAACTTCCTCTGATATATTCATTCCTAATCTTATCCTTTCTTGTCACACCACACATCCATCTCAACATTCGCATCTCGGCTACATGCAATCGTCTTTCATCCGTCACCTTTACGGGCCAGCTCTCCGATCCATACAGGACGGCAATGGTTCCCTTTATGTTTTGTTTTATTATTATCGGAATTTAACAAGAAGTCCTCGGCAGTTTTCGTATGCGGTCGGCGTCGGAATCAAAACTTAGATCAGCATAGTCCACAAAATATGCTATATCTTAGAATAGATAAATAGTACTGGCTATATTGTTATACTTACATATTCTGTCGTGACTTGAGGAAGCGTTGAGCGAACTGCTTAACGAAGTTAGCCGGGAGAGAGCATCGGATGCTTGTGAGCTTGCTGAAATACAAATATTCAATTAATAAAGTTAAAATTACAATCACCATTCAGACCCACAGCCTGGAAGATAAGAACGCAGTCTTTGGGCCCAATACACTAGGTGACAGACAGACAGACAGACAGACGGACTCTTTGTTATAGGGTTCCATTGTTACCCTTTGTGCATGGAACCCTAAAAAGTAAATACCTTACTACATAATTTTCTACCCGTTTAACGCTAAACCTCCCCGCTAATCTTAGGCACGAGGACATGACAAAGAAGGGAGCGACTGAAGAAATGACATCTGGCAGGAATGTATGGAAGAGAATGGATATGGACAATTAATTTGGATACCTTGTCGCAATTATTTGATGGCAGAAGAAAGGATTTCTTTGGTCTAATCAAATTATTCATGCCAAGAAAAGTATGAATACCAATGGCGAGAGGTCCATATAACCCGATTCCTGTCAGATTCCCTTTGCATATATGGTAGAGATGTTTAAATTTGGTAAGGTAAGAACTTTTTCATCCCACCATCTCGGAAAGAGTACTTTTTTTCTTCGATATCTGAGTGTAAAAGTCGTTTTTACCCTCTAGAGTGGTAAAGTAAATTTGAATTTAGAACATCGTGTGTACTAGGTTTGTGAACTCAAAACATCATTAAACCTATTTACTTCTACCTCTATGGTGCCGATTTATCATACAACTTTTTTTTAATTTATGAAAAACTCAACTCGGAACCTCCTTAGTGTACCTACTTTTTTTTTTAATTTGCTTTGCGCGCATAATTTTTTTTTCACGTCCTATGGTTGAACATTGTTGTTGAATTTTATTTGTTGATATTTTATTATTAGTATTATTACACATAATTATTATACAGCCTCCGTGGCGTAGTGGTAGTGAACGTGGCCGCAACGCAGGAGGCGCGGGTCCGATCCCCGCTCAGTGCAAATATTTTTATGCATAAAAAGTTCAACAACAACGGTCTAGCTGCAATGCTTCGATATCGCCTAATGTCACCATTGGGTTGTGGAGGCCACATGGCAGTCGCTTTACGGAAAATATCGAGGTCCAGCCAAATCCGCAGTTAAGACTGGTAAAGCGGACCCCGAACTCCGAGGTGAAAGCTTCGGATGCGACTGGGAATTAACGCTAGGAAGAAGAAGCATTTCATTATTTCCTCGCTGAGGTGGGATGAAAAGTTACGTGTTGCACTCGAATGCAAAGATTTTACACCTTGTGCTCTTTTGATTCCCTCGCTAACGCTCAAGATTCTAATTTATGAATCACTCGCTATGCTCGTGATTCAAATTTAGAATCTTTCGCTTGCTCGGTCATCAAAACTGAGCACGCGGTTAAAAAGCAACTTTGCACTCTTGTATAACAAATAACTATTTCATCCCACCATCTCGGAAAGAGTACTTTTTTTCTTCGATATCTGAGTGTAAAAGTCGCTTTTATCCTCTAGAGTGGTAAAGTAAATTTGAATTTAGAACATCGTGTGTACTAGGTTTGTGAACTCAAAACATCATTAAACCTATTTACTTCTACCTCTATGGTGCCGATTTATCATACAACTTTTTTTTAATTTATGAAAAAGTCAACTCGGAACCTCCTTGGTGTACCTACTTTTTTTTTTAAATTTGCTTTGCGCGCATAATTTTTTTTTCACGTCCTATGGTTGAACATTGTTGTTGAATTTTATTTGTTGATATTTTATTATTAGTATTATTACACATAATTATTATAGAGCCTCCGTGGCGTAGTGGTAGTGAACGTGGCCGCAACGCAGGAGGCGCGGGTCCGATCCCCGCTCAGTGCAAATATTTGTATGCATAAAAAGTTCAACAATAACGGTCTAGCTGCAATGCTTCGATATCGCCTAATGTCACCATTGGGTTGTGGAGGTCACATGGCAGTCGCTTTACGAAAAATATCGAGGTCCAGCCAAATCCGCAGTTAAGACTGGTAAAGCGGACCCCGAACTCCGAGGTGAAAGCTTCGGATGCGACTGGGAATTAACGCTAGGAAGAAGAAGCATTTCATTATTTCCTCGCTGAGGTGGGATGAAAAGTTACGTGTTGCACTCGAGTGCAAAGATTTTACACCTTGTGCTCTTTTGATTCCCTCGCTAACGCTCAAGATTCTAATTTATGAATCACTCGCTATGCTCGTGATTCAAATTTAGAATCTTTCGCTTGCTCGGTCATCAAAACTGAGCACGCGGTTAAAAAGCAACTTTGCACTCTTGTATAACAAATAACTATTTTCCACTGGCTTCCATTTTGAAAACTTTCACCCTTCGCTACAGCTAGAACTATCCTCAATTCTAACATATCTACAGTACTTACCAGGAGTAGGTTTGAGTGACAGGTTTAGAGGTGCATCATCATCCACCCCTCCCTTCACTCCAAGGTCCAGAGGAGACTCTGCCCCCATCTTAGTGCTGAGGTTTAGTCCTGAGTCTGTAGTGCGGTAGTCCCCGGCAGCGGCACTAGAGCCGGCTAATTGTCGTTCTAACGCGGCCAGGCTTACGCCACTCTGACTTGCGATGGTTTGAAGTAGCTCTCGGGATATACCTGTAAAAATAGGCAAGAGTTAGATGTATTCGGTGATTGTGTTGAGATCGCAGATAAAATGCAAGAGAGCCGCCTTCGCTGGTACGACCACGTCTTGCGGAAACCTCCAGGCTACGTGGATAGCAAATACCTGGCAATCGCGCCCCCGTAGGGTCCATGTAGAAGGGGTAGGCCAAAGAAGTCCTGGGTTGACGTCGTGGAGGGTGATATGCGTGCAAATGTTCTCACTACTATGCCGCACAAGATCGTGCGAAATGGATGAGGGAGAGAGGGGAAGGTAGACCCTGAACTCCGCGGTCATCTTGGTCACGATGAAGATGAAAAGTGATTGTGTTGAGATATGTATGGGGTCCAAGCGAGACCTCTGAGGGTAAAGCCAAAGTCTCAGGACCTACAATGTTACAATGGTGGCCCTCAGCTTGACGGCCTCATCAGATGCTTTTTCACGCCCCGCTTAGAGGACCCGAGACAGACGAAAACACGTCAATATGTACTTTTTTCTTAATAATAAAGTATCTTATAAATCCTTGGCCTAGTAACTTCAGAAAGGAGGCTGTTTCCTGAAATAACTCCTCTTCATTCTTCATCCTAGCGTTAATCCCAGTCGCATCCAAAGCTTTCACCTCGGAGTCTGGGGTCCGCTTTACCAGTCTAACTGCGGATTTGGCTGGACTTTGATATTTTCCGTGAAGCGACTGCCATTTGACCTCCACAACATAATGACAATATCAAAGCATTGTAAATTAGTCCAGTTGTTGAACTTTTTTGGTGTCCAACTACCCGTAACGACTGCCATAGATCTTAGGTGGCAGACAAGCATACGGCCCACCTGATAGAAAGTGGTTACCGTGGCCTATGGACGTATGCAATACCAGGGGCGACACACTCGTGCTGCCGACCCTGAAGAAACCTTCTAATGCCTTTCTTGAAGAACCCCTTGTTTGTATAGCAACCGGGATCGATGACTCAACGTGCTCTCCGAGGCACGATCAGACCAATGCAAATATCCATATGTATGTGCTTACAAATATTTGCACTGAGCGGGGATCGAACTCGCGCCTCCTGCGTAGCGGCCGCGTTCACTGTTCGCCACGTCACAGAGGCTGTGAAATAAACTCCTCATAGACTATAATAGGAAATACCTGCGTAGTCCGATAGGTTAGGCGGTGGCGTGCCGGATAACGAGTTAGAACCGGTCCGGTCCGGTTTATTTGGAAGCCGGATCACTTCCACCGACGACCGGGAGTTGCCGTACTCGTCCTGGAAAAAAAAATTGGTTTAAACAAGAAACAAAAGAAAAAAAATACGGGCACAATTTCTTTTCTGTCGTATGGACAGCTGGAGATTTCCATTATCTGGAGATACTAAAAAACAAGTATACATACAAAGTCACGCCTGTAAATCCCCGAAAGGGTAAGCAGAAGTGAGAACACCGACATTTCGCCAACAATGATGTGATTTGGACATCCGACTCCATCCGTGCCGGCTATAAGCTCGCCCCCTATTACGTGGGACCGAAAATCATAGTTAGCGAAGTGTGAGCGTTAATACACCACTGCCGTTCCCTTCGGAGATTTACAGGTGTGAGTATCAATCAATCAATTAGCTTATTATAGTCCACTGCTGTACATAGGCCTCTCCCAATGTGTGCCACGTTTGCCGATCCTCCATCTTCATTCACACAGCCACCATTATCAGGCGTGAGTACCTATATGGCGTGACATTTCTAAACCTTCAGCTAATAACAATAGCCGACCTGCCCCCTAGACAAGTGGCACATTGGCCAGCGTCTTTAATAGAATGACGAATGTATGGGATTTGACGTATATGACATGCGATTACGACTATCTTACTTACCCATTTTCCTTCTATAACAACTGCTGTATATGTTCGTATTATAAACAGGATTGACAGCTTAACATGCTCTCTGAGGCACAGATGCTCAGTATGAAAGTAACATTTTGAACCCACTTCTAACACAAGCAATCTAGCTTAGCTGGAGAAGTTAACGGGAATGTTAGTAATTTCAGTTGCTCATCAACATGTCGTATAGCTTTTGCTCGAGTCCTCATATGTTAACGTCCAGTTGGCGAAGCCAGTCTATTGCTGCCGGTGTGAGGTCATGGAGCTCACGCATTCCTCCAGGGAAACGACGGAGTGGACACTCCTCTGCTATATGCATCGTTGTCTTCTTTGGAGCTTCACAATCACAGTCCGGCGCTTCTTTAAGTTCCCACTTATGGAGATGGTAGTTGCATCTCCCGTGTCCAGTTCTGCACCGGTTGACCCTTGACCACAGTTGCTAATATTCTTTAAACGTCAAATCTTATACATTTATCATTCTATTCTACAATACGACGGCCAACTAATTGCCACTGTCTAGAAGTGCTGGTTGAATAGCATGTAGAGTCAGAAGACAGGATACATACCAGTTTAGGCCGCTTGCTAGGCATGGGGGCAGTCCTCTCCGGCCGTTCCGCGGCTGGGTGCAAGCTGACGTGCGGGGGGTCGAGGGAAATGGTCTTCTTACGGCCCCGGGTCGTTCCACCTGCTCCACCCTGAGGAAACATACCATACTGTACTGGATTAGGGTATTCAACCACGCACAATGGCCCAAGAAAGAGGCTAAGAGTCCCTAGGGTATTCAACCAATATGTGTAGTGAATTCAAAATTTATATAGAACCATTTCAGAATAAACCTCTTTAGAGCATAAAAAGAGAATGATGTAAATCCTTCTACACATAATGAAGATATACGGATACAAAGAAGAGAATAACCTCCTCCTTTTTGAAGTTGGTTAACAGGACTATAGTATAGATCAAATCTCGCTGCAGACTCGGTCATAAATCATTCGAGTGTTTCACTCTCTTTCCCACTCACGGGCATTCATCAAATGGCTTTGGAGCATGGTCATCAAGTTATCCGCTTGCCGCCTTACCACTGTTAGTACAATTCCATCGAGTTGGTGTGGGCTCAAGTAAAAAATGAAGTTGCAACGAAAAACAAAACCTTCAAGATAGCTGCTCGAGTCTGCAGCGAGATTTTAACTATACTATTAGTCAATCATCGTCATTTTCGTGTTGTTGCCGGATACATATGAGACTTATACTTCAGAGCCCTGGGTCCTACTTACTCCTTCTCCTTCTCTTGGTCTCGTTATACGAGTTATATAGGAGCGACTGCCGTCTGACCTCCCAACTCTGAGAGGAAAGCATGCGCTAGAGCCTCGTCCATCAACCATCAGGTGTATCGGCTTGCAGGTGAGGTTTACTTGAGCTTCAAAGATCTTACCCCCATTCTACAAATTTACTTTTCCCAAAAGGAAGTTTCTACGAATTTTCATCATTATCAAGTAACTCGGTTTGTTTGTTACGCTTTCACGCCTAAACTACTGAACCAATTTTGATGAAATTTAGTACAGAGATAGATTAGACTTTGGGAAAGGACATAGCCTATGTTTGGTCGCGATAACCGACATCCCCCCGTTCCTAACCCCGCGTTTACATACTGCCGCTCGCATTGCTCATCGTGTTGCCGGAAATATTCGCGCGATTAATGCCCTAGCATTCACACACTCCCATCATCGCGTTGGTCCGCATTACAGTATTCGCCCTGCAACGGAGACGGACGTAAACGTATGGAGGACAACGCTGTAGCAGTGTACGCATTATGCTTTTACAGCATAGCGAATTAATTAAATAGATTATTAATAAAAACTATCACTTTCAACTACTATACTCTTTCCGTAGATCGATATAAATATTTTTAAAAGTAAATATTCGAGGAGCAATAACGAAAGTCGTGTTTACTGATTAGCGCCATCTAGCGGTCTCGTATAGTTCATCGCGCTAGTATTGCCGCTCCTTTGACTCGCGCCGCCAAGCCGACATTCGCAGCAACATACGCGGCAGTACTCGCGCCATGACGAATATACCATTCACACCACGTCTCTGCCCACTTCTCTCGCCACTTCCCTCGCTCTGCCGCGAGTATGTAAACGCAGCTTAACAGCTAGTATAAAATATAATTGAAACAGACATACATGAGATTTTACCTTGGGCCCCGCAAGAGACGACGTATACTTGATTATCTCCGTGTCCGGAGGGAGACGTACCCCGCCGAGCACTGACGACGGATCACTGTGAAACAATAACAATAAATATTTATATTTATAGCACTTTTTATTGTAAATAATTGAAGAGAAGTATAAATATGTCTTACCCTCCTTCTAATGCCGCACTGATAAAAAGAAATTGTGGTGGTTAGTAATGTATTGTAATTAATGTAATATTAAAATTAGGGCATGCATGAAGGTATAATGACATTAGAGGAAGCTCGTAGTGTCTAAATGGTAGGCTGTAAATTGTATCTGCCTACCCCGGAACCAAGAGCGTGGGTAGTCCACGGAAGTTAAGGGTTGAATATTATGATTCATCAACAACAGCAATTTTTTTTCAGAATAGTAACAAACCAAAATTACTAATATTCCCTTTAAAACCCTCCAACTAAGCTAAATTGCTTGTGCAAGGAGTGGGTTCACGTCGGTAGTGTAATGGCCAGGATTCGAACCTGGGACCTCTCGATCGTAAGGCCGACTCCTTAACCACTGAGCTACCGACGCTTCTAAAAGCTTATAGCGATTGTGGTTCTTGTGCACAAGAATTACTTAGGATACAGGTCTTCTTATATGGTTCATGGGGTACCTTACCTTAGAATAGTGTGTGGCAGACCGGTTAGCGAGTCTATACCGGAATGCCGATCCTTCTCGGAGCCAGGCATACCGAACGGGTACAGTGGGGACATGTTCTGTAATAAAAGTAAAAGATTTTAATTTAATGTAAACTTATGAAATCATATACACCAACACAGCAGTCTGTATGCAGTAAGCACACACATTCTTAAAGCGGCCACCCACTAACAGTTTATCGAACGACAACCGGATGATATCTGTCTGTCAGTTCATCGCAATAGCCCACAACACTTACAGTTTCGTTTGCGATTTTGGACTGATGGCTAATATGTGTCTGGCCGCTTGACGATTCCGGTCATTAAAGACAGTTAAAGGCCGGACAGTCTATGGCCGTCGGCATTTTATACGTATTAACATCAGACTAAAAGAATAAAATAATGTTATTATTTTAGTAATAAAATTATGATGACATTAATGACATAAGGACTGCAGGCCGCCCGATAGGACCAGAAACTGCAGGCGGACTGTTAGTGGGTGGCCGCCTTTAATGACACTGAAGGCCTTTCTTATTGATTGGTGTTTCTATTCAATAAAGGATTTTTTTAAGAAATATGACATACCTATTATTATTTAATTTTGATGACAATTTTAGTGATATTTTTACATTTAATTGTATATTTAGGTATATGTAATTTGATTTACATGAAATTTTTAACCATTAATGTATTAGCTTTTTATTTCGTCTTAAGAATAAGTTAGATTGTAATAAATTTCAACACAATGTACTTAAATATTGTTAAGAAATAAATAAATTGAATGGAATTGAATATTGGATTCAGCGACATTTTATGCTAGATGGGTGTATCCAGAAGGAGAGCAATCGGTGTTGTTGACCCGTGACACTAACAATCTAATTACTTAATTATGGCGAATACCTAAAGATAAATCTCACAAGGCATTTATGTTTCGTTTATGGAGGGCAAATGCCACGCCTCCTTGAACGACATATTTCGTTTTCTCCTCCATTCAAAACAAAATTCTGTAAGTTCCCATCTCTTCCTGTAAATAAACAGGGTTTTGTTCAAAATCTGTATAATTAGGTCGAAAGTTATCGACGACAGTTATCTAACCTCTCAACCCTGAAAGGAAAGTCTGCGCCAGGAAAGCTTGTCTGGCAATCAGGGCCCTTACCATGAACTTTAGACTAACCAGAGATGGAAATCCTCACCCGTCATGAGACAATCGAAGATTTTCATAAAAAGCATGGACAAGAAAAGGACAAGCCAACTGATGTCACTATCAAGGGGAAACATGAGGCTTGCTATAGAAGTGATCACAGGGCACTGCCGACTGAACAGGCACCTGACATTAATAGGAGTAAAGACTGATCCCACATGCCCGGAGTGCATGGAGGCCGAGGAAACCAGCTTCCACCTGCTGGCTGAATGCCCTATGTACTCACTAAAAAGATGGGAAATAACGGGAACGGACAAGTTGGAAACAGAAGACATCGGCGATCTGAAGGTGGGACAGATCGTTAGTTTTTGCAAGGAAACAGGTAGGTTCGACGATACGCCGTGATAGCCGGATAACCCTAAATCCTCTACGGAGGAGACACAGGGGAAATGGGTGAAGTGGCCCACACCAAAGGGCGGATCACCCGCCCGGCCAACGGCGTCCCCAGCTGGAAGTAAGTAAGTAAGTAAGTACCATGAACTTTTAAAACAGGTCAATAATTGAACTGCTGTCATTCTACCAACTGCAAATGTCACTTTGTAATCCCTTTGTAGTCCTTATATGACATTACAAAGTGACATTTGCAGTTGGTAGAATGACAGCAGTTCAATTATTGACCTGTTTTAAGGTTTATGGTAAGGCCGCAGTAGGTGTATCAACTTGCAGAAGAGGTTAACCTGGTCGTTTTAGTTCTGGTGTGCAGTCTCCAAAAGAAACTGCAGGTAGCATGTTGTTTTAGTGACCTTGAACTGTAGTATAATGTGTACGGTCCTCACCTTGCCCTTGGCAGCGGCAGCAACCGCCGCATGGTAAGCGCCATGCGCTGCAGCCTGCGCCAACATGAGGTCTCCACGTAGAAGTGCCAGTTCACGCTCCTTGCCTTTCGAGCTAGGAGCGCTGGATGATGATGACGGTTTCTCTGGAAGATGAAAAAATAGTATTAGAGTCTTGTCTCATTAGGGTACCGAATGAGAAATACCAAAACTGCATATAAAGAAAGGCTAACAATTTTTACTCTAGCTGCACAGAAAGCGTTTTGAAATAATAGACGCGTGTAAATTTGATCCTGTTCCCGCAACCCTTGGAAACTTTATCCTGGGACAAAACATATTCCAGACTGTCCCCACTGATACCACTCCGTCGGAGCCGGTGGAGGAGGTCATGTCGGACTTGAACCGACTAAAACGCACGCCATCTGTGGGCCGTCGGGGTATGATTATACCTATGTATAAGTGTACTTACTGGATGGTGGAGGTACGCTTGGCTTGCTAGGTTTGCTCTGATGAGGAGCAGACACCAGACTATTGAGAGAGGCGAGGCTTGAGAGCGACTGCGAGTGCGAATGCATTGCTGAAGGTGATGATGTTTTTGGAAGACCGTATTGCGCTCCTGTGGACAAGAAGTAGAAATTAAATGGGGTTATTATTTTTGCCGCGTGGTTCCCGGCACAGTAGAATTTGGGCCACCCCAGCTCTTCCCATGCAGTGTCGTACAAAGCGACTAAGGGAATCAGACAGATATACACCCGTATTCACAAACAATACTTCGCTATGCGTACTACCAAAACTGTGCAAAGAACGACAAATTCTCAGTGCGTTCGTTTTGGCAAGCCTTTTTATTCATTGATAACACTTAAGTAATACTTCGTTGAGGGAACGCACTGCGTTAGATACTGCTCCGTGATGTTTGTGAATTAATTTTACCAGCCCTATGCGCTCGAGCACACTATGAGACCTCACAGTATTGTTTGTGAATACGGGTGATAGTATACAGCTCAGACTCAGCCTTAGACGCATGGCCCGAGTCAACAATAGTGTCCGGAATACGCTCACCCCCTATTACGTGCAATAGGCAATAGGCTCACCCCCGTATTACGTGGGACCCAATACAGTAATTGATGAAATATGGATGTTAATTAACCTCTTCCTGACCCTCCAGGATAAAGGTGTGTGATTATATGACGATATATATTTATATTTTATCGACAGCCTCCGTGGCGTAGCGGTAGTGAACGCGGCCGCTACGCAGGAGGCGTGGGTTCGATCCCCGCTCACTGCAAATATTTGTGTTCATGAAATATGGGTATTTGCATTGGTCTGGTCGTGCCTCGGAGAGTACGTTAAGCCGTCGGTCCCGGTTGCCATAAGAACATCTATGGCAGTCGTTACGGGTAGTTGGAGCCCTCAAAAATCCAAAAACAGTCTAGCTGCAAAGCTTCGATATCGCCTAATGTTACCATTGGGATGTGGAGGTCAGATGGCAATCGCTTCACAGAAAATATTGAGGTCTAGCCAAATCCGTAGTTAAGACTGGCAAAAGCGGACCCCAGACTCCGAGCTGTAAGCTTCGGATGCGACTGGGAATTAACGCTAAGAGGAAGAAGATATATTTATATTTTATGATTATGTTATGATTGTATGACACAAAAGTGTTGAGAATAGGCTTCAGAGCCTAGAAGATCGGCGAAGAGTTGCATGTCTCTCGGTGTTCTATCGCGTGTGCGCGCTGGATTTGCACCACTAAATTCCACCAAGCCCCTTCTTCCATCGCACGACCAGACGTACGGTGCATCGGCGGATGAAATTTCTTCATCCTAGCGTTAATCCAAGTCACATACGAAGCTTTCACCTCGGAGTCTAGGGTCCGCTTTTTCAATTCTAACTGCAGGTTTGACTTAACTTCGATGATTTTCAGTAAAGAAACTGCCATCTGACCTCCATAACCTATTGTAGATATCGAGGCATTGCAGCTAGACCAGTTGTTACACGTTTTAGGGCTTGAACTACCCGTAACGACAGCTATAGATGTTCGTATGGCAACCGGGACCGACGGCTTAACGTGCTCTCCGAAGCACGACCAGACAAAAATGCAAATAAATTTACACAGAGCGGGGATCGAACCCACGCCTCGCCAAAGAAGCTGTCCGCATGTGACGTTTATTTACCCCTCAAAGGTGTACTTGAACCTCCTATCTACCACATTAAACTGTCTACAACACAACACAACACTGATAAGTATGATAATAGAGATACGTGCCCCACTCACTCATGTTTTGAGAATTGGAGCTTGTCGACGGACTCTTGTCCTTGGTTGACGCACTGGATGATGTACTGCTTCTACCAGACCTGCAAAGAGAGAAAATATACTTTAATACTGGTTTTAATTTACCTACTTATTTAGCCGTGTGGTTCCCGGCAGAGTAGAATTTGGGCCACCCCATCTCTTCCCATTCGTACAAGGCGACTAAGGGATATCAGACAGATATATACAGCCCATACTCAGCCTCAGATGCATGGCTCGAGTCAACAATAGTGCCCGGAATAAAACAATAGACTCACCCCCTATTACGTGGGACGTAATACAATGATTAGTGAAATGTGGGTGTTAATTCACCTCTGCCTAACCCTCCGGGGATAAAGGCGTGATTGTATGTAAGTATGTATGTATGTTATGACAAATGAATACGGGCTAAATAGTAAGTAGAAAGACCTCCATCTAGATCTCCCCAAAACGAATGTATAGAAAAAATTGTATCAGCTTCAGACGGGCTCGGTGGCTCAGTGGTCAAAGCATTCCCCCGGTAAGAGAAAGATCGCGGTTCGAGTCCCGTCTGTCCCCCTAGACCAGTGATAATTCGTTGTTCGGCGTATCATGGAATAGTATGACAAATGTAAAGGATTTGACGTTTTTGACATTCGTTGACGCCTGTCATATACGTCAAATCCCATACAAAACGCAGCCGGCCGACGAATTGCCACTTGTCTAGTGGGGCTGAGCTATTATTAGCTTTCTTTCTATTTAAATCGGTTTAATCAACATTGATTTTTCAAACAGAAAATATAAAAATTTAAAATGATTTTACTTCTAACGACCGTGTCGCTTAGAACCTTTGGTTATTCATAGTATGAATACGTATGACCAACGCAAATTATAAAATAAATTATTCAAGCAATTCGTTCTTGACCTTTAGTCGACAATAAGATGATTCAAGTACATTGTTCTATGTATTAGAAGGTGAAGTAAATTATACGTAATCATACATACATATGCTCACGCCTATTTCCTTTGGGGGTATGCAGAGACAACAGCCCGCCATACACATACATACTTCACATAATCATCATAATATTTCAATGAAATTTTAAAGAAATTTGTATGCCAACTGAGTTACTCAGACATGCGTATTGCATCCGAAATTCAATCGTCCTATTCAATCGCCTCGAGGCGACATTGGAGTCATCTTGACACTTCTGGTGGTGTCATTGGGAATCATTTGTACCCTTGATACTACCGGCACTACCGGTAATACCATGGGGTAAGAATTTTACCCTTGACACTACCGGTAATGCCATGGGGTAAGAATTTTACCCTTGCAGAAGTGCTATTGGGTAGTGCCACGGGGCAGTCACCCAATATGGTGTCTTATAGCAATACACCGATCGTTTACCGAACAGTAAGTGTACCTACCATAAATCTATGTACAACATGTATTTTTACAAGAAGAAATATGTTTATACACATTCTGAAACCCAATTTACAGTTGTTGTGTAATATGTTGTGACGGGAATCGAACCCGCGACCTCTGAAATAGCAGTCGAATACTTTACGCCATTGGACAAAAAGTTAATAAACATTTTGAATAAAATTTTAACTATTCAAATCGATTAAGATAGAAAAAAAGCGAATACAGCTCATGCGGGACTCGAACCTGCGATCTTTCCTTACAGAGAGAATGCTCTGACCACTGAGCCACCGCGTCTCGCCCGAAGCTGATAATTTTTTTTTGTACTACCTAGGTCGCAGAGAAGCACACGGCACTCCTGATGCGTGCCACAGTGCCACACCAGGGGAGTCACACTCGCGCTGCCGACTCTGTAAGAACAGAGAGATTCTGTGCCGTCAGCGCAGAAGATAAGTAGGGTTAAAGCCTTTGGTTTTCCCACTGACAACACAAAACCTCTCCAGTGAGCTCTGGCTACCCTACTCACCGTCGGAAACACAACACGAGGTTATTAAGCCGCGGTCTTCTTGTAGGGTGGAGGTACTTCCCCAGTCAGACTGCTCAATTGGGACGGATATACCGTCGTGTCCTACCTCCTTTCTTTACATCCTGCCTGGGGCCTTTACGTTTTGGGGCTACGGTTAGTCTTCTATCATAATCGATGAGAAGTTTATAAACATCTTAGCGTTGAGCAACTTTTGTCTTAAAATTAATGTACCTCTCATTCCTCGAAGACAGTTTCCCAGGTTTAGGTGGCTGCTTCAGTCCAGCTCCCGAGAGAGCTGACAGGGCAGCGTACGGGTCCGCCATAGGTGGGAAGTTCAGACCCGAGGCCTGGAGACGGGCTAGGTAGTCCTGGGCTGCGAGGTGGGAAGCCATTGACCACCAGGCTGCACCTGGGAAAAATAGTTACGTGTGATTAAAAATGGGGCTTGTATGTTTGTAATATTTCTATGTGTAACATTCGCATAAACGTCTGTAGTCTATTGATTTGTGTAAATACAATAAAAAATGTAGTGAATTTCACCAATACTTTTTCCATCCCCGTGGATTGTTATGCGATTATTGCGGCTATGGCGGATTCGAACCGACTAAAACGCACACCGTATATTTTGGTCTTCGGTTGCTGGAGGTGAAATTGCTGGAGACATTTCTTAGGAACCGAGATCAGGAGAACTTTTGGATTGGTCTTTGTGAGACCCCCGGCATACCCTCCTAACCTAATCTAGTTGTATCGGAGCTCGCTATTTTGATAACTGCTAGCGATCAATGCAGTGCAACTGATTCTTAGCCAGTCTTTGTCAAAGGGCTGACTCTCGGGCACGTTACTATTGGTCTAGTCTTTTAATTGGATACCGTTTAATGAACGGCCTAGGCGTCTTATTAGCTGACAATTTAACCAGATTTATTTAAAACACAGATTCGGGCAAGGCATTCCACTCCTTGGCTTACGAAACGTCTCCTAAAACTAGACAGAGCAAGTCTAACACCCGTATTCACAAACGATACTGTGAGGTCTCATAGTGTGCTCGAGCGCATAGGGCTGGCAAAATTAATTCACAAACATCACGGAGCAGTATCCAACGCAGTGCGTTCCCTCAACGAAGTATTACTTAAGTGTTATCAATGAATAAAAAGGCTTGCCAAAACGAACGCACTGAGAATTTGTCGTTCTTTGCACAGTTTTGGTGGTACGCATAGCGAAGTATTGTTTGTGAATACGGGTGTAAGAACAATTATGGGGACAATAACAGGTCACTGTCCACTAAACAAGCACCTTTACACCATCGGGATCACGAATAGCCCCTATGTAGGGGATGCTTCGTCGCCGAAGAAACGGTTGCCCACGTAATACTGGAATGCGAGGCAGTAGCCTCCCAACGTTTCCAAATCCTCGGCAAAGTGAGGTCGCTCCGCGAAGCCTGTGAAGCCCCCAGTAAGCTTCTGGGCTTCGGGGCGGAGCTAGGCTGGCTGCTATAGCCATCACTCGCCACGCACAATGGCCCAAGAAAGAGGCTAGGTGCGGATAAAAGAGTCCCCTTTCCATTCCATTCCATGCCAGTACGCATGATGAACGTTTAGTACGTATGAGTGGAATGCCTTAACACGATTGTTCCTAAACAAGATTGTGTGGTACTTACTTGCAGCCGGATGTAAGCCAAGCGAGGCTGCCTGGTTGGCGGCGACGCCGAGCGTGGTGGGCGGCGGGTACCGGCCCCCGAAGCCGAAAAGCGCCGCCTGTGCTTGTGCCGCCGCCGCCGCACTGCCACCTCCACCGCCGGACCCGCCATCACGCCCCCAGTAAGCTGAAAACAGAAAAAAATAATTTAGTTAACATGATCATAACATAATATTATATCAATTAGCCTATCGCAGTCCACTGCTGGACATAGGCCTCTCCCAATATGCGCCACGTTTGCCAATCCTCCGCCTTCCGCATCCAGTCCTTCCCAGTCACTCTTCGTAGGTAGTCAGTCCACCTGGCTAGGGGGTGTCCCAATGTTGGGAGGCTTTGGATTACTGTTTCCACCCTGGCCAGTTGGTTGGGTTGGTACAGGGGTTTATTTCGAGTTTTCTTTAACATGATACTAGGTAGCAAACTCGGATGTATAGGCTGTCTGCTACATACAAAACTTGTATTTAGGAATCAGTATTTAGTAGGTATTTAGGTATTTATTCAGGGTCGGCGAGTGTGACGCCCCTGGTGTTGCACACTTCCACAGGCCACGGTGACCGCTTCCCATCAGGTGGGCCGTGTGCTTGTCTACCAACTAAGTGGTATAAAAAAAAAGTGTATTTAGGGATATAAAGATCCGTTTTTAGGGTTCTGTATACTGTTGAAACTTGGTAAGAAGATGTATTCTGTGAACCGCCCCCCCCCCCCCCCCCCTCTAACTCCTAAAATAATGGAATTATAAATCTAAAAAAAATATATGATGTAAATTGCCATGCAATGCAATCTACCACTAAAAATTGGTTCGAACGAGATCCAGTCAGTAGTTTTAATTTTAATACGTCATAAACAGCAATTTTCGAATTTGCTACTACGGAACCCTTCATGGGCGAGTCCGACTCGCACTTGACCGAATTTATTATTAGTCTTAATTTAGCTTATCGACTTCTACGGGAGTGACTACTGGTGATCCTACAACCTCGAGAGGATAGACTACGGCAGAGTCCGTTCTCTTACTTGTTCATTTGATTTGGCTAATCTTGACTTTTGCGGGAGCTCGAGACGCGAGAAGAAATGTAGTACTAACTAACTAGTGAGGTTAAGTTGGTTGGGCATAGGGCCTAGGGCACCCAAGGTAGAACTAAAATATAACCTCAATTTTAAAACATCGCCACTCTTTTCACAATACGTAATGAATATATAACCGTCATGTAGCAGTAAGTAAATATTCAAACATCTGTACACCATCTAAACGTATCTAACAAAACAAGTAATAATATTAGTTATCAATATAAATAACAGCTGTTAAAAATTAGAAATTAGCTGTTAAATAAGTAATTGTTTTTGGAAGGAAATTTCATTTTTCGTAGCTGGTTATGTAAAACAGTTATGTAAAAGGAACAAAAAGTCTTTTTTAATAACTGGTTATGAAACAGTGAAGGAAAATTCCTGTTTAATAACTAGTTATGTAAATCAGTTATGAAAATGGACTAAAGGTTATTACTAGGTGCGGCGGCGACCGCGGTGAGTAGCTTTTGTAGCCATAGCGAAACAGAAGGTTTAGTTTGTATTTTTTCTCATTATTTTGGTTTGAAGGACCAATACATGACCCATACACCTAATACAGGAAGATAGTCATCCTCATGCCGTGGTGGAATAGAATTAGGACCACTCTACCTCTTCCCGTGATAGGAATAGGGCTGTTCTTCATACAACAGTACACATACAGCCCATGACAAAGTACCCGCTAGACGGCTACATGGGACCGAAAATCATAGATTTATGCCTACCACTCATTTTTATTCAAACGACCAAGTACCAGTGGAAGTACCAGTGAAAATTTTCAAAAGAGAAACCGGTGGAAAGTTTTAAACATCTTCACCACGGCTTCCCTTTGCAGAACAAGCCGGCAGGAATCGGGTTATAGGGACCTACTCGCTACTCGCTACTCGCTACTGATAAGTAACACATCATAATCACATCGTTAGTCCTAGTTGCACCTAAAGATCTTCAGAGATAGGAGTTCGGCTTCCTATTATGTATTTCTCTTTATTTGGCTTTTACGGGAGCGAGTGCCGAATGCCTCATCCACAAGACAATACCCCTACTAATTAACGAACGAGGCTCTGGCACAAATATCACCGGCTTCCCTCTCGTGTTTGGGGGGTCAGACGGCAGTGGCTCCGAACCCCAAGCCCTACAACCTACAAGCCATAATAAAAAGTGGAAAAGGAGCAAACGAACACCGGGGACTGAGGCGAAAGCCTCTAAGATAATGATGATAGTAGTAGACACAATATTTTAGCAAGCAAAACCACGAACCGTAACTAGTCTACATGAGATAACGTTGTATTAATAACGGACGGAAGTGTCAGCATGCATTAATCAACCAATAATTCAATCTATAAATAGCTGAGTCGCATTCGAGCATGTTCTTTAAAACGACCAATGACTCATACACGAATATTTCTGTCTGTGGGTGCGAACGTATGATTTATGGTTATGAGAAAGCGTCTGTCTGTCTGTCCAAATTCCTTGTTCATAAGAAAAGTACATTTGCATCATCATCTTCATGGAGACGCATTTTCCTGATTGCTTCCGTGGCCAAGATGACCTCGGAGCTCAGGGTCCGCCTTCCGTCTCTTCCTCCTCCACTTTGCAAGATCTTGGGCGTCTATGATAGTGAGACCATTTGCACGCATGTCAGCCTCCACAACGTCAAGCCAGGACTTCTTGGTAAAAAGTATATTTGTATGAAAACAAGAAATAAAAATACACGTAAGGTGTTAAAAATTCACTCTGTGTTGATACACTTCTGCCTGACCTTTCGGGGATTGATAGACGTGAGTATATGTAGGTACATACATACAATCACGCCTTTATTGAATTAACACCCACATGTAATAGGGGGTGAGCCTATTACCGTTTTCCGGGCACTATTGTTCGCTCGAGCCATGTATAGGCTGAGTCGTGGCTGTATATATATCTGTCTGATGTTATAAAACAGCCCTATCCCTTAGTCGCCTTGTACGACACCATATGGGAGGAGATGGGTTCTACTCTGCCGGGAACCACGCGTTGTAACCACTAAGATATAGAATTATTGGCAACAAACCAATAATTATAATAACATAAACATATTATGTACTTACTAAGCGACAACATAATAAATAATAGCTTCCGCTTTTCTTTTTTCATTAGTCATATAAAAAACATGTCTCGAGGCCAGCAAACTGGTGATCATTATTATAGCATTGTTGGTATCTATAAAGCCTAGGCTACACTTGTGGGAATGCCGTCACGGATCTTCCGCATAGGAAATTATCCTAATAACCTATCCTGTTAACGTCTGTTTAACATCAAACAGATATACAGCCCAGACTCAGCCTCAGTGGCTCCCGGCAGAGTAGAATTTGGGCCACCCCGTCTCCTTCCATGCGGTGTCGTACAAGGCGACTAAGTGATAGGGCTGTTTAACATCAGACATATACAGGGTGGAAAAATAAATAAGGCCCTGGAGGGAAACTACCTTCGAAAACTCGCTTGCCTCACCCGGTAATCGGACCGACTAAAATCCGAAAAAATAACATCCTGTATTTTTATGGCATAGAGGTAGATTAATAGACCTTGAGAAAGAAAAGTTTGGTAGCGATAACCGACATCCACGCGGGCGGAGCCGCGGGCAAAAGCTAGTACAAT
This sequence comes from Eilema depressum, assembly GCA_914767945.1. Classification (NCBI taxonomy): domain Eukaryota; kingdom Metazoa; phylum Arthropoda; class Insecta; order Lepidoptera; family Erebidae; genus Eilema; species Eilema depressum. The sequence continues at coordinate 3,588,792 of OU612040.1, forward strand.
ATAATAAAATGTGCCTGCCGACCCTGTAAGAACGTAGAGTTTCTGTGCCGTCAGTGCAGAAGACAAAGCAGAACAAGCCTTTGGTCTTCCCACGACAGCTCAAAACCTCTCCAGTGAGCTCTGGCTACCCTACTGTCTCTGCGACTGTGCCTGCGACCTAAGCAGTATAAAAAGACACGTAGAAAGTATAGATGAAAGGTAAGGCAAGCCAACGTTTCTCGTTTACGATGAGAAAGAAAATAGCCAAAGGCTTTTTAAAAGAACTGAAAGGATTCAAAACCTTAACGGCTTTGAATCACAAAGGAAGAGATCAAAGTTTTGATATTGGGAAATTAATTATGTTGAGTCAGTTTGGAAGTAAGGTAATTAATCATTTAGTATTTTGAGGAAGACGGTCCGTGACCTTAGTGCTGATGCGGAGATCAATCAATCAGTAAAGGGATATTGGCGCATCCATACTAATATTATAAATGCGAAAGTAACTCTGTCTGTCTGTCTGTCTATTACGCTTTCACGCCTAAACCACTGAACCTTGATGAAATTTTGTATAGGGGTAGACTAGACCTTGAGAAAGGACATCCATACTCCATACTAATATTATAAATGCGAAAGTAACTCTGTCTATCTGTTACGCTTTCACGCCTAAACCACTGAACCGATTTTGATTAAAAATTTGGTATAGGGGTAGACTAGACCTTGAGAAAGGACATAGGCTATGTTTGGTCGCGATAACCGACATCCACGCGGGCGGAGCCGCGGGCAAAAGCTAGTCTTTTATAAACATACATACAACTCCCCGAATGAGGTAGGCAGAAGTGTATTTACATATATTAATACACACATTTCGCCAGCTACGATTTACGGTCCCATGTAATAAGACGGCTTCTTACCGTCAAGCGGGCACATCGTCATGGTCTAGTATAATTACTGTCGGATGGAGAACAGCCTTATCCCTTAGCCGCCTTCTACAACCTTTTTTACACAACTCTAAATTAGTTTTTTTTTCACCTCGCCTGATGGTAAGCTTTAGGCAAGGTCTCAGGAAAGAGGGTCACCACACCATTATAGATACCTACAACGTTACAATGGTATCCCTCAGCTTGAAGGCCTCATCAGATGCTTTTTCACGCCCCGCCTAAAGGACCCAAGACTGAAGGAAGAAGGAAACACGACGTGTGCTGATAGATAATTCCAAGACTTTATGGTGCAGCTATGAAAAGAATCCTGAAGATTTATCTCTTAGTATATTATACCTATCACATTTATCTAACTCCTTACAACACCTGAACATCCAAAGAATAATCTTATTCCAATCCATAACAACAAAGAAACCGCGTCACAAACATACAAACACGATAAACAAGTCAAATTGATCTTTATTGCCTACAAAATAAGAGTAAAAATTACATCAATGTTGTATATTGGCTGTAGACCAAATGACCAATAGTAAAATTCACTTTGTACAGAGGATATTGAAGTTTATGGCGCTGGTAATATGAGCGAATACGATCGTAGAAAGTATATTGGTTGTTGAGCGTTGGGAGAAGGGCATTGAACTCCGGTTTGCTTGTATGGTATAATATCACGCGATGATAGGGTTGCCTCTATTTATAAGAGATTAATATCTAAAACCTACTTCCTACTAATATTATAAATGTGAAAGTTATTGAAGATGTTTGTTGTTCAATCATGCTTTAAAGACTGAACAGATCTTGTTGAAATTTGGTACAGAGATAGATTATAGTCTAGAATAACACATAGGATACGTTTTATCCCTGGAACAGGTTCCCATGGGATGAAGGAATGAGATCAGAATAGTATGCGGGCGGAGCCAGAGGCAACAGTGTTGATATTTTATGTTTGTCAAGGGGACAATGAAGACTCCTCTGAATCTAAGACTGGTGGATTTCCTAACAGACAACCTCAAAGTTCTCTACTGTCAGATGTTGAACATTATTCGTTACGTGATTGGCTACTATCTATTGAAAAGGCAAATAAATGACGTCACTGTTTTCTGTGACGTAGTTGATCATAATGACACCCGTATTCCAGGCGCGGATCCACTAGGGTGGGCAATATGGGCATGCCCACCACCTTAATAGACCTGTGACGTCACTTTTTTTATGGTTTATTGAAAAAAAAAACAAAATGAATCATGAATCACGCGTGATTTGGAACACAGCGTATAGTGCAATAGACAATATACCAGCATTTGTTCACACTGTCACAATATCAGAAATTACACGCTATTATTGCGGCTTTTTTGTACACCTTTTTAAGGAGCACAGCTGAAATTACACGCTATTATTGCGGCTTTTTTGTACACCTTTTTAAGGAGCACAGGTCTGGGATGTACATTCAACCAATCAATCTATTAGTATATTGCAGTCCACTGCTGGATATAGGCCTCTCCGAATATGCGCCACGTCTGCCAATCCTCCGTCTTCCACATCTAGTCTGTCCCAGCCACCTTTATCAGGTCGTCAGTCCATCTGCCTAAGGGGCATCGCACCTTTCGTTTTCCTTCTCGCGGTCTCCACCCTAGGACTCGTCTGCTCCAACGGCCATCAGTCCTTCGACAAATGTGGTCAGCCCACTGCCATTTCAACCTGCTTATTCTGCGGGCTATGTCGGTAACTTTCGGTAACATCTGGCTATTTCTTTCTCGAAGTTGTTTTACCGCGCTGGATAACCTGCCCCAGGAGATATATTTTTGAACAACTCCGAGTGTCACCCCTTCGATGTTCCAGCGACTAAGCAAATAAGACGATGTCGTCGTCGAACCGAAGATGCGAGATGTGCTCACCGTGGATGTTGGTACCCCGCCAAAGTCCAATCCAGGGTCTTGAAGACGTCGTCCAATGCGTTGGTGAATAGTTTGGGAGATATAACATCTCCCTGCCTCACTCCACGCTGGAGGCTAATGGGTTTCGTCTTCTGGTCTTGGAGCGGGATGGACATTGTGGCAGTGTCATACAAACATCTCAGCATCTCGATGTATCGCCAATCTACACGACACCGCTGCAGGGCATCCAGCACTGGCCAGGTTTCGAAAGAGTCGAAGGCTTTTTCGCTGTCCACAAACGCCATACACAGCGGCTGATTGTACTCCTGCGTCTTTTCCACAATCTGCCGAACAGTATAGATGTGGTCCACGGTACTATAGCCTTTTCGAAACCCGGCTTGCTCAGGTGGCTGGAACTCGTTGAGCTTATCCGCGAGGTGATTTGTGACGACTTTTGAGAACAACTTGTAGACATGGCTCAGGAGTGAGAGAGTCTTATCACCTTTTTTGAAGAACAGTACCACCGCACTCCCGCTCTATGCCATAGGTGTTAGCTGTTGCCGGATGATGGAACTAAAGAGACTCGCTAGCTCTTTCAGGATTGGAGCGCCACTTTCAGCACCTCAGTAGTAATTAACGTCATCACCAGGGCATCTGTTGTTCTTCAGTTGCCTGAGAGCCGCCTCTACCTCGCACTACTCGAAATCTGGTATCTCCTCGGTGTAATGGCGCGTGAGTGGGGCTCTGTGGTCTTCGTCGTTGTGTCCCGTCGGTTTACTTATCCGTGCTGCATATAGCTCAGTTGTAAATTTCGTCAGATGGGGCCTTCCCAACTGCTGAGCGAACACTTTTGACCCCCTATATCGCTCGATTGCCTCCTGGATGGAGCGAGTGTTGGAGCGTTTAAGGTCGCGTCGTATCGGCTTTTTAATTTATTGGTTTAAGGCTCTCCCATCTGACGAAGACGACTGTGTGTATGGTTGTTCAGTGTTCACGCCTCTTTCTTATAAGTTCGAGAGTCTCAGGAGAGAGCTTGGACTCTTGCTGTTTGCGTTTTCCGGGTATCAACTTTCGAGACACTTTCTGCAATGTTTTGACCACTATGTCGGCCTTCTCGTCAATGCCGCTAGGTTTCCAGCATTGCGAAACGATTTTGAAGTTCCAGTTGGAACTTTTCGGACCTTAGAGCTACTTGGAGCGGCGTAGGTCGGAGGGTTGACCTTATCATTCGGAATCTTTCGGCCTTGATGTTGATATTTAGAGAGCCTCAGATAAGTCGGTGATCGCTTCCAGTATTAACTTGTTGATCACAGAGACATATCTAAATATGTGCTTACTGTCCGTTATGAAAAAGTCAATCTCGTTCCTTATCGCAGAGTCCCGGCGTTGCCAAGTCCACTTCCTGTGGGGATTTTTCGATTCTGCGATTTCTGCACCACACTCCATAAGGTTCGATTTTCGTCTCGTCGCGTTCAATTCAACAGGTTAATGTGAGACTATTACCGCCAAAAAGACACAACAGGGGTATTTAACATGCTTGACATGAGTTAGCACTACGACTCGCACTTGACCGACTTTCGGGTACCTGTGCCCACTACCTAGTTCCGCGCCTGGATCCGCGCCTGCCGTATTCACAAACAATACTGTGAGGTCTCATAGTGTGCTCGAGCGCATAGGGCTGGTAAAATTAATTCACAAACATCACGGAGCAGTGTCTAACTAACGCAGTGCGTTCCCTCAACGAAGTATTACTAAGTGTTATCAATGAATAAAAAGGCTTGCCAAAACGAACGCACTGAGAATTTGTCGTTCTTTGCACAGTTTTGGTAGCACGCATGGCGAAGTATTGTTTGTGAATACGGGTGTCAGGGTCTGAAGCCCAAGCCAACCTCAATTGCAAGCCGGTACACCTGATGATGGACGGACGAGGGTCTGCGCTAGACAGTTGCAATAAAGGCCGTATAAAGGTATGATTCCGAAGCCTACAGCATACGACAACGCCAGACGACACTAGTTTCCATATTATACCTCAGGCCACGTATCTTGGACCTAAATCGTAAGACAAACGAGGCCCTAACGCCCGTGGATTGTTTTGTAATAACCTATACTTGGTGAAGCTCGTCCACCGCTGTAGCACCCTTTACTATCCTCAAAAGACGCCCAAGAAACGTGTACTGCGCGTTTAGAGCACATTTTAGGTCCGAGATATATATCCCGAGCAATAACGAGGTGTTTTAAGAGCACTTCTTCATTTTATAATCCTTGAACATACCATTACGATAACCTAATGTCAACTTGACACCTTGACACTTAAGTTCGAGGTACTTTAAACCCGTAAAGTGCCAACCCTATCGCTGCCGTGTCTCTGAACATTTTAACGATAATACACCCAGTTAGTGTAACGAACACTAAGTTATTAGTGCTTATAAGTCGTTCCAAAGCGGTGACCAATCATTGAGTACATTTTCTGCCCTTTTTAGTAGGGACATGTCACGAATGGGGTGAAGAGTTGTGATGGTAAGAGCAACAAGTGTCTAGGTGTCATCATTATAGCGTTATTCCTGGTTGTCCTGGAGGCCGGAGTACGCTTTCCTACTCTTTCTTTTGATTTGGGTTATCTTGGTTTTTGCGTGAGCGACTGTTAGCTGATTTAGCTGAATTGTCTTTCAGCTATCTAGGTAACATGCTTTTATGTCAACCTAACTGAATTGTCATTACGCGAAAAAAACATTATGCTAGTAACTCCCAGATTTGTGTGTGCACACTACATTAATATGTACCAAAATTATACGATAGTCATAATGTCGTGTGGAACCTGTGGAACACCTAATAGATCAAGGTGATCTACGGGAACTTTTTCGTACCCGGAGATCATTTAAAAAGCGGCATTGATAGGATCTTACCAAATTTGGATAGGTAGGGGGGGGAACACTACTGACGGTGGAGGTGAGCGCTGATGCATCACAAGGTGGCCACCCTAAACCTACATCTGGGTCGCAAGTCCCAGTCGCCGTCACGGTGTTCCTCTCTGTATCACGCTATGGACCCGGCGACCGCACGGTGAATCCATGGAGTGCTGAGAATCGAATCTCTGTTCCACGGGTACCTAGAACAAAGTGCGGTACCCGTGGTTCACCCAAATATCAGTGTTTACAGTGTACACAATCTTTATGCTAATAAAAATGTATAAATAGCCAAGATTTGCCGCTCACCAATCAACTTGTAAGTACTGACATTTATGAATGAAATATGGCGATTGAGAAGTGGAGGTGACCGATTTATTGCTTCCGGAGACAAACAAAATGGAGGTTCACGTCATCTTATTGACTGTTCCACCTGTATATTATACTAGCCAACCAGCCCTAGCTTCGCCCGTGCATATTTCAAAACCGTATCACCCCTAAAGCCGGCAATTTATTAATTTTCAGATAAAGTAAGGTAATACTGTCGGATTTGTTGATATTTATCATTACTGTTCCACTTATCCAACATAGCAGTTCTTATGAAATTTCTAATAAAATCTAAATCGGTTCAGTAGTTTTTGCGACCATCGTGAACAGAATGCGAATAGCAAAAAAATATATACCTACTGTTAATTAATAAACTCTGTTATTAAATTGAAAACGTTTAATTACAGTTTTTCATAATCATCACCATCATCTTAACGTTCGTTGTTTTCATGGAACCGAAGTTTTCACCTAGGAGCCAGGAGTCCACTTACTCTTTCTCTTCCTCTTCATTTGGTTTTCTTGTCTTTTTAGGAACTACAGCCAAGTGACCTCCCAACCCTCCATCTTGGCTTTTCTTCATGAATATATTTTTTTAGACTTCGAAATAGACATCCATCCGTCTAATTCCAACTCACACTACATCTCTCTTTAACCGTTTCACAGAATGAGATCATGGTACAAAGAAGATAGATTCTATATAACTGGTTTTTAATACGATGTAATGTAACTAGTCAACGAAGTATAGGTTTAACTGGTTTCAAAGAGAACCCATAACAAGGCCTGCAGTCAGGATCCTGACAAGCTGGTCCCCGTCCTTTCTTTCCACAGCAGGCGATGGTCCACTGCAGTATACTTATAGTGAAGTGGAGAAGCACCAGGATTATTTCATTCAGCCACATCACATCTTCAAGAAACTCAGAACAGTCATGACAGCATTGGAGAATCTTGGCAGAATTCTGGATCCAACTGCATACTCAAAATTGCCGATATTCTTGTCTATATAACCGCACAGAACCAAGGATAGGGTACCAAATATTAAACGCAATGAAGAACTTTCGAGTCTTTAGAACCAGATAAGAAAGATCTTGAAGGTCGAGTTTGTGTCATTTCATTCAGACACATCACATCTTCAAGAAACTTCTTGGAGCAGTCGCAAAAGGATTGGAGAATATTGGAACAATTCTGGATCCAACTGCATACTCAAAATTGTCGGTATCCTTGTCTATATAACCACACAGAACCAAGGATATGGTGCCAAATATTAAACGCAATTAAGAACTTCCGAGTCTTTAGAACCAGATAAGAAATATCTTGGAGAGTGAGTTTGTGTGTTTTTTCATTCAGCCACATCACATCTTCGAAGTATTCCCTGGAGCAGTCACGAAAGCATTGGAGAATCTTGGCAGAATTTTAGTTTCAACTGCATACATTACATTGAAGGTATCCTTGTCTATTCGACTATACAGAACCAAGAAACTGTGATATGGCATCCAATATTAAACCAAATAATGAACCTTGGAAGACTTGGAAGGTCAGTAGTTCTGTCTTATTTCATTCAGCCATATCACATCTTTGAGCAGTCACGAAAGCATTGGAGCATCTTGGCAGAGTCTCGGTTCCAATTGCATAGCCTACATTGCCGGTATCTTTGTTTATTTAACCGCACAGAAAGAATACGGTTCCAAATATTCCTTGCCAATCCAACCACACAGAACCAAGAATATGGTACTAAATATTGCGTAATGAAAAGCCTTCGAGTATTAAAACCAGATAGAATCTTGGAGCGCAGGTGGTCCGTGTGGGTGCGGATGATGTGAAGCTTCAGTCACTAATGAGTACCATATTTAGATGTTTGCCATTTTCTTAAAAATCGTATTTGTATATTTCTGTTGTACTGTGAAATTTGATTTATCAAATCTGACTTTTGACGTAAGTAACCAAAGACTGAAGAATAATATTCTAATACTGTGTTTGGTAATAGGTCTTTTAAAAGGTTTCTAGACATAAATTAAGTCGCATATGGCTTACTGTCTGTCATGCTCGGTGATTTTATGGGTCACTGCAGTAGATGCTAATGTCTATAGACGCGACTTATGTCCATGTATAGAACACAGGTATATAGATAGATACACTTTTTTCTTTAGACAAGCACACGGCCTTAGAGTATCTATGATACTCTAAGCACACGGCCCAATTAATGGAAAGTGGTTACCATGGTCTATGGACGTGTGGAACTCTAGAAACATCATATTCGTCCTACCGACCCCGTTGGAACTTTCTAATGCCCTCAATGAAGAAGGTTCTTACGGGAAGGTTCTTACTTGCAGTCGCTTGGAAAACCACAGTAGGGAGATCATAACATTCGCCTATTTATCTCCTGGGCAGGCAGCCATTCACCTATTTTTCGCTTCTACCTTTTCGTTTTCATCATCATCGCTGAACTACCTATCAACCTTGTCCGTGTGTTCAAGTCTCATCCTGAATGATGGTTATCGAAGGGCCTGTAAGCGCTAACCAATTGGGTTCGTCGTTACACTTGCAACAAGCTGGGTCCACATTTGTATCATTTGCCCGATCCGATCACCGTATCCGTATCGGCGACGCGTATCATGATCACAATGTATATATCAGTGATACGCGTATCATCACCCGTCCACATATACGATTATGATACGCGTCGCCGATACGGATACGGTGATCGGATCGGGCAAATGATACAAATGTGGACCCAGCTTAAAAGGTCGCAGTTTATAAATCCGGCCACAAGATTACACTAAAGACGTAAATCTACTCCATAAACATAGCTGGAGGGGTGAACCAAATAACAAATAGTTTTTACTTTTTAAAACCCAACCTCGAACTACCCCAACCATCGCTCATATAGCAACACCCTCACATTATTCTTAGAATTCACACAATTAGCCCCAAGTGATTACTTACCAATGTTTATTTATTTATTTATTTATTTATTAAATCTAAACTACTACCATTACAGGTTGCCCCAATGCGGCAGTTAGTCCAATAAACATCTTTGTATATATACTATAAATATTTACAAACTAAATCTTATAACTAAAAATATATAATGAGGCCTTTGTAAATTCACTCAAAGAACCCGTAAACAGGTCCACTAGTTCGGCTATCATATTCAGGGCGCGAAGAGCCCGAGTGAACGGGGCCTCGGCCTGCAAGTTGGTGCGCGCGCGCGGCACCGCCAGCAGCTGCGGGCGCCGCCGCCGCCACACGTACCGGTCGGGCACGTGGAGGTTCAGGTGACACAGCACTCCCGGGTTGTGAGCTAGTCCACGCAGTACCTTCACTATATATACGGCGAGCGTGAAGTCCCGCCGTACACTGAGCTGATTGTACCCTACCATGCCTAGTACAAAGAGTGTGGGGTACATCAATGGGTAAAAAGGATAAACCCCGTACAGCTTAAAGTACAGGTGACGTGTGAATTTATTTTGGACACGCTCTAACATCACGCTGTACTTCATTTCATGCGGGGACCATATGGCTGCACTGTGTTCTAGGTGACTACGAACTAGTGCATCATATAACGCCCTTAACGTGGTAACATTTGTGAACCCCTGTGATTGCCGTAGAACAAAACCCAAGTTCCTATACGCCTTCTTGCATATGTCAATAATATGTTGTCGAAATGACAATGTTGGAGTGAGGTGTACCCCTAAGTCACGCACCTGTGATGTCCGCTGCATGGGTGTCCCTTCTACCGTATACTCGTACTCTATAGAGGAACGTGCACGAGAGAACGTCATTACCGAGCATTTTGAGGCATTTAAGAAAAGTTTATTCTCACGACTCCATTCTACCACCCGATTTATATCTTCTTGCATACGTTCGCAATCAGACTTGTCTCTTACTTCGAGTAACAATTTAAGGTCATCCGCATACAGTAAACATGACCCATGCCTCACAGCTTCCGGTAAGTTGTTTACCATGATTATGAATTGGAGAGGCCCCAAATTGCTACCCTGACTCACGCCGGATCTAGTGTAGTATGGCTCGGATTCGCACCCCTTATAGTCTACATACTGTTGCCGATCTTCCATGTAGCTGACGAAGAAGTTCAGTAGATGTGGTGTACATCCTATGTCTGCCAGTTTCCTTAATAACACATCATTATCAACAGTATCGAATGCTTTTCTGAAGTCAAAGTATGCCGTATCCACCTGTACTCCTGAATCGACTGCTGGTACTACTTTGACCATAAAATTGAGAAGATTGGTCACAGTGCTGCGCCCTGGCCTAAATCCGTGTTGTGCATCAGACAGCTGCGTGGCTACTTGTCTCTGTAAGCTGTGTTGGATCGCAGACTCAAACACTTTTGCAGGTGTAGATAGCACTGCCACTGGTCTATAACCACTGATATTTGGACCTGCCTTTCCTTTGGGAACCGGTATCACTCGCGTCATTTTCCACCGAGATGGAAATGCAGCTTGTTCTAGACATGTGTTAAAAATATGCCGTAGTGGCTCTTCCAATATCCTGCTGCAGTCCCTAAACAAAAATGCAGGTATACCGTCAGGGCCCGATGAACGCTTAGGCTTAAGATTCGAAAGTGCCTTCTTTATATCTTGACGAGTGAGCGTGTCAATATGTACCCTCGCGCTCGACGCGCCCACCTCCGCGGACACCGCACGCGCGTCCAGGTGTGGTCGTTGCGTATTGTATACGGATTCAAAAAACTCAGCAAATTCCCTAGCACAGTCTTCATTCGCAAGGTGTTGGCCATCTTTTATGATATTCTGGCTATTGGCCCGGCTACGCTTTGATCTTATATATTGCCAGAATGATTTTGGGTCTTTCGCGAATTGGCTTTGAATGTTATTAATGTGATCCTTGTGAGCAGTTTCTATGGACTTCTTAATACGGGCTCTGCACTCCGCAAATTTATGATAATCACTATCGAGATTTGTTTTCTTAAAGGTCTTATGTAATCTAGCTTTAGTCTGTAAGTCTTTAATTATAGTCTTTGTGTACCATTCGGGATATACATAACGCGCGTTTTCTTGCTGGGGCTTTTTCCGTGGCACGCAAAAATCTAATATATTATTAAATTTATCGTAAAAGATCTCCAACATCTCCTCCATATCGTACGTCTCATACATGTCACTCCAATCAATGGAAGTCAACATCGAGTATAATAGTTGATAATCGGCCTTATAAAAATTCCACTGTGGTCTGATACAACGCGCGTGAATGCCACCAGAGGGCTCGCGCGGCGGCGGCGGCGGCGGCCACGCGTTTAGTGAACCAGGATTCCCAGATCGATACAGTTAGTAATTCCTACGGAAATACCAGCTCGATTATATATTCTGGTCGTGTAATGAGCTGGCAACACACGTACAGCTGTCACGGCGAGAATTAGAGGCGTCTATCAATGATGGCTCGGGTAGTGTGGGAATATTGGAATTATTGAGCGGTGAACCGTTTTAGTTGCTGAGTTATTTATATTAGGATAGTAATGGCACAGCACAGGTAATAGTCAAAGTGATATATTTCCCCTCTAGGGTCGACGACCACATCCAGGGCGATCATCTCTAAACAGGAGTTGGTCCTGGGTCACACGGGGTGCGAGGGATATGCCTTGGGAAATCTCACACCCTGCCATAAGCTCTTAAAACAGGTCAATAATTGAAAAGCTGTCATACTACCAACTGCACAAATAACTTTGTAATTCTATTTAAATACATAGAATTACAAAGTTACATTTGCCGTTCGTAGTATAACAGCCGTGCAGTTATTGACCTGTTTTAAGAGTTCATGTTACAGGCTCTGAAGATCCAAGATGGCGTCCAGTTTTAGTGGATTAGAATTACGCGAATTCGCGGTAGAATATAACTGATTACAGGTGGCGCATAGCTGGTTTTTCTTGGGACGGGGCACGTATCGCGAGACAATCATTTAAAAAAATTCATGTGTTGATTTACACCCACCAGCCAGGTCTGAAGCTTCGTGTTGGAGTATAACATGAAAGTTGTGTGACAAGTTTTTAGATTGCTTCAAGCATGTAACAAAAAATGCTATACCAGCTCTCGGATTACGTGTACTGTGCTGACTGCGCAGATAGAGTCCCTTTTGAGCACATTTTAGGTCCAAGATATATGTCCCGTCCCAATCAATATAAAGACATAGATACTCACCACCGAAGAGCCCAGCGGCGTCGAGGAGGCCATCGGGCGGCGCCTTCCCCGCCTCGCCGCCCTCGCCGTCCTTGTCCATAACAGGCCTGGAAGAGCATAAGAAATACTGTTAAGCACGTTTGATATGACTACATAATCAATTAAAGTAAAAGTAAAGTAAAGCATATCTTTATTGTGCAGACCAAGGAGAAAACATGTGTCATTAGGTAGTACATTTAGGTATAAACAATAGGCGGCCTTATCACCGAGTGGCAATCTCTTACAGGCAACCATTATGGTGCGATTATACCATCCGGCTCGAAGGACCACTAGATCAACATCTTAGTGGTCCTTCAAGCCGGTCAAAGTATTCAAAATGATCTTAAAACCAAGGTATTTTAAGTACTATGCTAGTCAAGATCGATCTGATGCTGACTGTACCTATTGAACAACTGCTCCATTGCCATTTGACAGCAATATACTCGATTATTACTAGGTAAGGTACCACACACTTGGCAAAATGTGAGTGCATAAAACGCCTCTCTATATGCACCTCGGAGTCAAACAGGTGAGAATTATATACATACATACATACATACAATCACACTTTCATCCCCGGAGGGTTAGGCAGAGATGAATAACACCCACATTTCACTAATCATTGTATTACGTCCCACGTAATAAGAGGTGAGCATATTGCCGTATTCCGGGCACTATTATAGACTCGAGCCATGTACTTGAGGCTGAGTCTGGGCTGTATTATATACTAGCTGTTGCCCGCGGCTCCGCCCGCGTGGAATTCTGACCCCGTTCATCGCTGATATATAGCCTATATGTTAATCCAGGGTATAACCTATATACATACCAAATTTCAACCAAATCGGTCCAGCCGTTTTTGCGTGAAAGAGTAACAAACATCCACACATCCATTCTCACAAACTTTCACATTTATAATATTAGTAGGATCTTTCTGATGTTATCAGCCCTATCCCTTAGTCGCCTTGTACGACACCGCATGGGAGGAGATGGGGTGGCCCAAATTTTACTTTGCCGGGAACCACTGACAGGGCAATTAATAATATTGAAAAACAGCTCCATTGATAGCGATATGCTCCAGTCCAACTCGGTACCAAAGCCCTAAAATGTGAGTGCATAAAACGGCTCTATATACACTTTAAACTTAAACAGGTGAGAATATATATATTATGCACATACATAAGTCTATGCAGCATTAATAAGTTATTTAATAATATAATACATATTACGTTGTGAATACATTATATACAAAACAGGGTCAAGGCCGACACGGTTAACTTTAATTTATTTCTTCTCTTTGTGTGTATGACTGTTGGAGAATTTACTTTTTAATACTACTATGGTTGTGAAACTTGATGGTAAGCGGTTACCGTTATATAAGCGCTTGAAATTATAACACCATCTGAAAAAGCATCTGATAATGCTTTCGAGCTGAAGGACATCATTGTAGGGTAATTGGTATCTCATTAATACTTCACCTTTAATTTACCATCAGGCAAGGTGAAGTCATTGACACATAAAAAAATATTTTTCACATAAAACATATAACATAACCTGTTTAACTCCGAAGTGTATTCAGAGGCATTTTATCCATCAGGTGGGTCGTGTGCTTGTCTGCGACTTAAGTGGTATAAAAAAAAAACTAAACAAAATGAGAGAGGAATCTCGTAGAGTATATGTACGATAAGGACAGAAGCAATTGGCTGGTTGCTCGCTGCCTACCCTGGAGGTAGAAAGATGTGAGTGAAACCAAAAACCTTCTGTTCTTCTGTATGATACTGCACTACTACTAAACGATTGAACCTTTATTCGGATTTAACCAAGCTTTATAATCAGACGGGACGAAATCAGCTAACTAAACCAATCCAATATGAAAAAAAATCCTATTGAATTTGCGTAAAAACTTCAGCTTACTCTTTTACTGATCAAGCGTAATTATATAAAAAAAATGCGCTTAAACTTTCACCCCATGGGAAAATCAAACGGTTTTCTATAAAAAAACACAGTTTCATTCAGTACGAAAGCACCCTCGCGCCATTGAAGCTTCACCCCTGTACTGTACAACCACCCTCGCGCGGGGGTGGCGCACAATCGGCACAATACGCGCTCATTATAGTAATTTGTTGAATAATACAGTAATTGTTAAATGAATAACCTATTTAACTGTATATTTTATAGTTTTTAGATAACCATGTACTGGTTGGCAGACGTTGTTTTACCGCTATAAAAATTGGTTAAATAAAAAAAGATTTAAAAAACAAAAAAAAGAAATTGGTGTTTACAGTGTGAAAATTTAAGGTCGTCAGCCTCTGTGGCGTAGCGGTGCAAATGCAAATATTTGTATGCATGAAGCCATACCCATGTATTTGCATAGGGGGGAGGGGGGGGGGAGGGTCTGGTCGTGCCCCGGAAAGCACGTTAAGCCGTCGGTCCCGGTTGCCATATGAACATCTATGGAAGTCGTTACTGGTAGTTGGAACCCAACAACAACGTCCAAACAAACTAAAAAGTCCAACAACAACGGTCTTGCTGCAATGCTTCGATATCGCCTAATGTCACCATTGGGTTGTGGAGGTCAGATGGCAGTCGCTTCACGGAAGATATCGAGGTCCAGCCATATCCGCAGTTAAGTTAAGACTGGTAAAGCGGACCCCAGACTCCGAGGAGATAGCTTCGGATGCGACTGAGAATAACGCTAGGATGAAGAAGAATCGCCTTAAGAGCGATAAGAACAGTTATAAAATTACATGTATGTATGTAATTTTGCGCCATTTCTACTACATGTAAATGTATTGTGATGGTAATCTCGTGATTTATCGACTGTGAAACGCGTAACAATGGACTCGAGAAAACTTTACTTCTATACCGATTATTAGTTGTTACTTGTTGCTTATAAAATTATCTGCTACAGAAACAAGTACCAGAATAAACAGAAAAAATCAGATGGTTCTTATGGGGTCGGTAGCATAAGTGTGACTCTAGCTAGTGTGACTCTAGCTACTGTGACTCTAGCTAGTGTGACTCTAGCTAGTGTGACTCTAGCTAGTGTGACACACGTCCGTAGGCCACAGTAACCACTTCCCATCAGATGGGCCTGGTGCTTGTCCTTCCTATGTTTAGTCTCCTCGTAACTAATAACATGGCTGCTGATAAATCAACTAAGTTAGCAAGCATAATGCAAACCATCCAAAGAGAACCAAAGAGTTCCTGAAAAGATCGCGAAAAAGCTAACGGAAGCTGGCATTGACGACCTGAGAAAGGTGGCTAGGGTGGACTGGATGCGGAAGGCGGAGGATCCCGATCCTCCCGAGCAATGGCGCACATTGGTAGAATTTTTAGTAAGCCTATGTCCAGCAGTGGCCTGCGATAGGCTAATTAATTGAATGGTACAATGTTGGACCTCAGTTTTATGTACAGTCGACAAAGAAGATACGTAGCACCTCTACATACAACTTTATATGCAAAAGTGCAACCGTATCTCCTAGTTCCTCAACTTACTACCAGGCGAGGTGAAATCATACTTCGTGCCCTATATAATTAAAAAATAAAAAACCCGACTGCTGTCTAAAAGATCGAAACAAGCTTGATAGCAGGCGGTACCCATTTGCCAATCATAAACCGAAAGAAATTTAATGGGTACCGCCTGCTATCAAGCTTGTTTCGATCTTTTAGACAGCAGTCGGGTTTTTTATTTTTACCCGACTGCGCCAGCGAGAGGGTAATGTGTTTCGCGCGTATGTATGTATGTATGTTTCTATGTGTGTATGTAGTTTTCTTTGTTCCCCTCTACAGGCCTAACGCCTGGACGGATTTTGATGAATAGGGTCTCAAATGAAAGGTATTCATCTCCCGAGTGTCATAGGGTACATAAAATTCCAACAAAAACTATACGGTAGATTTTTGATGCTAAAATATGAGTTGTCAAAAAAATTTTTTCATTGAAATTTATCGAGTAGGGTATCAAAATGAAGAGAATTAAAAGGAGATTACAAAAATATATAGATGTCATATCTTAACTAAAAAGGTTAAAATAAATTGAATAAAATTATTAAATTAATTATTAAAAAATAAAAAAACCCGACTGCTGTCTAAAAGATTGAAACAAGCTTGATAGCAGGCGGTACCCATTAAATTTCTTTCGGTTTATGATTGGCAAATGGGTACCGCCTGCTATCAAGCTTGTTTCAATCTTTTAGACAGCAGTCGGGTTTTTTTATTTTTTAATAATTAATTTAATAATTTTATTCAATTTATTTTAACCTTTTTAGTTAAGATATGACATCTATATATTTTTGTAATCTCCTTTTAATTCTCTTCATTTTGATACCCTACTCGATAAATTTCAATGAAAAAAATTTTTTGACAACACATATATTTTAGCATCAAAAATCTACCGTTAAGTTTTTGTTGGAATTTTATGTATCCTATGACACTCGGGAGATGAATACCTTTCATTTGAGACCCCATTCATCGAAATCTGTTTAGGCGTTAGGCCTGTAGAGGGGAACAAAGAAAACTACATACATACATAGATACATACATACATTACATACATACATACATACATACGCGCGAAACACATTACCCTCGCTGGCGCAGTCGGGTAAAAATAGCGTAATCTTTCGTACACGGGACGAAAGAGGTGAAGTAATCTTCAGGTAATAAACCCTTATCAATGTTGAACCAATCTCGTTTTTTAAATCGCACTTCGCCCGAGGCTTAGGAATTGCGTCTATAGCTTGCAATTAATCTACACAAAAAACGCAAATAATGGTATTTTATCACTTTATGCCGCGGTAAATACTTGTCATAAATTTTTGGGGTTCTGTAGGTATCGCGAGAGGACGAGGACCTTTTTTTTAAGTGCGGAAATCTCCACGGCCACGATATAAACCCCGAGACCCCCCCTCCTCCCCCCCTCCTTTTCATTTCTGAACTTTGGAGCCCATTGTCCAATTTCCTCTGAACTCTCTGAGAGTAAAACCTACGACAGAGCCGTGGAAAGCAGTACCCTTACTGAAACTGTATATTTTTTTTAGTAAGGCTCTGGCGTAGGCTTTCCCAATTTCCCATTATTACCATTCAAATATGAACGATAGCTACTAAAAGTAATTCAATAGTCTTTTGTATGAGTGGTGCCACCTACAGTCCACTATTGAGAAACAACGCCTACACATTGGTCCACTCCACCCACATACAAGTTACCACACACACCATAATTATATAAACCTTTAAAAAGCGCCAAGTTAATAGCTGACCATGGTCAAAAACCATATATATAACATAACATACTTATAATAATTGTATAGGTATTTTTAATTGTAGGTACAAAGAAAAAAACGTAAGTAAGTATGTTTATCCACATTCTAGATCCCATTAGACAAGTTAGTTAAGCTATGCTTGCTTTGGGCCTAAGTAGCACTGTGTAGAATTACGACTTCGCATTTGTCAAAAAAATATCAAAAAAGCCTATTCCCTTTTTTAGGAGTCTTTCCTGGATGGGATGTTGTGATTGTTGTGAACAAGTGTTTCATTAGCTAAACCTTCTACTTTTTTTAATTTTTTTTTTATTAAAATAACAAAAACACTTATAAAGTTAGTTTTATTTGACGATTTGTAAATACTTCCATACTAATATTAGTACTATTATCTGTTCTGTGCTAATATTATAAATGCGAAAGTAACTCTGTCTGTTACGCTTTCACGCCTAAACCACTGAACCGATCTTGATAAAATTGGGTACAGATATGGACTAGAGCTTGCGAAAGGACAGTCTATATTTGGTCGCGATAACCGACATCCACGCAGGCGGATCCGCGTGCTACAACTAGTGTTCTACAGTACTATTTATTTTTTATCTTGACTGTTTACAAGCAAAACCACGAGCACAAACTAGTCTAAAAATCTATTTAAAAATCATGACGTCAATACCTAACCTCGGTCAACACATACCTACTTATGTATTTATACTATGCGAGCAGATAGTGGGTGGTACCATAATACCCCCGGTTTCCCCCCCATCAGCTGTGCGCGGGGGTATGAATCAGTGGGGTGACCTTCTTATTGCATTATCCTTGTGTAGCCTGGGGGGTGCAATGAATGAAATTATAGTAAAAATACGTGAACAGCTGATTTTACTCTCGGATTTTTTTTTTGGAATTATGGTACAAGTGTGTAATGTTGGTGATTACCGCTGATGCGCCATTAAGAGAGGTGAGGACGGCAATTAACAATACACACGTATATCATACAACATTTTTCAATACACTTGTGAAGAAAATAATAATATTTTTTTGACAGGATTATTATTTTTGTACAACTATTAAAATAAAAGTACCCTCTCCGTGCTTCGGAGAGCACGTTAAGCTGTCGCGTCGGTCCCGGTTTTTTTTATGTAGGACATGTCAATTTGACTTCACCTCGCCTTTTGGTGAGCTAAAGGCAAAGCCTCAGGGAAGAAGGTCACCATTACAGACACGTACCATGTTACAAGTTACAATGGTGTCACTCAGCTTGACGGCCTCATCAGATGCTTTTTACGCCGCGCTTAAAAGACGCGGGGGAACTGTAGGACAAGGACCATACGAATATCTATGGCATTCATTGTGGTTTGTTGGAGTCCTAAAAAGTCCAACAACTGGTCTGACTACAGGGCTTCGATGTCGCCAGCGGGTTGTGAAGGTCAGATGGCGGTTGCTTCACATAAAACACTTAATTCCAGCTACTTCGCAGTTGGACTAGAAAGCCGACCCCAACTGAGTAGGTACTGAGTTAAGCAAAGTCTTAGATGATGATGCTATGTAAATAAACATAATTATTCTAAATTCTCGGCCGAAAACATTACACACACATCCATTGAAAACTATGCCTTACACAACATCAATCTTTCAAATAAAACAAGCAATGTATACCAAAATGTCTGCGATATTTCTGTGCCACTTTTCCGCAGTATTATCAGCATTATACCTTATCTGGCCTTGAATAGACTGGCAGAAATAATGTGTGGCTTACCACACATTATTTTTGGTCATTAATTTTCAAAATCAAAAATGTAAAAATATGACGACATGAATGTGTGGATGCTCTCATGTCGTGTGTCATATCGTCATGTGACATCCATATAACAATACCTACATTAATTTGACACTATTGACCTCTCACCCTCCCCAAGGTATACGGAGACACGTATCTTGGACATAAATCGCGAGACAAAAGAGGCCGTGGCGCTCGCGGATTGCAATAATAATCTATGCTTGGTGAATTTGAGCTCGTCCACCGCAGTAGCGCCCCGTGCTATCCTCAAAAGCGGGCGCGGTCGCAGTTTGAAATTTGGGGGGGAGGGGGTGGGTCACTTCGGAAATTCCTTAAGAAATTTAACCCCCCCTCCCCTCGTACTTTTCAATATGACGTGCATGGTTCTTCTTCTTCTGTCGAATCGACGGCGTTAGATTGCCATCGTGGTGTAGTAATTGGTTTCACGGCGGTGCCGCTACTCACGGAGAGGGCCCGAGCATTGGTATCGCTCTTCGGGAAGGCTTACTACATGCATGGTTTTGGGGAGGTCATGTCCCCCGTGACCCCCCCCCCCCCCCTCGGACCGCGCCTGCTCAAAAGACACACAAGAAACGTGTACTTCGCGTATAGAGCATGTTTAGAGCACATTTTAGATCCAAAATATAATATGTCCTGAGGTATTATACTGTGTGTGTGTGTGTGTGTGTGTGTGTGATTAAATGGAGGTACTACTAGAGCTAGGTGATTCAAAATTTCAGTGATAAATTCATCTTATGATACAGTCGGAAGTTTACCCGAATATCACTTGACTGCCTCTGTGGCGTAGCGGTAGTGAACGCGGCCGCTACGCAGGAGGCGCGGGTTCGATCCCCGCTCAGTGCAAATTTGTGTTTGATGAAATTTGTGTGCATGAAATATGAATATTTGCATTGGTCTGGGTGTTTCTATGTATAATATGTATGTATTTACAAAAAAAAAAATGTATCTAAGTATGTTTATCCGCATTCTAGAACCCATAACACAAGCTTACTTTGGGTCTAGATAGCGTTGTGTAGAATGTCCTACAATATTTATTTATTTATTTATCACTCCTGAGTGACGGACGAGGCTCTGGTGCTAGCTTTCCCCCTGGGGCTATGAGGTCAGACTGCAGTCGTTCTCGCAAAAGACAAGATAACACAAACCAGGGGAAAGAGAAGGAACGTATTCTACGCTCAATACATAGGATACAACCAGAACTAAAGTTGTGAGTAATACAAAGGGCGGCCTTATCGCTTTACGTAATTTCTGCCAGGCAACCTTTTTTCTACTTTTTTCTACTGAAACCTACTGAAAAATCTTTTTGGTTGGGTTGGGAACTGTGCGAGACCCGGACGTAATCGCATGTGACTGCGGAGCCCCCGTGCAGTCCATGGCGCACTTGGTTTCGTGCCCCTTATGTCCTACCTCCTGCACTAAAGAAGATCTCAATAATGCCTCTGACAGCGCGGTTGAGATGGCGAGATTTTATTCTCGAATAATTTAAAGCAATGAAAAAGAGGATCATTGACTCGAAAGAAGAAGAAGAAGAAGTAGAACTGTCAATATATCTGTCATGAAGCTTCTTCTTGCCGTGTTGGTTCCCGGTGGAGTAGAATAGGGTCACCTCATCTTTTCCTGTGGGTGTAAGAAGCGACTGTTCTCCATTCGACAGTAAACGTACAGACCATGACAAAATGCCCAAGCAATTATCTCGCCCCCTATTACGTGAGACCGAATATCATAGTCCAAGATATGTGACCCGATGTATAACCTATGTTTGGCGCGCAGTAAAGAGTATCTATCTTCACAATAATTATTAAGAAATAAAAAAACCCGACTGCTGTCTAAAAGATTGAAACAAGCTTGATAACAGGCGGTACCCATTAAATTTCTTTCGGTTTATGATTGGCAAATGGGTACCGCCTGCTATCAAGCTTGTTTCAATCTTTTAGACAGCAGTCGGGTTTTTTATTTTTTAATAATTATGACATCTATATATTTTTGTAATCTCCTTAATTCTCTTCATTTTGATACCCTACTCGATAAATTTGAATGAAAAAAATGTTTTTGCCAACACATATTTTAGCATCAAAAATCTACCGTATAGTTTTTGTTGGAATTTCATGTACCCTATGACACTCGGGAGATGAATACCTTTCATTTGAGACCCTATTCATCAAAATCCGTCCAGGCGTTAGGCCTGTAGAGGGGAACAAAGAAAACTACATACATACATACATACGCGCGAAACACATTACCCTCTTGCTGGCGCAGTCGGGTAAAAACAAGCCCTTTCTACCTATTTCCCCATCTGTCGGCAACAAGTCGGTGGTCACCGGCCGGGTCGCTGACCTCTCATTGTCTAGCTCTTGCTTGGATCACTCGTGTAAACGACTGGTTAGAATTAGAAAACGATTTGGTACGTGGGAAAGAGACGACAGTTACTGTTGTTTGTTTTTTGTTTAAAGGTTACTTATTGGTGTTGTGTTTTAGTAATAATTTGATTTGTTGTAAAAAAAAAGTTTTGTTTTTTTTTAATTTCAACTTTTTATTGGCTAGCGGAGTGCAGTCAATTGGGAGAAATATAATAATAAAAATAGTAGGTAGATATAGATATTACATGATATACATACTATTATGACATGTTGAATGAACTTAATATGTTAGTTTTTCTTATGGATTTAGATCGGAAAAAGTCAACATTCATGCCGGGATTTGAACCCGCGACTTAGAACACGGATCACCGAATAAACTTCATTAATATTAAAACGTAAGAAACGTCGGGTTAAAAGGGTTAAAAGTAAATAATAATAAAATAACAAAGAAATCGCGCTTTAAAAAGTGGTTTTATTATTTCAATGAGTGATATTCGCGTGAACTTCAGATAGTGTATGTAGATCAGTACGGTCTGCAGAAATAAAATAACTTACACTTCAAGTTATATGATAACTACCATCTTTAGTCACCCTGCGACCATCGCTGCTGAAAAGTAGACGAAACGTCGCGTCGCCGTCGGGATAAAAGCAAAGAATAACAAATAAATATACCGCGATAGAATCCGTCAAGACGTTTTCATTTCATTACCAAAAATACTTATACATGCCTTTATCCCCGGAGGAGGGTTAGGCAAAGGTGAATAACACCCACATTTCACCAATCATTGTATTAGATCCCACGTAATAGGAGGTGAGAGGGGTGAGCCTATTGCCGTTTTCCGGGCACTATTGTTGACTCGAGCCATGTATCTGAGGCTAAGTCTGGCCCCGGATCAGATCAGCATCGAAAAATAGGTATTTTCGAAACCGTTTTTCTTTTTAACTATAAAATCTACAGATCTGGAATTTACATGCCCGCATACTACAGGATATATAGAGTAACTTCTCCTTTTCATAAATTAAATAAAAAAGGAGAAAATAGTTGAAAAGAGGCTTTGAACATCACTACTCTTTCTTATGAAACCAAATATTTTCTACAATATGTATCCAAATAATCTAAAATTTCACATGTATGTTAAATAAGTGTATTAGAACGACCTTCTTAGTTAGTAACCGTCGCCTATAAAGTTATCTAATAAAATTTGTTTTACTGATTTTTACGGTTCAAATATGAGCGAATGACCTTGAGCATTTGTATGGTCAAAGACATTCGCGTATGTAATCACCTTAAACAGCTTGTACAAAACGGCTTTTATTATTCAATCAGTCAATCCTATAACAACCAAATTCGTACCTCCAGCCCGGATATTTCGCGACACGACTATATAGGAGATCCGTCTCGCGCACCGGCTCCCCCCGTGGCGAGTCCGTATAAAATCGATAGCATATGAATATTACAGTTCACGTGGAGACAAACTAGCCCTGAGGGACATATACCATCGTAATACATACCTTAAATTTATAGCTATACAGCTTAAATTTATATGATTGTATTGAATAAAATGCTACTGATATTTAATAGAAGGTGATACTTATTGCAATATGTTTTAGTAACAAAATATGCACTTATTTTGAGCCAGGTGCGTTTTGTGTCTTGGCAGTCAATAGTCGTTACATAGGTCAAGATGGGTCAAGTTGGAGGCCTTTATGCACCTTTATGTGAGAAACTCCAGTCAGTGGTTTTCCATTAACCACAATTCAGGCTGAGAAGTCAGACGAATTGCCCCCGGTTGCCATACGAACATCTATGGCAGAATGGCAGTCGTTACGGGTAGTTAGAGTCCTAAAAAAGTCCAACAAAAACGGTTTAGATGCAATGCTTCGATATCGGCTAATATCACCATTAGGTTGTGGAGATCAGATGGCAGTCACTTTCTTCACGAAAAATATAGAGGTCTAGCCAAATCCGTAGTTAAGACTGGCAAAGCGGACCCCAGACTCCGAGGTGATAGCTTCGGATGCGACTGGGATTAACGCTAGGATGAAGAAGAAGAAGGTCAGACGAATTGCTCCCTTTATAGCAAAAAAAAAATCAAGCCAGAACATATTTAAGCTGACACCGGCTACGAGGCCCGGTCCGATCCGAGGCCTTGGATGCAAACAGAACGCTTTTTTATACAACTTAGGTGGCAGACAAGCACACGGTACACCTGATGGAAAGTGGTTACCGTGGTCTATGGACGCATGCAACACCAGGGGCGTCACACTCGCGCTGCCGACCCCGTAAGAACCTTCTAATGCCCATCTTGAAGAACCCCATACTGTAGTCGCTTGGAAAACCCACGGCAGGGAGTTCATTCCACAGTTGAAGCGTGCGGAGGATGAAGTTCCTTTCATACCTGACTGTGCGGACTGTTTCCAGTCGAGTGGGAATGGATTCCGAATGGATGGCGAGAGGTGCGATGATAGAATGTAGCCGTGGGCGCAAGGACGCCAGGATGATGATGAATAGGATCTTCAGGGGCCTAGCCAAACTCGCCTGTCAATGGACGAACGAGGTTCTGGAGCAGGATTTCGTCTTGGAATTAGGAGTTTGTTGCTTCCGTAAAAGCCAAGATAAATCAATTCACTGACCCCAGGCTCCAAGTCAAAAGTACACGCTTTAGACTATTAAACTGTTGATTGATGGCACTTGGTGGAACTTGTTGTTACACACCATTACATAACTGTCAATGTAAACCTTTGAGAATGCCGTAAGGCGAAAACGGTTAGGACAATAATAAATATTATGGAAAAGTACAGTAATCAATATGTGCACGCTTTAGAATTTAGATTTTTAGATACAACCGGGATTGACGCTCGATAAAGTGAGAATTGCACTCATAGCTTCACGTAAAAGCAACTATTACACTATCCATGTAGTCACACTAACGGTACCTAATACAAATCACACTAACATACAACGCAATGTATATCAATTTAGGACATCCTGTCGCACCAGGTGGTCTTACAGTATGTGAATCGTATTCTAAGCTGCTATAGGAAAAGCACAAGTTATACTAAGGGTCACAGCAGACATATCAACTAGGAAACAGATCGTAACCGTGTCGCCTAAAATAATAGACCGAAATCCCAGGGCGATCAGACATGACTTATTTTCATGATGATACCCTAGGTTCACAGTGGCGTTTCATGTGCTTTGAATACCTGCGTGCTTGTAAAGCCCCCTCTTGTGGCTCCTAGACAGGTACCAAGTAAGGATGATAACTAAATATAAGAGCTACTTAACTTCAAATGACTGATTATTATATGTTATCTAGAATATTATTCTAAAGTAGTATCATAAGCGCGTATATACAGCCCAGGCTCAGCCTCAGATATTATGTATATGGCTCGAGTCAACAACAGTGCCCGGAATACGGCAGTTACGTGGATCCGTGCACCCCCTATTACGCGAGACCTAATACAATGATTGGTGAAATGTGGGTGTTAATTCACCTCTACCTAACCCTCCGGGGATAAAGGCGTGATTGTATGTAGGTATGTATGTAAGTATCATAAGGTATAAGACACTTTCCATGGAATAGAACTTTATTCGGACGCCTTAAAGCTCCAGAAAAAATAACTGAACCTTGTTAATGTTAATATTACAAAGTTATATTTAATTAGAAAGACCAATTGTATTTATAGTGACCACACATCCATTAAACACAAAAATGATTTAACCAAGAACAGTGGAGCGCGAGATAGAGATAGAGCCATAAACGTATGTCTGATCGCTCTGGGATCTCGGACTATAAATGAAATAATAAACAAATGAACACGCGCTCCGCAACAGCGCAAGAAATGCCATATTTAATTAACTCTTTTTCATTTAATTTTGGAGTTTAAGTGCATACAAACAAAGTCTAGAATCGGAGTTCTAGTGATGATCTCTTTTAGAGTTGATATGTCTGCTATGACCCGAATGCTGTCTGTGACCCCCGCCCACTTGTGACGAGTCGTGACGTAGGTATGATGTCCTCGAGAATGACTAAGGATGACTTGTGAATGATCAATTTGTGTTTTCCTACTTTTGCGGTTGCGTGGGTGGGAGAAATTATGGCTATTTGTTCGTATAATGTTGGTTCCTGGTGGAGTAGAATATGGTCACCCCATATCTTCCTGTGGGTGTTATAGAAGGGGATTAAGTAATAGGGTTGTTTTACATCAGATAGTAAATATACAGCCCATGACAAAGAGCTGGCTTAAATGGCAATAGTATCGTTCCCTATTACGTGGGATCGAAAATCATAGTTATCGAAATATGGGTTAATACACCTCTGAGTGCCTACCCCTTAGCGGATTTACGGGCGTAAGCGTAAGAGGGTGGAAAATTTTTGGGCTAATATGATACGAAGTCGAATCCTTACTAATCCTCGCTAATATTATAAATGCGAAAGTAGCTCTTTGTTACACATTCACGGCTAAACCACTGAACCAAAAGTCCTCCGAAAGTCGATCCAGAGATAAACTGAGCTTGGGAAAGGCCATAGGCTATGTTGATTGCGATAACCGACATCCATACTAAAGTGCGGACATCTGCTAGTACAGATCATGAAAATGGTGTAGCCTTAAAGATAATGTTGTGATTGGAATCGAAAAGGATATGCTAATGTAGTTAGTTGGTGAACGTTGAACGAATGACATATTGACACATCAGGTAGGTATGTAAGTGGATAGGCAGGCCGGGGTCGACCTCACAGGACATTACTGACCAAATTAATGATGTATTGAAAAAGGATAGATCAATAGCATTCGAAATCGGCAGGCTTGCTTGACAGAAAAGAATCAGATAGTCTTACCCGTATCTGTGTTTCCGGATAGCTATAACGTGGGTGTCTTCAAAACTCAAGTGAATAGGTTACTTCTAGGCGTGGTCCACTGACGACCACATCGTCGCTTACCAACAGGTGAGATAGTGGTCAAACGTGAGCCTATCAACCATAAAAAAAAAACAAAATTTGCCTACCCCGGAAACAATGAAGTATGTTCTACATAGTTAGACACAGGTAAACCAATAAAAAGCGTGTTAAAAAAAGTCCATAATGATATATCCTCTGCTGTGAAGCTACAAAAGGAAGCCGATGCGAATTATAAGTCTTCCTTTGGAAGTGACGCATCCTAATACTAGGAATTATGAAGGAACTGACTAATTTCGGACGAATGTCGCCTAGTTTTAGGCTAGCAGTGTAAAAATGTACAGGTCAATACAGCGAAATGTGTGTATGTTTGCATAATAATATATTATAAGTGTCAAACACTACTAACAAAATTGTGAAATTTGTTTGTTTGATTTGATCGTGTTAATGTCTGAAACTACGTTGAGCTTTGATGTTAGATCACTTTTTTTTTATATAGGATACGTCAATTTGACTTCACCTCACCTGATGGTAAGCTGAAGGCAAAGTTTCGAAAAGGGGTCACCATTATAGACACGTATCAAGTTACAGTGGTGGCACTCAGCTTGACGGTCTCATCAGATGCTTTTTCATGCCCCGCTTAACACGTTAAGTGCCACGTGTATACGATGATATACACCCTAGTGGAATGCTCACAGGCTGGTGTATATCTAGTTATACACCCTGAGTACTCAACTTCCGAGGCCAGTGTATTGGTGAATATACATCGCACTGAACATTTTCTATGGCAACCTTGTAGGCCTGGCCCTGACAAGTCGTTTGGTATATCTGGGGTATAGAAATATTGTATAGATTAGGAGTTACAGATTTTTTTGAGAATGAAAAAAAAAAAAAGCAATTATAATTTTCAATTTTATTTCAGTAATCATCAGCCTTTTTATTTACTTGTTCTTCTTATTTTTATTTATTCTACATATTTCTCTATAACCATTCAGTCTTTTTTATGTTTTTTTTTCTATTTTTCCATAATCAGCCTTTTATTATTTATGTTTTGCACAATCATCTCAGCCTCACCCTCAAACTTATCTGATTCAATAGGTCTACCCTCAGGCATGATCCATTCAATGTTCTGCACACATCTTTTGATAATCTGGTCCTCAGTATAGGTTGCGGTGCAACCCGAAGTACTTGGCATAACAGGCGAATCTGCACGAGGCGGTAAACTGGTCCTCAACTCAGCTAAAGGGATATTATCGGAACTATCTTCACTTGTACTATCAAAATTGTACTGTCCATAGTCAACTACAGGCTCGTAATTTGGATCAAACACTGAATCGTCACTTGAAAAAGTAAGGAAGCTCAAAAATGCAGGGAAAGTAGTGTGTATCATGTAATATACACTTGGCCTTTGAGACTGAATTTTCTAAAAGTCAGTCTCTGGGGCCAGTGTATATTATATGATACATCTAAAAAAAAAACAGTTAGAAGCATAGGAAAAAAAAAAAGTCAAGTTCACATAGTATTTTAGGACCAGGAGAACGCATTTATGCAAGAAAAAAAAAAAGTCATTTCCACAACCTTAGCCTCAGAGGTACCTTGGCGCTTAACGTGTTAAAGGGCGTGCTGTTTAAGGTAGAGGGATGGAGGTATACAATGGGGTAGGATGTATACTATACATCCTACATAGATACACAAGCTACCCGCCCCGGCTTGGCCCGTGACATACTTGGAAACCTAGTAAAACAATTTCAATTTATGGGAATTGTTGACATTAATGGTTACTGCTCCGCTCCCTTGAGTAATGGCGTGAAGATATATTGCCTATAACCTTCCTTGATGAACAGACTTTCCAAAAATATGTAGCTTATGCGCGTGGTAGGCTTGCAATCGTTAGGAAAGGCTATTTAACATCACGCCATGATCTTTAGGAGCTAAGCAATAAGCAAAAAGTTTAGAAAGATACGAGTGGCCATTTAAATAGAACGAAGTAAGGCAGGTGAATCCGGAGGTCACAGCTAGTCTATAGTGTCTGTAACATATAGATAAACATCGCGAAATGTCGGTATGTTTGCATATGTCATGTATATTTGCTAAAGATATGTGTAAAGCGAAGTAAGGTGATAAGTGTTTCTCACGAAATTGTTATACTTGGGTATAGTTAGCAACAAAAGTTTTACAGCAGCAACAATCTTTAAATCGTATGTATTTAAAAAAAAAAACTCATCTTTGGGGCCCAAGTCTCACTCGCAAGCCGGTCATCCCTTCGACTGAGGTAAACATAAACAAGGAAAAAATAAACTAAAACGGAGAAATTTGGATCCTGGGCTCCGAAGAGCAAGTTTCGGATACAACATGCAACCGGTATGGCGGGCGCCTGGATGAAGACATCAGTGAATAATGAAAGTTGTTCAAAAATATAAATAAATTATTTATAGGTATAACCCGCGCCACGTATCTTGGACCTAAAATGTGCTCAAAATGTGCCGCAGTACACATTTCTAAAGTGTCTTTTGAGGATAGCACGGGATGCTACTGCGGTAGACGAACTCAAATTCACCAAGCATAGACTATTACAAAGCAATCCGCGGGCGCCAGAGCCTCGTATGTCTTACGATTTAGGTCCAAGATACGTGGCGCGGGTTATAGTTGGTGGTTTAATGTATGTGTGATTTGGGCAAAATTTTTAATAGACTAGCTGTCCCGGCGAACTTCGTACCGCCATATTTTTCCCGTTCCCGCTGCACCTATTTTCTCATCCTTTAAACCTTCCCTGGACACCCACGAATATTTCAAATCGCCAAAGTCAAATCGGTTCAGCCGTTCTTGAGTTATAAAATAACAACGAAAAGTGGCATTGATTTTTATATATTAGAGAAGAAAGAAGATCCGTTGTCGCAGAATCATAAGACAACGAGTGACGTCCCTGGTGTTGTTTACGTTCATAGGCCACGGTATCCACCTTCCATCAGGTGGGCCGGGTGTCTCCCACCTAAGTGGTACAAAAAAATGAGAAACTAAATTGATTCGTAAAATTCGAATGTCAAAAACGGAAACTACTTTGTCGCTGACTGTACTATACACGTTACATCAAAGCAAATCAAAGTTTATTTGAGTTAAATGTAGGTACATCATATTACAGGTGGAGTGGTTTAAATCAACCGTTGGAGGTCAATGCCTGTCAGGTTTGAAATCACACGTTCTTAAAACGTTATTCTATGAAAAAGATAGGACAGGATACTTTTTTTTTAAATAGGAAAGGTCAGTATGACTTCCCGTCACCTCACGGTGAGCTGTATGCAAGTTCAGGAAAGAATGTCACCATTACAGATATGTACCAACAATGTTACAATGGTAGTCCTCAGCTTCATCAGTTCCCGTTTCACACCGCACTTACAAGGATTGTAGACAGAGTTCAACAAGTGTGGGGACAAATAATTCCAAGATTTAAGTTACTAATATATGTAGTTACTAGCTTTTGCCCGCGGCTCCGCCCGCGTGGATGTCGGTTATCGCGACCAAACATAGCCTATGTCCTTTCTCAAGGTCTAAACTACCCCTATACCAAATTTCATCAAAATCGGTTCAGCGGTTTAGGCGTGAAAGCGTAACAGACAGACAGAAGACAGACCAGACAGAAGACAGACAGACAGACAGACAGACAGACAGACAGACAGACAGACAGACAGAGTTACTCTCGCATTTATAATATTAGTATGGATAAATTAGCCCATCGTAGTTTCACTGCTGGACATAAGCCTCTCCTGCACTGCAACTACCAACGATGCATATAGCAGAGGAGTATCCACTCCGTCGTTTCCCTGGAGGAATGCGTGAGCTACATGACCTCACACCGGCAGCAATAGACTGGCTTCACCAACTGGACATCGACATATGAGGACTCGAGCAAAAGTCTACTATTTTCATTCCACGCTGGCCAGACAGGTTGTTACAGGATTTTATCTCGAGTTTTTTTTTTTATACCACTTAGGTGGCAGACAAGCACACGGCCCACCTGATGGAAAGTGGTTACCGTGGCCTATGGACGTATGCAACACTAGGGGCGTCACACTCGTGCTGCCGACCCTGAAGAAACCTTCTAATGCCCTTCTTGAAGAACCCCATATTGTAGACGCTTGGGAAAACCATCGCGGGGTGTTCATTTCAGTTTTCCTTCTCTCGCATTCATATTCTCTGCGTATTTTTCTGTTAGTCGCCTTTTACGACACCCATCAGACGAGATGGGGTGGTAATACTTGTATTCTCTTTCTCCAACACCACATGGATACTAGTTACTAATATCCTAGCAAAAATAATAAAAAATACGAAGTACTGGTACAGTTAACAGTAAAAAATTTAATGCCATCGTCCGCAATAGTACCAAGCTTATCCACCGCGATTATAGTTTTGTTTGAGATTGATGGATTAGATAGTGGCATACGAATAATGAAATCACCTAGCGTGTTGATGTGTTACCCGAAAAGCAATATTGGATTAGCTTTGCCCTCAATGGCAACGTTCCAGCTTTTGTGTTTGTAGATCGTGGCTTAGATTTGTCCCATGGGAATTTGAAATTGCTTCCTATATTGGTGAAATTTTACTTGAATATGGGTGTTTTAATGCTTTTTATTGCTTCAGACTCAGATACATGGCTCGAGTCAACGATAGTGCCCGGAATACGGCAATAGACTCACCCCCTATTACGTGGGACCTAATGATTAGTGAAATGTGGGTGTTAATTCACCTCTACCTAACCCTCCAGACATAAAGGCGTGATTGTATGTATGTATGTTATTGCTTTTTTTAACAAAATAAGCACAATTTGCTTAGTTTCGATCCAAATGGCGCTGTAGATGTCTTAAAATATTATACTTTGAAACCCATGGTCTGCTCCCTTACAGGTGTAAGAAGGTCTTAAAATACTTTGGTTTCTTTGCCTTTTAAGCGAGCGACTGGCGTCTGACTCCCTAAACTCTGAAAAGAAACCCAGTGCAAGAGCCTCATCCGTCAACATTATGTATTTTCGTTGAAAAATATACGTTACTTTGAAAGGCATGCGATGCGGAGGAATTGACTAACTAAAGTTAAACTACATTACACTACATGTTTAATTAATTCTAATAGAAAACTGACCTCTACAACCCTTTTGCGATATTAAAATATTGTAATTAGACAAGTTGTTTGACTTTTTAGATACCCAACTACCAGTAACGACTGCCATAGATGTATGACAACCGGGACCGATGGCTTAACGTGCTCTCCGACTTCTCCGAGGCACGTAAAAACCCAGAGACCAATGCAAGTAGATGTATTCATGCCACTGACTTTGTATTATTGATGAAGTCCGACCTAACTTAACAGAAAATCCTCGGCGCGAACTGATTATATATTTTTAATTTATTGGTTTTAATAAACAAGCGGTAATGTATCCGAGCATGCGGAACGGCGGCGGCCATTGCTAATCTACATAAACATATTATAACTGTGTGGAAATGAACTTAGAATCTACATACTTGCGGCAATTATATTTTTTCTTTTTAAAAGAATATGATTAATCGAAATTACTAATCAGAATCTTTGTTTTTACCGGGAAAGTAGTGACGAATGTGGTGTCCTATCATTTGACAAAAAACGAATGACAAATTTTCATTTGACAAACAACGTTTGACAAAATTACACTTGATAAAAATGTATCATTTGACAAACTATTATTTAATAAACTACTCATTAGACAAACTATTTATTTGAAAAAAAAATCATTAAATAAAACATCATTTTACAAATTGATTATTTTAAAAACGTGTTAGTTGATAAACAGACAGTTAGTGATAGATTATTGAGAAAGCTGCTCTTGCGACTTGGATAGATTAGGTTAGAAGGCTAATGCGGGTGCGGAGTGGAGCGAAGCTCTCGCATTAGCCTTCGTGGTTATTTTTTTTTTATAACCATGCAGAACTTTATTTAGTCAAATGAAAATTTTTAAAATAAAATTTTAGCAAACGAAATGTTTTCTAAGTAATAAATTTTGCGAAACGTGTATTATTATAATTATGTCAAATGATTATTTTTAAAGTAATACCTATGTTTGCGAAATGAAAGTTTGTCAAATGATCAGTTTTTCAAACATGGTTTGTCAAATGATGTTTTGTTATACGTTTTTTGGTCAAACAAGGGTGATCCGACGAATGTATGGGGTTTGACGTTTATGACATCGATGACGACTGTCATGTACGTGAAATCACATACATTCTTCATTCTCTCCGATACGCCGATCAACGAATTGTCACTTGTCTAGGGGAGCTGCCCCGGTTTCGCCCGGGCATACTTCGGAACCCACCCCTTTAAAATATTATATTACATGGCCGCAGTTTATTAATTGTCAAATAAGATATGAAAATTTGCTGGCTACTGCTCCGCTCTCTTAAGTAGTAGCGTGATGAAATTTAGCCTATAACCTTCCTCGATAAAGGGCTATCTTTACTATAATTGTAAAGTGGTCGTGTCTGTACAGTGGAGATATTTAAAAAAAAAAATACTTGGGTTATGTTATGTTAACGATACTGAACACGAAAATATTTTTTTGAATTTCCTGTCTGTTTGTCTGTTAGTCCGCGATGGACGCAAAAACTACTGGACGGATTTTGATGCGGTTTTCTTTTGTTAGAAAGGGCTTACTTAGACTTAAAATCTTTCGTTTGTGTGATCGCAATCGGTTGAGTAGAACCAAAGATATGAGCAAAGGTCGCGTTAACCGAGATGCACGCTGGCGGAAGGCTAGTACAACATAAAAATAAATTTTCAATTCGAACCAGTAGTTTCTGAGATTAGGAGTTCAACGTTTGGTTGACTCTTCAGCTTTATGATATTAGTAAGTCAATCATTTAGCCTATCGAAGTCCACTGCTGGACATAGGCCTCTCCCAATGTTGGGAGACTTTGGCCTACTGTTTCCACGCTGGCCAGACGGGTTGGTACAGGGTTTTATTTAGAGTTCTCTTTCTCTCGCAGTGATATCGTCTGCGTATTGTTCCGTTAGTCGCCTCTTACGACACCCTTCTGAGGAGATGGGGTGATGATACTTGTATTCTTTTTTCATCGCCACACGGATATTAATAAGTATAGAATGATATTAGTTAGATACAACGTCAAATAGGACGCCATCTTTGACAGTTTAAACAAAGATTGCATGTCAGTTAGAGGTGCTCAATTAAGTCAATCTATACTATTATATAATTGTAAAGTGGTCGTGTCTGTACATTGGAGATATTTAAAAAAAAATACTTGGGTTATGTTATGTTAACGATAGGTACTGAACACGAAAATATATTTTTTTAATTTCCTGTCTGTTTGTCTGTTTGTCCGCGATGGACGCAAAAACTACTGGACGGATTTTGATGGAGTTTTTTTTGTTAGAAAGGGCTTACTCAGACTTAAAATCTTACGTTTGTTTGATCGCAATCGGTTGAGTAGAACCGAAGATATGAGCAAAGGTCGCGTTAACCGAGATGCACGCGGGCGGAGCCGCGGGCGGAAGGCTAGTAGATAAATAAGACGTGAAGCCTACACATTATCGTTTACTCACTTTAGATTACGACGTTTACACATGATTGAAAGGGATAGAGGATAGTAGAGATTAGATGCTAAAGAATCCGGGTAAACGTGGGAACTTGCCCTTATACCTCAGTTTTCTTTTTCGTGCGAAAATAGTCGACAGTTCAAACTAGTAGACAGCACAAGGACCTCTGTGGTACAGCGATAGAGCGCTCGACCGCTAAGTCAGAGGTCGCAGGTTCGATTCCCGCTCAGTGCGAATATTTGTATTCATGAATATTTATAAATGCATTATCTGGATGTTTCTACGGATACCTAATTATGTAAAATTTATATTTAATATCATTATTTTGATCATTTTGAGTACTTGCTTCGCTATCTAGTTCAATCTGTGCCCCGGAGCAGAGATCCGATTCTCAGCACTCCATGGATTCACCGTGCGGTCGCCGGGTTCATAGCGTGATACAGAGAGGAACACCGTGACGGCGACTGGGACTTGCGACCCAGATGTAGGTTTAGGGTGGCCACCGCGTGATGCATCAGCGCTCACCTCCACCGTCAGTAGTGTTCCCCACCTACCTATCCAAATTTGGTAAGATCCTATCAATGCCGCTTTTGATATTCGATTTAGTAAAGAGCTTACTGAAGCTCTTGGCAATCCGAGGTCTTTAGTAAGTTGTACAGGGATTTAGCTGGAATTCCCCTTGCTCCTACTTCTACGGCGTAGAGTTTAACCACGTAGCCGTTTTTGGTTAACTCGTTAGTCAAGTCAAAGAATTTGTTTGTCTTTATAGCGTGGTCTCTAGGTATATTAGTTTCCCACGGTACTGTGAGTTCTACAAGCACTGCACGCCTATGCGATCGTGAAAAAAGGAATATATCGGTCTGGATGATGAGGCACAGATATCCTTCGGTATTTTATAAAAACTACTATCGAATTCGTAACGTAAACGTATCGATAGAACAGAGCATTGCGATTGGCCGCCTGCCTACACTGTTTACCTGTGCGTGTCTGTCTGTAGACTTCAGTCTGCCAATCGCAATGCTCCGTTTTGTCGACACGTTCACGATACGATTACGATAGTTTTTCGTGCTATGGGTACTGATGCTAACTGTCGACAGCCTCCGTGGCGTAGCGGTAGTGAACGCGGCCGCTACGCAGGAGGCGCGGGTTCGATCCCCGCTCAGTGCAAATATTTTTGTGCATTAAATATGGGTATTTGCATTGGTCTGGTCGTGCCTCGGAGAGCACGTTAAGCCGTCGGTCCCGGTTGCCATAACAACATCTATGGCAATCGTTACGGGTAGTTGGTGCCCTAAAAAGTCCAAAAACAACGGTCTAGCTGCAAAGCTTCGATATCGCCTAATGTTAACATTGGGTCGTGGAGGTCAGATGGCAATCGCTTCACGGAAAATATCGAGGTCTAGCCAAATCTGTAGCTATGACTGGTAAAAGCGGACCCCAGACTCCGAGCTGAAAGCTTCGGATGCGAGTGGGAATTAACGCTAGGAGGAAGAAGTACTGATGCTAACTGAACATGTTTTTCAAATAAACTTTTTTTGAGTCGTATCGGAGGACCATGACTCGTTCCGATAACATGTGGCAGTTTTTCAGTTAAGGTTCCCCCGACGTGACGAGCGACGCTTGAATCAAATTATTACAAGGCAAGTCCTAAGAAACACGTAGTTAACCTACTATACAATGCACACAAGCTAGATGCGAATATTTAGACCCAACACTAGCTAGTGGACAATATCGAACCGACATACTGGCATGGTCATCCATCTCTAATCCTATCCTAGTTATGTCAATCAAGTATCTCGACTGTAAATCGTCAGACTGTGCACTTTAGTCATGCCTCAATAGCTTTTCTATGTTGCATTGTGTAGTTTTTACTCAACCGGCAACGCCAAAGGAGGGTTATTCATTTGTATATTGAGTCACTGGCTGTTACCTGCAGTTTTTTTTATTTTTATTTGCGTGATATCCTCAAAAGACACCCAAGAAACGTGTACCTACTGCGCGTATTGAGCACATTTTAGGTCCAAGATATAATTATTATGTCTTCTGTGGTTAAATGGAGGCACTTCTCGAGCTAGCTGATCTTTTTTATACCACTTAGGTGGCAGATAAGCACACGGCCCACCTGATACATATAATTACCGTGGACGTGTACAACACCAGGGGCCAGCACGAGCCGACCCTGTAAGAACACAGAGTTTCTGTGACATCAGTGCAGAAGACACAAGTAGCTACCTCCTCGGGATTGGGGGGTCAGACGGCAGTAACTCCAATTAAAGTCAAGAAAAAAGATGAAACATTTCTTGCGATTTATTCTAGAACTACCAGCTAGTTATGCTTTGCTGACTTTGGGTCTAAATATCACTGCATAGTGAGTCATAGAATATTTTAGTACTAATTAAACTAAGTAATTAAAAGTTACTTAAAGTGGACTTGCAAAATTTGTTTTACATACTTATTTAGTTACGGGTGAGAATAATAGCATGTTAAAAATCATTAACTGAATAATATTCTAGTTTATGTACACAAAAATGTAAGAATTATGCATGTAATTAGTTTCAATGTAAATTGTATGACTATTTTATACAATTATGTCTATTAACATTGTGTGGATAGAAAAAAAAAACTTAGTAGGTAGGTACAGTCAGCTGTGCAATTCACTAAGCAAGCACAACGATGCGAGTCGCAACGATGTGCGCGATAGACACTGTCATTGGTCGATTTCCAATGACGTGATACAATCTGACCAATGACAATCTACGTTGCGCCTCGCATCGTTGTCGCATCGTTTTAGTGAATTGCAGTGCAGCAGCAGATCGATCTTGAAGAGCAAAGTACTCATATATACTCACGCCTGTAAATCCCCGAAGGGGTAGGCAGAAGCATATTGACACCCACAATTCGCCAACTATAATTTTCGGTCCGACGACGTAATAAATTCGAACTCAGGACCTCAATTTGCAAATCCGTACCAACAATTTAAACTATGGTGGGTTAAATTGTTAGAAAAAGTTTAAACTCGTTGTGTAGAATGTTGTGGAATTTGTGGAAATAAACAAATGAAACTCACCTTCAGCGGTAGTTCTCATTCAGAGCCGGGACTCGAACATCCTCCGGCGTACAGCGCACATAGTCACTCCATATCACTGAATAACACTACACTATGATAACACCGCACTAACACTTTAGACACTTAGCACATTCTGCCACATCCAAGGAAAATCTGAAACAAAAGAAAAAATAAAATTAGTTTTTTTTAAGTATGGGTATTAAGGTATGGGTAATGGACTGCTGAGACGAGGTCTCGGGTTCGATCCCAGGTATTACCATGGCACACACCAATGACTTTTCGATGCTTTTCGAAGTTATGTGTGTATTTATCGCAGGTTTATAAGTGCCCGGTTAATGGCAATAGGCTCGCCACCTATTACATTGGGACCTAAAACATAAACGGCGAAATGTGGGTGCTAGCACCTCTGCCTACCCCTTCGGGGAATATAGGCGTGAGTTTATGTATTATATTATATATGTATGTAATTTGTACGGGTGGAATCTTGCAACTCGATTTTGAAGCAGATATCCTCAACTGATTTCGTTTTTTTTAATTATCGAGTTGTAATCATTTCAAATCGATTCGGTCAATGTAAGTCGTAATTTAAATTGTGTGCAAACTTTCTGCTGCTACACAAAAGTAGCAACAGTTCGATTCCGTTTGACAACCGGACTACTGCTACTGAAAAGTTGCAGTAGTCCGATCAACCGGACTAGCAACCGAACTACTGAGACTAAAGGAATACAATAATGGCATGGCGATTGTACGATTTTTCGGACCGAAAAGTGCGAGAAACTCTCTCGGTCTAAATGAGAACAAATTTTCGTCTGTTTGACTTGGTTAATCTCGGAAACGGCTGGGTTGTTTTTGACGGATGGTCACCTAGCCACTGCCAAGCGTCTACTAGTTGTGAGTTCAATGCCACCATGGCACATGTGTGATTCATTGATAATTGCTAAACGTGGGAGTGTGTAAGCACCCCTAAAGCATTATTAATTCTCCATTTCGGCAGTGGAAATAGAATTAATACTTCGATTAGTTATTAAACGAAATGATTTACTTTGAAATCGATAAAAGAAATTTAAGAAATTATTTGCGATTCATATACTAAGAAAAAAAAAAAGAAATTATAAATCAACGATTTTATTTCAAATCTATAAAAAATGACGAAGAAACTGTCACTGAAATAAACGCAAATTGTCTAAATAATGATTTATTTCGGAATCTTTAAAAGAGAAGTTAATTGAAGTAATGATTTGCTTCGAAATCTATGCAACAAATAAAAATTCCAAACAGTTACTTCGAAATTCATAAAAAAAGAAGTTGAAGCGAATATTTGCTTCGAAATCTTAAAAACAAGAAATTGAAGCAAATACTTGCTTCGAAATCCATAAAAGAAAAGAAATCAAAGCAACGATTTGCTTCGAAATCTATAAAAGATAAATAAATTAAAACAATGATTCGCTTCAAACAACGGCATACCCAACAGCCGTAAACACAAAAACACCCTAATAATATTACTTTGGCAACTATTCAGCGAAATTATTGTTCACATTCACCCCTATTGAGGGTTTCTCCCTTCTATTGTTGGCTCGCTCACTCGTACGTGATGTGTGATATATCGATCTCTTTCGAGTTGACTACGGATGCATTTTAAGTGTGCCGTCTGTTTTAATTTTTAATGTTGAGATGTAAATGGTGTAGTAGTTTAGTTATAGTTTATTGTTGCGATTGTACTACTAAGGTGGTAAATGAGTACTTCTTTGCCACCTTAGTAGCACAATAGATCATATGTTATATGGCCCGTTTAATGGTATAAGGGGTTAAATTATATCTGATTTAATAAAACAATTTTTGTATCAATTACCGACATTTTGGTTACTTTTCGCCAAACCATGGTCACACGGAGATAAAACAATGGACAGCTGATATGGTCATCGTCATCATAGTGGGGTCTGGCAGTGTAAAGTATCTCACTCATTTCATAGGGAAATAAGTGGGAAATACCAAAATCTTTAATGATCTTACACAAGGTGTATTAAGTATTACCACTTACATTTGACTGTTTTTACAGTCAATGGGGGTGGGGGGTCAAATATTGTCATCGAATTTCACCATTTCACCCCTTAGGGGGTAAAAATCTCGCACCACTACTCAAAAGCATACCAATTTAACACTATTTAATTCATACAAGTACTATAACGGAACACTTATTATATTCGCCATAAAATCACTACGTTGAGGGTTAACTCCCCTAGCGCTCACACAGTGGTGCCAAATTACACCAAATGCGTCCGTTTGTGTGATGTACGGGTGTGGTGATCATTTGAGGGTTAATTTTAGTCTATAGTCTGACTGTGTTTTACGTTTTGTGTAGTGTTAAAATGGTATGTGAATGAGAAATTGCAGGTTCGATTTTTGTTTAGTGAAAAAAAAATGGTATTCTTTAACATTTTGTGATTTTTTTTAATCACAAAAATAAAAACAAGACGATATAATTTTTGTGATTAAAAAAAGTCAATGAATGTTTATCCGTCTTCTAGAACCTATATTACAAACTAAGCATAATCTGGAAAAAGGGCTAGATGGCGTTGCGTCATGTGATAATGTTCTGGAATATTTAATAATTTATTTATTCTAATTCAATTAATTGCAGGTTAAGGCAACCAATTAAAAATAAGACAGAATTTCAAAAGTATAAACATCAATGCAAAAAAAAGCACTAAACAAGAATCAAACCAGTGTGACGTCTGCATCCAGCCATCAAACATCTCGTAATCCAAACCTTAGCACCTGCCGAGTGATAATGGGGTGAGTAAAGAGGAGAAGAGGAAATGAGATAAAGCTTCCGGCCCTCCCACAAAATGTAAGGAACGCAGCATCCTGCGACTTAATCTATACAAATAAATTTAACTAAAGTGTCTGTTTATAATGTTAAAATAACAGATTTACAAGAAAATTACAAAAAAATAATATCCAAATCTTGTTTACGCGGAAGAAGTTGCGGTCACAGCTAGTATTACACAAGATGAAATGACAGATGCAAACGATTTTACTCAAATTCTATCTAAGGTAAGTATGTATTCTAAAAAAAAAAAAAACACAAACAAAAAAAATGTAAATTACAGGCAGAGACGAAATTTATTTCAGTTTCACAACTCCAGTCTATTGTCATCAACGGGACACTTTATCGACACACTACATAACTGACCATTCACTGACAAAAATCCAACAACATTTTACTTAACCTTGAAATAAAACCTGGGACCTTACGCAGAACCGCCGAGCCACTTAACGAAAAGCTTACACTAAAATAACGAAACCTATTTAACATCTAAATAAACTCATTCAATATAGCACTCCCTCAGCCGCCCGCTACTTAAAAAAACTTTATCTAACACTATAAAATTAACATCTCAAAAGGCAACATTAGGCAAAACACTAAAGTCTATACACTATCGGGTACACACACATACCCAAAGATGTCTCCACAAAATAAAACACCGCTGTCATGTAGTATTGATTCCGACCCTTCGATTGCCGTCTCTGTCGTGCAGCGGTCACTGGCGCGAGAGGAAGGGGGACAGGTGTACTATACTTTCTTCTTAGTTGCCGTTGAGATGGTAAATGTTTACTTGTGTGCAGATTAATGTTGGGTAACGCCCTGCCCGGGATCACGGTTTGGCTTTACTGTCCCTGTTTTGATCGGTTCGTGGAAACGGGGTAAAGTTGTTGTACACTCAGCGGCAGTTCTATCTTGACTAGCAAATACTTAAAATGATCTTAACACCTACTAATGGTATTAACACCAAATCAAATCTGTTTATACGCATTACACAGGTACATAAAGTTTGTATACAATAATGTGCAAGTGCTCTGCTTATTACCTTGATAGGGGTACATTTTCTTTTTCATTGTCTATTAGACAATGAAAAAAAAATTATGTCTAAAGAAACTATTACATACATCGGATTTATTGTATAGAGGGACCAAATTGTTTTATAGATTTAAATATTATTATCGTCCGAAGTAAACGTGTGTACTAAACAACAGAACAATCAGTCAACAGGAAGGGTGAATACCAAGGTATTAAGATCATTTTCAGTACTTGGCTAGTCAAGCTCGATCTGATGCTGACTGTACTGCTCATATTAAATGACCTCTGTTCGAAGTAACGAAGGTCGATTCTCGTTTATTAAGATTATGTTAAAAATTCAGTCTGGATCTAAATACAGTCTCCAATTATTTTTTAAATATTTGGTTTAATTTTTGTTTGTGTGTTTTTTGTGTTTTTTAGATAATGATTACTACGTAGTAATAATATCTCAATGCATTCACCCCGCTAGATAGTAAAAAGCTGAGGTGCAGTCCACACGATATGGACCATTTTAGATGCTATTGACTTTTTTGAGACAGATAAATCACACTGCTCCCCACACTCATCACTTCGTTGCTCGGCGTATCATGGAATAGAATGACGAATGTATAGGATTTGACGTTTTTGACATTCGTTGACGCCTGTCATTATACGTCAAATCCCATACATTTGGCATTCTATTCTACAAAAGGCCGGCTGACGAATTGCCACTTGTCTAGAGGGGCTGGTAATGAAAATACTGGTATGACACAATAATTATATAAATACTCGCTACCTGTTACTGGTAAAGTATTTCGAAATCACTGTTGGACATCTCTAATAAGGCTTCTCTGCGTACCTTCTAAATATATTCGCGTTTCGACACTGTGGCACGTATTTATAACTTCTGCTACTTTAGCCTTCAGCTTAACACCAGGCGAAGTGAAGTCAAATTGACGTGTCCTATATATATTACCCTCCTTTCTTAGGCAGTCGAGTAAAAAAACTAGCCTACTTAGAAACCCTGTATCACACACCCTTTATGCTCATTTTTTTTAGGTTTCAAATAATGTATGAAAATCTACCGGATTCGTTGACATTTATGATTACTGTTCCACTTCCTTACGTAGTAGCGTAATAATATATAACCTATAACCTTCCTCGATAAACGGACTATTCAACACAATAAAAATATTTCAATTCGAACCAGTGGTTCCTGAGATTGGCGTGTCCAACCCAACAAACAACGGAGAGCTTGCATTAACGACGAGTATAGGAAGCTCTTGAAGTATGTAAGGATAGAGTCAAATGCCAGCTTTTATCTCAACCTACCCCTGAGGAAATATGCGGGAGCATATGTATGTAGATATGGTACATATTACAACACAACGGACTGCCTCCGTGGCGTAGCGGTAGTGAACGCGGCCGCTACGCAGGAGGCGCGGGTTCGATCCCCGCTCAGTGCAAATATTTGTGTTCATGAAATATGGGTATTTGCATTGGTCTGGTCGAGCCTCGGAGAGCACGTTAAGCCGTCGGTCCCGGTTGCCATAAGAACATCTATGGCAGTCGTTACGGGTAGTTGGAGCCCTAAAAAAATCCAAAAACAACGGTCTAGCTGCAAAGCTTCGATATCGCCTAATGTTATCATTGGGCTGTGGAGGTCAGATGGCAATCGCTTCACGAAAAAATATCGAGGTCTAGCCAAATCTGTAGTTAAGACGGTAAAGCGGACCCCAGACTCCGAGCTGAAAAGCTTCGGATGCGACTGGGAATTAACGCTAGGATGAGAGATGGTACATATTAC
Source organism: Eilema depressum (assembly GCA_914767945.1). Lineage (NCBI taxonomy): Eukaryota > Metazoa > Arthropoda > Insecta > Lepidoptera > Erebidae > Eilema > Eilema depressum. Next base: position 3,631,584 of record OU612040.1, read on the forward strand.
AACAATACAATAACTTGATAATCATCTTTCATCGACTTCAATTTGATATCGTAAGATTCGTTAGTGCATAAGCAATAACAACCGCACATACAATTGTAAACTCAAAACCAATACAACAAAGCACATATTACATTGAAGTGGGAAATCCAATATCTGCCTGCAACCACCTCGGTATTGACGCGAACATATTGAATTTGTACCTTTGCATTTTGATATAAGATGCGTCTGTCTGGGTCTATACCTCGGGACACGTATCTTGGACCTAAATCGCGACACAAACGAGACCCTGGCGCTCGCGTATTGCTTTGTAATAATCTATGCTTGGTGAATTTGAGCTCGTCCACCGCAGTAGCACCCCGTGCTATCCTCAAAAGACACCCAAGAAACGTGTACTGCGCGTATAATTTGGATTAGATTTTAGGTCCAAGATATATTTCCGGAGCAATACTCATAATGGTATTTCTGATAGAAGGCTACCCGCTACATACTCCGGGTGGTATTTTGATCCCGTTCCCGCAACTGGGATAAAAATCTCAAATCTTTTTAAGAAGCTGTATGTTGTCAATCTATGCCTTGGCTAAATTTCAGTCAAATGCGTGCAGCCGTTTGAGCTTGGTTGATAATCAAACATTTTTAAGTTGTATTGAAATTCTTGTCTGTTTGTTCGCGATGGACGCACAAATTACTGTACATATTTTGATGCGTTTTTTTTTGTTTGTTAGAAAAATCTTGGTCAGATTTAAAATCTTACATTTGTTTGATCACAATCGGTTGAGTAGAACCGGAGATATGGCCAAAAAGGGGAAAAACGACATCTACGCGGACGGAGCTAAGAGCAAAAGCTAGTTTTTAACCGACTTCATATAATATTAGTAAGATTTGAAAATTATGATAGTAATGATCTCTTAACGCTCTACAGATTTCTATTTCCACAAAGCGAACCCTAGCTCTAAATAAACTGGTTTCTCCACATTTTAAGTACACAACAAATATAAATTGATCTTTTAGCAGACTACCCTCATATTGAATACATTATTTTGATGGATGAAGCGGGCGAGGGGTGACAACTTTGTTTCGCCCCTAATTTAAGTATATAGAGGGTAGGTGTACAATAAAGGGTAGAATTAATCCTGCTTGTGTTTAAGGGAGAATGTTGATATCACAAAATGGTTACAGTGTTGGATAGTAGATTTTGGAGACGGAAGATGGATAAAATATTTGATAGTAAGTATACCTAGTATTGTACAGACAGACAGAACTTTGCTTTTGTTATGAATTAGTACACTCACATTTCAATTGAAAATGTATTTTGATTACAAGAAGTAGTATCGTTTGGCAATTTTTAATTTGTTTAAAAAATGTATGGGAAACGTTTTTGGCGATTTCAGTCATTGCCATGCACGGTCCGGGGGATTTATGTCACAGGAGACAATGCCGACTTTACTATGTGGCACACGGGGCACGTGCCCACGGCCCTTCATAGCTAGAGGCCCCTGAACGATCGACAATTATTCATCTCACAAAAACCCTTAAAACATTTTTATTGGGTGCACTTTTCTCAATTAATAATTGGATGACCCATAATAATTCAATGTATAGAAAAATTATTGTATAATTTGAAAATTTTTAACTTTCCAAAAGGGCCTCAAATTCTTATGTGCCCAAGGCCCAGGGGGGGGGGGGCCTTGGGCCTTGTCTCCTGCCCCCCCCCCCTTTAAATCGTGCACGTCTAATTGAAAAGTCTTCCAAAGAGGTATTTTCTGAAGGAATCTCCACACGTGATCCCCCCCCCCCCCCCCCCTACCCCGTCTCTGGTCATTGCTAGTGTTCATAACTTAAATGGTCCTAGAGTCTCTTGTCAATCATTAAATTTTTGTTCTAAACTGCTTGTATAATACTATAATAGTATAAAAGTCATTGTATCTACTAGACAGGCTTTACTGAACAAAAAAAACATAACCTTTCATTGGCAGAAAAACTTCTGTTCCGTCAGACTTGTGTTAAAAATAGTCTAGCATCGTCATATTCCCAAGAAGCCTCGCATACCAAATAGAAAGTCACTGCCATTTTGTTGCGCCCGCGCATGGGAACATGCAGATTGTGGGAATTGATTGGACGAGTTGTTTCTTTTTCAGATGTTTTTTTTTTTTAAGGAAACAAGTTGTAAAGCATACGTTATGCAAATTAATGCGAATAAAGAAATGTAATTACAGTAATTAAAATAAAATATGCGTTCAGGTGCTTTACAATTAACATAGTGATAGTGGTTAGGGTAGGTAAAAGTCCACAACGAGTTAATACTATTGTTACACCGTTACTTTTATTATTTGTACAATCAACAAATTAGATACGGTTGCACCTCGCAACCGGAAACCAGGTGTAACCATTTTTAGCCGACTTCCAAAAAAAAGCAAGTTCTCAATTCGGAATTTTTAAATATTTTCAAATAACAGTACTATGATTTGCCTATGGAAGTATACCGTCTCCTTTATAATATTGTCGCAAGTAGTACCCGTAATAAAACACCCATTACTGCGGGTAAACCGGTTACTATGGCAACACATCACCCCTGTTAGGGGATGCGCCTATGTGAACGCATATGTCAATCAATCAACATGCGACGCACGTATGCAACTGTTATATACAATGACCTCTGTATAAACTAGACTGTACAAAACCGGCCAAGTGCAAAACGGACATTTTTTTTATACCATCAAGAACCAAGCGGTTCGGCGACTTCTTCTTCTGCCGCACTATTAAGTCTTGGAATTCCTTACCAGCTCACGTGTTTCCCTCCTCCTACAGTCCCGGGTCCTTCAAGCGGGGCGTGAAAAAGCATCTAATGAGGCCGTCAAGCTGAGTGCCACCATCATTGTAACATGGTATATGTCTGTAATGGTGACCCTCTTTTCAGAGACTTTGCCTTCAGCTTACCATCAGGCGAGGCGAAGTCAATTTGACGTGTCCTAACTCCTATATTATTAAAAAAAAAACACACTAGCTGACCCCACGAACTTCGTACCGCATAGTCAAGCTATGTCAATATTCATACGATACTGACGTCACTCAATTGTTTTGCCTTCCCGGAACCTCTTTACTACACTTGAACTTTATTGTATGGTATTAAAGTTCAAATTGACTTTTAAGTATTATTACGAATCGTTTGTATGGGAGAATAGAAGACTAGCTTTTTGCCCGCGGCTCCGCCCGCGTGGATGTCGGTTATCGCGACCAAACATAGCCTATGTCCTTTCTCAAGGTCTAATCTACCCCTATACCAAATTTCATCAAAATCGGTTCAGTGGTTTAAGCGTGAAAGCGTAACAGACAGACAGACAGAGTTACTTTCGCATTTATAATAGTATGGAAGTATGGATATGGATGTTGTTTTTGGACTTTTTTTAGATATTTAAAAGAAAAATATCCCCGTAAGAACCATCCTCGTACTTCAATGAATATTCTAAAATAAGAATTAGCGAAATCGGTTCATTTGAGCTTAGCAACATATTTAGCGATTCGTTTTTATATTAAAGAGATAGGTGACAGACAAGCACAAACCATTGTATATGCGGTAGAACACGCACAGTGAGGCAAAGTCTCTTCTGAGACTGAGAGGTTCCACATCGCCTGCGGGTATGGGATTGCCAACGAGCCTCTCGATCGTTTTTGTACCGAGTCGAAGGGGTCCGGCAAAAAGGTGACAGCAGTACCTACCCATGTGGCACTACAGGCTGTCTCGTGTACGGAGGGTTCTTCTTCACCCTAGCGTTAATCCCAGTCGCATCCGAAGCTTACACTTCGGAGTCTGGGGTCCGTGAGTCTAATTGTGGATTTGGATGGATATTTTTCGTGAAGCGGCTACCACCTGACCTCCAAAAACCAACAACGATATTGGGCGATATCGAAGCATTGCACCTAGAACAGTTGTTAGACTTTTTAGTGCTCCAAATACACGTAAGACAGCCTCCGTGGCGTAGCGGTAGTGAACGCGGCCGCTACGCAGGAGGCGCGGGTTCGATCCCCGCTCAGTGCAAATTTTTGTGTGAATGAAATATGAGTATTTGCATTGGTCTGGTCGTGCCTCGGAGAGCACGTTAAGCCGTCGGTCCCGGTTGCCATAAGAACATCTATGGCAGTCGTTACGGGTAGTTGGAGCCCTAAAAAATCCAAAAACAACGGTCTAACTGCAAAGCTTCGATATCGCCTAATATTAACATTGGGTTGTGGAGGTCAGATGACAATCGCTTCACGAAAAATATCGAGGTCTAGCCAAATCCGTAGTTAAGACTGGTGAAGCGGACCCCAGACTCCGAGCTGAAAAAGCTTCGGATGCGACTGGGAATTAACGCTAAGAAGAAGAAGAAGACTGCTAAGATGTTCGTATGACAACCGGGACCGAGGCACGACCAGACCAATGAAAAATGTTCTATGAAAAATGCAATGTTTGACTGCCTCTGTGGCATAGTGTGGCGTAGCGGTAGTGAAAGCGGCCGCTACGCATGAGGCGCGGGTTCGATCTCCGCTCATTGCAAATATTTGTATGCATGAATATGAATATTTGCATTAGTCTGGGTGTTTCTATGTATAATATCAAATACATATGTAAAAAAAATGTAATTAAGTATGTTTATCCACATTCTACAGCCCCATACATAATACAAGCTAGTTAAGCTAGGCTTACTTTGGATCTAATTAAATAGCGTTGTATAGAATGTCCTACAATATTTATATGTATTCATTTGTATTTAATAATTTTATTGTATTTCGACAACTGCAAATATTGTATTTTAATAAAGTGAAAACTACTTCAGGCGCTAAAGTAGGTTTCAAAATACAATACTTCTAAAATTACCCACCACAGTACAAAATTTCAACTACTGAACATTAAAATGCAAGAGGCCACCAGAGTAATAAGTACCTAAGTAATTTGCAATTTATGCTTATTACTGACAATTTAGCTGCAGCCGGCGGATTTAGACGGTATTTGTGTTTTTGTTTTAAGTGATTTTCTTAATGTTAACGTGTCATATTTTGCACGTAGCTACAACAAAAATTATATCCTAAGTGCCTTTGCACATTGTAAGAAAATTTCTGGTGCTTGACAAGAAATTTCTTATAAGAAATGCAGTCGCCTTTGTTGTTATATGAGACCGTGCACATTGTAAGAAATTTTTTCTTGTGTCTGATAAGACACACGCATTTTGGCGGATCTAGACCAGAAATTTCTTACGTACGTGGGACACTCAATTACATCAAGTTTTATTTTGAGAAATTATAAAATTAACTTCGATGTACCTATAAAATATTTTTATTAAATCCACCAGGCCGTTTCCTCGTGGTCATACTAGTTTGTCATACCACCAGCCTCTACACAAAGTTTCATGCGTCTGAACCAATTTTCGCACAATCATCGTACGAAAATGTTCTCGATGCAGATCCATTTTTAAATGAGACACAATGGCTCTCAAAAATTGTGGAGAGATATTCAAAATTGGAACATTGCTATTTTTACTTTTAAATATAAGCAAAGTTTTCAAAATAATTACAAGTAGGTAACAAGTACCTTACACAAAAACTCGCAAGACGTTGTTGAACGGCCCACTCGGTACCTATTCATTCTGCGACGGCGGCGGCGCGGCTGCCGCGGCGGCGGCGCCTTTGTGCCCCTCCCCCGACATACCGCACCTCACTCTACACGTGCCGCTAGCCGCTAGCGCCTGTCGGCGCGGCGGTGCGGCTTTTGATTTTTACCCGACTACGGTGAAGCCAAAGGAGGGTTATGATTCTATGCCAAATGACTTTCAGTTTGCTAGTACATTTTTAAATGCAGTTTCGGTTGTGAGTTGTAACTGGTGACGTCTCGATGAACTAAATAGGTAGGTATTAAATCCTTAGGTACCTACCTGAGAGTTACAGCTAGCATTCCACGTGGGGATATAGCTTCTATAAATTGCGTATTTTGACGATGTAATGAAATCTTCAAGTAAGTACCTATTTTAACAACTCGTCAAAAGTTGTTTGGGACATATAGGTAGGTATGTACGTACGTAGGTCATTAAAAACTTTCTTTCGTTTCGCATTAATTCTGGTACCTACAAGCTTTGTATTATGTCCCATCGCTGATTCTCGAGTCTCGTCATATTATTATTATTATACTAGCTGTTGCCCGCGGCTCCACCCTCGTGGAATTCGGATTCCGTGCCAACTTTAGCCTACCTAAGTTACTTCTTATTACATAAGCTATCTGCCAGAGAAAGTCACGTCCAAATGGTTCAGCCGTTCCAGAGATTAGCCGGAACAAACAGACAGACAGACAAAAATTTAAAAAATATATATTTTGGTACCTATGTGTACCGTATACAATACATTCATATGCATGTAGTAGAAACCGGTTATTTTAATATTACAAACAGACACTCCAATTTTATTTGTATAGATTTAAAGTTCCCGTCTATGATATAGATAGGTATGCAATCAAAAAAAGACGCTGTCGTCTGTCTATTTTGTACCTACCTAGGTAAGTATATGATTGTGAGGATTGTGTATCCTCCGTCAAATTATGGTTAGGTACATACTAATGAATGAAGTAAAGAAATAAGAAATTACCTAAGTAGGTACTTCGCTCTGTACCTACATTACGAGGTTAAGTTATACCTATTGGCTAGGAGCAATATTGGCTGAGAGAAAGTAAAAATCAATTTTCTTTCTTTCTTTCTAAGCAATATTGGCTGGGTCAGGTTTTGAATGGGTGACCGTTCTTTGCATTACGACGTTAAGCAACATTGGGTAAGTGCCCGCTTGACGGCAATAGGCTCGCTCCTATTACGTGGTACCGAAAATAATTTGATGGAATGTGCTGTTAATACACCTCTGCTTACCCCTTCGGGAATTTACAGCACTCCTGTAAAACCCCTAAGTATAATAATATGTATGTATGTATAATATATTTTTTGTTACAAACATGTTTTATCATTCTATACAGAATGATAAACAAAACATGTTTGCAACAAACAGAAATGTTTGTAACAAACATAAATGTTTGTGGCTACGTAAGAAATTTCTGGTGTACGTAAGAAATTTCTTGTCGATAATTTCTTACAGTGTGCAAGGTGTTCTCTTCATTAGACACGAAATATTTCTTGTCTGGCGTACGTATCTTATAATGTGCAAAAGGCCTAATTTATTCATTTTAACACGCTTTGTTATAAGATATTTTTGGATGATTATAACTTAGTATATTCAGTTTTGTAATAATTTGTAACTTACAAATTATTATAAACGTGAATTTACAGCATGATTTCATTCGCAAAATTTATATTACAATAAGGCAGTCAAAATATACACTTTCACGCCTAAACTACTAAATCGAGTTTGATGTAATTTGGTTCAGAGATAGACCAGAGCTTGGGACAGACATAGGCTGTTTTGTGAGTCGATTTGACTGCAAATAGCTGACATTATAAGGCGTACAATAATGTCAGTTATTCGCAGTAAAATCGACTCAATTCTGTAATTCAGACTTCTTTTAATTTCCAAAAAGTATTAGGGTTCCGCACAAAAAAAAATCAAACCTAAATCTAAGTCTACTCAGACGAAATCGGGGGTAAAGCTAGTTTTTTATTGTGTTTAGGTAAGTAAGATTTAAACATTAACCACCGTCATACTTGGTTACTCGTCCACGACCTGTCATTCGACTGACTTTCATTCGTTCTTCGATCCTTCATTCTGCTTTTTTTTCAACATCAGACCACTTAGCAATTTTATATTCAGACAGTTACAATTTGTTGTCGCGGTGTAGAATACGAATTCGATGGTTTCTAGACGTTTATGGAATCGTGAAGGTTGGTTGAAGGTAATAGATTGTTTAGCTCTGTGGTTATTGCTCGAGCAAGACATAATATATCTTGGACCTAAAATGTGCTCAAAATGTGCTCCGTATTCGTTTCTTGGGTGTCTTTTGAGGATAGCACGGGGTACTACTGCGGTGGACGAGCTCAAATTCATCAATCATAGATTATTATAAAACAATCCGAGTGTGTTACGGCCTCGTTTGTCGTTCCGAGGTATATGTATATCGTACTGGCCACTAATATTATTTTATTATAAAAAGCCACGTGTCATTGTTAAAAAAAAAGTTAACGGAAAAGCATGGAAGTGAGCAAAATGGACTCTGTGTTCAGTGGCATAAGTAATAAATCCAATTTGCAATTGTTAAGACTGGACTTTACTGACGAACATAAACGCGTTTAATATTAATATAAACCTTATGTAGTTTAGATAAAAAGATTTTAGCTGGATTCTAATCCCGCCTAAATAGCGTTCGAAAATTCAAATCAAAACTTGTAATCTACTATAAACAGATGTCAGCGTCAATTTAAAATTTAAATTTTGGAATTCTAATTCCGGCTGTCAGTAATTATTATTAAAACGTCAAGATTGTTTTTTTTTTTCATTATTTACGGTCGTTCTCAAGGTCAAGAGCTCACAGTGTCAAAAAACTCAGGGGGCCACTCTGTTAAAATGTCACAACTTTTTTAACGACTCAAATATAGTACTAGTCTTTTGATTTGGTATAATGTTAACCAGGGAAAACAGTGATGATCGAACAACCAAACATTATCAAGAGGCAAGAACCCAACCAACAAACCAAAAATTAAAAAGTAACAAACGAAAACGGTATGTACCAAAGAAGATTCCTTATTTAAATTTCTTCCTTATTCAAATCCAAAAACTTTTTTAAACAGGCACGAACGAACGTCACCATTCGAATCCTTCAAATTAATCTATTCATTGTTCGAAAAATGTCGCTAAAAATAACAATGGGCACACCCGCTAACCGTCCAGGTGTAAGCAACATTACTCCATTCTTAAAAAAAAATATCTGCATATCAAACTATATTAATAATATACCTTATTTCTTTGTGATAGAGTTCAAAATATTGAAAAAATATTCAAATTCATCTGTCAATGTGATATATACCGTCTCTTTCGTGGATTGAAGGTTAAAGCGGGATGGGAGATGGGATTCTGACAAAAAATCGTCGCTTGCGCACCCGACATGGGGACTCTGAGATTAGTATTTGCATTTTTTATGTCGAGTTGAATTGGATTGTATTATTACTGCAACAATGGTTACAGATGGATTTTTTTTATTTTATAACCTTATTATTTTCATAAACATTACCTTGAATAAATCTTTTGAAATGATAAACAAAAAATTACTGAATTATTTTAAGGATGTATCTGAGTACCTATTATGTATTACAAAAATAATATTACTAGAACGGTAGGTGATATGCCCCCCATCAAGATGCCCGGACGATCTGGAAACTGTGGCTAGGAAAGACTGGATGCGCAAAGAGGTGTCCAGTAGTGGACAACAATTGGGTCTATGGACGTGTGCTACACAAGGACGTCACACTCGCGCTGTCAACCCTGTAGGAACCTTAGAGTATACATGTATTTATAATGTATGTATACTCTAAGCTTAGATGAATTAATTTTTTTTAATTCATCTAAGACTCTAAGGTAGGAACCTTCTAATTTATTTCTTGAAGAACCCCATGTTGTATTCACTTTGAAAAACCGCAGCAGGGAGTTCATTCCACAGCTTATGCGTGTGAAACGAGAGCAAAGTATGGCTTCAATCTCACATAACACGGTATACTTTTGACATCCTGATAGTATAGAGAAAACAATATTATCCAATTCATTTTAATATAAGAGCATTGCACAAAGTCCGTATAGTCTAGATTCAATAATTGTCATAGAATTTCCTAACCAAATACAAGGCGCGGCACGTCAGTCTAACTTGACAATATCAATTGATGGCATCTAACTGACAATATTGATTATGACAATTGATATTTGATAGCATCAATATGTTTGTTCGGATTAGCAGACCTTCTTTTCATTCGCAGTTCAGTTAGTCTTATTCAGATTGGGTACCATTCGCATTAAAAAAAATTAAATCCTATGATACCGTATCGTATTCATGTCATGATACGCCTAGCGGTTGCAATAGTCCCAGTCACCTCCAAGTCCAGGGTTCGCTTAAATGTTATGTAGTTTGTTTTTTTTTCGACTATATTGGGAGCGACTGCCGCCCTACCTCCCAGCCTGAGTTGTGGTATCAAAGTCAACCATAGAACGAGTTGTTAGAGACGCTCGTCTAGGCCTCCGTTTTGGCCTAACTATGTGCCCTCCAAAGCACGGAAACGCTTAAATGACCACTAAGCTACCTATCCAAATGGTAAACGCATCTAGGTAGTTTAACCCACAGAACGTTTACCGAACAGTGAGCGTATTTTTTTTAATTCTGTCTGTTTTCTTACGCAAAAACTACTGAACTGATTTTGATAGTGTATGTTTTTTGAAAGATCTTGAATAGACTTAAAATCTCACGTTTGATTGATCGCAATCGGTTGAGTAGAAACCGGACGAATATGAAAAAAAGTCGCGTTATCCGGCTAGTCTATACCAATATTCCAAAGGGGAAAGATTTGTATTTTTGTATGTATATAAACTACTGGACCGTTTTCAAAAATTCTTTCGCCATTAGTCAACTACATTATCCGATACCAACATAGGCTACGCTATGAACGGGAGCAGAACTCCCCGCGGGCGGAGCCGCAAGAAACAGCTAGTCTATACTAATATTATAAAGAGGAAAGATTTGTTTGTTTGTTTTTTTGTTTGTAACGAATAGGCTCCGAAACTACTGGACCGATTTCAATAATTCTTTCACCTATAGAAAGCTACACTATCTGGGAGTAACATAGGCTATATAACATCACGCTACTACTAAAGGGAGCGGAGCAGTGAGCATAAATGTCAATAAATCGGGCAGATTTCCATACATTCTTTACTAATATTAGATTTGTATTTTTGTATTCGAGTAAACTCAAGAACTACTGAACCGATTTCAAAAATTCTTTTACCATTAGAAAGCTGCACTATCACTGACTAACATAGGCTATAATTTATTTTCAAAAAAAATAGGGATCCTGGATAAAACTTCAATAATGTAACCCAAGGTGTAAATAAAATTACCTAAAAAATTCCTTACATCGCGTACGCTGCGAAAACTATTGAAGATAGAACAAAATAATGTACTGTAGAAATGTATAACTTAAAAAGGTCTACATAAAAGTCCGCGACAGCATAATATGTCTATCTAATAAGGGTAGCTCACAATAACCATTTTTATCTTTTACAAATTATAACAAAAATATGCGTCATTTTCGAAGCTATTTTTAACAATATTATAGTGTTAAGCCTTATCTGACTAAATACGTTAGATATATTGTACATTTAATGTAGATCAAAATTGCCCTTTACACTGTATAATTATAATGAATATTTTAGAATCTATTGCAGTATGAAAGTAACGCGCGACGATATAAATTCAAGCCGAAATGCCGATCAAAGTCAGACCACGGAATCTATACCTTTATATTAATTCTTATCTAAATAAATCGTTTGGTATTTAAGATTGTTTCAATGCCTGTTGATTACTTTTTGAATTATTGAAATCGGACGTTCTATTCAAAAGATATTACGAAATTATAATGTCAATAAATCCGGTCAATTACCATATATTATTTGAAAACTAATTATTATTACGGGCATGGGCTAAAAGGGTGCAACCACGGGTGTTCGAAGTATTTCACGAGCGAAGACAGGGAAGGTCAGCTGAACACAAGATGCAACGGTAACGGGATCCGAATGCGGGATTGGAACCTCCATGTGATGCATCCTGGGTAACGGAGGCATTAACGCCCCTCACCCAGGGGAGGTGCTACCGCCTACGGCAAATACATACAGCAACGGGAGCAGCTCTATAGAGGGCTGCTCAAAGGCTTCCCACATGTCCCTCTGACTACGAGGAGGCCCAGTAGAGAGCAGGAAAGGGAAGGGCTGGTCACCGAGCGCGGACGTGAGGATTATAGGTCCGGCCTCCTGTCATCCCTTCACGCCCGTCTCCTCCCTTTCCGGAATTCGATGGGACATCGTGCTTCCCACTTCTGAGGGGGCCATCTTAAAATTGTAGATGGCCCAGGGTCAGCCGGGGGGTGCGGAAAATGCCCTAGGCAATTTTACACTCCAGCAACTGAAGACCCGCGACGGCATGCTGTTTAGTGGGTCCGAATTCCACATGGCACTCCTGATGGCTGACGGGGATGGTATCCGAGGCAATTTTAGCACGAAAGAGAAGTTTGTACGGAATCCGAATTCCACGCGGGCGGAGCCGCGGGCAACAGCTAGTATCTAATATAACAGTTACCAAACGCCAACTAGGAAGAGAATTGTGACGACTTCACGTATGAATAGTCTTGCTTCAATAATTCACTTTCACTTCACTTTATTATCATAAAATCATCACTCAACGCCTACCGATTATCGCTACCTGATTGGTAACAGTTTCTTTTATACGATATGGTGGAAGAGGTAAAATAATTTAAAATAATTTGAAAAATGTTTAAAAACAACCACCGACTATGGACCCCTGCAATACCAGGGATGTCACTTTTATAAAAAAAAATGTTGTTTACAAAAAAATAAAATCGGACCCCAGAGGCCCAGACTTCGAGGTGAAAGCTTTGGATGCGACTGGGATCATCCTAGCATACATAAGTGTCAAATCTATCTGCCTCTCTTTAATACAAAATATTAGCCATTGTTAAAAAGAATAAGAATGTAAGTGACAATAAATGACAAAACCGTCGCTCGTTTCAGACCGTCCGTCATTACCCGACTGCCGAAATAGGGTAATGTTTTCCGAGCGTATATTTATGACGTTTTGTATTTAATAACTTGTATAAATAATGTGCTTGTTTTGCTTACACCAATAACAAACATGTCAGGCTAGAAAGTTGCCAAGTTATTACCTTACAACCCTGAAACTTTGGGCTGAAACAACATTGCGCCAAGGACTTTTGGAAATGGTTCAACAATTACAATATACATAAAAAGCTAGTATGCTTTTGCCTGCGGCTCCGCTCGCGTGGAATACTGATCCCGTTCATCGCTGATAAGATAATATATAAGCATTATGTTGGTACCTGATACCTGATAATATAGCTCTTTGCTGTCGAAAGAATTTTTGAAATCGGTCCAGTAGTTTTTGAGTTTATTCGTTACATACAAAATCTTTTCTCTTTATTTATAATATTAGTAGAGAAGCCCGTGGCTCTACCCGCGTGGAATTCTGTACCCGTTCCTGCCATCCCTGGAAGCCCACTCCAGGATTAATGTGAAAGAAATGCTCTAACGGCTGAACGGATCTGGCTTTATTTCGTACAGGGATAGATTATAGTCTGGAATAAGACTCCGGTTCACTATCCATTTGCATAAAAAAATAACCATGACCTATTTTGGCATATGGCAATTTAGACTATTGATCTTTTGGCATAATTTTTCTGGCATAATTACATAGTAAAATTATGCCAAGTATAATTAGGTATGCCAAATTCATTATGCCAAAACATTTTAGGGGTTGAGACGCTGGGATCATAGGGTCCAAGTGCCCGTCTTTTATTTAAAGAAATTTCTAAACGTTGGTTCATTCCTTGCACAAAGGATTGGCATTCCCCAGCGTTCTGGCTACCCTCCCAGTTGACGTCGATGGGGAGGAATTTTTTGACGCCTAAACCTGCAGCTTTGTATATAGGTATACAGATATTGTTTTTATACTAGTAATTAATTTATGTAAATAATTGCCCTTTAGGACAAAACATTTTATGATAACGAAAGGGATCCCATTCTTGCCCAGGCAGGCACACACACATTGGGAGAGGTCTATGTCCAGCAGTGGTATAAAAAAAGTGGACTGTAATAGGCTAATTCATAAAAAAATATATATTAAATTCTTAAAAAAAAAAAAGTTTCCCATGGGTAGCAGAAATATGATCAATATTTCATCCGGGCGGAGCAGCGGGCAACTCCGGGTTTCGAGGCTACATCCAAGGCTTTCACGCTGCGGATGTACCCAGGAACAACGCTAAGATAATGATAATTAACTAGTATTCAACTAACCCTACATAATAACTTGCCTAGTATTTCTAGTAATATAACTTGTACAGCTACATTGTTTCCACACGTCTTATTGTTAGTGATTTTATTCAAATTACAAGTAAATGGCAGGTAGGAAATGGCAATTATGTTGAGGCAAGGCCATATCAATTGAACCGCTAGTAATGTATGATTTACATCGCGTCGCTGTGTGAGATTATTATAAACGTACTTTATAATACACAAAGGAGATCGCGTGTTTGATTTTGTTAATGCTAGGTAACAAATATGGAGTAATACAGGTCATAAGTATGATATCAGTGGGATTGCATGGAAGGCCAGGGGCCCTAGACAAAGTGACATTCTATTCCACTTCTGCGCTCAAAGAACCGGTCCATCCCTTACCTGCTCGCCACTGTGCCTTCTGTTAGTCAAAGGAACACGTGGAAGGCCTCTTGGCAGGTATCTACAGGGCCACCCGCCACCCTGCGGGAGAAAGACGCTGCCGTCTCTATTGCCCGGGATCTACCGCGTGGAGGTTCAGGATCAAGCATCCACCGAAAACAATACCTATCACGATTTCTTTTTCAAATTGTCAATTTTGTGAATTGACAAATACTAGCAATTATTTTGTTGGTAATGATTGTAGGGAATAAATAACATAAACTGTGAAATGAACTCCCTGCCGAGGGTTTTCCAAGCAACTACAGTATGGGGTTCTTCAAGAAGGGCATTAGAAGGTTCTTAGGGGGTCGGCAGCGCGAGTGTGGCGCCCCTGGTATTGCATACATCCATAGGCCACAAAAACCACTCATCATCATCATGTCGTATGGCTTTTGCTCGAGTCCTCATATGACAACGTCCAGTTGGCGAAGCCACTCTATTGCTGCCCGTGTGAGGTCATGTAGCTCACGCATTCCTCCAGGGAAACGACTGACAGAAACCACTTTCTGTCTGCCATCTAAGTGGTATAAAAAAACGAAAATAATTCAATCAGTGCATTTTGCCACACACTCCATATCTTGAGTTGCCACATCAATAAATTTATTAAACTAGCTGACCCCGCGAACTTCGTACCGCCTAAATGAAGAACCGCTCCACCGATTTTGTGTAAACTTCACGTTCGAACAAAGCTTAAACATTTGGTTTGGATAGGTGAGCCCGTTTTTGAGTTATAAAATTACAACGAAAAGTGGCATTGATTTTTATATATTATACCTGTCCCGGCGAACTTCGCCATTTTTTTCCCGTTCCCGCTACACCTATTTTCTCATTCTTTAAACCTTCCCTGGACACCCACGAATATTTCAAGACTAAAATTAGCCAAATCGGTTCAGCCGTTCTTGAGTTATAAACTAACAACGAAAAGTGGCATTGATGTTTATATTAGACAACGAAAAGTGGCATTGATTTTTATAATATTATATTAGGATTAATATTTCAATGACCCACGATAGAAATGGCGAGATTGTAGCCTCAGGACGGACGGTTGTGAAGTATTTCTTTGTAATATCGTCGCATTGTTGGACTTCCCGACGAGAATCACTACCCAGAAACGATCGATGCCACAAATGGCTTCGAACAATACTCTAAGCACTTTCTACGAAATATTCACGTGCGACATTATTTATTTCCCAATTTATGTACATTTGTGGACTTATTCGTACTATTCAAACGTATATGAAACAATACCTATCACGATTTCTTTTTCAAATTGTCAATTTTGTGAATTGACAAATACTAGCAATTATTTTGTTGGTAATGATTGTAGGGAATAAATAACATAAACGGTGGAATGAACTCCCTGCCGAAGGTTTTCCAAGCGACTACAGTATGGGGTTCTTCAAGAAGGGCATTAGAAGGTTCTTAGGGGGTCGGCAGCGCGAGTGTGGCGCCCCTGGTATTGCATACGTCCATAACTGAAACCCGCAGTACCGCCTGCGTTGATGTCGGTAATCGTGATTATTGGTCATGTTCCCGGCTCTAGCCAAACATACATAAGATATTAAGGCTAAATAAGACCTTTTAAACAAGAAAAACAGCATCAAAATCCGTTGTTGTTTTTGACTTTTTGCGTCCATCGTGAATTCGTGAACAATCAGACAAGCATACCAAACTGGCGTGTCATACTCTCCAGCAGAGCCACCTTCATGATTAGCGCTCAAAATTATCTCGAAACAATGTACGTCGAACGTACATAGTGTACATGCATTGTATGTAACTGTACGTATACGGAATAGAGGAATAATGTCCGTTGAATGTGGCTCTGCTGCAAAGCATACTCCCTGGCAGCGCCACCTAGAACAAGTACTTAGGATAGATGTGGAGGAGTGGTTTTCATCAAAATTGATGTACGTACGCTGTTTATTATGTACATGTTAAAAAAGTACTCATCGATGTAGTCGTTTTATTTATTTCTGCTATTCTTAAATTTTCATACAAAACGCCTGATAATAATTATTTGTTTTTTTTTTTTTTTTTTTTTTTGTTGTTATAAAATAGCAATAATATTGTTAGCAAACAATATTATTGCTATTTTATATGTTTAGGCACTCAAGTATCACTAACGACCCTAAAGGTGCTGATAAACTTGAGCATTCACTTGTAACAGAACATCGAGCATTCGCCGTTTTTAAATTTGTCGCTCCGCTCCGCTCCCGCATTAGCCTTCTAACCTCATCTATCCAAGTCGGAATGAGCAGCTTTCTCAATGAATCTATTACTAACTGTCTGTAAAATGTTTAAAAATAATTAATTTGTGAAATGAAGCCTTATATAAACAATACTTTGTACAATGATATATTTATCAAGTTATTCAATATTTTTCCAATTTTATTTCAATTTTCAATATTTTAATTCAATTTCAAGCTATTCAATATTAGAATAAAACACCTTTATGAACATAAAAGTTATTTATTGAAATGATTATGAGTTTCGATTATTAGTATAAACAAATATATTAAAACAAATATTAGTAACAACAACTTTATAATAAGTGATATTATGAATTTCAATGATTATACACAATATTTATTTGTTAAATTTTTATGAAGAATGATTATTATGACTTTAAATGGTATGAGAAAAATTTTCGGAAATCCGGTGATAGGAGTTGAAAAGTTATGTAAGAAAATGCGCACCCTCTTAATTTGCTTCAACTAGAGCGTTCGCTATAAAGATCGTGTAAATGTTAGTGGCATTGTTTGGCTCTACGCCAAGCGTACTCGGCTCGTTGTTCGGTTCGACAAATTTAAAAACGGCGAATGCTCGATGTTCTGTTACAAGTGAATGCTCAAGTTTATCAGCACCTTTAGGGTCGTTAGTGACACTTGAGTGCCTAAACATATAAAATAGCAATAATATTGTTTGCTAACAAATATTATCAGGCGTTTTGTATGAAAATTTATGAATAGTAGAAATAAATAAAACGACTACATCGATAAGTACTTCTTTAACTTGTACATAATAAACAGCGTACGTACATCAATTTTCATGAAAACCACTCCTCCACATCTATCCTAAGTACTTGTTCTAGGTGGCGCTGCCAGGGAGTATGCTTTGCAGCAGAGCCACATTCAACGGACATTATTCCTCTACTCCGTATACGTACAGTTACATACAATGCATGTACACTATGTACGTTCGACGTACATTGTTTCGAGATAAATTTGAGCGCTAATCATGAAGGTGGCTCTGCTGGAGAGTACGACACAATTTCTTTTCATCCCACCATCTCGGAAAGAGTACTTTTTTTCTTCGATATCTGAGTGTAAAAGTCGCTTTTATCCTCTAGAGTGGTAATAGTTATTTGTTATACAAGAGTGCAAAGTTGCTTTTTAACCGCGTGCTCATTTTTGATGACCGAGCAAGCGAAAGATTCTAAATTTGAATCACGAGCGTAGCGAGTGATTCACAAATTAGAATCTTGAGCGTTAGCGAGGGAATCAAAAGAGCACAAGGTGAAAAATCTTTGCACTCGAGTGCAACACGTAACTTTTCATCCCACCTCAGCGAGGAAATAATGAAATGCTTCTCCTTCCTAGCGTTAATTCCCAGTCAGCATCCGAAGCTTTCACCTCGGAGTCCGGGGTCCGCTTTACCAGTCTTAACTGCGGATTTGGCTGGACCTCGATATTTGCCGTGAAGCGACTGCCATCTGACCTCCACAACCCAATGATGACATTAGGCGATATCGAAGCATTGCAGCCAGACCGTTGTTGTTGAACTTTTTAGGGCTCCAACTACCCGTAACGACTGCCATAGATGTTCCTATGGCATCCGTGACGGCTTAACGTGCTCTCCAAGGCACGACCAGACCAATGCCATTTTCATGCATAAAAAATATTTGCACTGAGCGGGGATCGAACCCGTACCTCCTGCGTAGCGGCCGCGTTCAATACCACTACGCCATGGAGGCTGTATAATATGTGTATTAATTACTAGTAATAAAATACAACAAAATAAAAATTCAACAACAATGTCAACAATATGACGTGAAAAAAATTGATGCGCGCAAAGCAAATTAAAAAAAAAGTACACCAAGGAGGTTACGAGTCTGAGTTTTTCATGAATTAAAAAAAAGTTGTATGATAAATTCGGCACCATAGAGGTAGAAGTAAACAGGTTTAATGATGTTTTGAGTCCACAAACCTAGTACACACGATGTTCTAAATTCAAATTTACTTTACCTCTCTAGAGGATAAAAACGACTTTTACGCTCAGTTATCGAAGAGCAAAAATAGTCTTTCCGAGATGGTGGGATGAAAAGTAAATTTGAATTTAGAACATCGTGTGTACTAGGTTTGTGAACTCAAAACATCATTAAACCTATTTACTTCTACCTCTATGGTGCCGATTTATCATACAACTTTTTTTTAATTTATGAAAAACTCAACTCGGAACCTCCTTGGTGTACCTACTTTTTCCTATGTCCTATGGTTGAACATTGTTGTTGAATTTTATTTGTTGATATTTTATTATTAGTATTATTACACATAATTATTATACAGCCTCCGTGGCGTAGTGGTAGTGAACGTGGCCGCAACGCAGGAGGCGCGGGTCCGATCCCCGCTCAGTGCAAATATTTGTATGCATAAAAAGTTCAACAACAACGGTCTAGCTGCAATGCTTCGATATCGCCTAATGTCACCATTGGGTTGTGGAGGTCACATGGCAGTCGCTTTACGGAAAATATCGAGGTCCAGCCAAATCCGCAGTTAAGACTGGTAAAGCGGACCCCGAACTCCGAGGTGAAAGCTTCGGATGCGACTGGGAATTAACGCTAGGAAGAAGAAGCATTTCATTATTTCCTCGCTGAGGTGGGATGAAAAGTTACGTGTTGCACTCGAGTGCAAAGATTTTACACCTTGTGCTCTTTTGATTCCCTCGCTAACGCTCAAGATTCTAATTTATGAATCACTCGCTATGCTCGTGATTCAAATTTAGAATCTTTCGCTTGCTCGGTCATCAAAACTGAGCACGCGGTTAAAAAGCAACTTTGCACTCTTGTATAACAAATAACTATTTTTTGTGTTTAACATGTTTTGTTAACATAACGAAACTAAGCTTTTTTTTTAAATATCTACAATGGACGGACACAACCACTTTACAATTATATACTACTAGCTTTTGCCCGCGGCTCCGCCCGCGTGGATGTCGGTTATCGCAACCAAACATAGCCTATGTCCTTTCTCAAGTTCTAATCTACCCCTATACCAAATTTCATCAAAATCGGTTCAGCGGTTTAGTCGTAAAAGCGAGACAGACAGACAGACAGACAGAGTTACTTTCGCATTTATAATATTAGTAGGGAAGTAGGGATAGTGTAGAGTAGACAGCGATACGGAAGGCGAAGGAGGAGGATCGGCAGACGTGGCGCATATTGGGAGAGGCCTATGTCCAGCAGTGGACTGCAATAGAATGATGATAGATAGATAGCTGATTATACTTATAAAGACCGCACTGTCCCAGAGGGTGGAGTGAAAAAAATAAAATTAAAACTATGTTACTCCTGTATCACCAATGGATGATCGACATTCTTAAAGATATAAAAATAAAATTTCGAGTACCTACGTTTACATCTTAAGGTGTCGCATCAAATTTCAAAGTTAAAGAAATTAACAAAATTTGTTTTTTATAAAGTTTTTATTTTAGACAGACTATTTATCAAAATGAAAATATTAAAGCTTGAAATTGATATCAAGTATAAGTAAGTGCTTATAAATATACAAAATATATTAAATAAAAGCATTTTAACATTCAGAAGCTGAAGCTATAGACTCTTCTTTTTGCTTAAAAAATTATAAATCACAAGGATAAAGGCAAGGCAAGACATACCAGTATTTGAATACTGGTATGTCTTGCCTTGCCTTTATCCTCATACGAATGACTCCATCTCTTGTCTCTGGCCCACAAACAGATGAAGAAGCCTCAGTAACGAGCTTGACCCACCGTTCTACTGCCTAAAAATGCAAAACGAATGGTTCACTCTAGGTGAATTTTGTATTCCCTTCCCATAGCCTTAAAATGGCGTACCTTAATATACGACTGGTCACCGGCCTTACTTAAATTTTATCTAAATGCATTCCAGTTGACCCTCCCAGACCAAAGCAATCTTGTCAGATGAGGAAAAGCCACAGATAAAACATGCAGCTCATGTGGTGAAGCAACTGGTACGGCTAGGCACCTGCTAGTGGGTTGTAGGATGCTATTAGACCGGGGACATTACTCGCGCTGACATGATAAGGTATTAGAAATCATACGTATGGTTGTTCCAGTTTGGCGGTAGCTAAAGCTAAAAAGGGACTAACCACAAACCAAAGAAATGACATTGTGTTTGTAAAGGAAGGCTGCTCAAATAAATCACCTCAAAAACCGTATTCAATTTTGATAGCTGCCGTTGACTGGCCAATACTCGTAGACACGTATGAGAAGCACTATAAAAAACCGGAGGATATCTGTGCCTCACCAACCAGACCCGACATATTCCTTTTTTGACGATCGCATAGGCGTGCAGTGCTTGTAGAACTCACAGTACCGTGGGAAACTAATATACCTAAAGACCACGCTATAAAGACAAACAAATACTTTGACTTGACTGACGAGTTAACAAAAAACGGCTACGTGGTTAAACTCTACGCCGTAGAAGTAGGAGCAAGGGGATTTCCAGCTAAATCCCTGTACAACTTACTTAAAGACCTCGGATTGCCAAGAGCTTCAGTAAGCTCTTTACTAAATCGAATGTCCAAAGCGGCATTGATAGGATCTTACCAAATTTGGATAGGTAGGGGGGAGGGGGGAACACTACTGACGGTGGAGGTGAGCGCTGATGCATCACAAGGTGACCACCCTAAACCTACATCTGGGTCGCAAGTCCCAGTCACCGTCACGGTGTACCTCTCTGTATCACGCTAGGGACCCGGCGACCACACGGTGATGGAGTGCTGAGAATCGGATCTCCAGTAAGTCATTTCTTAACCACAAGTAATATTTTATAATATCACAATAAGTTGGTAACACATTATCACATAGTTTTATTGGTTCGCCAAACAAGGGGCATCGCAAGTCTTTTCGAGATTTTGCCATTTTATTGACGAATAATCAGACTTTTATTACACTTGTCGTTACCACTTAAATGAGAAAGTTTAAGAAAATTATGCAAAGACGAACAAGTTTACCCTTTAAAGTAATGTGAATTATAAGTTTTATTACATAAAGATACACAATAACACTGACGTGCAGTTACACGATAGACGTAAAAATTGATTAATTTTTCAAATTAACTTCATAGCGCGCCACCTCAAAATAAAGTCGTAGGGTTTTGATTTTTAGCATGAATAAAGCTTTTATGTACGGTCATCGGTTAATGACACAGGGAAAGTGAAATTCCAAAAAAAAATTTTTTTCCCCAATTTCACTCCACCCTCTGAGTGTCCCTTACCTGACATAGTAAAGAGGGTTATGTTAATGCATATATGGATCTGGAGATACAGTTGGCGCAATACTTCGCTTTAGCGCCAAACAAACCTGGACTCCTGCCAGCTCTCAACGGAATTGATTTCATAATCTTTCATCTCACTGCGACAATTCCTGTTTACATTCTTATTGATCACCGTTATATTTTAATACTTATTTTTGTCACCTGACTCCGAAATGAAAGCTTGAGAAGCAACTGAGATTAACGCTAGGATGAATAAGTACAAAATCTTTGGCGGTATTTTACCGTCTCTACCATGATGAATGTTCTGATGAGCTCTTCCAATTAATCCCACCCTCTCCTTTCCTATATAGAACAACACGTGCAGGGCTTAGATGCCACCCGCATACGGTGCAGAATATTCCATCAAGAACCAAGCGGTTCGGCGACTCCTTCTTCTGCCGCACCATTAAGTCTTGGAATTCCTTACTAGTTCACGTGTTTCCCTCCTTCTACAGTCCCGGGTCCTTTAAGCGGGGCGTGAAAAAGCATTTGATGAGGCCGTCAAGCTGAGTGCCACCATTGTAACATGATACGTGTCTGTAATGGTGACCCTCTTTTCAGAGACTTTGCCTTCAGCTTACTATCAGGCGATACTAACAATGTCTCTTCAAATGCTGTTTCACGCCACGCTTAAAGGACTTGGGACTAGGGATTGCAATCCAGCAAAGCGGGATCCCGCAATCCTGCGGGATCCTGGAGGAGGGCCCGGGTGACGCTCACTCCTACTGTTTCTATTTGGCTTATACGGTATGTATGGGAGCGAATTCCATCTGACTTCCCAACCCCGAGAGGACCAGAACCTCGTTCATGAATCAGCAGGTGTAGCGGCTTGAAGGTGAGGTTGGCAAGGCCCCAAAAGACTTGGTGGGGCGCTGACTGACGACTGACAGACTGACTGGACTGCTGACTGACTGACGATCAATTTGGGAGCCAGGCACCCAAATAATAGGATTTAAAACTAGATTAGCCATTTTTTGTAGGTATCAAAATTAAACCAATATGTCTGCGTGCGTTTATTGAGGCAGGTAACTGACATTGAATCCACCTTGCTAGTCGCATCATAATTATTGATATTCGGAACATGTTTGATATTATTCTTTTCCTGGCCAATGCTGTTACAAAGGATCTATGATTTTTTTTTATCTAGGTCTATATGTTTACACGTTAATTTGATTTCACCTCGCCTGATGGTAATGTGAAAGTAAGAAATGGAATAAGGTTGATATTGTATGAGTTCTTAAAAATGCTTTTTCCATCCCAACTGAATTGGCCCTAAAGAATAGTAATGAGCTGGGATTCGAACCGGTGACCTGACTACTACTACTAACGACGGACTAGCCAGTGGCTACGTGACCGCAAGTCTTTAACCACTATTCGACTTCTTACCAAATCCCCCTTTTACCGATTCCCCCCCGAAAATTACTTGTTCTCGATTCCCCTCGAAATAGTCCAGTGCCCGGTGCCGCTATGTTATACTTTCTTTCAAATTTGTTATAGTATTTGTACTTTACTGTATTTCAATTCAATATACACATACATGATCGAAGTACATAGTTTCTTTATACATATTAGGTATGTTTCAACGAAATGATGTATGAGATGACCTAAATACATATTGTTTACGCGACACTAATAGAATATTCAAATAATAATCGATTGTTGCTATTATATGATTAATCGATTACGAATGAGAATGCCGATTCTTAAGAACACAAAGATCTTTTAGCCGTGACTCATTTCGTTCGTCTTGTGTCATGTTTAGGGTTGGCAGCTGTCCGGCTATATTCCGGCTCGATGTCCGGCAACAAAAAATACCTAAAAAGTCCGACCTTTCTGGATTTTGTAAGGCATTGGATTTTGTTGGTTGACCAAAGTAAAGAAGTTGCATTGCAAGATTAGCAAAGAAGTTTTGCATATTAGGGGAGATTTAGAATATCGAGCAGAAGGTTAAGTGATTGAATGACAAAATGTAGTTCATAATTACTATTAATATTACTAGTAGACTATAAAATCTCAAATTGATAACAACGATTAAAAGCTATGATTTTACTAACAAAGGTAGTTAAGAAGCTGCGGGCTCTTATTAAGATCTTTGGCAGAGGTGTAAAAAATTGCATTACTTGCTCATTTTAACTGACTTCAAAAAGGATTATACAAAGAGGTTTTGGCGCAGGTTTTCCTTTCAAAATTGGAGAGATCCGGTGACCCCCATAATAGGCAACATTAAAAATTGAGCCGCTGCTCCAAGGTGAAAGCTTCCAATGCAACTGGGATCAACGCTAAGATGACGATGACGAATACAAAAAAAACATTACTCTGACAGTCTGACCTTTGAAAACCAGTGCGTCCAACTTTCAATGCCCGAATGTCCGGCTAAATATGTATATGTGTTCGACTTTTCTTCTTTTTTCTACTTGACGAATGTTGTTACGTACGACCGGCGCGACATCTCCGGCTACGGAGCGATCAGTGTCCGGCAATTCTACATTTAGACAACCCTATCCATGTGGAGCAGTGAATATTGTGCTTCCAACAAGTATGCAGAATATTGAGATGTTTTATCGACGTGGGAAATGCTGTTACCCAAGACATCTCCGGCTACAAAGCGATCGGTGTCCGGCAATTCTGCCTTTGGCCAACCCTATTCATGTGGAGCAGTGAATGTTGTGTTTCCAACAAGTAAGCAGATTATTGAGCTGTTGTTTCCGCATTGTTTTAACGAGATATTGTGTCGTTTGTATTGACACAGAGTTATCTGACGTTACTTCGTCGAACGGTAAGAAATGTACGGGTAAATGCTTTGGTGATGACACGGGTGGAATTTTTGTCCTTCAGGGTGGGATTCCTTAGGCACCAAAAGACGATTGATGTAGTACGGTGCGAGTAGTATGATCATAGTATTCATAGTATTAAAAAACCGGCCCAAGTGCGAATCGGACTCTCGCACTTAGGGTTCCGTAGCATTATTTTTTAACCCCCCAACGCTAAATTGTAGTTCCCGAACGGATGAACCGATTTAGCTTCAGTTTGTTTAATAGTATTAATTGAATTGTATTTGTATATTTTCTTGCAGCGATCCTCTCAAGAGGAAAGTCTGCTACTGAGCCTCATCCTCCGTTCAGTAGTAGGTGAGGATGGATTGGCTCCAAAAAGGTCTTCGTGAGGCTCCATGAATCTAGTTTCCAGATGGTAATATACTACTTGATTAGGTTTAAAGTGCCCTTCATTTCACACTCCACGAGTCCTACAGTAAAACGCCTTGATATTCGTATCTTTGATATTAAATATTACATTACGGGATTTGTAATAGGCGAACCGTTGGATAGGTTCAACCATCGTATGTAAAACTAGGTCGCAGTCTCGCAGTTGAACGCCGCTTCGCGTATATTGCATTGTGCATTTAACTGTACTGCTGTAACTGCAGATATTGTGCTTATACATTCATATATGCAGAAGAGGTAGGTAGGCGTAGATCGTACGGACACAATGAGGGGAGATGATTACTGCGTGAAAACCGCTTGAAAACGCCTGGGAAGAGGAAATTCTCCCGCTACATGGTGGTCCAATATCAATAGGGAAATTAGAGAACAGCCCCCCTAGACAAGTGGCAATTCGTTGCTCGGCGTATGATGGAATAGAATGACAAATGTATAGGATTTGACGTTTTTGACATTCGTTGACGCCTGTCATATACGTACGCTTGTTGGCTACCTTAGTATAAAATGTGCTCAAAATGTGCCCTATACGCGCAGTACACATTTCTTGGGTGTCTTTTGAGGATAGTACGAGGTGCTACTGCGGTGGACGAACTCAAATTCATCAAGCATAGATTATTACAAAGCAATTCGCGGGCGCCAGAGCCTCGTTTGTCTTGCGATTTAGGTCCAAGATACGTGTCCGGAGTTGTACTACAAAACCCAGGTAACTTAGCTTATTATTACCCGCCGTATAGCAACAAAAGCGTCTAAAACAAACCTGTCTAAAGCTTCAAAGTTTATGTCCAAAATAAAACGATGTCGCCGACGACGTCAAGCGAATTAGTTTTTGTTGGAATGCATTCCATAAATGGTGAAATGGTCGCCGACCGTATCAACTTTTGTACCAGCTAATGGCCTTTGAACACAGACTATAAGATCTGGGCGAATTGAGACGAATATTTTAAAGTAGAGTAGAAAATCGCCACTCCATCTCTTTTCGTTTGTGTCTTTAAAGACTGCTAAGGGATAGGGCTGTTCTACATCCAAAAGTAAATATAGCCCATCCAACTATTAGGTATTTTGTGCCGTAAGTGCCAGTTTGACGGCAATAGGCTCGGAATACGTGGCATCGAAAATCATAGTTGAAGAAATGTGGACGTTAATACAGCTCTGCCTACCCCTCCGATAATTTACAGGCGTTAATATTCACCGATTCAATATGTTGTGGAATGCGTTCCACAACATAATGGTCTAACCTACTCTAAATTCAATATCTAACTGAAAGGGTTTACAACTATGTACCAACGTTCTTAAGGCTCAAGCCAACCTCCCCTGAAAGGTGAACCTGATATACAACAGGTGAGGATCTGGCGCAGGTTTTCCCTCTCAGATTCGGGCGGTAAGAAGGCAGTCGCTCCCGGAACAGTTACACCAATAAAGAACAACAAGCGAACCTCGGACTCCAAAGTACCAATTTTGGACGTAATGAGGATATCGCTATAGACTGATGATAAACATAATATGCTTATTAGTGAGTCAGTTTCAAATGTTATACAACTCAGAAACAGCTGAAAAAATACTGTTATGTTAATAGCATTTTGTTTATATTCGATTTACTACAGAAATTCTTATGTTAAAACAAAAAGTACAAAACATCACGCTTAGTATGTTTGTTAGGGCCATCGCACGGGAATATTGTCCTCTGACCTCCCAATCTTAAGGTATGATTCCGAAGAACACTGCATACGACAACTGCCAGCAGGTGCATGCAGCAGATACGCGTAATTCATTGCGGCTTCTCAATGCTCCCCTTTATCCGTATCGGAGTTTCGGCAGTCATTACGGGTAGTTAGAGCTTGGAGCCCTAAAAAGTCCAACAACAACGGTCTGGCTGCAATGCTTCGATATCACCTAATGTCACTATTGGGTTGTGGAGGTCAGGTGGCAGTAGCTTCACGGAAAATATCGAGGTCTAGCCAAATCCGCAGTTAAGACTGGTAAAGCGAGGGTGAAAGTTTCGGATGCGACTGGGAATTAACGCTAGGATGAAGAAGTAGATCCGTACACTGTATCTGCTGCATGCGTCTGCAGTTGTAGTTTGCGGTCGGCATCGAAATCATACCCCTAAGAGGAAGCCTTCATCAATCAAGCAGAGCAGGTGGGGACACCGCTGTTACCACAGCCAAGAGGGCAATCTTAAACCCGGTGATGGTCCATGAGCGGCCGGGGTGTTAGGTAAATGCCTTATTGGGAAACGTTACACCCCGACTGGAACTGGACAGTGACAGATGATATAGCTAGGAAGGGAGTGAATGTTGAGATTACTGCAGCCAGATTTGAATGGAAAAAGCGCACATATGTGTCGACACCAAATAAATTGGCAGCACGAGTCTGTGGCACGAGTGTGACGTCATTGTTATGTCGTGTGCTTGTTTGCCATCTGAGTGGCATAAAAAAATGGGATAAGGGTACAAAGATGACTAATATTACCATGCGGTCCGGTGCAGAATTTCGTCAAGTGTAGCGTAGGCCTTATGCGGAATCCGCTACCTTATCAATATTTAACTACATTTAACTGTATCCAATCACCATTCCCGTATACTTGTAGTAAATACTCGTAGTACTAGTAGTTAACAACACGCCAGCACAACCTTTGCAAAATTTATTATTATTGCATCGCAAATGTGTTTTCTTAGTGAAATCATTGGTTATTTTCAATTAGGGTTTTTGTTATAAAATTATTTATTGTTAGACTAGCTGTGCGCGCAACTTCGTCTGCGTAGACTTAGATTCGTCTTTTCTTTTATGTGCGGCTTTCTTTTTGCTACGCCTTGTGATATGAACTATCAGCAGGAAAAATCC
This sequence comes from Eilema depressum, assembly GCA_914767945.1. NCBI lineage: Eukaryota > Metazoa > Arthropoda > Insecta > Lepidoptera > Erebidae > Eilema > Eilema depressum. The sequence goes on from OU612040.1 coordinate 3,659,634, forward strand.
CATCCAAAACGGACCAGCCTCTTCGACCTTTGCTCATATCTTCGGTTCTACTCCGATTGCGATCAAAAAAACCTAAGATTTTAAGTCTTACAAAGCCCTTTCTAACAAAAAAAAACTGCATCAAAATCCGTTCAGTAGTTTACAAACAGACAAAGAGACAGGAAAATCAAAAAAATATATTTTTGTGTTCAGTATCGTTAACTTATATACCCTATATAAAAACCTATACTTACATATAAAAAAAAGCTTAACACAATCCAAGTTTTTTTTAAATATCTCCAATGTACAGTACAGACACGACAAATTTACAATTGTATAATATGTAGTACTTATAGATAGCGAAGTTTGGAATAATTTCCGGATATCCGGTAATCTGATTAACCTGCCTCATTGACATGAACAGGTTAACATCATCATCACCATTCTCCTTATAGTAGAATAGACAGCAGTCAATCTCATAAAGCTGTATAAATCAAACCAATACGAAGATGAGTAAACGAATTTCGAACCGGTGAAAGCCCCGAATGCAACCGTGTACAAAAAACAACTCTAACACCATGATATTACGGTCGAATTTAGAAAACACACAAACACTAGTATTAATAGGACATAAATAAGCATATGAGCAAATCAGCGATCGCATCGATCTTTACATGTCTTTATAACGTTAACAGTAACACAATCGAGGACAAGGCCTTTCGTCGAACGTGTTCCAACAATCGAACACTGTGTGCTAAACCATTGTGTGGATATACATCTGTGTTGTACAACGAGCACTGTGCCACTCTGTGTCGGTAAAAGGAGTAGCGTGTAAAGTAAATCGGTGTTATATTATAGCGTTATAGCTATTAACGTTGTTTTATTTTAGCGCCGTTATTTGATTTATGAATGTGCTATTAATTTGATACAGCCCAGACTCAGCCTCAGATGGAGTCCACAATAGTGCCCGGAAAACGGCAATAGGCTCGCCTCCTATGCCATTTTCCGTTTTACGTGGGACCTAATACAATGATGAAATGTGGATTTTAATTCACCTCTGTCTAATCCTCCGAGAATAAAGGCATTATTTGATATGATGTCATGTAGAATGGAGTGAGATTGCTTTTTTCTGATATTCATCCATATCCATACTTCCATACTAATAAATGGGTAAGTAAGTGTCTGTCTGTCTGTTACGCTTTTACGCCTAAACCACTGAACTGATTTCGATGAAATTTGGTACAGAGATAGATTAGAACCTAGGGTAAGTTTGGTCGCGATAACGATGTGGGTGGAGCCGCGGGCAACAGCCAGAAAAATATAAAATCAAGAGGCAGTGACTCTCAACTTAACTTATCAGGGTTCTAACTTGGACAAATTTAAAAAAACCAAGCGTTTTGGCATATTTTTAACCGACTTCAAAAAAGGAGGTTCTCAATTCGTACGCAATTTTTTTTTTTTTTTTTTGTGTGTTTGTTACGCGATTGTGAAGCCAATTCTAGACGGATTTTGAAAATTCTTTTTCTGTTCGTAAGTAGATTATTCCGAAGTGGTCCCATTTAAATTTCGTAAAGATCTGATGACGGGTTTCCGAGATTAGACCAAGGAACTCTTCAAAAAGTACCAGGAAATCAGCCGCGATTGCTGCAATGGCATATTATTGAAATGTTTCTGCCATTACACATCATAACATCACGCCTGAGTCCTTTGAACGGGTACGCAGAAGTGTTCAGAATATTCAGCTATATTTCCGGTGTATATGCATTGATTTTAAAAATTATTTTTGAATAATGCTTTAATATTTTTTTTATTTAGCGTGGCCGGTTCGATCTGTAGTGCGTTCAGGTTCAGAATGTCCAATTCTCAAAATGTCAAGCGGTTTCAAAATGTCCTATTCCCATATTGTCCAATTCCCTAATTGTCCAGTTCTTAAAACGTCCAATTCCCAAAATGTCCAATATTTTTTTATTCCATAAGCACTGACAGTGCTCTTTTAGAACTTAACGAACACTGTAGCGTCAGCAGCGCATGTACAGTCAGGTCATTATACATGCGATGTACAGTCGATGTACAAACTCACTAAAAAGAGAAAAATAAATTCATTTTTAACAAAAAAGTTTAACCGACTTCAAGAAACGAAAAAGAGGCACTGAAAAGCGAAAAATAACTTAATTTACAGACTTACTGATTTATTAGAAGTCGGTGCCTAGCCCAAGGGAGCCCATAATATTTCAATTGATTGCATCATAGTAATGTAGTTCAGACACAACAAACAAAGTTGGCTGGCACCGACTTCTAATAAATCAGTAAGTCTGTAAATTAAGTTATTTTTCGCTTTTCAGTGCCTCTTTTTCGTTTCTTGAAGTCGGTTAAACTTTTTTGTTAAAAATGAATTTATTTCTCTGTCAATTAAGTCTTAGAACTCTAAATAACATCTATTATAGCTGAAAAACTTTCTGATCATTGTTCAAGATGTTTGCCGGGACTCGTAACACTGACCCTGAAATTGGCTGAAATTACACAACATTCTACTCGTACATACATTACATTATTATAAATGGTGGTCAGATAATGAAGATTATAATAAAAATTAAATTTAGTTACGTGTTGATTAGCAAAGATTGAATAATATTAAGCTAATTTAGAATTTTGGAATACTTTTAAATAACAAAATCGTTTATTTTTAACCGACTTCTAACACTTTCTAACTAAATTAAACATACAGCCCATCAGTAAGTGCCCGCTTACCGGCAATAGGCTTGCCCACTATTACGTGGGACCAAAAATCATCATTGGCGAAATGTGAGTGATACTGATGATAATATAATCCCTCTGCCTACCCCTTCGGCAATTTACAGGCGTGAGTATATGTATGTGTGTATGATATTAGATCGAGACTGAATTTAGAACAGATTAATATTACGAGAATTTAAGGAGTAACGTTGAGAAGGACTTGTCTTGTCCACTCAAAAACCAAAGCTAGCAGTCTACAATAAAAAGTTTGACTACCTCTGGACTGAACTTCTTTTTATAATGCCTGTATTCAAATTAAGAACGTACATAATGTTGCCAGGTTTTGTTAATCTGTTGTATCTGCGAAAATTACAATTTATAGTTTCTACTTTTCGAGATATTTATTATAATGTACTCTGATATGTATCAGTGAATTTAGACTGAGACAGAGAAATAATGGCTACAACAAAATAGCTTTAGTTCCGGATTACTGCTCACGACTCGTAGTCGTAAAGATTGTAATATGGTCTTATTTGACCTATGTTAATTCGGTGTTCATGTAGGTGTATCTAATTTACATGTGTGTACCTACTCAGAATAGTCAGGCTTGAAAACTAAACCATCGTCTAAGAAATGTTTGATTTCATTAATGAAAATACGACGTTTAGGTAAACTGAGTTTAACGTTTTAATTAAACAGGTTTTCACTATTGAAAATCCACGTTTTAATCAATGAAATTCATTAAGTAATATGAGGTAATGTATATTATTTTGTCTTAATTGTAGTTATCGTTGCTGAAATAGTATGATAGTGAAGTTTTATTATTTTCGCACAGGGACTGATTTATTATGGTGTTTGGTAATTGAGTTTTATACTTGGCAACACAAATCTATTAAAAAGTAAGCGACAACAGGTAAGTGGCCTCTATAAACAGCACTTTTCGTCCTATAATATTTTAAAGTAATGGTTGTACTTATAAGTACTAAAACAGATTTTTTACACCAATAATCAACAAATGCTCGCTTATTATCGAAAATAGCCAGTCAAGAGTGATAAAATCTCGCGAACCATAACCACTGATGAATCAGCATTTAAATGGTAACCCGCACAATTTATGGACGGCATTGGTAATTACATTGACTGAAGTTGGAAACTGGCGCTTTCTGTCGGTCGCATAATAAGCGGTTGAGACTTGAGAGCACCTCGAGCCAATGTCGGAAAAAAAAACGATGACCCGTCTTGTCTGAGGAATGCAACGCGACAAATTCAAGATGAGCGGAGAATACTGCCGGGACAGGAGATCGCGTTCACACAATTTAACATATTCGTGTAATAACGATAGGCAGTAACTCCAAAGTATATGGGTATGTCTAGCTAATATGCCGGAGAGGCCGTTTACAAGGCGCGGTCGTGAACGAATGCAATTATTTCATGCTCGATGTGCTTGTATCCGCCATTACGGTGGACGCGTTCGAATTTTGAATATTTAAACTTTTTATAGTCCTCTGTAGATTGCGCTCTATGCCAGCGCTCTATGTGAACAAAGATTGTTATTGTTTTAATTTAGTTTCTCATTATCACAGTCACAGTTGGATGATTCAACTCGATATCTTCATTATACGTAATATTATAAATAATCTTTAACAAAATGACGCTATTATGAATGAAAGATAATGTTATTGACCTTGTTTCGTTACTATCAGTAATTATAATAACAATACTTTTTTGCATTAACGAGGTAGGTAGGTATCTTGATTCACGCAAAGAAACACCGTGAGATTAGTTTTATAGCGTTATGTGGTTTCTATGTTGTGTGTTAAATGAATGTTTTGAGTTAAAACCGTGTAGGCTGGCATTCAGTTTATCGACTTATTATTACGGATAAGTCCGTAAAAGTATACATACAGGGTAAATTAACTACAAAACCGCAAGTTGGGCAAGATAATCATAGTGAATTTATGATATTATTGTAAAACAGGTAAATTTATAGAAATTTCCAATTACACACACACACAGTCTCAAAAAAGTGACTGACCATGTTGTTTCGATTAATTTTACCTATATAATCTGTGATGTCATTCATTTTATTTAAAAAAAAAAAAGAACATGAAAAGGTGACTTTTGAGTTCTAAATACCTATTTAATGAAAGAGTTGGATGACCTAATAGGTACGTAATAAGTAAATCTTATCGCGAAGAGCACTTCAAAAATATCAATACCTACGATGTCATACCTACTTTTAGTGCCTACTTAGTAAACGCATAGTTTATCTATACTGTTAAACATCAGTAACAAAAACTGGTCTAAAATTAGAGATTGCATTGCTTGTGATTTACCAATAGCATTACTTAATGTCGAACACCTGGCAACACAAAACAGGGGGGACAGAACAAACAGTCGTATTGTAAACTCTCTTTTGCACAATAGAAATAAATAATATCAACAAATTAGTGTACCTGGAACGTAGATCAGCTTTCATCACCGTTTTATGACAGAATAATGTACAGAAACTTTCGCATTAGCTGCTTTTCGTTGTAACAGTTTAACATCGACACGACAGCGCGGACATTATCAGTTGCAAAACGTAACTTCGGTGTTGAGAACGCGAGGGACACAGCTAGCCGCCACTAAAATTATTGATTTACAAAACAACAAAAGATATAAAACGGGCCGGGTGCACACCCCCGCGCGGGCCGAATCGATCAGAATGATAATTGTCGCGCACAAAGACTACTGAGTCTACTGACTACAGTGACTACTCACCTAGACACTCGGAATGCACACACACACATAAAACAACAACACACAATTTATGTCAACAATGTTTTCGATCACAGCGTCCCGTACACTAATTATATGTATTACAACACTTATTTATATTGTATTTATTGTATTTAACTGATAATTAGTGCGAATTAATACCGATTTGTGTTCGGAGAAGCGAGCAATTCGACGATCGCTGGCAAGATGGCTCGCGCGTATGCCGCGCGGTCCGCTCCCCCCGCGCGCCGCGCGTACGTGCAATGAAAGATAGGTGGCCGGTACACGAGGCGCGAGCAGAACGGGCGTCGATCTCATGATACATCTCGAGCTTTACCTGTACCTGTACCTTACGGTTTGTAACAAAGACAGAATTTTTGTATACAAATGATTAATAAGTAGGACAAGTTTTAGTTGGAAGTTAGATAAATAGTTATTCGAATTTATATTTTAGTTCAAAAATATACTCGTATATTTTGAAAAGTTTAACTTGCAATTTAAAAAGAAAATAGTTAACATGTCATAATAATGGTCTTGCGTTGCGATTTACGAATAATAGTACATTATGGTACAAGTGAGCAACGTTGGTGATTACCGCCGAGGCGCCATTGAGACCCGAGCCGCCAGGCGAGGGTCTTAAGACAGCCGAGGACGGTAATCATCATGCTCACACGTGCCATACGACGTTTTACAACACACTTGCGAATAAAATAATACTACAAATACTAAATAAACAATACTACAAATTAATTCGTTTTCCTATGCGCGCGCATTTAACAATGGCGGTCGACCATATTTAAAAAAAAATGAGGTTTGAACTTAACTTTTTTTTACTCTGTTTTTCTTTCTGTACTTAGAGAAAAAAAAAAGTTAAATTTGAGCGAAAATTTTGTTTATTACACAAGTATTACAAGTTGAAATTATTTATTTAAATACGAAAATGCATCAAATGACCATACAATAGGCGTATTAATTTATTCGTACTATTAAACACGTTATTTTTTGTATCAAAACTTTTTTAAGAACATAGACAATTATAGACACTTCCTATAAAATTTAAAAAATAATCTATAACTCACTTTTGTGAATAATAGTAATGAAAAAGTCACAGTTTTATAATAGGTGTCATTCCGTGCTTAATTGCGGTAAAATAATATCACTGTTATGAGCAGGTGTGTTGTAAAAATATATTTCCTCCTTTATAATCACAATCACACATATTTTACTCATACATTACATAATCACATTTTAATATCGTTTTAATACCTACCAAAGTAGGTACAGCAAGGTGATAATTGGTTGAGTAACCAAATAACGACCGGCTACTATTCAATTGATTAACTACCTATTACTTATACCAAGGTCCATTTAATTTATACGTAAATATACAAATCAGTTAGGTAGGTACTAGTTTGAAGCTAATATATGAAATATTTCAACTAGGAGGTAATAGTACTTTATACAACGTAGGTATGTAAACACTAAATAAATAAATAATAAATAAATAAAAATGTCAAGGTAGCAAACAATCGATAGTCCAGCTCTACTGCATTAATTAGAATCATAACTTGCTATATCCTATTTATTACCCTTCAAAGTCCTAGTGGGTCTAAGCTCAATACCACAGTTGCAAAACAATGCAAAAAATTATAAATTAATGATAGTATTATTCTAAATCTAAACAATAGATAGACCCAATATTTTATTGAAATGAAATGACGTAAAACCATGAAACCGCGGTAGCCTAGTGGTATGGGTAATGGACTACTGAGACGAGGTCTCGGGTTCGATCCCAGGTTTTACCATGGCACACACCAATGACTTTTCGATGCTTTTCGAAGTTATGTGTGTATTTATCGCAGGTTTATAAGTGCCCGGTTAATGGCAATAGGCTCGCCACCTATTACATTGGGACCTAAACATAAACGGCGAAATGTGGGTGCTAGCACCTCTGCCTACCCCTTCGGGGATAAAGGCGTGAGTTTATGTTATGTTATGTTATGTTATGTAAAACCATATCACCATAATCATTTTTAAAACCAGGATACAGTGATGTCAAAAGGTGAATACGTATTATGAGTTTGTTCTTTAATATAAGGTATATTACCTAACCACAAACGCATTTGCATGCCTAAATAAAAATAAAATATGTTTACACACAAATAAAAACAAAACAATTCAAATCTCCAAAAATTTTCGTCGAATTCTAATACAACCACCCAACGACATTGATTTACGACCGAAATATCTCCAGACATATCCCGGGACGGTGCGTACAACGCGGACCGGCCGCAGTTCTTTCCCTTCACACCGCTTTGCCCGTGCGGAGTCACTCCCCGCACACCCGCCCTGTCCTCTGCCCACCGACCTCTTATATACTGCTCTCTTTACAACAGAAAAAAACACCAATTTCCCAAATTCCCGAAGCGGACCGCTCTCTCGCTCGCGGCAGACCTAAGATGGCCGACGGCTTCCATTTTGATCGCAGATTACACTATACACGGCGTCGCGTCCCCGTGCGTTCAAAACCTAACCAACATTGCGTCCTGTAGTTAAAATATACTGTATACACTTATCGCACATGTTTTTAGGCTATTTTTTCACGTAGAATACAACGGTGGTGTCGTATTATAGCGTTTATATTGTAATATTCGTGTTCCTTTGACTTATTGTATTGATTGAATGTGAAAGAAAGTCAGTCTGTCTAAATGTTCGGCCGATAATGGCTTTAGTTGTGTCTCTTTTATTCATCGCTCCTCTACCTGAGTGCTGTAGCTTGCGTGCCAATGAGCCGTCCTTTGCACTTATATGGTACAATAATGTAGATAAGAATAATTACTGAATCGAAACAGTTTTCTATTCGTGTACTTAATACTTAGAACGTTTTCTGTTGTTTCGTAATATCTGTTGAAATGTGGACAGTAATAATGGATTTTACAACGGTATGAATCGAGATAAAAAAAACAATAGCGGTAGTAGTACAGTGGTTAAGAAGTCGGTCTTGAAATTGAGAGGTAACGGGTTCGAATTCGGGCCATTACACTATCCATTTGAACTCACTTTCACTAACACAATTTTAACATAGCTGGAGGGGTTAGCGGGAATAATAGTAATTTCAGTTACTAGCATTCTTTTTTTAAACTTAACTTTTTTTTTCCTTAATGACTGTCATAGAGTAAATAAGTAGAGGTACAGAATATGTTACATAGATTTATTCATTCTGTGGTAGATGCTTGTTTAGTTGTATGGATCTTCATTGATGAAATGCACCTTTAGATTACATGTTAACTTTTTAAATTGAGTAAGAATAACATCTGGAAGAGACTCAAACGACCTCAAACCCGCTATTCGCCGATAGGAATGCTCTACCATTGAGCTCTCAAGGTTTTTATATCTCTACTTACCCATTAGGTAGCAAGTGTGCGAGTTATAATGCGTCTGTGTACCTCAGAAGAGGTAGGCAGAAGTCGCCAGTCCCATTTTTAGGGTTCCGTAGCCAAATGGCAAAAAAACGGAACCCTTATAGAAGTTATAGATTCGTCATGTCTGTCCGTCCGTCTGTCTGTCCGTCCGTATGTCACAGCCACTTTTCTCCGAAACTATAAGGCCTATGCTGCCCATACTTAAAACTGAAACTCATTTTTTTTTTCATCAAACCCATACGTTTGGGGTATCTATAGATATGTCTTTAAAAATGCTATTGAGGTTTCTAAAATATTTTTTTTCTAAACTGAATAGTTTGCGCGAGAGACACTTCCAAAGTGGAAAAATATGTGTCCCCCTCCCCTCTAACTTCTAAAATAACAGAATGATAAATCTAAAAAAAATATATGATGTAAATTGCCATACAATCTACCACTAAAAATTGGTTCGAACGAGATCCAGTCAGTAGATTTTTTTTAATACGTCATAAACCGCAATTTTCGCTTTTGCTACTACGGAACCCTTCATGGGCGAGTCCGACTCGCACTTGGCCTATTTTTTGATCTAATGTAAAAGGAGAGGATGAGCCCAATCCCATTTACGGTCATTCAGAATATATTAGAAAAAACTGAATGTCACTGCCTGACCCAGACAATGAACCCGGTACCTTATATTGTTATAGCTTCCTTCTACCACTGCACAATCGTGGCGCATTGGTATTCAAGTCAAATTTTAAAAAGCATTCCTTTACACTACTAAGGTAGCAAAGAAGACTACAGACTACCTTAGCTGATGGTAAGCGGTCACTTAGAACATACACCACACAGCACCTTCAGAAACAAAATTAATGAGGTATTACATTCGTCGGCTAACAGGTGGGCTATTTAGCCTTCTTTTATATTACTTAGGTTGCAGACGCTTGTCCCGGCTTGTCACGGCCCTCCTGATGATAAGTGGTTACCGTGGCCTATGGGCGAGTGCAACACCAGGGGAGTGACACTCGTGCTGCCGACCCTGTAAGAACAGAGAGATTCTGTGCCGTCAGCGCAAAAGATAGTAGGACAAAGCCTTTGGTTTTCCCACTGACTGACAGCATAAAACATACTCTGAGACAAAACCTCTCCAGTGAGCTCTGGCTACCCTAATCACCGTCGGAAACACAACACGAGGTTATTAAGCCGCGGTCTTCTGTAGGGCGGAGGTACTTGTTAGCCTATTTGTTAAGTAACTATTTAGCTTCTCCTCTTGCTAATATAACATCATTGGTATGTTGTATATCACTACACCTCTACCTACCCCCCAAATAGGCTAACAACTGTTACTACTACTACTACTCCTAGGTACTGTATTTTTAGTAACGTTATGTTACTAAAAAAACAGTACCTAACTGTAACGTACTTTCCTAATCGCGATTAACTCAACAAATATAACCTCAAAACCCTACTCCTAGTCAAACAAAAAGACACGTATGTAAACACAGACCCTTCTACGACCCCTTTGTTTCCGCCTTTGTCATATTTTTCCTGTGGCAAGCTTGGAAAAAAAAAAGAAAAAATTGTCTATCAATATGCTTTGTAGTACTTATGTATATTATGGTTTTTAAAAAAAAAGGTACAAATCTACTTAACTGTGGATACGTTTTGTTTATTCCGTTTTTAAGGGTCTTTTTTTTTCATACCACTTAGGTGGCACGGTCCTGATGGTTACCGTGGCCTATGGGCGAGTGCAACAGTGCCGACCCTGTAAGAGCACAGAGTTTGTGCCGTCAGTGCAGAAAACAAGCAGGAGAAGCCTTTGGTCTTCCCACTGACAGCACAAAACCTCTCAAGTGAGCTCTGGGTATCCTACCCACCACCGGGAACACAACACGAGGTTATTATGGACGCGGTATTTTGTAGGGCGGTTTGGATTTTATTAACAAGATCTTCAGACCTCATGCCAACCTCACATGCTAGTTAATGGACCTGTTGATTAATGGACTAGGCTCTGGTCCTCTCAGTGTTCCGATGGCAGTCGCTCCCACAAAAGTCAAGTAAATAAGAGAAAAATAGGGAAAGCAGACACCTAGCTTCAAAGTTTCGTGTTTCAAGCCTAATGTCAAATATATTCACGCCTCTAAATCCCCGATGGGGCTAGGTAGAGTGGTAATAATAACCCTATTTCGCCAACTTTTATTCGACTTCACCTCGCCTGATGATAAGTTGAAGACAAAGTTTCAGAAGAGAGGCTCTATAATTCTCGGTCCCACATAATAGGGGCGAACTTATAGCTGTCAAGCACTTTCGTCAATTTGTTAGCATACAGTCGTATGTTTACTGACAGCCTCCGTGGCGTAGCGGTAGTGAACGCGGCCGCTACGCAGGAGGCGCGGGTTCGATCCCCGCTCAGTACAAATATTTGTATGCATAAATATGGATATTTACAATGGTCTGGTCGTGCCTCGGAGAGCACGTTAAGCCGTCGGACCCGGTTGCCATACGAACATCTATGGCAGTCGTTACGGGTAGTTGGAGCCCTAAAAAGTCCAACAACAACGGTCTACCTGCAATGCTTCGATATCGCCTAATGTCACCATTGGGTTGTGGAGGTCAGATGGCAGTCGCTTCACGGAAAATATCGAGGTCTAGCGAAATCCGCAGTTAGACTGGTAAAGCGGTTGCAAGCAGCAATGCTTCAGTATCGCCTAATGGCCCTAATGTCAACATTGAGTTGTGGATGGCAGTTGCTTCACACAAAATTTCGAAGTTCAGCCAAATACGCAGTTAGTCTTGGAATTCCTTACCAGTTCACGTGTTTCCCTCCTCCTACAGTCCCGGGTCCTTAAAGCGGGGCGTGAAAAAGCATCTGATGAGGCCGTCAAGCTGAGTGCCACCATTGTAACATGATACGTGTCTGTAATGGTGACCCTCTTTTCAGAGATTTTGCCTTCAGCTTACCATCAGGCGAGGCGAAGTCAAATTGACGTGTCCTATATAAAAAAAAAAGTTATACTGATAAAGTGGAGTTCAGGCTCCGATGTGAAAAGCTTCGGAGGCGACTGGGAATTAACGCTAGGATGAAAAAGAGGACAGTCGTATGTTTACTTTCGGATGGAGAACACCGTCATACCATAGGACAGATAATAGTACTAGCGTAGTCGTACACTGTGCACCATCCATATCCATACTAATATTATAAATGCGAAAGTAACTGTCTGTCTGTCTGTCTGTTACGCTTTCACGCCTAAACTACTGAACCGATTTTGATGAAATTTGGTATAGGGGTAGATTAGACCTTGAGAAAGGACATAGGCTATGTTTGGTCGCGATAACCGACTTTCACGCGGGCGGAGCCGCGGGAAAAAGCTAGTGTTTATATGTATAATGTTAAAATCGATAAGTTAAGTAATATTATTGATGAAGATCAGAGATATCAGTATTAAATTTGTATATTTTTTAACATTAAATTGTAATTTAATGTAGGGAATATAGGTTAAATATAATTTATACATGTAAATATGTTTATATCTATTTAATTATAGTGTTTTTAAACTTGTTATGACTAACTATAAATGAATGTATGAAATTATAAATTTTATTATGCAACTAACAATTACAGATAAATAGAAATATCTTTTAATATACTCGTAATAAGTATCGACGAAATTTGGTATAATGTAGATACAGTTTAAACTTATAAATTTTGTAAACTGCCCAGTTAAAATAGAGGAAATAAAATGGTAAGCTTGCATAAATTCGTATAGAGCTGAAAATTGGTGGGGCTCTTAAAGACACCATAATGAAAGAAATATCAAAAGTCCCCATGGATTGGACTTCTGCATTTTTTTTTATTCAAGGTTAAAGGTCAAATATATTGGATTCTCGCATTTTTCTCGTAATCAGCAAATGTTATCACAAAAATGTGTTAGGCAAAGTTGTAGATCATGTAATTATCTATAAAATTGTCATTTAATATTTTTTTGTGCGAGTCACCATATCGGAGATATTGCGTTTTCAAAATTAGAAGAAGTCTTTACATGATGAGAATTACATGATCTACAACTTTGTCTAACATAGGTACTTTTGCGATAACATTTGCTAATTACGAGAAAAATGCGAGAATCCAATATATTTGACCTTTAACCTTGAATAAAAAAAAATGCAGAAGTGCAATAGATGGGGACTTTTGATATTTCTTTAATTATGGTGTAGTTAAGATCCCCAGCAATTTTTAGCTCTATGCGAATTTATGCAAGCTCAAATCTTTATTTTTACTGGATTATAGGTGGAACACAAGTTACTTTTTATTTCATTAGTAAAGACCAGGGATGTTGCTAATATCCGCATCCGCATCCGCAAATGCGGAACTTCCGCATCAATTTAGACATCCGCATCCGCTTCCGCATCCGCAATGATCGATGCGGAGTTGCATGCGGATTTTGTTCGGGCGTTTCCGTACGAACTTCGTGCGACATCGGCTCGAATGCTACCGCGCACGTGACGCGCGCTTCGGCCACTTCTTCAGCGACCACATTTATTTACTACATGAAAGAAATTTGGTGGGGCCAGCGATCGGCGTGTGCGCGTTGACCAATAGGAGCGAAGTTCGATGACAAGATTCGACGACGCGTTTGTATTATTTATTGTGTATCATTTTGTTTACCGTAAATTGAACATAACATATCCCGCTCCGCTTATCGTAAACAGCGATCATTGTATGTTAAGGGAGATTTCTAATATATTTAGGTACAACAAGTAAATGAAAATGTCGGCACCGACAAAAAGTGATATTTGGAATTATTTTAAACTAAATGAACATGACCGAGATAAAGCGGATTGTAAAATATGCGATAACACCTACTCTCGCAAGTGCCGTACGGCGCGCGGCGGTCGTCTATAAAACATCACCTAAAATCGATGCACCTAGAAGAGTTTAGTTTATTTGAGAGCTCGAGTAAAAAAACAATTACACAAGGAAAACATTGAAGCAAGTACATAAGTTAAGCGGCATAATAATTAATAATGTTAAGATCCCGTCTAGGTAGCTACACTCCATTCAGCAAATAAACTAAACTAACTGACTTAAGTACTAATAGTTCAATTTCCGTTTTTAGCACTTAAACTAAGTTTCTAAACAGGAAAATATTAATAAGCCGAGTTTGTAAACAAAACCTCAAAAAAAAATACGATAAACCATTATATTCTAGTAAGGTACTTTATTTCTCCTTTCATAATATAATTTGTTGTAAAAAAAAAACAAAATCCGCATCCGCATCCGCATCTGCAGATGTGAAGGCAAAATAATCCGCATCCGCATCCGCATCCGCGGATGTGAAAATATTGGCATCCGCAACATCCCTGGTAAAGACGAAACGATTGCGAGCCCTTTTTAACTGAAAAATGGGACCTGGTTCAGTTCGCCGATCCTAGACCTGGATCAGGCCAACAAACTTATATGTTTCTCTCTGCTTACCTCCCTGGAGATTACGCATGAGGACATAAAAATCAATAATTTCCATAATTTCTCAATAGTTTCAACGCAAAAAACCGCCAATTCATCTACAAACCATAAACAAAAGAATTCCCGCCATTTTTAATACACAACAATGCATAATGTATCGAGATTGAGCACAGATTATAAAACTGTAATATCGATGGTGGATTGATTCGCTTGTCCTGACATCAAACGGTCACCATATATGCGAGGTCGATGCTCCCGCTGAGTTACATCGCCCAGCTAACATGACCTCCCCCGCCCCTTACAATGTTGTTCAACAATGTGTGAAAGACGAAGTGTGGTGGAGTTATAAAGCTCAAGATATAAAGGTTACATTTCAAGGAAGTTGACAAAGATGGTTAGAGTGTATTACACAGGTTTGAAGATTATTTTTTTAGAAGCATTGTTTTTTTTTTAATGGTTTAAGTGGTCTCATTTTGGGGCCAAATAGTTTTTATTTTTGGTAAATTGTTATTTAAGATTTTGAATTGCGATCCCTTTTCCTTAATTACAACTCAAAAAATAAAACCGAGGGCAGTGGACCCTCAGCTTTAACTTTTTCATTGGTCGGCACTTTCAATTTTGGACCAAAAATGTATGCAGCGTGAATGATGTCCTTCGAGGATAGCACGGGGTGCTACTGCGGTGGACAAACTCAAATTCACTAATTATAGATTATTACAAAGCAATCCGCGGACGCCAGAGCCTCGTTTGTCTTGTGATTTAGGTCCAAGATACGTGTCCGGAGTTATACCAAGGTAATGTATTAAGTTCATTTTGAGTACTTCGTTTTTTTTTTATACCACTTAGTTGGCAGACAAGCACACGGCCCACCTGATGGTAAGCGGTCACCGTGGCCTATGGACGTATGCAACACCAGGGGAGTCATACTCGCGCTGCCGACCCTGAAGAAACCTTCTAATGCCCTTCTTGAAGAACCCCATATTGTACCTAGTCGCTTGGGAAAACCACCGTAGGGAGTTCATTCAGTCCGTCAAGATCGATCTGATGCTGACTGTACCTACATATAATTCGACCTAACAATGTTCTCTATACTAGGGCCGTCCAAATTACGGTCAGCTACCCATATAAGGTGCATGACGCATAGGTATGTTAAGCTTATAAAACATGTCTGTAGATGTTTGGAAGCTAATGCTATGACGGTAACATCCGTTGACCGAAACAGTAGGACGATGAGTAGGTGGGAAGATTGGGAAGTGGGAAGGCTACATTGGATTGGTATTGCTGGGGACACATATCTTGGACCTAAAATGTGCTCTATACGCGCAGAACACGTTTCTTGGGTGTCTTTTGAGGATAGCACGGGGTGCTACTGCGGTGGACGAACTCAAATTTACCAAGCATAGATTATTGCGAAGCAATCCGCGGGCCTCAGGGCGTCGTTTTGTCTCGCGATTTAGGTACTACAAGATACTTGTCCCGTCCCGAGGTATAGTTAATTGTATCTATCTATATGCGTTGGACGAAAGTGGTCACAGAGTGGAAAGGACCAGGAGGACCAGGAAGTGGAAAGCGCAAACAAGGTCGTCCGCTCAAACGCTGGTCAGATGACATACGCGAGACCGCAGGCAAACACTGGCTCGGATTAGCACAAGATAGGGATAAATGGCACAACCTGGAGGAGGCCTTCACCCGCACGGGGGTTCCTATGGAATTAATCAAATAAATATTACCATAACTAATAAGTACTAACAAAAATTACTTTATTTTATTATAACTACTAATCCATTAAACAAAATGTTACTTAGTTCATAGGAGCAAATAAATAGGCTTTTTATTTTATTTTATTTATCTATTTCTATGTGTATACGTATATAAATAATAAAATAAAAAAAGAAACCGCTCAAATGTATGTACGCGCATTACTTCCGATTCTTCCGAACGACTGTAGGTACAAAATAAAACTATTTACTAGGACGTATCCTCTTTGAATGTAAGTCACATAGAATAATATTATTTTATCTGTGGTTATACGATATTTTGTGCTGGAATTTTCTCTAATTACCCACTGTTCAATAGGGTGACCATGACCACTTGCGATTATGAGGATATTTGGATTAAAATACGGACACTAAATACACAGACGCAGGCTTCCCTCATGAGGTTGGGGGATCAGACGGAGACGTTTAGCTATCATAGAAATGTGTGGTTCCTATTTCAGCCAAACGTCTATTGTCAGATCTGCTAACCTCCCTTGTGAGCTACTTCAGAAGGATAAAATAGGGAAAGAAAGCGTAGGAGAGCGGGCCCAGGGGCCTAAAGTGCTTGTTTTTGATGTATGGTTTTTTTTTGTTTGTTGTTTTTTGTGTTTGTTGAATGGTGTACATAAAGTGTAAAATTAAAAAATAAAAACCTTCGGATGCAATCAGGATTAAAAAATGGAAGATAATGATGACGACTGAATTACGTGATAATAAGAGGATATATGAAAAGAAAATAGCAGACAAAATGTACCTGCTAACTAGTTTGATACCACAACTCTGCCTATATTTTCGGGGTTGCCTCTATCTTGATTTGAAAAGTGAGAGTCCGGTTATAATTGGCTTATTTATCGTTACAAAGAGCGCCTAAAAAAACTGATGCAAGTCGACTGCTTCTGCGTGATATCAAAACTTCTACTAAATAAATAATAGGTACATTATTATCAAGCGATATTTTTGTGTAAATGGCATCACACAATACTTTCCATCTATCATACACACACGTCCATACACGCTCAAACAATGATGGCCACCCTACAATCGGAGATCAACACGCTGTTAAAATTCCAAATACAAATGGTCGAATAAAAATACCCTTTCGGAATTCCACAAAACTGGATATATAACATTAATAAGCCTGCGTACCCTCGGCTTGGCGTCCAGGCATTATGTTTTTATTGCTTACACGAAGTCCAGGGGCATATGCGCACTGTGAAACAGGTACGGATATGCCCCTGGACTTCGTTCAGACAGAGGTCAGAGGGGGATCCCTGAGATTTCAGTTCGACGAGGGAGATTTAAGGAGTTTGGTTTAAAACTGGTTATATAGGATTAATAAACCTGCGTAACTACGGCTTGGCGTCCAGGTATTGTTTTTATTGCTATACTGTTTACACACGTATTAAGGTATTACTATTATTATAATACTGTTGACTCCTTCTGGTTTACAAAGCGTGAATATAAAGCCTGTGTAATGTGTATGCTTTTAATGTAGGCGGCAACGCACACGTTGGCTACTACTAGCGCCATCTATGGAAGCCAACCTGAATTACTTTGATATTTAAATTCAGCGTTGAAATTTTCGTTTTCTTTTTGCTATCTATATTATAAAATGGCGCGAAAATTATCTCATTTATGTTTTCATAATATTTTGCACGACTTTTGATCGAAAAAATACCATAAACGCTTTGTTGTGCAAAAATATATTTTTCCTACATTGACCAGTGTTTATCTTCATGATTCATGATAATCTAAGCAATCCGGATACCGGATCACCATTCTCACTCCATTATTATTTTATCTTGACTGTTACGATAGCGACTGCCTTCTGACCTACCAACCTTGAAAGAGTCTGCAAGCCGGGTACACCTATTGACGAACAATTCTCTGGAGCAGGCTTTTCTTTCTGGACTTCGAGGTCAGACCGCAGTCATTCCCCAAGAAACATTTTGACCCAACCCCATACGAAGATGAGTAAACAGATCCAGGCTGCGAGTTGAAAGCCACAAATGCAACCGGACCGGGGACAACGCTAAGATGTTGTGGATCCCGAAGTATCGGTTAATTTTTTGCAGATATAATCACGGATATAGTTTTATTTCATACATACACGGAGGGTTAGACAGAGGTGAATTAACACCCCAATTTCACCAATCATTGTATTAGGTCCCACGTAATAGGGGGTGAACCTATTGCCGTATTCCAGGCACTATTGTTGACGCGAACCATGCAACTGAGGCTGAGTCTGTAATATCTATCTGATAATATACAGCCCTATCCCTCGCCTTGTACGATACTGCATGGGAAGACACAGCCCAAATTCTACGGTAAACACGCGGTTTTATTTTAATGCGTACTTAATTTCCAATATTATCGTGTTCCACAGGTAGTTTGATAACCAAATACGTACAAACGAGGCGTTAAAAGCTGTCGCCATATTTATTAGCGGTGAGACGCAATCGATATGCAATAATGTTCATAAACAGAGGCAGTGTGAGTGGAATACACATCTAGAGGTGAAGCGGCCTCCATAAATATTGATTTTATGTGAGAGAGGGCGGCGGCCGGCAGGGTTGCCACGCTTCACAACTTAAACTTTTTCGAACGGGATGTATATTTTTTACCCGACTGCGCACGCGAGAGGGTAAGGTGTTTCGCGCGTATGTATGTGTCTATGTGTGTATGTAGTTTTCTTTGTTCCCCTCTACAGGCCTAACGCCTGGACGGATTTTGATGAATAGGGTCTCAAATGAAAGGTATTCATCTCCCGAGTGTCATAGGGTACATAAAATTCCAACAAAAACTATACGGTAGATTTTTGATGCTAAAATATGTGTTGTCAAAAATTTTTTTTCATTCAAATTTATCGAGTAGGGTATCAAAATGAAGAGAATTAAAAGGAGATTACAAAAATATACAATAGATGTCATATCCTAACTAAAAAGGTTAAAATAAAATTAATTATTAATTAATAAAAAAAACCCCACTGCTGTCTAAAAGATTGAAACAAGCTTGATAGCAGGCGGTACCCATTAAATTTCTTTCGGTTTATGATTGGCAAATGGGTACCGCCTGCTATCAAGCTTGTTTCAATCTTTTAGACAGCAGTCGGGTTTTTTTTGTCAGTAAACTTTATATTTTGTTATCAGATGGTAAATCTGTCGCCAAATATGGCAAATTTGTCGACAAAATATGTTTTTTTTTTAATAATATTTTTACGCCAAATATTTTGAGACTACTGTCACTATTGTGGTAATACACGAAGACATAATTAAGGGTCCCGCGGAGCAGATCTACTATTTTGCTGATAAATTCTATTATTTTGGTGACAGATAAATCACTCTTTTCGAACAGCCCGAATTTGTCACAAATTTTGTTCTAAACAACTAACTAGTTTAAGTATAAGTCTTTTGGCGTTAATAGACCGAGCGCGTAAGGTAGTTGAGTATGCAAAATGTGAGGATCGGCAACTATGTCCGGATTCCTATATCTGAAACTCCTTAATTAGAAGACCAACGGCTTGCCTACTTATATCCTGAGCTGATGGCACAGAATCTTTCTATTCTTACAGGGTGGGCAGCACGAGTGTGACCCCTGTGGTGTTGCACTCGTCCATAGGCCGCGGTAATCACTTTCCATCAGGTGGGCCGTGTGCTTGTCTGCGACCTAAGAGTATAAGAAAAAAAACTACAAAGCAAACAGTTAAATTTTAAATTTCGAAATTTCAAAATTCTCGTTAAATACTGGCCAGTTAGATACAACTGTTAACCGTTACCAAAATGCCTTGTTTCCCACGTCACTACTATTAAAAAACACAATTAGTGCTTGAACAACTTACTTAAATACTACTGTGGAATATATTATTTTATCTGTATTACAGTTGGCGGGCGTTATCACATCACTGACGGCGATCTCAATTATACAACCTTTGGGCTAATGCTCTTCAAGATACTTTTCGTGTATTTATTATAATGGCGTAATATTTCTAAGTTCAAACCGGTGTCCGTAATTTGTCACTAGTTAAGTAATAAACGAGTTCGTAGACCTTCAATTGGCTTTTAATGTCTACACTTTTGTATAATCTTTTAGTGTATCCAGCATTATAAGATTTGTACCTGAGTGAGTTGACAGAGGCCATGTTTAGTCAATGGATAATAATAATAATCATTTATTTTTCAGATAATAAAATCCATAATTTGTTAGTATTGTTAGTTACAATTTTTATTATGATGACGTTAATTGTGTTAGTAGGTAATTTGATTTTGTCAATACATAATATATGAGTCCTAACTACAATTACAATTCACATAATTCAATTCCTATTTTTCAATTCAATTCAATTCAATTCAATTGAGTTAATTAATTAGTATTTAGACACTAGACAGTGAATTGTTGTAATATCTAACTCCCATTGTATTAGGTTTAGCCTGCAAGAATGATTGTGAAAAAATACCTAAATAAATGTTAATAGCATCCATAATACATCTAAAGAAAAAGGCTCAGATAATGAAGATGATGACCATTCATCGTTATCACCGTTCGAACGCCAATCCTAGTTGCATCCTAAAGTTGCTCTTTGGAGCACGTGCTCCGCACTCTTACTGCTAATTTGGAATCCTGCCGACTGACCCCCATCTTCACGAGGAAAGCCGGTGCTACAGAGCCTGAGGAACTACCAGCTAGCAGGTGAGATTTTGAAGATTTTGGTGAAGCCATCACCCAATATGTAATACCATGTGTTGTGTTTGTATAACTCCGGACACGTATCTTGGGCCTAAAATGTGCTCTATACGCGCAGTACACATTTCTTGGGTGTCTTTTGAAGATAGCACGGGGTGCTAATGCGGTGGACGAGCTCAAATTCACCAAGCATAGCTTATTACAAAGCAATCCGCAGGCGCCAGAGCCTCGTTTGTCTTGCGATTTAGGTCCAAGATACGTGTCCGGAGCTATATGTATGGTTTAATATAGATACGTTTGTTAAACTGCGCGTAAAACGTTTTCAAACTCAGGAACTTAAAACGGTAGTTTGTTGGACATTAGATTTATAATTTCCTACAATACAGGATATTGTAACGAGCGGATGATGGTTGAAGCAAACTACTTAAATACAATGTTGTCTACCTTTACATGTTTAAGAATTCTGTGTACCTATTTGCGTATGATAGCTATATTTTAAAGGAAAAGAAGGAAGGGACCCTACAAAAATCACGCAGGTGCGTTAGGTGATTTTTGTAGGGCCTAAATCTTTCTAATTGAGCAGTCCGACTAGAGAAGTACCTCCGCCCTACAGAACAATAAGGCCATAATAACCTCGTATTGTGTTCCCGGTGGTGAGGGTAGCCAGCTGTGCAATTCTCTAAGCGTTCAGCGTCGACCACAACGTTGATCGAGATTGTCATTGGTCGATGTCCAGTGACGTCACTCTGTCTGACCAATGATTATCTCGATCGAGGTTGCCGCAACGCTGTGGCTGTGCTCGAAAAAAATCCCAGTAGTTCCATAATGGAACTAGAGAATGGAACTACGAACGCTTTGAGAATTTTATTGCACAGCTGAGCTCACTGGAGAGTTTTTGTCTTGTCTGTAGGAAGACCAAAGGCTTGTTCTGCTTTGTCTTATGCACTGACGGCACAGAAATACATATTTTTAAAGTATATTAAAACATCTTTCTTTGAGTCTTTGTTTATCCAATGCCCCATTAATAGCTACATTAGCTACCCACTAAACATGATAATGACAAAAATGTACAAGTAACGGTAGTTCAACCAGGCCATGCCAAATAAGTATTCGACCCACCTGATTGAAGTTTAAGTAATGAATTAGAATTCATCCACAGGTCACTAGTTTAAATTCAGCTCGAAAGACAAAATATAAATGTACTTGGATATGATAGAGTTAATCAGTATCAGGATCTATTTTAGCACTGAAGATTGCGTAGTCTAATACAGCACCTAAATGTAAATTATTTCTGATGCCAATAAACTTTATCTTATCTTATCTTTATAAAACTGACAACAGGATTCAATATTATTGAATGAAAATTTAAAGCATTTAGTATGCTAAGCTATTCAAATCAATTAAGATAGAAAAAGAAATAGTTCGTATGAGTATTCGGTAAATGGCTCTCACTGTCGCCTCAAGATGGAGGTATAGAGGAATGTGGATCAGCTTCGAGCGAGGAAGCTCAGTGGTCAGAGTATTCTCATTTTTTCTATCTTAATCGATTGGAAAAGCGGGAAGGTAGCAAAAAACAAAAAACGAAGTCTGAATAATTTATGCGATTGCGGTCGTACTATAATCTCTTTTCAACTTCAGAAGTCTGTAAACCTTTGGAAACATCCTGATCTGTTGCACTTTATATTTCGTATTTGTCACGCGTCACCATTTCTTCCTCATAGAGATAACCACAGCTATTGCCACAGTCACCAATCTAGATGGTAATAAATGATGACACCTACAGAAAGTGAAAGGTGCTTGAGACATGATCGTGACTAAAAAACTCAATAATTAATGACAGCAGTTAAAATTCAAAAATTCTTTGTGCTGTGGCTGTGAGGTATTTTGTGCGTATAGTGTATGAGCTAATGGTTGTTAATACACAGTGAAAAATGTAGTCTTTATCAAATAAATCCATACTACTTATTATTATACAATATGCGAATGTAACTCTGTGTCTGTTACGCTTTCACGCCTGAACCACTGAACCGATTTTGATGAAATTTGGTATAGGGGTAGATTAGACCTTGAGAAAAGACATAGGCTATGTTTGGTTGCGATAACCGACATCCATACGGGCGGAGCCGCGGGCAACAGCTAGTGAAAAATATAATGAACTTACTTTAATCATAACTTAATCTTAATATCATCATCACGGGACCTCTCAATCGTAAGGCTGACTCCTAAACCACTAAGCTATCGACGCTTCATTTGTTGTTACTTACTAGTGTTACTCTACGAATAAATTTATCTTTATTTATATCTTACTCGAGCGCATCAGATTAATATAAAGTGTGTAGGTCTGTATAATGAAAATAGTAAACCAGCGCCACCTAGTAAAAGCAACATGAACTACTAACAGATTCTACATCGCAATATCAATGTTAGCTTTCCGGTTACTATTAATTACATTTTTAGTATTGTGATGATAATGTTGTAACTGATCATCTCTTTTGGTTGAAAGTGACTTTTGGTTGACTGTGGTGGCTGGGAAAGACTGGATGCGGAAGGCGGAGGATCGGCAGACGTGGCGCACATTGAGAGAGGCCTATGTCCAGCAGTGGACTGCAATAGGCTAATTGATTGTTTGAATTTAAGTGCAATTTTAAAACAATAAAAAATATAAAATCATTTCCGTACAACCCTAACACCGTATTTAAAGCCCCGGGGATGTCACATGTCTGAGGGCAGTGAGATGTGAGAACAAGACAGCAACACTTTCCCGGTACGACGAAGCGAGACAGGCGTACGTCTCTCGCCTCTACACAGGCACGTACTTAGGTAATTCTTTTTATTCAATAGGTAATGGCGGCTATGTTCCCTGTATCCTTTGTGATGAATTTTGGCGGGATTTAATTAATGTTTTTTTTTGTTAACTGATTTGAATATTACGTGTTTTTAAACATTGTATGCGTATTTGAGTATTGTAATTTAATTTTTGTGTTTTGATTTTTGTAAAAAGTTGGTTATTTATTTGGTTTTATATGAAACTAGTTGATACTCGCGGCTCTGCCCGCATGGATGTTGGGTATCGCGACTTTTTTTTATACCACTTAGGTGGCAGACAAGCACACGGCCTACCTGATGGAAAGTGGTTACCGTAGCCTATGGACGTATGCAACACCAGGGGCGTCACACTCGTGCTGCCGACCCTGAAGAGACCTAAATGCCCTTCTTGAAGAACCCCATATTGTAGTCGCTTGGGAAAACCACCGCAGGGAGTTCATTCCACAGCTTGAGTGTGCGAGGAATGAAGTCATAATTATATAGGACCTTACCTTTAGGTCAATGCCAACCTTATAGGTACCAGTACACCTGCTAAAAGTACTAAACAAACGGACAAGGCTTTACTCTCGGGGCTGGAAGGTAAGACGTCAGTCATTTTCATAAAAGTCAATAAACCAATCTTTTGATTGGTTAATTGACTTTTATTAATTTATTTTTTTGCTATAAACAGATCCCAGGCGAATTTTGGACTCACCCGGGAAATCTCTAATCCATACTAATATTTACTCTCAAAGAGCTTGGATACAGCTCCTCACTTTCCCTTACAGGATTTTACACATATCACATGTATCGACCCCTAAAAAAACTCTGTCTCTACAAATTAAAGAAAATTGTCTTGCTACCCATATTTTTGACCCTAAATTCACGAGCTTCCGCAAAAATTCCGTTTACCATTACGTAGAATCCAAATTAAGGGAAGGTGACATAAGGGGCGCATCAAGACTTCTTTTTAGCAGCGATGTGGTGGCTGCTTACTCCTCAGATACTCTTGCAGAACTGAGAGCAAGCATCCAGCACCCAGTTACAAGAATCCTAACCCCTAGCCTAACTAATTCGGAAGTGCCAGGCAAGGCCGAAGCTTTAAATGCTTGGAAAATGTTTTGCCCAAACGCTGATTTGCCAGGTAACCCATCTTCCCAGAGGCAATGGGACGTGCCGCTCTGCAACATGGTAAGAAAACATCTCATTTCTACTTCTACCAATGTTGCGGAGCGTGCTCGCCTTTTGGCTGTGGGGGAATGGGAATCCGGTGTCTGGCTTCAAGCCCTACCATCGCCCAACATTGGTACCATGTTGGACGATAACACCTTCCGTATCGCTGCTTGCCTTCGTTTGGGTGCTCCTTGCGTTTCTCCGTATCGTTGTCGCTGTGGAGAAGAAGTGGGTAGCCTTGGACACCATGGCCTCTCATGCAGCAGAAGCGCAGGACGGCTTTCGCGGCACGCGTACATCAATGACATTATCCGTCGGGCTCTTGTCACCGCCGGCGTTCCAGCCTTACTAGAACCTACTGGTTTGGCGCGCGACGATGGCAAGAGGCCGGATGGGATGTCGTTGGTGCCTTGGAAGATGGGAAGGCATTTGGTGTGGGATGCAACATGTGCTGACACCCTTGCGCCTTCACATCTTCCAGGGACTGCAGACTGCGCCTGAGCTGCCGCTGCTTCGGCAGAGACCCTTAAACGGCGCAAATATAGTAATTTAACAGGTAATTACATATTTGAGCCGTTTGGGATTGAGACGCTGGGATCATGAGGTCCAAGTGCCCGTCTTTTATTTAAAGAAATTTCTAAACGGCTTATAGACGCTACCCGTGACCAGAGGGCTGGTTCATCCCTTGCACAAAGGATTGGCATTGCCATTCAACGTGGCAATGCCGCCAGCCTTCTGGCCACCCTCCCAGTTGACGTCGATGGGGAGGAATTTTTTGACGCCTAAACCTGCAGCTTTGTATATAGGTATACAGATATTGTTTTTATACTAGTAATTAATTTATGTAAATGATTATACTTAATTGTAATTTCTTAATATACCATGGAGAAACAGATATTATTTAAATTATAAATGCAAAAGTAACTTTATCTGTCTGTATGTCTGTTCGCTTTAACGCCTAAACCACTGAACCGATTTTGATGAAATTTGGTACGCAGATAGACCTTGAGAAAAGATGAAGGCTATGTTTGGTCGCAATAACAGACATACACGCGGGTAATATATTATGATCTAAGTATCTATTCTAACATTGACATAGACAATCAAAATCATGAAGAACGAAGAAACGCATATAATAAATCAACCCACACGAACCCTAAAAACTAAAAACATAACCTCCCTTATTCGCACAGCCGAGTAATAAAACACACAACTGTTCTATATTTTAGCAAACACCTAAAGATCAATAAAAGGTTGAATTTAGGAATGTTTGACCTCCGCCGGACAAAGGACTCAGACTCCTCTCCTGTCGCTGGCTCTTCGCGTTTATAGGACACGCTTACGCATTGCGGTGTTGTTTACATAGATATACTATCTATACCAACACTAGCTTTGCGAACGTCCTTTTGGCGCTAAAAATTGGGTTTTGTAGTAAAAAGGCGATATTTAAGGGTTATACTTATGTTGTATTAAAAAAAAAACCCGGATTCAAAAAGTTACCACTAAAAAGTAAGAGCCGGCCAAGTGCGAGTCGGACTCGCGTTGCCGGAGGTGATGTTATCGAAGACATATCCCTCGCATCCCGGCCGTCCCAGGGCCATATCTCTCGATCTGACCCTCTTCCAGTGTGGGGAGCACGGAGTCCGCCGTGTCCTGCTTCTACTAGGGTGACAGGCGCCTCCATCCGTTACCCCCAGGCTCATGGGGAACGGAGGTCATTCTGCGACCTCCGATGCCCGAGTTGCCTCCTCTTGTCGCGGGCCGCGCGGTGTCCTTCGATCCCGCTCCGCCGCATCCTTCACGAGCATTACTTGCTAGCAGAAGGAGGCGCCGACAGCCCCCGCGCAGCGAACCATAGCCGCGAGCAAGGTGGCGAGCGTGAGAACTCTCACTCCTAGGGTCGCCCCTAGCTCCCGTTCGGCGACTCCCACGCCGGACACTCGGTGAGCGTGTGCAGCGCCGAGTCCTCGCTCGTGTCGCAGTGATGGCACTCGGACGTTGGCTCTTTCTTATCCTATGCAGATACCGCCCGAAACACCCATGCTCGGTGATAATCTGCGTCAGCCAGAACGAGAGTCCGCCGTGTGGCCACTCTAGCCACTCCCCCATGATGGGTCTTACTACCGCTACTACGGCGGGCCCTGCGCGTGGTCACCCAAGTCCTAGCTCCCACTCCGCCACAATGTTCCAGTGAAGCTGGGATCTTACGGCCTGAATTTTTCTACCATTCGTATCGGACCCCAACCTGGTAAAGCATTCCGATACGATTTATCGGAACGATTCGATGCTCCCCGAAGGCCCCGACAAGACAAGCTTGAATAAAAATATTACTAGGTCGAAACGCACACTACCTACACGTTTCTTGTGTGTCTTTCGAGGGTGCTACTGCGGTGGACGAGCTGAAATTCACCAAGCATAGATTTATTTCCGCGCGCGTCACGTCAGGGCCTCGTTTATCTTGCGACCAAGATATGTGTCCCGAGGTATAACCCGCGCTACGTATCTTGGACCTTAATAGTAAGAAATACGAGGCTCTGGCGCCCGCGGATTGCTTTGTAATAGTCTATGCTTGGTGAATTTGAGTTCGTCTACCGCAGTAGGATCCCGTGTTATCCTCTAAAGACACCCAAGAAATGTGTACTGCGCAATGCGCATATAGGGCACTATTTGAGCACATTTTAGGTCCAAGATACGTGGCGCGGGTTATATAGTTACATAGTTTGTAGGTGGGTACTTTGAAATAACTCACACTTATATGACACAACACTATCGCCTCTACGAGTAGGTATTCAGTTCATGACAATGGTTGCTTAAAAGCAATTCAAACATTTAAATTCAGTGTACATTTGTGTAATTAATAAATACAAGTTAAATCGCGATAGAATCTGTTAAAAGTAGTAATAGGTACCTATTACAATGAGTGATATTGACGCATACGTCCGAGAGTATAAGGATCAGCAGAGGTATCAAATAGGTAATTGCAATAATTGTAACGTAATGTCGTTGTGCCTTGAAATCTTTAAATAGTGCATAAGTATTTTCTTTCTTTCACAAATCAGAAAAGAGAATGATCCAGATGAAGGACTGGACGTGGACGTGGACCCCAGGCTTTAGGAGCGGGCTTTGGGTGGATACCTCCATAGAAGGTAAGTAAATCCATATAGGTACCTAATTATCCGGTTACGTATTATAATACCGAAAAACAAAATCCCGAAGTTCAAAATCCCGAACTCAAACATTTTATTTTCAGGATTTTGAACTTAGGCGTTTTGTACTTCGAGATTTTGTACTTGCGGTATTTTATACTTTCCGTATTTTGAACATTCGGTCAAACGAACATTCGGGATTTAAAATTTCGGTCTTTCGTACGTCGTCGGTATTATGAAATTCGGTATTGTAAGCTTCGCGATTTTGATATGTAACCATCCATGTAGGAACTAACCTACGATACGACCTACTAAAATGTAAATGCGGAAGCAACTCTGTCTGGTTGTCCGTCTATCTGACTGAGCATTCGTACTATGAATGCTCATACAAAGATCGACTAGAGCTTGGCATACGTCCGTGAAAGGCGGCTTTAGCCAGACATAGATTTTAAAGCACCTAGGAATAAGGAATTCAGTATGTTTCACTTTCATCTATCATATAAAAATACACTTAGCCGGTCAAGAAATGATTTTGACAAGAAATCATACCTAACCTATAGGTACTTTAGTTTAGTCTGAATGTGATGTGACTAATAATAGGTACTTACCTATTCTAAAATAGCGAAGTAGGTAATTACCTACTCACCCAGTAACCAGTAAGTAACACATTAAGCAAACCAAGCTATAATAATTCCGTTTAATTGACTAAATAGGGCATTTGAATGTCGTGTAGGTACCTACTGTCTGACTAGATTCAGCATAAAATTATAAACGTGATCAAACACTTATTTCCAAATGGATGGATAAATGTTAATTACCTAAACACCTAACACGTAATCTAGTCTTAAATAATTAATAGCTATGTCTACGAATGTTTATAAGTGCTTAAAGTTAAACAAACTTAGACGCAGTCGGCCTCAGCTTTAGGCATAACTAGATTTATCAATAGTTCTTTTTGCAAGTTAAAATAGGTGTGTGTAAATGGATACTTACCGATGAATAACACAAGTAACACAACATTATCCTTGATAATATAAATCCATCTGCGTTTCCTCTCACTGCGGTTAAAACATAACTCCCGAAATGAAAATACGATTCAATTGATTGAGCTATTCACACAACAGTAAATAAACATAATCAGTATATTTTGCAAACTGCTGTTGTATACCGACATCTAGCGACAGATAAAAGAAATATTTAGTACAACGCTTTTTTGCAGTATACCTTAATATTTAGTATAGATGGCAGGACTAACACAATTAATTTTGTTTTCATTTCTTCGTTACTAGATGTCACTAGCTGTGCATTTAAAAGGTTCTAATGTATTAAATGTGCTGGTTCACATAAATAAAGAAAAATACGAAAAATTAAAGAATCCTCATACAAAAAAATATTTCAAATAAATTCAACACAACAAAAAATTTAAATGATAACCAAACATCATTATAAAATTGAACCAACATTACTGTGGAAATGTACTACCGCCATCTATTACCAAGTAGTCTAACTAGTATGACGTCACAAAAACGTCGACAGACCGGTTCCGACAAGTTGCACGGTACCGTTGGGTTCAACGACCGCCCCGCGTTTTGTTTACGCGGGAATAATCCGGAAGATAGTGTGATTTTGTGAGATTTTTTTTTCAAATTCACACGTATTACATGGCTTGTAAAATAAAAATTAACTGTTTTAACGTTAGTTTTAAGTTTGGCGGGTTCAAAAAACTTGATATAACTGTTTTTGATTGGGTAACTGTCATTCGTGTAACCATCGTAGGTTATAATTAAAGTTTGTCCGTTTATTTTTATTGAATGAGTTTGAGTGGTTTGAGTAACCCGTCAAGAAGTTTTGTAGGTACTAAAGCTATTTTATTTAGGTACCTACCTACCTATTTGTACTTACCTGTAGTTTATTAGTAGGTATTTACGTTACATCAGCTACAACAGTCTCGTAGCGAAATGTCAAATTGGTACCTAAATGTCGTAGGGGGTGCAAAAAGTGCGGAAATTCCTTCAAAAAGTGCCGCACCTAAAAAAAATGTGAGTTTCTCACGCAACGTTTTGAGTTTTCTTTTACCTACCAAGGAGTTAATTCGTTAGGGGTCCGCCTGGCATCTAGAAACTTTAACAGGTGTAGAGCCAAACGGTTTAAGAAACCCTCCTGTAGAGGGCTGCTTATAGGCACAAAGCAGGTAAGAGGCGGGTCTATAAAACCCAAATCTCGTGAAAGATCAAGATCAAGTATTTAATGTAATCGGGACTAAAGCTATGAAGATGATGACGGATGACACGTTTATTAATTAGATCCCGTGCTTAAAAGGCTAAAAACGGAACCCTAATCCATTCCATATATATTATAAATACGAAAGTAACTTTGTCTGTCTGTCTGTTACGCTTTCACGCCTAAACCACTAAACCGATTTTGATGAAAATTGGTATAGGGGTAGATTAGACCTTGAGAAAGGACATAGTCTATGTTTGGTCGCGATAACCGACATCCACGATGAGCTGCGGGCAAAAGCTAGTTTATATTACCGAGACTTCGCTACCCGTCTGTCTGTCACCAGGCTTTAGGTATCTCATGAACCGTGATAACTACACAGTTAAAATTGACGGCACAGAATCTCTCTGTTCTTACAGGGTCGGCAGCACGAGTGTGACTTCTCTGGTATTGCAATCGTCCATAGGCCACGGTAACCACTTTCCATCAGGTGGGCCGTGTGCTTGTCGGCGACCTAAGTGGTATAAATTCACAGATGATGAATTTCTGTTGCCGCTACAAATACTAAAAATCTTGTACGCGAGTCCGACTCGCACTTGGCCGGTTGTTTTAACGGTAGCTTATGTTATTCACAAAACCTTTTTAAAGCTTCTTCACTTATTGTACAGTTGGGTCGTTTAACAAGCACACTTCCCACGTAATGGCCTGTTACGTCTTATGACTACGTGAGACTACGACGTAACACAAACTATTCACTTCTATATTATCAATATTATGTTCTTCATCCTAGCGTTAATTCCCAGTCGCATCCGAAGCTTTCAGCTCGGAGTCTGGGGTCCGCTTTACCAGTCTTAACTGCGGATTTGGCTGGACCTCAATATTTTCCGTGAAGCGACTGCCATCTGACCTCCACAACCCAATGGTGATATTAGGCGATATCGATTGCTGTTGGACTTTTTTTTTCGGGCGTAACGACTGCCATAAGTGCCATAGGTGTTCGTATGGCAACCGGGACCGACGGCTTATCGTGCTCTCCGAGGCACAAACCAGACCAATGCAAATACCATGCACACAAATATTTGCACTGAGCGGGGATCGAACCCGCGCCTCCTGCGTAGCGGCCGCGTTCACTACCGCTACGCCACGGAGGCTGTATTATCAATTATCAATATTATGTTATTTTTTCATTTTTGACAATACTTTGACTTTGACTTTGACTGCCTTTTCAGCAGAGATGCAGTTATGCTATGAAGATGTAAAAGCTAAGCTATGAAACTATGAGACCGTTTCCACTGTGGTATGGTATGTAGCGTAGCGAGTAACATCTTCTGCTGCGCCATTAAGTCCTGGAATTCCTTACCAGCTCACGTGTTTCCTTCTTCCTACAGTCCCGGGTCCTTTAAGCGGGGCGTGAACAAGCATCTGATGAGGCCGTCAAGCTGAGTGCCACCATTGTAACATGGTACGTGTATACATTGGTGACCCTCTTTTCCGAGACTTTGCCTTCAGCTTACTATCATTCATTGACGTGTCATAATATTATAGAAAAAAGACTTCCTAGCAAAATTCAAAATTCGAATCTATTCTCCATCCATAGCACGCATCTTTTCCCTTTTTCCCTTTCCACCAGTGGTATGCTATGCGGACCAATGAATATGATTGGTGGATATCAAACGCATCAATAGCAACGTAGCAAAGCAGATCTCTTGTGGAAATGCAGCCTTAATGAAAATACTGCTGTTTGGGGTGAAGTCAACCTCACCTGTAAACCGGTGTATACCTCGAGACATAAAATGTGCTCAAAATCTGCTCTATGCGCGCAGTTCACGTTTCTTGTGTGTCTTTTGAGGATAACACGGGGTGCTACGACAGAGGAGCTCAAATCCACCAATAATTATATCAAACCAATCCGCGCGCGCCAGGGTCTGGATTCTCTCGCGACTTAGGCTAGATAATATTATGCCTGTAGCCCTAATGATTAATGAACGAGGTTCTGGCAACACAAGGCAGTCGTGGCATAGGCAGTCGTATAATAGCGTATAAATCAGACCAAAAGGAATAGAAGAACTAAACTTGCTGTTTACGTCGTTTTACGCATCAAAGGATTTATGAAACACTTGCTTCTGGTTGGAATTAAATGAGAACATATATTATTTTCTAACCAATCCCTCATGTCCACCACCCCGGGTTGGAAATTTCGGTGCAAAAATTTGAAATTGGGAAATTTTTAATCCGATTTTAGGTACCAATTGCTTTATTACAAAGTTTAATATATTACAAGTTATTGGTATAATGTTACGAAAATGGTAAAAATTTCGAAGTTAAACGAAGATTTTTTTAATACGGGTATCGAAGCCTTACCGGTTCCATGGAAAAAGTGCACTTTTAGGTTTATAACGTGGGTTTCAAAGTTTCTCTGAATAATATCAGAACCAAAAGCTGATCACCTATCGAAACCAAATGTTTAGATTTTGTTGGGACTATTTACCTACTTAGTAGACGGTTTATGTGAAGTTTACACAAAATCGATCGAGCGGTCCTTCATTTAGACGGTACGAAGTCAGCGGGGTCAGCTAGTCTAATAAATAATATCTATAGATACCCACATAGATGATAGATAGATGTAGCATCTAAAAACTTTGTAACGCGTTGAAATTTTTAAAGATTTTCCGGGTACCTACGAAGTATTTTTGGTGGTTATGTCGCACTCGAACCTACTAAAACAACACGCCGCCTTGGGTCATCAGTGTCCGGAGACGACATTGCTACAGCCATTATCTTTTGCACCCTGGCTGATTCAGGGCCATTTCTTTCGCGCTGGCTCTTTCCGGGTGTGGATCCAAAATCAGCCATATTTAACTAAACATTTGGAACTTTTCCTGAAAAATCGTTTTTTCCTCAGACGAAGGTTTGGCATAGGCCTTCTAGATAAAAACTGTGAAAAGTTTACGCGCATCGTCAGAGCGCATCTGTTAATCAACCTCAAGTTGCAAGCCTATGCCAGAGCCTCATTCGTCAAGCCGCAGGTGTACCTACTGGCTTGCAGGTGAGATAGGACATCACTCTTGAAGTCTTACTGTATTGATACTGTCTGAAGTTTACGCGAATCACACTCATAGAAATAAAAATATTTTTAACGGATTCTTTCGCAATATATTCGTTATTATTTATTTTTAGCCCGACGACGTTTCGACTATTTTTCAGCAGCCATTGTCACGGGTTGACCTAAGATGGTAGTTGTCACGTAGTGTGAAGTGTAAATTATCTCAAAGTTACAGAATTAAGATGAATTGTTGGTGTTACTATTTACGCAGAGCGAGCTCACTGTGTCGTTAAGTCTTTTGTATTTTGCTGTTTACTGGATTTGATCAAGTGGATTACTGGGTCCCAGGCTGGTGGTACGCTCCAACCATCTTCCCTATTAAAATTTGAATGATTTTGATGATTCAGTACTGTATTACTGTATTATTCTTAGGATTAAGCAAATGAATAATAACTGGATCCCAGCGAATAGGTACCTTTAAAGTCATGCAGTGTATGTTAATGTTTTCGTATAAGCTTCCGCCAGTATAAAAGTAATTTATTAATGTCAGATAATCTATGGTTAGAGCCTTATCTTGGGTTCGAGTCAAGAGGTCGCGGGTTCGATACCCGCTCTATGCAAATATTAGTATGCAAGCTTGGGCTTGAGTATGTAAGCTTTGGTCATGTTTCATAAGTTTTAATACTTATTTAGGGTACCAACTTTAATGTACGACGTCGTATACATACATACATAGTCACGCCTCTTTCCCAGTGGGGTAGGCAGAGACCACAGTAATCCACACGCTAGGATCCTGGAATACATCTTTTGCTTCTTCTACTTTCATAATTGTTTTCATATATATGCTCGCCGGATTTTCTTTTATCATGCCCCTTTGGTAAATACACATTTGGTAATTTAATTTATTTAACGACCATTGGATACACATTTGGATTTAACCAGTGTTACCATGTTGGTTAAATCAAAATATCCTAAAAGTCTGTTCTCTAAAGGCAGGCTTTGCAAATTGAAATTTACCACACAGAAAAGTCAGCATTTCAATTTTAAAGCCACCGTCACACTTCACATTCACCGAAAAGTAATTTTTAAACGATCAAACAGCTATGTGAAATGTTATTTTATCTATCCATGCGAAATAACTGCAACGTCCAACAATTTTTATGAGCACAACAACCCTAGCGAAAAAAAAACATGGCGGAAAACTGAAATCATTGACAGCTATCGAAATCGACCGTAAATCGAATTGGCTACGCGGCCAAAATTATTGTGGTAGAAGAAGATCCGAGTAGAAGAACCGGCCTCAACACCGTTACCGTTCGCATCACGAAAAAAATTACAGTTAGCCCGAGAGTCGAGCGCTCGCAGCAACGAAAAAAGCACTACCCGCCGCCATCCCACGTCTCTAGGACGTATCCGATCGAAAGCGCGGCAATTTGACATTGACAGCTGCATTGGCGCCAAATCAACATTTTCAAATTGTGCTTTATTCAGTGCCGTGAAGTCGTGATAACTGTGTTTTGTTCTAGTGAAAATGTCTGAATTCGGATAATACAATATTTTATTGTGGTAACTGTGACTTACGGATTGTTTTTTTTTTTGTGGTGTATTGAAAAGGATTTTTGACAAAATGCCCAGCACAATCAGAGGTAAGTTTTAAAAAGTTAATTCTCACAGATTATATTTAGGAACGTAAAATATCATTCATCATTTTTAATGTGATAAAAGTTTTATTTTTACTATTTGTTTTAATTTATTTAGGAATTCTCATGGGATGGTAATGGGCCGAGAATATTTTAAAATGGAATTTTAATGATTGCGTATAATTCTCACTGAAGTTTAGATTTTGTTTTCCTGTAAACATATTTTGGTGAACGTAAGGCAAAGGTGAATGCACTTTACGATCTGTTGACGGAAGCTCGACGAGCGAAAAATATACAATTTAAATTGTATAATATATTTTACAACACACCTGCTTATAAAAGTGATATTATTTTACCGCAATTAGGCACGTAATGACACCTATTATCAAACTGTGACTTTTTCATTGCTATTATTCACAAGTGAGTTATAGATTCTTTTTTAAATTTTATAGGAAGTGTCTATAATTGTCTATGTCCTTAAAAAAGTTTTGATACAAAAAATAACGTGTTTAAAAGTACGAATAAATTAATACGCCTATTGTATGGTCATTTGATGCATTTTCGTATTTAAATAAATAATTTCAACTTGTAATACTTGTATAATAAACAAAATTTTCACTCAAATTTAACTTTTTTTTTCTCTAAGTACAGAAAAAAAAACAGAGTAAAAAAAAGTTAAGTTCAAACCTCATTTTTTTTTAAATATGGTCGACCGCCATTGTTAAATGCGCGCGCACAGGAAAACGAATTAATTTGTAGTATTGTTCATTTAGTATTTGTAGTATTATTTTATTCGCAAGTGTGTTGTAAAACGTCGTATGTCACGTGTGAGCATGATGATTACCGTCCTCGGCTGTCTTAAGACCCTCGCCTGGCGGCTCGGGTCTCAATGGCGCCTCGGCGGTAATCACCAACGTTGCTCACTTGTACCATAATGTACTATTAAGCTGGATTTTTTTTATCAATTAGGTTCTGTCACTTTCTGTTGCCTTCAGATGACACGAATTTGAAAAAAAAAATTGTTTTAATTGTGACGTCATAGGAATCAATGTCGTAGATGTTTTATATAAATTTTTAATAATATTTATTGAGTACATTGTTTATAATATTATCGATAATATTAAATGGGAAAATTAATATTTAAATATGCAAATAGGAGAATTCAAAGAAGCTTCTTATTAGATTCCTCTCAAAAATTCGCATTAGGCTCACAGATTTCGCAAAGAATTTGGTATTACGATGAGCAAATTAGATGACTCACTGTTATTTATCTGTAAATTCTAGAAAAAAGTCCTTTTTTTGAATATTTTACGACATTGACACAAATTATAATCGTTCAAAATGGCAACTCTCAATTTTGCATACGCTTTGTAAGAAAAGAATACATTGGCATTTCACTTTCAAAGTACTACTTTAGATGACAAATACTGAAAACGTATTCAAAATCGGTCAAGTAGTTTGCTATACGTAACAAACATAACCTACCTACCTAGCACTGAACCTTTTTAAAAGCTCTAGTAATTAATTTTAAATATATTGACCGTGTTGGTTCCCGAGGAGTATAATAGGGCTATCCCATCTCTTCCTGTGGGTGTCGTAGAAGGCGACTAAAGGATAGGCCTGTTCTCCATCCGATAGTAAACAGCCCATGAATAAGAGCCCGCTTGACGGTAATAGGTTCGCCCCCTATTACGTTTACCGAAAATCATAGTTGGCGAAATGTGGGTGATATGGTAATGCACCTCTTCCTAAACCTTCGGGGTTTTACAGGCGTATAAAGAAAGAAAGAAAGAAAGAAACATATACGCCTGTAAAACGCCTGTAAAACGTATGTATGTATAATATAGAAGGGGGAGGGGATAGGCTTAGGTTCAATGACCTTTGAGCAGTACGTTTAGTTATTCTAAATATTATATCTAAAGTAAAAGTCCGTTGTCTAGGCTGAGTACACACAGTTACAAGGAAAATTAAATTATGTTCATTCAGATCGCGTACGGTGTACACTAACCTAGAATTCTAGACTCCTTTTATGGAGACGTATAGTTTTGTCTATAAAGGTCATATGTAAATAAGGTCCTATGTTGATATCACTTTGCACGTTTTCTATAGTGATGTTGGGAATGCAATAGAAGATTTGACATTTGATCTTTTCAGGGAAGAGAAAAGGGTTTTCATTCACTCATTTCGTTCATGCGATTCGATTATTGTATTCGAATAATAATATTGTAGTTTACCTTTATATTTCATTCATTATATAATCTAATCTGCCAGTACAGTTAAAACATTTAAAAGCTAAACGGTTTAATTTTTAAGAATGTTGCTACTAATAAAAATACTATTATAACACCATCAAACCGAATATTTGAAATTCTTTTTTTAATCTTCACATTTCAAATAAAGAACTAAAATTGAATTTTTAAAAACGGAATCTACGAATGTCGTTATGAAAAACCAGCTATTCGCCCGTAGCATAGTGTCAGTGCTAGGCAATGCTGTAGATGCGCGGCAGAAAAGCGACAGTAGGGCGGCGCGGCCCTGTGTACCGTTCGCCGCAATCCCTTTCTTTGTGACGTAGCGTACGGTACTATCGCTAGTGATGCGACATGCCATTGCAGTATCGATTTAGAAGATCTATCGAAGGATCCCGAACATTATTTTGATAGTAATATTTTTAAATTACGACAAGTTCTTTGTTATCCATAGTAATCGTGTGAGAAAGTTTCATGTATAAATATTGCTTTAGGAAATGTGGTAGGCACAAGAAAAGGGAAATTATGTGAAAGAGGATAATGACAAGAAATGGAGTGACTAAGGAAATAACATATTATATAATTATCAGGAATGTATGAAAGACAAAACATAGGGCAGCAGCCGATGAAAATTTTATATAATTTTAAATAACATTGTAAATTACACCAAAGCTGACTGTTACAGAACTACAAAACTAACCGTTATTAAATTTACTGTACGTTAAATAGATTCAAATCACTATATTTCTATACATAAACCAACTAGAACAAACGTTACAAGTTCACATTGTCCATACTAATGAACTAGATAAAATCTACACCTGTATCGAAAAACATTGTAACCCAATCTTTATTACAAACATAAAATTCACAATCACAAGTCCGAAAAATTGAGCTACAATCTTTTTCTTTGCAGGTGTCGAAATATCGATACCCATACCCCCCCTAGAGCAGTGACGTAGCTAACGGTGTTCGCAGTTAGCCTCACCCACATACTGTGTAACTGCGCTTGCACCCGTTATATGGACGCGTTCCGTGCATGCGACGCCGTGGGACCGGCCGTTGTGTGGCTCTACGTACGACGCCTTTGCTTAGAAAAAAAAATATAAATGACATTTGCAGTTTACGCGGGCTTTTTGTTGTTACACGGTAAAATGTTTGTTTGTCGATGTCGGCTTCGCTTGCCATAGATAAGCAATGATTGATTGAATGATTGTTCAGTAGGTATTAGTTCATTCGATTTGTAAATGAGCAGTTTTCCAGTAGGTATTTATAGCGTTCCTAAAGACGCGCTAGATGGCGCAGCTGGCACTTTTGGTAAGAAGAGTGTGATGTCACATCTAGTGTTCCCTAATTTATGGAAAAACTGTTCTTCGGTTTTGTAATGATTTACTTTACATAAACATTTTGTCATTTTTTCTGATAAAATTATTTTAAATATAATATTATTATTTTAAATTACAGACAGTGACGCGAAAAGAATTAAGTGTTTTATTATATTTTATCTATTATAATATGGGTAAATGAAATTAAACTTTGGCAACATCGCAAATTCATGAAAAAATACTACAAACAAACCACAGAGTACATTAAAATAACCAAAAGCTATGCTAGCGCCATCTCCTGATGACTTAAAAACCAACTGATTATTATACCTAGGTACTGGAAAACTGCTCATTATGAAGCATAAATATAATTTTGTTTTTAATCAGTAAACTATCAAGGCCTTATAAAATATTGATAAGAATCTTTTTAAAAGTTTTTATTCACTGTATCCTAAAGGTTTTTTAAGTTCAGTTAAAAAATATTAGATCTAATATTTATAATGTTTCACACGGATACGACATTATTTCTGGTGTCAAGTTAGTTTTTAATAGCTTCTTTATCAGTACCTACTCATAAAAATGAATTCGCTAATTATTAAAAAAAATAATTATCGAAAACTAATTGAAAAATATCGGCCGTGGCGTAGCGGTAGTGAACGCGGCCGCTACGCAGGAGGCGCGGGTTCGATCCCCGCTCAGTGCAAATATTTGTGTGAATGAAATATGAGTATTTGCATTGGTCTCGTCGTGCCTCGGAGAGCACGTTAAGCCGTCGGTCCCGGTTGCCATGAGAACATCTATGGCAGTCGTTACGGGTAGTTGGAGCCCTCAAAAATCCAAAAACAACGGTCTAACTGCAAAACTTCGATATCGCCTAATGTTAACATTGGGTTGTGGATTGTGGAGGTCAGATGACAATCGCTTCACGGAAAATATCGAGGTCTAGTCAAATCCGTGGTTAAGACTGGTAAAAGCGGACCCCAGACTTCGAGCTGAAAGCTTCGGATGCGACTGGTAAATAACGCTAAGAGGAAGAAGAATTGAAAAATATCGATTTTTTTATACAGTCAAAGTTATTGTATAAAGCTTCTAAATTAATGTGAAAATTTCTGGAAAATTGTGTAGACCCCAAATAGTCATTGCCAAAGTTATATTCTAGTATTTATTTATGTAGTTATTGGGCCCAAAAATGCCTAGCTGTGTTTTCTTTGTTTCTTTGGTGTTGTGTCTATATATGCATGTATTATGTGATCGCTACTTGTTTACTACCATCTGTATGCCCCCACCTCAGTTTAGTCGCAAATAAATCGTCTTGAAGCATACACGCATTTTAAATAACCAAATTCCTGCTAAGCAAATCTAGACCTTATCCAACACAACATAGTGGTCAAAATCGAGCCGGACTAATTAGCGAATAAAAGAAGTTATCGAAGTGAAGTTACCTACCGAGCGTCGACGGCCGACCGGCGTGAACAATAGCAAGCCGCATTCCAGAGGGGATTAGTGCATATTGACAACAAAATCGAACGATGAGTACTACTGCGGAGTTAATTAATGTTTTGGAAGACACAGCTGCATTATTACAAAAAACACAGTTGAACTTGAAGAAATGTCCTAAAACCAGGTTGACAAAGGGTTACGTGGAGACAAGAATCAGATGTATAGAACAATATTGGACAACATTTAGGGAAACTCATCAACAATTAGTGAAGATAACACCAAAAGAACAAAAACAAACTATACCCTACTTTGTTAACGAGGATTTCTTTGTTTACGAAGACTTGTATCTTGTATTATTAGCCGATTTACAAGACCTTTTGTTGACATTAAATGCAGCGCTCGTGCCTTCTACTACGTCAGTGACATCGAAAAATGACTCGCATACAAGTATGAATAAAGATCAACTCGTTAGGCTGCCGAGAATACAATTACCGAGTTTTAGTGGGAATTATGAAGATTGGCCCACATTCAAGGATCTATTTATTTCGTTAGTGCATGAAAATACGGCGATTAGTGAGGTTCAGA
The DNA here is from genome assembly GCA_914767945.1 of Eilema depressum. Lineage (NCBI taxonomy): Eukaryota > Metazoa > Arthropoda > Insecta > Lepidoptera > Erebidae > Eilema > Eilema depressum. The sequence goes on from OU612040.1 coordinate 3,700,031, forward strand.
AGTTGCACTATTTGAAGAGCAGTGTCACCGGGGAGGCCGAGATATTGTTAAAGCCTATTCAAATTACACAAAATAATTATAACCAAGCATGGAGTGTTCTCAAATCAAGGTACGGAAATAAAAGATTGATTATATATTCAGTGCTAAAGAAGTTATTTTATCAAAAGAAAATTAGTACTCAATCTGCAAATCAAATCAAGAATTTATTAGACGTTACAACGGATTGTTTGAATAATTTACAAAACTTAAATATAAATACGAGCTCATGGGATCCTTTAATTATTTTTCTTGTGGTACAGAAAATGGACCCTGAGTCTCACAAAGAGTGGGAACAATCTTCTAGCACAAGTGATGAAGATAACTTACCTACTTGGAATGATTTGAAGGAATTTCTGCAATCAAGATACCGTACCTTAGAACTCATAATGTCAGCATCAGGCACCCGTGACAAACCTGTAAAAGAACGTTCACACCTTGTTACTGCTACAGCAACTACAGCATCATCGTCGGCAGATAGAAAATGCGTGCTTTGTAAAGAAAAACACACTTTATGTCATTGTAAGGATTTTACCAAGCTGCAACCTACTGAGAGATCTGAATACGTCAAGTCAAATAAACTTTGCTTTAATTGTTTGGTACCAGGCCATTCTGCACATCAATGTAAATTGCAAATGACCTGTCGTATATGTAAGCGACGTCATCATACTCTTCTGCACCAAAATAAAGATTCTGCTTCTTCGGCACAAACTGAAGACTCTAAACAACCGAAGGCAGCACAACCCAGTGTAGAAGAGAAGGAGGAAATAGTCAACACCACGATCGCGTCGCATCACAGTGCCCAACAAAGTACAAGTATAGCACTGCTGGCCACGGCAACAGTTTTAGCAAGAAACGAGCACAATCACACTGTTGTTCTACGTGCGCTAGTGGACCAAGGTTCGCAGGCTTCATTTATCAGCGAGAAGGCGACTCAACTGCTCAAACTAACCAGGCAAACAGCAAGAGGAAATATCATTGGGGTGGGTTCCACAAGAACAAGCATTGATCACGTGGTCCAACTTAGGATTGGTTCTCGATGGAATCCAAGCTTCGAGATTAACATACAAGCATACGTCATGAGTAAACAGTTGACCACGAGAATCCCCTCCAAAGCTGTTACTGTCACACATTGGCCACACCTAGAAGGACTCAAGCTGGCTGACCCGGACTACCACAAACCGGGTTCCATTGACTTGCTTCTAGGTGTCAAAGAGTATGCACAAATCGTGCAACAACAATTAATCAAAGGTCCTCCCGGTTCTCCATGTGCCCAAGAAACAAACCTGGGATGGATCTTGTTTGGAGAAATTAATACAAATTTAAAAGAAGAATCTTTTCTGGTCCTTCATCAGCAAATTGAAGTAGATAACCTGTTGAAATCCCTTTGGGAAATTGACACTGAAAAGAAAAGGAAATTAACAAGAGAAGAAAAACTATGTGAAACAATATATGAAAACACTCATGCAAGAACAAAAGAAGGAAGATACATAGTAAAGTTACCTTTTAAAACCGATAATCCCTTATCACCTAATGGAAACACAAAAGAAATAGCAAGACAAAGATTATTACAACTTGAAAGAAGATTTAGTAAAGCACCTTCACTCAAAGAAGATTACCAAAAGGCCATGCAAGAATATATAAAGTCAAATTATATGGAAGAAATACCTGAAAAAGAAACTAAGAAAATCAAAACGGTGTACTTACCTCATCACGCCGTTGTCCGCGTTGAAAAGGAGACCTCGAAGACACGCGTCGTGTTCGATGCTTCTGCTAAAGGCTCGAATCATCTCTCTCTCAATGATGAACTGCTGGTGGGTCCTCAACTGCAGGATGACCTTCGAGATATTGTTATGAGATCGAGATTACATTGCGTATGCTATGCAAGTGATATACAAAAGATGTACCTGCAAGTCTTACTACAAGAACAAGACGCCGACACCTATCAACGCCTTTTGTGGAGAGAAGAAGAGTCAGACCCCATCAAAGAGTACCGAATGCTTCGTGTCACGTTTGGCACAGCGTCAGCACCTCATCTAGCAGTACGAACTCTTCATCAAGTGGCTGAAGATGAAGGGCAAAATCATCCAAGGGCTGTACGCATTATCAAGTCAGACTTCTACATGGATGATTTGATATCTGGGGATGACACTGCAGAGAAAGCTATACAGACAGCTCAAGAAGTTTCTTGTATACTGCAAAAGGGTGGCTTCATATTATCAAAATGGTCTTCCAATTCTACCGAGTTCATGCAATCTATAGATGCCAATAGGAGAACTACTCGAGTACACTTAGATTTAAAATTGGATGGAACTGTCCAAGCCCTAGGATTGATCTGGAATCTAGGAACAGATCAGTATCAATATAAAATAAACTTACCGGTGATGCCAGATAATATCACAAAAAGAACAATCCTATCGGATATGCAAAAACTGTTTGATCCGCTGGGATGGATTGCTCCGAGTTTGATCTTAGCTAAAATGCTTATACAAAAGCTATGGCTGGAAAAGGTTGGCTGGGATGACAAAATAAGCCAACAGCTGGCGGACGAATGGTTTACTCTTCGTGAAGACTTTCAAGAAGTAAAAGAAGTATGTATTGATCGATGGCTTGGCACATTGAGTATGGATTTAGACAAAATTGAAGTTCATGGCTTCAGCGACGCCTCCACGCGAGCATATGCAGCAGTGGCTTATGTCCGAACAAAGATGCGAGACGGCTCGGTGTCAACAAAACTGATAGCGGCAAAGACTAGAGTGGCCCCACTACGAACTGTTTCCTTACCACGATTAGAGCTGTGTGGAGCGGTGTTGTTGTCGAGGTTGCTTAAGCAAATAGAGCAAGCCATGAAAATACCTGCATCAAACATCTATGCATGGACAGATTCAACTATTGTACTTGCATGGTTATCTGGCGATCCCCACAAATGGAAAACATTTGTAGCGAACCGGGTTGTAGAGATCGCTGAAAATGTAAACAACAACCACTGGTTTCATGTATCATCTGAAGAAAATCCTGCAGACATTGGGTCTCGGGGCATGTTGCTAGTTGATCTGAAAGGGTCCGATTTATGGTGGAAGGGTCCAGCTTGGCTCTCTGAAACAGAAATAGGATTAAAACAAGAAAACACATCTACAGAATTAGAAATGAAACAGGATAAAATACAATCAAATTTAAAAATAGAACATGAAGAAAGTATAAAGTTACAATTCAAAGAATTCGATAATCTAAGAGAATTAATAAAAGTGATAACCTATTGTCGAAGATTTTTAAATTTTAAAAGAAACACGGAACAAGGTTTCACTACAAAGGAATTAGAAGAGTCTTTAATTAAATGCATTAAATTAGTACAACAAGAAGAATTTAAAGATGAAATAGAAAGACTACAATTAAATAAATCTGTAAAAGCAGAAAGTAAAATTAAAACCTTGAATCCTTACCTGGATGAAGATGGTGTCCTCAGGGTGGGCGGTCGACTTCGTAACGCGAACTTGGAGGAACAGGCTAAACATCCTATTGTACTAGGAAACAAAAACGATTTGGTGCCTTTGATTATCGCTGACGCACATAATCACACGTTGCATGGCGGCGTTCAACTTATGTTAAGTTACATGAGCACAAAGTATTGGGTTATACGAGGCAAGGCACTTATAAAATCATGTATACACGAGTGTCTAGTATGTGCTAGACTCAGAACACGATCAAGGATACAGCTAATGGGTGATCTGCCTAAAGTGAGAGTAACTCCTGCTCGAGCTTTCATGCATACCGGAGTTGATTTTGCAGGCCCATTTCAAATCAGCATGTCCAAGGGAAGAGGCATTAAAACTCAGAAAGCATACATCTGCCTGTTCATATGTATGTCAACCAAAGCCATGCATCTTGAGCTGGTTAGTGATTTAACGTCCGAAGCTTTTCTCGCTGCATTCAAGCGGTTCGTTTCAAGAAGAGGAAAATGCAGTGACATATGGAGTGACCAGGGCCGAAATTTTGTCGGTGCCAACAAAGAATTGATGGCCGCGTGGAAGGAAGCAAATCTGGTGTTTGAAGGTGTCATATCGAACACATTGGCACTGGAAGGTACACAATGGCATTACATACCAGCATACTCACCGAACTTTGGAGGCTTGTGGGAGGCGGGTGTAAAATCTGTCAAACACCATTTGAAACGCGTGCTTACCACTAATCTCACATATGAGGAAATGACCACGGTGCTGTGCCAAATTGAGGCTTGTCTCAATTCTAGGCCATTGTGTCCTATCGATGACAAGGACCCAGACTGCATAGAAGCATTAACACCTGGCCACTTTTTAATAGGTGAAGCTCCTATCGTTGTACCGTCACCTGATTTCAAAGACATAAAGACTCATTCCTTATCCCGGTGGCAATACACCCAAAAATTGCTTGGCGACTTCTGGCGACGTTGGCATCAAGAATACCTAACTCGATTACAACAACGTCCCATTTGGTTGAAGAAAGCTGAGGAGTTCAAAATTGGCGATGTTGTTTTAATAAAAACCGAAGGATTACCGCCTGGCAAATTTTCTTTGGGTCGTGTTGTAGAAAAACATCCTGGAGAAGATGGCATTACAAGAGTATACAGCATAAAAAGTGGCGACAATGTAGTGAAGAGATGTTGTTCGAAGTTATGCCCTTTGCCTATTGCTACTGAGTAACCTGTTATGTTTAAGTTAATGTTTTGTTCGGGTTTATTATGTTAAAGTTAGCCTTTAGTGTATTTTGGATTAGTAAAAGAACTAAGTCCTTTTGGTGGGCGGTATGTTGTGTCTATATATGCATGTATTATGTGATCGCTACTTGTTTACTACCATCTGTATGCCCCCACCTCAGTTTAGTCGCAAATAAATCGTCTTGAAGCATACACGCATTTTAAATAACCAAATTCCTGCTAAGCAAATCTAGACCTTATCCAACACAACATTTGGTTTGAGTAACTACATAACTGGATCGCAATTAATTTCGGTAAAATTAAAAATAAAACCTCCAAAAATAAAAATTTAACTTTTTCTCCTTTCTACGCTTATTTTTATTTCAATTTACCGACTTCTGACATCATAGAAATTAGTAAAAAAGTGGTAAAAAGTCATTGACCCTCCATCGGTCAGTCTGATTTAGATCTCAAGATACGGTTCAGTCTAGACGTATTTTGTACACTTTAGACTTTATTGCTACATATAATCTAGGATATATAAATTAAAAATAAATTGTTGGATAATTTATTATTATTATAGTACTATTTACTTAACGTTTTTCGCGGGTGGTTAGTGAAACGTTTTGTTTAAAATAGCTTTTGGTCACTATTTCTGGTGTACAGTAGAACAATAGTAGAATAGATTGAAGCGTCGATAGCTTAGTGGTTAAGGAGTAGGCCTTACGATCGAGAGGTTCAAGAAAGAAGAAAGCTAGAAAAGAAGAAGCTCAAGGTTTATTTTTATTTATATTTATTTATATTTATTTCCTGGCCATTACACTATCAACATGAACCCACTCCTAATACAAACAAGTTAGCTTTGCTGGAGGGGTTAACGGGAATGGTAGTAATGACTAATTTCGGTTATTAATATTATTAAAAAAAAACTATATACTTAGTGCTATCTTGACCCACAGTATAGGTTGTACTTGTAATATGGGTTCTATAATGCGGATAAACAAACTCAGATTGTATCAAACTCATACATATTTTGCATAAAAAGATGAAAACACATAAAAATGGGAAGAGGGTTAAGGAGGTATAATCGAAAGGTCCCGGGTTCGAATTTTAGCCCTCACACTACATACATAAACCCACTACTGACATGACCTTTCGGTTACTTATACTATACTCTTTGAGTACTCTTTTCCAAATATTTACACTGAGCGGGAATCGAACCCGCGACCTCTGACTTACCCCCACTCTCTCACTACGTCACACAAGTAATCATCAGCTGTCTAATAAAAATACACTAAATCAGCCATCTTGTCGCAAATTATAACAGGGTTACCATACATAAATATGGTTTAGTTGCCAGGTGTAATGGGCATAGACACCTGACACACACCTGATTGTACACGGGTAAAACGGGCAAAGCCACCTGCTTTGTGTGTAGTTTTAGGAAGGTGGAAATAATAAAAAAAAATTCTAGGACACACAACGCCGCCTTCTGGTTTGCGAATATCATTTTTTATTCACTCATTCCTATTCTCAACTCTAAGTTAAACTTTAAACTATTACGGATTCCGTTATTCTAGATCCCATAACACAAAATCTTAAATATTCAAATTCAAATTAATTTATTGCAGAAACATGGTTAGGTACATAGGTATTACAATTTATGTTTGTCCAGCATATTTCGCTGTATTTAGCAACATGTAAAATTTCTGTGAATTGTGACGTAATTTAAAATTATGAAAAAGAAGATACACATTGATGTCAGCGTGTATACAGTAAATATGTCAGTGAATAAATCTATGTTAATAACATGCCGACAAATTGCTATGCAGTTTGGCAACTGATGACTATTGTTAACTTGAGTTCATTATGAAGCAAAAAAAATTAAAAAAAATAAAAAATAATGTCAAAAAAAGATTAACAGAAGAATTGGAAGAAATAATAATAATAAATATATAATAAATATAGTTATATCAATATTCATATATTATAATAATTAATACATAGTTTTATTCATAAAGGAAATAAATATAGTTAATACATAATAATGTGACTGCACCGTTGCACTACCAAAGTCACTACTGGGTGTGTCAAGGGTATTTTTCGCTACAAATCGGTCTAGATAGCGCTGTTTAGAATATCCTAGATAGAAAATATTTTATTATTTGCATTGAGCCCGACTTTTCGGGTAGATTTTCGGCATAATAGCTCCCCGTGACCATGGTTGCTACACTACAGATGTGAGCACTTAGTAGGAATTATTGTACCCGCAAGCTCTGGCGTAGCAGTCGAGAGCTCTACTGCTACGCTTCACAGGTTCATTTAAATTCCTTCATTATGGAACATAAACAAAAATATTATCCCAAAAATATTAACTATCCCAAAAGACTACTACTTGACTTGAATTAATTCCCGCCTACAGGAACCGTGACACTTTTTTCTGGTTTAATTAAACAAATGAATTTTGAAATTAAATAAATAATATTAGTATAGATTCCTGAAATTGCAGTTTGTTAAGCTATACTGTACATTCGCAATCTTATAACTGATTTACCTAATAATTATTATAAGCTGTATTTCTCAGCGGGTAATTTTTTAATCTGTGTAATTTGGCGCCTATTCATAATGTCAATCAGAAAACCATAATCTAACAGTACTTACTTTTTAATGTTCAAGCACAGATAATAATTACTGACCTTTAAGCAGAAAACCGTTACTGAATCGCGAATTTTTTTTTGTATATTTAAGACTTATAATAAAAAACCTTCTAAGTGCGAATCAAAGTAATGTCAAAAGGTTCTGTACTAAAAAAAAAATTCGTAGAATTAGGCGTAGCACGTTACGTAGACGCTTGTACTATTTTATCTGTTCTGTGCTCTAGGCTAGACTAGATCTAAAATTTTTAAAAGACATATAAATTTATTCAATCCCTAGATCTAAAAGACGTACACACATATGTGTATACACATTATATTCACGCTAGGGGTAGCTAGCTTTTTATACACCACTTAGGTCGCAGACAAGATTGGATGGAAAGTGGTTTCTGTGGCTTATGGACGAGTGCAACACCAGGGGAGTCACACTCGTGCTGCCGACCCTGTAAGAACTGAGAGATTCTGTGCCGTCAGCGCAGAAGACAAGCAGGATAAGCCTTTAGTCTTCCTACTGGTAGCACAAAACCTGTGTTAGTAGGGAGCTCTGGCTACCTTACTTACCGCCGGGAACACAACACGAGGTTTTTATACCCCTGGTATTTTGTAGGGCGGAGGTACTTCCTCAGTCGAACTGCTAGATTGGGACAGAAATACCGTCGTGTCCTACCTCTTTCAAAAATAGCTATAGAGTACTTTTATTTTCATATTCCATCCCAGGACCTTATTAGCCCCCCGATCCTCCGCCATGCCCATCCATCCCAAATCCGTCGAAATTTTCAAGCTGTTTTTACAGTATTCTTTTTTTTACATGCCGAGGACCTATCGAACTTCAACATTTTTTATATGCAGATGATCAAAATTCGCTGTACAGCCCAATCAGTCATAAAGGCCCGCTGGCCGAAATGGTGCCGAATGCGGACATCGACCCCAGGCCCAACCGGTCTCGGACCACACCGCTTCTTGTAAAAAGTATATACAACTAGCCCGTTATATTCGCTGTGTCATAACACCACTCGTAAAATCATAAATTCAACATCTTAGAGCTGGTTCGTAATTAATATGAATTTACTACCGGGATATATTTAATTTTAATAATAAATTTAAGTTGGTATACGATTTATGGGCGTTAAAAATATTAAAAGTATCAATGGTATTTGGTTGGTGGCTGTTACGGTACAAAAAGTATGGTGTCACAATTGCCATGGCCGTGGGCTGTTTTGGATCCCGGTGGAATAGAATAGGGCCCCCCCCCATGTCTTCCTGTGGCCACTAAAAGGCGACTAAGGGATAGGGCTGTTCTCCCTCCGACAGTAAACATACAGCCCATGACAAAGTGCTCGCTAGACGGTAATAGGCTCGCCCCCTATTACGTGAGAGCGAAAATCATAATTGGCGAAATGTGGGTGTTAATACGAAATACGCCTACTCCTTCGGGGATTTACAGGCGTGAGTATATGTATGTAAAAATACCAGTATAAATAGTATACAGTTGCTGGCTGTATGGTGTAAGGTACAAAAGGTTGGGTGTCGTATTTGCCATCAACTAAACCGCATTTTTTGTAGATGTCACACAGATAAGACATCTACAATCTGGTCATATCTTGGAATTCCTTACCAGTTCACGTGTTTTCCTCCTCCTACAGTCCCGGGTTCTTTAAGTGGGGCGTGAAAAAGCATCTGATGCTGATGAGGCCGTCAAGCTGACATTGTTGGTGTCTGTAATGGTGACTCTTTCTTGAGACTTTCGTCTTCAGTTGCCTTTCAGGCGATATGAAGTCATATAGTGTGTCTTATATAAAATAAAACTACAAAATACCCTATATACTTAAATACATAGACGTCAAAAATAGGTCTGCGTCCCCTACTACCCCATTTGAGCTTCACCCCCAAAATGCGACAATTTTTTTATTATAAACAGCTTTCCTAGAAATCCTTTTTCATGCAAGCACCAATTCCAGTGCGACTGGGATTGGTGCTTGCATGAAAAGCTCACACTTTCAAGTCAGGGTGTAGCTACCGTCTGACCGTCCAACCCCGAGAGGAAAGCTAACACCAGCAGAGTCATCTTAGCCTAGGGGCCCTAGACACACCTTTCTGGAATTTAGGGCCCTTTAGGAAAGTTAAGAAAGAGAATTATACCATTTATTTTTCTATACTTACAATAATTTATTATGGGTTATATTATTAATTGAAAAATTGCGCGTAATAAAAATATTTTGAGAATTCGTATGACAGAAAATTGTCGATCCATCGGGGCCCCTCCTGGGGATCAGGGTCCTTATGGTAAAGGCAGCATTGACAACCATAGTTTCGAGTGTCTCGACCGTTGAACAGTCTGTGTACGGCTTGAGGTTGATATGGGTCCCGTTGATCTTGGTGAAGCTCCATAGACATCCATCTAACTGTAAATTTGGTAGAAAAGGTATTTCAAACAAAAGTCATGGGTGGCTCGTCAATAATTTGTTACCTTACAATTTTGTTATGCAAAAAAGGCCCTAAAATGCAGTACATGTACGATACGTAGCCGTAAACATACACAGTAAGATTACGTAACTATTATTAATGACCTTGCTCCTCGAAATACTAAATCGGTACAAACAAAAAATGTACAGTTAAAAGAACAAAGTATTCATACAAAATGGCGACCTATATTCGAGCGCGTAATTTTAAAATTCGCGCCACGAATTTCTGAATACGTGACATTTTGAATTTGGAATTCGTGAGTCGAAAGTTGCGCAACGAATGTTTGAAGCGGGTTCATTGAACGCAGTTCGACTATTTCCCGTTAGCGGGCGCACGTGACCGCGGTTTTACTTTTAAATTTGCAATTTAGTACCGCTATTGGATAATAGAGTGCGCTTAGACATTTTTTACTGTTTTGGCTCTTTATTCGGGCAATAAAAGATGTTTGGATTTTGTTTATTGACCATTATTTAGTTATAATATGGCAACTCGGATTTGAGCGAGAAAATTGTACTTATCTTTGTGTATAAAAATGTATAGGCTCAGTGGTAGGGAAATATCGAATAAGACAGCAATCTTGGAAGTCCCAAGTATGATTCTCGGGACAGGCAAAGTGTTTCTGTGATAGGAAATTTTAAATAGTAACATGTAGTCTAGCAATGGGATCCGGTTGACAGCTATAGGTAGGCCCCTATTACGTGCCGAAAATGAGGGTAGTGTCTAAACCTATGAACCATTCTTCTAGCTGATGGCAATATTCAGCTGTTTATGATATATCCAGCTCAAAATTCGGTGAAATTCACAGCCTCCCACAGTCACCTTCAACCCCTGTATTGATCATGTATTGGGGCACAGCGGCCATTAGCCAATTAGCCTATCGCTGCTGGACATAGGCCTCTCCCAATGTTGATAGGGCTGTTTAACAACAGACTGATGAGGCCGTCAAGCTGAGTGCCACCATTGTAACATGGTACGTGTTGTAATGGTGGCCTTCTTTTCAGAGACTTTGCCTTCAGCTTACCATCAGGCGAGGCGAAGTCAAATTGACGTGTCCTATATAAAAAAAAAAACAGATATATACAGCCTAGACTCCGCCTCAGATGCATGGCTCGAATGCCATTGTGCCCTGTAAACGGCAATAGGCAATAGCGTCACCCCCTATTACGTATGATCGAATACAATTATTGGTGAATTCACCTCTGCCTAACCATCCGGCGATAAAGGCGTGATTAAATGTATGTATGTATGAAAGAAATAAATAAACAAAGTTCCTTATTGATAGTCTGTGGACAGACATTTTTTTTCGTGGATTAAAAGGCCATTCACCAAACTTTGCATAATTTTCTGTTTTCAATGAATTTTATTGACTAAGTTATTATAATCGATGTTTTTTTGAACCAACATTTGAATAATATGAAAATGTATTCGTATAGTCATATTTCACATTGCAAAACGTATACTACACTAATTAATGCCCGCGAGTTCGTCCTTCTGGATGTTGGGTATGATTTTGGTCATTCAAAGGTTTTATTCAACCAATTTTTATTTACATTACAATATTATTTACAATTAAACTAGCTTATTTTAAAAATATGAGAAAAAACATATATACAATTACTTATAAAATATACCATAAAAAACTAAGCTACCTACAGTATATACAAAAAAAGGGAGGTAGGGACTAAGGAGTGACTATAATACTAGGCATCGAAAAATTCCTCCCCATCGATCTCTACTGGGACCGTGCCCAGAAGGCTGGCGGCATTACCTCGAATGGCGATGCCAATTCTCTGAGCGAGGTAAAGGCCAGCTCTATGGTCACGGGAAGTGTCGATAAGTCGCTTCGCTATGTCTTTGAATAGCGCGCGCGCGCTTGTACCCCACGGACCCAACGTTTCGACTCCAAACGGCTTTCAACCAATTGCATCAAACATGCGGTAGGTTTCAAGGCTGATTCAGATATTTCTTAAAAAAACAACCAAATCAGTACAGCAGTTTTTGTGCCCATTGCGAACAAACAGAAATGAATTGTAAAATATTTTAGGGTCCTTAAATTGACATATATTTACACTTGGGTAATTTCACGATGCCTAATTTTTTGCTAATTTCGGTGGCATTTTTCAATCATAGGTTTCCGATGAAAAAATTTAATGGAGTTCTTTTAGAACACATCAGTATTCTAGATATTCTAAACTATACCCACTTGTAAATCTCCGATAGGGGTATATTGACGTCCACATGCTGTCCAGCGGGCAATTTTCCATGGGCTATACCTATGTTTACTGTCTTCAGAACAGCCGAATCGCTTAATCACCGCTTGTTTTTTTTAGGGTTCCGTAGCCAAATGGCAAAAAACGGAACCCTTATAGATTCGTCATGTCTGTCTGTCTGTCTGTCTGTCTGTCTGTCTGTCTGTCTGTCCGTCCGTATGTCACAGCCACTTTTCTCCGAAACTATAAGGCCTAGTATGCTGTTGAAACTTGGTAAGAAGATGTATTCTGTGAACCGCATTAAGAATTTCACACACAAAAAAAAAAGCATTAAATTGTGGGGGTCCCCATACTTAGAACTGAAACTCAATTTTTTTTTTTTCATCAATCCCATACGTGTAGGGTATCTATAGATAGGTCTTTAAAAATGCTATTGAGGTTTCTAACATATTTTTTTTCTAAACTGAATAGTTTGCGCGAGAGACACTTCCAAAGTGGAAAAATGTGTGTCCCCCCCACTCTAGCTTCTAAACTAAGAGAATGATAAATCTAAAAAAAATATATGATGTAAATTGCCATGAAAACTACCACTAAAAATTGGTTCAAACGAGATCCAGTCAGTAGTTTTTTTTAATACGTCATAAACCGCAATTTTCGCCTTTGCTACTACGGAACCCTTCATGGGCAAATCCGACTCGCACTTGGCCGATTTTATTTTTAATATTAAAGGTACAGTAAAAACTAATTTACAATTCTATAATAGGATAGACGGCTTGCGGCTTACTGTGCTCTCTAAGGCACAAACTTCCGACACTAGGAAATAGGAGTTAAAAGTCGTTCAATACACATTCTGCCTAACATCTTTCATCTTCACGTGTATCCTCACGCGTCTTGGCACACGTGATGGCCAGTTTGACGCCTGTAGTGGCCATTAGCATAGCCACAGAATCATGTTTACATAACATTATTTTGTATTGTGGAATTTTCGTGGACGTCCACAAACACAAGTGGCATACCATGTCGTTCGTAGATACCGTTGACTTTCTGTTAACAATAGGCTCGCGTTTGACAGCCTCTGTGGCGTAGCGGTAGTGAACGCGGCCGCTACGCAGGAGGCGCGGGTTCGATCCCCGCTCAGTGCAAATATTTGTCTGCATGAAACATGGGTATTTGCATTGGTCTGGTCGTGCCTCGGAGAGCACGTTAAGCCGTCGGTCCCGGTTGCCATAAGAACATTTATGGCAGTCGTTACGGGTAGTTCGAGCCCTAAAAAGTCAAACAACAACAGTCTAGCTGCAAAGCTTTCGATATCGTCTAATGTTGCTATTGAGTTGTGGAGGTCAAATGGTAATCGCTTCACGGAAAATATCGAGGTCTAGCCAAATCCGTAGTTAAGACTGGTAAAGCGGACCCCAGACTCCGAGCTGAAAGCTTCGGATGCGACTGGGAATTAACGCTAGGATAAAGAAGGCTCGCGTTTGATCACTATCTCACATGTAAGTAAGTGATGATGTAGTCGCTTTAGAGCATCCTTGGCTAGAAGGAACCAGTTCACTCTAGACTTGAGGACTCCCAGCTTTTGCAGCTCCCAGAAGTTTCTTTTTAATACCACTTAGGTCGCAGACAAGCACTTTTCTAACCCCCCTCCCCCATGGTGATACGTGGTGAGGTTTTAGTCTACCCCCCCGCAGCCAAAATCACATGTATTTTTTTAAATTTAGTATTTAATGCTAGAAAACCAAGAATCGTGACAAAAATCGCGAGTTATAAGAAAAAATAAATACACGTGATATCTCAATATACCCCTCCCTCCCCCTGGTGATATTTCGTGATTTTATCCCACACGCCCCCCCCCCTCTCCCCCTCCCCCCTGTTGAGCCTCACTTGATTGACAGCCCCTTACCGTTGCCTATGGGCGAGTGCAACACCAGGGGAGTCACACTCGTGCTGTCGACCCTATAATACCCTATAAGTAAGTGATGATGTGGTCGCTATAGAGCATACTTGCCTAGAAAAAACCGGTTCACTCTAGATTTGAAGCTTCCAGGTAACCAATTTCAATCAGGTGGACCGTCTGCTTATGTCACGTAAGTAGTCAAACTGCAATATTTCGATATTGCCAATGGGTTGTGGAGGTCAGTGGCAGTCGCTTCATGGAAAATCCCGCAGTTAGACTGGAAAAGTGGACCCCTTACAAAGAATTTCGAATGCTCAAGACTTGCTGAAGGTAGCAGTGGTGAAACTGTCGGCCCACAGACGGTGTGCGTTTTAGTCGGTTCGAGTCCGACATAACCTCCTCCTCAGGCTCCGGCGGGGGAGGTATCCGTGGGGATTTTTCGCACGATAAAAAAAAGGTAGTCAGTCAGTGGTCAGAACATTTCTCCTGTTAGGGACTGGTCGTGGGTTCAAGTCCTGTCTAGAGCATTTAGTTTTGCCAATCTATATTGATTTGTATAGTTAGCATAATTGCTTTAAAAAAAGAAAGTTAAAATTTAGTTTAGTTAAGTAATGAAAGCCTTGTTGGTTCCCGGTTGAGTAGAATAGGGTCACCCCATCTCTTCCTGTGGGTGTCGTAGGAGACGACTAAGGGATAGGGCTGTTGTCCATCCGACAGTAAACATACAGTCCATGACAAAGTGCCTGCTAGACGGTAATAGGCTCGCCCCATATTACGTGAGAGCGGAAATCATAGTTGACGAAATGTGGGTGTTATTACACCTCTGCCTACCCCTTCTGGGATTTAGGCGTGAGTATATATAGGTATGTATATATGTGCCTATTTATACTTCCATTGACTATCCAAAGAAACACCTAACCAATTTAGTTCTAATACGCACTAGACATTCTAAATTCTCGACCGAAAACATTACAAACACATCCATTGAAATTTCAACTTTAAACACTCAACAATCTTTGAAACAAAACGAGCAATGTATACCAAAATGTCTGCAATATTTCTGTGTCACTTTTCCGCAGTATTATACCCTCTTTAGCCTTGAATAGACTCCGCATAGCCCACACATGTATAGCTAAAGGATTGTATGTCTGCGTGTTCACACAAGGACATAGGCTAACCCCAGGTCGTGGCTTGAACCTAAAACTAGGTGAGTTATAATATGCGGGTTAGTTTGAATCTAGATTTATTGGTTTTTGGGTTAGGTTGGTTTCGGTGACGATTGTTGAATAACATAGATCAATGACTTCTTGTGAAGAGCTCGTAGTGTTTGGTAAACGATCAATTGGGTGACCGTCTGACCGCTTAGTGGGATCTCATCTGAGTGCTTTCATACTTCAGACGGCACAAACGATACTGTGAGGTCTCATAGTGTGCTCGAGCGCATATGGCTGGTAAAATTAATTCACAAACATCACGGAGCAGTTGGGTTGGGTGGCACGGTCTAGGTGGGGTTACTCAGATGACGTGGACCTGGGGTGTGAGTGTGGAGTAGCTCCACAGACCATGGCCCACCTGCTGACGTGTGCTGCATGTCCATCTACCTGTACTCCGGAGGACCTAATGAGTGCCTCCGAGAATGCGATTCAGGTAGCAGCATACCGGGAAGATAGAATTTGAGAGTAGAAGCACCATCGATTCGACTGAATGAATGAACGGAGCAGTATCTAACGCAGTGCGTTCCCTCAACGAAGTATTACTTAAGTGTTATCAATGAATAAAAATGCTTGCCAAAACGAACGCACTGAGAATTTGTCGTTCTTTGCACAGTTTTGGTAGTACGCATAGCGAAGTATTGTTTGTGAATACGGGTGTAAGAGTCGTTCCCGGCTGTTAATATCATAGATACGTGTTAGGGTGACGGTGGGGTCATCTAGCGATCTTCTTTTTGAAAAGGGAAGCCAGTGGAAAAAAGCATTAACTCGATCAAAGTATTTTGCCATGCATCATGCGACCCATTGACAAGCCGGTAGGAATGCGGTTATCAACTGCTATCCAAGGCGTGTCGAAGTAATTGAGTTGTTCAAACTTTTCTATCTTGAGAGGTGGTTCAAGTTCCATTATACCTGAAGACTTTTGCCGATTTGAAGTACATAATATACTTACGCCTGTAAATACCCGAAGGGGTATACAGACTTGACTGCCTCTGTGGCGTAGCGGTAGTGAACGCGGCTGCTACGCAGGAGGCGCTGGTTCGATCCCCGCTCAGTGCCAATATTTGTATGCATGAATATAAATATTTGCATTGGTCTGGGTGTTCCTATGTATAATATGTATGTATTTACAAAAAAAAAAAAAGTATTTAAGTATGTATATCCGCATTCTAGATTCCATAACACAAGCTAATTAAGCTTACCATGGGTCTAGATAGCGTTGTGTAGAATGTTGTGGAATATTTTTTTTTTTTTAGAAGTGTATTAACACTCACATTTCGCCAATAATGATTTTCGTTCTCACGTAGTAGAGGGCGAGCCCATTGCCGTCTGGCGGGCACTTTATCATGGGCTGTATGTTTACTGTCGGATGGAGAACAGCCCTATCCCTTAGTCGCCTTCTACGACACCCACAGGAAGAGATGGGGTGGCCTTATTTTAATCATCACTACATATTATAAAACAAAGTCGCTGTCGCTGTCTGTCCGTCCCTATGTATGCTTAAATCTTCAAAACTACGCAACGGATTTTAAAGCGGTTTTTTTTAATAGATAGAGTGATTCAAGAGGAAGGTTTATATGTATAATACTTGCATAATATTGTAAAGAAACACTGATCAATTTAGAGATATGCGGCGGGAACGGGATCAGAAAGTACGGCGGTACGAAGTTCGCCGGGTCAGCTAGTAATAAATAAAAGCCAAATACTTACTAATAACTTAAAATTTTCATTCACATTTTTTTTGTTCCATACTTTTCCTAAACAGTCAGCCATATTGTTTTTATTATTATGCCGAAATGAATAATGAAACATCTGTTGCTATGCGACGGGCAAGCGTCCGGTATTCTATAATACGCACAGACGTCGAAAATCAATATGGAAGCTCTTTAAACGTGAAAATTCCTTGAAAACGTGCTCCGTAAGAGGGTGGACTGAGACAATTGTTCGGTGGAAGCCTTCTAAAACTTAGTTAAAAGATTTTTTCAATTAAAAGTTCATGTTTAATTTGTTTAGTAATATAATGTGAAAAATTGGAAAGAGGGTTTTCTACACTAGCTGTTGCCACGGCTTCGACCGCGTGGGTGTCGGTTATCGCGATCAAATATGGCATATGTCCTTTCCCAAGGTCTATTCTACCCCTGTAGTAAATTTCTTCTAAATCGGTCCAGTGGTTTGAGCCTGAAAGCGTAACAGACAGACAGACAGAAAAACCGAGTTACTTTCTCATTTATAATCACGCCTTTATCCCCGGAGGGTTAGGTAGAGGTGAATTAACACCCATATTTCAGCAATCATTGTGCATATTAGGTACCACGTCGTAGGAGCTGAGCCTATTACCGTACTCCAGGCACTATTGTTGACTCAAGTCATGCATCTGCCACTGAATCTGAGCTGTATATATCTGTCTAATGTTAAACAGCCCTATCCCTTAGTCGCCTTGTACGACACCGCATGGGAGGAGATGGGGTGGCCCAAGTTCTACTCTGCCGGGAACCACGCGGCTGCGTGCGTTTTTTATGACTCTGTTGGATATTTCCCCTCGGATGGGTTTTATTCACACATTGGAAGAAGCCTATGTCCAGCACTAGCTGAACACAGGCGTCTCTCAAGCCTATATACTACAGTAACGACAACGATGCATATAGCAGAGGAGTGTCCACTCCGTCGTTTCCCTGGAGGAATGCGTGAGCTACATGACCTCACACCGGCAGCAATAGACTGGCTTCGCCAACTGGACGTTGACATATGCGGACTCGAGCAAAAGTCATACGACATGATGATATACTACAGTAGACTATTGACGATAGAAATATGAGTAATCAAGAAGCAAGCGGTTTGGTGACTTCCTTTCTTTGCCTCACCATAAAGTCCTGGAACTCTTTGCCAGCACACGTGTTTCCCTCCTTCTACAGTCCCGGGTACTTTAAGCGCGGCGTGAAAAAGCATCCGATGAGGCCGTCAAGCTGAGTGCCACCATTGTAACATGATACGTATCTGTAATGGTGACCCACTTTCCTCAGACTTTGCCTTCAGCTTACCATCAGGCGAGCTAAAGTCATATTGACGTGTTTCTACATAAAACAGAACTTATACGCTGAAAGAATTCATTTTATGTTAGTATATTCGATTGGTCCAATGGTTCTATAGACATTTCGGTCGGAAAAAGCGAACACAATTTTTTTTATTTTTTTTTATACCACTTAGTTGGCAGACAAGCACACGGCCCACCTGATGGGAAGCGGTCACCGTGGCCTATGGACGTATGTAACACCAGGGGCGTCACACTCGCGCTGCCGACCCTGAAGAAACCTTCTAATGCCCTTCTTGAAGAACCCCATATTGTAGTCGCTTGGGAAAACCACCGCAGGGAGTTCATTCCATAGCTTGAGTGTGCGTGGGATGAAGTGCCTTTCAAACCGCACAGTGCGCATCATGACTCTTACGGGAGTTTTTACTGCCCTCAGACCTCCTAACCTTTAGAAAGAAGCCTTCTTCAGGAAGTACCTCCGCCCTACAGAAGACCGCGGCTTAATAACCTCGAGTTGTGTTGAGAGGTGCTTTCAGTGGGAAAACCAAAGGCTTTGTCCTACTTATCTTCTGCGCTGACGGCACAGAATCTTTCTGTTCTTACAAGTTCGACAGCACGAGTGACTCCCCTGGTGTATCAGGAGGGCCGTGTGCTTGTCTGCGACTTAAGTAGTATAAAAAAAGGTGTACCGGCTTGCAGGTGAGCTTAACGTGGTCTTCAGAGTCTTTGAAGAGCCCCTCCTTCCCTAATGTATTGTACATTAAAACATACAAGCATTTAACCGACTGCGCGTAAACAGTGAGTGTTTGTGTTTGTGTTCCGTGTTTTGGTTGTCATCATCTTGGGTTACGTAATCAAGTTTGGTAGCGACAGCAAAGATGACGGCTGAAAAAAAGAAAAGACATTTACTTCAAAACGAAGCTATTTTTATGTCATCCGAGCTTTTAGTTTAAACTCCTTGTTAGCGGAAATCATGTAATACAAGTTATACTTCTATCTGTTGACTGATTAATCATCAGATCAGTCAACAGGATCATCAAATCAGTCAACAGGAAGCGATAGAAGAGGAAGACACCAGACACCCACAAACCCACTTATCACTAATCATTTCATTCGGTCCCACGTAACATTTTTATTTTATTATTTATTTTATTGTTGACTCGAGCCACGTATCTGAGGCTGAGTCTGGGCTGTATATATCTGTCTGATATTAAACAGCCCTATCCCTTAGTCGCCTTGTACGACACCGCATGGGAAGAGATGGGGTGGCCCAAATTCTAATCTTCTTCAATTTTGCTTCTCTGCCGGCAACCACGTGGCGGTAATACGTACCTTTTCGACCTCTTTGTTTGGACCCTATCACAAAAACACCTGAACGGCCTCATTTTGAGACCTCTTTATAGATGGGGTCCAAAACTTAGCCCTAAAACTGCCAGGCAGACCACGGCGGCCTAGTTTGTCTACGTTTCAAGGCCAGAACATTACATTACAGACGACTCTGCTGTCCCTACAAGACCGACATAAATTTGATTATATGCTTTTTCGTCATGCTGAAACGATCGAAGAGTGTAGAGCGGGACAGCAGTATACCGGTAGAGGGAGACGCAAGATGCGGTTGTAGCGCGCAGGCGTAGGCACGTGCTGCCTACGGAGGGTCGGTATACACTGAGAGATATGCCTTCAGATAAATGTGAGGATATTTTTGTTTATTTTGTTAGTTTGATATAAAAAACTTGCAGATTAGGTATTTATTGTTGATAGATTTGTTGGTTGTGAAGTTAAATCAGTGTTTTGTTGCTAAATGTTAAAATGACAAGTGCTGTGGTGGTTGGTGTGATGTAATTATAAGCGTGACGTCATAGTTTTGTATTTTTGACGATTAAATGTTAATAAAATTGAAGTGTTAATGATAAAATTAGTTTTAAAACTCTTTTATTACCATTTATTGAATGTTATAATTGAATTATAGAAAAGTTCTCTGTTGTAAAGTTTACGAGTAAATTGTGTTTCAAAAGGAAATGAGAATCGAGATAGAATGTCTAATAGAAAAATCGTTGACGTTTAATGTTATCGGAATTATAACTTTTACTACTCAAATAAGTACATACTTAATTGTATTTGAAAATTTGGAAGCTTTAAAAAAAATTGATACCTTTCTCATTAATTATCATACTAAATAAAGTCTCAAAAAATCACAATAAAACATTTAATCACAAATATCAAAATATTATCAATATCAACAAAAAATAAATCTCCAGAAATATCTCAAGACGGCGAACACGGAAGCGCGTTGTGTAGCGGGCCTACGCGGCGTCGGCGTAGCTACGTTCGTAGGCCTCGCAGTGGCTACGGACACCGCGTCTACGAGACGTCCCGAATTAGGACAGTTAAGGGTGTCAATAGACTAGGACACTTAACAATGTAAATCCCTACCGTGCCTCATGGAACAACCACTGCCATATCTAAATAAGTAAACCTGCACAATTACAAAAACCAATTTTCGGTGGGTTATTCACCTTTGACCTAGTTTCGATGCATCTGCGCGTTGCAACCGTACAAGCCCGCAGTGGGCCAACAACAGCCTAAAAAAAAAAGGAGTTCGGGTCCTCAGTGTGTTCAAGAAACCAGTGATAGTTTGTGTTCATTAGTTTTAGTCTATCCCCTGCAATATATCCTCGACTGAGACTTAGACTAGTTCCGGCGTATCGGTTTATCGATGCTTGGAGTGTGTTAGACAACAGGAAACAAAAATGGCGGGTAACAGGGACAATAATATGGAAAGTCAGCTGACTCATGTGATACAGCACCATATATCACACCCTGGGACGGAGGCTCAGGTCAGTGTGCACCAAGTTCAGAGTCCAAATGGAGGTGGAACGAAAAGGCATCAAATTATAATCGATATCAAACAGGACATCGATATTGATGAGCTATCAACCAGATCTTTGGCTGAAAGTGTTATGGAGTCGCTCGGAGCAAGGTCTGCGGCTGTTTATATCGATAATTCACATGTTGCTGGAGAAAATTCTGGTGATTTAGAGTCTCTGACGACAGTGAATGTTATTGTGGCGAATGATTTGGCCGCGGCCCAGAGTCCTCAGGTTATAGAAGACTCGGATTCTCCAGGGTCACAAGAGCAGGCGGAGAGCTCTGGGATACTGCCAGGGAACCGTATAGCAGTCGACAGGATAGTGGAGATGACTAATGCGAGCACATCAGGGGAGACGACACCGACTACTAATTCGGTGACTACTGCTGCCAGCACTACTGCTTCAGGTATTTAGATAGTGTTTTATGTTATTACTAGCTGTTGCCCACGACTTCGTCCGCGTTAAGTTCGGAATGTTGTTCATCCCCTATTTTATCCCCTTGTGGGTAGAATTAATCAAAATCCTTTCTTAGCGGATGCCTACGTCATAGTAGCTTTATGCATGCAAAGTCCCAGCCCGATCGGTTTAAAATTGACAAAGTTTCATACAAACTTTCATCCCCTATTTTATCCTCTTGGAGGTAGAATTAATCAAAATCCTTTCTTAGGGGATGCCTACGTCATAACATCTACCTGCATGCCAAATTTCAGCCCGATCCGTCCAGTGGTTTGGGCTGTGCGTTGATAGATCACTATGTCAGTCAGTCAGTTTATGCATGCAAAGTCCCAGCCCGATCGGTTTAAAATTGACAAAGTTTCATACAAACTTTCATCCCCTATTTTATCCTCTTGGAGGTAGAATTAATCAAAATCCTTTCTTAGCGGATGCCTACGTCATAACATCTGCCTGCATGCCAAATTTCAGCCCGATCCGTCCAGTGGTTTGGGCTGTGCGTTGATAGATCACTATGTCAGTCAGTCAGTCAGTCAGTCACCTTTGAGTTATATATATTTAGATTGCTCGGGAGATATATCTTGGACCTAAAATGTGCTCTGTACGTGCAGTACACGTTTCTTGGGTGTCTTTTGAGGATAGCACGGGGTGCTACTGCGGTGGCCGAGCTCAAATTCACCAAGCATATTACAAAACAATCCGCCAGGGCTTCGTTTTTCTCGCAATTTAGGTCCAAGATACGTGTCCCAAGGTATAATAGTGTAACACTCACCGGTATATCACTATCATCACTACATATTATAAAACAAAGTAGCTATCGCTGTCTGTCCGTCCCTATGTATGCTTAAATCTTCAAAACTACGCAACGGATTTTGAAGCAGTTTTTTTTATAGATAGACTGATTCAAGAGGAAGGTTTATATGTATAATTTTTGCATAATATTGTAGAGAAACACTGATACATTTAGAGATATGCAGCGGGAACGGGATCAGAAAATATGGCGGTATGAAGTTCGCCGGGTCAGCTAGTTTATTATATTTTTACTAACCGACTGGTATACTTCGAAATTCCATATTTTTTTTCCATAATAATGTATAGTAATCTACCGGATTTGTTGACATTCTGCTCTTCCTTGAGTAGTAGCGAGATGATATATAGTCTTCCTCGATAAATGGACTATTCAACACATAAATATTTTTTCAATTCGAACCAGTATTACCTGAGATTAGTGCGTTCAATCCCACGCACACTCAAGCTGTGGAATGAAATCCCTGCTGTGATTTTCCAAAGCGGCTACAATGTGGGGTTCTTCAAAAAGGTCTTTAGAGACAACCCTAGTGATGCATACGTCCATAGGCCACGGTAACCACTTTCCATCAGGTGGGACGTGTGCTTGCCTGCCACCTAAGTGGTATAAAAAAGCAAAGACACAAACAAACTCTTCAACTCTATAATATTGGTATAGATTTGTGTCGAGTATCCGATATTTCGGCACTGCTACAAGCGCCATGAGCATGGATTTACATATTAAATATCCTGCTGAATGTTACAATGATCGTTTAAATCTTTCTCTAATGTTATTATTGTGTTCATAGAAGGTTCTAGATGGTTAGATCGAAATTTAAGATAACATAGGGGTTGTAAATAGGGAATTTCTGCTCAAGAGGTGATGTCATTGAGTCAAGTTAGATACCATTCTGATTTTGTAACGCTATGCTTTTAAAATAGTGTGATTTCAATTATAGGAGGAAAAATTTTGAAAACGTTTTTGGTATTGCATATGATCTGTCAAAACAAAAACAAGCTACGTTTGAGGTTATGACCTTTTATAGATCCCTACTAATATTATAAATGCGAAAGTAACTCTGTCTGTCTGTCTGTCTGTCTGTCTGTCTGTCTGTCTGTCTGTCTGTCTCACTTTTACAACTAAACCGCTGAACCGATTTTGATGAAATTTGGTATAGAGGTAGGTTAGACCTTGAGAAAGGACATAGGCTATGTTTGGTCGCGATAACCGACATCCACGCGGGCGGAGCCTCGGGCAAAAGCTAGTAGAGGTATATGCCCTTAAAGAGTTATTCATAGATTCTCTAAAATTCGTATCATGTATCCACTCGCCTTATCAAATATTTGAGACTTAGTAATCGATAACATATCATTAGGTATACATACTCGTAGAAACCCGTAGAAACATCCAGAACTAAAGTTTCTACGAGTATGTATTTGTATACAAATAGACATATTCTTGCATATAAATTTTAACAAACTGCGTGGTTTCCGACAGAGGAGATTTACTAAAGGATAGGGCTGTTTAACATCAGACAGATATAGGGGAAACATACCTAATCTTGGCACTCCTCCAATTATTGGCACAGCTACGTTTTATAAAAAAAAACAAGAACTCACAATCGTCAACTTTATCTGCAATAAGTAAAGACTTTTCTATAGTTATTCCTTCTCAAATGGCAATGGTCTGATGTATGCCAATAGTTTGGTTTACCTATGCCAATATATGGGGAAATATATAAAATTGGATAAAACTGTATTTTTTTAATAATTACAAGTAATTAAATATTTGTTTACGATCAAAATAACGTGAAACAATATTCCTACTTACCTATTACTTTTTACTATTCTCTTATTTACGTTTAATTTCCGTATGTATTTACGAAAAAAAAAAAAAAAAATGTATCTAAGTATGTTTATCCGCATTCTAGATTCCATAACACAAGCTAGTTAAGCTATGCTTACTTTGGGTCTAGATAGCGTTGTGTAGAATGTCCTACAATATTTATTTATTATTATTATTATATGATAATTATTTTACAAATTTCGCTTAAGGTGCCAATAATTGGGTGTTTTACAATAGCGCCCGGAGTACGGCAATAGGCTCACGCCCTATTACGTGGGACCTAACATAATGATTGGGAAGTGAGGATGTCAATTCACCTCTGGTTAACCCTCCGGCGATAACGGCGTGATTATAATGTATGTCACATACATACATGTAGTGTGATTATATGTAAAATTTGCACTGAACGGATATCGAACCCGCGACCTTTGACTTAAGGCGGCCACCCACTAACAGTTTATCGAACGACAACCGGATGATATCGGTCTGTCAGTTTATCGCAATAGCCCACACACTTACAGTTTCGTATACGATTTTGGACTGACGTGACGGCTAATATGTTTGTGCCGCTTGACGATTCCGGTCAGCAAAGACAGTTAAAGGCCGGACAGTCTATGGCCGTCGGCATTTTGTACGTAATACTAATAACATCAGACTAAAAGAATAAAATAATGTTATCATTTTAGTCAGAGGTAATAAAATTATGATGACATTGATGACATAAGGACTGCAGGCCGCCCGATAGGACCAGAAACTGCAGGCGGACTGTTAGTGGGTGGCCGCCTTTAGCAGTGGAACGTTCTTCGACGTACCACGACGTTGTATAATAATGTAAACAAACGTATCTCACTGATATCTAGTGAGATTTGAAAGTTTGTAAAGATGTTTGGTTGTTTGTTACCTAATCACCGCTCAAACTTTATTTTTTTATGGTTGATAGGCTCGCGTTTGACCACTATCTCACCTGTTGGTAAGTGAAGATGTGGTCGACGGTGGCGCACGCTTGCCTAGATGTAGTCTTGAAGACATCCAAGTTATAGCTATCAGGAAACACAGATTCGAGCAAGGCATTCCACTCCTTGGCAGTACGCATGATAAACGTATCGTCGAATCGCAGTCAATTTGACTTCACCTCGCCTGATGGTAAGCTGCAAGTAAAGTCTCGGAAAAGAGGGTCACCATTACAGACATGTATCATGTTACAATGGCGGCACTCAGCTTGACGGCCTCATCAGATGATTTTTCACGTCCCGCTTAAAGGACCCGGGACTGTAGGAAGAGCCAAATACGTGGTTAAATTTATTTCTACCATAACGTATTTTGTCTATAAATAGCCTCAATTGATTGAAACATCTTTATAATCGGGTGAAAGGTAGAGATGAACTGTAAATAGGATAGATAGAGATGCAAGATACTCTCTCAAAGGTTACCAAATACTGCTACTACTATACTATTATATAATTGTAAAGTGGTCGTGTCTGTACATTGGAGATATTAAAAAAAAATACTTGGGTTATGTTATGTGAACGATACTGAACACGAAAATATTTTTTTTGAATTTCCTGTCTGTTTGTCTGTTTGTCTGTTGGTCTGTTTGTCCGCGATGGACGCAAAAACTACTGGACGGATTTTGATGCGGTTTTTTTTGTTACAAAGGGCTTACTCAGACTTAAAATCTTACGTTTGTTTGATCGGAATCAGTTGAGTAGAACTGAAGATATGAGCAAAGGTAGCGTTAACCGAGACGCACGCGGGCGGAGCCGCGGGCGGAAGGCTAGTATATACCTATACTTATGTTATGGTTTTCAACAAAATAGATTATTACAATGGGTACCCCGTCCCTTCCCTCAGGAATCGTACAAGGGATAAGGCTGTGTGTGACAGTTAATACAATAGCTTATGGATTGTCTGGTTTACAGCAATAGGTATTACCCAAATTATTTGGCTATGCCAATTGCCAGTCGTTTAGTTGTACCGTCAAAGATTCGTAAAACGGTTAGGCACAGGTGAATTAACACCCACATTTCACCAGTCATTGTAATTTAGTCCCACGTAGTAACTGTCTGTTAGACTTACACGCCAAAATCACTGAACCGAATTTGATGAAATTCGGCACACGGGTAGATTTGACCTTGGGATAGGACATAGGCTATGTTTGGTCGCGATAACCGATATCCACGCGAGTGCAGCCGTGTGCAACAACTAGAGTATTTAACAATATAGAAGACTAACTGTTGCCTGCGGCTCTGCCCGCGTGTATATCGGGTATAGCGACCAAATAGTGGTTTAGACGTGAAAGCTTAACAAACAGACAGACAGACAGAGTTACTTTCGCATTTATAATATTAGTATGGATTTCAGGGCAATATGTGGCGAAAATTCTTTCTTTCAAAAGTTTGTTCCAAATACTGAAAGTTCTTCAATGGTTACTAAATAAAAATAACATTTATAATAATACTAGCTGACCCGGCGAACTTTTTTTTTCACCCACGTGGAATTCAGATCCATTTTCTATATTTTCTCACCGTTAAAAACCTTCCCTGGACATCCACGAATATTTCGAGACTAAAATTAGCCAAATCGGTTCAGCCATTCTCGAGTTTTAGCGAGACTAACAGAATTGCAATTCATTTGCATGTATTGTAATAAATAGGAAGTTGTGGTATACCCCTCCCTAAGCTAATTACGTCCAGGACTCTACAATCAGGCCGCAGGGAGACCTAGACCGGGTGACCCCATTCCGTTTGAGCTAACAAATAAAGTACCAATCGATACGGCTGGGTAATTATGCAAATATGCAGGTAACTATGTGAACTATGGACTTTCAGTTTTCTGGCAAGTTCCTGCCTCTTTAGGCAAATGGCAATTCGTCGGTCGGCGTTTTGTAGAAAAGAATGCCAAATTTATGGGATTTGACGTATATGACAGGCGTCAACGAATGTTAAAATCGTCAAATCCTATATATTCATCATTCTATTCCATGATACGCCGAGCAACGAATTGCCACTTGTCTAGAGGGGCTGGTCGCCAAGTTTTTAGTATAATCGTTAACAGACTTGTTTTTAATATAAAAAAATATTTAATAGGCTACATCAACCACCTTCCATCAGGTGGATCGTGTGTTTCTCTGCCACCTGAGTGGTATAAAAAAAGAGCTGACAACACCTGTGATGTAGCAGCGACCACTGAATAGCAGCTATTTAGAAGTACCGTGTTCGATTTCCGCTACGTGCAAATATTTGCTCGTTATTATTGTCTAATCATATTATTTCCTCCGTGGGTGTAACTGATTGATGGACCGTGCAGGCTTTGCTCTTGGAGTTGGGAGGTCAGATGGCTGTCGGCACTTAATATAAACTATACTAAACTAGTCTCAAGTCGAGGTTCACGACTAAGTAGGTATCGCTATAGAATGCGAACCTATTGCACATAATCCCTACTAATATTATAAATGTGAAAGTAACTCTGTCTGTCTGTCTGTCTGTCTGTCTGTCTGTCTGTCTGTCTGTCTGTCTCGCTTTCACGCCCAAACCACTGAACCGATTTTGATGAAATTTGGTATAGGGGTAGATTAGACCTCGAGAAAGGACATAGGCTATGTTTGGTCGCGATAACCGACATCCACGCGGGCGGAGCCGCGGGCAAAAGCTAGTTTTATAATAAAACTGCCGTTCTTAGAGTGAATATTCATGTTTTATTTCCTTTTAGAAAGTATCAAATTAATTTATTTAATTTATAATAATTTAATTCAAATGTTTGTAACTTAAATAGTAAGTATTTAAGTTAGTTAGAGAGAGACACAGAAAGAGAGGCTCGTGATTAATTTTAAAAAGTCTTCCAGAAAGGGATTTTATGAAGGAATTTCCGCAGTGGTAACCGAATAGTTGATACTAGCGGCTAGCCAGATGAATTTTAGGATGGGTGACCATTCTCAACATACATACATATTTAATCACGGTTTTATTCCCGGAGGGTTAGGCAGAGGTGAATTAACACCCACATTTCACCAATCATTGTCACAGGTCCCACGGAATAAGGGGTGAGCCTATTACCGTTTTCCGGGTATTATTGTTGGCTCGAGCCATGTATAGGCTGAGTCGTGGCTGTATATATCTGACTGATGGTAAACAGCCCTATCCCTTAGTAGCCTTGTACGACACCACATGGGAGGAGATGGGGTGGCCCAAATTCTACTCTGCCGGGAACCACGCGGCGACTCTCGACATATTAAGACCTTTGCATCATAGAGTAGGACAGCCTACGTGGCGTAGCGGTAGTAGCGGCTACGCAGGAGGCGCGGGTTCGATCCCCGCTCAGTGCATCCCTATCAGATGTCATTCTCTTCCATACATTCCTGTCAGATGTCATTCTCCTGCATACATTTTTGTCAGATGAATAAATGGTTTCTTTCTTTCTTTCTTTCTTTCTTTCTTTCTAGATGTCCTTCTCCTGCATATATTCTTGTCAGATGTCCTTCTCCTCCATACATTCTTTTCATATGTCATTCTGCGACTTAAGTTCCTGTTAGATGTCATTCTCCTACATATATTCCTGTCAGATGTCATTCTCCTACATATATTCCTGTCAGATGTCATTCTCCTGGATACATTTTTGTCAGATGAATAAATGGTTTCTTTCTTTCTTTCTAGATGTCCTTCTCCTGCATACATTCTTGTCAGATGTCCTTCTCCTCCATACATTCTTTTCATATGTCATTCTGCGACATATGTTCCTGTCAGATGTCATTCTCCTGCTTACATTCCTGTCAGATGTCATTCTCTTACATACATTTCTGTCAGATATCATTCTCCTCTATACATTCCTGTCAGATGTCATTCTCCTGCATACATTTTTGTCAGATGTCCTTCTCCTGCATAATATATTCCTGTCAGATGTCATTCTCCTACATACATTCCTGTCAGATGTCATTCTCCTCCATATATCCCTGTCAGATGTCATTCTCTTACATACAGTTCTGTCAGATGTCATTCTGTTACATACATTTCTGTCAGATGTAATTCGCTTGCATACATTCATGACAGATGTCATTCTCCTACATGCGTTCCTTTCAGATGTCATCTCCTCAGTAACTCCCTTTCTTTCTTTCTCAAAACCTCTTTCACGCATTCCGTCTGTCTTTTCTTGGGCATGCCGAAAGACTTATGCTTATAAATTTTAGGTGTATCGCAAAATAACAATAAAAGACTAACTTAAGTTATCATTAACGATATATACGAGTGTATAAATAATAATACTTGTAATTATTACAAACAGTTTAATAATATTTAATATAATAAAAATGTCTATAAAAGCCTTTGAACATCAGCTAGCGCCACCTGTCGTGCAAAAGCTGTACTAGCTTGACACATATTAGAACCAGCTGCAACGGTATACGCGTATAAACCTTTTCTCAGGCTATAATATTTAGTAACAGTTATAGGACACCGGTGCTGCTTAATTATTGCAATTAGACTCATTTATTAGATAATTAAGCACCCAGCTGTTCTGAGGTCATTGACGCGCAGTGACATCTAGCGGTAAATAGTGTGACTAGCTGTATATTTATTTATTATTTCTTCTCTAAGTGATAATAGTGAATAATGAGTAATGATAGTCGTTTCATTTACATTATAAGTGGCAAAGTGTATAAACAAACATAGATATTGCAAATTGCGTATAAAGTACTCCGTTTTTATCAGACTGACCTAAATATTATTATGACTAATTGAAAGCACTAGAGCACACAGCCCACATTTGTTTAAACAGAGATATTTCGCATTGATTTTTATCATAGATATGGCATATTACGGTATATTAGCGACATCTATCGGCGAGTAGCGACATCACTTTTTTGCTTGTACCGTTCAACGGGACCGCTAGCTACTGACACAGTTTTGGCTCAGCTGATGTCGCTTGTGTGTGTGACACCGTACGTGGGAACTGCTGCGGTGTGAGTAGAATCCGGGATGCACTGTCCCGTTAGCTTTGGGCTCTATAAAGAACCCGTTCTGAGTGCTTTTCGCTGTTTATTTACTTCTTTTGTGTTAGGTCTTTGACTGCTAATAGTTTTGACATTCGAATTTTAAAATTTAGATTTTTTTTTGTCTTTTCAAGTTTGACAGTGTCGTTAAATTTCTTTCGGTTTATGATTGGCAAATGGGTACCGCCTGCTATCAAGCTTGTTTCAATCTTTTAGACAGCAGTCGGGTTTTTTTATTTTTTAATAATTAATTTTATTCTCCACTGGGAACCAACACGGCTTATTTCAAAATGAAAAATACATACATACATACATACAATCACGCCTTTCTCCCCGGAGGGTTAGGCAGAGGTGAATTAACACCCACATTTCACCGATCATTGTATTCGGTCCCACGTAATAGGGGGTGAGCCTATTGCCGAATTCTGGGCACTATTGTTGACTCGAGCTATACCTACATCTGAGCTGAAAAAAATAGTGGATTTTATTTACCAATTGCACTCTGAATACCATATTAATTTCATCTATCTAACTATTACTGTTTATGAGATACAGCTCTATGATAGACAGACGAATAGAGCAATCTTACTATAGAATAACGTTGATTACCCAAATACTAAACACTAAAAACGATCAAATTATATTAGAAAAGTAATGATAGATCTTCTACGAAATTCCTATGCTAATCACTGCTAATCACTATCACTACATATTATAAAACAAGTCGCTGTCGCTGTCTGTCCGTCCCTATGTATGCTTAAATCTTCAAAACTACGCAACGGATTTTGAAGCGGTTTTTTTAATAGATAGAGTGATTCAAGAGGAAGGTTTATATGTATAATACATGCATAATATTGTAGAGAAACACTGATAAATTTAGAGATAATACCACGCGGGCGGAAAATACGGCGGTACGAAGTTCGCCGGGTCAGCTAGTATTAATTATCATTCTATTCTACAATACGCTGGTCAACGAATTGCCATTTGTCTAGGGGGGCAGATGGGGGCTAATGGACTTGAGCATTCACTTGTAACAAAACATCGAGTATTCGCCGCTTTTAAATTTGTCGAACCGAACAACAAACCGAGCCAAGTGTAGAACATGATCTTTCTAGCGAACGCTCTAGTCGAAGCAAATATATAGTGGTTTTGCAAACATGCTCGCCAGAATCCTCGTCAGAACGCTTGATAGAAAGCTCACTAAAATGCTCTCGTAACTTTCTGTAAATTTCTGTAATGTAACATTCGTAAGAATGCTCATTACAAGTGAATGCTCAAGTTTATCAGCACCTTTAGAATAGTTGTTACTTAAGGCTCTAAATAGTGTATCGGAAGCGGGCTTTTTAAAAAGTATCTGTAGGGAATAAAATAGTTAACGCGAATATTACACATGGAAATTTGCTAAAAAGTAACTGAAACGCGAGCATCAGTGTAAATAATAAATTACACAAAAAAAAAATCGCATTGAAAAATAACGCATTTGTATTTTTTTATTACAGTTTGTAGATTGAATACAATTAGACATAAATATTATATTTTTACTTTTTTTTTTCAAAAACATTATATTAATTATATTTAATTTCAATTATTATGTATACAGAGGCATTTGAGAGAAAAGTAAGAAAACTAAACTAATATATTTTAAAACTAAAACTAATAATATACAAATTGTATTGCATAGAAAATGTGGAGTGATACGATATACAGTTTGACACATGTCACAAAATATAAGGGGCATCTAAATGACTTCATTTATTGACGAATTAGATGTATAGTCAGAACACACCCTTTATAAAAATAGGGTAATGCATTTTAACGTACTAGTTAATGTTCAACATGACGTGTTGCTGTTATAAGTTTTATTATTAATGGCCCGAGTGTGGCCACACTGACCACTATCTCACCTGCTGGTAAGCGATGGTGTGGTTGACGATAGAATGCGTTTAAAATATAAATAAATAAATATTCTAGGATATTCTACACAGCGCTATTGAGACCCAAAGTAAGTTTAGCTTGTGTTATGGGATCTAGAATGCGGAATGATCTACGCACTAAAAGAATACCGTGGTAATAAGAATCTCGTGTTGTATCTCGGCGAAGTAGGGTAGCCAGAGCTCGAGGAGAGTTTTTGTGCTGTCAGTGGGAACACCAAAGGCTTGTCCTGCTTGTCTTCAGCGCTGACGGCACAAAATCTCTCTATTCTTATAGGGTCAGCAGCACGAATGTGACTCCCTTGGTGTTACACACGTCCATAGGTCACGGTAACCATTTTCCATCAGGTGGGCCGTGTGCTTGTCTGCCACCTAAGTGATTAAAAAATTAATTAAACTAATTATCTATCTTTTCAGGTAAGCAAACAGTACATATTCAAATCATCTTCAGCATATCATCCGCCATTACCTATGAAGATTGAAACCGAGGAAGACCAGACAGGTAGGTTTACTTAACAGCAACGCCCAACCCTGCCCCTCTAGACAAGTGGCAATTCGTTGCTCGGCGTATGATGGAATAGAATGACAAATGTATAGGATTTGACGTATATGACAGGCGTCAACGAATGTCAAAAACGTCAAATCCTATACATTTGTCATTCTATTCCATCATACGCCGAGCCACGAATTGCCACTTGTCTAGGGGGCCTGAGCAGAAAGCCAGCACCAAATCCTCGTTCCTTAGTCATAATCTTTGCCAGCACACGTGTTTCCCTCTTCCTACAGTCCCGGGTCCTTTAAACAGGGCGTGAAAAAGCATCTAATGAGGCCGTCAAGCTGAGTGCCACCATTGTAACATGATATGTGTCTGTAATGGTGGCCCTCTTTTCAGAGACTGTGCCTTCAGCTTACCATGGTGAGCTGAAGTCTTAAGGAAGTAGGATACGACGGTATTCTCGTCCCAATTGAACAGGCGAACAGGGGAAGGCCTACAGAATACCGCGGCCATAATAATCTCGTGTTGTGTTTCTGGCGGTGAGTAGGGTATCCAGAGCTCACTGGAGAGTTTTTGTGCTGTCAGTGGGAAGACCAAAGGCTTGTCCTGCATCCTGCTTTGTGTCTCTGTTCTTACAGGGTCGGCAGCACGAGTGTGACTCTCCTGGTGTTGCACTCGGCCACGATAACCACTTTCTATTCGTTTGGCTGTGTTCTTGTCTGCCACCTAAGTTGTATATGTATGTATGACGTGTCGTATATAAAAACATCAGAGTACTGATACTTAACCTGGTCCGTGCGCTAAAAACCAAGTAGGTATACTTCGGAACACACGAGACCCTGGCGCGGTCGGATTGTTTTGTAATAATCTATGCTTGGTGAATTTGAGGTCGTCTACCGCAGTAGCACCCCGTGCTATCCTCAAAAGACCCTCAAAAGACGCTCAAGAAACGTGTACTGCGCTTTTAGAGCACATTTTAGGTTCAAGATATATGTTCCGAGCAATACTCTCCTGCATTTACTAACTTACTAGTTTGGTTTTATTAAAATACTAGCTGACCCGGCGAACTTCGTACTGCCATATTTTCCGCCCGCTTGGTATTATCTCTAAATTTATCAGTGTTTCTCTACAATATTATGCATGTATTACACATATAAACCTTCTTCTTGAATCACTCTATCGATTCAAAAAAACCGCTTCAAAATCCGTTGCGTAGTTTTGAAGATTTAAGCATAGGTACATAGGGACGGACAGACAGCGACAGCGACTTTTATAATATGTAGTGAGTATTAGTAACTCAGTAAGTTAAAAATTACAAATGGCCGACTAAACAAAACGTAATATTTATGCGTAATCAAATTTCAGTTTCACATTACATATCGATTTCT
The DNA here is from genome assembly GCA_914767945.1 of Eilema depressum. Classification (NCBI taxonomy): domain Eukaryota; kingdom Metazoa; phylum Arthropoda; class Insecta; order Lepidoptera; family Erebidae; genus Eilema; species Eilema depressum. Next base: position 3,733,949 of record OU612040.1, read on the forward strand.
TTCATTGATAACAATTTAGAGAATATTAATTTTGACAAAGCGGTAATAAGTATAAGTGCTTTATTGCTGAGAGAAAGAAACTGCTATGCACTGGATTCAAATTCACACATCCATACACTCATCCATACATCCATACATACATACCTCCATACATCCAACCATACATTCATCCATACAGACATCCAGACATACATCCATATATACATGCATACCTACATACACTCATCCATACATACATACATACATACATCCATACATACATATATCCACACATACATCCATACTTACATCCATCCATACATACATCCATACACCCATCCATACACCCATCCATACATACATACATACACCCTTCTCCACATAGTCCATCCATATTCATACCTACATACATACATCCATCCATACATACATCCATACACATACCCATACATATTCATACATCCAACCATACAACCAAACAAAGGCCCAATCTTTACCATTATACTATTAGTCACTTCTTCAAACTCAATCTACCTAACGATTGACGTCGTCGAGTAGCAAAACTGAGTGATACAGTGACCTAATTTCGTCCGTATCACAATGATAATGTATCATGAATCTTGGTCAACGTCCGATACGGTGATAAAACTCGCCCGTTTTCGGAGATACGCATTTAAAACGTATATATGCGTATTTCTGAGGTCGTATACAAGAAAATACGGATATTAAGCACTAGCCAACCTGCCCGGCTTCGCCTGTGGCATATTTTGGGACCTCGTATCACCCCATTCAGCCCGTATTTTTTAGTTTTCATATAATGTATGGAAATCTGCCGGATTTGTTGATATTTATGATCACTGCTCCGCTCCCTTAAGTAGTAACGTGATGAAAATTAGCCTATAACCTTCCTCGATAAATGGACTATACAAAACAAAAAGAATTTATCAATTCAATTCAGTAGTTTCCGAGATTAACACGTTCAACCAAACAAACTAACTCTTTAGCTGTATTACATTGGTATATATTTTGACAAGAAGACAAAAATAAGAATTCCTTTTCTTTAAATTGCTTTTTTTTTAAAGAACACGTTAATATGACTTCATCTCGCCTGATGGTAAGCTGAAGTCTTGAGAAAGAGGGTCACCATTACAGACACCAACGATCGACTCATTAGATGCTTTTTTAAGCTCTGTTTAAAGGACCGGGGACCGTAGGAAGCTAGGGAGAAGGAAATACGTGAGCTGGTAAAGAATTCTAAGACTATAGTGCTTTTGATCGGTATGGCGACTTGTCTATAAGTGACTGCCGTCTGACCTCCTAACTCTGTGAGGAAAACCTGCGCCAGAGCCTGGATTTCTATTTAGCAGGTGCACTGCCTTCTTTTTAGGGGGGGCTGGTTGCCTTTACCGGGATCAGTTCATTACATTTGGTAACAAACATGTTTTTTAGTTTATTTTTAACTAGCTGACCCGGCGAACTTCGTACCGCCATATTTTCTGTAGCCGTTCCCGCTGCATATCTCTAAATTTATCAGTGTTTCTCTACAATATACCTTCATCTTGAATCGTTCAATCTATTAAAAAAAACCGCTTCAAAATCCGTTGCGTAGTTTTGATTTAAGCATACCTACCTACATAGGGACAGACAGACAGCGACAGCGACTTTGTTTTATAATATGTAGTGATACTAATTGTTTACCAAGCAATGTCACACTTTCAAAATTTTGAAATTCTAAACGCGAATTAAGAAATTATAAACTGAAAAAAATACGCTTAGTAACTAATGTAATAATATGTAGTAATGTATATAGCCGTGTTGGGTCCCGGTTGAGTAGAATAGGGCCACCCCATCTCTTCCTGTGGGTGTCGTAGAAGACGACTAAGAGATAGGGCTGTTCTCCATCCGACAGTCAACATACAGCCCATGACAAAGAGCCCGCTTGGCGGTAATAGGCTCGTCCCCTATTACGTGAGAGCGGAAATCATAGTTAGCGAAATGTGGGTGTTAATATACTTCTGCCTACCCCTTCAGAGATTTACAGGTGTGATTTCTTCATAGAAATAGGTGAACAAAAATCGTGGAACTCATTCCATCAATTTCACATGTGACACCTCTTTGAAGAGAAAACTTTTTTAGGAGCGTTATGTATTTCTTTTACGCTTGTAAATCCGCGAGGGGGTCGGCAGAGCCACATTTCGTCAATGTATCAAATTCAGCTTTTTACCATCTAGCGAAGTGTAGTCAATTGACGGTTCAACTATTACAAAAAAAACTGATTTTCGTACCTATGTACCAAATTAAACTTTTTTTTTTTTGGACATTCCACACAACGCTATCTAGACCCAAAGTAAGCATAGCTTAACTAGCTTGTGTTATGGGTTCTAGAATACGGATAAACACTTATATAAATACACTTTTTTTTTGTTGTAAATACATACATATACATAGAAGACACACAGACCAATGCAAAGATTCATATTCATGCATACAAATATTTGCACTGAGCGGGAATCGAACCCGCGCCTCCTGCGTAGCAGCCGCATTCACTACCGCTACGCCACAGAGGCAGTCTGAATATAAGCAGATTTAGGAGAACGGTATCTCTTAAAAAGCAGCTGGTCCAATCCGCCATATTGTAAGTTTCAAATTAAAAAAATACTTTATGTACTTTGTTGTTACAAACAACGGACACCTAGACGTGGTAGTTATGTCGTTTTACATTATTAGTAGTTAAAACGGTCAAGCACGACTGTCATTCATTGTTAAGAGTTCTGTAGAGTATTTGTATGCATGAATATGGGTATTTGCATTGGTCTGGTCGTACCTCGGAGAGCACGTTCCGTCGGTCCCGGTTGCCATAAGAACATCTATGGCAGTCGTTACGGGTAGTTGGAACCCTAAAAAGTCCAACATCTGGTATAGCTGCAGTGCTTCAATATCGCCCAAGAAGCTTTCACCTCGGAGTCTGGGGTCCGCTTTACCAGTCTAACTGCGGATTTGGCTGGACTTTGATATTTTACTTGAAGCGACTGCCATCTGAACACCACAACCCAATGGCGACATTAGGTGATATCGAAGCATTGCAGCTAGACCACTTGTTGGACTTTTTAGGGCTCCAACTACCCGTAACGACTGCCATAGATGTTCGTTTGGCAACCGGGACCGACGGCTTAACGTGCTCTCCGAGGCACGACCAGACCTCGTATGTATGTTTTAAATATTTATGTTTCAAAAAAAGCAATGGTTTTGATTAAACCTACATAGTACCCTAAAACATGTTAACCCTCTCATGCCCTGTCCGGTTTTTTCTGCTCAATGGACTTTACATGTCCTGTCATTTTGTTAGGGCCGGACAGACCGACGGAGGGTTAAAATTGTGGGTAAAAATCCACAGTAAAGGGTTGACTGTCATTTTAGAATTTAAAATGACCTACATTTTTTATTGATTTTAATTTTAACTGCTGTATATTTTAGGGAGTGATGCTTTTTTATTGATCTGCGAAAAAGTTAAATACATATGGATGATATTTTCTAAAGTTTATGCGAATATTACTCTTTGACTAGTCACCTCGCAACCATGGTTACTAAAAAGTAGCCAAAACCTCGGGATACAAGTAAATAATCCATACTAATATTATAAATGCGAAAGTAACTCTGTCTGTCTGTCTGTTTCGCTTTCACGCCTAAACCACTGAACCGATTTTGATGAAATTTGGTATAGGGGTAGATTAGACCTTGAGAAAGGACATAGGCTATGTTTGGTCGCAATAACCGACATACACGCGGGCGGAGCCGCGGGCGAAACTAGTAACAAATAAAGTGCTGTAGAATCCGTTAAAAAGCGGTTTTATTTCAATACATAATATATGTATTTTTACATACCTGTATTCTTCTGGTCTCTGTGCGTGTATGGTTCCCGACAGAGTAGAATTTGGACCACCTCTACTTCCCATGCGATGTCGTACAAGGCGATTAAGGAATAGGGCTGTTTGACATCAGACAGATATATCGCCCAGACTCAGTTGCATGGCCCGAGTCAACAATGGTGCCCGAAATACGGCAATAGGCCCTATTTATGTGGGACTGAATACAATGATTGTTGAAATGTTCTTCTTCATCTTAGCGTTAATCCTAGTCGCATCCGAAGCTTTCACTTCGGAGTCTGGGGTCCGCTTTACCAGTCTAACTGCGGATTTGGCTGGAGTTCGATATTTTCTGTGAAGCGACTGCCATCTGAACTCCACAACTCAATGGTGACATTGGGCGGTATGAATTATTTTTTTTCAACTCATTTATTCCTTCAGACAACATACTTAGGTCCATTTTGTAAGTAACATTTTAATGCTTATAACCTATGTTAGTAAATTTAAATTAAATAAACTCAAATTACATTACATTCAAATCAAATTAAACAAACAAAATTAAATTCAATTAATAAAATTAATGCAATTCAATAAAATTAAGTCAAAATGACTCAAATAAAAGGTATCGAAGCATATTGCAGCTAGCTAGTATAATTTAAGTGATCATGAAAAATAACGATATGAAAGAAAGTTTCGTTTCATGTATATCACCACTCTACCACTTTTCTATTGAGATAGATATATGGTTTTTTAAACCTAGGTGGCAAACTTGCTAACGGCTCGCTTGCTAAGCGATTACCAGACCCTATGGACGCTAGAAACACCTACAGTGACTCGGAAAAGTACTGTGAGGTCAGCTATAAGGCAAGGGTTAGACAGTCAATAAATATCGCGATACAATGTCGTGATTGTGGTGTCATAATAGGTACGAACTGCATATCAATAATTTCTAAATTTATTGAGAGCTTAATGTTTTTACAGGAGCCTTCTAACCTAACCTATCTAAGTCGGATTGCACTACTTTCCTAACATATCACTAACTTTGTTTTATTTCTGGTTAGTACCCCATCGTACTAATGGCCTAAGCATTAACCAGCCAGCCCCTCTAGACAAGTGGCAATTCGTTGCTCGACGTATGATGGAATAGAATGCCAAATGTATGGGATTTGACGTATATGACAGGCGTCAACGAATGTCAAAAACGTCAAATCCTATACATTTGTCATTCTATTCCATCATACGCCGAGCAACGAATTGTCACTTGTCTAGGGGGGCAGTATGTTAAATGTTGTAAGAAACGATACAGCTGAATATCATTCAGGCCGTTAATTGAATGGTGCCGTTTAGTTAACAGACTAAGCAGTTATTGAACGACTGATTAAGCTAGCTGGCGGTGACATACATGAAATAGGAGATTTCACTTTCTGTCTTCTTAGTTTACAGGGTAGGCAGAGCAGTCAGTCTGTTTCTATCATTACGTACTTCACGAGCATCCTCTACGGTCTATTTCTAATAAACCTTTCATGCAAACCCGCTGGTTTCAAGTGCCCATAAGCAGCTATAAAAATAATTAATATAAAGGTTAGAATATTTTATAGTTGTAATTGGAGTCAGTAGCGTTGAGTAAAACTTAATTAATTAAATAAATGGTTGATCATTATTTACCTTTTATGTAGTTTCATATACACTTTTTCCTTATTTTTTTTTTTTTGTCAGAAAAAAAACTTACAAAATGTAACATTTAATTTATTTTATTTTTATTTAATGTTTCGTTTATTAATTATGTATTAAATAAACCGTTATTTCATTTTTCGTTACATTAAAATATGCAACTATTATTTCGGTAAAAATCCATGTGCCATAGATAAAGTTTAAAACCTAACTTAGACAAAAACTTGCAAGCAAAGGTATTTAGCATCAACAGCCTCTATTAATACCGGCAAGACAGCCGATGGTTAGAGTCTTCAAATTGAACGCTTGGGCCGACACCGACACCTTCGCAGTCCTGTGTGCCGCGTGCGGCAACATTCGCTTACAAAATTCAGTTAGACTTGCAAACCGCGCGCGCACGGCCGCACTACGCGCCCAAACTTAAATTTGACACCGCGAACTTCCATTTTGAAAAAAAAATAAACGTCAAATTTGCCGCGCTTTTTGATTGTCATTCAAAACTTTAGTGTTCTTTTTTTAAAATTAACTTTTTTTGTGCTTTGCATTCTGACGTGTTGTGGACTTTTTGGATTGTAATGCATTGCGTTGGATGTGAGTAGTAGTACTTAATTTTGTACTTACAAATAAAATTGTTCGTCCGTCGTTTTGTCATTAGAATTTATTTTTTAATAAGACTATTTGATGGTTTAAATATATGTTTAAGTAAGTACTTAAGTGATTTTTCATTAAAATTTTCGGGTCTCTAGTCACTGATTCCCAAAAAGTTCACTCAATATTTTTTATTGAAGTTTTCTCACTAGCTATGTGCGTTATTTTTTTAAATGCTTAGTGGCTAAGGCCCGCATAATAAACACCCGTATACAATTATCTATCACGAAACTTGCAATTTATCAAGGTCTCTAGTTGCATGAGATCTTGTATTGCATACTGAGTGAGCGAGACGGAGAGGCAACGACCTTGCGTGGGAATGAGATAGAGGATGTTAGGAAACTCTTGGGAAATATCATTTTTCTCTTTCGGGAACTGAAGGGCACTTTTTGTGAATATTTGAGTTTGAGATAATTACTGTTATCACATTTTTATTTGTTGTTTGTTTTTAATTTGGGTCGATGTTAAAAGGATTGTGCGTGTATGTAATTTGACGGATTTAATGTTTTATTTATTTATCTTAATGATTTAATAGGTCATGCGTTTTGTTGATAGTGTGTAACAGATTTATGAAGAACAATAACACTTATTTGATGCTAGGTAATAATAACATGTGTGTTTATAATTATTATCTTATGTGTTAGTGCGTGTCTAATTAATTGTTTTTCAATTTAAAAAGCTAAGGCAGCATGCTGTATTGCCTGTTTTATTTTATCAGATTTTATTTTCAAAATTTTATAAATTAATTTAAAAATGAAAGCAAATTTTTAATTTTTTTGTGTGTAGTTTTTTAAATAAAATAACTAGTTTAATTTTTGACTGGAATGAATGGGACTGTGTATAAGACTAAAAGGACCATACTCATTTTGAGTTAAGTTTTTAAAATACACTTAAAATGTGACTTAACTAGGCTTATTGAAACAGTTGTCATGGAGGCGTTCTATTTATGTCAATGGAGGCGATTTGCTTTCAGTAAATTTCAATGGCGTCAAAATTTTTCCAATCCACCAGTTACTTTCTCTTACTTAACTTTCTTTGCCAAAAGTAGTAGTTAGAGAAATATAGCTAAAGAAACTCTCAGTATCAAATTCCAAAACTAAATACTGAATACCAAAAACTGTATGCAAAAACCTGAATAGGTACAAAAAAAAGTCCGTAGGTACCTACTAAGTCCCAAAAATTTTAAGTTATAAGACAAGAGTTCCAAGTTTGAATACGGCTTGGGCATGGAACTCATTTTAAATTTTGAACATTAGTTTTAGAGACTGTAGTTAACTTAAAACTATTGTTCAAAATTTAAAATGAGTTCCAAGCCCAAGTCGTATTCAAACTTGGAACTCTTGTCTCACGAAATTCGAATTTTAAACAGTAACCATGATTTAAAAAAAAAACCGAGTGTTGCCTTGAGGCAGGTTATTCCTTCGTATTCATTTCATCTACTTGCAATTTGTGGCTAGCGTGTACCGAGGTCGCTAGAACTACATAATTGTTCATCAATATTTACAGTAAGATACTATTTGTTCTGATCCCACTCAATCTAGTATAATTTAAGATGTTAACACCAATGAATTTGATTTTAAAATCAATTCAAATAATATTCTGACAATTTCCATCGAAATTAAAAAAAAATGTATTGGGGACGCAATTGAATTCGGTATTCCAATTTCAAACAGATGTCAAATTATGACATTAAGGTATACTTCTATATTGTCTATAGGGGAAGCATTTGACATTGTTTTCGTTCTTTTTTTCTTATTGTAAATTAGGAAAGTACATGTGAATAGAGTAATTGATATAAATATACGCCATGATAAAAACATACACTCTATTAGCATAATAAATGATCTAGAACATGCTTCGACTGTTCGGTAAACTCTTAACCTGCATGCGGCTCACCTAAGGATGTGCAAGTCAAGGTTTGCAAGTGCAATTAAATATAAAAAAAAAACATCAGCTTTAAATAACTGATAAATATTGTAAGTGTTTATGAGACACTTCTTCACACTATAATGGCTCACTAAAATAAACCTGAGACCAATTCTTTGGGAAGATTTTTTTTCAGAAAACCTAGATTATGTCTCTCTAGGTTTTCAGATTTTATTCCAAGGGATTGGTCCCGAATTTATTCTAATGAAGTCTAGTATCCTGAAAGGAGACTTTCACTGCTCTCGGCTCCTTACAGTTAAAAATAAGATAACCAGAGCTAAGATTCAGTACTCATAGTTGTAGATACATTTATCGTGTTATTTTCATTTTATACAGAGAAACTGTTAAACTTTCTTCAGACAAAATCGGAAAGCAAAACTGCCCAGAATATGGGAGATTATTTAAAAATAAATTTTCTAACTCTGGCCCGGGAGGTTCTCTTTAGGGAATTTAGTTTGGGTAAAAATAGCTTACGTCCTTTATCAGATCTCAAGCTACCCAATTGTCAATTTTCATTAATACCGGGTCCAAAAGTTTAGTATAAATAGACGGACAAAGTAACTTTTATGTATAAAGTTGAGGGATATTGATAGCAAGGGTTCTTCTCGTATGAAAACCAGAAAAGTCAATACAATAATTAGGTTCTGTAAAAAGGGCATTAAAATTTGATAAAAAGTTACAGATTAACTATGTATACTAACTTGATGAATAAAATTTAAAACACATTCGTAATACATATCAATTATTATTCCACTTTATTCATTTTCAAATTATATTTCTAAATATAGTTATAAAACAAATACACTTAAAATATATAAAAAATAGATTACATTAATAGGATACTTTACGCACGAGAGTAATGAACTGAACGAAAATAATTTATTATTTTTTAAAATGCAATTCTTATTTCAAAATTTCGAACATGAAGTTTGAGTTTCGACTACGATATCTTTCATCATCGCTCATTCGTCATTGACTATATTGATGACTAGCCACGAAAAATATTAAAAATTGAATTATTTTGTTTATTTTTTGTACTATATTGGACAAAGTGTATAAGTGTAACAAAAAAAATACTGACTACCTACTTGCTATCGGTTCTTGTTACACTATTTTTATAGACGCATGATAATAAAACTTTCTATGATAAGCCTATCAGTAATTTTTAGGCATGGCAGAAAGAATTCGCTAGATAAATGTCTGTAGATACAGCTGCTAAGTAAAAGTCGTAAATATTGCCTAATGGCAAATGTAAAGGCCCGGCTGCGTGAGTAACCACTCATTGACTTTCTAATGTCATAGGTTTTTTAACAAAATCTGTTCAGGCGTTTGTCTATGGAGAATTGTATAAAAATCGCCAGTTTCTTCAATTTTTTTTTTCAAATTTACTAACGAGGTTTGAACTTAGATAGATTAAAGTTATAGGCTTTATAGATATTGATCTGAAAAAAAGAACGTGGAGTTCGAAAGTATAGAACAATGAAAAATAACAGAACGTTTTTATTTTTATTTTTAAGTTAAACGATTCGTAAGTTTATTAAACTAATGAAATATGTTATAAATTAAATTTATAAATAATACTTATTTAATAAGTACTTTAAAAGAATTATTAACCGGTAACCAAGCCTTTTAATAGACTTCAAATTTAATCATTTATATTACCCATTAACTTAACCGCATAGTTTTGCAGTTTTGAAAAAAAATCCGCAAATTCTTAATTTTTTTTCAAGACGCGAAATGATTTTTTTTACTGAAAATAAAATTTATGACTGTTTACAAATTGTGGCAAAAAACTTGTGGTCAGGCAAACAACTTATTAGGGTACGGTACCTCTATAAATTCAGTAGTTAATAGTTTTCTACAATAATTATCTAACTTAATTGATTGATTTTTCCACTTAGAACATAAACCACTGGTTTTACTAACTTGAAAATTCAGCAGTTGTTGTTTATACATTGTAAGTTTCCAATAAGAAATTTTTCTTTGAAAATTTCACCTCTCAAGGGGTCAAAAACGAAATTTTTCCATACAATACCGGGACATCACTAGTCATATTGAACTTTCAGATAACCTTTCACAGTATTTTAACATACCGATGTTAGCAGTCTAGATATTTTTTTATCGATATACACCAACATCCGGCTTGCTTTTAGCATATCTCTTATAATGGTAATAATAATTACGGCATCGATCAACTCTCAACTTTCTCGAGAGATTTCGGCAACTACTTTCACTCTGCAAAGTTTGGTCCAAGTTCGAAGCTGTAGCGGGAAACGTTCCATTTTGGAGGCGTGTTACAAGCTGAAAAATGAAAGGTGTTACTTTTCTGAAATGTAAACCAAAAAATCATGTTTCTATTAGATTTTATAATAATAAGAGACGTATGAATGCCTCAAATATATGTAATAATATTGTATGTAAGACTAAAGCATATCTATATACTTTAGCATTAATAAAGTAATTTAAAAAATACGTTCAATACGAAAACAAAATATTTCTGACTACAGCTGCGCACCGAATATTTGGTCATAGCGTTACCAGTGTAAAATATTCTTTCCATTAACCGTACCCAATTGATACCACTCGAAATAATGAGTTCCGGTGACAGCTATCATCAAGCCTAGTTATTTTATTTGTATCTAAAGAAAAAGCAAAAGTATAAAAAGGAGGACTCTAATCGTTAACAAAACGAGAAAATAATAATTAGATATATTATCAATTAGGGTTACCAACAGAAAAATTAAATACTCTATGGGACGTTGTAATCATGATTGCAATACACGTAATGCTCAAAATGTTGCTTATTATAATATTATAAAATATGCAAGATTTTTGTTTAATTTAAAAATGATTTCGTAATAGCCATTTAAATACATTTTGTTAACGTATTTACATAAATAATGAGTGACGAATTACGTCTGCAATTAAAGAAAGGTCTTATCATTTTCACTTATGTGTTACGTAATATATTTGTTAATTTAGAAATTTCGCTTCATAATTCGCAAGTCAAATTGGTTTTGCAAATCACCATTCACTATCCTTTGATATTATACAATACATAATAATATATCTTAAATATATATTCATTTATTCAAAAGCAGTTTTGTTAAATAATATACTTAAACAATGTTTGGCGGTAATTGGATTTGAATATAAAATCCAAAATTTCAACTTTAGTCGACTTCCAAAACATAAATCTAATAACTGTATATTATGGGGCCCCTTTAGCATCTTAAGGGCACATGCCTACCTCATCTGCCAACTCATACACTTGCTGGTCAACGGACGAGGCTTTGGCAAATGCTTTCCTCACAGGAGTTGAAGGCCAAATGTCAGTCACTCCTGTTATACGCAAAATAAGCTAAATAAAAAAAAATAGGGGATTAAAAAAGTATGAGAAAAGCAGACCCCAGACCCGATCCGGGTAAATAAAATTTGATCGATCGCTAAATTGATCATGATGAGCTTTCAAATATAAGTTCAAGAGAAAACCTAATGAAATGACTTAAAGGTTCACCGAGCAGACTGTTCTCCCGTTTTCCTTTCATCATCAATCAGCCTAACTCACTGCTGGACATGAGCTTCTCACAATGTGTGCCATAGCCTCTCTTTTGCAAACAATAAATTATGAGATATTTACGGATACAATGTACACCTTGCATCACAGTAACTCTTTAGCAAGTGCCACGGATTGCACCAACACTAGTGAGTCTATACGAAGTTGGTGTAGTCATAACTAAAAGCCCTTGGTTTGAAGCATGTTACCTACTGTGTAATAAAAGGTATTTTGTCTGTTAGTGCTTTTAGAAAAAATATGGTTTTAGATTAAAATGGAGTATGAAAATTACGTTATGATCGCTAATATGCGAGGAAAGTTAATAGAGAAGAAGCTGTTTTGTAACGCTACTTTATACAATAAGAATATTATTATTGAATTGAAACTTAAGAGACGAATAAGTTTGAATTTTAAATAAAATTCTACTTCTGCCAACTAAAAACAACAAAAATATCATTTTAACAAACTATCACTCAAATCAACATTAATATCATACTTTAACCCATTACACGCTCTAAAAATAAACACGTGACAGTAAATTAAAAAAACGCTTATCTGTCCGCTTCAGCTTACACTTTAGACACCAACCTCCAAAAGCGACGACTTTCATCGCCGCATGCGTGAGCGTGTATGCGTGTAAGTGTGTGTGTGTGTTTGTGTGCGCAAGCGCAGACGTAACGCGATCTTGCGTAATGTGTCGTACGGACTCGCACGCACAACTCATGATTAAGAATTTCGGTTGGTTTTGTGCTTCGCTGACTACTTTTTACTGCGTTATAGGATGGTTATAGGTGTGTTGAGTGTAGGAGTAGCGGTAGGCAATTGACTTTATAAGACTTTGTACACTTTCTCTAGATAACCTCTCCTTTTTATGTCGGTTAACTCCTTTTCTTGGGGAATTGTCTGACTAACTGGTTATGGATTAAAGTCTTGTCTTAGATTTAGAGTCTTCCGAATGAAATTTATAAGAAAACTAATTCCTTTAAGATATAAAATGCGTATTGGATGCAACCGGGATTGGAGCGGGTGATGATTACTTAATCACGAGGTAGTTATTTGAACTACTGCGTGATCGATACAGTCGACTTTATTTATAAAACCAGTCTAGAAGTCATCGTTTAGTTTCTATCTATATATTCATATAATTTTACGTTAACCACATTCATTAATAAACTGCACAATTTAATTTTAAATTCATCATCTATCTATGCAATCAATAAGTATTATTATCCAACTTCAAGTAAAACAAATTCAAAATACGAACGTGTTCACTCCCTCCAGTGTTGCAACACTCAATAAACAGCGGTCAACAATAGCACAGGCAGACACCTACATACGGCCTAGCAACGACATCAAAGAGTGAATGACATAATAGCCCGTATATATCTATACCCATGCCTCATTTCCATGCGCTCCCCTATAGCGAAGTAAGAAAAGTAGTGTTTTAGTTGGTATACCTCGGTGGCCACGCGGGATCGATTACGAGCATGCGCAGAAGACGGCGACACTTCCGCCCCCGCCTCTTCAACGTCCCCTCTGGAAACTAAATGAAAAACCGAACTGCAACTGCATTTCAGTGCATACGAGATCGTGACCAAAGAGAAGCTCAAAAAATACGACGTAGTTTAGTCATTTTGAGTGATAAAAGAACATTTTTATACTTAAAAAACGTGTTTTTTGTGCATTAAAATGTTAACCTGTGGACTAATATAGACCGGTAACAAGTGGGGAACACACGTGAGGGAGCCCACAAACTATGAAGAAGAAAAAACGCATGCACGTTTCGATAAATATACGCGTTCAATGTTACATATTAAATACAAACCATTTCATATGAGCACTCATGACAATATTACAATAACCGTTTAAATCACAAGTTTATTAAAAATTTATACGCAATATATAATCACAGAATCGTTAGTTTTTAATATATAATTAAATACAATATAGTACACAATTATATCTATTCCCGAGCAAATAAACCCAACCTTACGATCGAAATTCTAGACTGATGTATAAAAATCCGTAAGTAGTTATAATATAAAATATAGTATTTACATTAGTTGAGCATTTGAGAAAGTTTATATGTAGCAAAAATTTATAGTTATAAAAAAAATATAAAAATAAATCGCAATATATAAAAATACAAAATATAAAACCGGGGATCAGTGACATAGGCCTTAAGAATTTTGTACGACGGTCGAACGATTTTGACACTTTAACAAAATTTTTCAGTGTTTAAAAATGGATGATCGTGTATTTAAGTGTGTCGTGTGAGTGTTATGTTATGATACTGTGGGTCCAATAGGGCCAACATGCTGAACATGTTCGATATGTGGAACTCAGTGAGCACGAAGTTGGAGCAGACCAATGTGCAGCAGAGCCAGCAGCCTCACACTTCAGGTGGGAGTATTAAAGGTAATTTCCAGTTAATAAAAGGTTTGGGGCAAGCTTAGCTTAATATAAAATTATCAAAAGTATGAGTCAATTAAATTAGTTTTTATGAGGAAGGGAAAAATACAAAATATGGTTTTTAAATGAGTAGATTAAAATAGACATGCCATGGAAAGTTAGTTTGTTCATTAACTAATGTGTTTCGAGGGCAGTCGTTCACAGAGAAATAATTAGACTGACTGAGTGAGACATCTATTAAGACTGTTCTAAAAAGAAAAAACACACTTTCAGTCGTAATTTCCGCTAGCATCTTTAGTAAGTTTGCCCCAAACTAAATCAAAGAAATAGTAACTTTTATTTTAAGTCACTTTTGCAAGAATAAAAGATTTATTTTTTTGAAATCTTGGGTTGCATGAAGGTTACACTAAACCACTAAGGTTCTTTGGGTTCGTTCGGTTCTAAAACTCCGTTATGGAAGTGCGAAAATGGATAAAACTCCGCTTATTTTTGTAGAATATTCACCTACTATCACGATCACTCACACACACTTTTATTAATGCCGTTCGCCACTTCACTGAAAATTAAAGATCTTTTTATGAAGGAAACTACGCTAAATTACTGTTTAATTATACTTTGAAATTCGAGATCAATACTTAGCTCATCTTCCATGCACTGAAACTACACCTTTAGCCGCTTTTTCACCTAGCTTTTAAGATCAATTTTTCAGCACATTATTTTTGCAAAAAAATATTTTCTAGTTTTTAGGAATGGAGGTTTGTCACTTTTTAAGGGTTATGCTGCCGTTATTTTTTTAAATGTATTTACTGGTTTTTAGGTATGTCTATTCTCCAGTTTTTGACTAATAAATTTAGTAACGCATATTGGTTGCGTCGAGTACCATCACCAAAGTTATCGTGAATAATTAGGATTGCCTGTACATGTTGAGACTTCCGCCATCTAAATTGTCAGTATTGGCATATATTAGGCAAAATTGTATAGCTGGCTTAAGAAACTATCAATCAATTAGGACCATTTCGACTTCTCTCCTATGCAGGTTGATATAGACGCCAAAATGTCTTTACAATGACAGCTTTGACAGCTGCTGTCACTTACTCAGTCTTTTTGTAAAGGTATCTGTTTGCTTGTTTTATTAAGTATTATTTAGAAGAAAAAATATTTCTAACGTGTACAATGTTATAAGTTTTTAGCATACAATTTTTTTTGTTGTTGAAAAGGTTAATTAATGTTGGTTTAAATGATTGGTTTATGTCACATATTTTGGTGAGGGAAAATGTAAAAGTTATTTAAGTATTATATCATAGTTATATGCATTAATTTTATCTTAATGTTGATACAAAAGTAGGTTGTTGCTTATTATTTTTTACTGATTTTTTTTTACGAATTTCAAACAGATTTAAGACAATATAATTATTACGTATCCAGTCATTACATCACAGTCCATAATTCATTCACATTCTGAATATTCAAACAGAAAGACATAACAGCAATCGAAACGTCAGAACTGTCAAAAACGCCACTGTCATCTTCAACAATCATCGACAAAAGACACGCGAGTTGAAAAAAAAAACGAATTGCGTGAAACAAAACTATAATAAAATAATAAAAAATATAGAAAGTGAGGGTCCAAAAGATGTTTTCCGGTATTATATTTATACATACATAATTGTTTCACATATAGTTTGTGTTACGCAAGCTTAAGAAAGTAACCAATTAAAATTCGGCTCTGTCTCAGCCGTGTTATTTCGTAATTATTTTATAGCCTTTTGTGTTAAAGATATACATTAATTTTTATTTAAAGTAAGAGATTGTAGCATACCTACCTTTAACTCGAGCATAGACAATCTTTACATCTTTGACAAAAGTATACCCGTCGTCCGATAAGTCTGGTCGCTATAAGCGGGACGTGAAAAAATATATCTGAATCAAAATACAGTAAATATAAATTTAATAAAAGTCACAGAAGGTGAAAAGATTGAATTTATTTAAACCAATCAAATTGAAACTTGTGTATGCTCGCTCCCTATTACGTGGGACCGAAAATCATAGTTGGCAAAATGTGGGTGTTAACACACCTCTGCCTACCCCTACGGGGATTTACGGACGTAAATACATATATGTATGTATATTTATAAAAAAATAATAATATGAGTGTCAGTTGCACAGTTATTCCCACGCAGTGTATTTATGCAACATTTTTCTAAATCCGTTTGAGGACACAAAAACATACATTTGCGTCGCTGTTTTGTTACCTAACTGTTCTAAAGGACATGAATATTAATAATAATAATAATCATTTTTAGATAATAATGTATTTAAAAATGTAATTTATAGGTATTTAAAATGAATAAAGAGAAAATAATAATAATAATAAATATTCTACAACATTCTAGGTACACAACGCTATCTAGACCCATGGTAAGCTTAATTAGCTCGTGTTATAGAATCTAGAATGCGGATATACATACTTAGAAACACCCAGACCAATGCAAATATTTATATTCATGCATACAAATATTGGCACTGTGCGGGGATCGAACCCGCGCCTCCTGCGTTCACTACCGCTACGCCACAGAGGCAGTCATGAATGAATTCCATCCGATACGTTTAAAAATTCATCAACCAACGATTGCACTTTGTTGTTGTTCCTTAGGTTAAGTTACAAATTAATGTAAGTACATACTTATGAAACACACTGTGAGGATTGTAAATAAAAAAAATTCTTTCTTTATTTCTTGTTTAAAAGTAGAACGTAGAACGTTACGTTTTCATATAAAAAAGACTACGGTTGCAATCTGCTGTCTTTTAAAATTAGAACGTCTTAATTCAAATTTCAAAACAGGAATCCAAGTATCAAGCCTTCTGTGAAGCAGTATATGGGTGAATCTTGAGAGTCGAAATTTATCATGTCCGGATGAAAAAAGTACCCGTAGTGTTAATATTAAACACGTACCATTTTTTTACGTTGATTAATTTAAGATCTGACTGAGTCACGATAGTTATAGTTTCTAATTTAGATAGAAATAGTTTAAAAAAATTCTAAAGGCCTAAAATTTGACTCCCCTGGTGTGTCCCTTCCACTTTTTATAACAAAAGCATCAACAAAACAACAACTTATTACTCTACAACAAGTAATTAATTTAATTTATCAGCCTGAGGATTATTTCGCGTCTCGAACCATCGGTGACTCTTAATCGTAATATTATTTTTATAGGTACAAATATTAATAAGAGTATGTGGTTTTCCTGCAGTTTTGCTAGCGCTGTTGCACTCCTTGTATAAATAAAACACTCATTGATTAATTAGAAATATAATTATTATAAGTAACTGTTGGCCTCGCTCGCTTGGAATTATATTCCCCCTACCCACGGGAACCTTTTCCCTAGATAAACGGCGGCCTACTAAACTTCTATGTTATTTCAAGCTGTAATCTATCCCTGTGCCAAATTACACCTAGTTCCGTTTTGCCGTTATAGCGTGATTGAGTAACAAACATACAAACATTTCCACACCGTTTCACATTTATGATATTAGTAGGAAGCAAGATAGGATAGGAAGTCTTCAAAGTCATATTATAGCTGAAAACCAATAAGAGAATATTAATTGAGCGGAAAAAAGTAGCATCATCATCATCATCATCAAATTCGGGTAACATACCTTTTATTTTTCTTTTCTCAGTTATAACTTATAATTGATATCTGAATTATATTATTGTAAAGTTTAAGCTACATTTATTAAGCATAAATATCGCATCTAAATTATTTCCTTTCAGAGTAAAATCGTGAAGTTTTGAGCAAGATACCTGTTCAGGAAAACGCATATAATAGCATTATACGTCTTATCTGAATATAAATTTTCAAAATTACATTTATTTTATTATAAGATATATTTAAATAAACAATAAGTACATACCTATTGCTATTATAATAAATATTTCTTACAATAATCAAGTATTAAGATTTAGAATCCATCGTTATTCTGATGATACATTTTCAAATATGGAATTTAATAAAACATTCATCAATTCGATGATATTATTTTTAAACGACATTGATCACCACGTTCGGCCAGTCGCATTTAGAACAGCTTTTAAAAAGCTCCAATTGACATTTCGGCGGTACTTTCACGAGTTGGGCGCGTTTTATTATTGCACAGAAAATTATAATAAAGGACATGTTCAGCGTTTCGGTGTTGAGAAAGCAGTGTAGGGTTGTACCTACAGGTTTATTTACTTTTTATTTTTTTAGTTACTTTCATTTGTGCCAAAATTGTGTCACACTTTGGAGGTGGGGGATTAGGGTGCAAGGGTGAATTACGAATCTATACTAATAGATATTATAAGTGTGAAAGTAATTCTGTCTGTCTGTCTGTTACGCTTTCACGCCTAAACCACTGAACCCATTTTGATGAAATTTGGTACCGAGATAGATTAAATTTGAGGAAGGATATATGCTATGTTTGGTCGCGATAACCGATATCCACGCGGCCGGAGCCGCGGGCAACAACTAGTAATATATAAATACAAAAACACAAAGTTAGTTACTTACCTACCTAAGTTCTAAATCCAATTTTTTACGTATTTTCAAATAAAAATTATTACTCATTTGGTAATAAAGGGTAAATATAATGAAAAATACATCTAAAATAGTTATGCAGCGTACAGATGACAGTCAAATTGAGTTGGTGTGACCAACTTTTTTTCTTAGAAACTACCAATCTACGTAACTTTCATAATTTTTTATGACTTTTAACATTTTAATGTATTATATAATATAACATAATATGACTATTGTTACAAAATTATAAACAGGTTAGATAATATTCATTATGTTAAGTTAAAACACTCACGCTGACTTATATTTGAAGTGAAAGTTGCATCAAATCTCAGCATCTACATTGTCCTGTCCAGATTTCTTTGTAAAAATGCTACGCAGGCTAAACAAAGAGATTATTTTCTCAAAATTCAGTTAAGATATGTAGCGACAATATTATATAATGGTAATAAACTAAAAAACGGCATGTTAGTTAACTTCCTTATTTTGTGATTACTTTTTTTGGTAGAAAAAAATAGTGAACAGTATCTTCATTTGGTTTTGTTGAGAGGCAGAAACATTTCGGCTGTGCCAAGTAACTTTATTGCTCAGAGTATTCCATCTAGAGAGGGATTTGTCAAGGGTATAAGTTCCGTCTTGGGTTGCCTGTAAGAAATTGCCACCGAGCGATAAGGCCACCATCTGTACTTACCACAAACTTTTGAGTGTGACTCATGTTATTTGTAAAATCCTTGGTGTACAATAAAGACGTTTTTTTTTAATTTTATTTAATATTGAGCTAGATCTAGCTCAAACATCCGCCATTTTAAGCGTTTTAGTCTACAGCTTAATCGCGTGGCAGATTCAGTTCCTTTCGCGTTCAGTTCCTTTCATACCTGACTGTGCGCACTGTTTCGAGGTACGATCATACGGGCTTGAAGCCGAACTTCAAGCCAAATCAAAGGCTCGAGGGCATCGGTGAGAGGTGCGATTCCTACATTCCTATCACTGGTGGACGCAACTTTTAGTCAGAAATAAATAGTAATCGGAAGCTCTAAGGTGAATAACCTCCGACATCTATTGCTTATTATTTTCTAACTGCATGTCATCGTCACACCCGCACACCGGAGTTACGTCAAATCTTATGACGTCACGGCGGATGCGGCAGCCCGTTCAGAAATTCTCGGTCAGTGATGAACATTTTCTGCAATAGAAAATATTTAATCGATGAATGTCAGGCTTTTGAGTATTTATCGGCAAAACCTAATTACTATTGAAGGATAAGGATCTTTAAGACCCAATATTTATGTAAAGTGCTGCCCGCAGACCCTTTACAGCGGAACATGAAATACTTTTTTGTCGGGCAATAGAGAGCTATTTCGTGTTCTTTTTCTCGATAGAACTGTTTCCATACCAATTTTAACTAAATGAGTTCAGAGGTCTAAGTGTAACAAGGTAACAGACAGACAGACAGACAGTTATAGTTACTTTCGTATTATATTATTATATCTATTACTGCCCGCGACCCCATCCGTGTGAGAACTTTTTGTAGCGGTAAAATTAATATTATCCGAAAAAAGGACTATTCTTTTCCTTTCTTATTATAAACTATACTACTTAAGTAAATCACATAAGCTAACTAGGCGTGAAAATGTAATATAAAACAAAAAATATTTTTGCAGTTAAATTTTAGTATAGTACAATAATAATCACAGGAAAAGTTAACAGCAGTTTAATGTTTATTCATATCTGAAGCCGAACTTCAAGCCCGTATGATCAAAGGCTCGAGGGCATCGGTTTGAGCCACATGTATCAAGAGACTGTACGAACCCCTCTATAGGAGGCGGGGAAAGGCCCACCCTGTATTGATCTTCGGTCAAGGTCCATACGAAAAGCCCTCTCATTAAAAACTCTCTCAAAAATTATATACTTAGTCATTATTACACGTAATTAAAACTTTCACAGATAATTTTCTCCTTTATTAAATTACATTTCGTTCATTCTCGACACTCATTCATTCGTTCAATCATATGTCAGATTTAACCTTTAATTTGCGCATATAAAATCGCTGCACAATTTAAATGAAGTGAAAACCCTAGTCGGTTTCTTTTTTTTTAATACGTCGTTGCGTAAGACATAACAGAGACCAGTTCTTTTGGTTTAAGTTGTTATTGTGGTACGCCCCACCGTTTAGAACATAAAAGAGAAACTGGTGTTGTATATTTTTTTTATTTAATAAGCGTAATAGCAATTAAAATTCGGCTTAGGAATAATTTTCATTGTTAGGATGAGCATTTTAGTTCAGTTAGAAATAATAAAACCTATTTTTCGGTGTATGTATCAAGATCTTATGGACCCAAGTCAACTTAGCGTGCGGAATTACAAATTGTGCCAATGAGCAGTATTCCAGTAGGTATTTATAGGGTTCCTAAAGACAAGCTAGATGGTGCAGCCGGCACTTTTGGTAACTAATTTATGGAAAAAATGATCTTCGGTTTTGTATTGATTTACTTTACATAGATGTTTTGACATGTTTTCTGATGAAATTATTTTAAATTATAATATTATTATTTTAAATTACAGACCGACGCGAAAAGAACAACAACAAACCACAGATTACATTAAAATTACCAAAAGTTATGCTAGCGCCATCTCTTGATGCATTAAAAACCAACTGATTATTATACCTACTGGAAAACTGCTCATTTTGAAAATAGAATGTAAAAATATAAACAAATTTTGAAAATACAATTACAAAATTAATGATCTTAATATTATCTTAACTTTAATTTTATTCTGTACTGTATCCAAAATTTTAACATACATACATACATACCATCACGCCTTTATTCCCGGAGGGTTAGGCAGAGGTGCATTAACACTCACATTTCACCAATCATTGAATTGGGTCCCACGTAATAGGGGGTGAGCCTATTGCCGTTTTCCGGGCACTATTGTTGACTCGAGTCATGTATAGACTGAGTCTGGGCTGTATAATATTATCAGTCTGATGTTAAACTGCCCTATCCCTTAGTCGCCTTGTACGACGAATTTTAAATAAAGAATAAAATCGAATATGAATTTTGTGTCTGTCACTTACATTGTGTAAGTTGGTACTCCTGCAAATTGTTACAAGGGGTAACCACGCAGACTGGTTCGCAATTCAAATTATCTATCAACTAGGGGGTTACCACAATGAAATAAAAACTCGTTCACAGTGCACAATGGGCTAAATTCGCGAACTGGCAATACCTGTTATTGCTTATTTTGCATCGTCTCATATTACCGGACGTTCTAGTTTGTTTTTAAAATTACTAAGCAATATTTTGTACGCGTGCTTTGCTTAGGTATGTTAGATCGATCGATTTATCGATAATTTTAACTTACATCAGCTGCTTATGAGCCATACTAATATTATAAATGCGAAGGTAACTCTGTCTGTCTGTTACTCTTTAACGCCTAAACTACTGAACCGATTTCGATGAAATTTGGTACAGAGGTAGATTAGACTTTGGAAAAGGACATAGGCTATGTTTAGTCACGAAAACCAACATCCACGCGGGCGGAATCACGAGTAACCGCTAGTTATTAATATAAAGAGGTAAAGTTTATGAGTTTGTGACGGGTAATCTCGAGATATACTGAACCGATTTTGAAATTTCTTTAACTAATAGTAAGCCACATTATTTGTGAGTGTTAAAGGCTATATAATTATTACGATATACGGGAGGGTCATTAGCAGGTACGGGATCATAAGGCCACGCGGGCGGACCCCGGGAAAAACTTAGGTTAGGCCTTCACTGTTTTTTTATTAGGAATGTTTGTCTAGGTACATATTTATAAAATAAAGCACGTGACTGCAAGTACACTCAGTTGTTAATTTTTTTTTTCTTAAACCCGATTGCAGTAAATGCGATAACGATGGTTCTCGTGGGAACTCAGCTAGACTGGTAAATGTGGAACATCCTGTCTAAATTTTAAGTCAATCTATGAACTACTTTCAAGTTTTGGAACAATAAACATGGTTACAGATGCTGTATTTTTCGTTACTCAGCGAATTCAGATCTCAGCTTTGCCCGGGAACAATTTTGTAAAAAAATCCTTCCCAATGTGATTGCAGCGCCATCTAAAAAAAACGAAAAATAGATGAAAACTTATGTAAGTTTTCATCTTTTTTTCGATTTCGACACGATGTAAAATTCACTTCAAATACAAATCACTTCAAATTCAAATACAAATGAATAGCAAATAATTTGAACTCATTCCGTACAGAACTTTTTGATTTCTAGAAGCATACACAGATAACCGTATCATTCTTACTTTATAAATAGCTAGATTTTTGAAATAAAATCAATTTTTAAATGATTTAGTTGATATTATTCACATTTGGCCTAACGTTTCGGCTACCTTTCAGCAGCGATGGTCACGAGGTGGCTAAAGTTATCACATAACTAGATTATTTTATAAGGAAAATCAAAAACATGCAACGTGTTGCAAGTGCGTAATATGCGTCATCTTACTGAGTTTATTTCTATCAACGACTCACGACTAAAAGTGCATCAATTCACCGAAAAACGACGTTGTCAACATCACTTTAGCGTTGTTCCAAGGAGCATCCGAGGATTTCACCTCAGCGCTTGGGGGCCCGGTCACCTCCACCCTTTCTCCATAATTATAGACACCAACGTTCACGCCTATTTCTCTCCGGGATAGGCAGGGACAACAGCCCTCTACAACAGCAACTCTATCCTCACATACTTCACGGGCTTCCTTTCATCATCATCCTCCTACCCTTATCCCAAGTTTATTTGGAGTCGGCGCAACATGTGTGCTTTTTCCATTCATCTCTATTTGCAGTCATCTCAACATTCACTCCTTTCCTAACCATATCAACATTCACACAGTCCATCCACCACCTTTTAGGTCTTCCTCTCCCCCTGTAGCCATCCACTTCCATAGTTAATGCCTTCCTTACGATATTACTTTAATCCCTACGCATTACATGTCCGAACAAAGACAAACGATTTCCTCGAAGCTTCTCCGTGATCGGTGCTACTTTCAAATTTCCTCTAATATATTCATTCCTAATCTTATCCATTCTTGTCACACCACACATCCATCTCAACATTCGCATCTCTGCTACATGCAATCGTCTTTCATCTGTCACTTCACGGGCTTCATTTACTGTCATTAATCCTTTCATGCAAGCCCGCCGGTTTCGGGTACTTCTGACCTGCCCCTTTTCAAAATTAGGGTTATACGGCTAAAATGGGAGCGACTACTGTCTAGTATCTGAAACCCGAGACGAAAGTCTACGCCAGTGCTTTGTTACCGACTTGCAGAGGTTGAATTTAACCCGTCTTCATCTAATAATCTTCATTAATCTACTTTATACGTATTAAATAACATGCAATAATTATTCAATACATCATACAAAATCTCTAACAATAGCAATAACTAAACGCACATTACCAGAAAAAAAAAACAAATGAAAAAAAAAAAACAAAATTATGCAATGGTAACACCAAAATGGCCGAACATTTAACTCATAAAACGCACACGCTGTACCAAGTACCAAGAGACTAGGATAGGTAGCATTACATGTGACAGGTCGTTTTAGTACTAAAGTGCACAAGAAAAAGTTGCCTGGCCAAGACCCATATAGCGTGGTCGTGTGTCGCCTGACATAGCTTGATACTTGTGGTTTGAGGCGTGGTACATAAAGCTTAGAGACTTTTTAGTACATGTCGATTGGTAGTACAACTTATTGTATTTTTTGGCGTGGTAATGGAATTTAGGTTAGATTTATTGAAAAATTACGCATGTAGTTCCAAGTCCCAATTATAGTTCGCTTAGGAAAATGTTGTATTTTACACCTTTAGGGGCGGAATAGATTAGTGGATATTCATTTCATAGCATAAAAACCATTAACGGTTAAAATATTAAGTATGGTATACGCAGCGGTTTAGACAATGAGTAGGAAAAGTACCTAAGGAGAAGACCATTGTAAACAAAATAATTACTGTAAGTTTAGAATACAAACAAATTGGAACTATTCTAGAAAACTTGTAAGACTGAAAACTAAAATAGTAGTCGCGGTGACAAGTTTTTAAGTTTAACCAGTACATAACAGCTATGAAATTCATGAAAATAGTACCACAATATACCATGTAATAAATTACAAACAAGTTGATGACTTTCTACAGAAATCCTGCGATTCATGTTACCAGCTACTTTATAATTTATTAGTTTATATAACGAGAAGTATTCGGATTCTATTTTTGACTACATACTTACGAAGTTTTAGATAGAATAGCGATACTATTTTTTCTTGAATGAACGTTTGCTTTGCAAGAATCAATATGTAGTTAATTAGTTCTGAACATTTTTTTTAACTGCTGCATCACATTTTGCTCTCGGTACTTTTAGGTGAACTACGAGCATGAAAAAGTTCCGGTAGAACACCTAGTGATTTACTCACTAGGTTTTCCAAGGGAACTTTAATAATACGGAATAATACCCCATTCGGGAAAGTTCCTGAATTAATTAAATTCAGGAATACTTTATGTAAAGACTAAAATCTAATTTAAATAGTAAGAAAAGTGCATGTAAGACTTTAAAATAAAATAACTTGAATTATTTCTGATGAATGTGTTGTCCAAATTATTAAGAAAAATAAATTGCTCTCAATGCTCTCAAGCACAATATGTGCAAGACTGAAGTTTATTGACCTGAAAATGAGCAATAACATTATTAATTATTTTAAAACTCTAAAGTATCAAATCATGTTAGTTGTACTATACACATTTACGTATGCGCATGCGTGGAGCGTGCACTCAGGTACTCAGCGACTGATATGATAATATTAGCTACATGCGTGTGTGTGTGAATGCACTGTGCTGCGTTTAGCACGCCTAGTCTAGCCAGTACGCGATAGTTACGTACGTACGTAAAAGAGGGTGTGACATACTATGCTGCGTTTAGACACCATAGTGAAGCTAGATAGGTCAGGAACTAGATGGAATGACGTAATGCTATGATGAATTCTATATTTAAAATGTAGAATAGAATCTTTACTTGTCTTGTTACCAAGCATGACTCATATAGGTTTGTCGAGCATGAGACATGAAGGGCTTCGTAAGGGTTTTGTTTTGAGTGGCAGGCATAGCGTGCGCGAGCGTTGCAATCACTTGACAGATAATGGATTAAAAACATCTAAAGCTCTTTGTGTTTTTTTTTTATATTTTAACTCAAGGGCGGCTAATTTCGCAAGCTGCGTTCCAGTTTTAATCTCAGCTCGAATCATTTTTAATTATAAATACATTTTTCTTTTTGTGAGGAATTTACGCAAATGCGTCTGCGGGACGAGATGGTCACAATAACATTTATTGTGTTAGTTACACACAAAAATAAATTGTTAAAAAAGCTATGTTCCGTTGGAGTAGAATAGGACCACCCTATCTGTTCCCGTGGGTGTTGTCGTATAAGGCGAATAAGGGATAGGGCTGTTCTTCATCCGACACTAAACACACAGCCCATGACATGACTAACCTCTGTTACGTGGAACCTAAAATCATACAAATCACGTCTTTATCCCCGGAGGGTTAGGCAGAGGTGAATTAACACCCACATTTCACCAATCATTGTTTACGATCGTGGGATCGTGGTAATAGGGGGAAAGCCCATTGCCGTATTCCGGGCACTATTGTTGACTCGAGACATGCATTTAAGGCTGAGTCGGGGCTATATAATATATCTGTCTGATGTTAAACATCATGTTAAAATCAAACACATCATGTTACACCCCTGCCTACGCTTTAATCGCTAATATTATAGATCGTAGAAACATTATAATATAGATCTCTGAACCTATTTGCGAGAATGAAAACATACTAACAAATAAATAATGGTCAATAAATATAAATAGGTAATTGAGTGAAAACACAAGGGACTAAATAACGTGTGTCCTAAGTGATCGGTATTGATTTAAGTAATAGACGATAGAAGTAACTAAACTAATGGATGGGCGCAGTGACCACATAGCCGGATCTTGTGCTATTCATACATTTGTAGACTAGTCAAAGCCCGTGGCTTCACATGCGTGTCCGGCGCGGTCGCAGCTTGAAGTTTTGGGGCGGGGTCACTTCGGAAATTCCTTAAGAAATGTAACCCCCCTCGTACTGGGACTTTTCAATATGACGTGCATGGTTTTGAGGGGGGGGGGGGGGGGGGGTCACGTCCCCTGTGACCCATCCCCCCTCAGACCGCGCCTGATGCGTGTAACATTAACCTCTTTCTTAGGAACCATAGGAAACAGAGGCAGCGAGTGATGATTTGCGAAGCGGAAGCCGGTTGAAAAAAAACTTATCTCGATCTAATTTGTCATGCACCATACGACCCATTAGGAGGCTGGCAGGACTAATTACAAGAACCCCTTTTCACTGATGGGAACCTATTATTAACGGGATAAAAATTAACCTATGAGCTAGATCAGACTATAATTATAACCATCTTTCCATCGGCAAATTTGTTGCACATTGGGAGAGGCCTATGTCCAGCAGTGGACTGCAGTAGGCTAATTGATTGATTAAACCATCTTTCTACGATTCCGGCTTATTTAAGCGGAGTGTTAAAAAGCATCTACCGAGTCTGTCAGATAGGCAGTGGTAG
This sequence comes from Eilema depressum, assembly GCA_914767945.1. Lineage (NCBI taxonomy): Eukaryota > Metazoa > Arthropoda > Insecta > Lepidoptera > Erebidae > Eilema > Eilema depressum. The sequence goes on from OU612040.1 coordinate 3,761,206, forward strand.
ATAGGGATTCTAGGGACAGCATCTGGAATGGTGACCACAACTTTTTGAACTTCACTTTAGCTTATCAATCAGCCAAATATCAGGTGGTGTGTACTCAAATTAGCGGAATAATCATAAAAAAATCTACCTGTGTCAAATTTTATTGAAATCCGTTCATGCGTGAGTGAGCAAAAGTCATCCATCTATAACAAACATTCTCATTTACAATAGCTAACAGTAAGATGATATTAACAATTTTCTATATAAAAACCTTTGTATCAACTATCTAATAGTGACTGGTAAAATGATAATGTGGATATTATAGTATCGTAATACCGTAATTTCCGTATTCAAAATTGGTAATACTTTCACCTGACCACCGCGTTGGTTACAAATGTTGATATAATAGGGCTAACTGTTGTGCATTTCCGATTGAATTGTGAGGATAAGCTACAACACTAGGTACGTGATTATTGAACAGAAGTACGAAAGTACTCTTGACGGTAATCGTCATGCTCGTAAATTACTTGTGTATCATGCTCGTGATCATACGTTGAGGTGACTGATCAGTGTGTTGTGGTTTAGCTGCAATTGGATATTATTTTTAACATGATAGTCGTAGAGGTAACCGATTTTATTTTTAAAAGTGAGGTAAGCAGAAGTTATCATTACAGAGAACATACAACAAGAGAACACACAAAGACGCGTGAATTCGTAAAACCTACTTTTATGCAAATCGTTATTAAAAAAATTATGGTGAAAATTTACGCTTGCATATTATTTCTTGGGCTGTTTCCGAGTGTATTAAAGTGTGTATAGAGCTTTATTATTTATTAATATTATAACCACATCATAGTCACAAAGTATTCAAATTCCTGCTGATCAGTGATCTGCTTTTTACAGTTCTGGGTCCTTTAAACGGGGTATGAAAAAGCATCTAATGAGGCCGTCAAGCTGAGTGCCACCATTGTAACAAAAATACAAACAAAATACTGCACCAATCCGTATATTAACAAGAAATCGAATCAACGTGTCCAATATTGACAAATACTTACCTATAATTGTTCACTTCACAGGCATGCTTTCATTCTGATATTATAGAAAATATAACCTTGATACTTACGACCTCATTATCAAGTTATTTAGAGTCCTATCATAGTAAATTGCCAATAACAATAAGCACAAAACCGCAGTAGCGTAACAGTTGAGTAGCATATTTCGCACTACACTATCAATATTTGAGTTGACGGTATGATGAAAACGTGTGTATTGTGTTTGAATATGCTATTATACTTACTAACTTGCAGGTAAGTGGCCTATCCATGCACGCTTGCAAAATTTGAAGCTTTTTTAGCTCCCCCAGTTAGTACCGCCCTATGCGTTTCAAGATAGAGCTTAGATATCACCCTCATGCGTTGCAAACAATTTCATAAAAAACCAAGCGATTCGGTGACTCTTTTCTTTGACGCACCATCTTCATCATCCTCCTGCCCTTATCCCAAGTTTATTTGGAGTCGGCGCAACATGTATACTTTTTGCATTCATCTCTAGTTGCAGTAATCTCAACATTCACTCCCTTCTTAACTATAACATCTCTCACACAGTCCATCCACCATAAAGAACCATTAAGTCATGGAATTCTTAACCAGCATCCTTCTTCTTCCAGTCCCGGGTCCTTTAAGCGGGGCCTGAAAAAGCATCTGATGAGATCGTCAAGCTGAGAACTAACTGTAATATTGTTAGTGTCATCGTTAGACTCTATCAAACGCAGCTCTTTTCGTTATTTAGTAAACAGCAAAAAAAACAATCAAAATATTTATTCTCGAAATTTAAAGATATAGTAAGTGCTTAGGCGAGTAACTAGCCCGTAACCATATACTATACCGGTCTAAACGCACTAAATGCAACTATTTAAACGATCACGTGCATGTGTGCGTGCACGCATGGCTCACTTATACCGATGACGTCATGGCTGTTCTACGTTCGAATTTAAAAGGAGGGAGAGACAAAATATTTTGCTGCACGTTTTATTGCAAAATTAAAACTATTTGACGGCAATTGGGCAAGTGAATTTAATTTATATTCTGTTACGCTACTCTATTATCTACCTGCTTGTTAATTTTGGCGCGTGTTCATAAAAAAAATATGACAAGAACTTGGATTCATTAGTAAATACCACAGAGAAGTAATTTGAATTTGAATTTCGAAGCATTTCAAAATTAGCGCCAATTTGAATTTTCTTGAACGAAAAGATGATACATCATAACTAGGTATTTTGTTTTTTTTTTTACTTTTTTGGTGGGAAGTTTTGTTTGTTTTTAAAAGGGATGGGCAAGGAAACTATATAATTTGTCTCACGTAGAGTCAAGCATATTGCCGCCAAGCGGGCACTTTGACTAGGTATATTATGTTACTGTCAACCACCCTGATTATCACAAAACGTACAATTCTAATTGTCGTTAAAGAGAAATTCAGCCTTCAGTTATTTCGTCACCAATCTGATCGGCCGCTTTTATAATTTTGCAATGTCCCTTCAAGGTAATAATGGCTTTTTTGTGTTCTGACACGCGAAACGGGGTCAGCGGTACTCAGCACTCGTCCTTGGGTCATGAAAATCTTTGGGAAATTTGGTTATTACCCGAGTCCTTTAAGCGGGGCGTGAAAAAGCATCTGATTAGGCTGTCAAGCTGAGTGCCACCATTCCCTCTTTTTCCAAGACTTTGTCTTCAGCTTACCATCAGGCGAGGCGAAGTTAAATTGATGTGTCATATATCTAAAAAAAAAATTTAAAAAAAAAAGTCCTAACAAAGTCTTCAGCCAATCTCACCTGTATATTGGTTCTAATTGGTAGACGACTGGCGACTAATATATGGGGTTCTTCAAGAAGAGCATTAGAAGGTTTCTTCAGGGTCAGCAGTACTACACGCCTAGTGTTGCATATGTCCATAGGCCACGGTAACCACTTCCCATCAGGTGGGCCGTGTACTTGTGTTTTACACTGTCTCTTATGATACAGGATCCCTATAAGAGACAGGGTTTTATTGAAAAAATTTGTGTAACCTCATTTTACTTTTAATATTTAAGTTCTTTTCAGTTTATAATTGTGTTAACCGCCAATTACTAAATGTTGAGCACCATTATCTGTACTCACTTATGTAAACTTATGGAATCAATAAAGTTATTTTATTTATTTATTTATTATTGTCTGGTATCTAAGTGGTATAAAAGAAAAAAAAGGCTCTGGTACAGGCTTTCCTCTTAGAACTAGGTCAGTCGGTAACCCCTCCCGTTAAAACCCAAGAGAAACCCACTCAATGAGTCATTGAGTGGATTTCCTGTCAAATGTAGAACAGCCCTATTCTTTAAAGACTTTCTACGACACCCACGGGCAGAGATGGGTTGATCCTATCCTTCATCGGAAACCAGCAAAGCAATGTCTTTTTTTATAGGTCACTTCAATTTGACTTTACCTCGCCTGATGGTAGACAGAAGGCAAAGTCTCGGAAAAGAGAGTCACCATTACAGACACGTACCATGTTACAATGGTGGCACTCAGCTTGACGGCCTCATCAGATGCTTTTTCACGCTCCGCTTAAAGGACTCAGGACTGTAGGAAGAACACGTGAACTGGTAACGCATTCCAGGTCTTAATGGTGCGGCATGAGAAGGAGTCTGGAGATTATAGGTATATCTATTTTGGGTTCGATTTTTGTGTTTGGGAAAAAGTTATTTGACTCCAGTATTCTTTATCTCACAAGTCAGCACGAGTCTTCATGCACGAAATGGGGGTATATAACGTCTCTACCTACCCCCTAATAAATACAGATGTGTATTCGTATGTAAGCTTGACCGCAGCGCTATCATTTTGTCTAGGTTAAACAGTAAATGATAATAATATTCGTGGCAATCGTGGACTTTGGTATCTGTTTAGGGTTTGGACACATTTTATTTATACATTATATACTTGCCGCGTGGTTCCCGGCAGATTCCCAGCCACCCTATGTCTTCCCATGCGGTTTCGTACAAAGCGACTATGGGATAAAGTTTAACATCAGACAGATATATTATACAATCCAGACTCAGCCTCAGATGCATGGCTCGATTCAATTATACTGCCCGGAATACGGCAATAAGCTCGATTGGTGAAATGTGGATGTTAATTCACTTCTGCCTGACCCTCCGGGGATAAAGGCGTGATTGTTAAACTCTACGCCGTAGAAGTAGGAGCAAGGGGAATTCCAGCTAAATCCCTGTACAACTTACTTAAAGACCTCGGATTGCCAAGAGCTTCAGTAAGCTCTTTACTAAATCGAATGTTAAAAGCGGCATTGATAGGTAGGCCCCCCCCCTCCCCCTGCTGACGGTGGAGGTGAGCGCTGATGCATCACAAGGTGGCCACCCTAAACCTACATCTGGGTCGCGAGTCCCAGTCGCCGTCACGGTGTTCCTCTCTGTATCACGCTATGGACCCGGCAACCGCACGGTGAATCCATGGAGTGCTGAGAATCGGATCTCTGTGTGTATGTAGGATGGGTGAACAATTTTAACTTACTGCTTTTTTCCTTGCTCACTAAGGCCCGTATTCTAGAACGACACTCAGATCTCTATTGTGGTTCTTCGATTGTATAGACAGATTGATAGATTTGACAGATTGTCTGTCTATAAAATCTGTCCATTATAGAATACCACGTATAAATATTGCGTCCGGAAACGGTGCGGTATGAGAGGCACTTCATCTAACGCACACTCATGCTGTGGAATGAACTCCCCGCGGTGGTTTTCCCAAGCGACTACAATATGGGGTTCTTCAAGAAGGGCATAGAAGGTTTCTTCAGGGTCGGTAGCGCGAGTGTGACGCCCCTGGTGTTGCATACGTCCATAGGCCACGGTGACCACTTCCCATCAGGTGGGCCGTGTGCTTGTCTGCCACCTAAGTGGTATAAAAAGAAATACGGGCCTCTGGATTATTTTAAATTGACTTTTATGGGAATAACTCCGAGAAGAAACCCTGCTTTAGAGCCTTATCTGTCAAGCAGTAAGTGTACCTGGTAAGATTGGGCCCTATGGATCTTAGTGGACCCATAAAGAAAAGACATATCAACAGTGTGTAAAAGCCCTTATTATCTATTGTGATTTTCAATGATAAAATCATAATGCAATTATTTATCCTTCTTAGAAATATATTTTAAGTGGTATTAGTTATAACTACTGTAATTACCACTGTAATAGATTATGTATTATTAACTTTGTTGAGGTAGCAAATAAGCTCTTGGACCGAATGAAGCGGTTACCATCATCTGTGAAAAGTGTGATTCTTTTATGCCCCCTTCTAATTCTAGTGACACAGTACACAGTGTTTAGTAGTACAGTCAGCGTCAAATCAATTTAGACCAAAAAGTCTCAAAATGATCTTAATACCGAGGTATTAAGAGCAATTCAAACTGTTTTATTGATTTAAATATAATTGTATTGTCGTCCGAACTAAAGGTGTGTACCAAATATCAGAACAATCTGTCGACAGGAGTTTATGCCAAAGTATTAAGATCATTTTTATTACTTTGTTCGTTAAGATTGATCTGTTGCTATCTGTAACATAGGTACTACATATTTGGGTATATAGGGCTCTACCAACAACCTTGAGGCCGAAGTAAAGCTTACCTACTAAACAATGGACAAGACTGGCGCAGGTTTAGAAGGTGTAGATGGATGTCGTTCCTGAAAAAAACCATTGTAACAGTCAAAAATAGTAAGCTGGGCTCCCAAGCTAAACGAAAACTCTTTAAAGATGATGATGATGATGATGATGATGATCAATCTTAAACATAAATAATTTAGTAATTCACCCATTTATTTCGCGTCCTTAAAACCAGTACTAACCGTACCTTTATAAAACAGAATGATACAATGATGATTTTGAATTTAGAATACTTAGAACACATTGTTAATTTTGGACGCGCAATAAAATAACCTTGTAACTTTCATAATACAATTCACCCATCTGTTTCGCGTCCTTTTCGAGCAGCCCTGATGTGTGAATGCAATTTCGTGGTATATTTACTGTAGTCTATATTTACGGATAGACAAACTGATGGTTCTGAATGCAGAATTGCAGATACTAGTAGAGTAGTAACATCCGTGGTTTTGAACGCGCATTCATAGATAGATCGCGATCGGCCTTGCGAGTGCTATTCAACTCGGTGACACACTTTGCAGTTGGCTCCAAGCCGTCAAGCAAAACAAAGTAATATGAACCTTATTTCTACAAGTTTAAAGTTCATTTACAAAAATTCAATAACATTGTAAAGTTTTAATTGAGACAACGCACCGTCCTATCGCGAATTTCGAAATTTAAATTTCGAATTTGGTGTTTTTTTTTTAATACCACGCTCGATTTTTAATTTCGGATATATTGCAATGGTGATAAATTCGATTGTTTATGACTTCTTAATTTAGTTTTGGGTATGTGCCTTTTAAGTTATCGTAATTATTATATCGCCAAATAAATACTCATTTACTAGAGCCTCTAATAGTAAGATCAGGGTTAAAAGGTCGCTATTCAGTATAATTAACTTCATATTGTTAACTTACACTATGACTATGACGTGGAATTGGGAATTATAGTTGGTGAAATGTGGGTGTAAATACACTTCTGCCTACCCCTTTGAGGATTTACAGGCATGAACCTAATTAACTAGTTCACACATATAAAGTAGTAAATTATACTGGCTGCTTATCGGTTGGGTTACCATAGTCTATAGGCTTGCAACACCATAGGTGTAACTCGCTCGAGGTCAAAATTGCAAAAACCTACCAAATTGGCACACTAATAGCCAAAGGTTCCAATATGGCTTCCGATTTTTCGTATTTCTTCCTTTTCTTTCTAATTATCAGTTTATTAGGAAATTCTTTACTACATAGTTACATAAATTACTAAATTAAACTAAAAACTATTAAAACTAAAAAAAGGGAACTAAATTAATTAAGTAAGACTAATTAAATTAATATAACTTAATAAAATATTTACATACATAATGCGTCGTGAAATTCCTCCACATCGTCACCGACCGGCAACGTTTCCAGAAGACTGGCAGCATTGCCACGTTGAATGGCAATGCTTATTCTCTGTGCAAGATAATAACCAGCCTTCTGGTCACGCGTAGTGTCGATCAGCCGCTTTGCCAAATCTTTAAATACAAATCGGGCACTTGGACCCCATGTCCCCAACGTTTCAACCCCAAACGGCTCAAAAACATAATCACCTGTTAGGTTACAGTATTTGCGCCGTTTGAGGTTTTCCGCAGATGCAGCAGCAGCGCCGGCACAGCCTGCTGTGCCTGGAAGATGTGAAGGCAGGTTTCTTTCTCATTTCGAATCTGTATCTCATCTTCATAGGTGACGGTGACCGCTTTCCTCCATGTGCTCATTTGCTGCTTTAGTATTTCCCAAAAGTAACGATATATATCATGGAACTAAAATGTGCTCAAAATGTGTACTGCTCTATACGCGCACACACACGTTTTTTTGGTAAATTTAAGTAGTGATGGCGTCACACATTTTTAGAGCCAATCAGTACTGAACTAAAACATCCTACATCGCGCTATCAAAGTTTTCCTCTATTCAAAAAGCCATAGATTAGAATCATTGATGATAAGTTTATCAGTATGCCGTCTCACACATACACACGGTTGTTTAAAAAGTAAAATTGGTATATCAAGCCCTACTTGCGCAAGCGCATACACACTTTTTGTTTACCTTTACACTTCGTATATATTGCGTCATCGTATACTTTACTTGTTTGGGTATTTAGGCATAGAGATTTGTTTCCGTTGTCTATTGCTAGATTTTTTTTTAATACTGGCATTTTAGGGACTAAGCCTTTTAGGAAATATAAATGTTTGTTGTAGGAGAAGCTTAGAGAAGCTTTTAGAATCGTCGGTAGCTTAGTGGTTAAGAAATCGGCCTTACGATCGAGAGGTCCCGGGTTCGAATCCTGGCCATTACTCTACCGACGTGAACCCACTCCTAACACAAGCAATAAAGCTTAGCTGGAGGGGTTAGAGGGAATATTATATTAGTAACTAGCTGTCCCGGCGAACTTCGTACCGCCATATTTTTCCCGTTCCCGCTGCACCTATTTTCTCACCCTTTAAACCTTCCCTGGACACCCACGAACATTTCAAGACTTAAAATTAGCCAAATCGGTTCAGCCGTTCTTGATTTATAAACTAACAACGAAAAGTGGCATTGATTTTCATATATTACTAGCTTTTGCCCGCGGCTCCGCCCGCGTGGATGTCGGTTATCGCGACCAAACATAGCCTATGTCCTTTCTCAAGGTCTAACCTACCTCTATACCAAATTTCATCAAAATCGGTTCAGCGGTTTAGTCGTAAAAGTGAGACAGACAGACAGACGGACAGACAGACAGACAGACAGACAGACAGAGTTACTTTCGCATTTATAATATTAGTAGGGATATAGATTTCGGTTACTAATATTCTCTACAGATATCTATTAGTAACATAGGAACAAATTCTCCTATGGGCTCTAAATATTCTCAGCTTATTTTTTACTAGACTAGGCTTCGATCGTGGCATACTTCGTTATTCCGTATCACCATAAGCCACATCAATCAATAAATTAGCCCATTGCAGTCCACTGCTGGACATAGGCCTCTCCCAATATGCGCCACGTTTGCCGATCCTCCGCCTTCCGCATCTAGTTCGTTAGTCACATATTGAATTTTATTAATTTTCAAATAATGTACAGGAATCTGTCGGATTTGTTAACATTTATGATTACTGCTCTGCTCCCTTGAGGAGTAGCGTGATGATTAATAGCCTACTAGCTGTTGCCCGCGGCTCCGCCTGCGTGGAAGTCGGTTATCGCGACCAAACATAGCCTATGTCCTTTGTCATCGTGTAATCTATCTTTGTACCAAATTTCACCAATATCGTTTCAGTGGTTTAGGCGTGAAAGCGTAACAGACAGACAGACAAACAGACAGACAGACCGACAGACCGACAGACCAACAGACCGACAGACAGACAGACCGACAGACCGACAGACTGACAGACCGACAGACCGACAGATTATTTCGCATTTATAATATTAGTATGGATAACCTTCCTAGATAAACGGGCTATTCAACACAAAAATAATTATTCAATTCCTGAGATTAGCACGCTCAACCAAACAAACAAAAACTCTTCAGCTTCACAATATTAGTATAGACTAGTATAGATATAATGATGAATTGACACGTATTTTGACAATTATGAGAGTTGTCAACGTCTGTCAATCCCATACATTTGGGGCTGGACGCCTTTGGGAATATTCCATCCATCCCATCGCCTTAGACGGATGTATAGTAAAATTTGGACCAGCTTCGGACGTGGCTCAGTGGTCAGAGCATTCCCCCTGGTGAGTAGGGTAGCCAGAGCTCACTGGAGAGATTTTGTGCTGTCAGTGGGAAAACCAAAGGCTTTGTCCTACTTATCTTTTGCGCTGACAGCACAGATATCTCTGTTCTTACAGGGTCGCAGCACGAGTGTGACTCCCCTGGTGTTGCACTCGCCCATAGGCCACGGTAACCTCTTACCATCAGGAGGGCCGTGTGTTCTGCGACCTAAGTAGTATAAAAAAAAGATCGCGGGTTCGATTCCCGCCTGAGCTGTATTTGCTATTTCTATCTTAATCGATTTCATGACCCATCTATTTATAAATGCCAAGCATAGGAAAAAAACCATCAAAAACATGTTTGCATCTAGCGAAAGATTACTCATCGCTTTCCCTTGAATATCTATAGTGTTGCAACGAGGAAAAATGTTCGTTAGTACAGACAGCATAACAGGTATCGAAAGTGCTAATATTTGTGTTTTTTTTTTTTATCTTTCGTGATAGCCAAATACGATAATGGACACCAATCCTTTTTGCAAGCCGGACGTTGATGACGTCAGATTAAAAGTAATAAAATTTTCTTTTATGGACAATGACTTCTTTGTGTGATAGACTGGCTGGAAGGAACAATACATTTAAGACCAATAACTGACCACTAATTTTAGTTGCTGATAAACAGATGACATTACAAAAAGGCGCGCTTTATCTATACATATCAAACAATCAATATTTAGCCTATTATTGCAGTGCATTGCTGGACATAGGCCTCTCCCAATGTGCATCATTGTTCCCGATATTCCTCCTTCCGCTCTCAGTCTGTCCCAGCCACATTTTTCAGGTCGTCAGTCCATCTGGCTAGGGGGCGTTCCACCTTCCGTTTGCCTTCTCGCCATCAGTCCTTCCACAAATGTGGTCTTTCAGCTGGCTTATTTCTTATTCTTTGAGATCTATAGAGATAACTGCCTTTTATTAGGTTATTTATCTAGTTTCTGTATCCCGTTCCACATTCGAAATTCAAAATGAATTCCCGCCTTACACCTTTTTGTAATATCTGTATAAGAGCATATTATAGGCAACGAAAAATAGTGCATTGCAGGTCATGTAGGTAGTCGTCTTTTGCGATATCAATATTTTTGTAAACTAGTACTAGGTACATACTAGTATTATTGTACTAGTAATACCAGTATACATAGAGTATACTAGTAATACTAGTATACATAGAGTATGATTTTCACATTTATGACATTAGACTAATAAATTTTAATTCTTGTGTTTGCTGACGGTACCGCCGAGCCCTGCATTACAGTTGCGCAAGCGCACACTAACTTTTTGTTAGCCAGTACATCGCACCTAGTACATTACATCATCCCAGTGGCCGGGAAGAAGAGTGAGAGATTCCGACTCGCTTCAGTTTTGTATAGCGTCCTCTCTGTCACACATCGGACGGTTTCAACTACTCTATATAGGTTTAGTACATATATAGAGTGGTTAAAACCTCACCTCGTATTATCATGGCGGAGGGGGGTAAAAAATTGCTAGAAAACATCCCGTGATTAATGGACAGCCCCTAACTAGAACGTCCATACTAATATTTTAAATGTGAAAGTAAATCTGTCTATCTATCTGTCTGTTACGCTTTCACGCCTAAACCTCTGAACCGATTTTGATGAAATTTGGTACAGAGATAGATTAGACCTTGGAGAAGGACATAGGCTATGTTCAGTCGCGATAACCGACATCCACGCGGGCGGAGCCGCGGGCAACAGCTAGTTTATTATAAATATCGTGTAACTATAAGTAATTTGTGGCCGATGTGACAATCGTTACACAGTTGCTAGGCGACTAGCGACGTCGCGTGTTAAAATTTAGCAACATGCCGCTTTAGATATAACACTGTAGTAATTCTACTCTTTGGGTGTAGTGTAGAGCCCCTCTAGACACTTGTCTACTTGGGTTCACTATCCATTTGCATAAAAAAATATAACCTTAATATATGTTGGCATATGGTAATTTAGACTAATGATCTTTTCGCATAATTTTTTTGGCATAATTACATAGTAAAATTATGCCAAAAAAATTATGCCAAATTCATTATGCTAAAACATTTTATGTTAACGAAGGTTTTTAGAATAGAACACATTGATCTATGAATAACTCCGGACACATCTTGGACCTAAATCGCAAGACTAACGAGGCTCTGGCGCCCGCAGATTGCTTTGTAATAATCTATGCTTGGTGAATTTGAGTTCGTCCACCGCAGTAGCGCCCCGTGCTATCCTCAAAAGACACCCATGAAAATGTGTACTGTGCGTATAGGGCACATTTTGAACACATTTTAGGTCCACGATACGTGTCCGGATTGACATACGTTGACAACTGTCATAAATGTCAAATTACTTGTCAATTACATACATTCATCATTCTATTCTACACTAACACCCGTATTCACAAACAATACTGTGAGGTCTCATAGTGTGCTCGAGGCATGGGGCTGGTAAAATTAATTCACAAACATCACGGAGCAGTATCTAACGCAGTGCGTTCCCTCAACGAAGTATTACATAAGTGTTGTCTAATGTCTATGAATAAAAAGGCTTAACAAAACGAACGCACTGAGAATTTGTCGTTCTTTGCACAGTTTTGGTAGTACGCATAGCGAAGTATTGTTTGTGAATACGGGTGTAAGAATTGCCACTTGTCTAAGGGGGCAAGTCTGACTGCAATACTTCGATATTGCTAATGGACTGTAGACCTTAAATTGCAGTCTCTTCTCAGAAAATATCCAAGTTCAGCCCCGTCGCAGTTCGACTGGAAAAAACGGACTCCGTACTCAAAGGTGTAAGACTCTGATGCGACCGGGCCTAACACCCGTATTCACAAACAATACTTCGCTATGCGTACCACCAAAACTGTGCAAAGAACGACAAATTCTCAGTGCGTTCGTTTTGGCAAGCCTTTTTATTCATTGATAACACTTAAGTAATACTTCGTTGAGGGAACGCACTGCGTTAGATACTGCTCCGTGATGTTTGTTAATTTTACCAGCCCTATGCGCTCGAGCCCACTATGAGACCTCACAGTGTTGTTTGGGTTGTTTGTGAATACGGGTGTAAATGCAAGGATGTATACTTCGTTCCTTCACTTCGTGGTAGGCCCATTGCGAAATAATGACGTCATAATCATAGATATTTGCCTTAATTGCTGTCATCATAATTCTGATATAACATTAGACACGTACACTGACATTTGACTCATGTCTATGATTTATAATTACGCTGGTGACATTTGTCTATGATTTAACTTAACTGTTGATAAGTAAGTACTGCGGTATATTTAGATACACACAATATTTTCATTTTGGATGATCTCCGGTGTTTCCGGGAAGCGACCGCCATTCTACCTCCAAAACCTATTGGCGAAATCGAAGTATTGCAGCTAGAACAGTTGTTGGAAATGCCATAGTTGTTTGATTGGCAACCAAGACCGACGGCTTAACGTGCTTTCCGAGGCACAATCAGAATAGCCATATTCATGCATACAAATATTTGCACTGACCTGCAATCGAACCCACGCCCCCTGCTTAACAGTCGCGTTTATTACCGCCACGCTACAGAGGCTGTGGAAAGAAAAGAAGATAAAGTAGCAATGTCCATATAACCATCAGGGTGAGACCCTCGGGGCCAAGTCGATGCACCTGCTGGCTGATAGTCGAAGCTCAGGCTTGCATCTCACTGGGCGATATGAGAGCTTAGAAGGCAGTTAAGGGAGTAGGTAACAGCGCTCTAAAAAGTCAAAATCAATCTGAAATCCTCTCTGCAAAGTCAAGATAAGCCTAATTAGAAGGTGTAAATGGAGAAGAGCGAACTCCGGGCTCAACAGTGCAACCTTTGAAGGCAATCGAGACTAATGCTATGATGATGATGAATAAAAAATAATTATAACTGTGAAAAAAATAAATTCAAGTTCAGAGCCCTATCAAAATTAATCAAAAAATAAAATAAGATGAAAAGTAACAAATGACGAAGATGGCCCTTCCCTTGCGCGTGCGCACTTGGCCTCGCCACTTCATCAATAATATATAAGAAGCCTGTAGGATAACGTGACCGATAGGGAGACACGTCACATGTGTGTTGTAAGGTGCATCTAAGACCTTGATTACAGAATCAACTAAAACAGAATACAGACTAATTAGCATTTTAAAAAGCGTGCTATTTATTTTAAGTTGCTTTTATTAAACGACTTTTTTAACCAGCCTGCTTGAAGAACATTTTCCCTTTGGAGTTAGTAGCGCGACTTTTGGCCATTATCTCCTGTTCTACTCAAGCAATAGCAATGAAACAAACGTATGATTTTAAGTCTGACACCTCTTCCTCTTCAGTGAGCTCTGGCTACCCTACTTACCGCTGGAAACACAACACGAGGTTATTATTATAGCCACGTTATTCTTTAGGGCGGAAGTACTTCCCTAGGTCAGACTGCTCGATTAGGACGGAAATATCGTCGTGTCCTACCTCCTGAAGTAACATATATATGTATGTATTTCTAAGTAAGTATTCGTGTAAAGATCGCGTGTGCACAGAATACGGTGAAGGCCACCCTTTTGTTGAAGAACCTAAACAAATTGATTACCTACTGTTCATAGATAATAATAATTATACGCATCATAATATGTTTAATTATATAATAGCACGCCTCTTTGAGTAGTAGTGTCAGCAGATATATCTGTGACAAGACATCGGCATCGGGCCTATAGGATTGTTACCATTCTAATGGCTGATAGGCTCGCGTTTGACCACCACCACTATCTACCTGCAATGCAATTCTGCCGATCTCTAGTGACGTCACCTATTCCGACCAATGACAATCTCTGTCAAGGTTGTCGTAACGTTGTGCTCGTCGTTGTGTGCTTACAGAATTGCACCGCTGTTTGTAAGTGACGATGTGGCCGACAGTGAAGCACGCTTGCATAGAAGTAACCTATCTTCTTCTAATATATAAAAATCAATGTCACTTTGCGTTGTTATTTTATAACTCAAGAACGGCTGAACCGATTTGGCTAATTTTAGTCTTGAAATATTTGTGGGTGTCCAGTGAAGGTTTAAAGGATGACAAAATAGGTGCAGCGGGAACGGGAAAAATGTGGCGGTACGAAGTTCGCCGAGACGGCTAGTTCACAATAATCTTGAAGACACCCAAGTTATAGTAGCCGAAAATCCGTTATTACCTTGAAACAATCGAAAACTGTGTGTGTAACATCATAATGATTTACATCCACGCCTGTAAATCCGTGAAGGGGTAGGCAGAGGTTTATTAATACCCACATTTCACCAACTATGATTTTCAGCTTTTCAGCCAGTACCAGGACTTCTCAAGGAAGAGGGTCGCCATTACAGACACGTACCATGTTATTATCGTGGCACCAAGCTTGACGGCCTCATGTGATGCTTTTTCACGCCCGCCATATAGGCGAATAGGGGGCGAGCCTATTGAAGGGCACTTTGTCATGAGCTATATGTTTACTGTCAAATAGAGAACAGCCCTATCCCTTAGTGGCCTTCTACGACACCCACAGAAAGAAATAGGGTGCCCCATTCTAGTCCACCGGCAACTAACAGGGTAAAGTAGCCTATGTCTACAATCTAAATGCAAGATACTGATTTGTCGAGCTGTTTTACATGATTGAGTAACAAGCTTTCGCATTTCAATACTAGTTAGGATAGCATCCATAAATACCATTTCGGCAAACATCTCAAAGCAGGGTGTGGCTCTATCGATATACTAAATCACATTATAGACACCTCATATAGGTGAAAGCTGAGATTTATTCTCGATAAGTCAGTTGATTTACAATGAATAAAACAGCGTCCAATATCGATACAAATTGTGCAACTTGCTAAATGACAACGATAACACGTTATTAATTAATAGCGTGTTATGAGACTGGTATGCTAAATAGCAGTTATAATACGATATGTTATACAACTTCTATTATTTATCCCGAGTAATAACTGAAATAAAACAGCTATAAAGCTTTCAAATAGCATGCTATTCAGTAACAGCTATGTTGTCATAAGTGTAGCAAAAATTTGAGGGTAGATGAATATAGTTGCTTTGTTAACTTATTCTTCTTTGTAGCAACAAAAATAATATCTTGAACATTAAATTAGTTACCAAAAATGATTAGTTTTCTCGCTTACTCCCTCTTCCAGTTAAGTTAAATTACTTGTGTTAGGAGTGGGTTCATGTCGGTTGTGTAATACCAGGCCAGGATACGAATCTGGAACCTCTCGATGGTAAGGCTGACTCCTTAACTGTTAAGCTACCGACTTTTCTATTCTAATCCTGTTATTTAACGATTTTAATCATCATCACCTTAGCGTTGTTCCCGACTAAATCCTAGACTCCACCCGGAGTTCGCTAATACCTTCTCCTTCTTTTGATTTGGCTAAAAGCCAATGAAGTAAAGTCAAAGGGCAGTAGCTGCCGTCTAACCTCCCAACACTGAGAGAAAAGCCTGCGCTAGAGCCTTGTCCACCAATTACCAGCCCCTCTAGACAAATGGCAATTCGTTGGCCGGCGTATTGTAGAATAGAATGATGAACGTTTGGGATTTGACGTATATGACAGCTGTCAACGTATATTATAAACGTTAAAATACCTGTCAAATACGTCAAATCACATACATTCACCATTCATGTCAACGAATTGCCACTTGTGTAGGGGGACATTTGTATCGGATTGTAAATGAGGTTGGCCTGGCCCAAAGGTCCGGGTATATCCAGTTTTGTACTTAAAAGTTTAACTAATAATTGTAACGGGCTATCAGTGCAGCGAAATCGTGAAGTACTACACATATTTCGAGAGTCGACGAAATAACTTTCTCTCGTTAAATAAGGAACCGGTTCAAGTGATAATAAGCGCATAAAAGGGAGTCCATTTTCCTTTTCAATGTGGTCCTTGGTAATTGGTGTACTGTCTTTTCAATACTATATGCAGTCTAACTGGTCGTTCTCTTAAAAGTCGTTAAAAAGCCAGTTCTTTTTGCTCTTTAATGGTATCAGAAAGATTTGTTTTGAGAAACGAAAGGACGGATGTGGTGATATATTTCAATTGATATTGGGAATTATTTATAGTTCAGTAATGAGCATATCAGGTTATCACCAATTAGTATATTATGTAAGATGATGTATCGAATCCTCAATAAAAAATCTTCACCTTCCGTTTTCCGACTTTTACTTCTCCACTTCGCACGGTTTGGGCATCCATGGTAGTGAAATCATTGACACGCTATCATTTTCAACATCGCCCAGCTGGCAGTATACGGTCTACCCTTCATACAGGCGGTGGAAACAGGGGTAGATGGATGGTAGTAACGGTTGGTAACTTGAGGCAGTCCATTCAGGGTGGCATTGTGCTACCCTGAGTGGATTCCCGCTAGTCATAGCTGCGGCGTACTTTATCAAGTAATATTCCACTATTCACTAATTCCACTAGCCTTGTGGACGAAGTTCCCGTGGTCTCCAAGTTTTCTCCAAGCCAAGATCTATTGTAATATCAGTCTCAATGACAGTATTCGTACATTATTTAAAGTACTCCACGAAGTCTTTAACATTCAGATCTAATGAGACGTGCTTCGTTACTCCTACACCCCTCTCGCTTTAAGATAAATAGATGTCATTTAGTACGATGATACTTCTATGACATTTGGCAAACAGCCGAAAATCTGCATGTCGTATATTAAAAGATGCATTTGAGAAGGGATTATAGTCTAAATAACGTTATTTGAATATGTATAAAAGTTTTCTAGGAACGAAAATTAAACATTTGAAGTAAAACAAATTAAAAATAATTTAAAAAACAGAAGGAATTGTCGAAATAACTTGAACTATTTCACGAAATATAATTTAGATATGAAAGTATATATTTGCGAAATTTTAAAAGTACCTATCCATACTTTTATCAGATTATATTGCTAAATAAATATACTCGGTTAGGAAAAACTAAGCAACTGTATAAAAATCGAATTTATTATAATTGCATATAACAATGAATGAATTACGTTATAATATTTATTCTTGATAGACAACAATCAATTACAGTATTTTCTCAAGCTTCATTCATCAAGATAAATGTAACAAAATTAACGAACACAATAGCAGTTATTATAGTCTGTTATTTTTAAAAGCTTTCTTGGGAACGTGTATCCGAAACGAAAATAGCCACGCACACACATACGTCACAAGTCCACTTTCGAATAGGTGAAAGTTGTTTCTATGTGTGAGTGGAGAAAAAATCAAATTTCGAATGCGGAAGTTACGTTTGGATATGCACACGCGAGCTTTCTGTTATGCGATATGACGATGATTGGTAATCGTTTAATAGCTTTTATATTGTTATGTAATATTATTACTAAAATGCTATTTCCGAATAACTATTCGATACAGTGCATTAGCATAAAATTTCAATACTTCATTAATGAATAGCATTCGTCATGTTAACGGTTAACAAGATACCGGTAGCGTAAATTATATAAAGTCTCATACCCATTACCTACAGATTTGCACAATAGTGGCTAGGTCAAGTAATCCTAGGTACCTATCTCAAAAGGTACATATTGCACCGAGTTCACAAATGTTAGGAAGTAAATCAGTATTATCTTTACGATGACAATACTCCCTGATAACAGCAGGAAAACAACCATCGGGTAAACATTTTGTTAGTTTTTTTACGTAACACGCGTCGTCAAAGTCCATTTTTTACTGACCCGCAAGCACGCGTTTAACTGCATTACGTGCTATCAAAAGCACCGGTCGAGATGGGTCTTGTTAGACTGGTAGTTTGCAGTCAATAAGTAAAGATGGCGGGCTCGCAGGCATATGTTCGGGCGACGGAAACGCCCGAAGTGCGCCGAACGCGTTCGTAAGTGGGTCACACGGATACACGCTCACATAGATAGGTTAGGAACCACGCGCGTTCGTCGCCACTCATGTATACTACTCATCGCGTCTCGTGATTACAGTGTAGCAAAAAAATACTTTTTGTGTTGTCACACTATGCGAATTTTCGCAGTAGTGTCGAAACGTTTTTATATTGTTAATTTTTATTTCGTATTTAATTAATGGCTATTTTGATAATGAGGAACGTAATCTTGGGTTACGTTGTGATAATTATTAATTTGTAAGTAAATTGTAGTTGATGGCTGGGGGTTAACATGGACGTCGCTCCCGTAAGAGCCAAATAAACTAACATCTAAGGTGTAGTAAGCTACATACATATACTCACGCCTTTTTAATTCTAGGGTAGGTAGAGACAACATCCCGTTATTTGTATGTATTTACAAGCTTCCTCTACTATTAATAAACCTTTCGTACATGTCTAAGACGTCCTGTGAAAAAAAAAACTATTGTGAAGTGAAGTGAAAAAAAAAATTCCCTAATTTTTTTTTTCAAATGCTTAACCTATCCTGATAAGTATTAGGAAAATGTTTCCCGTGAAAATATATCCCTTAAAAAATGGTAGTACTAACGATTTCAAAATTTGGACCTCACCTAGAAATTGGTTTTAAAATGAGGTCCAATGGGTGTTTTTGTAACAGGGTCAAAACTTTGAGGTCTTACAGGTACGAAGCTAAAAAAATCACACATTGAAGATCGATCACTTATATAGGTACTCAGCTATTAACTTCTAACATACGGCATTGACCAATTTTAGTAATAAGCCAGCTAGTACTTAAATTACTCAGATAGGCTCAGGGCTGCCAACTTCTTAGAAAAATCTAGAATACAATTTCAAATTCAAATATTTTAGCATCCCGTTCCTAATTCGAAATTCAAAATTCATTCTCACCACGATCCGTGACACCATTTTTGTTCTATACATCTTGTCTAGTATGCAGTTGCATTCAAAGCTACACTTTGGAGCCTACTACGCTATCCCCGTCCTCTCTTCCAATCTGGGTCATTTCGGTGTTTACGGCGGCGACTATTGACTGAGGAAGTCTCTCTTGGCAGGGTCCTATACGCCTGTTTGAAAAAAAATATGTAGTATCTTTTTTTTCAAACGGACATTAGAAAAAATGGAGTTCAAAAATTCTTTCACCATTGGAATATTACATTATCACTGTATAACGTACGCCTTACGCGGATGAAACCGAAATGCGTTGCTATTTCTAGATTTTTTGTTGTAGACTATTTGTAGTGCTTCAAAATTAAGCTCCAAAATTCCGTTATAATTAAAAAAAGCGTTTTTACCTTATCAGTTCACGTGTTTCCCTCCTCCTACAGTCCCGGGTCCTTTAAGCGGGGCGTGAAAAAGCATCTGATGAGGCCTTCAAGCTGAGTGCCACCATGGTAACATGGTACGTGTCTATAATGGTACCCTCTTTTCCAAGACTGAGCTGAAGGCAAGCTCACAATCAGGCGAGGTGAAGTAAAATTGACGTGTCCTATTAAAAAAAATTGAAAAAAAAATCATGTTAAGGCCCTAAGTTTGATTGATAGCTAACCCTACGATTTAGTATCTAACCAATGTCTCGAGTCGAACTCCAGCGGAATGGTAATCATCTTACTGGTATGGTAGGTCTAAGACCTCAAGGCCTGTTACATGACCAACTAGTTTTTGAACGTTTTAACGATTAGTTTCGTGGAATCAACCTTTTAATCTATAAAATTTATTTTATTGAACTCAGTATCGAGTAATAAACTTGTTGTAGCCTGCGGCTCTGCGCGGACTACTGCTCACGTTTCCATAATCGATAGCAGTCTAATCCCGGGATAAAAAGTTGTTTAAAGTTTTCATCAAAGTGTAGCCATTTTGGCGTGATTGAGAAACAAATATCTAACCAAACTACCTACTCGTACAACCTCCAAGTTTCGTCCTCATTTATAAATATGTACCTTTCGTCCCCTTTTACA
Organism: Eilema depressum; assembly: GCA_914767945.1. Lineage (NCBI taxonomy): Eukaryota > Metazoa > Arthropoda > Insecta > Lepidoptera > Erebidae > Eilema > Eilema depressum. Next base: position 3,781,497 of record OU612040.1, read on the forward strand.
CGGTTTAGACTCTCAGACTTTTATTTTACATACACTTTACGGCCCGTTCGACCCTCTATCAAACTTTGTGTTACGTTCGACCTCATTTACTGCTAATATTATAATTTAAAGATTGTAAAATCAAAAGTAATATCAAGGCTTTTAGGGCCAAACCAACCTCACCTGCAAACTGGTACAACTACTGATTCACAGATGTTTGCTCTAGTGCAGGCTTTCCTCTGGGAGGTCAGACGGCAATCGATTCCATAGAACAACTAGTAAAAAAATGTTTACAGAAATAGCCCTTTTAAATGTCACTACCTATTTTAAAATTCATTACGACCTCTACTTCGTCAAGGAAAACAGTGTGATGCCATAGTCTACTAGGGTTTTACCAAGCGATGCAACTAATCGCTTTGGTAAAATATGGGTAGCTTTACTAAGAACGCCTTGGTAAGACATGGGTAGCGTTAGCTGTACGCAATGTCTGTGTATACTGGACAAGATCTTCTTCGTCTCAGAGAACCTCTGTGGCGTGGCGGTAGTGAACGCGACTGCTACGCCAGAAGGTGCGGGTTCGATCCCCGCTCAGTGCAAATATTTGTGTGAGTTAAAATATGAGTATTTGCATTGGTCTAGTCGTGCCTCGGAAAGCACGTTAAGCCGTCGGTCCCGGTTGCCATGAGAACATCTATGGCAGTCTTTACGGGGTAGTTGGAACCTTAAAAAGTCCAACAACTGGTCTAACTGCCAGTTTAGAATATTTTAAAGACAGTTGAAGTCCCGAGTTCCCTGAGTAACTGACAAGCTTGTATGAAAACAGTAGGTACCTATGGAAGTAAAAGAAGCGAAAGGTGTATGCCAGTGTATGAAAAAACATAATATGGTTTATGGTTCCTGCTTACAACATTAGTAAAGAGGCATGACTGTATGTTTGTATACAAAATATAGACGATATACCTAGCCTTTCGTAGTTTCTACTTAAATATAATTTTAAATATTTGAATAACATTTGCATGCAAATTAATATAATTTTACGCTCAAATCACCATGTAAATACGAATAAGTATATTCTTTATTTAAAATCATTTTACTGAATTTATTTTATGAATGTTGGTATAACTAAGGTTTTTGTTAAGAGAGCTGTCGTATCATAGACAATATCATAGACAATACCATCTATGATATTGTAACCGTATGTTTTGTGTTCATAATGGCCTCCATTTAGCTCACAAAAGTAGAAATAACGGTGCATTTTTGTGAAGCCAGAAAAAATTAAGAAACAACTTATTTAGAATGTCAAAGGAGGTATGCTACATGTAGGAGAACTATGTAAAGTATAGTTACTATGGGTATTAGCTAAAACATTTCAATTACGTTATCGACGTAATACGCAGACGATATCACTGCGAGAGAAGGAAAACTAGAAATAAAACCTTTTACCAACCCATCTGGCCAACGTGAAAACAGTAGACCAAAGCCTCCCAACATTTTGTTATTATTTACTAGCCTTCCGCCCGCGGCTCCGCCCGCGTGCATCTCGATTAACGCCACCTTTGCTCATATCTTCGGTTCTACTCAACTGATTGCGATCAAACAAACGTAAGATTTTAAGTCTGAGCAAGCCCTTTCTAACAAAAAAAACCCGCATCAAAATCCGTCCAGTAGTTTTTGCGTCCATCGCGGACAAACAGACAGACAGACAAACAGACAGGAAATTCAAAAAAAATATTTTCGTGTTCAGTATCATTAACATAACATAACCCAAGTATTTTTTTTAAATATCTCCAATGTACAGACACGACCGCTTTACAATTATATAATAGTATAGTATTGATTTCAATGTACTGTTTGTAAATTCTGTTGACTGTATATCTGAAGAAAGTTTCGTGCAATTGATACTTCTAATCGGGCCTGAAGACATGATACTTCGTTCGGCCTCGTTCGAGAAAATTCAAAGTATGGCAAATGCTACGTTTTTCGTTCGTATATCGTGCGGGTCCGAAATTTTCATGGTAGCCCCATATTTTGCGAGATGCAGAATTGAAAGAAGGGTTGTAAGGGCTCGTTATCCCTCCAACTATATGAGTAGTGCCACCAATAACGTCCGCTCAAGTGTTATAAGGGTGAAAAGCTCCGCCTACACTAAGTACTGAGGGATGAAGACTTAACACCGGCGGCGTGGTGCCAAAGATTTTATGTTCATTTAATTTTATAGTCAGTGATTTTTTCATTTATGTGCGTTGCTTTTCAAATAGAAGAAAAACTTACGTTTTCGAATTCGTAACGTAAAGATATCGAGAGAACGGAGCATTGTGATTGGCCGTCTGTCTACTGTGACTGTAAGTGTAAAGCTTGACAATCGCATAGGTTCGAAATCGAATTCGAAACGAAATCGAATATTTTTTGTGCTCGGGTCACTGACCTTCACAACGCACTAGTGATATCGAAGTTCTATAGTTAGACTATATAAAACATATTAAAACAGGAGTTAAATAATAATAAAGAAACTTTCACACGCTAGTCACATTTTTATAATAAACCAATTTGCATTCATACTCGATTTGAATTCAATTGCATTTGAGATCGATTGCACAAATTCTGTGTTGAATCATATCGATTTCACTTATTAATGGACAATAAATATGTAAGACTACGTAACTGTTTTACACCTATCTCTATATAAAGGTATCATAAACATGTTTAGTTCGTTTGTGTACGCTTCAAAAACTCAAAAAATTCTGCATCGATTGAGGTCAAATTTGAAATACACAACCCGTTTTATAGATGGTCTAAAGTATGCTACTTTTTCGCGTCGGTAAATGGCATTGAAATTGATTTATGAGATTTTTTTACGAATTCCCGGGCAAATCTGGGACTAATTCATAAAATCCTGCTAATATTATAAATGAGAAAGTTTGTGAAGATGTTTGTATCTTAGATTTTATCAATATGGTTTCGATGTTTGTTACTCAATCGTGCTCAAATAGTTGAACAGATTTTGCTGAAATTGGTACAGAGATAGATTTATCGTTTGAAATAACACTCTACCTATAATGCTAAGTATGTACAAGCCCAAAAATTTGTTCACCATTCTACAAGAATCATTCAAATCAATTCTAAAATGACGGTCTTTGACCGATACTTTTCCACGCATCTTTCAAAGAAGTCAGGATTTTATAAGAAAAGTGATAATTGTTATAAATCTCTAAAGCTCAATGCACCATAATATTGACTTACATTGTGTCAGTAACCGGGTCAACATTCTAAACACTATAATATGTCACGAATGACTGTAGTGTTATTATTTTAACAGAAATCATGTCATGAACTTGCAGGAATGTCTTATAAAGCTGTTCTTAGGGCTGTGTACCCGTTTGACCTCAAAGTTTGAACACTCACAAAAATACTATACCCGTTCGACCTCAAAGTTTTAACCCTGTCACAAAAATACCCTTACTACCTCATTTTAAGACCTATTCATAAATGAGGTCCAAACTTTGAGGTCGTACGGGTACTTAACCGTTCTAAGGTTGTGGTTGTCTAGTATTTTAAAGACACTGTCTAAGTAAATAAATAATGTAGGACAGTCTACACAAAACTTAACTAGCTTGTCGTATGGCTTCTTGAATGCGAATAAACATATAGGTACTTAGATTGTAACTATTTGTATTTTTTTTTTGTAAATAGGTACGTATTTCAATTCAATTCAATTTATTTTATTTCTGAACAAACATAGTTGTCTTGAAATGTCAATTACAAATGATAAATACATGCAGTCAATAAAACACACAATACACATTATAAAGTATACATATACACCAGTGCAAATATTCATGCATACAAATATTTACACTGAGCGGGGTTCGAACCCGTGCCTCCTGCGTAGACAACATAGACCATACCACACCAAAAAGCCTGTTAAGTGTGGTAAAGTTTTTCTAAACGCTCACAGTACAAAGTTAGGCCCTTCATAAGTCATGTCTATTGCCATCAATTAGAATCTGCCCATAATTGGCTACTAAATGTAGACATGTCATGGCCAAGCAAACCATTGTTTACTTAACTCATAAAAAATACATATTTTTCCTTCGTAATATACCTAGGTATATTATAGTCACGAAATCTTCCTTTGGTATAGTGTAGTTCACTACTAAGAATGATTTAACAAGATTATTAAACTAATATACTCACATTATTTATTTACCTATGGTTTATACTAGTGTACACAGACAGCAGCGGGTTCGATTCCCGCTCAATGCAATGTTTTTTTACATGAATATTTCTATTTGAATTGTTATGGGTGCCTCGGATAGGCTCACAACTTGGGACCGAATACAATGATTGGTGAAAAGTGGGTGTTAATTCACCTGTGCCTAACCCTCCGGGGATAAAGACGTGAATATATGTATCAGTGGCTAGGGGTCCCTACAACTCAATTCCTGCCGTCTTGCTCTGCAGAGAGAAGACGTGGTAGCCTTGTTTATATTAGACTCTAATACTAAATAATATACATTAATATATATTGAAAGTATCTGTCATACGTATCCAAAATTGAGAGAATTCTATACAAAATTGCTCTACGGTTCTTCTATAACAGGTGAGATTTTTTCCACCGGTATCCCTTTTCAAAATTTTCATTCTTCGCCACTGATATGTGTATTTATGTCAACCGACAGCCTCCGTGGCGTAGCGGTAGTGAACGCGGCCGCTACGCAGGAGGCGCGGGTTCGATTCCCGCTCAGTGCAAATATTTGTGTGAATTAAATATGAGTATTTGCATTGGTCTGGTCGTGCCTCGGAGAGCACGTTAAGCCGTCGGTCCCGGTTGCCATGAGAACATCTATGGCAGTCGTTACGGGGTATTTGGAGCCCTCAAAAATCCAAAAACAACGGTCTAACTGCAAAGCTTCGATATCGCCTAATGTTAACATTGGGTTGTGGAGGTCAGATGACAATCGCTTCACGGAAAATATCGAGGTCTAGCCAAATCCGTGGTTATGACTGGTAAAAGCGGACCCCAGACTCCGAGCTGAAAGCTTCGGATGCGACTGGGAATTAACGCTAAGAGGAAGAAGAGATGTGTATTTATGTCATCATCATCCTCCTGCCCTTAACCCAAGTTTATTTGGGGTCGGCGCAACATGTGTGTTTTTTTCATTCATCTCTTTTTGCAGTCATCTTAACATTCACTCCTTTCTTAACCATATCATCATTCACACAGTCCATCCACCTCTTTTTAGGTCTTCCTCTCCCCTTGTAACCATCCACTTCCATAGTTAATGCCTTCTTTACGATATTACTTTCATCCCTACGTATTACATGTCCAAATTAGCACAATGTGTTTTTTTTTTATACTGGACACGTCAATTTGACATCGCCTCGCCTGATGGTAGGCTGAAGGCAAAGTCTCTGAAAAGAGGGTCACCATTACAGACACGTACCATGTTACAATGATGACATGACACTCAGCTTAACGGCCTCTTCAGATTCTTTTTCACGCCCCGCTTAAAGGACCTGGGACTGTAGGAGGTATTGTATGTATTTGTATGTATGTATTTACATACATTTACCTACGATATAATATATTTACATACAACATAGTATCCAAGTAATATTGATGCATGTTTGTAATCAATACATCACAGGTTTCTCGCAAACGAGCAGACGCTCAGTAATAATTGAGGAATCGATCAATTAAATTTGAATGCCAAATTGAAGTCGAATAACATTGTAACTGCTAGTAATTTATAATTATTGTGCGAAATGATGCATGAATCATGCTTATCTTGATTTTTATTACTTACTAGCTTTTGCCCGCGGCTCCGCCCGCGTGGATGTCGGTTATCGCGACCAAACATAGCCTATGTCCTTTCTCAAGGTCTAAACTACCCCTATACTGAATTTCATCAAAATCGGTTCAGCGGTTTAGGCGTGAAAGCGTGACAGACAGACAGACAGAGTTACTTTCGCATTTATAATATTAGTATGGATATGGACAAGCATTAGCCTCTGTGGCGTAGCCGTAGAGCCTTTAACTGCTACGCGGCGGGTTCGATTCCCGCTCAGTGCAAATATTTGTTCGCATGAAAGTACTTATATTTGTATTTGTGTTTCTATATACATATATTTATTACGTATATGTTTACAAAAAAAGCGTATTTAAGTATGTTTATCCGCATTCCAGATCCTATAACACGAGCTGGAGCTAGTTAAGCTATGCTTACTTTGGGTCCAGATAGCGTTGTGTAATATGTTGCAGAATATTTATTAAGACTACATTTTAGCGACAGATCTACTATTATCCTGACAAATGCTATTATGATGGTGACATTTATAATTCACACGAAATTAAAAATAATAAAATCGATAAGTAATCATAGTTTGTAGACGACCTAAAACACTATTACGTATTATTCCCACGTAATCACTACATGTATGTAGGTGTGTGTGTCTGTGTGTGTGTACGTCTAGTGTTGGAATAGGTCAGGTTTTGCAACGGGTTATAAAGATATACCTAACACGTTTTTTTGAAGAAACGCGTTATTCGTTGCGTCATAATATTGCTAATTTTATTTTCAGAGCTATTGTTTAACGCTGCATTTTTATTATGTGTAATATTTACGTTGTTTATTTACGTTTTCCTTGTTAGTTATATTGGTAACTACTTAGTGTTGAAATTAATGGAATATTATTAACATCACCCTTTTTCGGGCGGAAATCCTCAGAGAGATCCGTCCGCCACCTGATGGGAGCGAACTGACTAAAGCCGCTCGCCGTAGCTAACTTTTTTTTTAACCTCCTACAGTCCCGGGTCCTTTAAGCGGGGCGTGAAAAAGCATCTGATGAGGCCGTCAAGCTGAGTGCCACCATTGTAACATGGTACGTGTCTGTAATGGTGACCCTCTTTTCAGAGACTTTGCCTTCAGCTTATCATCAGGCGAGGCGAAGCCAAATTGACGTGTCCTATGTAAAAAAACAACCCCGGCCCCGGCTTGCTTCTGCTAGGGTAACAGGCGGCTCCACCTGTAACCACCAGGCTTGTGCTCATAGAGGAGGAGTTGCCTACGCGGATCTCTGTATATGTGGGAGCAAAAGTCGCGGTAACTGACATCCATGCATAGCCGCGGGTATCAGTCAGTTATAAATGAAATCGGCCAAGTGCGAGTCGGACTCGCCCATGAAGGGTTCCTTAGTAGCAAAGGCGAAAATTGCGGTTTATGACGTATTAAAAAAAAACTACTGACTGGATCTCGTTCGAACCAATTTTTAGTGCTAGTTTTCATGGCAATTTACATCATATATTTTTTTTAGATTTATCATTCTCTTATTTTAGAAGTTAGAGGGGGGGACGGGGGGGGGGGGACACATTTTTCCACTTTGGAAGCGTCTCTCGCGCAAACTATTCAGTTTAGAAAAAAATTATGTTAGAAACCTCAACAGCATTTTTAAAGACCTATCTATAGATACCCCACACGTATGGGTTTGATGAAAAAAAAAATTTGAGTTTCAGTTCTAAGTATGGGGACCCCCAAAATTTAATGCTTTTTTTTAGTTTTTGTGTGAAATTCTTAATGCGGTTCACAGAATACATCTTCTTACCAAGTTTCAACAACATAGGCCTTATAGTTTCGGAGAAAAGTGGCTGTGACATACGGACGGACAGACAGACAGACAGACAGACGGACAGACATGACGAATCTATAAGGGTTTCGTTTTTTTGCCATTTGGCTACGGAACCCTAAAAAGAACGATCTGTCAAAACAAAACTAACACCTAATCTTGTAAACATTTTCTCGTGTACGCAGAAGGTCGGTCAGTGATACTGACTATACTGAGATTACCTTCGTTTAACAAGATGCGTGTGCATTTTCCGGTCCAAGTTATTTCAATTTTCCTTGAAGTTAGTATTGAATGTTTTAATTTGAATTAAATAACATGACAAGGGCTTGGCTAACCGGTTTTTTGTTATAACTATTTATTTACATTTGTTTTTTATAAATATACTAGCTGCCCCGGCGAACTTCGTATCGCCAAATTTTTTTCAACCCGCGTGATTTTTTCCCGCTGCACCTATTTTCTCATCTTTAAACCTTCCCTGGACATACACGAATATTTCAAGACTAAAATTAGCCAAATCTGTTCAGCCGTTCTTGAGTTATAAACTAACAACGAAAAGTGGCATTGATTTTTATATATATAGATACACGCTTGTAAATCTTCGGCAGGGGTTGATAGTATTAACATGAGCATTTTGCCAGATATGATTTTCGGTCCCACATAATAGGGGGTCTACCTGTCGGGTGGAGAACTCAGCCCTATCCCATAGTCACCTTCTACGACACCTAGGTGAAGAAATGGTGGGGTCATATTTTTCTTCACCTGGAACAAACACAGCAACTTCTATCTATAGATATAGGCTCTTACTAATAAAAATACACAGGGCATATACACTTGTTAAATCAAAATTTCCATACAAAATTTTGGCATAAATTGCCCTGTATATTTTTTTATCACTAAGGGCCTTAAACTTTTACACTTACGCCCGTATTCTAGGACGAACTTCAGTCCTGAATTTCAATTTATCTGAGGAAAGGTTGTACAGACAGATAGTCAGATTTGACAGATTATCAGATTTTTGATAGATTATCAGATTTGACAGATTGTCAGATTTGACAGATTGTCAGATTTGACAGATTGTCAGATTTGACAGATTGTCATATTTGACAGGTTGTCTACACAATCTGTTCTTCGATAAACCGAGATTCAAAACTGAGTACCATTCTAGAACAGGCCATAGTGAGATAAGTAAGAGTTATATTACAATAATTTCTATTCCGGTCTTTGTCTGTAGACAGTAGATAGGTAGATAGGTAGGCAGTAATATAACCAAACATCCCTCTAACGATGTAAGCCCGAGAATTTGGGCTTGGCTCCGCTGAGTCATCTCTTACATAAGGCCTTCGCTGCTTGGCTTGTCGATACAACATTATAAACATTATGTATAATGTGTTTAAGCGGAAAGTTGACTGAATCAAATATTATATAGAAAATAGCTAATGCCCTCGGCCTGCCTGGATGATATTTTTTTTAAATTTTAGGTTAGGTATTGCTGCTTTTGGTCTTGTCTTTGGTTCTACTCAACCAATGCGTACAAACATGCATAAAATTTTAAGTGTTAAACTAAAAGAAAAAACTTAAAAAATGCTTTTAAGACTGACAACACGTGTCTAATAAAAAAAACCGCATCAAAATCTGTTCAGTATTTTGCATATATCGCAAAGAAACAGACAAAAAAAAAAATTGTGCGCAGAATCGTTAGTTATATCAACCTAAAATTATTTTACAAATATTTACACTGAGCGGGAACCGACTTTGCGATTAGCAGTTGCCATACACTACTTATATGACATTTTAGTCATTTAGCTGTTTTTGCGTGGTGGAGTAAAACTATTCCCTTATCTAGTTAGGGGTACACCCTGTTCATAAAACAACCTGGGCACTTTTTGGTAATGTTATACAGTGTTGTATTATATGAGGTCTGAACCTACAACCTTACGATACTTATGCCGTCTGTTATAGAGTATCAATAAAAAAATTCTGCTTCATGTCTACTTCGGGATCTGCCATGAACTACGTCACAGGTTAAGGGCCCAAATGACCTGTCAAAAATGTGAACCTACTTTGTGCGTTACGTACTAAAGGGTAATCACACCGTATAGTGTTTGGGAACTCCACCAATACATACGGAGCCATCTCAGTCTGCAGATTAACACACGAGGCTCTGGTGTAAGATTTCAAATCTGGTTTATGGAGTCAGACGACAGTTACTCCTGTAAAAGCCATATCAAGAGAAAGAGACGAAGACTAACAGTACCTAATAACAGTGTCATTGTAATACTTTCCAATTGGCATATTATATCCACCTTATCTTTAATATCGATGTTTTCAGATACCCACTGAAAAAGGAAAACAGAGGTGCAAACCATGCAATTCGCATGACGTAATTTATGGGTGTACCCTTCCTATAAACAGTCGTGGCGCCTAGCATCAATAAAACATAACAGGCATGAACCTGTGACCCATAAGCCGGCATAATGTCTGTATTAGCGGAAATACTATCGCACTTGAATGTCAACTGCTATTTTGAACTTTTGACTTTTCTACCATATTTGGTAGAAAAATGGGGTTCGTCCATTTTCGTTTCATAACCAGCTACGAACGTGGATTTTTTTTCTTGCTTTCATAACCAGTTACGAAAATAGAATTAAAAATGGTATAATTGTGTTTATATATAAACTTAGAAATATTACTGTTTTCACTTTTATCGATTTAAATAGCGGTTTCATCTCTGGTGCTGCCTTTCGTATGGTTTCTGAGATTGTTGAAGTTCTAAAGTTTCTTTTTTCCTAATTCATTTGATTATTTTTAGTCATTATTTTAAGTATAAAGGTAGCAAATAAGGACCAAGCGTAGACGTTATACCTTGGCCCACAAGGTATAACGTCTACGCTTGGTCCTTATTTGCTACCCTTATACTAAAAATAATTACGTCGTCATTAGCATGACAGGTATTTTTAAATATTACATTTCTTAGGTACGAAATACTTGTATTTTTTATATACGCAAATAGGCATATTATGCCTTGTTTGATGTTTAGTGGCTACGGTTATCTAATAAACACGGACAAAACCTTGTCATCCACGGAACACCCTCCCCCCCCCCCCCCCCTCACATTCAAAGAGCTCTAGAGACTCGACTCTTCCCAAAAAAAAAAAACAATAAATCATAAGCTCTTTCACGTGAGTTCCAAATTCGAATTTCCATATAAAATATTTTTTATTTCAAAACATATTCCATATTTAAATACGGCCCACGAAACTCTAATTAACGCTGCGGAACTCTGCATCAATACATTTCATTTGCTTTCAAAAAAAAAAAGAAAAAATTAAAAGTAAAAAACTAAAAAGGGTGGCGAGCCGCGCCGAGTCAAAGATTTTCCCTTTTCAGCGCTTTTAAAAAGTACCTACTATGAAACCCGCATTCCACAAAAGATTAGGCTGCACACATACACATACAAAACACTCACTAACACATATGCAGTGTGTATGTGAAGAGACCACGTGTGTACAGATATGCAGACACACACATGCATGTGTGACGTGTGAGTCACACACACATGCGCGCACAGTGATGTAATGCCAGCGTTGACGCCTGGCAGACATTTTTTATGGGCTCTGACGCAACTTTTTTTATAAGCATAGTGGTTAGGCCGTTTTCAGGCTCTTTCATACAGTACTTTTTTGTTATTTTTATTTAGTTGATTATAAAAAGGAATGTTGAGGATCTGAGAAATGTAATAAACATTATTAATTCTTTCGTTTAGTAATTTATTTATTGTTTATAAATTAATTAAATAAAATAATAAAAGCTGCAAGTTTGTATCTTGGAAGAAGACAGAGTCAATCGTAACTAAATTATGGAAAAAAAAAGGTTTATAGGATAGTAGTAGTGTTTATCTGTTTGTTTGTTATCTTGTTATCCACTAAACTGCTGAACCGACTAGACCGTATTAAAATAATTCGAAGTGATAGCCGGCAACCTTAACATAGAGTTTTTTAGTTTAAAATGGTCTACACTATTATAAACACTCGGCTTCGCTGACAAAACTTCCATAAATCTTTGTGCCTGCCTGCTTACTATTGGACGAAGAAGATAATGTTATGATACTAGTACACATTTTCCATTTGGTTTATAATTATATCTTTACTTACTTCAAAATCTATATTTTAATTTTAAGATGTGTAAAAAATAAATTTTATATTAATATTTTCTTTTTTTTATTACAGGTAAGTTACCGCACGCGCAAGAAAAATAAGTCTTTATCAACTAGATGGGTTTGTATACTGACTCAATCACTAATCTACATAAAAAGAGAGAAAAAAAAACTGACCCGAAACGTCCCGCAATCACAAAAACTATGAAAAAAAAAACTAATATTTACCTATTGCATAAAATGGATGCAGTGTGTACCGATCCTTACGATGCACGTACAATACATAGAAACACTGTATAACTGTAAAGCAAGGCTGCACACATACGCAACAAGGACAGGTCAATGCACTCCGTTGCCTTGCACGAACATATAGACATTATACAACATCGCTGTAGTGCGAGCGAGACGGCCATAAGTCCAACACTCTCGTGATTCAGACGAGGCACTCGGTGCGTGCGACAAAGATGACGCTTTACGGGCGGAGAGAGATAGCTATATAAATATTATGACTGTTATTTCACTTCCTCTGCTGTGATGCAATAGCAATTTTACAGTAAAGCATCTATTTTGAGACAAACATTTATTTATTTTTAGGATTTCGTAATTACTTATTACTTTATAAGTACATAAATATGTTGTCGAGTATCGGTACTTAGTATACGTGTTAATTTTAGTATCTATAGTTAATATAACGAGTACCTAGTTAGATGTTTTAGAACCTACATATCTATTAAACTTAAATCACAAGCAACTATAAACATAATTTTATAGATGCGTTACATTTATTTTTTCACTTTTTTTTTTATCAAAACGTATAACACCTAAGTTAATTGGCATTAATAAAATTATTTACAACGCCATCTGTTGTCAGATAGCGAAATTGTAGTATTAATAAATTATAACTACGTATTTTTTTAATTCTAAATTCTCAGTATTAGTGAATTATAGCCAGATAGCGGCATTAAGAAAATTCCATAAATTCAAAACAGAACATTACTTCGAAGAAAATCAATTAAAAATGCCGTATTGCCAACTACGCGTGCCCTAGTTAGAAGTTCTGGGAAAATATCGCTTCTTTTGTAATGTTTCAACCTACTCAACAGTACATTTGAAAAAATCGGTAGGCCTAGGAACGTGCCAAACCATGTGTCATTGAACCCCTTCAAAAACCCGCCGTGTGCAACTTCTCCTATTCAAAATTCAACCTTACAGGTATGCAGGTAACGCTAAGAATTACACTTGCTTTTTTCAAAAAACAAGAGTTTATTTTTGAAAAGTCCGCTCGGAGACTTACGCTCTTTCGTTCGAAATACAAAAATGTAAAGAGGCGCACACACTTGCGTCTGTATAGGAATAGTACACTACACAAACGATTGTCGTGTATAAAGAAAGTACGTGTGAGCTTTCCCTGTGTTGAGGAGTTACACAACCTCATAGCTGCGTCTTTTTTAAACTCGTATAGATACTATCCCCCTCCCTTTCTAGCTGACTGTTATGTAATAACGGTTGTTGTGATTTAGCCGTGTAACATTTTTCTCTCAAACCGCTATGTTTCAGATTTTTAATCTGTCATTTTAAACCCGTTGTGTAATTAAAATATTTTAATTGCACCTCAGATTTAATCTTTCTACTGTCTTATTAGACTCTAATTAGAACCGTGGAAATAGAATATATTCATCTGTATTTCTGTTATTTTTTTAATGATAGGTTGCTATTTACTTTTCTTAATGTACATGAAACGATAGATAAATAAACTTCCACATGCTGTCAAATCGTATGCACTGCACACACACTGACGCGTGTAAAGAGGTTATGTGTGGCGGGCGCGGCGTGGTGTGCCGACGCTTGTATTCATTTCCTAGTTGTTCCCCTGATGGCCCGCTTGCAACATCTCGGTGTGAGCGGGTCCTTAGAAATTCGGCGCGTACTCGATATAATTCTAAACTTAAAAATTTCCCGTGACAGTGTTGTGTTATCTGTGGTGTGTGAAGTGAAAAAAAAAGTAGGCGTTGACCTTATGGATTGATTAGAGGTTTGACAGATAATTGTAAATGGCGTTGTCACAACTCGGTTTTGGCGGTAAAATCTTTTTTTTTTTGGAACGAAAGTTTTTTTACGTAATTACGGAGATAAATAATTAATTTTTATTATGCAATTAAAGGCGTGAAGTCATTTTGCATGAGAAAATGGACGGTAACGGTTAGACTAACTGTTATGTTTCGTTATAAAGTTTAAATTGGCTACGGTAACTTCGTTAATAGAATAATATGCTGTTACGCGATGATAATGTTTAAAATTAGACATTTTGCGACTTCCTAATAATAATTATAATTTATTTGAATGTGGAGAGTGATATTACGACAGCGACACGTAATTTTTTAAATGTCGAATTATTGTTGCGTAATGGGAATTTTTTTTATAAATAATTAATGATAATGAGAATTTTTTGACAGTTAATACTTTTTTAAAGGTGCTTTGTCATTTAGTTTGTGAACATCAAGCATAGATAAATATATTTCTAGAATAGAGAGTATTATGTAAGTCTATTAAGAAAAACAAGTTTTTGTTTTGACTTGTTAGTATAACATACTTACTTGAATTATTATTATATTTTATGGATAAGATTAACTGTAAATACCTATTTTTTTTTGAGGAAAACTATCTATAAACATAATTATAATTTAGGTATTTTAAGCAAAATAATATTTTTTAATTATGTACCTATAAGTAGATAATAAAAAAAGGTACGAATATAAACACCTAATTCATTTTATTAAGATTTTTTGATACTTTAGTAGGTGTACCAAACCCAAGTAGATACAAAAATATTTTTTGGTTTTTAAAAAAGGAAGGATTTTTTTATTACATTAAAAAAAAATCCGTAAAATTTACTCATAATCTCTAAAGATATCGCACCATGTATGTATATTGGTGAGAAACACAAAAAAATGAACAGTAAAATTGATAACATTTTTTTCAATGTCCGTTAGAAAAAAATAACGATTACTACAAAGTATGTATTAATCATCAAATAAACTTCAAAGAGCATTATTATTTACGTTTATAACGATAACGTTTCCTTTTATCTTAGTTTCGACGAAAAACGATAAATAATAACATAAAGGACATAGTTTATATTAAATTTATTTCAGCTGGCAATACAAATAGTACAATTACGGGAATCGCTGACCCATATTTGTACATTATAGAAAATATGATAACAATACTAGTACGAACAGATAGACAGACATGTTTTTATGATACGATAATTTTACTCAACATACGGTGCATTTACTTAAGTCTATGTATATATCCACGCCTGTAAATCCCCGAAGGGGTAAGCAGAGATGTATTAACACCCACATTTCGCCACGTAAGTAATTCGGCCATGTAAGTCAATCACTTCAGAATTTAAAAAATCTTCACTAGTTCTAGTTTAGCATACATCATCATCATCATCATTTCAGCCATAGGAAGGCCTCCCCTATAGATCTCCAATAAGACCAGACATACATACATACATATAATCACGCCTTTATCCCCGGAGGGTTAGGCAGAGGTGAATTAATACCCACATTTCATCAATCATTGTATTTGGTCCCACGTAATAAGGAGTGAGCCAATTGCCACATTCCGAGCACTATTCTTGACTCGAGCCATGCATCTGAGGCTGAGTTTGGGCTGTATATCGAGTCAACAATATTGTACGGAATAAGGCAATAGGCTGATTCTCTATTACGTGAGACCTAATACATTGATTGGTGAAATGTGGGTGTTAATTCGCCTCTGCCTAACCCTCCGGGGATAAAGGCGTGATTGTTGTTTCAATGAGTGATATTCGCGTAAACTTCAGACAGTATCAGACAGACATGTCATGTTTTGTATGTAACTTTACTTAACATACGGTGCATTATGTATACAATGAGTCTACGATTCTAGAAAGCTCTAACCTGGGTATCGAAGTCACGACGGAATAGCTCGCTTCTAGATAAGCGTGTACTGTTATCGATCACATCACCACTTACCAGCATGTTGGACAGTGGTTAGATGGGTGAATTAACAATCCTGGAGTAGTTCTACTTAGGGGCCTGATCAGTAGTAACATAAGGCTAAATAAGAGGGGAGGGGGTTGAAAAATATCACGAAATATTACCATGGGGAGGTAGGGGTATAGTGAGATATCACGTGCATTTATTTTTTCTTAAAACGCGCGATTATTATCACGGTGCCTAATTTCTAGCATTAAAAAATAAATAAGAATATATGTGATTGTGGGGAGGGGAGGGAGAGGTAGCTAAATCCTCAGAATCTGCTAAATTATTAAATTAGGAGTCCTAAACTAGTAATAATTAGTTAAGTCCGAAGTCTTCGGTCCGTATTCATTCAGTCATACGTAAGTCAATCACTTCAGAAGTCTACACCACATCTACACTCAAGTTTATTTCTAGAATGTACTTAAACCTAGTTTCACGTCTAGTAGAAAGTCGGAAGTTTGGTGGTTAGAAAAAAAAAAGTTTTTTTTTTATGCTGATCTGGTCTAATTACGAAAAAAATAATTATAATATCCGTATTTATTTAAATAATTATATTGCATAATACCCAGCAATAGCGACATTTATTTTAATAATTTTGAAAGTTGCTTAGAAGAAAACAGGAAGTGAAGGGTATTGAATTAATTCTAAGCGAAGATAGAATTAAAAAAAAATGCATTTGAAAAAAAAATAACAAATAATATTTTTTTCAGTCAAATGCACAAATACCTAACAATTTAAATGATCATATTGTTTAAAAAGGTAATAAAATTAATTTCGAAAACTGTTATTTGAGTTTTTTGTATGTAAACAAGTTTAGAAATTTGAAAAAAAAAAAAAAAAAAAAAATTATATCCATTCTGAAAGGGGCTTGAACGTACATTTCCATTCTAAATAGAAAACTCTCTGTTTTTTTTATTATGCGGCAATTCCTTCGGATACTTCGGTCATTGGTGGTTATGGCGGACTTGTACCGACTAAAACCGCATGCCATCTTGAGTCATCAATTCCCGAGAGTGGGCATATCCTTCAGGCCCCGGTTAAGACAGGAGAAATATCCCGCAAACAGAGCTATTTGGACCTGTCTTGAATACCTAAAATTTTTGGTATGCGGCGTATGGGAAAAAGTACATTATGTAAAAAAAAATACTACATTTGAGAAACAAAGTGAAAAACCATCAAAAGATCTCATTGTCACACAAATCTTTTCATGTCATCATTAACAAAAGGTTGACAACCCCAGGAAACAACTGACACCTAACCTTAGCAACAAAAGTACTTCAAGAAACACTATCGCGTTACAAGGGGACTTCTCTAAACACATCTATCTCTGTTCTACGCATTATATCACAATGTTAAGAGTGAGATAGGTATATTTAAATTGTTGAAAGATAATGGTTGACCCATTTTCAGGCCACGTGGCGTTTGGAAAGCAGTCTTGCAATTTCCTTTAGTTAACAGTTGAGGGGGAAGAGTAGAATAATGGACTCCATTTTTGAAGAATAATAAATGTATTCAGAGATGCGAGTAGTTATTATAATAAAGAGAGTATTATTTGGTTGTCTATGGGAATAAATCCAGTTTGGTCAATGATTTTAAACCCTCCTTATGTATTTCATTCAAAGAGGTCTATATTTTGAATTTATGTCTAGGCCTCTTCAATTTAGTTTGGTAACACAAGGCATTCTATTCACTAATATCTGTTCCTGAAACAAATTAAAAATATTGGATTCTTAAACAATGCAAAGATAAATTTAAAATTACTAAGAAGTATACCTCCGGCAAGACCTTTCTTAAAAAAAATCGCCCAAAAAAGACCAGAGGAAATTCGTTGGTCGGCGTATTGTGGAATAGAATGACAAATGTATGGGATTTGACGTTTTTGACATACGTTGACAACTGTCATTTACGTCAAATTCCATACATTCGTCATGTCGTCATCCAATAAGTAGTTGAGGAGCTATGAGGGAAAAGAGGAAAATAACATAACCTGTCAAAATCGTAACCCTCTTTTAACTTTACAGTAGTCAGCTAAAAATTAAACTGCCAATTAAGCTATTAACGCTTGTGTCATGGCATCCAGAATCTTCCTATCTGCATTATTTCGTGTGCACGAAACGCACGGAAGTAATAGTGGTGAGTGTAAATGTAACAGAGAGTAATGGCCGACGTGAATGTTGGTACTTTAGTGACCTATTTTCTTAACTGGATACAGCCATAACTTATAAATTGTGGCGTGGAAGTTTGGTATCCGATATTGAACCTTATAGGAGCGAAGTGCAATTGTGGGGATTAGGTAGTGGAGGAGAATGTTGCCATTGGGTTGTGGAATTCAGATGGCAGGTCATAGAAACATTGGACAAAAATTAAATTTTATAATAGTAAGGCCGAAGGAATAAAACTGCCCTGGTAGAATAAGGAGGAAAAAGTGGTCGCCACGTCGGAAAAGGACCAGCTCGAGAGATGGTGGCCCTAGGTCGGTGGCGAGAGATATATCTATGCCAATCTCACCTCCGGCAACCTATAGGAGGCTGAGTATCACATCACCATTGTAACATGGTACGTGTCTATAATGATCTTCAGAGATTTTGATTTCAGCTTACCATCACGCGAGGTGAAGTCAAATTGACGTACGTATCATAGAAAAAAAAAACCACTTTTTTTTGGAAAAAAAAAGTAGTTCTAACATCATAACTACTAAATGAGGTCTCATAGCGACAAAATAATTTTCAAAGTTACAAAAACAAACATAAACTTGGTAATATGTAGGTCAGATACAGTTCGTAGCCTGACACGTTTTGGGCTAGCTCTCAAACGACCCTAATCTGACCCCTTAACCTTGTACAGGTTCAATCGTTTTCGGGGTCAAAGTTGAACTTCTGTCCTAGTTCGTGAAATTTGCAGTTAAGGAAGAGAGAGAAATAATATTATAAGGACCATACATACATTACGCCTGTAATCCCCGAAGGGGTAGGCAGAGGTGTATTAAGGCCCACATTTCGCCAACTATGATTTTCGGTCCCACGTAATAGGGGGCCAGCCTGTTACCATCTAGCGGGCACTTTGTCATGGCCTGTATATTTACTTTCGGATGGACAATATTATAGCCCTATCCATTAGTCGCTTTTTTTTCCCCCGGGGGACCAACACGGTTTTTTTTTTTTTTTTATAAGAATGTTAGCAACCGAAATTACTAATATTCCCGTTAACCCCTCCAACTAAGCTAAATTGCTTGTGCTAGGAGTGGGTTCACGTCGGTAGTGTAATGGCCAGGATTCGAACCCGGGACCTCTCGATCGTAAGGCCGACTCCTTAACCACTAAGCTACCGACGCTTTTGGAAATATTATTTCCATATCCGTGAGGTAACTGCAAAGTATAGGTAGCTTTATTACATGAATTTTAATAGCATTAAATACGAGTTATATTGGGCATAACTCGATTTTACTGCCTAGGTATTTAGATCCTTCATCGTCGTCTTAGCGTTAATCCTAGTCGCATCCGAAGCTTTCATCTCCGAGTCTGGGGTCCGCTTTTTCCAGTCTAACTGCGTGTTTGAATGAACTTCGATATTTTCCGTGAAGCGACTGACATTCCATAATAAAATAAAACGATGTGAAATTCTGTTTTGTGATCGCGAGTCGAGGCAGCTGCTGTACACTTTCGTGACGTGACCAGACTCTAAAACGTTACGTCTAGCTAGCTCAATATGAGTTGACTACATCGAATCTAGAATACTGGCCAACATATTGGTTTTGTTTATTAAGGACTTGGTATCTGACCTCACTTTGCTTCATTTTTTTGAAGTTAAAATATCTTTGGGTTCGTTGTGCACTTTTTGGGTGAACAAAAATCTAACATTTTAATGTAATTTTTGCATGCAGTGTCTCTGGTATGACAGTACTCAGTAGTTGACAATTAGTAGAATCTGACGTATATGACAATTTTCAACGTATGTCATTATACGTAAAATCCCATACATTCGTCATTATATATAATCTACAATACGCCAGCCAACGAATTGCCATTTGTCTATGGTAGCAGGTGTGTATCGGTCATCTAACTTTACTGTTACACTACAAAATTTCCCTGGATTTTTTTTCAAACACAACAGAAAACCCTACAGTCTACTGTAGCTGTGTCGCATACAAATGCTCCTATTACAAAATCAGACATTTCTAGATACAACTGGTTACGCAACACTGACGGCCACACAGTTGTGCTTTCTTTGAATTCATTAAATCTATAGACATAATTATGCACCAAACTGGTGCTAAATTTTCAAGTCAAGCTCATTTGCAAGCTGGAACTTCTGACGGAAGAGGCTCTGGCATGGATTTTTCTGTCCGTGGTTGGGAGGTCAGATGGCAGTCCCACCCATAAAATTCGAAGTAAGCTCTAGCTCTAGGTAGAGGGAGATGGAACAAAAATAATAAAGTTAGTTGTAGGTGCAAGCAAATGTTACTGCCTCTCACTTCCATCAGGCGGGTAATTGTTACCTTAATGATGTAAAAAAAATTATAAGTAGTCTTTACCAGTACACGTGTTTCCCTTAAGTGGGCCGTGAAAAAGCATCTGATGAGGCCGTCAAGCTAAGTGCCACCATTGTAACATGGTACGTGTGACGTGTCTGTAATTGTGACCCTCTTTCCTGATCGGGTCTGGCACAGAGGTCTTCTTGCAAAACTACCATCTTATGGACTCCCCGAGGGATTATGCGTATGGATTGCCAGCTTTTTGTCCAACAGAAGTATCCAAGCCGTCGTTGACGGCAGCTGCTCGGATCGCATGGACATAAACGCTGGTGTCCCACAAGGCTCCGTGTTGTCTCCAACCCTGTTTCTGCTGCATATCAATGACATGCTGTCGGATGACTCCATTCATTGCTATGCGGACGACAGTACTGGAGACGCTTGTTACTCGGGCCGTGCAAATATCCCTCAGCACGAAGTAGAGGAAAGTCGCGAACAACTTGTGTCTGAAATCGAGACTACGTTATCTAGAGTATCCGATTGGGGCAGACTAAATTTAGTCCAATTCAACCCCTCTAAGACACAAGTATGTATATTCACCGCTAAGAAAACTCCATTCATTGTAGCACCGCAATTCCTGGGCACACCGCTTACCATTTCCTCGAGTATCGGGATTCTTGGTATCGATATCTCCAGCGACGTCCAATACCGTAGTCATATAGAAGACAAGGTGAAGCTGGCATCAAAGAAGCTTGGGGTGCTCAACAGGGCGAAGCAGTACTTCACTGCAGGGCAACGACTCATGCTTTATAAGGCGCAGGTTCGGCCCCACATGGAGTACTGCTGTCACCTTTTTGCTGGGGCACCTGCATGCCAGCTTGACCCCTTTGACTCGGTACAAAGACGGGCGTTGAGGCTCGTCGGCAATCCCATACTCGCAGGCAATGTGGAACCTCTCAGTCTCAGAAGAGACTTTGCCTCACTGTGTGTGTTTTACCGTCTATACAATGGTTTGTGCTCAGAAGAACTGTTTGACATGATGCCAACAGCTACATTCTATCATCGCACCTCTCGCCACAGGCAGGGAGTTCATCCTCACACATTGCGTCCGGAAACGGTACGCACTGTGCGGTTTGAAAGGCATTTCATCCCACGCACACTCAGGCTGTGGAATGAACTCCCTGCGGTGGTTTTTCCAAGCGACTACAATATGGGGTTCTTCAAGAAGGGCATTAGAAGGTTTCTTCAGGGTCGGCAGCGCGAGTGTGACGCCCCTGGTGTTGCATGCGTCCATAGGCCACGGTGACCGCTTCCCATCAGGTGGGCCGTGTGCTTGTCTGCCAACTAAGTGGTATAAAAAAAAAAAAAAAAAAAAAAAAAAAACTTTGCCTTCAGCTTACCATCAGGCGAGGTGAAGTTAAATTGACGTGTCCTATTTAAAAAAATATCTACATGTTTATAAACAATGTTTGAATTGGCGTGGTAGGCGTGTTGTTTTTGCTACCCGTTTTACGTAAAAAAAAAAGATAAAAAGATAAAAAGAAAAACAAATGAGCGCATAGACAAATTACTCTTATCAACTGATTATTGGATAACGATGACGTCAATATAATGTTTTTATGGATGTTTTGAAAGTTTTAGCTTACAATAAAGACTCATGTTCAAACTAGAAGACTGACTGTAAAGAAAAAAAAAAAGGATTTTTTTGGTAATTCACATCACTTGTAATTTTTTTTTTATCTGTAAACGCGCGAAAATTAGACTGACATAAACTGTCATCTGCAATGGCGCGAAAATTATCATAATCGTATTTTATGATTTTTTTTTCGTGATTTTTCAAATAAAATGTAGTGACACTTTTGGAGTAAGTATTCATCCTGGTAAAATATTTCGTGTTTCTATTTGTCAATTTGTTTATTTCCTCTCTAGACTGAGTAAACAATATAGTTCTAAAGTAGTAGGTACAGATCAAGGCTTTGGCTGTCACTGAATTTTCCAACCATCTGGCAACAAAGTAACTGCAGGTACACTAGAACCTACTTAACATTCATGTAGCTTTAGAGCGTTTAGAATTTATAAATATACCTTATCGGTAATAGTGGTGGTGCCATTTTGAATTGAATTTTAAAAATATATCGAATTTAAAAAAAAAATCTTTAAACAATGAAATGCAAAGAAAGTTTTATTTTCGAATTTCAAAATATCCATTTGAAAATCCTCATGACATTTGAATTTCGAATTTGTGACAGTGTCACAGTGACAGGTTCCAAAAATACTTTTTTTTAAATTTGAAATTATTGTAAACAGTTAATTTCAAAATATGTATTGCTGTATTGTGCATTTTCCTTACAAATTATAAGAAACTAAATGGTCCCTCTTAAAATATGTCCCCTCTTGAGTCTTACGTAATGTCTTTGAAAGGCCTCTTGATATCAAAAGGACCCTTTTTATATTCGTCTGCGTGTCTAACCTTGGAGAATAAGTATAAGAGGGGGTATTCTAGCTGGTTACGTATCGGCAGCAAGCAGCGTTAGGTAACGCAACTTGAATCCGATTTCATAACGTGTAATAGACGCATAACAAACTTGTATTCAGCATTTATTAATATTCACGCGTTTATTTTAGCGTTACAGAATTCAATTCGAGCAATTAAAATCATGACCAACAAGACTTACAGCGCCATCTAGTAGCGAATAGCAAAACCAACTACTAATTCTTATTTTTTTCGTTGATGAACCATAAGCAAATTCCCATTTATTATTATTCTTATGCCTATATTACTAATTAGTAGGATATTGTACAATAAAATTACATAATAAAAAGTAAAAATAAATTTTGTTAGTTACATAAACTCGACAACAGATGGCGTTACACGCCGCTCACCACACTACTCGGTTCACCGACCGGCCATCTTAGTTATGTCATATTTTTTTATTATCGTTACCAACTGCATAGCCGTGATAATCGTACACTGACCGATTGCAATTTATTCTTATTTACTTTTCTTCACTAAGAATACAATAACAGTATGTCTAATTACACTGTATTATTTCACTAACTACCTATAATATGAATGACAAAGTGCCCAGTTGACGGCAATAGGGTCGCCCCCTATTACATGGGACTGAAAATCACAGTTGTCGATATGTGGGTATTAATAAACTTCTGCCTACCCCTTCAGGGATATACAAGCGTGAACAATAATATGAAAGGCCAGCTCATGAGTGCTTTAAAACCGCGGCGTTTATATTATCTCAAATTCATTTATTGCAGAAATATGGTTAAGTACCTACATAGGTATTAACAATTACACCCGTATTCACAAACAATACTTCGCTATGCGTACCACCAAAACTGTGCAAAGAACGACAATATCTCAGTGCGTTCGTTTTGGCAAGCCTTTTTATTCATTGATAACACATAAGTAATACTTCGTTGAGGGAACGCACTGCGTTAGATACTGCTCCGTGATGTTTGTGAATTAATTTTACCAGCCCTATGCGCTCGAGCACACTATGAGACCTCACAGTATCGTTTGTGAATACGGGTGTTAATGTTTGTCCAGCACATTTTGCCGTTTTTAGCAGCATTCATCTGTACCTACCTCAATCAAAAAAGCCGTGACTATATGTATGTAATGGTACTATTACACAATGGCAATTTAAAAATGTAAAACCCCTAGTGTATGTAAATGTTTAGCACACCTGTCAAGGAGCGCATATTTTCACGATTCGGAACAGATGCCAAGATTTCTAATGTATCGGTTTTAAATTCAATGCCTATATTCAAGCTATTGCCTCCAAAAAGGTAGGCGGTGGTGTATTATAAAAATATTTTAAAAAAAGTTAAAAGCCGCGTGGTTCCCGGCAGAGCAGAATTTGGGCCACCACATTCTCCTCCCATGCGGTGTCGTACTCAAGGCGCCTTGTAAGTTGTACGACACCGCATGGGAGGAGATGGGGTTGCCCAAATTCTACTCTGCCGAGAACTATGCGGGAAACGCATGGATGATGATGATATGTTTTTTTTTCAGAACGAACTTTTTTGTTTGTAAGTATGAATGACGCATTACAAAGCAAGTCAGCATTACCATATGATTTGGAATACAATGAATATGATTAATTGGTTTAGGTACGGTTACATGATTGATGTAGCTTTAACGATACGTTTTTTATAATACTAAACATACATACATATACTCACGCTTGTAAATTCTCGGAGGGGTAGGCAGAGGTGTATTAACACCCACATATCGCCAACTACGATTTTCGGTCCCAAATAATAGGGGGTGAGCCTACTACCGTCAAGCGGCTACTTAGTCACCGCATGTATGTTTCCTGTGAGATGGAGAACAGCCCTATCCCTTAGTCGCCTTCTACGATACCCACAGGAAGAGATGGGGTGGCCCTATTTTACTCCATCGGTAACCAACACGGTGGCGGTCACAACACTATATTATGTGTATGTGTCTGTATTGTCCGGTATTAGCTACTAAAGTAGCTAATAAATAAATACTACCCGTATCATAAAAGCGACGGTAGCTTAGTGGTTTATGAAGTCGTCCACCGCAGTAGCAGCCCGTGCTATTCTCAAAAGACACCCAAGAACGTGTACTGCGCGTGTAGAGCACATTTTAGGCCCATGATATATCTCCCGAACAATACCACTAGTATGTAATCAAACCACATACTGTTTACAAATTTCACACGAACCCACAAATAATGATGGTCGCGACTTAACAAGCGTTTTCCTCGACGACGCCTGTACCGTATGGAAAAAAATATACGGACTATGCGTCATGAGCGCAAGATAAGCCCGCGGTCGGGGTCATTCACCGCAGTTTGGCAATTGAACTTTAGTACGGCTAGTCGACGGTAGATGGCATCACTTTTATTTGAAATTTTTTATACGTTTTACTGTAAAATTCGTTATTTCTAGATTTTTCTAAGAGGTATCTTGTTGGTAATATTTGTGAATGTGTAGGAAATAGGTATAGTATTGTGATATTATAATATTTCTTATAATTTTTATAATAATCTTATCGTCTATAAATCGTTCAAGTATCCAATATTTATTGGACATTTCAGATGATTTTTTAATCACTGAGCAATTGGTTAGAGTAGGTACCTATCCCCCCTAGAAAGGGATTTCATATGTATAGGTCGTAGGTAGGTAAATTAATAGGAAAAAGTTATAATACTAATCGTGCAGGATGCGTACACGGGACTTGTCGATCGTATAGCCAGCTTCTTAACCACTGAGCTACTGATTTCTAACACGTCGTTATTTTTTTATTAAGCTGCTAATCATCATCATCATCATCATTTCAGCCATAGGAAGTCCACTGCTGGACATAGGCCTCCCCTATAGATCTCCAAATAAGCTGCTAATACAAGCTTTGATTTAAAAAAGCAACTAGCTGGTACCTACCCGTAGTTTTGCCCTCTAGAAATATTATCATGATTCACAGTAAACTTATTCCTGAGATCAAATGTAGCCCTATGTGCTATTCCGCACTGGAATTTATCTCTGTTTGAAGCTTTTTCCAGATGTTCAACTGTTCTGGCAGGTTTGACTAACCAACATCAATTCATCCATCCATCTTATCAAACTTTTATAGTAGGATAGCAATATAATTAAAACAATTGTTAGTCAAAACTACTCCCAAAACATGGGCGCACCCATCTAAAACCATAACACATAAATATATTTTCTATTATTGAATTAACATTACATACATTACCAAAAATAGTCATACAATCATAATACGCTAGGGCAATTCAGCCACGGTTCATTAACCTTACGAGTTTGACCTTTAGTACTACTACTTGATACTAGATGGCGTAGTAGCTGGAGGTATTTCCCGAACGTCTGGTTTTGAGTGCGTTGCTCCTTGCGAAAGGTTGTTGGTCTTATGTGTTTTGGTAAAAAGCTTAGAAATGATTATTTTTCAATTGTTAATATATTTTTTGAGTGTTATACAGTGTTTGAAGACAGACATGTTGATTGTACCGACTTTGTTATACGTAAAATTTAACGATCCCGGAAATTCGTAGATAAAAATTTGTATTTTAAATTTATACACAATTAATAAGTAGTTAGGGGTAAATTAACGTCAATATATCGACTCAGAACGAGTCTTATTGCCGTCTACTAGAACTCTTTTAGAGACTACAGCTTGTAACAATGTTTTAACATAAAAATCTTAAAGAAAAGAAAAGCCTGACCAGGAATTGTACCCAGTATCTCTTGCGAAACCGTCACACTGGCTATGTTTAAATTAGTCCAATATTTAAAAGTGACGTATTTTCTTAAAGGTATTATTCCGAACCATATACTTCAACGACAGACGCATGCAGCACATACAGCGTACCCATTAATAGTTAAGCTCCAATACGGATAAAGAGGACCATTGAGAAGCACATTTTTTTTTTACAGAATACCTAAGCTAAATTGCTTGTGCTAGGAGTAGGTTCACGTCAGTAGTGTAATGGCCAGGATTTGAACTCGGGACCTCTCGGTCGTAATGCCGACTTCTT
The DNA here is from genome assembly GCA_914767945.1 of Eilema depressum. NCBI lineage: Eukaryota > Metazoa > Arthropoda > Insecta > Lepidoptera > Erebidae > Eilema > Eilema depressum. The sequence continues at coordinate 3,808,293 of OU612040.1, forward strand.
AACCATTAAGCTACCGACACTTCCATCGGTCCCGGTTGCCATACGAACATCTACGACAGTCGTTATGGGTAATTGGAACCCTAAAAAGTCCGACTAGTCTAACTACAGAACTTTGATATCGCCAAACGTGAAGGTCAGATAGCAGTCGCTTTATGGAAAATATCCAAGTTCAGACGCTTCACAGTAAGCAGACCCCGGACTCAGTGAATATCCCGGATGCCATCGGGACTTCCACCTGGAATGAACCACGGGCAATAACTACTAACTCCATAAGCCTCAGATACATGGCTCCAGTCAATAATAGTGCCCGGAATACGACAATAGACTCACCCCCAATTACGTGGTACCTAATACATACAATGATTGGTGAAATGTGGGTGTTAATTAATCACCACTGCCTAACCCACCGGGGATAAAGGCGTGATTGTATGTATGTATGTAAGTTCAATTAAGGAAGTTACCATCTTTCCGCAATTATTTATTCAAACGGACACCCATCCAATAATGAGGTCGTTTGATTTACGTATGTTAACAATTACGCGAACCACCATCGTATCACCTCTGCTTAACCACTTACTCATAACACCGAAAGTGTGCCATTGGCCTAGAAAAATAACTACAATTTCAATATTAATTTAATGTTAATACTAAGAATTGTTTTAAGTTATTTAACAGGAAAAACGATTACCTTCCTTATTCATCATCATCATCATCTTCATAGTGTTATTCTGGGTTTTTTATATCACTAAGGTCGCAGAGAAGCATACCGCCTAGCTGATACCAGCCCCCCTAAGTGACAATTCGTTGCTCGGCGTATGATGGAATAGAACGACAAATGTATAGGATTTGACGTTCTTGACATTCGTTGACGCCTGTCATATACGTCATATCCCATACATTTGGCATTCTATTCCATCATACGCCGAACAACGAATTGTCACTTGTCTAGAGGGGCAGGGGAGTCATACTCGTGCTGCCGACGACCCTTTAAGAACAGAGAGATTCTGTGCCTTCAGCGCAGAAGATATAAGACAAGCCTTTGGTCTTCCCACTGACAGCACACAACTTTTCCAGCTTTGGCTACCCTACTCACCGCTGGAAACACAATACGAGGTTATTATACCCACGGTATTTTGTAGGGTGGAGGTACTCCCCAGTCGGACTGCTCGATTGGGACGGCAATACCGTCGTTATACACAAAGTTTGTACTATGAAGCCTGAGGTTCGTTCTCCTATTCTTTTGATCTTTCAATTCCGACAGAAATTTTAAATTCCTTATCAATTATGTACAATCAATCAATTAGCATATCGCAGACCACTGCTAGGCCTCTTTCAAGGCATTGGCTTACTGTTTTCCCGCTGACCAGTTTGTTTGTTTGTTACCATATTAGTATAATACGTCTCGAATATGTGTCTGTCGGCGAATATCGATCCTAGACCGAATTCCTATGCCCTAGGACATTTATTAAGTCAATGAATAATATATAAATCGAATAGAGAATCATTGATCGTACTACATTGGGAATTTTATTCGTATAAAGGGTCAGTGAACTGCGGTCTGTAGACAGCTGATAAAATACTACTTATTTGTCAACATAGGTACTTCATTTTGTGTGTTTTAACTATTATTTATGTGTAGGAGATTTCCGAATATCCCGGAGAATTCCAGTCCATCTAGGCAAGTGACAATACGTTTGTACATACATACAATCACGACTTTATACCCGGAAGGTTATTCAGAGGTGAATTAACACCCACATTTCACCAGTCGATGTATTAGGTCCCACGTAATCATCATCATCCTCATGTAGACGCATTATCCTAATTGCATCCGTTGCCAAGATGACCTTGGAGCTCAGGGTCCGCCTTCCGGCTCTTCCTCCTCCACTTCGCACGATCTTGGGCATCCATAGTAGTGAGACCATTTGCACGTATGTCACCCTCCACGACGTCAAGCCAGGACTTCTTAGGCCTACCCCTTTTACCTGGACCCGGCGGGGGCGCCATTGCCAGGCATTTGTTCCCCACGTAGCCTGGCGGTAGTCGCAAGACGTGGCCGCACCAGCGAAGGCGACTCTCTAGCATTTTATCAGCGATGTCACGGACATGAAGGCTGCCGCGGATGCGAGAGTTCCTCACGCGGTCCCAGGTCCCACGTAATAGGGGGTGAGCCTATTGCCGTATTCCGGGCACTATTGTTGACTTGAGCCATGCATCTGAAGCTGAATCTGGGCTGTATATATCTGTCTGATGTTAAACAGCCCTATCCCTTAGTCGCCTTGTACGACACCGCATGGGAGGAGATGGGGTGGGCCAAATTCTACTCTGCGTTTGTAGAATGGAATGGAATAGATTGATGGGGTGACATACGTCGACTTCTGTCATATACGTCATCGGTCATCATAGCTTAGTTGGTCAGAGTAATCTTTCTAGAAACGGATTTGGGTCAGACTAAAACCGCACGCTGTTATGGCCACCAATTGCCTGTATTGCCTCTGGTATATCTCTCACATACCAGCTAAGGACCCAGACTTGACATCTAGCTTTCCGAAAAGTAAGAAAAATAAAATCATTACTTTGAAAGCATCCATATCCATATCCATACTCCATACTAATATTGTAAATGTGAAAGTAACTTTGTCTGTCTGTCTGTTTGGTACGCTTTCACACCTAAACCACTGAACCGATTTTGATGAAATTTGGTATAGGGGTAGATTAGACCTTGGGAAAGGACATAGGCTATGTTTGGTCGCGATAGCCGACATCCACGCGGGCGGAGCCGCGAGCAAAAGCTAGTCTACGATAAATTAAAGATTATAAAGTTCAAAAGAGTGTATGTGGGCGGAGCCGCGGACAAAAGCTACTCATTTTTGTTACTATCGTTACCACATACCAACTATAATCAGTGACAATGGTACTATTGACAACACACTGTTTAATTTAGATAATTGAATAATATTTGTCAGTTCCGTCTTGTTATTTGTTACAACATATTTGATAAAATATTTTAGACAAGCTGCTCACTTGCATTAAATTCCCGACCCATGGGCACTTCTTCCCGGGATAAAAATAAATGCCACGTGTTAGTCTACACTTTAATCTATCTCTGTGCTAAATTTCATGTGGATTGATTCAGTAGTTTTTGCGTAAATGAGTATCAAACATACACAGTCATTATATCTATCTATTCTTATAATTGCTTATAATAATATTATTATATTAGTTCTGTTGGAAGTAGGACTAGGTTTGTCACCACGCTTACCTTGTTTTATATTATTGAGTTGGAATTCATCATCATCATCATCATCATGGCAGTGATCACAGTTTCATCTCAGAACCTTGGAATGCTTTCCTCCTCCATACATTTTTTTGGCTTTTACGGTAGTAACTGCTATCTGACCTCCCAACACTGAGACGAGAGCTTCCACCAGAGCCTCATCCGAAAACGTGGTCTCCAAAAATCTTACTTTACACACATTCCAAACAAATATTAACACTTATGAGAATAAAACTTGCGACTTAGCACTACAAAGCAACGCTACGCCAGAGGTAACAAAAAAAAAACTCCACAATTTAAATAAAGAATAAAATCATCAACATGATGCAACTGTCAAATGACGACATGACTTGATTTACTCCAGTGACGTCACGTCGGTCCTCTCGCTCGCACGTTTTAAATGAGCGGTTCAGTGGCCGGGTCGACGACCTGCCAAAATTCGTCGGGTCAACGAACGACCGCGCTCGGCTCACTGTTTGATACAACTGTGCTTCGCTATTTTTTCCTTTCAATGGTATTTTTATATAGGGTGGTTTATTAAATTAGATGGAGGATTTTTTTGGAATGACCTACGTTTTTTTTTACGATAATTTGTTGGGAAAATTTTAGGTTGGGTAATTTTTATTTAAAGAAAAAAAAATGTTTTTCTTGGTAATTTTTGGGTTAGTTTAAATGTCATTGTTTTTTTAATCTATAGAAATTGATTTTAGAATACATATATATAATATGTCTAAGTTGTAGGTTATCATGTTTTAAAAATAGCTATGAAAATTCAATTTTGAGTAATTGACTGCTGTTTTTTTAAATAATCCACGCTTTAATTTCTTGGTACGAAATATTTATTTGAATTATAACGAATTATTTCTTGGACTTTATTACGAGTAAATGTTACTTTTGCTAGCATTTTCTGAATTTCAAGTACAACTGTAAATTTTGTGTGAGATTTTTGTAGTTTTTATACCTATATGTATTGCTCGATCCAGAAATTTTAACCACAATCGTATACAAACTTAGTACATCTGTAGTCCTCATAATCATCATCAGCATTAAGTCCCGGTCACACCCGAGATTTTTGCCTCAAAGCCTTTTAGTTTCGTCCATTGACACGTAAGTACGTCATCCCTCAACAAGCTGTCACCGTCTCTGTTTACCCTTCAGGGATGTAGCGTAATTATGTAGATATGTAATTAATGCTAACAAATTAATATACGCCTCGAGGGAGAAAGCCGTAGGCAGTACATTTGATACATAATTCTAACAGTGGAAGAACGAAAATATCTCAAGGTTATGAAAATAGATGAGAATTTGTCGGAAATAACTTCTCTATTTCTGATTAATCAATACTATCAGATTAAGGAAGTATTGCTTCGATTGTAGCTATGTAGGTAGGTAACAATAGGTAGGTAAGGTTAGGAGGAATACTAGTAAAGTCATCATCATCATCATCATGGAGACGCATTTTCCAGATTGTCTCCGAGGTCATGGTGAACTCGGAGCTCAAGGTTCGCCTACGTGTGACGCCGCACATCCACCGCGGCATTTTCATCTCCGTGACACGACACGCAGTTCTTGCTTGTGGCGCTCCAGCAGCGGCCACGCCTCACAGCCGGTTAAAAGGACAGGCCTAATGATCGTTTTGAAGTCCTGCCCCTTCAACTTTACCGGCATTTTAGGGTCGTTGGGGAATACAAGTAATGTCAGTTACCTACTGAGGTTCTTTCCTTACTAGCAACTGTCGCCCACGGTGACATCCGCGTGGGGTTCTGTGACAACTGCATGTGAACCTATTTCAGGGATAAAATAGTCTGTAATTCCAGACTATATTTCTTAGCACTAATCGATTGAACCGATTTAATGAAAAATATGTAATATGTCGTTAGATTCCTCCTTGTTGTTGGCACAAATATTTATTAGAATATTACATTTTCTACAAACATTCCCATTTCCCATTGGAATAGGTAGACAACATAATTCTGTTCTTTTCTACTCCCATAAATGTTTCTAACATGCTCGCCGGCTGCGAAAAATCAAAATGATAAATTTTTGGCGCCTAGTTTATTTTATAAAAAACAACCGCAGTCGGGTTTTTCGTTATTGTAATTATTTACATGTGCCACTTTTGCCCTCGTTAAATCAGACCCAATGCGGTAAATGTCGCCACACTAGCTTTTCCTCATCTATCAACAATTGGTGTGAAGTTCATTGACCTTATTGTTTGTGTAATGACCTATAGACATAGAGTAACATAGAATTATTTCATACACAGTTTCATTTGCACACGACGTTTAAGCGAATAACAGCTTTAGTATGTATATAATAAAGTCTAATTTCGCTAGCACGCAATGAAGAAGTGTAGTGCAAAAGTACTGGTCACCGTTCTCGATGTTATCCTTAGGTTGGCAGTCCTTACCTTGATAAATTCCATCAAGAACCAAGCGGTTCGGCGACTCCTTCTGCCGCACCATTAAGACTTGGAATTCCTTACCAGTTCACGTGTTTCCCTCCTCCTACAGTCCCGTGTCCTTTAAGCGGGGCGTGAAAAAGCATCTGATGAGGCCGTCAAGCTGAGTACCACCATTGTAATATGGTACGTGTCTGTAACACAGGTGTTACATATCTGCAAAAATAATTATGCACACGTTTTTTTATACTACTTAAGTGGCAGACAAGCATACGATCCACCTGATGGAAAGTGGCTACCATGCAATTCCAGGGGCGTCACACTCGTGCTGGTGACCCTGTAGGAACTTTCTAATGCTTGAAGACCCCATATTATAGTCACTTGGAAATGTTATTTTTTAGTAATCATCAAAAATTTTGTCCTATTTATCTTTAGCACAGAATCTCTCTGTTCTTACAGGGTCGGCAGCACGAGTGTGATTTCCCTGGTGTTGCACCCGCCCATAGGCCACGGTAACCTCTTACCATCAGGAGGGCCGTGTGCTTGTCTGCGACCTAGTAGAATAAAAAAAATACAAACATTTTGTATGAAGCCACCATACTCGCTTCATAAAAACCAAAACGTACACACAAAAAAAAAAAGAAACTAAATATGTCATCATTATTATTTACAACAAACCACAAAAAAAACTACTGTAACACTCTTCCATAATCTAATAAACTACTGAACCGATTTATATAATACTTTCGCCACTTTTTAGAGCAATTTATCACTAGATGTTAGGAGACTGGGCTAAGTGAGCTGAATACCAAGCCGTGTCACGGACAATAGTTAGTATTAATGACTTAAATGACTCAGAAAGCCCCGAGCCACAGATAACATAATACTAAAGTACAGATACCCCATCCCATACAAAAAAATGAGACCACCTTAAGTCGGGTTATTTTGCGGGTTATTTTTAAATAGTATAGCCCGTCACTAGATGGCAACGAAATAACCCGTGTTTCAGCGTACTTTACTTAGTAATAGCTACTAGATGGTGCTGTACTTTATTTTCAATCTCAAAGAAATGTCAGTCATAGTAAAAAAAATAAATTAACAAAAAATATAAGCACATATAACTATTTAATTTTATATAGTAAGATTGACTGTGTCCTCGTAAGTACAGATCGCATCTGGAATCGGGTTATATCTTAAGCAGCTACGAATGCTACGATTATGTAGGAAAAAAGGGTAATACCATCTTTTCGCCAGCTAAGACTTGGGGTTCTTGGATGTTGTGCTGCATTTTTGGAATCCAATATGGCCGCCGCGCTGTAGTATATAACTTGCAATATGGGTATGGAAAAATGGGTTTTTGAGTATGCTGAGTACGAATTTGATGCCATTTTTGGAATCCAATATGGCCACCACGCTGTAGTATATAAATTGAAATATTTATGGGTATGGAATAACGGGTTTTTGAGTATGCTGAGTACGAATTTGATGTAATTTTTGTAATCCAACATGGCCACCACGCTGTAGTATCTAAATTGCAATAATATGAGTGTTGCCTAATGGGTTTTTGAGTATGCTAAATTGCTAGGTAGCTAGGTAGGTACAGTCGAAGTCAAAAGTGCAGTAGCAATCCTACGCAACTATAGCGTCAACATTCTAGCGCTACTTGTGACGTTTTTCTTTTAAGACAATTTACAACACGCATAAATTGTTCTTCCGTAGGAATATTATCGATAATTTCGTTGTCACTACGTAAGCAACCCGTGGCCGAGTGGTTAAAGCATGAGGTTTGTGGAAATGCAAAGGTTGATGGTTCAAATCCTGCGATCTTGCAATAACACTTTTTGTATTTCATTTATAAATTAATATCATTGTATTATTAATTGTTAAATTTTAGCAAATATCAACATAAAATGTAAAAAGAATGCCAACTTCATACAAAATTACTTTATCAATATTTAAAATTATATTTTTGTCATAAATATAAAAAATCGTTATAAGCTGGAATCGAACCTGGAACCTCTATCATTGTGAATCAATAGTATCTTGCTTAACCCACTTAGCTATCAGTTAATTTACTAAGTTGGTAAATTACTGTATTAGTATCTAATGACTTAATGACACATATTATTATGTAAACACAAAACCGGGCCGGCGCACGGCCGCACGCCACACCATTTTGAGCCTTGTTGGGCTAATGCACTTATAAACTTGATAGTACCTACCTACCTACCAAATTAAAATAGGTAGGTAGGTAATTAGGCTAATTTGGTAAGTAGGTTACCTACAAAATTAGAATAGGTAGCTAGGCAGGTACCTACCTACCAAATTAGCCTAATTACCTACCAAATTAAAATAGGTAGGCAGGTAGTAATTTGGTAGGTAGGTACCTACCTACCTACCTATTCCAATTTAGTAGGTAGAGGTACCTACCTACCTACCAAATTAAAATAGGTAGGTAGGTAATTAGGCTAATTTGGTAAGTAGGTTACCTACCAAATTAGAATAGGTAGGTAGGTAGGTACCTACCTACCAAATTAGCCTAATTACCTACCAAATTAAAATAGGTAGGTAGGTAGGTAGTACCTACCAAATTAGCCTGATTACCTACCAAATAGGTAGGTAGGTACGTACCTACCTACCAAATTAGCCTAATTATACCTGCCAAATAGGTAGGTAGGGTACCTACCAAATTAGAATAGGTAGGTAGGTAGAGGTACCTACCTACCAAATTAGAATAGGTAGGTAGGTAGGTATCTCTACCTACTAAATTAGAATAGGTAGGTAGGTAGGTACCTACCTACCAAATTAGCCTAAGTATACCTACCAAACAGGTAGCTAGGGTACCTACCAAATTAGAATAGGTAGGTAGGTAGGTGTAAAGAAGAATAGTTTCGTCGTCAAATCATTTATTGGAGTACATCACTATTATGAGTAGTATGGTCTAGAAAAATTCAACAATGGCTCAATGGCTGTCGCAAATCATTCATAATGTTGGCGCAAATCATTCATAAATGTTGGCACCGTGTCGCGGGCACGCTGTCAAATTCTCATACTCATTTTCCCAAGTGAGCAATAACTTAAATTTTTTGTCTCTTTTTAGCAGATACGACTGTATATTGGAAAAAAAGAGACAAAGTGATATAATCAAGGTTCAATTCATGTTTGCCCCATATTTGTATAACTAGAATTTCTATATGTAGAACGGGGCCCCCCTGTGACAAAAACACAGCTCAAACTCTCAAAGTATATCCGATAATCGAATACAATACAAAACAAAATAAGGAAGTAGGATCTGTCAAAAAATCGAAGGAATGTTAAATAGCGCCATCTATGAACAAAAAGAAACGAAAATATTGGATTATGGAGCGGTATCTATTTAGTACTGAAAAAAAGCGTGGACGGCGCTGTTATTTTAACCAATTTATCGAAATAAGATTTAAAAGTTCGTTATTTTATGTTTACATGGTACATGTATTTTAGTTTTATTAAAAAACAACATTTATAGTACTCAATTCTTGTTCATTTAGAATTCTAATTGTAAATTGATACACCTAACGCCATCTACATTTTTTACAAGTCATTAATATTTTCTACTATGTAGTGATGACCCAGTGCCCGAGCATAAATTAAAAAAAAAAACTTTCAAGGTCGGCCATGTTTGTGACTTTCACATTTATGATTATTAAGGCAATGGTGGCCATTTTTGATGTGGACTAGTGATTTTCTTCTTGTTTTTTACATACATTACGCCTTTATCCATGGAGGGTTAGGCAGAGGTGAATTAACACCCACATTTCACCAATCATTGTATTAGGTCCCAAATAATAGGGGGTGAGCCTATTGCCGTATTGTAGACTCGAGCCATGTATCAGAGGCTGAGTCTTGTTTTTTATGCTGGTAATAATATTAAAAATAGATAAGATGTTGGCTATAAGAGTTTCGCCAAAACCTTCAGTGCCAAAACCCTGCAAGTTCTACACCTGGTAATTGAGGAACAAGGCTCTGGCAAGCTTTACTCGCAAGGTTAGGTGGTCAGATGGCAGTCGCGTAATAGACCAACATAATATGGAAAGTGGATCCCAGACTCCAAGGTGAATGTCGCTGATGCTACACTGAGATCATTGTGAATATAATGATGATATTGCAGCGTGTCAAATAAACTTACAGCATAGCTAGGGTTCATGGTAAAATAAGATAATGATGAACACGAATAAACTGACCGGAAATCGAACCTGCGACACTTGACATAGCAGTTAAACAAACGAACATACAAGCCACACCACGAAGGTATATGCATTATCTTTCGACAATATGATAGCGACTATCACTTGAAAATTGTTGATATCCTTGAGAATATCTTCGTGAGCTGGTCGGTCACTATTAGATGGAGTACTTCCTTATCCTTTAGTCCTGGGTAAATCGAATAAGTAGCCTTCAGACATCGTGGATTCGTCTAGTTGTCGACATCGGCATAGTTAGAAATAACCTCTTTCCCCCCTTCCTGATTCTCTTTGCTGAGACTTTGCCTTTAACTTACCATCAGGCGAGGTGAAGTTATATTGACGTGTAAAATATCCCCTTAATCATCTTGTAAGACACCTAAGTAATGGGGTAGCCTTGGTATTCTACTAGCCTAGAAACTACGGGGCAATCACTTGAAACCACGTTGTTTGAGATCGAAAAAATGTAATTATCGAAATTTGGTTGTAGAATCTGCCTACCCAGGGATGTATCCAGCTTGAATATATTATCTTGCTTTAATTATTGAATATATAATAATATATAAAGCAGGGGTGCTTCCCAAAACTCGGTTATATGATAAACAGAGTAACAAAATGAAGGCCGTTCACCTCCGGAATGTCAATGACTCCTGAAAATTGACGACTCATCGCCTCACGGAGTTAACTATGTGATTTTATGTACTCTGAGCAGTACATTATATATTATACCCATTATATAGCACATATAGTAAACAATTTAATGAGTTTTAGCGTAAAATGGGTTATGGTGACCGCTTTTGGAAGTATAAGATTGAATCTATATAAAACAGCTTCCGTTTGTTTGATCGTCATCTTAATTCAAATTCAAATTCAAATTCTTTATTTTCAATATAGTGCAACACTGTTACAGCTTTTTCAAAGTCAAATTCTGCTTAGAACTAAGCTTACCACTGCTTCCTAGGCGCTAGTGGAGAAGAAACGGCGCAACAAACTCCACTGCGGCATTTTTAAGACGTCAGTTTACAAAATGTGGTTTGTTGACTAAATATGAACGTATTACATTTGTCTCGCGTCTAGTATATAAAATGCCTTAAATAAAAAATCATATAAATAATATTTCACCTAAGATAAGGTATGGTAAAAATAATTTTATGAGGTGCCTGCACCATGCTTAAGCCAGAATATTGGAGTTCAGAGTCTGCTTACTCCTTTTCCACCATGAGATTTGGTTTATACGGCTTTTGTGGAGCTGACTGTCATCTGACCCACCAAATCCGAGAAGAAAGCCTGCATCAGGGCCACGTCGTACATGAGTTTGGCGTGGCCTTTGGGTCTTGTTGGAGCTGTTGTTAGGGTATATGTATAGGGCCCCAATAAGACCCAAGATAGGGGTATCACTATCATTACATATTATAAAACAAAGTCGCTGTCGCTGTCTGTCCTTCCCCATGTATGCTTAAATCTTCAAAACTACGCAACGGATTTTGCAGCGGTTTTTTTAATAGATAAAGTGATTCAAGAGGAAGGTTTATATGTATAATACATGCATAATATTGCAGAGAAACACTGATAAATTTCGAGATATGCAGCGGGAACGGGATCAGAACATATGGCGGTACGAAGTTCGCCGGGTCAGCTAGTTTTTTATATAATAAATCTATTAAACTAACCGTGTTGACTCCCGGTGGAGTAGATTAGGGCCACCCCATCTCTTCCTGTGGGTATCGTAGAAAGCGACTAAGGGATAGGGCTATTTTTCACCCGACAGTAAACATACAGCCCATAACTACGTGCCCGCTTGACGGTAATAGGCTCGCTCCTTATTACGTGGGACAGAGAGTCATAGTTGGCGAAATGTGGGTGATAGTGATAAGATAACACACCTCTGCCTACCCCTTTGGGAGTTTACAGTCGTGAGTAAATCTATGTACCTATCTCTGCAAATCTCGAGAACGGCTGAACCGATTCCTTTTTTAAAATATTCCTTGAAGTACGGGGATAGTTCTTACGAAGAGAAAAATTAAAAAAAATAAAGAATTGACTGTCTACTGGTACGAAGTTCACGGGGTTAGCTAGTATGTAATACATCTACAAAAATTAAAGCATCCGTACATTTGTGTTAACAGAATACAAAACGCACATTACGTAAACAACCAATATTTGCACTTCGTATTGAAATCTGTTATTTTTTTTTAACCCTACATCTCGCTATCAAAATTTACACGAACCTTTTGACACACAAGTTCATATTTGTTCCGCATGAACCTTTGACCCCAACCCCTGACGTGAACGACACCTTTGACCCCAGAAAGGATGGTTACTCTATATTCAAGGCACTTTTCATCACATTATGTGTGTGTGTGTTTATGCGTGAGTTCATTCACGCATCCTTTCTAAAATTCTAGTTAAAAAGTATGTTCGTTGCTCTGTATTTATATATACAAAAGAGAAAATAATGAAACAGACAGTTGATTATTTAGTTCCGCCTATCTAATCTACTCTATTTTAACCCCCGACAAAAAAGGGTGTTATTGACTTCTACGGAAGTTACTGCCATCTGACCTCTGAACTGAACCCTGTGAGAAAAGCCTGCGCGACAGCCTCGTCCTTCAATCAAATTGTATTGGCTTGCAGTCCGACTGGGGAAGTACCTTCGCCCTACAGAATACCGCGGGTATAATAACCTCGTTTTGTGTTTCCGTCGGTAAGTAGGGTAGCCAGAGCTCTTTGGAGAGTTTTGTGCTGTCAGTGGGTAGACCAAAGAATTGTGTCCTGCTTGTCATCTTCGCTGACGGCACAGAATCTCTCTGTTCTTACAGGGTCGGCAGCACGAGTGTGACTCCTCTGGTGTTGCACTCGTCCATAGGCCACGGTAACCACTTTTCATCAGGTGGGCCGTGTGCATTGTAGCGTTGTCAACATCTAGAATGGTGGTCCATATCATCTTGACTTTCCCTTAGCTTCTTACCTTAGCATGTAGTTAATTGACAGGCTCAATATAAAAAAAATAATCAACATTTCATCTGCGGTCATCGCACTTAAAAACTAGAACTAGACTATGTTACCCCGCCCTATTATGAAGTAACATCTTCAATATATACCAATATACTTTGATAGGTTAATGTACGATGTCAATGCACGACCTTCGGGGGCTTGGCCTTGGTGCGGGTTCGAGTCCCGCCTGACGTCACCGTCAACGTAGACAGGGGTGAGGGGACTAAGGTTTTTGAACCCGGAAATATTTTAGAAAATACGTTTTCGATGCGTCATGATTAGATAGATTTTTTTTTTACTTTGATTGCAGATAGGTAGAGATATCTCATTCTAGAATGTGCTATTAGTCATTCGCTTATTACTGATTGATCAATGAGGCTCTGAGAAGATGTAAATTGGACTCAGAACGATACTTAGTTCAGAATTTCGATTTATAACTAGTACTACCTAGCTAGACAAGTGGGAATTCGTTCGCACGCTCTAACGGCTAAACGGATTTTGCTGAAATCTGGTACAGGGATAGATTATATAATCTGGATTATCATCTTCCCGGGAATAGGTTCTCAAGGTTTGCGGGAACGATATCAAACTTTTACTCGGGCGGAGCTATTGCTCATAAACATAATTATGTCTTGCACTTGAAATGTGCTCTATACGCCCAGTACCTACATCGTTCTTGGGTGTCATTTGAGGATAGCACGGGGTGCTACTGAGGTGGACGAGCTCAAATTCACCAAGCATAGAATATTACAAAACAATTCGCTCTTGCCAGAGCTTTGTTTGTCTCGCAATTTAGGTCCAAGCACATGTCCCGAGGTATACAGGCTTTACTAGTCACATACATATAGTTCTGATTATGTATTCAATAGGATAGCCAGTAGGAATCGCGTTATATGCGCCCTTGGCCGGCTCATATTATGGATATACGACCTTATCTAATCCGACGGACCCAAACCGCAAGTCTTATCGTCTAAAACCGCGAATTCGAGTTATCAACTCGCGAAGTCAACCACCTTGGCATATTTGAACCGCATTGTCATATTATCGGTATATAATGTTGACATAGGTTGGGGTTTGCTAACCTTTCTTCTGTATTCTTTGGGGTTTGAAGCCGTCTTACCTGCTAGCTGGTATCTTACTGATTTAGCGACAAGATAGGCACAGGTTTTTCTCTTGGAATTGGGGGTCAGACGGTATTTGCTTCCTTTGATAACCAAGATAAACCAATCCATAAGAATACGGGAGTGTGAAACGAATAGACACTGTCGAAATATGATTGTTAACAGATACTGCCTACCCCAGGCGTGATAACACGTATTATAATAATTACATTGCCCTATATCCTAGGAAATCATGGGACAAATATTAACACTTCTACCTACCCCAAGCGTAACTATTTTTGTATCCATATAGGATATTAAGACGAATATAGAACTTTTTCCTTTTTAAATTCGGTTAAAAGTGAACCCCTATTTCTCTTGGTAGCGTCATAATTGAAGAACAATTTTATCGAATTCACAATTTTTTTTAAATTATCTACAAAAATTAACAAAATTGTCGCAAAAACCTTCAAAAAAATTCAGAAAACTTAGTCTATTTCAGTATTCGACACGAGAGAAGCTGCGGAAAAAGCTAGTATATGTGTTTACGTTTTCCCTCTCATCTGTGTGTGAAAAACCAACCTCAAGCCAATGTGGTACACAAAATTTATGGGGTTCATTAAAACCTTATAGGTAAACGACCTCAGAGGGCATTCCTCCGGGGGTTGTAGGCCTGACACATTAAAAATATATTATGGAACTTGATTGATGGATACGTAAAGCCCTTTTTTGTTATGAGTGTGTTGACTATAAGTTATTGAAAAGGGGTTTTTCGGTGAAATAAATAATATAATAATAATAAATATTCTACAACATTCTACACAACGCTATCTAGACCCATGGTAAGCTTAATTAGCTTGTGTTATGGAATCTAGACAATCTTTATTAATATCTTCAGCTAATATGAAATTAATGGGAGATAACCTTAAACCTCAGTATCATAAGTGATCTACATTTTTTTATACTATGGTGGCAGACAAGCACATTACATATGGACTTTCATGGGAAAAATAATTTCCCGTGGTTTACCCAGGTGGACCACGGACTATAAAGGATGTGAATTAGTCAGTTATATAATGAAGTCACTCAAAAAAGTGACAACATACACGTCATTATTTTGAGTTTGAGGTTATAATTTCAAAAGAGAATAAGTTTACATGTAGAGTCACTTTAATTCAGTTTGTTAGTAGTAAATCATGCTTTGAATTATGCTTATAGACAGAAGAGAGCTAGGGCACTTAATTCCTTCTGATTTTCAATCGAACCTGCAACCTTGAACTAAAAGTTGAACTACCGCAATACCACACAGCTCGTCAAAAAACCCCAATTTTCTTTGTACAAACAAAAAAAAATGTCAATTACACATAAATATATATTTTATCATAACAAAAGATCAAATTACACCTTTCAAAATAACATTAAAAAGAAAATTATGCGTACTCACATCAAAAATAAATTCAAGATGGCCGCTCACAAACATTGCATTTATTTTTAAAAGAATCTGACTACCTATTTGAAATTTGACATAGATTCGGCAAAATTCGGACGGGCTCGGCGGTCGTCGGCCAGTCGTTGAACTCGCGCCTAGAAGCTAGTATACTGACCTATAGTAAACTTACAAATAATTCTTCGTGTATTAGGTTGCGTATAGCGAATACATTTTTTTCTGTTGGCAACCCTTTATTGACGCCATCTTGGTTAAGATTACTTTTTTACAGAGTAACATAGATTGGCAAATTCTTGATCTTTGAATCTTTCACAGACTATGAATTTGGCTCTGGGTACTGAGGAAATGGGGGGGGGGGGGGGAGGGGGGAGGGATAAGTAGTAAAGTTTACAGATTCCAACCAAGATCTTCCGGGTATCACTTGGAAGTACCATACATACATTTACTCCGGGCGTGGTCTGGGTGAAACCAGTATTAGCGTTTGTATAATGATAGTTTTATGTGTCATAAGCACTAATGACAATATCATTATCATCATCACTGGGACATTGCTCTTGGTCCCATTATTTGGACAAGGGCAGGCCCTTATGCTGATGATGACCTTCTGTCAGACGTTATCTCTGTTGCTGTCTGACTTCTCAAGAGAAAAACCTTCACTAAATCTTGGGTCTACAGATGTAAGATGGTCATAGGCATATCCGTCACATCCCGGCTGACCTTGGGTTATTCCCAGTTTCGAGATAGTCCCCTCGAGTGTGGGAACCACGATGTCTCCATTTTGCCCCCGTCATGCACCCATCCTAATAGTTGATACCATCATTAAGTTGCTTCATATTGCGCAATATGCGTCACAACCGATACCTAATAAGGTCATTGGCCTATTCTAGAACAGTCTCAAGGATTTGTCAGGGATTGTCTGATCTTTTATCTTCGAATTCGCAGACTCACGCTTATGTGTTCGAAAAATAGTGGTTATATTGTATGGGGAACAACCCCGGAGAGCAATTTAAGCCGTTCGGTCGGAAGTTGGAGCCTTCAAAAGTTCAACTAGTCTAACTACAGAACTTTGATATCGCCAATTGGTTTTGAAGGTAGATGGCAGTCGCTTCACAGAAAATATAGAAGTTTAGCCGCATCACAGTCAGACTGCAAAATTTATGCTTGGCGATTTTAGACTCTCCACCGCAGTCAATGATGTATTATATTCATAGATACGTTATACAAGAAGATGGCGGCTTTAGAAAATGGCGCAAACACTAAATATAAAAAAAATATAGCTACATACTAAAAATACCTCAAGGTTATTAAATTGTATGAATTAAATTATTATTTATATTACGAATTTATTATTAAAATCGTTTTTTTTGGGTGGCGCACTGTCGCGATTCTGATTGGTGCATAAAATGATGACCAAAAGTCATCATTTTTTTGTCGCCATTTTAGAGTGTGGACAACATATCTATAGTTTATAATATATCATTGACCGCAGTAGCATCCTTGCTATCCTCAAAAGACACCCAAGGAACGTGTACTGCGCATATAGAGCACACGTATAAGTCACAATGTCCTGAGCAATAAGAATAGAGATGGGGTAATTCGGATTCCTAGTTATTTTTCCGTATACACCTTTAAATAAAAGCTCAATAGATCACCGATATATTTTAGTAATAATGATTTCATTGATTTCATAGAAATATGTGACTCAGATTTTGAAGTTTCCAATGAATGTATTCTAAATTCAAATAGTTTGCAGTTTATTAATGGTTATTTTTTCATGTGGCAACTTTTTTTGTATACAGCTATGGTCACTGGGAGACTAAAGATGGTATATAGTTGTGCTGCCGAGAACACAGCGAAACGTCATAACACAAAATAATCACGAATATCACGATAGAATCGGTTAAAAATAGTATTTCAATGGAAAAGGTATACTGAGTTTTGGAATATAGAATGAATGGATACAGAACGAATGACAAATCAAGTGTATGAATGATAAATGTATGTGAGCAAGTCGGTCAGGGTCGACCTCGAAGACAGAATATTTTTCAGTTTATTATAAAGAACTAGCTAGGCGCGTGGATGTCGTTTTTGGTTATATCTTCGGTTTTACTCAACCAATTCCGATGAAACAAACGTAAGATTTCAAGTCTGACTAAGACCTTTCATACACTAAAAACCGCATCAAAATCCGTTCAGTAGTTTTTGCGGTAATCACGGTCAAATATACAAGATTATTAAAAAAAAAATTGTGTTCAGTATCGTTGATATAACATAACCCAAGTATTTTTTTTTTATATATCCATTGTACAGACAGGACTACTTTATAATAATTGTATACATACATACACTCACACCTATTTCCTTCTGAGGTAGGCAGAGAAAACAGCCCGCCATTTGCTTCTGTCCATACACACTTACAAGTACTTCTAAAAAAAAACTGTTTTTTTTTTTTTTCAAATAAATTTCTTTTTTCAATTATTTAATAGTGTAGAAGTACAATAAATTTTGGTAGCCAAAGGTTGTTGAAGGACAGATAAATGGTGTTCTCTATTTAAATAGCGTGTTAATCCAATTAAAAGTAATGAATAGTGGAGACTTTAGAATTAATTACTTCAAAGTAACTAAGAGATAAGCTGTTTAGAATTAAAATGGCGACGCGGTTTGAAGGTGAGGCGGGAATTTGGGAGGGGTACGGACGTCTCGCGTCGAGACGAGACTAGTATTTTAGCGCCAGCTACAAAGTGTTTGCGGTTTGGTACCATTGCCAGCGATAGTAGCAATTTTTTTAAATCTTTTTAGCCAATCTAATTGTTAGAAGTCATTGCATAGAAATATAAACTTCAGAATTTAGTTTTCAGCCTCCATTAAAAGCAAGTTAGAGTATATGGTTTGAATGAAGGAAGCTGTGGAATGAACTCCCTGCTATGGTTTTCCAAGCGACTAAAATTTGGGGTTTTTCAAGGACATTAGAAGGTTCTTACGAGGTTGGCAGCACGAGTGTGTCCACGTCCACAGGCCAAGGTGACCACTTTTCATCAGGTGGACCGTGTGCTTGCCTGCTTAAGTGGTATAAAAAACTATATTAGAATTTATGACGTGACGTAGCCAGTCGACATTTTGCGCGCCAAAATTACTGTCTTGTCATGTGATGTTGTGACTATTGACACCGAGTGATTCTTTTTTTGAAATGTTTATGAGGCGAACAATTTACAGGGTTGCTAGTCAATAAAAAAAAAAAGATTTGGTATTTTTTTTAATTGCTGATAGACGCTTCATCAATTTTAATTTATTCTTTACGTAATAATGATTCAAACTTTAGAACAGTTACAGTGTTGCTTTGTTTTTGGAATAGTTTCCACTTGACTTACTAATTACAATTTGCATGTCTACATACATACCAAAACAATTGCCCACCTCACAATCGTAAAAGGCTTTTAAAAGGTACATACAATTAGTCACCTGTACGTTGACGCCCCATCTCCGATGTGCGCATAAGCAAACCACTTACATGCACTACGCATGTGTGCGTGAGATGTGTGCGTCACTACAAGCTGCTGGTAAAATGTGTGCGTGATGAGTGAGCTCGATTTGTTTGAAGACTTTGGAGGTGTGCGTAAATTGTGCGTGTGTGCGTGTGGTGTGCTCGGTTCAGCGACCCCGGTGCGCAGTGGGGCAGCCGTTGACCCACCACGTGGGCCGGTGGAAGGAACCGGCCCGTCTTATCGCCCAGCATTCACTTCCCGGTCGCATTTTTGTGATTTTTTAAACTTCTTTCTTGTTAGGACTCTTGTTACTAAGAAGATGTTTTTTCTTATTTTTTATTAATGTACGTAACGTATCGAAAGAGTTGCCAGTGATAAAAATGTTGATAAATAGTATCTGGTTACAATATTCGCTAAAAACAAAATGGATGTGTTCTAGTTTTCAATTTTGAAGAATACAATTCGTAGTCGAAATGCGAAAAAAAAAGTTAATTCTTATTACGAATTTTGAAAGTGGCGCGAATAATTATGTCCATTTGTATGCTAATTGGTAATTTGAAACGCGTGAACGTCACGTTTTGCAGTAATTCTTGTTATAAAATGTCTTCTTAGCAAAATTAGCTGTGCCAACTGTAGTTTTTAGCAAAAATTAACTGAAAATAAAACTATCTAAGTATTTCAGTTTCTAATTGTATTTAGGTTTTCTTATTTGTCCTTAACGCCTTACGAAATATAAGAAAAAATGTGGCAATTTTGATCATTGCCGCGGCAACCATTTTTGAATGAAGGTCAATGTTTTCTGAAATGACTCATATATCTCTCTCCCTCTCACATATTGCGTTTTACGAAGATACTTATCAAATTAGAATGTCGTTAACGAAATGCTATGAAGAAGAGGATATTTACCCTATAACGTTCGTTAATTTCTGGGAAAAGCTGCTGAGTGCCTGACCACACAGAGAGTTTCGCGAAAAAATGATTATTTGCATGAGACACTAGCCGGTCAGGAACAAAAATATTTTACGATTTTTTTAAAGTACGCCTACCCCACTGGGGAAGGGTCATAACTATATGTAGGTACCTATGTATGTATGTTTTTTACAGTTTAGTCGAAGATATGGCCATCTAGTTTCTAGCAATGAATTCAATGTTAACTGAAAATAGACCTAAAGATATTTCTGCAAAATCCCTACGATACAAGACAGCGGTTTGAAGTATGTATCTTACTCGAAATTCACTGTATCTTTTTTCATAATCTTCTAGAGAAATAATTACCTATATGAACATTAAACATACAACATTAGACACATGTGACATTAGCGTTTAAATACAAATAAAAAGTGATTGCAGAACCACATGTTACTTTATACCATAAATAGACCGAAATATGTATTATTTATTATCTATTTGATGGCAACATCGAACATAAAAATAGACTAAAATATATATTTCCGGTATCAGCGTATCCAATTACTTGTTAAAAAAAAACAATGGGCTTCTTACTTCATTCCATTTTTATTACTCCCACAGATAATAACGTCTTGGGAGCAACTAAAAATAAATGCCCGTGTCTTTGAATGAATTCTAAATAAGGAGATAAGAGTCATCGGCCCTGTGTTCAAATGTGATTTTATTGTTTTTTTTTTTCCTTTGACCCGATTCTTTTTATTACTCTGGCAACACTATGCAAGTAGCGTGCTTTACTTCCGGTATTTTTCCGGTAGAGGTACACTTCCCTAATCGAGTAACTTCAAATTTAAATATGGAACCCCGTTATGTTCTATAAGAATACTTTCCATTTCGGGAACCTTCGAATGTATAGAATTTTATTCGAATGTAGTTTGAGTATTTTTGTAGACTTTTTCTGGGCCGGATTTAGGATAGAGCAACAGGGGTTTTAGCTCTGAGTCCTTGAATAAGAAAAGAAAAATCTTTGTGTCTATCAAAGCTTTATAAAGCCTTTTTTGATTTTCATTTCATGTCTTACATATGACTTGAGGATTTATTTATATCTAAAGAAACTGTGGTTTTCCCATTTCCCGTACTTGAAGGAATGGTCTAAAAAAAGAATTAGCGAAATCGGTCCTGCTGTTCACGCGTGATGGCGTGACCAAGGGAAATATGGATTCATTTTTATATATAGAGATTTCAATTTGACAGCCTTCGTGGCGTAGCGGTAGTGAACGCGGCCGCTACGCAGGAGGCGCGGGTTCGATCCCCGCTCAGTGCAAATATTTGTGTGAATGAAATATGAGTATTTGCATTGGTCTGGTCATGCCTCGGAGAGCACGTTAAGCCGTCGGTCCCGGTTGCCATGAGAACATCTATGGCAGTCGTTACGGGTAGTTGGAGCCCTCAAAAATCCAAAAACAACGGTCTAACTGCAAAACTTCGATATCGCCTAATGTTAACATTGGGTTGTGGAGGTCAGATGACAATCGCTTCACGGAAAATATCGAGGTCTAGTCAAATCCGTGGTTAAGACTGGTAAAAGCGGACCCCAGACTTCGAGCTGAAAAAGCTTCGGATGCGACTGGGAAATAACGCTAAGAGGAAGAAGAAACTGTGGTTTTCCCAAGGTACTACAATATGGGGTTCTTAAAGAAG
Source organism: Eilema depressum (assembly GCA_914767945.1). Lineage (NCBI taxonomy): Eukaryota > Metazoa > Arthropoda > Insecta > Lepidoptera > Erebidae > Eilema > Eilema depressum. The sequence goes on from OU612040.1 coordinate 3,829,821, forward strand.
GGCATTAGAAAGTTTCTACAGGGTGTGATGCCCTTGGTGTTGCACACATCCATAGGCCACGGTAACTACTTCCCATCAGGTGGACTTGTTTGCCCCTAAATTTTAAAAAATCTAAAGAAAAAGTTTCAAAAGATCTTTTTCAATAGAAAAGTTGTGTATTTTTAGTACGTTTAGCACAAAATCTAAATGATCAAGAAATCTGTGAAATTTTCTTTTCACGAATAATTGCCCCAGGGTAGATGCCCTAAAACCGGCCCTGTTTTTTTGTTATGAACCGACGTCTGAAGTTAACCCGGTTACTCATGTTTGTGTAAAAATGTTTGCCTTTAGTTTAACGTGAAAATCCATTCGAAAACATTTTCTTTATAGAGGCTATATACGTCTACGGCCTCAATAGTCTGGCAGTTTGACTAATGCCCAGAGCCGCTGATAAATAGAGATATTCGTCCTGTTAAATGGTCGTAACCCCGTCTCGTGAAATATTTTTTTTTTGCTGGAGCTTAATCGTAAAAGCCGGCATTCCAGAAGGTGCTACCTTAATTCTGGCCTTGATAGATGCCCTTTCACACCCAAGTTGAAGTCCCCTCTGTTACTGTTAGGGTCGTTATCTAGAATGGTACTAGTTCTAAATCTAGATTTATCTGAGGTCAAACTGTATTATAGATTGACAAATTTGAAATTGTCTATCTGTCAAATCTGTCAAGCTGTCGTACAATTAATTTTTCTCAAAAAAATCGACATTCAGGACTGGGTGTCGTTATAGAGTGGCCCGTAGGCCTTAACCTAGCATGGAATTTGCACTGTTTTATTATATAGTCTTCTATTTGACAATTGGTTACCCATCTATAAACCAGCCTGTGGTAACATTACTTAACTGCAATGTTAGGATCAGTGAGATTACTTCCATTGTAAAACAATGTAAATACTTGATGTAATCGAACTTTACTGTTTATTAACAACACGTCATTATTACACACTCATATCTTTGAGGAAAATGGAATGTAAACAAGTAATGATATTGAAATTAATTGTTATGGCAACCCAAGTAATGTCAAGTTTATAAAGAATACAATTCAACATTTTTGTAAGCAATAAAATTCAAATTACGAATCTAAATTTTCTTAATTTTTAAAAATAGAACTCTAAATACGTATACGTTCTTATTTTAAACTTGCATTCCAAGATACTTAGTATAAACGGCCACCAATCGAGATTTGCGGATGCATCGCCAACGCGTCGACTAGACGAAAACTGGCCGTTGAACTCAGCCGATTTCGGGGTTCGATGTACGAACGAACGACGAACCAAAGACCTACAGTAATCGGAGGCGATAACGTGGGGCGGCACGATATCGATCGTCGATTTATTAGATGCCAGATTGATGTACCTTCGCTTCGAATGGCGGATATCCGTTGTCCGTCAGTTAAGTGTTCGTTTTTCAATTTTCGTAAAAGCTGTTGTTCTTTTTTTGAACATAATTTTTTTTTAACGATGACGAAGAAATGAGAAACTTTCGTCCGATTTTTATTCGAATTTGAAGACTGTTTATGTTCCATAGGGAAGAGAAAGTACTGTAGGTAATGACTAGGACTAGGAATGTAGGATGATACATACATATACCTTGGGACACGTATCTTGGACCTAAATCGGGAAACAAACGAGGCCCTGGCTAGCTGGTTAGCGAGGTTAGCTGAATTTGAGCTCGTCCACTGCCGTAGCACCCTGTGTTACCTCAAAAAGCACCCAAGAAATGTGTACTGCGCATATAGAGCACATTTTGAGCACACTTTAGGTCGAAGATACATGTCCTGAGCAATACATAAATATAAACTGCTTCGATGGTACAATCAATAACTGGAATTAAAATTAACCTATGTACTTGTCCAGGTCATGGTTTATCTGTGTACCTAATTCCAGCCAAATCCGTAAAGCCCTTTTTGTATAAGTCAGTCAAATACAAACAAACACTTTTACATCTATAATATTAGCAGCATTACGAGGAAAATAAATAACATTTTTGACAGTAAATACAATAATATTAGGATTGGTAGTTTAAAAGATTAATCGCTTACAGATGAACATACATACTGCATGAAATTGTATATACGCCCCTTGTGGCTTCGCTGTAGTAGGGTAAAAAGAACACTGCTTGTCAATGTTAATTGAAATAATATAAATAAAATAAAGGCAACTATAAATAATTTAAAATAAACCCTGTATTGATTGAAATGAATAAACTAATTCAAATTCAAGAGATTTAAGATATTCGTTGCATTCGATGCAGATGCTAAGGTTTGATTTAAATTTCGAATATTTTCGAATCCTTTGACAAGAATATTTTCGAATAAATCGAATATGAATGTTGCCTTTTAAAAATGGAATAGTAATTTACAAATCGTTGGAAGTTGAGTTGGAATCCAAGTCCCACCCTGTGTAACCTTTCCAATGAAAAAATAATTGAAAATCTATATTCCTTATTCAAATTACGCGTGATTTTTAATAAGTACTACTCAAATGACAATTTTGTTATTCCAGCGTAATTTGAATTTAGAATCCGAATTTCGAATTTATATTTATATAATTTTTATTAATTTATACATATAAATAATATATATGAACTGCAAATTAGTGTAGTCCATTATATAAATTTATTCATTAGTATCGCTTAAACCGTTCTAACGATTTGTACCTATAAAAATGTATTTAGATAAGGTTGTGCTTTTAATTTTATCGATAGAGATACCACTCAAGCACCATATTAAACCGTAAATTACAAAATCCAAAAACCGTAAACGATGCAGAAAAAAAATACGGAAGGAATAATAAAATCGGTGCCCCGCTGAGGTATAAGAATTACAAATTTCGGGACACTTCCCGCTGTCGTTCATCGAACTCTGAACTCTGCGAACTGCGACCCTTTTGTCAATGAACCTTTCAACACCAAGATATCGCAAGTTTGACTATTCACTGACCTAATTCGATTACACAATATAAACATTATAATTTGAATTGTAAGCTGGAAGTAGAATTACGTTTTGGAATTGACGGAATTGAAATTTGAATTTTTTTTACGCATGTCTTTACTCTGGTTAGAGTTCAGTACGGGTCATAGGTTGAAATTTCTACAAAACTCTACATCAAGCTACATACATAATTACATATAATCAATGAATTAACTAGCCTATCGCAGTCCACTGCTGGACATAGGCCTCTCCCAATGTTGAGAGACTTTGGCCTACTGTTCCCACGCTAGCCAGACGGGTTGTTACAGGGTTTTATTTCGAGATCTCCTTCTCTCGCAGTGATATCGTCTGCGTATTTTTCCGGTAGTCGCTTCTTACGACAACCTTCGGATGAGATGGGGTGGTGATATTTGTATTCTTTCTCCGTCACCACACGGATGGGTTGCCGCTTAGTAGTATTTTATCTGAGCACTTCCGTGTTTCGGATGGCACGTCAAAAGTCGGTCCCGTCTATCAATAGTCGTTAGAACGCACATATATTCAAGCTTGTAAATTCCCAAAGGGGTAGGCGGAAATATATTACCACATGATATTTCACCACATATATGATATTCCGTCACACATGAGGAGGCAAGCCTATGCCGTAAAGCCAGCCAGAAAACATCACCTGATAACGTCGGCTAGACTGCAGACAGTGATAAAATCATTATTATATTGATGAAAAAGTGAATAACCGATTATAAAAATAATATATTTAGAAACTAGGTCGCCATTATATAGATCTGTGATATTATGTTGATAATAATGTGTAATCTAAAGTCTCGTCTGAATTGCCAGACGGTTATACGTCATTCGGTAGACTGGTTGGCACAAAATTATGATATACGAGCTGATCGAGATTACATCGAAATATAGGCATAACATGACTCAAATATATATTGGAATAAAATCAGAAGGAAAACCTTGTAAGTTAACTAGTGTCACCAAAGTCTTAAATATTCTGTGATAGAAGACGTAGGACACGATAGTATTTCCGTCCCAATAGAACAGTCCGACTGGGGAAGTATCTCCGCCCTACAAGAATACCGCGGCTATAATAACCGCGTCTTGTGTTCACGGAAAAAAAAACAAAACACCAAAAAAAAAAAACAAATTTTTGATTTTTTTTTCTGTCTGAATGATCACTAAAACGGCTGGGTCGATTTTGATGGATCTCACTGATAGATAGCGGAAGTTATAACCGTGCCAAAAAAAGCTCCAGATCTTAGTCCACGCGGACGAAGTCACAAGCACAGCTAGTATCTTAAATAAAAGTGATGTAATTAGTATGTAGTTTCATAAAAGTGATGTAATTAGTATGTAGTTTCAAAACAAAACAAAAAAAATCCGATACTGTGTTTTGATATAGGACAACCGGGGGATTGATCTCTGACCAATAATTGCAAAGGGGTGATGTCCTTATGTGCCTGGAGTCCCGCCTTCCGCCTGTTTGTCTGTTTAGGGCACGGTTATATTTTTTTATTCGGTACAACAAAATACCGACAAATATCAAAAATATGAACAAAAATCGCGAAAAAAGGAATAATGACAGTAGAGGAATCTCGTGAAGTATGAAAAGATAGAGTCAAATGGCGGGCTGGTGTCTCTGCCTACCTCGGAGGGAAATAAGCGTGAGTGTATGTATGTATGGATCATAAAAATACATAGTAACAAAAAAAAAACAAAAAAAAATTGGTTATAGTCAAGCCTTTTTTTTTCTAGGACAGATAAAAAAATATTTATTTTTTTCTATTTTCTGTTATTATAACTAATATAATGTAGGGAAAAGATAAATATAATCAAAATTGGGTGTTTTTAGGACCCTAACAAGATCTTTGAGGCTCAATCAAACCTCCCCAGCAAGTTGGTAGACCGGCTAATTGGAGCCTATCCAACACAGGCTTTTCTCACGGGTTGCGAGGTCAGGCGACAGTCGCTCTCGCAAAAGTCAAATCCAGGGAAAGAGTAGACGAGCAAGCCCTGGGCTCACGAGCTTTGGATGCAACTAGGGCTAACACGGAGGATGATGACGATGATGATGATGATGACTGAACTAGTACAAGTTAACAAAAAAACGAACTCATCGCACTATAATGTTATTTTCAATATTTTTTAGTTTCCTTCCTAATTTCCAATTTTAAAAAACTAAAGGAAACTCGTCTTCTACGCATTAGCCCAAAGCCCAGCTGTGGGCCAGTACAGAACGCCGTTGTAGCACGTGGTCCCAAATCAATAGGTCGTTAGCCGCATGCCAGAGCGAAACCGCACCATCTGACGTCACGCCAACTGTCTCTTTCAGCCGCAAGGTTGGCGGCTCCCACTTAGGGTTATTTACTTATTTTTTTTTAATTCAAAGATTAAGATGCCTTTTATTTGTGGGGGTGTAACGTATTCCAATTACAAATTTGGTAATCAATTTGACAGATGTGACACTTTTGACAGTTCCGAAATTATTAATGGGACAGTGAGAGTAAAACTTAATGGTGTATGTCCATAAACGGCAATGTTTTGTTCCAAATAACAGTTTTTTTCTGTTAGATGTGTTGATACGTTTGTTGTTACTTTTCGGATAGAATGTGAGATGAACCATAGATTAGTTCGTTGTTTTCGTGTTTAACGGTTGTTTGTATCTGTGGGCCTCTCCCATAGATAAGCTAGATAATGATCTTTGATGAACTATAGAATACATTTGTTTTGACAAGTGAATGTAACATTAATATAAATTACGGTGAATTTAATTCGACACTAGATGTGAATATTTTCATTACAACAATACGGTGTACATAATTTTAGAGATAGTAAAAAAAACTCATTTCAGAACTACCAACATCCATAAATATATTATATTTGTTCTTCGAAGCTATTATGTTCGAATTTTAAAATAAAAATAAAAATATCAAGTTCTATTTTTTAAATCTTATTTTTTAATAAGGAATGAATCGTCTATTAAAAATCTGTAAATCCTAAAGGAAAGACGTTGTAAACAAAAACAGCGCGATACAAAATTGCCTACATTATTTGCGGTTGACAACACATTTTTCCTGGGTCAGTGACCCCTTAACACTAGTATCAAACAGTTTAGAAACAACAGTAATTTTGTTTCATTGAATTCTTTTTTTGTGAATTAGGAAGTCGGTTTGATGCAATTAAGGATATAATTAGTTTGATTCAATTAGGGAAGTGAAATTCAAATTACACATTAATGTATTTGATGCCATATCAGGAAGTCAAAAAGAGATTATAATTGACACACGCATAAATAAAAATGTGAAAAGTATAACTAAAAATTTTAAAATTATAATTAATCCAATTATGTATAAGTATAATTTCAAATTGAAAGTATAATTCGGAATTCAAATTAGATAATAATTTAAATGAAGAATTTCGTTAGCAAAAAAAATCGCCAGAGAAGTCGTCGACGTAATATCGCTCAGTGATTCCACATTCAAAACTAGAGTTCAACAGCATTTCACCGAAATCTACTTTGTTTGGGTCCCGGGGTCAATGAACCGGTGTGACGCCCGTGCGAATGTGTGCGCGCGCCGCTGTGTTCGCACGCGACACCGACGTACGCACACATGCAAACCACGCCTTGTGATCCGCACAACTCTGATGGGCAATTTTGTCTCTTAATTACACTGTAATTACATACATTTCCGTATTTTATTGGCGATTTGGAAGGTACCAAGGTACTTAATGAGCCACCACAAGAAAATTCCTTCTAAAGATGAATATTGAAGAAAATTTTTCCCATAGTCCGCGCCGCGCCGTCGTCGTTGGGGCGACTGAACTATCGCTATGAGCTAAGTTGATTATTCGGTCGGAATGAAAAAATATATAATTTTTTCGTGAGCCTGGCCGAAGATTCGTCAATGCGTCAGTCACGTTCGGGCCGCTCTGGCGTCAACATCTTTGGACTTGCCAGTTGCCGTCGCGAAGCCGAGTTGTGCACAACCTATAGTACAAACACATTACGTACAAATTTTTTCCAGCAGTGAGGTGAACACGTATTGTTATTTATTTTTTCACGATAACAAGTGACAGTGCCTTTCAGTGCAGTGACAACAATTTGATAATTTTCTTTTTTGGAAAATAGAACGTGGTGACGTCTAACGGCTTCTATATTTGAAATTTAAATCTTGTTCTTCACGTAAAATTGGACAGCGGCTTTTAGATAATTGAGCTGTATTGTTCAATTAACTAAAACCGCGGCAATTAATACGTGTTGCCATGTATTAATTTCAATAAAACTTTTCAAATTACAAATAAATTCTTCTTTCTGCTTCGGTTTTCTCTTTGCAGATTTTTGTGTTTGAATTTTTTTTATAAAGAGATAATACAAATGCAGTACATATAAGGGAACAAGAAAATAATTACAATAATAAAAATAGTGCCTTAATAATATTTATTTAAGACGAAAGGAAGAGAACAAAACAGAGCTACGGAGACAAAATGCCAAAAAATTTGTTGCTCTTCAAAAAATTAATACCAGAATTGAATTTCGCGAAGAGAAACCTTACATCACCGCTGGGCCGAAATATATTTATCAGTTAAAACACAAACCTGGTGCTTACGTCAACAAAGTTGAAGAAAACAATAAATTGGGAGTGCCATAATTTTTCTGAGAAAAATTCTGGTATAAAACAAAACAAACACAAAACAGTTGCCTTACCGACATAGTCGAATAAAAACTTATAAAAAAAACTATCCATTGGAACACCAAAACGTACAGTGATATTAGTGTTAACCGCAATGCGAATTCGATTCGCGTGCACACAAAATCATTGGCCGAAGATAACTTAAAACTCTTTAAACCGCCCACTTTTCAAAGGAAAATTGAGACCAATTCAAAAATCGAATTTGGAATCATGAACAGCCAGTTTCACGACTTGTTCGGATCTCAGTGGCCTCCAGACCAGCACGGAGGACATTCGTCGGCTTCGACGATGCTGCACCAATCACAGGGTCTACCTCAGGGTATGATGAAACGTGAACCCCATACTGATGTGCCCGGGATGCATAATCAGATGGGTATGGACATCACATCAGGGTCTGTTGCTGACAGCACCTCCCCCCCACCTGGGAGTAGTGATGGGATGTTTGGATCCTCTTCCATATCAGGAATGTTTATGGATAAGAAAGCCGCAAATTCGATCAGAGGTAATTTTTTTATTTTATATTTTTCCAGTTTTTTTTTTACTTTACAAAAATATTTTAGGATATTACTACCCAACGCTATCTAGACCTAAAGTAAGCTTGACTTACCTAGCTTTTACTATGGATTCTAGATAGAGCAAATATACACGCATACAAATATTTGCATTGAACAGGAATCGAATCAGCTACTTAGAACTTAACAGTCGCACGATCTACAGGATGCTTCTATGTACTTCAAGTAATAAAACTATTATTTCAACTTCGCTCGCTTAACGGCATAGGCTTGCACTATAGTGGGACCAAAAATCATAGTATCGAAATGTGGGTGTTAATACACCTCTGCCTACCCATTCGGAGATTTACAGGCCAGAATATATTATGTATCTATGACGTTTATTTTGTTAACAAATATGGTCACCTCATGTCCTTCCATATTTGTAGTAAGAACCTAATTATTGATACCGTCAGCAAATATTGGTATAATTTTAATTATTGCTCATATCAATTATTTACTAGGTGACAAATTTATCGGTGCAAAGTTCAATATTGAATACCGTCAGCAGATTCCATTGTAGCATTAACTAAGTATACAGGTCAATGACCTTCGTTGACCTGTCAAAACAAGCATAGTAGAGAGTACAAATAGATAAGGCACAGTACGAATAGATGGTATTTTATATTGTATATGAAGACTGATATTTCATAGAACTATTCTTGTTCTTCTTAGGGTTCCGTAGCCAAATGGTAACCTATGTGACCCTATATGAATACTCAGCTATTCGTCTATGCGTAGGCTATGTCTCATACACAACACTGCCATCTCAGACTTAGCTGTCTTGTATATTTGTACAAAACCCTTCGTGTCACCCCAACTCACACTTGACCATTTTTAGATAAATGCCACACGTCATTTTTCTTCAGTAGGTATATATGATTCATAATGGTACTTAAAATGTTATTACATAATATATTCTGTCACTATTGATTGTCCAATCGTAAGTTTAAGATTCAATTTCCTGGTTGATTACAAAAAATTCTCACTTTACACAATGCAAATATATTTATATGTACTTAGGTACTTTCGTCGGGCATACATACTTAACAATATTGAATTTGTTTTTTTTGTATCAAACAGGTATTGAACCCTAGCATAGCAATCGAAAGCTAATTTGCAACCTTGGTGTCAAAAAAAATTAATACACCAAGGTCATTGAGGTATCAAAACCGTTTCTAGGCGAGGTCATGACCTCATGCACTATTATTTGAAAACCACACCCTGTATTGTTAACTGAATGTTCTTCGATGTAATACACTCTTTCGTCTATATACAGGATGTTTTTACTAAATGAATATTTTTTATGGAAATACAGGCTGTAATTTGTTTAGATATATTTTTTTCTAAATTGGCAGTTCTTTACTGTCATTAAGTAAAATGGAAGTCTAGGGTCAGAACTCATGTCGTCAACAGTGATCCATCAACTGGGTAGTTTTTCACAGGCTATTTGCTTACTATCGGATTGAATATAGAACAATTCCTTACTCACTGGTATGGTACATAACGCGATAATATTATATGGCCAGTCCCTTGTATAAGTACTTTACTGATCTCTTTTGTTCTCATAATTACTTAGTCTAACCAGGTAAAAGTAATTATAAAATCGATTGCTTTTTTAGGGTTTTAGACACAAGGCCAATATTACCCATACTTATATAAGTACGTCATATGCCAATTACCCTAAATTTTAACAAATTATTTACAATCAATGCATTTATCTGTTGTCCCAAATTGCATTTAAAATGCTTTGTTCTAAATTTTAATATTGCGCAGTGTTAAGGATAATTTGTTCAGTTAACCAGGTTAAGTGTAATTATTTGGGTTAAGTTTGACGTGCGTATATATTTTCACTAATGTCATTTTATGACAGCTACTTGTCATTTGATGACAGCTATCTGTCATTTTATGTGAGTAGTTTAAAGTTTTGCAAGTATTTGGGAATATATGTGGGACAATTAATAGATTGTTGTACGATATTTTATTAATACCAAATTAAAAATTAAAATTGTTGAGTCTTGGCAGGATGAATAATAAATTGCTATTGAAAGGCCTCCTAAGGTAGTACATCTCACATAGCAACACCACGATATAAGGAGTACAAATTTACTTGATATTGTACAAGCCCAATTGCACTCAAACACGATGAAGGCCATTCATTTAACTCGGGCTGAGCAGAAGTTATGCCATGTGTAGCTAATACTTAATGCATAATACCCTGTTAGAAATCATAAAATAATATTTATAAATGATAAAGAAACTCTTTCTGAGGCCTGGGCGTAAAAAGGGGCCATTTCTAGACCGCTTCAAAATTACGATAGAGCTAGATAATATTAATTATGTGTATGTTCTGTTCATTATTGGAATTTTTTTTGCTATTAAAATATAAATTAATCAACACAAGAATCGGATTCGAAATTTAAATTATATAGGTAATAATATTCTAGGATATAGTACACAGCTCTATTTAGATTCAAATTAAGCATAGTTTATTATATGGGCTCTAGAATACGGATAAACGTGTTACATGTAGAAACTGTAATTTTTGAAAAGATATATCTATGAAAGATACCTAAGATATTTTCAGAAAGATAGATTTGAATTAAAAACATAACTCTAAATTTAAATTTTATTGTAAATACAAGACAGTTTCATACGAGTACAATATTATAAGCAATTAATTGTAACAAATGAAACCAAACAATTACTAGACAAGCCAAAGTGCAGTCGTGTCAATGACCCCTCGAAAACGGACACGTGGATTGACACGCCAGTATTAAAACGACGTAACTGAAAGATGTATACAGCTTTGTCTTCGCGCAATGTTTTTAAAAAGTTTTTAATTGTGGAGTGCTGACTGAGTAATGCTACCGATTTTGAATTAAGAATTTTAACGTTCGATACTAAATCTTGAATTTGGTATTAATGTACAGTGTGATGCGATTAATTGAATTTGAGTTTTTGAAAGTAAAACAGACGTAAGTGGCTGGTGATAGAACTTCCGATTGTAAAAATATATTTGCATTATTTTGGGTGTTATCAAGTATAAATTTACAGAAAATATGCACCTATAGAACTAGTTACATTAATTGTCCATGTTAAGTTATAGTCCATATTAGAAGTTTACTTTATGTCTAGATAGCGTTGACTAATATGTCTTATATGTATCTTGAATATTTGTTTTACTAATTACAACAAAAGATTTTCTATACCCACGCATTTAGTATCATATATCCAACATAGCTTGAAATTTTAAGTCTCAATTGTCATTACAGTTAAAATGCCATAATGGAACAATTTGGGGTGGACTCGTTGAATTGGCCTCCGCCGGTTCAAGGCCATTGCCCGTTAATTTGATGATACACTCTCTTACGTGTCTTATACGACACTAGACTATGAAACTTTATTTTTAGTTTCAAATTTGTAACATTTTTATTGCGGTGAACAAACCCATTGACAAAACCGTCTCTTGTAAACACTCCAACTGTCAAACTGTATCGAATGTATCGATAGAGTTACTTCAATTTAATTTACTTTCTGTTCGAATTTTTAAATATTTCTATGTGTTTATAATAATATTTTCAATTTCGAACACAAAAAAGGAGAACAACATCTACAGGTTGTTATAACATGATATGTTTGAAATTTAAATTATTTTTATATTAAATTCAATTAAATTTAATTTATATCAAATTCATAAACACAGTCAGTTAAAGAGAGAGAGAGAAGGAGATAGTTTTGGCATGTACTTCAACTGTAATTGTAGTGTTTTTCCTCTAAATTACAACTAAACAAAAGGTTCATTGACTTTTGTAGTTTCAATCAAAGCACAGAGTCAGAGGTTATTGTAACTGTAACTGTTTTCTATTAGAATAACACGTTGTAGTTTGTTTAAAAGAGTCTCTATTCAACATTTGTTTCAGTAGTACTTAAATAACAAAGGTCACAGACGTGGTAGGCGCCGGATTGAGTCATAATAAAGCCTAGATAGCCTCTTTTATACTTTATTGATTTTGCGTTACACACTTGTTCATATTGGCATAGCGAAAATATCGTAAATAACTTCTATTAGTAACCATTTGTTTTGCATAATAAATTCTGCCTATACCTATTAACAAAAAAAAAAGAAAGATATCAATATAAAGCCGATGAGGTCAAACATTTAAGTAAGTATTCCCTTTACCAATTAAAAAAATATTTAAATAATAAACTTTTCGAAAATAGAACATGCGCATGAAGTCGTCGACCCGTGACGTTATGTGACGTATGCTGTCACTTTTATTTTAGGGCACGCACGCGAATGTAGGTAGGTTTGAATTTGTTAACACTACAATGTTAAAGTAGGTTTCATCGATATTTTTGTTATGGCATTATTTTACAACATATTTTCTTTTCATTGCATGATTGATGTAATGTTCTAGTTCTTCTGCTATTTGAAGAAGCTTGACCAAGTAAATAATTAAAAAAAAATAATTTTGTAGTCTGCCAAAAATAATTTTCCCAACATTATTTTTGCCAGTGACAGTCAGGTTGATGTAAGGATTTTAAGAATTCTCATACACCAGAAACTGTACAGGCATTTTATTTTAAGTTGTTTGATCAAAAAATTTATTTAACAATTCTGTCAATAAGGGCTAAGGCATAGTATTTTAAAAGGATAAATTATTCAAAAAGTTAAGGAAAATGGTTTATCGCCCTTTATAAATAGTTTGAGTTTGATGACAATACGTTAAGAGGAAAGTGGATGTTTGTTTATATTGTAAAATTAATCAATAATATGCTATGCGAATATGGATGCTCAACATTTTATCTGACTCTGAAATCGAAGCTAAGACCTCATGATCCAACAACTGAATAACAACAACAATAAAAATATCCAGACATTTATTTATAAACAACTAGCTTTTGCCCGCGGCTCCACCCGCGTGGATGTCGGTTATCGCGACTAAACATCCAATCTACCCCTGTACCAAATTTCATCAAAATCGGTTCAGTGGTTTAGGCGTGAAAGCGTAACAGACAGACAGACAGATTTTGTATTCACCATACATTAAAATTGATTGAGGAAATTGGTTCTATATTCAGCAATAGACTACATTAAGATAATTGATTAATATATTTTCTTTTTAAAATCAACAAAAATAAATGTATTTCAATAAAATATTTCTGATTGATTGCAAAACGAATTGCACAACTCTACAGTTTCTAAGTAAACTTCATAAGTGATTCATTACACTTGTAATTTATTATTTGTCATCATTTTTTTATAATACCATGTTAATGACCTGCGACGGGTTAACGTGCATGTCGTTGTCTTGTGACGGAATATTTCCGCCATCTTTATTTTGATATTGACATGTGTCATAATCTTTTAACAGATTATTTCGGAATAGTTGTAATGCTTTGTGAAATGTTCTGAATTGAAACGTTTACAAGTCATTGGTCTTTAAAATAATGTTTTTAATATATTATACATATTGTATTAAAAATATTTTTTTACACACCGGTGTGGCGTAGTTTACCAAATGAGACTGTCGTGTATGACGTCCCAGGTTCAAGTACCAAGTTTCTTAGTAACAGTACGTGGAAATGAACACATTTGAACGAAAAGGGGATTTACATACCTACGCAAGAATTAAAACATAATTGACGTATGTCAAAAATCTCATAATTATTTGACAACTATAAGTTGCATCGTGACATTTTTCGAATTGAAATGTTTGAAGTTTGAAAATACAAAAAAATATAGTCTTGAAATATATGACTAGGTACATGTCATTTTATTGATTTTAGTCCTTCAGTTTAATTAATATGGTTAAAGAAACTTCCAGTTGTAATAATATTATTTTCATAATGCATAATGCTCAAAAAGTTTATCTTAAATTGAGTCTTATTAGGTTTGTATAAAAGTTAAGTTTGGAAAACGCGCTGCTCAAAATATTTCTGAAATACTTCTTTGATCATAGTAGCTATCAGCACTTTCAGGAATAACACAATAATTATAGAAAGAGCTCTGGCTCAAAATAACTACAAGCGGGCGTGAGATCAAACTATGTTTGTCAATTATAACGGCCTCACAACATCCATTATAACGTGATCTATCTACCAAAACATATTTATATATCAGAAAGGTCATAGTAAAATGGTTTTGCCTAGATATAAGCGATGTAGAGGTCATTGCCCCGTGATGTCAGTCGCGTCACAAAACGTAGGTGATACGGATTACGGTAACGCGCTTGTCCGCGTTACGTGTATTATTTTGCGATACAGTCTGCAATGTGGTTTGCGTTTGACCGATATTCGGTCATTGCCTTGACTCGATAGTAATGATTCACGGCTTTGTATATTTTTTCTTACGTAAAATATGTATATTTATGTTACGTACACTCGTTTATCGTCGCTTGGTCAAATGTAAACAACCTGTATACATCGTGTATGCAAAAAAATATATAGAAAAATATTTTTGACCTACAAAAATGCATGCAGGTCAAAAACGTGTTAGCGGTATTGACCGACCCCAATTTTTCGAAGAAAACTCAGTCATTGGTGTCAGTATATTGGTCAATGTAACTGGGTTTTCACCTCGATTACCACTAATTATATTTAGGTCAGTCATTCTAGAACTATTGATGAGGAAGTGTCACTGTTAGTCATATTAATTTTGTCTTCGGATGATAATTATTTATTTAAGTATTATTTTACCTCTTTATTCATTTTATTCAAATATTTATTTTATTATCTAGATTTCTCTTTTATTAAATAATTTAAATACAAATCAATATTTCTACACTATACAGTATCTATACTATTACTAACAATTACTTTTTTGTTAATAGTACATACTTAGATATTATTATAAATGATTCTTTTGACATGAATTGAAATAAAACTCATTTTCTCGCACTCAATTAATCGTAATTTATATCCTGTTATTTTTATATAGGCACAATACCTCATGTTTTCCGTTGCTTTTCAGTAGCCATGGTCACGGGGAGACTGAGGCAATGGTCTGGAAGTTTAAAGTTATCTCGAGTTACTTGAACTTTCTTTAATTGTAGATTTTACTATTTACGCAATTATTTAAATAACTTAGCAAATCCATGATGTTCAAAAATATATATATTGAACAAAACATACAATGTCAGATTACAAAAAAATGTATTCGTAATTAATTTTTTTGAATAATTTACACAATGCTACCAACTTACAAAAAATTGTTACTATTTTTGTTTCTTTTGTTTTTTAATGTCTTTTATTTTCTTTGTGGCTATACCTCGGCAATGCACAATGAGATACGTTTAAAAACTTGTGCAATGGCCCAGGAATTCGATTACAATACATTAATGAGACAATAGATAGGTTCGGTGACCGCACACAGCTGGTCTTTAGTCAAATGTTGAATGCACTTTATTAAAATAAGTCAGTGTTGTTTGATTTTTTGAAGTGAAAGACAATGACCTTGGTTTTTTTTGACAGCTGTCAAATATAATATTTTATACAGGATGTTTTTTTTTTCAAATACCACTTAGACTGCTTTTGTGGTATATCAGTACTAAGTATTACTGATGTACAAGAGGTCTTAGTTCAATTCCCGATTCAGTGTTATTAGCATTTCTTTTTGTTTAATCTTGTTTACTATTAGGTAAACTAAATTCTCACGGTTTATTAAGTAAAAATCATAGAGATAACGCAGATTAGTTATAATTAATCGTACTTAATTTCTAATTCCTGAAATCCATTTTAAACGAGGATGTCATGAAATTGTACACAACTTTGGAACTATTTTAAACTAAAGTTAAATTTATTGGAGACACTCGTGGAATATTATTAGTAGGAGTTTTATATTTCCTGTCCGTCTTAATTTATTTATAGGCACCAAGCATATGCTCGCGGCTTCACCCGTGTAGAATCATTAATCCTATCATTTAATATTAATGATTTTTCATACATAACATACATACATACACTAGGATATGGGTTGTAGGTTTTAATAGAATCGCAAGTATTTTTTAACAAAAAGTTGAACTAAAATTACCAATAAGATAATAATTTATTGTCAATTTTAGTTTTGTCAGTAATTATTATAATGTAGAAAATATCAATTTATCAAAACTATATAACGTGTAAGCAAATGCAGAACTAAAAAAACATTTCTTGTTGGTCCACTCTATCATATCCGCAAATAAAAAAGATTAGATGTAACTTTCATGATAAAAGTATTCGTACTATTTACAACTTTTCATTTTGCAGTTGAAAAACTAATTGACATTCAAAACTTAACCTTATCCGAAGTGAATAGAGTCCTCCTTCACAATTTAAGGGTGGTAGATAAACTGTTGTATCAGCATTGGTAGTTTAGACAGCGGTCGTTGACCCGTCACGTAAGCCGTTAGATTAAATTCAAATTTGGAAAAAGAGTCTTATTCTGAAGCTTTGGAGGCGTTGACCCTTGTGACGTATAGTGGGTGTGTAAAATATTTTATTGAATGCAAATTATAAGGCAAAGGAATCACAATACTACGGCCTAGAGGCAAAAAGATTGAATATTTTTTAGCAACAATTGGGGATAAAGTACCAACAAGATACTGATCAATAAAAAAAGCTTCGAAATATTTAAATATTTCGAATATTTATTCGAAATTCAAAATTTAAATCTATCACAAAAATTAAAAGAATCGGTCAAGTGTGAAACGCACGCAAAGGGTTTCAGTGTTGCTCACTGACCGTTCACCGTCAGCTGTCTAATTATTGCGATCTACGAGCTACGAGATACAGCCTGCTGACAGACGGACAGACAGCGGAGGTTCTGTTGGTTTCCCCTCAGATGGGGAACCCCAAAAACCAAACAGAACTTCCGTTGACTAGACATCTAACCCTAATTTATGAGATAACACATAAAAAAAAAACAAAAAAATAAAATAAACCACAACCCAAGGTTATCTCACACATCTCAACATTATGCAACAACAGTGTGTATTCGAACGCATCCTAAACGTTCCAAATTCAAAATGCTAACTGTACTGTGACGTAGCGAGGCGTGATACAATTCCGAACATGTCCGCGGTCGACGGCCGATGACGTCACTATCAGCTGAGTGCAAACGGGACAGATAGATTTAATAAGAGATAGATATAGCTTCTGCTTATTGATCCTTTGTAAAACTGGAAATTGCTTGGTTGATTTTGATGTCTTTTGACGTACAATAAAAATAGCGGCTTCCCAATTGGGTCAGAGGTAAGAGTGATTTTCCACCGGCTTTCCATTCAAAAATTTTCGTCCTTCGTCACTGGAATAGGGCCACCGTAACTCTTCCCGTGAGTGTCGTAGAAGGCGACTAAGGGATAGGGCTGTTTTCCATCCGACAGTAAACACACAACCCATGACAAACTGCCCTTTTGACGGCAATAGGCTGCCTCCCTATTACGTGGGACCGAAAACTATATTTGGTGAATTAAGGGTATTATGTTAATACACGTCTGCCTACTCTCTTTCTATATGTCTAGGGTTATATTTTGCCTGTATTCTCTTTTTTACAAACAGGTTGTTTTTATTTTCTCATAATCTTTAATGATGGGTCTGTTAGACCCTTCCACCCTTTACTTAGCAAACACGTGGTTTGAAATGTCCTAGTTGACCTAGTTGGGTCCGGGCTCGTTGGACCCATTTGCTTGTTATCGTGAGGCCTGAAGTTCGATTATTGGGTTGGGCAAAATTTTACAGAGCTTTTGTATAAGGAAATATGTAATAGGTGTCGTATTGGGTGTATCCAGTAACCAATACAACTATCACTTTTAACTCTTTTATGATACACAGGTGTATGAAATTTGTATGTATATCCACGTTCTAGAACCCATAACACAAGATGTCGTAATAAATATTTATTATTTTTAGTATTTTTTCTCGATGTGTTTAGTATAGGTACTTCATTAGATTTAATAAGGAATTTATTATTCTAATATCATTTTATTTATAGACGATTTCTCTTGATTTTTTCTTATCTATGATTTCTTAATCCCAATTCCGTATATAACGACATTGGGTAACAAACACCATAGATAATTAAATTCACCGTTTCATTCTACCAAACTGCGATCGGATATTGCATCCTGCAGATCCGCCAACGCAATCCAACATTGTCATTACGTGAAAAGGAACGTTTTCTAAAGCCATTGTTTTGTGTGTCACAACTTTATTTACGGCTGAAAAGACCGTGTAGACACCATTAATAAATATAATTTAAAAAGCAATTGAATGGATTTCGAATAAATTAAATGATTTTCATTTTCATGGTTGATAGGCTCGCGTTTGACGACTAATCTCAACTGTTGGTAAGTGACGATGTGGTCGACGGTGGAACACGCTTGCCTAGAAGTAACCTATTCACTCTAGTCATAAAGACCCCCAAGTTTTAGCTATCCGGAAACACAGATACTAAGACTTTGGTAGAGCCCCAAAGCCAATACCTTTATCTCCGGAGGGTTTGGCAGAGGAGAATTAACACCCACATTTCACCAATCATTGTATTAGATTCCACATAATAGGGGGTGAGACTATTGCCGTTTTCTGGGCACTATTGTTGACTCGAGTTATGCCTCTGAGGCTGAGTCTGGGCTGTATATATCTATCTGATGCTAAACAGCCCTATCCCTTAAGTCACTTTGTACGACACCGCATGGGAGGAGATAGGGTGGTTTATGCAATAGGGGGCAAGCTTATTGCCGTCAAATGGACACTTAAAACTAAGGATTTGAATCTTTCATTTGGAGTATTAAGAAAAATCCATTATGGTTTATCTAAAACTATCGTGAATCAATAATATACTATTCAATTTAGTTAATGTTTATTTAATGGGTATGCCCATTGGGTACTAAATGGAGAACACGTGTAAGTGTGAAAATTTTCCCTTAGATCGCACCAGCTTCCTTATACTCCTATATAATATTGATTAAATAAGAGGATTATATTTCTATCTTAAACACATTTATGCCAAGAAAACATAAAAAAAGAAATAAAAATACGTTTTTTTATGTTTACAGACTTTATTACCCTTAAAATTGGTAAAAAAACAACCCTGGCAACACAATATCAAATAAAAAAAAAACAAAATTTAATTAAGAATAGAACTTCAAAAATTTAAAAATAGAATTTCCGTTCGAACACTAACAGGTAGGTACAGAGAGATGCGAGCTTCACAGGGCTTGTACTATCTTTACGCTCCTATTCACACACATTGCCGTCCTAAGTCAATGGCCTCAGCCCGACCTTGCCGGGGTCGGTGAACTCTAACCGAAAATGGCCGACTAAAAGTTGCGTTCGGAAATGAAGCAGTGATTAAAAGAAATGTGCGGTCATAGAAAAAAAAGATAGTGGAAATTAAAGATAAAGATTTTTTATGTTGTTTTGACAGGAACAAAAACGAAAATTACTGATTTTTTAACCGACTTCAAAAAAGGAGGTTCTCAATTCGTACCCTATTTTTTTTTTTTTTTTTTTTTTTTTTTGTATGTTTGTTACGCGATTGTGAAGCCAATTCTAGACGGATTTTAAAAATTCTTTTTCTGTTCATAAGTAGATTATTCCGAAGTGGTCCCATTTAAATTTCGTAAAGATCTGATGATGGGTTTCCGAGATTAGACCAAGGAACTCTTCAAAAAGTACCAGGAAATCAGCCGCGATTGCTGCAATGGCATATTATTGCAATGTTTCTGCCATTACACATCATAACATCACGCCTGAGTCCTTTGAACGGGTCCGCAGAAGTGTTCAGAACATTCAGCTATATTTCCGGTGTATATGCATTGATTTTAAAAATTCTTTTTGAATAATGCTTTAATAATTTTTTTTTAGCGTGGCCGGTTCGATCTGTAGTGCAGCGTCAGCAGCGCATGTACAGTCAGGTCACTATACATGCGATGTACACTGTACAGTCAGCGTCAGAGAAAACAGACCCCCTTTCACTACGATGTCATTATCAAGGGGGGGTCCCTTTTCTCTGAAGCTTACTGTACAGTCGTGAGACTGTACAAACTCACTAAAAAGAGAAAAATAAATTCTTTTTAACAAAAAAGTTTAACCGACTTCAAGAAACGAAAAAGAGGCACTGAAAAGCAAAAAATAACTTAATTTACAGACTTACTGATTTATTAGAAGTCGGTGCCAGCCAACTTTGTTTGTTGTGTCTGAACTACTATGATGCAATCAATTGAAATATGGCCTCTCTTGGGCTAGGTTCCGACTTCTAATAAATCAGTAAGTCTGTAAATTAAGTTATTTTTTGCTTTTCAGTGCCTCTTTTTCGTTTCTTGAAGTCGGTTAAACTTTTTTGTTAAAAAGAATTTATTATCTATTAAAATAAATTTAATTATAAACGGATTCTATCGTGATTTATTTAATGTTATTTTATTTTCCCCGTGACTGTGGTTACTGAAAGCACCTGTAACGTCGAGATTAGTGTTAACAACAAAATTACATCAAATAAATCACGATAGAATCCTTTAACCCTTATCTACCCAGTATATTTTTATAACTTAATTACCCAGTAGTGTCCAACAGACTCATTTTATTAATAAAAGGTATAATCCTTACGTCTATATTATCAAAAAAACTAAATAATTGATTTTATGAATCGTATCGTAATTTTACGAATCTAAATGTCCACTGAAAATATTTCTAACACTGGTTCAAAGCTATCATTAAAAATCGCCAAAAACTAACAGTATTTTTTCTCTTGTTGCAGCTCAAATCGAAATAATACCATGCAAGGTGTGCGGAGACAAGTCCTCGGGCGTCCACTACGGAGTCATCACTTGCGAGGGATGCAAGGGTTTCTTCAGACGTTCCCAGAGCACAGGTCGGCTTCTTATTTGATGCTACTACTTTTTTTTTCTATAATTCTTCCTAAATTACAGCCCCCCTAGACAAGTGGCAATCCGTTGCTCGGCGTATGATGGAATAGAATGACAAATGTGTAGGATTTGACGTTTTTGACATTCGTTGACGCCTGTCATATACGTCAAATCCCAATACATTTGTCATTCTATTCCATCATACGCCGAGCAACAAATTGCCACTTGTCTAGAGGGGCAGGGGTCGTCAACTTCCAAACTGATTATAGGCTTGGTTGAAGTTTAAAAAGCCCTTTTCTTTCGAGCCTTTTCTCAATTAATTTCAGCTTTTGAACATCGATATTTTTTGAGAAGCGACTGCCATTTGACCTCTAGACGATATCGAAGTTTTGTCTTCTTGATTTTAAACTTTTTAGGGATTCAAAGGCCACTGAGGTTGGTATGGAATTCGGGACCGACGGAAAACATGCTCTCTGAGACATGGAGAGGTATCAATGGGTTAAATACGGTCACCCATCTTAAGACTACCCTGACTGGTGAAGCTTAACTTTGAGATGTGTTATCCTACTCGGCTACCACATAGCCACGAGTCTCTCAAGGGTGAAACATATTATAAGGGTTACAATTCCAGATGTTATCAACCCTGAAATGGTGACATTTAGGAGTCGGGAGTCTGTTGAGACCGAGATCGCGGTCCCTCATTCCCCTTATAAAAACAATTACTATTTTTGAGGAATATTTTGGGACCACGAATAAAATTAACAAAGTCATATCTTACAAGAGTACTAAAACCTAAGTTTTTTGGTTGGCCCAAAAAACTTAGAAGGTTTTAGTGATACCTACAAGTATCTAGGTATGTCACAGGCGTTAGGATATCACTCGATAGGTACTTTTTAAGGCCCTGTTTATAAAACTAGGGATTCTATAATCCCTAAAAACGAACTAAAAAAGAAGGAAGAACGTATGTTGATAACGCATTTTAATTCTTTATCGTGTAACAAAGACACCGGACTCTGCGGTGAAAACCTTCGTCATTTGATCCTTCAACGAGGTAACAAAAAGGATGTTCAGTTGGACTGTCTCTGTTATATTAGTTATCAACTCCATTATTACCCTACCATCTTTTTTGAGGTCCAAACTAACCTCACCTGCCAGTCGGGGTAACTATCACTGAAAAAGTTCACATACAAATAAAAACAATAAATAGACCCCAGGCTCAAAAATGTACCCTGGGTCGGCGGGGGTCTTAGCCAATCTCACCTCTGGCAACCTACGACCCGTAGAAATAGGGGTTATTGGTAGCAGAAGGGTGTAAACCCTCATAAAAGATAAGACCAATTCTGAAATCTACCAAACATACACAAAAAATTTCATAAGAATGGGTCTAGTTGTTTCGGAGGAGTTTACAGACAAACACTGTGACACGAGATTATATTATTACAGCACAGCATCTTCCACTCCATTTTACGACAGTAAAATGTATCAATCAATAAGCTTATCGCAGTCCACTGCTGGACATAGGCCTCTCCTAATGACGGAAGGCTTTAGACTTCTGTTTCCTCGCTGGCCAGACGGGTTGATGCAAGGTTTTATTTCGAGTTTTACCCCATGTGCTTCTACTGGCTACGAGTATAACCCATCTTCTTCATCCAAGCGTTAATTCCCAGTCGCATCCGAAGCTTTCAGCTCGGAGTCTGGGGTCCGCTTTACCAGTCTTAACTACGAATTTGGCTAGACCTCAATATTTTCCGAGGCTATACTATAACCTATCTCTAGGCTAAATTTTATCCATATCTGTTTAGCCGTTTTTGATGGTAGTAACATTTTTGGAATTCTCGTCTCTTATAAGAATTTAAAAACTACAGAATGGATTTTGATTTGGTTTTTTTAATAGAAAGGTTAGATAGATAGATAGCTAATTCTTTATTGTACCCCAATAGATTTACAGTTAGACAAGTAGGTAGCATAGCATGTATACAGTTTAACGTACAATGGGCGGCCTTATCGCTAGAAGCGATTTCTTCCAGGAAACCTCTTTTAAGAATAAGAACTCTTAGGGGGCCTCCCTAAGAGTTCTTCAGAGACCAATAATCAGTACTAACTCGTGAATATTTTTCAGTGGTGAACTACCAGTGTCCTCGGACCAAGGCGTGCGTGGTGGACCGCGTCAACAGGAACAGGTGCCAGTACTGCCGGCTGCAGAAGTGCTTGAAGCTCGGCATGAGCCGTGATGGTGAGTACCACTTTTGTAGATTAATATACCTGTAGCTGAACCCATGTGGGATATTGATTCCGTTCTTGCAACACTTGGGGACTTATTCCGGGGCTTAAAGTAGCTTATGGTTAATGTACTTGCTCACGCTGGCCTAATGCCCGGCGTGGGAGGCACTCTTGGCGGCCCTCGAAATGGGAATCCTTTAGTTCGGCGCCATGCTTCAAGTAAAGCTAAAGCTCGAGAAATTAGCGGTGGAGCGGGCCCGGGAGGACGAAAGAAAGAAAGGTTGACTGGTAGAAAATGCGCGCCCTCATCGTCCTGCCCCCCTAGACAAGTGGCAATTCGTTGCTCGCCGTATGATGGAATAGAACGACAAATGTATAGGATTTGACGTTTTTGACATTCGTTGACGCCTGTCATATACGTCAAATCCCATACATTTGGCATTCTATTCCATCATACGCCGAGCAACGAATTGCCACTTGTCTAGAGGGGCTGGTCGCTTAAGGAGGACGGAGGTCGCTCAACGATGTCCGTTCTCCATGAGCACAGGCCTAGGCGTTCCAACCGCCTGTCACCCCAGAAGGAGCGTTAAATTTCATGGTAGGGGACCCTTGAATCGAAATACTAAAAATATATAATAAATCTACGAAAGACAAAAAAGGGCGTGACCAGATATCGAACCCATATCGCATTGAATCATACCAAGCCACATACTCGCCAATCACTAACATACCTTACACACGTGTACAATCAGGAAACAACCTCGGGGTCAACGAACCGTTATCAGCACTCTTATCAGCACTGTTTATAAATGGTTGCGTGAGTGAAAGACTTGGCCGGCAAGAAATTGTGAGTTTCAATATTATGTA
The DNA here is from genome assembly GCA_914767945.1 of Eilema depressum. NCBI lineage: Eukaryota > Metazoa > Arthropoda > Insecta > Lepidoptera > Erebidae > Eilema > Eilema depressum. Next base: position 3,853,964 of record OU612040.1, read on the forward strand.
AGATGAAATGTTTATAGGTACATGGTTCAATTCCCGGGCGAAGTAATATATGTTGTAGCTGTCGGGTTATAAGGGTCGGTGCAACACCAGGGGAGTTACACTCGTGCTGCCGACCCTAAAATTTTCCGTGATCCGTGTTTTGAGGCCCCACCAAGACTTAAGAAGTTGCACACGTCCATAGGCCACGGTATCCACTTTCCATGAGGTGGGCCGTGTGCTTGTCTGCCACCTAAGTGATATAAAAATATACCTGCGACCCTGTACAGCTGTTGATTGATGGACAAGGTGGTACAGGCTTTCCTTTTGGAGTAAGGGGGTCAGACGGTAGTTGCTCTCATAAAAGTTAAGGAAAAGCGTTTACAAATAAAAGCAATAAAATAATTATGCTATTTACGGGCTAAACTGATTTTATAGATAATATATCTATAGAATTTTATTATTGTTTATTGTGCTAGATATTCTGGCCTTAAACAACATCGTAACAAAATTGAACATAATTTTGAAAGAAAAAAAAAATGTTTCTAAATACTACTAGTGCCATCTATTGCCAAGCGGACGTAACATTTCTTTCTTGCGATTTTTTAACAGAAGAGTGCCTTCTATTATGATTATTCGTATTTCTAAATGCTTGCAACTTCAAAGGAATCTCGAGACTCACTTGGAGCTTAAACTTAATTATAACTTAATATTCCTCTGCACAGCACTTAAGTCTAGCTATTAATCAAAGATCAACTAAAATTCCTAGGAATTTCCTCTCTACGATACACTCGGGGCTCCCACAACGATCAAATCAATCAATTAGTTCAGTCCACTGCTGGACATAAAAAATCTCTCTCAATCACCCCCCTTCCCCCCACTCAATCAGACCTCATTACATCCTATTTTCTGCATAACACTTTGTAGTCAATTGGACCCTAAAGACTCAGTTCGAAGTTCAAATATATTTAGACCGAATTTAGTCAAACATCCAACAGCATCGGCGCCCAAAAAATTTAAATTAAGAACTCTCACGAACAAATTTCGAAGCTATCTCCGTCCTTGTCAGCCGCAGGGCAGACACAAGCGACGACGCGACAAGAGTAGTGTTCGAAAATCGCGTGCGCGGTAACGCCTCGCCGACGACGCGTGCCGTCATGTCAGATTGCGCAATACGTGTAACTTCTATAGTGCAGTATCGATAGTCGATAAATGTATTTGTTAAAAAAGTCTTTTATTTATAGTTGCTCATGTTCCCATCTTTGTCCGAGATTAATTATTCGAGAAAAAATTCAAATGCTTGTAATGATATTTAAAAAAACCTTTGATGTGGGTTGTAATCGTGTCAAAATTTGAACTCAATGATGTAGAATTTTTTGAGTTTTTGTAGCGCACGCAAACTGAAATTAACTGGCCGAATATTTTTCAGGCCATTTTCCCTCTAAACACCCATCATACATTTCAGTTCTTACTTCACGAGCTTCCTCCACAATCATCTAATCTTTCATACAAGCTCTCTCCTTTGGCCTTTTTTTACTTTACGCAACTGATGTTGAATAAAATCATTTAAAACTCCGTTTAGATGTATAGGCTACATATTGCGTTGCTTCTATCTATTTACCGTTACTGATTGCATTAGATAGTTGTAGTACCATGCATTCCAAGCATGTAAACCGACTAGACTAGGAAAGTACCACTATTTCGCTTATTAAACAGCTTTGCATCGTTTCATTCTGTTTTTTAGAGTGCTTAAAAGTTCTTCTCGATTGTTTCTACTATTTTCACTTGCTTACTATGAAATGGGTGTGCTTTTTCAATCTTAGTAGCAAAAATACTATTTCGTGATATCAAGCTCTACAAAGAAAATTAGCATAAAAGAGATGTTAGTTGTAAATCTGTCACGCACCATAGACAGCTTATAAATTACATATTATCGACTTATTAACTGTAACATCCCTATGTATTGTGCAATTGCAGTCACGAAGCGTGACATAAACACATCCAAAGTTCTTACAAGGCACACACACACTCACGCATTTACATTGCATGTACATGGTATGCGTACGCACACAAGCGTACTGGTTGTGTTTATGTAATATGCGCTAATTCTTTAAACAAGTCATATCGACCCATATTTCTTTACATGTTTAGTTTTTTGTACGGATTCAGTCACGATTTACTGTGGTTTATCACTTTGTTACTTCATTCCATTACCGGTAAATGTTCGGCATAATCATTACATAAAAATGTAGTTTTACTGTTTGTATAGTATGAATTAGATATTAAAAATATTTTATATAAGACTAGCTACTCCCAGTAACTTCACCTGTCTAAAATACTCATCCCCTTTTCCGCAGCCTATCTCTTAACTTTCAGACTAAAATCTATCTCTTTAGCTAATTTCATCCAGATTATATAAGCCTTTTTGCGTGAAATAATTACAAATATCTATACATTTATCTTTATAAACTTACACAATTCAATATAAGTAGGCAGGACATTTTTTGCCTATCCTCAAAAAAATGAAACTACATCGTTACTTTTCTTAAGCAAGTGTTTCTTTATCTTTTTTCTTAATCTTCGGCATACGAGTAGCTTTTGTAAACAAAAGTATGTTTAAAGTACCTACTTGGCACTTGCGTGTCGTCACGGCACGATAAATAACACTAACTCCGTTGTAGACCAAAGAGCTTGACTCTCAAATATTGATTTAAAACAAAAATAAATATTTTTTGACACACTTAAAGTTCGTAGACTCAAGTCTTTGTTTTTAGTGAACAAAACATGTATTGTTACGAATTTTAATTGTTTCCACAAAGCATCGTATTAAAATTTATCTGGGCCGTTTAACTATGGAGGCAGTGTTCTGGAATTCTAAAAGAAAATAACGACCACAACACAAGAACCGGCTCACCATACATTGCACAATAAAAGAGGGCTCAACTTACACGGGATAGATAAGTCATCGAACTTTCCAACAAAGAATCATAGACGCGATCACTAATATTCGATTCTTAAAAAAGCATGTGTACAAATTAAAAAGCCGCTCACGCCACAAGTTTTGTGCGGAGACGCTCGTAATTCAAAATGGTCGAGTTGCCGCCCAACGGGATCGCGTCGTTACGTAGCACGCTGTATACGTCACACGTACGTACTATACATACCTACGTCAGAGTTCGCGAGTTCGTTGTTCTACTAGGCAGTGTGCCAACGGCCGAAGTGTCCCGGACGCACACATGCGCACCAATAACACACACAACCAATCAAGGCCCGTTTATCCACGCACACATGCTCACAAACGCGTTTCGCACACATCCTCACTTTGAGCGTGTGTGCGTGAGGTATTGAGTAACTGAACGACGAAGCTAGGTGTCATTGAGAACATAATCGCATTGTATTGTTAGTACCGATTATGGATGCGTTTTTTTTTGTCGTGTGAATATCAAGAAGGCATGGGAACGATGCGAATACCGGATTCCCTGTTGAATCATTTGTGTAGTTACTTTTTTCGATGGTAGCGCTCCCAGCGGCAGGTAGCGTAACTAGATCGGGGGAATTATAGCTTTTTGTTTCTTTGTTTACAGCTGTGAAGTTTGGCCGTATGTCTAAGAAACAGCGTGAGAAGGTGGAGGATGAGGTTCGGTATCACCGAGCGCAGTTGAGGGCGCAAGTCGACGCCGCGCCCGATTCTTCAGTATACGATCCTTCACAGCAACAGCCACACTCGACTGATCAATTCCAACATTACAATGGGTAAGTTACTCCATCTGTTGTTGAAAAGTTGAACTACAAACACTATTTTAATGTACCATTATTTTTGAAATTGAGACACTAACAAATTAAACGTGTATATTCTATTTATTTTCGTAAATTAAAAGAAGTGTTTCACAGTATTAACAACAAAAAAAAAGTAAATATTGTAACATCACAAATTCCTTTTCAGTATTAGGTATTTCTTTTTTTTGTGTTACTAAGTAAAATTTGTATTTACATCATTAATAATTATTATAAAACAAATAAAAGAAGACAAAACCAATATAATTTCTTTACCGAGATTCAATCTTTGTAATGAAAATCAGTTCAATTCAGTCTCGATCATGTCAATTTCCCAGTCAAAAACAGTATCGTAAATCGTAACACAATTTTCAATATCGAACATGGATATTGTGATCGTTTTCACATTTAGGAGATTGAAATGCAATAAACTGAAGTTTGAACAGTATGAGACCACCAGTAAACCTTTAAGAAGAGTGTTCCTTGTAGAATTTTGTAGAATTAAAAGAACCAAATAGGTACCTATAATACCTACATGAATAATTATGCTGTAGGTACATGTAAGCTTATTTTATTATAAGGGTCTATCTATTTCTTTACATATGCATTCCTAAGACAGACTTTAACAAACAAAAGTGTGTTGAATAGGTAGTTAGCGAGGCTTAAGCTTTCTAGCATCTATCACCGTTGTAATTCATTACTATACGGACCTCAAAATGTGTCAGCGGTGCATCGCTGTCATTATAGTAAGCGACCAACGGTACATCGTCGTGACAGCATTCAATGGCGCTTAACGGTAAACTTAATACCGCCACCTAGTATCGAGTAGCGGTACTAACAGTTTCTCATTAAGAATGATAGATGGCGGTGTTTTTATTGCTCGGTTCTGCTAATAGATTTATATGTTTTTCTTGTTTAACAGTAAATCATTCGCATGAGAGAATGTTCTTGACGTTTTATGTGTTTTTGTTGGGATTCTTCAATCACTTATGATAATTGATGATATGATGGCGACGTGTACAGCATTCAATTTAATATGATGTTGATTTTTTATGTCGGAAGATGGAAACACTAACTTTTATTTCCATCATGATACTGATCTAGGAACTTAGTTTTACTTCACTATAAGCTTATTTTGGTGAATTATAGTTAAATCGTAGTATAAAATGCTCGCCCAGTGCTGTCTTAGAAGTTACTATAGCACCACTAGCTAGTAACATAGGATCTAGAATGCGGATAAACATAGTTAGATACATTTTCTTTACATACATATACATAGAAACACCTTCATCAATGCAAATGGGGATGCTCTTGAGTACAATACTTGTATAAGCGGGAATCGAACCCGCGACGTAACAGTCCCACTGTAGCACTACGCCACAGAGGTTAACTTAAGGATTATGTAGGTATAACACAGTTTTTAACAGAATATAATTATCATTTTTACAGATACCCTGGATACGGTTCCCCCTTGTCGCCGTATGGGTACAACAACGCTGGTCCAGCACTTACATCCAACATTGGGGGCATCCAGCAACCCCCTCAACAGCAACAGGGGTATGACGTGTCCGCAGACTACGTGGACTCCACCACGTATGAGCCTAAGCAGCCTGGAGGATTCCTTGACCCTGATTTCATCAGTCACGGTGAGTGTTAGCTTATGGTGGTCAAATTGACCGAGCCTTCCCCTCAAGGCTGGGATGAGCCAGTGCATTTGGTAAATGACGGCCTGAAGCTATGGCTTAGCCTTTGCTTTCGTGGGTTTTGTCAGATGCCAGTAACCTCTATAAAACCGTATAAGACAAATTACAAGAAGAAGAAGTAAACCTGTCCTGGGCTACAAAGAGAAGGCCTCGGAAGCAGCTGAGTACAATGCTAAGATGATGATGGTAGGTGAGTGTAATTATCTAGTCTAGACAGTGCTTGTAGATTAATTTCTCCATGACGTGGAGCCAACAGACGCTGTTCTTCAGAGTGATAATGATGCTCAATCTATAGATAAGTTGTTATAAGATTTTGAGGGCACTACTCATAACAATAAAAATAATTGATAATAATTTGATATAGAAGGTGATACAGGGACTATGAAAGCTAAAATATACCCTTAGGTACCCTCTGTAGGACTGGGAGGATTAAGGGAGAATCTATAATGAGGGGAAATTAGTTGTTAAAATAGAATCAGATACGAGTAGTGTGACATACAGCGTATTTTCAGTAGATGATATGACTTAATGCTTAAGAGGTTAATAGAAATAAACATGTACCACTTCATAGTTCATTGATCCAGAAATAATTCTTTTAAATATAAGTTTTTCTATAACCATGAAAAGAGAATTAATACGAGTAGAAGAGAGATCATAGGACATAAAGATGAAGAAAGATACGTTAGTTTTGATATAATTCCTCTTATAGCAAAACAGTTTGTTTAAGATCTAATATAGGTACTGCCATGTATACTTAAAATAGAAAGTATCTAACATGTAGTCACTAAAACCTATCTACCATCTATAGACGACCAAAAAGGAACCATCGTCCGACCATCCGGCTCAACATCAACGACCACAGTTTCCACCCCAACAACATCACTGCGGCCGACCACAATCAACGAAATACCACGGCAACGGATACAGGAGTTTGACCGCTACGACCAAGACAGGATTCAATCCCCTGCCTCCATCTCAAGTGGAGTAATCAACATCAAGCAAGAAATCAAACCAGAAACGTCCATGGGGGTCGATAATTTAGTCGCCAGCTATGTAGATTCGACGACATTCCTACACAGTCCTTCAAACATCCAACACAGTCCGATGGACATTCAGAATTCTGTCTTAGTCAGTGGTCAAAGTTCAGTATCTTTGACTAGTGAGGATCTGAGTCCAGATGATCTGACATCGAGTAGTGGACACGGTCGGCTAATGGACCCCTTAAATATGAATATGTCCGGAATGGGGATGGTGAATCCGAATGCAGTGACAAATAGAAGACATCAAGGGTCCAGCCATAGTTCGAATGACGATTTGCCTTGTAAGTTGACGACTCTTCACATTGGTCGTACAGCTAGAACATTATTATTTGCATTGTTTAATTTATTTTGTAGATGTTTTGTTTCTTTATAGTAAACAGTATCAGTATTATTTTGGGAATGGTTGTTATTCGAGTAGATGCCAAGATCAAATTGATTTATTACATTCAGTATATTGCTAGGTTACAATAAAAAACTGTTTTTATAAATTCATTTTATTCGGTGATTGAAAACCACATTGTTTTTTAGATTTTTTAATTGTGATTCTACTGTTCGTCATGTATAGGTTATAGCTGTGCGCAGTCATGGGGTTTATCTGGAACAAGGTTAAATGAAATTAGGCAAATTGATGAATTTAGGTGTAATGATTTTTTAAAAGCGTTAATTGACATTTCGTTCAGAAAATTGTCGTTTAACTTTCAGCACAGAAATATTTTGATGCTTGTCTCGTTACCACAGTGCTAACAGTAGGGATTACGATGAATGAGATCATAGATTCGATACCCAGGTCGGGCTAGATGTTTTTGCATTTTTCTGTTACAAAATGGTTAACAGTAACGCCATTGTTTATATTTTTCATAATTATAGGTCTGAAGTTTTACCCCTTTTGTCTATTTTACTCCCATGGTGAGGATTCAGGAGGAACTTTGTTCATTATTTCCAATTTGAATAAGCTAAAAGTATTTCTGCAAAATGACTACTTACGCCTTCTGCTTCACAATAGATATCTCTCTTCAAGTTATGATATGGACGTTTAGGATTAGGACAATTGTGAACTGGACTTTTTATGATGATCAGTGGTATCGGTAGCGGCATAAATGTCATCGTTAGGCAGATTGGTAGCAAGCAAGCTGTAAGTGAAATCAATATTAGAAATTGATTGTCATAAGCCCATACATACAATCACGTCTTTATCCCTGGAGGTTTAGGCACAGGTGAATTAACACCCACATTTCACCAATCATTGTATTGTTCCACGTAATAGGGGATGAGCCTATTGCCGTATCTCGGGCACTATTGTTGACTCGAGCCATGTATCTGAGGCTGAGTCTGGGCTGTATAATCTGTCTGATGTTAAGCCCATACTAGGTCCTAATATAGGGCCCAATTATCTCTTTGTCATTGGATAGGCATGCTGCATCCTTATGTTTTTCCTTTACATCTACATTCACGTATGGTTGTAGACACATTTGACCTGGTCCATCAACAAAACTTCTTCTCGCATCATCATCGGCTTCTTTTATTCATAATTTTTTTACGTACCCTTCCATTTCTCTATCTACTCTAGCTTTTATCGCGTTTTTATTCATACTGTTCCTCATTTTCTTCACCCGACCACAAACCTATATTATTTACATTGTGCTAAAAGTCTATCATTTTTATCCTTACATAGCATAAAAATTCACGGCAAATGCCTCTGTCTGTTTATTCTTAAGCAACATACAACATTCTGATACATTTTAGTATCCTCTTGATCTCAAAGAAGAGGTTTATTTTATCCTACATACAGTCACATCCCATCACATCTTCCCATCACATCTTCTCCAATAGTGGAGGCAGAGTCCACACTTCCAGATATATTCCTTTCGCTTCTTCTTCTCTGATATTCTTTACATCATGCTCGTAAGTTTCATTATGGCCTACATCCAAAATAACCTTTTCAAGAACTATAAATCTAATTGCATTCCTGAGAAGTCAGGTTGGGTTACTAATGAAATTAAAATTGATGTTTTACTCACGCCAACAAGCCAGGCAGCTCCCAAATAAGAACAATGAGAATGGGTCGACAGCCATAATAACATTGGGGGCGGCATCATGTGTGCATTTTTATTGTAGACTACTATTTATCGTTTCAATAATTACGAAATTATCACCTTTCTCTGACAGATGTCAGTCTAGCAAGCAATGACGGTATCGACAATTCTGTCAATGTCAGGCTTACGAAGGAGATTTGGTTCTCACATTATATGAAATGGAAATAGGAATAAAGATTTTCTAAGGTTTTGACATGTCAGTCTGAAAGCTAAGGTTTACACCTCGAAAGCTATTTGACGGGACTTGCTAATTATATACTTTATTTATTTGAAGTTTATTTTTAATTTAAAGCTTAATTTATTTTCACTCGAGAATAATTTGACTAGCACGCCATCTAGTAATAAGTGGCTGAACTTGTTCGTTTCTTTACAGCGGAAGGAGACATCAGCAAGGTCCTTGTAAAGAGCTTGGCAGAGGCACACGCGAACACAAACCCAAAACTGGAGTACATACACGAGATGTTCAGAAAGCCACAGGATGTCTCGAGGTAAGTCTACTAGCTATACACCAACTAACTCCATCTATGATACGATAGTGTAACTATTTTTAACGAAACCTATCGCGATTTATTTTGTTTTTTTTTTGTCTTACGTTGATTCCGATTATTACTAGCTTCGGATCCAGATATTAACTTATTACCTATACCTAAGAAAAAGCTAAAAATAGCAAGGCTTCAAATAACTTTGAGCTCATTCTGACTAAATATTAACACAAAAAATTATAATGTATGATATTTTGAGAAAACTTCAATCACAATTTCAGGCCCGTCTAGAACAACGTTCAGTTGTGAATCGACTCTGACATCGATATCAGAACTAGTATAAATAGAGATTCAGGATTGAGTTCTGAAAGGAAAGTCTCCTCTAAGTATGGTCATAATTCTGCTTGCTGAAAAACAACCGCAACCTCGGGATCAGTAAACACAAATAAACAGCGATAGATTCTTTTAAAAATAGTTTTATTTCAATAACTTCTTCTGAGTTGCATGCTGGTTAAAATTTAATTACGCATGTAATAGATCTTGCACGCATACTGTTGGAAGGGACATAAACTTTTGTCTGTCCATCAGTCCCATTACATCATTTTTTTTCTTTCATTCTCAGATCAGCAAGGAAAACACAAACCAAGCATGTAACTCCGACTACCGAAACACAGTTCGCGGCAAATTCATTTTAATCTCACCCAATAATCTAAATCCCAAATATATTTTTTTTCATGACTGTAGTTCACACTTCATTGAAGTTAGATTAACTTCATTTAATGTAGAAGTTAACAAATTAATAAAATTACTCTTCATTTATTTTCGTTATATAATTTGTTTAAATGAATTGTCAATAACCAACTTCATTTATTTACAGACTGCTGTACTACAACTCGATGACTTATGAAGAAATGTGGATGGATTGTGCAGAGAAACTGACAGGAATGATCCAGAACATTATTGAATTCGCCAAACTTATACCCGGATTCATGAAGCTATCACAAGACGATCAGATCCTCTTGCTGAAATCTGGTAAGTCCATAAATATTAAAAGCAATTACCATCAATCTTATTGAATTGATTATTATGTCCAGCATTGCTAACGTGTAGGTACGATACAATAGCATGCGGTTACCGTAGCCTATAGAAAGAAAGAAAGAAAAGTTTTTTATTCTGCACAGGTATGCACGATACATGCTTACAATACCAGGGTTTTTTGAAAAAAAGCACCAAATTTTCTAGTCTTTTGTCTTGGAAAAAAATATTATTTATGTCTATAAGTCAGTACTAATAAATTATTTTTTTCTCTAGGATCATTTGAGCTGGCGATCGTCAGGCTTTCCCGGCTGATTGACGTAAATCGTGACCACGTGCTGTACGGCGACGTCGTATTGCCTATCAGAGAATGCGTGCATGCACGGTATGTACTCCTAATTGATATAAAACTACTTCATTTAACTAAGTTAACATCATTACAGAATACTTCATTTAAAAATATTAAAAAAATAAATGAACTGCATAATGATTTTAAATGAAATTAACTTAAATAGAAAGTAGCGCGTTATCACATTACGTTTTTAAATTCAGAATTTCAAAGTTATTTATTGATTTTTTTACAAGAACAGTAAGCATGAAATGTAATGAAAAAAAAAACTTCGTTCGGGTTGAACCGTACTAAAAACAAGCAACTCTATTGAAAGCCTCTTGTTTGTATTTCGTGCTGACCCGAAGTTTGAGATCCACATTTCATGGTAGACCTCCAGATGTATTTGACGCTAGTTATAATAATAAATTAATGTTATTTTTTTATTTTTCTACAGTGTATTATTGTATTAATTCCAGCGATCCCCGGGATGCCGCATTGGTAGTCGGTATATTCGAAGCAGCGAAGACGATTGCGCGGCTCAAACTGACTGAGACTGAACTTGCATTGTACCAGAGTCTGGTGCTCTTGTGGCCAGGTGAGAACTCCACTTAAGTTTGATTACCCCTTGAGGAGATTAAGATACTTCGTAAAAGTAATTTTCCCAAATTCAAACGATACCTAAAAAAATTTTTGTAAAAAAGTTCAATTTAAATGAAATAGCATTGAATGAAATCTCCTATACATTTTATATATTGAGTAAAACAAAAAAAAAAATAGAAAAATTATCAGTTATTTACATGTGATCAGAAAAAATCCACAATATTTAATGCGTTCATGCGCACAAACAGACTCGAAACTCTAGGCACATTTTAGTGAGAACTGTTTATCAACACTATGACATAGACACATCAGCTGGAAGCTGCTCGTCTATAATTAAATAAATAAATAAAAATAAATAAATAAATATTTTACCATACGCCATTTTGCGTCCCCTATCCGCTATTCTCTGAACTGGTGCTAAATTTCATCCAGATTTGTTCAACCATTCTGGTGTAAGCTATTCATCCATCCAAGTTTTAACCAAGTAAGAAATAAGAATCTTGGACATATAAATAAAGGAAACCATCTTCCAATAGAACGGCATGGTGTGCGCGGCAACTCGGAGATCACTTGCCTGTTCAACATGTCCATGGCTGCCATGCGCCACGAGGTGGAAGCCAACCATTCATCTCCTGTGAAGGGTGACGTCACCGTGCTCGACACGCTCCTGAACAAGATACCCGCCTACAGGTACGTACAGATACATGGTATGGAATCCATATAATTAAACTCCATCATATTGTCTACTAGCTGTTGCCCGCGGCTCCGCATGCGTAGATGTCGGTTATTGTGACCAAACATGACCTATGTCCTTTCCTAAGGTCTAATCTATCTCTGTACCAAATTTTATCAAAATCGGTTCAGTGGTTTAGGCGTGATAGTGTAACAGATAGACAGAGTTACTTTCGCATTTATAATATTAGTATGGATTCAAGCCTCTGTGGCGTGTTAGAACGCGATTATTAACGTATGTCACACAACACACAACACATCCACCTGATGGAAAGTGGTTATCGTGGCCTATGGACGTATGCAACAGCAGGGGCGTCACACTCGCGCTGCCGACCTTGAAGAAATCTTCTAATGCCCTTCTTGAAGAACCCCATATTGTAGTCGCTTGGGAAAACCACCGCAGAGAGTTCATTCCACAGCTTGAGCGTGCGTGGGATGAAGTTCCTTTCATAACGTACTTCATTCATTTCCGTACTAATACATCCCAATTTTCTTCTTACTTGAGCTTTTTATTCATATAATATGTTGTTTTATTTACAGAGAGTTATCGCTTATGCATCTAGAGGCACTTTGCCGTTTCAAGGTGGCCCACCAAAACCACGTGTTCCCGGCCCTCTACAAGGAGCTCTTCTCCCTGGATAGTGTCCTGGACTATACACACGGATAAGCACAAGACGCGAGCTCCTGGCTTCTCCCATTGCGTTAGATCTCATTTTTGCCTAAATAAGCAGGAGAAATGGCATTTTGAGAACATCTTAAAGACTCTTTAGCTCTGACAGCTATTTTTTTTAATCCCCTCCCATTCGTAGTAAAAATGAACGCATTAAAATATTTGTTATTAATATATTTATAATTGTATGTATGTACTCAGAGACTGTTACAATATTTACTTATAAGTACGTACGTACAATATTTAAAATAAAATAAAATGGTTTATTTAATTCGATTGTAGTTACATTTAAATGCGTTCATTTTTACATTTATTATCAGATTATATTATTTTAATTTGTTATGAATCGTCTTATTTTTCGTAACAAAAATATATAAAGTAGTGTAACAATACATTTAAACATGTGTGGTGTATGTAATACATAATTATACATATGTACCTATGTTTGATTGTGTATTGTATATATAGAAGATATCGTAATATAATTATCGTAAATCGTGTATCTAACTCTGAATGAAGAATAATAATTATTATTATTATATAAAGATATAATAATAGGAATAGAGTTTTTATTAAGGATAACATACACATGTTATATAAAGGTGTAGTATATTGAAGATCACACAAGTTTCAATTTCAGGAAACAATGAAATAGGGTCCCTTTTTTATTAATTTTAACATTTTTTAAAGATTGTAACTTGTTATTTATTTCAAATGATTATTATTATTGATGTTTTTTTTTCTCTTCTGTAGATTTTTGATATAAGTTGTAATATAAGATTACATGATACTGCCGATTTTTTTTGTATTTTTTTCGTTGTTTTATAGTATTGGAGTACATATGTCTCGGTAATGTTAAAACGATGGAAAATATGCAAATCATAATTAAATTAATAATATATTATGGTAAGACATATTGCAGTCGAGAGTTGAACAAAAAACTTCAATCGAGTGTGAAATAAATCGCGGACAAAAATCATTTTTGTAATGTTTAGCAGGCAATTTTCATATTTTTTTTATTTTTTTTTTTGCGCGTAGAATAAATTTGATCTCATTTTATTTTCATTACTATGCTTGGGTGCCATGTTCTGGGTTATTATCACATTTTGCATAATAAAAATAAAAAACATAAAATAAAAATTGTAAGACCACAATGTTTTTGCATAATATACCTGTTGTATTTTTCTCCGTTAATACGTAAATTATTATTTTTTATTTTTACAGTTTTTTATAATCTTAGCTTGACGCGATTTTATACGTATATTTTTTATTTAATTTAAATTGCCTGCTACTAATAATTAGAATTATTAAAATAACCATCTTTTCTAACATTACGCTAAGTTTGTCGAATAGCCTTTACTATAGACTGGATAATTATTAATGTTAATAAAAGTATAAATCTTAATTGTATTGTATTTTGTAAATAGTTATTAATCATATGTATTTTATATTAAATATCATAAGGTTCGATGGGTTATCTTTAATTTTACATTCTATTAAAATATAATTAAAATATAAAGAAACAATTTTTTCAATATGGCCTTCGAGCTTGCTTGTTAGATCATGTGAAAAATATTGTTTTTTTTTTCTTTCTATATATTATATATTTTTTGTTAAAATAAACAACTGTTATTGTCTAGTTTTGTTTTATTTTATTTTTGGTTCCTGTTTTCCTTTTTTTATTACTGATATAATAGAAATAATAATATAGTGAGATCATATTAGCTGAAAAATATACGGGTGGTTCAAATAATAATTTTTAAAGCATGATATTCTATAATTTTTATCAAAACTCAGATATATACTTATTAATAATTAATTTTTAATAATTCCACAACTATTAGCATATTATGCAATAATGTTTTTCAGAGTATGTAATAATTTTTTGCAAAAAATTATAAGAAATATGTAAAAACTAGGCGCACACGTTTAGATTGTTTAGTACTTATTATGTTTAGCTTTCGAATGGTTAATGTCCAATTTGTTAAAAAGAATACAGTATATCTATATATCTACTTGTACCTAAAGTATTATTATAAAAAATGCATTTATGTTGCATTATTATTATTATATTCTTCAGTACCTTTTAAATATAAGTAATAATAATAATATATTATTATGTAAGTTATGTTGTCAAGTTAGAAAATTTAAATTTCCCTGTACATGTTTTTACATTAATTCTAAATTATATACATTACAATTGGACATTTTCCATGAATAAATAAATTACAAAATAAAATTAGTGAACGACATGAAAAATTGATGAAAACGTTTTAGAGCACTAAGACTGAAAAATTGGCTGAAATACCTATTTCCTTCGCTTAAAAAAACAATTGAAAAAAAAATATCAAGAAAGTTGTAGACAACTTTTGGAATTGCCAGTTTTAAAAATTGAATTTCTAACGAATTCAGATTGTAACTGACTGACCGGCCATATACACGAATTTATTTTGGGCAAATAAATAAAAAAAGAAAAGCACCGGGCGTATTACACACTTGTGGATTATTATTCTTGTAATAGTCTGACCTAACCTTAGTAACGAACAAATTTTACTATTATATGACTTCATGGCTCTCTATGTAATCATGCACAATCGTAGGTACTGACAGACATGCTTTTTAATAATCAGCCCCTTATAACTGTGTTTAACCGTTCATTTGCTTGTTTGTTTCTTTTACCACCAATGATTGAATTGTAATATCATTAATTAACTGAAAGAGATATTGCAAAAGATAAAAAGTGTCTTCCTCTTCTCATCTAACAATATTTTTATAAATCATTTTAGTGTCACTCAAAGTTACTTATTGGTAGTTTTAATTATTATATTATATTACTTTAATAATGTCGCAAGTGTGTACCTCCCTTAACTGAAGCCGTGTCCATAACATTATGCATAACTTAGACTCGATTGGTGCAAAATCTAAGAGTAAAGTGAAACGCATCACGCCTCTCTTTCGCACATAAGCGTTGGGTGTCAGTGCGATAGTGATAGATATATAGGGTAAACGTTTTACTTGCTGGGTAGTTTTAGTAGGTATTTCTAAAACTTTTGTACTATGTTTTGCTAAATTTTCACTAAAAAACTAATATAGATTTGGACACGTAAAGGTTAGGAATAAAAATGTATTTTGGAAAAAGCAAGCAATTGCGGGAATAACGACGTCAGTGTTTTTTTTTTAAATAAAAATTGGTTGAATTACTATTTTTCTCATTTTTCCTAAGAGTTTCTATTTTGTACAATGGTACCTTCGAATTTACGGGTATCCGAGATCATTATAAATAGTGACAAAAAAAAATAACAAAAATAAAAATAACGAAAATTTTTGTATCTGTTGTTTTTCTATGAGATGATTTATATTATCAAAAATATTAATTTGTTAATGAAATAATTAAGTATTTTTACACATTACCTGAACAT
Organism: Eilema depressum; assembly: GCA_914767945.1. Taxonomy (NCBI): domain Eukaryota; kingdom Metazoa; phylum Arthropoda; class Insecta; order Lepidoptera; family Erebidae; genus Eilema; species Eilema depressum. The sequence goes on from OU612040.1 coordinate 3,869,819, forward strand.
AATGGAGAGTAAGATATATAAAGCATAATAATATATCTATGTAAAAAAACAGAATATATTAAAAAAAAACATATTTTCTATGTTGGGAATGATCGAAAAACTGTTGGTAGGTATAATACAAAAAATACCCTTTTTGAGTTTTTTTTTGTTTGAAAAACGTGTGGGTGTGTGTTTTTCGATCATGTCTTACATAAGCTTTGTTGGTTGACTCAAATACAAAACATTGTACTATGTACCTAACGTAGATGGTGATCTTTATGAACCAATAGTTAATAAATGTTATTGTTTTTATTATTATTCTCGAATCACTTGCAAATGCGTCTGTGTTTTATTTAAACCTAACAGCTACCATCTTCAAATACAATAATTATCTACTATTAAATTTACATTATTATTTCAACATTCTTCGCCAGTGATAGCAATCCTATGTAGGGTATTCAAATAGAAATTATTCTAACATTCTTCATCCAATAGATATTCTATCAAGTGTATATCCGGATCTTCGACAACGCAGGCGGTTTTGAAAAACCACCGTGCGGTTTTAGTCGATTCGAGTCTGATTATTCCTTTTGCTCGGTGAGGTGAAGTTAAGACTTCTCTGTTTTTTTCTCGCATGAGAAAAAGGAGTATTACGTAGGTATTTAGGAAAACCTAGGGGCCCTCAAGGATTACATCTCCAAGCTATAGATGGCCCAGGGTCAGTCGGGGTTGGAGGGAATTGCCATATTAGACAACCGACGACCAAGATGGCATGTGGTTTTAGTCGGTTCGAGCCTGACATAACCACCTCCCTGAATTTATCCATGGGGCATTATCACACAAAAAAGGTATTTAAAAATGAAACTTGTTATTTGAAATTACCTAAGTTTTATTTTTTTTAAACTAGTTTCTTCACCCCATGCTATACTTGTGAACTTCCATTGTGTGTTATAGCAGTATAGCGTCAGCAGGTACAGCCCCACCAAGAAAATGGGGTAGTTCATGGTCCCATAAATTATATTCAAGATTGGGTACGGCCACAGACCACGTTGAGAATGTATGTAGACGATGCTGTGGAAGACAAAATATAAACTAAAAAAATGTTCGACAAAATAAACTATATTTTTTGCATCAATATCTAGTCTAGGCTGCGGTTTTAGTCGGTTGTCGGCCGACATAACCGACATATCAACTCCGCCGGGGAACGAGGTTTATCCAAGGGGATTTCCCCCAGGCAACCTCATTTGCTAGCCAATATACTGCTGATTGACAGACTATACTGACTATAGCGTAGGTTTTCCTCTCAGAATTGAAAAGTCAGATGGCAGTCGCTACCATAGAAGCCATTTAAGCTAAATCAAAAGGATAAACTGTAAACGAACTCTGAGCTTTGAGATAAACGCCTTTTATACAATCGGTAGCCGCGTGGTTCCCGACAGAGTAGAATTTGGGCCACCCCATCTCCTCCCATGCGGTGTCGTACAAGGCGACTAAGGAATAGGGCTGTGATACATACAGCCCAGACTCAGCCTCACATACCTGGCTCGAGTCAACAATAGTGCCCGGAATACGGCAATAGGCTCACCCCCTATTACATGGGACCGAGTACAATGAATGGTGAAATGTGGGTGTTAATTTACCTCTGCCTAACCCTTCGGGGATAAAGGCGTGATTATATGTACCTAAGTATGTATGTATTCCATTTTGATCCGCTAAACATATCCAATTATGTCCCTGATCCATCGTTGGATCGCATTAATGACTTGAACAAAGAATGCGGCTTGAAGAATGAAGAATAGAATTCCATTTTTCAATACGCCGGCAACGAATTTGTCTAAGAGGGTACCGACCCTCTTAGACAAATTCGTCGAAAGTCGAAAGTCGAAAAGCTAGTCTACTATATACCGATATAGTAGACTAGCTTTTGCTCGCGGCACCGCCCGCGTGGATGTCGGTTATCGCGACCAAACATAGCCTATGTCCTTTCTCATGGTCTAATCTACCTCTATACCAAATTTCATCAAAATCGGTTCGGTGGTTCAGGCGTGAAAGCGTAACAGACAGACAGTTACTTTCGCATTAATATTATTAATATGGAATATGGATATGGATAAGATCGATAGCCACTTCTACGCAGGGGGCGCAGGTTCGCTCCCCGCTCAGTACAAATATTTGTATTCATGAATATGATATCGAATGCGGAATCGAACGCGCATGCCTACTCCACTACGTCAGAGAAGAAATACTTACACAGAATTATAAACTATAAATGTTATAGTCAGGGCTCCAATATTTCTGACGTGAGACTTCGGAACATGTCTGGGAAGGAGACTCAGCTCCCACAGGGCTGCTGGCAGTATCCAGAAGTGCATCACCATGTTGGATTTGAAGGAGAATATCTTGTCGATAAACGCTGGGAAGAGGAGCTCTCTATTCGCTATGAAGAACGGCCAGAAGATTACGAAGATGAGCTGTAACAAACGGAATGATACAGTTAAAGTATGATTCAGAAGGTGATCATATACGACAACTGCAGATGCACGCAGCAGATATATGTTATTCATTCTTCTTTTTCATCCTAGCGTTAATTCCCAGTCGCATCCGAAGCTTCCCCTCGGAGTCTGGGGTCTGCTTTACCAGTCTTAACTACGGATTTGGCTAGACCTCGATATTTTCCGTGAAGCGATTGCCATATGACCTCCACAACCCAATGGTAACATTAGGCAATGTTTTTCGTGCACTATGCGACCATTTCGGGAGCAGGCAGGAATTGGGATATGGGGACCCCTCGCTACTGGTACAGACGGAACTGCTTTGAACTATGGTGATGAATATTTTTAGTTTTCTGTAGTCATTTTACAAACATCTTTGACTGACATACTCTGTAAATAGTATGTCTAACAATAAAATTGCAATGATTACATAGATTTAAAGAAATACAACAAACTCAGTGTGATCAATGATCTATGTCATGAGAAAGTGGAGCAATACCGAGAGAAACGTCCATCTTAATTGAATCTGTTGAGATATTTTTCTGATATATCACATCTTAAAGATTGTTCGGACGACTGCCATACGAACGTCTATGGCAGTCAGATAATAGTTGCTTCCAGGAAAATATCGAAGTTCAACCAAATCCGCAGTTAGACTGGTAAAATGGACCCCAGACTCTGAGGTGAAAAAGGAGACTGTGATTAACGCTAGGATGAAGAATCTAGTCTCCTAGATTGTTCGAAAACATGTCAGGACACTACAAAAACGATAATTTATAACTATTTGGTGCTCAAATGGATACAAACCGCATATACTTAGTTGACACACTTCCATTGGATTACTGAGACATTAGTTACGCCTAATTTTCGAGAACCGTAAAAAGATGTTCTAACGGTATACTGTATAGACGGACCAAGAAACATGGTGTTTCGCTTGTAAATGAAACATGTCCAGCGCGTTAAGGTTAACTTTTGATATAAAAATATTTAAATAATAATCTATACATAAGTAATTATAATTACTTGTCCTGCCATCCAGGTATTTTTCTCGCTGTATATGTCACAGGTAACTAGCTTTATCAGCCGCTGAGTCATATTCAGCCATTTAATTAAACCGCTAAGCAAATGACGTTTAATTACTTGCCTAGCTATTTAATTAAACAGCTAGCCAAAACACGTTTAAAAAAAATCATGAAGGCTAAAGCGGTTCCGCTACGTTCCGCTCCCGCATTAGCCTTCTAACCTAACCTATCCAAGTCGGATTGCGCTGCTTTTCTCAATAAGACAAACAGAACAGGGGGAATTGGAGCCGCCTATAAACCTAGCAGAAGCAGATCTTCCCCAAACTCGGGGCCAAGATGGGGGCACCGTGGCCAATACACCCGAGGGAGTCTTCTCAAAAAGTGGTGAGATGACCTTGGGTCCCGAATTTTGGTTAGTGGATAAAAATAAATCATTGCTTATTGATTTATACTCAATGTCAAATTCAAGTGTATTATATTTAGTTATCAGGTAATTGGGTGATAAATATAAAAAGTAATGATTTCTGGAGGTTATTGTCGTGACAGATTACAATCAGAATTAATTCCGCCATAATCTACTTAATCAGTTGTAATCGAATAGCATGTTCGGAGGTTAGTATTATCAATTTTATTTCGTGTTTTAGTTAGTAAAGAAATAAGATAAGTTAAACGCAAAAGAGTGTACTGAACCTCTAGGTTCAGACAGTTGCAGCCCGAGAAACCTTATCATCATCCTAATAAACACGGATTTTCCTGATTGCATCCTGGTGCAATCTGTAGGATCTGTTGAGATTAACGCCAAGTATTCTGTCTTCGCTACATTTAGCTTCAAGCGCCTCCTTCTACACTTTCACGCGTCGCGCACCAATCTGCTCCTGTCCGCGTCCATCAGCGCAATATCATCAGCATACATGAGCAACCACGGAGGCTGCTCATGTGAGTTTCTAATGCTGTCCGACAAAACGTCTAATACCACACTGAACAAGTAAGGACTAAGAATGGATCCTTAGTGTACCCCGACGGGGATGGGGAAGGTTTTCATGTCGCCAACAGCGGAGCGAACCACGGAACCGATATCGTGGTACATGTCTCCGATGGTGTCAATGTAAGCCTTAGACACTCCTTCATAGTTTTTGTGATATCAGAACTTCTCGTGATTAATTATTAGTATGGAACTTACTTATGCTGACGTTTCGGGTGCTTTGCAGCACCCGTGGTCACAACCATAGATGAAATATATAAATAGGGTAGTCACAACTTGACTAATATGCGAGCGTCAAGAGGCTTGCGGGGATTTTATGTACGCCTACCCTCCATTACTTATTAAAGGAATGGTGAATCGTAAGGCTGGCGGCACACCACACTCCCTACATCAGTTTATAATGGCACTGTGTTTTTGGGTTTGAGCAATTTAATCACTGGATTCCGCGTCCCAGATAGCCTGTTCCATCTTCCCTATCGAGATTTCTTCCTTTCCATTCCATTCTTAATGTTATAGTTAACTAGCTCAACTCACCATAGCCACTGGCCATATTAAAGTACCGAAGTACGCCTTCCTGAACTTCCTAACACTGTTCGGTAGCAAGTGGTCTCTGCTTGTCACCGTTAGGAAGTCACACACGAAGGCTAGAGAGAAGTAAGAGAGCTGGAACCCCTGGAAGAGAAATTATTGGAACATTAGATTAAATTAATGCGGATTTTCTTGTGCGTAAGTTATGATAGCCGTTTTGACACGACTGGTTTTGCTCGTTTTCTCTTTTTAAGTGTGGGAAGTTTATTTTCTTCTGTGCCATATTTTTCTTTACTTATTCGTCTAACAGTTCGTTGTCAATTATTAAACGCACCAAAAAAGAGTAATGGAGCAAAACCAGTGCTATCAAAACGCCATCATAGCGTGCCAGGACCGCGTTAGGACCAAATTTTAAGTTCCCCTATGAAACACAGAAGCGCTCAGATAGAATACAAAGATATGTGTCCGGCATTCGCAATAGTAAATAGATATACCTAAATATTGTTAGTTTATCAATCTATTTCCTGTTTTATTTACATTGTATCTACTTTGTATTTTATCAAACTAGTAGACACTGTTATAATAACAGTTGAATCTTTATCATAAATACGAGTATATTTATGACTAAGGTCATGTTAACTTAGAGTCATCATCATCATTAACTTAGAGATTCGTACTATTCTTAGTACGAATCTCTTTTCATAATCATCTTCATCTCAGCGTTACTCCAGGGACCGTAACACCAACACCTATATTATTTTCAGCCTGTGACAAGCTACGGCTTTAAGGAAGTGTGAATAAAATTATACTTTTAACATCTAATGAGCTTAGCAGTTCAAAACAATTCATGATTGCATTTCTGATCGCATTTCCCCTGTCTCCCACTAAAATTATAAAGTGTATTTTTGCTGTTTAAGCTATAGTAATGTTACAATAACTTAATCCCGGCAGACAATAGTTAGTAACATTTTGTTCTAAATAATATGCACTTAGTCTGGCCCATTGATTTCCCCAATTCATCACAAAACATCATTATTTCAGATTTTACATTATATTGTGCGGTGAAGGAATTACTGGGTTTCTTATTTAACTCAGGTGAAGGGCTTATGTGTGAAGTCAGCGAGGACTTATAGTCGTAGTTAGTCTTTTTTTATACTACTTAGGTCGCAGACAAGCACACAACTCTCCTGACGGCAAGAGGTTACCGTGTCCTATGGGCGAGTGCAACACCAGGGGAGTTACACTCATGCTGACGACCCTGTAAGAACAGAGAGATTCTGTGCTGTCAGCGCAAAAGATAAGTAGGACAAAGCCTTTGGTGTTCCCATTGACAGCACAAAATCTCTCCAGTGAGCTCTGGCTACCCTGAAAGACGATCCCAACGACATTGAGAAAAGGCTAGGAAGAAACTTACAATATTCCACACAGTGAGATAGTAGTTCTGCATAGACACCATAGTCTTGATCTCAGGGTCTTTCATGAGGGTCTCATCTTGCATGGAGACGAACATCGCTACGGAGTTGATGCTGTGCATCATCAGGGCAGCAGCCTGACCGACGAGTCGACTGTAGATTATTGAAGTCATTGTAACTGAAAATTAAAGATAAAAATAAAAATAAAAACCCGACATAAACCGAAAGATCTTTAAGGAATGATTCCGGAGGTGGCCGCATAAGACAACTGCAGACGCATGCAGCAGATACGCGTAATTCATTGCGGCTTCTCAATGGTCCCCTTTATACGTATCAGTCTGTCTTTCCACTCCGACCAACTAAACTAACCAACTGAAACGGATCAACTATTTATTGTTTAACAAGCAATGGGTACGTTGTATCTGCTGCGTGTGGGAGATTGAGTAGTACCTTTCATTTGAGACCACATTCATTGAAATCCTTCCAGCCGTTAGGCATTTAAAGGAAACTACATACATACATTCGCGTGTAACACACTACCCGTGCCGGTGCAGTCGGGTAATAATTAAGAAAAATGCTCAGAAGATTTCAACAATTTCAAATTTCAGAAAACTTAACGACTACTTTAGTGGCTATTCCATGTGAGCGGAACTGCAGGTTAATAGCACTATTACGTAGTAGGTACTATTACTTATCCTGTGGTTATATCTAGTAATAAATATGTATTGACAAGTTTGTTGCAATAACTGTGTAGTATTTCCTAACCTCTGAACCAGTGATGTGAACTGTAATGTCAGGGATCACTTCATTCCGCAGTTACATTACAATGATAGTAGTATTTTTACTATTAGAGCAATAGTTGCGCTTAATGTTGTACAAATTACTTACTGTTAGACAATTAACTAAAGAAAAATATGGCTAGAAAATAATAAATTTCACACACCAAAAGAGAGAAAACAAGCAAAACCAGTCGTGTCAAAACGACGATCATAGCGTGCTGCAACTATATTATCGTGATCTTTACCATGTATTCCGTATGTATGCGTGGTTCCCGGCAGAGCAGAATTTGGTCCACCCCATCTCCTCCCTTGCGGTGTCGTACAAGGCGACTAAGGGATAGGGCTGTTTACCATCAGACAGATATATACAGCCCGGGCTCAGCCTCAGATAATATATGGCTCGAGTCAACAACAGTGCCCGGAATACGGCAATAGGCTCACCCCCTATTACGTGGGACCTAATACAATGATTGGTGAAATGTGAGTGTTAATTCACCTCTGCCTAACACTCCGGGGATAAAGACGTGATTGTATGTATGTATGTATGTATGTATGTATGTATGTATGTATGTATCGATACCTCCTACGTAAACTGTTGTAACTTCTAAACTGTGATTTTACAGGAGAGCGTTTCAAAGGTACTATTGGCAATAAAAACCGCAGTTTTCAACTAATCTTTATAAAATTCAATATGTGACTTCAGTTAATAATACTTTAGCGTTTACCTCATGGTATTATTCAAAAATACCAAAGGTTTTAGAGATTTTGCTGTTACAACACTTTACCGCGGTATATGACCATTACAAATTGTTGTATCAGTCACTTACAATTATGTACACCGGAACACATGAGTCGTATTTAGTCGTATGTACCAGATACAACAATTTACGCCGAAAAGCAAGAGAAAAAAGGTGTGGTATGTTTTATTTTTACCACTTAGGTGGCAGACAAGTACACGGCCCACCTGATGGGAAGTGGTTACCGTGGCCTATGGACGTATGCAACACCAGGGGCACTCGGGACATTCGCGCTGCCGACCCTAAAAAAACCTTCTAATGCCCATTCTTTAAGAGCCCCAGAGATCCGATTCTCAGCACTCCATGGATTCACCGTGCGGTCGCCGGGTCCTTATGGACCCGTGATACAGAGCACACCGTGACGGCGACTGGGACTTGCGACCCAGATGTAGGTTAAGGGTGGCCATTTTGTGATGCATCAGCGCTCACCTCCACCGTCAGTAGTGTACCCCTCTACCTATCCAAATTTGGTGAGATCTTATCAATGCCGCTTTGGACATTCGATTTAGTAAAGAGCTTACTGAAGCTCTTGGCAATCCGAGGTCTTTAAGTTGTACAGGGATTTAGCTTGAAATCGTCTTGGTCCTACTTCTACGGCGTAGAGTTTAATCACGTAGCCATTTTTGGTTAGCTCGTTAGTCAGGTCAAAGTATTTGTTCGTCTTTATAGCGTGGTCTTTAGGTATGTTAGTTTTCCACGGTACTGTGCGTTCTACAAGCACTGCTCGCCTATGCGATCGTGAAAAAAGGAATATATCGGGTCTGGATGACGAGGTACAGACATCCTCCTTTTATAGTGCTTCTCATAAGTGTAGTCTACAAGACGTATTGTCCAGTCAACGGCAGCTATCAATTTATCAATCAATTGAAGTCGCTTGGGAAAACCACCGCAGGGAGTTCATTCCACAGGTTGAGTGTGCGAGGGATGTAGTTCCTTTCATACCGCACAGTGCTTACTGTTTCCGGACGTTGTGTGTGACGATGATTTCCCTACCTGTGGCGAGATGCGATGATAGAATGTAGCTGTGGGTATCATGTCAAATAGTTCATCTGAGCACAAACCATTGTATATTCGGTAGAACACACACAGTGAGGCAAAGTCTCTTCTGAGACTGAGACGTTCCACATGACCTGCGAGTATGGGATGGTCAACGAGCCTCAATAGTCGTCTTTGTACCGAGTCGAAGGGGTTGACCACTTCAAGTTTCAAGCTGGCACGTAGGCGCTTCGACAAAACGGTGATTGCAGTACTCCAAGTGGGGCCGAACCTGTGCCTTATGTAGGCGGAGTCGTTGCCCGACAGTTAAGTATTCACCCTGTTGATCACTCCAAGCTTCTTTGATGCTAGCTTCACCTTGTCCTCCAATTGACTACGGTATTGGACCTCGCTGGAGATATCGATATCAAGGATCCCAATACTCAAGGAAATGGTAAGCAGTGTGCCCAGGAATTGCGATGCTACAATAAATGGGATTTTCTTAACGGTGAATACACATACTTGTGTCTTAGAGGGGTTGAATTGTACTAAATTCAGTCTGCCCTAATCGGGTACTCTAGATAACGTAGTCTCGATTTCAGACACAAGTTGTTCGCGGCTTTCCTCCATGTCGGACTGAGGGATGTTTGCACGGTCCGTGTAACAAGCGTCTCCGGTACTGTCGTCCGCTGTGACATTGCAGATTGTCTTAATTGCAATCCTGTATTTTTTTTATTTAATTTATAGTATTGGTGGAGTAGTGATCGATATTCAATCGGTATCGATCGATACTCGACTAATATTATCTGTATTCTATTCACTCAGTGGACCTAGCATCTTGTCTATGGTTGCGTGCGAGCAAATCTGCAAGTGTCATGTCAACATGGCGGTTGCAGTTGACTGTATTTGCCAAAAGAGTACGTATTAAAATCAAAACCCAAAGGCTATTACGGCCTAATCGTGTAATTTTGGGCCGGAAGTGGGTTCCACCACCGAACCAGCTATAAAAACTGGGGGACGAGCCACTCCGAGCTCATTATCTGCTGGCTTCGGTTACAACTACCTTCGGTTAAGATACTGTCCGTCCCGGGTGAGAATACTATATTTTTTTCATATTGTGTGCTAATTCTTTTATTTTAAGGTGTCGCATTGGAAACATGAGAATGACGTGGTTTCCCATCTTTTCCATCAGGAGTTATTCCTATAACTCTCGTGATTACTATCACTGTATTTTACCACGATGACACGTCGTACTCATGTCGCCATTGCAAAGCTCTTCCAGGTACATCTTGTCTTTTTACGTGAGCGAGATGTGCCATATTTCAATTTAATCCATCCGATAAAATATCGTATATGGAATATTTTCATACTCGTCGCGCCTATGCGCGAGGGGTAAACTTCATTGGGGCGTCTGCTTTTTACGCGAGCGGCGTCCGACCATTTTTATCTTATTTTAATTATTCGATTAGAATAATTTGCAAGGCTTATTTTTCTTAGGCTGTTTTATTTTCCTTCTGCTTGTCAAAAGGACAGTGACCTGCCGACCATGGGGTCATCGACCTCCTGATCTTTTACCATCTACCTACCTACCCTATTCGGTGTAACTTATTTTCTGTGCATCTGTTCTTCTGCTTGCAATATTGGGTGTGGCTTTTACTGTAATGACCTTTTTGCACTAAGTGCCTGGGAGAAGCTTGACCACCTGCTTTGGACCTTACCTGCCACGCCCGCACTAGCAGTATGTCATACAACATACTGATTTTGCTTCTGCACTATATTTTCCAGCACGAGGACCCGAGGCAGCAGCTAGCAGCTAGCAGAGCTTATCTTCGCCGTTGAACGAGCCACGCGACGGTTCGTGTCGGCGCGGCACGTACTCCAGCGGCGAAGCTAAGTGCCCTGCTGCCCACATCGCGTCGGGTCGTTCTCATCGCCTATAAATTCAGTGCTGGTCTTAATAATATTAACTCACCCCCTGAGATTCTTCTTATTAATTATAATTGTAATAACCAACTTCCTGGATTACAAATTGGAAATCTTTTTTGGCATCTTTCATTTAGTCTCCAATTTACTTTTAAACTTTCTATTTCAACAAGTATCTAATTTCTAACTCTAAACTCAAACACTTCGTTTCAATGGCGCCCAATAATGGTTTTTTTCCAGCTTTTTAAGATGAGAACGGCCCGTAAGTGATTTATTTAATTTTTTCTTCCCTTACCATCAGGTGACTTACTGGTGAAGTGAATTTCTAGAGTTATTTTGTCCCTTAGGAAATTTTTTTTGTGCTACCCTCGTGCAACACCATTATTGTGCTGTGGTACACTTATTATAAGTGTTTTAATTAATCACTTATATTATTTTTGCTAGTGCTTATGGTACTGGACCAATAAAATAATTTTATTGGGAATTTCATAAAAATTTTAAACGCTTCAAACTGTAGTTTTTCACTTCCACATTTAATTTTTTCACTAGTAAGTCAGCTGACATTTATTTTGTGTGCACTGTGTGGAATAGTATAGTATTCTCACAACCCAATTATGCCTTCATACACTATTAAGTTCCTATCGTTACAAAAGGCTGAACTTCAATATGAAGTCGCTCTTCGCGGTGGATCTGACTCTGAGTCCGTTGCTGAACTCAGAAAGCAAATATCGAAACTAGCTCCATTATATCCATCTGAAGATATACTAGCTTCACATTTAGAACCACCTGAGGACCTTAAGGCCCTTGAGGAATCTTTTGCTAAATCCTCTAATAATTTAACTTCTCTAAAATTAAATTTAGACAGGAACTTACTAGCCCGTACGGAGACTTTGTTAAATCATATTTTTCATAGACTTAACAGGGTTGATCGCGCGCAACCAGAGATCGATAGGATCCTCAGGTCACAACTTGACAGATTTAAATTACAATACACTGAATTGTCATCATTGAGGGGTAATGATAGTGTAACTTCTATTGAATCAATAGTGCAAGTGCCAGTGACTCCGGTCAATGACGCTTGTGACCGGAAAGTTTATACGGAACTTTTGTGACCGGAAAGTTTATACGGAACTTTCTCGTTTAAAGTATTCGGGGAAGACATGTGTTCGTGCTTTTATCCAGAGGGTTGAGGAATTTGTCGTTAGTCGTGGTATTCCCCACGAAAAACTTTTATCCTTTGGGTACGAGATTTTTACTGATGATGCACTCCATTGGTTTAGATGCATTAGGCCGGGGGTTCAGACTTGGTCTGAATTAACTGAGTTACTGAAACATGATTTCAGCATATCTGACTATGATTATCGTTTGATGTCCGAAATTAGATCTCGTACGCAAGGTGAACTCGAGAGTATCACCATTTACATCTCAATAATGCAAGGTTTGTTCTCTCGGCTAGACCGAGCCATAGCCGAAGAAGACAAGTTAGAGATTTTGTTACATAACATCCGTCCTTGCTACGCTAGCACTCTCGCTGCTTCCGCAGCCATTACAGATATAGCTGGTCTTCAATTGGCATGCCGTAATTTTGAAAACATCCAATCCCGGCTGAGGCAATTTCATGAACCTCCTAAAAAAAGTTTAGATACCTTAGCGCCTGAGTTCGCTTATACAAAACATAGCAATTTTAAACCTAATAATTCTAACAATAAATATAGCAATTTTAATAAAAACAATTTTAACAATAACTCTAATAATAAACAACCAGTTCATACAAATTCAATTGAAAATTCCCCTGATTCAAACAATGACTCCAATAATAATGATGGTTCAGAAGTGAAAGTTAGTGCAGTTGACAATAAATCAAGTGGGCGCAAATTTAGCTGTCCCCGCTGTAGAACTGATTCGCACCAACTTAGTAAATGTTCTAAAACTTTTGTTGTTTGTTTTAGATGTGGTAAAAAGGGTTACCGCACACCGGAGTGTCCTGTCTGCAATAAATCAAAAAACTGATTAAAGCAGATTGTAGAACCGCTAATTTTGATAGGCCTGACTGGGAGAATTGGCTATCTTTTGTTAATAAATTCTTTCAATTTAACAGAGTTTCTACAGTCTGCAGAAACGTCAACATTGGTTACTCTCCTTATGTTTCTGTAACTATTGCAGGCACTAGCGTACCTGGTTTGTTGGATACTGGCTCTTGTGTCACTATTTTAGGAAATAATTTTCATAAAAAAATTTTGGAACCTTCAGTTCAATTAAACAAACAATCTTTAAACTTAGTCACCGCAGGTGGTGAAAAAATACAATCTTTGGGATTCATTCCCTTAAATATTTCCTTTCAGGATAAAATAAAAACCTTAAATGTGCATGTAGTACCTCAGATCACTAATTCTTTAATTCTTGGCATAGATTTCTGGAGGTCGTTTGGTCTCTTTCCCAAACATTTAGACTCAATTTTGTTGCTGGACAAGTCTGATTCTCGGTTGAGAGAACTTTATACTGTTCATTCAGAGCACCTACAGTCGTACAATCACCTTACTCCTGAACAGAGGGTTACAGCAGATAACATCGTCGCTCAGTTCCGTGATATCTCATACGAGGAACGTGGCTTAGGTCGTACTACCCTGATAGAGCACACTATTGATACTGGTGACACTGCTCCTGTTCGTCAACGTTACTATAGGATGTCTCCTGAGAAGCAACGCGTTCTTGTCGAACAGTTAGACGAAATGCTGAGGGAAGATGTGGTTGAACCTGTTGAAAGTCCTTGGTCGTCCCCTGTTCTGCTTACTCCCAAGAAGAACGGCGAGCTTAGATTTTGTCTGGACAGTCGGAAATTGAACTCTGTCACTAGGAAGGATGCATATAACTTACCTTATATTTCAGAAATTCTGGATAACTTAAGGGATGCTAGATACCTGTCTAGTATGGATTTGTCTAAGAGCTTCTGGCAAATACCTATTAAAAAGGAAGACCGTTGCAAGACTGCTTTTTATATACCTAACCGGGGAACGTTTTGTTTTAAAACTATGGCCTTTGGGCTCACCGGCAGTCCTTCTACGCAGCAACGTCTAGTCGATCAGCTGTTTTGTGGTCCAGAATTTGAGAACAGAGTCTTCGTTTTTGTGGACGATATTATATGTGTATCATCCTCCTTCAGTCATCATATATCCCTACTATTACTAATATTAAAAAAATTAAAAGAAGCAAATTTAACTATAAATTTAAAAAAATGTCAATTTTTCAGACAAAAACTTAAATATTTAGGTTATGTTGTGGATGAGCAAGGTTTGCATGCTGATCCTGAAAAAGTAGAAGCCATAAATAAATACCCTACACCTACTAACAGAAAAGAAGTCCGTCGTTTCCTAGGTGCTGCTTCGTGGTATCGCAGATTCATACCTAATTTCAGTGCTTTAACTTCTCCGCTGAATAAATTGACTTCTCAAGGGAAGAAGGCTCCGCCTTTCTTGTGGGATCAGGAAGCGCAGGATGCTTTCATTAAGCTTAAAAGCTGTTTGGTTTCTGCCTCGGTACTCTCTTGCCCAGATTATTCACAACCTTTTCAAATACACACTGATGCTAGTAACACCGGTATTGGTGCAGTGTTGACACAAGATTTAAATGGTGAAGAGAGAGTCATTGCTTACATGAGTAAGTCCCTAAACCCCCAAGAGAAGAACTACAGTGCCACTGAACGCGAAGCCCTTGCAGTTCTATCTGCTGTTGAACACTGGCGATGTTATGTGGAAAATGGCCAAAAATTTACTATCTTTACAGATCATGCTGCTCTAAAATGGTTCCTGAACTTAAATAACCCTACTGGTCGCCTGGCCCGCTGGGGTGTGAGGTTGTCCGGTTTTAATTTCGAAATAAAACACCGTCGTGGTTCTGAAAATGTTGTTCCTGATTTTCTTTCCCGATCTATCCCTGTATCAGTGATAACAAATAATACAAATAATAATTTGCCTACTAGTTGTATACCTAATACAACAGATACTTGGTATCTTAAAATGTTTAATGGTTGCCAATCATCGCCTGCATCCTTCATGGATTACCAGGTTAATAGCAATAAGTTGTACCGTTTTAAAAAGAGCTTAAATCCCTTAACGCGAGATTTTGAATGGAAAGAAGTCATTCCTACGGAAGGACGTCCGCAAATCCTCGCGGATAATCATTCCCAACCTACCTCTGGTCACTTAGGAATCTTTAAGACCTATAAGAGACTAGCTCTTAACTACTACTGGCCTGGAATGTACTCAGATGTGGCGAATTTTGTTAACTCGTGCGATGCCTGCATATCACACAAGCATCAGAATCATGCAACACTTGGTCTTATGGGTAAACCTAAAACTTGTCATCGTCCCTTTCAAGTTATCAGCGTTGATTTGGTTGGTCCCTTACCCACAACTAGGAAACAAAATTCTTATATCTTTGTGGTTACATGCTGTTTCTCTAAGTATTGTCTACTTTTCCCCATAAAGAGAGCTACTGCTGAGATTATTTCCAAAATTTTAGAGGAAAATGTGTTCTTAGTACATGGTATTCCATCTACCATTGTATTGGATAATGGCAAACAATTTGTTAGTGTTACACTTAAAAACTTGTTAGCTAAATACAAAATACCAAACTTACATTATACACCTCTTTATTGTCCCCAGTCTAATACTGTTGAACGCTACAACCGTACTGTTATACAGTCATTATCAACCTTTATTGATAACGACCATAGAATATGGGATACCTTGATTCCTAAAATACAGTTTGCTATTAATAGTTCTGTCAATGAAGTTACAGGTTTCACACCTGCATTCTTGGTTCATGGTCGTGAACTCATTTCTTGTGGTTCATCCTATGGTGAAAAATTTGACAACTCCCTTATCTTTGAGCCCCGTGACTCTTATGCTGAAAATCTTGGTCATTTAACATCAATTTTTGATAAGGTGCAAGCTGCGTTGACTAGTGCCCATAGTAGGAACTGTCAGTCCTATAATCTACGCAGGAAACCTGCTGAATTCAAAGTTGGTGACATAGTCTGGAAAAGAACTTTCTATCTCAGTGACAAAGATAAGTTCTTTAGTAAAAAACTGGCTCCTAAGTTTGTCAAATGTAAAATTCTAACAAAGAAATCACCTTTAGTTTATGAACTGGTTGATATGTCTGGTAAATCTTTGGGTGATTGGCACATCAAAGATATAAAACTTACAAACTACAAAGAATAATATATAAAACACAATACACTATGTGTAATTGTTATTAAACATGTCATGTTTTAATATAATTTACTAAATAAACTAAACTTTTCAATTAAAATTTTAATTAAATATTTTTAAATAAACTTTGTCTGGATTCATTCCAGATTAAAATAACTTAAACATTGTTGTTCTGTGGATGTTCTTGGGTTCTTGTCGGTTAGGGTGACACCTGTGGTTTTGGTTATGTTCGGGTCTCACACAGGGAATAACTTTGTTCGCTTGCAAGATACAGTAAGATAAGTTTGCAGTATGATACTGCTGGAACTTAGTGGGAGCCGCACTAAGTTGTCTGATTGCACTGCTTACCTACTTAAGAAAAAGTACGATAATGTTATTTCACATACAAGAACCGGTTCGAGTAATTTCCATTGTAATTACTACAATTCCAATAGAATTTCCACTTTGCTTTTATAACTTGTCTGGTTATTCTTTTATATGCATGGTTTTACATACGATTATACCGTATTTTTAATAAATTGTTGTTTTTACAATTTTTTTTAACTTTTCTGCATGATGTAAACAAACTATGTTTGACGTTTAGTCACTAATGTCATCTGTCAAACTTAGTTCGTTCCTGAACGCAATGAACGTTTAGTGAAACGAAACGTTGTGACAATTCTGATGTCATTTCAAAACATTTTCGTTGGTTTGTTTTGATTTTAAAACTTTTTTTTGTGGAATATAGTTGCTTTAATGTTGTATTCCAACACGTTTATACGTGATATTGTGGTTACATTGGTCATGTTCGCCTATTTACCACGTAAGTTGCAATTTATGACTTACAACTACTATGTACTTTAATTTTTTTTAAACTTTCTTTCACATAACATTATGTGCAAGTTTTTTTTATGTCACAACCCTTATTACCTCGTTTCTACTGTGTAATTCCAACTTCTTTCTTCTATTTTAAGCTTTGGATTTTGTCCAGGTTATTGAAGGACCTATTATGTTCTTCTTCCTTTATTGTTTTTTTTAAACAATACTTACTTGTTTTGTTCGTTGGCGATTCAACCAACGGGCTAACCCCGGCAATGGCCATTAACCATTGACCATGGGATTTTTGTATTCTTCTTGGAACTGGGATATTCAACCAGTATCTGGGTACTGTTTACCCTGAGCGGTTTGTGCAAACTCAGGTCAAAAATAAGCCTATTGTACACACTTTTCACGGGTTGAAATTACACAGTGGTTTTCTTTTGCTCAAGTTCTTCTAGTAGAAACAGTTGTACTGGTCCTACAACCTAATACCTTCAACTGGTCTACGTTGAGTCTCCAACGGTCATGATGTTGGAAACTCTGTCTGATAGGAGGCGTTTACCATAGCTTTGATGGTAACCGCCACATTTTATAAGAGTTGTATGTAGGGATGCATGTCAGTTAGTTAGGATGTGTAAGCGTAGATTGGTTGTAGTCCTGAGCACAGTATCGAATTTCTGTTAACAGAAATTCTGACGCTTGAGGGGGAGTATTGTGACATTGCAGATTGTCTTAATTGCAATCCTGTATTTTTTTTATTTAATTTATAGTATTGGTGGAGTAGTGATCGATATTCAATCGGTATCGATCGATACTCGACTAATATTATCTGTATTCTATTCACTCAGTGGACCTAGCATCTTGTCTATGGTTGCGTGCGAGCAAATCTGCAAGTGTCATGTCAACATGGCGGTTGCAGTTGACTGTATTTGCCAAAAGAGTACGTATTAAAATCAAAACCCAAAGGCTATTACGGCCTAATCGTGTAATTTTGGGCCGGAAGTGGGTTCCACCACCGAACCAGCTATAAAAACTGGGGGACGAGCCACTCCGAGCTCATTATCTGCTGGCTTCGGTTACAACTACCTTCGGTTAAGATACTGTCCGTCCCGGGTGAGAATACTATATTTTTTTCATATTGTGTGCTAATTCTTTTATTTTAAGGTGTCGCATTGGAAACATGAGAATGACGTGGTTTCCCATCTTTTCCATCAGGAGTTATTCCTATAACTCTCGTGATTACTATCACTGTATTTTACCACGATGACACGTCGTACTCATGTCGCCATTGCAAAGCTCTTCCAGGTACATCTTGTCTTTTTACGTGAGCGAGATGTGCCATATTTCAATTTAATCCATCCGATAAAATATCGTATATGGAATATTTTCATACTCGTCGCGCCTATGCGCGAGGGGTAAACTTCATTGGGGCGTCTGCTTTTTACGCGAGCGGCGTCCGACCATTTTTATCTTATTTTAATTATTCGATTAGAATAATTTGCAAGGCTTATTTTTCTTAGGCTGTTTTATTTTCCTTCTGCTTGTCAAAAGGACAGTGACCTGCCGACCATGGGGTCATCGACCTCCTGATCTTTTACCATCTACCTACCTACCCTATTCGGTGTAACTTATTTTCTGTGCATCTGTTCTTCTGCTTGCAATATTGGGTGTGGCTTTTACTGTAATGACCTTTTTGCACTAAGTGCCTGGGAGAAGCTTGACCACCTGCTTTGGACCTTACCTGCCACGCCCGCACTAGCAGTATGTCATACAACATACTGATTTTGCTTCTGCACTATATTTTCCAGCACGAGGACCCGAGGCAGCAGCTAGCAGCTAGCAGAGCTTATCTTCGCCGTTGAACGAGCCACGCGACGGTTCGTGTCGGCGCGGCACGTACTCCAGCGGCGAAGCTAAGTGCCCTGCTGCCCACATCGCGTCGGGTCGTTCTCATCGCCTATAAATTCAGTGCTGGTCTTAATAATATTAACTCACCCCCTGAGATTCTTCTTATTAATTATAATTGTAATAACCAACTTCCTGGATTACAAATTGGAAATCTTTTTTAGCATCTTTCATTTAGTCTCCAATTTACTTTTAAACTTTCTATTTCAACAAGTATCTAATTTCTAACTCTAAACTCAAACACTTCGTTTCACCGCATAGCGATGAATGGAGTCATCCGACAGCATGTCATTGATATGCAGCAGTAACAAGGTCGAGACAACACGGAACTTTGTGGGACACCAGCGTTTTATGTCCATGCGGTCCGAGCAACTGCCATCAACGACGGCTTGGATACTTCTGTTGGACAAAAAGCTGGCAATCCATTCGCATAATTCCTTGGGGAGTCCATAAGAGCTTTGCAAGAAGACGTCTGCCAGACCCGATCAAAGGCCTTTCTGATATCGAGACTAACCGCCAGTGCCTCACCTCGAGTCTCGATGCGCAACGGTTTGTGAGATACACAAGAAGGTTAAGATAAGATACACCGGTTAAGCTACGGCGGCGGAAGCCGTACTGTCGGTTGCTCAGTAGATCATACAGTTCAAAGTACCCCAGAAGCTATGTATTAATGATACGCTCCGTCACCTTCGAGAGGAGGGAGGAGATTAGCGGAACGGACAGACAGACCGACCAAAGACATTTAAATTATGTTCTTGTTAATGGTACCTGTATACATTCACACCCATTTAGTAAAAACTTGTTATTTTGAATATGATGATGATGATTGATGATCGAAGAAGAAGATTTGATGAAAAAGATGAAGAAGATAAGATGATAAGTTGATTAAGTTAGCATAATAAATGCTTCAAAATTTCATTCAACTTCTTATTTTTTTTATTTTTTTTTTAGGTTCAAATGTTTATTCACTTGTTATTTTGACATTACAAACAGATACTTCAATTTTATTTATTTCTATAGATTTTTGATCACATCTACCGCAAATGTTACTTACAACTTACACAATGTCAGTGATAAGCGAAGTAGATTGTTGTATGTGTTACTTAGTAACCATAAAATAGTTAATTTGACCACGTAAATCATTGTAAGTCATCTTGCCATGTACTTTAGCATAACTAATTCCGAAGTAAAATGTTGTATGTATTACTTAACACAAAATACTTGTAAATTCAGGAACGTATATTGTTGTATGTAATCAATACCACATTTTAAATAACCAATATTTTAAATACGGAAAATATGTGCTAGTACTATTACGTAATAAATATCAAATCAACACAAAATACGCGCGTGACATGCAACCTACAGCGAGTTCCAACGTAGTCTGTTTTATGTCACACATACGCGGGATGAGCGCGCTCGTCAGACTCACACCGCCCGCCGTAAACTATTGCAAGTAATAAATACCACAATATACGCCGGGATACTTCGAAACTTACGATGTTATACTTCTGAAAACTACCGAAATTAATAGATTTTTGGATTTGATCTAATTGTTACAGGATACTATACATAAAATTAGACACTTTTACGTGAAAAACACAAAATGGCAATTTTGTGGGTTACAACAACTTACGTGGGAGGTATCGGTATGTATGTATGTATGTATGTATGTATGTATGTATGTATGTATGTATGTATGTATGTATGTATGTATGTATGTATGTATGTATGTATGTATGTATGTATGTATGTATGTATGTATGTATGTATGTATGTATGTATGTATGTATGTATGTATGTATGTATGTATGTATGTATGTATGTATGTATGTATGTATGTATGTATGTATGTATGTATGTATGTATGTATGTATGTATGTATGTATGTATGTATGTATGTATGTATGTATGTATGTATGTATGTATGTATGTATGTATGTATGTATGTATGTATGTATGTATGTATGTATGTATGTATGTATGTATGTATGTATGTATGTATGTATGTATGTATGTATGTATGTATGTATGTATGTATGTATGTATGTATGTATGTATGTATGTATGTATGTATGTATGTATGTATGTATGTATGTATGTATGTATGTATGTATGTATGTATGTATGTATGTATGTATGTATGTATGTATGTATGTATGTATGTATGTATGTATGTATGTATGTATGTATGTATGTATGTATGTATGTATGTATGTATGTATGTATGTATGTATGTATGTATGTATGTATGTATGTATGTATGTATGTATGTATGTATGTATGTATGTATGTATGTATGTATGTATGTATGTATGTATGTATGTATGTATGTATGTATGTATGTATGTATGTATGTATGTATGTATGTATGTATGTATGTATGTATGTATGTATGTATGTATGTATGTATGTATGTATGTATGTATGTATGTATGTATGTATGTATGTATGTATGTATGTATGTATGTATGTATGTATGTATGTATGTATGTATGTATGTATGTATGTATGTATGTATGTATGTATGTATGTATGTATGTATGTATGTATGTATGTATGTATGTATGTATGTATGTATGTATGTATGTATGTATGTATGTATGTATGTATGTATGTATGTATGTATGTATGTATGTATGTATGTATGTATGTATGTATGTATGTATGTATGTATGTATGTATGTATGTATGTATGTATGTATGTATGTATGTATGTATGTATGTATGTATGTATGTATGTATGTATGTATGTATGTATGTATGTATGTATGTATGTATGTATGTATGTATGTATGTATGTATGTATGTATGTATGTATGTATGTATGTATGTATGTATGTATGTATGTATGTATGTATGTATGTATGTATGTATGTATGTATGTATGTATGTATGTATGTATGTATGTATGTATGTATGTATGTATGTATGTATGTATGTATGTATGTATGTATGTATGTATGTATGTATGTATGTATGTATGTATGTATGTATGTATGTATGTATGTATGTATGTATGTATGTATGTATGTATGTATGTATGTATGTATGTATGTATGTATGTATGTATGTATGTATGTATGTATGTATGTATGTATGTATGTATGTATGTATGTATGTATGTATGTATGTATGTATGTATGTATGTATGTATGTATGTATGTATGTATGTATGTATGTATGTATGTATGTATGTATGTATGTATGTATGTATGTATGTATGTATGTATGTATGTATGTATGTATGTATGTATGTATGTATGTATGTATGTATGTATGTATGTATGTATGTATGTATGTATGTATGTATGTATGTATGTATGTATGTATGTATGTATGTATGTATGTATGTATGTATGTATGTATGTATGTATGTATGTATGTATGTATGTATGTATGTATGTATGTATGTATGTATGTATGTATGTATGTATGTATGTATGTATGTATGTATGTATGTATGTATGTATGTATGTATGTATGTATGTATGTATGTATGTATGTATGTATGTATGTATGTATGTATGTATGTATGTATGTATGTATGTATGTATGTATGTATGTATGTATGTATGTATGTATGTATGTATGTATGTATGTATGTATGTATGTATGTATGTATGTATGTATGTATGTATGTATGTATGTATGTATGTATGTATGTATGTATGTATGTATGTATGTATGTATGTATGTATGTATGTATGTATGTATGTATGTATGTATGTATGTATGTATGTATGTATGTATGTATGTATGTATGTATGTATGTATGTATGTATGTATGTATGTATGTATGTATGTATGTATGTATGTATGTATGTATGTATGTATGTATGTATGTATGTATGTATGTATGTATGTATGTATGTATGTATGTATGTATGTATGTATGTATGTATGTATGTATGTATGTATGTATGTATGTATGTATGTATGTATGTATGTATGTATGTATGTATGTATGTATGTATGTATGTATGTATGTATGTATGTATGTATGTATGTATGTATGTATGTATGTATGTATGTATGTATGTATGTATGTATGTATGTATGTATGTATGTATGTATGTATGTATGTATGTATGTATGTATGTATGTATGTATGTATGTATGTATGTATGTATGTATGTATGTATGTATGTATGTATGTATGTATGTATGTATGTATGTATGTATGTATGTATGTATGTATGTATGTATGTATGTATGTATGTATGTATGTATGTATGTATTGTCTATGGTTTCCGATCTTTCGGCGCTGTTGCAAGCACCATGATCACGAAGGAACTGGAGTACTGGCGGTAAACGGTGAAAAAGATTTAGGAGTAAATTATATCGATCTACCCTCTTTCGATTTCTAACAGTAGGTAATAACGACTGTCATATACGTCTAAAATCCCATACGTTCGTCATTCTACTCTTCAATACGCCAGCTAACGAATTGCGCCTCCGTAGCAAGTGGACGGATTCGCAACTGGACAGATTCTCAGGTGGACGGATTAGCAACTGGAAAGGACATGTAGGTACAGTACAGTTCGTCAGTTCCGTGACATAAACCATTAATACACGTGAAACTCCTTCCTTTATGCCCACTATAAGAATGAGCTAGTGAGACTATTTTTCTAGCTTATTCTTTATACAGCTGTTTTGTAAACAAGTCTCAGGATACTTATACCTACAAGATTGTTCCGAATTTTGAAAGAGCAATTTTCTGTTAACATAAAAAAAAAATTAAATGCGATTATGAATTGGCTATTGCACAAGCTGTATTAAAATGTATTTATCCGGATATTATCGTCAAAGGATGTTACTATCATTATCAACATGCCGCAGTGTCGCGAGTTCCTACAATAGGTAATTTATCATAATTCTAAATTTTAGTATTTTTATTTTTCATTATAAATTACATACAACAGAGATGAAAATAATTTGTTCTATTCATAATGTTTCATTCTATGATCAAAAATTACCTTAAAATAGGGTCTAAAATATCTTTTTATTGTTATTCCCTGATCTGATGGTTGAGATTAAGGGATCAGAAGTTATTAACATAACGGTAATTAGATCTTGATTAGTGTGTGTATTTTTTTTTGTATTCAGCTCAGACTAAAAGCTGAGGTATTCAGAAGTTACAAATATTTGTTGAAGTACTTAAATTCTTTTATTTAATGACTGTACTCTGTCCAGGTGTTAATCCGTCCACCTGAGAATCTGTCCAGCTGAGAATCTGTCCAGCTGAGAATCTGTCCAGTTGCGAATCTGTCTACTTGCTACGGAGGGCGAATTGCCACTTGTCTGATTGTTTATCGAACAGCACTGTGCAATTCACTAAGCAAGCACAACGATGCGAGTCGCAACGTTGTGCTCGATAAAGATTGTCATTGGTCGATCTCCAGTGACGTGACCCAATCCGACCAATGACAATCTCTATCGAGCACAACGTTGCTCGCATCGTTGTACTCGCTTAGTGAATTGCAGTGCAGTAACGCACTTAAACACAGGTGTTTAATTATTTCGATAGTTTTTCTATATACAATATGGATACGACATATAGGCAATAATTGAAACCATATACTTGGTACCCCCTAAGCTTCAAGCAGGAAAAGTTTGAACAAAATTGGTCCAGTATTAAGGCCTATTTTTGTGTGTGTGTGTGAAGTTGTTGTGTGTGTGTGTGTGAAGGTGTGTGCGTATTTATTAATGACTTATGATATGACACAGTCAATGACTTTGAAGCAATGGATGAAACTATTTAATGACTTATACAAGTGGTTGCATTTTCTACATTTATTTTAATAATTATTTTGTTAGAAAATTTCGGATTTTATAAATCAGGGAATTTAAGTTTAAATTTAATTTGGTTCTATTCCTACGGACCAGGATGCTTCGCGGTTTCAGTATTTGTACATATGTCGTATCCATATCGTATGTGGAACATTCTTAAAAGGAACTTAATAATATAATTGAGAAATAAATTTTCAAGGCTTTTTTGTCTGTCACATACTTGTCCAACCTAGTGACCTTGAGACCATAAAAGTATTTTACGTAAGCAAAATTACTATATCTGGGATTAATATTCAATCTTAATGGATAGGTTGATAGACAGATTATTATTATATATGCTGTTGCCCGCGACTCCGCCCGTGTGAAATTCTGATCCCGTTCATCGCTGATATATAGCCTATGTGTTGTTCTGATGTATAAGCTATATTATTGTAAAATTTCATTAAAATTCATTCAGTAGTTTTTACGTGAAAGAGGAACATACATCCTCACATACTTACAAACTTTCGCGTTTACAATATTATACAATACCTAGTTAATGTATATTATAATGACGAGTGTACAGTAGGGTGTCCCGTCGATGTATGGAGAAAAAAAAATTTTGAGCTACGGCTACGCAAGAGGTATCAAAAGTTGCGTTTTGACGCGTACATTACGATTATCATTAAATTTTATTAGATATCTGTCATCTTGAGGGCTCTACCGGACCTTGAAGTTTAAGAAATGTGCAATTTTTAGGGGTTCCTAACATAAGCTACAATTCATACAAAAATGACATTAAAATGTTTTTTATTAAATTTAAGAGTACAAAAATGAGTTAGTCCAGTGTTAAAAATAGTTGAAATACAATAAAATCAATAAATATTTAAAAAAAACGTAACTGGTCTTTGTGTCAAAACAAGGTATTTCCGCGTGACATTTTGATATGTTCCTAATGAATCCATCCCGAGCTGTAGCATTCATGACGATTTGAGAAGCCTCCGTTACTAATTTAAAACAACTTTCTATTGTCTGTGTGTGACATGGAAAGTCAACGAAATCAAGGTTTAGTTCTTTAGCCTTAATTCTGAGTTCATCATTGAAGATGTGTCGCAGGATCAGTGGAGCTGAGATATCTCACAGTCTCGCTCTCACCAAAGTATTCAATCTCGTGTTAAGAGGTTAAGTTTTAGTGCTTTAAATACCTTGAGAAAAATGCTCTTCTGCAGCAGCGAGAACCAGTTCCCTGGCCTTAATATTTTGCGAGATGTAAGCTCTGGAATATGGTCTCAGTCAGCTAATAACATGGCAATAAGCAAGTTTTCTGAGTGCGCGAAAAAAGCGTTTTCTTCTATCACTGCATCTATAAGTAGATCTCTGTCTATCAGGTTAAAATTAAGAGTACGTAATAATTTAAGAAATATGCGTGCCTCCATCTTTAAATTATAGGTTTTGCTTAACAAGAAGCCAAACGCCATCAGCATACTCAGGCCGGTATTCTAGAACGGTACTCAGTTCTGAATATCGATTTATCTGAGGACAGGTTGTAACGACAATCTGTGAAATCCTTCAATCTATCCATACAATCTGTCCTAAGGTAAATTGAGATTCATGACTGAGTTTCTTTCTAGAATACGGGCCTCAGACTTAACATAAGTACTAACTGTTTCGCCGTCAGAAAAAATTGCAGCTGCTTGAGATTTATGTGGTCTCGTTTGGTTTCTCAACAAGCAAAAGCCATCATTTAAAGAAGGATACAAGCATATATCTCAAATGATTACTTATGTGTAGATATTTTCGATGTTTATCTGATAGACAGAGATCTATAGATTCAGTGATCGACGTTTTTAACGCGCACCCAATAAAATTGCTTATAGTCATGTTATTTGACGATAGAGACCATATTTGAGACTTTGCATTTAGCAAGATATTAAAAGTCAGTGAAGCAGAAAAGAGCACTTCTCCCAGGGTATGTAAAACACTAAAATTTGATTTCTTACCACGAGATTTTGGTTTTTATTTTGGATAAGTACCTAGTCTCACTTCGTGTTGAATTTAGTATTATTTATATTATATCTATAACTGAAACACGTAATTTATCACAAGAAAGTACGGCGTGACACCTTTTTCAGCAATAAAACCGCAACAGAAATGAGACGAACTGCCTCACCATTGAAGTAGAGAATTTGAGAAAAACTATTCAAAACATTAAATTCGCGCGTTCGAGCCAAACCTATTCTTCATAGGAAATACATTTTTCATTACTTGCAAATCGTAAATTGGTGTCCTAATATCATTTTAATTACAAAATAAAAAGTGATTAATGTAAAAAAAAAAATAATAGACGATATGCACTGAAGGGTCACTTAAGTGATTTTTTGAAAAATAAAAGTGCCGGTAGAGCCCTCAAGATATTTTCAAATTTTTTTTTTACTATTTTTACGGTAATCTACAACTCATAACGCAACTTTTGGGGGGTCTTGTGTAACGAAAATCGAAAAAAAAAATTATCGGGACACCCTAGTGTACAGCAGTGTATGACATGTTATTAAAAACATAAATAGTGGATAAAGTAAAAATAACCACGAAGGCTAATGCGGGAGTCTTAGCCGCCTTAGCCTTCTAACCTATATCTGTCCAAATTGGGGCGCGCAACGTTCACCACTTAGGCGCTATTAAACTTATTTTTTTTAACCACCCAGAAATAGAAATTTTGCAAAGTCGGATTGACAGACATACAGACAGAGTAACTCTGTCTGTTTGTCTGTCTGTTACGCTTTTTCGCCTGAACCACTGAATCGTATTTGATGAAATTTGGTAGAATACCTAAACCTAATACGGTGAGTAGGGTAGCCAGAGCTCACTGGAGAGAATTTGTGCTGTCAGTGGGAAAAAACCAAAGGCTTTGTCTTACTTATCTTTTGCGCTGACGGCACAGAATCTCTCTGTACAAGGTCGGCAGCACGAATGTGACTCCCCTGGTGTTGTACTCGCTCATAGGCCACGGTAACCTCTTACCATTAGGAGGGCCGTGTGCTTGTCTGTGACATAAGTAGTATAAAAAAACCTTGTGAATGGACAGAACATTATGTTAACAGATATCCACGCAGACGGAGCCGCGGTAAACAGCTATTTCTCTGTAATTATAATTAAAAGTAAATTAAATTACCTATGTGTAAATTAAATTACCTAATTTGACTACAAGGTTAATTATTAATATTATTTTGTTGAATTTCGAATGGCGAAATATCGGAAACCCGACATAACAAATAAAATATTTAACAGCCAAATTCAAGCTATTAAGATACGGTCGGTAGTTTACGCGAATATTACACATTAAAATACATACATACATTTAATAACGCATTTATCCCCAGAGGGTTAGGCAGAGGTGAATTAACACCCACATTTCACCAATCATTGTATTCCGTCCTACGTATTATCCGGCCGTATTCTGGGCACTATTGTTGACTCGAGCCATGCATCTGAGGCTGAGTCTGGGCTGTATATATCTGTCTGATGTTAAACAGCCCTATCCCTTAGTTGCCTTGTACGACACCGCATGGGAGGAGATGGGGTGGCCAAAAATTAACTCTGCCGGGAACCACGCAGCTTATTGAAATGAAACCGCTTTTTTATTTACAATTCAATACACTTCAAACTATGTGACAACTAGCATTTTTAGTCACACTGCATCCATGGGTGCTGAAAAGTAGCCAAAACGTCGGAATAAATGTAAATAATACTAAACAATATCGCGATACTTCTTCATCTTTATCCTAACGTTACTTCCCAGTCGCATCCGAAGCTTTTAGCTCGGAGTCTGGGGTCCTCCTCCTCGATATTTCCCGTGAAGCGATTGCCATCTGACCTCCACAACCCAATGGTAACATTAGGTGATATCGATGCATTGCAGCTAGACCACTGTTTTTAGGCTTTTTAGGGCTCCAACTACCCGTAACGACTGCCATAGATGTACTTATGGCAACCGGGACCGACGGCTTAACGTGCGATACAATCATTTATAAAGTGGTTTTATTTCAAGCTATTAATTTTTCATGTGGTAACTATACCTATTAGGTAATCTGTGACTATACTACTAATATTATAAACGCGTAAGTTTCTAAGTATGAATGGATGTTTGTTAGAATGTTTGTTACTCTTTCACGTAAAAACTACTGAATGGATTTTAATGAAACTTTACAATAATAGGTATAGCTTATACATCAGAATAACACATAAGCTATAATATTAGCGATGAACGGGATCAGAATTCCACACCGGCGGAGCCGCGGGCTACAGCTAATCTAATATATAAAATTCGATTGACACAGTGTTTTTTATATTTTATTATTTTTGTATTATTTATTATTTAT
Organism: Eilema depressum; assembly: GCA_914767945.1. Classification (NCBI taxonomy): domain Eukaryota; kingdom Metazoa; phylum Arthropoda; class Insecta; order Lepidoptera; family Erebidae; genus Eilema; species Eilema depressum. The sequence continues at coordinate 3,898,772 of OU612040.1, forward strand.
CTGTAAACTCCTCCGAAACGTTTTGACAGATTTTTAACCGACTTCAAAAAAGGAGGAGGTTCTCAGTTCGGATGTTTATATTCTAATGAAACTTTTTGTGCATTTTTAGTAGGTCTGAAAGTCGGCGTAAACTATTTTTTAAACCTCTAAGTTAAACTTAAGGGTGACCCATCCTAAAATTGTTATTCAAATTTAAAAATTATTTTTATAGCGACAATATATAACTGAAATACCATTCACTGATTAATCACGAAATCTCAGACACCTACAAACTTGAAATTTGGCACGTAGGTTCCTTATAGGGTGTAGACATCCACCAAGAACGGATTTTACGAAATTCTACTCCTAAAGGGGTAAAACGAACTGCACGAAAACGAAACGAATAATACTACCAATCGATATTCCAAAGAATTCTTTTCGATACGCAACACACTTCAAAACGGTTCATTTTGTTATCTGCTATAGAAATTTGAAGCTTACCTCATACGTTATAAAACACAATATCCAGTACACTTTATAGGCCTCTCATCGGCTCTTCGATCACACATTCACGAACCACGACCTACAGTACACACGAACAGTTTCTTACTGACTACTTATAGATAACAGCGTAAGGCTGCGTACACACAGCTTCATACACCCGTATTCACAAACAATACTTCGCTATGCGTACCACCAACACTGTGCAAAGAACGACAAATTCTCAGTGCGTTCGTTTTGGCAAGCCTTTTTATTCATTGATAACACTTAAGTAATACTTCGTTGAGGGAACGCACTGCGTTAGATACTGCTCCGTGATGTTTGTGAATTAATTTTACCAGCCCTATGCGCTCGAGCACACTATGAGACCTCACAGTATCGTTTGTTAATACGGGTGTTATTCTCGTAAGCATTGTAAGAATTTTATTTATAGTTGGTAGTTTTAAGGTCTTACGAGCGAGAGGTCCCCAGTTCTAATCTAGTCCCACTAGATAAGTGACAATTCGTTGGCTGGCGTATTGTGGAATATAATGATGAATCTTTGTGATTGACATGTATTTTGACGGTTATGACAGTCGTCAATGTATGTCAGTTAAACGTATCATTACTCCTAGAGGGGCTGGCCATTGCCGACGTGAACCCACTCTGGAAGCAACTCGACCTACGAGTATTTTGCGAATTAAAAATATTATTAAAAGTCATAGTTTCAGTTTAGTTAGGCAATATCTTAGTTTACTATGTATGTTTTTTGAGAAAAAACGAAGTTATTAAGCAGTAGGCATTGGTAAGAATCTGTACCCTGAACACGAAAAATATTCGAATCGTATCGTAAATGTATCGAGAGAACGGTGCATTGCGATTGGCTGACTTCACACACACACACACACAGGTTCACAGTAGGCAGGTGGCCAATCGCAATGATCTGCCCCTCTTGACAAGTGACAATTCGGCCGGCGTTTTGTAGAATATAATGCCAAATGTACCTATGCGATTTGTTTATTTATTTATTAACTAGCTTTGCCCGCGGCTCCGCCCGCGTGGATGTCGGTTATCGCGACCAAACATAGCCTATGTCCTTTCTCAAGGTCTAACCTACCTCTATACCAAATTTCATCAAAATCGGTTCAGCGGTTTAGTCGTAAAAGTGAGACAGACAGACAGACAGACAGACAGACAGACGGACAGACAGAGTTACTTTCGCATTTATAATATTAGTAGGGATTTATTTCTTGGAAACTTAACAGCTATTTTACATAGAACATTTTTAAGATCAGTAAGATGAAAATTGCATGCACATCTTAACAACTCGGTATTACAAGAATTTTTTTTGACGCATATGACAGGCCTCAACGAATGTCAAAAACATCAAATCTTATACATTCGTCATTCTATTCCATGATACGTCGAGCAACGAATTGCCACTTGTCTAGGGGGGCTGTTCTCTCGATATCTTTACGTTACGAATTCGAATATTTCTCGTGCTCGGTGCGACAACACGACGCGTTTCGACGCCGCGCGTAAATATCAATGTTCATGGTTCATACATTGTGTCCACAACCCTATTTCGATCGTCAACCAATCAATTCTCTATTAGTTACCGTGATTTTGGAGCCCTTTAAGTGTTTTGTTGTAATCTATGTCATTGTTTACAATATTTTAAGCCCGCAACAATAATAATGAAACGTAGAATAGATATATTATGTCGATCTTGTGCTGACCAAATATTTAAAGATAAGTTGAGTTGCGCTGCTTTCGGTATCACTTCAGTGTGAAAAATGTTTACAACCCCTAAGTAGATCCAAACCAGTCGTAAGGTCAATAAACTTTATTCTCAATCCATTTGGTACGAACATTTGCTTCTCATTTTATTGACTTTCGAGGTTAGCTCGCCTTTGTACATTCTTCTTCATCCTAGCGTTAATTCCCTGTCGCATCCGAAGCTTTCACCTCGGGGTCTGCTTTACCAGTCTTAACGGCAGATTTGGCTGGACCTCGATATTTTCCGTGAGACGACTGCCATCTGACCTCCACAACCCAATGGTGACATTAGGTGATATCGAAGCATTGCAGACCGTTGTTGGACTTTTTAGGGCTCCAACTACCTGTTACGACTGCCATAGATGTTCATATGGCAACCGGGACCGACGGCTGAACGTGCTCTCCGAGGCACGACTAGACCCATGCAAAAACTCATATTCATGCATACAAATATTTGCACTGAGCGGGGATCGAACCCGCGTCTCCTGCGTAGCGGCCGCGTTCACTACCGCTACGCCACAGAGGCTGTAGATAATTTCGACAACAATAAGAATTTATACATACTTACCATACCTACTGTGTATAAAAATAGCCATTTTAAAATTGTAAATGTCATTAAGTAAATTAATTATCATATTTCTTTCGTGACAAAAAGTAACTATAAAATTATGTCTGCTTAAATCTTCAAAACTACGCAACGAATTTCGAAGCGGTTTTTTTTAATAGATAGAGTGATTCCAGAGGATGGTTTATATGTATAATACATGCATAATATTGTAGAGAAACACTGATAAATTTAGAGATATGCAGCGGGAACGGGATCAGAAAATATGGCGGTACGAAGTTCGCCGGGTCAGCTAGTTTGTAATATATTTTATAGTATAGTGACTGCGCAGAACAGGTGCAGTCGCAGCTTAAGATTTGGGGGTGGGGGTTTTGAGTGTGGAAATTCCTACAAAAATCTTTAGAAGTCTTTTCACTTGAACCAGTCACCCCTCCCCCCCCCTGACTTTTCCCTACAGGAAAGAGGCGCTGCTGTCTTTGTTGCTCTGGTTGACCAAGATGTACCGCGCGCGCCAAGCACTTATTGAAATGCTTGCTCCGCCTTATGCTAGGATTCACTTATTACAGTGAACCCTAGCGTAAGGCGTAAACGTACAAATATTGGTAAACATGTTTAAGGATTAAGTTTATGAAGATGGTTGGATGTTTGTATGTCTGTTACTCAATCACGATCTAACGGCTGGACGAATCTGGCTGCAATTTGGTATAGGAATAGATTATAGCCTAGAATAACACATAGGCTATCTTTCTTCCCGGGTATAGGTTCCTATGGGTTGCGGGAAGGGTATAAAAATTCCAGGCGGGTGAAGTCACGGGCAGCCTTTAGTTTAGGCTATACCTACTAATATTAAAAAGAGGAAAAAAAAATATTTTTGTAGGTAACGAAAAAACTTATAAACTACTGGATGTTGTCTCTAATTTTGCCGGTCACTATTCTAGCTTGCGATTTTACAATCAATGTGAACGAGCCTTAAACGAGACTCGAACGTTTTCATAAACCAGTTTTCGAAAGTACCGGAAAAATTTAAAAAAAAAATATTTTAAGAGAACTCTGTAACATTTTTGATCAGGTTCACTGGTAAAATTTAAAGTTGGTTAAAATTAGCCCCGATCATTCGATTTTTGGTGCAAATACGATTGAAAAAGTGAATGAAAGACGGGACTTGTACCTGCGACCAGCTGTGCAATTCTCTAAAGGCTAATTTATATCAGACGAGCGAATGCTCAATCTAGCCCCTCTATGTCGAATTCTATTAGTGTAAACAGGTGACAGAACATTCGTTTGCTGTTCTTTCTTAAGTAAACGGCGACTCCTTCTTCTGCCGCACTATTAAGTCTTGGAATTCCTTACCAGTTCACGTGTTTCCCTCCTCCTACAGTCCCGGGTCCTTTAAGCGGGGCGTGAAAAATCATCTGATGAGGCTGTCAAGCTGAGTGCCACCATTGTAACATGGTACATGTCTGTAATGGTGACCCTCTTTTCAGAGACTTTGCCTAAAAAAAGAAAAAAAAAAAACAAACAAAAAAAGATGAGTTTTTGGCGCCAACGCCGAAAAACTCGCAGCTTTATTTCATTTTCGAAAAATTTCGCACTAGGCACTATGAGCTGACAGTTAGTGACACCTACCCTACTTAAGGCGTTATTTAGACAGCGAGAGGTTCTCCCACGATTCGGTTCGAGAATCGTACGCGACTATCGCTAGCAATTTCGTTTTGTAAGTTCCGTTTTGATGGTCTATACAGAATAAATGATTTTTGACTTTGAATTTGACTTTGAATAATCGCCATACCATTATCAATTCAATTTTTTTCAATTCAATTCAATTTATTTATTCCAGACTAGTCCATATTTAGTGTTAGTAATACATGTCTTAAAACTATGTTAGTTAAAATTACAAAAATCAGTATCTTCTCTCCGGCACTGGTACAGAAACATGCCTTCCGCAGCAATGCCGGAGAAAAGAGCAATCCAGTCTGGATGCAACCATCATCAGGACCTTGTTGGAGCTGGTTCGTACCCTGCGCACCAGCGAAGCCGCACGCGCACGCATAGTCGCGTGGAAAAAATGTAATGCACAATGCACTGCTGTGCCGGGGTAGACCCAACAGCATCCTGAGTCTAACACCCGTATTCACAAACGATACTGTGAGGTCTCATAGTGTGCTCGAGCGCATAGGGCTGGTAAAATTAATTCACAAACATCACGGAGCAGTATCTAACGCAGTGCGTTCCCTCAACGAAGTATTACTTAAGTGTTATCAATGAATAAAAAGGCTTGCCAAAACGAACGCACTGAGAATTTGTCGTTCTTTGCACAGTTTTGGTAGTACGCATAGCGAAGTATTGTTTGTGAATACGGGTGTGAGACTATTATTATACAGGATGCGGAGGTCGCTGTAGCGTTTCTTTGTGTAATCAGCCCATAGGCTGCAGGTGTATAGAGATGTACAATACGCCTAATGATTATCGTATCAAAGTAGTGTTTACACACAGGCAAACACGAAATTCTCGCCTATACGATTATATCATGCGAGATTTGCAAGTGACATATCACCTATGTTTGACATACGATTTATTGCTTGAACATTCTGTTTAGACGGACACTACCAAATGTCAAATGTGAGGCAATTCTCGCCAGGCGTGGACGAGCGAGCGGCAATTGTTTCTGCGAATGTTTATACGAAGCATTTTTTTTCGGTCTTTTCGATAAAGCACCCCACACACTAACAGTTTACCGAACGACAACCGGATGATATAAGTCTTAACACCTACACCTATACACTTAAAGTTTCGTTTACGGTTTTGGAGTGACGACTAATACGATCCGAGAGTGTGTAGCCGCTTGACGATGCAGACAGTTCTGTTTAGGCCGGACCTATGGCCGTCAGCATCTTTATCAGACTAAAATGATGAAATTATGTTATTCTTGTAGTCTGAGGTAATAAAATTAGGATGTCATTGATGTTTATGAACGTCTGCTAAATATATTGTGTGAACAGGCGATCGTACGGTGCGAAACTCACACACAACTACTGTGAAACCGGGAAAGCGGCAGCAGGGCATTGCCGGCAGGTCAAAATCGCTTTAGTGTGTTGGCGCTATTGGCTTATTAGAACTGCAGGTCGCACGATAGAACCAAAAACTACAAGCGGACTGTTAATGTGTAGGTGCTTTAAAGACGTTTTAAACCTATCTCACACCTGAAGATGATATCAAAGAAGTTTCTTCACTTATTTTATCTTTATTTTCATTATATCTGTATTACCATTTCCATATATAAATTCGGTTATATACCACTGTAGGAAATAGTATGCATTGTGACCAATAGCGCATAATGTTATAAATATATAAAAGTATGGTGTTCCGTATGTAATATTTAATATGTCGTATGGGAACCGCCCTGTCTCGTATAGCGTGTAAAATGATCTGAAACAAAAAAAAATGCACGTATCAGATAAGTAATGATAATATTCTAGGTAACATAAGATCATAGAAAGAAATAAAGATGAAGGGAAACATCATCATCTCAACGTTGAGTCTTAGTCTCATCTGAGGCTTTCACCTTGAAAACCTTGGAGTCCTTTTTTTCTCTACTATGCACGGTCTTGAGGCATTCCTGACAGTGAGACCAATGGTATGCATGTGTATTCTGCAATGCCAAGCCAGTAGTTATTAGGTCACCCCTTCCTAAAGCTTGTCTAAACGGGGTTCTTGTACGTCCTCCAAGGGTCCAAGTTTGGACCCTAGGGCCGCCGGCATCAGACATCGTATTTCGTTCGACCTCATTTATAAATCTTCATGAAAAGCTATAAAAGACAAACCTGCACACAAGTGAAACGTTAAAAATGTATTAATACGCGCCAGATCAGTATTAGGATGGGTGACCATTACACAACCTATCGCAGTCCACTGCTAGACATAATGTCTCTCCCAATGTTGGGAGGCTTTGGCCTACTGTTACCACGCTGGCCAGACGGGTGGGTACAGGGTTTTATTTCGAGTTTTCCTTCTCTCGCAGTGATATCGTCAGCGTATTTTGCCGTTAGTCGCCTCTTACGACACCCTCTGGATGAGATGGTGATTACTCGCCAGATCAGTATTAAGATGGGTGACCATTCTTAACATTTCAAAGTGAAGCAATACAAGCCAGCCCCTCTAGACAAGTGGCAATCCGTTGCTCGGCGTATGATGGAATAGAACTTAGGATGGACGACCGTTCTTATCATTAAGAGGTAATTGTTAGCTAGCTGTCACGGTTCATGAGATACAGCCTGCACTGCAATTCACTAAGCGAGCACAACGATGCGGACAACGATGCGAGGCGCAACGTAGATTGTCATTGGTCAGATTGTATCACGTCATTGGAAATCAACCAATGACAGTGTCTATCGCGCACATCGTTGCGACTCGCATCGTTGTCGCATCGTTGTGCTTGTTAGTGAATTGCACAGCTGTTGACAGACAGATGGACACACAGTGGAGCCTTAGTAACATGATTAAAAATATACTTACACAGCCATAAACACTATATTATACAAATTTAATACTGTCAGATTCAGTAGATGTGATGATGGTGCTTTCCTTGGGAGGCAGACCAGCTCCCACAAGGCTATGGGGAGTATGAAGGTATGCATCACATGGTTTCCCAACCAAGGCATCGTCTTGTTTACGATGACTGGGGCCAACAAAGTTTGATCGTAAGAGTATAATATCCAAAAGTAGGAGAACACTCCCTGGAAGAGAAATGATATTTACTAGTTTAAAATTGATACCTCCTTTTGAATTATTTCACGGAACACCCTTTTTTCATAGAGCGAAAATTCTCTGAGTTACCCAGCCCATCGCCGCTGGAACCATAAGGGGTTGTGTTGGACTAAACAGTCTTTAATTGCGGTAGGTGAGATACATAATCTTTCGCACCCCGAACGCCATCTCTGGTTTATCGATTTATATGCGATAATATTCTGTTGCATTCCATACATATTTTGTGCTTCGCGCCAGCACGCTGTGACGTCACCACGTGCCATGATTTTTCAATCAATCAAAAATTGAATTTTAAAGATCAACTTTTAAACTATTTGTCATAAGAATATTTATCTTTAACAGTTCATTATATTAGTAAGAAATAGGGCAACCTATCTGCACTGCAATTCATTAGGCAAGCACAACGATGCAAGTCGCAACGTTGTGCTCGATAGAGGTTGTCATTGGTCGGATTGGGTCACGTTACTGGAGATCGACCAATGACAATCTCTATCGCACACAACGTTGCGACTCGCATAGGTGTGTTTGCTTAGTGAATTGCACAGCTGAACAAAGCGACAGAGGGTTCAGTTAATGTCGCTGAGTTTTGGACTAAAAAGAGAATCACAGTCAAAATAAACATTCCCAACAAATACTTACTAAAGTAATTGGAAACACCAAAGCCGAGAACATCAGATTTCGAAGGTCTTTCAGCGTCTTCAGTAGAAAACTGGGTTTGCCCTTGAAGTTAGTGGACAACACCTCACAGGATAAACCCAGGATGGCGTAGGTTATTTGGGCGCTCTGAAACAGATGGGTTAACATACAGGAACTGGTTTTTTTTATGCCACTTAGGTAGTATATAAGCACATGAACCTTTCATTCCCCTGGGGGCTCTATTTGAATTTTTCGTCCACTAGGATCCTCTTATACCCTGGTGGTATGGAAAATGTGGAATGATATCCTTGCTGTGGTTCATTGGCCACGGTAACCACTTTCTATCAGGTGGGTCGTGTAATAAGATTGATCAAATCAGGAAACTTTTTGTTTTTTGGCAAGATTTTGTATGTAATCTATGCATATACAATCAGATTCATCAAAGCAGAACTTAAATGGGCTATAAGTTATCATTCTGGCAGTTGATTTTATGTTCTTACGATGTAATAATAAAGTTTATTTTCTTATTTCAAGCAGAAAAAACTTACGATATTCCATATAGTGAGCATTCTGAATCGATTGTGGGTATAGAACGCCACGTCGGGATTCTTCAGGATTTCTCCTCTGTATAAATTGTCCAGAATGATGCTGTTCACCGTATGCATGATCAGGCCAACGGAGTATCCCAGTATTCGAAGGTATCTGACGCTAAAAAGAAAATAAGACTTTAATTAATTTGAAATATTTCTATATTTTACCGGTAAGCTATATTATTCAGACAGCCTCCGTGGCGTAGCGGTAGTGAACGCTGCCGCTACGAAGGATGCGCGGGTTCGATCCACGCCCAGTGCAAATATTTGTATGCATGAATATGAGTATTAATTTGCATTGGTCTGGTCGTGCCTCGAAGAGCACTTTAAGCCGTTCGGTCCGGTTGCCATACGAACACCTATGGCAATCGTTACGGGTCGTTGGAGCCCTAAAAATCCAACAACAACGGTCTAGCTGCAATGCTTCGATATCGCCTAATGTCACCATTGGGTTGTGGAGGTCAGATGGCAGTCGCTTCACGGATAACAACGAGGTCTAGACAAATCGCAGTTAAGGCTGGTAAAGCGGACCCCAGCTACGGATGCGACTGGACTGGAAAGACTAGGATGAAAAGAAGAGCTATATAATTCAGGTACCGAATCTATACAATATCTAGGCAATGTGTGCTATTATATAGCATGCCTGCTGTTCCACAGGCAATGTGTGAAATAAATAGCTCTTGTTATTATTAGTACCTACTATCGGGATATATAATAATAATAATAATTTATTGTTCAGTAACTTAGATCTAGTTTACAAAACCTCTGACTCCCAAACTAGTGTGAACTGTATCTTGGGAGTTAGTCTCTTCCTGCATGATCCTTGATCATAGTTATAAACAATAAAAATAAAAAAGAGAGAAAAACAAACAACAACTATAGAAATCTTGTACATAAGAAACTAAACTTAATTGTAGTGTGTGTGTGTGTGTGTGTGTGTTTGTGTGTGTGTGTGTGTGTGTGTGTGTGTGTGTGTGTGTGTGTGTGTGTGTGTGTGTGTGTGTGTGTGTGTGTGTGTGTGTGTGTGTGTGTGTGTGTGTGTGTGTGTGTGTGTGTGTGTGTGTGTGTGTGTGTGTGTGTGTGTGTGTGTGTGTGTGTGTATTGTAGGTATTGTTTGGAGTATCCTATACTTCGGTGTTGTTGCATGGTAAATATCCCGAAAGTTCTAATAATAATGTGAATGACAAAGATAGTTTAAATAGATCTTGGTGAATGACTTTGAGGAACTTCTATTTCTGTATATGGTAATTAAAAAAATAACCACGAAGGCTAATGCGGGAGCTCCGCTCCGCTTCTGCATTAGCCTTCTAACCTAATCTATCCAAGTCAAATTACGCGGATTACGGCCGTTCCCAATAACCTATCTATCGCCAGTTTTGACATTAGAAAGGATAAAAACGTCATCAATCTCTATGGTAACGCAATTCATAGTAGCAAAATAACAATAGGATTTGACAAAGGAACTATCTGTACCTTTACCTTTCTCTGTAGATATGTTATTGGGAACGGCCGTTAGACATTGCGTACCCCAATCTGGATAGATAAATTATAGGTTAGAAGGCTAATGCGAGAGCTAGCCTTCGTGGTTATTTTTTATAACCACCATTTATATTTTTTGATAACATTTCATATATTGCAGGGTGCGCATTCGTAAGGATAGCCGTGCTCGTATGCTACTTTTCTTTAGAATGTATTGTTTTGTTAGAGTAAGTGGCTATCTTTGATATTTTCTTGTTTAATACTTTTTAGAGCGTGATTTTTCAGTAGTCGGGGTTTTAGTTTTATTATAAGCTCAGTTTCACAAAAAACAAATGAGGTAGGTTTTTAAGGATGTTTTTAAACAATTGTAAGTTTTTTTTTATAATTGTGGGTTATTTGACGTCAGTCAATGTGACTACTAATTCTTATTTAAAATAGGTATTATTACAGTAATTAACACTAAAAACACAGTTTTTACTACAAACTTGTTGGCACATAAACCCCGAGGGTTTAACCCCAGGAGGTTTACAAGTAACAACGTCCAAATCTATAAATAAACAAAATATGTATGAAAATATCATCAAAAATTGAAATATATCCAAATAAAGAAATAAAAAAAAATAATTGAATAATTTTTGATGATCACCAATCACTAATCTAAAAAAAAATCATAAATTTATTGAAAATTAATTAAGTAACAGATCCGAAAACAGATCGGACAAAAAGAATACGGGTGCGGATTTTTCTTTTGCCTCGGATACCCGCGGATACGGATTCGTATATCTGCGGATATGAGTTCGGATATCTGCGGATACGGATTCGGATATCCGCAGATATGAGTTCTGATATCTGCGGATACGGATTCGGATATCTGCGGATATGGGTTCGGATATCTGCGGATACGGATTCAGATCAGAGAACATGACCACACCAGTGAAGTAAGGTTAGCAGACATGTCTTTTTTGTACTGGCTTTTTATCCAGAAGTTGAGTTTTCGTTTCAAAAACATGATTAATGATTACAATTCTTATTGAATGCGGAAATGATAATTATATTCGGTTACTATTATGTATTATGATGATAGTTACTGCTTAATGTATTCAAAAATAACCGAAAGAACTAAGCATTTTAAAATTAAATTGACTAGTGTCTCGATGGCACAGTGGTAGTACAGCGTAGGATGTTCCGCGTTCGGTTCTTGAGTCAAACAAAGTACTACATTCGAGGGATTACTGAACAATATTCAGTCAAGTATTTCAATATTTGCCCGCGGCCCCGCCCGCGTGGATGTCGGCTATCGTGACCAAACATAGCCTATGTCCTTTCCCAAGGTCTAATCTATCTCTGTACCAAATTTCATCAAAATCGGTTTAGTGGTTTAGGCGTGAAAGCGTAACAGACAGACAGACAGACAGAGTTACTTTCGCATTTATAATATTAGTATGGATATAGGACACGTCGATTTGACTTCAGCTCGCCTGATGGTAAGCTGCAGGTGAAGTCTCAGGAAAGAGAGTCATCATTACAGACACATGGGATTTCACCCACTATGATTTTTGGTCCCATGTAATAGAGGGCAAGCCTATTAGCGATTGTATTTCTATGTTTGTATAATTATGTATTTACAGAAAAAAAGTGTATCTAAGAATCTTTCGGATTTGTTAACATTTATGATTACTGATCCGCTCCCTTGATTAGTAGCGTTATGATATTATAACCTATAATATTTCCGATAAACGGACTATTCAACACAAAAATTTTCTATTCGAACCAGTAGTTCTTGAGATTAGCACATTCAAACAAAGAGACAAGCTCTTCAGCTTTATAATATTAGATATAGATTACTGTAAAGATAATTTATATAAGATTTTGATAGTTATCTACATGAAACAAAAGAACTTGTGTGAATGTAAATCTGTATTTCTTGTACAGGCTAATGAATTTGAGTCCAAAGTTTGAACTATGAATAGTGTCGGCTCGAGTACACTACCTTGAAGGACTCCTTTAGTTTCAATCGAAGTAAAAGAAACCATTCAAGTGCGAGTCGGAATTACGCACTGAGGGTTCCGTCAAAACTGAATTGAGGGACGAAGTTATGTTACATAAGCTTATGTTACTTATAGAAGAAGACGAAGAAGAAAAGGCTTATTCCCGTATGCTCCAAATCTATTGTTCTCTAAAATTCATATTTTCATACATTGATTACTAGGAGCTCCAAGGATAAACAAAGTCACATTTACCACTTTCATTCCCTAGAGCTCCAAAAGCCGTTCCCAAAGCTGCTCATTCCGACTTGGATAGATTAGGTTAGAAGGCTAATGCGGGAGCGGAGCGGAGCGAAGCTCCTGCATTAGCCTTTGTGGTTATTTTTTTTTATAAAACCATGTTTACCGTTATCTAATAAAAAGGTAATATTATAGATTGTCATTGGTCGATCTTTAGTGACGTCACCCGGTCCGACCAATGTCAATAGGTTGTCGCAACGTTGTACGCTTACAGAATTTGTTAGACTGGACTGTACCAGAGTTAATGACTCCACGATTTTGGTGACCCAAATTTTTCTATGAAAGCTTTATGAAATTTTCACATCAAAGATATATTTTAAAATGTACTCACCCGTTTAAATTTTCCATTTTTATTATTTAAAATAAAATATTTATTTCGTCTGTATTAAGTCTTCTCTCTCGTCGAAAACCCACTGATACTGTTTAAATATGATTATATTTTGATATAATCTTTATTTAAACTACTAAAAACAATAAATGTTATATTATTTATAACAAAAACAACGTTTATTCTTCATGTGAAGTGTAATGCGATTGAAATACGAGTATTACTTGAAATATATTATGTACTTGAATAATGAAGTTTAAGTTAACGCTTTGTTTTGATCTAACATCATTAGGTAACAAAAATAAATGAAAATTTCAACAAAAAATGTTACAAAAAAGTTAAACCGACCGTTTAGTTAAAAATTCATTTAATTTAGACTCTTTGTACTCAAAAGGGTTACAAGTAACTTCATCTGCGTGGAATTTTGATCCCCTTCCCGCAACTCATGGGAACCTCTTCCCGCGGTAAAAGTAGTCTAGTGTTATTCCAGGCTATAATCTATCCATGTACCAAATTTCAGCTAGATCCGTTCAGCCGTTAGAGCGTGATTGAATAGCAGACATACAAACATCTTCACAAATTGTCACATTTTATAATATTAAAGTGGGAAGTAGGAAATGCTGGATTACATACATACATACAATCACGCCTTTATCCCCGGAGGGTTAGGCAGAGGTGAATTAACCACATTTCACCAATATTTGTATTCGATCCCACGTAATAGGGTGTGAGTCTATTGTCGTATTCCGGGCATTATTGTTGACTCCAGCCATGTATCTGAGGCTGAGTCTGGGCTGTTTAAGTCTGTCTGATGTTAAACAGCCCTATCCCTTAGTCTCCTTGTACGACACCGCATGGGAAGAGATGGGGAGGCTCAAATTCTACTCTGCCGGGAGCCACGCGACTTTGTGTCTGTATGAATGTAAGATTACCGTATCCTTCTAGCCTTATCTCAATTCAGTTTGGATCAGCTTCCAGTCTAATTACGATACATGTTAGTATGTTATTTACTTTTAGATTGTGAACATTTGCTTTACACTTTTTAACAATGGAAATGTTATAAACTAGCGAATCTACTTAGCATTAAATATTTTATTAGAGCTATTATTTTTTGATAGCCCAATCTTTATCGTTAGGTAATTTTCAGATATTTCTTTTTAATTAGATTCTTAATTAATATTATACACTATAGTTGTGGCCGTTTTGACATGACTGGTTTTGCTCGTTTTCTCTAACCCTATCTTTTTGGAGAACACTCCATCTCATAGTAAACATACCGCCCATGACAAAGTGTCCGCTTGACTGCTGGGCTCGCCCCTTATTACGTGGCACAGTTGGCGAAATATGGAATCAACCGGTTCGGCGACTCCTTCTTCTGCCGCACTATTAAGTCTTGGAATTCCTTACCAGTTCACGTGTTTCCCTCCTCCTACAGTCCCGGGTCCGTGTCTGTAATGGTGACTCTCTTTTCAGAGACTTTGCCTTTAGCTTACCACCAGGCGAGGTGAAGTCAATTTGACGTGTCCTATAAAAAAAAAATGGGTTTTAGTTCACCTCTGCCTACCCCTTCGAAGATTTACAGGTGTGAATATATTATGTATGTATCAAATGAGTGACATTTTGAATATCCGACCATTAAGCGGGACGTGAAAAAGCATCTGATGAGGTCGTGAAGCTGAGGGCAACCATTGTAACATCGTTAGTCTATAATGGTGACCCTCTTTCCAGAGACTTTGCCGTCAGCTTACCATCAGGCGAGGTGAAGTCAAATTGACCTGTCCGGTATAAAATCTTCCTGGAAAGTGGACGGTCGCGGCTTCAATTTCTGTCCTGCAAGTGAACTTTTTTCCATTCTAAATTTACAATTTTACAAATGTTCCTTTCATTGTTCCTACGCTTAATTAGATAATGTTTTAAAACAAATATTGCGTTAGCATTTCTACAGGCGCTTTTGTCCATACAATCAATCAATCAATTAGCCTACTGCAGTCCACTGCTGGACATAGGCCTCCCCCAATGTGCGCCACGTTTGCCGATCCTCCGCCTTCCGCATCCAGTCCGTCCCAGCCACCTTTCGCAGGTCGTCGGTCCATCTGGCTAGGGGATGTCCTACCCTCCGTTTTCCTACGCGCGGTCTCCACTCTAGGACTCGTTTGCTCCAACGGCCATCAGTCCTTCGGCAGATGTGGCCAGCCTACTGCCACTTCAGCTTGCTTATTCTGTTTGACTGTTCTGTATATTTGTCCATACGTCTGCTTGCTTATACGTGTTTTGAAATTACCGATGATTTAAGGGTTTGTTCCCTTTAAATCCACTTCTCTTTTTGATACACTTTTTGAAAATCCCCGCTTTTGTTCCCTTTAGCTACACTATCGTCTAGTACATGCAAATACAGTTCAATTTACATATTTAAAAATGAAACATTATTATGTAATTATTAATCTACTGGGCTTGTAGTGCAGAATGAAAAAAAAAAAATTCTTTTGACGGTACCAAGTACTAGTATCCTAGGGCATGAAAATGACTATTTGCATAGGTCTGGTCGTGCCACGGATAGCTCAATATGCAGTCGGTCCCAGTTGCCATATGAACATGGCAATCGTTACGGGTAGTTGGAGCCCCAAAAAGTCCAACAATTGGTCTAACACTCTAACTGTGATATGTATAAAATAGGTTTTATCACATACTGTTTAACCCAGGCGGACCTGCGGCGAGTCGCTATCTTCATAAAGGTAAATACACAATATACATTTTACCGTAAGTATGGCAACGGTAAATTTCAAAAGGCCTCCGTCTGGTGGGACGGTGGTTGTGGATAGCATAACGGTGTCGCACACCGTGGTGAGCAGACGTGTGAGTGTCGTGCAGTGATAAGGGATATTTAACTGGATAGTGCACGTGAATAAGGTAATATATTACATTTTATACATATATATTCACGACTCAATCCCCCAAAGAGGTAGACAGAAGTGTAATAAGTGTTAAAATCCTCATTTTGATAAATAGATTTTCGGATCCACGTAGGACGGAGTTACTATCAAATTTGTCATGAACTGTATGTTTACTGTCAGATGGAGAACAGCCCTAACCCTTAGTCGTCTTCTACGACACCCACAAGAAGAGATTGGGGGTCTATGTACTCCACTGGGAACCAAATACAGCCTCTTTTATATATTACTATTGTGTTAATACGAGGTAGATTTCTCAATATGATCGTAATGTCAAAAGTGTATCGTTGTATGAAAGAAATCATACTTTCCAATTTTCATTAATGAAAGAGCGTGTGTAGATAATCAAGAAAATGTTGTGATGATTATTGAAACAATATTGATGTGCCTAGGTATATTATTGGATTACGATACATGATCGCAATATGATATCGCAATATTATTTGACTACACAAATACATGTCCAAATAGGTAGGTAACCGTAGGTAAAGCCAAAATGAATTGAGTAAAACAAGATAACCCCATTTTACTTAATCCGATTGGTATTACTATCAATGACATTCTACCAGATAATGTACCCTTAGACTATATATCTAAAAACTATAGACACAGTAATCACCACTACATCGCGGCGTGAATAATAGCTACTACTTTGGTACAAGTTGGGCATATACCTACCTACCTACTATACATCCCATAACATGGGTGAATGGTGCACACATTGACAGGTTAAAAGCAATATTGACAATAGCTTATATACACACTTAGCTGACCCGGCGAACTTCGTACCGCCATATTCTCCGCCCGCGTGGTATTATCTCTAAATTTATCAGTGTTTCTCTACAATATTATGCATGTATTATACATATAAACCTTCCTCTTGAATCACTCTATCTATTAAAAAAAACCGCTTCGAAATTCGTTGCGTAGTTTTGAAGATTTAAGCATACATAGGAACGGACAGACAGTGACTTTGTTTAATAATAATATGTAGTGTTGATGAAGTACCTAGTAATTACGAGTAGGTATAATGTCAGTTCCAATGTCCAATGTCAACGAGTAATAATAATCACACTATTACTTATTGCTAGCAGGGGACGCGGTTGAGCGGACAGGTTATGCGCCCTTCAGTACATTAGGTCATTTCATCCATAGGTCATTTCACCCATTTTCCCTTTTCCTCTTTAGAGCATTTGGGGACAGCCTCTGTGGCGTAGCGGTAGTGAACGCGGCCGCTACGCAGGAGCGCCTCCTGCGTAGCGGGTTCGATCTCAGTGCAAATATTTGTATACATGAATTTAAATATTTGCTGGGTGTTTCTTATAATATGTTTGTATTTACAAAAAAAAAGTATCTAAGTATGTATATCCGCATTCTAGATTCCATAACACAAGCTAATTAAGCTTACCATGGGTCTAGATAGCGTTGTGTAGAATGTTGTAGAATTGTAGAATCTCTGGCAGTCGTTACAGGTAGTTGGAGCCCTGAAAAGTCCAACAACAACGGTGTAGATGCAATGCTTCGATATCGTCTAATGTCACCATTGGGTTGTGGAGATGGCAGTCGCTTTACGGAAAATATTGAGGTCTAGCCAAATCCGCAGTTAAGACTGGTAAAGCGGACCCCAGACTCCGAGGTGAAAGCTTCGGATGCGACTGGGAATTAACGCTAGGATGAAGAAGAAGTGTTTGGGTATGTTCGGCAATCACGGCATTCGTCGAACCTACCTGTTTCCTTATAAAAAAATCCGATCTGTCCCACCTTCAGATCGCCGAGATCTAGTTTGTCCAATCAATCAATTAGCCTATTGCAGTGCACTGCTGGACATTGGCCTCTCCCAATATGCGGCACGTTTGCCGAACCTCCACCTTCCGCATCCAGTCCATCCCAGCCACCTTTCGCCGGTCGTCAGTCCACCTGGCTAGGGGGTGTCCCACCTTCCGTTTTCCTTCTCGCGGTCTCCACTCTAGGATTCGTCTGCTCCAACGGCCATCAGTCCTTCGGCAGATGTGGCCAGCCCACTGCTTGCTTATTCTGCGAGCTATGTCGGCAACTTTGTCATCTATGTCGGATGACCTCGCTTCGAATTCTATCCTTCAAAGAGATTCCAAGCATAGCTCGCTCCATAGCCTGCTGCGCGACTTATAGGTCACGGACTAACCCCATCTTCAGACTAGTTTGTCCGTTCCCATTATTTCCTATTTTTTCAGAGAGTACATAGAGTATTCAGCCAGCAGGTGGAGGCTGGTTTCCTCGGCCTCCATACACTCTGGGAATTCAGAATCACACTTTAGTATATATAGAATCATTCATTAAGTAATAACCGAATTTTTATTTAGGATAAACTTAATAAAACCGGGGTAATGAGTTTGACTCTGAATAAATGAGTTTTTGACTTGCAAATACAAAGAAAATGTTTATTCATAGTACATTAAAATTTAAAACTAAGTACAGTCAGAACAAAAAGTCATTGATCTAGTTGGATGTTTCCGTGCTTCGGAGAGCACGTAAAGCCGTCGGTCCCGGTAGGTCCCGAACATCTATGGCAGTCGTTACGGGTTGTTGCCAGTTGGAGTTGGAGCCCACAAAAGTCTGACTAGTCTAACTACAGATTTGCGATATCGCCAATTGGTTGTCCTCCATAACAGATGGAAATTATTACAATACAGTCGTATCACAGTTAGACTGGAAAACCGACCCGAAGGTTTCGGAGGAGGTAACACACGACGGCATTACCGTCCTAATCGAGCAGTCCGACTGGGAAAGTACCTCCACCCTACAGAATACCGCGGGTATAATAATAACCTCGTGTTGTGTTCCCAGCAGTGTGGCGGGTAGCCAGAGCTAACTTAGGAGGTTTTGTGCTGTCAGTGGGAAGACCAAAAGCTTGTATAGTTCCCGGCATTTAACTTGGCAACAACTACGCG
Source organism: Eilema depressum (assembly GCA_914767945.1). Taxonomy (NCBI): domain Eukaryota; kingdom Metazoa; phylum Arthropoda; class Insecta; order Lepidoptera; family Erebidae; genus Eilema; species Eilema depressum. The sequence goes on from OU612040.1 coordinate 3,917,532, forward strand.
AGACTAATCTATGATTGGTGGATTTGAGGTCCTCCGCCGCTGTAACACCTCAAGCTATCCTCAAAAGACACTCAATACGCGCATACTGCGCATAAAGAGTACATTTTGTGACCTGTTTGTTGCCAAGTTAAATGCCGCCAACTATACTGCTTGTCTTCTTCGCTGACGTCACAGAATCTTTGTTCTTAAAGGGTTGGCAGTACGAGTGTGACTCCCCTGGTGTAGCACACGGTAACCACTTGCCATCAGGTGACCTGTGTGCTTGTCAGCCATAGAAGCAGTTTAAAAAACTATTAATTTCAATGTAGGCAAAAATTGATTGTAATTTTGTAAGTATTCAGCGAATTTAGTTGCTGTCTGTAGTTCAGTTATGTTACTAGGCCACTATGAAAAAGCTGACGTACTGTAGTTTTAAAAAACTGCTACTTATAAATATTCTGTGGTTACAGTAACCACTTACCATTCGGTACGGGTTACGGGACCCCAAACTCAAAAATGAATGTTTCTTGTCAAATATAAAAATTAAAATATTTGCATGTCACATGCCGTGGCTAAACATGTTCGGCTATAACTGATATACTCATTAAGATCTGTATCGTACCATGTTTATGAGCAAATAAATTCTTTCTTTCTTTCTTTCTTTCTAAAATATTATGTAATTTGTAAGCTGGGTCACACAAATTAAGGACGTTTTACTTTGCGAACATTAAACAACAATAACATTTTGCTTCGAAAACTAGCGAACTATTTCAATTGTGGACGTTTTGCTCTTAGGGCATTTTATGTAGCGGTTAATATGACATCAAGAACGTTTAGCTTCGAGGACCTTCTGCTCAGAACTGACACACTCATTGCTCGGGACATTAAGTCAACAAATCCGACAGATTTCCATACTTTGCGGGCCTATAGCTGACTGAAAGGGGTGATAAGGGACTTCGAAATTAGTCATCGAGGTTAGTAAGAAAACACAAAAAATTGCACATACGATAATTTTATTGTGGGATACGACTATTCGTAGGAGCCATCGATATCTAGAACCTAAAATATGCTCAAAATGTGGTCTGTTTTTTTTTTGTCTACTTAGGTCGCTGATAAGCACACGGTCCTTCTGAGGTAAGTGGTTAGCGTGGTCTATGGGCGAGTACAACACTAGGAGAGTCACACTCATGCTGCCGACCCTGTAAGAACAGAGAGTAGGAACTAACGCGCAGTACACGTTTCTTGGGCCCGCTTTACCAGTCTTAACTGCGCATTTGGGTAGACCTCGATATTTTCCGTGAAGCGATTGCCATCTGACCTCTACAACCCAATGGTGACATGAGGCGATATCGAAGCATTGCAGCTAGACCGTTGTTGTTGGACTTTTTAGGGCTCCAACTACCCGTAACGACTGCCATAGATGTTCGTATGGCAACCGGGACCGACGGCTTAGCGTGCCCTCCGAGACATGACCAGACCAATGCAAATACCCATATTCATGCATACAAATATTTGTACTGAGCGGGGATCGAACCCGCGCCTCCTGCGTAGCGACCGCGTTCACTCGGCCACGGAGGCTGAAGCACAGATTACCACGCGGCACACCACAGAGTTATAATTAAACAGCTTATTTTTTCTTTTTTGTTTCAGAACAATGTCGTGGTTAATTCGCCTGAGATTGTTGTTTTACGTCGCAGTGGTAGCGATGCATATATTCAACGTCCTGTATATGAAATGGATTGGGCGACAGACCGAGCAAATAGATGAGGTGGCACTAACTTTCAAAGGGTTGCAATACCGGTACTTCACTACATGGACCTATGTAAGTGGCACAACTTGGTGGTGGACCAATTGGAAGAGCTCTTCAGAGCCTTTCCAATTAGTCCTACCCTCTCCTTTCTACAGGACAACACGACACGTGTAGGACTATTAGATGTTACCCGCATACGGTGCAGAATATTGCATCAAGAACCAAGCGTTTCGGCGACTCGTTCCTCCTCCGCATCATTAAGTCCTGGAATTCCATATCAGTACACGTGTTTCCTTCTTCCTATAGTGTCGGGTCCTTTAAGCGGGGCGTGAAAAACCATCTGATGAGGCCGCTGATGAGCAAACGTCCCACCTGACGAAAACTGGTGGCCTAATGGACGAGTGCAACACCAGGGGAGTTACACTCGTGCTGTCGATCCTATAAGAACAGAGATTCTGTACCATCAGCACAGAAGACAAGCAGAATAAGCCTTTGGTCTTCCCACTAATAGGACAAAACCTCTCCAATGAGCTCTGATTACCCTACTCATTGCCGGAAATACAACCGATTTTCCTTTTGATGTCAGATGGTAATTGCTTTCATAAAAGCTAGGAAAATCAATTTATGGAGGAGAAGGAAGCGGATCCTGAGCTCCAAAGTACATGTTTTGTATGGAGCGGAAATTGGCGCTCTGATGTTGGATTGGACCCGGTTGGTTGCGCTGCAATCATGCTTTTGCAACCCTGTTATAGAACATTTTTCCAGAATTTAAGGATGATTCACGCTACACCGTGTCGCGACCAGGACGTGCCTGATCATCATGCCTGACCGTGCCCCGGCCGTGTCCCGGCCGGGGCACGGCGTTGAAATGTCGGCGGACATTGTTTCCCGGCTCCGGCACGGCCTGGTCCTGACACGTTGTAACATGAACATATACGCCCGGTGTAACAGGAATCACTGGCTCTGTCGGCGCACGGTAGACGTGTCCCGGCCGGGGTACGGCCCGGTCGCGACACGGTGTAGTGTGAATGACTGGCCCGGTCGGCGCGCGTTGGACGTGACGTGACCCGGCCGTGAATCATTCTTTAGTCTCGTACCAGGGCATTTAGTAAATTGATATATTTCTCATTTCAGTTACTGCAGACAGCCTACAGTATATTTGGTCTAACATGTGAGGCTTTATTGCTGAAGAATTCTAATAAGAAGAACTACAAACTACCTCAAGTAATCAGCGAGTTCAGAGAAATGGTGTTTGCGGGTCTGGTGTGGCCTAGTACTATAGTAAGTAATCTTTAGGATTATTTAGTACATACATAATTATACTCACGCCCGTAAATCCGCGAAGGGGTAGGCAGTGGTGTATTAACACCCACATTTCGCCAACTATGATTTTTGGTCGCACGTAATTAGGGGCCGAGCCTATTGCCGTCAAGCGGGTACTTAGTCATGGGCTGTATGTTTACTGTCGGATGGAGAATAGCCCTATCCCTTAGTCGCCTTCTACGACACCCACAGGAAGAGATGGGGTAGCCCTATTCTACTTCACCGGGAACCAATTCTTTAGTCTTTATAAAAAAAAACAATTATGTACTGGTTTATTATTTTACCTAAAACACTAGACTAAAATGCATGCTGTAGTTTATGTAAAGTTGAAACTGTAGTGAAACTATATTTATTGAAAACATTTGTACAAACATTATGCATTTATTATAATGACCTCTTGTACCTACTTGGGAAATCTATAAAAACATCCACGTCAGTGTGAAATTAATGATACTGAATCTAAAAATATATTTTTATGATAGTGATGGATGCAAGAACTACTGAACGAATTATGATGCAGTATTTTTTTTAAACACTTCCAATTTATAGACACAAGTACTTTACAATGCTATAATAATCATCTTCATCCTTGCCTGAATCATCCCGGATGCGGCCCAGGCCTTTACCTAGAAATCCGGGACCCACTTTTTCCAGTCTAACTGCGTAGCAGGTGAATTTCGATATTTTCCGTGAAGCGACTGCCATAAATATGACCTCCACAAATTGGCGATATCGAAGTATTGCATTTAGATCAAAAGTACCAAACCAAAAAAAAATATGTGTCTGTAAATTCAGTAGTTTTTGCATCCATCGCGAGTAAGCAGGCCTTTCTTAAAAATATTTTTTTAGTTTCAAAATGGTAAATTTCACGCTGGCGTGAAATTTTTATAGATTTCTCCAGTAAAAGATAAAATAGATATTTTGATTGATAATAATGAAATAACTAGGTCATTAGAAGGTTTCTTCAGGGTCACCAGTACGCCAACGCCCCTGGTGTTGCATACGTCTATAGGCCATGGTAACCACTTTCCTTCAGGTGTGCCATGGGCTTGTATGCCACCTTAAGTCTTTCTGTCTGTCTGTCTGCCTGTCTGTCTGTCTGTCTGACTGTCTATCTGTTACGCTTTCACGCTTAAACCACTGAAGCGATTTTGATGAAATTTGGTACAGAGATAGATGAAACATCGGGACAGAACATAGGCTATGTTTGGTCGCGATAACCGACATCCACATGGAGCCGCGGGCAACATCTAGTGGTATATAAAAAGTAATTGATTGATTGATGATAATTGACTGATTGATAATTTGATTGTTTCCAGGTAGTCTTCACAGTATTCTGGGGCCTATACTGTTATGACAGGGCCCTCATCTTCCCGGAGTTCCTAGACGCCATCATACCACCCATATCCAACCATATCATGCACACCATGATCTTACCAGTGGTGCTTTTTGAGGTGCTTTTCAGAAAGCGATTCGAACCTGAGACTCATGCCAAGAATATCGCTCAGTTGACTCTTCATTTAAGTGTGTATTTGAGCGTGTAAGTATTTTTGACGTTTTGTAAGTTCTGTAATTAATTTTTCTTTTATAATCTTTTTGTAGAATATTTGTAACAGAAATTTCTAATATTCCCTTTCACCCCTCTAACTAAGCTAAATTGCTTGTTAAGAGAGGGTTCATGTCGGTAGTGAAATGGCCAGGATTAGAACCCGGGACCTCTCTATTGTAAGGCCAACTCGAACATTTTCCTGGGCTCCAGGAGGCTATGGCACACTTACAAGATACACGGAATCTAGCACATACAATTATGACCAAAAGGGCTTACACCGCATCGGCAAAGTATATCTGCTGATTGACGAGGTCCTACCGCTTGTATCCTTGGGGATGATGATAACGTCACGGGGACGTGACGGTTTTGCAGCAAGGGTTTGTCATTACAAACTCTTGCTGAAAAACCAGAGGTAGTTCCCAGAAGTGCTAGCTTGACGATGTGGAGGGTGATATGCGTGCCAATGGTCTCACTACCATGGATGCCCAAAATTATGCGAAGTGGAGGAGGAAAAACCGGAAGGCGGACCCTGAGCTCCGAGTTTTCACCTCTCCATGATGATGATGATGATGCTTCTGTGGCGTAAACGCGGCTGCTACGCAGGGGGCGTGGGTTCGTATTCCGCTCAGTCTGTGTGTGTCTGTGCCTCGGAGTACACCTTAAGGCGTTGGTCCCGGTTCCCATACGAACATCTATGGCAGTCGTTACGGGTAGTTGTAGCCCGCAAAAGTCTGACCCTGAGTCGGCAAAAGGCTCAAAGATTAATGATGATTGGAAAACAAAATATTTAAGAATTTTTTTTTCTGTTTTCAGACTTTTATTCACGTACAAAGAACGTGGAATCTGGTTGTACCCAATATTTAAGAAACTCTACGGCACGGTGCTATTCCCTATCGCCATAGCCGGCGCAGGAGTGTTATTCTTCTCCTTCTACTACATACAGTGGCCATTGACAAGAATGATCCATGGCTCAAAAGACAAGCAGACGAAAAAGGTTCAACCGTTGAGCAAAAAGAAGAAAACAAAATAAATAAAAAAAAAGTTTTTAGGAAAATTGTAGATGGTTGTAGAAGAATTTTATTATGAAAAGAAGAATTGATCCTTCTTTCTTTTTAAATGTTAAAGAAGAAAAGTATTTTTTATGGAAATCTATTTGATGAATTGTTAAGTAAATTAATAAATATTTATTATATTTTTTTTTATAATATAAATTATTTGAACTTAATTTATGATAGATGATTTTGCGAATTTAACAATTTAATTTTCTTCAATCAAGTCAATCAATTAGCCTACTGCAGTCCACTGCTGGACATAGGCCTCTCCCAATACGCGCCACGTTTGCCGATCCTCCGCCTTCCGCATCCAGTCCGTCCCAGCCACCTTTCCCAGGTCATCAGTCCACCTTGCTAGGGGGTGTCCCACCTTCCGTTTACCTTCACGCGGTCTCCACTCTAGGACTCGTTTGTTCCAACGGCCATCAGTCCTTCGGCAGATGTGGCCAGCCTACTGCCACTTCAGCTTGCTTATTCTGCGAGCTATGTCGGTAACTTTGGTTCTTTGTCGGATAACCTCGTTACGAATTCTATCCTTCAAAGAGACTCCAAGCATAGCTCGCTCCATAGCCCGCTGCGTGACTTTTAGGTCACGGACTAGCCCCACCGTCAGTGGCCACGTTTCGGCACCGTAGGTCATAACAGGCAGGACGCACTGGTCGAAAACCTTTGTTTTGAGACATTGCGGCAGGGGGGAGGAGAAGACCCGGCGCAATTACCAATGTACCAATTCTTTCGAAATAAACTTTTACAAAACGGGAAATCAAACTGCAACTGTGTGATGTCGGGGTCAGTTCCTTGTCTTCTTAATTCGAGTACCAATCTCAACAACATCCAAACCTTACACCTTGGAGTCAGGATAAGATGTCACCCGCATACGGTGCAGAATATTCCATCAAGAACCAAGCGGTTCGGTGACTCTTTGCCGCACCATTAAGACCTGGAATTCCTTACCAGTTCATGTGTTTCCTTCTTCCTACAGTCCAGCCCCTTTAGAGAAGTGGCAATTCTTCTGCTGGCGTTTTGTAGAATAGAATGCCAAATGTATGGGATTTGACGTATATGACATACGCTGACGGGTGTCCTATCATTTGACAAAAAACGAATGATAAATTTTCATTTGACAAACAACGTTTGACAAAATTACACTTGATAAATGTATAATTTGACAAACTATTGTTTAATAAACTACTCATTAGACAAAATATTTACTTGGAAAAAACATCATTTTACAAATTGATTATTTTAAAAACATGTTAGTTGACAAACAGAAAGTTAGTGATAGATTATTGAGAAATCAGCTCATTCCGACTTGGATAGATTAGGTTAGATCCTGCATTAGCCTTCGTGGTTATTTTTTTTTATAACCATGCAGAACTTTTTTTGTCAAATGAACATTTTTAAAATAAAATTTTCAAATGATTAATTTTAAAGTAATATGTTTGCGAAATGAAAGTTTGTCAAATGATTAGTTTTTCAAACATTGTTTGTCAAATGATGTTTTGTCATACGTTTTTTGGTCAAACAAGGGTGAACCACGCTGACGACTCATATTCATCAAATCCCATACATTCGTCATTCTATTCCATCATACGCCGAGCAACGAATTGCCACTTGTCTAGGGGGGCTGGGTCCTTTAAGCGGGGCTGGGTGCCACCATTGTAACTTGGTACGTGTCTGTAATGGTGACCATCTTTCCCGAGACTTACCATCAGGTGAAGTCAACTTGACGTGTCCTATAATAAAACCCCGTCTGACCCAGGGCATATCCAGTTTCAAGATGGCCCACTAGGGCGTGAACCACAGTGTCCCATTTTGCCCCTAGAAAGACTTCTGCTAGGGGGACAGGACTCTACACAGTCTAACCACAATTCACCCTGCTCATTCACCTAAGTAGAAGTCTGTCCAGGGGTAAGATGGCTTCTTTGGGTGTGGGAACCACCGGTGTTCCATCTTGCCCCTAGAAAGACTTCTGCTAGGGTGACAGGAGTCTACACACCCTAACCACACATCACCCAGATGATTTTTTTTTATACCACTTAGGTGGCAGACTAACACACGGCCCACCTGATGGAAAATGGTTACCGAGGCCTATGGACGTCATGAAAAGTAAAAAACTATGTAAATATTATAATAATGACCGATGTACGATATAATCAGACAAATCATTCGTTCCACTGACCTTTTTCTAGGTCACTCACAGGTCAGTGTGATAGCGAAATTATATAAGAACATTATTGGTGTATCAGTTTGGGTGCTATCAGCCATTGATAAACATTAACATTAGTCATATTGTATTTAAATATACGGTAGTACGGATGTCGATCATTTTGTGATATTTTAAGTGCTGTGTTAGTGTGTTAGTTGGCAATTATTTGGGTATAATATTAACGGTAGGTGTAATTGTCCATATAATATGCCCGTGTTGGATCCCGGTTGAGTAGAAGAGGGTCACCCCATCACTTCCTGTGGGTGTCGTAGAAGGCGACTTAGGGATAGGGCTGTTTAACATCAGTCAGACATTATACAGCCCAGACTCAGCCGCAGATACATGACTCGAGTCAACAATTAGTGCCCGAAGTAAGATCTCACCCCCTATTACTTGGGACCGAATACAATGATTGGTGAAATCTGGGTTTTAATTCACATCTGACTAACCCTTCGGGGATAAAGGCGTGATTATTATTATGTATGTATGTATGTATGTATGTATGTATGTATGTATGTATGTATGTATGTATGTATGTATGTATGTATGTATGTATGTATGTATGTATGCATGTATGTATGTATGCATGTATGCATGTATGCATGTATGCACGTATGCATGTATGCATGTATGCATGTATGCATGTATGCATGTATGCATGTATGCATGTATGCATGTATGCATGTATGCATGTATGCATGTATGTATGTACTTAAACCGCCGGAATAAGTGCACGCTGGACGGCAATAGGCTCGCCTCTTATTACGTGGGACCGCAAAACAATCAAATGTTAGCAAAATGTGGGTGATAGATAAGATAATACACCTCTGCCTACCACTTCGGGGATTTACAGGCGTGAGTGTATTACGTGACGTCACAGCAAGCTACGGATACATCATAGTCTAACATAATCATAATCCTCCTTTAGCTTTGCCGTAGTCGGGTAAAAAAATAATAAGATGTCAGTTCAATCTATCAATAGGGAGGTGTAACTACCCACAAAATGGAAAAATAAAAATTTGGAGTTAGATTTCTTAACTCAATGATCTTGAACTAAAAAAACGTTAGTCGGGTTTAAAAAAGGACAGGATAAATTAGCCAAACTCAACGTAAGTAAGAGTGCAACAAAACATACATTAATCTATGAGTGCGAGTGAGAATAAAATATAACTTCTATCATACAACGCGGTGTATTTTTGACGTTGTGGACATAACACAATCCCCCTTTTTTCATAAAAGATAATTATTTATAATTACTAAATTAATTATCAAAATAATAGTTTTACTAAAATATCATCATCATCATCATTCTAAGACGGTGAGACCAACTAAGTTTGCCTGAGTCTAGATCTAACTGCTTCATAAAATTGGGATCATTCAAAGGCAGGTGAGATTTTTTAATCAATTTTGTGTCTCAGCTTGCTGACTTGTTAGAATACTTGGGGACAATCTTGGATCTAAAATGTGCTCTATACGTGCAGTACACGTTTCCTGGGTGTCTTTTGAGGATAGCACAGGGTGCTACTGCGGTGGACGAGCTCAAATTCACCAAGCATAGATTATTACAAAACAATCCGCGGGCGCCAGATGGAGCCTCTTTGTCTCGCGACTTAAGTCCAAGTTATGTGTTCTGTCTACGTATACGGATGCTTACCATACCATTCCCAGACACATACAGCTGAGGTGAAGTCACAGGGGCGGTTAGATGGTCTCGAAACAACTAAAAACGGACGCCGTCTCGGGGCTTAAAGGACCCGGGACTGTAGGAGGAGGGAAACACGTGAACTGGTAAGGAATTCCAAGACTTAATGGTGCGGCAGAAGAAGGAGTCGCCGAACCGCTTGGTTCTCGATGGAATATTCTACACCGTATGCGGGTGGCATCTAAGCCCTGCACGTGTTGTCCTATATAGGAAAGGAGAGAAAAGGAGACTTAGGCCAACTCCGGTATCGAGATGGCTCTCTCGAATGTGGGAACCACGGTGTCTCTTGCAACCAGAACCGAGGAGCCTGAGTCTCTCCCGGGCTCCCGAAGGTTGGTTTGTACCCTTAGCTCGAAAGAGTTACCTCAATACTTTTAAAATAGTTCAGGACTTTTCGCGATTAATTACGGATTTACTGTTGTCGACGTTTTGGATGCGTTGCAGCAATGCAGCACCCGTGGTCATGACTTGACTGGTCTGCGAGAATCGAGAGGTGTGCGAGAAACGGAAAAAATAACATTAGTTGCCTCAACTAGATTGGGTAGTATTTGGCATACAACGTCGGGTCTGCTCCTCACCCCTACCGCAATGCCTGAAAACAAAGGTCTTCGATCAGTGCGTTTTACCTGTTACGACTTACGGAACCGAAACGTGGACATTGATAGTGGGGTTAGTCTATGACCTAAAAGTCTCGCAGCGGGCTATGGAGCTATGCTTGGAGTTTCTTTAAAACATCCGACAAAGAACTAGAGTTATCGACATAGCTCGCAGAGAAAGCAAGCTGAAATGGCAGTGGGCTGGCCACATCTGTCGAAGGACTGATGACTGTTGTAGCAAACGAGTCTTAGAGTGAAGACCGGGATAAGACAAACGGAAAGTGGGACGTAGGACTGGATGCGGAAACCCGAGGATTGGCAGAAATGGTGTATATTGAGAGACCTATTTCCAGCAGTGGACTGCAATAAGCTGATCGATTGATATCTCAACTCCCACCTTATCCAAGTATTATACACTAGCTGTTGCCCGCGGCCCCGCTCGCGTGGATGTCGGTTGTCGCGAGCAAACATAGCCCATGTCCTTTCCCAGGGTCTAGGCTATCCCTGTACCAAATTTTATCAAAATTGGTATTGCGGTTTGACGTGAAAGCGTAACAGACAGATAGACAGAAAGACAGACAGAGTTGCTGTCGCATTTATAATATTAGTATGGATGGATAATATGGTAGTTTTTAAAATAGAAAGTATATAAGTACCGTTTGAAAAATCCTAACTACAGTTCGTCGTATAAAACCGGTTTGTAGGCGACGTTCTAGTGGTTCTAGCGATCTAGCGTGTTAGCCACAAGTCATACCTTATATTGTTTACCACAGTGAGATACAAACCTTGGCTTGCTTGCGATCTAAGTACAATGTTTTGTGTTAAATATAAATACTGTTAACTTAATTACCTGAGTTATTATTCATTTGGTGTGAGTTATAAGTGCGAAATATAAAGAGAAGTGAGTTAATGATATTTTATGAAGTATAAGCGAATATCACTTATTGAAATAAAAGTATTTTTTAACAGATTCTATTGCGATATAGTTGTGTAGTTGTAGAAGTGGGTAAAATCTGAGTTTTATTGCTGTAAGTAGGTATTTTGTGTTCTTATATGACCAGAATTAGTGTTTTAGGAGAAATTAACTAGTATGAATGTTAGGTTTTATTGGTTCTCTAATCCAAAATCCTAATCTGTTAGGTATTTTTTTAATTTTTTAAGTTAAGTTAGGTTAGGAAAAATAAAATATTATAACAACCTGTCCCCTTTTCTGGTAGGAAAGGATCAAAATCAGTAAAAACATGTTTTGAAAACAGGTGATTTCAGTTTGTTAAAGAAGAAAGAAAGAAATATGTACATTTTATTTTGGAACATAAAGAAAATAGTATGTAACTTATGATCTAGTCTTAGAATCTAACATAAAAAAGTATATTATTGTTAAGCATATTTATGAATGACTAGCTTTTGCCCGCGGCTCCGCCCACGTGGATGTCGATTATCGCGACCAAACATAGCTTATGTCCATTGCCAAGGTCTAATCTATCTCTGTACCAAATTTCAACAAAATCGGTTCAGTGCTTTAGGCGTGAAAGCGTAACAGACAGACAGACAGAGTTACTTTCACATCTATACTATTATATAATTGTACATTGGAGGTTATTAAAAAAAAATACTTGGGTTATGTTATGTTAACGGTACTGAACACGAAAATATTTTTTTTGAATTTCCTGTCTGTTTGTCTGTTAGTCCGCGATGGACGCAAAAACTATTGGACGGATTTTGATGCGGTTTTTTTTTTAGAAAGGGCTTGCTCAGACTTAAAATCTTACGTTTGTTTGATCGCAATCGGTTGAGTGGAACCGAAGATATGAGCAAAGGTCGCGTTAACCAAGATGCACGCGGACGGAGCCGCGGGCGGAAGGCTAGTTTATAATATTAGTATAGAGTGTGGAAGTATGGATAATCGTAAAATGCCTTATGTATAGTCAGACGTTGACGAACAAAGTATTAAAAATTATCTTAATAGTTAATACCTTGGTTTTCCCCACAGATATCCGTGGTTTTCCCCTTTCCTGTTGACTGATTGGTCTGATATTTGGTACACACCTTTAGTTCGGACAATAATTCTAATTATAAAAATCAATGCCACTTTTCGTTGTTAGTTTATAACTCAAGAACGGCTGAACCGATTTGGCTAATTTTAGTCTTGAAATGTTCGTGGATGTCCAGGGAAGGTTTAAACGGTGAGAAAATAGGTGCAGCTGGAACGGGAAAAATATGGCGGTACGAAGTTCGCCGGGACAGCTAGTACAATTTAAATCAATAAAACAGTTTGGTTTTAACATCATTAGTAGGTATTAATATCATTTTAATACTTTGCTAGTCAAGTTCAATCTGATGCTGACTGTAATGTCTGTCAAAACTAGACATACCTACGGTTTCGTGAGGTTATTGAACTTTCTGAATTAGTCATGGATTGATAACATTTTCACGCTGTTTTGAAATTTTAATTTTATAATTACACTAGTTGATGCTCGGGGCTTCGTACTGACTTCCCAAGCGACTATCAAATGAACATACATGAGTTGTGGGTTGAAAATATTTCCAAAATGGAAGCCGTAGTGTTCTTACAGGGAGAATGCTCGGACCTTTGAGCTACCGAGTCACGGCTTGAGTGCTCCAAATTCTCCTATACAACCATCTTGGGGCGACGCGACGGTGGGATCCATCGGAAATAATGAATTTATTACTCCACCCAAACAAAACAATCTAAATCCTTTTCTCAAAATAAAAAAAATACGTTTTTTATTTCAGAAACATGTCCCAGCTGACCCAGCTGCGCCTTGCTGGCTACACAGCCATCATATCGATGCATGTGACGAACATATACTATATGGACTGGTACCGTCAACAGATTCACACCGACGACGAGAGGATACTCGCGTTCAGACACCTGGGGAACAGATTTTTAACAACTTGGACTTTTGTAGGTATATTTTTAATATTCACGATTGTATACAATAAGATAAGTGCAAATATTTGTGCCCTCAAAAGTTCAACAACAATGGTCTAGCTGCAATGCTTCAATATTGCCTTATGTCACCATTGGATTGTGGAGATCATGTGGCAGTCACGGAAAATATTGAGGTCCAGACAAATTCGTAGTTAAGACTGGTAAAGCGGACCCCAGACTCCGAGGTGAAAGCTTCGGATGCGACTGGGAATTAACGCTAGGATGAAGAAGAATTCGCCACTACAGCAGTCCATGAACGCCCCAGCTGTGGAATGGACACCCTGCTGTAGTTGTTCCAAGTGACTACAATATGGGGATCTTTAAGAAAGGTATCAGAAGGTTCTTAAAGGGTCGGCAGCAAGAGTGTGACCGGCTGCTGTAACCACTTTCCTTCTGTAGGCCCTTCGGTAGGCCCTGTGGTCGTTTGTACCCCGGGTCCCCTCTTTATCATGATTTGGTTTGTTACTTTTGCAGGAGTAACAGCCCTCTGATTCCCCAACTCAGAGAGCAATGCTTGCGTCAGAACCTTATTCGTTAATCAGCATGTGTACCTCACATAACCTCAATCAGCAGGTGTACTCTTATGAGCTCTTCCAATTAATCCCATCCTCTCCTTTCCTATATAGGACAACACGTGATGTCACTCGCATACGGTGCAGAATATTTCATCAAGAACCAAACGGTTCGGCGACTCCCTCTTCTGCCGCACCATTAAGACTTTGAATTCCTTACCAGTTCACGTGTTTCCCTCTTCCTACAGTCCCGGATCCTTTAAGCGGGGTGTAAAAAAGCATCTGATGAGGCGGTCAAGCTGAGTGCCAGCATTGTAACATGGTACGTGTCTGTAATGGTGACCCTCTTTTCAGAGATTTTGCCATCAGGCGAGGCGAAGTCAAATTGACGTGTCCTATAAAAATACCGAAACTAGAAATTGCCTTTCTAAAGATGAATGTTTTCTTTTTCAGATGCTACAGATAGCGTACGCATTCTTTGGTATCGTCTGTGATGTGTTAATAATGAAGAACACTCGGAAACAGTCCTATACTTTGCCAATGAATATAGGCGAGATAAGGGACTCTTTTTTCTCTGCTGTGATATGGCCATCGTCTTGGGTAAGTTGTTCACTATAGGACAGTAAATATACATGATAAAGTGCCTGCTTGACGGCAGTAGGCTCGCCCCCTATTACGTGAAATAGAAAAGCAAAGTTAGCGAAATGTGGCAACCAGGACTGACAGCTTAACGTGCTTTCTGAGGCACAGAGGATGCCTCTTTGTCAATGTATCAAAAATGGTCACCCATCATAAGAATGACCTGGGGCCCTAGACAAAGTGACATTCTATTGATAGAATCGCTCTGAAGCGAACCATTTTTAAGGGTTTAACAATGCATTTCGGGACATTGCGGTGGTTATGGTAAATAATGATAAGTTAAATAATGTATTTCGAGTTACAAAGACTCAAATTTCATTAAAAAAAAATGGTTATATTAATGATTTATGTCAATTTCATAATACAATTAGCGATTCCACTGGCGTTTTCGCCAATAGAATGTCACTTTGTCTAAGGCCCCTGGTTGCGATTTGAATGTGATTGGCAGGCTTCAAACACACAAGTTCACAGTAGACAGGCAGCCAATCGCATTGCTCAGTTCTCCCAATAGGTTTACGTTACAAATTCGAACGTTTTTCTTGCCCGGAGTACTGCGAAGACTCCGACAGGCAGACAGGGCTTTTTGTTTGGCCTATTTACTGCTTCTGGGCGGACCTAGGCTGGCTGCTCTAGACAGTAATCTTCACGCCTGGTCCAAAAAAGAGGCTGACAAGAGGCGGACAAAAGAGTCCCCTAAGCATTGGCCTATTTATATTTATTTTGCCATCTTCTTCGCTTGCAGCCATAAGATCGCTATTTGTACATATTTCTATTATGTTGTCCCTAATGCACTGTAGTTCTCATCTTGTAAATTTTATCTTATCGCATACTATCTCATCTCATCTCACCTCACCTTATCTCATCTCATCTTATCTTACTTCAACTAATTATTCCTTTTCTCCTAATTCCAGGTAGTATCCATTATATTCTGGGGGCTGTTCAACTACGATAGATCCCTGATATTTCCTGAGCATCTAGACGTAGTTCTGCCGGCAGTCTCGAACCACATCATTCATACTGCCATAGTGGCGATAGTGTTCTTCGAAGTGCTGTCCAGGCCGAGAACCGAACCTCTTAGCCATCTGATGAATATAGGGCTGATGACTTTTTATATAAGTTTGTATTTGATGGTGTAAGTATTATTTTCTATGCTTTTTAAAGAATAATGTAACTATACAATTGAATCTATAGGTTTCATTTTGTTGGATTTAAAATCTACCTATCACCGTACCTATGTGTAGTAACATTAACTATCTGCCAGTGAAACATTCATCAAAATAATCCCAGTCAATTTGGAGATTCTTCTCTGCGTCTGGGGTCCGCTTTATCAGTCTAACTGCGGATTTGGCTAGACTTCGATATTTTACGTGAAGCGACTGCCATCTGACCGCCACAACCCAATAACGATATTGGGCGATATAGAAGCATGGCAGCTAGACCAGTTGTTGGACTTTTTAGGGCTCCAATTACCCGCAAACAACTGCCATATTTGTTCGTATAGCAACCGGGACCGATGGCTTATCGTGCTCTCCGAGGCATGACCGGATCAATGCAAATAGGTACCCATATTCATGCATACAAATGTTTGAATTGAGCGGGGATCGAACCCGCGCCTGCTGCGGTTCCGCTACGTCACAGAGGCTGTCCGAATTTAGAGATTACCCGGAACAAATGGACAGAAAGACAGACAGACAAAAAATGGTTTTAGTTTCTAGGCAACGTATGTATGTACATACACTCATTCGCATTTATTAAAAAAATCTATTATTTCATAAGCCGATACTTCCGAATTTTATTTATTTTGATGCATTCCTTTTTCTTTTTCCAGGATGTTATTTACCTACAAAGAAAGGAACGTTTGGCTATACCCCATATTTGGGCAGTTATATGGCAGTATATCCTTCCTGTTCCTTCTGGCAGCAGTATACGCATTGCTGATAATCTTCTATATCCTGCAATGGCCTCTCAGCAACATAATATACCCACACGGTGCGACTAAGAAGAGAAAAATGCAGAAACGGAAGAAACGGGACTAGTATTGTGAACACATCTTTATAATGGGCCTAAACTGCATCCGTTAATGCTAACACGGATCTTCCGCACTACCAATAGATATATTTCTCTCCAGGCAGAAACAACAGCCTGCCATTTGACTCTATCCTTACATACTTCACGAGCTCCCTCTACTGGTATTAATTCTATCATGCAAGCCCGCCGGTTTCAAGTACTTCTGACTTGCCCTTTTTTCGAAATTTTATTAATATTACGTTTTAGGTCGACCCAGGCTGGTCTCCCCATTCATCTGTGCATTACATACCTGATGTGTCATTCGCTCCACATGCCCAATCCACCTTAGCATACCCTTTTCAATCCTCGTTACAACATTTTCTTACAGGCCACACCTATCTTGAATCTAAGTATTCCTCTTTCTATCATTTATCAATAGAAAACTCCGTGAAAATGTACTTTGGCTACACATAGACCGTTTTAGGTCTCTTTGGTGGGGGGCGCGGGGGGCGACGGCGGGGGCACACAAATCAACCAATCATAGATTATTTCACTAATCACGGGTTCAAACGGATCAACTCATTGGTTGATCAGTTATTTCATTAGTTTTTTGATTGGCTTGTTAGTTTTTTCACTAAATTTGCTTGTAACTGTAAATATTATTGCCTTTAAATGAATGATAATTCACACAAACAGAATATTCACCGCTTCGTCGCCGACCAATTTACATGCAGTAACGCATATTGGTGTTCCAATGCTGGAGATGCGCGATGGCATTTCAGGTGTAGTATAGGCCATAGAGTAGGCTTTACAGGCCCGTGAACAAAATTACCCTGTGATATGATGTGGATTGTGTTAACAAGACTGCTACTATATCAAAAGATAGGTTACTTCTTCAGGCCTATGTCATCCTTTTTGAGCAGAAGAGAAGGCCAATGCTACCCGATTTCTTTTTTTTTTATGTTAGCATGACGAGTTCTCTCTTTCTCGATTTTCCCCGAAAAAAAAGTTAATACCTACTAAAATAGCGTATTGTCATGCCATTATGATTTTTTTGGGGAAATCGCGGCTATTCCATTTTTGGGTCGCTTTTGTACAGGGTAATTTTGTACACGGGTCTGTAGTCTTTATATTATTTTGTTGTGATACTGAAGATGGATATGTAAATTATATATTTTTGGATATCTTTTTGTTATTTTTCACCCTACTGCGGCAAAGAAGCGTTATGTATTCGTAATTATGTTCTCTCGTAACTAATAAATGGCTGAACTGCAGAAATAAATAAAATGTGATGCGAAATAAAAACTCAAGGCGCTTCATCCATATCCTCATCATCCTCATAAGGTTTCGGTGACTCTTTCCTTTGCCACACCATTAAGACATGGAATTCCTTACCAGCTCACGTGTTTCTTCCATCCTACAGTCCCGGGTTCATTAAGCGGGACGTGAAAAAGCATCTGATGAGGCCGTCAAGCTGAGTGCCACCATTGTAACATGGTACGTGCCTGTAATTGACTGAGACTTTACCTTCAGCTTACTATCAGGCGAGATGAAGTCAAATTGACGTGTCTTACATAAAATAATATCCTAGTTGCGTCCAAAATTTACAAGTTATGGTGGCACTTCACATGGCTATCAATATTTGCGTATTGATATATATATTTGGTAAAGTATTGGTTTTATTTTATTATTATTATTATTATTAATTGATTGCCTATTTGACAAATATGGGCCAATACCACATACGTTTATCGTGTGCTTTTCAGTTTGTCATTTGGCTGCCATGTGTGGATGGTCGTATTTCCCTGTGTTTGCATGTTTGCGTGGACGTCAAATACTTTGCCAAATGTAACTAACGGCAACCGAACGCCCAATAGCAAACACTAATAGACATGTGAAATGCCACCGTTAGATCCTAGGGCTCGCTTTATGGTGATATTAAACTCTGAGAGGTGAGATTCAATACTTTTAGGCATAGTTCAATATGGCATATTGATTTGATTGACATAGCCGATAAATAAATCAAAAAATATATGATAAAGAAATAAGCAGAGCCTCTACTACTATTTCCACCTATGTATCTCTCTATATTTGTTTGTGTGTACATAAATAAAATAAATAAATAAATAAATAAAATCAATAAAATTATTTTCGGGGCGAAACCGAAATAAAATGTGGGGTGATTAAGGAATTTTGAATTCAAGGCGAAACTCGTAGGATGAATTACAAAAAAAACTAGACATGTTACACACAATGAAGCTACCTATCAAGCAATCAATTAGCCTATTGCAGTCCATTACAACTAACTACCTATATCACGAACTTATTAATTAATGATTGATGATTATTTTTTTGTTATCTGTTGCGCAATTAAGACTCCTGTAAATTAATCATCATTATCATTAGCATGTCTATATCATTCTCATGAAGACCTATTTTCCTGATTGCATCCGAGGTCAAAATGAACTAGGAACTCATGGTCCGCCTTCTGGATGCCTGGACTGATAACCTGAAAAAATTGGTTGGGACAGACTGGATGCAGAAGGCGGAGGATCGGCAGACGTGGCGCACATTGGGGGAGGTCTATGCCCAACAGTGGACTGCTATGTTGGGCATAGACAGACAGACAGAGTTACTTTCGCATTTTTAATATTAGTATGGATATGGAAACTTGATATAGTAATAGACTATAGTTTATAGCAGACGTGATCGAACACAGATAAAATATTTTTGAACGTTACCAGAGATAGCACACGTCTTATAAAAACCGGCCAGGTGCGAGTCAGACTTGCGTAAGATAGGTTCCGTACCATTATCTATACAACATTAGCTACTATATGACTTTATTGAAGTTTCACCTGTCCCATATTAATATCGAGCACTAATTTTTGCTATTAATATCAATCTATCAATATATAATAAATATAATTTACAACACACCTGCTCATAAAAGTGCTATTATTTTACCGCAATTAGGCACGTAATGAAAAACTTTTATCAAACTATGACTTTTTCATTGCTATTATTCACAAAAGTGAGTTAAAGATTCTTTTTTAAATTTTATAGGAAGTGTCTATAATTGTCTATGTTCTTAAAAAAGTATTGATACAAAAAATAACGTGTTTAATAGTACGAATAAATTAATACGCCTATTGTATGGTCATTTGATGCATTTTCGTATTTAAATAAATAATTTCAACTTGTAATACTTGTATAATAAACAAAATTTTCACTCAAATTTAACCTTTTTTTCTCTCTAAGTACAGAAAAAAAACAGAGTAAAAAAAAGTTAAATTCAAACCCCATTTTTTTTTAAATATGGTCGACCGCCATTGTTAAATGCGCGCGCATAGGAAAACGAATTAATTTGTAGAATTGTTTATTTAGTATTTGTAGTATTATTTTATTCGCAAGTGTGTTGTAAAACGTCGTATGGCACGCGTGAGCATGATGATTACCGTCCTCGGCCCTCTTAAGACCCTCGCCTGGCGGCTCGGGTCTCAATGGCGCCTCGGCGGTAATCACCAACGTTGCTCACTTGTACCATAATGTACTAATAATCAATATTCAGTTAATATTCCAACTAAAGCGCCCGGAATACGGCAATTAGCTCACCCCCTATTACGTGGGACAATAATACAACGATTTTTTTAAATGTGAGTGTTAATTCACCTAAACCTCTGGGTATAAAGGCGTGATTATTTGTATGTATGTATATGTATTGCAAGCATCTACCTGTTACCGAAAAATGAAAAACGGCAAGAAAGTCACGTGTCTTGTACGGAAAGTCCCCTTAAATATATTTTTAGTATTTGTTGTTATAGCAACAACAGAAATACATCATCTATGAAAATTTCAGCTGGCTAGAGGTATAATTCCGTTGCCGACCGCATACGATAACTGCCGACGCACGCAGCACATGTGCGTAGTTCATTGCGGCTTCTCAATGGTCCCCTTTATCCGTATCGGAGTTTAACAAGTAATGGAAACGCTGTATCTGCTGCATTCGACGGCAGATGTCGTATGTGGTCGGCTTCGGAATCATCCCTTAGCTATCAAGGTTCATGAGATACAGCCTGGTGACAGACAAACAGATACACGAACAGTGGAGTCAGGTCTCTGCATACGTAACGGGTTTTTTCACGGACGGGACGGGACGTGAAGCAAAATGTATGCGGTCCACCCCGTCCCGTCCCGTCCGTGGCCCCGTGACATACCTATGCATTGCCGCATACATTTTGTATGAAACGATATTTCCAAAACTTCACGTCTCCGTCCCGTCCGTGAAAAAACCCGTTACGTATGCAGAGACCTTTAGTAATAGGATTCGTTTTTACCCATTTAGTACGGAACCCTAAAATGCACATTCTGTATATCTTTCCCAATCGTACATTTTGAGGAAGATTAGAACTACAAGGGGCTCATGACAAAGTGACCGACTAAACATTCCAGGTTATGCTTGCAAGGTCAGTCTTAGGATGGGTGACCAAGTTATTACAAGTAGGTTAGCACATTAAAAGGTTAATATTTGCATGTCAGTATCAGGATGGGTGACTATTCTTCACATGATACAAATAAGTATTTGCATTAAGCTGGCTTGGTATCCGTGACTTTTAAGGGGGACCACACATCAAAGCAGCGTGCAGCGAGCAGCAAGCGGCAATCGGCAAGTGGCAAGTGACAAGCAGCAAGCGGCAAGCAGCAAGCGGCCAGCGGCAAGCGGCAAGCGGCAAGCGGCAAACCGCAAGCATGTAGCGAATTGACCTACATTTTACGCCCTACATTTGCTGATCTAGGGCAAGGGTAAAAGTAAGGGTAAATAAAAATTAGTAGTCAAACGCTAGGCCCGCCAAAAAGAAATAAAAATAATATAATTCGTTATGAAATTCTGCATTTTCACATATATTATCGGGGGCACGGGAGTGCCCCCGCCATTATACTATACATGTTTTCGTATCTACATGAGCTGCATACATGTTTCCACATTCTTTTTACCGTTTTTAGGGTTCCGTAGCCAAATGGCAAAAAACGGAACCCTTATAGATTCGTCATGTCTGTCCGTCCGTCTATCTGTCTGTCTGTCTGTCTGTCCGTCCGTATATCACAGCCACTTTTCTCCGAAACTATAAGGCCTATGCTGTTGAAACTCGGTAAGTAGATGTATTTTGTGAACCACATTAAGAATTTCATACAAAATTAGAAAAAAAGCAATAAATTTTGGGGTCCCCATACTTAAAACTGAAACTAAAAAAAAAAATTCATCAAACCCACACAGGTCTAGGATAGGTCTTTAAAATTGCTGTGGATGTTTCTAAGATCATTTTTTTCTAAACTGAATAGTTTGCGCGAGAGACACTTCCAAAGTGGAAAAATGTGTGTCCCCCCCCCCCCCCCCCTCTAACTTCTAAAATAAGAGAATGATAAATCTAAAAAATAAATATAATGTACCTTGCCATGCAAACTACCACTAAAAATTGGTTCGAACGAGATCGAGTTAGTAGTTATTTTTTAACACGTCATAAACCGCAATTTTCGCCTTTGCTACTACGGAACCCTTCATGGGCGAGTCCGACTCGCACTTGGCCGATTTTATTTTAAACGTGTTGACGCAAATAAATGATTTTGAAGATGTTTTGGCGAAATAGAAATAGGCTTGGCATATTTTAATAATGTGTTCCGGAAAGGAACTGCCGCGTGGTTCCCGGCAGAGTAGAATTTGGGTCACCCCATCTCTTTCCATGCATTGTCGTACAAGGCGACTAAGGGATAGGGCTGTTTCATATCAGACCGATAAATACAGCCCAGACTCAGCCTCAGATGCATGACTCAAGTCAACAATAGTGCCCGGCATACGGCAATATAAATTAATCAATCAATTAGCCTATCGCAGTCCACTACTGGACATAGGCCTCTCCCAATATGCGCCACGTTTGCCGATCCTCCGCCTTCCGCATTCAGTCTGTCCAGCCACCTATACCGTGGGACCTAATACAATGATTGGTGAGATGTGGGTGTTGGTTCGCCTCTGCCTAGCCCTCCGGGGACGTAGGCGTGATTGTATGTATGTTTCGGAAAGGAATACGAGCCCTATTATAAACCACCTTGAATAACCTGATTTGGACTCGTTTGACTCAATTGCTGATTCAAATTTTTTCTTAGACAACTGGTTTGGCGTGATATTATAATAATGACCATAAAACATAACATACATATATATATTATATACTCACGCCTTTAAATCCCCGAAGGGGTAGGCAGAGGTGTATTATCACCCACATTTCGCCAACTATGATTTTCGGTCCAACGTAATAGGGGGCGAGCCTATTGCCGTCAAGCGGACACCTATTCACGGGCTGTATGTTTACTGTCGGATGGAGAACAGCCCTATCCCTTAGTCGCCTTCTACGACACCCACAGGAAGAGATGGGGTGACCCTATTTTACTCCACCGGGAACCAATACGGCCATATAACATAACATAGATTGGTATTATGGAAAAATATGCAGATGATAAGCTAAGCGGTATAAAAAAGCCTTAGATGCTATCGGAAACGACGTTATGATGATGATGATGATGACTGTACGTTAATCAAATGTATACTAAGTAACTATATAAAGCTGAACAGTTTGTTTGTTTATTTGGTTGAACGCTGCGTGCAATGGGTTAATCCATATCCATACTCCATACTAATATTATAAATGCGAAAGTAACTGTCTGTCTGTAACGCTTTCACGCCAAAACCACTGAACCGATTTCGATGAAATTTGGTATAGGGGTAGATTAGACCTTTGAGAAAGGACATAGGCTATGTTTGGTCACGATAACCGACATCCGCGCGGGCGGAGCCGCGGGTGAAAGCTAGTAAGTCATAAGTTTCGCAGTATGCCATGACTTATGCCATGGATGAAGTTATCTACAAGTTTACCTTGATAAAATAAAATAATAGTACATTATGGTACAAGTGAGCAACGTTGGTGATTACCGCCGAGGCGCCATTGAGACCTGAGCCGCCAGGCGAGGGTCTTAAGACAGCCGAGGACGGTAATCATCATGCTCACACGTGCCATACGACGTTTTACAACACACTTGCGAATAAAATAATACTACAAATACTAAATAAACAATACTACAAATTAATTCGTTTTCCTATGCGCGCGCATTTAACAATGGCGGTCGACCATATTTAAAAAAAAATGAGGTTTGAACTTAACTTTTTTTTACTCTGTTTTTTTTTCTGTACTTAGAGAAAAAAAAAAGTTAAATTTGAGTGAAAATTTTGTTTATTACACAAGTATTACAAGTTGAAATTATTTATTTAAATACGAAAATGCATCAAATGACCATACAATAGGCGTATTAATTTATTCGTACTATTAAACACGTTATTTTTTGTATCAAAACTTTTTTAAGAACATAGACAATTATAGACACTTCCTATAAAATTTAAAAAAGAATCTTTAACTCACTTTTGTGAATAATAGTAATGAAAAAGTCACAGTTTTATAATAGGTGTCATTCCGTGCTTAATTGCGGTAAAATAATATCACTGTTATGAGCAGGTGTGTTGTAAAATAATTTTATATTTACATAAGAAAATGTATTTATATATCTGCATACTCAAACAATCAATAAATCAATTAGCCTATTGCAGTCCACTGCTGGACATAGGCCTCTCCCAATATGTGCCACGTTTGCCGATCCTCCGCCTTCCGCATCCAGTCCGTCCCAGCCACCTTTCGTAGGTCGTCAGTCCACCTGGCTAGGGGGCGTCCCACCTTACGTTTTCCTTCTCACGGTCTCTACTCTAGGACTCGTCTGCTCCAACGGCTTGCTTCAACTACAACACTTCAGCTTGCTTATTAGCTTGCATAGAGAGGTAGATAGCGTTTTGTAAAATGTATAGTAACTAGGTTCCCGGCAGAGTAGAATTTGGGCCACCCCATCTCCTCCCATGCGGTGTCGTACAAGGCGACTAAGGGATAGGGCTCTTTAACATCATACATCATATACAGCTCAGACTCAGCCTCAGATACATGGCTCGAGTTAACAATAGTGCCCGTAATACGGCAATAGGCTCATGTCAATGTGGGTGTTAATTCACCTCTGACTAACCCTCCGGGGATGGGGACGTGATTGTATGTATGTATGTATGTATGTATGTATGTATGTATGTATGTATGTATGTATGTATGTATGTATGTATGTATGTATGTATGTATGTATGTATGTATGTATGTATGTATGTATGTATAGTAAGTAGGTCGGATATCCTAGATTTCATAGATCATTATTTTTAAATAAACATTAACTTAATGGAACCAATTAGTCCTTAACAGTTTACGACATTTTTAAAACGTGTTTTAATCGCGATCAGTTACTACAATAATATAATTAATCAGAAACAGGTTTTCTATGTTACTCGACGAGTTAGTAATCACTTGATAACTGTCGTGCAGTTCAACTGTATCACTGTGTCTAGATAGTGCTGTGTTTTGTACTATATTATCTTCATAGATAATATTGTGCTTGACTGTATAAGTTTTTAACTTTCGAAGGGAATCGGGGAGAAATAATTGTCGGGGTGAATCGGTAAATGGGGAATTGGAAATAAGTCATGTATTAAGTGGGGTGAAATGTCGAATCGGTTTTTTTAAATTGAGTAAAGACGTTCATTAGTAATAAAAGATTTTGTGATCCGTGCATCAAAAAATTGGATATCACTTTAAGAATAATATATGTGAGTATGTCTAATATATAAAATTCTCGTGTCAGATCATCAGTGTTTTTCTGCAAACTCCTCCGTAAACGGCTTGAAAATTTCTAATGTTTTTTTTGTGTATATTTAGTAGGTCTGAGAATCAGTGTAAACTATTTTTAAACTTGTAAGTTATCTTATTTATTTATTTATGTACACACACGAATAAATATAGAGATACATAGGTGGAAATACTCGTAGTTGTACAGAGGCTCTGCTTATTTCTATTTTCATTTTAATGGCATTTTCTTTTAATTTTTATCCTTCTGCTATAATGTTCATTTTTATTGAGACTCCGGTAGTTCAGAGGTAGGTAGTTAGTTTTTGATATATATCGGTGTACTGCAGGGTTTTCCGTCGTGATTTTTTTTAGCTATAATAAATAATAAATATTGTAGGACATTCTACACAACGCTATCTAGACCCAAAGTAAGCATAGCTTAACTAGCTTGTGTTACGGAGTCTAGAATGCGGATAAACATACTTAGATACTTTT
The DNA here is from genome assembly GCA_914767945.1 of Eilema depressum. Classification (NCBI taxonomy): domain Eukaryota; kingdom Metazoa; phylum Arthropoda; class Insecta; order Lepidoptera; family Erebidae; genus Eilema; species Eilema depressum. The sequence goes on from OU612040.1 coordinate 3,943,054, forward strand.
TTTTTGTAAATACATATATATTATACATAGAAACACCCAGACCAATGCAAATATTCATATTCATGCACACAAATATTTGCACTGAGCGGGGATCGAACCCGCGCCTCCTGCGTAGCGGCCGCGTTCACTACCGCTTCGCCACAGAGATGTTTTTTGACATTTTATATAACGTATGACACTCGGGAGATGAATACCTACTTTTCATTTGAGACTCTACCCATCGTAAGCCATGTTGGTTCCCAATGGATTAGAATAGGACCACCCCATCACTTCCTGTGGGTGTCGTAGAAGGCCACTAACACATAGGGCTGTTTAACATCAGACAGATATAATACAGCCCAGACTCATCCTCAGATGCGTGACTCGAGCCACAGAATAAGTAATAGTACTACGTACAGAAGTTGCACTCCTTTATTATTGACGAAAGCCGCCGTTATATTAACCTACGATATTTTCTTGGAATCGCCCATTGTTCCGAATATCCAACGCCACCAACTTGAGTGTTAGGGTTGTCACCTTGTCAGAGAATAAAATAAAACAATCCGATATAATGTTTACAATCACTATTCATTTTGTAACCCCCGACGCAAAAATGGCTAGGTGTTATAATAATAAACGAAACTTTGAATGAAACGATGAAATAAGTACATTTTATGCAAGTTAATAGCTTTTTGCAATAGTATCATGTTCAGTAAATTTTCTACGGCGTTCACCGATATAAATCTTTTGATGATCATCATTCATCATGTAGTAGGTGCGGTACTAATACAAATTAAATAAACTAGGTAGTCATTAAAATACCAGCACGACATAAATACATACTTGTTTCAAAATAAGTACCTACAGAACAATTTTAGGCCTATAATAGGTATAACCCGCGCCACGTATCTTGGACCTAAATCGTAAGACATACGAGGCTCTGGCGCCCGCGGATTGCTTCGTAATAATCTATGCTTGATGAATTTGAGTTCGTCTACCGCAGTAGCACCCCGTGCTATCCTCAAAAGACACCCAAGAAATGTGTACTGCGCGTATAGGGCACATTTAGAGCACATTTTAGGTCCAAGATATGTGGCGCGGGTTATAAGTACCAATGTCGTAGGTTCACGACGATTTAGTTATTTAACTACCTACATACATAAATAATACGAAAGTGTCAACTAGAACTTAATGGCTTTGGTACTAATTCATCAAAAAGTAATCTGTGCATAAAAATAGTAAAAACTTACATTTTACGCTCTTCTAATGAGCAGTTTTCCAGTAGGTATTTAAAGGGTTCCTAAAGACGCGCTAGATGGCGCAGCCGGCACTTTTGGTAAGAAGAGTGTGGTGTCACATCTAGTGTAATTTATGGAAAAAATGTTCTTCGGTTTTGTAATGATTTACTTTACTTAAATATTCTGTAATTTTTTCTGATACAATGAAAATACCACTAACAAACCACAGAGTACATTAAAATTACCAAAAGCTATGCTAGCGCCATCTCCTGATGACTTAAAAACCAACTGATTATTATACCTACTGGAAAACTGCTCATTAAAAAAAAGAGAATTTAGAGTTCTTCATCCCAATATGATGCGATCACAATACGCAAATTACGTCACGCGTGTGCTCGCCGTCGCGCGCCGGCCCCCACTGCTATAACAACTCAGGGGTTTGGCGCATTGTAGGTGCTTATCTCCGCAGCTACGGGCGAGTGACGGAGGCCTGCTCGAGCCAACAATAGTGACTGGAATACGGCAAAAGGCTCACCCCCTATTACGTGGGACCTAATACAATGACTGGTGAAATGTGGATGTTAATTCACCTCTGCCTAAACGTCTGCATAAATGCGTGATTATATGTAATCATCATCACTACATATTATAAAACAAAGTCGCTGTCGCAGTCTGTCCGTCCCTATGCATGTAAATCTTCAAAACTACGCAACGGATTTTGAAGCGGTTTTTTTTAATAGATAGAGTGATTCAAGAGGAAGGTTTATATGTATAATTCATGTATAATATTGTAGAGAAACACTGACAAATTTAGAGATAATACAACGCGGGCGGAAAATATGGCGGTACCGTAAAACGGGGTAAATAGGAACGGCGGGGTAAATAGAAATAAAAATCTGAATTTCTAAATTGTTCAATCATAGTAATCCTTTTAAATTTATGAGAACACGTCTTTTATTTTTGAACGAACGAATATTTTTGCTACTGGCTACACTGAGCGTTGGAACCAACCAATCAGATTACAGTAAAAAAAATCATGCTCAAAGAGAGGTCGGCGCGGACACGTAAAAATTCAATGTTTTAACTTTAAGTTTTTGACAAGTTTCATTTAGAAAAGGTGTGGTAAATGAAGTAATATTTTGTATATAAGTTTATTGTGATATCAATAAATAAAAAGGTGAGTACAAAATTGCGATACTTTGTTGAATATATTAGGTTTTAGTCGGGCGCTCATTTTTAGGTATTTTTGGGGATTATAGGCGCGTGACGGGGGGAAATTGGCACTTGAACAGTTATAATTGGAACAAAGCGGGGGTTATTTGGATCGAATAGGAGGTAAATTAGAATTAGTAATAGGGTTGGCAAAAGTCAAATTCTGAATTCTGACAAAAAAAAGGTACCTATATGTAGGTAGGTATAGATGATTTAATTTCAGGATTTTATAAATTTTATTTTTGCTTTTGCTTTTTATTCATTCTGATTGAATAAAAATTACAGCATGACTATTTTTGGTTAAAAAGATTTTAAAAGTCTTTAATTTTTTCAGAATGCCTCGCAACTACATAGCCAAACCCGGCTCTAAAAGATAAAGAAATACGACAGTCTTGTTATAAAACAAGCCCTAGACGAGCTTTCATCGACAAACAGTAGCTTGAGTATAGTAGCGGAAAAATATAATATAGCCAAATCAGTACTATGCCGTCATAAAAACCGCGAAATATATGTAAGTTTATCCAAAAAGCGGACACGTTCCTAAATAAATACGAAGAGACTGATTTTAGTTTTAAAAACTGTAATTAAAGTCATATTAAGATAATAAATGAAAAATATCTTTCAAAGTATTTTTATTGAACACGTTTTTTATTATAGGTACTTTGTACAGATTAACTGGCAGCTGACAGCCCTAGTTAACATTCCGATTAACCCCTATTGCGAACTTATTATCCCCAACTGGGGTAAATTGGAATCCGATGGGGATTTTCTTGATTTTCTCATAATCTGATAATAATCTGGGAATTTGAAGTTACTAAACATCTAAAAGAACTAACCACACACCCTTGGACATACTTTGATATACTTTACGCGTTACGAAAAAAGGTTAAAAATCCAGTTGAAAGTCAAGATTGGACCAATTTACCCCGTTTTACGGTACGAAGTTCGCCGGGTCAGCTAGTATTATATAAAGTGTAGTCATAAATCAGCAATGCGGGTAATTGATTTAAAATGGTCGATCAAGATAAAGATAAGATAAGATAAATACTCTTTATTGCACACCAAAAATAGGTTACATGCAGTGGATAAAATGATATAAAAAAGATTAAAGAGAAAAGATTGTAGATAGTTGTACAATGGGCGGTCTTATCGCAGATCTGCGATCTCTTACAGACAACCAGTATTGGACTATATTTCCGGAATAGGTAGTTTGCGGTGTACACCAAATCATTGCTACTCACTTAATATTTATATAGGTACCTACTTAATCCCACCCTCTCCTTTCCTATAGGTATAGGACAACACGTGCAGTACTTAGATGACACCCGCATACGGTGCAGAATATTCCATCAAGAACCAAGCGGTTCGGCGGCTCCGTCTTCTGCCGCACCATTAAGACTTGGAATGCCTTACCAGTTCACGTTTTTCCCTCCTCCTACAGTCCCGGGTCCTAAGCGGGGCGTGAAAAAGCATCTGATGAGGCCGTCAAGCTGAGTGCCACCATTGTAACATGGTACGTGTCTATAATGGCAACCCTCTTTTCCGAGATTTCGCCTTCAGCTTACCATCAGGCGAGGCGAAGTCAAATTGACGTGTCCGATATAAAAAAAGCATATAAACGTACCTACTCAATATACAAATACAGTAATAAAATGTGTACAACTATATTAATACCATACACACATCTCTTCAAAACCTAGTTTTAAAGTCTAATAGCATTAGTCAGTACCTAGTTACATTACACATGTCATCCCTTTTAGTATTAGCGACCAATTACACATACTCCTTTTGGTAATAGCGAACAATTACACATGCTCCGTTTGGTAATAGCGACCAATTACACATGCTCCTTTTAGTGTTTCTTACTTGTACGAGTATCTACCAGTGTTTTTATGATTGCAATGAGTTTTCTTTCCATAAGGCGGGCCGCGTGCTTGTGTGCCATTTATGTGATATAGAAACCTTCTTGATAAAAAGTTCTATTAAGTCCTGGAATTTCTTACCAGCTCACGTGTTTCCTTTTTCCTACAGTCCCGGGTCCTTTAAGCGGAGCGTGAAAAAGCATCAGATGAGGCCGTCAAGCTGAGTACCACCATTGTAACATCGTACGTGTCTGTAATGGTGATCCTCTTTCATGAGACTGCCATCAGTTAACCATCAGACGAGGTGAAGTCAAATAGACGAGCCCTATGAACCTACATAAAAAATGGTGTCCGGAGATTTGGAACCGACCCTGACTGACCTGACAAGGCAAAGGACTATATAGTGACTATACAGGGCGTCCCACGGCGATGCCACATGGAGGGCAAGTACCTTAAATCCTTAAGTTGGCTCATTTTACTTAAAGGAGACATCATTTTATTTTTAAAAAGAAACAAAACTGCATTCGAAGATTTTTTTAAATTCTCTTGTCACACCCGGTAATCGAACCGACTAAAATCCAAAAAAGTAACATCCTGTATTTTTATGGCATCAATCGATAGTGTCAATCAAAAGGATCAAATCTCTCTAAGAAACATGGTAAATTAAATTAAAGGAAGTCCTTGAAACCTAAACTTATAAATTCAATTTGGCAAAATAAAACACTTTAACTCAAAGTTCATACATCCGTCTGATACCATATTAACAATGAAATTCCATATTTAAATCACTTTTCTTTTTTTATCGTGTGGAGACCGCTGCTGGTCAGCAGTAGTATTAGTAGTAGTAGGTATGTCGAACTCAAACCGACTAAAACCGCACGCCGCGCCGTCTCAATTGACAGGTTATAAGTTGATCCAATAGGGCAATTCACTCGCCATCTTCGTTGCCCAGGGTACACCGCGTGCAGGTTTCTAATCAAGCACCTAAAAGTTACTACCTACCCTACCTACATAACCTCATGCAGTTACCCAATAAAGTTACATTTAAACAGGTAACAAAGTTCATTCATTCAGTATGTACTTATTTTACTAAATAAATTTCATCAAAGATATCTCTAGTGTTGACCTTGTAAGATACCTTATCTGATGGTTTTTGGAGTAAAAGTGCTGTGTCTGTTTGCATTGATTTATAAGTTAAGATTTTGTGAACTTCCTTTCATTTAATTTACCATGTTTTTTAGAGAGATTTGATCCTTTTGATTGACACTATCGATTGATGCAGCGGTCTCCACACGATAAAAAAAGAAAAGTGTTAAATATGAAATTTCATTGTTAATATGGTATCCGATGGATGGGATGAACTTTGAGTTAAAGTGTTTTATTTTGCCAAATTGAATTTATAAGTTTAGGTTTCAAGGACTTCCTTTCATTTAATTTACCATGTTTCTTAGAGAGATTTGATCCTTTTTATTGACACTATCGATTGATGCCATAAAAATACAGGATGTTACTTTTTCGGATTTTAGTCGGTTCGATTACCGGGTGTGGCAAGCGAATTTTTAAAAATCTTTGAATGCAGTTTTGTTTCTTTTTAAAAATAAAATGATGTTTCCTTTAAGTAAAATGAGCCAACTTAAGGATTTAAGGTACTTGCCCTCCATGTGGCATCGCCGTGGGACGCCCTGTATACTTACTTTGACAGCCTCAATGGCGTCGCGGTAGTGAATGTGATTGCTACGCATAGGACGCGGGTTCGATTCCCAATCTGTGCAATTGTATGCATGAATACGTTTATTCGCATTGGCTGGGCGTTTCCAATGCCTCGGAGGGCACGTTAAGCCGGTCACGGTTGTCATACGAACATCTATGGCAGTCGTTACAGGTAATTGGAGTCATCGAGTCGTCGTTCATCAGTATTCGATGCAAATTATCAAATCGCATATAATTGTTTACAATTACTAGCATTAGCCTGGCTTTTATGATCAAGGATCCTTTTCCCTACTTTCAATGAATAACAACAAAATATTCTGCACCGTGGCGTAGCGGTAGTGAACGCGGCCGCTACGCAGCAGACGCGGGTTCGATCCCCGCTCAGTGCGAATATTTGTGTGCATGAAATATGGGTATTTGCATTGGTCTGGTCGTGCCTCGGAGAGCACGTTAAGCCGTCGGTCCCGGTTGCCATACGAACATCTATGGCAGTCGTTACGGGGTAGTTGGAGCCCTAAAAATGACCAAAAACAACGGTCTAGCTGCAAAGCTTGGATATCGCCTAATGTTACCATTGGGTTGTGGAGGTCTGATGGCAATCGCTTCATGGAAAACATCGAGGTCTAGCTAAATCCGTAGTTAAGACTGGTAAAGCGGACCCCAGACTCCGAGCTGAATAAGCTTCGGATGCGACTGGGAATTAACGCTAGGAGGAAGAAGAATTTTACACCGTATGCGGGTGATATCTAAGTCCTGTACACGTTAGTTGTCCTGTGTTTTCTACACAAGAAGAGAGTGGACTATTTGGAAAAGCTCATCAGAACATTCACCATGGTAGGCATGTTAAACCATTATGTATCAAAAGTAGGTAGTCAGTTTTTGCTAAGAACTGTAATTAAATACTATGTATATTTCACATGGCAGTGTAACAGTCATTAAAATGTATTGCAAAAACGTTTTGACCTCCTGAACGGGCAATAATTATTGACCTGACAATGTGTTGGTAGCGGTAGTGACCTGACAAGAACATACATTATGTTGGCTATAGTATAATTATATGGTACATACATTGCACTTATAATTTTGTATGTAGGTTTTCCCAAGCGACTACAATATGGGGTTCTTCAAGAAGGGCATTAGGTTTCTTCAGGGTCGGCAGCGCGAGTGTGACGCCCCTGGTGTTGCATACGTCCATATGCCACGGTAACCACTTTCCATCAGGTGGGCCGTGTGCTTGTCTGCCACCTAAGTGGTATAAAAAAAAAAAAAAAAAAAAAAACAGTGTAAGGTGTAAGGCTACCCGGACCCCGATTGCTGGACACTGCTAAAATGTCAATTTTAGAGTTTATTTATATTTATTTATAGCCCAAAATTAAATGAAAAGTGTTAATTACATTTTTCATTCTTCTCCTGTCAAATCGATGGCGCTTCTACTCTCAAACTCTATTATACCAGTATGCTGCTACCTGGATCACGTTCTTGGAGGCATTCCTCCGATGTACAGGTAGTTGGGCACAAAGCACAGGCCAGCAGGTGGGCCATGGTCTGTGGAGCAACTCCACACTCACACAGCAGTTTCGCGTCATCCAAGAAACTCCACCTCGATTGATTCTCCCTGCTTCTGCCTTTGTTCGAAGTCTATTTAGGAACTTCTACCTGGTCCAGGAAAGGTCATGTTATTCTACAAGATGCCATTTAATTTTAGCCTTGAAGTGAAAGTCGTTGAACTTGAAAGTCTTTTTTACAGTGTCTATGGTATGAAATGTTTCATGCAAACCACGAGAGCCACACACGAAGACCTTGCTGCGACGAGAATTTCCATATGGCAAGAGAAACTCCCACCACCTTTGGACTTTCTACCTCCCCAGGAAAAACTACCTCCCGGACAGAACCTCCCATGGCCGGTTTGGAGGTCTCTGAACCGTCTTCGTACATTAGTAGGCCGGTCGAGACAAAATCTATGCAGATGGGGAATGCGAGACCCGTGTTTAATCACATGTGACTGCGGAGCCCCCGTGCAGTCCGTAGCGCATTTGGTTTCGTGTCCCCTATGTCCTACCTCCTGCACTAAAGAAGACCTAAACAGAGCCACTGACAGCGCAGTCGAGATAGCAGAATATTACTCTCGAATAATTTAGAGCAGTGAAAAAGAGGATCATTGACACGAAAGAAGAAGTACTCCGCTCCTACCCGCGCGAGGACTTTTAATATGTTCATCTGCCCCTCTAGACAAGTGGCAATTCGTTGCTCGGCGTATGATGGAATAGAATGACAAATGTATAGGATTTGGCGTTTTTGACATTCGTTGACGCCTGTCATTTACGTCAAATACCATACATTTGGCATTTTATTCCATCATACGCCGAGCAACGAATTGCCACTTGTCTAGGGGGGCTGAGCAACTTAGGGAATAATTCAAAAAACCGACACAGTGACGATTACGCTCAACTGTCGCCAATCACGGGCAATTGCAGACTATTATGTCCTCTACACAACTTTCGTGATCGCTTGTGATTGTCCATCATGGCCGAACGTGTAGAGCTGGCATCAAATCTATACGAATTATTTGGTCTGATTTATTTATCTTCCCACGCTATTGTGACTATTTTAGAGTATTCATATTATTCATTATATTATAAGTTATTTCGTTTTATTTTATGAAACGACTTCGTCTTTGTATTCAGTTTCTTGTGTGAAATCCAGTGTTATCTGATAAGATAAATGCAATTATTAAAAAGATTATTTCAATATAAAATCGAAACGACAAATCGTGAGAAATATTTCCATGACAAATAGGTACCTATTGTTTAAAACAATAACGTAATTTTAATAGTGTTTTAATGGAAGTATACTTATTAGTGTCTAAATTCATTAACTCATTCATCTTGTTTCTGCAATGAGATTAACCAAAGAAGCAATTTACATCAATGAGTTTTTTTGCATCAAATTCGAACCTGCAATCTAAAATTAACACCCACGACACCTTTTTTATCGTGCGCAAAATCCCCACGAATCCCCCCCACATTTTTTTAAATTTATTTTGAATAGGTATTAATTGAAAGGTATTTAAAGTATATTTTTAAATGATAGCTTATTAAGTATCTTCTTTTGTGAATAAAATCGTTGGGTGGTCGTTATTAAGCGCATTTGCGTTATTTTCGAAAATGACATATTCCGGAATGGTCTCATTTCGGTAATGGCGATGAGCGGCGGCAACTCGGGCATCGGAGGTCGCAGAATGACCTCCGTCCCCCATGAGCGCGGGCCTGGGGGTGACGGCGGCGCGCATTGCGTGCCTCCCCACACCCGAGGGCGAGTCGGGGACTCTGTGGTCCCCACACCGGAAGAGGGCCAGATCGAGAGATTTGGCCCTGGGTCAGCCGGGGTGCGAGGAATATGGCTACGACAATCTCACCTCCGGCAACTAACGGCCCACAGACGGCGTGCGTTTTAGTCGGTTCGAGTCCGACATAACCTCCTCCTCCCGTTTCGGCAGGGGGGGGAGGGGTATCCATGGGGACTTTTCGCACGATAAAAAAAAAAAGATAGACGATGTCTTCAGCCGTCGTGGGAGTGACCCTGTAGACGGCACTAATGAAATTCTGTAAGCGCATAACAACGAGTAGAACGTTGCGATAGTCTGGATGTAGATTGTCATTGGTCGATCTTCAGTGACGTCACCCAATCCGTATTGCACTGCTGCTCGGAGGCTTTCGATGTGCTTCTCTGAATCCTCCTTAGCAGAGGGCACATATTTATATTTTTTTAAAAATACTTTCCCGACGTTATAGCTACTTTTTAGCAGCCATGGTCGCTGGGTGTTTTTTAGTCACCTTCTACGACACCCACAGGAAGAGATGGGGTGGACCTATTGTACTCCACCGGGACCAAAATGATATGCTTACTATAGATAAAATTTTCTTCTTTCCAGCACAATGAACGTGGTCTACCTACGGATAGTAGGCTACGTAGTCACCATAGCGATGCACGTCGGCAACGCGTTGTGGATGACCACGAGATTCCACGGTGACGTCATGAAGAACCATGACGTCAAACACTTCAGTGAGATGCAGATATATTTCTTCACTTGTTGGAATTTTGTGAGTACTCTTATACTACCCACCTGATGGAAAGTGGTTACCGTGGCCTATGGACGAGTGCAACACCAGGGGAGTCACACTCGTGCTGCCGACCCTGTAAGCACATAGAGATTCTGTGCCGTCAGCACAGAAGACAAGCAGGAAAAGCCTTTGGTCTTCCCACTGACAGCACAAAAACTCTCCAGTGAGCTCTGGCTACCCTACTCACTGGGAACACAACAGGTGGTTATTATAGCCGCGGTATGGCGGACTGGTATTTCCCCTTCAAAACAAAAAAAAAAAGGTACTTCCCCAGTCGGACTGCTCGATTGGGACGGATATGCCGTCGTGTCCTACCTTATAGTATTAGAATAATATTTATTCTGTGGTACTATTACATGCTTTATACCAGTTGATATTTTAGTCGTTTTGGAGCAAAAGATTTTGGGTACAACAATGCAATTCTGTAAACGCACAACATTGCGATAACCTTGATAGACATTGTCATTGGTCGGACTGCGTGACGTCACTGGAGATCGACCAATGACAATCTATATCGAGGCTGTCGCAACGTTGTGCTCGTCGTTGTGCGCTTACAGAATTGCATTACTGTTTTGATAACAAAACAGTCTGGAAATATTAATTTGGCGAACAAGAGATTATCAAACCCAGCTCCCAATGCGCTGGCCAATGAATTGCCACAAGTCTATGTGGCAATTCATGGGCCAGCGCATTGTAGAATAGAATGAATGTCTGTTTCTCTATGCAAGCACCCTTCCTCCAGACAATACGGGCAATATGGTGACTTCGTTTCAGTCATTAATACCATGATTATTCTCTTTTCAGACTTTCCAAGTAATATACGCGGCAATGTCCCTATACTGTGAGGTCACATCACTCAGTGATCCCAAGAGAGCTGGCCAGCAGCCTGTAAAATTTTTGAATGTCTGCCGAGATTCGTTCTTCGTTTCGTTAGTTTGGCCTTCGAGCATGGTAAGTCTGATGTGATTTTTCCAAGCTTCAACAGGGTTCTTCAAGAAGGTTCTTACGGAGTCGGTAGCAGAATTGTGACTCTCCTGGTGTTGTACAAATCCATAGGTTATGGTAACCACTTCCTTTGTGGTGGGTGGTGTCGTGTGCTAGTCTGCCACCTAAGTAACCTTTCCAGAGTACATTATTTTTAAATTGTATTTTGGAAAGGTTTTATTGTAATCAGATGAGTGGTAGGTCCGTACTCCCTACCTCGGGTGTAGGGAGTCCCTACACCCGAGGAGGCTATCTCGAAATCGGAAATAGTCCAGGATCAGCTGGGGTGCGAGGGAAACGCCTCATCCCCACATTTGCGCCTCTGCATGAAATGCACTTACCTAGAGTACCTACAGCAGTACATTAAATCTGAACAAACAATCAACCTTGATCCGGTGTCATCACGGAGTAAATGACGGAGGTATATTGCTCCGGTGATAGATCCATTGTAGAAGAAGGAGTACAATTTACCACTTACTGTTAAGTGGGCTGTCTCATTTTTCTACCTAATATATTATCATTATCATCATGGAGACATATTTTTCTGATTGCATCCGTGGTCGCAGTGAACTCGGAGCTCAGGGTCTACCTTCCAGTTTTTTCTCGTCCACCTCGCACGGTCTTAGAGGTCCATGGTGCTGACTGTTGTGAGACCACTTTCACATAATATATCTCATCCTCCACAACGTCAAGCACTGCGTGCCTCCCCATACCCGGGGGCGAGATGGGGACTCCGTAGTCCCCACACCGAATGAGGGCCAGATCGAGAGATATGGCCAGGGTGCGAGGGATATGGCTACAGCAACCTCACCTCCAGCAATCGACGGCCCACAGATGGCGTGCGTTTTAGTCGGTTCGAGTCCGACATAACCTCCTCCTCCGGCTCCGGCGGGGGAGGTATCCGTGGGGATTTCTTGCACGATAAAAAAAGGGACCCAATTGTCGAGTACTAAAATCCTACTAATATTATAAATGTGAAAGTTTGTGAGAATGGATGTGTGGATGTTTGTTACTCTTTCACGCATAAACGGCTGGACCGATTTGGTTGAAATTTTTATGTATATAGGTTATACCCTGGATTAACATATAGGCTAATGAACGGGATCAGAATTCCACGCGGGCGGAGCCGCGGGCAACAGCTAGTAATATATATATGTAATAACTAAATTTTTCTCCTGTTTCAGCTGGTGTCCATCGTATTCTGGTCTTTCTTCTATTACGATCGTGGTCTACTGTACCCCAAAGGCATCGATGAAGCCATCTCGTCTACTTCTAACCATATCATGCACACGTCTATCGTATTCGTCTTGTTATGGGAGCTGATGGTGAAGCCCAGGGCTAATCCACGAAGCCACAAGCGGTATATGCTGACCATGATAGGAATGGACGTCATATACTTTGCTACGTAAGTATCCAGTGTTCTCCATTAGGATAGGCTGAAACCTTAACAGCTTGGTTGTATGGAGACCCAGTAAGTTCTACCCGGAGTTTTCAAAGAGTGCTGGTCTAGGGGTGACAGGTGCAGCAGCCTGTCACACTAGCAGAAGTAGGCTGAGGCAGTGGCGTAAGCACGTCTCTCCATATCCGGAGGTAAGATGGGGACACCGTGGTTCCCACAGCCAGGGGAGCCATCTCAAAGCCCTAGGTCGATGTGTGATTTTAGTCTGTTCGAATCCGACAACAACCCTCATCGGCCTCGGCCGGAGAGTCACTTTTTCCGATCCAAATTTAAAAGAGAAGATCTTCCGATCAGGCATGGAGGTCGCGCCTTTTCACAGGGTGCTACCTGGCTGAGGGCAGAACGGAGTTGTTCTGTCGAAGTTAAACTGACTAAAACCACATAAATATGTCTTTAACATCAGATTTCTTGGCAAAAGAACAATTTTGCCTGTCAGTTCATAGTTGGAACACTAAATACTTGGTGTCAGTGACCAGCAGCGGCACCAATTACTACCAGTACAGGCCGGTACCAATAATTGTTGCCACACATCGTCGGCGCCCATGCTTTTTTTCCTGGCTGATCTGTTTTTATAAAAAAAATATATTATTACTATGTCAGTCACATCTACATCCATTCTTACGCACAATGGCCCAAAATAGAGGCTAACTGCGGATAAAAGAGTCTTTTTTCCTCCACATTCATTCTTCACACGGAATCGCGTATCATAATTTTACGTGATCTTTATTTTAACCTTCTCTTTTTCAGGGTAATTGGAGTATACCTGTTCAAAGGCGTATGGGTCTATCCTATCTTCGGTCTTCTCGTTGGCACCTTCTACTATTACCTGTTCTTCGCAGCCACAGTAGTGTTATTAGTATTCTTGTACAATACGCATTGGGTCCTGAATGACCTCATATGGAGTTCCAAGGAGGAACGAGTTTATACTGACTTGGGGTCACCAGGAAAGACTAAAAAGGACATAAAAATGAAGAAAGTGGCATGAAAATACTTGTGGTTCGAAATTATAGGGTCTGGTCAAGTCAGAACTTTGTCTGAACTATTGCCGAAGTTTGATTAATTTTTTTATGTCCCATTGACGGCAAGTCTTCTGTCGCGTGTTGTGGTTAGATTCTAGTTTTCTTGCCAAGAGAAATTGGTGATTGAGACAAAATATTTATCAACTTTTTAGTGAAATTGGTAAAATGTGGAGACTAGTCCTTAACGGAATATGGATAATTATTATAATGACATACGATTATATTCTTTTTTTTTTTAACCGATATCCAAAAACGAGCACCAGCGTGAGTACGCAAATACAATTATAAGCCTAGCACGAAAAAACTATCGTAATGGTAACGTAAACTTCGAGAAAACTGAGCATTGCGATTGGCTGGCTTCACATACACACAGGTTCACAGTAGACAGGTGGCCACTCCCCATACCCGGGGGCGAGTTGGGGACTCTGTGGTCCTCACGCCAGAAGAGGGCCAGATCGAGAGATATGGTCCTGGGTCGGCCGGGGTCCAAGGGATGTGGTTATGACAATCTCACCTCCGGCAACTGATGGGCACAGACGGCGTGCGTTTTAGTCGGTCCGACATAACCTCCTCCTCCGGCTCCGGCGGGGGAGGTATCCGTGGGGATTTTTCGCACGATAAAAAAAAGACAGGTGACCAATCGCAATTCTCCTTTGTCTCGATACGTTGATGTTACGATTACGATAGTTTTTTATGCTCGGGGCACCGTTTAAAGCTATCCCTTATCCTTCAAACTCATAATAAATCAATCCAACACAGAATGTCTATCTACATATTGATAAGAGGCACACGCGTGTGAGTTAAAAAAACGAGCCGCAGGCAAGTTTTTTTATAGTATCACACGAGAGTTATATGTGACTTATATTGAGGAAATATGAATCACTGACTTTTTTATACTACTTAGGTAGCCCACAAGCACACGGCCCGCCTGGTGGAAAGTTGTTACCGTGGCCTATGGACGTGTGCAACACTATGGGAGTCACATTCGTGCTGCCAACCCTGATAGAACAGAAATTCTGCACCTTAGTCGTCTTGTACGACACCGCATGGGTAGAGATGGAGTGGCCCAAATTATACTCTGCCGGGAACCACGTGGCCTATCATAAAAAAAAATGTAAAAAATAATATAGTAAATGCTAAAAAGAGCGTGCAAATAGTACCATCCGAAGTACATTCATCACGTACAAAATTTCTTAGTTGCAGTATTAGTAAGTATTGAAAAGACACGTACTGATATTTTATATCTCATCGGTACATTATCTTAAGATAACTGCATCATTAAAACACACAGATAAACTAAAATAACAATCTATGCCGCCGCGTGAACATATTCCCGGCAGAGTAGAATTCGGGCCACCCCATCTCTTCCCATGCGGTGTCGTACAAGGCGACTAAGAGATAGGGCTGTTTAACATCAGACAGATTTATACAACCCAGACTCAGTCTGAGATGCATGGCTTGAGTCAACAATAGTGCCCGGAATACGGCAATAGGCTCACCCCCTATTACGTGGACCCTTTTTTTTTTTTTTTTTTTTTTATCGTGCGCAAAATCCCCACGGATACCTCCCCCACCGTAGCCGGAGGAGGAGGTTATGTCGGACTCGAACCGACTAAAACGCACGCCGTCTGTGGGCCGTCAGTTGCCGGAGGTGAGATTGTCGTAGCCATATCCCTCGCACCCCGGCCGACCCAGGACCATATCTCTCGATCTGGCCCTCTTCCGGTGAGGGGACCACAGAGTCCCCAACCCGCCCCCGGGTATGGGGAGGCACGCAATGCGTGCCGCCGCCGCGGCCTGCTTCTGCTAGGGTGACAGGCGGCTCTACCCGTCACCCCCAGGCCCGCGCTCATGGGGGACGGAGGTCATTCTGCGACCTCCGACGCCCGAGTTGCCGCTGCTCGTTGCGGGCCGCGCGGTTTGCGATTCTCCTTCGCTCCTCACGCTCCCGCTCCGCCGCCTCCTTCACGAGCATTACTTGCTCGCAGAAGGAGTCGCCGGCGGCCCACGAATCTGCGCAGCGAACCATCGCTGCGAGCAAAGTGGCGAGCGTGAGAACTCTCACTCCTAGGGTCGCCACCAGCTGCCGTCTCGGCGTCTCCCACGCCGGACACTCGGTGAGCGTGTGCAGCGCCGAGTCCTCGCTCGCGTCGCAGTGATGGCACTCGGACGTTGGCTCTTTCTTCGCGGTCCGATGCAGATACCGCCCAAAACACCCATGATTGGTGATGATCTGCGTCAGCCAGAACGAGAGGCCGCCGTGTGGCCTCTCTAGCCACTCCCCCATGATGGGTCTTACCGCCGCTACTACGGCGTGCCCTGCGCGTGGTTGCCCAAGTTGTAGCTCCCACTCCGCCACCATGTCCCTGTGGAGCCGGGATCTCACGGCCCGAATTTCTTCAGGCTCAGGATCGTGTCCCCGCTCCCGCGCCGCCTTTCGGAAGCGGTATAGCGCCGAAAGGGATCTCGCTTCCAGGATCCACGGTAGCGATCCGGCGAGGAGACTCGCCGCTTCAAAGGATATCGTGCGGTACCCCCTGATGGTCCTGATGGCCATTTTCCGCTGCGGTTTACGCAGCAGGTCCACGTACTTGGCTCTCAGGTTGTCCGCCCATACGGGGCACCCATATAGTGCCATGGACCGCACGATACCCGCGTAGAGTCTCCCCTATTACGTGGACCCTAAAAAATTATTAGTAAAATGTGGGTATTAATTCACCTCTGCCTAATCCGCATTGTGCGTGATTGTATGTATGTATGTAACATTATATGCGTATGAAAAAGCCCAATGACTGGACCTTCAACCTCCATCAGCACAGGCCTGGGGTGACAGGTGGAGCCGCCTGTCACCCTAGCAGAAGCAGGCCGGGGCGTCGTATGCGGCGGGAATCGAACCCGCTCTTCCTGCGTTGCAGTTGCGTACACTACCACCACGCCACAGAGTCTGTTCGGGGGCAAAATTTATGTCTCCAAATCTGTGTCGCTCTGAGATGACAGCCTCAGATCCAACCACGCTAAGGTAATGATGATGGTAGGATGAGTATTGGTACGAGTACCTCACGACACAAAATGTAATGCGCCGATGGCAACAGACGAGCAAAAACGCAACAAACAGAGATACGAGTAGCTATGCAAGTATTAGCAGGTGTCAAACTAGATAATAATATTTTGAAGTACCTATACATAAAATAGTATGTGACAGGGGCGTGTTTAAAGATTTGGCGCCCCGGGCCACTTAGGTTTGCCGCCCCCTATGCAGGCGCGGTCCAAGGGGGGGGGGGGGGGTTACAGGGGACATGACCCCCCCCCCAAACCATGCACGTCATATTGAAAAGTCCCAGTACGAGGGGAGGGGGGGGGGGGGGGTTAAATTTCTTAAGGAATTTCCGAAGTGACCCCCCCCCCAAACTTCAAGCTGCGATCGCGCCTGCCCCTATGTGACGTTCGCGTTCACCGTTAGCCTGCGCCCAAGGGGCTGCCACAAAATAGGGGTCCGTCAGAAATTGCTGGAGATTTTGAAGCCTGATTCGTGAGATCTCTATCTTATGGTGCGAGGAAAGTGACTTCCATCGATCTTTCCACTAACCCAGGCGCCCAACCAGAATCCCTTCAAGGGGAAATATTTGCATTCCATTCCATTAAAGCGCCCTACGTAGAAGATGATATCGCAACCAAAAATCACTTGAGTACAGCAATAGCTTGTGAAGAATGATGTTTTATGGCTTAAAGGCAACAGCAAAAACACCGCTTTGGGACCTGGCAGCACTCTAGGCTCTAAAGGCACTCGGATCCCGTTTTGAAGGGCTCTATAACATATGCCTCAAGTAGAGACGGATTCCGAAAATTCGAAAGACAGGAAAACTGGTCCTCTTCTGCAAAGTTACCGTCCGCCTATCGGCGCATTGTATTGATGGACAAGGTGTGCAGTCATGCAGGTGTTTTAAACGAATTATTCCTCGTGAAGTGCCACATCGAGCGCCTTACAGGAGTGAGGCCGAATTTGGTAGACAATAAATTTGGTTATAGTCGGGAGCACCGTGGACGCCAACACGCGCTTGAGGGCCCTGATGGAAGAAGCAGTGGCACGGCGAGTTGATGCTGGCAGTGTCTATTGTTGCCTACGTCTTTAACACCTTGCCATGGAGCTGCATCAGAGCTGCACTCTTTCAGCACGGGGTGCCTCTCTATCCTCGCGTCATTGTCGGGGCTTACTTATCGGTGAAAGCCAGTATCTACCCATGTAGAACAGGGCATGGTAAGTGAGATATGTGGCAGGGTGTTCCGGCTGGCGCGGATCTGGGGCCGCTTCTGTGGAACATCGGCTAGGACTGGATGGTGACGGCACGAAATCAGAAGCAACCAAGTAAGCCACAGCTGGAGTTACCCAAGTCCTTGGACGTATTTGGTCACTGGATCTGAAGTGGGCATACCTGGTTCTCTTACTTACGAACCCTTTCTGGCCAATTGATGTGTGGGGAGCACAGAGGCTGCCCATACATCACCTGGCAGTCCTTAAATAGACTTCGGATGCAGGTCAGCCGAAGTAACGAAAACCGAATTAGATGGAGTTTCTCAGATGAGGTGGACCCCGGCACCACGGTGTGAATGCGGAACTACAGTGAGGTAGGCGCTAACGTATGCTGCATGCCTAAGCACGTGTACACCGCAGGAACTCATGGGTGCCTCTGAGAACGCCATCAGGGTGGTTGCACACTGGGCAAACAAAATATGACATATGTCGTCGACTCGACAAAAGGAGAAGATTAGCTCGGATGAGGTGATGCTCGAAGGGGGTTCTCACACGTCTTCGCTGCCGATACCGCGATAGAGGTATCACGGTAGCTTCTCCTACCAGCTGACGCAATGCGCTCAGCTATGGCTGCTTCGGTGATTTCCTGAGACATACAGATCAGGAGCCGACCCCTGCAATGCCACCTCTGCCTGGGCTCCTCCATGTATATGTCACTTCACGCGTTGTATTCTTAAGCAACCGTCAGAGCGGGAAACCTCTCGCCGCAGGTCCTGGTGCTAGTTATGGCCGTCTGCGAGGGGTGATTATTCCTCGTGAAGTGCCACATGCGGTCTCGGTTTAAAACCGCACACCGTCTCTGTCGGGTCTCAATTATCGGGTGTAAAATTACCCAATTAGATATTTCCCTCGCAACCCGGCTGACCTTTTAAGATAGCTCCTTCGGGTGTGGGTAGTCGGTGTCCCCATTGAACCCCGGAAAGGTACGGGTTTCACCGCCGCGTTACCGGTCAGAATATATTGGAGTAACAGGCGACCGCACCTGTCGCCCCCAGGTCTCGGGGAACCAGCCGCCTCTTAGCTGCTCTTATCTGTGCTCTCTGCTAGTCATAAGGATACGTGGAAACCCTATGAGTAGCCATTTACAGCGCCGCTACCACCTCGGGCGGGAATTAACCGTAGGTGTAGCGTCTCCCTGCGAGAGAAAGGCGATGGAAATGGAAATGGCCCCAGTTACACCGTACTTGAACGCAAATGTTATTTACGGTTTTCTAAGTTAACTGCAATTAAAATAATGAGTGACATAGTCATATTGTAACTAAGTAAGCTCCGAAAAATTAAAAAAAAAATATACGTAATATTTACTCTAATAGGCGCCTTTTAGAGTCAATATTAAGGCGCCCAGAGGGGCGGCGGAACCGCCCCGAGCGTCTATCTCTGGGCGCCTTTTAGAGCAAGATTAAGGCGCCCAGAGATAGACGTTCGGGGCGGCATTTTGCGAGGGGCGGCGGAACCGCCCCGAGCGTCTATCTCTGGGCGCCTTTTAGATTCAAGATTAAGGCGCCCAGAGATAGACGTTCGGGGCGGCACGTTGCGAGGGGCGGCAGAGCCGCCCGGAGCGTCTATCTCCGGGCGCCTTTTAGAGCAAGATTAAGGCGCCCAGAGATAGACGTTCGGGGCGGCAGGTTGCGAGGGGCGGCGGAACCGCCCCGAGCGTCTATCTCTGGGCGCCTTAATCTTGCTCTAAAAGGCGCCCGGAGATAGACGCTCGGGGCGGCTCTGCCGCCCCTCGCAACGTGCCGCCCCGAACGTCTATCTCTGGGCGCCTTAATCTTGAATCTAAAAGGCGCCCAGAGATAGACGCTCGGGGCGGTTCCGCCGCCCCTCGCAAACTGCCGCCCCGAACGTCTATCTCTGGGCGCCTTAATCTTGCTCTAAAAGGCGCCCAGAGATAGACGCTCGGGGCGGTTCCGCCGCCCCTCTGGGCGCCTTAATATTGACTCTAAAAGGCGCCTATTAGAGTAAATATTACGTATATTTTTTTTTTAATTTTTCGGAGCTTACTTAGTTACAATATGACTATGTCACTCATTATTTTAATTGCAGTTAACTTAGAAAACCGTAAATAACATTTGCGTTCAAGTACGGTGTAACTGGGGCCATTTCCATTTCCATCGCCTTTCTCTCGCAGGGAGACGCTACACCTACGGTTAATTCCCGCCCGAGGTGGTAGCGGCGCTGTAAATGGCTACTCATAGGGTTTCCACGTATCCTTATGACTAGCAGAGAGCACAGATAAGAGCAGCTAAGAGGCGGCTGGTTCCCCGAGACCTGGGGGCGACAGGTGCGGTCGCCTGTTACTCCAATATATTCTGACCGGTAACGCGGCGGTGAAACCCGTACCTTTCCGGGGTTCAATGGGGACACCGACTACCCACACCCGAAGGAGCTATCTTAAAAGGTCAGCCGGGTTGCGAGGGAAATATCTAATTGGGTAATTTTACACCCGATAATTGAGACCCGACAGAGACGGTGTGCGGTTTTAAACCGAGACCGCATGTGGCACTTCACGAGGAATAATCACCCCTCGCAGACGGCCATAACTAGCACCAGGACCTGCGGCGAGAGGTTTCCCGCTCTGACGGTTGCTTAAGAATACAACGCGTGAAGTGACATATACATGGAGGAGCCCAGGCAGAGGTGGCATTGCAGGGGTCGGCTCCTGATCTGTATGTCTCAGGAAATCACCGAAGCAGCCATAGCTGAGCGCATTGCGTCAGCTGGTAGGAGAAGCTACCGTGATACCTCTATCGCGGTATCGGCAGCGAAGACGTGTGAGAACCCCCTTCGAGCATCACCTCATCCGAGCTAATCTTCTCCTTTTGTCGAGTCGACGACATATGTCATATTTTGTTTGCCCAGTGTGCAACCACCCTGATGGCGTTCTCAGAGGCACCCATGAGTTCCTGCGGTGTACACGTGCTTAGGCATGCAGCATACGTTAGCGCCTACCTCACTGTAGTTCCGCATTCACACCGTGGTGCCGGGGTCCACCTCATCTGAGAAACTCCATCTAATTCGGTTTTCGTTACTTCGGCTGACCTGCATCCGAAGTCTATTTAAGGACTGCCAGGTGATGTATGGGCAGCCTCTGTGCTCCCCACACATCAATTGGCCAGAAAGGGTTCGTAAGTAAGAGAACCAGGTATGCCCACTTCAGATCCAGTGACCAAATACGTCCAAGGACTTGGGTAACTCCAGCTGTGGCTTACTTGGTTGCTTCTGATTTCGTGCCGTCACCATCCAGTCCTAGCCGATGTTCCACAGAAGCGGCCCCAGATCCGCGCCAGCCGGAACACCCTGCCACATATCTCACTTACCATGCCCTGTTCTACATGGGTAGATACTGGCTTTCACCGATAAGTAAGCCCCGACAATGACGCGAGGATAGAGAGGCACCCCGTGCTGAAAGAGTGCAGCTCTGATGCAGCTCCATGGCAAGGTGTTAAAGACGTAGGCAACAATAGACACTGCCAGCATCAACTCGCCGTGCCACTGCTTCTTCCATCAGGGCCCTCAAGCGCGTGTTGGCGTCCACGGTGCTCCCGACTATAACCAAATTTATTGTCTACCAAATTCGGCCTCACTCCTGTAAGGCGCTCGATGTGGCACTTCACGAGGAATAATTCGTTTAAAACACCTGCATGACTGCACACCTTGTCCATCAATACAATGCGCCGATAGGCGGACGGTAACTTTGCAGAAGAGGACCAGTTTTCCTGTCTTTCGAATTTTCGGAATCCGTCTCTACTTGAGGCATATGTTATAGAGCCCTTCAAAACGGGATCCGAGTGCCTTTAGAGCCTAGAGTGCTGCCAGGTCCCAAAGCGGTGTTTTTGCTGTTGCCTTTAAGCCATAAAACATCATTCTTCACAAGCTATTGCTGTACTCAAGTGATTTTTGGTTGCGATATCATCTTCTACGTAGGGCGCTTTAATGGAATGGAATGCAAATATTTCCCCTTGAAGGGATTCTGGTTGGGCGCCTGGGTTAGTGGAAAGATCGATGGAAGTCACTTTCCTCGCACCATAAGATAGAGATCTCACGAATCAGGCTTCAAAATCTCCAGCAATTTCTGACGGACCCCTATTTTGTGGCAGCCCCTTGGGCGCAGGCTAACGGTGAACGCGAACGTCACATAGGGGCAGGCGCGATCGCAGCTTGAAGTTTGGGGGGGGGGTCACTTCGGAAATTCCTTAAGAAATTTAACCCCCCCCCCCCCCTCCCCTCGTACTGGGACTTTTCAATATGACGTGCATGGTTTGGGGGGGGGGTCATGTCCCCTGTAACCCCCCCCCCCCCTTGGACCGCGCCTGCATAGGGGGCGGCAAACCTAAGTAAGATTAAGGCGCCCAGAGATAGACGTTCGGGGCGGCAGGTTGCGAGGGGCGGCGGAACCGCCCCGAGCGTCTATCTCTGGGCGCCTTTTAGAGTCAAGATTAAGGCGCCCAGAGATTGACGTTCGGGGCGGCACGTTGCGAGGGGCGGCGGAGCCGCCTCGAGCGTCTATCTCCGGGCGCCTTTTAGAGCAAGATTAAGGCGCCCAGAGATAGACGTTCGGGGCGGCACGTTGCGAGGGAGCCGCCCCGAGCGTCTATCTCCGGGCGCCATTTAGAGCAAGATTAAGGCGCCCAGAGATAGACGTTCGGGGCGAGAGGTTGCGAGGGGCGGCGAAACCGCCCCGAGCGTCTATCCCTGGGCGCCTTTTAGAGTCAAGATTAAAGCGCCCAGATCAGATCTTCAGGGTCGGCAGCACGAGTGTGACGCCCCTGGTTTTGCATACGTCCATAGGCCACGGTAACCACTTTCCATCAGGTGGGCCGCACCGTGTGCTTGTCTGCAACCTAAGTGGTACAAAAAAAAAAATATACGCTCGGGGCGGCTCCACCGCCCCTCGCAACCTGCCGCCCCGGGCCATGGCCCCCTTGGCCCTAGGGTAAATACGCCCCTGATGTATGTGGACATCGCTGTCCCTCCGGAGTAGGTAAGCAGAGACAAAAGCTAACCACTGCTTCTGTCCTTATACATTTCTTCCTTATGTTTTCTTAACAATTCTTTAACCCCCTTCCCCATGGTGATACGTTGTGAGGTTTCAGACTACCCCTCCTTCCCCATACTCCAGGCTACGTGACGTAGCGGTAGTGAACGCGACCGCTACGCAGGAATTGATCCCCTCTCAGTGCAAATATTTGTATGCATGAATATGGGTATTTGCATTTTTCTGGTCGTGCCTCGGAGAGTACAGTCATAGTGTACAGTCGTCTAGTTGGATCCCTAAAAATAATTGTTTTAAACATTTTTTAGTTGAAAATAAACAGGCGCTCTCGTAAGTGCCCCTCCGACAGAATTGAAGAGTATCTCCATTTTTTTTATACCATTCAGGTGGCAGACAAGCACACGGCCCACCTGATGGAAAGTGGTTACCGTGGCCTATGGACGTATGCAACACCAGGGGCGTCACTCGTGCTGCCGACCCTGAAGAAACCTTCTAATGCCCTTCTTGAAGAACCCCATATTGTAGTCGCTTGGGAAAACCATCGCGGGGAGTTCATACCACAGCTTGAGTGTGCGTAGGACGAAGTTCCTTTCATACCTCTCCAATTGTACAGCACTTTTTGAAAATAGCAACGTGCATAAAAACAACAATTTAATTCTATTTCGTAACTGGTTATGAAAGCAAGAAAAAAATTCCACGTTCGTAGCTGGTTATCACAATGACAGTTACGAAAATGGACGAAGCCACCATTATCACCATCAGTACAATTTGTACTGTCGTGTCGCCTCTAGGATAAAGGATTATATAGTTAGGTAACTGTCCAGACATAGCAGTAGCCGCCTCTAGAAGCTTAATAGCCAAACATGAAGAGTGAAAGTTATTCTGAATAACACATACAACGTACAACCGCAAGAATTAGATGACAATATATTAAATTTAAAAACATTTGACTCATAGACAGGGTTGCCAGATGACAACTTAGTCGCCTTGTACGACACCGCATGGGAAGAGATGGGGTGACCCAAATTCTACTCTGCTGGGAACCACGCGGCTTACACACCACACCACGCACAATAATAAGATGTTTTTTTCTTATATAAGTCACTTCAATTTGATTTCACCTCGCCTGATGATAAGCTGAAGGCAAAGTCTCGGAAAAGAGGGTCACCAATACAGATAGGTACCATGTTACAATGGTGGCACTCAGCTTGACGGCCATATCAGATGCTTTTTCACGCCCCACTTAAAGGACTCAGGACTGTAGGAAGAGGGAAACACGTGAACTGGTAAGGAATTCCAAATCTTAATGGTGCGGCAGAAGAAGGAGTCGCCGAACCGCTTGGTTCTTGATGGAATATTCTGCACCGTATGTGGGTGACACTTTAAGTCCTGCACGTGTTGTCCTATATAGGAAAGGAGAGATTAATAAGTAGGTATTACATACTTATAAATTGCGAAACTGTCTGTCTGTCTGTCTGGTATGTTCATAAATAGTTAGTAGAAGACATATTTGGAATGCCGTGCGTGATATATGTTTACAATTGTAATTTAACGCGTGTTATAGCCGGTTCCCACGGTCTGCGATATCGCGGACGGACGCGGACCAGCTCGCACGGCACACCGTGGGAAGGGTCTCGTCCGTGGTAGCAGAGGACGTCCGTGGCGGTGCGCCGGTATCCGTCGCGAGGCGGTAACTTCAAAGGTGCGGTGCGGCGCGATCATTTTCCGAATCATAATCCCACCGCGCACCGGTAGGATCACAGGACAAGGAGTATTTTATGTCATTCGGTAATTTTCTACCGTGATTCCACTGCTACGAGTGACAAAACAAAAAATAAATAAAATTAGATATAGGTATGTCTATGTACCTACACTTACGTTAAACGACATTTTGTTGTATGCTGATATCCACCAGCGACGTGGTTTCTTTTTACTTTTACTAGATCGAATAATTTGGTAATTGTTAATTAATACCACAGCCGCGGCTGCAGCGACGACACGTTCTCTTTCACTTTGCATTTTGAAATGAAGTTATCAAAAGATCTACACAGACCGACACGCACCGTTGGAAGAGCCCTGTCTGCGTGCGTTGCCGTCCGCGATCGTCGGCTGTGCGTGATGATCCGCAGAATCGCGGACGGTGGGAAGCGGCCTTTATAATGTTTCACACTAAATGCATGACGTCTTGGTTCAGTCATATGTGTTGTGTAATATGTACCACTTACTATTAAGTACCTAGAATAGGACAAGTAGTAGGTACAGGTACATACATATACACACACACAGGTTTACAGGGGTCTACCGGTACAGTAGGAGGTAGGACACGACGGTATATCCGTTCCAATCGAGCAGTCCGACTGGGGAAGTACCTCCGCTCTACAGAATAACGCGGTTTGATAAAATGTTGGGTGTTAATACACCTCTACTTACCCTTCCGGGGATTTAAAGTCATGAATAATAAGTAAGTTTTCCTAAAAAAATAATTATTAGAAAATAAAAAAACTCGACTGCTGTCTAAAAGATTGAAACAAGCTTGATAGCAGGCGGTACCCATTTGCCAATCATAAACCGAAAGAAATTTAATGGGTACCGCCTGCTATCAAGCTTGTTTCAATCTTTTAGACAGCAGTCGGGTTTTTTTATTTTTTAATAATTAATTTTATTTTAACCTTTTTAGTTAGGATATGACATCTATATATTTTTGTAATCTCCTTTTAATTCTCTTCATTTTGATACCCTACTCGATAAATTTGAATGAAAAAAAATTTTTGCCAACAGATATTTTAGCATCAAAAATCTACCGTATAGTTTTTGTTGGAATTTTATGTACCCTATGACACTCGGGAGATGAATACCTTTCATTTGAGACCCTATTCATCAAAATCCGTCCAGACGTTAGGCCTGTAGAGGGGAACAAACAAAACTACATACACACATAGACACATACATACATACATACGCGCGAAACACATTACCCTCTCGCTGGCGCAGTCGGATAAAAAGAATCTTATCTACCACTGGCACACATAACAAAATAAAAAAAGTAAGCTAATTCCTAATTCAAAAACATGGAATTTCAAACCAGTTTATTAAAAAGGTAAACTGGATAAGGAGAAATTCATTCACAACGAACCCACAATAAAAAGAATGCATTCGATGGAGCTGGTATCAATTATATCTTGACCTCTGAACAGCAGTCCAGCCTTCCAAGCTACAGGTCTAACTTAAAATGGTTTGTATACGTACAAAATGACTTTAGCAGATGCATTTTTTAACTTGATTCTTATTACGTTGTGTTACGGTATAATTTAGATTAAGTGGAACATGGTGAACGGTAAATAAATACGGTTTTCAAGACTAGTTCAACGCTACTTTCCACTTCACGGTCAAGAACATAGGTGGGGCCATGTTTAAACTTTTTACCTAGAAATAGGGAGTTTTAGAAAACGTTTCGACTCTTCAAAAAAGGATGCAATGTTGTCAGAGTTCATGGTATGTATGTGAGTATTTTTATTTCAGCATGAAATTTCAAATTCGGAACAGATTTGAATAGTACCTTGTCGTTAGAATAACTACCAATAGTGCTTAAAATAAAAGCCAACAAGCAAAATATGGGTAGGTACCTAGGTAACAAAAAAAAACAGCATGAAAATGTCCAATATTGTTACCTAGTAGATTTTTAATACAGAAACAAGCAAAGAACAATTAATTAATTTAATCGCATTGCACATTTATTTATAACGTCTGATTTCTGAAATAAATTGGGCACTACTTTTTAACATTATTGAGAAATTCTCAGTAGGCACAAATCAAATTATAAATTCAACTAACTGAAATTCTAATTAATTACACTTAGGTATACGTCAATATTTCAGTCATAGTAACACAACTCATAATTTGCAATGAGTCTCCTTCAAAGTATTTGCGCAATATCTTATTATTTCTCGTTTAAAAGTCTACAAGTCATCATAAATAATTATCAACCTCCAAAATACACTTAACATTATCAATAATAATCATCTAAAAAGTAGGGAGATTTGACTTTTAACATAGCACACACCCTACTATCAGTGTACAACTCCATTGCTTAAACAACCGCGCATCCGTATACTCGTGCTACCTGTGCCTGAAAAAAAAAAAAAACCAACATGGCGTGTTTCGCGGCTTCCCGCGCGTTTAGACGAGTGTCCCCTTTCTTTTGTCAAAAAAGATTGGAGTCCACAGTAGCCAGCTTAACAAAAGATGAAATTTTAATATTATTGAGGCCTCCATTTACAAATTGGAGCAATATTATCAGAGATGCGGAGAAAGTGGTCGGTTATCCGACATCTTTTATGAATCTGAGGTGTTTGTTGAGCGACGAATTCGCGAACTTGGCGCTGTATTTGAGGAAATTGGTAAGTAATTTGTTGTTTTTATTGTTAACTAGTACTTATACCTCTGGACACGTATCTTGGACCTAAATCGCGAAAAAAACGAGGCCCTGACGCGCAGATTGTTTTGTAATAATCTATGTTTGTGAATTTGAGCTCGTCTACCGCAGTAGCTATCCTCAAAAGACGCCTAAGAAACGTGTACTGCGCGTATCTAGAGCACATTTTAGGTCTAAGATATTATGTCCCGAGTCCCGTGCAATACTTAAAGCGGCTTTCCCTGAAGTTAGGATCCGTGGTCAACAGGAACTAAACTCCATTCTAACTTTTATATTTGATGCTTCATAATAAGGAAAAATTGAGCGAAACCACGTAGTGAAACTCACTGAGTTGAACGGGTTTTTACTGGTGAAATTCCAGCTTCAGGCTATATATTGAAGCGGATGTAGGTACTAACGCAGTTTAAATTGGATAAAACGTCTCAAAATCCTTTAACGAAGTTCCTATTTTATAATCCTTCAGTCCCGGGTCCTTTATTCGGGGCGTGAATAAGCATCTGATCTGATGAGGTCGTCAAGCTGAGTGCCACCATTGTAACTTGGTACGTGTCTGTACTGATGACCCTCTTTTCCGAGACTTTGTCTTCTGCTTACCATCAGTCGAGGTGAAATCAAATTGACGTGTCCTATAAAAAAATCCTTTTTTATCTTTCCCTTAGAAACGTTAGTCCTTAAAGATTAAAATGCTTCTATTAGATCTCAACTTACTAAACTCACTTTTTAGCGATGTGTAGTAATGTCCTAGACTATTTATTATTATGATAATTAGATAAATAATTTAGATTGTACAATTGACATTGTAAAAATATACGTCATAACTAGTAAATACATGCTTTTGCTAGTCATAATAATTTGAAATTTAAGAAATTAAGTGAGAAGACCAAAGGCTTGTCGTGCTTTTTTTCTGCGCTGACGGTACAGAATCTCTCTGTTCTTACTGGGTCGGCAGCACGAGTGTGACTCCCCTGGTGTTACACTTGTCCATAGGACACGGTAACCACTTTCCATCAGGTGGACCGTGTATTTGTCTGCCACTTAAGTGGTATAAAAAACCGTCAGGCAGTGATCAAATATTAAAAATATCGAAATCGCCATGATTTTTACGGCGTTTACACAATTTATCCAATAACAGTAGCTCTATAGTTTAAAGTTATGGATATTGACCATAACTAAATGGGTATATAATCTTTGTTGCATGCATCGTGTTTAATTAATTATATCAACACAGAAGCCGGAAAAAAAACTGTAGGTATTGAAGTGTGAATAGTTCCGAATCTAACAATTTTTTTTTTAAAGAATATTAGCAACCGAAATTACTAATATTCCCGCTAACCCCTTGTTGCTTGTGCTAGGAGTGGGTTCACGTCGGTAGTGTAATGGCCATGGATTCGAACCCGGGACCTCTGGATCCTAAGGCCGACTACTTAACCACTAAGCTATTTTATTATCCTATTGCAGTCCACTGCTGGACATAGGTCTCCCCCAATATGCACCACGTTCACCGATCCTTCACCTTCCTACCGTCCACCGTCCACCTGGCTAGGGGGCGTCCCACCTTCCGTTTTCCTTCTCGCGGTCTCCACTCTAGGACTCGTTTGCTTCTACGACGTAGATAATATGTGATAATACTGATAATACTTACTGATAATGCACAGAAAAACCGGGATCTATTGTATGCCTTGAGGCGGAGAATAGAGAAACCACATTTTATCACAGCACCACTATTTTTATTATGTACCCATTTTCACAATAATAATGATTTGACTTTGACTTTGATGAAAATCTCAGTGAGATTCCATACACACATTTTGTTTGTTGATGTATGTATGATTGAGTAACAAACAAACTCACTTTCATGATTTCGTTCCTCATTTTATAATCAAATTAGATGATTCATCAAAGTGAGAGCTTCGTAATGATTATATACCACGGTACATATTACTTGTAAAAATGATCGAAATTAGCTGTTGACCGCAACTCCACCCGCTGCCTAACTTATGGGAACGTGTTCCAGGGAGCCAAGTAGCCTATCCTTATTTCAGATTATAAATCTATCCTTGTGCAAAACAACCACATCCGTTGACCTGTTTTAGGGTGATTATATAACAAACATCTCTCCAAAATTTCACGTTTACAATATAAGTTGGAGTAGGATTAGCCTAACCTAACCAGGGAAGGACTTGAACCGACTAAAACGCACGCCGCCTGTGGATCGTTAGTTGCTGGAGGTGAGATTGTCTAAAACATGTCCCTCGCACCCCCGGTCAACCCAGGGCCCTTTCGAGCTGGCCCTCTTCGGGTAGCTGGCCCTCGTCGGGTAGCTGGCCTTCGTCAGATAGTCAGAATGCCGTCTGCAAATATTGCAAGCGAAACACTTTTTCGCACAGTGCTCTAGATAGTTTGTAGACCTAGAAAAAATCCCAAAAAAATATGACGTCAGTCAATGTTCGGCTAAAATGACACATACATAACATACCGAAGTCATCAAGTATCCAAAATTGAAAAATATTACACAAATTACCGCAGAGACTTCGGAGAAATCGCTTCACATATATATACATAAAAATACGTATGGAATTGAGAACATCCGCCTCTTTTAAATTGGTCAAAATGTAGACATTTTCATTATTAATATTAGTCGGTTAGTCAGCAGGCGAAAGTGAATTTATTTCGTACTCAGTCACGCAAAAACAGCTTGATAGATTTGGTTTTTTTTTATACCACTTAGGTGGCAGACAAGCACACGGCCCAGCTGACGGAAAGTGGTTACCGTGGCCTATGGACGTATGCAACACCAGGGGCGTCACACTCGCGCTGCCGACTCTGAAGAAACCTTCTAATGCCCTTCTTGCAGAACCCCATATTGTAGTCGCTTGGGAAAACCACCGCAGGGAGTTCATTCCACAGCTTGAGTGTGCGTTTTTGCATACAGGCAGTCATTTAAGGAGGTAGGACACGTCTGTATTCCCGTTTCAATTGAACAGTCTGATTGAGGTAGCACCAACCTCGCCGTCCAGTATACCGCGGTCATAATAACCTCGTGTTGTGTTTCCGGCGGTGAAGCGAGTAGCCAGAGCTCACTGGAAAGTTTTTGTGCTGTCAGTGGGAAGACCAAAGGCTTGTCCTGCTTTATCTTCTGCACTGACAGCACAGAAACTCTCTGTTCTTACAGAGTCGCCAGCACGTCCATAGGCCACGGTAACCACTGCCCATCAGGGCCGTGTGCTTGTCCACTACCTACATACATACATACAATCACGCTTTCATCCCCGGAGGGTTAGGCAGAGGTGAATTAACACCCACATTTCACCAATCATTGTATTAGGTGCCACGTAATAGGGGGTGAGTCTATCGCCGTTTTCCGGGCACTATTGTTGGCTCGAACCATGTATATAAAGGTTGAGTCTGGGCTGTATGTATCTGTCTGATGTTAAACAGCCCTATCCCTTAGTCGCCTTGTACGACACCGCGTGTGTTGAGATGGGGTGGCCCAAATTCTACTCTACCACCTAAGTGATATAAAAAAGTAAATACCTATGTATGTATCTATCTTTACCATGTCATCTTTTTAAACAGTAGCTGATACGTAAGTAATAATGTGTTAATATGTTTGCTAACATTTAACATGTCCATATAAAAATCTTGTGCAAACACTGCTCTATTTGTTTTAGTTATTAGAATGTATAAAAGAATAATGTAACTCATGAGAAAAATCCATGTGCTTTAAGACGAAATCCTAGCATTTTTCCATAGATTTTCTTTCCCCTGTCTTCGTCCTGAAAAATGCGTCTAGAATAATCTTTTTTGTTTTCATAAAATCAAGATCTGCTGTACGCATGTCTCTGTTATTTTATTTTTGTAGGCAATTAATAAATTAAAAAAATATGACCCTCCAAAGACGATAAAAATATGTGATTTTTTTGACACCGTGTTTGGACGACTATCAGACAAAATTTAAAAGGATTTTTCACAAAAAAAAAGACAGATACCGGTATACGCTATTTCTAAATAAAATGGTGTCAAAAATATTTCAATCGGCTCAGTTTTTGCTGAAAAAAAAACATGGGAATACGAAACCTAACCTAACCTAATTTTATCAAAAAAAAAATGTGTTAAAATCGGTCTGAGCTGTGGTATCCTTATAGCCTTCTACGAGGTCTGGTTGCGCAGCGCGATGGCAGTAGTGTCATTTAAGCACCTTATTTAGAATTCTTCATTAGACCAGCTATCCTCTTAGGCCTACGGTCCAGGTTGCCCTCCCCAATCTCTGCCTAACCCTACGGAGATAAAGGCACTATAAAATACCGGAGGATATCTGTGCCTCTCCATCCAGACCCGACATATTCCTTTTTTCACGATCGCATAGGCGTGCAGTGCTTGTAGAACTCACAGTACCGTGGGAAACTAATATACCTAAAGACCACGCTATAAAGACAAACAAATACTTTGACTCGACTAACGAGTTAACCAAAAACAGCTACGTGGTTAAACTCTACGCCGTAGAAGTAGAAGCAAGGAGAATTCCAGCTAAATCCCTGTACAACTTACTTAAAGACCTCGGATTGCCAAGAGCTTCAGTAAGCTCTTTACTAAATCGAATATCAAAAGCGGCATTGATAGGATCTTACCAAATTTGGATAGGTAGGGGAGGGGGGAACACTACTGACGGTGGAGGTGAGCGCTGATGCATCACAAGGTGGCCACCCTAAACCTACATCTGGGTCGCAAGTCCCAGTCGCCGTCACGGTGTTCCTCTCTGTATCACGCTATGGGCCCGGCCGGCGACCGCACGGTGAATCCATGGAGTGCTGAGAATCGGATCTCTATGTATGTAAGAGCTAAGTAGAGTCCAGTAGCCACATTTCGTCAGCTGTATTTTTGACCAAACTTAACAGAGTGACTTTAACTGTTGTACTATATTTCCTAAATATTTGGCACGACAAGGACACTTCTGCAAAAAAAAAGTTGCAATAATGTGCAACGTATTAATTGTATAATATTAACTAATATAAAAGTATTAGTTAATATTTATATTATGACATACCTAGTATCATATTTATGCTATCGGTAGTAGCGGTTTAATTCAATTTAAATTGCGTTAACATATTGAACCTCATAGCTATGGAAATTATATATTCCATTGTGCTAAGAATGAATTCACAAGAGTCGCATCATCACTACATATTATAAAACAAAGTCGCTGTCGCTGTCTGTCCGTCCCTATGTATGCTTAAATTAACTACGCAATGGATTTTGAAGCGGTTTCTTTTAATAGATAGAGTGATTCAAGAGGAAGGTTTATAAGAAACACTGATAAATCGGGATCAGAATACCACGCGGGCGGAAAATATGGCGGTACGAAGTTCGCCGGGTCAGCTAGTTACGGATAATTGACCGAATGTGAAAACTATTTTATATTTAGCTTAAAGTATTTTCACTAGTGAAATTCACGCGAAAACATACGCAAAAAAAAACTGGCATTATGAAGACTTGGGAATGTGAAATAGTATCGAAGTCCATCATTTTCTCCCCACTCGCCGCAATTTTGGCACTGTTAACTTAAGGTTCACAATTCCGGTTGCCCTCAATATATAAAAATTGTCCTTAGTTTGATGCTTGCGATACATAATTTTCAAGGGAATGTCAGTAGCATCCGATACATGTGGGCTTACATCAAAGGCTTAATGATAGCAGAGGGTTATTCCCAGTTACCACCACTGTCGACGCCACCACTGGTGACAAATGGGATTTATTTCCAAAAGATATCCCACTTGCCACCACTGGTGGCGTCACCAGCGGTGGCAACTGGGAATGGTCACTCTTTTTGTTCCCAGTGTTGCCACCAGTGGTGACAGATGGGAAAAATCATTTGATAAGCTCCCAGTAGTGACGTCGGACTAGTGGAGTTAACACTGAAATATAGGGATGATTTATTTTTTTTACTCAGTTGTTGTTAAATATATTATTAGGAATCTCGTGAAGTGTGTAAGATAACATACATACCTACTTATATACATCACGCCTGGAAACCCCGAAGGGGCAGGTAGAGCATATTAACCCAGATTCACCAACTCTAACGTAAAAGCAAGCGAACCTATTGCCGTTAAGCGAGACCTTTGTCATGGACGCATGTTTAATGCCGTATGGAGAATACCCTTTACCTCTTAGTCGCCTTCTACGAAATCCACGGGAAGTGATGGAGTGGCCCTTTTGTACTCCCGAGAACTAACAATACGGTCACATTTTAATAGGTACATTGGAAAATCTTCAAATAATGTAACATATTTTTTTCTTTACAGGTTGGTAGCAATCATTTGGTGATGCAAACAGCCAAGAACGTCCTCTACGGTGACTCTAAGAACCTTCAACCCTGGGGCCTCATCATCCTGCTCCTCTCAAAGTCGGTCAAAACCTCCTGTTCCGCTTCTCAGACGAAAAAAATTGAGGAAGACACAAGAGTACTTGCAGAGCTCACAGAAATGATGCGGACTGGTCACTTGATTCACAAAGGTATCGTTAATGTACCTTTTGCTAAGAGATCCAAGGACACAGAATCTGCTATATTTGGCAACAAAATAGCAATATTGCTAGGAGATTATCTTTTAGTAACAGCGAACGGTATGCTTGCAAACCTTAGAAATTCAGACGTCTCTTATATAATTTCAACTGCATTAAAAGATCTATCTGAAGGTGAATTTTTTGGTGAACGAGACGAACAGAACATGCCTTTGCCAGGGAAGCCTAAAACTACTGGCAAAGACTACGAAATAACTTTTGATACAAACGCGATGACTGTAGATGATCTTCTAGGGAAGCCTAGAAAAGAATGGACAGCTAGAACGGTCTACAATGGTGTAAGTCTCTTAGGTCGAGGCTGCCAATCTGCTATGGTCCTTGATAGACAAAATCGAGAGATGCAAAACAATGCTTATCAATTCGGTTGTCACGTAGGCCTAGCATGGCAGGCTGCTACAGAAATTCAACAACTAACATCAGATAGTAAAGAACATTTTTGCCTGGCAAGTGCTCCAGTACTTTTTGCTCTAGATAGTAATCCTGAATTGTATAAAATAATAGATCAGGCTAAAAATGATGTGAAAGATGTTGACTATGAAGATTTAAAATTCAATATTTTGAAGACTGATGCTGTTGAAAAGACTAAGACTTTGTGCGATGAACACGCTAAAAAGGCAACTGAATATATTGGAACTATTGGACAGAATGAATCAGTTGATATGATTAAGAAACTTATAAATACTATTTAAGGTTAGAATATTATGTAAAGAAGAACTGACTCAGATCCTGTTATTAATATTTGAGTTTGTAATTATAATTTTGGAAGCAAATATTAAAGTAGCAGGAAATATCGTGTCCATATATATCATTAATGTATACTTAGGTACTCTAAGTTTGTTCCCTTCTATAGGATTAAGTACTAGACGTATTTTAATAAGTGGGGACTCAAATCCCACTTAAATAAAAGAAATAGGGTACACACAATGGTCTTCTAGAATAGCAATATTCAGTATTAATGTCGACCAATAATAATAAAATTATATTAAATATAATATTCGAGATTTCAAAAATATCATATTGATGTTTACTGCCTTTTCGATTGACAATAATTAATTTTACTGTTGCAACTTTTATATTTTATGTTTTTATATTAATTTATTTTGTTGTTAATATTAAATTAAAATTTTATTTTTTATTTGTGTTGTTTTTCTGTATATTCTTATAGTACCTACTAGTTATTACTACTATAATCATCATCTTCATAGCTATTTCCTAGTTGCGTCCAAAGTTTGCACTTAGAAGCCTGGGGTTCGCTTGTTGTGTTTGATTAACATATCGGCAATTTCTGAAACGACTGCCGTTTGACCTCCCAAGTCCGAGAGAAAAGCATGCGTCAAAACCTCGTCCATTATTTAATTTACCACTCACTAGCATATTTATGATGTTAGAGTGACGCTAGATTTCATAGTATCTATCATCTTCTTAACATGGTTCCCGGTTACATATGGAGTGGAGTGACTGCAGGCTGCTGACATTCAACCCTAAGAGGAAAGTCTGTGCTAGAGTTTACTCCATCAATCAGCAGGTGGTGTGCCGACTGGTAAGGAATTGACCCCTAAGGTCTCCATACCAGTTTTTATTACAGAGATCTGATGCTCAGCACTCCATGGATTCACCGTGCGGTCGCCGGATCCACAGCGTGATACAGAGGGGAACACCGTGACGGCGACTGGGACTTGCGACCCAGATGTAGGTTTAGGGTGGCCACCTTGTGATGCATCAGCGCTCACCTCCACCGTCAGTAGTGTTCCCCCCTACCTATCCAAATTTGGTAAGATCCTATCAATGTGGCTTTGGATATTCGATTTATTAAAGAGCTTACTGAAGCTCTAGGCAATTCGAAGTCTTTATGTAAGTTGTACAGGGATTTAGCTGGTATTCCCCTTGCTCCTAGTTTAACCACGTAGCCATTTTTGTAGTCCCTCATAGAAAACAAAAGTGAGCGAAGACACGATTTAATAATGAACCGTAGGTAAGTACCTACAGATATAATGTTTACAATATAATTGCAGTTTCTATGTCATGGCTGTCTATTTGCGTTTAATTTCAAATTAAAATGCGAATCGCGAGTGAATCTGAAATTTAACAATATAGTAAAAAATAAAACCGGCCAAGTGCGAGTCGGACTCGCCCATGAAGGGTTCCGTAGCAGCAAAGGCGAAAATTGCGGTTTACCTATGACGTATTAAAAAAACTACTTACTGGATCTCGTTCAAACCAATTTTTGGTGGAAGTTTGCATGGCAATGTACATCATATATTTTTTTTAGATTTATCATTCTCTTATTTTAGAAGTAAGAGGGGGGGAAGGGGGGGGAGATTTTTTCCACTTTGGAAGTGTCTCTCGCGCAAACTATTCAGTTTAGAAAAAAATAATGTTAGAAACCTCAATAACATTTTTAAATACCTATCTATAAATACCCCACACGTAATGGGTGTGATGAAATTTTTTTTTGAGTTTCAGTTCTAAGTATGGGCACCCCTAAATTTTAATGCTTTTTTCCTATTTTTGTGTGAAATTCTTAATGCGGTTCACAGAATACATCTACTTGTCAAGTTTGAACAGCATAGGCCTAGTTTCGAAGAAAAGTGGCTGTGACATACGGACGGACAGACAGACAGACGGACAGACATGACGAATCTATAAGGGTTCCGTTTTTTGCCATTTGGCTTCGGAACCCTAAAAAGATATGCAGAAGTAAAAAAAAATTATTACTGATTACAACCTAAACTTATTTATACCAAAAAGCTTTCACCTCGGAGTTTGGGGTCCGCTTTACCTGTAGTAACTGCGGATTTGACCGGACCTCGATATTTGGTCTTCCCACTGACAGCACAAAAACTATCCAGTTGGCTCTGGCTACCCTACTCACCGCCGCGCGCCGGGAACACAATACTTATTTTGGCCGCGGTATTCTGTAGGGCGGACGTACTTCCCCAGTAGGACTGCTCAATTGGGACAGGAATACCGTCGTGTCCTACCTACTGTCCTACATGCATAAAGCAACCAACGGACGTAACAGTATCCCTGTCATAACTAAAGTGAATGAATGTAGAGGTCATTGATACTGACCTACGTTTTTGGTTTTTTTTTTACTAACACCACAGATTAATTTTGCAATTACTTTTTTGTAGGCTCCGTATCAGTGAAGGTTTTTTTTATAATGCACGAGTGCCACGGTGTGGAGGCCAGTACTAAATTATATGTATATATTTTTTAAATAGAACACGTCAATATGACTTCACCTCGCCTGAAGGTAAGCCGCATACGGTGCAGAATATTCCATTAAGAACCAAGCGGTTCGACGACTCCTTTCTCTACCGCACCATTAAGATCTGGAATTCCTTACCAGTTCAGGTGTTTCCCTCCTCCTACAGTCCCGGGTCCTTTAAGAAGGGCGTGAAAAAGCATCTGATGAGGCCGTCAAGCTGAGTGCCACCATTGTAACATGGTATGTGTCTATAATGGTGATCCTCTTTTCGATCGAGACTTTACCTTCAGCTTACCATCAGGCGAGGCGAAGTGTCCAAACAAAAAATATCGTGATAACCAAACCCATCGCGGGCGGAGTCACGTGAACCATAATAGCGTGCTAGTCACTATCATCACTTCATCATCACTACATAATATCACTATCATATCACTATATATTAATAAAAAACAAAGTCGCTGTCGCTGTCTGTCCGTCCCTATGTATGCTTAAATCTTCAAAACTGCGCAACGGATTTTGAAGCGGTTTTTTTAATAGATAGAGTAATTCAAGAGGAAGGTTTATATGTATAATACATGCATAATATTGTAGAGAAACACTGATAAATTTAGAGATAATACCACGCGGGTGGAAAATATTGCGGTATGAAGTTCGCCGGGTCAGCTAGTATAATATAGTTTGAAGTAAATTATTTCCATTTCACTACAATCTTGAACATAGAAGTTTACACAGTCACTTATTCGTCTCATGTTGTCTCAACGACCAACGGTGGTGGTCGTTTGGGTGGTGACCGTTGGGTGGGAGTAAGCCTGAAATGTGGGTGTTAATTCATTTCTTCAAATCGTGATTATATGTATTTATTTATGATACAGAGACCAGAGTCCTAAACATACAAAAAAATATATACTCGACATAGTATTTTAGATTAAGCAAACGGATGTTAAGACCTTCGTGCCTCGGAGAGCACGCTAAACTAACAGACAGACGACTTGCTTGAAATAATTAGCGGACAACTAAACGTAGCATGCTATCTGTCACGTAATAAGGCAACGCATGACTTGTAGGGACCTTGACCCACTAGAGTTAGAACTAAACGTAATTACTATAATGTCGGACTAAAATATTTGACCTTACTATTAATTTTTTTAATGTAAAATCCATATCCATACTTCCACACTAATATTTATAAATGCGAAAGTAACTTTGCCTATCTGTCTGGGTGTCTCTCTGTTATGCTTTCACGTCTAAACCACTTAACCGATTTTGATGTCAGGTAGAGACAGATTAGACTTTGGGAAAGAATGTAGGCTATGTTTGGAGCCGCGGGTGACAGTTAGTAATATTATAAGTGCGAAAGTAATTCTGTCTGTCTGTTACGCTTCCACGCCTAAACCACTGAATTGATTTTTATAAAATTTGGTACAGGGCTAGATTAGACCTTGGGGAATGAAATGACGTAGGATATGTTTGGTCGCGATAGCCGACATCCACGCGAGTGGAGCCGCGGGCAACAGCTAGTAATATTATAAAGGCTCATTTAGACATGGAGAGTTACTCGCTTGCAAGATACAATTATCGAAAGAATAGAAAAAAGTTGTGTCGTTTAAACATTTCCAAAAACAATGGGGTTGGCAACTGTCAAAGTGGCGCTAGCATAGCTTGCCCCAAAACATTACATTTTTGTATGGATAATTTCAGAAAATAATTTCAAACAGCTACAATGACGCGCTGAATTGTTTCTAAATGCTCTGAAGTCGGCACGCACCAAATGCAGAAGGATATAAAAATACGAAAGCTTTGATTAAAAGCTATCCGTCGCTAATTATTAATTATTACCAAAAGTACGAGGTTATGTTGTGGTAAACACTTTGTTGAAAGTGAGTATGAAATAATAAGTAAATACACAGGTAAGCTACTTATGAATAAATCTTTGACTAACTATTATCTTTTCAATAATTCTTAGCGTAGCAAGGTGTACTGTCAACCACATTTCGCCTGATATCCTAAGTCCCATGTAAGGGGGCGAGGATATTCTTACACTTATATTTCAATATTTCGTTCATGCCTATTTAAAATGTTAAAAATCACTTGTTCTAGGAGTTACAAACCAA
Source organism: Eilema depressum (assembly GCA_914767945.1). NCBI lineage: Eukaryota > Metazoa > Arthropoda > Insecta > Lepidoptera > Erebidae > Eilema > Eilema depressum. Next base: position 3,982,273 of record OU612040.1, read on the forward strand.
CACAAATTCTTGAAGAAAGGTGCTACACCATCTATTTTTCCATGGAATATCGTCTCCGTTCGTTGGCGAGGGAAAACGGAAGATGGGACACCCCCAAGCCAGGTGGACTGACAACCTGCGAAAGGTGGCTAGGAAGGACTGGATGCGGAAGGCGGAGGATCGGCAAACGTAGCGTATATTGGGAGAGGCCTATGTCCAGTAGTGGACTTCAATAGGCTAATTGATTGATTGAGTGTCCGTCTAAACTAAATTTTAAAGCAATAATCGTATTTTGACAGGCGATATGTCACTTGCGAATCTCGTATGATATTAATCGTAGGCGAGAAGTTAATGTTTGCCTGTATGTAAACATTTTGATACGATAATGGTATGGCGATGATTATAACCTGCGCCACGTATCTTGGACCTAAATCGTAAGACATACGAGGCTCTGGCGTCCGCGGATTGCTTTGTAATTAGTCTATGCTTGGTGAATTTGAGTTCGTCTACCGCAGTAGCATCCCGTGCTATCCTCAAAAGACACCCAAGAAATGTGTACAGGGCACGCGCGTATAGGGCACGTTTTGAGCACATTTTGGGTCCAAGATACGTGGCGCGGGTTATACTAGTGATAGTCGCGTACCATTTCTCGAACCAAAACGTGCGAGAAAATCTCCCCGTCTAAATGACGCTTTATTGAAAGGTTTGTTTTTCATTATATAATATTTTAAAATTGTGAACTACATATTTTTGATAAGTATTTTATAATTAAAATAAAACGACAACGGAAATATCGTAATTATAAAACCTTCTTAAAAATGTACTAGACCGCATAAATAAAAGGAGGACACGATGTTATTTCCGTCCCAATTGAGCAGTCTGACTGGGGATGTACCTCCGCCCTACAGAATACCGCGGTTATGATAACCTCATTTTGTGTTTCCGGCGGTGAGTAGGGTAGCTAGAGCTCACTGGAGAGTTTTTGTGCTCTCAATGGGATGATCAAAGGCTAGTCCTGCCTTGTCTTCTGTGCTGACGGCACAGAAGCTCTCTGTTCTTACAGGGTCAGCAGCACGAGTGTGACTTGCACTCGCCCATAGACCACGGTAACCACTTACCATCAGGTGGGCCGTGTGCTTGTCTGCGACCTAAGTAGTATAAAAAAATGTTGAATTCACTGAATTTTAAATGCCATAAAGTTGTATTCCCAACATGTTGAATTATGATTTCCCGAAATGTCGAATTTACACAATGGTACCTTATGAAAAACTCATAGTAATAATCGAATTTTTTTTTTTGGAAACAGTATTTGTCCCTAATATTATTATTAGTAGACATTACTTAAATGTATACGTAGCTGGCTTATTAGTAATGATTATGTTAATATAAATAGATACAAAAACATGCAAAAATATTTATATTTCGCCTCAAACGAACAAACTTTCTCGTTTAACTGCTAAATGAGAAAGTAACTAGTTTTATTTAGGACGAATAATTTAAGAAATCACGTACCTATATCATAATAACACTTATGTATATCTCGGGGCATATATCTTAGACCTGTTCTATACTTAGCCCAGACAGAGACGAGACAGTCGTCTCGTCTGTCTTAAGGGTTCTGTCCTGTCCGTCTGTTCTTGGGTGTCTTTTGAGGATAGCACGTGGTGCTACCGCGGTGAACGAGCTCAAAAACACCAAGCATAGATAATTACAAAGGCCCATATTTTGTTAGTACTTATTCTTAATATCTATGTTAGTATTAGTAATAAATTATAAGGTAGGTATCATCAGATTGGCCGCATCACTTGATAGATTCATCAAGCCACATGGTAGCTTGATGAATCTACCAATGGCAGGCTCATCCATCTCTCCGCAAACACTGCCAGAATGCTGTTCTATTGGTGCTCCCCCTGACCCTACGCAGCAATGAAGCTATTTTCATGCGCATATATGACCCAAGCAATATTTTGTGCACAATAAAAGAGGCGCTGCAATAGGTCAAAATCTAGGTACAGTCAGCGTCAAATTGATCTTGACCGGCAGGGTGCTCAAAAAGATCTTAATACCATGTCATTAAGATCTTTTTGAGCACCCTGCCGGTCAAGATCAATTTGACGCTGACTGTACTTCAAAAATAATATTTTCATATTTTTTTATTCAACTTTTGAATATGTAATGATTGTCATTAGGCCATTACCGTCATTACACGTATTACCCAAACTTCCATTCACCGTTGTCCTTGGCCTAGTCAACGAATGCAGACAATTTGGCCCATAGATATAATTCATTTTTTTTTATTTAGAATAAGATCATTAGTCGTGTATATTTCGAGTAATGTGACCATATTGTCCCAAAATGGGGAATTACCCATTGTCTTATTTTACTGTTACAACTTACTAGGATTTTCACTGACTTTTATAGGTTATCCCATCTTTTACTCGGGGTATCATACAAGGTGACCTAGGGGTGACCTAGGGGTCACATAGTACCTAGGGGTCTAGATGTGACCTAGGGGTCATCTTGTACGAATCCATCCCTAGGTGAGATTAGTATTCATCGAACAGCAACCACTATGAATAGTGTCAGGTATAGGCTGGTAAATAGTAAAACTCGAGCTTAGAAACATTTTGACGCTAGTACCTAGATCTGTGAACGCGACCGCCACGCAGGAGGCGCGGGTTCGATTACCGCTCAGTGCTAATATTTGTATGCATGAATATGGGTATTTGCATTGCTCTGGCCGTGCCTCAGAGAGCACGTTATACCGTCGGTCCCGGTTGCCATACGAACGTCTATGGCAGTCGTTACGGGTATAGCTGGAGCCCTAAAAAGTCCAAAAACAACGGTCTAGCTGCAATGCTTCGATTTCGCCTAATGTCACCATTGGGTTGTGGAGGTCAGATGGTAGTCGCTTCACAGATAATATTGAGGTCCAGCCAAATCCGCAGATAAGACTGCTAAAGCTTACCCCAGACTCCGAAGAGAAAGCTTCGGATGCGACTGGCAATTAACGCTATAGGTATATTTTTTTATTTTTTTCAAGCTACTCAGGACGCAGACAAGCACACGGCCCACCTGATGGTAAGTGGTTACCGTGGCTTATGGGCGAGTGCAACACTAAGGGAATCACGCTCGTGCTGCCGACCCTGTAAGAATTAGAGAGACTCTGTGCCGTCAGCGCAAAAGATAAGTAGGACAAGCCTTTGGTTTTCTCACTGACAGCAGAAAACATCTCCAATGAGCTCTGGCTACCCTACTCATTGACGGGAACACAACACAAAGTTATTTAGCCGCCGTATCTACTTACTGACCATCAGGATTTTCCTATAGTGGAAAAAGTGGCTGTGACATACGGACGGACAGACAGACGGACAGACGGACAGACGGATAGATGGACAGACGTACAGACGGACAGACGGACAGACGTACAGACGGACAGACGGACAGACGGACAGACGGACAGACGGACAGACGGACACACGGACAGACGGACAGACGGACAGACGGACAGACGGACAGACGGACAGACGGACAGACGGACAGACGGACAGACGGACAGACGGACAGACGGACAGACGGACAGACGGACAGACGGACAGACGGACAGACGGACAGACGGACAGACGGACAGACGGACAGACGGACAGATGGACAGACGGACAGACGGACAGACGGACAGACGGACAGACGGACAGACGGACAGACGGACAGACGGACAGACGGACAGACGGACAGACGGACAGACGGACAGACGGACAGACGGACAGACGGACAGACGGACAGACGGACAGACGGACAGACGGACAGACGGACAGACGGACAGACGGACAGACGGACAGACGGACAGACGGACAGACGGACAGACGGACAGACGGACAGACGGACAGACGGACAGACGGACAGACGGACAGACGGACAGACGGACAGACGGACAGACGGACAGACGGACAGACGGACAGACGGACAGACGGACAGACGGACAGACGGACAGACGGACAGACGGACAGACGGACAGACGGACAGACGGACAGACGGACAGACGGACAGACGGACAGACGGACAGACGGACAGACGGACAGACGGACAGACGGACAGACGGACAGACGGACAGACGGACAGACGGACAGACGGACAGACGGACAGACGGACAGACGGACAGACGGACAGACGGACAGACGGACAGACGGACAGACGGACAGACGGACAGACGGACAGACGGACAGACGGACAGACGGACAGACGGACAGACGGACAGACGGACAGACGGACAGACGGACAGACGGACAGACGGACAGACGGACAGACGGACAGACGGACAGACGGACAGACGGACAGACGGACAGACGGACAGACGGACAGACGGACAGACGGACAGACGGACAGACGGACAGACGGACAGACGGACAGACGGACAGACGGACAGACGGACAGACGGACAGACGGACAGACGGACAGACGGACAGACGGACAGACGGACAGACGGACAGACGGACAGACGGACAGACGGACAGACGGACAGACGGACAGACGGACAGACGGACAGACGGACAGACGGACAGACGGACAGACGGACAGACGGACAGACGGACAGACGGACAGACGGACAGACGGATAGACATGACGAATCTATAAGGGTTCCGTTTTTTGCCATTTGCCTACGGAACCCTAAAAAGGGTAAAAGTGAGACTGTCCTCCTATTCGCAAGACGTATGGTCTGCTACCTATCTTGTACATTACAATTATTTTGATAACACCTTCAAACGTAAAAAGATGAGTGCTATTTTTTTTTTTTTTTTTTTTTTTTTCCAATCTTATCTGCAATCAGTCCTTGACTATGAGCGGATTTATTGAGCGTCTAGTGTCGTGTCGAAGGTACTCCCCAGTGGTAGCACCTTTTTCAGTATCTGGACTCTAGGTCTTGTATGTCGTATCGTTTGAGGCGTTTGGGGTAACTAATATTAATTAGCCCAGAAGCCAGATCGTTGGGGTGGTTCCTTAGTCGGTTCTTGTACTTCTGAGCCAGGAGCTTGGTTTCCTCCTTGACTGTGTTCACCTGCAGTGCCTTGTGTATTTCAGCATTAGTTACAAACCATGGTGAGTTGGCTATGTTTCTGAGGATGCCATTCTGCATTCTTTGCATGATAGTTATATTGGAGTCGCATGCGCTTCCCCAGAGTTGAAGTCCGTAGGTCCATACTGGTTTCAGGATGGTTTTGTAAATGAGGAGTTTATTATCTGTGGACAGAACCGAGTTACGCGCCATGAGCCAGTACATGTTTTTGTACCGCAGGTTGAGTTCATCCCTTTTTGTTTTGATGTGCTTTTTCCACGTCAGCCTGCGATCAAGATGCATGCCAAGGTATTTTATAGTCTCACTTTGTGGCAGGTAGTTGTTCCCCAGTTTGACAGTTGGGCAATTTTCTTTTCTCAAAGTGAATGTGATGTGTGCGGATTTGGTGGAACTCGCCCTAATTCTCCATCTTTTGAGCCAGTCATTCACTTTGTTGAGGCCATTTTGTAGCGCGGCAGATGCCAGGTCCGGATCTTTGTTGCTTGCAAGTATCGCAGTGTCATCAGCGAATGTAGCCGTGACAGCGTCACGTGATTCAGGGAGGTCTGATGTATATAATGTATACAGTACTGGGCCCAGCACAGAACCCTGAGGAACTCCTGCTTTTATGTCCTGGAATTCCGACAAGTCTCCATCCACCCTTACCTGGAATATCCGGTCAGACAGGTATGATTGCATTAGTAGGTAGAAGCTATGTGGAAGGGCATTTTTAATCTTGTAAAGCAGACCTTTGTGCCAAACTTTGTCAAACGCCTGCTGAATGTCCAGGAAAACTGCTGAGCAATATTCTTTAGTCTCAAAGGATCTTCTTATGACCTCACATACTCGATGCACCTGCTCGATGGTAGAGTGATATTGTCGGAAGCCAAATTGGTGTTTAGGAATGGTGTCATTTTCGGTAAGTATTGGAGTTATCCTGTCCAGCAGAATCCTCTCAAACAGTTTGGACATGATAGGCAGGAGACTGATAGGTCTATAGGAACTTGCAGCATGAGGTGGCTTACCCGCTTTATGGATCATCATTATAGTGGATGCTTTCCATAGTCTTGGAAAATACTGAACTCTCAGTATTCCGTTAAAAAGGATAGTCAAAAAGACCATGGCCTTCCTTGGGAGCTTTTCTAATATCTCCTTAGTGATTAGATCAAATCCAGGGGATTTGTTGTTTCTGAGGTCCATTATGGCTTTTCTAACCTCGCCAACTGTAGTAGGCCTTGGAGGTAGGGATAGCTGGAAATCCGATTTTAAAGAGGTGTCTATTTCTCTCTCTGCTTCTTCATCGCAGCCTTCGTTTGGTTTAAATACCTCTGCCAGGTGTTTAGCAAAAACATCCGCCTTCTCTTTTCCACTTCTTGTCCACCCATTGTCGGTTTTTATCGGATATTTCATATCTTGAGGTCCCCTCAGTGTCCTCGTCGTCTGCCAGAGGGAATAGTTGGTGGATGCTGTTGCAGTAAGACTTTCCAGCTTATCCTGGATGGTGCGGTTATGCAGGTCTTTAATCGTCTCCTTTAGATCTTTTATAGCTCTGTTCAAAGCAGTCCTGTCACTAGGGTGCCTTGTATGATGCCAGACGCGACGCAATCTTCTTTTTTCTAGGACTTTTTGTTTTATATCTAGTGGCAGGTTTTGACTAGGTTGGTAAGTAATTTTTGGGGGTGTACTTTCCCAGCATGCAGCTTGAATGGTGTTGGTTATGTGGAATGCGGCATCTTCGATCTCATCTGGAGTCTTTAGGGATACTTTTAACTCAAGGCTTTTATCCAGTTGCTCTCTGAAGTACTCCCAGTCAGTGTGTCTGCTGTACAAGCATTCGGGTTTCTCAAAGCAGATAAGGGTTGTGCTGATGGTTAGTAGCACCGGGTCATGATCGGAGTTACTATCTTGACAAGTTTCTGCCTTCAAGTAATGTTTTCCCAGTCCCTTCACAATAAAGAAGTCGAGTAAGTCTGGATTTCTTAACTGGTCGGTTGGCCATGATGTTGGTTCTCTAGTAGTGATAGCAGTCAGGTTGTTGTTGTCGAGGCATAATTTAAGCTGCCTGCCTTTGGTGTTAGTCAATCTAGAGCCCCAATAGGTGTGTTTGGCGTTCCAATCGCCTCCCGCAACAAACCTGCCTCCCAGTGTTGAGAAGTACTTAGTGTATGTGTCGCAGTTGTTTGCATGTTTTGGTGGGCAATAGGCAGCCGACATGTTGAAATGCCCGATTTTATCTTCAACTGAGATGGTGGTTGCCTGAATCTGGCTAGTTTTGTACTCCGGGAGTAGGTGGTGTTTAATACACTTCCGTATTATGATTGCAGACCCAGCATGACCTGTTCCGTCAGGGTGGTGTGTGACATAGGTATTGTAGTCTTTAATGGTAACCTTGCTTTTCCTGGTGCAGTGTGCCTCTGATATTAGAACTGCATCCAGTTTGTGAGTGGTGATCAGGAGTTCAAGGTCGTGCTTATTTGGTGCCAGTCCATTGATGTTCCAAGTGGCTATTCTTAAGGTCATCATTTCAATTTGCTAACAAGTGTACTCAAGAGGCCCATAAGGGTACTCATTTGTTGTAGGAGGAGGTCGAATTGGTGAGACTGTTTCTTAAGCAGCTGTTCTAAGGTGCTTAGGGGTGCATGTATAGGTGTTTCTTTATTGTGCTAGTGCTATTTAACACGGATTTCGTAAAAGTATGTCTTAATTTTAAAAACGTGAATTACGATTGCTTAAAGATCACTATAATGCTAATAGGTACAGTCAACCTCTGTGGCGTGGCGGTAGTGAACGCGGCCGCTACGCAGGCGCGGGTTCGATCCCCGTCCAGTGCAAATATTTGTATGCATGAATATTAGTATTTGCATTAGTCTGGTCGTGCCTCAGAGAGCACGTTAAGCCTTCTGTCCGGGTTGCCAAACGAACATATATATGGCCGTCGTTAAGGGTAGTTGGAGCCCTAAAAAGTCCTACAACAACACGGTCTAGCTTCAATGCTTCGATATCGCCTAATGCCACCATGGGGTTGTGAAGGTCAGATGGCAGTCGTTTCACGGAAAATATCGAGGTCTAACCAAATCCGCAGTTAGACTGGTAAAGCGGACCCCAGACTCCGAGGTTGAAAGCTTCAGGTGCAACTGGGATTAACGCTAGGATGAAGATGAAGAAGAAGAAATTCTTAAACTTATTAATTTATTATGGTAATTTAAGAATTTAGGCACTATTTTTACATTAGCGCCATCTATAATAAAACCAAAACAAGTAATAGCGCTCACATTTTGCAGAAACGTTAATGGTGATGTAGTTTTACTATTCACCAACAGATGTCGTGAAACACAAATTGATGTTTAAAAATTTTGGATGCGAAAATATTGTGTAACACAAAATGATTTTGTAACTAACAACATGGTTACCTATAAGTATAAATAAAGATAACAACCTTACCATCCTTATACTATATGGATGTACTTACACTTTGCCTGCAAGCTACATTGGTAATAAGATCATTTTGAATTCTTTGCTAGTCAAGAAAGTCAAGATCGACTGACGACTGCTGACTTTACAGTGTACACTCTAGGCTCCAAAGTTGAAGTATGCAACCGGTAGACCTAAAATGAAACATCCAACCATTGAACACATTTATCCTGAAATCAGATCCGAAGATACCTACGTGACATTTCTGTTCGGCGTAAATCCTACTGGAAGTACCTTGACTTTATAGAAGGTGCCTGAATGGCAAAATCCTACGTCTTTCATTCGCATTTCGCGTGGTCCCGAAGCTTCAGACGTTCCCAGGCGCGGTCCGAGGGGGGGGGGGGAGGTCACAGGGGACATGACCCCCCCCAAAACCATGCACTTCATATTGAAAAGTCCCAATACAAGGGGAGGGGGGGTTAAATTTCTTTAGGAATTTCCGAAGTGACCCCCCCCCCAAAACTTCAAGCTGCGACCGGCCCTGGACGTTCCATGGTTACCCCCAGGTTTGGCGCTAAGATAACAAATGATATTAACCTGAAAATCCTGGCTCTTATCTTCTTCTTCATCCTAGCGTTAATCCCAAACCCCAGTCGCATCCGAAGCTTTCACCTCGGATTCTGGGGTCCGGTTTACCAGGCTAACTACGGGTTTGGCTGTACTTCGATGTTTCCACAAACCAATGGCGATATTGGGCGATATCGAAGCATTGCAGTTTTTGGACTTTTTAGGGTTCCAACGTATGGCAATGGAATAGAAATTTTACCATCGTTCTGTCAGAATTTCTTAAATAATTTAACCTTGGCGTCGTTAGCCACGACAGTAAATTTGTTTCCACTCCCACAAGATGCAGGTGGTCGGTCGAGACGTGTGGTTGAATTTTAGGGGACACTTATCGTGTCTATTTTGACGCCTATCAGAGCTAGTGTTCGCCAAACATATATTGATAAAAATTGACCCACATTTTGTGCTATCATTTATCACTTAGCAACTTGTGAAGTCAGAATGTCAGATCACAATAAAAAATATTACCGAGATCTAACATACACACATACATACATATAATCAAGCCTTTATCCCTGGAGGGTTAGGCAGAGGTAAATTAACACCCACATTTCACCAATCAATGTATTACCCCGCGTTTACATACTGCCGCTCGCATTGCTCATCGTGTTGCCAGAAATATTCGCGCGAGTAATGCCCTAGCATTCACACACTCCCATCATCGCGTTGGTCCGCATTACAGTATTCGCCCTGCAACGGAGACGGACGTAAACGTATGGAGGACAACGCTGTAGCAGTGTACGCAATAAGCTTTTACAGCATAGCGAATTAATTAAATAGATTATTAATAAAAACTATCACTTTCAACTACTATACACTTTCCGTAGATCGATATAAATATTTTTAAAAGTAAATATTCGAGGAGCAATAACGAAAGCCGTGTTAACTGATTAGCGCCATCTAGCGGTCTCGTGTAGTTCATCGCGCTAGTATTGCCGCTCCTTTGACTCGCGCCGCCAAGCCGACATTCGCAGCAACATACGCGGCAGTACTCGCGGCATGACGAATATACCATTCACACCACGTCTCTGCCCACTTCTCTCGTCACTTCCCTCGCTCTGCTGCGAGTATGTAAACGCAGCATTAGGTATCACGTAATAGGGGGTGAGCCTAATGCCGTTTCCCGGGCGCTATTGTTGGCTCGAGCCATGAGGCTGAGTCTGAGCTGTATAATATCTGTCTGATGTTGAACAGCCCTATTCCTTAGTCGCCTAGTACGACACCGCATGGGAAGAGATGGGGTGGCCCGAATTCTACTTTGCCGGGAACCTCTTCCTACAGTCCCGGGTCCTTCAAGCGGGGCGTGAAAAAGCTATTTTTGCTTTTTAAATGAGTTTTTTTTTTGTTTGACGTAATGTTCATTTTTTGAATAACTGTGTAAGTACTGTGTATGAATTCAAATAGGTATAATGTAAATTCTTCTTGAATTAACAATGACTCCGCCGCCGGTGGAATCAATTTAGCAATCAATTAGCCTTTCGCAGTCCACTGCTGGACATAGGCCCATTGGGAGAGGCCTATGTTAGGAGGCTTTGGCCTACTGTTTTCACGCTTGCCAGACGGGTTGGTACAGGGTTTTATTTCAAGTTTTCCTTCTCTCGCAGTGATATCGTCTGCATATTGTTCCGTTAGTCGCCTCTTACGATATCCTTCGGATGAGATGGGGTGGTTATACTTGTACTCTTTCTCAGTCAACACACTGTATGGAATAGTGGCACACAACCCATGGGAGTCTATTCCAGGGGAAAAAAACATTGCAGCTTGACCATTTGTTGGACTTTTTAGAGCTCCAACTAGTCTTTTAATTTTTTATTTTGATATTTTGTAAGAGCCGTTTTAGTGGTCTTTATAGAATATGGTATGTTAGGTTCTGTTTGGTAATGTGAAGAACAAAGCACCTAAGTCAGGTCCTTCCGCGTCACAGTCCAGACAAAATCTTCTAGAAATATGACGAATGGTATTAACCGTTCCGCAAGTGTTCCGTTAATGATACATATCAAATATTAATATTTTAAAGATCATAGCCGCGGGACACGATTAGTCTATTTAATAATAATTAAGTTATTGATATATTTTTGAGATAAGAAACCTGTCAAATATTTGTTTGTTTAATATTATTATTAATTATGATTTTATTACATCATTTAATATGTTTTAGTTAAGTGTCGGTATGGATGTGTTTATTAATAATTTTATGTTCTTTAAGGACGTTTCAACACTTAAATATAAACTGTTGTGATAGATTTTAAATATTAGGTAATATAAGTAAACACACGAGCTATTAAAAACATAATCTTTCTTTGGTAGTCGGGAACAAGAAATCTATTTCTAGAGGTAAGTCCAAAAAAAGATGGAAAATATATTGGATTTCACTAGAGAGGTTCTGTGCTATTAGTGGGAAGACCAAAGCCTTGGCCTGCTTGTCTGTTTTCGCTGTCGGCACAGAATTTATCTGTTCTTAAAGGGTCGGCAGCACGAGTGTGACTCCCCAGGTGTTGCACTCGTCCATAGGCTAAGGTAACCACTTTCCATCAGGTGGCTTGCCTACGTAGTAAGGCTCCTGGCTCAACCTCAATCAGTAGCAAAACATTACCCTTCAAAATGACTTCGCAAATAATATTTAATTCGATATGTTAAATCAAAATTTTATACAACATCGTATATTTGTAGTAATAACGACGCAAAAATGCCGCAAAATGACGCCATTTTTTTGTATTTTGGCTTTATTTTTATCCATGCATATCAAATCGAACAAAAAACTTTATAACAACAAACTACATTAATAAGTGCATCTATTGATATTTTCGGTAATGCATGAAACGTCACTATAGGTGCGCTATACCATCGCAAAATATCTGCTAACACTCGGCGCCAAAGACTTGAGTGATAGGCGCGCTCTATATTTATAATGTATACTCTAAGGGTACGCCGCTGTATCTGCTGTGTGCGTCTGCAGTTGTCGTATGTGGTCGGCTTCGGAATCATACCTTTACGTTGCTTTTACAGTGTTTCACTTCAGTGAATTTGATTGAAATTAAACTAAAAATAAACTACTTTTTACTGAATACTGACGCAGGAGAGTGACTTGTGGTAAAGAAATAATTACAAATGGTGTAGACAGGAAGGTAAATACTTGTTTACCTTTTGAATATTAGACATACTTTTTTTTGTTCCACTGTCGCTTTAATGCTACAATAGTGCGCGTGATTGGTTACTAATTTCATGCATTATTATTATTATTATCCTCAGAGACTTATATTAGACCAGTTGTCGGACTTTTTTTTATACTACTTAGGTCGCAGACATGCACACGGCCCTCCTGATGGTAAGAGGTTACCGTGTCCTATGGGTGAGTGCAACACCAGGGGAGTCACACTCGTGCTGCCGATCGACCCTGTAAGAATAGAATGATTCTGTGCCGTCAGCCAGCAAGATAAGTAGGACAAAGCCTTTGGTTTTTCTTTAGGGCACCAACTAATCGTAACGACTGCAAAAGATGTTCATATGGCAACCGGGACCGACGGCTTAACGTGCTTTCCGACTAGACCAATGCAAATTCATGTGTACAAATATTCACAGCAGGAATCGAACCCGCGCCTCCTGTGTAGTAGCCGCGTTCACTACCGCTACGCCATAGTGGCTGGCTAGAGGCTGTTGTTTTTTTTATAACCAGTATTTATGTTTCCGAAATAAAACCACTTTTTAATGGATTCTATCGCGATTTGTTATTGTTTACTTTTAGCCTGACGTCTCGGTTACTTTTCAGCAGCCATGGTTTACTGTGACTGTGACCATGGTCGTGGGGTGAGAAACAAGAGTGATATTTGCTTAAAATTCAGTGAACAAAAAAAAATAATTTGCACTGCGAAACAGGCTGAATATTTGAATGAAATTTTGAAGCATTTACTATGCTAACTGTTCAAATCGATTAAGAAAGGGAAAAAGAATCGACCTCGGACGGGACTCGAACCCGCGATCTTTCCCTTACAGGGGGAACGCTCTGACCACTAAGCCACCGAGGCTGAATATTATTATTATGAGATATGATATTAAGTATAATGTAAACATTACTTTTGTATCAAATTCAGCAATAAGGAACTTGAACTTGAATTATTTCATTGTCAGTCTGTCTGTCATGGACGTGTAGAGATATCAAAAAGTTCGAATTGTAAATGTTCCTTTTTATCGTGGGTAATCCTCTCCGCCGACTGGCGAGACCTTAGAGTATACATTACAGTATTTATAATGCATACTCTAAGGGCGAGACCGACTAAAACCGCGTGCCTGAGGTATTTCTCTTGCACCTCGGCTGACCTAGGCCCAGACAGACCCAGGCTCGTGTTGTGTTTTATGTCTTAAAATCTAAAAATTAAAAAAAAAATACAGTTAACGCGAAAATTTTATTACATAAATCACTAATAGAATCAGTTTAGATTAGTTTTATTTTTGCTACTATTCTAAACATCTGATTTTATGTAACAGTCTATTAGAAAAAATAGTATCAGTATAGATACTGACATATATCTTGACTCCAAATCGCGACAGAAACGAGACCTTGTCGGATTGGTGGATTTGAACTCCTCTGACGCCGCAGCACCTCATACTATCCTCAAAAGACACTCAAAAACTACGCTGTGCGTATATACGAGTATAGCGCTTTTTGAGACGTGATTGGGCTCAAAAAATATGCCGAGAGCTGTATACAATCGCAGTCCTGTACAATTATTTTGCGCGTCGTACTTTATCTAATGCGTACTCGCATGTCAGCCAGTCAAGGTTAATATGTGTAAAAATATATCAAAATTAACGTTAAATATAATAACAAAGGAGCAATCGATACTAGGAACAGAAATATTAAAATAAAATCGGCCAAGTGCGAGTCGGAATCGCCCATGAAGGGTTCCGTAGTAGCAAAGGCGAAAATTGCGGTTTATGACGTATTAAAAAAAACTACTGACTGGATCTCGTTCGAACCAATTTTTAGTGGTAGTTTGCATGGCAATTTACATAATATATTTTTTTTAGATTTATCATTCTCTTATTTTAGAAGTTAGAGGGGGGGGGGGGGGGAGGGGACACATTTTTCAACAGCATAGGCCTTATAGTTTCGGAGAAAAGTGGCTGTGACATACGGACGGACAGACATGACGAATCTATAAGGGTTCCGTTTTTGCCATTTGGCTACGGAACCCTAAAAACACGTTTAAAATGAGGTACTGAGGACTCGCACCAAACGGTTTGAGGCCCCCTTTCTCTGCCTCACGATAAAGAGCTGGAATGCCCTGCCCGCGCACGTGTTTCCCTCTTCCTACAGTCCCGGGTCCTTCAATTGGGGCGTGAAGAATCATCTATCAAGGCCGTCAAGTTACCACCAGGCTAATAGCATCAGAAATGGTGATCCGAAGACTATAAGTATCACCACCCCATCTCATCCGAAGGGTGTCGTAAAAGGCGACTGACGGAAAATGCGCAGACGATATGATTGCGAGAGAAGAAAAACTCGAAATAAAACCCTGTACCAACCCGTCTGGCCAGCGTGGAAACAGTAGACCGAAGCCTTTTAACATTGGGAGAGGCCTATGTCCAGCCGTGGACTGCGATAGGTTAATTGATTGATCTACCTTTACTAGTATTGCTAAATTATTATTCACTACCGCCCGCTCCCGATTTCGTACGCATGGAGTTTGTTTTACCCCCTTAGGGGTGTAATTTCGTAAGATCCGTTCTTAGCGGATGTCTACACCTTATAAGGAACCTACCTGCCAAATTTCAAGTTTGTAGGTGTTATAATTTCTGAGATATCGTGATTAATCAGTGAGTGGTATTTCGCAGAGTGCAGTGCTTGTAGAACTCACAGTACCATGGGAAACTAATATACCTAAAGACCACGCTATAAAGACAAACAAATACTTTGACTTGACTAACGAGTTAACCAAAAACGGCTACGTGGTTAAACTCTACGCCGTAGAAGTAGGAGCAAGGGGAATTCCAGCTAAATCCCTGTACAACTTACTTAAAGACCTCGGATTGCCAAGAGCTTCAGTAAGCTCTTTACTAAATCGAATATCAAAAGCGGCATTGATAGGATCTTACCAAATTTGGATAGGTAGGGGGGGGAACACTACTGACAGTGGAGGTGAGCGCTGATGCATCACAAGGTGACCACCCTAAACCTACATCTGGGTCGCAAGTCCCAGTCGCCGTCACGGTGTTCCTCTCTGTATCACGCTATGGACCCGGTGACCGCACGGTGAATCCATGGAGTGCTGAGAATCGGATCTCTATATAGATATTATTACTTGTCCCAACCGACCTACTGACCAACCGTGGTAGTTTGCATGGCAATGTACATCATCTATTTTTTACAGATTTATCATTCTCTTATTTTAGAAGTTAGAGGGGAGGGGGGGGGGGGGGGGAGGAACACATTTCACTTTGGAAGTGTCTCTTGCGCAAACTATTCAGTTTAGAAAAAAAATATGTAAGAAACCTCAATAGCATTTTCAAATCCCTATCTATAGATATCCCACACGAATGGGTTTGATGAAAAAAAAATTGAGTTGCAGTTCTAAGTATGGGGACCCCCACAATTGAGCAACTGAGAAAAATATATGCCAGAAAACGTAAGAGTTTAGAACACATTTTTTTTTAAAATCGAATTTTCTTTTTAAAAGACAAAGTTGTAGAGAATTTAATTAGCTTTTATTATGTCATACAACACAATTTCGTACAAAGCACCGTTTCCGAGAAATAAGCAAAAAACCAAAAAACGGGACCTTCTTTCCCCCCTCCCCCCTCGGGCTCACCTCGGAGGGGTCAGGACTTTTAGTATGTTTATCTCCTAACTAGTCCAAACAAAGTTCTTAAGTCAAAATTTCTGCAGCCGACTTTTCCATCCACACCCCTCTTGTGAGCATTCATTTACTAGACTATACTATTTGTACTTTAGTCGGTGCACAGGTGTTCGTTATCAGACATGTGTAACGACCCTTAAATATGACCACACCTTTCTGTAACATCCTGTATGTCCCGAAGTTGAGGTATTCAAATAAGTGTCGTGAGAGCTTTCGCTATCTTCACTTCACTCAGACTAAAGACCGAATTACATATCACGGGCCTGGGGGTGACGGGTGAGGCTGCCTGTCACCCTAGCAGAAGCAGGCCACGACGGCGGCGCGCATTGCGTGCCTCCCCATACCTGGGGGCGAGATGGGGACTCCGTGGTCCACAACGGAAGAGGGCCAGATCGAGAGATATGGCTCTGGGGTCGGCCGGGCTGCGAGGGATATGTTTACGATAATCTCACCTCCGGCAACCGACGGCCCACAGACGGCGTGCGTTTTAGTCGGTCCGAGTCCGACATAACCTCCTCCACAGGCTCTGGGGGAGGGGGAGGGGTGGGGATTTTTCGCATGGTATTATTTTCCAGCTCACGTGTTTCCCTCCTCCTACAGTCCCGGGTCCTTTAAGCGGGGCGTGAAAAAGCATCTGATGAGGCCGTCAAGCTGAGTGCCACCATTGTAGCATGGTACGTGTCTATAATGGTGACTCTCTTTCCAAGACTTTGCCCTCAGCTTACCATCAGGCAAGGCGAAGTCAAATTGACGTGTCTTATAAAAAAAAGAAAATAAAAAAAAAGACCGAATTATCATCATTCTCTGAGTATTTTCCTAACTCAGTTGGGGTCGGCTTTTCAGTCTATGTCTAACTGTGATGCGACTGAACTTCAATATTTTTGACCTTCACAGCCATAGATATTACTAAACAATCCACGGAACTCAGGGACTCGTTTGTCTCGCGACCTTATTTGTAATTATTGTTTTTATATAGGTAGTATTAGGCAGGTATTTACGCGCCATTAAAAATATTAAAATAAGTGCGTACGCGTCTCAGACATGCTGTTTTGATTTATTTTTCAATCATCGCTGGTATTGAACTCCAGCGAGGGCAACATATGATAAGAATTCATAATTAAAGTCAAAGTCAAGATCAAAAATTATTAATTCTGTGTGGGCGGGACATTGGGACGCGATTACACAGTGATCATCATCATCCTTGCGTTAGTCCCGGTGGTAAGTAGAGTAGCCAGAGCTCACTGGAGAGGTTTTAGGCTGTCAGAGGGAAGACCAAAGGCTTGTCCTACTTATCTTTTGTGCTGACGGCACAAAATCTCTCTGTTCTTACAGGGTCGGCAGCACGAGTGTGACTCCCCTGGTGTTGCACTCGCCTTAGGCCACGGTAACCACTTCCGACCAGGCCGTGTGCTTGTTTGCGTCCTAAGTAGTATAAAAAAAAGTCTGTCGGACTCGGACCGCGTAAAATGCACGCCGTTTGTAGATTGCCGGAGATGAGATTATCAGAAACATATTTCTAGCACCCGACCTGGCACGAGCAAACCGGGACATCGTGTGGGTACCACGGTGTCCCCATTTAGGCCCCGGGTAGCGGGAGTCATAAAGTAGGTAGACCCCAGACTCCGAGGAGAAAACTTGGAAGCGACTGGGATTAACTCTAGAATGAAGAAGAATTAAAGGGAGGAATTGCGCCGACGACGTCATGGTTTGCTTCTGCTAGGGTGATAGGTGGCTCATGGGGGACGGAGGTCGTTCTGCGACCTCCGAAGCCCGAGTCGCCTCCGCATACACATCAATACTTATCGAAAAGGGCATCTTAACATCATAAATTAGTAAGAAATTCATATTAAATACGAATTATTATATTTTAATTGACGTAATATAATATTATACATCCTGTATAGCGGTATGGTGAAACGTTATGCAATATCTATACGATTAATTGTAAAGTGTCGTGACTGTACATTGGAAGTCTGTCGAAGGACTGATGGCCGTTGGAGCGTCTACTCCAACGGCCATCAGTCCTTCGACAGACTAGGACTCGTCTGAGTCCTAGAGAGACCGCGAGAAGGAAAACGAATGGTGGGACACCCCCTAGCCAGGTGGACTGACGACCTGTGAAGGGTGGCTGGGACGGACTGGATGCGGAAGGCGGAGGATCGGCAAACGTGGCGCATATTGGGATAGGCCTATGTCCAGCAGTGGACTGCAAAGGCTAATTGATTGATTGTACATTGGAGATAATTAAGAAAATACTTGGGTTATGCTTATGTTACGAGTATAAACAGAAAACAACAGAAACAAGAAAATATTTTTTTGGAATTTCTCTGTGTGTCTGTTTGTCGCGATGGACGCAAGAACTATTGAACGGATTTTGATGCGATTTTTTTAGTTAGAAAGTTATTAGTCAGACCTAAAATCATACGTTTATTTCATCGCAATCGGTTAAGTAGAGCCGGAGATATGAATAAAAGTCCCGTACCCTACATCCGCGCACGCGGGCGGAGCCGCAGACAGAAGGCTAGTCGTTATAATATTATTGTTTATACCTATATGACACCAGATGATTCATAAGGTGTGGTTATATATACGAATAACATATTATCATATCAAAATAAATAATAGTTTGTATTAGTATTATTATGAGTTGAGTACTTTGTACTCGAACCGACTAAACCTATAATACAACAATAAACCATGCCCTAGAACAGGGTTTCTTAAACTTTTGGCTTCACAAACCCCCGATAAAGTTTCTAGATGACAGCGAACCCCTTAAGGGATAACCCCCCCCCCCCTTCCCCTCTCGGCATCAAGTCGATTTCTGTGGGTACTTTGTTTTTATCATGATCAGCCCCTCTAGACAAGTGGCAATTCGTTGCTCGGCGTATGATGGAATAGAATGCCAAATGTATGGGATGACATATATGACAGGCGTCAACGAATGTCAAAAACGTCAAATCCTATACATTTGTCATTCTATTCCATCATACGCCGAGCAACGAATTACCACTTGTCTAGGGGGCGGGGGGGGGGGGGGGGGTGTGAATGCTATATTGCTGTCACAATAAGCTCTTTTTGCTTTTGCTGATAAATTGCTAAAATGCATTTCTACAATGATACGATCGACATGTATATTTCTTTTTAAAGTCTTCTACTGTATAAAAGGTCTCTTCCACTAACCATCTATGTCAACGCAATTTTTATAAGGCAGTTGTATAATCAACTCTGGTAAAAGAAAATTCGGGCTAGTTATCCAGCTCGGTAAAAACAACTTCGAGAAAGAAGTAGCTAAAAGAATCCAACTGGGGTGGGCGGCATTTGGAAAATTGTGTCGGGTCTTCTCCTCCCCCCTGCCGCAATGCCTCAAAACAAAGGTTTTCGACCAGTGCTTCCTGCCTGTTATGACCTACGGTGCCGAAACGGTGGCCACTGACGGTGGGGTTAGTCCGTGACCTAAAAGTAGCGCAGCGGGCTATGGAGCGAGCTATGCTTGGAGTCTCTTTGAAGGATAGAATTCGCAACGAGGTTATCCGACAAAGAACCAAAGTTACCGACATAGCTCGCAGAATAAGCAAGCTGAAGTGGCAGTGGGCTGGCCGAAGGACATCTGCCGAAGGACTGATGGCCATTGGAGCAAACGAGTCCTAGACTGGAGAGCGCGCGAAGGTAAACGGAAGGTGGGACACCCCCTAGCTAGGTGGACTGATGACCTGCGAAAGGTGGCTGGGACGGACTGGAGGCCTATGTCCCAACAGTGGACTGCAGTAGGCTAATTGATAGAAAAGAAAATTCACCACTTTACGTGAGAGTTGGAGGTTCCTGTCCAACTACCCAAAAATTCAAGTGGGGCAAGGTGGGATGCTCGCTTTTGACATTTGCTCTGAAAACTGGGCTCGCTGAGACCCCAATTGACCTTGACCACCAACGACGGTTGGCGACCCTGACATTGGCCGACAATCGCAGACGAGCACACGGCCCATCAGAAGAAAAGTGGTTACCGTGGCCAATGGAGCAATTTTGTAGGTGATTTCATGATCTACAACTTTATCAAACTAATTTTGCGATAACATTTGCTGTTTACGAGAAAAATGCGAGAATCCAGTGTATTTGACCTTTAACCTTGAATAATAAAAAAAAAAACAGAAGTGCAACCGATGGGGACTTTTGATATTTCTTTCATTATTGTGGATTTAAGAGCTCCACCAATTTTCAGCTCTATGCGAAATATGCAAGCTCTATCTTTATTTTAACTGGATTACTGTTTTCATTAATACAATTTAATGTAGAGGGGATAGAACGAACATTCGCTCGTCTGATGTAGGTAAATCAATCTTTAAGGCGACCACCCATTTACAGTCCGCCTGCAGTTTTTCGTCTGTCCGGCGGCCTGCAGTCCTTATGTCATCAATGTCATCATAATTTTATTGCCTCAGACTAAAATAATAACATTATTTTATTCTTTTAGTCTGATGTTATTACATACAAAATGCCGACGGCCATAGACTGTCCGGCCTTTAACTGTCTTTGCTGACTGGAATCGTCGAGCGGCCACACATATATTATTAGCCGTCAGTCCAAAATCGTATACGAAACTGAAAGTGTGTGGGCTATTGCGATGAACTGACAGACCGATATCATCCGGTTGTCGAGTTGTCGTTCGATGAACTGTTAATGGGTGACCGCCTTTATGGCAGTACTAGCACTCGCTTGCGACTTCGTACGCGTGGAGTTCGTTTTAACCCCTTAGAGGTAGAGTTTCGTAAATTCCGTTCTTAGCGAATGTCTACACCCTGTGAGGAACCTACCTGCCAAATTTCAAGTTTATAGGCGTTATAGTTTCTAAGATTGCGTGATTAATCTTCTTCATTCTAGCGTAAATCCTAGTCACATCCGAAGCTTTACCTCGGCATCTGAGGTGCGCTTTACCAGTCTGACAAATACTCATATTCATGCAAACAAATATTTGCACTGAGCGGGGATGGAACCCGCGCCTCCTGCGTAACGGCCGCGTTCACTACCGCTACGCCACAGAGGCTGTCAGCTTTATAATATTAATAGGTATAGATTCCACTGGGATCAGGCATTACGCAAGTGAAAATTCGGGGATGTTAAGTCAAGAAATGTATATACTGTGTAAAGAAATTTAAATTACATGTAAACTAAAAATTACATGTAAACAAAAATATTTGCAGATACATACATCATAAATACCTATGTTACACGAAATAAATGAATTTGAATAAAAAATAATAGTATTGAGATTAACTTTTCTTTATTAGTTTACTTTTCTTTTCTTTCTTTATCGGCGTACGTGGCGCATATAGGGAGAGGCCTATGTCCAGCAGTGGACTGCAATAGGCTAATTGATTGATTGATTATTAGTACAATGGGCGACCTTCCCCCTAGGCAAGTAACAATTCGCTGGCCGGCGTATTGTAGAATAGAATGACGAATGTTTAAGATTTGACGTACCTATATGAGAGTTGTCAACGTATATCATAAACGTCAAATTCCATATTGGGGCCTCTGCCTAACCCTCTGGGGATAAAGGCGTGATTGTATGTATGTATAAATAGTAAGCCTATTCCCGAGTGTACGTAGAAAATAATTACTTTCAAATTTTATAATATTAGTTAGGATTTGAAAATACGATAAAAAATGTTACGTTTAACTTTTTCCGGAAAATCTATTAAAAGTATTGCAAGCGATATTTATTCTGGTTCTTACATCCTCTTAAGGTAGAGTACACATTAACAGGCGCAGCGATTTATGTAGATTGTATAATGTTTACAGCGGTTTAAGTTGGCCTTGCTGATAACGGAGTGTTTGAACAAAAAAACAAAAATATTTTGTTATTAATGTACCTACCTATATAAAATCCAATATCTTCACAGTATTTGTGGTGAAACGATAATGTACCTACTTACGACAAAAAAAATAACTTATCACATTATCGAAATGATATTTTTTTAAGGTCGTTGGACATTTTTCATAGAATATTTATTGGCGTTATTTAGCTGACGAATCTCTGGATTCAAAACTTGCACTTTGCAACTGGGGGGTCCGCACTTTCACTCTTTCTCTTGGCTTGTCTGACCTTCTAACCCTACACATACTCATAATAGGAAAACGTGCACCAGAACCGTGTCTGTCAACCAGCAGGTATACCAGATTGTAGGTTAGATCAGCTTAAGACTCCAAGATCTTGATGTAGCTCCAAAAAAGCCCTTGGGAGATTTTAAAGTATGTTAATATATTAAGTGATAAGAAGTATTGACGTATTAAAAAAAACCATTGTAAACATATGAACATGCCGTGAGGCAAAACCAGTCAGCTTCAAAAATAAAAACAAATTAAATATAGTTTAAAGAGAATAAGTGGTATAATTGAAACAGGTTTTATTTCTACTACTTGTTCTGTACATTCCAAATAATCATTAATAGATATATTTCAGCCTTTAGGGCTGAATGAAGAATTATATCAAACTAGCTGTTGCCCGCGGCTCCGCCCGCGTGGAATTCTGATCCTGTTCATCGCTGATATATAGCCTATATGTTAATCCAGGGTATAACCTATATACATACCAAATTTCAACCAAATCGGTCCAGCCGTTTATGCGTGAAAGAGTAACAAACATCCACACATCCACACATCCATTCTCACAAACTTTCACATTTATAATATTAGTAGGAAGTAGAATTAGTAGGATAGTAGGAAGTAGGATAGTAGGAAGTAGGATAGTAGGAAGTAGGATAGGATAGATGTAGTACAATGTAGTATCACAAAAAATTCCGCTGCCCGCTCCGCTCGTAACTAAGTTCACAGCCTAAACAGCTTGCCGCTACACCACCCCTATATAAACGATACAGTACGAGTTCTCGACGCAGTATTGTCGCACCCTGTGTATCGGGTAGGTAGTAACTAAATTGTGTCAACAGATCAACTATCAAGGACAAGTGAGTACTTATCTTTACATAATATTATTAATAATTATTAATAATCATGTTTATTATTACCGAACGAATTTTTCAATAAAGAAAACGCGCATTTTTGTTATCTAGTTACTGATTACTTTTATTTTGATTTAATAAGTGCAATAATTTGTTTTTGTGATACAGTATGAAACAAAATTGGAAACTGTTTTTATACTGTATAGGGTATATCTTTATTTATTAAGTTTAGTTAACAAAATTAATTATGAAGGAGAAAAATCAGTAAGAAAGAAAGAAAAAACCTTTATTTTGAATACTACTTGTGTGCTACAAACCAGTTTTTATTTAGAATTTTAGTTAGAAGTTACTTAATGTACATGAAATTATCAATAAAATTAAAAATAAAAGAACTATTGTACCCATTAAAAACTAAAGTTAAAAATTTAAAAAAATATTCATAAAGTATTTGATTTTATCGTTTAAGTTGTAAAACACTACTTTTAAATACAGTTAGATTGTATTTTACAATGCACATTAAATAGTAGATTAATTTTAAAGTATTTACATAATTTAAAAGTTGGATTTTAAAACTTTCTCGCTTTATTGCAAAAAAAATTGTTGATTGTAAGATAATTTTAATTAATTGGCTATTAATTAAAATTATCTTACAATCAACAATTTTTTTTGTAAGTTAAAAATATAAATGATTTATTTATAGTGCAATAAATTATCAAACAAAACAACCCCTTTTTTAAATAATACTAATGCAATAATAGAAAAAAAAACAATCGTAAATTTTCGTAAAATGTTTCCGTGCGGATGTTCCCCCGCATATGTCCCCAGGATACCGACTTAAACCGCACGCACACGAAAATGTTGGTTAACCCGGAACTGAAAATCGTCCTAAGTGGGATTAAAGCGATGTTCTTCTTCATTCTAGCGTTAATCCCAGTCGTATCTGAAGCTTTCACCTCGGATTCTGGGCTCCGCTTTTTCAGTCTAACTGTGGGTTTGGCTGAACTTCGATATTTTCCGTAAACCGACTCCCATCTGACCTCCACAACCCATTGACGATGTCGAAGCATTACAGTTAGGCCAGTCAAGACTATTTAGAGTTTGGACTACCTGTAATGACTGCCATAGATGTTCGTATAGCAACCGGGACCGACGCGACGACCAGACATATTCTATTCATGCATACAAATATTTTCATTGAGCGGGGATCGAACCCGCACCTTCTGCGTAGTGGTTAGCGGTCGTATTTTAATACCGCCATGCCACAGAGGCTGTCAAGCTATGACACTTATAGGAACAAATGGGGTGACCCTATTCTACTCCAGGAACAAACATTCGCATTGAAATTTTAAGCTTTCATCGATATTACTCGTTCGGTAAGGGTGAGGATGGGTATACCCACTTCATATATTAACTGATCGTTGTAACATTATGTATGCAAGAACGAATTTCAATATCTATGCCAATTTTTACCCAATTGAGTTGCTGAGCCCCTACCTTCTTTGAGTTGTGGAATATTTCACGAATATTGCACAGTCCCGGGTCGTTTAATCGGGGCGCGAAAAAGCTAGGCCGCCAAGTTAGGGACCACCATTTTAAGGTCATCATCATCATCATCATTTCAGCCATAGGAAGTCCACTGCTGGACATAGGCCTCCCCTATAGATCTCCAATAGGACCGGAGAGGAGGAGAAGAACCAAGGTTACCGACATACCTCAGCGGATTAGCAAGTTGAAATGGCAGTGGACAGGGCACATAGCACGGAGGACTGATGACCGATGGGGTTGAAAAGTCCTCGAGTGGAGGCCACGTATCGGCAGGCGCAGCGTAAGACGTCCACCCACAAGGTGTACAGACGACCTCATTAAGGCCGCGGGAACGCGCTGGATGCGAGCCGCTTTTAAGGTCAATACATCAGAAATGGTGGTCCCTATCTACTGTACTACACCTCAACTTTTCACTATTTAAGGTATGATGCCGAACCCGACCGCATACGACAACGACAAACGCATACAGCACATACAGCGTACTCATTAATTGCTAAACTCTAATACGAATAAAGGTGGCCATTGAGAAGCCGCAATGAATGCCGCGCAACTGCTGTGTGCTACGGCAGTTATCGTATGCTACTGTCAGCTACGGAATCATACCTTTAATGGGGTGCAGTCAATTGATGGACCAAATGTGAAAGAATAAACTCGAAAATAATATTTTTCGAAATCCTCGTTTGTTTTTCTGTTTGATCGCGATGTTTTGAAAAACTACTGAACGAATCTTAAAACGTTCTTTTTTTTTAAGTTTTACAATTACATATTCAAAATCTTACGTTTGTTTGATAGCAATCGGCTGAGTAGAAATAGAGATATGACCAAAAATAGAGAAAACGGACCAATCAGCAAACATATTATACTAATATTTTATAGAGGAAAGATTTATATTTTTGTATGTAACGAATAAACTCAAAAACTAAGGGACCGATTACAAAAATTCTTTCTCCAATAAAAAGCTACATTATTACCAAGCCACCAAGCTACATTAACGCAAGTACCAACATAGGCTATATAATATTATCACGCTACTATCAGCAATGAATATAATCAGAATACCCGAGCAATCATTAATATAGGCAAAAAAATGCAACAATGGTAATATATTTGTTAAGCCTAAAGGTTTTGACTGTCTCTCATAAAGTATTATTGGACAACCAATCCATTTTCGACCCCATGGCTCAAAGAGTTTTCCTATAGACCTTTCCTTCAAACTAAATGAACCATTTACAATCAAATTTAGTCAAAATATTGAGTTTGTATGTAGAAATGTTAATTTCCGACAGTTATTTCAATTTTTAGTTATGACAGCCTCCGTGGCGTAGCGGTAGTGAACGCGGCCGCTACGCAGGAGGCGCGGGTTCGATCCCCGCTCAGTGCAAATATTTGTGTGCATTAAATATTTGTATTTGCATTGGTCTGGTCGTGCCTCGGAGATCACGTTAAGCCGTCGTGGTCGGTCCCGGTTGCCATAAGAACATCTATGGCAGTCGTTACGGGTAGTTGGTGCCCTAAAAAGTCCAAAAACAACGGTCTAGCTGCAAAGCTTCGATATCGCCTAATGTTAACATTGGGTTGTGGAGGTCAGATGGCAATCGCTTCACGGAAATATCGAGGTCTAGCCAAATCCGTAGTCAAATCCGGTAATGCTGACCCCAGACTCCGAGCTGAAAGCTTCGGATGCGACTGGGAATTAACACTAGGAGGAAGATTTCAATTTTTAGTTATATCTTGACCCCAAATCGCGAAAAAAACGAGGTCCTGGCGCGAGCATATTGGTTTGATATACTTATAAATCTATGATTGATGGATTTCAGCTCCTCCGCTGCCTTAGCACCCCGTGCTATCCTCAAAAGACACCTGCTCAAACACATTTTGAGCACATTTTAGGTCTTATATATATGTCCTGAGCAACACAAGAATACCATCCTCTTTCGCAAACCAAAATGACATCCCCTAATTAATACCTATTAAATAAAAACTGGGTTGAAAAAGATTTCAACCCAAGATAATAATGGCTCCATACACAGCAAGTGACCCATCAAAGGTCCTTTCATAACCTTCGAGGTCAGGAAACGCAATAAAGGCATACAAGAGTGAATACGACATTACCCTAGTTGTTTGAAAAATTAGGCAGAAGTCGGTAGTTTAGTGGCTAACATCGGCTTTAAGATTGAGAGGTCCCGGGTTCGAATTCTGGTCATTAAGAGCCCACTCTTAAAATAAGCAATTTAAATTGTTAAAGATAGGAAAAGGTGACCTAGGTGATCTAGAGTGTTCTGGCTGCAATGCTTCGTTTTTCATCCTAGCGTTAATTCCCAGTCGCATCCGAAACTTTCAGCTCGGAGTCTGGGGTCCGCTTTACCAGTCTTAACTGCGGATTTGGCTGGACCTCGATATTTTCCGCGATGCGAGTGCCATCTGACCTCCACAACCCAAATGGTGACATTAGGCGATCGATATCGCCTAATGTCACCATTTGGGTTGGCTTCGATAAGCAGAAGAGAAGTAGCTGTAATGCTTCGATATCGCCCAATATCGCCATTGGGTTGTGGAGGTCAGATGGCAATCGCTTTACGGAAAGTCGGAGCCCAGACTCCGAGGTGAAAGCTTCGGATGCGTCTGAGATTTACGCTAGGATGAAGAAAGTAGACCAATTCGTCAAAATTCAACTGCTGCAACAAAACAAAATAAAACATTAATTTCAAATGAATGAAATTGATTGTTATTTATTAAAATGTAAATATTTAATATGATTGTGGGGAATTTTAGAATGAAAAGTTCGATAACTATACAGAAAATACCCAACTCAGAAAATATTACCAATCACAATAAACCATTAAGAGGGCCGTGTGCTTGTCGGTGACCTAAGTAGGTATAAAAATACCTATTGAGTACTGAGTAAGTCTAAGTAAAGTCTGAGTACTGAATAACTGTTGCCGGCGGCTTTGCCCATGTGGAATTTAGATCCCGCCCTCACATGTGAGGTACGCATTATTGGAAATCCTGAGGTCACCAACACCCTCGAGCCTTTGCAGATGCGTAGAGATGCGGCATCTTTGGCGGTATTTTACCGTCATTACCTTGGTGAATGTTCTGATGAGCTCTTCCAATTAATCCCACCTTCTCCTTTCCTATATCGGACAACACCCGCATACGGTGCAGAATATTCCACCAACAACCTAGCGGTTCAGCTACTCCTTCTTCTGTCGCACCATCAAGACCTGGAATGCCTTACCAGTTCACGTGTTCCCTCCTCCTACAGTCCCGGGTCCTTTAAGCATCTGATGAGGCCGTCAAGCTGAGTGCCACCATTGTAACATGGTAAAGTCCGACCAATAAAATAAAAAACCCGTACTGGGGGCGCCAAAATCATCTATGATTATGACAACACCAAGTATAGTGATACACATGTAAAATGCCAAGTGTACAAATATTTTTTCAACACACTTGCTTATGAACAGGCTTTTATTTCCCCGCAATTAAGCACGGAATGACACCTAATATAAAACTGTGACTTTTTCATTGCTTCTTCTTCCTCCTAGCGTTATTCCCAGTCGCATCCGAAGCTTTCAGCTTGGAGTCTGGGGTCCGCTTTTACCAGTCATAGCTACAGATTTGGCTAGACCTCGATATTTTCCGTGAAGCGATTGCCACCTGACCTCCACGACCCAATGTTAACATTAGGCGATATAGAAGCTTTGCAGCTAGACCGTTGTTTTTGGACTTTTTAGGGCACCAACTATCCGTAACGACTGCCATAGATGTTGTTATGGCAACCGGGACCGACGGCTTAACGTGCTCTCCGAGGCACGACCAGACCAATGCAAATACCCATATTTAATGCACACAAATATTTGCACTGAGTGGGGATCGAACCCGCGCCTCCTGCGTAGCGGCCGCGTTCACTACCGCTACGCCACGGAGGCTGTCATGTTTTTCATTGCTATTATTCACAAAAGTGAGTTATAGACTTCTTTTTTTTAATTTCATTGATTAAGTTGCTTTGTTCTTAAAAAAGTTTCGATACAAAAAAGATCATGTCCAATATTACAAACGAATTTATATACCTATTGCTTGCTCATTTCATGCAGCTTCGTATTTTAAAAGATAATTTCAACTTGTAGTACGTGTTTAATATACAAAACTTTCACTAAAATGTATTTTTTTTTCTCTGTTAAAAAGTTAAGTTTTTTCTCTGTTAAGTTTTCTGGTTAAAATAGAAAAATAGACGCGGCGTGTTATACTGGTTACAAGGACTGGGCACAAATCACAACACAGTAGTATCCATACAGTTACATTACAGTTAGACATATAGTTACATTACACTATGTATAGAACAGGGACCACGCGATATTGTTTTTCGGACTGCATAAAATTCTTGTATTTTATGCCTAACAGCACAGAGATCAAAATAATCGAGCATTCTTTTTTGCGTTAGGCTTATTTTTCTTAGGCGTAGAAAATACATTTGGCGTTTGACCTTCTCTTCGTATTTTTATTATAGAAGATCGGGATATACCTAAAAATGTGAATAATAATTAGTCACAGTAAAATCAGTAGATTAGGCCAATTTCAGTTGCACGTACTCTATGATGTACCTACCCGTCATGTTGACAACAAGGTCCGTGATGTTATTTAGAGGAACAGAGTCCAATCCTTCCTACTTTTTATCCGACAAATACTTTGTTATATTATAAATTACTTTTCTTAACTGGCTTTTAATAGTTTTCGGCATATTACTATAGTTTTGTAGTTTTGTAGCGCTCTCAAACTCAACAACACGCACAATTGACACCACACTGACAGATGACCATAATGACATTGTATAGATTGTTACCATATGAAGAAATTAGTTCCAATAGTTTACCGCAATATGGCGAGGTATTTTATTTTACTGGTCGGGCTTTACGTGTCTGTAATGGTGACCCTCTTTTTCCACGACTTTGGCTTCAGTTTACCATCAGGCGGGCTTGGGCTGCTGCTGAATTAATACTAGGGCGACCTAGGCCCAGATTTACGAACAAAGCGCGGGCTGGTTATCTATCGACTAACTCTTGAAAACAAAAAGTCCGCTATATTACTTATAGAGCTACAATTATGATAATATAATGTTTGCACTCAGGTGATTGGCGTACATATCTCCATTCAAGTTATGGAACACAATCTGCAATTACTTAGTTAGAATTCGTTTCAAATCGAAACCTACCTACGTCAGAGTATCTTTCTAGAATACGGGTAGGTATAAGTAAGAAAATCCCTGTAGTGTAAAATTTCTTCTAAAATAAAAGAAAACAGTATCTAATATCGTTCGCCAATACATTTTGATTCGAACTATTGACTTATCGCTCGATACGTCACAATATATCATGGAGGATGATGTTTCAATTCGCCTTGTATTTCTGTTTATAGAGGAATTTTCGTTTTAGTTCTTCATTGAGAAATTTTCCAGATGAATTTTACAGAAACAATACTGCATGGACATGGCACGGATAAGGCGCGGAGGGTTAGGCAGTGGTGAATTAACACCCACATTTCACCAATCATTGTATTCGGTCCCACGTAATAGGGGGTGAGCCTATTACCGTATTCCGGGCACTATTTTTGACTTGAACCATGCATCTGAAGCTGAGCCTGGGCTGTATATATCTGTCTGATGTTAAACAGCCCTATCCCTTAGTCGGCTTGTACGACGATACCGCATGGGAAGAGATAGGTGGTGGCCTAAATTCTATTCTGCCGGGAACCGCGCATGTAAACGTTTAAATTATTGTCATTACATACAGTGATAAATGTAAATGAAGAAAATATTTGAAGGTAGGACAGGACGACGGTATTCTTGTGCCAGTTGATCTTCTGCGCAGATGGCACAGAATCTCTCTATTCTTGCAGGATCGTTAGCACGAGTGCGACTCTCCTGGTGTTGCACTCGTCTATAGGACACGGTTACCACTTTCCATCGGGTGGACCGTGTACTTGTCTGCGATTTAAGTAGTAAATATGGTATGGAAGCGACCGAACTGAAGGGAATCTCATAATATAACCACCTTGCTTAGGTCTTTATAACACTAGCTGACCCGGCGAACTTCGTACCGCCATATTTTCTGATCCCGTTGCCGCTGCATATTATCTCTAAATTTATCAGTGTTTCTCTACAATATTATGCATGTATTATACATATAAACCTTCCTCTTGAATCACTATATCTATTAAAAAAACCGCTTCAAAATCCGTTGCGTAGTTTAGAAGATTTAAGCATATATAGGGACGAACAGACAGCCACAGCGACTTTGTTTTATAATATGTAGTGATTATAGAATTAATCAATTCTATAATGTCATTATAAACTACTTATTCCGAACAGGAAATGACGTTCCGTATACCAAGTAGGCTGTTATAAAAAGTAGAACGATGGAGTAACAAATTCGGTATGAAACCGCATCGTATTAGTCTAATCCTACCGAGCAGACGTTTTAGAAGCCTTAGTAGTACCCGTCGATATGTGTAGCCTTTACGTGTACCTACGGGGAAATTTGTTGACGAGCCCTGAGTTTAAGGTACAGTCAACCTTTTAGTGTTGACTGCATGATCGGCGGTTGGCTGGTAACGTTATTTATTTTTCCTCTCCTGGGGGAGGCTCTATCTGAAGATCTTGATGGGGCCCAAAACATGCTAAATAAGAATATACACTAAAGAAAATGTATTTAACTAACTATATCTATTCGGTTACAAGTAACAAAATCTCGAAGTTGGAAATCCCGAATGTTCGATAGAAATAGTGAAGGGCATGGTGGATTAGTAGGTATAATGAAAAGATGAAAAAAAATCAAATTTTCGGTATTTTCAACATTCGGTCAAACGAATATTCGATAGGTATTCGGGATTTTGAACTTCGGTCTTTCGTCTATAATATATGTTTTTAAAAGAATATTAATATAACCGAAATTATTAATATTCTCGCTAAACCCTCCAGCTTAGCTAAATAATTTGTGTTTTGAGTGGGTTCACGACAGTAATGTCATGGCCAGGATTTGAACCCGGAACCTCTCGATCATAGGGCCGATTTCTTAACCACTAAGCTACCGATGCCTGTAACCGTCTAGTAAACAGTCTTGAGCCTCTATTACAGGCTAGTTGAGTCATGTTTGCTTTGTGTCGCAGAATATTTATGTATTTATAATCACCTACAAAATGTAACCAATTCCTCATTTGTTCCAGGTATTCAACCATCGTCCATTACCATGGATCACTCCGAGTTTCGAGTGAAAGGTAAGATATACAAACATACAAACTAACGAGCATAGGCGAACCCACAGAACGGGGGAGCAAGTGAGGCGCTTGCACCACCCTGCTCTGCTCTGCCTGAAGGAACACACGACAGCAAAGATCTAATTTTCACTTTTGCCCCATCCCTGAAAGACTTTTTACCTTATCCCTTAAATAAACCTGGGTATGCCCATTGTAACGAGCTTCTTCTACAGGTCTAATATAGGGTCTTCAAGGTTCTTATAGGGTCGGCAGCACGAGTGTGACGCCCCTAGTGTTGCATACGTTCATAGGTCGCGGTAACCATTTTCCATAAGGTAGCCACCATATCGTGGATTATCGTGCGAAAAATCCCCACGGATACCTCCCCCGCCGGAGCCAGTGGAGGAGGTTATGTCGGACTCGAACCGACTAAAACGTACACCGTCTGTGGGCCGTCAGTTGCCGAGATTGTCGTAGCCATACCCCTCGCTCCCCGGCCTACCCAGGGCCATATCTCTCGATCTGGCCCTCTTCCGGTGTGGGGACCACAGAGTCCCCAACTCGCCCCCGGGCATGGGGAGGCAAGCAATGCGCGCCGCCGCCCCAGCCTGCTTCTGCTAGGGTGACAGGCGGCTCCACCCATTACCCCCAGGCCCGCGCTCATGGGGGACGGAGGTCATTCTGCGACCTCCGACGCCCGAGTTGCCTCCGCTCGTCGCGGGCAGGTAGCTACCATACCTATCTGCCACGTAAGTGGTCTAAAAAAAGCTAATCCCCATCGTGGAAGTCTCATTTTGGAGCCTAGGATCCGGTCTCCTATTCTTTCTCTTGTTATGGATCATTGTGATTTTTATGGAAGAAACTGCACTCAGACCCTCCACCCTAAGAGTAAAGCCTGCGCCAGAACTTATCCTGTCAATCAGCAGGTGTACTAACTTACAGTTGGTACACCTGCAGGAGGTAGGACACGACGGTATAGCCGTCCCAATCGAGCAGTCCGACTGGGGAAGTACACCCACCCTACAGAAGACCGTATAGTGTTTCCGACGGTGAGTGGGGTAGCCAGAGCTCACTGGAGTGGTTTTGTGCTGTCAGTGGGAAAAACCAAAGGCTTTGTCCTACTTATATTTTGCGCTGACAGCACAGAATCTCTCTGTACTTACAGGGTCGTTAGCACAAGTGTGACTCCCCTGGTGTTGCTTATAGACCACGGTAACCAATTACCATCTCGAGGGCCGTGTGCTTGTCTGCGAACTGTGTAGTATAAAAAAATTTCAAAATATTATATGTAAGACACGTCAATTTGACTTCATCTCGCCTGATAGTAAGATGAAGGTAAAGTCTCATTACAGACACATACCATGTAACGATGGTGGCACAAAGGACCTTTTTTTATTTTATTTTTTTGGTGCGAAAATCCCCACGGACTCGAACCGACTTAAACCGTACGCCGGCCGTCTCAAGTATATTAGATGCGCTTTCCCCTCTGGTTGGAGACCCCAAGTTTTATCATCATCATCATCATACTCTTTGCGTTAGTCCCGGTCGGATCCGGGGCCCTTATCTCGAGAGTCTGGGGTCCATTTTTACTCCGGGGTGGGTAGCCGGACTTTTGATTTATCTAATTCTTATTAATGGCTCTTAATATTTATGCTGACCTTACAAGTAAGTAAACAAACCAAGGTAGCAACATGTAACTGTGTAATTAGATCACAATTATTTGCTACCATTACGCAGAAAATTACATATAATGTAATAATAATTATTATTGTTTGATACGTGTGTGGAATATTGAGTGATCGAAGGACATTCGATTAATTGGTTATTATATAGAGTACTCCGGTAGCACAGTGGTAGATAATACGGCTGCTGTATATGATGTGTCAGGTTCGATTCCAGAGGGTCAATTCTCTTAAATTAAGACTCTTCAAAATTCATACATACATAAGTACATATAATCACGCCTTCATCCCCGGAGGGCTAAGCAGAGGTGAATTAATACCCACATTCCACCAATCAATGTATTAGGTCCCACGTAATAGGGGGTGAGCCTACTGCCGTATTCCGGGCACTATTGTTGAGCCAAGTATCTGAGGCTGAGTCTGGGCTGTATATATCTGCCTGATGTTAAACAGCCCTATCCCTTAGTCGCCTTGTACGACACCATATGGGATGAGATGGGGTGGCCCAAATTGTACTCTGCCGGCAACCACGTGGCAAAATTCAGTCTCTATTTAATCATTAGTCTAGGGTCAAAAACAAGCACGATGTCTATGAAAATTGTGTTCTTAAAACACAATAAAATTTGACGTGACATATATTATCTTCAAAAACAATAAAATCCCTGTTTACCCTCCTCTGATTTCGTTATTGAATCGTTCGATCTGGTTTTATCAGCTCCTAACCGGTTCGAACCGGCTTACGTCAGTTCATTGCAGTTACTGTAAATCCCTTTTATGGGTGTCTCTTTATTGATATAAGTCTTTTCAGTGTCCATTGGCTTTTATTGGCTACAGTTTACATATTGACAGATAAATGGGAAGATTGTCGGGATGTGTGTATTTTATATGTACGAAAGTTTCATTTATAATATCGTCCGCCCGCGACTTCGTACGCGTGGAGTTCGTTTTACCACTTAGGGGGTGGAATTTCATAAAATTCGTTTTTAGCGGATATTTACACAATATAGGGGACTACCTTTCAAGTTTGTAGGTGTTATAGTTTTTGAGAAATCATGATTGATCAGTGGGTGGTAATAAAATAGATAGATTATGATTTCAGATATAATAAATACATAATATGAGAAAATATGAAAAAGGGCCAAAAAAAAAGTGGCGGTACAAAGTTCGCCGGGTCAGCTAGTTTCAGATATTTTAATAAACTGAAATGAACACGCATTCCATATACTTAGTTCTAATCTAATATAATTAGTACCTATTGCAAATAATCTATTCATTTGTGGAATGCAGTTGCTTGTTAAGTTCGATAGAAAAAAACTAATGTAGGTAGTTGTGTTTTTTTTTAAAAAGGATATTAAAAAAAATCTTGTTTACCTACTAAATATATTATGGTATTGTAGGAATTTTCCTTAGCAAGCGGGACTCAATAATTTTCTTTCGACTTTGTTTTGCAAAAGGATCTCGCCTGCTATGAATATTTTGGTCTTTTTAGGACATGTTGACTTATTATTAGTTTATTATTATCCTTTATCATACGGGTTTAAAAATTACTGATTTACTCTACAAAAAAATAAAATTAGAGTAGGTATCTGTTTGTAACATTAATATAACAACTTTTTGATAATCGCACATAACAAAAAGCATTTTTAAGAGATTTATCTTTTTAAGTTTGTCTGTCTGTCTGTTTATAACGGGAAAACTTTGATGGGATTTTTTTTGTAGGTAGCTTATGTTATAAGACTTGTAATTTTAAAACTCACTTTGAAGTCGCGGACACAGTTAGTGATATATTATGTGAATGTTTTTTTTTTACTATCTATCTATATCTACTTATATCTTCTATATATTATTTATTTAGAAGAAAATCGTGTTAGTTAAATTATTTATAACATAACTCAAGAACGGCTGATCTGATTTGGCTGAAAATTGGTGGGTGGTAGCTTAGAACCAGGAGAAGGAGATAGAATACTTTTTCTTTTCTTCTCAACTTCTTTTTCGACTGCACCAAATTGGATAATTCTTTTTGTTTTGTGTTCTTTATTGTATGGCGAAGGTTTGTATAAAGAAATTAGTTAATTAATTACTTAAATACACGCGGAGAATAGAATGTGCAACAGGAATGGGAACTGATTTCCACGCGGGCGGAAAAATATATGGCGGTACGAAGTTCGCTGGGTCAGCTAGTCCTTTATATATTTTACCAGAAAATAATCTACACGAAGGCTAGAACGTCCAGACACGGACGTTCTTTTGCTCCTCAGGAGCATCTAACAATAGATTCGTTTGACAGTAGGCGAGCACAAGTGTTCTATTTTCTCTCAATCAAAGAGTCCTTTGTAGACGTTGATAGGTTTCTAGGAACGACTTTTTGTATCTTTGACTTAGTAAAGAGTTTAAAAAGTTAACTGTAATGTTTCTGTGACTCCACTGTAAAAATAAATATTCTAATATAGCATAACCAGCTTTAGTTATGTCTTCTAGAATGAGGATAAACATAGTTAGATACTTTTTTATAATTTTATTTATTATACTAGCTGTTTCCCACGGCTCCACGCGCGCGGATGTCGGTTATTGCGATCAAACATAGCCTATGTCCTTTCTCAAGGTCTAATCTACCGCTATACCAAAGTTCATCAAAATCGGTTCTGTGGTTTAGGCGTGAAAGCTAACAGACAGACTGATAGAGGTACTCTCGCATTTATAATAGCATGGATACGGATATGGGATAACCATTAACCTCTTTAAAGATTACAAGGGTGTATGTATAGGGTGTATAGGGATATGATTTTCAAGGATCCATCAAGATCTTCACCTGAATGACGAGGCTTTGGAGGAAAAAATAGCACTTCAGCAGACTAACAGAACTTTTGTTCCAGCCAAGGAGATGGTGGATTATATAGCAGACTACTTGGAGAATATTCGTGAACGTCGCGTGTACCCTGGCGTGCAGCCAGGGTACCTTCACAAACTTCTGCCTAACGAAGCCCCGCAGTTCCCTGAACAATGGGACGACATTTTCCCGGATGTGGAGAAATATATTATGCCTGGGGTAAGTTTTTCCTTTGTCCCTCTACTGGGGAAAATCCTCATTTTTTCTACTTCTGTTTATGAAGGTAATTTCGGCAGTACTCGTATACACTAGCATTACGCACCAGCTACTTGGGCTTATTTGTCTGCAGAGGGCTCACCCTGTATGCTATCTGGCCCCCAGGCTTCGACTTTGGCGCATATTTGCAAACAATGGCCTACCTTCT
Source organism: Eilema depressum (assembly GCA_914767945.1). NCBI lineage: Eukaryota > Metazoa > Arthropoda > Insecta > Lepidoptera > Erebidae > Eilema > Eilema depressum. Next base: position 4,018,867 of record OU612040.1, read on the forward strand.
ACCGTGTCTGCTGTGGGCCTGCCACCTGCACAATTAAGGACTTGAACAAGGCGACTGCCGTGGCCCTCAGGTCCCTAAATTTTGGGCTAGACATATCTTAAAGCACAGAAAATTCCCATTTGCTCTATGAAGATGAAAACCCAACAGGAATAACACCCTCACAGGCTACCGAGATTGTCATTTGTTGTTGTTTGTTCATTGTGTATCAAAAGTAAATGTTGTCCGTAGCTGGTCCATTGGCAAAGCCCGCATATGCATGCGTACTTCCCAGCGCTGACGTCATACCCCTCCATCATGGGTGAAATGCTTTCCAGCTCTCTGAACGTTCTTTGTTTTACATGGGTAAGTTACGTATATTCTATACTTTTTAAAAAGGTAGGTTAAAAAATATTAAAATGCAAGTCAGGTACAAGGTGTGCTGCAAGGAATCGGAGTGATCCACTTAGAATATCCAGCCGAATAGCTCCACCGAATAGCACCTATCCTAGTCCACGAAGGGCATCTATCATAACTTTTACAAATAACATCTTTGAGAGATACAAAACTTGATGAAGAAGAAGAAGTACCTATTAGTAGGACCCCAATATAAAGAGCCCCAAAAAGTTCAACAACTAGTTTAATCGCTTTGTTCTTGCTTCGATATCGCCCATGGCACTCGCTTCATGGAAAATATAGAAGTTGAGGTGAATTCTTCGGATGCGACAGGAATTAACGTTAGGATGATGAAGAACTAGAATGTACTTTTACATTGAACAGTCTGCTAATCATATAGTCATCATAATTTTATTGATCATTTAAAGCGTCGGTAGCTTAGTGGTTAAGGAGCTGACCTTACGATCCTGGCCATTACACTACCGAAGTAAACCCACTAACACAAGCAACTTAGCTTAGCTGGAGGGGTTAGAAGGAATATTAGTTATTTCGGTTGCTAATATTCTTTAAAAAAAAATGATCATTCCTGATGAAATACTTGTCATTTTCAGAAACTGTAACCATTTTATTTTATCTTAGGCCTCATCTCCAGCTGGTACAGAACTGGAGACCATATCCATGAACTGGCTCGGTAAACTTCTGGGTTTGCCAGACTGCTTCCTCAATGAGAAGAACGACAGTCCAGGAGGTGGAGTGATACAGGTATTAATTGTATTCCTATAATCTAAGTTTACTATTTCCATGACTACCCAGAAAGGAGTACATCTAATGTTTTCTGTGTACATTTTCTTTATATAGATGCATGGGGTATTGCGTGGTTACGTGGGGAAACTTTATAAGCTGATCTATGTATGTAGGTATGAGTGTAGATGTTTCTCTGACACAAATATTCTCCATCAGACCTGGTGATCACTTCTGGTTAATTTTAGATTTTGGGATTGTGTATTTATATGATAAACAGCGCGAGAACTTCCAATGTGCGATGTAGGTTTGATAATTTTGTAGAATTTCAGCCTGCTATCGCGGTATTGCCACAGACAGCCTCCGTGGCGTAGCGGTAGTGAACGCGGCCGCTACGCAGAAGGCGCGGGTTCGATCCCCGCTCAGTGCAAATATTTGTGTTCATGAAATATGGGTATTTGCATTGGTCTGGTCGTGCCTCGGAGAGCACGTTAAGCCGTCGGTCCCGGTTGCCATAAGAACATCTATGGCAGTCGTTACGGGTAGTTGGAGCCCTAAAAAAGCCAAAAACAACGGTCTAGCTGCAAAGCTTCGATATCGCCTAATGTTACCATTGGGTCGTGGAGGTCAGATGGCAATCGCTTCACGAAAAAATATCGAGGTCTAGCCAAATCTGTAGTTAAGACGGTAAAGCGGACCCCAGACTCCGAGCTGAAAAGCTTCGAATGCGACTGGGAATTAACGCTAGGATGAGAGATCGCGGTATTGCCACAGATGGAATGGTAAATCTCTCTAGATTTGGATGGGTTTTCAATAATGGTATTGCTCGGGACATATATCTTGGACCTAAAATGTGCTCCAAATGTGCTCTATACGCGCAGTACACGTTTCTTGGGTATCTTTTGAGGATAGTACGGGGTATTACTGCGATGAATTTGAGCTTATTCAAATTCACCAAGCATAGATTATTACAAAACAATCCGCGTGCACTAGGCCCTCGTTTGTCTCGCGATTTAGGTTCAAGAAACATGTCCCGAAGTAAATTTGGATTTATAGAAGACGTTTAATCAATCATCATCATTACTTTGAAGAGAACTGCTTCCTGACCTTGAATCTCCTCCTACAGACAACTGCAAGCGAATCGACCCTAGTAAGTCTACTGGCAGCTCGCACCCGCGCGCTGATCGAGCTATCGGAACTAAACCCTGACTTGCAGACATCAGAACTGCTCGGCCATTTGATATGCTACTGCTCTGATCAAGCACACTCCTCGGTTGAGAAGGCGGGACTTATTGGTGAGTGGAATATTGCTAGGCTTAGACAGTATTACAAGAATGTGTTTATCTTTTTCTTCATGGAATAAAGAGGGAGAAATGATCTCCCTGCTGTGGTTTTCTCGAGCGACTACAATATAACAGGAAGGGTATTAGAAGGTTCTTACAGGGTTAGCAGCAAGTATGTGACGTGCCTGGTGTTGCACACGTCCATAGGCTACGGTAACCACTTCCCATCAGGTGGGCCGTGTGCTTATCTGCCATCTAACTGTATCCAAACTTTAATACCCAGTTCTAAACGGGCAATGTTTTACTGCAATTAGTGGCTGCAACATTGCAACTATTGCAGTAATGTCTCGGCAATATAGCCAAACATGTTTTATGTTGCCACATATGGCCGATGTTGCCGCGATGGGTTGCCGGACGATCGCTAGGCGGTCGATTTTACTGCTATATTGCTCGGCCAGTTCTATTGTTGTTTCAGTCGCTCTCTTTGTTATTGCACAGTCTATCCTTTTCTACGTGAATGATTTCGTCAGCCATTGTTGCCGGTTTGTGTAGCCCGTTTATGAAACTGCTTCAAGAGCCATACTATTGCAGATATATTTGCAACACATATACAGCACTTAGCTTACCAACTTTCGTACTTTTCCTTTCTATAATAGGGTTCAGTAGGAATACAAGTGTCACCACCCCATCTTATTCGTAAGAGACGACTATATGCAGATGATATTACTGCGAGAGAAGGAAAATTGGAAACAAAACCCTGTACTAACCCGTCTGGCCAGCGTGGTAACATAAGCCAAAGCCTCCCTACATTGGGAAAGGCCTATGTCCTCCAGTGGACTGCGATATGGTAATAGATTGACAGGCTTTTAAGGGAGCGATTACCGTACGTCCTCCATAGATTCCTGACAGATGTCATTTCGTCAGTCACTATGTTCTTTGCCATATTCTCTTGCAATCCATTGGGCCTACCTCTACTCCTAAAGCCCTACATTCATATTTTGGATCTTTTCTTACAACATTACTTCTACAGATGGGGATGGTTTTTTTTTATACCACTTAGGTGGCAGAAAAGCACACGGCCCACCTGATGGAAAGTGGTTACCGTGGCCTATCATATGGATGTATGCAACACCAGGGGCGTCACACTCGTGCTGCCGACCCTGAAGAAACCTTCTAATGCCCTTCTTGAAGAATCCCATATTGTAGTTGCTTGGGAAAACAACCGGTTTTATTATGATGTTTCTCATTGTTTCTTTATCAAGGTTTGGTCCGGATGAGGTACATCGAGTCTGATTCCCAGCAGAGCATGCGTGGAGACAAGCTAGAAGAGGCCATCTTGAACGACAAAGCAAAGGGACTGGTCCCATTTTGGGTAAGTCTTTTTGTGTTTTATGCTTAACTTATAGATGAATTGATCATTTACGTGATAATTTTTGTTGGAATTGTTTTTACCGTAACATACTTATGTTAAAAACAATATAAGTGTTTACTTAAGTGTGCTTATCAGCTTATTTTTATGTAAGGGAATCTTATTTTTGTACAATGACGATTTTTTTATATCATCTAAGTAATTCTTCAAAATTAATGATTTTGATTTACTAAATGAATATTCTAGGACGTTATACACAACTTTATCTAGACCCAAAGTAAGCATAGCTTAACTAGCCTGTGTTATGGGTTCTAGAAGGTATAAGTGAGAGACTCTTTGGCGATATCGTGACGCTAGTTCTGATGTTTTCTTCTTCATTCTAGCATTAATCCCAGTCGCATCCGAAGCATTTTCCAGTCTGACTGTGGGTTAGGCTGTATTACGATATTTTCCGTGAAGTGACTGCCATCTGACCTCCACAACCCATTGGCGATATCAAAGCATTACAGTTAGACCAGTAGTTGTTGAACTTTTTAGAGGTCCAACTACCCGTAACGACTGCTACAGATGTTCGTACGGCAATCGGAGACGAGCATGACCAGACCAATGCAAATACCCATATACATGCATAGAAATATTTGCACTGAGCGGTGATCAAACCCGCACCTCCTGTGTAGCTGCCGCGTTCACTGCCACTGCGCTACAGAAGCTGTCGTTAAGTTAGGCTGAGTTAAAGTTTTCTAGTATAAAAAGGGTAGGGCCAGATCGAGAGATATGGCCCTGGGTCGGCCGGGGTGCGAGGGATATGGCTACGACAATCTCACCTCCGGCAACTGAGGGCCCACAGAAGGCGTGCGTTTTAGTCAGTTCGAGTCCGACATAACCTCCTCCTCCGGCCCAGGCGGGGGAGGTATCCGTGGGGATTTTTCGCACGATAAAAAAAAAAAAGTTATAAAAAGGGTTAAATCTGTGAGATGGATCTTCTATTTTAAGCAAAACCTGGCAATACTATAACGTACACTGCTTAACAACATGTAGGCTTCTAATACATTTTATTTTATTAAACTTTTTACTGACGAACTGTAAAGATCGGCAGCAGACAGAAAAGGTACTTAAACAAGTAATTCATTTAGGAAAGGTCTTAAATCTCGCAGCAATCGATTGGGTATTTGACCTTTTAGCATTAAAATCAAAGTATTTATTTATCCCACTAATGTATACCTCCGGACACATATCTTGAACTCAAGTCGCGAGCCAAAGTGGCTCTTTTTTCAACATGCGTAAATCCTCACGAATACCCCCTGCCGGCTCCGGCGTGGTTAAAAGGCTATTATAAAATACAAGAATATTTAGATGATAAACTAGCTTGGAAATAAGCTGTTCACTCATGCATGCTTCTCAAACAAATGATAAGACTAAGTAGACTAAGCCTTTTTTGTAAATAGACCAAAAAAAAGCCCGCTGAGTTTCTTGCCGGAGTCTACTCAGGCCGGAGCCGCGTTTCGAACTGGTGCCGGTGGTCCATTTGCTAAGCTAGTCTTTAGTACATATATGTATATTTTTGACGTTTTGTAAGTGCCGTTTTGATGGTCTATAAAGACTAAATGATTTTTGACTTTGACTTTATATCGGACTTGAACCGACTGAAACGCACGCCGTCTGTGGGTCTTAGGTTGCCGGAGGTGAGATTGGCTGAGACATGTCTCACGCACCCTGACCGACCCAGGGCCATCTTTTTCGAGCTGGTCCTCTTCGGCTGTGGGAGCCCCGGTGTCCACATTTAGCCCTCGGGAGACAAACGATACCCTGGCACCTACGGATTGTTTGTAATAATCTATGCATCTATAAATAATAATGCTTGGTGAATTTGAGCTCTTCCACCGCTGTAGCACCCCGATCTTTCCTCAAAAAACATCCAAGCAACGTGTATAAACTCATTTTAAAGAATAGAATCCGAAATCAAACCACTGGTTAGTCAGTTAGTAGCCTAGTTTATTTGTTTAATATGTATTTTTATAAAAAGTCACTACGAGATTGTTTACTTTTAGTTAAGTACATAATCAAATGGAGAATTATTAGCCCCCAAGAAAAATGGAACTATAGAATAGAATGACGAATGTAATGTGGAATTTGACGTATATGACATTCGTCAACGTACCTATGTTATAAACTGAGACTGCGTCTATGGCGTAGCGGTAGTGAACGCGGCCGCTACGCAGGAGGCGCGGGTTCGATCCCCGCTCAGTGCAAATATTTGTGTGCATAAATATGAATATTTACATTGGTCTGGGTGTTCATATGTATAATACTAGCTGTTGCCCGCGGCTTCGCCCGCATGGATGTCGGTTATCGCTTAGTATTTATATAGCCTGCATCTCAAAATCCTTTCTTAGGGGATGCCTACGTCATAGTAGCTTTATGCATGCAAAGTCTCAGCCCGATCAGTTTAAAATTGACAAAGTTTCATACAAACTTTCATCCCCTATTTTATCTCCTTGGGGGTAGAATCAATCAAAATCCTTTCTTAGCGGATGCCTACGTCATAACATCTACCTGCATGCCAAATTTCAGCCCGATCCGTCCAGTGGTTTGGGCTGTGCGTTGATAGATCACTATGTCAGTCAGTCAGTCAGTCAATCAGTCACCTTTGAGTTATATATATTTAGAAGATGTATGTATTTACGAAAAAAAGTATCTAAGTATGTTCATCCGCATTCTAGAACCCATAACACAAGCTAGTTAAGCTATGCTTACTTTGGGTTTAGATAGCGTTGTGTAGAATGACCTATAAAAAAAAACTTCAAATCCCATACATTCATCATTCTATTCTTCAATACCCCAACGAACATGCACTTCAACGTCTCGACATTATTAACACTTTTTTTCTATCCTAGCTTTTTAAACCTCCTGCAGATCTCAAGGGACCTCAAGGAAATATTGCTGAATGCTTTTAAATTAAACTGTTCGTTATATTGAGATTAGTTGGTTGTCATTTTTAACTCACCCCCTGAGGGACCAATTTGTGTTGTCAACAGATGAGAGGAAGCAGGACTTTAAAGTTTGTGGTACAAGTTATAAGCGATTGAAGTATACTGACTCGAATCTGCTTCTAACAGTTGTAATATAACTGTTTTTTATTGATGGCATTTGGTGGAATTTTATACATTTAAGGAATAAACAATTTTGTACTTTCCATACTTTTAATCTACCAGGTTCTAAGTCCCATATTTCAGAACAACGCTCACAATAGAACGGGAACGCAATCTATCCTCAGATCTAGTCTACACTAATATTATAAAGAGGAAAAATTTGTACCTATTTTTGTATGTTTGTATGTTTGTAATTAATAGGCTCCGGAACTACTGTACCGATTTCAATAATTCTTTCACCTATAGAAAGCTACACTATCTGGGAGTAACATAGGCTATATAACATCACGCTACTACTAAAGGGAGCGGAGCAGTGAGCATAAATGTCAATAAATCGGGCAGATTTCCATACATTAAAGTTGGACCGGAATCCGAATTCCACGCGGGTGGAGCCGCGGGCAACAGCTATTAGTTATAATTTTAATGGTGATGTGGTGGTGTATATAAAATAGTATAGAAAGAAACAAGTGGTTTTTCTATTCTAAAACGAATAATTTACTATTCTATGCTTCAACTTGAACTTAAACGTCTGCTATTTTGACCTTTAGCTAAATGCTCTTTTGATTTTTTTATACCACTTAGGTGGCAGAGAAGCACACGGCCCACCTGATGGAAAGTGGTTACCGTGGCCTATGGACGTATGCAACACCAGGGGCGTCACATTCGGCATTTTAAACTTTAGTCTTTCGTCCTTCGGTCTTATGAACTACGCGATTAACTTGTGGTATTTACGCTTGTAGTGAATAGTAGGTACGGATTATTTATCTATTCTGTGCTGTAGTCGCGGTTACTCAGCGGATCCATCAAAAACGTGATCGCTCTCACTCATTACTTGGACCACAAGCTAAGAGAAACAAATGAGACTATATTATCTAGATTTTATTGTGAAGGGATTTGTTTGAAATATTGTAAATGAGCAGTGGGCTATTGCTTTCACTCTTATTATTAAAAGAATAATATTATTATTAAAAAATAATACTTTAGAGAAAGAATACTTTCTCTACAGTGCCAAACATAATAAATACATACATGCATACATACATACATACATACATACATACATACATACATACATACATACATACACATATCTCTTTAACCTTTCTGTGTACACACATACATACATACATATATATACACATATAATCACGCCTTTATCCCTGGAGGATAAGCAGAGGTGAAGTAACCCACATTTCACCTTAATAGTATTAGGTCCCATGTAATCCTATTACATACCCTCTAGGGTGACCCTATTGCCGTGTTTCTGGCACTATTATTGACTGGAGTCATGCATCTGAGGCTGAGTAATTTTTTTTTCGTCATGGTCTCGTTTCTCTCGCGATTTGGGATCAAGATATATACCGCGAACTATAAGTGATTGCCTACTTACTGGAGACAAAGTATCTTATGGCACATAACTACAAACACATTAGATATAGGTACGCGAGATGTGTACATAGATGTAGTATAGACTTACTGGAAGAGCTTCATCTCTTCTCTTCAATCATCAATATCAATATAAAAATCAATGCCACTTTTCGTTGTAATTTTTAACCCCCGACAAAAAAAGGGGTGTTATGAACCCCCGACAAAAAAGAGGGGTGTTATAATAAGTTTGAAGTGTGTATAGGTGTGTGTGTGTGTGTCAGTGTGTGTGTGTGTGTGTGTGTGTGTGTCAGTCTGTCTGTGGCATCGTAGCTCCCAAACGGCTGAACCGATTTCGATTTTGTTTCTTTTGTTTGAAAGACGGTTTAGTTGAGAGTGTTCTTAGCTATGTTTCATAAAAATCGGTTCAGCAATTTGAAAAATATGAGGAGTGAAAGTGGCAATGCGAAATCTAATATTTTCAAATATGCCCGTGTTGGGTATCAAATGAAAGGTCTTAATTTATACATCACGATTCAGCAAGTTTTATGGAAATCGGTTAAGCGGTTACCTATAAAAAGCATGAAATAAAATAAATATTAATAATTTAAAAAATCCCCGACCCAAAAAGAACCTATAAAAAGTGAAATAATAACTATTACATTATGAACTACCCTAAGTATTGACCCTTTTGTCATTTCTCTGTGCATTTTCGTATTTAATTAGATAATTTCAACTTGTAATACTTGTATAATAAACAAGATTTTCACTCAAATTTAACTTTTTTTGTTTCTCTAATTACCTACAGAAAAAAAAACAGAGTAAAAAAAAAGTTAAAGTCAAACCTCATTCTTTTAAATATGGCCGATCGCCATTGTTAGATGTGCGCGCATATGAAAACGAATTAATTTGTAGTATTGTTTATTTAGTATTTGTAGTACCTATTATTTTATTCGCAAGTGTGTTGTAAAACGTCGTATGCCACGCGTGAGCATGATGATTACCGTCTTCGGCTCTCTCAATAGCGCCTCGGCGGTAATCACCAACTTTACTCACTTGTACCATAATGTACTATTTTTAAATTGATTTTGATACTCTGTGCGTAGAGTGTCATCAAAGTATTGTTTTTAATTTTTTAATGTTTACATTTCAGTATGAAAGTAGATAAACTACTCTAATTAATGTATTAATAGGATTATCTTAATTATGTCTGTCATACCTATTTCACATGCCCATTGTTAGAACATAATTACCATGCATTGTATCGACATCATGAGTACTTTTTACCCGACTACGGCGAATTCAAAGGAGGGTTTTGTCTATAATGACTTCTTTATCTAGTTTTACTAATCTATTCTATACTAATATTATAAAGTTAAAGAGTTTGTTTGTTTGATCTATTTCGATCCAGTACCATTTTTCTAATACCACGTGGTATTTTTTTATCGCATTTATATTCTACTAGCTTTTGCCCGCGGCTCCGCCCGCGTGGATGTCGGTTATCGCGACCAAACATAGCCTATGTCCTTTCTCAAGGTCTAAACTACCCCAATACCAAATTTCATCAAAATCGGTTCAGTGGTTTAGGCGTGAAAGCGTAACAGACAGACAGACACAGTTACTTTCGCATTTATAATATTAGTATGGATTCCGTTCGAATACCATTTTTGCAATTATTCAATAAGTAATAATAATCGATTTCGAACGAATACCAAAGTACTGTCGGCAGAATAGATAGGCTCGTAGTTAAGTGATGACTCAGTAGGTTAACACACTACGAGGTTAAGCAATAGTAGCCAAGGTAAACTTAGTTTTTTGATCGGTTTTGGTTATAAAAAAAATAACCACTAACGCTAATGCGGGAGCTCTGCTCCCGCTTTAGCCTTCTAACCTAATCTATCCAAGCCGGATGTTTTAATACCATTATGGTATATAATAATATGTTATGTGTATGTTATAATACCATTATGGTGTGTTACCATTATTTAAGAATGATCACCCATCCTAAGACTGACTTGACAAGTATTGCTTAATTTTGTAATGCGTTAACTTACTTCAGTCATGAACCATCCAAGCAATAGTTTTTTTTTTACTAACCGTACCTAATTTCGTGACCAACTCGTTTTGGTATTCGTTTTATCAGTGGTATTCGTTCGGAACAGAATATAAATTTGTTAAAAAAGAAATACCACGTGGTATTAGAAAAATGGTACTGGATCGGAATAGACCGTTTGTTTGAACGCGCTTATCTCAAGAACTGCTGGTTCGAATTGAAAAAATATTTTTGTGTAGAATAGCGCGGTTTTGAATAAAATTTCAAAGCATATGGTATGCTAACTATTCTAGTCGTTTTATGATATAAAAAGCGCCACCAAGCCGCAAAACCACTGGGCCACCAAGCTTCGCCCAAAGCTATTCCAATTTTCTCGCGTCGCCGCAGGATGGGGGTGTACGGAGGGGTTGAACGACATTGGTCAAATTTGATATTCGTCAAATCGGCATTTCGTCCAATGTGACAATGGTCAAAGCTGTAGTTCGTCAAAATGAGCATTGCATTTGCAAAAAAAAACTTTAAGTCATATTACGAGTATAACACAATCTATATAGGTTAAACTTATGTCATAGAATATTTATTTTATTAATTTATATTTACCAATAGGCTGTTTATAACAAAAACTGTGTCACAGTTTCTACGTGAAATGCGCAAGAATTTTGAATAAAAATGACACACTATATATTTGTTTTTTTATTTTTATATGTTGTTTTATCAATCGTATCTATTACACAACAAAATTATATAAGAGATAAAATATAATCTTTTCAATAAAAAAATATTATATTCATCACGCAGAATCTGTTTCAAGGCCACTTCTAGGAAGACTTATCTGTGTAAACAAATAATTAAGATTGCCTGTGTACTCATAATTTTCTATCAGATTTTAATCATAGGATTACTTCGTTAGGCGTGCTAGTTTCTGAGTATGATAGTACATTTTACATACTTAACCTTACAGGTTAATGGAGGAACGAGGAGATAAATTCTTATGTATTTCAGCAAAATCGATGGATGGATCTATTCGATATTTAAGGTCAAAATACTCAATGGGAGAAAATATGCGTAAGCGGGTTCGATTCCCGCTCAGTGCAAATATTTGTGTGCGTGATATGTCTGCATTGGTCTAGTCGTGCCTCGGAGAGCACGTAAAGCCATCGGTTGTCATACAAATATCTGTGGCAGTCGTTAAGGGTGGTTGGAGCTCTAAAAAGTTCAACAACTAGTCTAACAGCAATACTTCAATATCGCTAATAGCTTGTGGAGGTTAGTTGGCAGTCGCTTCACGGAAAATATCGAAGATAAGCCAAACCCACAGTTAGACTAGAAAAGCGGACCCCAGACCCATGCAGTTTTAGTCGGTTTGAGTCCGACATAACCGCCCGGCCAATGAGGATTTCAGTGGGTCCTATGAATAAGCTGTAGACGGCAATAGGCTAATTGATTGTTTTTTGGCAGGTGTGTGCAACCTTGGGTACTACGGGGACGGTTGCGTTCGACAACCTCCAGGAAATCGGATTGGTGTGTGAGAAATATGGCGCTTGGTTACATGTTGACGCTGCCTACGCTGGAAGCGCCTTCGTGTGTCCTGAATTTAGGTAGGTTAATGGTATTTATATTCACGCATCGGCATTACTACGTGTCTCTGGGGTAAACAAAGAAGTACGTATATTATTATGAAATTTTTAAGCAATTAGTATGCTAACTAGTCGATTACGATGGTGAAAAGGGAAACGACTCAGGCGGGACTTTAACCCTTACTGGGGAATGCTCAGACCACTGAGCTGCTAAGTCACGCCTTGAGTACTCCAAATTCTCGTATACAACCATTTTAGGGCGAAGGAGCCTGTTACCTTTACGCAAGGGACTGCGTCTGACCTCCAACTTCTACTTCCGTCAAAAAAGCCTGCGCCAAAAGCTCGGCCGTTAATTCAGAGGTGGGATCAGGAGAAGAAATTGGCTTAAAACCCAAAATACCCGTCAATTTTATCAATATAACCCAGTACTATTTCTTAAATTACAGGCATTGGCTGAAGGGTGTGGAGCTGGCAGACTCCTTCGCCTTCAACCCTTCGAAGTGGCTCATGGTCAACTTTGACTGCACTGCAATGTGGTAAGTTTTTTTGACTGCACCCCGCTGGTAAAAAGCTCAGGTGCAGTCCCGAAGATACGGACTACCATTTCTGATGCTATTGGCCCTAAACTGGTGGTCCTTAACTTCACAGCCTTGATAGATGATTTTTCACACCAAAACACGTGCGTGGGCAGAGCATTTCAGCTCTTTATCGTGCGGCAGAGGAAGGGGGCCTCAAAACGTTTGGTGCTAATGGGTTCCACAGTATGTGGGTGACATCGCAGGCCAGCACGAGTTGTTCTGGACATTAAGGGAGAGGGTGTATTTGTAGTACAATTCATCATCATCTGAGCACCTATCCAGGTTGCATCCAAAACTTGCACTTTGGGCCTCGAGGTGAATGGACCTAGGCCTCCTTTTGATGTTTTGTACAGTTTTTATGGAAGCAACTGCTGTCTATCCTCCCAACACAGAAAAAAATCTAAGCGTCATCCGTCAGTAGATGTACCCACTTGAATGTAAAGCTGGTTTAGGCCCTAAATATCTCAATAGAACCCTATACAATCACTAACTAGTAAGTATACCTGCTTGTACCTGCGTCTGTCTATCTCCAAAGGGGTAGGCAGAGTTGTTTAAACACCCACATTTCGTCAACTATGATTTTCGATCCCACGTAATATGGAGCCTATAGCCGTCTTATGGGCAAGTGTCACTGGCCGTATGCTTACTGTCGGATAGAGAACAGCCCTATCCCTTAGTCGCCTTCTACGACACCCACAAAAGAGTTGGGTGGTCCTGTTCTACTCCACTGGGAACTAATACTGATGTTGTAAAGAGGATTGTGTCTCTTTTCAGGGTCAAGGACAGCACCGCTCTACACCGCACCTTCAACGTGAATCCTATCTACTTGAGGCATGAAAATTCAGGTACCTACTTATATTTAACAAAATTTTTCTGACTTCATTAAACTTTGTTTGAGAAAATGGTAAAGACAGACCACGACCGACGACTTATTTCAATATTTTCAGCGGCAGTCGAGTTTATATTTTCTAATTATTGAAGAATATGATCAACTAGCTTTTGCCCGCGGCTCCGCCCGTGTGGATGTCGGTTATCGCGATCAAACATAGCCTTGTCCTTTCTCAAGGTCTAATCTATCCCTGTACCAAATTTCATCAAAATCGGTTCAGTGGTTTAGGCGTGAAAGCGTAACAGACAGACAGACAGACAGACTGAGTTACTTTCGCATTTATAATTAGTATGGATGATCTAAATTGAATTTTGTTGTATTTTCAGGCAAAGCAATCGACTACATGGTGAGTAAAAGTTTAAATAATTTACTTGTTTTGAAAAAAACGTGACCCCCTCCGAATCTCAGGCTGCGACCGCGCCTAAATCTTCGTCACAGTCATTTAACTATGCAAATTTTTATGGAGTAAAGAAACTAATGAATAAATCAAGCCGATTAAGATTGAATTGAAACACTCAGACGGGACTTGAACTCGCTACCAGTCTTTTTCTTTTCATCATCATCATCATCATTTCAGCCATAGGAAGTCCACTGCTGGACATAGGCCTCCCCTATAGATCTTCAATAGGACCGGTTGGAAGCGGCTCGCATCCAGCGCGTTCCCGCGGCCTTTTTCTTTTACTTACAAATAATTGCTATCTGGCTTCGTTCCCGGTTGCACTAAAGAATTTCACCTCCGATCCCACCTCCAGGCTTCTTCTCCTCATAACCTAAAGAGGAAAACCTGCGCCAGAACCTTGTCTGTCAATTACCTGGTGAGGTTGTTTTGTGCCCCGGGGCAAAAGAAAATATCAAAGTAACTGGATTTAATTTTATTCTTTCGTTTATATACCACGTGAAAATTAATTTAATTATCTTTTTGAAAGCTGTATTTGTTTACAGGGTATCATAGCCTTTTGACCTTCTTATTTTATTTTAACCATATCACTAAAACAGGTTGCAGATGAAGAAAAGAAAAAAATAAAGAAAAAGCCATTGAGAAAAATAAATACCAAGAAAATTGATCAACAAACAGTGATAAACGTGATCAATGGTGATAAAGATATCAATCACAAATCAACAAAAGAAAATGGTGTAAATGGAAATGGTGATATTGCATCTAGTGGTGATTACCGAAATGGTGAAGTGACTGCAAATGGTGATAGTGCATCTAATGGTGATTACCGAAATAGTGAGGTGACTCCAAATGGCGATAATGTGACTAATGATGATATAAATGACGATGACGATTTGAATCTTCACGGATACAGTAAAATGTCATCAGGATGTGGTGATAAGATACAGCTTGAAGATCCACATAAAAAGGAGTTACTTGTAAGATTTTGAATGGATGGACAATATTGGTGATCGGTGATGGTGATGGTGATGGTGATGGTGATGGTGATAGTGATGGTGATGGTGATGGTGTTGGTGATGGAGCTTAATTAGAATTTATTTTGAAATAGTATTGGATAATACATGGTGTTTGGATATCTTCAATATTTTGGTGATTGGCAAATTATAGTGATCTAGTCCTTGAAAATTTCTACTACATCAGATCAGATCAAAATAATTCGTATAGACTGTTTATGCTGGAGATTGATGGCGCTTGGTGGAACTTGCTACACATATTGAATAAAGCACTTTGTACTTTTCCACAATTATTTTAATTTTTTTGGGTTGAGAATGCCGTAAGTAGAATCCGGTCGTGCAACAAAAAAAAAAAAATTGTGGAAAAGTATTTCAATATGTAATTCGTAGTTTTGAAAATTATTATTCCCTAAGGTGCCCAGATGGACATACCAAAAGTCCCCGAGGATGGCACACGCGTATTTGCAATGTTGATTTTTTTGTCGCCTTATGTGTCATGTAGTAGAAAAATTGTACATATTTTTAGAATTGTTTGAGTGATAAATCTTTTCTGGATTTGTGGAAATTACTATTTTTCTAAGACTTATACGAGGCCAAATAACTATGGTGAAGGCACGCTAAGCTACCAATTCTTATGGATGGCCCAAACGCTACGAGAAATCGCTACGGTCGCACTTTGACGTTCAAACTGCACCGATAAACACCTTCATGCATGACGTGTCTGGTAACACAAAAATTGTACAGTTTTACTCAACTCTGCAATTCCTTTGAATAACTTCAAGTTTGAACAATACAGTTCCTTAGCATGGGCGTCACCCACAGCTAGGGTCTAAAAAACAATTATTTTTTAATATGATTATATTTTTATCTGCCCACAGCATTGGCAAATACCTCTAAGTCGTCGCTTCAGAGCTTTGAAGTTATGGTTCGTCCTTAGGAACTACGGTGCTGTGGGGATACAGCAGCATATTCGGGAGGTAGGCAGACCACCCAGCTCGCTTTTAAGTATTTTCTCTTCTACGAGTGCCAATTTCGATAGCATCTGCCTTAATGCGTGCCTCCCCCTATCCGGGGGCAAGATGGGAACACCGTGGTTACCACACCTGAAGGGACCATATCGTGATGGCCCCTGGGACAGACGATGTAAGCGATATACCAGTGGTAACTTGCAATTTGGAGCCACAGTTCCGCCTTCCTTATTTCCATAATTCGGTACAGCTTTTATAGGAGGGGTTGCTTTCTAATGGTGGTCCAGAGTCTCATCCTTCAATCAGCAGGTTTGCTTATTTTATGGGACCGCAATGGCACCCATACATAGTCGTACTTTCTTATAAAAGTGTATATTCTATCTATTCTCAGTGGATGTTGTAAAAAAATTACGTGATAGAAAAAAGGTAACAATATATTCAAATAAAACAAATATAGTGCCAAATTGAGATCATCTTCCTTTTTTGAAGTCGGTTAAAATGGCAACTGTTCTCTTTTCTGTTTTCAGAGTGTTCGTCTAGCACAGAAGTTCGAAGCGTTGGTGCTGGCTGACTCAAGATTTGAAGTACCACAGCCGAGGAATTTGGGTGAGTCATCATCATTATCATAATCATCAAAGAACGTGAACACGACAATTTTAGGTTGTTCCTAGACGTGGAGAAGGGTGGAAAGTGGAAATTTTCAAAATGGAACCCGATAGATTTTTTCTACCTCAATCTAGTTTGTCACCATGCGATCCATTGGTTTGTAACCTAGTTACCATCTATCTGCAAGGACAAGCCGGCGGGAATCGGGTTATAGGCCTTCGACACTGGTTCCTAGTAGTATTAATCCCGAATATATCCAAAGCTTACCTACATATTGTGGCCTGGAGAGCGCTTCCTCGTTCTTAAATGAAAACGCAAATTAAATGCCTACACCGGAGCATCGTCCATAGACCATCAGGTCTACCTGCTTTGCAGTCGACCTTGACGTGGGCTCCAAAGACCATGTTTGGGCTCCAAACACTCATAATGCTCCTAACGAACTCTCTCTGTTTTCACAAGGTATGGTAGCCTTCCGCTTAAAAGGAGACAACGCGCTTACAGAGCGCTTATTGAAGCGCTTGAACGCTCGAGGCCACATCCATGCTGTACCGGCGTGTTTTAAAGGCATATACGTCATCAGATTCACTGTGACGTCACCGAGAACTACGAATCAAGATATTTTAGGTAAGTTTTATTGTTTTATACTACACGCATCAACATCATCATGCAGATTTTTTCTCTGCGCTTGTGCAGCTGCAGCATCTGTGGAGACCCTCAAACGGCGCAAATAATATAACCAACAAATAAATATTGGAGCCGGGATCCTGCCTTTTCGCCGAAAATTGTTTGGCCGATTATCACTTGCCAACCAACGTTTCGCCTATTTTTCACTTTGACGACTAACGATTGCCAAATTTTTGTATGACAACGTTTCATTTGGTAGAATTATTGTTAAGCTGATTATTGTAATGACAAAAAACGTTTGGGACATTTATCTTTTGTCAAATTATTTATTAGGCCAGACAACTTTTAGACGAATCGAGTATAGCGCGCCCCAACTTGGATAGGTTAGGTTAGAAGGCTAACGCGGGAGCGGAGCGGAGCGGAGCTCCCGCTTTAGCCTTCGTGGTTATTTTTTTATAACCATCCATAAATAGTGGCCCACTTAGTATTTTTGTACGCCACATTCAGTAATTTTGACAACAACTACATGAATATTACGCTAACTAAAACATTCGCTACTTGAAAGTTGGCATTTTGAAAAGTGTCATTCTAAAAGGAAGACCAAACGTAAAATTGGCAACTGTGAGGTTGGTTAATAAAAACAAAATTATATCACAAGTTGGCAAATGATTATTCTGCGAAATAAAATTCTGCGAAACGTTAGTTGGCAAGTGATAATCGGCCAAACAATTTTCGGCGAAAAGGCAGAGATCCATTGGAGCCGTTTGGGGTCGAAACGTCGGGTTCGTGGGGTCCGAGCGCAGGGTCGCTTTACAAAGAAATAGCAAAGCGACTGGGCCTTGATTTTGCTAAAGCAAAACCATTGTCATACCGCTGACACTGCAAGAAAAATCCATTTAATTTTAGCCCCTAAAGTAATGCTGTTGAAGTTTAAAATAAAATGGATTTTTCTAGAGTGTATGAAAGAGTGTTATGAAAGTCTTTTTATTTAATTTTTACCCGACTACGGCAAAGCCAAAGGAGGGTTATGATTTTGACAGGCTATGTATGTATCTATGTATGTATGTATGTATGTTCGTTTGTTCCCTCATTGCTCTTTAACCACTTATTAGAACTGGACAAATGAGGTATCGATAGAAGCGTCTTGATCGTCCGCTTGTTATAGGCTATATGACATGTCACTGAATCCAATGTGGCGCCCTCTAGCGGCCATAAAGTACTGCGTTAAAAAATAAACTTGAGGTAAATATACCGTGTTTGGTATCAAATTCAAGGGCTCAATTAGCTCATTTCAAATATGTATAAATTTTGGGTATTGGTTGCCCCAAAATAGTATAAATAAAAAATTAAGTTTAAAACTAAAACCCGACTACTGCAAAAGCACGCTCCAAAAAGTATTAAACAAGAAAATATCAAGAATAGCCGTGGTCGTATGCCACTCTAACAAAACAATATAGGTATTTTAGGGAAAAGTGGTTTTAAATGACTGTAAGTCTATAGAAATAAAGTCTAAAATTTATTGCCATTTTTTAGTCTCTGTGTGCGTATGACAGTGGTTGTGCTTTAGCAGAATCGAGGGCCTGGTTGATGCTTCGCGGGACCAAAGGGCTGGCCTCTTTTCTGCCCAAAGGATTGGCATTGCTATCGAACGGGGTAATGCCAGCAGCATTTTGGGTATGATACCACATCATGGGGAGGAATTTTTCGACGCCTGAACTTTTGACCCCTCCTTTTATTCTTGTAAATACCAGTATTTTAGTTTATTACTTTACTTTTATTTTATTTGTAATTAAGGTATTGTTTATTACTAATTAGAAATATAAAAAAATACTTTTTTTTTTCAGATGACTGGAATGAAATCAAGACAGTCGCCGTAGCGATTCTAATAAATGAATTCGGTTCTGAGGATGGCAACATCGTCGTACCCAAAAAGCCCCGTATTACTCTACGAGGTAAGTTGATTATTTGATCATCATTATTAACGTCGTAAGCATCAACATTATCATCCACTAAGCTTGCACTATGGAGCCTGGGATCCGCTACTTTTTATATGTTAGATTTAATGCAAGGATCTGCTGTCTGACCCCCCAATCTGCAGAGGAAACCTGTGCCATACCTTTCAGTAGATGCACTGACTCCGTGGTGCCGAATTTATCATACAACTTTTTAATTCGTTAAAAACTCAGACTTAGAACTTCTTTGATGTACTTTTTTCAAATTTGCTTTACGCGCGCCATATTCAGTTATTTTCTCACAGAGCTGGATGAAAAGTTAAGTGTTGCACTCGATTGCAAAAATGTGTCACCTCGTGCTCTTTTTGTTACCTCGCTAACGTTCATGATTCCAAATTTTAAATCACTTTTGGCATTCGGGATTCAATTTTAGAATCCATCGCTTGCTCGGTCATCAAAATAGAGCACGTGGTTATAAAGCAGCTTTGCATTCTTGTATAACAAAGAATAATACCCTGAGTCCACACAAAATGGAAATGTATTGAGTTTCCCCGTTAATTTAGCCCAGTTTGGTCGCCACAAATATTGCATTAAATTTATTAATTATTTTTTATCTGTCAGCTTGTTTATTAATTTTTAAATTATTATGCAGTGGCCACACTTGAACAGTTAAACGACAATGTTAGCACTGTGAATGAAGTATCTATTGATAGCGGTATTCTCGTTAGTGTAACCACACTAACTTAACGTGCCAAGAAGGGTTTATATTTTTCACCAGGTGACGTGTACCTTGTCTGTTTATTTTTCCGGGTATCTTACAAAGGATGGATGAATTGTAACAGTAAAAGTATCTTTAGATTCGTCCTAAAAACCCAAGTGCCAGTGTTATGTGTATGTGTTGACTAAAAACTATGAATTAAATGAATTAAAAAAATAAAAACCCATCTGCCGAGCAGTTAACTAACCAAAACAAGTTTGATAGAAGCACGTGAAATACACCAACTTTGCCATCTGGATAAACTTTGCTTAAAACGCAATCGGTTACTAATATTCTTCACAAAATATTTTTTTGTTAATCCCTCATACATAACTCAACATAAAGTATCCATCATTCTTAAGTGACATTGGTTATAATAAGTGCTTTCGTTCATTTTTGGATGGGCCGTCATCAATTTTTAATTTTGGAGTTGGTAAGTCACATCTACCTATCTATTACCTAAAATCAGTTCTTTTTATGAGAAGTTATGCATTATTTGAATAGAAAAAAAACTATAGAAGAAAATCATGGAATATATCTTTAACACCATCATTAAAGCGGTAATCCCGATTGCATCTGATGACACCCTGGCTCCGCTTTACAGCTTCCGCCTCCATTTCATATGATCTACGGCGTCCCCCGTAGTGAGACCATTGGCACGCATATCATCTTTGACGTCAAGCCAGCACTTTTTGGGTCTTCCCCTTCTACAGATACCCGGCGGATCCGGCAAGGAAGATGGCATGGCCAGCCGTATGCCAACTTAAACAAGCGGTACCCGTGAAACTTCACTTTTCCAACGAAGGAGAAGTTATCCGTGTCTCTATGATACAACATAAGATAGTTATAGCAATATTAATTAATTTACATACTATGTTATTATTATTTTTTAAATTAACATAACATAAACATAAACTCACGCCTATATCCCCGAAGGGGTAGGCAGAGGTGTTTTTAAATTATTACATGTTAATTTAATTTTTCTGTAACCAAGTTACGTAAATACATTCAGTATATGAATATTTAACCAAATACTCAAGCATACGACTGTTATTGATATAAAATTTGAATAAAGAATATTGAAATTTATTTTTTGTATCTTTCTTACCTCTTACATACATAATAATATTTAAATTACTCAAATGTGACATCCCTAGCACTTTAAATCCCAACATACCGTTGGCGAAGAGAAAAAATGTCAGGATAACATATTGCCCATTCATTTTTGTAGGAAAATAATATTATAAGTACGATACAGAGTACATAATTTCGTATTAAGATCATATTATCATGGCTAGAGTTCCGCTAAACATCATGGTGGGCAATGTTGGTCAAAAGTACAAATTTTGCCCTCCTAGAAATATTTATATGATCAAGAATACTATGACTAATGAACACTATGATTATAAATCTATATAAAGTATGTTTCGAGCTATCTCCAATTTTTTGAAATCTCTAGTTTTTAACCCCCGACAAAAAAGAGGGGTGTTATATTTTTTAAATGTGAGCAATGTTAGCATGTTTCACTTACTTGCTTTCTTACTCATCTTACATCGACCACTGAACAACTATACATATAAAGAGTATAAAGACTGATAGACATTCGCGCACGGAGTTTCACGCCATGGAAAAATGGTACGAAGGGATTTCGGGCTCGGGACATAATATCTTGGACTTAAAATGTGCTCACAATATGCTCCGTACGCGCAGCACACGTTTCTTGGGTGTCTTTTGAGGATAGCACGAGGTGCTACTGCGGTGGACGAACTCAAATTCACCAAGCATAGATTATTACAAAACGATCCGCACGTGCCAGGGCCGTGATTGTATCGCGATTTAGGTTAAAGATACGTGTCCTGAGGTATACAAGCAGCTGGAGAGAAAAATGCAAGTTTATTTTGTTTCTAGAAGTCACCAATATCTACTCGCATCTATCTTCACTCAAAAATATTGAGAGTTACTTGACAAAGGTGGCTGGAACAGACTGGAGGCGGAAGACGGAGGATCGGCAGACGTGACGTTGGGAGAGGCCTATGTCCAGCAGTGGACTACAATAGGCTAATTGATTGATTGACGTGACAAAACTTAATTCTTGCATTGCGGTGATAGAGTTTTTTATGCAACTGATTATCCATCTGTCCTGGACACTCGCGTAGGTGACCCGTGTCACGCTGTTTTAGCCTAATTTTTGTATCTGTACAGAGACTCGGGAGCTAAACGCTGCCTTCGGTACGAGCCTTCTTCTTGCAAACAGCCCCATGAGTCCAAAGATAGTGAATGGCACGCACGCTGCTATATGCGACTACGATCAGGTCTTGACCTCCTGTGCTCAGACATTCGCACAACTCAAAATGGAACCCAAAGACAGTCCTGGTGAGTAAACAACGAATAAAAATTTGGAAGTTAATAATCTGCAGCTTATGAACGGTGATGGTACTTCATCTCGCTTAAACTTGAACAGGGAAACCCGGAAACTGGAAACCTGAACCGGGAGATGTCCGGGATTCGGGTTTCCAGATATCGTAAGCCGCTGTGCAATTCTGTAAGCATTCAGCGTCGCAGCGCTGCGACCGACCTTAATAGAGATTGTCATTGCTCGCACTAGGTGACGTAACTGGAGATGGACCAATGACAATCTTTATCGAGGCTGTCGCAGCGCTGTGCTCGACGCTGAATGCTTAGAAAATGGCACAGCTGGTTATTTTAGTTTCTTGTTCCGGAAGTACAGTTTTAATGTTGTTAGATACTTGCAATCGTTATTCTGAAGGCAGTGATAGAAGACTTTATAACATCTGGGGTACATGGGCCTCAATGCATCAAAATAATCCAGGTGTTGAAAATCTCATAGAAAGACTGACTTCGAAGAATATAATATCCAAGTCATGTAACTATCATCTTCTATGGGTGTACTTTCAAAGTAGAACTGCTCCAAATTATCGACAACTACCTCTTAAGACAGAAATAAACTTCTAAAAATTTACGATATCTTTAGAACCTTATTTCTATAAAAGGTGAAGGTCATTTAAGACTTTTTATCTATTAACCTTCGATATCTCCAGTAGCGACTTCAGTCCTTTTAATTCAATCTCTCATAAGCTTGCATAGTATTATCCATCATACTAACATGTAACTAACATAACAATAGAAATGCGCCGGCGCATCAGAGGTATCAAGATGTGCGGGAAGAAACTGTCTTTGGATTCTTGCATGGACATGGTGCAGGGTCTGATGATGGAACAGCCACTGCCACAGTGCTCGGAGGATGAAAGGGAAGATATCTCTACTGGTGGGTGGATTTTTTTTTACCACTTAGGCGGCAGACAAGCACACAATGGAAAGTGGATACCGTGGCTTATGGACGTATGCAACACCGGAGATGTTACACTCGTGCTGCTGACCCTTAAGAAATTTCTGATAACCTGATTCTAGAACCCCATATTGTAGTCGTTTGGAAAATCCCAGAAGGGAGTTCAATACACAGCTTGAGCGTGCGTGGGGTGAAGTTCCTTTCAAACTACACAGTGCGCACCGTTTCCGTTCGTAATAGTATGAGAGCTGATGACATTAACTCTGGTCTAATCAGATTATAATGTGTGAGGGTGAATTTTCTGCCGCACCATGAAGACTTGGATTTGGGCGGTGTACGTATTTCTGTCTTCCTAAAATCCTGGATACTTTTAGCGAGGCGGGAAGAAGAATCTATCAATGCTGTCAAACTAAGGACTACCATTTTAGTAGTATATAATAGGGGTTGTCCATTAATCATGTGATGTTTTTTTAGATTTAGTGCTCACTGATGATAGTGGTCTTAATTCTATAGAATTCACTTACAGTTACAACACTACCAGAGTGAAGTCATACTATCATGTCCTATCGGCACCTTTTGCTTACTGTGAGAGAGGGGAATCAGGGGAATTCCAAAACAGTTAGGTCTCGTATATTAATCAATTAAATGTTTTTT
Source organism: Eilema depressum (assembly GCA_914767945.1). Taxonomy (NCBI): domain Eukaryota; kingdom Metazoa; phylum Arthropoda; class Insecta; order Lepidoptera; family Erebidae; genus Eilema; species Eilema depressum. Next base: position 4,042,521 of record OU612040.1, read on the forward strand.
TATAGGTGTCAATTCTGAAAAGATTGAAGCAAGCATGTAATAGAGGTAACTAGACAAAGTATTAATGGTGGTGGGGTTACCATATTACTAGTCCTAACCAATAGGTTAAGTATTACTAACAAGGGTAATTAGTAAGAAATCCTAAAAGGATTTAAAAAAAAATCATCCAAAACTCACATTTTGGAACCTGATATCCTGTATCATACTACTTCTTAGAAATTGCTGTATTTTTGCTTTTACATGAACAACTCTTGTCTGACCCCTCAACTCTGAAAGAAATGCCTGGGCCAGAGCCTAGTCTTACAATCAATAATACTAGCTTGTTAGCAGGTGAGTTTGGTTTAGGTCCTACGAGGGCTCATAAACTTACTGCTACCATGCCCAGTCATGATGCATGTTATACAACACAGTATATAATAAAATGTATAACTAAACAAATATTCTCTTTTCTTTACAAAGTTAATTAAACTCCAGGATCGAGTCCGGGGGACAGGTCATCACTCACATCATCACCAGTGACTTCCACCGGCACTGTTAAACCAGATCCCACCTCAGATACAAACCAGCTTCAAGTACCATTGACGCCAGCCAGACAATACAGATCCAAATCTGTTGATGTCTCACTCTCAGGACTATCACTAGATGATGCAAAAGTAACCATTGATTTAAAGAATAATGAAATTATTATCACACCAACTGAAGCTAAGGATGTTGCTAAAGAAATGTCAACTTCAAAATCAGATTATAATGAAGAGAAAATGAATATTGGAGATAAAATTAATCAAGCATTCGAAAATTTTCAAGATGGTTTCCAAATGTTGAGCGAGTCTAGAAATACTGTAGATAAAGAAGAAGCTGAAGATCCTAATGCTAAATTAACTATTAGAGGCCCTGGAAGCTATATTAAAAAGTTGATTCAGCAATTTAGTGAGGGACCTTTTGAAGGAGAGGACCCTAAGCCAGAAAGTGAGAGGGCTATGGCTACACAAATGATTAAAGATAAAGCGGATGCAATTTGTAAAAAATGCTTGCACTATAAGGGTAAAATTTCAAAATAAGATGCAATTGGTGAAGCTGACAACATTGGAATGGTAGAGTAAGAATACTTTACTCAAGTATTTTTGGACAGAAGAAAAAAATATTCCAATTCGAAATATGTAATTCTGAAAAGCATTCGAACATAATCTTATACTTGTATAGTATTTTAGAGCGTTTTACTGTATCTTATTCATATATTATTAATATGAATAACTTACGTTCTTTTAAAATTTGATTTCCAGTATTAAAATCTGTATTTTTATTTTTTTATGTTTAACAAGATGCATGAAATATAAAATGGTAAGATAATAAATACAGTTATTGTTCACGTGAAATTATTAAAGATAACTTTATAATATACAGAAATAACATTTTATTAATTATTATTAATAATAAAATATAGTATTACTTTATGTGGGAAAGGTTATTTTAATCTTATTTTGATGCACAATGGTTTACTTATTGCGTATTACCTACTGTTATTAGTTATTTTAAGGGTATTTAAGGATCAAAAACATAATTTACTAGAAATGTAGTATTGTATTAATGTATTATTATATATAACTTTTAAATAAATATGAAAATATATTATTCAAACTGTTGTTAAAAATATGTGGCTTTCATGTGATTTATAGTAGCGTGTTATATATATTTGAAATTAATTAGAAAAATGTATAACAATATAAATATATTTATATAAATTAAGACTATATACATCAAAATACTGCTGTGCATTATCAATAAAAACTGAAGATATTCGTTTATTGAAAGTTGTTGTAGGAGATATTTATAATAATGCTGTAAAAATATATATCTATTATATATAGTGTAATACCTATTGTTGGCAACATGTTCAGTTATGTGAAAATTAAGGCATCTATATAATATGGTATATGGTTATTAACTCAATCGGTAATACCTCTTACTATTATAGATATTGCTTGGGACACATATCTTGGACTTAAAATGTGCTCAAATAAATGTATTCTATTTTTTTTACTGTTGTTAATTATTTGGTAGTATATTAATACAAAATAATTTCATTTCCTCTTTAAATAAATATCTCAGAGTTAAATTTTAGTTCAAATTTATTTATAATCTGGCTTTCCGTAAATAAGTTAGTCACTAGCGGCAAAGTCAAAATTATCATGCTTGTTAGTGAAAAATCTAATTCACTCTTCAACTGTACTTAAATTATCATGTTTGTTAGTGAAAAATCTAATTCACTTTTCAACTGTACTTAAATTTGTAGTATTATTATATCATATTTATATGTGTATTCCATGTAATATAAGTATTTCTTAGGCATTAGGCAAGTAATTAAAATGTATATTTAGCTTTAAAAGCTTATGTGCAATAAATATGTTATGAGGCATTGAATTTTAGTTTTACTGTTCCACACCCGCCATTTATATTATACGTAGTACGAGCAATAAGACCATTGATTGATAGTGAACCGCAGCATGGTTCCCGGCAGAGTAGAATTAAGCCACCCCATCTCTTCCCATGCGGTGTCGTACAAGGCGACTAGGGGATAGGGCTGTTTAACTTCTGACAGATATATACAGCCCCGACGCTGAGCCGGGACTGTATATATCAGACGCATGGCTCGAGTTATAACCCGCGCCACGTATCTTGGACCTAAAATGTGCTCAAAATGTGCCCTATACGCGCCGTACACATTTCTTGGTTGTCTTTTGAGGATAGCATGGGATGCTTCTGCGGTAGACGAACTCAAATTCACCAAGCATAAACTATTACAAAGCAATCCGCGGGTGCTAGAGCCTCGTATGTCTTACGATTTAGGTCCAAGATACGTGGCGAACACTGTAACAAATAGTGCCCAGAAAACCGCAATAGGCTCACCCCCTATTACGTGGGACCTAATAAAATAAAATTATTGGTGAAATGTGGGTGTCAATTCACCTCTGTCTAACCCTCTGAGGGTGAAGGCGTGATTATATTATTAATGTATATAGTTTCTTATATATACGATCGTATATATTGGCAAGTTCAATCTCCATCAATTGCAGATAGAAAATAAAACTCAAAATAATTACTTATTTATGTTTAATAAATGCATAACTGTTAATAGTAACAATTTTCTATTTTATTTGAGCGTTTTCTTTCATAATTCTACTTTAAGGAAAGAAAGAAAAATATCTTCCATAGTTTTTATGAGCACAGCTTGTTGGAGAATTTATAAATAAATAATTACCTAGATTAATTTAAACAGTGATCGTATTTTAAAAAAGTAGATTCGGTACTAGCGCTTACAAACGGTCGCTCAAATAATTGGGTAAAGTTGACTATCTTAACACAAAAACTGAGTTATCGCGTACTGAGGAAGTACGGGTACAGTCCGATATAGACCGGATTGTACTTAATCGTACCAAAGCAGGTACGGTTTGGTACGGTTCGGGTCGGACATTGAAATTGAAGATATTTTCAACGTGAATGCTGGTCACAGTTACTCCACAATCATGTTAAGTACATTTTTTAAATTAATAAATTATTTTTTTTGAACATGTATTTTTTTAATAATCAAAGAAAGTATATTCTGTACATCAGATTTTAACACCCGTATTCACAAACGACACTGTGAGGTCTCATAGTGTGCTCGAGCGCATAGGGCTGGTAAAATTAATTCACAAACATCACGGAGCAGTATCTTACGCAGTGCGTTCCCTCAACGAAGTATTACTTAAGTGTTATCAATGAATAAAAAGGCTTGCCAAAACGAACGCACTGAGAATTTGTCGTTCTTTGCACAGTTTTGGTAGTACGCATAGCGAAGTATTATTTGTGAATACGGGTGTAAAAGTGTACCATTACTTTATTAAAAGAATAAAATAGTGATAGATTTTAGGACTTATGTTTCACCCGCTCACTTGAGTGAGCTTATAAAATGTATAACAAAGCTCATTATTATAATTAAATTATTTAACATAAAATAATTTATTTTTTCTACAATTCAGTCTTAAATGCTACATTTACAACTATAAATAACAATAAATAAATGCATTTTTAATAATTTACAAATTTTATAATATTCTAGTTTTATTATACAATTTTCATTCAATTAATAAATAATGTCATCAATCAAAAACCCCACAAGGTTGTTACATACACAGATTAAATTTAACATAATTTATTAGTAACTTTACTCCATTTCAAATAAAATGGGGAAGAAATAATATGGTAACCTAATTTTACAAAATTCTAAAAAAAATCTGCAGTTACCATTGCAATAGGGACTCATTCAATCTTCAAATAAATGAAATAATATAATTTATTTTATTTATTTTATTCTATTATAATAATTATATTTATTTATGGATTTCTTGTAATAGAGAGCTGTTAACTTTTTAAATCATAGATTTAGAAATAATAGTTTACTTATATAATATTTTTTTGCAAGAATTATTATATTATTTTTTGCAAGAATTATTATATTATCAAACGTACATATTTTGTTTTGTTTCATTTATTATTATTAGAGGTGGGAAATCGTTATTTTCTTATGCAAAAATGAAATGAAAATATAACAATAATTTGCTTTCAACTCAAAATAAAAATGTACGTCCCGGTTTTGAATTTGGAAAAGATTTCTTATTTTTTTTTAACTTTTTTGAATGGCAAAAATTAAATCAATCATTACCAGTTTAAAAAATCAACTGTAGATTTTGTTTACCTAATTATTTTTTATTATTGGCAACTTTTCAGTGCACACCAGTGATACTCTTCAACCAGGGCTTATAGTAAGTAGTCCTCATATATACCCCTGGCAGGAAGGGGGCTGCGCATTTGATACCATGGGACACTGTACCCACTAGTTGCCACCTTCCATCATCTCTTTGGAGTACTAATGGACCTCCACTGTCACCCTGAAAACAGAAATAATTTAATTATATTATTGGGCAATAATATTTATAATTGACCAGCAACATTGCCCATTTTTGCTTCTGCGTGACGAATTCTTAGTGAGCTTGGGGTAAACTCATATATAAATCGGGGTAAAATCATAAAATGTCTAGTGAGAGCAGTTTTTTTCATATTTTCGTGCGAAAATCCCCCCGGATAAACTCTACCCCTTGCCAGCTGACGGGGCAATTCTGTCAGAATCGAACCGACTAAAACTTCACACCTTCCCGGGACTGAAATGCCAGTGTAAGGTGGAACTAGGCATCTACACCCAAAAAAAAAATATACCACTTAGGTTGCACACGGCCAACACTGCCCACCTGATGTAAAGCGGTTACCGTGACCTATTGTACGAGTGCAACACCAAGGGAGTCACACTCGCGCTGCCGACCCTCTAAGAATTGAGAGATTCTGTGCCGTCAGCGCAGAAGATAAGCAGGACAAGCCTTTGGTCTTCCCACTGACAGCACAAAACCTCTCCAGTGAGCTCTGGCTACCCTACTCACCGTCGGGAACACAATATAGAAAAAATAAAATATGTAATGGAATATACCTCGCAAGAGTCCTTCTGCCCGTTCGCGTAGCCGGCGCAGATGAAGGAGTTGAGGATGACCTTCGAATGGCCAGCTGTCTGGAACATGTCCTGACAGGCGCTGTTCTCTATCACAGGTACCTGAGGAAAAATGATTGCGAATTATGTTGGTACCTGATAGAGTAGAATAGGGACATGATAAGGTGCCCGCTTAATATGCTCGCTCCTATAACATGGGATTATTATTATAACTGACGAAATGTGGGTGTTAATACACCTCTGCCTGTCATTTACAGGCGTGGCTATATGTATGTATCGCTCATTATCATGACAATATTAGTTACAGTTGGTTATTGCTCAAGACATATATGGAATTAAAATGTGATGAATATGTGCTCTATAATACCCCCGCCGGGTCCAGGTAAAAGGGGTTTTTTTTTTTTTTATCGTGCGAAAAATCCCCACGGATACCTCCCCCACCGGAGTCGGTAAAAGGGGTAGGCCAAAGAAGTCCTGGCTTGACGTCGTGGAGGGCGATATGTGTGCTAATGGTCTCACTACCATGGACGCCCAAGATCGTGCGAAGTGGAGAAGGAAGAGCCGGAAGGCGGACCCTGAGCTTCGAGGTCATCTTGGCCACGGATGCAATCAGGAGAATACGTCTAAGCAGATGATGAATATGTGCTCTATAATATATGCGCATCCCAACGACAACGTATGTAGATGTATGTATTTATATTTATCTATCTATATTTTATGAGTCTTTTATGTATGTGTATGTAGGTCTATAATGGTTAAATAGTATATGTATGTATGGATATGTATGTAATACCTTTTATCAGGGGGTATACCTTATGTATACCTCCTCACCTTATTATATCTAGATATTAATGTACACAAGACTTTGCCTCTCATTAGATTGCAATTCCTCTATGCACTCCCGGGTTTGGTGGAAGAAAACTCATCCTTGAGTTAAGCTCGCCTTTGTACATAATTTTCCCTTTAATTTGTAATATTATGCCATGTAAGTGTACAATAAATGAAAATGACAATCGCTGTGCTGCAGTCCGCCAGGTGTGATCACCTTGTCTGGTCGGAGGATCCTCACTTTGTGTTGGAGGAACATCACACCTCGTTCCTTCTCAGGGTTTGGTGGTACCATAAACAAGAGTGTGGATTTACCTGTACTTCCTGTAACACCGCTGGTACTCCACCACCGTACTTGAGCCGACCCCAGCCAGTGACGGTCGCCACTCGCCCCGTGAAGTCGGTCTCTTCAGAAGGCATGCAGATCGGCACTGAAATAGATATTAACCATTAAGCTAGGTATATAAATAGCCTTACGCACCAACAATTCCGTAATATAAGAGCTTCGTACATAAAGGATAGATTCGTCGATTGTACAGCTATGAATATAGAAGTTCTTTGGGTATACCTCCAGATTCAATCAATCAATCAAATAGCCTATCGCAGTCCAATGCTGGACATATGCCACTGTCAATGTTGAGAGGCTTTGGCATACTCTTTCCAGGCTGCCCAGTATGGTTGGCAGTGATACCGTCTGCGTAATATTCCGTTAGTCGCCTCTGACGACACCCTTCGGGTGAGATGGGGTGGTGATTCTTTCTACGTCACCACATAGATATGAGTGACTTCCTACTCCCACCTCCAGAAACGAGGGCTCTATGGGAGGCTGGTGATACGAGGTCATGTAGAGGTAACGAGTGCATGGATAGTCGGCTGTAATAAAATGTTCTCGCAGTGCAGAATATCGCCAAAAGTGGAAGGATATAGTGCAACATGCCTGAAAGCAAGTGCTGTCTCATCAGCAGCCGCGACCTGCTCCTTTTAACTGGGCGTATGCAGAGTTTATGGGCACTACAGAACTGAACCTCAAGCCTCAAAACCCCGAGAAAGAAGCCTGCACCAGAGCCCCGTCCATAAATCAGCAGGTGTACTGGTGAAGACAGGTGAGGATAGCTCAGTGCCAAGCGGGGTCCATACTTTAACTAAATCATACTTACCGATATGAGCATCGAATTTGATAGGTGACTCCAGTTCTAGCAGTGCCAGGTCGTTTTCGAAGGTCGCTGCATCATACTGTCTGTGTACGATCACCTTGCGTACGTTCCTCGAGACTGGCTTCTTAGGTTCGTTGTCACCAGATATGTCGTTCTCGCCGAAGACTGCTACTAGAGATGCCAGGAAGCTGGAAGTAGAATTTTGAGGGAATTAGCAAATAGTAGAATTAAAGAGGTGTCTTGTCTTTTTCGATATATGAAAAGAATTAGAATACTGCATCATCATGATCATCCTAGTGCTCCAAAGCTAGCATACACTCTCTTACACCACGAATGAGAGTGTGGAGTAAGAGAGTGTACCCTGAACGCCAAAGTGCAAGCTTTCCATAATTTGTTAAGTATATCTTGAATTTTATAGGAGTGACTACCGTTGGACCCCGCAGCTTATCATTATCCTTACACACTTCACGAATTTCCTCTACTGTTATTAAACCCTTCATGTAACCTCACCGGTTGCGAGTGCTTTGATCAGTCCTGCAAGGTCGACCTCGGCTGGCAATTAAATGTGTTTTCTTTTCTTTCTTTCTTTCTTTCTATCATACCCTTTTCAATCCTCGTCGCAATTTTTCTTTTTTTTTTCTTTCAGGCCTCATCTTTTTCGAATCTCTCTATTCCTCTTTTTATAAACTACTTAGGTGGCAGACAAGCACACGGCCCACTGATGGGAAGTTACCGATGCCTATGGACGTATGCAACACCAGGGGCGTCACACTCGTGCTGCCGACCCTGAAGAAACCTTATTCTTGAGGAACCCCTCTTTCTATCAATATACATGTGCGTAACTAATAACTTACCCAGGTTGACAATGAGCAGCCGTGGTGACAAACTTACTGGTGATTAGAACCCCACCACACTTGTTCTTCGTGAAGAGTCCGAGCCAGGTGGACTCCCTGACGAGCACTTGCCAAGGCCAGGAGCCAAACTTGGCGTTCTTGCCGCCGACGATACGGCCGGATTTTGTGAAGGGACGGACTCCGCATACTGAAAGAGTTTGAACAGAAGAATTAGAACAGGTAACACCGTAGATTTTGTTGTTCACTTTTCTAAGAGTAACTGCTATCTGACCTCCCAATCCCTAAAAAGCCTGTAAGTAAAAGACAGTACTTACGATTTTTATCACTATAATCTATGGGCTGGTCCGCATAGTTCTCTGTGGTCACCTCGTCGTTCAGCTCCGTGGTCGAAGTCACAGCTTGCGTGGTCGTTGTCACCTTTTTCGTGGGCTTCACCTTTTTTGTGGTCGTCACCTGAAATCAGGGTGAGTAAAGACGGCGCACGAATCTTAAAGGAAACTAGTACCCTGTGGTGTAGTGGCAGAGCGTTCGACTGCTAAGTCAAAGGTCGTGGGTTAGATTACGAAGTTATGTACGAAATGCAGAATAGTTAAAGACGATAAAGAATAGCTTTTTCTCAACTAGATTTTTCACGTAGAACTAATAAATTTGTATCGCGAAAGACTTCAACCAAACCATTAACTTAATAGTAGTTGTCATACAGAGGACGTAACAAGAAGGCACCTTCTCATTTTTCCAGTTAATGGACCTCCGAGTCATTTACTATATTTTGTTGCCCCAAAACTCGACCACAGCCATGGCTTTTTCCGTTGCCCTACATAAGTCTTCAATTCTACATGTGGACTCAGTGGACAAGAGAGCAAATGTGACATAGATAGGGATTCAGTGGCAAAAGGTAAAAATATTCAAAAGGGTACTTGGTGGAAAAAAATACCCCTTGTAGAAAGACCATAGTAGTTTTGTATGGTATTCTGGACGTTCTGATATCAGATACTGAATTTTAGATACATTCAATTACAAAGAATAACTTAAGAGGATAGGCAAATTGAAAATTTATCGCGACGAAATAAATTCAAGCGTGGTTGATAGAAATGGCGATCAAAATCAGACTATGTTATCTATACCTACTATTTATTAATTCTTATCGAAATAAACCATGGAACTGAAGCGGCAGGTTTTTTTTAAGTTTGATAAAACATGTCCACGGTTACTCTTTTGCCCATTATGGGATGTAGCCGTAGCAGTGCTTACGAAGCTTCAGTGACTTTTAAACAGGCTGGAGGCATTTTGCAGTTAGCACGATATGTCTTTACAGAGGATTTAACTTATGCAAGTAGTGTTGTGTTGTTTCTTCTTAGTGCCAGAAGTTTGTATCTTATTCAAGTTTGACAGGGTATATAGAAGCTGCATGGCTTCTTGCTGCAACGTGACTTATGCTGGGTTTCCTTCGTGCGTCTGCCTGGCTCCTTGCTGCAACGTCCTGGGCTATATGCAGGGTTTGCAAATATGATGATGCATGATTTCTTTAAATATTTAACACGGAAGATGCCTTCAATGCCTCCGGAGCGGAGTATTCTGCTTCTATGCTATTCTATTCTAACAATATTGTTACCAAGTTATTACGTACACTTATGTGCAGAAATTTTATTTACCGTTTCATGTGAGGGAAACTCCCGTGTTAAATACTCAAAAAATGATTCTGAGACGGATTGCAAGATATGTGACGTACTGTGCTTTGGAAAGACCTAATTATCTATAATATTTTTTTGTGTACATTTGTTGGTCACTAATAGTACTTCTTATACTTGTTATTGGGTTTCATTTATTGAAATAAACAAACTACCTTCGGAACAGACAAATATTCGCTAATCATCATCATCCTTTGAGTATTTTCTCAACTCTGTTGGTTAGACTGATGAAGGCTTAACTTCGATTTTTTCCGTGAAAAGTCTGTATCTGATCTCCAAAATAATATAAAATATTCGCTAATGTGTGTGCTTATTGTTTTGAAAATTTTAAAAGTTAATGGATCTTTCTGTTCGATCCCATTTTTAACCAAATTTTTAAAGATATTTAATTTTTTATCATACATTGCAGTCTCCACTAAGTATTTGTCATCATCCTAAATCATTTATTTTGTTTTAACTTAACTTATATAGGGTCACTTAGGGGACTACCAAATAAACATTCATATTTGCGTATACGTAAAGCAAATTCCTTTATTCATCACGGTATAGTTGACAAACATAAAGAAATGTAAATTTAAATAAAATTATATAATCATACTACTCGTATGCCTATGATTCAGTACTACTAAAGTAGGAGACAGGACATTATAATGCATTGTGTGATGTGATGAAACATGAGAGAGTAAGACAGGGGGTAAAGCTCTTTAACTGTAGGAAATTTAGAGACCAGGGGGGAAGCCCTCCCCTGGTCAAGCTAACTGATTCCTTTTGGAAACACATTATCTCTATTACCTGTTCCGTATTTTATTTTTAATTTCCCCTGGAGCACATTACATGGATGGGGACAAAGAATTTATCCCTGATTTCATTAATAAATAATTATGGCTACCGTAAACATGTTTATGAAACTGTTGTTCAAATAAAATTAAAAATTATATTAAACTACCGTTACTAATATAAAAAATATGGAATAATTTAAAAGTAAATTAACTTTATGGCTATTTTATCTTATGGCATATAGATTTTTCCACAAACATACATGTGGAGAAAGAGAGAGGTATACATGTGGAAAAAATTGTAACAGATAGCATGTACATTTGTTTGTATTTTTTTTTTATTATCATAGTACTAATAATGATTTCTAAAATATATTCTCCAATCAGTAATTCCTTCATAAAAGTTAAACTTTTATTTTAAATTACAGGAAAATACATTCTTATTTCACCCTTGAAGCAATTTATTAGGTACTATCTTGTCATATTTATGCTTAGGTTTCCTGCGACAGTTTCTTTTTAGGGAGTTTGTCAATTCTATTTTTCTTTATCTATTTTAACTGGAACATTCCAGGACTATTGCAATTCTCGTCTACATTCATCTCAAGGGGATGTAAAAACCACTCACTAGAATTCTTAAGAATTACAGAAAAACAATAATAATTGCAATCGTTTTTAAACCTTATACAACAGCCAATATAAATCTAAATAAATAAAGAATACATAAATAAAAACATATATTTATCTTACCGGCTTTTTAGTCGTAGTGGTCGTGGTCGGCACAGTTGTGGTGGTCGTCCGTCTGGCTTGCGTGGTTAATCGAACAGGCTTCCGAGTCGTCCTCACAGGCGGCTTACGAGTCGTGATGGTCGTCAACCTAGCCGGTTTTTTTGTGGTCGTCAAAAAAGGTCTTTTTGTCGTTGTCTTTTTTGGCTTTTGTGTGGTCGTAACCACTAGCGTTTTGTTAGGTTTCGCTCCTAAAATTACTATATCGTGTAATTCCTGGAAGGTTCCTTGAAGATTTCCTACAATTTTATTGACAAATACATTCATTTTGTCGTTCAATTTGTCATCAGATTCAAATATTGGTGTCGTGAATCCCAATTCAGGTAGTTCATCTAATTCATTCTCTGACAATGAGATGCTGGTGTTAAACATCGCAGGGTTAGACCCAGTAGCATTGAGCAACGGATTCCTTACTGGTGGGAAATTTATTAAATCGTCAGGAGACGTTTGCATTTCTGGTTTGCTCGTAGTATATTGTTCAACGTAATCATAACTTGCACTTGTTGAAACAGGTATTGGTCTTGTTGAAACTGAAGCAGGTCTTGTAGAGACAGATGCAGGTCTTGTAGATACAGATGCAGGTCTGGTAGAGACAGGTCGTGTAGATACTTTTATTGGATATGGTGTTGTAACACCAGGTTTTGGAGTAATTACTATAGTAGGAGACGATGGTTTGTATTGCGAAGGTTTTTGAACGTAAATGTTGTTCGTTGATGAAACATGGTTGTTCACAGTTATTTGACTGACTGGTTTTTTAAAAGGCTCTTGAGAAATCTCGACAAATTGAGGCTCATCTGATGGGGGTGGTGGGGCGGTTGTATGGATATCGTTTAGAACTATTACAGTAGGAGTTACGCTTGAGAACGTATCTACAGGGTCGTATGATAGTACATCCTGAGGGATAGCTGGTCTTCTGATAGGAGCTGATCCAGTCACATAGCTAGTAGACGGAGGTTTTCTTGTCGGTGTGGGCTTTGGTTTTGGTTGCGGCGTGGTCGAAGAACTAACATAGCTGAAGGTGGACAAATCCCCGAAATCAGTAGGATTTGTAGGATACCTGTTAAAGGCATCGATGGCTGCTTGACTAGTAGATTGACTAGGGCTAGGTGAAGAGTAGTATGATGTTGGCATATCGTCTTGTGGTAAACTATTCGGAGTCGTATGTAGATAATCGTAAGATGGTTTTTTATTTGGCAAATATGTAGATGGTTTCTTCGTTAAGTATGTTGAGAAAGAGGTAGGTCTTAGAGTGACGTAATGACCAGTTGATGGGTAACTTGGATAGGTATATAATGGCGCTGGTGAAGATTTAGTTTCACTCGTGTCTATAGAAGGTGTCACATCTTCTTTCATGCTTGGAGTACTGTCATTTAGCATCTGAATTATCGAGTTTATTGAAGACAATTCTGGTACTTTCTGTGTATTTTTAGTTGCTGTAGAAATAACAATATAATGTTCAGTTGTTGAGACAGGTTTTGGTCTAAATATTGGTTTTATTGGACGATGAGTCGAAACAGTCTTTGGAGGTACAGAAGCAGTTGTACTGGGTGCTCTTGTAGGTTTAGTCTGCATCGAAGATAACTGTATATTAAAATCTGAAGGCCTCACCACTGTATTATCTATTGTTCCATTTACATGAACCAAAATAGTCTCAGGACCTCCATGGTCTATACTGCTATGAGTATAGTAATCTGGTTTAGGCCTCAAATAAGCAATATCACTATCTTTAGGTGGAGTACTTAATAATGTATTTGTGATTTGACTGAGTCCTTCTGAAAGAATTTCCCCTTGTTCTTCGTCAGTACTTAAAGTATCTTCTGGTTTTAATGTTGTCGTATAAGTTTTGTCTGCAGGTTTATATCCTGGAGTTACAACAGGTTTGTAACTATTATGCCAGGCAGTAAGTTCTTCTACATCGTATTCGTCTGATTCTGTGGTCTCTGGGTAGTCTAGGTAACTCGTCATCACGACTCCTGGCCCTTTAGGTATATGGGACTGGCTATCAGATTTCAGTTGGCAGCAGGCTCCAAAGAGGAAGCCGTCCATGCAGGCTCCAACGACCTCTCCGCCTCGTTGAGTGCACTCGTGGTTGAACATACATATCGTGTTCCCTCGGTTGTATTTTGCTGCTCTCGATGCTTTGCAGTGTGATGGTGTTATTCGGTAACCTCCGAAGAGTTTTCTTGATTCTGGAAGAAGAGAAAACATGTAATTAATATTTTTGATTGTTTTTCTCTGGAATTATGTAGCTACCGGAGAGGCCCGAGACAGTACGAGGTGAAGGAGGAAAAGCCAAAAGGTGGACTCCGGGAACCGAGATGACGGCTTCAGATGACGTTTGGACTCAACACTTTAATGATTATGACGTAGATACCAATTGACTCCGCTCATGAGGAACTGATCTCATTCCTACGACATGTAGGAATACAAGCTCAATTAAAAATGTGTCTAAATCGAAATCGAATCGAAAGATGGCTCCAACGTCACCCCATTAAGGGAGCATTTCAAATATCCATCACGTGGCCAGGTAGCCGTGTAGTGACGGAGTATACAAGTTTAGTATCCATCTTATCCAAAGGGTGTCGTAAGAGGTGACTAACGGAAAAATACGCAGATGATATCACTGCGAGAGAAGAAAATCTCGAAATAAAATCCGGTACCAAGCCGTCTGGCCAGCGAACAGTAGGCCAAAGCTTCTCAAGATTAGGAGAGGCCTTTGTCCAGCAGTGGACTGCGATAGGCTAATTGATTGACTGACAGGTAGTTCAGTTGGTGAGAATATTGCCTTAGAAAGGGACAGCCTGTTTTCATTTTTCGATTACAACTCATAGGAAAAGTTGCATGCTAATTGAATCAAGATTTTATTACATTCAATTGCCTTTCTACTTTCAATCTATTTATTATATAGCCACAGATGACCACAAACTTGTTTACTTCAGAGTAGAAACCCATTAGCAGTGATACACGACTTTGTAGCCAGTTGTCGTCTGTCGGGCAGCGAGAGCCGCTGCAATTTTCATCCATCGCTCAAATAGGTACAGTTAACGACGTAAGTTGATTACCACTAAAATATTATACCAATACCAACTTCGTTTTTTACTTGGACTACATTGTATCAATGATTCAAATATAAGTAGTTTTATGATCCCCAACGGACAAAGTTATGATATTTAGTGTTTCATTATTTTCTTTATCTTATTATCGTAGCGCTAATCCCAGTCGCTTTCGAACCTTTCGCCTAGTTTTTCGCCTAGTTTAGTTTTTCCAGTCTAACTGCGGATTTGGCTGATCTTCGATATTTTCCGTGAAGCGGTTGCCATCTGACCTCCAAAAGCCATTGGCGATATCAAAGCATTGAAGTTAGACTCCAACTGAGGCTCCAACTTCTCGTAACGACTGCCATAGGTGTATGGCAACCGAGACCTACGGCTTAATGTGCTATCCAACGCACGAGTCATGAGGTTTAGGGGCAATAAATTATATTTTTTTGCTAGTAATTAGCTACATTTGTCGTTGACTGTACTCCCTGACGTGTATGTTGTGACACTTTCCTGCATTTCTCTTGGCTCGTGCCAGATAGATAACTTCAATGACTTGCGGAAAACTGCACACAAATTATCACGCAAACATATCCAAAGGAGTATGCAGAGGAATGTGTTGATGTGGTCGATGGTGGAGCAAGCCTAGAAGTAACCTGTACACAATAGTCTGGAAACCCACACGTTATAAGCTCAGGTCCGCTCTCCTACTTCCTCCGTTACTAGTTTAGATCGACTTTCACAGGAGTGACTGTCGTCTGACCCCCAATCCTACAATACAGCCTTGTCTGTTAGTCAGCAGGTTTACGGGCTTGCAGGTAAGGTCTTCATACTATTTTCAGCATCATCATTATTTACTAAAACTTTTTTTTTTATCGTGCGAAAAGGACCCGAACCGACTAAAATACGCCGTCTGGTGGGCCTTCGGTTGCCGGAGATGAGATTATCGTGGATATATCCCTCGCACCTCAGCCGACCCAGGGCCATATCTCTTAATCTGGCCCTATTCCGGTGTGGGGACCACAGAGTCCCTGATTATTTACCAACACTTAGAAAGTGACCGAATATTTTTCCGTATGGTCTAAATTGATCCTTAGGTATCCTACTCTGGTGAAATAGAATAATTTTTATACATCAAGAACAAAACGATATATATTAACATAAATCTTCTATTATTATTCAACATAACCCTAATTTATTATAATTATGAGTTATGGTACTAACCAGTTATTAAAGTCAAAAGTTTGACCCGACACTCACAATTAATGGTACAGCCTACATTATAAGTTAAAGGTATTTTACATCGTACGAGACGACAGCGGTACGATTACGATGCAGTTCAATAGTTCAGGTATTCGTTTTTGGAAGGTGTTTTATCGTGACGATGGTGTGAGTATCTGGATATGTGATTCTTTTTATTTCTAAATTCAAAATGGGTAGATAAACAAATAGATAGATCTTATTGTACACCAAAATATCAGTACAGACAAACAAAAGTAGTGCCTACGAAAACAGTTAAATAGATGACGTTTAATTGACGTAGGTAACTATACCTACGTCAATTAAACGTAAACTTAAAAACGTTAAAATAATTATATAGAACTCGTAGACTATACTAATAGTCTACGAGTTCTATATTTTACGAGTTTTAATCGCATTAATCTAAAAAAAACAATCAATGTTCATAAAATTAAAGATATTTTACTTTCTTTAGGTTAAAGAACGTGTGATTAAATTAACAACTGTATTGCACTTTATTATGTAATATTATATAATACGCATTTGAGTTACTTAACATGCTAATATGAAACATGCACCCGAATTTGATTCCCCGCATTTGATACTGCTACTACGATAACGAAAGATGATACGATATGATGGGTGACTGCCCGTCGAAACCGCAGGGCACAGCCTGCGCATTAAGAGCAAAACTATTTAAAAAGTGTTGTCTAAAAAGATTTTCATCTAGCTCGTGTCGTCCCCGTATCGCCACTTGTAAACAACGAAATAGTATCACGTAGAGTAGCCGGAAGGATAGTTAACATCTATCAGAGCAAAGTGTGCCGTACGAGGACCGAATTACAATTGAGTTTAATTTGTTATTCTCGTGCAATTGGGACACTTTCCCAATGATCTCAGACACTTTATTGATTTGAGAAAGTTAGGACCACACATTGGGAATCAATCAATTAGCCTACTGCAGTCCACTGCAGCTGGACATAGGCCTCTCCCAATGTGCGCCACGTTTGCCGATCCTCCGCCTTCCGCATCCAATCCGTCCCAGCCACCTTTCGCAGGTCGTCGGTCCACCTGGCTAGGGGGTGTCCCACCTTCTATTTCCCTACGCGCGGTCTCCACTCTAGGACTCGTTTGCTCCAACAGCCATCAGTCCTTCGGCAGATGTGGCCAGCCCACTGCCACTTCAGCTTACTTATTCTGCGAGCTATGTCGGTAACTTTGGTTCTATGTCGGATAACCTCGTTGCGAATTCTATCCTTCAAAGAGACTCCAAGCATAGCTCGCTCCATAGCCCGCTGCGCGACTTTTAGGTCACGGAACACATTGGGAATATTCTCATCTTCCTTGCGATTTTGCGGTTCAATCAATCAATTAGCCTATCGCACCCACTCTTCCAACATGTCATGCCCAGCTCCCGCCTTAAAAGCAGAAGAAGCTTCCTTCGGTGTACTGCAGCTGTGGTGGGTCAACCCGAGAGCGCGCGATGCCAAAGGTGGCTTACGGAAAATGCACCTCCTTCAGACAACATCCAGCCCGCTGAGAGCCTGACACCCGGGCATGAACTGAAATGGAGCACCTGGAAGTCCCTAAACAGGTTGAGGTCTCGGGTCAGCTGCTGTAGGGAAAACCGGGTAAAATGGGGTTACCTGGGCGCGGAGAGTGGTGGTTGTGACTGTGGTGCACCTCTGCAGTCAATGGATCACCTTCTGTCGTGTCCGTTGTGTCCCTACACCTGCAAAACTGCCGACCAAAATGAAGCGACGGAAGGTGCAGTGAATGTTGCCGAGTTCTGGGCAGGGCGCATCTAATTTGATTTAAATTAATTCTGCTTATTGCTTTATTTTGCTGCCAATGACACGATGAAGAAGAAGAGCCTATCGCAGTCCACTGCTGGACATAGGCCTCTCCCAATGTTGGGAGTCCTTGGCCTACTGTTTCCACGCTGGCCAGACGGGTTGGTACAGGGTTTTATTTCGAGTTTTCCTTCTCTCGCAGTGATATCGTCTGCGTATTTTGCGGTTACGTTCAAAATTTACTCTGGAGGTTTTTTTGATATAACTCAGGTGGCAGACAAGCACAATGCCCACCTGATGGAAAGTGGTTACCGTGGGCTATGGACGTGTGCAACAACAGGGGTACCTACACTGGCGCTGTCGACCCCGATTGCCACTTGTCTAGGAGGGCGATGGACTGCTGCGTCAGAGGGCGCGGGTTCGATTCCTGAGCAGTGTATGCATGAATATGTATGTTTGCATTGGTGTTTATATAGGTATGATATTCTGTATGAGTATAATTAGATTTTTACTTATTATGAACTTACTAAATTGTAATAATATTATGAAAGTCTATGATGAGAAGTAGAGATAAAATTATTTCACTTTTGAAAATCAAAATAATACTAAATTAAGACTAGAAACTATTATTATTAAAATGAACAAAAATAAATAAATAGAGATGTAGAGAGAGATTAAAATAATTATTTTTTACGAGTAATGTTTCTTTCAAGAATTTCACTGCTTCTTTGAAAACAATAATTTTAATATTAAAATTCAGTGATTATAATTTTGGTTATTATTATCTTATCTCTAGACTAGTTTATGTGGAAGGTTTATATGTATAATACATGCATAATATTGTAAAGAAACACTGATAAATTTAGCGATATGCAGCGGGAACGGGATCAGAAAATATGGCGATACGAAGTTCGCCGGGTCAGCTAGTTGTGTATAAATTCGCTTTCTATAGAATTGCAACCTCAACTTCTAGAGAGATGACGATAGGGAGAAGTGAATAGGTAATTCGGAAATATGCAGTTTCTGAAACTATACATTCACGGAATGGACGTTCCAGAAAGATAGACCTTCACGGAAATGGACGTTTCAGAAGTTAGACATTGACGGAATGGACATTTGAAGTAATGGACTTGAGAGTTAACTGGGCATGACAGGAACTGGACCTAAGAGACCGAAAGGGTAATGAGATGTTATTGCAGTCCTGAAATACTCGTAGGTAGTTAGCAACTCTGTTTTTGTCAACATTTCTAATTATTATTATTTACTACTAATACCTATTATTTTTTTCCTTATGTTCACTAGTAATTTCACATCGAACACTTCGGGTCTATTTTGACAGTATGTACTTAAATTGCTTAAGAAAGAGAAAAGAGAATCGACCTCGGGCGGGACTCGAACCCGCAATCTTTCCCTTGGAAACAGTGGGTAAACCCACGTAGTACTTAATATGTAATTCCATGGTAAATCCAGAGCCAAACAGAATATAGGCCTGTATAAAAGCCAAAGGTGGCCATTTCGAGTAAAACATATTTTTATTTTTTGCTTAGACTTCAATAAAGAGGTATGTAGGTATAAATTTTTATAATAATATATTACATCATTTTAAAAAAAATGCATTTTCATTTGTAACAAAACTTAAGGCTTGACTAGGGATACGAGTCTCTCCGACCTATTTTAACAAAGCTTTTGTTTATTGGACCCTTGGAAACGGTCCTTTTGTTATACTAATAGGTAAGCCAGGTAGCAAAAACTTAGTGTCAGTAGTTGGTAATATGGTAGGCTTGTCCTGCTTGTCTTTTGTACATACATCAAACATGGTAATTTTTTTCTGTCTGACTGTACCATTTCAGGTTATATCTCAAAAGAAATACCTCAAGGGGCGATTTAAACCACGAGAATATTTATTTAAATGTCAATTTCCAACTCGCCCCGTGGCAAGGGGCGAGTCACTACACCAAAATAATAAAAAAGGGAGCGAGTAGAGCATTTTAATCGCAAGGGTCGAGATCCAGGGGGCGAGCGGAGCCTAAGCCGATTCTCTTTTCTCTTTCTTAATCAATTTGAACAGTTAGCATAATAAATACTTCAAAATATCATTAAAGTTCTTAAAGTCTTATTCAATCCATAACTGGATCTATTTAGGCATCAATCCCTTATTAGATAAACATTCAACTCCAACATCCAATTAACCCATATCTCTTAATCCCGGGATTTTTAAATTCCGGGGCTGATTAAGAATAATCCCGCGATCCCGGGAATAAAAATAACTAGGGTAAAACCGGGATAGATACCCCAGTTGGATAGTTGCCCCAGTTTTAAATTCTGTAGGTTAGTACAGTTATTTACTATAATGTACAAAAATATTTGTTGTACAAAAATGGAGGCTTGGTAGCTTTAGTATGCAAAGTAACCTACAATAATATAATAGCAGAATACAAAATTATGTAAACTCTTTTCAGTGTTGCCATGAGTAATATTGAAAAAGGCCAAAAGTAACACAATTCCGGCGAATTACATAAAGTCTTGGTCACTGACGAGTCGTGACTCATCGTGAGTGAAAAGAACAGTCACTTTCTCTAGCAATGACATCAGAGCTTTTTGTTATTTTGTTGTTTATGTCATGGAACGACTAAATAGAGCAACTTATCATTTGCCTGCCTATAGTGGAAATACCTCGGCATTGTCTCGGCAATTTGTATTGATATGGCAATTTGTCTAATATATAAAATATGTAGGTATACTCGTGTCATAGTGTTTGTCTGTCTGCTCCGGCACGGCCGATTCTTGTGAATTTTTTTGTTCATATTTGGTAGGTGTGAATGTATTCAAATCACAGCTAGGCAAATGGTTCGTGACTTAGAGTATACAGTGCTATAGAGCGTGCCTTACAAATATGAACTGTTATCACGGATGCGAACAGTACTGGTGGTCCTGGCTAAATCTCAATCAGTAGCAAAACAATTAGGTACCCATCCAAATCACTTCGCAAATAATATTTAATTCGATATGTCAAATCAAAATTTTATTCTATAACGTATATTTGTAGTAATAATTGTTTTTGTAATACGCAAAATGACGCCATTTTTTTTTGTATTTTGGCTTTAATTTTATCCATGCATAACAAATCGAACAAAAAATGTGATCTATTGACATTTTCGGTAATGCATGAAACGTCACTATAGGTGCGCTATACCATCGCAAAGTATCTGTTAACACTCGGCGCCAAAGACCTGCCTGAGTGATACGCGCGCTCTATATTTAATATATACTCTAAGGTTCGTGACGATGACGTTTAATTACTTGTTTAGTCATTTGGTCAAAATAGGCCCCCTAAAATCCATCCACACGTCCTGATCGACCATCTGAATCTCGTGGGGGGTGGACACACGGAAACAAAGTTACTGCCGTGGCTAACGTGGCTCTGGTAGAAAATATCTTGAAAACTTGACATTGGCGTTTCGCCATTAATAATTTTATAAACATTTATAATTTACTTGACATTGGCAAATTGACGGCGATTTGCTGCAGACGCCATTAAGAAGAAGTTGAAGTTGAAGTTGGTCAAAATAGCTTAGCAAATGACTTATTTCTGTATGATTATAAAAGGATCGGATTGCATAGCTTTTCATAATAAACCTATCACTTTTCTGCCCTACAGAATACCGTGGCTATAATAACCTCTTATTGTGTTTCCAGCGGTGAGTAGGGTAACCAGAACTCAATGGAGAGGTTTTGTGCTGTCAGTGGAAAGATCAAAGGCTTGTCCTGCTTGTCTTCTGCGCTGACGGCACAGAAGCTCTCTGTTCTTACAGGGTCGGCAGCACGAGTGTGACTCCTCTGGTGTTGCACTCGTCCATAGGCCACGGTAACCACTATCCATCAGGTGAACCGTGTGCTTGTCTGCGAACTAAGTGGTGTAAAAAACGAAAAAAGATTTTTTGCAATAAGACTATGTTTTTATCTAATTATATCGCGTTTTTTTTACTTATCATCTTTGTTTTTACACTTTTCCCGACATTTTGGTTATTTTTTAGCAGTGCTGGTCACGATGAGATTAAGATTGTGGTCATACCTCGCTGGTTAAGTGTGACTTGTGAAAACGACAGTGAGTAAATTAATTATTATAACGTAAATTATTATAGAAAATACGAATCTACATATTATACACTAGCTGTTGCCCGCGGCTTCGCCCGCGTGGATGTCGGTTATCGCTTAGTATTTATATAGCCTGCATCTCAAAATCCTTTCTTAGCTGATGCCTACGTCATAGTAGCTTTATGCATGCAAAGTCTCAGCCCGATCGGTTTAAAATTGACAAAGTTTCATACAAACTTTCATCCCCTATTTTATCCCCTTGGGGGTAGAATTAATCAAATTCCTTTCTTAGCGGATGCCTACGTCATAACATCTACCTGCATGCTAAACTTCAGCCCGATCCGTGCAGTGGTTTGGGCTGTGCGTTGTTAAATCACTATGTCAGTCAGTCAGTCAGTCAACCACCTTTGAGTTATATATATTTAGATTTGACCACAGTGTGCAATGCAACTACTACGCAGGGTTCTATTCTATTCTAATAGGTATGTATACATATTATGCACATACAATCACGCCTTTATCCCCACAGGGTTATGCAGCGGTGAATTAACACCCAAATTTCACCAATCCCACGTAATAGGGGATGAGCCTTTGGCAGTATTTTGGGTAGGTACTATTGTTGACTCGAGCAATGCATCTGAGGCTGAGTCTGAGCAGCTGTAAACGTGGGCGCAACACGGAAGATACGACCAAAAATTCTGTATTATGTATACATGTATATTTGTATATTTGTGTATAATACAAAAAAATATAATATTATATTAAAGTATCTATGTTTATCCGCATTCAAGAATCCATAACACAAGCTAGTTAAGCTATGCTTACTTTGGGTCTAGATAGCGTTGTGTAGAATCTACATTCAAGTGGGCAGACCCGCGGTCATCAGTTAGTCTTAGCAATATATCTCTTTTATCTGTTGGAAAGTTAAAACACAATATCAAAATATCACATTCATTTGGTGTGTCATAAACGCATACGTCATTTCGGTTCTCCATAGCGTACAGTGGATTGGGGTCAATGAAAGTGTATGTTCTTAATGAGGTAGGCAGGTGTGCCATTGTTTGATCACACACATTGTAACAAGTGTTATATCCACAATATTGTAATGTGATAGTTGTAAAGTAATGTCATATTGGTAATGTAAAAATAATTAAATAGTCATGCAGTTTGATACTGAGTACTGTTATAAAGTTTTTAGTATTATTGTTGTGAATGTAATCTGTAAGCGCAATGTAAGTTTTAAAGTAAATAAATGAAATAAATAAATAAGTAAACATTGAAAATTTGTTGTGTCTGTATATTGGAGATATTAAAAATGGTTATAATATTAAATTAACGATTCTGAAGACAAAAATATATTTTTAAGAATTCTTACATACATACACATACATACAATCACGCCTTCATCCCCGGAAGGTTAGGCAGAGGTGAATTAACACCCAAATTTCACCAATCATTGTACAGGTCCCACGTAATAGTAATAAAAATTCTTGTCTGTTTTTTTTTACATGGATGTACTACTAACTACTGAACGGATTTTGATGTGATTGTTTTTATTAGAAAGGTCT
The DNA here is from genome assembly GCA_914767945.1 of Eilema depressum. Taxonomy (NCBI): domain Eukaryota; kingdom Metazoa; phylum Arthropoda; class Insecta; order Lepidoptera; family Erebidae; genus Eilema; species Eilema depressum. Next base: position 4,065,870 of record OU612040.1, read on the forward strand.
GACTTAAAATCTGATATAACTATGTTTGGTCGCAATATTTATGAGTAGAACCGAAGATATATTGAAATTATCCTTTGCACGACTTATGTCCAAAATACGAAATGTCCAACTAGGATTAAAGTCCAACAAGGTTTTTGTCCAATACGATGTATAATATTTATTATTAGTTGCTGATTTTGATTGAAATTGTATCACAGTTCATTCACATTATATTTGATTATTAATTAATTATAGGGTTCATAGAATTGAATTTTACTTTTATATTAATGAGTATAAAGGAGATGGGTAAGCTTTCATACATTCTTGGGCCAAAAATGTAATAAGATGAGGGTGGTATCAATTAAGAGCATATAAATTACTAAACCATCTCTGAAAATTCTGCAGATTTTGGATATCTGAGAACAGAGTTATAAGAGATTTAGTAAAAGTGAGGTTATGCAAGAAATTGACATTTTAGAACTGTGATTTCTGTGGTGTTTTAATAGAAAGTGGTCATTGTTTTTATTGTAAAATACTTTTGCATTGTACTGTATTATATTTTACTCAGGGATAATGTACGAAAACTTACAAAGAGATTTTAAAGATATGGAGTACAAGGATGTTAAGTATGTTAATAAAAAAAAAACACTTTAAATAATATTTTTTCTTTTATTCTTCTTCAATAATAATTAGAGTATTGTCTAAGAAGTGCGCAGGTGGAAATATATTACCTTACTTACTTCATTTTCTATGCCACAATTCACACAGAGATCCATGTCAAAATCCAAAATACCGAGCAAAACTCAAACAAGTAAACAAGCTTATCGTTGTACTTTAAGGTAACCAGGAGCAAGCTAGAAGTCCGTAAAGAGAAATCACTGTTATGGGAATATAATCAAGAAATCAACTGGAAATACACAAAACGCAGAAGTCAATTGATCATTGGATTTAAACCAATAAACTGATACAGCATACTGATATACCTAGCATACTTTTGTACATATTTTATAAACAATTTTATATCCCATAAGCCGTGTAAATATACAATTTTTCGATAAAATAATTAATTTTGAAGATTGAATAAATAAACTGATTGACTGAAAATGGAGCTGTCAGCTGTCACAGCTTAAAAATACAGTTGATAAACACAAGAAATAATTAATCGATTAACGGAAATCGATTCAGAATTTATTTTTATTACACTATTATTTGGTATTTTAAATGGTTATTATTATTATTATGATTAAGTTTTGTTCACTCTGATTGATTTAATATCAAATTGTGATGCAAGTGTTTTAATACGCAATATTGTTTAAATAATTTTTAGTAATCGATATTTTATTTTGCTAGTGGAATAAACTTAGTTTTAAGATTTCTCGTCTTCCAGACTTTCAATTGAGCTGGTTTTTATTATTTTGAAATAGAAAAAAATACCGCTTTTTTTAAGTCATATCTCAACTCATTACAATTTTGGCCCAGAAGTCCCCGTCTCCTTAATGGACTTTATTGATGAATGATAATTGAAATGTATATTTTGCATGTTAAACCGATGTATCCTACACAATATAAAACATTGTTTATGATAAATAAATAAATAAATAAATATACCTATGACCAAAAGTCACGCGGGGAATTAGTAAAATCTATGTAGTTATTACGTGAAAGAGTAACAAACATATCAACACCTCTGGGTTCAATTGGCGTATAAACCATTTTGGCCAAAATGAGTTATATACACCGTTTAGTTCAGATTTTTTTTCTCTATCGATCTGTATATTTAAAATGTTCAAATTCGCAAAAAATAAGCTTTTACGACCCACACAATTTAGATCATCCTACCACAAAACAGATAAAATGTTAATGTAACAGCCAAATTTTTCGTTTTTCAATTTTTAGTAAGACGTTATGACCAAGATTTTTACCAAACCGGGGCGTAAGATCTGCCTTGATTGCAAATGGATTTTACGCCATGACGAGTAAATATATTTCTTAAACGTAATTTAAAATTGAGGTCGTAAATCCAAACATTTAAATAACATATGGACGTATAAACCATATCCATGGCAAAAAATGGTATTGAATTTTAGACTTTATTGCTATAGAATTAAAGTCCAATATTAAATGACAATATTTTTACTACACGCTTTCGTTCACGCTACAATAGGCCATTTAATTTTAGATTTTAGACATTGCTTTAAAGTCTAAAATTAAATGGTAAAAATTAAAAAAATAATTACAGTGTCCGTGTTATGACGGTGGTTTTGCCTTAGCAGAATCAAGGCCCTGGCCCTCGATTCTGCTAAAGTAAAACCACTGCACGAACCAGTCATGTGGGTGACAGGTGTGAGGAGTTTGGACATGCCCACGGCGGTTTTGGATACGGTAGCCGTAACCCAGAGGGTGAGCACATCCTCAAAACGTGTACGGCCACCGAACTTGCCGTCATGACCAGGTTCTTCAAAAAGAAAGCCGAACTTCTTGTCACCTACAAGAGCGGAGATCACAGTCGCTACCCAGATCGATTTCCTACTCACTAAGAGGCATAGCATCAGCAGGGTGGCCAACTGCAAGGTAATACCCGGAGAGAGTCTCACTAGCCAACACCGTCTCCTTGTCATGGACCTCCGCGTGAAACCCAAAGACAAACGCGCCGAGCGTGGTCAACGCAGAATCAGGTGGTGGTGAAGCCAAGTCCTAAAGTCTCGTCTCAGCCATCGGTGACAAGTGCGGTGATGCTGTAGAAGAACCAGTACAGGTTTGCTGGGACAGGATTCAGGTAGCTATCCTTGAGGCGGGGAGGGCGGTGCTCGGTACGTCTAAGGGTGGACGCAAGTATGACAGGGAAACTTGGTGGTGGAACGACACAGTCCAGCCAGAGATCAGGGTGAAGAAAGCCCTCTTTAAAAAAGTGGCAAGCGTCCAAATCTTTCGAAAACTGCGACAAGATGCAAAACGCACCACCAGGAGAGCGCTAGCCAGGGCCAAACGAGATCACTTGCAACCGCTATATAACAAATTAGAATCGTCTGAGGGGCAAAAGCTTATCTATAAGTTGGCGCAGGCTCTGTCCAAGTGCCGCTGAAAAGAGACAAGGACCCTGAGGACAATCTGTTGTACGAGGAAGTCGCGGTGAAGGAGAGATGGCTGTGTGTAGAGCGACTAAAGATTTAAATAATTGCCTTTTTTAGTTTGATAATCTGATCATGACTGATAATGTGTGCCATAATTATCTGTTTTATTTAATAAAACTAAGTTAATTTCGTTTCTGGTAGTTTAATTTCGTGTATATCGACCATAATTCTGTAGTAAGACTAATATTAATGTAATTCTGCCACATTCTAACAGTATCGATATTGTTTTTATTAATTATAATTCTATTGATGTGCAAAGTAAATCGTTTTTACAGCAAAAAAATCTACAGCTACGTGCTTTTACATCAGTAAATGTGAACTTTATTTTACCAAATATGGACATAAGTACAGCTTATATCCATATTTGGTTTTTCATCCAATTTTCATGGGATGTATACACCATAAATTGGTATTTTCTAAGACGTATATCCATGCTAACTTCCAAACCAAAGGAGATAGATATGATTGAATGATTTAGCCTTCTTCATCCCCAAATTCTAAGAATCTTTCTCCTTGAAATTTTTTATGTAGCTTCTAAAATAAAAAGGTTATGATTTTTTTTCTGAAAATGAAATCGTTTTTTTGCTCTCCTGTAAAGTCGTGTTTTGGTTTATACGCCAATTGAACCCAGAGGTGTCGAATTCTATCCATACTTACAAACTCTCACGTTTATGATATTGTAGGATACATATTTACATTATACATGTATAAGTAATTAGATATTATGTTTAACTAACTATGTAAAAGTTATAATAGTAAATTAGTAGTAAAATGTACAAATATTCACCGAAACTATGTGCAAATGAATGAATATAAATGAATTATAAATAATAAACCAGAAGCGTTTTTTTTTGCAGAAAATGTATACTTATAATAATTACCATTATCATTATAATAATTTTATTAATTTATTTACAAACAACAAGATTAAATAAGAAATTTTTAAATATAACAATTTTCAACAATATTATATATTTTACTTACAATGAACTTTCGTTAATAAAAATAATGACTGAGTGCGAACATTTCTCATATCTTTTCTCTTTGAATGAATTAATCATTCATTCAATCTCATTTCTCATTTTCAAAAGGCCAATTGTCCTAACAATTAAAGTTATTCAAAATTCTGTCTCGATTTGTCAGAATAGGTCTAAAAGATAGGGCTGTTTAACATCTGACAGATGTACTACATATTTACCGCCCAGACTTAGCTTCAGATGCATGACTCTAGTCAACAATAGTGCCTGGAATACAGCAATTGGCTCACACCCTATCAAGTGGGACTGAATACAATGATTGGTGAAATGTAGTTAATTCACCTTTGTCTTACCGTTACCGTTTTACGTTTTTAATATCATTTTGTTTGATAGCAATAAAAAATTTGAACATTGTTAATAGTCAAGTAGTAGTCTATCGCGTAGGATGTCTAGAAACTGGATATGGCCCTGGACAGCCAGGATGTGACCTGTGTGAGGGTTCTTACACCTAGCATCTGAAGACCCAAGACGGCGTGTGCTTTTAGTCGGTTCAAGTCCGATATAACCGGGTATCCAAAGAGATTTCTACACAGAAATAAAAAAAATAGTTCCAAATATTTTGTTCCGTAAATAGGAGTCAATAACGGTAGCAAATAAAACTTTACATATATTATTAGATAAGCTACATAAGTAAGTGAAAAAGCGAAAGTGCATATTATCACATCAAGTACCGTATTCAAAACGTATTCGTAAGCTTGGATCATACAAAATAAATTAACAGTAAAAATCTGAATAATAAAAACAAACTTAGAAATGCGTACTTGCAAATCACGGGCCAGTTCTGTAGTGTTTGTATTTCATCCTTTGTGCTTTTCCCAACTTAGCTGGGGTCTAATTGTGATATTTTACGTGAAGGGACTGTCATCTGAGCTTCACAACCTACTGGGTGATATCGAAGTTTTGTCCCCCTAGACCAGGGATGGCGAACCATTGGCACGCGTGCCCAAGGTGGCACGCGGCACAATTTTTTGGGCACGCCACCAATGCCATCTGTGCCACCTGGGTTATTAGGTGCATTCGGTAATCTGTGCCTATACCTGTTTCTTTTTTTCTTTCTTTCACAAAGTAAGATACCTACCATATGCGCTAGAAAATGAACGAACAGACGGACATTTTTTTCAGAAAGCATAATATAAAGAGGCGGACTATGCCCAGCCCCAAATAATCATGGGATACACTTATTTGGGGTGGGCCAAATGCGTGAAACTGTAGCAAACAGACAGCAACTCTTCAGCCAACACCCCCCCCCCCTCCTCCCCCCGGTCGGCACGTCTAGGACTTCATCGAACTTTTTTTTAGAAATATGGCACGTAGATGCATAAAGGTTCGCAACCCCTGCCCTAGACAAATGGTAATTCGTTGGCGGGCATATTGTAGAATACCTTTGTATGGGATTGAAACGTATCTTGACATTTATGACGTTTATGACAGCCGTCATCTTAAGCTGCGTTTACATACTCGCGGCAGAGCGAGGGAAGTGGCGAGAGAAGTGGGCAGAGACGTGGTGTGAATGGTATATTCGTCATGCCGCGAGTACTGCCGCGTATGTTGCTGCGAATGTCGGCTTGGCGGCGCGAGTCAAAGGAACGGCAATACTAGCGCGATGAACTATACGAGACCGCTTGATGGCGCTAATCAGTAAACACGGCTTTCGTTATTGCTCCTCGAATATTTACTTTTAAAAATGTTTATATCGATCTACGGAAAGTGTATAGTAGTTGAAAGTGATAGATTTTTATTAATAATCTATTTAATTAATTCGCTATGCTGTAAAAGCATAATGCGTACACTGCTACAGCGTTGTCCTCCATACGTTTACGTCCGTCTCCGTTGCAGGGCGAATACTGTAATGCGGACCAACACGATGATGCGCGTGTGTGATCGCTAGGGCATTAATCGCGCGAATATTTCCAGCAACACAATGAGCAATGCGAGCGGCAGTATGTAAACGCGGGGTTAGATTTTCTTTATACTACTTAGGTTGCAGACAAGCACACGGCCCTAAGAGGTAACCGTGGCCTATGGGCGACTTTTTAGGGTTCCAGCTAGTCGTAACGATAACCACAGGCGTTTATAAGACAACTGGAACCAATAGCTTAAAGTGTTCCGCGATGCAATTATCTCAAGTATGGTCACTCATTTCTTCCGCACATTCAGTCTTGTATAGTCACCGGCATATATCTCATTCGCAGGAGAAACGAGCTCCTTAACCGCCGTAGCACCCCGTGCTATCCTCAAAAGACACCCAAAAACCGCGTACTGCATAATTTTATTATACAGATCAAATTTTGTGACGTAACTGTGATCACGTTTTGGGATATACAGGGTGAAAAAATAAGTCTGGCCCTGGATGGAAACTACCTTAAATCCTCAAGTTGGTTCATTTGACTTAAAGAAAACATTCCTTTATTTTTAAAATGAAATAAAACTGCATTCAAAAGTTTTCGAAAATTCGCTTGCCACACCCGGTAATCGAACCTACTAAAATCGGAAAAGTATCCCTGTATCTATATGGCATCAATCGATAGTGTCAATCATAAGGATTAATTAATATTGCCAAGAAACATGGTAAATTAAATGAAAGGAAATCCTTGAAACCTAAACTTATAAATTCAATTTGGCAAATATACCTGTATACCGTATCGATGTGGCGCGCTTTCGCACTAGCGTGAGTCGCATTTCGGTACTTTAGGACTACAGTTCATCGCTATTTTGAACTTCGAAATTCAGTATGACAGTCATTGGTTCCTCCCCAAAAGTAACGAAGCGTAGATCCCAAATCCCGGATAGAAGCTGTCTATTTCTCAGAAAAACTAGAGGATAATAACAGGCACTTCTAACTTATTACGCAGAGACGGAAGTCCCACTTGCCAAGCAGAGCGCAAAAGAAACGCATACCAGATGACGGTCTCACGAATCAATAATTGTATATCTGAACAGATCGTACGCGCATACGAGGTAACTGGATGCTGTTGCGATATACCTAGCATGTCTTTCACACTTTTTGTAGCTTACGGTGACCGCTTAACTTCAAATAGGTCGCATAGATCGTTTAGCAATAACCAAATAATATGAAATTTTGTTCTTAATTCTTTATTGTACACTAAAATATTACAATCAGAAACATAACAATGAAATATTGATGTACAAAGGCGAGCTTAACTCAGCATTGAGTTTTCTCCCAGCAAACCTTTGGGGGATCGAGAAAAAGGCGAAAGAGTTGTACCAAGACCTTTGGAATTCTGGGTTCAACCTGACTTGCAGATACGAAAAATGCTTTATTTTTGGCTCCTAGTACTACTATTATCTGTTCTGTGCTCCTAGTTTGACGGCATCATCAGGAAGGAAATGGTTATCATCATTCTCTGAGCATTGCCGCCACTCAGTTGGGGTCGGCTTTCCAATTTAACTGTGATGCGGCTGAACTTCAATATTTTCCTTAAAACGACTGCCATATCTGATCTCCAGCGATATCGAAGTTCTGCAGTTAGACTGATCGTAGTTTTGTGGGTTCCAACTACTAGTAACGCCTTGCCTTGGATGCGACCGGGATTCATGCAATGATGATGATGATAATAAAGCCGGTTTATCAGCTGCCTATAAATCCACAATATTTTGAAGAAACGTAAAATCCAACTTTTTTGCCGTTGGTTAAAAAAGGAGCCTGTAAGAACAAAAAGATTCTGTGTCGTCAGCGCAAAAGATAAGTAGGACAAGCCTTTGGTTTTCCCACTGACAGCACAAAATCTTTCCAGCCGTATATTTGTATACCTTCAACTAATTGTCTTAAAAAAAGAAAGCCAAAATAAAAATCGAAAGCCTGTCATTAATACTTAAACACAATATTAATCAATAATCAACAACAAAACGTTTGTTTATCGATTCATTAACTAAACGCACTTTCTACTTTTTTTGTTATTATTACACGCATGACAGGTGTCACGTTGACAGATCGAAAGTGATGACGTCACCGCCTTGACATTGAAAGCTATTGTTCGGAGGCAGTGGCACGATAAGCGATCTACGAACTGTCAGCTGTGACAGCTTATCTAGTAGGAATGGAGCCGGAACATTCAAGAGCTGTGAAACTTTGTTATTTATGATCTGTGGTCTATGGGTAGTGATAAATTGAGTCTTATAGTGTGTTATGGCTGCTCTCACGTAGACATTATTCATCTGCAGATATTAGCGGCGGACGCGTCCGCCAACGTGCAGACGGGGCGATTTTTTTTATATAGAACACGTCAATTTGACTTCGCCTCGCCTGATGGTAAGCTGAAGGCAAAGTCTTGGAAAAGAGGGTCACCATTATACACATGTACCATGGTGGCACTCAGCTTGACGGCCTTCACGCCCCGCTTAAAGGACCCGGGACTGTAGGAGGAGGGAAACACGTGAACTGGTAAGAAATTCCAAGTCTTAATGGTGCGGCAGAAAAAGGAGTCGCCGAACTGCTTGATGGAATATTCTGCGCCGTATGCGGGTGGCATCTAAGCCCTGCACATGTTGTCCTATATAGGAAAGGAGAGGGTGGGATTAATTGGAAGAGCTCATCAGAACATTCACCATGGTAGAAACGGTAAAATACCGCTAAGGATGCCTCATCTCTACGCATCTGCAAAGGCTCAAGGTGTTGGTGACCTCAGACTTGCTCGTTTGTGGTAGATATTTAACGTTAATTACCTTCCAAAGACGAGACAGGTACCCTGTCCACACGTCGGCGGATGCGTCCACAGTTAACATCTGCAGATGAATATGTCTACGTGTAGAGGACCCTTTACAGACGCTTCAAGATTTGAAACATGCATTGCAGACCTGTAGGCGTAGGTCCCAGTTGCCACACAAATATCTATGGTAATCGTTACGGGAAGTTGGAGCCCTGAATAATGTCCCAAGAATTATAGCTTTTTTTAACGTGCGGTAATCCCCACAGATAACAACCCCGTCCACCGAGCAGGAGCTAGCGAAGGTTATATTGGACTCAAACCGATCAAAACTGCCGTCTCGGACTATCAGTTGCCGAGGGTGAAGTATCCTCTGGTATATACCTCCCACACCGGTTGACACTCGTACCCATGCTGACTCCTCGCACTACAGCTAACCCTTGCACCCCGGCTGCCTGTTTACGCTAAAGATGACTTTTCGCACTCCAGTGACTCCTCACACCCCGACTGACTCTCGCACCCCAGCTGACTTCTCACATCCCAGTTGACTTCTCGCGCTACAGCTGACCCTTGCACCCCGGCTGCCTCTTTGCACTAAAGCTGACTTTTCGCACCGTCGTGACCCCTCACACCCCCACTGACTCTTCGGACCTCGGCTGTCCCTCGCAACCCGACTGACCTTCGCAGACGGACAGCTGTCCCTCGCTGCTCGCAGCTGACATTACGCGCTCCAGCTCACCGATTCCACAAGCTCTTTTCAAGTAACATCTTGTTTACACACCTAATCATACGCCTATTTACCACGTAAGTGACAAAGAAAACATACGCCATTATACGAATTTCTCTTTTAACCTTTAAGCAGGCTCTAAAGAAGACGAATTGCGCGCAATTCGTAATGTATTCTGCGCACCATAACTGATTTTAATTCAATTTTCTCCGAACTTTCGCTGTTAAGCGCGCACGAGAGCTCTCGCTTCAGTTGCTATGAATGTCAATGTGTAAAAATGCGTTTATAAAGTCTTTATATATATGTCTACCCATGGCCTGCCCCTAGCGTAGTTGCCGGCAAACTTCGTGAATAAATATCAAAAGCTGACCTGCCGAACCACGTCATGAGCATTCCAAATTCTCCTATACAATCATCTTGGGGCGACAATGATACCTCGAACAAACTATTGGATAGTTGTATAGGAGAATTTGAATACTTTTACTCAGGTCGTATCTCAGTAGCTTGGTGGTCAGAATATTCGCCCTTTAAGGGACTCTACAATACATTAAGCGGGAATCAAACCAGCGCCGCCTTGCGTAACAGTCGCCTTCCCTACCGCTACGCCACAGACGCTGTCCTGAGTATTTCGTATAGATTCCTCTACACATTTCTGAGAAAATGGTCTTATCAGACAAATCGCGAAGTGATCTTAAAGGGTTTTGCGTTTTTCCTTTTGAGGCACTAAACCCTGAATTCATGGATAGTGGACCCCGGGCTACGTGATCAAAGTGTCGGAAGCAACTAGGACTCAACGCTGAGATGATGATGATTAATATTTTGGGGATTGCTTTCCTAAATTCCTCACTGAAGAGTTTTCGTGCTATCAGTAGGAAGACCAAACGTTTGTCTTGCTTTGTCTCCTGCGCTGACGGCACAGAATCTCTCTGTTCTTACAGGGTCGGCAGCACGAGTGTGTCTCCACTGGTGTTACACTCGTCCATAGGCCACGGTAACCACTTTCTATCAGTGTCGTGTGCTGATCTTCCACCAATCCCCATCTATCTACCTATCTAAAGCCGAGATACAGGTTCCCACCTAGTTCGGCTGCAGATGCTCTCAATAATATTGTAAATGCACCAATTATATTTTGAACACATGTATACTTAAGTTCTACTATTGTATTTATAATGTAATGGATTTTGTGAAATAAATAAATAAAAAAAAAAAAAAAAAAAAAAAAGTGGTATAAAAGAAATGTTACGATATACATGTTGAAATTCTCTATTTAATGTATATATAACGGTCTAATAGTTTAAGAAAGGTGCAATATTTAAAATACACATATAGAAGAAATTTAAAAGAAATGTGTGAATTTCGTTATAATATGCTTGTTATATTAAAATGTTTACTCATGATTTGTGACTAGTTCGGGCTTTTGTGGCAGCGCCTGCCGTTTGTCCTCTTAACCCCGAGAGGGAAGCCCACGCCAGAGTCTTGTCTGTTAAACAGCAGGTGTCCAGCTTGCAGGTCAAAGTTGGGTTGGGCCCCCAAGATCTTGGTGAGGCCCGGAATACCCCAGACTCTGAGGTTAAGACCTCGGATGCAACCAGGACTAACGAAAGTGTACCTAATGATGATGTTTAAAACGTTTGTCTTTTTGTACTGACCGTATTCCTTCATTCATTAATTCATTTCTACATTCATTAGGGTGCGGCTACAGCTTATAATTTTTGTTACTTGTTATGAAAAACCATCTAATATATAAAATTCTCGTGTCACAGTTTTCGTTGCCATACTCCTCCGAAACGGCTCGACCGATTTTGATGAAATTTTGTGAGCATATTGAGTAGGTCTGAGAATCGGCCAACATCTATTTTTCAAACCCCTAAGGTGCAGCGGGAACGGGATTTGAATACCTACGACGCGGGCCGAAAATATGGCGGTACGAAGTTCGCCGGGGCAGCTAGTAGAGATATAAATCTCTACTAAGTTGTGTTGCGTGTTTTGTGTGAAAATGTTACGAAAAATATGAGCTCTGGACGGACCTTATTACTTCATTAATTCCTTCATTCATTCCTTCATTTATTCCTTCATTCATTCCTTCCTTCATTTATTCCTTCATTCATAACCTTCATTCATAACCTTCATTCATTTAGTATTAATTTAAACAAAATTACAATTTAAAGAGGTTTCTATTTATTAATTATGTGGGTTACACCCACTGTTAGGTGAAAGGGAAACATAAATTCACCTTTCACCCACTGTACTATAACTGAATGTCTAGTTTTAATGCCTACAGCGTATATCAACAAAACAAATTGAAAATCAAAAGTGTTCCCAATCGTATTGAATGAACGAAGAATGTCTTGTTCGTTTGTCAAAAGATGACTGAATACATTGTAATGTTTCAATGTACTTTTGAATACTTTTACTTTTGTAGTATGATAACAATAAATCTTACATGTTATCTACTTACTCTACTTTTGGTCATATCTCCGACTCTAACACTGTAAGACCTTTCTAAAAAAAAAACGGATCGAAATCCGTTCAGACCCCTAGACAAGTGACTTTTCGGGATGATACACTCATACAATAGTTATAATTAATTTATAAAATGCACTGGGCTTGACTGTACAATAATGCACTGCCAAGTACTTTTGCCTAACATGACATTTTCCATTTCAGACGTTCTACTAGTATGACTATTTTAGATTTCAGACGTTTTACTAGTATGTCGTTTTACTTTCATGTCGTTAATACCTCATGGCCATTTTACTAGTTTGACATTCTAATACGGAGGGGAATTTACGGGATTTGACGTAGGTATATGACCGTCTTCGACGTATGTCATAAGTGTCAAAATACATGGTCATATACGTCAAATCATTCAATACATTCTACTATATTCTACTAGCTGTCCCGGCGAACTTCGTACCACCATAATTTTTCAGCAAGCGTGAATTTTTGATCTTGTTCCCGCTGCACCTATTTTCTCATCCTTTTAACCTTCCCTGGACACCCACGAATATTTCAAGACTAAAATTAGCCAAATCGGTTCAGCCGTTCTTAAGTTATATAACAACGAAAAGTGGCATTGATTTTTATATATTAGAAGATGAAGTACCACTTGTCTAGGAGGGCTGGCTAGCATTGCTTATCCTTACAATTTGTTAACCTTGTAGGCTAAACGAGTCGGTTGTCTTGTCTAAGGGGGCAAGTCAGTTTTTTTTATTTATTTACTAGCTGACACAGCGAACTTTGTACCGCCATATTTACTAATCCCGTTCCCGCTGCATATCTCTAAATTTATCAGTCTTTCTCTACAATATTATGCATGTAATATACATATAAACCTTCCTCTTGAATCACTCTATCTATTAAAAAAACCGCTTCAAAATTCGTAGCGTAGTTTTGAAGATTTACGCATTTCGAGTTACAAAGACTTAAATTTCATTAAAAAAACATAATTTATATTAATGATTTATGTCAATTTCAAACTACAATCAGCGATTCCACTGGCGTTTTCGCCAATAGAATGTCATTTTGTCTAAGGACCCATGCCTCGTTGAGAAATGATTATCTTTGGGAAGCCTGAAAATAAACTAAATGCCAATGTATTAGAGGTCAGATGGTAGTTTCTTTCATAGTTAGAATGAACAGCTGTACCCAACTGAGTTGGGAAAAGACCAAATACATAACCTCCTTATTCGAAGTCGGTTCACAAAAGTGAAATTCACAAACAATATTTTCATTTCTTTTTTTAAACAGATTGTTAATGAAAGCAATTCCATCTTAGCCGTTATTTTTTTTTTCAATTGAAACGTCAATTTCGCGTTGAAAACAATCGTCTAATCGAATCTTTGGCCGCGGAGGCTGCGATCTGTACCACAGACTATAATAGAAAGTAAAATCTGTCTCGGGCCGAATGAAAACGAAACTGTCCTACAATATAAAAGCGTCTACAGGTGTACAAATATAGCAATGACTAGCTGTTGCCTTTTTTATACTACATAAGTCGCTGACAAGCACACGGCCCTCCTGATGGTAAGAGGTTACCGTGGCCTATGGGCGAGTGCAACACCAGGAGAGTCGCACTCGTGCTGTCGACCCTGTAAGAACAGAGAGATTCTGTGCCGTCAGCGCAACTGATAAGTAGGACAAAGCCTTTGGTTTTCACACTGACAGCACAAAATGTCTCCAGTGAGCTCTGGCTACCCTACTCACCGTCGGAAACACAACACGAGGTTTTTAAGTGTGTTAATATGTGTGTGGCCGCTTGATGATTTCGGTCAGCAAAGACAGTTAAAGGCCGGACAGTCTATGGCCGTCAGCATTTTATACGTAATAACATCAGACTAAAAGAATAAAATAATAAAATTGTGATGACATTGATGACATAAGGACTGCAGGCCGCCGCACAGACGAAAAACCTAATACAACGACTGGTGAAATGTGGGCTTTAATTCACCTCTGCCTAACCCTCTGGGGATAAAGGCGTGATTGTATGTGTGTGTGTGTATTACGAAATAATAAAAATCACGCAATCTTATACTCGTAATCATTTTTAAACATTGATTTTTGATAACTCCGCACAATCAATTAAGATATTTTTAACAACATCATTCATTGATTCCGATAGTTCGTACGAATATCGGTAGATTACTCCTACCATCGCCGTAAGATGGATGTATTGGAAAAATTGGGTCACTCTCGGGCGAAGCTCGGTGGTCAGAGCATTCCCCCTGTAAGGGAAAGATCGCGGGTTCGAGTCCCGCCCGAGAATTGATTTCGCTTTTTCCAATTTATTATAACTTATACTCGTAGTTCTTATTACTTTCATAATCTACCAATTTTTTTAAATGTTTGTTACTCAATTAAGCCTAAACGGCTAAACAAATCTGGCTGATTATTGCTACAAAAATAGGTTATTTATAGTCAGAAATAATATAATAGGAAATCTTTTGCCCGAAATAAGTTCCCATAGTTTGCGGTATTAGGATTAGAATTCAACGCGAGTGGAGCACATAAAAAAAAAAAAAAATAAAATATGCACGAAAACCATACAAAAAAACAATAAGTAGCTTACCCAAAGTAGGTTTCGATACATAAAAATGCACAGATTAATGCAAAAACATGTACATATTCATGCATACAAATATTTGCACTGAACGAGAATCAAACCTGCAAAGTAGCAGTCGAACACTCTACACCACAAAGGCGGTTGTCCGTCGAGTATTAGAGGCTATTAAAAAGCTCTGTATGGTCAAGCCAAACAAAGAAATTCCTGTACATTATCGTCAGACAAAACAATGTGGTAGTGAAAGCCCCATTAAGACGGGGCCTGTTGTTTAGGAGAAATACTCAGAATAGATGGATAAGATAAACCGACATACTGATAACGAAATGTTATTCACCTTGGATTTTTACTTACGAACTTACATACAAGCTGTGGAATGAACTCCCCGCGATGGTTTTCCCAAGCGACTACAATATGGGGTTCTTCAAGAAGGGCATTAGAAGGTTTCTTCAGGGTCGGCAGCGCGAGTGTGACGCCCCTGGTGTTGCATACGTCTATAGACCACGGTAACAACTTACCATCAGGTGGGCCGTGTGCTTGTCTGCCACCTAAGTGGTATAAAAAATACATACATAAATACTACTAGCGATCGCCCGCGACTTCGTACGCATGGAGTTCGTTTTACCCCCTTAGAGGAGGAGTTTCGTATAATCAATTCTTAGTGGTATAAAAAAATAGATTTTAGGCCAGTGTATGGGACTTCACCAAGACACTTGACGCGAGACAAAATGTATATACGTTCATATTTAGTCTTAAGAAACCACATTTTGTAAACTGACGTCTCAAAAATGCCGCAGGGGATGTTCTTGCGCCGTTTCTTCTCCATTAGCGCCCAGGAAGCGGTGGTAAACTTAGTTTTAAGCAGAATTTGACGTCAAAAAGCTGTAACAGCATTGCATTGCTATTTTGAAAAATAAAGAATTTGACCTATGGGCAGTGCCGAATGGTGAAAATTGTGAGAAGGAAGCCGGTGGAAACATTTTTTTAACTCGATCTAATTTTGTCACGCACCGTACGAGCCATTAGTAAGATCCGAAGTAAGGTCGATCTTTACCCATTTGTTTACCGAATGAACAGCCTTTGGTCTTCCCACTGACACTACAACCTTTCCAGTGAGCTCTGGCTACCCAACCCACAGTACACACAGGTACTTCCCAGTCTGACTGCTTAATTGGAGCCACGTGCCTCTTAGAACCCATCCGTAAAACCTAACCAAACGAAACTCAAGATAATAATATCGCACTCGTAAACGAAACCACTTTCTAACGCGGTCAACGAAACTAAAAATTAAAAAGTTATGTTAAAAAAAAAGTGCAAAGCCACCATTTCGAAGGCATAACAGTACAAACTTGAAATACCGTCGTTATCCACCGCCCGTATGTTCGTAAATGACTCACGAGATTATTTATGGACCAAAAGAAATGGTAAATAATGGTGTTCAATTCCCTTTTTGTGTTTTTGAGTTTTGTTTTTATGCCTTCGTGGTAACGATGTCTTTCTTTTTACCCGACTACGGCGAAGCCAAAGGAGGGTTATGATTTTGACAGGCTATGTGTATGTATGTATGTATGTTCGTTTGTTCCCTCATAGCTCTTCAACTACTTATTAGAACTGGACAATTGGGGTATCGTTAGAAGCGTCTTGATCGTCCGCTGGTTATAGGCTATATCACGTGTCACTAAATCTAGTGTGGCGCCCTCTAGCGGTCATAAAGTACTGAATTAAAAAATAAACTTGAGACAAATTGACCGTGTTTGGTATCAAATTAAAGGGCTCAATTAGCACATTTCAAATAATTATGTATAAATTATTGGTTGTTGTTGCTTGCCCCAAAATAATATAAATAAAAATTAAGTTTAAAACTAAAACCCGACTACTGCAAAATCACGCTCTAAAAAGTATTAAACAAGAAAATATGTATATAATTTTTACCCGAATGCGGAGACAAAAGAGTAGTTATGTGTTTGACCTGTGGAGTTCTAGAGTGGAAACTACGAATTGGTAAATGAATGATAGGACATCTCCAGCCCCTTTAGATAAGTGGCAATACGATGGCCGGTGTATTTTTTTTTTGGATATCCTACATATCGCTATCTAGACCCAAAGTAAGCACAGCTTAACTAGCTTGTGTTATGGGTTCTAGAATGCGGATAAACATACTTAGATAGATTTTTTTTTTCGTAAATACATACATACATAGAAACATCCAGACCAATGCAAATACATATTTATAATCATGCATACAAAATCTTTTGATAACCTAAATCTTAATACTATAAAAACGTATACACGTATTAATTAGATGGTGTATGGCGTCACTTCATGCAATTTTAGGGTTGTTTTAGTTTGTCCAGGCAATTTGAAGCCCACTGTACCTAATAAATAAAACATAATGAATCAATGGTAGATATTTGAGTAAGAAAGTAGAAGACAATGAACCAATGCGTGTGCACATGCGGAACGACGCATTCCGTCTGCTCATTCGGTGCTGAATTCCTGCCCGCGGACTACATGCATTCCGCACGCGAAACCCCACGGAACCAGTAAACGTTGAAATTTCGTGGAGATTCGTGAACGAAAAAAATGTAAGACACGTATTGTTCTCGGGACATATTATTAACTGTTTTTAACCAACAATTATTTGTGGATTCTATCAAGTTACAAGGGTGATACATTCTTAATTGAGCATTAAACATTATATCTAGTCAGGTATTCAAAGCTTAATATAATAGCTAGTTAGCTACACTAAGATCGGTTTCTATTACTGTAGTGCTCCGTTAAAAAATCTTGGACCTAAAATGTGCTCTATACGCGCAGCACACGTGTCTTGGGTGTCTTTTGAGGATAGCACGGGGTGCTACTGCGGTGGACGAGCTCAAATTCACCAAGCATAGATTATTATAAAATTTAAAAAAACCCCGACCCAAAAAGAACCTATAAAAAGTAAAATAATAACTATTACATTATGACCTACCTTAGGTATAGACCCTTTTGTCATTTGTCTCTTTGGGGGACCGCTAAGTACCTTGGTATGCCCTATTCCCCCCGAGCGAATGGTCAGACGACGGTCCCCCGACGAGACAAATGACAAAAGGGTCAATACTTAGGGTAGGTCATTATGTAATAGTTATTATTTTACTTTTTATAGGTTCTTTTTGGGTCGGGGGTTTTTTAAATTTTTATTTAATTTTTTTTTATGCTTTTTATAGGTAACCGCTTAACCGATTTCCATAATATAACCTTTCATTTGATACCCAACACGGATATATTTGAAAATATTAGATTTTGCATTGCCACTTTCACTCCTCATATCTATCAAATGGCGGAACCGATTTTCATGAAACATAGCTAAGAACACTCTCGACTAAACCATCTTTCAAACAAAAGAAACAGAATCGAAATCGGTTCAGCCATTTGGGAGCTACGATGCCACAGACAGACTGACACACACACACACACACACCCATACACACGTCAAACTTATAACACCCTTCTTTTTTGTCGGGGGTTAAAAACAGATTAACGGAGAAATACGCAGATGATATCAGTACGAGAGAAGGAAAACTGTAAATAAAATCAAATTCCACTCCCTATTCCTGTGGTACCGGGTCCTTTAAGGGGGCTGTGAAAATCATCTGATGAGGCGACTAACGACTAAGGGATAGGGCTGTTTAACATCAGACAGATATATACAGCCCAGACTCAGCCTCAGATACATGACTCAAGTCGACAATAGTGCCCGGAATACGGCAATAGGCTCACCCCCTATTACATGGGACCTAATACAATGATTGGTGAAATGTGGGTGTTAATTCACCTCTGCCTAACCCTCCTGGGATAAAGGCGTGATTGTATTTATGAATGTTTATTAGGAGACCTTCAGCTATCCAACTTAACCAACTTAAATCTGTCGGCTAATATCAACCCAAATTACGATTGGTCAACGCAAATAAGGGTCTAAAGTTGGCATCAGGAAATCATTACCAATGTGTTACTTTCATTACAGAATATGTTATTTTATCTGTGTTTAACTGATCATTAAATGGTAAATGGTAAGTAATTCTTAATGATCCTTTTTATTGTAGAATTAATGACGATATTTCATATTTATTTGTAGGTATATTATGAGGATGCTGTGCAAAAAAATTCTTAGATTCATATTATATTTTAATGGATAGGTGCAACATCTGGTCTAGCTGCAATGCTTTGATATCGCCCAATATCGCTACTGGGTTGTGAAGGTCAGATGGCAGTCGCTTCACGGAAAATATCGAAATCCAGCCAACTCCGCAGTTAGACTGGTAAAGCGGAGCACAGACTGCGAGATGGAAGACTGCACTGCTCACTCAGTGCATACAAATATTTGCACTGAGTGGGGATCGAACCCGGGCCTCCTTCGAAGCGGCTGCGTTCACTACGCCGCTACGCCACAGAGGTTGATGGTGATCACCAGATCTTTTGAGATAATTAAGACCGTTTTTGGGAACAGAAAAAGCTCCCATTAGTGGTGTACCAACCGGTCCACCAACTGATATTAATTCCGGTATCCAGTGACCGCGATTTCGGGTACGCGGCCCGAATAGTGATGTGCCTATTCGGTACGCGAAATTGGCATAGTTAGCGGCACATATCTTGACCCTAGTCACGTCACAAAATGTACAGTAAGCTTCAGAGAAAAGGGACCCCCCTTGATAGTGACATGAAAGCATTGCAGTTTTTTGAAACATCGTGTATATGGAATGTTGGTCTAGTGGTTATGACCGATGCTTTGTGGATACGGTAAGCGGGGGTTCAAATCCTCGAACACAAAGTTCTTTTTTTTATACATACATATATATACATAAACTCACGCCTTTATCCCCGAAGGGGTAGGCAGAGGTGCTAGCACCCACATTTCGCCGTTTATGTTTAGGTCCCAATGTAATAGGTGGCGAGCCTATTGCCATCAACCGGGCATTATTTTTTTATTCTCATAAGCACTTTTTGTTAATTATTATTTGAGGAATCAAATTTTATAGTAGGTCATACCTAATAAATAGGTTTGTAAGAAAAGATAGGCTTGTTGCATAAACAATATTAAACACCAATGCAAATTTCCACGAATTATAAAGTTACCTTCAATCACAGTTTAGTAAATAAGGCAAAGAAGTATTCTAATTGCAACCTTAGCGCGCTGTCACAGATATTCAAATACTATAGCCGCAACTCATACAGCAGATAAGTTTTTGGAGTAAAACATGACGGTAGTGCAACAATATTGAACTAAACGAGAAATCTATACTAATTTCAACCTTATCTTTTAGTCAAAGTTATTATTATCACATGGTGTAGTTGAAATTTAAACCTTAAGCACAGATTAATAAGGTCTAGAAAATTACACCGTAATCAACTTTGTTCGATAAAATAGGAGTCATATTTTCGCCATTATTATCAAGTGAATCGTTAGCCTAGTGGTATAAGGCACGGTCTAAGTGATCGGCTGGCGCTGGAGATGCGGGTTCGTATCCTCAAATAGCACATAAATTAATGTGGCATCTTTTTGTGAGTATATTGTATCTTGGTATACAATTGAGTCGAAAGACGAAAAATATCAGAAAAAATTCTAATAAATGAACATGCAAATAAAAGGCTGCAGGCAGCTCAGCGACGATCGCATCACGTGACGTCATTTGTGAGTCATGTGACACGGCCGGCGAGGCGGCAATATTCTTTAAGTATTGAGGGGTCTGTTTTCTCTGACGCTGACTGTACTCTTTATGCGCAGTATACGTTTTTGAGTCCTCTTCGTCGAGGCTCATACAATCTTTATATATAAAAATCAATGCCACTTTTCGTTGTTATTTTATAACTCAAGAACGGCTGAACCGATTTGGGGCCAAGAATATGCCACTAACTGTAACAGTTGTTGCAAATTTTTATACTGCAGGTGAATGTTGACCTGATTAAGGTGAAGTTGATTGCAGTGGAGATTTTTTGAGTGACTTTTATTGCATTAGTGATGGACTAAGTTGATTAGTTAAGGAATGAGAACAGTGGGTGAGGTGGAATTGGAATTGGAATTTGGAATTTGTTGACTTTTATTGAAAAAGCGACTTCTGGCGACAGCTTTTTTGATACGAAGCAAATGAGGGGGGAAGGCTCTTGATGATTTTTAGACTTGACAATACCTTCTCTATCGCTTTTTGCCACCTTAGAAGCCGCGTGGTTCCCCGCAGAGTAAAAATCGGACCACCCGATCTCCTCCCTTGCGGTATCGTACAAGGCGACTAAGGGATAGGGCTGTTTAACATCAGACAGATGTATACAGGCTCAGCCTCAGATACATGACTCGAGTCAACAATAGTGCCCGGAATACGGTAATGGGCTCACCCCTTATTACGTGGAACTTAATACAATGATTGGTGAAATGTGGGTGTTAATAATAATTCACCTCTGCCTAACCCTCCGAGGATAAAAGCGTGATTGTATGTATGTATGTAGTAGCGTTACAAATAACCTATAAACTGCGTAGCGAGGTCAAAGAGAATGGTAATAATGTGTGAACTTTTCTTTATCTTTAACGTGAGCATATTAACGGTTATAAATGTAAGTTCCAAGTTAATAAGTATGTTTTTTAAATAGAGTTACAGTAAAGTGTAATTAAATTATTTAATTTAAGTCATGTGACCCACAGTGTGACACTTTTAACCATAACGGTCAGAGTTTAGATTTAGTAAAATATATTAGTTAAGTTTTCTTTACTTTTCTTAGCACTGTTCAACATCGGCAGATATATACAGATACACATCTCAGACTCAGACTCAGATGCATAGCTTGAGTCAACCATAGTTCCTAAATTACAGCAATAGGCTCACCCCCTATTACGTGGGACCTGATGCAATTGTTGAAATGTGGGTGTTAATTCACCTCTGCCTATCTGCGGGGATAAAGGCGTAATTATATGCATGTAAGAGTTAGTTTACCCGTATGGTGACGGAGAAAGATTACAAGTATCACCACCCAACTCATCCGAAGGGTGTCGTAAGAGGCGACTAACGGAACAATACGCAGACGATATCACTGCGAGAGAACTCGCCGCGATGGTTTTCCCAAGCGACTACAATATGGGGTTCTTCAAGAAGGGCATTAGAAGGTTTCTTCAGGGTCGGCAGCGCGAGTGTGACGCCCCTGGTGTTGCATACGTCCATAGGCCATGGTGACCGCTTCCCATCAGGTGGGCGGTGTGCTTGTCTGCCAACTTAGTGGTATAAAAAAAAAGAAGGAAAAGTCGAAATAAAAGCCTGTAGGTACCTATCAACATCACCTCGCTTCACGGAAAATACCAAAGTCCAGTCAAATCCACAGTTAGACTGGTAAAAGCGGACCCCAGACTCCGAGGTGAAAGCTTCGGATGCGATTGGGAATTAACGTTAGGAAAAAGCTGAAGAAGTGCGATATCTACCTTTTTTAACCGACTTAAAAAATGGAGGAGGTTATATTCAGTAAGTGTAGCAAGATACATAAGAGTCGATAACTATGATATAACACGCGCCACGTATCTTGGACCTAAAATGTGCTCAAAATGTGCCCTATACGCGCAGTACACATTTCTTGGGTGTCTTTTGAGGATAGCACGGGATGCTACTGCGGTAGACGAACTCAAATTCACCAAGCATAGACTATTACAAAGCAATCCGCGGGTGCCAGAGCCTCGTATGTCTTACGATTTAGGTCCAAGATACGTGGCGCGGGTTATACATAGACTAAGTAGACTAAGCATTTTTTTGTAAATAGACCAGAAAAAAGCCCGCTGAGTTTCTTGCCGGAGTCTTCTCAGGCCGGGGCCGCGTTTCGAACCGGTGGTCCATTTGCTAAGCTAGTCTTTAGTAGGTACATATATATTTTTGACGTTTTGTAAGTTCCGTTTTGATGGTCTATACAGAATAAATGATTTTTGATAACTGCTTTTCCAGTAATATACATAGATGTCTTTTATCAGTTTTGGCAAAAAACGTTATTTTTTCAAGTGAATCGTACTATATCTAGTTAAAACAATAGTGGGAATTAAAAATAAAACTAAGTTAATATGCGTAATTAAAAAAGAAAGTACGTGTTCTTGATGACCCCTGTGGCGTAGCGGTAGAGCGGTCGACGACGACAGAGGTCCCGGGTTCGATTCCCGCTCGGTTCAAATATTTGTATGCATGAATATGTCTATTTGCATTTGTTCTTAGGTGGCAGACAAGTACACGGTCTACCTGATGGTAAGCGATTACCTTAGCCTATGGACGCGTGCAACACCAGGGGCGTTACACTCGTGCTGCCAACCCCGTAAGAATCTACTGATTTGAACCCCAGACCCCAGCTGGGTATTTCTATCTATAGGTAGCTACCTCTTCTTCCTCTTAGCGTTAATTCCCAGTCGCATCCGAAGCTTTTAGCTCGGAGTCTGGGGTCCGCTTTTACCAGTCTTAACTACGGATTGGCTAGACCTCGATTTTTTTTTTCGTGAAGCGATTGTCATCTGACCTCCACAACCCAATGTTAACATTAGGCGATATCGAAGCTCTGTAGTTAGACCGTTGTTTTTGGAATTTTTTAGGGCTCCAACTACCCGTAACGATTGCCATAGATGTTCTTATGGCAACCGGGACCGACGGCTTAAAGTGCTCTCCGAGGCACGACCAGACCAATGCAAATACTCATATTTCATACACACAAATATTTGCACTGAGCGGGGATCGAACCCGCGCCTCCTGCGTAGCGGCCGCGTTCACTACCGCTACGCCACGGAGGCTGTCTATTACTTACTAATATACAATTGTAAGTCAGATAAGTATATACATTGAAGATATTTATTAAAAACTAGTTGACCCCTCCTCCTACAGTCCCGGGTCCTTTAAGCGGGGCGTGAAAAAGCATCTGATGAGGCCGTCAAGCTGAGTGCCTGTGCCACCATTGTAACATGATACGTGTCTGTAATGGTGACCCTCGTTTCAGAGACTTTGCCTTCAGCTTACCATCAGGCGAGGCGAAGTCAAATTGACGTGTCCTATATAAAAAAAAAAAACTTCGTTCCGCCATATTTTCCGTCTGCTGCGTAGTACCTATTCAGAACCCGATCCAGGGACTCTGAGGTGAAAGCTTCGGATGCGACTGTGGCTAGCATGAAGAAGAGACAGGACCAAAAGCCAGAATACCCGATATCTACTCAGACGGAGCCGGGGACATCAGCTAGTAAACTCTATTTGCAATAAAATCTCTTCATCCTAGCGTTAATTCCCAGTCGCATCCGAAGCTTTTTCAGCTTGGAGTCTGGGGTCCGCTTTACCATTCTTAACTACAGATTTGGATAGACCTCGACATTTTCCGTGAAGCGATTGTCATCTGACCTCCACGACCCAATGGTAACATTAGGAGATATCGAAGTTTTGCAGCAAGACCGTTTTTTTAAGACTGTTTTATTGGACTTTTTAGGGCTCCAACTACCCATAACGACTGCCATAGATGTTCTTATGGCAACCGGGACCGACGGCTTAACGTGCTCTCCGAGGCACGACCAGACCAATGCAAATACCCATATTTCATGAACACAAATATTTGCAATGAGCGAGAATCGAACCCGCGCCTCCTGCGTAGCGGCCGCGTTCACTACCGCTACGCCACGGAGGCTGTCATTTGCAATAAAATATCTCTATATTAATCACATAAACTTAAAGGATATTGCATCTACCTTAATTGACTGTATTCTCTAATAAGTACCATTAAAGCAAAAGTACTTCATTCAATTATGGCATTTAATGGTAGTTCAACGACCTCTTTAAGGAAGTACTTTTCTTACTATTAATATAGCAATAAAGAGTCCACTTGATGGTAACCGGTTACTTCTTCTTCCTCTAAGCGTTAATTCCCAGTCGCATCCGAAGCTTTCAGCTCGGCGTCTGGGGTCCGCTTTATCAGGCTTAACTACGGATTTGGCTAGACCTCGATATTTTCCGTGAAGCGATTGTCATCTGACCTCCACAACTCCACAACCCAACGTTAACATTAGGCGATATCGAAGCTTTGCAGCTAGACCGTTGTTTTTGGATTTTTTTAGGGCTTAAACTACCCGTAACGACTGCCATAGATGTTCTTATGGCAACCGGGACCGACGGCTTAACATGCTCTTCGAGGCACGACCAGATTAATGCAAGTACCCATATTTCATGAACACAAATATTTACACTGAGCGGGGATCGAACCCGCGCCTCCTGTGCGTAGCGGCCGCGTTCACTACCGCTACGCCACGGAGGCTGTAACCGGTTACTATCTAGGAGCAATGCCAGGGTTGAGGTAAAGGCTTCGAATGCGACCGGGATTAATACAAGGATGATTTTAAAAAAGTAGCTTGGTATTATACTTGCCGAAATAAACTTCCAATAGGTCCTGAATAGGTATGTTTTTAAATCAATCGCTTCGCACCAATTACAAGAAAATTTCAGGAAATATTATATTTAAGTACCTATAGTATAATCACTACATATTATAAAACAAAGTCGCTGTCGCTGTCTGTCCGTCCCTATGTATGCTTAAATCTTCAAAACTACGCAACGGATTTTGAAGCGGTTTTTTTAAATAGATAGAGTGATTCAAGAGGAAGATTTATATGTTTAATACATGCATAATATTGTAGAGAAACACTGATAAATCGGGATCAGAATACCACGCGGGCGGCAAAAATGGCGGTACGAAGTTCGCCGTGTCAGCTAGTATAATGATAATAATAATCTTCTTCTTTGTAAATAAAAATTGTGTAATCCAATAAATAAAAATACTTACCTAACTATATCATTAAAAAATATGAACTCGAGAACGACTCGACCGATTCAGCAATCCTTTTACCCGACTGCGCCAGCGAGGGTAATGTGTTTCGCGCGTATGTATGTATGTATGTATGTAGTTTTCTTTGTTCCCCTCTACAGGCCTAACCTCTAGACGGATTTCGATGTATGGGGTCTCAAATGAAAGGTATTCATCTCCCGAGTGTCATAGGTTACATAAAATTCCAACAAAAACTATACGGTAGATTTTTTATGCTAAAATATGTGTTGCCAAAAATTTTTTTTTTCATTCAAACTTATCGAGTAGAGGGTATCAAAATGAAGAGAATTAAAAGGAGATTACAAATATATTGATGTCATATCTTAACTAAAAAGGTTAGAATAAAATTAATTATTAAAAAATAAAAAACCCGACTGCTGTCTAAAAGATCGAAACAAGCTTGATAGCAGGCGGTACCCATTAAATTTCTTTCGGTTTATGATTGGTAAATGGGTACCGCCTGCTATCAAGCTTGTTTCGATCTTTTAGACAGCAGTCGGGTTTTTTATTTTTTAATAATTAATTTGTACTTTCCATTCTTAAGTTCCAGAGAAGGCTTAAATGAAACAAAATAGGTTACAGGAAAGGGAACAAAATTCGACGTGAACGAAGCTCAGGGCAACAGCTAGTAATGTCTAATAATATAATTCTCGCGCCTTTACTATCAATTCCAAATTAAAAAGAAAAATATATTTTTTATTCAGATAGCGATTTTAGTAACAGCCTTCGCTTATGGTATATTAATTGCTTCAAAAATTAAATGAAAAGAGAATATCTGGATACAAAAAGGCATTAATAATTTTCTTGAAATATAAATCGATTTATACAATTAATACCAAGCTATATTGCATCTGCATTCCACCTGCAACCTACATTTCGCGCGCATATTTTGTCAATTATCTCCGACCATAGACAACATAGACTCCTCGCCCCACAGATTATAGATGGTGCATCAACCGGTTTAGTGATGGGAAAGCTGCATGTTTAAGTAAGTCTAATTAAATTTATTATTATAATCTGATGTAGGTAATGTGTTTTTGTAATTACTATTAAAAATACTATAATGCCTATCCTGGAAGGCACAGTCAGAGATCGATACTTTAATTATTATAAACGCCAAAGTAATTTTATCTGTGTTACATTTTCTAGCTTAATCGATTTTGATGAAAATTGAAACAAAGATAAGTTTTGTTACTTTTGGTCGTGATAACCAACATCCTCGCGGGTAGAGCCGCAGGCAACCGCTAGTATTATTAACTTTTACAATATGAGTCACAATTTAAAGTATTCTATAAAGATTTTTGAGTTTTGAATATGCTATTTCTAAAAGTGCCCAAATACCACAGCAAATATTGCCTCTTCAATTTTTTTTGCGAGTCGTGATTCGCCATAATATGTCAGGGTCTGCGACGCTAATTCCTCTTGATGATGATATTTCTTGATCTTCAGTGCTTATGTGATCGATGATCAACATCGCACGATGTATAATGGTATGAACATAGTGCGTTGTTGATCAGGTGGGTGGTTAACCACAGGCTAGAGACACCATTGTCAGATTGCGGTCAAGCTGATTAAGGCCGTACACACGTGTTGATCAAAGTCAATTTCTTATGTAAACAACTTGTAAAGTTTGATTAATTGTGTACTTTCCTGTGCTTAAAATAAATTATTTAAATGAGCTTATTAAATTATGAATAGTAAAACAGCGGTAAAAGTTGCGTCTGATCTTATTTTATCGGTTTTATTTATTTTAATCATTCACCCAACTTATAATAGTACATTATTTGACAATTAAACGGCAAACGTGGCGCACATTGGGAGAGGCCTATGTCCAGCAGTGGACTGCAGTAGGCTAATTGATTGATTGATTTATTGATTGACAATTAAAATAATGACGTCATACTTATTTTATTTCACACAATTTTCCTTTTAACTTACCGTTTTGAAGTTTAGTAAAAAGTAACTATTTTGACTAGACAGTCAAGTACCTACCTAATTCACAGAATGAGAGATGAAGAGAGAAATGTGCCTCGGAGAGCACGTTAAGCCTTCGGGCCCGATTGCCATACTAACATCTATAGCTGTCATTACGAGTAATTGAAGCCTTATAAAGTCTAACAACTGGTTTAACTGCAATGCTACGATATCGTCCAATATCGTTATTGGGTTGTTGAGGGCAGATGGCAGTCGTTTCACGAAACATATCGAAAGCAAACCCGCAGTTAGACTAGTAAAGCGGACCTCAGACTCCGAGGTGAAAGCTTTGGATGCGACTGGGATTGACGCTAGGACGATGAAGAATTGACTGCACCTTGGTCCAGTAGTCAATCGACTCAGTAAATCAGTCGTAAAATGGTACAGATAGACAGATAAGTAAGTATGTACGTACAAGTGTACGTACGTAACGGTGCATTTTTTGCCTACTTGTCGATCTTAATGTGGTGTAAGTATTGCATGAAGTGCCAATCATTGAATATTGTGTGCTACTCCATATTCTTTGTAGACGTTTATATTTATCATCTGTTACTTTCCGGTGCGATATAACTGTCAGAAAATAGTGTTGTGCTTATTTTGTTGTAACGTTTTGGTTTTAATTAATAATAATGACTGTTCAATTGTAACAAAAAAATA
The DNA here is from genome assembly GCA_914767945.1 of Eilema depressum. Lineage (NCBI taxonomy): Eukaryota > Metazoa > Arthropoda > Insecta > Lepidoptera > Erebidae > Eilema > Eilema depressum. Next base: position 4,093,940 of record OU612040.1, read on the forward strand.
TGAAAATAAGGAAAGAAATTGACCGTTTATTTATTGTTATCCTAATTATATTATAAATGTGAAAGTTTATGAAGATGTGACTGAAATTTCGTACAAGGATAGGCTATAATCTAGAATAATAATATAGGTTACTTTTTAATTGAAGTTTTCATATAGTGTATCAATTAATAAATCAAATAAAATGTACACCAAACTGCCTGAAAACATTCTTCTCCTATTTTTTTCTCTACATCCTATGGTTGCCTGTTGCCGCAGAGCGATAAGGCCGCCAACTGTACGTACCACAAAACTTGGATCTCTCATGTTGTATTGATATATACTTGGTGTATAATGAAGACGTATAGGTATTGTTATTTTAAAATAATTTATTATGAGCCTTGTTCATGACAATTTCAAATCATCATCGTCACAGTGGACCTCGACGGACCCCAGACCCTGGGTCCGAGATCCCGGACCCCTGGATCCAAAGTCCAAACTTTGATTGTAACCATTAGTTCTGGTTACAACGCCTGGTTACTTTGAAGCCCAGGGTCTACGCTGCTGCTCTTTCTCTAGAATTAGCTTAGATTTTTTCGGAACCAGCTGTCATCTGATTACTGATCCCGAAACAAAAGCCTGCGCCAGAGTTACGTAGTAACTATTTAATAATCTGTGACCAGAGCCTTGGCCGTTAAATAGGAAGTATACCGGCTAGTACCTGCTAACTGATTTACCTCCTAATCTTCGCGGTCCAAGACTCCTGATGTGGAGTAAGCTTGGACCACAAAGATCTTGGTAGGGTAGAGCCTCCCATACATACATTCTTATCTAATTTTCAGATTTTATGATCAGCTTAGTACGTAGTAGTAGTAATTAGAAAATTCCAGTCATTTTGACCACTACACACTTTGAAAATTGGGAATTTGTGACCATTCAGGAACTATATCACAAATACATTGAAAATACCTTAATCGTATTAAAACGAAATGAATTAATATTTTTTTATTGCGATGATATGCCTAAAACCTCTTTTAAAGTGTAGGTCAGTGTTAAAAATCCGCACCAAGATGAGTGTCAATGGATTTTTACTGTTTTAATCTACTTCATTATAAAGTTTACATTGCAAGGAGGTAAGGGCATAACGGTATTTTTTTTAATTCATATTTGGATCTGCCTGACTGGGGAAGCCATACAGAAAAACGCAACGTTTTTTTTTATAGTGTGTTGGAATAGGGTCATCAATGGTCCTTGGGAAAGTGCCAGGTTTTGCAATACGTGAGTGTAACTCCTTACTACCGGACCGTAGCAATGCTTATTTTTCAACTTAGTTGTCTAAAAAAATTAATTAAGTCTATGAGGTTATTTTATACTTAAGTTAACTATATAAAAAACGTACCTCTATCATAATCTTCGCCCTTACAACCTAAGGGCAAATTGTCCAAAACGGAAAGTGACACTAAAATTAAAAACATCATTTTCACATCACTACGCTGCAAGGATTTTCCAAATTTGAACCACTTTCGAACTGTCATCCTGACGTTTCAAAACGCGCGCGAAAATAAAATTCATTCGTATTTAGAACACATTCACATTTTTTTTTATAATTGTTTAAATGACATCCCGGGATTTCGTCGTCATATCTTTCGATGTATTTTTTTTAATAAATCTATGGCAAAGACGACTGCGCGTCGTCACGGCTTTGAACCTACTAGCCAAGTGACCAACTTTACACTGTAAAATAAGAAACATACATATTACTAACAATGATTTATTTCGAGAAAGTTATATATTCCATACTTTCATCAATTAATATTAAACCCTATTTCTCATGATATAAAGTTTAAATTTCTCAATATTGAGCGTGTAAAGCAACTCGGTCACACTTAGTACGGACTTGCTAAACGAGTGAACGGTGAAATGAGAAATTGTGAGAGACAGGTATATGTCAGAAAGAGACACATAGACATTTCTTTTTATAGTACAACCGGTGAAACTGAGAACATTAGAAATCATCCGTGGTATTTATTTATTATCAGGTTTTATAATCTACTGAACAGGTAGGCGATTCTTTGAGTACTTTGGGGATCTTTAAAGTTTTTTTAATTGAGTTGTAATGTAACGGAACGTAATCGAAAGTGACATGCTTTTTGTAGATCACTATGTCTGCAGGTCTAAAAAGGCCACTTTATTGGAACCGTATTAGGATTATTTTGTCATGCGGCGATATTTATACGAAATTAGAATCGGTTTAGTTAATGACTTGTTGTAATTCTGCTCATAGGTCACCATTTTATGAATTTTATAGGCATCTTTGAGATCTACTGAAAATTCATAAAGTTACTCGTTTTTAGCAGAATTGCTTAATGTGGCCATTTTAGACCCGCTGGTAGAGAATTAAGTTTAGAATTACCCTTTTTTGAATTCAGAATGATATTTTTTTGTAAAACAAATTTTTAAATCATCGTCGTCATCCTTATAGCGATTTCGCTTTCGCTTTGCAGTGCAGGCTTCGCTTCATTTTGATTGAAATTTCGGCTTTAAGAGGAGCGACTGCTGTTGCTTCGTCTGTCAGACGAACGATGCGTCTCAGTCCCAAGAAGAAAGCCTGCGCCAGAGTGTCATCCGTTGTTTATTAGGTACATAGACTTGCAGGTGACGTTGGTTTGAACCCGTAGAGCCCTCTACCTCTTTGGAATTTGGAACTTTGAAATATCCACAATTTAAAATTGAATTTAGAATAATTATTGGTCTTGCTGACGATATTCATTGAAAATATTTTGTTAAATCAGAATTTAATTATGAATTAATATTTAAATATCGAATTTCAAATTTAAGAACTGTCGAAATATTCAAAATTTATAGCTTTCAAATTATGAAACTAATGAATGAAATTTAACATTCAAAATCTATAATTTGAACACATATTCATTATGTTAATGGACAGCAGATAGTTTGTTAGTATATAATAATGTATTGAGAGTTAATCGAGACTGAATTTTGAATAGAATTTATTACGAGAATTCAGAAGGAAACGAGGAGGGAGAAGAAATATAACAAAAGAAAAATAAGTCAAAAATGAATACCAAAAAATTGTAAATAAAATACATAAATAAAACTCCCCGAAGGGGTGGGCAGCGGTGTATTAACACCCACATTTTACCAACTATGATTTTTGGTCCCACGTAATATTGGGCCTATTGCCGTTATGCGGGTACTTAGTCATGGACTGTATTTACTGTCGGATGGAGAACAGCCCTATCCCTTAGTCGCCTTCTACGACACACACAGGAAGAGATGGGGTGGCCCTATTCTACTCCACCGGGAACCAACACGGCCTATATAGTTAATAAAATATTTTTTTCAAGAAAAAAAAAACAATTTTAAGAGCAGTCCACAGTTTAAGCAGTGTCATAAAAAAGCTATACATGTCTATATCACTTTTCCACAACTCGTTCGAAATGTCATAATTATAGAAAAAAAAAATATAACTCGTTCAAGAACGGCATAGATCCCGACGTGTTGCATTTCAGAACGATTACAACTCGTTTGGTGTAAGGAGGTCGTATTCCATATTTCAGAAATAAATTATAGGAAACAGTTTATACTTACCGATTTTTATATTCAAAAAAGTATAAGTTTAAGACTTTTTGCGCAGTGAGTGGTTAATGGTTAGGAGGGACCCCAGGCACGGTAGTATTACCGTGCCCCGGGTTCGAATCCTGGCCATTTGTTTTAAACCACTTAGGTGGCAGTTAGTGGCCCACCTAAAGAAAAGTGGTTACCGTTGCCTATGGACGTGTGCAACAACAGGGGCGTTACACTCGTGCTGCCAACCCTGAAAAAACCTTCTAATACCCTTCTTGAAGAACCCCATATTGTAGTCGCTTGATAAAACCACCGCAGGGAGTTCATTCCACAGCTTGAGTGTGCGTGGGATGAAGTGCCTTTCATACCGCACAGTGCGCACTGTTTCCGGACGCAATACTATTTTCAAATATAAAAAACAGGAAGTTAGAATGCCAATGTCACTTGCAAGGCATTATTTATTTATTTATTTTATTTATTTCATTACCAGAATACATAGTTACAAATTAAACTAAGCTTATTACACCTGGTGATCAGCGCAAGCTTTCGTCCTCAGCTTTCCTTCCAAATCCATACTCCATAGGTACCTACTTGATATCATAAATGCGAAAGTAAGTAACTCTATCTGTCTGTCTGTCTGTCTGTCTGTCTGTCTGTCTGTTATGCTTTCACGCCTAAACCACTAAATTAGACCTTGAGAAAGGACATACGCTATGTTGGGTCGCGATAACCAACATCGACGCGGGGGGAGCCGCTGGCAACAACTAGTATTACATAAATAAATATCGTAAATTATGACATTTACTTATAAGAAATAGCCTAGCAGTTACTTAGTTAGCATTTCTGACCAATTGAGTCATAGTTAGTCATGAGGCCGAAATGAAAGTTAGTTCCCGGATATCTCACGAGAAAATAGTTAGCACAAATAATTTAGGCATTGTGCATCTATTTAGACTAACCGACAGTCTGTATACTTTATGGCTATAAGACTAGCCGGACGGAACAAAAAAATTGGTTTAGATTTTAAGACCAGTACCTACCTACCCGACGATTAATAATTTTGTAGCAGTCATAAGGATAATAACATCCGTATTCACAAACGATACTGTGAGGCCTCATAGTGTGCTCGAGCGCATAGGGCTGGTAAAATTAATTCACAAACACCACGGAGCAGTATCTAACGCAGTGCGTTCCCTCAATGAAGTATTACTTAAGTGTTATCAATGAATAAAAAGGCTTGCCAAAACGAACGCACTGAGAATTTGTCGTTCTTTGCACAGTTTTGGTTCTACGCATAGCGAAGTATTGTTTGTGAATACGGGTGTAAGACTCTACGAAGGAAGTGTGGGTTTTATTTCCGTGCAATCCAAATATTTATAGGTAAGCATGAATTATCCGTGTGGTGATGGAGAAAGAATAAAAGTATCATCACCCCATCTCGTTCGAAGGGTGTCGTAAGAGGCGACTAACGGAAAAATACGCAGACGATCACTGCGAGAGAAGGAACACTCTAAATAAAACCCTGTACCAACCCGTCTGGCCAGCGTGGAAACAGTAGGCTAAAGCTTCCTTATATTGGGAGAGGCTTATGTCCAGCAGTGGACTGCGATAAGCTCGGAGAGTACATTAAGCTGTCGGTCCCAGTTGTCATATGAATAACTATGGCAGTCGATTTATTTATCTGTGCAGATTAGATGGTATTATAGTCGCTTTACGGAAAATATCGAAGTGCCGCTATATCGCGATTGGACTTGAAGAAATGCCTCTTCAAGGTAGGAAGGTATTAATCGAAAAATATCGATTATAGGAAAAAAATAATATGCAAACCTAAAACTAGAAATTTTTTATTCAAAACAACTTTTCTATTCTCATTTTTAAACCGAGCGATAAAAATACAATTTTAATACTACCAGTGCCATCTATCGGTGGAAAGCTGCATTTATATTACCTTTACAACCTTTTCGTAGTCTGGTTACAGTTTTCAGGTATATTTTGTAATTATTTAACTTTAACGTTATTAATACTTAAATGTAAGGCCGTCTGTTTCCCGGCAGAGTAGGAATTTGGGCCACCCCATCTCTTCCCATGCGGTGTCATACAAGGCGACTAAGGGGTAGGGCTGTTTAACATCAGACAGATATATACAGCCCAGACTCAGCCTCAGATGCATGGCTCGAGTCGCCAACTCGGCAATAGGTCACCCTCTATTACGTGGGACCAAATACAAGGGTTGGTGAAATGTGGGTGTTAATTAACCTCTGCTAAACCCTCCGGGAATAAATGCGTGATTATCTGTATGTATGTTCAAGTGTATAAGATATACTGGACTGAATAGTGCCAAGCTTTTGATTCGACGCGGGTTCCGTTCCCGGCCCGTGTAAATATTTGTATGCATGAAGACCACCATATTCAAAGTCTTAAAGCTAATGCCTACCAATTAAATATGTAGGTAGGTACTTGAATTCCAAGATTTAAATTTAAATATATTAATAAACATCACTGCATACTGAACTGTGGGAAAGAGATACAACATCTCAATAACAAAATAATACAAGTAACAATGACAATTAATACGAAAATCACTCTTATGCACATCATTTAAGCTTCCATTTGAAACTTTTTTCCTCTAAACTTAAAATGTTACTTACACCCTTTTGAATTTCAACTGTCTCTACGTACAAACTTTTCGATTGTGAGAAAGAGATAGCTATATTTTCACAGTTGTGTTTTGTAATACAATGACAGATTAATTCGCGGGTAGTTCAAGATGATTGCAAATGCTAATTGTATGCAAACGGTACAAAACCGCATACTATACGACAACTGCCGACGCATGCAGCACATACAGCGTACCCATTACTCGTTAAACTCCGATGCGGATAAAGGGGATTACTGAGAAGCCGCAATGAATTACGTGCATCATCTCATCATCTAGTGTTGTTCGTTTTAGTGCATTTAGTCAGACTCGAACTGACTAAAATACACGCCGTCTGGGGGTCGTAGGTAGCCGGAGGTGAGATTGCCGGAGACATAATCTCTCGCACCCGGTCGGCCCATGGTTATCTTTTCCCCCTTCGGGTATGGCTGTGGGGACCACGGTGTCCCTATCTTGCCCCCGGGTACAGGGGCATACGCTATTTGGTTTGATTATTTTTAGAATTAAATAATAGTTTTTCTTTTTCAATTTATTCCATTTTAATCCAGAGTGTATCTAGGGAGTTCACTTTTTTTAGTTCGTGTTCCTTCGCACGTACTAAGGTTCCAAATATTTACATAGGCGCAGGTAACCACATACCATCAGCATACCACATCCCTATTTATCCGTATGGTAAAAAAATATCGACAGGAATTCGAAACATCGTGTTTTTCTTTTCTAAAAGAATATTTACTAATATTTCCTCTTACCCCTCCAGTTAACGTGTCGTGTCAACACGTCAATTTTACTTCACCCCGCCTGATGGTAAGCTGAAGACAAAGTCTCTGAGAAGAGTCACCATTATAGACACGTACCATGTTATAATGGCACTTAGTTTGATGGCCTCATCAGATGCTTTTTCACGCACCGTTTAAAGGACCCGGGACTGTAGGAGGAGAGAAACACGTGTACTGATGAGGAAGTCGATTCGGTAAACGAGCGAGTTTTACCGAATATTCTAACTAGCGTTCTGGCGAGAATTCTCGCGAAAGAATAGTAAAGTATCGACTAGGAGCGTTCGCTAGAAAGATCATGAAAATGTTCGTAGCGTTGGCACTATGCTTGGTTCGGTCGTTTATTTAAGAACAGTAAATGCTCGATAAGGTTCATCCGATGAGCGAATGCTCATTCTATCCCTTCTACGTCAAATTATAGTAGTGTAAACAGTGACAGAATATTTGTTCGTTGTTCTTTCAGTTATCGCTGAAAATAAGATTTCATTTACACTAAAATATTAAGAAAGAATGCTCTTGCTCTAGCAGTACCTAATTAATATTTCGATAGAATGAATATGCGATGCGTTGAACGCTCGATCAAACAAACATTCGATATTTTGAATACTCGATGTATTGAGTGTACGATATATATATTGAATGTTCGATATAATATGAAACATTCGATTTCATGAACGTTGGAGTATTTGGATGTTCGATTTATAGTAGTCGATCAATTTTATTGATATTCGATTATTTGGCATTCGATTTGGCATAGTAATCATCTTTACAAGTAAACGCTCAAACCTATCAGCACCTTAATGGCTAGCAGCAGTAGGTTCCCTTTAACCCGATTCCTGCCGGCTTGCCAATGGATCACATGGTGCATGACATACCAGATCAGGGTAAGTTTTTCTTTCCATCGGTTTCCTTTTATAAAATTCTCTGGCCAGGATTTGAACCCGGGATCTCTCAGTCGTAAGACCAATTCTTTAACCACTGAGCTATCGACGCTAATTCAAAACTTTCATTTTCGTAAGTGTGTCAATTTGCAAGGTTCAACTATAGTCGATGTTGTTTAGTAATTTCGTATAAAGCGCATCACTAGCTCCTTCAGACTTTCGCTGGGGTCACGTCAACTTATGTCTAAATATTAGTGAGGGGACTAAAATATCGATGTTTCGATTTTGATTAAATAAAATAAATAACCGATATTTTGACGAATAACCTATTGTTTTTACTCTTGATCTGGCTTCTTTCGACTTTAATGAGAGCCACAGTCGATTGTTATAAAACAAATTGTGCATATTTAGGTAGGTCTGAGAATCGGTCGTTAACTATTTTTCAAATCCCTAAGTTATAACTTCTAAGTTAAGGTACGATTCAGAAACCGGCAGCATACGACTATTGCAGAGATACAGCATACCCATTAAGTACTTGTTAACCTAGCAATTTACAATAACTAATTATTTATCTATCTGAGCATGGATTCAAGTCTATCATAGTATAGTATTATTTTTTATTTTATGAGGTAGATGCAATGACATTTCATAACATAGACATGTCATATGCTTACAAATCAACGTAGAAAAATGTGCCGAACTCACATACACACATTTTTAATTCATCTACACTTTTGGCGTACACTTTAGAGTAATAGTTCGTGCAGTAATTATAAGCATACGATGGCATTTTCGTTATTTTTTTAAGTCACTGATGCTTCCGCTCAACGTCCGACCGGCGCGGCGCCGCTCGGCACGCGGTACTAGAGGCAAACGTTCCAATTGACTCGTTTTCGGATCTTCACGATTTTTGCGCAATAACATATCTACTTCTTTTTATATTAATATCTTTGGGTAGATGCGACACCTGTGACGGATCTTTTTGCATAAAATTGTTTAATGAGACCAATGTGTGTGTATACAAATTTCTTATGTTGAACAATAAATTAATAAATTAAATTAATAATAAATAAACCTCCGTTACGGATAAAGGAGACCATTGAAAAGCCGCAATAAATAACGAGTAGATATCTGCTGCGTGCATGTGCAGTTGTCGTATGCTGTCACCTTCGGAATCATACCTTTATAAGCGTTGTCCCCGAATTTTTTTTTTTTTTAATTATTGGGCATTTTTTTTCTTATTTTATTATGATTTGGCATTAAAAATACATACAATCCTAATTTTTCACCCTTCTACTACCCATTTTAAATAGCGGCATATCAACCTATGCCGATGTCGATAGATAATAAATAAATCATAAATAACACAAATTTAATTTAAAAGCGATTAATTTCAACAGCTAGTGATGTAAACGTCATATCGAAAAAATCCATAAATCTTTTTAGCGGTATAAAACGTCGGCGGTGACACACCACTAGTTATTATGTCGATAAATTATTTGATAGTCGATACGGCCCGACACAATAGAAAGTTTTATTTGTCTTGTCGACTTTGAGCGTCAGCAAAAACATTTGGAATTACTGATTTTTTTTATTTGGTTTGTCAATTTGACTGCACCCCGCCTGATGGTATACTGAGGTGCAGTTGTAACGTGATTATATTTCAATGATTGTGGTGAGGTTACAAAAAAAAGTTATGTTTGGTATGTATGGTTCAGTAATGGTTTGGTATGTATGTGTGAATCATACATTCATTCATACATACATACCAAACGTAATGCTTCTTCATAACGTTCTTATGTTTCCACGTAAGCGTAACTACTAAATGATTCAACCGATTTTTATATTATGATGTAATTTTTTAGGATTCCGTACACAATGGGTAAAAACCCTATTACTACGACTCCACTGGCTGTCCCTCTGTCTGTCTGTCACTAGCCTGTATCCTTTATCTCAAAAACCGTGATAGATAGACAGTTGAAATTTTCACAGATGATGTATTTATAACAACTCTATCCAAATAAACTATCTAATTATTTATGTGTGACGTGACTAATCAGGCGTATAATTGTATCTGAATGTATGTATTAAATTCAATATCAATATATCAAATTAGGCTTCAGTTCTATTTTTTATATTCTATCAATCAATTAGCCTATCGCAGTCCACTGCTGGACATAGGCCTCTCCCAATGTTGGGAGGCTTTGGCCTACTGTCTCCACGCTGGCCAGGCGGGTTGGTACAGGGTTTTATTTCGAGTTTTCCTTCTCTCGCAGTGATATCGTCTGCGTATTTTTCCGTTAGTCGCCTCTTACGACACTCTTCGGATGAGATGGGGTGGTGATATTTGTATTCTTTCTCCATCACCACACGGATATAATTTAATAAATTTAATTAAATATTTAAATAAAATACACTACGTTTAAAACATTATAAAATATGTATAATTCATTTATTCATTCATAAAACGTAATCATGCATTTTATTATAAATTAAAAACACTACGACGAACGAATTTCACCAATGAAAAGAACTGATCTTATCATTGGTGAAATTGGCTGTAAATTATGTCTAAGAAAGATGATAATCTAAATTATTAATATAATTTGACTCAAATTATGTCCAAAAAGACATTTAATGTGCACAAATACAATCAATTAAGCTTGTTCTGATGTCAAACTCATAACTACTATATAATTTGTCGCTTCCTGAAGCTTTAATATTTATACAGCCATAAAAATTTGTTAATTTGATTGTAAATTAAAAAATATGTGATTAAATTCACACGGGCGTTATAAAAAACGAAAGTAGTGCAGTATGTCGACTTAGGCGGGCCGCAAACCAAAGCAGCGAGCAATCTTTGGCAGGCCACATACTAAAGCAACGTTACTAAAGCCTGAAGCTAATGGAGAGCTGGGTACTACTTGAACCGACTAAAACCAGACGGTGTCTCTCACAGCCATGTGGAAGCTGGTGTACCCAAGAACCTGGGAGTGTAGGAAATGAAAACACAGGTGTTGGCAAAGAATTTCAAGTACCATAGTTAGAATTTCTGTCTTATGTGTAAAATAAAAAAATATCCTTAGTTCTTCCTCTTACTTTTCTCCTGAAAAGAAAAGAGATGCCAAGTTGTTTACATTATTTATTTATTAACAGAACATAAAAGATTTAACCTCTAATATACAGATTTTTTGAAAAAACCTGCTTTGAATGCATAATAGTTGTAACCTAAGACTATTGTAATAAAATCACGAATAACATTGGGTAAGCTTTTTTGCGAACGGTACATCATTGTAAGAATAAAACGATGGTCTAGAAGACAAACGTGCTAAGTGCTAAATTTTGTACGTTCGAATATGAACACTATATCTATACAATTAAGGACGAATATGTTAAGTCCAAAATTTTGTCTTCTAGTCTAATAGCTGACAGGTATCGGAAGTTGAATGCATCATCTTTAGGGTGTAGACACATATTGTAGTGAAGATCGATTAGTAGGACCCTGAACACTATGGACCCTTTACATAGTGAGTCCTAATAAGTGATCCTAGGGTCCAAAGTGTCTATGTAAATTGGAGGTATCTGGGCAATTGCCATTACTATGTATTTTCTTCTTCTTCGTGTCAATGGCAGCAATCCATACTTCCATACTTAATATTATAAATGCGAAAGTAACTCTGTGTCTGTCTGTCTGTCTGTTACGCTTTCACGCCTAAACCACTGAACCGATTTTGATGAAATTTGGTATAGGGGTAGATTAGACCTTGAGAAAGGACATAGGCTATGTTTGGTCACAATAACCGACATCCACGCGGGAGGACCCGCGGGTAAAAGCTAGTATAAAATAAAAATTTGATGTGCCCAACCCATAACTCGGCGACATTAGCTGCACCTTCCGTCGCTTCATTTAGGTCGGCAGTTGTGCAGGTGTAGGCCACAGCAGGCACGACAGGAGATGGTCCATCGACTGCAGAGGTGCACCACAGTCACAACCACGACCCTCTGCATCCAGGTAACCCCATTTTACCCGGATTATGGATGAAGTCTACCGACAAAGTCTGCCAACGAAGTCTACCGATATAATGAACGAGGCTTTGGTGAATCCTTTCCTCTAGGAGTTGGTGGTTGGTAACGACAAAGAACCCTTTTTTATGCCACTTAAAGTATGATTCCGAAACCGACCGCATACGACAACGACTGACGCATGCAGTACATACATACAGCGTACCCATTACTTGTCAAACTCCGATACGGATAAAGGGGACCATTAAGAAGCCGCAATGAATTACGTGCATCTGCTGCGTGCGTTGGCAGTTGTCGTATGCGGTCGGCTACGGAATCATACCTTTAGAGAGCAAAAAAGCATGCAACCAGCTAATGGAAACTGATTACCGTGGCCTATGGACGTGGGCAATCATCAGGGGCGTCAAACTCGTGCTGCCGACCCTGTAGAAACCTTTCAATACTTCCTTCTAGTATTCATATGGGTATCCAGTATTCATACTTAAATAAATTACGGCCAAGTGCGAGTCGGACTCGCCCATTAAGGGTTCCGTAGCAGCAAAGGCGAAAATTTTGGTTTATGACGTATTAAAAAAACTACTTACTCGTTCAAACCAATTTTCGGTGGAAGTTTTCATGGCAATGAACATCATATATTTTTTGTAGATAGAGAATGATATCTCTTATTTTAGAAGATAGAGGGGGGGGGACACATTTTCCACTTTGGAAGTGTCTCGCGCAAACTATTCAGTTTAGAAAAAAATGATGTTAGAAACCTCAATTATAGCTATCTATAGATGGGCACACGTCTGGGTTTAATGAAAAAACGGACGGACAGACATGACGAATCTATAAGGGTTCCGTTTTTAGCCATTTGGCTACGGAACCCTAAACAGGTATTTATGTCGTTCGTTGCTCCCGAAAAAGTCTAATAAATTAACCACTGCCAATATTCAATCCTAAATACATGTATTTAGAATACTATCCAAATGAATAATTCAGTTAAACTCAAAATTGCCATTGGACACACCTGCAAACCACAAGTTCACATACATAGACTTTCATTTACCTTTATCACTCATGCGCACTGACTTCTAATCAAGTATTGTTTGAGTGAAAACCATGGGATTCACGCATGCGGCCCGCGTCTGCGCAGGCGCCGAGTAGGTTAACGGATGCGACTTTTTAAGTAGGCAAAGGTTACAACCGACTAAGAACTTACGATTATTGAATAAATTGGGTAATTCGGACTTTAAATTGTGTCTATGGGTCATTAAGTCTAAGCTTATTATAAAGTAGAAGAATATCTTAATGATAAAAATGCATGGTCAACCTAATCACTTTCTTGCCCGCATATTATAAATTGTATAAAAACCGTATTAAAAAATAAATGAAAAGGTTAATCGAGTTCTCTGAGTTTCTTGCTGGTATCTTCTCAGTAGAACCAACTACCAAACCAGCAAAAGAATCATTTTCAAATGGTTTACTTTAATTTGTTTATTATTTTTGATATTTTATTTTTTGTTTACTTCTTGACACAATTGTAATATTTTGACGTTCATTTATGTGCCTAAATTGAATAAACGAAATTGATTCTTTGATTCTTTGATTAGTCTCTATAGATTGTAGGGCGACACGACAGACACGATGGTATTTTCGTCCAAATCTAGCAGTCCAACTGAGGAAGTACAGGCGCAGGCATCTACGTGGCTAAATAACCACGTGTTGTGTTCCCGGTGAGTAGGGTAACCAGAGCTCATTAGAGAGGTTTTGTGCTGTCCGTGGGAAGACCAAAGGCTTGTCCTACTTATCTTCTACGCTGACGGCATAGACTGCAGCACTGACTCCCTTGGTTTTACACTCGTCCATAGGCCACGGTTACAACTTTCGATCAGGTGGGCCGTGTGCCATGTAGTTCTGCTACCTAAGTAATATAAAAAAAATAGATTTTTGTTTTTTTTTCTGTCATTCATAGGTGAATATGTCCTTTGTCCCTAGACAAGTAGCAATACTTTTGTAGAATATAATCATCATCATTTCAGCCATAGGAAGTCCACTGCTGGACATAGGCCATGAGGTCGTCTGTCCACCTTGTGGGTGGACGTCCTACGCTGCGCTTGCCGATACGTGGCCTCCAGTTCGTACGAGTTTCGGTAGATATAATATAATAGATTAATAGATTGATGAGATTTATTATGATGAGATGAGAGATGAGATGAGATTAGTAATTTCGGTTGCTAATATTCTTTAAAAAAAAAAAAAATTGATATTATGTTGATGACTGTCATAAACGTTAAAATACATGTCAATTCTATACATCCATCATTCTCTTCTACTATACGCCTTCTTCTTCTTGAAGAAGAAGAACTATACTATAAGTTTGAATTTTTCATAGCTAAAAGAAATTGCAGTCTTGAGTATTTATTGGTATAAAATTCAATGTAATCTCTCATCACATTCCCGCCAAAAAGATCTTAAAAGACAGACGGACTGATGGAGAGACAGGCACACAGACGGACAACAAATTGATCCTATTAGGGTTCTGCCCCCCTAGACAAGGGGCAATTCGTTGCTCGGCGTATGATGGAATAGAATGACAAATGTATAGGATTTGACGTTTTTGACATTCGTTGACGCCTGTCATATACGTCAAATCCCATACATTTGTCATTCTATTCCATCATACGCCGGGCAACGAATTGCCACTTGTCTAGAGGGGCATTTCTGTTCTTTTTTCATTTTGAGGATTTATTCCGGTTGGATACCCCGTATCTGATACCCAGGGGGATCAGTTCGAGGTACTCAACCTTACAAAAAAGTGATATTTTTTTAAAAACTGTACAAAAGTGTATATGGGTTTCTCTCCGACCACACTCAGTCAACATTACATAGGTATTTTCTTTTTTTTTTCTTTGCAATTCCTCGGTCAGTGTCGTTAACAAATTTCGCTTTTACGAGTTAACATTTAATGTTCTCGTTTTCACCGAACTGCCGTCAATTTCACACAGTCTTAAGGTATGATTCCGAAGCAGACCGCATACGACAACAGCTGCAGACGCAAGCAGCAGATACAGCGTACCCATTACTGATACAAATAAAGTAAAAAGTAAATAAAGTCGGAATGAATTACGGGGTCGGCAGCACGAGTGTGACGCCCCTAGTGTGCATACGTCCATAGGCCACGGTAACCACTTTCCATCAGGTGGGCCGTGTGCTTGTCTGCCACCTAAGTGGTATAAAAAAAGACGTGTGGCACTCGGGGACTGCCGCGGTAAAGCTATTGCATAGCATTTTTTATCAACTTATGCAATTATAATTACTTGCGTTAATAAGCGGAGCTACTTCGGAGCAGCTCGGCTCGATTCTTGCGAGCTCGGGGGGTGTTAGGTTTTTTTCGTTACAGAATTTCTGGATTCGGTTTCCACGCTCAAGGCCCGCGATAGAAGCTATGCAATAGCTTAAAAAAATGCAGTTGTCGTATGCGGTCACCTTCGGAATTACACCGGACAATTGAATAGGCTCGAAATACCAGTAGTTATAATGTCTTCCCACAATTGTTTCAATGCACAGGCCTATAGTTGGGCCATTTTAGGGTTATAGGCAATGAGGTGATGATCATCACACCTTACATTAACTCAGGACTCATTCACACGGTTGAACAATAGTGGTGATAATCAAGTATCATTGCAAATGACAGAATATGGAATTGAAAAAACTTTCCATTCCATATCTTTGTATTTTTTTCACCCGACTGCGCCAGCGAGGGTTATGTGTTACGTACGTATCTTCTCCAGTCTTCGTGATGTATTTTCCTGATAACATCTGTGGCCAAGATGACCTCAGAGTTCGGGGACCGCCTTTTGGCTCTTCCTCCTCTATTTCGCACGATCTCGCGCGCATGTCACTATGTAGTTTTCTTTGTTCCCCTCTAGAGGCTTAATGGCTGGACGGATTTCGATGAATGGGGTATCAAATGAAAGGTATTAATCTCCCGAAAGTTACAGGGTAGGTACATAAAATGTCAACAAAGACTACTTAGGGTTATTGGAGCAGAAGTGCGTGTTGTCAATTTTTTTTTCGTTCATATTTGTAGATTATGGCCTCAAAATGAAGGGAATTACCGATGGCATAACATGCTTCCTGAGGCACGTCGGTTTCTCTCTGTGTTAAAAATGGTCAAATCTTGGAGGAACCATACATTCGTGACAAAAAAAATTGAACGAAAGAAAGAAGGAATTAATTTTTGAAAGCCAAACTCTCCCTTTTACCGTCGGTCAACAGTATACCCTCATTATGCGCAGTCGGTCAACAGTTCAATGACCTTTATTACTCATTCACGAAAACTCCCAATTGTGCGACCTTCTTTGTGCCAGACGCGTAAAAAAAAAACAAAAACGCGCATAACATATTTAGTTACGCTTGTTATATTTACGCGTACGTCACGAATTGGCGATAGCGTAACATTCGATCGATTAAGAGTGCGTATAAAGCTAGAAAAAAATCTGATTTCACCCGCACCCCTCACACGTCCCGCTCTCGCCTGTCGTCGCTCCGGCAAGTCCGCCACCTATTTTGTGTGGCAGCGACCCGCCATTCTTGTACGAAGGCGCACAGTATACCCAAAATAATCAGATAAAATTGTCAAAATACGAGTTGCATCATTAACAATCTACTTATACTTTGAAAACACAATAAATTTATAATTTTTAGTGATAGATAAAATGTAAAGGTAAGTAAAATAATCATACTGGCTTAAAATATAGTGGTGGTTCATCAAAAATTGAATGCAAATTTTTTGAAATCGTCAAATTATATTCATATTAAGACATTTTTAATACGATAGAAAATAATCCTATTAATATTTTTTGGTATAAGGAATATTTGACGATTTGGGAAAAACAATGCTTTTGGTTTTTGTTTATCATCACATCTAGCGATGTGCCTCTATATGTGATATTTATATATACCCAGATTTTTTTTTTTGCGAATTCAATTACTTTAATACTAATCCTGAGTCGGGTCATCCAACTATACTTCAAACTGAAACATTACTTTTGTTAGAAGCAAATAAAATGGAGAGGTAAGTAATAAAATAAAATTTTAATACATTTTCACTGTGTTGTTAGTTTTAATTTGTTTTTTTTAGATAAAAATAAATCTCCCTAAGTGCTGTAACGATTCGCTGAATAATTTTACAGGTAGTGCAGAAATAATATAAAAAAGTAAGTTATAGAAATATTTATTTCAATAATAATTAAAAATTCTTACTTATATTATATACTATCAATTTTGTTATAGGTGGATAAGAATTGCTTTTGGATGAAATTTTGAAGATTTACAATGAGAAAAAAAAATCGACTTCGGGTGGATTCGAACCCGCGATCTTTCCCTTTCCAGGGGGAATGCTCTGATCGCTAAGCCACCGAAGCCCGCACGAAGCCGACTCAAATTCCTCTATACTTTCTGTCTTTGGGGTGACGGTGGAGCCATCTACAGATACTCATACGAGCTATCGGAACCGATGAATGATTTTACAAATTTTTTAAACATTGATTTTTGATGACTCCGCCCAAACAATTGAATGAAATTTTGAAGCATTCATTTATTATGCTGATTGCTCAAATCGATTTACAAAGAGAAAAGATAATCGACTTCGGGCGAGAATTGCTTGGTTTACATTATTTATTATGGTTATTTTGTTTTTCAGATACCATCTCTGACTTATAGATACTTCTTAAAAACAAACAATATTATGTTATATGTAGAAAACGGAATGGAACGAGATGAACGCTGACGAGCGAAAAGGATATAAGATAAAATTTATATAAAAGATTGGCAATAAACTTGCGAAGTTTTATTTCATGTACAGTTAGCAAAACAGATAAGTATGCAGGTAAAGCTTTTTTTTCTAAAATACTGCAATATACTTTTATAACATACAGTATTTTCTGGAAATAATCAATCCTTATAGAACGACCCAGGATACATCTGTTTTGCTGATTACACCATACAAAAAATACAATCTTTAACTTTGCAGTAAGCACAGCTCTTTTTAATTTATTATAAAATAGAAATTATGTGGAAATTCAATAGCAGAAAACTATTTTAAATCGTATAGTGGTTTACTCTCGTGCAATCTATTGCTTCTTTGGTTTTTTCTTATTATCTGTCTTTGGCCAATTATACATAAATGTGGTTCAATATTACTGACGAACATTGTGTATAATATATGGTTGCCCTATTTTATCATTATACGTACGTATAAGAAGCTAGGGCTGCCTGAGAGTAATGATCCCTGACATATTGAATCAAGGCTGGCTAAAATGTACCGCTCATACCGCTTTCGTGCAAAATTTCCATCACAATAATTTGGATCTAGTTCTCTCAAAACTTCAACTTTCTCTAAAGGTTTAATGGGAGATCTGTAAAAATAATTGCAAATTAATGACAAATCAATCACATAAGCATTGCATTGCTATTTTAATCTACTTGTAGATAATTTGATATAAATGCTAAATTGACAAAAAAGGGACTTGAATGCCAGAGACGCGGACATTGGCGTTCCAGCGCTCTTACTCTGAGCTATCCTTCCACGGGCGGTCTTCCGCGTTCCGTGTGGTCAATTTTGGATACTTACCATGCTGTTTGAGTTTGTGAACATTTGGTACTAATGTGAATGACCATGTTAATCTCAAATCATATCATTCTACTTGTACATGTTCATATTAAGTTGCATATTTTACTGAAATGTTTTCTGAATGTGAGAAAAAACAATTACAATAAACTAACAAAGTTGATGAAAGTCTTTTACGCGATTCGACCGGATCGGATTCATCAGCTTGTGTGATATTACGAGCTGAAGCAACTCTGAAATGCATTAAAATTTATAAAATTGAAAAATGTATAAATACTTTCGCAATATATAATTATATTAGTGCTATAAAAATAACATTACATACAATAAACGGTTCTCTATTTTTATTCCTACAATTTTATGTCATAATTTAACATTGCATAATGTTACTTGTCCTAACATTATATACGCATAATACTCATTTACCATAACTTTTTAATCATAATTTTTTTAATCTTATTTACTATAAGCATAATATTTTATAAGCATACTGTCTCAAAGCATAAGTTTACTTAAGCATAACGACGCGTAACCATAACTATTTTAAGCATACAAATTATATTGACTAAATAAAGTTCTACATGGTTATAAAAAAAAAATAACCACGAAGGCCTAATGCGGGAGCTTCGCTCCGCTCCGCTCCCGCATTAGCCTTCTAACCTAATCTATCCAAGTCGGAATCAGGGGCTTTCTCAATAAATCTATCACTGTCTGTTAAGAAATTATTATTTCTTTTTGATCATTATGCCAAATAACTATTAGACAAATAAACAATATGCTTTACAACTTTATGCATATCAAAGTTATGAATAAAAACATTAGGATATACAATATTTATAATAATATACGTTTATTTCAGAATTTCTTCCATCGATTTATTTATTTATGCTTATGATGCTGATGCTTATATGCTGATTTATTTATGCTTAATAACATAGTATGCTAAAAACCAATTATGGCACACTATTATTATGACAAAGAAGATTATGCCTAACTTGTTATGACAATTTAAATTAGGACAAAAACCATTATGAGAAAAAATGGGATCCCACAATAAACACGCGAGTGGTCAAAAACATCTATTTGATTTGCATATACTATACCCGAGCCGACATTACTCCAGAGTTACCTAGCAACGGTGGATATTTAGTAACAAACTAAAGAAAGTAAAATAATATAGATATACGTACCTTCGAAAATTAGCCATAAGTTGAATTCTTAGTTTCTTATGTTCTCTTTTAGAGTGTTTCTTTTATATTTTTTTATTTGGCTCATTTTCAATGAACTTTCTTGACACGGAAAACAGAAATACAGTCCTCCCGTCTCAACGGGGCGAGCCCGACTAGTTGATGAAACAACAGATGGCCGACACCTCGCGTCAGGTGCGATACAAAGAGAGCTTTAAGCGCGGAATAAGAACATCGTAAGCGACAAATTAGTTTTTTTTTAATTACTCGTAAAATCCACATAATTTTTTCAAAGTGAATGTTGAGTCACTTGGTTATATAATTTTACACTTTGTATTCAAATATTGACTCAGTTGTATGCATAATATTGGAAATAAATTGATTTTAGTAGTAAATTAGGCACAACTTTGTGATTTTATTCTATCGATAAAATATTAATATTTTATGTTTTCACCATGACCAGTCCCTTTCACATATAACGTATTTTCTATTAAAAAAACCCAGCTCATTTGTGGCTTACTTTCGGGTATAAAAATCAAAATCTACGATCGGCAATTTAGCTTTATACCCCCTCTTAACGAGGTTAAGCAACTTAGTCGCGGTCAAATTTCTAGATGGGTAACCAATTAGCAGAAAAATTGTGTTTGAATAGTATGGCACGGATTGGTGATAGCGTAAATATTTATTGATTGGTGGGGTTAAGCAATTTCGTCGCGGTCAAATTTCTAGATGGGATTTGATGATTTTGATGGGTTTTTTATTTACAAAACCAGCTAAGTGTGAGTCGGACTTGCGTACGAATCATCTGGCCCCTCTGCTACTGACGTTTGTTGTATGGGAGAACCCATTTATTGCTATTATTTTTTTCTGTCTAAAAAAAAAATTAATTTGGCATTGACTAATACATACAATCCCCAAATTCTTACCCTTCTACTACCTCTCATCCTAGCGTTAATTCCCAGTCGCATCCGAAGCTTTTCAGCTCGGAGTCTGGGGTCCGCTTTACCAGTCTTAACTATTGATTTGGCTAGACCTCGATATTTTTTCGTGAAGCGATTGCCATCTGACCTCCACCGCCCAATGATAACATTAGGCGACATCTAAGCTTTGCAGCTATAGACCGTTGTTTTTGGATTTTTTTAGGGCTCCAACTACCCGTAACGACTGCCATAGCTTAACGTGCTCTCCGAGGCACGATCAGACCAATGCAAATACCCATATTTCATGAACACAAATATTTGCACTGAGCGGGGATCGAACCCTTCTACTACCAACCTCCAATTTTAAATGGTGGCAAAACAACGTCTACTGGTTCAGCTAGTGTATTAATATTATGTCCTTACCCAGATATTGATCTTTGACTTTCACTTGACTGATGAATTGAGATCACTTCATTCTGAAATAGGTGCAAGGCCTAAGGGGTTCAACTCAACCTCACCTGTAAGTGGAATCTGCTGAATAACAGACGAGGCTCTGGCAAATATAAAAAAACCCAGATAGCGGCAAAAAGTTCGCCCCTTATTACGTAGATCTAACAAACTACCTGATGATGATGAAGATGATGTTAAAGATGATGATGATGATGATCAGAGTATGTACCAGAAAAAAGTTGGTATAGTAATTCACCTCTGCCCACCCCTTCGCGGAAATAGGCGTGAGTTTAAAATACGTATGTAGGCATTAGGACGTCAATGGATATGAAATACCTTGACTCGAAGAAAGCTTTCGATACTGTGGACAGTGACTATGTAGTGAAATTCGCGATGGTTGGTTTTACCTCAAACTTTCTGCATATCTTTACGACCTATATCAGAAACCGGTAGCCGTATGTGTAACGCGATGGCGGTGGAAATTCTTGAGCTCATACCGCACTCTCACAGGTGTAGGTCAGGGTAGTAACATCGGTCCATTGAAATTTAACATTATAACTACATAGTATAACAAAGTTGCTTCCCGCTGTCTGCCCTATGTATGTTTAGACCTTTAAAACTACGTAACGGATTTGGAAGGTTTACAGCCCCTCTAGACAAGTGGCAATTCGTTGCTCGGCGTATGATGGAATAGAATGACAAATGTATAGGATTTGACGTTTTTGACATTCGTTGACGCCTGTCATATACGTCAAATCCCATACATTTGGCATTCTATTCCATCATACGCCGAGCAACGAATTGTCACTTGTCTAGGGGCCAGTACAGAATATCGACGGGTGGAGCCGCTGTAGGATACCATATTTTGCTTGAAGTTCTTTTTTTTTAAATACCTACTAATATTCCCCCTTACTTACCCCTCCAGTTACGCTAAATTGCTTATTTTAGAAGTATGTTCATTCCGGTAGTTTTTTGATACGAACCCACGACCTCTCGAACATAAGGCAAATAGGTTTAAATAAAGAGTAGAAATATTCCTTGTACCTAACACTACATAATCATCACCATCTTACTAATATTGATTCCAGTTGGGTCTAAAAATTTGCACAGCTGCATTTTCTTACAGTATTTTGACTAGTATATCAACTTTTCCGAGGACAACTGCCATCTGACCTCCCAACCTCAAAAGGAAAGCTCATCCCACCACTTAATCTCGTTGAAAAGTCAGGTTTCAGGTGTACAAAGCCTATACAATTACACAAAGTTTCTTCGAATGTCACCTGCGAACTGCCTCGTCTCAATATCAATACTTTGATATCGGAGAGCGAAAGTAACTTTCACTTGAGTAAAAGTGCTGTGCCGATGTCAAACAGTGGCATTGAACTGTGGATAGATGAAAATTGAGTGATGTAAGGCAAACAATAGTGGTTTGAGTGGATAAAAGGTGGTTTGGTGCGAGTGAGACTCACGTATTAGGAGTTCCGTACCAACATAATTTTATCTATACTAATATTATAATTATTTATTTGTTTGGTTGAACGAGCTAATCTCAGGAACTACTGGTTTGAATTGAAAAAATCTTTTTGTGTTGAATAGCCTGTTTATCGAGAAAGGTTGTAGGTTAAATATCATCACGCTACTACTTAAAGAAGCGGGGTACTAACCATAAATGTCAACAAATCCGGCAAATTCCCGTACATTGTTTGAAAATTAATACATTGCTGGCAAATATGTTCTAAAGATATGATACGAGGTAACGAAGTATGCCACGGGCAAAGCCGGGGCGGGTCAACTAGTATTACGTATACATCATTAGCCACCCTTAATTTATTTTATTTTAGTATAACTAATTATTATTATTTTAAGCGTGTAACTTACAGTTGCCATTATTAATTTCGAGCAAAAAACGGCAGAATAATCACATATTTATTGTATAATCGCCTTAATTTTTTAGTATTTTGTTGCAATAGCGCTAATATATCTGTGACAATTTCAACTGCCTAGCTATCATCCCTACTAATATTATAAATGTGAAAGTAACTCTGTCTGTCTGTCTGTCTGTCTGTCTGTCACGCCCAAACCACTGTACCGATTTTGATGAAATTTGGTATAGGGGTAGATTAGACCTCGAGAAAGGACATAGGCTATGTTTGGTCGCGATAACCGACATCCACGCGGGCGGAGCCGCGGGCAAAAGCTAGTGGTTTATAAGATACAATCTAGTGACAGACAGACGGATGGACATTGGAGTTCCATAGCGTCCAGTTTTTATTTACCGTTGGATTACGGAACCCTAAAAACGTTGTTTAAGCAAGGTGTAATGTTTGGAGAGAATATCTTGCACTTCTAGGAACTATTTTCTCTTGTTAGTTCTAATTAGATGATGCGCTTTTTCAAAAATCTATAGCACAACTCGAGTCTTTAATCATAATATTATACTATACTACTCACGCATGTGAATCCCCGAAGGGGTAGGCAGAGGTGTATTAACACCCACATTTCGCCAACTGCAATTTTCGGTCCTACGTACCCTATTACGTATGCGAGCCTATTACCGTCAAGCGGGCACTTATTCATGAGCTGTATGTTTACAGTTGGATGGAGAACAGCCCTATCCCTTAGTCGCCTTCTATGACACTGACAGGAAGAGATCATCATCTTCATAAATATGTATTCTTCCGATAGCATAATGAGGCCTTAGCTTCGGAGCCCAGCTTTATCTCCTTCACTTCACACGGTCTTGGTCATACAAGGTAGTGTGATCAGCCTCTACGACGTCAACCCAGCACTTCATGATCCTACCCTCCCTATGTACCCCTTCCATCCCCCCAAAGCGGGACGTCGTATCCATAAGCGGACCGTGGGCCCTAAAGTTTAACACTCCAGGATGAGATTATTATTTTTAATCATAAAAGTTCTGCAGCTAGACCAGTTGTAGGACTTTTTGGGCTCTAATTACCCACAACATCTTCTATAAGTGTTTGTATGGCATGGTCCGTGTTCTACCACCTCTACCACGGCGAATATTCTGAGGAGCTATTTCAACTGATCCTACTCTCTCCCTTCCTGTCCAGAATAACTCGAGCTGACCTGCGGTGTTACCCACATTCGGTGGAATCCATACCGGGTCGCACCAGTTTGAGGCCTCCTTCCTCTGCCGCACGATAAAGAGCTGGAATACTCTGCCCGCGCACGTGTTTCCCTCTTCCTACAGTCCCGGATCCTTCAAGTGGGGCGTGAAAATGCATCTGTCGATGCCGTCAAGTTAGGGACCACCATTTTAAGGCTAATAGCATCAGCGGCCTTACCATAAACCTTAAAACAGGTCAATAATTGAACTGCCGTCATTCTGCCAACTGCAAATGTCACTTTGTAATGTCATATAAATATACAGGATTACAAAGTGACATTTGCAGTTGATAGAATGACAGCAGTTCAATTATTGACCTGTTTTAAGAGTTCATGGTATGGGCCCAGAAATGGTCATCCGTACCTTCTGGACCTTAGCTTTTTACCATCTAGCGGTTTCGAATCCTGGCCATTACGGCTCAAACCGACGTAAACCCACTCCTAGCACAAGTTATAGCGTTTAACTCCTAGCATTTAGCTTAGCTGGAGGGAATAGAGTATTTAGCTTAGCTAGAGGAATATTAGTAATTTCGGTTCCTAAAACCGGTACCCACCGCTTAACATGCTCCAAACACAGTAATGAGCCGAACATCATCTTCGTTTCTCGAAGTTTTCTCGAACTAGAAGATCAAGAATACTAAAAAAAGCTCCTAAGTCTTAACGAGCTTGTGGTCTTCACTAAACAAGGGAAAGTGAGTGCCGAGATTGTGCAAAATGAGCCATTTCCATGTAACTCGGGCCGATTATGTCCAGACAGTAATATTTGGTCGATACGCTTTTATTTCTAATGTTTATCGTCGCTTTCCAAACGTTTAGCGACCACTAGCTTTAGTACACGGGTTTGCTTGTGCGAGGAAGCGATTAAAGATACAAGTTTTTTTTTATTTATGATGTTGTATTAGGATTAATTCGGTTTAGATGGGCAAAGTGAAGGTCCTAGGCGGGACTTGAACCTGCGACCTGAAATCAAATATATCTAATAAATAAAAATGAATCCCTAAATGTGTTGCTAAGCGCAAATCTCGAGAACGGCTGAACCGATTTCGCTAATTCTTTTTTCAGAATATTCCCTGAAGTACGAGGATGGTTCTGACGTAGAGAAAGATTACGCTACTACTTAAGGGAGCGGAGCAGTAATCATAAATGTCAACAAATCCGGCAGATTTCCATACTTTGCGGGCCTATAGATGACTGAAAGGGGTGATACAGAACTTCGAAATGTACCGCGGTTGAAGTCGGGGCGGGTTGTATTAGAAATTTCATTAAATTTCCAAGCCGGCCCTGGGTCAGCTGGGGTACAAGGATTAAATATTTCAAAATGACATGCCAATGGTCTCATGGTCGTAAGACCATTGCCGAAAACTGAGTGAAGTGGGGGAACTAAAGCAGTAAAACAGACCCCGGACCCTGAAGTAAGTACCTCAGAATTCGGATGTGAACGGGATCATAATGACGACAGCTTTTGTGGCAGTCACTTCTTAAAACCCGTATTAGCTAAACCAAAAGGAGATGAAGAAGTGGAAGGGTTCCTTGGGACTCTCAAGGCGTTAGCCTCCGATGTAACTAGGAAAAATCCTAAGATGAAGATGATGAGCCACTGACCATCAACTGGACCGTATCCCAATGTACTTGCTGCAATGCTTGCTTGCAAACAGAACAGCCCCCCTAGACAAGTGGTAATTGGCCGTATTGTAGAATAGGATGATGAATGTATGGGATTTGACGTTTATGACACGTATTTTGACATTAATGGCATACGTTGACAGCTGTCATATACGTCAAATCCCATACATTCATCATTCTATTCTACAATACGCCAACGACTTGCCACTTGTCTAGGGGTCACCTGCGTTACCGACACCGGCGTTACCACGATAGTAACTAATTTAATTTGCCTATGAAAGTGGAATCTGTTCAGAAAATAATTATTACTTACAATTACTATGCGCCTGTGGGCTTTCTAGTACTCGCGAAAGTGTGTGAGTACTGCCAGCTCACCAACCCTCCTAGAGGCGTATTGTAGACTATTCTACAATACGCCTCTAGGAGGATTCTATTATGATGAATGTATGGGCTTGACAGGTATTTTGACGTATACGACATACGTTGACGATCAATGACGTTTAAGTCATACAAGAAGGTGGCAGCTTTCAAAAATGGCGCAAATAGGTACTAGGTATTAAAATTATAGCTACATACTAATAATACGTCAATGTTATAAAATATGAATTATATTACATATTATTTGTATTAATAATATTTTAATAATACGAATTTATTATTAAAAACGTTTTTTTTTTGGGTGGCGCACTATTACGATTCTGATTGGTCCATAAAATGATGACCAAAGTCATTTTTTTTTGTCGCCATTTTAGAGTGTAGACATCATATCTATAGTTTATAATTTATAATATACTAGCTGACCCGGCGAACTTCGTACCGCCATATTTTCCGCCCGCGTGGTATTATCTCTAAATTTATCAGTATTTCTCTACAATATTATGCATGTATTGCCTGGCCGTTGACTGGACAATACTCGTAGACACGTATGAGAAGCACTATAAAATACCGGAGGATATGTGTGCCTCATCATCCAGACCCGACATATTCCTTTTTTCACGATCGCATAGGCGTGCAGTGCTTGTAGAACTCACAGTACCGTGGGAAACTAATATACCTAAAGACCACGCTATAAAGACAAACAAATACTTTGACTTGACTAACGAGTTAACCAAGAACGGCTACGTGGTTAAACTCTACGCCGTAGAAGTAGGAGCAAGGGGAATTCCAGCTAAATCCCTGTACAACTTACTTAAAGACCTCGGATTGCCAAGAGCTTCAGTAAGCTCTTTACTAAATCGAATATCAAAAGCGGCATTGATAGGATCTTACCAAATTTGGATAGGTAGGGGGGGGGAACACTAGTGACGGTGGAGGTGAGCGCTGATGCATCACAAGGTGGCCACCCTAAACCTACATCTGGGTCGCAAGTCCCAGTCGCCGTCACGGTGTTCCTCTCTGTATCACGCTATGGACCCGGCGACCGCACGGTGAATCCATGGAGTGCTGAGAATCGGATCTCATATAAACCTTCCTCTTGAATCACTCTATATATTAAAAACACCCGCTTCAAACTCCGTTGCGTAGTTTTGAAGATTTAAGCATACTTACCTACATAGGGGCGGACAGACAGCGACAGCGACTTTGTTTTATAATATGTAGTGAAGTGATAATATAGGTATCATTGTTGACGACTGTCAATAAACATCACTTGCCGCTTGTCTATAGGGGGCAGTACGGCCTTTGTTTATCACCTTTCATTTATCCCGATTGTATCCAAAGCTTGCGGAGTTTCTTGCCGGAGTCTTCTCAGGCCGGAGCCGCGTTTTGAACCGGTCCATTTGCTAAGCTAGTCTTTAGTACATATATATTTTTGACGTTTTGTAAGTGCCGTTTTGATGGTCTATACAGAATAAATGATTTTTGTCTTTTTGACTTTGACTTTGCACTTAAAAGCCGGGCCGCCCTCATACATTTTACCTGGCTTCTAAGACACCCACAGGAAGAGATGGGGTTGGCCTATTCTACTCCATCGGGAACAACACAGCCAAACTTTCCCTTAAAAAAAAATACAGACACACACACAAACAATCTTTCTTTCATATTAGATACACAATTCTTACGTAGAAAATGGCATCAAAACACTTAATACAGATTATATCATCGACATTTCGCGGTAACAGTCGGTAAATGCGCATGTCGTGTGCATCCGCCATCTTGTCATCATGGCGGCGTTATTTTGACCATAAATAACACTATGTCTAACGATAATGGTAATATGTGTGACGCGATAAAGTTTGATGTGATGTCATAGAGAAAGTTTGTAATTTACTTTTCTTTTCAACTTAAACCGACGTTTCGTGACGCTCCACTAGAGATTCACGAAATGTCGGGATCAGTAGAATTGGTTCTACGCGAGTATAGCTGCTGAATACCATCCCAAATATCGGGATCATTGATCATCGTCCTTGCGTAAGCCCTGGTCACAAAAGGGGCCTTTAAACTTACAGTCTGGGATCCGCTTTTTTTCCAATCAGGTCGCAGATGAACACACGGCCCACCTAATGGAAAGTGGTTACCGTGGCCTATGGACGAGTGCAACACCAGGGGAGTCGCACTCGTGCTGCCGACCCTTTTTCAGTCTATCTGCGACGTGGCTGGACTTTCATATTTTTAAGTGAAGCGACTACCATCAGAGTTGACCAAATCTCACAAAAAATGTCAGAGTTACAAAAAAAAAAACACTAAATCCTTTTCATATCGATTAAGAAAGAGAAAAGAGAATCGACCTCGGGCGAGACTCGAACCCGCGATCTTTCCCTTACAGGGACGCACGCTCTACCCCTCTAGACAAGTGGCAATTCGTTGCTCGGCGTATGATGGAATAGAATGCCAAATGTATAGGATTTGACGTATATGACAGGCGGCGTCAACGAATGTCAAAAACGTCAAATCCTATACATTTGTCATTCTATTCCATCATACGCCGAGCAACGAATTGCCACTTGTCTAGGGGGGCTGATCACTAAGCTACGAGACCGCACGAAGCCAATCCAAATTCCTCTATACGTCCGTCTTTGAGGCGACGGTGGAGCCATCTACCGATACCCGTACGAACTATCGGAATCAATGAACGATGTTACAATCATTTTTAAACATTGATTTTTTATGACTCTGCCCAAACAATTGAATGAATTTCTTTCTAAATCGATTTGAATTATAGTTAGCATAAATAAATGCTTCAAAAATTAATTCAACACTAAATTCCTTGCAAATATATTTTTATATTTCAACGTAATTAATCCCTACAATTAATTCAGCTACGCTTTACTTTCGTAGTTTAACATTATTATCGCTATAATTATACCAAGCTTTAATAACCGAAGTGAAATTTTAGCCGCAACGAAAGTTAGATTATAAAGTCACAGGATTTACAGATTACAGCTTGACAATGTCATGAACTCTGCTTTCCCTGCATTACGTTGCAGTGGCCGCGATAGTTAGCATCGTAGTTTCTGTCTTGCTAGATTTTACTATAGATATTTTAGTGTAGAAATTTTCCAAGCTGAGGTAAGCTAGGTGGTATGGTATACCTGCCCCCCTAGACAAGTGGCAATTCGTTGCTCGGCGTATGATGGAATAGAACGACAAATGTATAGGATTTGACGTTTTTGACATTCGTTGACGCCTGTCATATACGTCAAATCCCATACATTTGGCATTCTATTCCATCATACGCCGAGCAACGAATTGCCACTTGTCTAGAGGGGCTGTCCCCGTAGACAAGTGACAATTCGTTAGCTGCCCCCCTAGACAAGTGGCAATTCGTTGCTCGGCGTATGATGGAATAGAATGCCAAATGTGCCAAATGATTTGACGAATATGACAGGCGTCAACGCATTTCTTAAACGTCAAATCCCATACTTTATCATTATATTCTACAATAATCAATACAATGCTCAAGACGTACACATATAGCTTAGTTGGTCGAAGCATTTCCACTGGAAGAGAATGGTTGCAGGTTCAAGTTTTTTTTTTAATACCACTTAGGTGGCAGACAAGCATACGGCCCACCTGTTACCGTGGCCTATGGACGTATGCAATGCAACACCAGGAGCGTCACACTCGTGCTGCCGACCCTGAAGAAAGCTTCTAATGCCCTTCTTGAAGAACACCATATTGTAGTCGCTTGGGAAAACCATCGCGGGGAGTTCCTTCCACAGCTTGAGTGTGCGAGGGATGAAGTTCCTTTCATACCGCACAGTGCGCACCGTTTTCGGTCGCAATGTGTGAGGATGGATTCCCCGCCTATGGCGAGAAGTGCGATGATAGAATGTAGCTCTGCGCATCCATTCTAAATAGTTTTGGCTACTTAGTCACTATACGATGGAACTTCAAGTACCCAAAAATTGCCTGCTTTGCAAAAGCGTCTAACCTTTCTCACTTTAAAATGTCAGGTTGAACCAAACTATCTAGAAAGCAGCCCTGGGCATTTTAGCGACTCCTTGAACACATTATATAAATCAGTGAGAGAGAAATTCTCACCTGAGGTCAATAGGTTCAATACCTGTACAATGCATAATCTAAATATCTAAACTAGAAATTAATTAATTATGAAAGTAGAATAAGCAAAAGGTGTGCGCCAGGATCGTAGCAAATGGAAATATGTGGTCTCTGCCTACCCTATTGAAAGAAACCGTGTTGTATGTTGTATGATTCCGTAGCCGACTGCATACGACAACTGTCGACGCACGCAGCACATGCACGTAATTCATTGCGGCTTCTCAATAGTTCCCTTTATCCGTATCGGAGTTTAACAAGTAATGGGTACGCTGTATCAGCTGCATGTGTCTGTCGTTGTCGTATGCGGTCCGCTTCGGAATCATACGCGTGTACTCATTAAAAGGAAAACATCCAATTGTTTTATATGTTTGCGTTTGTTTATCTATACTATTATATAATTGTAAAGTGGTCGTGTCTGTACATTGGAGATATTAAAAAAAATACTTGGGTTATGTATGTTAACGATACTGAACACGAAAATATTTTATTTTAATTTCCTGTCTGTTTGTCCGCGATGGACGCAAAAACTACTGGACGGATTTTGATGCGGTTTTTTTTTGTTAGAAAGGGCTTACTCAGACTTAAAATCTTAGGTTTGTTTGATCGCAATCGGTTGAGTAGAACAGAACCGAAGATATGAGCAAAAGTCGCGTTAACCGAGTTGCACGCGGGCGGAGCAGCGGGCGGAAGGCTAGTGATAAATAAACTTAGAAACTGCTAAGCCAATTCTAAACATTCTTAGACCTAGGTAAGTATAGAAAGCTGCTTATATTATTACTGACTAGAACGACGATGGTCAAAGGTTGACAACACATAACTACAATGTTGCGAACTGAGGTATACCTACATCATACACGTATTTTGGACCTAAGACACGAGACGAACGAGGCTGTGGCGCCCACAGATTGTTTTGTAATAATAATCTATGCTTGGTGAATTAATTGAGCTCTTCCAGCGCAACCACTTAGGTCGCAGACAAGCACACGGCCACCTGATAGAAAGTGGTTAGCTTATTTTTTATATATAGGACATGTCAATTTGACTTCGCCTCGCCTGATGGTAAGCTGAAGGCAAAGTCTCTGAAAAGAGGGTCACCATTACAGACATGTATCATGTTACAATGGTGGCACTCAGCTTGACGGCCTCATCAGATGCTTTTTCACGCCCCGCTTAAAGGACCCGGGACTGTAGGAGAAGGGAACACGTGAACTGGTAAGGAATTCCAAGACTTAATGGTGCGGCAGAAGAAGGAGTCGCCGAACCGCTTGGTTCTTGATGGAATATTCTGCACCGTATGCGGGTGGCATCTAAGCCCTGCACGTGTTGTTCTATATAGGAAAGGAGAGGGTGGGATTAATTGGAAGAGCTCATCAGAACATTCACCATGGTAGAGACCTTAGCCTAAGGACGTGTGCTACACCAGCTGAGTCACACTCGTGCTGTGGACAGAGATTCTGTGCCGTCAGCACAGAAGACAAGCCTTTGGTCTTCCCACTGACTGCATAAAACATCTCCAGTGAGCTCTGTTTTATTTCAATTAGTGATGAGGTTCTCTATTTTTATTCCTACAATTTTATGTCATAATTTAACATTGCATAATGTTACTTGTCCTAACATTATTTACGCATAATACTCATTTGCCATAACTTTTTAATCATAATTTTTAATCCTATTTACTATAAGCATAATATTTTAGCATACTGTCCCAAAGCATAAGTTTACTTAAGCATAACGACGCGTAACCATAACTATTTTAAGCATACAAATTATATTGACTAAATAAAGTTCTACATGGTTATAAAAAAAATAACCACGAAGGCCTAATGCGGGAGCTTCGCTCCGCTCCGCTCCCGCATTAGCCTTCTAACCTAATCTATCCAAGTCGGAATCAGGGGTCTGTTAAGAAATTATTATTTCCTTTTGATCATTATGCCAAATAACTATTAGACAAATAAACAATATGCTTTACAACTTTATGCATATCAAAGTTATGAATAAAAACATTAGGATATACAATATTTATGCTTAATAACATAGTATGCTAAAAACCAATTATGGCACACTATTATTATGACAAAGAAAATTATGCCTAACTTGTTATGACAATTTAAATTAGGACAAAAACCATTATGAGAAAAAATGGGATCCCTAGTGATGAATACCGTGTTGGTGTAGAATAGGGGGGTTATTCCCAGTTGCCACCACTGTCAGGGCCACCCCATATCTTTCTGTGAGTGTCGTAAAAGGCGACAAAGGATAGGGCAGCTTGCTGTTCTTCATCCAACGACAGCCCATGACGTGCCCCCTAGACGGCAATAAGCTCGCCCCCTGTTACGTGGGACCGAAAATTATAGTTGGCGAAATGTGGGTGTTAGTACACCTCTGCCTACCCCTTTTGGGATTTACAGGCTTTAGTATGTGTAATTGTGTATGTATGTATTTATTTTAATGAGTGATATTCGTGTAAACTTCAGACAGCAAAACTAAAATAAATATTTAGTCATAAACTTTCGCATTTAATTAAAATATTAATTCATGTACGCATGCAAGCGTCTCTCGGGCCCTAGAGAACACTTTTACTTATTCTCTAAAGTACACTTAAGTGCACTTTCACAAGTGCACTAAAATTATATGCAAAGTGTGTGGTAACTGTTTCACTTTCTGTGTTTATTTTACACACAGTTGTGTGGCTTTAGAGAGGCAGTTTATGTGAACACGTTCTGCGGTCGGTCTTGAATATAATGACTTCAATTATCGTATAATTTTTGAGATTGTATTTAAATGTAAAAGTTGAAGTAATTTTCAGACAAATTTTTAGTGAAATATGTAATTTTCAGACTTTTCTTATATAGGCCACGTCAACATGACTTCGCATTGCCCGATAGTAAGCTGCTGTAGGCTTTTCACTTGGCGTTGGGGGGTCAGACGACAGTTTTCCACGTGAAAGTTAACCAAACAATGTATCATCCTCCTGTGAAAAAAGTACCTATCCATCTTTTGATACCTACTTCGGAGGCCGGTATGTGCTAAAGTACAAATAGGACTAGGTATACCTCAGAACATGTATCTTAGACCTAAATCGCAAGACAAACGAACCCCTGACGCGCGGAAATCGTTTTGAAATCTCTATATATAAAAATGAATCCATATTTCCCTTGGTCACGCCATCACGCGTGAACAGCTGGACCGATTTCGCTAATTCTTTTTTTAGAACATTCCTTAAAGTACGGGGATGGTTCTTAAGGAGAGAAAAATTGAAAAAAAAAAAAAGAATTGACTGTTAGGCGGTACGAAGTTCGCGGGGTCTGAACTGGGGTGAATTTGAGCGCGTCCACCGCAGTAGCAGTATGACTGTTCTAGAGTAGGCTTTTTACTTTAAACTACTTACTTCGAGCGGATTATTGGTGAAATCCAGCTTAAATTTAAATCGATTAAGATAGAAAAAGCGAATACAGCGGCCTTACCATAAACCTTAAAACAGGTCAATAATTGAACTGCTGTCATTCTGCCAACTGCAAATGTCACTTTGTACTGTCATATAAATATACAGGATTACAAAGGGATGCCAAAGTGACATTTGCAGTTGGTAGAATGACAGCAGTTCAGTTATTGAACTATTTTAAGAGTTCATGGTATGGGCCCAGCTCAGTCGAGACTCAAACCCGCGATCTTTCCCTTACAGGGGGAATGCTCTAACCACTGAGCCACCGAGCCTCGCCCGAATCTGATCTAAATTTTTCTATAGGTAGGTACATCCGTCTTGGGGCGACCAGTTTAAATTTATTTATTCATAATTGGAAATTAAAAAAAAACACTTTAGAAGGATTGCTTTTTATTATAATGTTACAAACTAATATATATTTAATTATAAACTATTATATAAAAGTGTCAAAATTTTAAAATTTAAGTGTCACTTAATTTATAATGGTAACTTTTAAAATTATCACAAATAGGTACTTATATATAAATACTAAAACGGCAGTATCTTCATAGAATAGTTATGGGGTCGAACTTGCAATTGTTAAGTAGTAGTTCGATTCCCATCCAAATACAAACACACGCTCCACACAAACATATTTGAATGGATTAATGAAAGGGTGTATGGGAGTTTCACCAAGACCTTTACGCTAGTTTACCTGCCGATTCATAAACGTGAATCTTTCCTCTCGAGGTTGGTAGGTCAGGTGGAAGTCACTCCCTTAAAAGTTGTATAAAACAAACCGAAGGAGGAGAAGGAATAAGCAGAGCCAAGGTCCCCGAATTGTATTCATCCATTCACAATCACGAACAAAGTTGGCGAAATGTGGGTGTTAATACAACCCTGCCTACCCCTTCGGGGGTTTATAGGCGTGAGTTTATGTATGTATATTTTTATGTCTAAAATATTTCAAAATGTACTTATTTTAAACGTATACATCATACTTTTATAATTAAAATCTAAATAAATATAATATTAAAATCTAAAATTTTGATATTGCATCGTCAATTCAACTTTAATTTTCAATTCAATTTAAAGTCAAACTGACAATTGTATTTAAGCAAAGAAAGTTTTATACAAATTTAAGTTTTAATTATATTTAAATTAATTAATATTTCATTTTTATAATTATTTCTTGCATTTATCCGTTGGCTAAAGTAATAAAGAAATATTATTTTTATTTATTTATTTATAATCTCTTTTATTTTATTTAGTCGTCTAATTTCAATGACTTCTATCATTAGACTGGTTGTACAGAACAAAAATTAAAATATGAAAGACCACTACTTAAGAAGCAATAATAAGTAGGTACGCTACTTTCAGTTGCTGTCATACAGATGACGTTACATTTGACATTACACACAGATGATATTACAGTTCACATACCTAAAAATTTGACATTACAAACAGAGGATATTACAATTAAATACAGATGTCGTTACAACTGACATTACATACAGATTACATTACAACTGACATAAATACAGATGACATTACAAAAAAGCGTGCTATGCCTTATACCTATACAGGTAAAAGTTAAAATTAATTACCTCTATGTACTTTGTCGTTACATTACATTACAATTCGTTACAGGACAATAAAATTGAATACAGAAATACATAAAGATGTCATTACAATTGACATTACATACTGATGACATTACAATTGATATTACATACAGATGTCATTGCAAAAAACACGCTATACTTATATAGGTAAGTGTCAAAACTCATTATTTCAAATGTAGTTTCTGCATAGTAAACTCGTTATTCAAAATTATTTACTGCATCACTTAGGATCAGTGACATATTTTTTTTCTAAACAGCTTGTCTTATGCATAGAAATCATTGTCTAAACTAAAATCTTCTAGAAATTTCTGTACTACTCTCTGGTTTACTCTTTTCTCTTTCCAACAATCTCCTTCTCACTTCGTCTGGATTATATCTCTTCTTAAAAACTCTTCTCACTCTTCTCACAGGGTTCACATTCCTTGCTATTACTATTTTCTTACCGAAATTAGATGCGGCAGTCAAATTAGGTATCCTAGATTCATCTGCATTTCTTAGATTCTTACTTCTTCTTGTAGAATTATTAAGAAGTACTTCTCTCTGTTCGTCTACATTCCTCAGACTCTTACTTCTTCTTGTAGTATTATTAAGAAGTATTTCTCTCTGTTCTCTTATTGTAGCATCATAGTACACTTTTCCATTTACTATAGCTTTCCTTATATTTTCTGTAGTAGATAGTATTCTTGGAGGTCGAACAAACGCTGTCTCACTCACTTCTAAACTCTTATCAGCATTCCTTTCTCTTTCTATCTCATCTTTAGTCACTTTTTGAATGATTCCTCTCCTTTCAATATTAAATCTATTACCGAAGTTATAATCTGTTAGTTCTTTATCAACAGCTATGTTCTTAGATTCTAAGTTTTTCTCCGATCTTTTATCTAAAACAAATTTTCCACCTCTTCTAGAAGCTAGAATCCGGCCTATTTCTTCAATCTGCCTCTCTTCTGCCTCTAAAGTTTTCAAATCTGCTATCTTATCTCCTTTTATATCATCCAAGTTTAGTACTTCTATCGAATCTGTGAAATCGTCTAGTTTATCATCTATTCCTTTGATAACATCTTTGATTTGGACATTCACTGGTTTGATCATTTCTACTTCTGTCTTATTCTCTTCTACTTCTTTCTTTACTTCTGGTAATTCTGTTGTTGTAGTGGTGGTTACTTTAATTGTTGTTGTTTCTGGTGTAATTTCTTCGAACGTGCTCATGTTTCGTTGTTTCTCATCTCTGTGTCTCTCGATGTTGTTTGGTGGTTGTGTAGTTGTTGTTGTTGGGAGTTGTTCTCGTGGAGATGTTGTGTAGATGTATCTTTCGGTTGTTGAGCTCGGTTCTGGTTCCGTTTCGTTGTAACGGAAATATGTTGTGTTTGGTGGTGGTCCTTTGTGGAGGTAAGCTACTGGCCAATATCTAAAAAAATACATTGCTGTATAATTTTTGGACTTGTAATTTCTTATTAAGGATGGGACTCCATTTTTTATTTGTGGATGTTCCCCAGTTCCCCACGGATATTCCCCAGCTGGCACCAGTGGAGGCGGTTATGTCGGAATCGAACCGACTAAAATTGCACGCCATCTTGGGTCTTTAGTTGTCGAGGGTGAAATTGTCTGTGTTATGATTATAGCACAGGCAATTTCACACTGGCTGGATGGCCCTGGGAGTGAAGGATTCCTCACACCCAAGGCCACCGTGATGGCCCTCTCGGATAGTGAACTTCTTACACTCTAAGCTACTGGATAGGGGTATGAGAGTACACCCTGGGATATAGGATCCAACTTAGATTTCGGAGCCTAAACCAATTTCGCCTGGAAACCTGCTGGAAATTTCAACTGCTGATTAACGGACAAGGCTCTGTACAGGTGTTTTTTTCGAGGTTGGAAGGTTAAACGGCAGTCGCTCACGCCAAATTCAAAATAAGTAAAATCCAGAAGAAAAAATACGGAATCGGATCACGGGATCTAAAGTGCAAAATCTGATGATGATGATAAAATATTCATACATAAATGAGAGGGTGCCATGATATTTCCCTATTTTATTACAAGGTGGTTAGATGACTTAAAACGCCCCTCGTTTTTCGTCAGGGGTTAAAAGTAATAGGGTCAACTTACCTGGGTACTCCCAACGCAGGAGGTGGTCTATCATCTGTCTCTTGAGGCAGTTGCTGCCACTGCCCACTGCCAGGACGAGGGTAGTTATTGGTATATTTGATATGTGGACGTTCCTCTGTTGGGACTCGGGAGTAACCTGAAAAATAATGTACATAATAGCGTATTCCTCTCTTTTTTTATGGTGCGAAACATCCCCACGGATACCATTCCGCCGGAGCTGGAGGAGGAGGTTATGTCAGACTTGAACCGACTAAAACGCACGCCGTCTGTGGTCCGTCGGTTGCCGGAGGTGAGGTAGTCGTAGCCATATCCCTCGCACCCCAGCCGATCCAGGGCCATATCTTTCGATCCGGCCCTCTCCCGGTGTGGGGACCACTGAGTCCCTAACAATAGCATATTCCTCTGGGATATGGGGGCCTCAGTTACCAACTGGTACACCAGCTGATTAATGGATGAGGCTATGACGTGGGCTTTAGGCTTTAGGATTGGGGGATCATATGGTAGTCACGCAAACAGAGGTCGTGTTCGGTACGTGATCAGGGCCTAAAGCAAACTACTGTTAAAGAATCCATTTAATTTTAGTCTTTGCATCAATGGCGTTAAAGGCTAAAATTAAATGGCTTATTGTAGAGTGAATGAAAGAGACTTTAATGAAACTTTTTTAATTAAATTTTGGACTTTAAGGCTATAGAAATAGAGTCTAAAATTTAATGCAATATTTTGCATCTTTGCCTATGGTGTGACAGTGGTTTTGCTTTAGCAGAATTGAGGGCCAGTATTACCCACAACTCAGGTTGAGAGGACAGAATATGGCAGTCCCTCCCAATGTAATTGATAAAACCGGACTCCGAAGTTAAGGTCTCGGATACTTGTTCATCTTCTTCTTCATCCTAGCGTTAATTCCCAGTCGCATCCGAAGCTTTTAGCTCGGAGTCTGGAGTCCGCTTTACCAGTCTAACTGCGGATTTGGCTAGACCTCGATATTTTCCTACGGATACGACCTTGATTCTGCTAAAGCACAACCATTGTCACACCACAAAGACTGCGAGAAAATTCCATTTGATTTTAGCCTTTAAAGTAATGACGTTAAAGTTTAAAATTAAATGGCTTTTTAGAGCGAATGAGAGAGTGTAATGAAACTCTTTTCATTTAATTTTGGACTTTGACTCTATAGCAATAAGGTCATAAATATAATGCCATTTTTTGCCGTCTCTGTGGTTTGACAGTTATTGTGCTTTAGCAGAATCGAGGGCCTGACCTAACACAAGAATAGTACTTACCAGGTAATGGATTTCCAAACTTATCATAATAAGCCTGAGGTCCATTTGAGTACAGTTCATCCCAGTATCGTCTATCAGCTTCCGATAGATATGGACCCTGGGGTCTCTGGAAACTTGGCTGTCTTGGTGGAGCTTGGGGTCTGTCGTTGTACACTGGTTGTACTCCTGGTGAGGCTGGCCTGTTCCAGGGTCTTTGGGGTGGATAATCTGGCTCTGGAAAGTGCCGAAAAATGGTTGTATACTGGCTGTGGAATGAACTCCCCGCGATGGTTTTCCCAAGCGACTTCAATATGGGGTTCTTAAAGAAGGGCATTAGAAGGTTTCTTCAGGGTCGGCAGCGCGAGTGTGACGCCCCTTGTGTTGCACGCGTCCATAGGCCACGGTAACCACTTTCCATCAGGTAGGCCTTGTGCTTGTCTGCCACCTAAGTGGTATAAAAAAGGGGGCAAACAAGGTTGGAAATGTCAAGGTCAATATCAAATTATTCTGCTTAACCTTTCAAACGGCACTTAAAAAACGTCAAAGTTAAAAAGTATTAAAGACTAATTTGCAAATGGACCACCCCGGTTCGAAACGCTCTCTCTCAGATCTTAAGAGTAGCTGAGGTTTTTGTCAGAGCCTTCTCAGGGTGTGTTTTGACTGTATAGGAATTAAATCCACGAATCTCTGATTTACCTATCGAGAGCTCTACCGTTATGCCATCCAGTTATCTATCTATCCCTATCCCTACTAATATTATAAATGTGAAAGTAACTCTGTCTGTCTGTCTGTCTGTCTGTCGGTCTGTCTGTCTGTCTGTCTGTCTGTCACGCTTTCACACCCAAACCACTGAACCGATTTTGATGAAATTTGGTATAGGGGTAGATTAGACCTTGAGAAAGGACATAGGCTATGTTTGGTCGCGATAACCGACATCCACGCGGGCGGAGCCGCGGGCAAAAGCTAGTATAACTATATTGTTCGGGACATAATATCTTGCACCTAAAATGTGCTCAAAATGTGCTCTATACGCGCAGTACACGTCTTGGATGTCTTTTGAGGATAGCACGGGGTACTACTGCGGTGGACGAGCTCCAATTCACCAAGCATAGATTATTACAAAAGCCGCGTGCGTCAGGGCCTCTTTTGTTTTGCGATTTAGGTCCAAGATACGTGTCCGGAGTTATACCTAGGTAGTAACTCAGGATTTAACACTGATTGGCTATATACCATAAAATCTTATGACCTGATGCCAATCAAATCTAACGAATGCCTTAATTTTATGGATATTAGTTTCAATGGTCTATCGGTGATTGCAAACCTTAATTATATTATTAGATTGTGCGTACTTTCACTAGTGGCGCTCACAAATTTATATTTAACTAGCTATTGTCCACGGTTCTGCCCGTTGAATTTTGATCCCGGCACCCATGGGAACCTATTTCCGTCACAAATGTAGCCTGCATTTGGTTTTGGTTGCCATGGTTCACAATCTATGGTGTAGTGGTAAAGTGTTCGATTGCTACGCAAGGGATGCAGTGCAGGTTTGATTACCGCTCAGTTCAAATATTGCATGAACCTATACCTACTATCGCTAAGCATCAGCCTCGGTACTGTTCATTCCCGTGCATACGCTCGGTATAACGGACCTGAGCGATACGCACGCTCTATATATTACTTATTATATATCTATACTATACTAATATACATCTCTAAGATTTATGTATATTTATTTAATTACAATGTGAAATGTCCTAGTGTTTATAGAACCTTAGAACACTTAACGTTTTTAAAGCTTAGATGATCGGTAGACTATTTTGTACTGTTCTTTAAGCACTTACCTCTCTGTCCTGGTGACTGTTGATGTCCTTGGCTCGGGTGAGGGACCTTATGCTGATGGTACGGGTAGTACTTCTCGCTGCACGGTCGCCATTGGTCCTCTGAGGGGCCTACGTAACACCTGAAGAGCAAAAAATTACAAATATAACTTCTGCAGTTTGAAGAATATCAATCATCCCTTAGTCAGTGCGGTGTAGACTGGTAAAGCGGACCCCAGACTCCGAGGTGAAAGCTTCGGATGAGATGGGATTAACGCTAAGATGAAAAAGTCAGTGCGGTATATCTCAGATGTGGGAGCTCGCTCAAAGACCTCTGTCCTCAATTAGCGCAGGCCTGGGGGTGACAGGTAGATTCAACTGTCACCTTATCAGAAGCAGGACGAGGTGGCACAGCGGTACGATGTCAATATGGGGGTAAGATGGGAACACCATAGTTACCACACTAAAGTGGGTTCTCTTAACCGAAAATGCCCTGGGTCACCTTGACATCAGAAGACCCAAGACGATGTGCAGTTTTAGTCGGTTCGCGTCCAATATAAACGACCCCGTAGGTCGGCAGGGAGTATCCAAGGAGATTTTCATTTGAAAAAAAAAAGGGGATCATGACAATAAAAAACTATAATTTTATCACTAACCATGGCTTATTGAATCCCTCACTGTAACCACATCTATGGGTTGGAGCGCAGCAGTAGTCCCATGATCCTGGAGTTTTAAATACATATGCAAGTTAAGGAAATATCAGTCTTTATTACAAGCCTTTTGTTGTGACTTGCAACATTAAATGGACACTTTCTTATGTTAATAGTATGGCTACATTGAAAAACGTTCTTTCACGACACTTGGCATTTAATACATTGTAGTTAAATCTACTTCAGTGATATATTATCACCAATATAGAGCTCTAGCAACCTACAAAATATCTACAGATATTACATATTGGTCCTTCGAGCCGGATCTGTGGCTAAATAGAGATCCAGTGTCTAGATTCAATCAGCAGATGTACTGGCTTTACCCTCATACACGTAATGAGCTACGAGAATGAGCTAGATATTGTACAACATGCAATCATCAAATTCCAACGAAATTATCATCATTCTCTCAGCTCTTTCCCAACTTAATTGTAGTCGGTTTTCCAGTCTAACTGTGATACAGCTAAACTTTGATATTTTTCATGAAGCAACTGTCATCTGACCTCCATAACCAATAGGTTTTATCAAATTTCTGTAGTCTTGTCGGACCTTTGACGCCTCTAACAAAATAATAAAAAAATCTTAAAACCTACCAATTTCTCCACCTTCTGGTTCACAAGCCCAATGTCCTACGATCTGGTTCTGCGCACAAGTGGTTCCAGTACGACAAGGGAATCCTGATACGGTGTAATGGCGCCACGATGCTGTTACTACAAATTATATAGATTTATGTTAGTTTTGTTCTGTGATCAACAGTGTCGAAGGCTTGGGTCAAATCTTTTTCACAATTTTAAGCGCAACAAGGGATTTTTGGTACTGTGTAGGTATTTTTTGTAACTATCACAATGCCTTTATTACGAATCATATTACATTATATAGGCTTATTTTATTGTCAAAATTGTGTCCAATGCTTGAGCCAAATCTTTTTCACAAAAAATAATTTAAGTGCATAGTCAATTCATAACTTAACTAAATGATTGACTGTGTTATGAATTGACTATGAAGTCACTAAAGAGTTTATAGACTTATGTTGGTAATATTCTAAGGTTCACAAAGTCAAATTCTTGGTTCAAATCTTTTTCTAATTTTAAGATAAGCGCAACCAAGGATTACCACGTAGCTATTACTACAAACTTTATAGTCTTGATATTATTTTAATAGTTCATTTAACGGATGCAGATTTCACAGAACACGGAAATTAATCTCCATAATTTTGTTATTACGTTATACTAATTCATTTGCAAAAAATATGATAACTGTATCAGCTATAAACACAAAATTTCTATCTACTTAAATATTTTGTGAGTAATAAACTAAACATACAAGTATTTATTTTATTTATTTAGTGACTAGTTATTATTAGTAGTGAATTTAAAACTTAATGACATGATACGATGTGTTT
Organism: Eilema depressum; assembly: GCA_914767945.1. NCBI lineage: Eukaryota > Metazoa > Arthropoda > Insecta > Lepidoptera > Erebidae > Eilema > Eilema depressum. The sequence goes on from OU612040.1 coordinate 4,136,596, forward strand.
CGTAAAATCGAATCATTCAAACCATGATCGTTGATCGTTGCTATTAGTTAGGTAGTGATATTAGTAACAAGAACTAAAACTACACATTTACACCACCAAAATTAATTAACTAATGTAACTGAAAGAAAAAATCATTAAAGATTATATTCAAATCCTGTAAAGAAATTAATTATAAAATTGATTATACACTAACTAAGGAAATTATTAATAAGAATAACAAATAAGAAAAGACGTATTTACATGAAAATCATTAAAATTAATCAATTTCAAAAGAAAAATAATTTCAAATTATTTTGAACCCAAAAATTGTAATATTCATTGTCAATCACTTACTTGGCTGAGTAATTTCTCTGTCTGGGAAACCAGGTCTTCCACTCGGTCTTCCAGGTTTCTGTACATCTAGCAACGGTCTATTTGGTCCAGGATACCCTGGTCTACGGTCTGGTAAGTACCCTGGTTTTCCTGGTATATAATCTGGCTCAATAGGTCGATATGCCGGTTTTTGTGGTGGAGGTGGTCGGTAAGCAGGTCTATATTCAGGGCCTGGTTGGTATCCAGGTCTGTAATTTGGACTAGGAAGTCCTGCAGAATAATCTGGTTTCACAGGGTATTCAGGTCGATAGTTTGGACTAGGAGGTCCTGTAGGATAATCTGGTTTCATAGGAGGTGGATAAGCAGGTCTGAAATTATCAAGGCCTGGGTATCCAGGTTTTAAATTAAATGAATCGTCCGAATGATATCCAGGCCTCAGATTAGATTCAGGAGGACCTACATAAACTGGTTTACTATTAGGTCTGGTAGGATCATATGGAATTGGTTTATAGCTAGGCCCAGAAGGAGCTGTATATTCTGGTTTAAAATCTGGCCCAGATGGGGCAGGATGGCCTGGTCTTAAGTTGGTATCGGGATTGGCAGGTACAAAATAGGGGCCAGGTGGTGCTGAATAACCTGGTTTATAACTAGTTACAGGATATCCAGGCTTAAAATCTGGACCAGAGGGGTCAGAATATCCAGGTTTGTAGCTTGGCTTAGGATATCCAGGTTTGAAAGCTGGACCTGAAGGCTCAGAGTATCCAGGTTTAAGATGGACTTCAGGTGGATAGTGAGGTTTGTAACCAGGGCCGGAAGGTTCTGGATAATCCAGGTTTGGTCGGGGTGGGTGTCTAGGTGGTTCAGGTTTATATGCTGGACCACTCGGTGGGCCTGACGGAATGAAAGTTGGGTCTGAAATAAATGAAAATATTAATGATCATAGAATGTTTTATTGTTAATTCTTTTTTAAATATTTTTTAGCTAATATAGGATGGGTTTCAATAATTGCCGAACGTCTAACACCCTGTCGTCCATCTAAGCAAAAAGAAGCCATGACAAAGTCGCAAGTAGATACTGAAGCGTTGCGAGTCATAAACGTGATCAAGTTCAAGTATATTATTATTCATGTTTGTTTTTTATACAAATTAGGTGGCAGACAAGCTCACAGCTCACCTAATGGAAAGTGGTTACCATGACCTATGGACGTATGCAACACTAGGGACATCACACTCCGCTGCCGACCCCGTAATAACCTTCTAATGCCCTTCCTGAAGAACCCCATACTGTAGTCGCTTGGAAAAGCCATGGCAGGTAGTTCATTCCACAGTTTAAGTGTGTGAAGGATGAAGTTCCTTTCATACCTGACTGTGCGTACTGTTTCCAGTACGCCAGTGTTCTCATTTGACCTTCCAACCCCAAAAAGGAAGCCTGCACCAGAGCCTTTCATTAATCAGAAGGTATACCAGCTTTCAGGAAAGGTTTGGCTTGACCCCGGACGTCACCATGCAGTGAAAAAAAAAGTTTCTTCAAAATATCACTCACCCTGATGATCTGGTGGATATCCAGTGCCAGTTGGACCAGAAGGTCCAGTTATTCCAGGAGGTCCGGAAGGCATTGTTAGTGAATAAGGGTCTTCGACTGGAGGCAGTGACAGTGGGCGAGGTATTTCAGATGAAATATCACTGGAAGACATATTATGTGCTTTTAGTAAATGCTTGTAATTTAGCAAATGTATTCATAAATTGTATAGATGAGAGTGGAACAAAAAGTGGAAAAATACCCAATAATTCAGTGGATTAGAGTGAAATAAAGCATAAATTTAATGGATCTACCCCGCACTTGACGGAAATTCCGTCGCAGAACCTCCGCGTCAGAAGGTCAGTTCATAATATCATCAATCAATTAGCCTATATATAGCCTATACAGGGCGTCCCACGGCGATGCCAAATGGAGGGAAAGTACCTTAAATCTTTAAGTTGGCTCATTTTACTTACAGGAGACATCATTTTATTTTTAAAAAGAATCAGGACTGCATTCAAAGATTTTTAAAAATTCGCTTGCCACACCCGGTAATCGAACCGACTAAAATCCGAAAAAGTAACATCCTGTATTTTTATGGCATCAATAGATAGTGTCACTCATAAGGATCAAATCTCTCTAAGAAGTATAGTAAATTAAATGAAAGGACTGATAGACATAAGCCTCTCCGAATATGCGCCACGTTTGCCAATCCTCCGCCTTCCGTGGATGGACGGACTGGATGCGGAAGGCGGAGTCAGATAATTGCTTATAAACAGGTCCCCAAACGGAGCAATGGATTTTCCGCTGAATGCGCATTATTAGTCATCTACATGGAAGAACAAGGTATTTGGACGCGGAAGATCCGCAACGGAATTTCCATCAAGTGCAGCATGCAGTTTCTTCCTCCGATCGCGTATATTAATCAGTTACATCCAAAGCTTATACTTTGCAATTTAAAAATATGGAATCCATCAATCAATCAATTAGCCTATTGCAGTCCACTGCTGGACATAGGCCTCTCCCAATATGCGCCACGTTTGCCCACTGATCCTCCGCCTTCCGCATCCAGGCCGTCCCAGCCACCCTTCGTAGGTCCATCATTTACGTCAAATCGATGTAGATCTCAGAAAGGAAACAGTTGTTTTGTTGGGAGGTTGAACTCTGATAGTTGAATCTAATAGTCTGAAGACACTTACTCATGATGCTGCGAATGGACCTTCCTCCAGCACTGTCCATTGAACAGATCGAAGGCAAACAACCAGTCGTCAGCAGAATGGATATAATCCACTCCTCGTTGGAGGTCGAAGAGACGGATCTCAGAGAGGAGACAATTATCTATATTGGGAGGTGCGTTGTTACTGAAAAAGAAAATATTATACAATATAGAGTAGAATTTGGGCCACCCCATCTCTATCCATGCAGTGTCGTACAAGGCGACTATGGGATAGTGCTGTTTAACATCAGACAGATATATACAGCCCAGATGCATGGCTCGAGTCAACAATAGTGCCCGAAATACGGCAATAGGCGTATGTCCTAGAGGCTTATATTCAGAAGGACATTCTTTAATTCAGTTTTTGTCAGTAAGAAATTGGAGCAGCATTTCTATATTCGCCGTTTATGGCGGAATCGAACCGGCTAAAACCACTCGTTTTCTCAAGTTTTCAGATGCTGGGATATGCTGGGATGGCCTATAAGGCATAACTCTCGCACCCTGAGATACCCGTGAACCATTGCACGAAAATTTAAATGTCTTTGCGTGTTTTACATTTTTTTGCAGAAAAGTTCGTGAAACATATCGGCATGTTATAACAACTTTAGTCTCACCAAAATGGAAAACTTCCTTGAAATTTTAATGCAGAAATGGACCCTAAACTCTGCAATCGAGAACTCTGAAAGCAACTGGGGCCTATCATTGAAATTATGATGATAGTATACATACATACATACATACATACAGTCATGCCTCTTTCCCAGTGGGGTAGGCAGAGACCACAGCTTTCCACCTGCTACGATCCTGGCATACAACTTACGCTTCTTCTACGTTCATAATTATTGCTTTCCTGCAAGCTCGCCGGTTTCGGGTACTCTTGACATGTCCTTTCTTTAAAATGTCTTCGACCTGACTGATATATGTATGTCTAGGTATGATAGAATACGTACTTGAAAGAGAAGCTGAGACAAGTAAAAGGTGCTTCATTACACGCGTGGCCACAAGACTGTTCATCTTTGACACGCGCCTGGCCACGAATTGCTGAACCAGTCAGTTTAGCTGCTTTGTCGTATTGGAGATAGCATTCTGTAATAAAAGCAGACGGATCCGTGTAATATTAAGAACTTGTTTGGCCTATCAATTTGATTGCACCTTGCCTGATAGTAAGCTAGGATGACGTTCAAAAAGTAGTAGCTACTATTCCAAATGCTTGCCTATCATCTATCATTACTAGGGTGTGTACGGCTCCACCAAGATCTTCGAGGCCTGAGTCAACTTCATATGCTGATTGATGAATGAGGCTCTAGCAAAGGATTTCGTCTCGAAGTTGGGCACTTTCTCAGCCTAACATAAATTCTTATCACATTATAACCCCTCTGTGCCCCGGAAAGCACGTTAAGCCGTTCCTGTTTACATAATAATATCAACATCTGTCGTGTTGTTACGGGCGCCCTAAAAATTTAAAAAGTTCGACAACTGGTCTAACAACAGAACTTTGACATCACCAATGGGGTCGGTTGTTTCATGAACTGTGGCATATATTCGAAACTTGCGGTCGACTAGTCGTGTATGTACTAGCTCTGGCATATTGTATAGAACAAGACGTCCGCTCGCTCGCGCGGTCTGTCGCATTATGACTAGTTGACCAACAAATCCGAAAACAATCGTCATCAATTTCAGACGTGAGACGTGGTGGGGTGTGTCATTTGGGCTTAGATAAGGAAGGGTGGAGCCAAATTGACAACACAAACAATAAAAATCGACTTAATAATGTTGGCTTAGCTTCACAAGCGCTTACCTTCATCCCGTTGCTGTGTATCATCATACAACGCCGGTTCACAACCTCTGCCGTAGTTCCCTCGGGAGTATAACTCATGCCCACTGTTGGAACGGAGTCCACGCCCAATGTCCAGAGACGTGGGCGGAGAAGAAGTGAGAATACAGTTCTCCAAGTCGTCTCCTATGGTTGGAGAATCGTATCTGAAAAAAAAAAAATTCAACGTTGCATTTAAAATACTTTTCTTCACTTCATCTATAATATCTATCACTTCTAATATTATGCCCGCAATTTACTATTTTATACATACATTATTGTCAAAAAAATTATGGAAATCTGGCGGACTTCTTGACATTTATGAATACTGCTCCGCTCCTTGGGTAGTAACGTAATTATACCTAACCTTCTTCAATAAACGGACTATTCAATACAGAAAAGTGTAGAAGTTGTGGAGGTCAGATGACTTCCACAACCAATGCACAAGCGATTGGCTCCTGGCAATCGCTTCGCGGATGATATCGAAATTCAGCCGCATCTTAGTTAAACTAGAAAACCGACCCCAACCGAGTTGGGAACGGGATCAGGGAATGATTAGTTCCCGAGATTATCGCGTTTAACCAAACAAACAAACTATTCAGCCTTAAAGCCTGATTTTCTCATGACTTAGTGGTCGCAAGTCTTTGGGCATTTATCCTGAACAACTATCATGTGTGTACATGTGAACCTTAACAATATAAAACGTTGTTTGGAAAGGAAAGAAAAGAAAAAAAGAAAAATATGGTTATTTCGACCCGCAGAACACAAAACAGTCAAAGCAAATATCAGTACACAACAATATACACACTTACCTGAAACTAAACCCCCTACAGAAGAAAGCATGGGCTCTTATACACTCTGCTTCACAAGCACCCAGTCCACCGACGGTCAATGCTGCTCTGATGGCAGAGTCACTCACTGCAGCACCAGATCTGACGTGCCAGAAGCATTCTGAGAAGAGAACAGTTGAGATAATAGAAGAATTAGTAGATAATGAATTAATAAGAGAGTTGGAGGAAGGTGTAGGAATTTTGATACAGTTGATGTAAAAACTTTAATAGCGCGATGCAGAGTCAATACTTTTGAAGTAGTTTAGCATTTCTTCGCTAGATGTCACTGAATATAATTATGATACTACGACTATTAAAGCAATTGAAGATAACTTTCCTCAAAAAATATTTTCTGGTTGAGCAACACTTTGCTATTGATTCTGTTTACGATGAACATTCTTAGTCATTAATTGCGTGACGTCATCGGTAGTAGCGAAAAAATTACACTCTAGATTTTTAAAGGAGAAAAGAGAAAAGAAAAAAGAAGAATTAACAAATAAGAAAAAAACGAAGAAGGAAAGAAGAAGGAAGAAAGAAAGAAGAACGAAAGAATGAAATATTTTTCGAATTTTCATACTATTTTCAAACCCCCTTGAAATCTATGACGCCATTTTCAGACTTTTAAAATGTTCCAGTCCTACCATCGAGGTAAATAATTGAGCAATAAATAAGAACCTTACCGCTCTCGACCCAAGGCTTATAGTTGATTGTGACACAACCCTGGTCCTGAGGCATTGCGTACACATCAGAACTGCTGTCTGCAGCTAACTCCAGACCTCGATATGGACGTTCAGATAAAAAACAGTTGTCAGTGCCGTGGGAGCTTGAGTACCTGTAAAGATATTATTATATTATACTTATTAATAAAAATAAGAATGAGAAAGTTTTCGAACAAAATGATGAGATCATTCACTAAGGAGCTCGTAGTTAAGTGGTAATTGATTAGATTAACACCCGTATTCACAAACAATACTGTGAGGTCTCATAGTGTGCTCGAGCGCATAGGGCTGGTAAAATTAATTCACAAACATCACGGAGCAGTATCTAACGCAGTGCGTTCCCTCAACGAAGTATTACTTAAGTGTTATCAATGAAGAAAAACGCTTGCCAAATCGAATGCACTGAGAATTTGTCGTTCTTTGCACAGTTTTGGTAGTACGCATAGCGAAGTATTGTTTGTGAATACGGGTGTAACACATTGTAAAAGTTAAGCAATGATAGCCAGGTCATACTAAGGATGGATGACAGTCCGGTCCTCTCCCTGCTTCGGAGAGAACATTAAGCCGTCGCCGCATTGGTTCTGCTGTGCAATTCACTAAGCAAGCACAACGATGCGAGTCACAACGTTGCGCTCGATAGAGATTGTCATTGGTCGATCTCCAGTGACGTGACCCAATCCGACCAATGACAATCTCTATCGAGCACAACGTTGTGACTCGCATCGTTGTGTTCGATAGAGACTGTCATTGGTCGATCTCCAGTGACGTGACCCAATCCAACCAATGACAATCTCTATCGAGCACAACGTTGTGACTCGCATCGTTGTGTTCGATAGAGACTGTCATTGGTCGATCTCCAGTGACGTGACCCAATCCGACCAATGACAATCTCTATCGAGCACAACGTTGTGACTCGCATCGTTGTGTTCGATAGAGACTGTCATTGGTCGATCTCCAGTGACGTGACCCAATCCGACCAATGACAATCTCTATCGAGCACAACGTTGCGACTCGCATCGTTGTGCTCGCTTAGTGAATTGCAGTGCTGATTGCTATGCAAATGGCAGTTGTTACAGGTAGTTAGAGCCCTAAAAAGTCCAACAATCTGGTCTAACTATAGAATTTCTACATCGCCTGTGGGTTGTGGAGGTTGGATGGCAGTAGCTTCACGGAAGTCAACTCTTGGCAAAATCAACAAAATGTTATGGAACTCACCTGAAGCTGTACGACACACATTTGAACTCCCTCTCACCGAAGCAAGCAGCTTCACACTCCACCACATTGTGAGATATGAGTGACCGTCTGATGGCCGCAGATCCTAACGACATGCCCGGTCGACGGCGAGAGGAGCAGTCTGAAAAGAACAAAAAATAATAATGTAGGTTGTGGTCTAATCACATCCACATTCCCACTACTGTAACTTCAAGGGGGGCTACCATACCCCCCTCCCGTATATCAGACTGGAACCGACTAAAACCGCACGTAATCTTGAGTCATCAGCTGCCGCGGGTATTTGCCCGGATAGCAGGTGCTACTGCGGTGGACAAGCTCAAATTCACCAAGCATTGATTATTTCAAAACATTCCGCAATTTAAAAAGCGTGCCGCTTGGTTTCCGGTCGAGTAGAATTTGGTCCATTCCATCTCCTCCCATGCGGTGTCGTACAAGGCGACTAAGGGATTAAGTGCTGTTTAACATCAGACAGATAAATATATACAGCCCAAACTCAGTCTCAAATACATGGCTCGGTTCAACAATAAAATTAGTGACCGGAATACGGTAATAGGCTCACCCTCTATTAAAATGATTGAAATGTGGGTGTTCTTTCACCTCTGACTAACCCTCCGGGGATAAGGCGAAATTGTATGTATGTAATATTAAAAGCTATGAAACCAAAATCCTACCTTTAACCGGCTCATCATCACTCCGTGCTATCGGCTCATGCCCGTGTTCGTTAACCCCGTGAAAATGGGGCTTCGGTTTGTAAAAATTTGACTCCCCATACTCCAGCCCATTGGTATTCCCCGACCCATTCCATCTTCCCCTCTTCCAAGAACCACGGCCATATTTCCAGGCCCCTTCCCCACCATGTTTTCCAAGAGAGTTATAATCAAATTTGGTATTGGAGTATGGTTTGACGCCATGGTATGGTGCTTCGACGTCACTGGCTAGTCCCCAGTGGGTGATGGATTTGTGGTAATCATTCCTGTCTTTGTAGTAACGGTCGTTTCCTCCATAGCCTCCACCGTATTGACCCCAGGATTCGCCGTCGTCGCTTCGGGCTATACCTGGTGGAGACACAAAGTAGATAAATATGAAATTCATTGAAAATAAATGTTGAGATGTGCAATTCATCGAGAATAAAGCTGCGACAGCCTTTATTGAGATTGTCTATGCTCGATCTCCAGTGACGTCACATAGTGCGATCAATAACAATCTCAATCACGGCTGCTCTGTGCTCGACGCTGGGTCCTTAGAGAATTGCTCAACAGGTCGCCTAGCCAGAGCCCTTAGAACAATAATGCTCATAAGATACACAATAATATTAACGGGAATTGACGCGATCATGGTATAGGTAACCAGCCTGTGACCACGGCCGGTGTAACCTGGTCGAAATGTCAGGCAAATTAAAGGATATGTATGTACCTGTACCATAATCGCGTTAATTCCCGTTAACATTATTGTTTGTCATGGAACGTGAGAGTTTAAAAGTTAATGCTCATAAGAGATTTTAGATTGAAACCTTGATGTTGTACAGTCAGGATAGGTCATTCTGGATTAGCAAAGTACTTCAAATGATCTTGGTATTCCCCCCTTCCTGTCTACTGATTGTTCTGATATTTGATATCTTTTCGTTTTTTGAGACTTTGATAGTCAAAGATCAATCTGATGCTGACTGTAACCATTAGGTTTTTAAAGATGCAAATCTCTATATATAAAAATGAATCCCTATTTCCCTTCTTCTTCTTCTGTCGAATCGATGGTGCTTCTACTCTCAAATTCTATTTACCCAGTATGCTGCTACCTGAATCGCATTCTCGGAGGCATGCAGCACACGTTAGCAGGTGGGCCATAGTCTGTGGAACAACTCCACACTCACACCCCAGGGCCGCGTCATCTGAATAACCCTTGGTCACGCCATCACGCGTGAACGGCTTGACCGATTTCGCTAATTCTTTTTTTAGGACATTCCTTAAAGTACGGGGATGGTTCTTACGGAGAGAAAAATTGAAAAAAAAAAAAGAATTAACTGTTAGGCGGTACGAATTTCGCGGGGTTAGCTAGTCAGAAATAAATATAGACTTCCTTTTCGCCAAACTTACCGTGATTTATCATATAAGGTATAAAGAACCTATCTTCGTATCTGTTTCCATGACCTCCTCTTCTATCAACCTGGTTCCTATCCCTATGCCTGCCATCATACCAGTCATTCCTATCTGTCCCACCAGTACCACTACCCTTAGAAGACAGGTAACCAGAATGCAAGATTCCTGGTCCTCTCAAAGTCTCAGGGCAGTTTGGTTCGAGGCTGTTGCGATCGAGTTCGAAGAAATCGAAGTCTTTGTCTTCTACGAAGTCTCGTTGCAAGTCGAAGGCTTCTATTGGTTTTGTCATCAGCTCACAGAGGCCTTTACCGTGGAAGGAGGGGTCCAATCTGAAACAATTTATTTGATCAATTAATACCTATCCTGAAACATGATGCAGGTGAGGATAGCTAGGGCTCCGTAAATAGTGGTGCACCGTTCATAGGACAGGACAACCGCAAGTGGGCTATGTGCTTGTCTAAATGGAGTATACGACAGTGACATTTCCCATATTGATTTTTTTTTTTAGTTTACAACTGCTGGTGAACTCAAAAAAAAAAACAAAATGTGACACTATACTTTCACTCTTTAAGTGCTCTCAGCTGTCGAATCCGTTAGATCGTTCGAAATGTTCTTACAGCATGTGCTTGCTGTTCAACAAATTCAAAAACGGCGAATGTGATGTTACCAGTGAATCCTGAAAACATAACTCTATTTTTAAAGCAATTCTGTAAAAATCTTATATTATTTTACAGTTTTAAATCAGCTCGCGATCCACATTCCACATGATATCTTCATTCAGCGCATACATCAAGTACAGTGCTACAATGACAGCAAGTAGCTGGTAACCTTGCGTACGCCCCAGTTATGTCAAACATGAGCCACTGTTGTGTCCGTTCACAACATCCTTTATATTCATTTTAGTACTTTAGGGCTTTATTCATACATACTAATCATAATCAGTATCCACTGGTCTGCATAGCAATAGTAGTAAGGACTTTAATGTGAAAAAAAAAATAAAAAGACAATTTCAACGCTAGCAAGAGTACTACTCAGGCTGCTCCTCTAGACTAGACAAGCAGCAATTCGTCGGCCAGCGTTTTGTAGAATACATTTGTCATTCTATTCCTTTCACCTCGGAGTCTGGAGTCCACTTTATCAGTCTAACTGCGAATTTGGCTGAACTTATATATAACTTATAACGACATTTTCCGTAAAGCGACTGCCATCTGACCTCCACAACCTAGTAACGATATCGAAGCATTGCAGCTAGACCAGTTGTTGAACTTTTTAGGGCTCCAACTAGCAACCGGGGCCGACGACTTAACGCACGCGGCTTAACGACTCATACAAATACCCATATTCATGCATACAAATGTTTGCACTGAGCGGGGATCGAACCAGCACCTAAACGGCCGCATCCCACGCCACAGACACAGAGGCTATCAATCGTAGAATATATCGAAACAATCCGCGCGCGCCAAGGTCTCGTTTCATTCTTGACTTGGGTTCAAGATATACACCGGTACCTATACTACAGTATTGTACCAAAGTCAACATTATAATAATATTTGCATGACGTGAACATTATCATTATACAAGTTTCGTATAAAATAGGCATCAGATATGAACGCACACAAGGCGATCTGAACACAATGCTGATGAGATATCTGAGTCGAGGCTGAACGTCATGGGCTGCGGACATTATGCTGTTGACATGTATTTAGTTGAATATTTGGTGAAATTACTTCATGTATTGTTTTGTATAGTGTCTAGACAAAGCGAAGCCAGCTGAGAGATTTTTTTTATACCACTGACGATGACGTAACAGACAAGCACACGGCACGGAAAGTGGTTATCGTGCACTATGGACGAGTGTAACACCTGAGGAGTCACACTCGTGCTGCCGACCCTGTAAGAACAGAGAGATTCTGTGCCGTCATCGCAGGAGACAAGCATGACAAACGTTTGGTCTGCCCGCTGACAGCACAAAACCTCTCCAGTGAGCTCCGGCTACCATACTCTTGTTAGTGTATTAGTAATGTACCTATAATACCTGTTTTTTTTAATCGTTCGAAAATCCCCACGGATACCCCTCCGCCAGAGCCGGTGGAAGAGGTTATGTCGGACTTGAACCGACTAAAACACACGCCATCTGTGGGCCGTCGGTTGCCGGAGGTGAGATTGTCGTAGACATATACCTCGCACACCGGCCGACGCAGGGCCATATCTTTCGATCAGGCCCGCTTACGGTATGGGGACCACAGAGTCGCCAACTTAAGGGGCCTTAATACACGTACCCTAGGCTACTCAAACAAATAACGTTTAGCCTTCATCATTCTCTGAGGCTTTTTCCCAACTCAGGTGGTTAGCTTGCGGCTGAACTTCGATACCTTCCGTCAAGTGACTGCATCTGTTAAACTAGTCGGACTGCCATCTGTTAGACTAGTCGGACTTTTTAAGGCTCTAACTACCTATAACGACTTTCATGATGTGCGGGACCGACGGCTTAACGTGCCCTCCGAGGCACGGAAAATAACGTTTTGTAATTGTCATTAATATAGTTGATATATTTTTTTTTCTGAATTTGACTTCTTCATAGTCCATAGCAGATATCAGGACATACTCCTATTTTCCATATTTTATCGACCGCAATAACCGCATGGTTTCCGGCAAAGTAGAATTTGGGCCAGCCCATCTCTTCCCATGCAGTGTCGTACAAGGCGACTAAGGTACAGCCCAGACTCAGCCTCAGATACATGGCTCGAGTCAACAATAGTATCCGGAATACGGCAATAAACTCACCCCCTATTACATGGGACTTAATACAATGATTGGTGAAATGTGGGTGTTAGTTCACCTCTGCCTAACCTGCCAGGGATAAAGACGTAGTTATTTATGTATGTATGTTGGTAAGTATGTAATATTAAAGATCAGCTGTTTCATAGTTCGACTGAGAGCTAACCCCAACTTAGACGGGAAAAGGCTCGAAGAAGGAGAAGGATTTTTAAGTTATACATACATCCAGTCACAGTGGGGTAGACAGAGACCGCAGTTTTCCACCTGCTACGATCCTGGCATACATATTTCGCTTCTTCTACGTTCATAATTGCTTTCATGCATGCTCGTCGGTTTCGGGTACTCTTAAACATGTCCTTTCTTTGAAATCGTATTTAATTTACCATGTTTCCTAGAGAGATTTGATCCTTATGATTGACACTGTCGATTGATGCTATAAAAATACAGAGTACGCGGGGTATGTTGGACCAAATGTCATAATGTCCAATGTATCAAAATGACAAGGAAACAATGTTCAATTGTCAAAATGCCCAGTTGTCTTAATATCCAGGTGTCAAAACGACCAATTGCTAAAACGTCTAATTGTCAAATTACCCAATTGTCATAATATCCAGGTGTCAAAACAACAAATTGCTAAAACGTTTAGTAGCTTTAATGTCCAGTTATAAAAACCACAAATCAATTGTTTATCAATCTATCTAATAGTCGACATCAGGTTGTGGAAATAATATTTGAACTCAAAAATGTAATGTCCAGTCCAGACGTTTTAATGGAATTGGCCGTATCATCTCAGAATGCCAACTTTTCATAATGACAACCGCTCGCAAATTGCCAACTTTGCGGAATGCCTACTTCTCGACTGGTAGCTCCGTATTCTTCTGCAGAATACGAATCTACCAGTCGTCAACGAGTATAAGCCAGACCCTTGCTAGACCTTAGCTAGACGAATCTTGCACAGTGTAGTAGGTTTGCGAAGTCGTTAATATACTACTAAGAAATGTAAACAATACTGATGAATATAATAATAATACAATGTGCAAAATTACATCAGCAAACGACCGTAACTTCATGACTTCATGTCACTTACTTTTTTCAATAAAATGCTTGATAGATACGGACTGATGTGACAAAACCATAGGGGTTCAGTCTTTGCCATTTTGGTTAAGGAACCCTAAGACTACAAGTACCTACCTAAAAAGACACTTGCTGTATAGTCTTTATAACATCCGTATGTTTGTCTTACGGTCTTTTTAACATCTGGACGTTATGACTTCTTGGACATTCAGAGTCTTGTACGTTTTGACTTACGGTCTTTATAACATCTGGACGCTTTGTCTTCTTGGTCATTATGACACTTTGTACGTTTTAACTTATTGTCTTTATAACAACTGGACGTTATGCCTTCTTGGACATTATGACACTTGGCCCAACATACCCCGTACTCAAAATACAGGATGTTACTTTTTCGGATTTTAGTCGGTTCGATTTTTAAAAATCTTTGAATGCAGTTTTGTTTCTTTTTAAAAATAAAGGAATGTCTCCTTTAAGTAAAATGAGCCAACTTAAGGATTTAAGGTACTTTCCCTCCATGTGGCATTGCCTCTTGGGACGCCCTGTATACTTTTTAAATTATGTTTTATTCAAATAAAGCTACATATACGAAGGTTATATGTAGAGCCAGCCCTACACACGCCTATATGTTCACGGAGCGTGTAGAGAAGGGCCTCAGAGATACGATAGCACTCAACAATGCTATAGAGCCAGGTACCTATCAAGATAAGCTGTTTGAACGGTCTATATTCTGACAGGTTAAGGTTCATAGTATATTACCGAATACCTACATCTAAATGGAATACTCTGACAATTTCCTTTTGTCAATAAATCAACATGAGCACAGAATAGATTGAGGTACTGCCCATATAACCTAAAATATGGCATACCTGACACTTATTTTGACATTAATTTATGACACACATTGACGACTGTCATATACGTAAATCCCATTCATCATTCTATTACGTCGGTCAACGAATTGCGACTTGTGAGAGCAATGCCATTTGAGAGGCCCAATTGTTTGCCAACAAATCTGAGCTATGGCCTGCGCTATGTTGTTAGCAGTCAGGGCATCAGTCGATTGTGGGTTATTGGCATATACCCGTGACTTTAGAAAACACCGCAAGAAAAAGTCTAGCGGCTTATTTTTTAGCCAAAATTGGGGTCCAAACGTTCCGAAGCCCAGTCAGTGAAGAAACAGCGTTGTTTATGGTCATTAACTTTGAGTTCCTGGGTCGTTTTTGGGGTTATTCCCAGTTGCCATCATGTACGGGTGCAGGCATATTTTTCTTAAAGGAATGCTTAATGAAGTTGCTTTGAAGTATGTCACAGGTCACAGGCGAAACCGGGGAGGGCCAGCTAGTCACATATTGCTCAGAACATATTATTATATCTTGTACCCAAAATGTGCTCTACACGCCGCAGTACATGTTTCTTGGGTGTCTTTTGAGAATATCAGGGGTGCTACGGTGCCCGACGAGCTCAAAATCATTAATCATAGATTATTATAAAACAATCCGCGTTCGCCAGGGCCTCGTTTGTCTCGCAATTTAGGTCGCAGACAAGCACACGGCGCACCTGATGGAAGGTGGTTACCATGGCCTATAGACAAGTGCAATACCAGGGGCATCACACTCGTGCTGCCAACCCTGTATGAACAGAGAGATTCTGTGCCGTCAGCGCAGAAGATAAGTAGGACAAGCCTTAGGTCATCCCACTGACAGCACAAAACCTCTCTCTGGCTGCCCTACTCAACGCAGGGAACACAACACGAAGTTATTCAGCCGCGGTATTCTAAGGCCAGTCTACTGGTACCAAAAAATGTTGTAACAATTATTAATAAGGTCACAACTATATCAGGAAACACACACAATCGTGCGAACACCCCGTGGGAATGCAATAGACGTGTATGTACATTTTTGTGCTCATATCTCCGATCTGCGCGAACAGTTTGAATATTTGAAATGGTAATTGTTAATTTGTTGGCAAATGGGTGCGATAATTGACTGACGGCACGGTAGGGGGGATTGTTTTACCGCCATTGAAGTATGATGCCCCATACTCGCAGGCGATATGGAACCTCTCAATCTCAGAAGAGACTTTACCTCATTGTGTGTGTTCTACCGCCTATACAATGGTTTGTGCTCAAATGAACTGTTTGACATGATTCATGATTCTGCCCTCAGACACATTCTAACATTGCACCACTCGCCATAGGCGGGGAATTCATCCTCACACATTCTGACTGAAAACGGTGCGCACTGTGCGGTATGAAAGGAACTTCATCCCTCGCACACTCAAGCTGTCGAATGAACTCCCTGCGGTGGTTTTCCCAAACGACTACAATATGGAGTTCTTCAAGAAGGCCCTGGTGTTGCATACGTTCATAGGCCACGGTAACCACTTCGCATCAGGTGGGCTGTGTGTTTATCTGCCACCTAGGTGGTATAAAAAAAATGATGGGATCCCCAAGATCTTTGGGTACCAAAGCCAAGATAAGTTTTCATAATTCATATTTTAGTTTAGATTTAGATTTTAGTTTTGGATAGAAGCTGTTGCACCCGGCTCTATCGCATGTCGGTTATCGCGATCAAACATAGCCTATGGTCTAATCTATCTTTGTATGAAATTTCATCAAAATCGGTTCAAAACGACAGAACCGATTTTCATGAAATTTGGTATAGGAGTAGACTAGACCTTGAGAAAGGACATAGGCTATGTTTGGTCGTGATAACCGACTTCCAAGCGGTTGAATTGCAGGTAACAGCTTAGTACACTATAAAGTAATCTCAAAATCTTACCTATAATTAAAACTTTCGCAGGGGAATCTCTTCTCAGTGGCGCATTCCCGTCGACAGTCCTCCAGTCTCTCGCAGGGTACCACTTTCCGGACATGGCTGCGGAGAGTCCGCTTTCCTGCGAGCACGCGTCGGAAGCAGGCTGTGGAAGGTGCATTATATTGTAGTCATCAGTCTGATTAGACCAGGATTTCTCAAAGTGGGGCACACGAACTCTCAGGGGTTCGCCATTGGACGGTAGGGAGTTCGCCATTGGACGGTAGTGATGCCACGAATTGTCGCTCGCTCTCACAGGATCTTCAATAAAACTCTTCAAGCTGATTTAAAAAGGAAGTCATTGATATATTTTAGGTAGCTACACAGGAAGCTCTAACTCTTACGCAAAGTGGTGACTTTGTACCATTTATTACGACTTATGTGAGAGTGTGTTTTCACTACCGACCATGATAAAAACGCAATACAGAAATCGACTTGACTTGACTTCAGCAGCCCGCCCCTTGCCTGCTCTCCAATGTGCCCTCTACTAAGGGTGCCTTAGAGGGGCACGTGGAGAGCCTCCAAGCCGCCCTTTACAGGGTCTCAGCCGGAATTTTTCATAGGTGGCAGCGTCTCCCCTGCGTGTGAAAGGTTCCAGTCATAATATGGCTAGATTTGGCTAGATTAATAACACTAATTTTTAATAAAATCTCAAAGGATATGAAATCACTGCCTTTATTTAAATTTAAAAAGACACTACAATCATTATTAATTGAAAAATGCTACTATACACTAGATGAATTCCCGAATGATTATATTGTACTATCATAATTTATTCAATTTAAATTCAATCTTTTTAAGTTGTAGAATACTATTGCATGTTTGTAAATATGGCTTTATGCTGTAACATTGTTGTGACATTTAATGTGGACATTTGTAATTATTATGACATTGTGACAATTGAATATGCAGCTACTAAATCTAATTTGTATGCCCAAGTGGCAAAACATAGTGAGCCTAATACTTTTTAAGATCTCTGTGTACCTATGTTTCACAAATAAAGACATTTCATTTTCATTTTCATTTTAATAGAATTTCATCTATTCATTGATTTTTTTTTTAATTAATGAAGTAAAAGTATGATTTAGGTACGTACGAATACGGATCTTACCCTCGGATATACGTGGATTTATGGCACATCACTTTAAATAACACATATCGTCCCTTTAAAATTAAAATAATTTTCCTAATATTCGCGTAAACATTTGACAATAACAAAAGCCATTATACACAAACAATCTAAGCGTTAAACTTGACTCGCACGGGAACTGAACCATTAGCGCCCACGAACCTTGGCAGTTATAAAACAAAATGATATAACAGCAACAAAAAAGCACAAAGAATAATAAAATGGCAACCTTGACTAAGATGAGTAAGATTAAAAAATAAAAATGACCTAGTCAGAGGACATTTAAAATATAGATGTACTAGCTTTTGCCTGCGGCTGCACCCGCGTGGATGTCGGTTATTGTGACCAAACATAGCCTATGTCTTGTCTCAAGGTCTAATCTACCCCTATACTAAATTTCATTAAAATTGAGTCAATGGTTTAGGCGTGAAATCGTAAACAGGCAGACAGACAGACAGACAGACAGAGTTACTTTCGCATTAGTAGGTAGTTTATTAGTATGGATTGTTTCGTACCACGTGGTCTCTCTCATCTCTTCCCATGCAATATATGCATGTATAAGGCGACTAAGGGATAGGGCTGTTAAATATCAGATATAGGTATACAGCCCCGATTCAGACTCATATGTATAACTCGAGTCAACAATAGTGCCCGGAATACGGTAATAGGCTCACCCCTTAATACGTGGGACCGAATACAATGATAGGTGAAATGTGGGCGTGATTGTTATGTACATAATGTATTGTTTATATTCTATGGCATAGCAGGCATTTAATGCGACTGCCCGTGGTCTCGGATGTAATGCTTAGATCGGGTAGAGCTTTTTTAAGGAACGCTTCTTCTTCCTCCTAGCGTTAATTCCCAGTCGCATCCGAAGCTTTCAGCTCGGAGTCTGGGGTCCGCTTTTACCAGTCATAGCTACAGATTTGGCTAGACCTCGATATTTTTCCGTGAAGCGATTGCCATCTGACCTCCACGACCCAATTGGTAACATTAGGCGATATCGAAGCTTTGCAGCTAGACCCTTGTTTTTTTTTTTGGACTTTTTAGGGCACCAACTACCCGTAACGACTGCCATAGATGTTTTTATGGCAACCGGGACCGACGGCTTAACGTGCTCTCCGAGGCACAACCAGACCAATGCAAATACCCATATTTAATGCACACAAATATTTGCACTGAGCGGGGATCGAACCCGCGCCTCCTGCGTAGCAGCCGAAGCCGAAATTTTTAAGGAACGCTTGTCCTGTGAAAAATAGCTTGTCCTGTATATGGGTCTAATTATAATCTACGAGTATCTCTGTGCCAAGTTTCACCCAGATCTATTCAGCCGTTTTAGCATGATTGAGTAACATCCATCACTATCGATTTTCACATGGAATTATCGCACAATTATCTAGCTATGCATCTATACAAATAAATGAATTTTGAGTGTCTGTTTATAACGTTAGAATGTAAAAAATGCAATTTTAAAAAGTATTATCTGTCAGTCTGTCTGTAAATAAAAGAGTCGCCGAACCGCTTGGTTCGGCGGGTGGGGCTCTTTTCTTTGCCGCGCTATAAAATCTTGGAATTCTTTAGCAGCACACACGTGTTTTCTTCTTTCTATCCTAAACTTTCTATCCTAATGTCCAACTGCGGGTCTCCAGTGTAAAGGCGGCCACCCACTAACAGTTTATCGAACGACAACCGGATGATATCGGTCTGTCAGTTCATCGCAATAGCCCACACACTTACAATTTCGTATACGATTTTGGGCTGACGGCTAATACCTATGTGTGTGGCCGCTTGACGATTTCAGTCAGCAAAGACAGTTAAAGGCCGGACAGTCTATGGTCGTCGGCATTTTATACGTAATAACATCAGACTAAAAGAATAAAATAATGTTATTATTTTAGTCTGAGGTAATAAAATTATGATGACATTGATGACATAAGGACTGAGGCCGCCGGACAAACGAAAACCTGCAGGCGGACTGTAAGTGGGTGGCCGCCTTAACATTGATGGACACCCTT
This sequence comes from Eilema depressum, assembly GCA_914767945.1. Classification (NCBI taxonomy): domain Eukaryota; kingdom Metazoa; phylum Arthropoda; class Insecta; order Lepidoptera; family Erebidae; genus Eilema; species Eilema depressum. The sequence continues at coordinate 4,156,139 of OU612040.1, forward strand.
TCCTGAAACTTTGCCTTTAGCTTACTATCAGGAGAGGTGAAGTTATATTGGTTGACCTCTATACAAGAACAAACCGTCAGTCTGATCTGCGACAGAGAGAATGCTTACCGAGATCAAAGTAAGCAGATAGGTACTGTATTTTCACAGTGAAAAGAATTAATTAGCGTGTGGTATTGTATATTGTATGGTATGCAACTTTTTGTCAACCCACCTTTAGTATTGAATATAGGTTCAAGTTATTCATTACGTATCTCAAAGCCTAACAATAAACCATTTAAAGTCTTTGACAATATAAATAACTTTACGCTTAAAACCCGTGTCAATTATAATTTGATTCAGATACCGAGAGATAAATGAAAGAGCATAAATGATAAAATTATTGGCCACCCAATCCCTTTGTCCCGCTATCGGAAAATTATCTTCACTCACTGGAGAGGTTTTGTGCTGTCAGTGAGAACACCAAAGGCTTGTCCTGCTTGTCTTCTGCGCTGACGGCACAGAATCTATCTGTTCTTAAAGAGCAATCGTCCATAGGTCACGGTAACCTCTTTCCATCATGTGGGCCGTGTCAGGTCACACCTAAGTAGTATAAAAAAAAATCCACGCGGGCTACACACCGCGAGGCGTTGTCCTGTGGGGTGAGCACGAACTACTATCGTAATCGTATCGTGAACGTAACGATAGCACGGAGCATTGCGATTGGCAGGCTTCAGGCAGGCGGCCAATCGCAATGCTCCGTGCTCTCGTTACGTTCACGATACGATTACGATAGTTGTTCGTGCTCACCCCACTGTAGTGCGCGCACGCACTATTGCGAAAAACCCTCAGCCGCGGTGTTCTGTAGGGCGGAACTATTTCCCCAGTTGCACTGCTCGATTGGGACGGGAATACCGTCGTGTCTTACCTACTTCAGGATTATACAACAAGGATACAGGATGGTTATAATATGGATAAGACGCGCATGTAACTAAATGGCTGCCCCACTAGACAAGAAGCAATTCGTTGGCCGGTGTAGTCTATATCTATCATCATCACTTCATCATCATCATCACTACATATTATAAAATAAAGTCGCTGTCGCTGTCTGTCCGTCCCTATGTATGCCTCTCCAAAACTACGCAACGGATTTTGAAGCGGTTTTTTTTAATAGATAGAGTGATTCAAGAGGAAGGTTTATATGTATAATACATGCATAATATTGTAGAGAAACACTGATAAATTTAGAGATAATACCACGCGGGCGGAAAATATGGCGGTACGAAGTTCGCCGGGTCAGCATTGGAGATATTTTAAAAAAATACTTGTGATATGTTATGTTAACGATACTAAACACGAAAATATTTTTTTTGAATTTCCTGTCTGTTTGTTCGCGATGGACGCAAAAACTACTGGACGGATTTAATGTGTTTTCTTTGTTAGAAAAGGCTTGGTCAGACTTAAAATCTTACGTTTGTTTGATTGCAATCGGTTGAGTAGAACCGGAGTTATGGGCAAAGGTCACGCGCGGGCGGAGCCGCGGGCATAAGGCTAATGTAGAATAAAATGATGAATGTATGGGATTGACACGTATATTGACGTTTATGACATATCTTTACGATTGTCATATACGTCAAATCCTATAAATTCATCATAACCACTTGTTTAGAACTACATAATGGTACTATTGCGGAGCGAATAATAGAGATGTATAGTTGTGTCTATTCTATGGTACACCTAATGGTTATTGTATACATTATTTCTATGTCTTATATACTAGGTAATTACAATTATTTAGAGAGGGGCTGGCGTGTGTAACTGTTTCTTCTGCTGACGCTCTATTTTGTTATGGTAGCGGACGTGATTTCTTATTTGTGTTGATACGCATATTTATTTACTTCCTTGTAGAAATCACGCCGTTTGTTCATGACTGCCATAGGTACCATCTCTTCGCCTCTTTTGTATCTATAAATTATTCGCGTTCTCACGTTATACGTGACATACGCATAGCGCATCGTATTATAATTCACTTTAGGAAAACAACCCATCAAACGATTTGTTCACGATGGTCCCTTGCATCGGGTCCCGCTTAACGCAGCGGACGGCCTAAGTCTCATTACATAGTCTCAAAAACACTTGTAATTATAATGTCCTCTGACTAGGTCATACTTATTTTTAATCTAAGTTAACTCATCTTAAGTCAAGGTTGCAATATTTTTTTTTACTTTTTGTTTCTGTTATTATCATTCATTCTGTTTTTTAACCACTTATTACATATGCCTTTATGTTTTTGGGATTAGCAGAGGTACTTTTTGCAGCCATATTCCACCTACTACGTTTTTGGGTTCTATGTTATATTGCGAACCTATTACCGTCAACTGGGTACTTTACTATGAGGCATAATATGCTGACTGTCGTGTGGATGACAGTCCTACTGTCATCCATCAGTCAGTTTAGTTAGCGCCAAAAGTAGATGAGGATCACACAGATTTCAGACAATAAACTTTTTAATATAATGTGCCATAGCAACTGCCTAATCCAGAACAGAGGATCCTGGAACTGCTGTTATGAACAAGAAGACCCAACCCCTGATAGATAATGGGATTAAAGTATGTCAGAAGATAGCCGATAAGTATACTTGTTCTGGTTCACCACATCAGTAATATAAAAAATATAGTCCACCATATATCACACGAAAAACTTCTGATAAAAAGTAAAGTACAATACATACTGGGTGCATTTTCCACGAGTATAACTCTGGATCCAAGGATAGAACACACAAACTGACAAATTAATAAAGTTATAGTCCACAATTTCATTTTCATAACACTTCATTGACATAATTCACTAAATTCATTTATATCACTTTCACTTATACGTCCAATCACGTTCATTATTATTTATTTTACGAACAAAACAAATAAACATTCATAAATAGAAGCCTAAAAACAAAAATTCAAACATTTATTTTCATTGAATACCGTTCGAAATTCAAATTTTAACTACATTCTGTTTTACCATTATTAAAAATCGAATATCGTTGTTTGTTTATTTGTTCTATTGTTATTATTCACATATTTTTTTATGAACAAATGTAAATTTTGACTAATTTATTCAAAAATATGTTTTATTCTATATGTTTATGGGTCAGTGAGGTTGCCACGCGTAACATAGTGCAACTGAACAGTAGTATTGTCCGCAATAAGCTTATATGTGAACGGAAAATTGGCGAAAGAATAATATGGACATGCGTTACGCTCAAACCCGAAGAGCTTGTATGAAAAGTGTAATTTGACAGTAGAGGAAGCTCTTGAAATGAGTATGGACTGAAGCAGATGGTGGGTGATCTTTGTTCCTATCTACCCTGGAGGCTGGAGGTGGTAAGTAGGAAGGTGTGAACGTATGTATTTAATAATAGTTTTAAGTGTTAATAAATCAATATATTTATGAATGTCTCTTTAGATTCGACGTTTATTGATAAATTAATGAATGAAAAGATATACAACCGACGTATTAGAAGTTACAACGTTGAATAGTTAATTGCTACACAGTACTTTATTCAACATTCAGGACAATAGGTAATAATCCTTGTGCCGCGGAAATCTCATAAGCTTACTTACGGAGACTTAGAATAATCTAAATATAAACATTATTAGATAAATTTAATAGCCTCTGTGTGAATAGTGCGTACTATATTTAACTACATTAATGGGGATTTAGACAACATTTTACTTTTATTATAATTGTTGCTCGCGCCTCCACCCGCGTGGAATTCTGATCCCGTCGCTGATAGAAGCGTGATGATATATACATATCCTATATTGGTACCTGATAATGTGGCTTTCTTTTGGCGAAAGAATTTTTGAAATCGGTACAGTAGTTTTTGAGCCTAATCATTACAAAAAAAATACAAATCTTTCCTCTTTATGATATTAGCATAGATGTCCCTATGATGATATAGATATGTTCTTCCAATGTACAGATACTCTTATATGAAAATATGTTTTTCTTTGACAATATTGTTCAAAATAACTAAATCTAAATATGCTATAATAGGTTTACAAAAGATAGTGAGGGAAAACGTTGGTTTAAGTGGAGTTATTTTCATAGAAAAATAATACAAAACTAAATAATGCGATGTCTCAAAAAAAACATTGAGATTTATTAAATTATGATGATGATTAGAGAATATCAAATATTACTAATAAGATTAGAGCCACTTGGTTTCCGGCAGAGTAGAATTCTGACCACCTCATCTCTTCCCATGCGGTGTCGCACAAGGCGACTAAGGGATAGGGCTGTTTAACATCAGACAGATATATACAGTCAAGACTCAGCCTCAGATACATGGCTCGAGTCAACAATAGTGCCCGAAATGTGGTAATAGGCTCACCCTCTATTACGTGGGACTTATACAATGATTGGTGAATTGTGGGTGTTAATTCACCTCTGCCTAATCCAGGATAAAGGCGTGTGTACATGTGTGTGATTAGAAAGTTACAGTAAACTGGATTTTATACAAAATAAAAATATAAAAATTTAAATGGAATATCCACACAAATCGAGCGCGGTGTTCATTACATCTGATAACTTCGGTAGTCGGGCCATTGTCTCTCTAAAAAAGGATTTATTTAAGGCAAAAAGCCTAATACATCCGACCATTGTACCTCCCATGAGAATGCTACCATAATACCATGGTTTTTTAATGGATTCATAAACATTATAAATTGAATGCGTAGTAAATTTTTGAGGTTAATTAAGCATTTTTTGAAGCATAGTGTTCTTGTTACAATTCTTTTTAGACTAGCTATTGCCCATGGCTACTATTGCGTGGAATTCTGATGCTGTTTTCACAACTTAACTTATTCTGTCGATAAAAAGTAGTTTAATATGTCATATCCAGACTAACCTGTCTTTTTTTATGCTTTATTTTTTCGTGAAGAAATCCGCTCGAGTACCCAAAGTAATATCGAACTCGAATCGACTAAAACCACACGCCGTCTCAGATCTTCAGATAACAGAGTGTAAGATTGTCTACAGCATATCCCTGGCACCCTGGATGACCCAGAACCATCTCCAGTGTCGATGTCCCTCAGGTATGGGTACCACAGTGTTCCCATCCTGCCCCCGGAAAATGGGAAGTCTATTTTTTTTATACCACTTATGTGACAGACTAGCAAACGGCTCACCTAATGAAAAGTGGTTACCGTGGCCTATGGACGTATTCAACACCAGGGCGGTCACACTTGTCACGACCCCGTAAGAACCTTCTAATGCCCATCTTGAAGAACCCCATACTGTACTCGCTTGGAAAACCACGGCAGAGAGTTCATTCCACAGTTTAAACGTGCGGGGGATGAAGTTCCTTTCATACCTGACTGTGCGGACTGGGCCCATACCATGAACTCTTAAAACAGTTCAATAATTGAACTGCTGTCATTCTACCAACTGCAAATGTCACTTTGTAATGTCATATAAATATATAGGATTACAAAGTAACATTTGCAGTTGGTAGAATGACAGCAGTTCAATTATTGACCTGTTTTAAGAGTTTATGGTAAGGCCGCTGTTTCCAGTCGCAACATGTGAGGATGGGTTCCCTGTCTACGGCGAGAGGTCTATATCTGACACCCAAGTTTAGCTTTATTTTAGGTAGACATGGCAATGTCATAAAACAAACGTAAAGACATAATAGATACAGGCAAAAACATTGGCAGTCTAAAACTACGATCCCTTCCGTGTAATTTAACAAATTGTGCTTATCCGGCGTCTGCGCAGCTTCAGAGCGCTAGCATTTTAAAAGTAATTTATTCCTTAGAGTTAGTTGGAGTAAAGGGTAAAGCCTCGATTATTTAGCCCTCAGTTATACGGATTCGTGATTATCCGGACTACTAACCATTAGCTCGGTTAATTCAAGCTTTCCACTAATAAAATCACAGGTGACGTGGACTTCTGATCCCGAACCTACTACCCATAGGAACCTATTCAAGGTATAGAAAATGCAATGTGTAAATTTCAGATTAAAAATCTATCCCAACCAAATTTCAACCAGATCCGTTCAAGTGATTGAGTGTGATTGAGTAACAAACATTACAATCTACATAGCATGCGGCGGCGCGTGGTGAAAAAGCATCTCTATCAAAGCCTGCAAACTAAAAATACCATTTTAAAAGTAATGATCTTTACTCTTTGAACTTCATCCAAGCATATAGTCGTAGAGCTCACTTGACAGACTAATCATTAATCAAATCAAATGTTTTTGGAGCAAACAATTCCATCAAGAACCAAACGTCTTGGCGGCTCTTCTTTACCGCACCATAACGTCTTGGATTTTTTTACCAGTAGGTACATTTGTTTCCTTCCCCCTCATTCCCGGGTGCTCTAATCGCGGGCCTGGGGGTGACAGGTGAAGGCGTCTGTCACCCAACAAAAGCAGGTCACGGCCTGCTTTTGCTAGGGTGACGTACCCCCCTTCCCTATTTCAGGGGACAAAAGGGGACACCGTAGTTCCACACCTGAGGGGGCCTTGGATGGCCCTGGGTCAGCCGGGGTGTGCGAGGGATATGCCAGAGGTTACCTCACCTTCGGTACCGAGACAGCCGAGACGGCCTTGTGGTTCGAGTTCGACATACTTATCCTTGGTGGGTCCCGCGCGGGGGTACCCGTGGTGATTTCTGCACGTTAAAAAAGAGAAAAAAGGTTCCTTCAAGTGGGATGTGAAAAGTATCTAGGCCGTCAAATTGAGGGGCATTTCACTTGTCTTATAAAAAAAAACATACGGAATTCACAATAAAATCTGAGACTAACTTCACAACGTTCAACACATAACAATAAGACTCTGCTTACTCGACGTCTCTAAGCATTCATCCTTGATGCATCCGCGGTACACAGATAATGCTATGAAATCACCAATTACTATTATTTACCCAAACTATTGTTTAAACAAATCACAAAGACGTGACAAGATTTTTTAAATTACTTACTACACGTGCCAAAAATGGCGTAGATGTTGGAAAAAGAAACGAAGATCTAACAGAAGATAGATGGAGTATGTCAGATGAGATGACCAGGAAGGGGGTGAATGTTGAGGTGACTGTTAGGATAGATGAATGAAATAAATGCACATTTTGCGATGTGGAATACAATTTAGAAAGTTATAACCGGGAAGTCTTCAAGACAAGAGTGAACTGGCTACTTCTAGGCAAGCGTGTTCCACTATCAGCCATATCATCACTTCCTATCAGGTGAGATAGTGGTCAAACGCGTGCCATTTAATTATAAAATGAGGGTAAGTGATGATAATCTAAATACTTGTATGATTTCTAATCAATCAACATTGTTAGAAGAAAAAGTGTCGGTGTGCCACAGGGATCGACTTTGGGACCAATCGTTATTGCGCAAGCGTTAATCTGAAAGATTGATAAATTACCTAAAAAAGAGAAATTAGTATTGTAACTGGGATACTTCGATTCCATGATCCAATATTGGATATGTTGCCAATGGATTTTAGAAGTCACCTCGATAGGATACTATATTTTGACGGTCAATTTTCTAAAGTCTTCAGCATATAATATTAAGACCCCAGCAATAAAACTTAACATGTATATTGTTCCTGGCTGTCTTCCTACTCGATTGTATTGTCAAAACCCAAGGTTTTCGAAACAATGGTCAAGATTGATCGCGTTAAAAGCACCGCTTATATCATTTTGCTAAATTTGTGAATGAGTAAGATGGTATATAAAATTAGAGTACTATATAGATTTCAAAGTGATTCATGGATTAATGCTGTTCTTCCTAGTATAAAGAAACTTATATAGAATTTAATTATGTTTCGGGGAATTTAAGTATATAAAATGAATATCGTCTTTGAACCACTGATTCATTAACTGCCTCTTTTAGTTTAGAAACAGAAAATATAATATCCAGCAGCCTTAGAATGGCGTAGATCTACCTCTTTACTTCTCTTCGACCAATGAAGTCGATGATATATGTCTACATTATGACGCTTTAGTCACATGATACCCTTTTTCACCGATTTGAGTTATCGAAGATCGACTTTGTCGATGATGTGGATAGACCAATAAGAATAAGTGATGATTATCCTGTAGTGGCTGCGTAGAGTCCCGGGTAAGGTTCACGTGAGGAACTCCAAATCCAATCATGTGGACGCTATTGTCACTCCCGTATCGAATTGTACAGGTATACCAGAGTCTACCACACGGATGCTATATAAATCATCCTCTTAAGGTTCAAAGGCCTTCTATTTCATCCTAGCGTTAATCCCTGTTGCAGCCGAAGCTTTCACATCGGAGTATGAGGTCCGCTTTACCAGCCTAAATGCAATGGCCTACTACTACCAAATGTCCCCAAAAAATGTAAAACTGTACAGCAAATGACCAGGCTATGATATGTAAAGGGCCTTACCTCCCTCCATCTCATAAAGTTACCTTCTCAGGTCACCTCTCACCTCCTCTAACCTAACCCTAAGCTCTAACAATGAATTTTGTTACGTCTCATTAACGCTTTAACCTAATCAACTTTATGAGGAGTTCATATTTTTTATAAAGTTTTTTTTTTCTTAAAAACAAAAGACAATGGCGAAGGCCACATCCAATAGCTGTATGATATAACATTAACAATAAGTTTTATACACAATGATTCAAAGAATCTTGATATTAGATCACTATCTTGAAGTGGTATCCCAAGTTATAAGGGAGAGCGATTTGAGTTAAAATAGACAGCCGTAAAGTAAAAGAAACATACGCTGAACTTTTTAAATAAAGATATTTTCAATTATGTTTATGTTAGGGTAATTTGCCTAGTCTAGTACAACGTGAATTACCTAATAGAAGACCAAAAGAAGAGAAGATCAATAAGGAACAAAGGCTTGAAAAATAAGTGAGGTTAAGCCGTGTTTCCAGCTGACGATATGTAGCTACACGGTTTCACGGTGTACCGCAGTGAAACGGTGTCAGCATCGTGGATAGGTACGCTTCACGATGAGACATACAAGAGTAACGACCAGACACGTGTATTAACTAATATGTTGTACATGTATACATATTATAAAGGCGAAAGTAACTATCTGTCCGTCTGCCTGTTACGCTTTCACGCCTAAACCATTAGACCGATCTTGATGAAATTTGGTACAGAGATGGACTCTAGAGCCAAACAAAGGACACAGGCTTCTTCACGAAAAGAAGGGACAAAGAGGTACAAATAGAGGATTAAAGTTTGTATGAAAGTTCGTCATTTTTTAACATAGCCTAATGAAATTTGGCAAACAGATATATTAGAGTTTGGGCAACCACCAGTAATAGGTACTTTATCCCTGCTCCTTTAACTTAATTACCATCATCTTCACGTGGATTTAGACCAATCCGAGGCATCGCACGGTTTTGGACATCCATGGTAGTGAAACCATTGACACATAAAGCATTGCTCTTATAACTTGTACCACGCGTTAAGACGTTAAGAGTAAATTGCAAACAGTAGGCTTGGGCAAATTGTTTAGACCTTCTATTCAGCAGTCATTACTGGAAACCTTAGCGTATGGGGCGGACAGCGAGATGATGTACAGCTTATTGCTGGGACAACCTTCGGGGTCTGATAGAGTACCTATAAAGTGTGCCAAGATTCCAGGGTCATTTCAAACTTTTACTTCTTTTTTTTATGTTGAGATAAGTTTGACTTCTCCTCGACTGAAGATGAAGTTTGAATCTGAAATAGTGATCCTCAACTAGACAGCCTTATCAGATGCGTTTTCACGCCCCGCTTACAAGAAACGTTCAGGTGCTAAGAACACTGCTCGTATGAAAATCGTGTGAGATAGAAGACAGATTGGTGGAGATTATTGATTTGAATTGTATTTTCGTCTGACCAAATATTAGAACAATCAGTCAACAGGAAGGGGGAATACCAAGGTATTATGATCATTTGGAGTACTTTGATCGACAAGATCGATCTGATGCTGACTTGTCGTAGTGTTTACGACTACTACTTGTGGGGACGCCCTAGTTCGATTTCCGCTCATCCAAATACCTATTTGTATGCGTAATCTATTTGCACTGAGCGGGACACTGTTTTTGGTGTTTTTATATTTATCCGCATTCTAGCACCTAAACAAGCTAGTGTAACTGTGCTTACTATGGATCTAGACAGTGCTGTGTAGAATGACGTAGAACATTTATTACTTAGTCACAAAAGAACAGTGACGTCACTTCACACAATTTTACAACTAACCCTGAGATTCTACTCGCACCTCATCACAAAAAGGGCATGAAGATAATTTCGTGGATTCCTGGTACTTGTATAAATGGTTTGGTACAAAAACGATGTCATGCATTCATGGGTGTTTAGCCGCCGTGATGGTCACAGCGAAGGTGAGCAGAGAGCATTATCTCATTTGGAACTTTTTGCTGGTAGATACTTGTAATAGTAGATAGGTATGTTTAGGTGTAAGTATTAGAAGCAGGAATATTAGGTGTAGGGGGTTACACCCTTAGAGTATACATTGCTAAAGAGCGCGCCTCACAGTTCAGCTCAACCTCAATCAGTAGCAAAATAATACCCATCAAAATGACTTCGCAAATAATATTTAATTATTCATATATATTTTTAGTTTTATTGTTAATATTGTACATATTTAAATTGTATTATAGTAGGATTAACCAGAATAAATATATTATAAAATATTTAATTCGATATGTTAAATCAAAATTTTATGCAACATCGTATATTTGTAGTAATAATTGTTTTTGTAATACGCAAAATGATGCCATTTTTTTATCAAGGCTTTAATTTTATCCATGCATATCAAATCGAACAAAAAACTTCATAACAACAAACTACTATATTATTATATCTATTGATAATTTCGATACTGCATGAAACGTCACTATTGTAAGTATAGGTCTGTGCGCTATACCATCGCAAAGTATCTGCTAACACTCGGCGCCAAAGACCTGAGTGATACGCGCACTCTATTTGATATCGACACCTCTGGGTTCAATTGGCGTATAAACCATTTTGGCCAAAATGAGTTATATACACCGTTTAATTCAGATTTTTTTTCTCTATCAATCTGTATATTTAAAATGTTCAAATTCGCAAAAAAAATGCTTTTACGACCCAAAAAATTTAGATCATCCTACCACAAAAAAGATAAAATATTAATGTAACAGCCAAATTTTTCTTTTTTCAATTTTTAGTAAGACGTTATGACCAAGATTTTTACCAACCCGGGGCGTAAGGTCTGCGTTGATTGTAAATGGATTTTACGCCATGACGAGTAAATATATTTCTTAAACGTAATTTAAAATTGACGTCGTAAATCCAAACATTTAAATAACATGGACGTATAAACCATATCCATTGCAAAAAATGGTATTCAATTTTAGACTTTACTGCTATACAATTAAAGTCCAAAATTAAATGATAATATTTTTACTACACGCTTGCGTTCACTCTACAAAAAGCCATTTAATTTTAAATTTTACAGACATTGCTTTAAAGTCTAAAATTAAATGTTAAAAATTCAAAAACCAATTACAGTTATTTTTAAACTATCGCGGTGTAAACTCATAGTTTTTATGTTTCGGGACTTATCGCGATTAATTATTATTTGGAACTTACTTGTGCCGACGTTTCGGGTGCGTATACCTGCACGCCTCCTCGCATCATCACCCACTTCATTTGAAATCAGTAAGCTCGACGCTCATCAAGCGAGCAAATGACCTGTGTGACCCTGAACACCTGCAGCAGGAGTTAGATCATGTTCAGGAGGTTCTTCAGGTGAACGGGTATGTTACGAGTTCTAGAAAGCCGCGACGTGTACCGAGGAAGATGTTACCGGGTGTTGACCGCCAACCGGCGTACATGCCATATGTGAAAGGTATAACGGACAAGATCGGATCCTGCTTACGGAAGTTTTCCATTAAGACTATCTTCAAACCGTGCGCCAAAGTAGCGAAATATGTGCGAACATCGAAGGACGTCATACCTCTACAAACACCAGGTGTCTACAAAGTGGATTGCAGCTGCGGTAGTTCCTACATAGGCCAAACGAAGCGAACCATTGCAGAAAGGGTCAGAGAACATATCGCGGCTGTGAAAAACCGTCAGCACAATAAATCGGCAGTAGCAGAACATCTTGAGTCGGGGGCCAATCACTGGATTGAGTTTCATCAGCCTAGAGTCCTCTCCACTGATCGCCACTATTATCCACGGATTGTGCGTGAAGCTATTGAAATCAAAAAATATAAAAATTTCAATAGGGAAGATGGATTCAGGCTGTCTGGGACGTGGAATCCAGTGATTAAATTACTCAAACCCAAAAACACAGTGCCATTAAAAACTGACGTAGTGAGTGTTGTGTGTCGCCAGCCTTACCATTCACAAATAAGTAGTGGAGGGTAGGCACACAAATTAATCCCGCGCACCTCTCGACGCTCGCAGACCAGTCAAGTCGTGACCACGGGTGCTGCAACGCACCCGAAACGTCGGCACAAGTAAGTTCCAAATAATAATTAATCGCGATAAGTCCCGAAACATAAAAACTATGAACCAATTACAGTGTCCGTGTTATGACGGTGGTTTTGCTTTAGCCAAAACCACTGCACAAACGGTCATGTGGGTGACAGGTGTGAGGAGTTTGGACATGTGCCAGCGGTTTTGGATACGGTAGCCGCAACCCAGAGGATGAGCACATCCTTAGAAAGTGTACGGTCACCGAACTTTCCGTCGTGAACAGATTCTTCAAAAAGAAAGTTCGATTTCCTACTCACTAGGAGGCACAGCATCAGCAGGGTGGCCAACTGCAAGGTAATACCCGGAGAGAGTCGCACTAGCCAACACCGTCTCCTTGTCATGGACCTTCGCGTGAAACCCAAAGACAAACGCGCCAAGCGTGGCCAACGCAGAATCAGGTGGTCATTCAAAGTCAGCGGTGACAAGAGTGCTGATGTTATAGACGAAGCAGTACAGGTTTGCTGGGACAGGATTCAGGCAGCTATCCTTGAGGCAGGGAGGGCAATTCTCGGTACGTCTAAGGGTGGATGCAAGTATGACAGGGACACTTGGTGGTGGAATGACACAGTCCAGAGAGAGATCAGGGCGAAGAAAACCCTCCTTAAAAAGTGGCAAGCGTCCAAATCTGCCGAAGACTGCGACGCGTACAAAGATGCAAAACGCGCCACCAGGTGAGTGGTAGCCAGGGCCAAACAAGACCACTTCTTCTTCTTCTATCGTGTCGACGGCGATAAGGATAGTCCAGAGATGTATGGTCTACTCTGGCAAGCATCCCTGTGAGTTTCCTGCACACACAGGATATCACAGCGGGTGTTCTGGCAGGGACTAGAACGTATCTGCCTTGTCCCGAGAGAAACTGTTAATGGAGATGATACGCAGAGCGCTGACTTTGAGTGTGGACTAACAGAGTGGTGGGATGGTTTTTAGCCATCGAGACCACTTGCAACCGCTATATAACAACTTGGAATCGTCTGAGGGGCAAAAGCTTATCTATAAGTTGGCACGTTCCAGGGCCAAAACGGCGAAGGCTCTGTTCAAGTGCCGCTGAATTAAAGGCAAAGACCCTGAGGACAATCTGTTGTACGAGGAAGTCGCGGTGAAGGAGAGATGACTGTTTGTTGAGATACTAAAGATTTAAATAATTGCCTTTTTAAGTTTGATAATCTGATCATGACTGATAAACATCATCATCATCTGCATATAGACGTATTCTCCTGATTGCATCCGTGGCCAAGATGACCTCGAAGCTCAGGGTCCGCCTTCCGGCTCTTCCTTCTCCACTTCGCACGACTATGACATAACATTATCATGACTGATAATGTTATGTCATAATTATAATAGACATAATTATCTGTTTTATTTAATAAAACTAAGTTAATTTTGTTTCTGGTAGTTTAATTTCGTGTATATCGACCATAATTCTGTAGTAAGAGTAATACTAATGTAATTCTGACAAATTCTAACAGTATCGAGATTGTTTTTTTTAATTATAATTCTATTGATGTGCAAATTAATATTTTTACAGCCAAAAAAATCTACAGCTACATGCTTTTACATCAGTAAATTTGAACATAATTTTACCAAATATGGATATAAGCTGTAAGCTGTCAATTGTTATCCAATTTTCATGGGTGTATAAACCATAAATTGATATTTTCTAAGACGTATATCCATGCTAACTTCCAAACCAAAGGGGATAGATATGATTGAATGATTTAGCCTTTTTCATCCCCAAATTCTAAGAATCTTTCCCCTTGGAATTTTTTATGTAGCTTCTAAAATAAAAAAGTTATGATTTTTTTTCTAAAAATAAAATCGTTTTTTTGCTCTCCTGAAAAATCGTGTTTTGGTTTATACGCCAATTGAACCCAGAGGTGTCGATATAATTATGTATACTCTAAGGTTACATCACTTAGGTGGCATAAATATAAGCCACCTACTCATAGGACCAAAAAAACAATAGGATCGAGGGGCCTCGAAATCCTAATAATAATTGGAATTTCATTGAAATAACAATTGAATGAACTATCATCATTATTACAGGAATCAATCAATCAATTTAGCGGGTGCGCATTTTCTTACATAACTTTTCAACTCCTATCATCGGATTTCCGAAAAATTTTCTCATACCATTTAAAGTCATAATGATCATTCTTCATAAAAATTTTACAAATAAATATTGAAATATATAATCATTGAAATTCCTAATATCACTTATCATAAATTTGTTGTTACTAATATTTGTTTTCATATATTTGTTTATACTAATAATCGAAACTCATAATCATTTCAATAAATAGCTTTTTTTTTTATACCACTTAGGTGGCAGACAAGCACACGGCCCGCCTGATGGAAAGTGGTTACCGTGGCCTATGGACGTATGCAACACCAGGGGCGTCACACTCGTGCTGCCAACCCTGAAGAAACCTTCTAATGCCCTTCTTGAAGAACCCCATATTGTAGTCGCTTGGGAAAACCACCGCGGGGAGTTCATTCCACAGTTCATAAAGGTGTTTTATTCTAATATTCGTTTTAATATTTCTTAATCATAAGTGTTTTTATCCGTATTTTCCGGATCCGACTTGGATAGATTAGGTTAGAAGGCTAATGCGGGAGCGGAGCGGAGCGAAGCTCCCGCATTAGCCTTCGTGGTTATTTTTTTTAATAACCATGCAGAACTATATTTAATCCAAAAACAAATTTAAAACAAAATTTGTCACTCTAGAAAAATGATAATATGAGTTAAAATATTTTCTTGGTGATACCCTTTATTAATACAAAAATTATGATAATTGAATGTTATGAAGAAAAAAGTTATGAATAAAAAAAATATGATCACTAACGGTTATGAACTCCGTTGTTAGGAATAGAAATGTATGAATAAAAAATATATGAAAAAGAAAATTATGAAGAGTGATTATTATGAGCACAAATCGGTAGTAAGACAAAGAATAGGATTTAAAAGTTTATGTAAGCCAATATGGACCCCAATTTAGCCTATCGCAGTATTCGAAGTCCACTGCTGGACATAGGCCTCTGCCAATGTTGGGTGGCTTAAGCCTACTGTTTCCACGCTGGCCAGACGGGTTGGTACAGGGTTTTATTTCGAATTTTCCTTCTCTCGCAGTGATATCGTCAGCGTATTTTTCCGTTAGTCGCCTCTTACACCCTTAGGATGAGTTAGGTGGTGATCAGCGTTGAAAATGACAAGTAAAATACATCGACACCTCTGGGTTCAATTGGCGTATAAACCAAAACACGACTTTTCAGGAGAGCAAAAAAACGATTTTATTTTTAGAAAAAAAATCATAACTTTTTTATTTTAGAAGCTACATAAAAAATTCCAAAGAGAAAGATTCTTAGAATTTGGGGATGAAGAAGGCTAAATCATTCAATTATATCTATCTTCTTTGGTTTAGAAGTTACCATGGATATACGTCTTAGAAAATACCAATTTATGGTGTATACACCCCATGAAAATTGGATGAAAAACCAAATATGGATATAAGCTGTACTTATATCTATATTTGGTAAAATTAAGTTCACATTTACTGATGTAAAAGCACGTAACTGTAGATTTTTTTGCTTTAAAAACTATTTACTTTGCACATCAATAGAATTATAATTAATAAAAACAATCTCTATACTGTTAGAATGTGGCAGAATTACATTAATATTAGGCTTACTACAGAATTGTGGTCGATATATACGAAATTAAACTACCAGAAACGAAATTAACTTAGTTTTATTAAATAAAACAGATAACTATGGCACACATTATCAGTCATGATCAGATTACCAAACTAATAAAGGCAATTATTTAAATCTGTAGCTCTTCCACAGCCATCTCTCCTTCACCGCGACTTCCTCGTACAACAGATTGTCCTCAGGGTCTTTGTCTTTAATTCAGCGGCACTTGAACAGAGCCTGCGCCATTTTGACCGTGGAACGCGCCAACTTATAGATAAGCTTTTGCCCCTCAGACGATTCCAACTTGTTAAATAGCGGTTGCAAGTGGTCTCGTTTGGCCCTGGCTACTGCTGTCCTGGTGGCGCGTTTTGCATCTTTGTACGCGTCGCGGTCATCGAATGATGTGGACGCTTGCCACTTTTTTAAGGAGGGCTTTCTTCACCCTGATCTCTCTCTGCACTGTGTCGTTCCACCACCAAGTGTCCCTGTCATAGATGCGTCCACCCTTAGACGTACCGAGCACCGCCCTCCCCGCCTCAAGGATAGCTGCCTAAATCCTGTCTCAGCAAACCTGTACTGGTTCGTCTACAGCATCAGCGCACTTGTCACCGATAGCTGAGACGAGACTTTGGGACT
Organism: Eilema depressum; assembly: GCA_914767945.1. NCBI lineage: Eukaryota > Metazoa > Arthropoda > Insecta > Lepidoptera > Erebidae > Eilema > Eilema depressum. The sequence goes on from OU612040.1 coordinate 4,172,969, forward strand.
TGGCTTCACCACCACCAGATTCTGCGTTGGCCACGCTCGGCGCGTTTGTTTTTGAGTTTCACGCGGAGGTCCATGACAAGGAGACGGTGTTGGCTAGTGAGACTCTCTCCGGGTATTACCTTGCAGTTGGCCACCCTGCTGATGCTATGCCTCTTAGTGAGTAGGAAATCGATCTGGGTAGCGTGCTTTCCGCTCTTGCAGGTGACAAGAGTTCGGCTTTCTTTTTGAAGAACCTGTTCACGACGGCAAGTTCGGTGGCCGTACACGTTTTGAGGATGTGCTCACCCTCTGGGTTACGGCTACCGTGTGCAAAACCGCCGTGGGCATGTCCAAACTCCTCACACTTGTCACCCACATGACTGTTCGTGCAGTGGTTTTACTTTAGCAGAATCCAGGCCAGGCCAGTCCAGGCCAATCCAGAAGGCCAGGGCCTCGATTCTGCTAAAGCAAAACCACCGTCATAACACGGACACTAATAATTTTTTGAATTTTTACCATTTAATTTAAGACTTTAAAGCAATGTTTGTAAAATCTAAAATTAAATGGCCTATTGTAGAGTGAACGAAAGCGTGTAATAAAAATATTGTCATTTAATTTTGGACTTTAATTCTATAGCAATAAAGTCTAAAATTGAATACCATTTTTTGCAATGGATATGGTTTATACGTCCATATGTTATTTAAATGTTTGGATTTACGACCTCAATTTTAAATTACGTTTAAGAAATATATTTATTCGTCACGGCGTAAAAACCATTTACAATCAAGGCAGATCTTACGCCCCGGGTTGGTAAAAATCTTGGTCATAACGTCTTACTAAAAATTTAAAAAAGAAAAATTTGGCTGTTACATTAAGATTTTATCTTTTTTGTGGTAGGATGATCTAAATTTTTTGGGTCGTAAAAGCATTTTTTTTGCGAATTTGAACATTTTAAATATACAGATCGATAGAGAAAAAATTCTGAACTAAACGGTGTATATAACTCATTTTGGCCAAAATGGTTTATACGCCAATTGAACCCAGAGGTGTCGACATGTATCTTTCAAACGTCTCTGTATTTTTCAATGTGAGTCTTCGGTTGAATCTTTCGTAGGTATACGTTTATTTACATGTTTTTTTTCTGTATTTTACATAATATAAAACAAAGTCGCGTCACTTATAACTCATATTTTTTATATTTTTAACCGACCTCAAAAAAGGAGGAGGTTCTCAATCCGTTGGAATATTTTTTTTATGTATGTTCATCGATTACTCAAAGACAAATTTGCAAATCGTAATCGGCAATCGAATGCCAATGTATGGGATTTGACGTATATGACAGGCGTCAACGAACAGTGTAGCCTACAGTTTTAACTGTAGATCTACAGTTTTTTGGAAATCCTCTCAGTTTTTAGTTTAGGCCTCCAAATCTTCAGTTTTTTATTTAAGATGCTAGCGAGCTACAAAGTCAGTACCGTACACTGAAACTCGGGTTCAGTAAACCCTATAGGTACTCTTCTCTGGAATCCCTGTGAAATACTGTGGTAATGGTCAACCGATTTAATTAATGGCGTTATTAGGGGTCGATCGTACATTACATAATTATATCTTCGGTGCTCGGGCTTTATGTTTTGGTGGTTAATTATCTGTAAATCAGATATTAAAATGACTATGAAAACTGAAAACTTCTATGTTTGCCGCTGTACTGCTACGATAGAACACTTGTTTTCGAGCATTCATTTCATGAAAACCAAGCTGAGAAATAAAATTTCCACGACCACAAGGGACCATGCACACAAAATCAGAAAAAAAAAATTATGAGATCAATGTCACAAATGATCATTACAAAAAAATTGATAAAGATATGTACGATTTTAGCAATCATAGAGATGAGAATGAAAATCAAGAAGATTTAGAAATAGTAAGCACTAGCTAGTGACACTATCTAAATGTAAGACGTATTCACAGCTATTATATCTTTAGCCAGTTTTATTAGACTAGATTGTCTGACACTTTTTGACATAAAATTTTATTGAAACTACACGATATTTTTCTGGATTTTAATTCCATCTTTATCATGTGCATTACATTTAATACAATAAATAGATAAAGATGTAGATTTACAGTTTTTTAATTTGAGATTTACAGGTTTCTACAGTTTTTTTCAAGTATATCTACAGTTTGGGGCAATGTAGGGGTTGGCAACACTGTCAACGAATATCAAAATCATTCTATTCCATCATACGCCGAGCAACGAATTGCCACTTGTCTAGAGGGGCTGGACCGATTTGCAAAATTATTTTTTTGTTTGTTAGGTGATCCCATGTAAATTTTATCAAAATCGGTCAAGCAGCTTAAGAAATATCAACGAAAATCGGTTGAAGTCGGTTTTTTAATTTTTTAATTTGGCGATTAAAGTGTAAACTACTTAATGCTCTGTCAATGTTTACACCGGCCGTTCCCTATAACATATCTACAGATATAGGTAAAGGTAGAAATAGTTCCTTTGTCAAATCCTATTGTTATTTTGCTACTACGAGTATGAATTGCGTTACCATAGAGATTGATGACGTTTTTATCCCTTCTAATGTCAAAACTGGCGATAGATAGGTTATTGAGAACGGCCGTAGAATTTGACGTAGAATGGATAGATCGAGCATTCGATTTGACGTAGATTGGATAGATCGAGCATTCGCTCGTGTGATGTAAATCACCCTTTTACAGGAGCACAACATAATTTTTATAACACCAACCAAAACTTTAACGGATAACAAAATATAAAACAGTAATATGCAATAAAAACTGTGTCTGTTACCATAATAATGACCTTTTGGGCGAACCGTCAACCGTATTGTCTCACCATAATGTCCGACATTTTAATTATTACCATGATAATGGCGGGTCTTCTGACCTTCCGCTCCCATGGCCGGTGCTGATTTGGTCACTGATTAACAAGCCTCATCATTTAAAATAGACGAATTAGTTTTAGAGTATTTAATGTTTATTAACATTTGAAGTGAAAACTTGGACATTTTTTGAGATGGGAAAAACAATTGAACTCGTGACACTGTACCTAGGTACCGTTATAATTTCGGGACCCATTGATTTAAATTGTTACTTTGTCAGGACATATTAGACATAAAATGTGCTCTATACGCGCAATACACATTTCTTGGATGTCTTTTGAGGATAGCACGAGGTGCTACCGTGGTGGATGAGTTCAAATTCACCAAGCATCAGGCGCGGTCGCAGCTTGAAATTTTGGAGGGGTCACTTCGGAAATTCCTTAAGAAATTTAACCCCCTCCCCTCCCCTCGTACTGGGACTTTTCAATATGACGTGCATGGTTTTGGGGGTTTGGGGGGGAGGGTCATGTCCCCTGTGACCCCCCCCCTCGGACCGCGCCTGCCAAGCATAGATTTATTATTATAAAACAATCCGCGCGCGCCAGGACTACGTTTATCCGGCACAGCACAGCCCCCTAGACAATCAATCAATCCATCAATTAGCCTATTGCAGTCCACTGCTGGACATAGGCCTCTCCTCTCCTCTGCCCTAGACAATTGGCAATTCTTCGACTAGCTTATTGCAAAATAGACTGTGAATCTATGAGATTTGACGTAGGTATGTATAATGACAGATGTCAAAGAATGTCATAAACGACAAAACATGTCACATACAATCAATCAATCAATTAGCCTATTGCAGTCCACTGCTGGACATAGGCCTCCCCCAATATGCGCCACGTTTGCCGATCCTCCGCCTTCCGCATCCAGTCCGTCCCAGCCACCTTTCGCAGGTCGTCGGTCCATCTGGCTAGGGGATGTCCTACCCTCCGTTTTCCTGCGCGCGGTCTCCACTCTAGGACTCGTTTGCTCCAACGGCCATCAGTCCTTCGGCAGATGTGGCCAGCTTATTCTGCGAGCTATGTCGGTAACTTTGGTTCTTTGTCGGATAACCTCGTTACGAATTCTATCCTTCAAAGAAACTCCAAGCATGGCTCGCTCCATAGCCCGCTGCGCGACTTTTAGGTCACGGACTAACCCCACCGTCAGTGGCCACGTTTCGGCACCGTAGGTCATAACAGGCAGGACGCACTGGTCGAAAACCTTTGTTTTAAGGCATTGCGGCAGGGGGGAGGAGAAGACCCGGCGCAATTTGCCAAATGCTGCCCACCCTAGTTGAATTCTTCTGGCTACTTCTTTCTCGAAGTTGTTTTTACCGAGCTGGATAACTTGCCCCAGGTAAATATATTTTTGAACAACTTCGAGTTTCGCCCCTTCGATGGCAATCGGTCTCGGTACAACATGTTCGTTGGTCATAATCTTGGTTTTATCCAAGTTTACACCGAGGCCGACGTGTCGAGAAGCTCCATTCAGGCTGTGCAGCGTTTCGTCCAGTTGTTCCAGCGACTCCGCAACTATGACGATGTCGTCAGCGAATCGAAGGTGCGAGATGTACTCACCGTTGATGTTCACATACGTCAAATCCCATTTATCCATAGAATTGCCACTTGTTTAGAGAGGCAATATACTCGTACATGTCGAGGTGTTTATGAAAAACGGATAGCAAAAAATCTTATTGCGGGATTTAAAAAAACACAAAAATCGACAATTCACTACATAACAATGAACCATTTGGCAACGGTGTCGATTCATACGACCAAGCAGCACAATAAGTAATTAAAGCTAACGATTATAAAGAATACGGAAGATTATTTCTTTGTTGGTCTACCATGTTAATTAGATAAACAAATTAATTATTGTTGTTACAAACACTCATACATATTTTTTTATATTATACTCGTCAATTGACTTCACCAAGCTAAAAGGTATTGGTAAGACGCTGTAAGTATTTTATTGAAGGCCATAGTTAGGTACGTTTTCTCAGAGCTGGGAAACCAAAACTTCGTCCATAAAATCAATATTGGAAAGCCTGCAGGTGAGGTTGACCGGTCTAGGTTCAGTTTTACTCTAATTTCAATTTCCCAAATGTCAAAAATGATCACGCTGTCATTGTTCGATCAGAGAACACCGTTTTTGACATTTGAGAAATTGAATCGAGACTGAATTTAATGAGTATACAAATGTACTCGTATTATAACCCATAGACTGACTGATGAGGCATCCCACTCATGTCAGTAAAACTTTTTTAACTTAGCGATGTTTTTAATATTCTTTAGGTTTCGGCATAATAAATGAGTAGTCAACTTTAGACGAAAATTCATAGTCATCACAAAATGAATAAAGTGCTTAAAATGTACCTAATCCGCGACTAAATAATATAAATTTGAGATCGTACAAAGAAGGTTTCACATAAAAAATATAGAGAACTATTGAATAAAATTGAAAAGAACTGTATTTGACTTCAATTGGTGCAATAATTCTCTGGTACTCATTAGTTAACACTAAAAAAAACACTTACCCTCATAAGAAACCGGCTTCCCTGATGCCCTGAAGAATCCAGGATCATCCAAATGCCCAATCACCATTGGTTTCGAAGTCACCACCTTACCTCCTGGCCTGGCGATATAGCTAGGCGCATTAATAGGTTTGTCTAACTCATACTCATAAACCGGCCTTACACCAGTTTTATTTGGTGTCTTAGTATTATAACCCGAGTCATTATCATTATTAGTGTCATCAGGGTTTACATAATCAGGTCGGTTATTATCGTAACCAGTGTTCTGACTTCCACCCCCATAACCTTGAGTTGCATCGTCATTTGAATAAACAGGTTTCGGTTTTTGTGGTTTTTGATCTTGTAACGGTCGGTTACCGTATGAGGGTTGATCTTGTGATGGACGGTTAGATCCGTAAGTTGGTTGGTCTAGTGATGGCCGGTTACTACCGTATGTGGGTCTAATATAATCATTTTGATTTCCATAACCACCTTGGTTACTGCCGTAAGATGCCTGACTTCCACCATAAGATCCACCATAGCCGCTTGAGGTATAATAGTCTTGGCTCTGACCGTAACTACTGCTTCCGTATTGACTGGTTCCATAATATTGACCACCGTAAGGTTTTTGACCATATAAGTCTTGATAACTACCGTAAGATCCAGAACCATATACGGGTTGGTCATTACCATAAGACGGTTTATTATTTCCATACGACGGCTGATCATTACCATATGCGGGTTTATTATTCACATAAGACGGCTGATCACTACCATATGTGGGTTTATTATTCCCATACGATGGTTGATCACTACCATATGAAGGTTGACTAGACCCATACGACGGGCTATCATTACCATAAGAAGGTTTATTATTACCATATGACGGCAGATCATTAGTATTAGATGGTTTATTCGTTCCATACGACGGCGACGGTTGATCACTACCGTACGATGGTTTATTAGAACCATATGACGGCAAATCGTTATTGTTAGTCGGTTTATTAGAACCATACGACGGTTGTTCATTACCATATGACGGTGTATTAGTACCATATGATGGTGTATTAGTACCATATGACGGTGTATTAGTACCATATGACGGTGTATTAGTCCCATATGATGGTGGATCACTACCATATGATGGCTTATTAGCTCCATATGACGGTTGATCACTACCATAACTTGGTTGGCTGCCTCCATAAGAGGGTGGATCCTTGTCGTATGATGGCTTGTCGTTTCCATATGAAGGGCTATCACTTCCGTAACTTGGTTTGTTATAAGATGGCGGGTCCTTGTCGTAACTTGGTTTATTATTCCCGTAAGAGGGTGGGTCTTTATCGTAACTTGGTTTATTATTTCCGTAAGAGGGTGGGTCTTTATCGTAACTTGGTTTATTACCATAAGAAGGTGGGTCTTTCTCATATGGTTTGTTACTACCATAAGAAGGTTGCTCACCGTATGATGGTTTTTCATTTCCATATGGAGGTCGGTCATTGCTGTAAGATGGTTTATTGCTACCGTAAGAAGGTTCTTCACTACCATATGAAGGTTTCTCGTTACCATATGAGGGTTTTTCATTACCATATGAAGGTTTGTCATTGCCATAAGAAGGCTGGTCGGCTGGAAGGCTTCCATAGGAAGGTTTGTCGTTACTATAGGAAGGTTTTTCCACACCATATGATGGTCTGTCTGAATCATATGTAGGTTTATCATTTCCATATGCTGGTCTATTATTATCTAATACGGGCTTGTTACTTTCGTAGGAAGTTTGATCGTTACCGTAAGAAGGTTTGCTGCCTGTATACGACACTTCTTCATTTCCATACGACGGTTTGCTACCCGTATAAGACCCTTGATCACTACCATATGAAGGCCTGTCATTTTCATAGGACGGCTTACTTCCACTATAAGAGCTACCATAGTTAGTACCATAAGAACTTTGATTATAACCATAATTACTTTGATCACCATAGGATTGGCTAGGTCTATAGTAATCATCGTGAAGACTTGGCCTGTAAGGTTTCTGTGCGGTGCCATAATATCCAGTACTTCCATAACTTGCATGGTTGCTATAATCATTTTGATAGGAAGCCTGATTACTGCCGTAAGATGCCTGGTTACCATAAGATGGTTTATCATTGCCATAAGATCCATATGTAGGTTTTGTATCCCCATAATTTGGATATGCTGGATCTGATGCATAGACTGGACGAGTAGGTTTTGACGGGAGTAGACCATATCCATTCTGGGTTCCACTTTGATAGTACTGAGATTGACTGCTCTGGTCATATGAGTTATGACTGGAGTAAGTACCGTAACCATAAATGCCTTGGTGGTATCGTCTGGGCGGATCTCTAATTTGTACCTGAATGTAATTATTATCATAAGGAACATTAGGTCCATAGCCGCTGGCATATTGGTTGGAAGTCACTGGTCTAGGACGGTCGTATGGTCTTGAAGGTACTCCGTAACCAGTATCATCATAAGCAGGCTTGGTATAAGCAGGTCTGTTTCCATAACCAGTGTCTTGTTGAGGTTTTGGTCTAGGTCTGGTCACGTATACGTATTCTGGTTTCTCTGGTATGTATGGTACGCTTTGAGGTCTATCGTAACCATTAGGTCTGTGAGGATCTTGTAGCTGTAGCACATCGTAAGGATCTGGTCTTGTGCTATAAGCAGGTTTTTTAACTGGTTTTTCAGGTTTATATGGTGCATCTTGTGGCTTATGAGCACCATAACTAGGCCCTGAGTCGTAATCAGGTTTCGGATTCGAATAATCATCTGGTCTTTCGTCGTGTTGAGGTTTGTGTACCGGCCTTTCCGGTCTTTGGACTCCATATAACTCAAGGTCAGTGGATATTAAGTAATCATCAGCGAAGGGTAGCTTTTCTTCTGCTGGGCGGAAGACTGGGCGGTGAGCTGGTCTTTCGGAAGGTTTGTTTTCTGGCTCGTCGAACTGTGGCTTCATAGGAGAAGGTGGTGACTGTTCGCATTGGAAACGACGGACGTATAGATCGTAGTCCGGATGACGAATGAGGATGTTCTTTTCTTTTATTTCTTTTTCGCTGGAGTTGCTGAGGTTGCATGTGGCGTTGCCTTTTGCACCAACACTGAAAAAAAAAAGTTGTAAAAGTTAAATATTTGTTTTAACCGACTTCAAAAAAAGGAGGAGGTTCTCAATTCGTCTGTATGTTTTTTTTTAATGTTTGCAAAAGCATTATGCGATGTAGTCATAATACGAAGTAGAGAATACGATGGATTTTTTACTACATGGGTATTTTTCGTTGTAAGCATTTACAACCGGACCCATACTAGGTATCTGTCTTTCTGTCTGTTTGTTCCGGGAAATTTCTGAAATTGGTGGACCAATTTTTACTGCAGATGAGATTTTTACTCCCTATTTATCTATTCTGTTTTATTGTAGTACAAAGTATTTGGGTTCCGTGTAAACATATTATGATTAGAGGCAGTCAGAGAGACAGTCACTCCCGGAAAAGTCGACATATCAATCAAAAATATATAAGCGTATCTACCTACTTCCGATTCCAAATTGCAGATTCTGGACGCAACTGCATTATGATAATAAAATAACTATTGTACCGGCCCGGGGTATACATTCATAAAATATCCTATCTATCCATATTGCAGTGCCATCTACCGACGCGAAAAGCAATTAAAATCCATCTCTGAATTGAACCGGGTTTTATTTCTTGGCAAAATTTAAACTCAAGCAATACAAGTTTTTTTGAGATTTTTAAAGCTTACACGAAATTGATGAACATTTTTAAAGATTCCGTAAAAATCTTAATCTTTATAACAGCGCCATCTATATTTTCTTACCCGTAATCGTAGCTCTGACATTGCTTGTCTTGCTTGCAGATTTGTTCACACTCGCGCGTCGTTAGTTCTGTTACATTGCGGTAGATGGCGTCAAGAGGAAGTTGCTCACCGATAGATATTCTGTCGAAACAATCTGAAAAAAAAAACAATTGTAGGGATTAACACCTTAATTTTAATAGGTACTTATTTTTTCATCTTCATTATCGCAACGTTAGTCCCTTTACAGCATAAGGTCGCACTTTGGAGGATCTTGACTTTTACGGGAGTGACGACCCCAAGAGAACCCAAGAAAAGTCTGTGCCTGAGCTTCGTTCTTTACCCAGCAGATCCTACTAGGTGAGGTTGACATTGACATTTAAATAGCCCCATACACATTTTAATATCAATTAAAGCTCGTTACACCCGCCCCCACACCGGCGCAAGGCTGGGTTTAGTAACCCAGCCTCGCGCCGGTGTGGGGGCAAACCCACCCCTTGCCTACTTTCCCCTGTGCCCTTTCCTGATCAAAGAGACGTGGAAAGCCTCCGAGCAGCCTTCTATAGGATCGCTCCTGCCACATAGGCAGCAGCTTCTCCCATAGGATGAAGAAAAGCGCTGCCTCCGACCTCCATTGGAATTCTGGGTCCACCGCGCAGGGATTCCGAATCACAGATCCCTGGAGTCCTTTGGTTTATTTTGGATTTTAGGGGAACAACTGCTATTTTGCGAGAAGGACTCCTATCCTAACCCGATGAGGAAAGCCGGCAACAGAACGTTTTCCATCATTCGACAGCCCCTCTAGAAAAGTGGCAATTCGTTAGCAATTGGTGGCAATAGAATGACGAATCTTCTTCTATTCTACAATACGTTAGACAAAGAATTGTTACTTGTCTAGGGGGGCCTTATCGAAGAGGTAGGATACGACGGTATATCCGTCCCAATCGAGCAGTCTGACTGGGGAAGTACCACTGCCCTACAGAAGACCACGGTTTAATAACCTCGTGTTGTGTTTCCGACGGTGAGTAGGGTAGCCAGAGCTCACTGGAGAGATTTTGTGCTGTTAGTGGGAAAACCAAAGGCTCTGGCCTACTTATCTTCTGCGCTGACGGCACAGAATCTCTCTGTTCTTACAGAGTCGACAGCACGAGTGTGACTGCCCTGGTGCTGCACTCGCCCATAGGCCACGGTAACCTCTTAGCATCAGGAGGGCCGTGTACTTGTCTGTGACCTATGTAGTATAAAAAAAAGACCTATAGGCTTACAGGGGCCGGTATACCTGCCGATTGCTCATAGGTAGGCTTTACTATAAGAAGTAAGCATCTATGAATGGCCTTAGTAATGCTATCAACATTTCGACAGTTATTCCAACAAAACAAGCATAATTGTCAAAATTATGCAATATTTGCATAAGAATGTCAATTGTACTTCTCGTTTGTAGATTAAATTAGACGTAAAACTACTTAATATAATTATGTATTTATTGTTGTTTCATTACGACAGAACAGTCGGGTTTTGTTGTGTTTTTGATAAAGTACCTAAAGATTTCATAATTAAGAGTTTGTGTAAAGTGAATTGGGCAGATTGAAATATGTCATGGTTATGTTACCTATACAAGCTTTTGCCCGAGGTTCCACCCGCGTGGATGTCGGTTATCGCGACTAAACATAGCCTATGTCCTTTCCCAAGGTCTAATCTATCTCTATACCAAATTTCATCAAAATCGGTTCACTGGTTTGGGCGTGAAAGCGTAACAAACAGACAGACAGGCAGAGTTACTTTCGCAGTTATAATATTAGTATGGAAGTATGGACATTTATCATCTGTGTGGTGACGGAGAAACAATACAAGTATCACCACCCCATCTCATCCGAAGGGTGTCGTAAGAGGCGACAAAGGAAAAAATACGTAAACGATATCACTACGAGAGAAGGAAATTTCGAATTAAACCCTATGAAAACAGTAGGTAGATCAAAGCTCCCCAAGATTGATAGCGACCTATGTCCTATGTGGAGATTATGCGCACGGTGAAAAAAGTGTACCTAACTGATAAGCTCCTGAACTTCGATATTATCCGTGAAGCGACTGCCATCTGACCTCCACAACCAATTGGCGATATCGATGTTCTGTAGTAACTGTAGTAAGGCTATCCGTAACAACTGTCATAGATGTGTTTTGTGTTGCGCATATTTATTACATCTTCAGCGACATTCACGCCTGTAACTCCCCCGAAGAGGTAAGCAGAGGTGTATTACCCGTTTTAACGCTCACAATTTCGCCAATTATGCTTTTTGGTCCCATATAATAGGGCGCCCCCTATTACGTCTTCGTCTTTTCGTCAAGCGGGCATTTTATCATTTTTCACTGTCGGATGGAGAACAGCCCTATCCCTTAGTCGCCTTCTACGACACCCACAGGAAGAGATGGGGTGGCCCTATTCTACCACCGGGAACCAACACGGTATCTGTACGCACCCAAATAATGCGTAACATTCTTGCGTCTTAAGTGTGAACAATTTTAGTATCAAGCCCTTGACCCGGCTATCTTTGTGAGACAATTTTATAAATACTCGTAGTAATATAACATAGTTTACTCTAATAGTTTATCTAGTAGTTACCCGTGACTTCGCTCGCGTGCAATTCTCTTAATTATAATTATAATCTATCCCTGTACCAAATTTCAGCCAGATCCGTTCAGCTGTTAGAGTACCTAATTGGAAAGCTAATAACCAAACATCTTCACAAGCTTTCCCATTTATAATTTAGTAGAAAATTAGTAGGATATTAGTAGAATTTTAGTAGAATATTAGTAGGAGACCGCGAGAAGGAAAACGTAAGGTGGGACACCCCTTAGCCAGGTGGACTGACGACCTACGAAAGGTGGCTGGGACGGACTAGATGCGGAAGGCGGAGGTGCGGCAAACGTGGCGCATATTGGGACTGGGAGAGGTCCAGCAATGGACTGCAATAGGCTAATTGATTGATTGATTGATGGTATGATATTAGTAAGATATTCTTTGTATATTAGCAGGATATTCGTTGTATATTAGTAGGATATTCGTTGTATATTAGTAGGCTGGGATAGAATAAATAGTTCTAATATAATACTTTTTGGGTTTAGGTATGGTTGCGTGGTTGCAGTAATTTTTTTAACATCTATAAACCTTGGAAACTAATACATAGCGAGTTTGTTAGACATGCCTGTGCGCTGATTCAGCTTCGATTCCCAGGTCAAGCAGTGGTGTTAAGATTAGAATTAGCTGATTTGAACTCAAACTCGCGATATTTCATTTTAGGGCTGTGCAAGCGCAATCTAAGATGATCTAGGTTCCGTAGTTAGCCTTGTTACAGCTACTTGCTACATATTAATATAAATAACTAGCTGCCCCGGCGAACTTCGTACCACCATATTTTCGGCCCGCGTGGTATTCAAATCCCGTTCCCGCTGCACCCTTATCACTTAGGGGGATGAAAAATAGATGTTGGCCGATTCTCATAGATACCGGATAAGCACAAAAAATTTCATCAAAATCGGTCGAGCCGTTTCGGAGGAGTTCGATTACGCACCCCGTGACAGAAGAATTTTATATATTAGATAAGGTTGTAGTTTAATCTCTCTCATCCTAGCGTTAATTCCCAGTCGCATCCGAAGCTTTTCAGCTCGGAGTCTGGGGTCCGCTTTAACGTCTTAACTACAGATTTGGCTAGACCTCGATATTTTTTCGTGAAGCGATTGCCATCTGACCCCCACAGCCCAATGATAACATTAGGCGATATCGAAGCTTTGCAGCTAGACCGTTGTTTTTGGATTTTTTAGGGCTCCAACTACCCGTAACGACTGCCATAGATGTTCTTATGGCAACCGGGACCGACGGCTTAACGGGCTCTCCGAGGCACGACCAGACCAATGCAAATACCCATATTTCATGAACACAAATATTTGCACTGAGCGGGGATCGAACCCGCGCCTCCTGCGTAGCGGCCGCGTTCACTACCGCTACGCCACGGAGGCTGTAGTTTAATACAACGTTAAATTTCAGTAGAAATGGTCAATGCCTAAAAATATTTGCACCTAAAGCTGTCAACATTAACTGGGTTGAAAAATCCTACTTAAATTATCTATTTACGTAGGCACCAACCAATTTTGATTGAGTAATAAATATGTAAACATCTTCACTAACTTTCACATTTCTAACATCAGTAGGATTGAAATAAAACTATTTTGCATTTTACATTTTACATGGCTATTGAAAAGCAACTGAAAATTGAGAAGCAGTGTAAATAACAATATCCATTTTTTTATAGCAAGTACTTAAGTGGCAAAAAAACACACGGTCCACCTGATGGAAAGTGGTTACCGTCACCTATAGACGTGTGCAACACTAGAGAAGTCACACGCGTGCTGCCAACCCTGTAAGAACAGAGTTTCTGTGCCGTCAGTGCAGAATGCAAAGCAGGACAAACCTTTGGTCTTCCCACTGACAGCACAAAAATTCTCCAGTGAGCTCTGGCTACCCTACTCCAGGAACGCAACATGAGGTTATTATGACCGCGGTGTTACTAAAAATAGTTTTATTTTAACAAAAAATCAACATAACCTAATTGATTATGTTATTTTTAGTCTTATTCAGGTGATCTTAATTTTTATTAGCTGAACGGAACTAAAAAATCAGCTTTGGTATAAATAAGCTTTTATCTTCATCAATATAGAAAAAAATATCTTACCTTCTATGGAAGTTCCGAGTTGAGAGTCAATAGTTAGTGTCTGAACACCGGCAGCTAGCACAACCGGGCATAAAACTAGTATGTAAATCATTTTGACTGATAAACAAACTAACATGCTCACTTCAAACAAAAACTGCCATTTTTATTATCAAAACTTTATAAAATTATTGCACTTATTTGTAGAACTTAATTGTGTAATGTACTTAGATGTGATAAGTACAATTAAATTTCTGATAAACTAAACAAAACACAAAATCGTATCACACGTTTTCCATTGAAGGCTTACAGTATGTTAAAAATTTAGTTGTAAACAAAACCGTCAATGGAATACGCAATAAAATTAAAACCAAATAATCAACAATTTCATAGTACTCAATAAAATCTCACGACAGATTAACAATTTACAGCTATCTCTTTCATTACAATACAAGCACAATAAGAGCGAAAGAGACAGATTACAAGTTACACGATCCGATTTCAAAATTCTAAATTCTCCCGCCGTTTTCCCACGGATACAGATAATGCGAAAATTTTTACTTCTTTTTTCGAATGTTTGGCAAAGGCACACGTCTACACGGTTTTGGTTTTGCAAATATTATGGCGCAAATGACTGGGTGTGCCTTGTGCCACGGTTCGATGCCCAGACAACACTTCCTTAGCGGCTCATGTGAACCTTTAAGTTTGTTAATCGGGCAGGTTGAACGTTTGATATACTATTTACGTTCTGTGACTTTGTTTGTGTTTAAAAAGTTTAGTAAAAACAAAAATACCGAAACGCTGTTTTTTTTTTCTATTTGCAATCGCTTTGGGAATAAAATCATCGTCTATCAATGTGGTTTTTGTTTGTATCCGAGAGATTCACCGGGGAGCCTCCTTTAGATTTGACTTATGCGGTTTTTAAGGTAGTGTCTTTTATACCTTAACTCCCAAACCCGAGAAGAAAGCCTGTACAAGAGTAGGTTTACCGGCTTGCAGCTGATCCGATGGTCTTCTTGAGGTCCTATACACCATTTCTTTCGGAATAAAGCTCTGGACTTCACCCTAGTTTCTAGACATAGAAAGGTGAAGTCAATTGACAGGCTGAATATGGTAGCCCCCTTGGTCTGGTCTTGGACGCTAACCGCATGGGCGTACCCAGGGGAAGGGGGATTCCGGGTACTATTGTTGACTCGAGCCATATATCTGAGGCTGAGTCTGGGCTGTATATAAATGTCTGATTTTAAATAGCCCTATCCCTTAGTCGCCTTGTACGACACCGCATGGGAGGAGATGGGGTGGCCTAAATTCTACTCTTCCGGGAACCACGCGGGGAACGAAATTATGATGATTGTGGTTGAAGGTTAGACAAAAAGACGGACAGACAATTTTACATATATACTTTAATTGATTTAAAGTATAAACCCACTTAGATTCACGCTTGGCTGCCACAACCAAAGAGTTATAAAAAAAACATTAAAAACCAATCTTCATACAATGCTGTTGGAATCCTATTATGGTTGTACGTGGGGAATGTTCTCCTTAGGATGGCATTTTGATTAGGTGATACTGGCAACCCTAGTAACCTAATACTGAGATAGTTTAAAAGTTGAACTACTAAAATCGGGATATTTACGTAATTTTCAACTAAGTATCATTTTTGCACGGATTGCCAAGAGCTTCAGTAAGCTCTTTACTAAATCGAATATCAAAAGCAGCATTGATAAGATCTTACCAAATTTGAATAGTTAGGGGGGGGGGGGGGACACTACTGACGGTGGAGGTGAGCGCTGATGCATCACAAGGTGGCCCCTAAACCTACATCTGGGTCGCAAGTCCCAGTCGCCGTCACGATGTTCTTCTCTGTATCACGCTATGGACCCGGCGACCGCACGGTGAATCCATGGAGTGCTGAGAATCGGATCTCTTTTACCATCATCTCGTGGTGTTTCCGTGCCTCGGAGAGCATAAAGGTATGATTCCGAAGTCGACCGCTTACGACAACGATAGACGCAAGTAGCAGATACAGCGTACCTACCGGTCTACCCATTACTTGTTAGACTCCGATACGGATAAAGGGAACCATTGAGAAGCTGCAACCGTTACGTGTAGTTGGAACCCTAAATAGGTACTTAATCCAACAGTTAGACTGCAATACTGTATACTTCATCCCACACACACTCAAGCTGTGGAATGAACTCCCTGCGGTGGTTTACCCAGGCGACTACAATACGGGGTTCTTCAAGAAGGGCATTACAAGGTTTCTTCAGGGTCGGCAGCGCGAGTGTGACGCCCCTGGTGTTGCATACGTCCATAGGCCACGGTGACCGCTTCCTATCAGGTTGGCCGTGTGCTTGTCTGCCAACTAAGTGGTATAAAAAAAATATATCTTCGAATTCTTCGATAGTTTGTGGTGGTCAGGTGGCAGTCGCTTCACGAAAAATATTGAAGCCAACCCGCAGTTACCTAGACTGGAAGAAGCGACTACAATATGGGGTTCTTCAAGAAGGGCATTAGAAGGTTTCTTCGGGGTCGGCAGCACGAGTGTGACGCCCCTGGTGTTGCATACGTCCATAGGCCACAGTAACCACTTTCCATCAGGTGAGCCGTGTGCTTGTCTGCCACCTAAGTGTTATATAAAAAAAAGCGGACCTCAGACTCCGAAGCTTCGAACGCTAGGATGATGAAGAAGTCTGGAATAACAAATTGTGATTCGATTGTCTTAGCTATATTGTTTTGTGGCCTATGCTATAGTCCAGAGAGCAAAGTATCCCTTTTTTTTATCGTGTGAAGAATCCCCACGGATACCTCCCCCACCGGAGCCAGAGGAGGAGGTTATGTCGGACTCGAACACGCCGTCTGTGGGCCGTCGTCGTCGGTTGCCGGAGGTGAGATTGTCGTAGCCATATCCCTCGCACCCCGGCCGACCCAGGGCCATATCTCTCGATCTGGCCCTCTTCCGGTGTGGGGGCCACGGAGTCTATCCCTGTACCTTCAGCAAGATCCTGTCAGCCGTTTAAGCACATCTTCAGAATCTTTCAAATTTTGATATTATAAGGATCTTTACAAGTAAGTATCATTATCGAGTTTATCATCATTGTCGAGTCCAAACAAGAATCAGATTTCTCCTTTAACTCAAACTAATAATGTTGGTAATTTTATATTTTGCCCATTCTGGGAATTGTCTCAAAACCTCGCAATCACACGCAAACCTAACCAACGGGTCCAGTCCAATGACTTAGGCAAAACTTATCTTCGCAAGGGCAGACAAAGGTGAACTTTTTTTCAATAAGGCGCGGCTTCTCTCCCTCATTATATGCAAAATACATTCCTTGATGCGCATGCGACCACTGTGTATCGGTAAAGCGTTAGACTGATAAGTCAGAGGTTGCCGATTCAATTCCCGTTCCGTGTGAAATTTGTACCAGATTACGAAAAAAAAAGTTCAATTACCAATGGGCAGGAGACATCAGTGGAATACCTTTCACCTTTTATCCAGAGAATTCCATACGAACTCATATTATAAACCCTGTACAAGTTCAAATATATGACTTCCCCATAATATGAACCTCACCAATTTTATTACACCGATTGGTTGAATATTACAATTCGTTCATACAGATTAGTTAGCAATTTTTGTCTGTGGCTGTACCATCGGTAAAGGAGTTAAGTATACATATACATACAATCACGCCTTTATCCCCGGAGGGTTAGGCAGAGGTGAATTAACACCCACATATCACCAATCATTGTATTAGGTCCCACATAATAGGAGGTGAGCCTATTATATTCCGGGCACTGTTGTTGACTCGAGTCATGTATCTGAGGCTGAGCCTGGGCTGTAGTATAGGCACCGCAATTCTACTCTTCCGGGAACCACGCTAAGTATACACTTTTTCATATGAAGTTATATGACAAGGTGTATACTTATCGGCCCACAGACAGCGTGCGTTTTAGTCGGTTCGAGTCCGACATAACCTCCTCCACCGGCTCCGGCGGGGGAGGTAGGTACCTGTGAGGATTCTTCGCACGATAATAAAAAAAAGTGTATACCTACTCCTTTGTTGACTGTACATGGGCCAAGAAAATGGTACCACTATAATAGCTGTTCTCAATACTCATACCGTATTAGCGTATTACTCCGCTCCGGTGAATACCAGTACTTATTCTTAAGGTTAATTCACACTGATGTACAGCGACCGGCAGCGGCCAGAATTTCATAAGAAAAAATAAGAATAGAGAAAAAAAATAAGAATTTTATGTGCTCAAAATGTGCCCTATACGCGCAGTACACATTTCTTGGTTGTCTTTTGAGGATAGCACGGGATGCTACTGCGGTAGACGATCTCAAATTCACCAATCATAGACTATTACAAAGTATTCGCGGGTGCCAGAGCCTCGTATGTCTTAAGATTTAGGTCCAAGATACGTGGTGCGGGTTATAGTAAGTCGAGAGAGAAATGAGGCCCTGGTGCACGTGGAATAATTTGATATAATCTATGATTGGTGGATTTGAGCTCTTCCACCGCTGCACCCTGAGCTATCCTCAAAAGACACCCAAAAGTCGTGTACTGCGCATTATGTATAATTACATTCTGTGAGTGACTGGGGTCAAGAAAACCTGGTAACTATACTAGAAATAGTTGCTAAAAGGTTCGCGAAGACCCAGGAGCTAGATGGGACACAGTGGTCCCCACACCCGCAGAGGGTCATCTCGAAAGATATGGCCCGAAGTCGGCCGGGGTTCGAGAGATATGTCTACGGCAATCTCACTTCCTGCAACCTGAGTCATAGGTCAGATGACGTGCGTTTAGTCGGTCCAAGTTCGACAAAACCAACCCGCTGGCTCCTGTAGTATCCATGGGGATTTTGTGCACATTAAAAATAAAACCGACCAAGTGCGAGTCGGACTCGCCCATGAAGGGTTCCGTAGCAGCAAAGGCGAAAATTGCGGTTTATGACGTATTAAAAAAAACTACTTACTGGATCTCGTTCAAACCAATTTTTGGTGGAAGTTTACATGGCAATTTACATCATATTTTTTTTTTAGATTTATCATTTTCTTATTTTAGAAGTTAGAGGGGGGGAGGGGACACACATTTTTCCACTTTGGAAGTGTCTCTCGCGCAAACTATTCAGTTTAGAAAAAAATGATGTTAGAAAACTCAATAGCATTTTTAAAGACCTATCTATCAATACACCACACGTATGGGTTTGACGAAAAAAAAATTTTTAAGTTTCAGTTCTAAGTATGGGGACCCTCAAAATTTAATGCTTTTTTTCTATTTTTGTATAAAATTCTTAATGCGGTTCACAGAATACATCTACTTACCAAGTTTCAACAGCATAAGCCTTATAGTTTCGGAGAAAAGTGACTGTGACATATGGACGGACAGACATGACGAATCTATAAGGGTTCCGTTTTTTGCCATTTTTGCCGTCATTTGCCTTCAAATAATTATCTTTCTCCCGGGATAAGATTCAAGCTATTTTGCTTCAAACAGCCGCTGCCGGCTGCTGATCTTTCAGTGGAAATTCACACTTAGACTTACCGGAAACTATGCCTAGTTGCGACGGAAAAGAACACTTAATCATTATATACTAGCCCTACCATTAGAATGTTTTACAACAAGAATATGTAATTATATTGCGGTGAACGCAATTGTGAAGTTCACAAAAAATATTTGCTTGTTCTCTGCCAGTTATACTTGATATAGATCTGTATCTGTCTGTCTGTTGATTAAGGGTTAGATAGGTATATCAAATGGTCTGAAGTTTTTAATTGGTATGTCGGCTTTTCAGGGAGCATGCTGTCTAACCTTCCACAACCACGAGAGGTAGGCCTTGGGAACAATAAGAATCCGGTCAAAAACTATCAAGATCCGTTCATAAATAAAGCGACAGCAACTGCTTCTTTTTTCTCCCCCATTTTCCCTCCTATCAACAAAAGTTGTGTTTTAAATCAAAGAATATGTGTGCCAAGTTTGGTGAAAATCTGAAGTTTAGTAAGTAGGTGCGACCCGTGCGACATAGAAAAGATGTACCGAACCGCTTGGTTCAAGACAGTATTGTTTCTACCGTATGTGGGTGACACCGCAGTCCAGCACATTTTACTCTGGATACGGAGGGAGATGGTGGGATTAGTTGGAAGAACTGGTGGAGGATGCAAACGATAACCATCGCAGTCCTGCTGGAAGAAATTTCTTATAGAAATAAGCAGAGCCTCTGTACTACTATTTCCACCTATGTATGTCTATATTTGTTCGTGTGTGTACGTAAATAAATATATTAAAAAAACCATGCTAAGATCACAGGTGAAACCACAGTCCAACACGTGTTATTCTGGATACGAAGAGAAGATGGTGGGATAAGTTGAAAGAACTAAGCAGAGCTTTTTGGAGAGGTTTTGTGCTGTCAGTGGGAAGACCAAAGTCTTGTCCTACTTATCTTCTGCGCTGACGACGACACAGAATCTCTCCGTTCTTACAGGGTCGGCAGCGCGAGTGTGACTCCCCTGGTATTGCACTCGTTCATAGGCCACGGTAACCACTACACTAGTCCTTCAGGTGGGCCGTGTGCTTATCGACGATCTAAATGATATAAAAAGGAACTCCTCAGAACATTCGCTGGGGTGGAGGATGCAACTAGCAACAACAATGCTAAGAAGTTACTCCGTGAATGAAATCATGTTAATGAATTTTATTACTAACTAACTATATGGAACCATTTATGCTTCAAATATTTCGTAGCTTGTTCACTGGTTATCTAAGATTCATATCTAATCATTACAAGATGTTCTAAATTATATTCTGACGAACGTTATTTCGCGAATTTCGGTGAGAATGTTCAGAATTACATGTCTTTGTTTTACAAGGAAGATTTTGATGCTGTTAACTGTATACTCATCCGATAAAAAACTGAAGTTACCGACATAGCTCGCAGAATAAGCAATCTGAAGTGGCAGTGGACTGGCCACATCTGTTAAAGGGCTGATGGCCGTTGGAGTAAGCGAACCCTCCAGCCATATATGGACTGCCAACCTAATTCAATTCAGTTATTTAGATACCTACGCAGCTACGCAGGAGGCGCAGGTTCGATCCCCGCTCATTGCAAATATTTGTATGCATGTGTATGGGTCTGGTCGTGCCTCGAAGAGCACGTTATGCCATCGGTTCCAGTTGTCATACAAACATCTATGGCAGTCGTTACGGGTAGCTGGAGCCCTAAAAAGTACAACAACTAGTCTAGCTGCAATGCTTCGATATCGCCCAATATCGCCATTGGGTTGTGTAGAGGTCAGGTGGCAGTCATTCACTGAAAATATCGAAGTTTAGCCAAATCCGCAGTTAGACTGGTAAAGCAGACCCCAGACACCGAGGCCGGTGAAGGCTTCAGATGCGACTGGGATTAACGCTAAGATGAAGAAGAAGGTACCTACCTCTAAGATCATAATATCTAGGCACTATCTTACTAATATTAGAAATGTGAAAGTGTGTGAAGATGTTCGGATGTATGTTTGTATCCATAATTCCATATCCATACTAATATTATAAATGCGAAAGTAACTCTGTCTGTCTGTCTGTCTGTCTGTTACGCTTTCACGCATAAACCACTGAATCGATTTTGATGAAATTTGGAATAGGGGTAGATTAGACCTTGAGAAAGGACATAGGCTATGTTTGGTCGCGATAACCGACATCCACGCGGGCGGAGCTGCGGGCAAAAGCTAGTATTTGTTATTCAATCACGCTTAACAACTGAACCTGGCTGCTACAGGAATAGATTACCGTCTGAAAGAACACATTGGCTACTTTTCATTTGCATTCATCATTTTATTTTGCCACTTGTCTAGGGGGGCAGAAATGTCACTGAACTGCGAGCTTACAGTTTCTTAGTAGTAACTAATTATAAATAGAGTGTTAGTAATAAAAATACACACTGAAAAATGGTAACGGCTAACAAAATGCATTAAGTGCTATACAGTTAGTTATAACTGTAACAAGCCGCATTAAATTCACTAAAATCTAATGAGCAATTAAATTCTGCACACAATCTAGACTATCCCACGACACTTGAGCTAAGTATCAATGTAAAACTAATGTTTCTATGTAGGTATGTACTCGTAGACTAGTGAGAACTGCAACGACCGAACGGCCCACCAGATGGAAAGCGGTTACCGGGGCCTATGGGCGTATGCACACCAACACAACGAGCGTTACACTTATCGTCTGTGAAAATACGTCAATTTGTTTAAAATCGGAAAAAGCGAAATCAACCTCAGGCGGGACTCGAACCCGCGATCTTTCCCTTACAGGGGGAATGCTCTGACCACTGAGCCACAGGGCAACAGTGGGAGCAATCTACCGATATTCGTACGACCATCAGAGAAAATCAATGTTTAAAAATGATTGCAACATCATTCATTGATTCCGATAGTTTGTATGAATATCGGTAGATTTTCCCACCGTCGTCGTCGCCTTAAGATGGATGGATTGGAAAATTTGGATCAACCTTGAGCGAAGCTTGGTGGTTCAGTGGTCAGAGCATTCCCCCTGTAAGGAAAGATCGCGGGTTCGATTCCCGCCTGAGCTTGATTTCGCTTTTTCCGATTTCAAATGTTTAGGTTAGCATACTAAATGCTTTAAAATTAATTCAAATACGTCAATTGTTTCATGATCATGATGGTCAATTTGCTTGTGTGCTTAATAGAGGTGGGGCGTGTCATATAGGCATAGAAAATCTATACCATTAATGATACCACCAGATTTTCAATACGTATAACTTTTTTGTTACCCATGACTCATACCATAAGGAAACAATGAATGAGATAAGTAATTAGTGATGTGCTTATCTGTAGGTACATCAGCAGACCAGGCCACTGAGCGCTTCGCAAATTTATTATAAAATTAATAATATGTTCGCGAATAGTGATGGGAAAGTGAAATCGATATCGATATGCACCTTCATCTACAGTAGGTACAAGGTTACTAGTTTGACAAGTCGTCGTTATAATTTAAAGGCAAGAAACATGAAAAAAATTAGCTCACAACATTTTTGTTTTTAAACAGCAACGGCGCCATTTTCGTGCTGAACAGGTGAAAGAAATAAATACAATCGATTAGGATTACCCTTACAGCATATTCCCCTTTGCAGGGGGACCAGTTGGTCAGAGTATTCCCTCTTACAGGGGGAATACTCTGACCAAATGTTCAGTGGTCTAATGTAGCTCAGTTGGTCAAAGCATTCCCCCTATAAGAGACTGGTCGTGAGTTCAACCCTCGTCTTGGACGTTCACTTTTTCTAGTTTAAATCAATAGGAATAGTTAGCATACTTCTTCTTCATCCTAGCCCTAGTGCTAATCCCAGTCGCATCCGAAGCTTTCACTGGGTTTTACTGGGTTTGGCTGAATTTCGATATTTTCCGCAAAGCGACTGCCACATAGAAAAAGAAAAAGTAGTGTTCGGAATGCGCTCTCGAGTTTTTACTCGTAGTTTACTACTACTCACGTTTTCAAACAGCAAGGGCGCCCTTTTGTTAGATTTTGTTTCATTCTTTTTTATATTGATCCGCCAGTCGAAAGATACGGACCACCAATTTCTGATACTAACTTCACGAGCGGCGGCAACTCGGGCGTCGGAGGTCGCAGAATGACCTCCGTCCCCCATCAGCGCGGGCCTGGGGGTGACGGGTGGAGCCGCTTGTCACCCTAGCAGAAGCAGGCCGCGGCGGCGGCGCGCATTGCGTGCCTCCCCATACCCGGGGGCGAGTACCGGAAGATATGGTCCTGGGTCGGCCGGGGTGCGAGGGATATGGCTACGACAATCTCACCTCCGTCAACTGACGGCCCACAGACGGCGTGCGTTTTAGTCGGTTCGAGTCCGACATAACCTCCTCCTCCGGCTCCGGCGCGAGAGGTATCCGCGAGGATTTTTCGCACGATAACAAAAAAGGTCCCTAACTTGACGGCCTTGATACATACTTTTTCACGCCCCGCTAGAAAGACCCGGGACTGTAGGAAGAGGGAAACACTTGCGAGGGCAGAGCATTCTCTATCGATTTTATCGATATACCAGCGTCCATCACTACACTACACTGACCCGTAAACTCTGACCATTGTATGATCGCAGATAATCCACCGGTAACGCTTCTTACACCTCAATTATAAGTTTTATGACGTGGGTCGACGACCGGGCGGATTTCAAGCCTTTTGTTTTAATATGTACAATTTTTTTTTTGTATGCTAACGGTACTCTGAAGCACGCTGTCTAGTTGCTAACATTAAGGATGTTGAATCTAAATGTTGTAGGAGGCCGCATATTGAGGTGAAAGAAGGTATACCTGTGGTAAATCCCCGAAGAGGTAGACTTACACCCGTATTCATAAACGATACCTACTGTGAGGTCTCATAGTGTGCTCGAGCGCATAGGGCTGGTAAAATTAATTCACAAACATCACGGAGCAGTATCTAACGCAGTGCGTTCCCTCAACGAAGTATTACTTATGTGTTATCTTATCAATGAATAAAAAGGCTTGCCAGAACGAACGCACTGAGAATTTGTCGTTCTTTGCACAGTTTTGCTGGTACGCATAGCGAAATATTGTTTGTGAATACGGGTGTTAGGCGTACTTAATAACATCCACTTTTCTACGAGTTTTCTCCAACAACGAGTTTATTACTGTTAGGCGGGCACTTATTCATGGGCTGTAGGTACGTTTACTATCGGATGGAGAACAGCCCTGTCCCTTTTGTCTTCTACGACACCCACAGGAAGAGATGGGGTGACCCTATTCTACTCCACCAGGAATAAATATGAAATACAGTAGGTACCTACGTTTTGAATATTAATTAATTAATTAAGTAAAGTTAAACTCCAGTAGTTCTGGAGTTTAACTTAAATTAGGTAATCACATATCTATTAAATTAAGTAGGTAAGTACCTACTAAATTAGTAGTAATTTTGTTTATCTATTGTAAATGATTATTCATTAACCATATGGCCACAGAATAAATATACATACAGTAACTTGTCTTCATATAAACGGACGAAACGCGTCCTATACCTACGCGCCTCGATCTCGGCATGCGCTCGGCAAGCAACCGGTCGGAACCGGCCAGGAATGTCCCGCAGCGACGATGTCGTTTTTAAACAGTTATTGCGCAATTTTTTTTGCTAGAAATACCTATAATAAATATATTGTGAATGTTTGTGTATTCACACAAACATTCATAATATATTTATTATAGGTATATCAGAATACGGAATAAACGGTTTATTCCGTATTCTGAGGTGTGAATATAATAAATGTAATATAAATATTATAGGTAGGTATAAAATGATTTTACTTATGTACAGTCAGCTTCAGAGAAAACGGACCCCCTCAATACTTAAAGAATATCGCCGCCTGCGCCGCGCCGACCGCGTTACATGACTCACGAATGACGTCACTTGATGCGATCGTCACTGAGCTGCAGCCTTTTATTTGCATGTTCATATATTTGTAATTTTCTGATATTTTTCGTCTTTGGGCTCAATTTTATACCAAGATACAACATACTCACAAAAAGATGCCACATTAATTTATGTGCCGTTTGAGGATACGAACCCGCATCTCCAGCGTCAGCTGATTACTTAGACCGCACCTTACTCCACTAGGCTACGGTTCACTTGATAATAATGGCGAAAATATGAATTACATTACCTACTCCTATTATCGAACAAAGTTGATTACGGTGTTATTTTGTAGAACTTAAGGTTTAAATTTGAACTACATCATATTATTATGTGATGATAATAACTGCTCAATTGACTAAAAGATAAGGTTGAAATTAGTATAGATTTCTCGTTTAGTTCAATAGATTACGCTTGATACAGCTTATTGCACTACCGTCATTTTGTTTTTTACTTCAAAAACTTATCTGCTGTATGAGCTGCGGCTATAGTATTTTAATATCTGTGACAGCGCGCTAAGGTTGCAATTAGAATACTTCTTTGTCATAATTACTAAACTGTGATTGAAGGTAACTTTATAATTCGTGGTAATTTGCATTGGTGTTAATCCTCCTCGTAATATTATTCAATTTATTAAGTTGTTGATCAGTTTTTTGAGTAAATTGAAAGTATGGTTCGAATAACAACATTTTTGAAAGCTAAAATTGTTATTCTCTGGGAGCAAGAATAGAGGCATAACGGTAAGAGTTACGATAAAAATATATTATATACCTATTTATTGCTTAATCATGTTACATTTTCATTTACAAGTTATATTTTTGGAGTTTCTTTTATTTATTATCATTTTCATTACAGAGAAATACAGTGCGTAGATGGATTCGAAGGTATCAAGCGACGGGTGATATAAAATGTGAACACCCTAAAAACGTATAAGACTTAAGAACAAGCGGGCGGTTAACATTAGGTAGGTAAGTAAATGATTATAATAATATTCTTTAAAATAAAATCACAAAAAAAAAAACAGATTTGAAAAGGTTTATTATTTTAGGTTACTGGAGATGGATTTCTTCAATGGGCCCAGGCGAGCTAGTGGAAATAGGTAGCCGCATGAACAGTGAGCGATACCTTGAAGTGTTGAAAGACGTAATGCTGCGCATAATCAGTGCGGGTCGCATATCCAGAAGGACAAATTTACCTGGTTCAGGATAACCCTTTAGTGCATCCCGAATTGTGCAAGACTGGCTAAATGCACAAGAAGATATAACGGTGTTTGAGTGGCCGGCTAAAAGCCCGGATCTTAATCCTATAAAAAACTTGTGGGTCAAATGGTTTTAAACTGGAACTAAGGTAAACAGAACTTGGGAACTAATGCGAAATAGTGTCCTCCTAACATTCATAATAATAATATTATATTATTATTAATACCTAATCCCATTACTCTTGTTTACAAGTTTAGTTTTTTTTTTTTTATATAAGACATTTTTTTATATAGGATAGTAATCTTCTAATGTGTTAACGATGCACCATCTGAACTCACATATTTTTCTAATGTTGTATTAAAAGGGTTACTTATCAGAAAATGTGATCAAAGAGGAAGATGTATATTGCTATACTGTTATAGTTTAGCATGTTGGTTCTTTCTTTGTGATTCACAGGCATAAATAACATTTCATTTTTCAACCATTCTTTTATATTCAAAGATTATACAGAGTGTAAAAAATTAATGTTTGCAACTTTAAATAAATAAGTAAATAAATATTGTAGTTATGTTTCTAGAACTATGTATAATATTAAACATTTTATATCACATTTTATACTTAGGGTATTGTGTTTTGTCAATAAATTAACGTTCTAAAATAAGTAAATCTAAAAATAAGTAACCCCAATTTAACTCAGATAGAAAAACTGTATACTCAACCAGGAAATGGACTCCATGTAGTCCTAGAAATGTAATTCGAGAAATAAATTAATATTGTTTATACAACAAGCCTATCTTTTCTTACAAACCTCATACCTACTATAAAATTTGATTCCTTAAATAATAATTAACAAAAGTGCTCATGAGAATAAAAAAATAATTATACGAAATAAAAAAAAGAACTTTGTGTCCGAGGATTTGAACCCCCGGTTACCGTATTCACAAAGCATAGGTCATAACCACTAGACCAACATGACATTTACGTAAAGTTTCAAAAAACTTCAATGCTTTCATGTCATTATCAAGGGGGGTCCCTTTTCTCTGAAGCTTACTGTACTAGTGGGTAGGTACCTACGTAATTTGTGTCTTTGATGGAATTCTTTTTCTCTTCTCGAATAAAAGGCCTGGATTAATAAATAGATTGAGTAAAGTGTTTGACACAAGAAGTAAACTACCTATACTCCATTCGGTTAGGTACCTACTTAACCAAAGGTAAACAATATATTGTAGCCACTTTTTATAAAATCACATAATATATGTATTAAACATTAAACAAAAAAACTAGGCTAACTAACTTAACTGACTAACTAGTACCTACCTAGTTCGATTTCGGATTTCAGTCTCTTAGTCTAAACAGAATAGTCTTCTTCATCCTAGCGTTAATTCCCAGTCGCATTTTCACCGTCGAAGTCGCTTTACCAGTCTTAACTGCGGATTCGGCTGGACCTCGATATTTTCCGTGAAGACACTGTCATCTGACCTCCACAACCCAATGGTGACATTAGGCGATATCGAAGCATTGCAGCTAGACGGTCGTTGTTGGCCGTTTTAGGGCTATCAATGTTGTTTACGTTTTGTTAAGTAGGTACTTAACCGAATGGAGTATAGGTAGATGGGAAGATCATGATACAGTAGGTAGGTACCTACACTTGTCTTTAAAACCTCGGGATATGTGTGCGTCACCTATGACCTTATAAACCTACCTAATAGAAACGTTAATAAACTATTCCATTCACAAAGTATTTGATTTGTTTAATTAAAAAAAGAATAGTTACATATTTATAATCACAAAACTATCTTATATTATATATACGATATGGATACGACATATGTGCAAATACTGAAACCGCGAAGCATCCTGGTCCGTAGGAATAGAACCAAATTAAATTTAAACTTAAATTCCCTGATTTATAAAATCCGAAATTTTCTAACAAAATAATTATTAAAATAAATGTAGAAAATGCAACCACTTGTATAAGTCATTAAATAGTTTCATCCATTGCTTTAAAGTCATTGACTGTGTCATAAGTCATTAATAAATACGCACACACCTTCACAC
This sequence comes from Eilema depressum, assembly GCA_914767945.1. Taxonomy (NCBI): domain Eukaryota; kingdom Metazoa; phylum Arthropoda; class Insecta; order Lepidoptera; family Erebidae; genus Eilema; species Eilema depressum. Next base: position 4,201,574 of record OU612040.1, read on the forward strand.
ACACACACAACAACTTCACACACACACACAACAATAGGCATAGTAGGTAACTTACTTGAACAGCTAAGCGGCAACATGCGATTCTACAGAGTGCTCAAAGTTGTTCAAATTCTATAAAATTAAAACTCTAGTTTCTGCAATTAATACTGGACCAATTTTGTTCAAACTTTTCCTGCTTGAAGCTTAGGGGGTACCAAGTATATGGTTTCAATTATTGCCTATATGTCGTATCCATATTGTACGTATAAGTACTTGATAGAAAGTTAAAGTCGGCAGCTGTAATCAAATTGCTGTGGGTGGGCAGCCCTATCGCATGTGTACGTACCGCGCGACTCTAGGCACTTATCTCTAAAATACGGCCGAGTTACAATACTGTATGGATAGTATTACCGTGATATGGCCATACGGTCTACAATATAACTCACTAACTCCTTATTCTGGACTACACCAACCAAGTACCGAGAAGTTCTTTTTGCCTCAAAAAGGTAACATTCAAAAGAGCTAAATGCGTCCAGCCAAAGCTCGGCGATTGGGGGACTGTAGGACGAGGGAAAGACGTGGACTGGTAAAGAGCTCCAAGACTTTATGGTGCAGCAAACAAAGGAGTCACTGGTACATTATGCTCACAGCTGATACCTGTAAGTATCCAGCAGGCTCAAATGTTGACATATCCCACATCATCATCATGTTTCTGGATGCGTCCGAAGCTTTCACTTCGAAATCAGAGGATCCGCATACCTAATCATCTTCCTCGTTTTGATTTGGCTTATAAAACTTCAATCGAGTGAGAAACCGTCTACATTCCCAACCCGAGAGGAAAACTTGCGTCAGGACCTCATCCATCAATCGTGCCTACTGACTTTCAAGTGATACTAGAAGGAGGCTTTTTCTCGTGAATTCTGTTCTGTAGTCCGTCAAGCTGAGTGCCACCATTGTACAGGGCCTGATTAACCCTTAGGCTAATTAGGCTATAGCCTAGGGCGCGAGGACCAGGGGGGGCGCGAGCATCGGGGCAGGGGGCAAGGGTCGGGGGCGCGCGCGCTGAAATCGTATCTTCGCATGCACTATTCATCAAGCACAATTACATCCACTCTACATATTCCAAATAGACACTAAAACTAAACCCCTATTCCATTTAGTTCAACTCAAATTTCAACTCGTTGCGCTGTGACCTGAATAATTTTTGAGAGTCCCTGATTTTAAGAAATATTAATAAGCGCGCACAAAACCAACATCGACTTGTCACTCGAATTGAATAGTTTGCAGAAAATACTTTCTATGGCAGCCGCCCCCCCTGGAATCCTAGCAGAAGATGTATGAATTTAATGCTGCATAATCAAAGTACAAACTATTTGAGCTAACTTTTGGATAAACCCCTGGCAAAATGTTGCATGGTACCTATTTTTAGGCAAATTGTCCGTTCAAAATGAGCAAACCATTTTTCGGACGCTTCGTTCGTCCACCGGCTCTTCCTCCTCCACTTCGCACGATCTTGTGCGTGATTGTAGTGAGAATATTCGCACGCGCATTTCACCCTCCACGACGTCAATCCAGGACCTCTTGCACCTAACCTTTCCGTCTGGACCCGGTGGGGGCGACATTGCCATTAGCCTGGCGGTTCTCGTAAAACGTGACCGCACTAGTGAAGGCGACTTTCTTGCCCTCTATCTGCGATGTCACAGACATGAGGGCTGCAGTGGATCCTCTCGCGATCTTTACGTGTGTCTCCGCAGATCCACCGCAGTATTTTCATATCCGAGACACGTAGCGCCTGCGTATGTCATTCCATGTAAAAGACAGTCCTAGTTATCGTTTTATAGACCTGTCCCTTCAATGTAACTAGCATTTTAGGGTTGCTTAGGACGCCAGTCGTTTTCCGCTTGACCCACGCCCTTCAATGTAACTAGCATTTAAGGGTTCCATATGACGCCAGTCGTTTTCCGCTAGACCCACGCCAAGTATTATATCTTCTCCACATATAGCTTCAGACTGCCGTTCTCAAGCGCCTCCTTCCACACTTTCACATGTTGCACCAATCTGCTCCTGTCCGTGTCCATCAGCGCGATATCATCACCATTAAGGATACATGAGCATCCTGTTGCTGAAGAGTGAAGCTGTCAGAGTTTCTGATGCTGTCCGATAGAACGTCTACTACTACGCTAAACAAGTAAGGATTAAGGAAGGATCCTTGGTATACCACGATAGTGATGGATCCGGTTTGCATGTCGCCGACAGGGGTCCGAACCACGGAACCGGAATCGTGGTATATATCTCGGATGGTGTCAATGTAAGCCTCTGGAACGCCTTTAGACCGCAGTGCTCACTAGATTATCGCACGAGGAATACAGTCGAAGGTCTTCTGCATGTCTAGGAAAAGACAATGTGGAGGCGTATTCTTCTCCTTGTATTTCTCCGCGAATCCTTAGGGCAAACGTCGGATCCATGGTCCCGTGACCGGAACGAAACTCATACTGACACTCCGAGAGTGCACTCTCTTATCAGATCTGGGAGTCGATTATCCTCTGGTAGAGCTTCATGGGGTGAATCATTATCTTTATAACGCGATAGCTGCCATACTCCTGCGCCGATCCCTTGCCATTGAAAACTGGCGGATATTCCTCAGCGAGCCTCCACTAACTCGGGATCATAAGGAACGCCTAAACGAAACAAGATAAATCCATCTAGTTTGGGCTCATTTGTGTTGTCTTGGCGAAACACTCTATTTACATAGTATTCAGCGTCAGAAAAACGAGTACCTAAACATCTTTTACTAATCCGCAATAGTGGCCATAGGAACTCCCTAAACTACACAAGATAAATTCAGTCAGTTTGGGCCCATTTGTTTTGTCTTAGAAAACTGTCTTTTGTTACATGCATGACAGTCAGGTTTTGAAGATGGAGTAGAAAAGTGGCTGTAGGAACTCTTGAACTAAAGAAGATAAAGTTATCGAGATTGGGCTTACAAATAAGCAATATATACAATAATTGGATGTCTTGGATAATTATTTATTGTTACTATGGCACCTTGGAACTGGTCTGATGATGGAAAACGAAGGCGGCCATAGGAATTCCTAAATTAAACAAGATAAATGCATCGAGCTTGGACTTATTTCTTTTGTCTTGGTAAACACTCTAGTATTACATGGTATTCAGAGACTGAAGATGGAGTAAATTACTGCGTAAAATAAGGACAATTTGTAGGTACTATTTTTTTCTTGTCATTTTAGACTGCGGACAACGCATCTATAGTTTATAATATATCATTGCATTTAGGTGTATTTGGGTAATGAGTATAACAAAATAGCCGCGGACGATTCGACGTAAAAATCTGACTTGCCCTCCTTTCTAGGCCAGAAGCTGGCTACGCCTATGCCTCTCGTCTTTTTATATTTAAAAAAGATTTAAAATCGCAGCATCTTCACATTCTTCACACGCTAGATGACCACGCTCATCATCAATGGCTGTATCACCTAAGTTGTTTATAGAAACTAAGTTTTCTACTTGGTAGCCTGCAGTCACTTCATCACTTGTCGTGATTTTGGTCGTATAAAGCGTGAGGTGCTTTGCCTTTATGCACGGTCCGCTAAAAAAATGGTTTGCCACCCTAAGGTTGAATGTCGAGTAGATTAAAGGACAACGTTAGTTTTACTTGCAGATGATCTGAAAACTTTTATAGTACTCGTAGTAAGAACCATGTTAAAATTTTCACACTTGTAAACAAAGTCAAAACTGCTATACCTACTACTCTTTAAGGTGACCGTAAACGGTGACACACTTGATGGGGGCGCGTCTTCAAAATTAGCCTAGGGCGGTCAGAACTCTTAATCAGTCCCTGCCATTGTAACATGGTGCGTGTCTATAATGTTGACCCTCTTTTCCGAGACTTCACTCTCATCCTAATATCAGGCGAGCTGAAGTCAAATTGACGTGCTCTACCTATATAAAAAAATAGTTAGGTATCCACTTGTTTTCATTGTAATGTTAACAAACATTCACATTCGTTCGTTAGCTATCGTTTGCTTAGTGTGCACCCGGCATTAGAAAACACATAAAGATGCAAATTTATTTCACAGATCGCACCACAGATAGTTGAAAACATACTTACACCGCTTGTAAAAATACACTTATTTATGTAGAAGCTTTGGAGAAGTCAGTGGCCGAGATGGTTCATACTCATTTGTATTTTTCACACCGTTGGAAATTGAAAAATAGGTATCCATATTAGGTAATATTACAAATGCAAAAGTAACTCTGTCTATTTTTCTACACTACCTAGGTCGCAGACAAGCACACTGCTCACCTGATGGAAAGTGGTTACCAAGGCCTATGGACGAGTGCAACACCAGGGGAGTCACACTCGTGCTACCGACCCTGTAAGTTAGAACAGAGAGATTCTGTGCCATCAACGCAGAAGATAAGTAGGACAAGCCTTTGGTCTTCCCACTGACAGCACAGAAGCTCTCCAGTGAGCTCTGGCTACCCTACTCACCGCCGGGAACACAACATAACACGAAGTTATTTAACCGCGGTATTCTGTAGGGCCGAGGTACTTCCCCAGTCGGACTGCTCGATTGGGACGGAAATACGGAATACCGTCTTGTCCTACCTCCTCTTTCAGTCACACATCTTGCCTGATGGTCCCTTCCTGCCTACTTAATCCAACTTTTGTAATACCCGCGATTGGTCTACAGCAGGATTCATATACCTACCTGAGCCCCTTAGATAGGTCTGTATGTGAATCCGGTTCTCACATTTTGTACACTCAACTAGGTATCTATAACGCCTGCACTTTGTTTGATCGTACTAATAGATAGCTGAAATAATTATGTACTTTCTAACTGACGCGATGGAACATTAGGTATCAGAGAACAATGAACAAAGGCTAGTCTGAGATCTTCGCGGATAGGTATACAAATATAGATATTTTTATATAAACCTATAGCCCAATACCTACCTTACAGTCCATAGCTATATAGCCGATCTTCCAATCTATTGTCTCTCTTCTCTCCTCTTCTACAGTTTTCAGGTCGACGTGCTCCTGAAATTTTACTAGAGAATTCGAAAATCTCCTCGGATACCCTCGCACCGCTTGCCGGGGAGGGGAGGGGGGTTTATTATCATTATATTGCCTGATTATGAAAACATATAGAGGTACCTACATATTATGTATGCGTCTGTGGCGTAGCAGTAGAACGTTCGCGTGCTACTCGTACGTAGAGGCGCGGGTTAGATTCCCACTTCTCCCGGGATCACAGGATACATGACCGATGACCGCCCCCCAAAAAATCATGCAAGTCAAATTAAGTCGTAAACAACACGGGTAGTTACCTATATTTGAAAATATTAATTTTTTATTGCCACTTTCACTCCTCATATCTTTCAAATGGCTAAACCGATTTTTATGAAGATAGCTAAGAACACTCTCGACTAAACCATCTTTCAAATAAAAGAAACAGAATCGAAATCGGTTCATCCGTTTGGGAGCTATGATGCCACAGACAGACTGACACACACACACTTCAATTTTTTGAAATTTAACGTATGTCGTCAAATCGTCGTATATGGCATAACATAGCGGACATTATATTTAACTCCGTCAACTGTCAACTGTAACACCTATGTTAACAAAAATGAATAAATGATTTATGATTATGCAGGCGACGTACGTTAGCTTGGGTCCTAGTCCTAAAGCTCTTGTTGGGTCCAATACACGAATACACCCCACGCTATACCTATTCATTCAACACCCAAACAAGATGGAAGCACCGTTGCTGCACGCTTCGTTAATTTTTATCGCCTTGTTATAAACGTAAGATTAACATTAGCTCCGCTATCGTAGTGCAAATCTGCGGTCAGTTTATTGTACCTACTAAAGTTCGGATTTAGGGGGGTTATGGGGTCATGACCCGCCCTGTGTATAGTTGGTATCAAAAGTAGATGACCATTTTCATATTTGAATATTAAAAATCAACACGAGAATTATGTAAGAGTGCTCTAAGTACTATTACTGCTTAGGTTTAGGTTTAAGAAATGAATTACTTTATTTACTCAAAAACGAATTTTCAAAACCTGAAAATGGTAATCTAATTTTGACGTGTATGTTTTTTTTTATATCCACTTAGGGGCAGACAAGTATACTGCCCGCTTGATGGAAAGTGGTCACCGTGGCCTATGGACGTGTGCAACACCAGAGTTCAAAGGTTCAAAGTTCAAAGTCACACTCGCGCTGCCGACCCCGTAAGAACCTTTTTAATGCCATATGAGGTTTAATTTGCACAGGGCAAAGGAGATAAGTATATACCTCGTCATATAATAGTCGTATATAAGTTGTACCTATTACCACTATTACTCCCAACCCTACTCCACCATCGGGTATTAGCTTACCTTAGCTTTCACGGTAGTGTCTGCCCTTATTAGCTCAGGTGAATTAAGTTAACGACGCCCTTTCGACACTTTTGATCTCCCAAACACAAGAAGAAAGCCTGTACTGATTTGCAGATGAAGTTTGCTTAGGCTCTTGAGGTATTTATAGGGACTTATACATGCATATATTTACGCTTGTAAGTCTCCGAAAGGGTAGGTAGAGGAGTCTCGCATAATAACGGGCGAACCTATTGCCATTTAGCGTCACTTTGTCAAGGCTGTATGTTTACTGTCATAATATGGAGAACAGCCCTATCCCTTAGTCCCTCCATTTCCCTTGACACTACTGCGCGACACTACTAGTAGTGTCACGGGAAATTTCTATTTCCCGTGACACTACCAGTAGTGCCATGGGTAAAACTGCATTTCCCGTGACACTACTCTTTCGCAAGTAGTGCCACTGGAAATTTTATCTCCCTTGGCACTACTAGGTTATCTATAAAACGACAACAAACGAACAGGGGGTCAAAACGGACCAAAATTCTTCTTCAGTTTATCAACGGAGAATTATATCGGTTGGTAACTTGTTGGAAAAGTTGAGATAGATATTTTCAGCGTGTAAATTCACATCACTTATTTTATTATTTCGTTTTCATTCTTGTTTCTAAAGTCCACAAACGAATATTTAAATCAAAACCTATTGGACGGTAGTGCCACGGGTAACTAAGTAGATCACGGGTAATTTTGTTGTATGCATTCAATGAGCCAATCAGAGTATGGGAAAGTAAAATTTCCCATGACACTACTGGTAGTGCCAAGCAGTAGTGCCACGGGTAATGGAGGCCTTAGTCGCCTTCTGTGACACCTAAAGGAAGAGATGGGTCGGCCCTATTCTGGTCGGGAACCAACGCGGCCTTAAACACATTCAAATACAAAAAAAACAGAAAAATACACTCAATATATTTCAAATAATTTATTTCTTCTGCTTCTTATCCGTCTTCTCCCGTTTCCTCTTATTGATAGGGTTCCTCGGGTCGTAGATATCGAACCAGTCATCGCCTTTACTGCTGGCATCTTTAGCTAGCACTGCGCCTTTTTCCTCGAAGCGTAGTGTGTGACCTAGCCTGTTAAAAAACAAAGGATTTTAAGGGGTCGGCAGCGCGAATGTGACGCCCCTGGTGTTGCATACGTCTATAGGCCACGGTAATCACTTTCCATCAGGTGGGCCATGTGCTTGTCTACCACCTAAGTCGTATATACTTACAAAAAATATATATGAACATCAGAGGATAAAGTATCGGCTTAGTTATGAAATACTAGCTGTTGCTTGCAGCTCCGTCCGCGTGGAATTCTGATCCCGTTCCCGCTTCCCATGGGATCCCAATTAAGGGATAAACAGGGAATACATATCAAGGGTGTCCCAAAATTCAAGGATAAGCCGGCAACAGAGGGTGGCCCTACTTATGGCTGCTCTGGAAAAAATAAGAAAAAAAATATATCTCTATTTTTTTTTAAAAAAGAAAAAAAATATATCTCTATTAAAAAAAAAAAAATAGAGATATATTTTTTTTCTTATTTTTTCCAGAGCAGCCATAAGTAGGGCCACCCTCTGTTGCCGGCTTATCCTTGAATTTTGGGACACCCTGTATATAAAATCTATACGACGTGTACTAAATTTCAGCTACATCCATTCAGCTTTTTGAAATACATTCAAAAAGCTGTTCCTTCTGTTGTCTCGACTCCATTGCAGGTGAGGTTTGGGTTCGGAAGATGATAATAGAACCTCACACATCCTTACCATCAGGTGGGTGTAACATACCGAGCCAAACATAACAGTTCCTCGGTCGTCAGCACGAGTATGACACCCCTGGTGTTGTACACATCCTTATGTCCACATAAGCCAGGGATAATCACATTCCATCAGATATGCCCTGTGCTTGTCTGCCACCTAAGTGGTACAAAAAGTTACATACCAGTCGTCAGAATTCAAATTCTCGTCATTATCTTCTTTCTTCTCCACCTCCTCTTCTGTCTGCGACTTCTCTTTGATAGCGTGAAGTTTTGTCTTGAATTTAGCTAGCAGTTGAAGCGTGAAGCTCTCCCTGGGAAAGGTTCAAGACATATTGTTCAAATTCAAGTAAATTCAACTACCCACGACATCGCCCGCGTAGTCATCGATCTTCGTTTTAATTTTTTAACGCGGAACTCTAATATTTTTTCAAAAAAAGTAGCCTAGCACCCGTATTCACAAACAATACTTCGCTATGCGTACTACAAAAACTGTGCAAAGAACGACAAATTCTCAGTGCGTTCGTTTTGGCAAGCCTTTTTATTCATTGATAACACTTAAATAATACTTCGTTGAGGGAATGCACTGCGTTAGATACTGCTCCGTGATGTTTGTGAATTAATTTTACCAGCCCTATGCGCTCGAGCACACTATGAGACCTCACAGTGTTGTTTGTGAATACGGGTGTAAGTTACGCCTTATAACATCAGCTATCTGCAGTTAAAATCCCGTCAAAATCGGCCCAACTCCGTGAATGGGATACTTATTTGTTTTTGCTTTATCGTGGGCGAAAACCCTGCAGCAACTTCGCCCACCTACGGAAGTTATGTCGGATTTGAACGGAACCTCTCCCATTCAAAGTTACCAACCCCAATGGGGGTGATTGTACTAGGAATTTAAATGAGTATAATTTTCCCCACCAGAATGAATTTAGCGGGAAAAAGTGGAAATTATTTTTTACTAGCTTTTGCCCGCGGCTCCGCCCGCGTGGATGTCGGTTATCGCGACCAAACATAGCCTATGTCCTTTCTCGAGGTCTAATCTACCCCTATACCAAATTTCATCAAAATCGGTACAGTGGTTTGGGCGTGACAGACAGACAGACAGAGTTACTTTCACATTTATAATATTAGTAGGGATTACATTCCACTTTGCCCCACCAGTAGGAACGCTTGGTGGGGTAAACTGGAAGTATCCGACATATCTCTCGCACTCTGGCCGACCCCGTGAGTGTGATACTTGTCATCGTAGCGTTAATTCCCAGTCGCATCCGAAGCTTTCACCTCGGAGTCTGGGGTCCGCTTTACCAGTCTTAACTACGGATTTGGCTGGACCTCGATATTTTCCGTGAAGTGAGTGCCATCTAACCTCCACAACCTAATGGTGACATTAGGCGATATCGAAGCATTGCAGCTAGACCGTTGTTGTTGGACTTTTTAAGGCTCCAACTACCCGTAACGATCTGCCATAGATGTTCGTATGGCAACCGGGACAGCTTAACGTGCTCTGCGAGGCACGACCAGACCAATGCAAATACCCATATTTCATGCACACAAATATTTGCACTGAGTGGGGATTGAACCCGCGCCACCTCTACCGCTACAGCACAGAAGATGTCCTTACACTTACTTAGTAATAAAACAATAAATAAACAAAATAATACCCAAGTTTATTTAATAATAACATATTGAATAACGTTTCGATGCGGTAGGTAGGAACAATACGTCACACACAAGTCTTTATATAAAACTAGCTTTTGCCCGCGGCACCGCCCGCGTGGATGTCGGTTATCGCGACCAAACATAGCCTTTTTCCGATGAATTTTCAGTACTGAATTGATGCCGACTCTTGACCAATAGATGGCGCTGTGTGTCCGGAATAAATTTTATTTTTTATTTAATTTTTTTGTAATAAAAACTATCCTATGTCCTTTCTCAAGTTCCAAACTATGTCTGTACCAAATTTCACACAAATCGGTTCAGTAGTTTAGGCGTGAAGCAAAGACAGACATACAGACAGACAGACAGACAGAGTTACTTTCGCATTTATAATATTAGTTTGGATTTGGATGTCCACAATAGTAGGCAGAAATGTATTATCATCCACATGACGTTAACCATGATTTTCAATCCCACGTAACGGCGGCGAGCCTATTGCCGTCAAGCGGGCATTTATTTAACATCATACAAACTCTCATCCAAATCCCCGGCATCATAGACAATCGCCTCATCCCAGGGGCCATATTTATTGTCTTTATACTTCTGCCAACTTACAAACAAATACGGACAGTACAAACTCAAAATCAATACTACCAACATAAAATAAATTAACAGCGTAGTAGACACAGTATATAACCCTAAAATAGTCACAAATAGAGTAACAAAATATAATTTATTAAATAATTTCGTATGTAAACATGCCTTAAATAATTGAGGGCTTAACACAAATAATAGCACAGATATTGTTAATAATATAAACGCATCGAATGGCGACGAAAGTCGTGATACAAGACATACAGACGCAAAAATAGCTGCATTTATTGATAATGACTTCGAAACTATTGCAGCTGGAACGTTATAATCAAAAAATATTAAATGTACAGTCAACATAATCACTGCCCAAGCGTATATAGTGTCCGTGCTGACCGTATCTGTCAAAGTATGTAGTATAGGTGATAGTAAATAACCTATAGTAACATATACAAGAACAGTTTTAGAATGTTTTAGTATCGCACTACCCTCAAAAACGATATACAATATATAACATATAAAACCTGCTATAATAGACACGTATATAACTGTATTTGTGTGCACCCAATTGTTATACATGTATACAAATATTAGCGCGTACAACACACATATGCAGACGCGGAGTACAACCCGAAATGAACCTTGTATAGCTTCAGATAAGGTTACTTTTTGTACGTGGACGTTTTTCTTGAGTTCTTGTAGAAAATTTATATCTGTATGGTTGTCGGGATAGTCACGGTTTTCGTATAGGTTCTTCACCCAAGGCTTTCTTCTGGGAGGCTTTCGATTCTTTGAGCGACTGCTTCTGAAAGCCGATTGTCTTGCGTTAGTTTTCTTGTCTTGTAGAGTTGCAATATTAACACTTTCACTATAGAAGATCACTGCTCTAAACGCGAGTAATCGATGGTTTTCGATTAGTTGTACACGTATTTACGTTAAGGTTGGTTATTCCGAATACGGTGCATGTCTGCACTAAAACTTTTTTTTAATAATAAGAACATTAGCAACCGAAATTACTACTCTAAACCCTCCAGCTAAGCAATTTTTAATATTTTAGGACATTCTACACAACGCTATCTAGACCCAAAGTAAGTATAGTTTAACTAGCTTGTGTTATGGGTTCTAGAATGCGGATAAACATACTTAGATACCTTTTTTTTTGTAAATACATACATATTATACATAGAAAACAAAAAATTGCTTGTGCTAGGAGTGGGTTCACCTCAGGATTCAAACCGGGGACCTTTCGATCGCAAGGCCGACTCTTTAACCACTAAGCTACCGACGATTTTTATATATCTTAATATATAAACATCTATGTCAGTTATCAAATAAAATGTTATTGTATAGAGTTTAGTATTTGTACACGTTAAGCCTTCGGTCCCAGTTGCCATACGAACATCTATGACAGTCGTTAAGGGTAGTTAGGGCCCTAAAAAGTACGATATTGCCAATTGCGTTGTGGCTCAGAATGTCAACTTCCCAAAATATCAACTTCCCAATAATGTCCCTTTCCCAAAACGTCCCATTCCCAATTGTCCCATGTGTATGTGGTATGTATTTTTTTTATAACCACCCATACAATGATTTTCAGCTCCGCTATAGCTTCAAATATGTAGTTAATATGTAAAACATTCACATTTAGAGTTCAACTGAATTACGTAAATGATCAACGTCCTTTTGTGTTTTCTTGACTATATTAACATCCTGAAGTTAAAATCCTTGTATGTGCGGTTATAAAAAAAAAATAACCACGAAAGCTAATGCGTGAGCTCCGCTCCCGCCTTAGCCTTCTAACCTAACCTAACATTTTGGGAAAGGAACATTATGGGAAGTTGACATTTTGGTACCAGGGGACATTTTGGGCAGTTGACATTCTGAGCTACAACGGCCAATTGGTTGTGGAGGTCAGATGGCAATCGCTTCACGGCAGATACCAAAGTTTAGACCGGAAAACCGAACCCAGTTAGGAAAAGGATCAGAGAATGTTTCAGTTCTTCAGCGGCGGCAGCGCTTCGGGAGTGACTGCCGCCTGACCCCCCAGACCTGAGAGGGAATACCTGCACCAGAGTCTCGTCCGTTGTTTAGCACTGTGCACCAACTTACAAGGGAGGCTGGCTTGGGCCTCAAGGCTTTTCTACAAAAAATACGTATTTATTTTGCCTGTGCCTCTGTGGCGTAGCGGTAGTGAACGCGGGCGCTACGCAGGAGGCGCGGGTTCGATCCCCGCTCAGTGCAAATATTTGTATGCATGAATATAAATATTTGCATTGGTCTGGGTGTTTCTATGTATAATATGTATGTATTTACAAAAAAAAAAGTATTTAAGTATGTATATCCGCATTCTAGATTCCATAACACAAGCTAATTAAGCTTACCATGGGTCTAGATAGCGTTGTGTAGAATGTTGTGGAATATTTATTTATTATTATTATTATTTATTTATTTTTTAAAATCCATAAGTATCCATATCCATACTAATATTATAAATGCGAAAGTAACCAATTTTGATGAAATTTGGTATAGGGGTAGATTAGACCTTGGGAAAGGACATAGGCTATGTTTGGTCGCGATAACCGCCATCCACGCGGGCGTAGTCGCGGATGAAAGCTAGTAATATATAAAACTTACCTAGCAGCACCCTTCTTAGGTATCTTCTCTTTCATTTTCCTATACTTCTCTTGCTCTTCAACGAAGTTCTTCACCAGCTCATTGTCTTCTTCAATGTTCTTCTCTTCTACTACTTCTGGCTCAACTACTTCTTTTACCTTCTCTTCTTTGGCTCCTTTCATCTCCTTTTTCAATTGTTTTATTTCGTTCTGGATTCTTTCCCTGTGACAAAATAAATAAATCAACTTCATAACCTTAGTAACACTATCAATTGTAATAATACAGTTTTTTTTTTAAAGCAACGGTTTGATTCCTAGCTAAGAATATTTATTTTAAAAAGGACAATGGTGCAGTTAACCTCAAAATCAAGCCCTTCCTTTGAGAGTTCTTTGTTCCTATGTTCTTTCCCAAGGTCTAATCTATCTCTGTACTAAATTTCATCGAAATCAGTTCAGTTGTTTAGGCGTGAAAGCGCAACAGACAGAAAGATAGACAGATAGACAAAGTTACTTTCTCATTTATAATATTAGTATGGAAACGAAAATAGCTTTGTGTGTTACGCTTTCACGCCTAAACCACTGAACCGATTTTGATGAAATTTGGTACAGAGATAGATTAGACCTTGGGAAAAGACATAGGCTACGTTAAGTCGCAATAACCAACATCCACACGGGCAGAGCCGCGGAAAAAAGTTGTTCAAGGTTTCGAATTTGATCATCCACACCACGTCCATAAGCCACGGTAACCACTTTCCATCAGGTGGGCCGTGTGCTTGTCTGCCACCTAAGTGGTATAAAAAAAAAGTTGAAAAATTCATAGTGTATACTTACTTCTCCTTCCTTCTCGCATCATCTCTATCCTTCCCAATATAATATTCTTCTTCTTCTTCTTTCTCCTCTTCCTCCGAACTCTCTTCTTTCTCATTCTTCTTCATTCTCTTTTCATCACCGTCCGGACTCTTGGCGCGTTTAGAACTAAGTTTATCCCTAATATTGCTGACGGTAGCTGCAGTCTCTTTGACTCTCTTCTTGTCTTCTTCTGATAGTTCTATTTTCCCGTGCTGTTCTTCTTCTTCTAATTCTGGAGAGTGAAAGGTAATAGTACATTATGGTACAAGTGAGCAACGTTGGTGATTACCGCCGAGGCGCCATTGAGACCCGAGCCGCCAGGCGAGGGTCTTAAGACAGCCGAGGACGGTAATCATCATGCTCACACGTGCCATACGACGTTTTACAACACACTTGCGAATAAAATAATACTACAAATACTAAATAAACAATACTACAAATTAATTCATTTTCCTATGCGCGCGCATTTAACAATGGCGGTCGACCATATTTAAAAAAAAATGAGGTTTGAACTTAACTTTTTTTTACTCTGTTTTTTTTTCTGTACTTAGAGAAAAAAAAAGTTAAATTTGAGTGAAAATTTTGTTTATTATACAAGTATTACAAGTTGAAATTATTTATTTAAATACGAAAATGCATCAAATGACCATACAATAGGCGTATTAATTTATTCGTACTATTAAACACGTTATTTTTTGTATCAAAACTTTTTTAAGAACATAGACAATTATAGACACTTCCTATAAAGTTTAAAAAAGAATCTATAACTCACTTGTGAATAATAGCAATGAAAAAGTCACAGTTTGATAATAGGTGTCATTACGTGCCTAATTGCGGTAAAATAATATCACTTTTATAAGCAGGTGTGTTGTAAAATACATTTATTCACAACAACCACATTTCATCAACTATGATTTTTGGTCGTAATAGGGTGCGAGCCTATTGCCGTCAAGCGGGTACTTTCTCATGATCGATATGTTTACAGTCGGGTGGAGAACCTCCCTAAACTTTAGTCGCCTTATACGACCCCCTCAGGACAAAGTGAGCGCCCCCTAAAAAAGGGAAAAAAAAATTTCTCCACCAATTTTTTTTTTAAATTTTATACCACTTATGTGGCAGATAAGCACACGGCCCACTCGATGGAAAATGGTTACCGTGACCTATGGACGTATGCAACACCAGGGGCGTTACACTCGTGCTGCCGACCCTGAAGAAACCCCCTAATACCCTTCTTGAAGAACCCCATATTGTAGTCACTTGAGAAAACTACGAAAAACAAACAATATCTTCATGTTAGGTTACTTTTCTTGACAGGGATAAAGAAATGCACCTGCAGCGGTCTTCTTGCTAAGCTTCGGGTCTTCTAGAAGGTCGTGAGTAGACTTTGGCTTGCCACGATACTCCAGAGCTTCACCCTCATCTTCTTCTGCTTCCTCGCCGAATGATAGAAGACCAAAATTTCTGTAAGAATAATGTAGGTACAATAAAATCATAATAATAGCCGATGACCACTAATTGGCTAAGCGGTAACACATCGCAAGGTTAAGCAACACTAGCCAAGTTGGTCTTATGATGGGTAACCATTATATATAATACATTGTCTGAGCGCCGGAGGAACACGTTAAAGGTTCAACCCCACCAAACGAACGGCATCGGAACGGATTTTACAATCTTTAAACAAAATAAATCTTAGATCACAGCATTTAAAGTTGATATTACCAAGTCACGCATGACAGCTTGACGTGCGTCATGCCGCCGCACGTCGCTGTCAAGCTGTTGTGCGTGACTTGGTAATAAACTTCAAACACTGTGATAATAAGATTTAATTTTGTTTAAAGATTGTAAAATCCGCGCCGATGCCGTCCGTTTGGTGGGGTTGGACCTTAAGCCGTCAGTCCCGGTTGCCATACGAACATCTATGGCAGTCGTTACGGGTAGTTGGAGTCCTAAAAGGACAAAAATAGTCTAACTGCAGAACTTCGATATCGCCAATATGTTGAGAAGGGCAGATGGCAGTCGCTTCACGGAAAATATCGAATTACAGCCACTTCACAGTTAGACTAGCAAGCGGATCCCGGACTCTGAGATAAAGGCGAAAGATGTGACCAGGCCGTAAGGATGATGATGATGATGACATGACTGGCAAAACTGATTTGTTAATTTTATTAGTATTGAGCCCTTGATCGCTGTATCGTGCGAAAATCCCACCAATTACCCCTCGCTGACAAACGGGACGGTTATATCGGACTCGTGCCTACTAAAACCGCACGCCGTCTCAGGTCTTAAATGCCGGGGTATGAGGTGGCCCAAAAAGTAATTTTCCTTGCACTGCAGCTGACCCTGGGCCATCTCCAGCTTTGATATGGTCCCATCGCGAAGCAACCTTGGTTGATGGACCCTTCGGTCACCCCTTGGTCCCAATTCACCCTTTAATCCCTATTCACCAGTGGCAAGGGGTCCCTATAACCCAATCCCTGCCGGCTTGCATTTGCAGAGATAGTACAGAAGTTTAAATTTCATAAACTAAACCTCAAAGTGATGAGGCCGCGGGAACGCGCTGGATGCGAGCCGCTTACAACCGGTCTATAGGGGAGGCCTATGTCAAGCAGTGGACTTCCTATGGCTGAAATGATGATGATGATGATGAAACTAAACTGAGGTCAGAACATTTTTCCACCGACTTCCATTTAAAAAAAAATCGGCTTATTTCGCTACTGCTCTTCATCCCATTTAACCAGTATACTTACTTGATCCCTTGCCGCTCTTTCTTCTTCTTCTTAGGCTCCTCGACCTTAGCTTCTGCTACAACCCTCGGCTCAATGTCAGTGAACGGGTTGATGATCACCGTAGTACTGGTGATCTTGTGAGGGTGCTCCGGATGATCATCTGGACCTATGAGGCCTTCAGAGAGCTTGAGGACATTGTAGATGGTTTCGCCTGAAAATTATGATTTATTAAAATACTAGCTGATATCACCTTTAAGCAATATATGCCTGTAATTTCTTAGTTTTCAAATAATGTATGGAAATCGACCGGGTTTGTTGTCATTTGTGACAACTACTCCGCTCCCTTGAGTCTTAGCGAGATGATGTAGACTATATACCTCGATAAATGGACTATTCAACACAAAAATACTTTTTCAATTCAGACTAGTAGTTGCTAAAATCAAAAAGGGCATTAGAAGGATTCTTCAGGGTTGGCAGTACGAATAAAACGCGCGGCAAACCATCGGCTGAGCCGGTGTACACTTTGGTTCGCGCGGCAGCCGCGCTCGAACGTCTCGCTCGGGGGCCCGGTCGGTTGTCGGTTTCGAAACCGCATCAAAGGAACTTGAGACATTCGCTCGCGCGCAGTTTGGACGGTTTGCTGTGTCAGTGAATTGGCTAGCGAGGCAAGTACGTTCCTAAAATTTTTTGTTGCGGATTGAATTGCACGCGGCTGTCGCGATTCATATCTATATTCTGGCTCGCGAGCCCAATGAATGTCGAAAATTGGCTCGCGCGGCAGTCGCGCGTAATTTCACACCCAATGTGAACCCACTCTAGCTAAGGTGGGTTTGGGAAATATTGGACATTTTGGTTTTGGTTTTTCTTATGTACCCTTTTACAAAAAACGAATAAAGAAGTTCTTTTTTCTTATTTTTTCTTTTTCTTTAAGCCAAATAGGCTTAAATGTTGCCTCATCAAACTATACTCAACTAACCTGTAACTTTTCCGAATATAGTATGCTTATTCTGCAGTTCTGGGGTCGCAGCTAATGTGAAGAAGAATTGGGAGCCGTTGTCATCCTTGCCTGCATTGGCAGACCCGACAAGACCACGACGGTTGAAGCGGAGACGGGAGTGGAATTCATCCTGTTGGACGAATATGGGATGTTTTTAGGAATCTATGTGGTACTAGCGATGCCCCCTGAAGCATGTGTAGCATTTTTAATGAAGGAAGATAAGAAATTAAAAAATTGTTCACCAATTTTCATAAAGCAATTCTTAATGTTATAATTTTTCATTTTATTACTTACCTTGAATGGGGCACCATAGATACTCTCTCCGCCGGTACCATCACCGTTGGGGTCTCCACCCTGTACTATAAACCCTGGTACAACTCGGTGAAATATTGTACCTGAAACGGGTGATAAAAACTGAAATGTGTTTACTTCAATTTTTTTGGAAAACGTATAGCACTATTAGACAGATTTTCATATCATACAACGGATACAAACAGCTATGTTTCCTTGGTCAAGATGGCAGAATTTAATATTATTTTATTTTTACATAAATATTAATAGGTTCTCAATTTTGAAATTCAGCTTTTGAGAAATTCAGACTTATAGCAGGTAATTTGCAGTGTTATTAGTTCATAAGGGTTAAAGCAATAAAAAACATTCACCATTGTAATATCCTTCCATACAAAGTTGTATGAAGTTCCGACATGCCTTCGGAGCCTCTTTTGTCCATAGTTCTATGTCTATTTCTCCTGCAGTTGTTTTTACTAGTACCTGAAATAAAAAATAGACTCTTATTAAGTGAAACCTAAGTCCTGTGATCAGGAGGAACTCATGAGTGCCTCTATAAACACAACAGTGGGTTATAGCTAAAGGGAAGTTGTGGCAGACATTTTTTTATACTCTAATAAATATAATACACTAGCTGTCCCGGCGAACTTCGTACTGCCATATTTTTACCGTTCCTGCTGCACCTATTTTCTCATCCTTTAAACCTTCCCTGGACAACCACGAATATTTCGAGACTAAAATTAGCCAAATCGGTTCAGCCGTTCTTGTTATAAAGTATAAACTAACAATGAAAAGTGGCAAGTATCTGAAATTCAAAATCTGAAATTTAATAAGTGAAATTCAGTGTCTGAAGAGGACGTAATTCCATTTTATAAAATAAATGATTGTTAATTAAATTTCATTGAATGATATACCATGGACATAACGGAAAATGAGAAAACAATATAGCCTATTGTTTATCATCATCTTATTAGCACATAACCAGTTGTATCCATAGCTTGCAGTCTAGAGTCCGCTCTCCTGCATCTCCTGATTGGTCTCACTAGATATTTTGACCCACTAACAAGACTTACATTTGTGGCCAGTAATAAGTGATGTGTAGCCAATGGTATGGTAGTTTAACAGCCTCAGGTCCCACTTCTTGACTTCTTTGTTATTCCTTCACAACGGTGGTATTGCTAAATCCTCATAAATAACTTATAATGCCACATAAACTTATCATAATCATCGAAATGCAGTTAGTAGCAAGTAGTACATGTATTGCCGCGCTAGTAGTTTTAGCTTTGTAGCGAGTGCTTCTGCCGGCTCAGTTTGAGAGGAAAGTTCCCTACCAGGGCTTGTACACCCTCCCAATCACAGGCAAAGCGTTTGGTTTGCCTGTGATTGGGAGGGTTTGGTTCCAAATTTACCTTTCCTAATGCTGGCGGTTCCTGTATATAAATGTTACTCATTTTGTATCTGACGCGTGCTGCAGCCTATAAACTATATATTCATTCGATACACAACGCTTATACCATTATGTTTAAATCATTAACATTAAAATAAAATCTACTTTTGAGAATTACTCGAGCGATAACAAAGCCAAAATAATCCAGACAAAATGTCAAAATTGTCAGAAATATTGACATTCGTGACAGTTGTCATTAGGGTATATTTGGGGAGTAAGCTTTTGTCACGTCCTATAAATAATTAATACATTGCCTAACAGTAACAAAAATTAAAAGAAATCAAATCTACTTTTAGTCTCATACATGTAACAATTAAACAACGACATCTAGTGAAGTTAAGTAGAACTTTTACAAAACTATCGACCCTGCATCGCACAATAAAATTGTTTCTTGGAATGCTAAATATTGTAACAAAATATCCAAACATCAAATTGCCCAGCTACAGCCTAATATGTTTGATCTTGGTGATGAAACTTAAGAGATCATAATCCCGGTCGGAGATTTTTAATTATTTTTTTTTATACCACTTCGGTGGCAGACAAGCTCGCGGCCCACCTGATGGGAAGTGGTCATCGTGGCCTATGGACGTATGCAACACCAGGGGCGTCACACTCTACGCTACAGACCCTGAAGAAACCTTCTAATGCCCTTCTTGAAGAACCCCATATTGTACCTAGTCGCTTGGGAAACCACCGCGGGGAGTTCATTCCACAGCTCGAGAGTGCGTGCGTGTGCGTTTCCGGTCGCAAAGTGTGAGGATGAATTCCCTGCTTGTGGCGACAGGTGCGATGATAGAAAGTAGCTGTAGGTTTTATCTATTGTGTTGTTGTATATGTCATCATAAGTCCTCCTCCTCTTTCCCTCCAACCTCGTTCCTTCATTACAAATATTTAACTACGTTTATAACAACTTTTACGTTACCGTTTATGTAGCACACCCTAGTGTTTAGTGCGTTCCGCCAGGACCTACTTAATCCATACTATCCATATCCATACTAATTAATTATAAATGCGAAAGTAACTCTGTCTGTCTGTTACGCTTTCACGCCAAAACCACTGAACCGATTTTGATGAAATTTAGTATACGGGTAGTTATAGGCTATATTTGGTTGCGATAACCGACATCGACGTGGGCGGAGCCGCCGGAAACAGCTAGTCTATATAATTATATAAAAGCGAAATACCATTCACTGATTAATCAAGAAATCTAAGAAAGTATAACGCCTATAAACTTGAAATTTGGTGGCACTCAGCTTGAAGGCCTCATCAGATGCTTTTTCACGCCCCGCTTAGGACCCGGGACTGTAGGAAGGAGGTAGACGTGAGCTGGTAAGGAATTTCTTGTCTAAATTGTATCTACCTACTGCAAAAGAAGGAGGCGCTGAACCGCTTGGTTCTCGATGGAATATTCTGCACCGTATGCGGGTGATATCTAAGCCCTGCACGTGTTCAGTTGTCCTGTGTAGGAAAAGTAAGAGTGGGAGTATTGGAAGAGCTCATCAGAACATTCACCATGGTAGAGACAGTAGAATAGGCCTCGGCAGGTACAAGTAGGTACCTACATTAAATATAAACACCATGAAACAAGTTGACCTTACCGAAATTTGGCATGCGGCCTCCATTCGGGTCATACGAACCATAAACTGTAATAAGTGCCTTCGATATCCGATAAGTTAAGCAATCTCCGGTCACACATAAAATATGCCTTGTAGTATGCGGATTATCGTGAGGGGCCTGGTTCGATTCCTGATGGAGATTTATATATAATATCATTAGAAAGCACACGCTGTAAGAACGATCGAACGAACTCGACAGCTCAAACCCCTGTGAGCTTCAAGTATCTAGAGAACAGTTTGCATATGCAAGTGTGTTTCATCGTTCATCATCAGATTCTCTAGACAAGTGGCAATTCCTTACGAATGTGTGCAATTGTACGTATACGCACCTATGTCATTCCAACACATTAATAATAATTATTATTCTTTTCTATTTGACTAACGATCGTAGGTTTCTAGTGTGGAAGAAAATATTTGCATCCTATTTTGGACCTGACCTATTGGCCCACATGACCTAGCCACTGGCCAACTAGCTTGCCGCCTGAACCATTAAGTACCCTAATCAATTACCTTTCTTATCTGTGTTTTAAAAACCTGTCATGTTAATTTGAAATTGCTTTATCTAGATAGAGTTCCGTAGGTACTTACAATACCTACTAGATCACTAAAAATTACATATGATTAATATATTATTGTGAGTCATGCAAATATACCTACTTAATTACTAATCTATAGGTATTTGTTCAATTCAATTCAATTTTTTGGTGTGGCAAGCTATGCCGAAGTTGTCGGCAAATTTCGCCATATACAGACGTGCGAAGGATTATAAAGCTGAAAAGTATGTTTGTTTGATTAAACGCGCTAATCTCAAGAACCACTGGTTCGAAATTCGAATTAAAATCTTTCGAGGAAGGTGATAGGCTATAATCATCACTCAACTACTCAAGAGAGCTGAGTAATACTCATAAATATCAATAAATCCAGTAGACGTATTCGCTATAGGTACAACAGACCTAAAATGGATAGTCGTGTACTAAATTTATCGTTGGTAGCTGAGTGGTTAAGGAATCGGCCTTACGATCCAGAGGTGCCGGGTTCGAATCCTGACCATTACACTACCGACGTGAACCCTCCTAGCACAAGCAATTTAGCTTAGTTGGGAGGGGTTAAAGGTTACTCTTAATTTTTTTTTTTAAATACTCATTAGCGTAGTACACTTGAGACAGAATATGATTGCGTAGTATTTATGAAGGGTCTATATTGAATCACATCAAATTTTTACTCCTATTTACATATTATTTTGCGACGTCGACGCGAAGAGACTTCAACGAAGCCCCGCTTCACGGGGCTCCTTAAATTAAATTTTTAAATTAAATCTTAAATATTGTAGGACATTCTACACAACGCTATCTAGACCCAAAGTAAGCATAGCTTAACTAGCTTGTGTTATGGGTTCTAGAATGCGGATAAACATACTTAGATACATTTTTTTTTGTAAATACATACATATTATACATAGAAAACACCCAGACCAATGAAAATTATTCATGCATACAAATATTTGCACTGAGCGGGGATCGAACCCGCGCCTCCTGCGTAGCAGCCGCGTTCACTACCGCTACGCCACAGAGGCAGTCATTCATTATCAGTCTGTATTCATTATCAATACAAAATATAATAAATGTAAATATTTTATGTATAATAAACGTAGGCAGTCAGGTACGAATAGAATTTCATCCTCCGCACGCTTATATAACCCGCGCCACGTATCTTGGACCTAAATCGTAAGACATACGAAGCTCTGGCGCCCGCGGATTGCTTTGTAATAGCACAGGTAATAGTCTATAGTACTTGGTGAATTTGAGTTCGTCTACCGCAGTAGCATCCCGTGCTATCCTCAAAAGACACCCTAGAAATGTGTACTGCGCGTATAGGGCACATTTTGAGCACATTTTAGGTCCAAGATATGTGGCACGGGTTATACTGTGGAATGAACTGGCGTAGTTTATCCAAGCAACTACAATATGATGTCTTCAAGATGGCAAGAATGTTCTTACGGGGTCGGCAGCGCGAATGTGACGTCCCTTGTGTTGCATACGTTCATAGACTACGGTAACCACTTTCCATCAGGTGGGCCGTGTGCATGTCTGCCTCTTAAGTGCTATAAAATAAAAAACATTGCTGACAAAAAATATATCTCCCAAATAAAATAACCACTGACCCCTAAGTTCGACAGAACCCGTCTAATCCATCAGTTCCGAATATGTCCGCGTTCGACCTCCGGGCGACACCTCAATGCCGGCGTTATTAGCCGAGTGCGCGTGCGCAGGAGTTTATTATTTATCTTAATGCACATTGAGTAACTTAGACGTGCTAGTAAGTTCAACTTTAAACGGGTTAATACAAGGTTAAGTATACCTACTAGCCAACCTGTCCGATTTCGCCTGTGGTATACTCCGAAACTCTGCACAAACCCTGTCCGTACTGTTTAAACTATATTATAAGCAAAGGACACGTCAATTTGATTTCACCTCGCTTGATAGTAAGCTGAAGGCAAAGTCTCGGCAAATAGGGTCACCATTATAGACATAGACCATGTTACAATGGTGGCACTCAGCTTGACGTCCTCATCAGATGCTTTCTCACGCCCCGCTTAAAGGACCCGGGACTGTAGGAACAGGGAAACATGTGAACTGGTAAGGAATTCCAGGTCTTAATGGTGCGGCAGAAGAAGGAGTCGCCGAACCGCGAGAATTGACATTTATGAATACTGCTCCGTTATTTTGAGTAGTAGCGTGATGATACCTTTGTCTAACCTTCCTCGATAAACGGACTATTCAACATAAAAATAATTTTTCAATTCGAACTAGTAGTTCCTGACAGGCGCGGTCCGAGGGGGGGGGGGTCACAGGGGACATGACCCCCCCCCCCCCCCAAACCATGCACGTCATATTGAAAAGTCCCAGTACGAGGGGGGGGGGGGGGGGTAAATTTCTTAAGGAATTTCCGAAGTGACACCCCCCCTCCCCCCCCAAACTTCAAGCTGCGACCACGCCTGGTTCCTGAGATTACAGCGTTTAACCAAACAAACAAATAAAGTCTTCAACTTTACAATATTAGTACAGACCTACAGATTACCTGCACGACCATATAATTTATAAGCGACTGTCCCAAAAACTGCTGTAGTTTTTCAGCGTTCATGAATATGTTGGTGAAAAAATACAATGGTTTGTGCTCAGAAGAACTGTTTGACATGATGCCAACAGCTACGTTCTATCATCGCACCTCTCGCCACAGGCAGGGAATTCTTCCTCACACATTGCGTCCGGAAACGGTACGCACTGTGCGGTTTGAAAGGCATTTCATCCCACGCACACTCAGGCTATATGGGTTTCTTCAAGAAGGGCATTAGAAGGTTTCTTCAGGGTCGGCAGCGCGAGTGTGACGCCCCTGGTGTTGCATGCGTCCATAGGCCACGGTGACCGCTTCCCATCAGGTGAGCCGTGTGCTAGTCTGCCAACTAAGTGGTATAAAAAAAAAAAATGTGCATATAAGCAAACATTGCATACCCATGCAAGGGATGCATCAACTCCTTTGGTTCCAAAGTCAACCTCACATGGTTATTGTTTGACATGATGCTAAACACAGCAGCGTGAGTGTGACTCCCCTGGTATTGCACTCGCCCATATGCCATGGTAACTACTTTCTATTAGGTGAGCCGCGTGCTTGTCTCCGACCTAAGCGGTCATCATCATCATTCTTCTACCCTGCACCTGCCTGTTGTGCAGTGAGCGAGCATCTGTGATCTCTGACTGTGACTCGTAGTGATGATCATGTGCAAGCGGGGCGACACTGCTAACTAGCGGCTCCATTTGAAAACCAGCGCTGCGTATACTAATGATGTACGCAGCATTCATGCTGAGATGGGGCCCTATTTGGGTCTGCGCGATGATTGAATGTTGCTGTATTAATAGTAATATTATTGTATTGCTGTATTATTTCTCATTGTGCAGATAACTCAAATAAAACTTTTTTCTTTCTTTCTTCTTTCTTTTCCTTATCCCAAGTTTATTTGGGATTGGCGCAACATGTGTGTTTTTTCCATTCATCTCTATTTGCAGTCATCTCAACATTCACTCCTTTCTTAACTATATCGTCATTCACACATTCCATCCACCTCCCTTTAGGTCTTCCCCTCCCCTTGTAGCCATCTACTTCCATAGTTAATGCCTTCCTTACGATATTACTTTCATCCCTACACATTACATGTCCGAACCAAGACAAACGATTTCCTCGTAGCTTCTCCGTGATCGGTGCTACTTTCAAACTTCCTCTAATATAAGTATTCATTCATAATCTTATCCATTCTTGTCACGCCACACATCCATCTCAACATTCGCATCTCTGCTACATGCAATCGTCTTTCATCCGTCACTTTTATGGGCCAGTTCTCAGATCCATACAGGACGGCAGGCCGGATCATGCTCTTATAGTACCTAAGCGGTATTATTATTGCTGGTATCTTCTCAGAACCAACTACCGAACCAGTGAAAGAATCATTTTCAAATGATTATTAATAATATATCTTTTTTTTTAACTTGACATTATATTGTAATATTTTGACGTTCTTAAGTGCTCTTTATGTGCCTAAATTGAATAAATGAAATTGATTCTTTGATTTTTTGATTCTTTGATTAAAAGAATGTGGTATAAAAACAGCGCTCTCGCTGACATTATCTAGTTAGTCTCCTAAAATGTCCAGTATGCCAAAGAGTCAAGTATCCTATTACGTCCAGTCTCACAATACCCAGTATTCTAAAACGCTAAGCCTTTTCTGTTAATTACCAGCCCCCCTAGACAAGTGGCAATTCGTTGCTCGGCGTATGATGGAATAGAATAACAAATGTATAGGATTTGACGTTTTTGACATTCGTGGACGCCTGTCATATACGTCAAATCCCATACATTTGGCATTCTATTCCATCATACGCCGAGAAACGAATTGCCACTTGTCTAGGGAGGCTGGTTTATGAAGGCCCGTTTACTCAAACAATTAATGATGATTATACAATCGTATCCTATGTCCAGCAGTGGACTTCCTATGGCTGAAATGATGATGATGATGATGATACAATCGTAATATTAAACTATTCAGTAACGAAACTTAGAAGTTCTAATAACATATCCGGTCCAGAATCACCACGTCACGATTCAAAACATCCAGGGCTATCAATATTATACTTATATCGTTAATCCATGTACTTAGTATCATTAAATAGTAACGAGTGATAGTTTTGAGTATGTGTACGTGCCAAAACATCGACACTGAATAATTACGAAGGATCAATACTATTCAGTTGTCAATATTGACTGATAGAATAATGGTTTGTTTAAATATTTTGAATAGGGTTGTCACACTATTGTACATACCTATATAAAATCATGGTTTTATCCCCGGATGGTTAGGCAAAGGTGAATTATCTAATACCTTTTTTTTATCGTTCGAGAAATCCCCACGGATACCTCCCCCGCCGGAGCCGGTGAGGTTATATCGGACTCGAACCGACTAGAATGAGCGCCATCTGTGAGCCGTCGGTTGCCGGAGATGAGATTGTCGTAGTCATATCCCTCGCACCCCGGCCGACCCAGGGCCATATCTCTCGATATGGCCTCCTCTTCCGGTGTGGGGACCGCAGAGTCCTTAACTCGCCCCCGGGTGAATTAACACCTACATTTCACCAATCATTGTATTAGATTCCACGTAATAGATCCCACGTAGTGAGCCTATTGCCGTATTCAGAGCTCTATTGCCGTATTCCGGGCTCTATTGTTGACTCGACCCGGAGTTATGCATCTGAGGCTGAGTCTGGAGCTGTATATATCTGGATGATGTTAACAGTCCCTTAGTCGCCTTGTACGACACCACAATGAATGAAATTTGAAAGCAATGCTAACTAACTCAATCAATCAATTGCATTCCACTGCTGGTTAAAGACCTCTCCCAATGTTGGCAGGCTTTGGCCTACTGTTTCCGCACTGGTCAAATGGGTTGGTACAGGATTTTATTTCGAGTCTTCCTTCTCTCGCACTGATATCGTCTGCGTATCCCTTATACGAGAAATACTCCAACCAACTATGCGCTAATGGCACAGAATCTCTCTGTTCTTACAGGGTCAGGGTCAGCAGCATGAGTGTGACTCCCCTGGTGTTACACTCGTCTATAGACCATGGTAACCACTTTCTATCAGGTGGGCCGTGTGCTTGTCTGCGTAACCCAAGTAGTAAAAAAAACTAAACTGTTTGGATAGGACATGCTAAAAAGTAATTTATTTTTTGGTGACAACTGACAACCCTGTATCGTGAGTGGCGCCGTGCGCCCGCGCATGTTGACCGCACCGTCAGCCTCACCGAGGCCGAATTCCAATGATCCGAGTGTTTTTTTTTGTATTTTGAAATTAGATCAAGTTCTATTTGAATTCGTGGTTTGCTAACGAGTATTTTGATTATTTTCTGCATGATAATGCATGGAGTATAAAGTAAAGGCTGGGCAGTCGCTCTCGTAAAAGCAAAAGGTAACCAAACGAAATCATTAGAAAAGTTGGATTGTATGCTTGATTGCTACCTTAGTACTTAGTGTCAAAAAGTATATTCTGTGTATATTTTATGTATGCCAGGTTGAATAAAAATATTTTCTTTCTTTCTTTTCTTTCTTCACTACATCATCATCACTACTCACTACATATTATACAAAGTCGCTGTCGCTGTCTGTCCGTCCCTATGTATGCTTAAATCTTCAAAACTACGCAACGGATTGTGAAGGGGTATTTTTAGTAGATAGAGTGATTCAATAGGAAGGTTTATATGTATAATGCATGCATAATATTGTAGAGAAACACTGATAAATTTAGAGATATGCAGCGGGAGCGGAATCAGAATACCACGCGGGCGGAAAATATGGCGGTACGAAGTTCGCCGGGTCAGCTAGTTCTTTCTAATATAATAAAAGCGAAATACCACTCACTGAATAATCACGAAATCTATAGTAACTATAACACCTACAAACTTGAAATTTGGTAGTTAGGTTCCTTATAGGGTGTAGACATCCGCTACGAACGGATTTTACGAAACTCCACCATTATAGGGGGTAAAACGAACTCCACGCGTACGAAATCGAAAGCGGTTGTAAGTAATACAGATTTAAGATAGGCAATCCCGTTCTAACACCGTGCACTATTTATTTTTTACGCTGCCATTGCTTGTATGTCGAGGTCTCGGAAGTTATGGCAGTAATGTCAAGGGGACGGCTGTACCGCCTCCGGAACTATGAGTAGCTGGTACAATAAATCAATTTTTGCGAACACCTCCATAAGGTTAATTTACATCAGACGAGCGAATGCTTAATCTAGCCCCTCTACATCAAATTCTATTAATCTAAACAGTTACAGAATATCCTGAACGTTGAAAATAAGATTTCGTTTACACTAAAATACTTAGCTCTTGTTCTAGCTCTCTAAGTTCCTTTGGTCTAAATCCATCTTTAGTCGAGTGGTTATTAGTTAATTTTTAATGGCTAGGCTATATAGGATGACGTTTCTGTGGCTTGACCTCTCTCTCCTGCCAATAAGTGATGCTGTGGCCTACGATGGATTCCTTCGAGATTTGAAGATTACCAGTACCTCGAGCACGAAAAATATTCGAATTCATAACGTTAACGCATCGAGATAACGGAGCATTCCTATTGGCCGGCTGCCTACTGTGATCCTGTGTGTGTGTGAAGCCTGCCAATCGCAATGTGCCGTTCTCTCGATACATTACGTTAAGAATTTGAATGTTTTTCGTGCACAGGGGCACAGATTATGTAGCCTCTGTGGTGGTAGTGCACGCGGCCGCTACACAGGAAGTGTGGGTTCGATCGCCACTCAGTGCAAATATTTGTATGCATGAATAGGGCTCAGGCGCGGATCCACTAGGGTGGGCAATATGGGCATGCCCACCACCTTAATAGACCTGTGACGTCACTTTTTTATGGTTTATTGAAAAAAAAAACCAAAATTAATCATGAATCACGCGTGATTTGGAACACAGTGTATAGTGCAATAGACGATATACCAGCATTTGTTCACACTGTTACAATATCAGAAATTACACACTATTATTGCGGCTTTTATGTACACCTTTATAAGGAGCACACACTGGTCTGAGGTGTACATTCAATCAGTCAGTTAGTATATTGCAGTCCACTGCTTCTCCGAAAATGCGCCACGTCTGCCGATCCTCCGTCTTCCGCATCCAGTCCATCCAGCACCGTAGGTCATAGCAGGCAGGACGCACTGGTTGAAAACCTTTGAGGCATTGTGGTAGGGGGGAGGAGAAAGCCCGACGTAGTTTGCCAAATGCTGCTCACCCCAGTTGGATCTGGCTATTTCTTTCTCGAAGTTGTTTTTACCGAGCTGGATAACCTGCCCCAGGAGATATATATTTGAACAACTCTGAGTGTCACCCCTTCGATGGAAATCGACTCGATACAACATGTTTGTTGAACATAATCATGGTGTTGTCCAAGTTTACACCCAGGCCAACTTGTCGAGAAGCTCCATTCAAGCTGTGCCCCTGACTCGAGGAAGCTGACTAGCATTTGCCCCTGCGATTTCTGCACCCTACTCCATAAGGTCTCATAAGGTTCGACGACGACTTCGTCATAGTTGCTTAGTCACTACTAAGCAACTATGACGAAGTCGTCGTCGAACCGAAGATGCGAGATGTACTCACCGTGGATGTTGGTACCCCGCCAAAGTCCAGTCCAGTCTTGAAAACGTCCTCCAATGCGTTGGTGAATAGTTTGGGAGATATAACATCTCCCTATCTCACTCCACACTGGAGGCTAATTTTTTTTTTTTTTTTTTATATAGGACACGTCAATTTGACTTCGCCTCGCCTGATGGTAAGCTGAAGGCAAAGTCTCTGAAAAGAGGGCCACCATTACAACACGTACCATATTACAATGGTGGCACTCAGCTTGACGGCCTCATCAGATGCTTTTTCACGCCCCGCTTAAAGGACCCGAGACTATAGGAGGAAGGAAACACGTGAGCTGGCAAGGAATTCCAAGTCTTAACAGTGCGGCAGAAGAAGGAGTCGCCGAATCGCTTGGTTCTTGATGGAATATTCTGCACCGTATGCGGGTGGCATCTAAGTCCTGCACGTGTTGTCCTATATAGGAAAGGAGAGGGTGGGATTACTTGGAAGAGCTCATCAGAACATTCACCATGGTAAAGACGGTAAAAAACCGCCAAAGATGCCACATCTCTACGCAACTGCAAAGGCTCGAGGGTGTTAGTGACCTCAGGATTCCCAATAATGCGGACCGCACGTCGCTGCAACCTGTCGAGAGCATCTAGTAAGTACTTTGCGGAGCCATCCCAGAGATGCGAGCAGTATTCCACTCAAGAGCGAATTTGTGTCTTGTAGAGATTGTAATGGGTTTCGTCTTCTGGTCTTGGAGCAGGATGGACATTGTGGCAGTGTCATACAAACATCTCAGCATCTTGATGTATCGCCAATCTACACGACACTGCTGCAGGGCATCCAGCACTGCCCAAGTTTCGATAGAGTCGAAGGCTTTTTCGTTGTCCACAAACGCCATACACAGCGGCTGATTGTACTCCTGCGACTTTTCTACAATCTGCCGAACAGTATAGATGTGGTCCACGCCACGGTACTATAGCCTTTTCGAAACCCGGCTTGCTCAGGTGGCTGGAACTCGTCGAGCTTATCCGTGAGGTGATTTGTGACGACTCTTGAGAACAACTTGTAGACATGGCTCAGGAGTGAGGGAGTCTTATCACCTTTTTTGAAGAACAGTACCACCGCACTCCCGCTCTGTGCCCTAGGTGTTAGCTTTTGCCGGATGATGGAATTAAAGAGACTCGCTAGCTCTTTCAGGATTGGAACGCCACCTGTTTTCAGCACCTCAGTAGTAATTTCCATCATCACCAGGGCATCTGTTGTTCTTCAGTTGCCTGAGAGCCGCCTCTACCTCGCACTACTCGACATTTGGTATCTCCTCGGTGTAATGGCGCGTGAATGGGGATCTGTGGTCTTCGTCGCTGTGTTCCGTACTCCCGTCGGTTTACTCATCCGTGCTGCATATAGCTCAGTTGTAAGTTTCGTCAGATGGGGCCTTCCCAACTGCTGAGCGAACACTTTTGACCCCCTATATCGCTCGATTGCCTCCTGGGTGGAGTGAGTGTTGGAGCGTTTAAGGTCGCGTCGTATCGGATTTTTGATTTATTGGTTTAAGGCTCTCCCATCTGACGAAGACGACTGTGTGTATGGTTGTTCAGTGTTCACGCTTCTTCCTCATAAGTTCGAGAGTCTCAGGAGAGAGCTTGGACTTTTGCTGTATGCGTTTTCCGGGAAACAACTTTCGAGACACTTCCTGCAATATTTTGACCACTATGTCGGCCTTCTCGTCAATGCCGCTAGGTTTCCAGCATTGCGAAACGATTTTGAAGTTCCAATTGGAACTTTTCGGACCCTAGAGCTACTTGGAGCGGCGTAGGTCGGTTGACCTTATCATTCGGAATCTTTCAGCCTTAATGTTGATATTTAGAGAGCATCGGATAATTCAGTGATCGCTTTCAGTTTGAAACTTGTTGATCACAAAGACATCTCTAAATAATTTATCTTGTTCTTTATCGCAGAGTCCTGGCGTTGCCAAGTCCACTTCCTGTTGGGGTTTTTCTTAAAGGAACTATTAATGAAAAAGAGGCCCTGTGCCCTTGACTCGAGGAAGCTGACTAGCATTTGCCCCTGCGATTTCTGCACCCTACTCCATAAGGTTTGATTTTCGTCTCGCCGCGTTCAATTCAACAGGTCAATGTGAGACCAACTCCGCCAAAGACACCCAACCCCCCCCCCCCCCCCCCCCGGGCGTATTTAACATGCTTGACATGAGTTCGCACTTTTCACACATTTTCGGGTACCTGTGCCCACAACCTAATTCCGCGCCTGGATCCGCGCCTGATAGGGCTATTCACATTGAAACCAATGTGAATAGCCCTATTCGTCGGTCGTGCCCCGAATAGCACAACAAGCCGTCGTTCCCGGTTGCCATACGAACATCTATGGCAGTCGTTACAGGTAGTTGGACCTCTAAATAAGTCCAACAACACATAGCACACAGTCAAATCCGCAGTTAGACTAGAAAAAGCGACAACAGACTCCAAGGTGAAAGTCTCAGATGCGACTGGGATTAACGCTAGGATGAAGAAGAAGAAGAAAGTAAGAAATAAACATTTATTTAGTGAAAAAGCGGTCAAAAAATACAAGAAATTGCAGGGTGCAGAATATTCCATCAAGAACCAAGCGGTTCGGCGACTCCTTCTTCTGCCGCACCATTAAAACCTGGAATTCCTTGCCAGTTCACGTGTTTCCCTGTTCCTACAGTCCCGGGTCCTTTTAACGGGGCGTGAAATAGCATCTGATAAGGCCATCAAGCTGATGGTACGTGTCTATAATGGTGATGGTGACCCTCTTTTCCGAGACTTTGTCTTCGGCTTACCATCAGAGTTGAAGTCAAATTGACGTGTCCTTTATAAAAAAAAATACAAAAGAAACAATAATGATATTTGAAGTATTAGAAGCATGTTCACTCATTAGTAATGAACATGCTTTCAAACTCAACAATATACGTACAGACAGGACTCATGTCTCATTAGAGCATGTCTTTCATTTAACATGGAGTTTTATACGGACTTGACTTGTTTACAACGAGTATCGCTAAAAGAAAGAAAAGACTTTCGTTCACATTGCTCGGGACATAAATATCTTGGACCTAAAATGTGCTCTATACGCGGCGTACACGTGTCTTGGGTGTCTTTTGAGGATAGCACGAGGTGCTACTGCGGTGGACGAACTCAAATTCACTAAGCATAGATTATAGCCGTAGAAGTCTTTCACCCGTATTCACAAACAATACTTCGCTATGCGTACTAACAAAACTGTGCCAAGTGCGTTCGTTTTGGCAAGCCTTTTTATTCATTGATAACACTTAAGTAATACTTCGTTGAGGGAACGCACTGCGTTAGATACACAGAGTACGTTAGATACTGCTCCGTGATGTTTGTGAATTAATTTTACCAGCCCTATGCGCTCGAGCACACTATGAGACCTCACAGTATCGTTTGTGAATACGGGTGTTTAAATACTTAGATTGAGGTCTCAGGTCGGCTGTTCTAGGACGATCCGGGTAAAATGGGATTACCTGGACGCGGGGGGTGGTGGTTGTGACTGTGGTGCACCTCTGCAGTCGATGGACCACCTCCTGTAGTGCAATTATACCTCGGGACTCGTATCTAGGACTCAAATCACGAGACAAATGAGGCCCTGCCACGCGCGAATTGCGTGAATAAATGTATGCTTGGTGAATTTTGAGCTCGTCCACCTCCGTAGCACCCTGTGAATTCATATCCTCAAAAGATGCCGAAAAAACGTGTACTGCGGTGCACGTATAGAGAACATTTTAGGTCCAATATATCTAGACAAAGCAAAGTCCAAAGCAACATGTACATGCGGCATGCCTGCGGCGCCGCCCGCGTGCAATTCTGTTCCCGTTCATCGCTGATATATAGCCTACGTGTTATTCTGATGTATAGGTAAGCTATATTTTTGTAAAGTTTCAATAAAGTCCATTCAGTAGTTTTAACGTGAAAGAGTAACAAACAAACTTTCGCGTTTATAATATTAGTAGGATGTAAAGCTTTATCTCAAAGCCATTGTGCCCCCAAGTACACTAACAAGTTGAACGCACATTATGGTCATTGCGCATAAACCGAGCGACCTTAGGCGCGTGCGCGAAATGTGATACACTTATGTCTTGTATCTGTACTGTGGACGGTCTCATGCTGTGTGGAGCCAATAAGTAAAATGAATGTGTAGAAGAAATTCAAAAGTTATAATCCACACTATAACTTTACTTCTATACTACAAAGAGGAAGCATTTGTATTTTTGTAGGTAATGAACAAACTCAAAAACTACTGAACCGATTTCAATAAATCTTTCGCCATTAGAATGGTACATTATCAGGTACAAACATAGGAATCATCATGCTAATATCAGTGATGGACGGGATCAGAATTACACGCGGGCGAACCACGAGCAACACAACTAGTTGTAAATATTTGCCAAGATGAGTGCCGCTGAATGAGAAATTATGCCGCTCAAGAAAGAGCTCAGGAAAGGCTCTGAGGAAGACTCAAGAAATATTGAAGAGGGATGATAGTTTGCAAACTAGCCTTACCTAGATAGCGAAATTCAATTTCAATTCAAGGCAAGGTGTGCCTTGAATTGATTTGTGAAGGATGTCATTAACTTATTACCCCGTGGTTATGGGGAAATAAGTAAGCAATCCCACGTTTCAATAAAAGAGACCGAAAAATTTAAAACAGTTTGTTGACACACGATCCATTCCAATCAAGATGTATGTAGTTTAGTGATTTGTAAATATGATAAGCAATTAGAGCAATTAAGTTATTTATCTTAATTAAGTAAACACATCTAAGCAAGGACTGATTAATAAACGCAAAATATTGATTTAGTAGGTTTATCTGTTTTTTTTTTCAATGTTCTAATTGCATTGGTTTGATATATTTATCATCATTATGGAGACCTTTTTCTTGTTTGAATTTGGAGCTCAGGGTCCGTCTTCCCGCTCACATCAACCGAAGGGTGTCGTAAGAGGGAACGACGGCGACAGCGACAGCGACAGCGACGGGCGACTAACGGAAAAATATCATCACTGCAAGAGAAGGAAAACTCGAAATAAAACCCTGTATCAACTCATCTGTGACTGCCTCTGTGGCGTAGCGGTAGTGAACACGGCTGCTACGCAGGAGGCGCGGGCAGGCCACGCTCACTCTATGTACTTGCGCGCTCTCGCCGCCGGTCGCCGACGGTCCTCGGTCGTCAGTCGGGCTGTCGCTAGCCGCGCGTGTTCACGCGCGTAATAAAGTACCTAAGGTTTGGTTATATTATTACGTTTCAATATTTTTGTTTGTTGAGTCTTTTTGTTTGTTATTAATATAATTAATACTCAATCTATGATGCTATTATGAAAGCATATCACGGATGCGAATCTAACAAATCAAATAAAAATCTTACTTCTGCTTGCCTGTTAATGAAGAACGGCAAGTAGGTACTTACTTAATAAGTGTAATTACATTCGTTAAGTTACTGTAGGTACCTACCTATGACAATATTTAATATACATAGGTACCTACCCACTTCGCTACCTACTATACGGAAAGACTTAAAAAATGTTGGATTCAGTACTTAGTCTATTCAGTAACAGATTGGTTGTTACAAGATGTAGTTATCTGACCTAGTACCTACTTATAGCTAACGGCTCGGGTTCAGTCTTAACACTTGAATGTAATCATAAATAAAAAATTGTAAGTACTCGTAGGATGGTATCGCGAGGCGATCAGCGACCGGCGATGGCCGCCGCCGCCGCCCGCACCGCTCTGTCGCGGGCTGGCGTTTGACTCTCGTGTACTTGTGTAGGTAGGTATAATTGTCGGTGCGTTACCTCTACTGCATTGTTTGCGTTCAGACCAAATATATAATAATCGCCACTGTGCACTGAGAATAGTAGTTTATCTAAGGCCTTGTCTAAGCTTACCTACTCTTGAGTTGCTGACCGGTAGGATTGTGATTGAGATGAAATACATATTGACCGAATGTCCAATAATATTCGGCTATTATTCGATATTCGATGAATAGGTGAGAAAAATGTCAAACTATTGTAAACTAGTGTAAAGCCTTTATTAAGCGAGGCAACCCTAGCGTCATTATACGTAACTACGAGGACGACGCCGAGCGACTGCAAAGTAATAATAACCGTATGGCTGTCTGTTAAGATACATATTCGTATGGAGGTGGTTGATCACGTGGACTAGTAGGCACTTATCTGAGTTGGATCGTTAATTTTCCAGGCAGTGAGTTATCTGTTCCAACTATTAGGTAATCTGTGGCGCGGGTTCGATCCCCGCTCAGTGCCAATATTTGTATGCAGAATATTAATATTTGCATTGGTCTGGGTGTTTCTATGTATGTTTTGTATGTATTTACAAAAAAAAAAGTATCTAAGTATGTATATCCGCATTCTAGATTCCATAACACAAGCTAATTAAGCTTACCATGGGTCTAGAAAGCGTTGTGTAGAATGTTGTGGAATATTTATTTATTTATTTGTTTATCTAACCAGGCAGCGTGGAAACAGTAGGCCAAAGCCTCCCGGTATTGGGAGAGGCCTATCTCCAGTAATGGACTGCAACAGGCTAATTGATTGATTGCTTAATACCATGAAAACTAGGATATGCTCTACTATTCCTCCTTTCCATGATTTGGTATTTGGTGTTTGTGAGAACGATTGTCTGTCGACTGACTGACGAACGGTTGTCTGACTTCCATCCATTCGTCAATCGGTAGGTATACCAGCTCACAGGAGTAGACCAAAAACATTAATTTAACCATTTTTCATTGTTTTTTTTATCTATAATATAAAAATGAATAGCTGAATGTGTTACTAAGCGCAAATCTCGGGAACTGCTGGACCGATATCACTAATTCTTTTTTTAGAATATTCCTTGAAGTAATTACGAACGAGTATGGTTCTTACGCAGAGAAAAAAATAAAAATTTGCCGGAAAATGTCAAAAAAGAACTAAAAAATTAAGGAATCTACTGTTCGCAGAGTCGCTAGTAATATATAATTTTATGTCACTGCTGTTCACATCCCGCATAACGCCATCCAAGGATCAATAACTATAACCTACTAAATTCAAATCGGATTACAGCGATTGATTTAGTACAGTGATCCGCGCGCCACTGGCCGGCCATCGACCTGCGCGCGCGCATTTATTTATTATTTATTTAATTTAGTAATAGTAATAATAAATTATTTATTAAATTCGTTAAGATGTTGAAGATTTTGACTTTAGTTTTTTTGGGTATGTATTTGTTTTTTTTTTATGTAGATATATCTTCTCACAGTACAAGTATAAAAAGACTTGTTTTGTCATGTTAAATGTTTGGAAAAAAAAACGTATTAAATGTAAAAAATGTAATTCAGGAGATAAACAAAATGGTAATTAAAAAAAAATAGTATTTTGCATATTCCACTTTTTAAACCTATTCACGCCCTTATACCTCCAAATGGGTAGACAGGTAATTTCACCAACAAGTTTAACGAAGCTACCTCATGAATTCATATACCATGTTCGATTCCTGATAAAATCTCGAATCTTAAGTCTGCAATGAACCTCTTTCCTAAGACTGCCTTCATCTTACCATCAGGCGGGGTTAAGTCATATTGACGGGTCCTAAGTATATAAAAAACTAGCTTTTGCCCGCGGCTCCACCCGCGTGGATGTCGGTTATCGCGACCAGCCATAGCCTATACCAAATTTCATTAAAATCGGTTCAGTGGTTTAGGTGTGAAAGAGTAACAGACAGACAGACAGACAGAGTTACTTTCGCATTTATAATATCAGTATGGATGGATATGGATGGATAACTAAACACTCGATTAAGTTAGAAAAAGACAGATGTATAGAAAAAATTGGATCAACTTCGGGTGGGGCTCAGTGGCTCAGTAGTCATAGCATTCCCCCTGTAAGGGAAAGATCGCGGGTTCGAGTCTCGCCTGAGCTGTATTCGCTTTTTTCTATCTTAATAGATTTAAATAGTTTAGCATACTAACTAAATGCTAAAAAAAATGCATCTAACCAAACAATTTTTATATTTTCAGCTCTCACCACAGTTCTCAGCCAGCATCCCTTCGACTACTACCACATTCTCCATCTCCCTCACTCCCCACCTCTCCATCCCGTTCTGGCTGTAGCCCCAAGAACCCAGTTCTCCTGTGAGGCAAGGCCTAGAGGGTACTATGCTGATGTGCAAAGCGGGTGCCAGGTATGTCTTTAACCTTTATAACCAGCGAAGCACGCTTTTAGGTTTCTTTGGTAATCGCTCAACGACCTCCGTCGTCCTGGGGGTTACAGGTGAAGCCGCCTGTAATCTAGCAGAAGCAGCCCTGCCCCTCTAGACAAGTGGCAATTCGTTGCTCGGCGTATGATGGAATAGAATGCCAAATGTATAGGATTTGACGTATATGACAGGCGTCAACGAATGTCAAAAACGTCAAATCCTATACATTTGTCATTCTATTCCATCATACGCCGAGCAACGAATTGCCACTTGTCTAGGGGGGCTGGACGGCGGTGCGATGCGAGCCTTTCCAGGGGCAAGATGGGCCACTTGTACACACACCCGAGGGCATCTTGAAACTGGAGGTGGCTCTGGGCTAGCCGAGGTGCGAGGAATATTCCTTAGGCAATCTCACACTTGGATATCTGAAGACGCAAGACGGCGTGCAGATTTAGTCGGTTTGAGTCTAAAATAGCCGCGTCTGATGGACGGTGAGGGTACGGGGGTTACCTGACGTGAATTTCGAACGAAAAAAGGGTCTCTTTGATTGTAAGCGTAGGGCGAGATGGCAAAGGTGCGGCAAAAGATCATTGGTTGATAAGTCTCCTTTTATTTCTCTTTATTATCTTGATTGGTCAGTCAGTGCACGGAGTTTGCCGTTAGCTATACCATTATTAGAAAATGTGACCGTCCTTAAGACAGGGGGGGTCCATTCTTTTACAGGGGACCTAACCAATTTAGCTACCCACACGTCTTGGCTACTCAGTTATATAATGAGTGAAGTGAATGGTCTAAGTAATGATTTCCCTCCATGAGCGGAAGCCTGGCGTGGCTTAGGTCCATGATAATGTGTCCTGCCCGAGGTACACTATGATTTATTTTGTATGACAAAATCTTTTGTTTGCAGGCATACCATTTCTGCTGGCGACATCACCTCGTGAGCACAGAC
Source organism: Eilema depressum (assembly GCA_914767945.1). Lineage (NCBI taxonomy): Eukaryota > Metazoa > Arthropoda > Insecta > Lepidoptera > Erebidae > Eilema > Eilema depressum. The sequence continues at coordinate 4,240,385 of OU612040.1, forward strand.
CTATGTGCCAACGGCACACTCTTCAACGAACAATTTCAGGTAAGCTTTAAGGTTATAAACTACAAAACATAGCAGCATCAGTAACTTAGGAGCAGGCCTTACGATTGTAAGGTCCCAGGTTCGAATCCTGCTGTGCAATTATCTAAGCACACAGCGTCAAGCACAGTGCTGCGACAGCCTTGACAGAGGTTGCACCAGTAGATGGCGTTATATCTTCGATCGCAAAGATGACTTCTTAGTAACCGTATAATATATATTGTTTTAATTGTATAATATATCGTTACAGGTCTGTGATCATTTCTACAACGTGCGATGCGGCTCTCCATATGAAGATTTATAAATAAAACAATAAAAAATATTAATTAATAATTTGTTTTTTTTTTATTTCATATTTATATTCTCAGTCAAATTTCGACTATTAAACAACCACTAGTACACCATTTACTTGATCGGAACCAGTTCCATATAATCCTCCATCGGTACCAGTTCCTTATAAGTAAATTATATTCCACGATCGGTACCAGTTCCATATAAGAAAATAATTTTAAATCCTTGATCAGAACTAGTTCCATATAAATAAAACAAAATTCTAGAGCTTAACCAGTTCAATATAAGTAAATTAAAATCCTTGATCGGAACTAGTTCCATATAACTAAATTAAAAGCCTTATACGGAACCAGTTCGAAAATTCAGGTCCTCTAAACGACCGAAGGATAAATAAAACATACAGTATGTTTCCGAAAACATTTATTTTTATATAAAAAAAAACTTATTAAGTACACATTATTTCTTGTAAAAAATTGAATACAAAATATTTTGGTTGATAGTTGTCATGAAAAAAAAAATCTCAAAGTATAAAGATAAATGTAGGTATAACCAGCGCCACGTATCTTGGACCTAAATCGTAAGACATACGAGGCTCTGGCGCCCGCGGATTGCTTTGTAATAGTCTATGCTTGGTGAATTTGAGTTCGTCTACCTACCGCAGTAGCATCCCGCGCGATCCTCAAAAGACACCCAAGAAATGTGTACTGCGTGTATAGGGCACGTTTTGAGCATATTTTAGGTCCAAGATACGTGGCGCGGGTTACCTCCTATAACTCGGGACATATACCTAAAATGTGCTCAATAAGTACTCTATACACGCAGTACACGTTACTTGGGTGTCTTTTGAGGATAGCACGGGGTGCTACCGCGGTGGACGAGCTCACATTCACCATTAAGAGGAAATTGTGCCAAAAAGGCTATTATAAAATACAAGAATATTTAGATGATAAACTTGCTTGGAATTGAGCTGTTCACTCATGCATGCTTCTCAAACAAATGATTGTATTTAGACTAAGTAGACTAAGCATTTTTTGTAAATAGACCAAAAAAAAAAAAAAGCCCGCTGAGTTTCTTGCCGGAGTCTTCTCAGGCCGGGGCCGCGTTTCGAACCGGTGGTCCATTTGCTAAGCTAGTCTTTAGTACATATATGTATATTATTGACGTTTTGTAAGTGCCGTTTTGATGGTCTATACAGAATAAATGATTTTTGACTTTGACTTTGACTTTGACAAGCGTAGATTATTACGAAACAATCCGCGTGCTCCAGGGCCTCGTTTGTCTCGCGATTTAGGTCCAAGATACGTGTCCCGAGGTATACCTACATTCTAAGTACAAGAAAGGTTCTATCACATTTTTAATAATAATACCTATACAGTTATAAAAATATATATCACATCGTAATATTTCGTGACAGCTATATCGTTTTCAGTATATAATGTTGACCCCAGTGACGTCACAAAATGTACTCTATAATATGCCCAATACTCGTTTTTTGGGTGTCTTTGGAAGATAGCAGGGGTGCTACAGCGGTGGAGGAGCTCAACCCCTCTAGACAAGTGGCAATTCGTTGCTCGGCGTATGATGGAATAGAATGACAAATGTATAGGATTTGATGTTTTTGACATTCGTTGACGTCTGTCATATACGTCAAATCCCATACATTTGGCATTTAATTCCATCATACGCCGGGCAACGAATTGCCACTTGTCTAGAGGGGCAGATCCACCAATCATAGATATAATCTAACCAATCTGCGCCCGCCAAGGCCTCGTTTTTCTCGCGACTTGGGTCAAGATATACTAGGTATTTTCTTTAGTGCCACTACTTTTGCGCCACCCTGTATAACGTAACTATACATGTATGTACCAACGAATCTGTGCAACGGCAGAAATTGGAACTTTTTTTTTATATAGGACACGTCAATTTGTCTTCGCCTCACCTGATGGTAAGCTGAAGACAAAGTCTCGGAATAGAGGGTCACCAATGTCACCATTATAGACACGTACCATGTTACAATGGTGGCACTCAGCTTGATGGCCTTAATAGATGCTTTTTCACGCCCCGTTCAAGGCCCGGGACTGTATGAAGAGGGAAACATGTGAACTGGAATTCCAGGTCTTAATGGCGCAGCAGAAGAAGGAACTATGATTGTCATTGACAAATGCATACTGTTTTATTATTGAAGTCAGTTTAGCAACATTGAAAGAATGGTGGTGTCCCTTAGTTCACAGATTTGTTGGTAGGTACGGCTGTCAAGTCAAATAACTTTTTTATTAAACTTCAAAATTTTGACACGACAAGGTGTGACGTCACCGAGCTACTGTCAAACAATTTACTGATACAGGTTGATTTATTAAGATAAAAACTAGAAAATAAAAACGGACGTAATTTCTACCGCTATTATTATATTCTTATTATAATAATCTCAGTTATTTATTTTAATTGAGTGGGAGTTGAGAGAAATTTTAAATGAGTGTGAATTTTATAGATTTTTACTAGATTTCAAACGCGTTATAATGTAAAAAAACACCGGCCAAGTGCGAAACAGACTTGAATGACGGGTTCCGTATCATTAATTTCTCTGTTTAGGTACGTATTTATTTTATTTTCTTCTGTGTTAACAGAAATACATCAAATACTATAACGGTTCATGAGATATAGTTCAGTTTTTACTAACAATATTATAACAAAAGAAAAACCGACTGAATACAAAACTTAATAATGAATTTGGTAAAACTTTTATTTCCATAAACTACCTATCTACTAACAAAAAATTTCATGTGCTGAATAAACATTTATAAAATAATTTTTATTGACCTTACTGAAAATCATTTTTCGAACAAAACTTTAGATTTTTATCACAAGGAAAATTACCATTTTTCTTTAAAAATTTGACAATTTGGAGACTATAACTAAGATAAACCACTTAAAAAAAAAAATTAAATCTCACAAATTCCTAAAAATTATCACTGAATCATACATAAAAAAATCTTAGCAGTTTCAAACCCCTTTTAGGAGTAATAAAAAAAAATCCAAAACTTCAATATCACAAATTAATAAAACACCCTGAACATCGCACACACACACACAATCACACTGAACACACTCACTCTCACACTACATCCATCATTACCTTTATTCTTCTTATTACCATCCACATCCACCTCATTCTCCTTCGTGATCTTGACTATTTCATCTTGTATTCTCTTCTCTTCTAACGCTAGAGAGATGGCATCATTGATAGACTGTACAAGGGCGTAATTGGAGTACTTTGGTTCAGGGAGCCGAAGATGTAGGCGACCGTCCTTGAGGACATATGATGCTCCTTTTCGAGAGGCGTGGTCGACTGGAACAAGTAAAAATATGTCGTTAGAAGAGATTATTTTCGGTGCTTCCTCGTAGTCAAACTTTTTGGTCAAATTGGTTTAACTATGAGGAATTACGTTTCCTCGTGGTGAAACCCTCCCTGTATAGCTGTTTAGTTAAAAATGGGTACAGTCAATCAATAAAGTGTATAATAATATTTTTATGCGATATGCGATTAGCTAGAAGTGCAAAACTTTTAGTGTGGTTGTTGCTGTGAGGTTTAAAGTTCGATTTCTAGGTCGGGCGAAGAGGTTCTTCTATTAATACTTTTTCTGAACAATGGAAGTAGAAAATTACCACTCATCTTTGGTTTGCACAATTAAATCAATAAATGTTCTAAGGAACCGATTATAAGCAACCCATAGATAACCAATTTTATCTAAAACTAAAGAGCCTCCTCTTATGTGGAAAAGACTCTCATACGTGCCGATCCCATAAAGCCATCCTTTAGTCATCATTCTAATCTACAACCTATTTTGATGTCGGCCAACGAATTACCACTTGTCTAGAAACTTTTTTCATTGCTGCACCATTTCACTGCTGCCTTCTTCCTCTTAGCGTTAATTCCCAGTCGCATCCGAAGCTTTCAGCTCGGAGTCTGGGGTCCGCTTTTACCAGTCTTAACTACGGATTGGCTAGACCTCGATATTTTCCGTGAAGCGATTGTCATCTGACCTCCACAACCCAATGTTAACATTAGGCGATATCGAAGCTCTGCAGTTAGACCGTTGTTTTTGGAATTTTTTAGGGCTCCAACTACCCGTAACGATTGCCATAGATGTTCTTATGGCAACCGGGACCGACGGCTTAACGTGCTCTCCGAGGCACGACCAGACCAATGCAAATACTCATATTTCATGCACACAAATATTTGCACTGAGCGGGGATCGAACCCGCGCCTCCTGCGTTGCGGCCGCGTTCACTACCGCTACGCCACGGAGGCTGTCAAAAAATTAGGCCTATATACTTTTTTTTTAAAAGATACTTAGTATCCATAGGGACGCTCAGAACAATTTAAATATACATTATAGATGCATACAAATATTTTCACTGGGCAGGAATCGTCAACAAAACCTCTGAATTGTAGTCAAACGATCAATGGCTACGACAAAGTGGTTAAAATTTGTGATGTAGTCCAAAAATGTGAAGCTTCCAGTAGGACACAATGCCCCATGAGGCCATGCCATTTTGTACAGGGGGTATGGCTGGCTTACGATTAGCCATCAAGCCACGTGATCGGATTTCAGACCCACGTCAAAGGACTGTAGCGTAGCACTGAGCTTTGCAGCTTTGTGTGAACACTTTTACGTGATCATGACTTATTGTTGCGGATTGCAGAGAATGACTCACCACTGACCACTGTGTACTGAGGCCAGAAGTGATAAAACTTACCATCTAACAAATGCAGATTCTCCGCAGCCTTCTTCAGGAGAGGATCGTTCACCAGAGCCTCGTACCGTTCCACGAAGTCCACGTACGCGCCGGTCTCGTTGCAGTTGCCCTTGAAGTCGTCAGTGTCTATACTCCACACCATCAGACCGCCAAGATCTTTGTCTATTGCCATTCTAAAAACAAAGAGATAGTTTAGTTAGCCCCCGACCCAAAAAAAAAAGAATAACAAGAACAAAAATACCTGTAAAATAAAAATAAAATACTATTATATTATGACCTACCCTAAGTATTGACTCTTTATTAGTATAGATAGCTGTATTATTTAGCGGTTCGGTGACTCTTTCTTCTGCCGCACCATTAAGACCTAGAATTCTTTACCAGCTCACGTGTTTCCCTCCTCCTACAGTCCCGGTTCCTTTAAGCGGGGCGTGAAAAAGCATCTGATGAGGCCGTCAAGCTGAGTGCCACCATTGTAGTATGGTACGTATCTATAATGGTGACCCTCTTTCCAAGACTTTGCCCTCAGTTTACCACCAGGCAATGCGAAGTCAAATTGACGTGTCCTATATGTTAAAAAAAAAAAGAATTCATATTTTTAAATAACATTTGTCTCGTCCGAAAACCATACCAAGGTACTTAGCACATATTAAGTATTAGCTACTTAGATTGGATTGAACTTCTACTAACTGCAATATATTTTGACCGCCTTGACTTAAAATTTCGATTTTTTTCACAGTTTCAAGACGTTACAGAGTATTGGGTATGAATTTCAATGCTTCCACGTATTCCTGAGAAAATGGTCTTGACAGACAGACAGACAGACAACGAAGTCATCCTATATGAGTTCCGTTTTTTCCTTTTGAGGTTCGGAACCCGAAAAATGTAAAAAAAAATACTTCTAATAAGAATACTCACTTGATTTTCGCGGCTATTGACCTCCCGTTGTCGTAGGTGATGACTCTGTCCCCATCGCGAACGTAAGGCGTGGAGGACTGCTCATGCCAGTGGTACACCCATGGGGACGACTTGTTGCTTAGCTCCGCGCAGATCTAGGATTATATGGGATAGTAGGTGGTTATTATGGGGTTGAGACGTAGGGGTTAAGGTAAGATTCTTGCGATGATTTGCTGCAGAAGCCATTAAGAAGAAGAAGAAGGTAAGATTCCGTAGCCGTCCGTATACGACAACTGCCGTTGCAAGCAGCACATGCGTCTTCTCAGTGGACCCTTTTATCCGTATCGGAGTTCAACAAGTAATGGGTACGCTGTATGTGCTCCATGCGTCTGTCATTGTCGTATGCGGTCCGCTTCGGAATCATACCTTTATGCGACTCAAGTGCCTAAAAAACTGAATTTTCGGTGGGTCAGCAGAGTCCTAAATCTCTTATTGTCGCACTCTTTTAATTACTTGCAAGAGTGTATTAGACCCATCACCAGTAGTGAAGGGTAAAACAATTCTAAAGGGAAGTCGGTTCTTACAAAACAACCATAACAAATTTGTACGCCCGCAATTAAACATCTCTATCACGGTTTTCCTTTGCAGAGCAAGCCGGAAGGCATCGGGGACCCCTCGCCAGTCGCCACTGCCCTTCACGATCAACGGGCCTCATTCCAACCTCACCTGCTTAAGGCATTCCTCTTACAATTGAGGGTCAGACAGCAGTCGCACTCGTATAGATACTGATTAACCAAATTATGAAAGGAGGTTGTTGGAGAGCTGACTCCGAGCTATGCTCCGGGTTCCAAAATCGGTATTTGAATGAAATTATGAAGTATTTAGTACGCTAACTATTCAAATCGATTAAGATATAGAGTGGTCGGAACATTCCCCTGTAAAGGAAAGATCGCAGTCTTGAGTTCCACCGAGTTCGATTTTCTTTTCTAATCTTAATCGATAATCGGTATTGTTGTGGATAGTAATGATTATATTCATAAGTAAATCATTCCCTTACCTCATTGTATCCCATGAAACCAGCCTCCTTAGTATAAGGTCCTTTGAATCCCGTTTCCTTAGCCGGCGTTTTGCCATATTCCACCACAGTGGTATCAGGATTCGTCAGCACGAAAGTTCTGCCGTACATGGCCAAACCCATGACAATCTTGTAAGAAGACACACCGTGGGACAGTAGATAGTCGATTGTTACCTCCTGTGGAAAAATGAAATAAATGACTATATGTTTTCTAGTTTCCATTGGGTTGTGGAGGTCAGATGGCAATCGCTCCACGAAAAATATCGAGGTCTAGCCAAATCCGTAGTTGAGACTGGTAAAATGGACCCCAGACTCCGAGCTGAAAGCTTTGGATGCGACTGGGAATTAACGCTACGAAATATATGGAGTATGGAGGCCAAGGTGTCAGGTAGCATCATTCTGTCACCCTAGCAGAAGCAGGCTGGGGCAGCGATGGGTAAGAGGGACTTCGCGGTTCCCACACCTAACGAGGCTAGGGTGGCCAGATGGCCCTCGGTCAGCCAGGTGCGGGGGATATGCAGCGCCTTCGCTGTGTTTAGCGGGCGCACGGCGCGGACGTCCGCTTCGCGTGCTTGTTTCATGTTATTTCAAGAGCAGCGCTGCGGGAGGCGGATACCTGTCACACGCGACGGACAGGCGGACGTACTGCGCGCGCATCCGCGACCCGCACCCGCTTAACGGAGCGAAGGCGCTTAGGCAATCTTAATTACTATCAAATCGAAGAATCAAGCGTTTCGGTGACTCCTTCTTTTGCCGCACCATTAAGACCTAGAATTCCTTGACAACTCACGGGTCCTTTAAGCGGGGCGTGAAAAAACATCTGATGAGGCCGTCAAGCTGAATGCCACCATTGTAATTTGGTACGTGTCTATAATGGTGACCCTCTTTTCTGAGACTTTTCCTTCAGTTTACCATGTCAAGTCAAAGTGAAGTCAAATTGACGTCTTAAGTAAAAAAAAATCATTACTTACCACGTTCATCAGGTCTGATTTGTCCATACCCCTCAGTGGAGCGTTGGCTCCCACCACGCGGTCCCAGGTTCCGTGGTAATCGTAGCACATCATGTGTATTAGGTCCAGGTATCTGCTCAGTTTGGTGAGGTCGTAGGCTGACTCCATGGTGGTGACTCCTGCACCCAGGGCTGCTGTGAGGATGTAACCGTGGGGCTCGAAGGCTTCTGAGAGTTCCTGGAAGGATCATATTGTAATTATTACATAGGCATGCTACTCCACCGAGAACAGAGGAGAACACCCTGTGTGACTCCTCTGGTGTTGCACTCGTCCATAGGCCACAGTAACCACTTTCCATCAGGTGGGCCGTGTGTTTGTTTGCGACCTAAGTGGTATAAAAAAGGCCTGTATATAGGTATTTTTTTGTACATGCATTAACATATCAAATCCAGCTAATCACGGTGCATGAAATACAGTTTGGTGACAGACAGACGGACAGCAAAGTCTGAGTAATACCAATCGAATTGAGAACCTACTCCTTTTTCAAGTCGGTTAAAAGGACGTTTCGGCGGGCTGTGCGAGCTATTTATAATTTGGGCCCAAGAGTCTCCCTCAGAGAAAACATTCAATTTTGACATGTTATTCTTTTATTGGTTTTTATTTTTGTATTTTAATTTTTGCATTTGCATGACATTTTATTTAAGCATGAATGTAAGGAGATTAAATTAGTAATTGTCTACTCTTAAACATTTCAACACAATGTGAAAATTGTTCAGAAATAAATAAATGAAATGAAATGAAAAAAAGAAAAGTTTAAAGAAATAGACATTCTGACCGTAGTGTCACAATACATTTTCGAGAACCTAATGTATAAGGAAAAATATTTTTAAATTTCCAAAAATTTGTGACAGGCATAACATAAATACGAGACATAAAAATAATCTTGTAGTCTGTGATAGCAGACTCCAAAAAATTAGTAATTCTTTCCAGGGTAACTGTATACGCTTTTTTAACAAGCTTCCTAATGAAATTAGGGATTTACCTATAAATAAATTTAAAAATGAAGTTAAGAGGAAATTGTGCCAAAAAGGCTATTATAAAATACAAGAATATTTAAATGATAAACTTGCTTGGAATTGAGCTGTTCACTCATGCATGCTTCTCAAACAAATGATTGTATTTAGACTAAGTAGACTAAGCATTTTTGTAAATAGACCAAAAAAAAAGCCCGCTGAGTTTCTTGCCGGAGTCTTCTCAGGCCGGGGCCGCGTTTCGAACCGGTGTGGTCCATTTGCTAAGCTAGTCTTTAGTACATATATGTATATTATTGACGTTTTGTAAGTGCCGTTTTGATGGTCTATACAAAATAAATGATTTTTTATTTTGACTTTGACTCCTTACCTTTACAAGCTGAACGAAATTTTCCCTGTCTTGTGGTAATCCTCCTCTCTTCGTTGGGTACTCCCAATCTAAATCCAGGCCATCGAATTTGTAGTTGCTGTGGACAGATATAATACGTCGTGAAAACTCAGACTAAAATATGCATAGAACTGGCTAGCGAAGTAATACTTTACAATAACCTCGTGTTGTGTTCCCGGCGGTGAGTAGGGTAGCCAGACCTCACTGGAGAGGTTTTGTGCTGTCAGAGACCAAAGGCTTGTCCTACTTATCTTCTGCGCTGACGGCACAGAATCTCTCGGTGCTTACAGGGTTGGCAGCACGAGTGTGACTCCCCTGGTCAGGTGTTGTCCACCACAACCACAATTCACGCTGGGAGGTCAGACTACAGTCACTCCCAATTTTTGGTTAAGGTGTAGGCCCCGGGTGCAAGGATGATGACAATGATCATAGATATAGGCATTTTAATCGTAGAAACTTACTTCAATAACAACAGCACACTCTTAATAAATGTAGCCCTGGTTTCTGCAGTCGAAGACATGTTGGAGTACTTCTCAGAGCCTTCATTCCACCCTCCGATAGCCAGGGTGACCTTCAAATGAGGATAGCTCTGCTTGAGCGCAACCAGTCGCTTGTAGCCCGCTTTACCGTAGTCAGTTTCTAGGTCTTGCCATGCATCTGTGGAAAAAACAATATAGTAATGATTAAGATGTTATACGGTGCTTGGTTACCCCAAGCATACTATATACCATACCATATAGTAATAGCCGCGAAGCTAATTATCTGTTACGCTTTCTCGCCTTTTTTTTATACCACTTAAGTGGCAGACAAGCACACGGCCCACCTGATGGGAAGTGGTTACCGTGGCCTATGGACGTACGCAACACCAGAGGCGTCACACTCACGCTGCCTACCCTAAAGAAACCTTCTAATGTCCTTCTTGAAGAACCCCATATTGTAGTCGCTTGGGAAACCACCGCAAGGAGTTCATTCCACAGCTTGAGTGTGCGTGGGATGAAGTGCCTTTCATACTGCACAGTGCGCAGCGTTTCACGCCTAAACCACTGAACCGATTTTGATGTCATTTGGTATAGGTACAGACTAGAGCCGATATCCACTAGGGCAGAGCCACGGGCTACAGCTAGTCTTCTAAACTAATAATAATAAAGTTAACATCTCAAGAGGCTCGCGCTAAACTCTTCCTCACAAAACTGTTTTGCATCAAGCCGAAAACTTAGTTGGCGAAATACGGGTGTGAACACATCTCTGTCTGCTGCTTAGAGGGTTTACAGGCGTGAATATTGTATATGTATGTATTATTTGGGTGTACTGACTCATGCAGTTCATAAACGAGACCTTATTACCCACACAGACCAAGAGAATCAGACCGTATTAGGCATACGTCAGCCATGACTCACTCTAGATAACTCAGGTCTGTATAATGGTCACGCAACTGCAAAATTTCATTATAATTGATTTGAAAGTTGCTATTGTGCTAATCTTACCACATTAATGAATCATTTAGTATTTAACCGACTGCGCTGGCGAGGGTAATGTATTACACGCGTAGGATACTCCAAGGATACGCGTAATTCATTGTGGCTTCACAATAATCCGCTTTCTCCGTATCGGAGTTTAACAAGTAATGGGTACGCTGTATCTGCTGCATGCGTCTGCAGTTGTCGTATGCGGTCGGCTTCGGAATCCATACATTTAGGCCATGGATTAGAGTAATACGCTACCAATGTTTTTACTGTCAATAAATGCATTTTTTTTGGTATTTGCATTGGTCTGGTCGTGCCTCGGAGAGCACGTTAAGGCGTTGGTCCCTGGTTGCTATACGAATATCTTTGGCAGTCGGTACGGGTAGTTGGAGCCCTCAAAAGTCCGACTAGCCTAACTACAGAAATCCGATACCACCAATTAGTTGTGAAGGTCAAATGGCTGTCGCTTCACGGAAAATGTCAAATATTCAGCCGCATCACAATTAGACAGGAAAACCGAATCCAACTGAGTTGGGGCAAAGTTCAGAGAATGATGGGAATGATGAATGATGTTACAATCATTTCTAAACATAATCAATCAATTCAATCAATTAGCAAGCAGTCCAATGCTGGACATAGGCCTCTCCCAATGTTGGGAGGCTTTGGCCTACTGTTTCCACGCTGGCCAGACGGGTTGTTACAGGGTTTTATTTAGAGTTTTCCTTCTCTCGCAGTGATATCGTCTGCGTATTTTTCCGTTAGTCGCCTCTTACGACACCCTTCGGATGTGATGGGATGGTTTTTTAAACATAATTGTTTTGAAATTAGTCTTCAGGTATTTTGTAATGATTTGGCGGTATCAATAAACCGTCAAAACATTTCTGCATTAATAAGATAAACAAAATATCCGGTGCAAAAAGTTAAATCAAGCAATACACAGTAAGATAAATAATAACGGGGACTTCCCGTGTAAATAATATAATTATAACACCAAATAAATGACAAAATTGCGATCCTTGATAAGTGTGCATCCGTATATCTGACTGCTATCTGACCTCCACAACCCGTCGGTGATAACGAAGCATTGCTGTTAGACCAGGGAACTTTTTAGGGCTCCAACTAATTGTAACTTTGCTATAGATGCTCGTGTGGCAACCGGGACCGAACGGCTTAACGTGCTCTCCGAGACACGACCAGATCAATACAACCGAAGACGTCGGGCATGCACCAATGAGCCAGTCAGCCTGTCACCACAAGGCTGTGGTGACAGGCTGACTGGCTCATTGGTGCACGCCCAGGTTACACAGGCGTGTAACCTGGTCGAAACCTCAGACAATTCAAAGGTACTTTTACCAAGATCGTGTATAATTCCCGTTAACATTATTGTAGATATTAAGATGTCCACGGCCTTTTTCAGCACACTGTACATAGAAATTTTGACTTATACATACCTAGACTCTTAATCGTATTCGTCTTCTCATTCAAGCCAGCGAAGGAGTACACCAGGTGCGTGCACAGCGCCGGCTCCAGGTCCTCAAGGTTGAATTTACCAGGGTCTGGCCTGTAGACGGCCCACGATGCGATGTAGCAGACCACCTTCTTGTCATGTTTTGGACCTGGAAAGAACATAATATTTTTTAAGGTACTGATTGCAATTTAGTTTGGAGTTTTTCAGTGGTAAGGAATCCCTGTTACCCGTTTCCTACCGGCTTTTATAACTACGGATTACATCACGAAGGTGGCAAAACAGTAACATCGTTGGTAGGTGCAATCCAATGAATCGCTTCTTGCGAAGCAAACTAGACCGAGGAAAGATTTGGTTTTCACTGCTTCCTTTTTGAAAACGTACACCCTCCGCCACTGGTGTTGTTAAAAACATGAGGCTTGCTTGAAAGGTTTAAAGATAGTACAGTAAGCTCATGTTGGTTCCCGGTGGAGTAGAATAGGACTACCGTATCTCCTTCCGTGGGTGTCGTAGAAGGCGACTAAGAGATAGGGCTGTTCTCCATCGGACAGTAAACATACAGCCCATGACTGACACCCGTATTCACAAACAATACTTCGCTATGCGTACTACCAAAACTGTGCAAAGAACGACAAATTCTCAGTGCGTTCGTTTTGGCAAGCCTTTTTATTCATTGATAACACTTAAGTAATACTTCGTTGAGGGAATGCACTGCGTTAGATACTGCTCCGTGATGTTTGTGAATTAATTTTACCAGCCCTATGCGCTCGAGCACACTATGAGACCTCACAGTATTGTTTGTGAATACGGGTGTAAGTGTCCGCTTGAAGGCAATGGGTCGGCCTCTTTTGCGTAGGGCCTAAAATCGTAGTTGACGAAATTTGGGTGTTAATGTTTGGGATTTATAGGCATGAACGTATGTACGAATATTTGTTGTTCAAAAGCAAGCCTGAAAGACTAAGTGACAATTCAATTCAATTTAATTCTTTATTTTCAAAATAGTTCAACACTGTTACAGCTTTTTGACGTCAAAATATTCTTAAAACTAAGTTTACCACCGCTTCCTAGGCGCTAATGGAGAAGAAACGGTGCAACAAACTCCACTGCGGCATTTTTAGGACGTCAGTTCACAAAATGTGGTTTGTTAAGACTAAATATGAACGTATGTACATTTGTCACGCGTCAGGTATATAAAAAAGCCTTATATGAATTAAATTATAAATAAAAACTTAGGTACATTAAAATAATTCACCTAAGATTAGGTATGGTAAAAATAAATTTAAGAGGGTCAAGGACAAGTAGAGTAAGCTCGTGAAATATATAGCAGGTTGTTAAAGAGCAATGTGTGAGTATACTATTATTATGTACGAATATTAGTATTCGGTCAATAAACATAATATCTACCTATGTAAAAGTTGTTTACATCTACAAATATTGTGAATATTATCTATGCTTTAGCGATGAGGTGACCTTCAATATTGAGGATGCTCTGCTTATGAGAATGTTTAAAACAGTCGACCTTTCGGCAAAATGTCATGAGTTGTTTAGTAGTTTTCCATCATTATGAATATAATCCTGATTTTATAGACGTTTCGGAGCGAAAGGTTTTGGACACAGTTTTGATAACAAAATCTTCTGGAAGTATTAATTGGGCAAGAAAGATTTTTTTTTTGGAACACCCATACATTAGATAGTCCGTTCACCTGTACAGTCAGCATCAGATCGATTTTGAGGAACAAAGTACTTAAAATTATCTTAATACTTTGGTTTCCCCGTTTCCTGTTGTAAAAACAGACAGTCAGCGAGTATAACAACATTTTGACTTATATTTATTTATACTACCTAGGTCGCAGACAAGCACACGGTCTTCCTGATGGTAAGATGTTACCGTGGCCTATGGGCGAGTGCAACACCAGGGGAGTCACACTCGTGCTGTCGACCCTGTAAGAACAGAGAGATTCTGTGCCGTCAGCGCAAAAGATAAGTAGGTCAAAGCCTTTAGTTTTCCCACTGACAGCACAAAATCCAGTGAGCTCTGGCTACCGTACTCACCGTCAGAAACACAACACGAGGTCGCGGTCTTCTGTAGGGCGGAGGTACATCCCCAGTCGGACTGCTCGATTAGGATGGGTATACGTCGTGTCCTACCTCATCTATATATTATACTAGCCTTCCGCCCGCGGCTCCGCCCGCGTGCATCTCGGATAACGGGACCTTTGCCCATATCTTCGGTTCTATTCAACCGATTGCCATCAAACAAACGTAAGATTTTAAGTCTGATCAAGCCCTTTCTAACAAAAAAAACCGCATCAAAATCCGTTCAGTAGTTTTTGCGTCCATCGCGAACAAACAGACAAACAGACAGGAAATTCAAAAAAAATATTTTCGGGTTCAGTATCGTTAACAGAACATAACCCAAGTATTTTTTTTTAAATATCTCCAATGTACAGACACGACCACTTTACATTTATATAATGGTATAGATAGATACTTGAGGGTTACAAAAGGGGTGGATGGATAGTTAGGGTGCGTAATTTTTTTAAGATTATTTTTCTTGGCATCCCCACCAGAGCCTCCAACTTATTTATTTAAAGATAGACTATGTCCTTGTTAAATATTTTGTTGCTTAAATTGTTTTTGTAATAATTTTGCAATATCCTACATTGTCTGAATAATAATAATAAAAATACGTATTGTATAACAGCTTACATGCTAGGTATGTTGAAGCATTTTTTCCTGTACGTGTAACCAAAAATATTTTTGAAAAAATGTGGGTACGACTAGTAGTCTCCAGGGGCCTAGACAAAGTGACATTCTATTGGCGAAAACTCCAGTAGCTTAGTGGTTAAGGAGTCGGCCTTACGATCGAGAGGTCCCGGGTTCGAATCCTGGCCATTACACTACCGACGTGAACCCACTCCTAGCACAAGCAATTTAGCTTAGTTGGAGGGGTTAACGGGAATATTAGTAATTTCGGTTGCTAATATTCTTTAAAAAAAAAAAAAAAATTGTACGAGTAGTATGAAATTGACATAAATCCTACTATATATCCTACTAATATTATAAATGTGAAATTTTGTGAGAATGGATGTGTGGATGTTTGTTACTCTTTCACGCATAAACGGCTGGACCCATTTGGTTGAAATTTGGTATGTATATAGGTTAACATATAGGCTGCTTTTTATCAACACACCACGCGGGCGAAGCCGCGGGCGGAAGCTAGTCATTTATATTTTTTTTATGAAATTGGAGTCTTTGTAACTCCAAATACATTATTTAACTAATCATTATTACTATAACCACCGCAATGTCCCGAAATCCATTATTGAAACCTTAAAAATGGTTCGCTTCAGCGCGATTCCATCAATAGGATGTCACTTTGTCTAGGGATATGTTGTCATCATATTCCTATTATACAACCTTATTCTTAGAGCCTGGGGTCTGTTTTCTCCTCTTCAGCTTTTTGTTTGGCCTGTACCTACAGCTTTGGGAGTGAATGCTGCTAAACTTTTTCATCCTAGCGTTAATTCCCAGTCGCATCCGAAGCTTTCATCTCTCAATCTGGGGTCAGCTTTACCAGTCTAACTGAGAATTTGGCTGGACTTCGTTAATTTTCGTGAAGCGACTGCCCCTGACCTCCACAACCCAATAAAGTGAATGTTATTACTCGGAACACATATCTTGGACCTAAAATGTGCTCAAAATGTGCTCTATACGCGCAGTACTTACACGTTTTTTTAGGTGTATTTTGAGGATAGCACGGGGCGCTATTGCGGTGGACGAGCTCAAAATCACCAAGCATCTATTACTCTATTACTATTATATAATTGTAAAGTGGTCGTGTCTGTACATTGGAGATATTAAAAAAAAAAATACTTGGGATACGTTACGTTAACGATACTGAACACGAAAATATTTTTTTGAATTTCCTGTCTGTTTGTCTGTTTGTTCGCGATGGACGCAAAAACTACTGAACGGATTTTGATGCGGTTTTTTTTGTTAGAAAGGGCTTCGTCAGACTTAAAATCTTACGTTTGTTTCATCCCAATCGGTTGAGTAGAACCGTAAATATGAGCAAAGGTCACGATAACCGAGATGTACGCGGGCGGAGCCGCGGGCGAAAGGCTAGTAGATTATATTATTACAAAACAATCCACGCGCGCCAGGGCGTCGTTTGTCTCGCGACTTAGGCCCAAGATATGTGTCCCGATGTATACTCACTAGCAATACTGCTAGTATCGTGAGAATGACCTAGAATAGCCGGCCGAGGTACAACGGTAGACGTTGTGATGCTGTATAATAATATCCAGCGTGAGAACTTCAATTGCGCGATGCAGAATTTATAGTTCAGTGGGGTGAGCACGAACAACTATCGTAATCGTATCGTAAAGGTAACGAGAGCACTGAGCATTGCCATTGGCCGTCTGCCTGAAACCTGCTAATCACAATGCTCCGTGCTATCGTTACGTTCACGATACGATTAGAAAGAAAGAAAGAAAATATTTTTATTCAACCCAGCTTACATAAACAAAAATATACACAGCTTAGCAACCAGAAATAAAATTACAACAATTGTGCATACATAACAATGTTATTGCATCTATATGGCTAGGTAGAATAAAGGCCGCCTCTCAGCTTAATGCTGTCCGCGTTGTAGTGCAAGCGGACAGCGCTGGTTTTAAGAGACGATTATGATAGTTATTCGTGCTCACCCCACTGTAGTCTACTTACTCCTACTTCTCTTTGTAGATCTGGCTTATGCAGCTTTGGGAGTATTGATGTCTGACCTCTTGATGACAAGAGTCTTCTCAGGCCGAGGCCGCGTTTCGAACCGGTGCCGCGGTGGTCCATTTGCTAAGCTAGTCTTTAGTACAGTAAGCTTCAGAGAAAAGGGACCCCCCTTGTTAATGATATGAAAGCATGAGGGGGTCTGTTTTCTCTGACGCTGACTGTACATATATGTATATTATTGACGTTTTGTAAGTGCCGTTTTGAGGGTCTATACAGAATAAATGATTTATGACTTTGACTTTGACTTTGACTTTGATTTTTACTCTAAAATCATGATAGAGGAAGATCAGCCTCTGTGTTGAGGCGTTAGCGAACGTGACTGCTACGCAGGGAACGTGGGTTCGATTCCCGCTCAGTGCAAATATTTGTGTGCATGACTATTATCTATTTACCTTGGTCTTCGTGAATATATTACAGTAAGTAAAGTTTGTCCTGGTTCGGACATGTAATGCGTAGGGATGAAAACAATGTCGTAAGGAAGGCATTAGCTATGGAAGTGGATGGCTACAAGGGGAGAGGAAGACCTAAAAGAAGGTGGATGGACTGTGTGAATGATGATATGGTTAAGAAGGGAGTGAATGTTGAGATGACTGCAAATAGAGATGAATGGAAAAAGCACACATGTTGCGCCGACCCCAAATAAACTTGGGATAAGGGCAGGAGGATGATGATGACAGTGTGGCGATAACACATGTACACAGCGCCATCTAGCGACAGCAAGCTGAACTACTACGTCACTACGAATCCTGAATCGCAAAAATGAAGTTTCAGCGCTGGTACAAGCTACATACAACACCCAACGACAATCGTTGGGCCGCGGCCCGCCAGGCGTGATCACCTTGCCTGGTCGGAGGATCCTCCCTTTGGTTGGAGGAACATTACTTCCCACAACAGTAAGGCAGTAGTTATATAGGGGAATTAGGTGAAATGGCTGGTCCACGGCTTCCCATAAAAAAATTTGTAGTAGAAGTAGAAGGGGTAGATTATACATCATCATCACTTCATCACTTCATCACTACATATTATAAGACAAAGTCGCTGTCGCTCTGTCATCTGTCCGTCCCAATGACATTTCATAACATAGACATGTCATATGCTTACAAATCAACGTAGAAAAATGTGCCGAACTCACTCACACACATTTTTAATTCATCTACACTTTTGGTGTATTAACTTTAGAGTAATAGTTCGTGCAGTGTCTATAAACATACGATGGCATTTTCGTTATTTTTTTAAGTCACTGGTGCTTCCGCTCAACGTCCGACCGGCGCCGCTCGGCACGCGGTACTAGAGGCAAACGTTCCAATTGACTCGTTTTCGGATCTTCACGATTTTCGCGCAATAACATATCTACTTCTTTTTATATAATATCTTTGGTCCGTCCCTATGTTATGCTTAAATCTTCAAAACTACGCAACGGATTTTGAAGTGGTTTTTTTTAATAGATAGTGATTCAAGAGGAAGGTTTATATTTATATAATACATGCATAATATTGTAGAGGAACACTGATAAATTTAGAGATATGCAGCGGGAACGGGATCAGAAAATATGGCGGTACGAAGTTCGCCGGGTCAACTAGAAATATATAAGTATGTTTGTATGTAAAAATACTCGTTTAAAAAACCTGCTTATTTATATCTATAGACTTTTGTCATTCACCTTCAACTGTGTCCTTTATTAATATGCGAAAGCTTCTTGACAAAAATATTTTGTTGTTTTTAATCATGTTTAAAAAATAAGGAGATAATGGATTCGACATGTACGCATATCAGTTAAGTAGATTGAATTATAATATTTTCAAATGTGATAATCTTATGGATAACCCCTCTCCCAGCTGATGCGCATTGCGCAGTCCCCCTAGTTAAGTAGAAATTCGTTGGCTGGCGTATTTAAGAATAGAATGATGAATGTATGCAATTAATACGACAGGCAGTTACTCGTAAGATTAAGTATTAAATTTTAGATAAATAAGTATGTAAAGCTGTACCTAATGCCCTTCAATGTACTAGTTTGTAAATAGAAATAAGCATTTTTGTTTAAGGTGGCACTGTACAATTTAAATAATAAATAAATAAACGAAATGAATGTCAGATCAGGTGACAGGTACACATGACCCATATGCCCCCATATCCCAACAGAGAATGAGAGGCTGTATGAAAGTGCGAGAACAATAAATGCGAGAACTTGAATGACAAAGAGAACTAGAATGAAAGAGGAAAGACTTAGAAGAAGTTTTATTTTCATTGTATAGCAAAGGCTCTGCACAATAACCAAAAGCAGAGTGTAGCTACAAAAAAAAAATAAAGACGACAGGCATCTGTCAATCTGTCCATAGTGTCTACCCGTCACCCCCAGGCTCATGGGGGACGGAGGTCGTTCAGCAACCTCCGACGCCCAAGTCACCTCCGGTTGTAAGCACCCTGCGCTAAACAACAAATAAATATTTTTCTATTTAATAATCTCAAAAATCTCAAGTTAAAATATACATTTAACGTGAGATTTTTATTAAACCTGTATTTTATTTTTATTACCCATTGTTTCGTTAGGATTTTTGATATTTGAAATCTTTTTAAACTACTGTTATCATCGGTCCTTGATAATATTCAGCATTCCTTTGTAAAATTCTGTTCGCACATCGAAAAATAAAATGTACACAACTTACTGACCAAAAATATCTGAACATTTTGACAACGTGAAGTATGGTAGATTTGACTCTTTTGAGTGTTAATGACGTCATGCATGAAATGAAAGGGATGTATATTCTAGACAAAAAGGAAACTACTAAAAAATATCATAGATATGTGAGGTGCTTCAAGCGGGGAGGGAAAAAACATCTATTATGGCCAAGTTTGGGACTACCATTTTAAGGTCAATAGTATCAGCAATGGTGTTCCTCTTCTGGGCTGCACCTCAGCTTTTTACCATTTAGCGGGGAGCAGTCAATTGACGGACCAAATATAAAAAAAATGTCAGTAGACTTGAAGTTGTGAAACTGTTCAGATAATTTTGGTTAGTTGTGTGTTTAGAAGTTATTGACAAACTCGTTATTCAAATATTATTGGTAACTTGTAGTATAAGGAACTTATTGACATGACATGACTAACACTATGGACCGCTCTGGTCTGATTCATACTAATATTATAAATGCGAAAGTAACTCTGTCTGTCTGTCTCGCTTTCACACCTAAACCACTGAACCGATTTTGATGAAATTTGGTATAGGGGTAGATTAGACCTTGAGAAAGGACATAGGCTATGTTTGGTTGCGATAACCGACATCCACGCGGGCGGAGCCGCGGGCAAAAGCTAGTAATAAATACATTTTAATTTAATTTAATTTAATTTTAATTTAACTGTGCAGAAGTATTTGGTCAGCTTGTCTGCTGCGATATATCTGCCCCCTCTAGACAAGTGGCAATTCGTTGCTTGGCGTATCATGGAATAGAATGACGAATGTATAGGATTTGACGTTTTTGACATTCGTTGACGGCTGTCATATACGTCAAATCCCATACATTTGGCATTCTATTCTACAAAACGCCGTCGGCCGACGAATTGCCACTTGTCTAGAGGGGCTGATGTATAGTCTTACTAGACAAGTGGTAATTCGTATTCGTAGGCCACGTATTGAAGAATAGAATGACGAATATTTGGGATTTGAAGTTTATGGTCATATACGTCAAATCCCATACATTCGTCATTCAACGAATTGCCACTTGTGTAGGGGGGCAGGTTGATGTTGTGTTTGCTTGCCATCAAGATGGTATAAATACTCGATTAGGAGTCATTAAATGTCAATGTCAAGATAATAAACATTAGCTTGAATTTATATCGAATGCGTCACAGGATATCTGTGTATAATAATATAATCTATGACTCATTTCACAATTTATATAATCCATATCCATAGTTCCATACTAATCCATACTAATAATATAAATGCAAAAGTAACTCTGTCTGTGTATCTTTTGGTCTGTCTGTTACACTTTTACGCCTAAACCACTGAACCGATCTTGAAGAAATTTGGTATAGGGGTAAATTAGACCTTGAGAAACAAAGGCTATGTTTTGTCGATATAAACGACATCCAATCTACCAAATTTCATCAAAATCGGTTCCAGTAGTTTAGGCGTGAAAGTGTAACATACAGACCGCAGACAGAGTTACTTTCACATTTATAATTAGTGTGGATTATAAATGCGAAAGTTACTCTGTCTGCCTGTCTGTTACGTTTTTACTATCTAAACCACTTAACAGATTTTGATGAAATTTGGTACACGGGTAGATTAGACCTAGGCTATGTTTGTCGTTTATCGCATCCACACCAACAGGCAACAGTTTGTATACAGTAATTATTTGCTTATTCATAAAAAATAGGAAATCCTGTCGATAAAAAAATAACTCTCCTTCTGGCGCAGTCGGAATCACAAAACCGCAAAATGTGGCCGGTGTTTTAACAACAATAGTTATTTGTTATACAAGAGTGCAAAGTTGCTTTTTAACCGCGTGCTCAGTTTTGATGACCGAGCAAGCGAAAGATTCTAAATTTGAATCACGAGCATAGCGAGTGATTCATAAATTAGAATCTTGAGCGTTAGCGAGGGAATCAAAAGAGCACAAGGTGTAAAATCTTTGCACTCGAGTGCAACACGTAACTTTTCATCGCACCTCAGCGAGGAAATAATGAAATGCTTCTTCTTCCTAGCGTTAATTCCCAGTCGCATTCGAAGCTCTCACCTCGGAGTTCGGGGTCCGCTTTACCAGTCTTAACTGCGGATTTGGCTGGACCTCGATATTTTTCGTAAAGCGACTGCCATGTGACCTCCACAACCCAATGGTGACATTAGGCGATATCGAAGCATTGCAGCTAGACCGTTGTTGTTGAACTTTTTATGCATACAAATATTTGCACTGAGCGGGGATCGGACCCGCGCCTCCTGCGTTGCGGCCACGTTCACTACCACTACGCCACGGAGGCTGTATAATAATTATGTGTAATAATACTAATAATAAAATATCAACAAATAAAATTCAACAACAATGTTCAACCATAGGACGTGAAAAAAAAAATTATGCGCGCAAAGCAAATTTAAAAAAAAAAGTAGGTACACCAAGGAGGTTCCGAGTTGAGTTTTTCATAAATTAAAAAAAAGTTGTATGATAAATCGGCACCATAGAGGTAGAAGTAAATAGGTTTAATGATGTTTTGAGTTCACAAACCTAGTACACACGATGTTCTAAATTCAAATTTACTTTCCACTCTAGAGGATAAAAGCGACTTTTACACTCAGATATCGAAGAAAAAAAGTACTCTTTCCGAGATGGTGGGATGAAAAGGGTCTTTACAAATGACTCGTTCGGTGACTCGGTCAGTGTCATGTCGGAGGTCTGATTCATATCGCGAGCACTAAATAAACAGGTCCAATGACCGACACCGGACCAAAACGTACCTAGTTGGCGGTTGTAATGTGGATTTTGGGGGTCTTTTGGGTAATTAATAAGAAAAAAAACTGGTCAAGTGCGAGTCGGGCTCGCGCACTAAGGCACAAACCGGGATTGAAGATGAACTTATACTCATTGATACTTACACCCGCATTCACAAACAACACTGTGAGGTCTCATAGTGTGCTCGAGCGCATAGGGCTGGTAAAAGTAATTCACAAACTTCACGGAGCAGTATCTAACGCAGTGCGTTCCCTCAACGAAGTATTACTTAAGTGTTGTCTATGAATAAAAAGGCTTGCCAAACCGAACGCACTGAGAATTTGTCGTTCTTTGCACAGTTTTGGTAGTACGCATAGCGAAGTATTGTTTGTGAATACGGGTGTTATACTACGTAAACAGCTGTATCTTTCGATGACGTTGACTTAGCAGATGTTTGATTTTTCCATAACTTCAAAAAATCACAAAATTATTATACCTATTTGGTATGAATTTAAACTTGATAGCTTCACACAGTCTTGAGAAAATGGGCTTGACAGACAGATAGGCGGACAACGAGGTTCCATATTTTGCTATTGAGGTACGGAACCCTAAAAATTACAACAAAGTATTCAGGTAACAAAATTTAGGTTATGTATACGGGTCTTTAAATATACAGGTTTGCTGTGTGTTTATTTTTACTCTTTTCCCTCCCATTTTGCTAAGGACGCTAGTCCAGTTGTCGAACTTTTTAAGGCTCCAGCTACCCGTAACGACTGCCATAGATGTTCGAATGGTAACCGGGACCGACGGCTTAACGTGCTCTCCGAAGCACCACCAGACCAATGCAAATACCCAAATTTATACATACATACATACATAACATATAATCACGCCTTCATCCCCGGAGGGTTGGCAGAGATCAATTAACACTCACAATTTCACCAATCATTGTTTTCGGTCCCACGTAATAAGGGATGGGCCTATATAGGCTGAGTCTTTGCTGTAGGTATATAATAATATCTGTCTGATGTTAAACAGCCCTATAGGGTCCCTTAGTCGCCCTGTATGACGCAGAGTATACCTTTCTTGGGTATCCTTTGAGAATAGCATGTTAGCATGTGGATGTGTGGTAGGCCTTAGTCGCCTTGTACGACACCGTTATGGGAGGAGATGGGGTGCCGGGAACCCATTTTCACGCATACAAATATTTGCACTGAGCAGGGATCGAACCCGCACTTCCTGTGTAGCAGCCACGCCACAGAGGCTTAATAAAACAATAGCTTATCTATGTAACTATTCTCGCGAAGTATTTGTACAGACAGTGGCGTGCGGCGAGGTGAACCAACTTTCTCTAAGAGTTGTTGACTTGCGATGTTAACACTTAGTAAGTACGTTTTACTTGAAGAATGAAGTTAATCGCTTGTGTCTCTCCATCTCTTTTTCTACTGGAGGTTAGACAAAGATGGGTGTACTTTTTAATGCTGTACAATTGTGGAAGACAGCAGAAAAGGTGACTGAGAAGGGGTGAGGAGATGATACTTGAAGGGTGAGGAGAACTTCAATATTTTCCGTGGCTAACCAATAACCAATGGCTTGTCGAGGTCAGCAGACTTTTTAGGGCTCCAACTACCCGTAACGTCAGCCATAGATAGATGTTCGTATGGCAACCGGCAATGCAATTCTGTAAGCACACAACGACGACATCCTTGATATCCCTACTAATATTATAAATGTGAAAGTAACTCTGTCTGTCTGTCTGTCTGTCTGTCACGCCCAAACCACTGTACCGATTTTGATGAAATTTGGTATAGGGGTAGATTAGACCTCGAGAAAGGACATAGGCTATGTATGGTCGCGATAACCGACATTCACGCGGGCGGAGCCGCGGGCAATAGATTTATAATTGGTCGATCTCCGGTGACGTCACCCAGTTCGACCAATGACAATCTCTATCAAGTTTGTAGCAACGTTGTGCTCGGCGTTGTGCGCTTACAGAATACCATTGC
This sequence comes from Eilema depressum, assembly GCA_914767945.1. Lineage (NCBI taxonomy): Eukaryota > Metazoa > Arthropoda > Insecta > Lepidoptera > Erebidae > Eilema > Eilema depressum. Next base: position 4,264,956 of record OU612040.1, read on the forward strand.
TGGACTGCTGACTTAACCTGCTTCCGAGAGGTACAGAGGTATATAGAGGTACCGAGAGGTCTAAATGTCTTTAAGAATAGTCAAAGACCCTCCTGGCTAGTATTGTTTGACCTTTCACAACGTGTTGCTACTGAGTTACCACTACCCATAAGACTAAAGGTGTTTCTAGTACTTTCTACAGCTCATATCAGCAACATTATCACTAAAAATACGCAATAATAATATAACATAATATAGAGATTTACTTTTAAGTTGCTTGAATGAATTTAGTATCTAAGAAAAATCCAATAAAGTAGCTAGCTCTAAAAAGGAAGCTAAATATTGTTACCCATGACCTTGTCTAAAGCCTGTTCTAGAATATGACTCACAATAAAACCAGCCATCTTTTATAGACTAGTGCAAAATTATTTAAAACACCAATTAATAAGCTTGTCACGTTGTCACAATGGTATTCACGAAGGCTACATATCGAAATCGCTATTGTTCAAAAACTCAGACTTGATGTGCAGACATTCTAGCCAGGTTAAGTAATGCAAGGCGACTTCCATTGTATGTGTACATAGATGGGTAACCGTTCTAGAGGTCCTATTATAGGCTGAAATATATTCGGAAAAAATCACGAAATATCCTACAAGGAAGAGGTAATAGTTATTTAAACTTTCATGGTCGTTCACATTACTATTAGAACTATCGGGATATTTACCATGCATGCACCATGATCACGTAGGAAGTGTAGAGTGTACATAGAAGGATCCTCCGTGATCATGGTGCTTGCAACAGCGCCGAAATATCGGAAACTCCAAACAATACATGGTAAATATCCCGATATTTCTAATAGTAATAAGAGGTAATAGTATTTATTTTTTCTTAAATGTGCCTTTTTTTAGCACGGTGCATAATTTTCCAGCATGAAAAAAATAAATAAAAAATGCACGTCATTTTGGGTAGCCATTTTAGGAGAAGGGGTGAGGGGAGGGGAGGAGGGATAGTCTAAAACCTCACTACATATCTCCATGGGAAAGGGGGGTTAAAAATTTTCCTAAAAATATCACATGATTATTGGACAGCCTTTAGGTGGCAGACAAGCACACGGCCCACCTGACGGAAAGTGATTTTTTGAATTAGATCTTCTAGAATTAGGGGCTAGGCTAGATGAGCGATAACTTTAATTGACGTCAAAAAAATTAAATTAAAAATTTAAAAAACCCCCGAACCAAAAAGAACCTATAAAAAGTCAAATAATAACTATTACATTATGACCTACCCTAAGTATTGAAGGTATTGACCCTTTTGTCATTTGTCTCGTCGGGGGACCGCTAAGTACCTTGGTATGCTCTATCCCCTGACGGTCAGACGGTATATTTGAAAACTAGCTTTTGCCCGCGGCTCCGCCCGCGTGGATGTCGGTTATCGCGACCAAACATAGCCTATGTCCTTTCTCAAGGTCTAATCTACCCCTATACCAAATTTCATCAAAATCGGTTCAGCGGTTTAGTCGTAAAAGCGAGACAGACAGACAGACAGACAGACAGACAGACAGACAGACAGAGTTACTTTCGCATTTATAATATTAGTAGGGATATTAGATTTTGCATTGCCACTTTCACTCCTCATATTTTTCGAATGGCTGAACCGATTTTTATGAAACATAGCTAAGAACACTCTCGACTAAACCATCTTTCAAATAAAAGAAACAGAATCGAAATCGGTTCAGCCGTTTAGGAGCTACGATGCCACAGACAGACTGACACACACCACACATACACACGTCAAACTTATAACACTTTTTTGTCGGGGGTTACTAATAAAGTGATTAACGGCTCTCCCATTTAAGGAGGGCGGAAGTACTCCCCCAGTCGGACTACAGTGCCTTTCTTCTTCCTCTTAGCGTTATTTCCCAGTCGCATCCGAAGCTTTCAGCTCGAAGTCTGGGGTCCGCTTTTACCAGTCTTAACCACGGATTTGACTAGACCTCGATATTTACCGTGAAGCGATTGTCATATGACCTCCACAAGGCGATATCGAAGTTTTGCAGTTAGACCGTTGTTTTTTTTGGATTTTTGAGGGCTCCAACTACCCGTAACGACTTTAGTATTATGATATCTGTGATAGTGCTAACCGCGGAGAACAAAAGGTGTGTGTATAGGTATGTATGTAGAAGAAACGAAAGGCGTATGCCTAGATAGTAGCTAATGGAAAGTAGCTGTCTCTGATTTAATGGAGCGTGAAGAACTGTATACCTCGGAACATATATATTTTAGACCTAAAACGTGCTGAAAATGTGCTCTATTCGCGCAGTACGTTTGTTGGCCTGGTACCATTAGACAGTACCATTGATGGTACTATGGCAAATTTTTTTTGCCGTGGTACCATTAGTGGTACTATGGAAATTTTTATTTTCCGTGGTACCATTGATGGTACTACGGAGTTCATTGTTTTGCCGTGGTTCCACTGATGGTACTACGGATTGTTTTATGTGCCGTGGTAGAATTACGACAACATGTAATCAAGATTTGATGAAAAATTCAATCACTCTCAAAGTGGATGATATGAGAAAGGAAGTTACAAATACAGACAAACCGATTCCTATACGAGTAGTAGGTATATTAACTAGAGTATATCAAAATTGAAAGATAACGGATATAATTTCATCACGAAGGACATCATTCACGCTTCATACATTTTTGGTCCAAAATTAAAAATGCCGGCCAAAGAAAAAATACGATATGGACTTCTTGTCCTCAGTCCTCACTAGTATTTTTATTATGGCGTCAAAGTTGAGGGACCACTACGCTCGGTTTTATTTGAGTTCAAAAATCTCGGAAAAATAAATTTTGAATTGAACGAATTATTTTCAGTGAGTTAAAAATATACATTGTATATTTTTTTACTTTCATTGAATTTAAATTCTTTTTATTCATTTTAGTTAAGAGTTACCTTTATAGATTTAGATTGGAAAAAGCGATTATTGGATATTCGCTTTTTCTGTACTGGACTGTGACCAACTGAGCTACATGAACGCATCCTGGGCACTCAAAATTCTCCTGTACCAGTACAACTATAGAAATGGGGAGGAATAGTTAGCATAGTAATTGCTTATTTAATGTTATTGTTTCCTACATCTCGTTAGTAGCACATTGTCCCTGCTTTCCGCAGGGAAGGTTGCTTGGAAGGTATCCCGTGTCCCTCTGATTAGCGACAGGTGCGAAGGAATTACTTTATTGGGTCACCTTACACCCAGGTAATTGAGACCTGAGACAGTGTGTGGTTTTAGCCTGTTCGAGTCCGATATAACCATACCACTTTAAAAAATTGCTATGCAAATTCAATTATACCGTAAATAAAATTATTCCATTTCATTATTTATTTTGTGAATGTACCACGGTTAACAATTTAATAATGTTTGCCGTGGTACCATCGACATAATGGTACCATGGTTAACAATAAATCAGACTTTCCTTTGTACCATTGACTTAATGGTACCACGGTTAACAATAAATGATGTTTGCCATTACCATCGACCTAATGGTACCACGGCAAATCAAAATTGCCACAGTACCATCAATGGTACTGTTTAATGGTACCACGGTAAACAAACGGCGCAGTACACGTTTGGGGCTGTCCAATAATCACGTGATGTTTTTTTTAGCAATTTTCTAACCCCCCCTCCCCCATGGTGATACGTGGTGAGGTTTTAGAGTAACCCCCCTAGCCAAAATCACGTGTATTTTTTAATGCTACAAAACTAAGAATTGTGACAAAAATCGCGAGTTATTATTAAAAAGAAATACACGTGATATCTCAATATACCCCTCCCTCCCCCTTGGTGATATTTCGTGATTTTTTCCGAACCCCCCCCCCCCCCCCGTATTGCCTCACTGCCTCACACATTAATGGACAGCCCCTTTCTTGGGTGTGTTTTGAGGATAGCATGGGGTGCTACTGCGGTGGACGAGCTCAAATTCACCAAGCATAGATTATTACAAAACAATCTGCGTGGGCCAGAGCCTCGTTTGTCTCGTGATTTAGGTCCAAGATACGTGTCCGAAGGTATACCGTAACAAAATTCGTCGTATATAACGGTCCGAACGTAACCGTAACTGTAATACGACGCAATTATGACTCAATACTTTTGAACTACTTTAAAACATATACACAAACATACAAATAATCACGCCTTTATTCCCGGAGGGTTAGGCAGAGGTGAATTAACACCCACATTATACCAATCATTGTATTAGGTCCCACGTAATAGGGGGTGAGCCTATTACCATATTCCGGGCACTATTGTTGACTCGAGCCATGCATCTGAGGCTGAGTCTGAGCTGTATATGTCTGATGTTAAACTTATTAATTTTATATTTAAACTAAGTTAGGAGCAAACCTTCCTCATATTTACCTTTGACCCGTATAAGCCATTTCTTTTTAAGTTTTCAAATAAATGTATGAGAATCTGCCGGATTTGTTGATGATTGATTACTGCGCTGCTCTTTTGGATAGTAATACGAGTATAGTCTTCTTCGATAAATCATCATTATCACAGCACCGGTGATACCACCATTGGTACACATGTCACCCTCTACAACGTCAAGCCAGAGCTCACTGGAGAGTTTTTGTGCAAAGGAACACACAAGGCTTATCCTACTTATCTTCTGCGCTGACGGCACAGAATCTCTCTGTTCTTACAGGGTCGACAGCACGAGTGTGATTCCCCTGTTGTTGCACACGTCTATAAGCCACGGTATCAACTTTCCAATCAGGCAGGCCGTGTGCTTTTCTGCCAACAGTGGTATAAAAGAAAACATGGAAGTTGATTTAGATTGGAAAAGCGAAAGTCCTAGACGGGACTGTAACCTGCAACCACTGCCTTACAGGGGGACTGCTCTGATCAACTGAGCTACGAGTACATAGATACAAGCATCCTATCCTACTAATATTATAAATGTGAAAGTTTGTGAGAGTGGATGTGTGGATGTGTGGATGTTTGTTACTCTTTCACGCATAAACGGCTGGACCGATTTGGTTGAAATTTGGTATGTGTATAGGTTATACCCTGGATTAACATATAGGCTATATATCAGCGATGAACGGGATCAGAATTCCACGCGGGCGGAGCCGCGGGCAACAGCTAGTATCTAATAATTGGTTAAAATTTTAATAAAAATAAATATGGAAGTCGTAAAAACAAGGTTGGTAATATTCACACAGAATAACTTCCTATTTTTTGTTTGAGTTTTGTTTCCTTGAAACAGTTTTATTGATTTAAATTGGGAAATGACTTTTTTTATACCACTTAGGTGGCAGACAAGCACACTGTTCACCTAATGGAAACTTGTTACCGTGGCCTGTAGAGGTATGTTACACCAGGGTCGTCACACTCGCGCTGCCGACCCCCTTTCTCTGCCACCAAATTATCTTCATGGAGGCGTATTTTCCTGACTGCATCTGAGGCCAAGGTGAACTCAGAGCTCAGGGTCCGCCTTCCGGCTCTTCCTCCTCCACTTCGCACGATTTTAGGCGTCCATGGTCGTGAGAACATTGGCACGCATGTCAGCCCCCACGACGTTAGGACTTCTTGGGCCTATCCCTCCTAACTGGACTAGGCGGGAGCATCATTGCCAGGTAGAGAACGCGACTCTCTCGCATTTCTAGCTTTGTCGCCAAGTGTTGGTACTCAAAATGGTAGATTTACCACCAAATAGGGTCGATCTGATATAGCCTTCATTTTTTTGATGTGGCGATTTATATGGCTTTTCGGGGTCGGCTGTACAATAATGGCGCCCTCGCCGGGTCCAGCTACAAGGGGTAGGCCTTAGAAGTCCTGGCTTGACGTCGTGGAAGATGACATGCGTGCAAATGGTCTCACTACCAATGGACGCCCAAGATCGTGCGAAGTGGAGGAGGAAGAGCCGGAAGGCGGACCCTGAGCTCCGAGGTTATCTTGGCCACGGATGCAATCAGGAAAATGCGTCTTTATGATGATGATGATGATGAGGGTAGATCTATCGCCATAGTAAGACTGCCGCCAAAAATTTAGTGAAAAATTTACTATGACTGACTGACTAATTATTTTGGCCGTGCTTAAATCACATGCATTAAAATTAATTCGTTTTAGGGTAAGGTGTCAAACACTGGACGTGGTTGATGGTAAGCACTAACCATCACTAATAAGTGCAGAACCCCAACCAAAGCATCCTTGGAGCAACATCATCATCCTCACAACGATTTCCTGAGGTCCATTTTTTTTTAAATTAGGAAGTCGACTTTTTCTTGAGCGACTGCCGTCTGCCCCCCAGAAACAAGGACAAAACCTGCATTAAAGCCTCTTTCGTTAATTAATTAACTGGTGCAGCAGTCACCTGGCTTGGGTATGGAGCTCGAACCATTCTTTAGTACCGGAAAAATATTGCCGTAAAATGTCAAAACAGTATGGCGGCCAAAACAAGTTTTCAAGAAATAAAACTAAGGAAAAAACACCTTTCACTTACCGGCCAAGGTTTGTGCACTAGCCGCCAACACGACACTTACAAAAAACACATATAAAACTTTCATTTTGTATTTATTAATAAACTAGAAAACTGTCAAATAATTATTAATAAATTTGAAACTTATCAATACACTATAAAATCCGTTTATATTTTTTAAATATCGCACAGTAGACGCGCTATGGTTGCGCGTGCGCGGACAGTGGCCGAGTGACGGTTCAATGTTGCTAGTGGAAGAAATTAAATTTCCGTGATTTGTTTTCCTTATCTGAATATTACTCATCAAATAGAACTTAATTGTTATTATTGTTGGGTTAATCAGGTATAGGCAGGTAATTAATTGATCAGTGTTTAGTGAAAATAATGTAGGTAATACCCAAAATATGTGCAAAGGAAGTAGGAACTTAGGTAAGTATATATAACGATTTACAAACGATTTATAAAAATAATATTCATGATTACAAATAATGGTTACAAAAGTTGCATTTTTCCATGTTCCGTGCATCAAAATGACTGCACCCCGCTGAATGGTTCACATTTTGTTGTTTCATACTTTGAATATCGACAATAATAGGTTCTAGAATGTAGATAAACTTTTTAAGATGTTCATTACCTACATGTATTTAGAGAAAGAAACTTCATCTTTAATTACATCATCTTTACAAATATTTGTATCAAGCGAGAGTCGAACCCGCAACCTCAGTTGCATTCGAATGCTTTACTGCTACGCCACTAATCATATTCAAACATAGACCCACGTTTGACCGCTATCTCACTTGTTGATAAGTGATGTGATATGATCATCACCATAGAATCAAATTCTATTACTTTTGAAATAATTGAACATTTTAAATACAAACACGTTACACAAAGTTACCACAATTATGGGAAAATCTCCCAACATGGCAACCACAATAACGACGAGGCTATAGTTACGTGCTTTCTGAACGAGCCTTAAGTTTCAAACCTATGTCCGTTGCAATAGAGCTTTATTTCACCTGAGACTGCGATAAATAGTACATTCACTTTGTCACTGTACAATATATTTGAAGTAGTTTAAATCAAACATAGTTTATTTGTTAGACTATTGTAATTGTAGTGGTGTGTGCACCTGCTAAAAGTGTCGAGGCTTTAACGCAAGTTTTCCTTTTAAGGTTAAGAGGTCAGATGGTAGTCACTCCCGGCAAAGACGACATTCTAATAAAAAATTTGGAAATAAAAAATAATGTTAATATTAGGTGCACACCTTGGCTTGGTCCCGGTGCAATTGAAGTACCTTTCTTGAGGATTAAAAAAACATTCATACAAACCTTATCCTGATAATAGGTTAACACAAAGCAGAAAAACACTAAATTAGGTACAGTCAGCTCGTTTTTTTAGGATACGAAAATTTAACTTCACCTCACCAGATGGTAAACTGAAGACAAAAACTCAGGAAAGAGGGTCACCATTATAGACATGTACCATATTGCAATGGTGGCACTCAGCTTGACGGCCTCATCAGATGCTTTTTCACACCCCGTTTAAAGGACCCGGGACTGTAGGAAGAGGGAAACACGTGTACTGGTAAGGGCTCGGTCAAACCAACGCGTTCAGCTCGCGTCCGCGGTGGCGATCAGTTGCTGGCCAATCGGAGGTCACCGCCGCGGCCAGCGATTGGCTAGCAGCTAATCGCCACCGCGCACGCCACCGAGGATACAAGCTGATCGCGTTGGTTTGACCGAGCCTTAAGGAATTCCAGGTCTTTAAGATGCGGTAAAGGAAAGAGCCACCGAATCACTTGGTTCTTGATGGAATATTCTGCACCGTATGCGGGTGACATCTAAGCCGTGTTGTCCTGTGTAGGAAAGGAGAGGTTGGTACTAATTGGAAGAGCTCTTCCAATTAGTACCATCCTCTCCTTTACCGTGTCATACCAATGTCCTGATTAGCTAATCAGGACATTGGTATGACACGGTAAAAAGTTGTTCAATAAGATTATGTCACCAACATTTCCTGTTTGTAATAAAACTTCCGGATGACACACTGACATTTCTAGTGGATCAACTTGTACTTCTGCGATATTCTTGTACATTGACATTACAAAATAAGTTACGATACCTTTGTTGAATGTCAAAATGAACAGTGTTGTTTAGGAAATACGGTAGAATGAACATTTTGGAGTCACCAAAGTTCACACATTGTTCTGCTATGAGAAATTTCTAAGCACAACTTGCTTAATGGTAAAGAATTAAACATGTAATTAGTTAAGAATTTCATATCATTGCCATAATAATATGCTAATAAGAAGTTGAGTAATAAATAACTGAAAAATAAAATTTGCTGTCTGCCTTTATTGCAGGCCTGTCCTTTTTTGTAAAAATATAGGCCTGCAGTAAAGAACACAAGGTTTTCCTATGTTCAAGGCTGTAAATCATGGCCGCATGGGATCAATGGATACAATATAGGTGATGAATCTACAACTGCTATTCCTGGGGGCGAGTTTTTGGGGGACCAGAGGGATCGTCACCACATAAACCAGAACTGCGTGTCACGGACATGAATATGCAACATATTGGTGGATATGTACAGTCACGGGCAAATATTGCGTGACAAACACATCTGCAGTAGCCTCCATGTCGTGCAATGCAGATAAAATGCAGGAGTATAGCCTCTGGTGATGCAGCCACTTTTCGCGGCAACCGGTTGACTACTTAGATTCACTTAGATTCATATATTATATCTGGCCATAGTAGTTCAGCAGGGCCACGGCAAGAGGGAGAGACCCAAAAAGGGTTAAGCAGATACAATGCAGGGAACCTCTGATGCAGCCATGTTTCGTGGCAACCGATTGACTACTTGGATTCACACATTATATCTGGCCATGGCCATGTCTGTTCAGCAGGGCCACGGCAAGATTGAGAGACCCAAAAATTGCTAAGTAAGGTAAGTCTTACTTCAAGCATAACATAAGTGGCAATGGTCTCAATACCATGAATGCCCAAAGAACGTGTGAATTGAAGAAGAAAAAGCAGGAAAGCGGACTCCAGGTTTGAGGTACAGATGACATTTGAGGTACACTGAGATGGTGCGTACATACACAGAACATTCATGGTGTTAGGATTCTCTAGAACCTATAATTTGACCGGATATCACCAATTACAGTGTTATTTACAGCACTATCAAATAACCTATTAAAGATGAAACAGATTATACCTTATTTAGAAGTTATTGGAGTGGGTGAACTATTTTGGAACAGTGACGTCATACGATGTATAAATATGGACATACTGTTGGTGATTATAGAGACAAATGCTTCAGTGTACATACATATAGTATAAAAGGGGACAACATTGAATCTAGTTCGATAAGATTAGCAGATAAATCTAAATAAATAAATATTGTAAAACAATCTACACAGCGCTGTCTAGACCCAAAATAGATATAGCTTAACCATGCTTGTGTTATGAGTTCTAGGATGCGGAAAAACATACTTAGATACTATTTTTTTCGTAAAATACATACATATTATACATAGAAACACCCAGACCAATGCAAATATTCATATTCATGCATACAAATATTTGCTGAGCGGGGATCGAACCCGCGCCTGCGTAGCGGCCAGGTTCACTACCACTACGCCACAAAGGCAGTCTATCAGATGATACCTATGTATATCATTAAATTAGACGCGTCTTTAATTGGAGAACACGAAATGGCTGTGCTGTTACCAGCGGCTCCACTCGCGTGAATATCGATTATCGGGACCAAATATAGCCCGTGTCCTTTCCCAAGATTTCTACTCCTTTAGGTACCAAATTTCATCAAAATCGGTTCAGTGGTTTAGGCCTGAAAGCGAAACAGACAGACAGAGTTAATTTCGTAGTTATAATATTAAGTAAAGATTAGAGGTACCGCTTATCATATTACACGAGATTAAGCCATTAATTCTCATAATATTTAATTGAAATTCTCCTTCTTTTATATCAAGTAAAGCCCGATTAAAACAAAGATGACCGAAGAACCGATGTCCTATATATTTTTCAATCAGGCCGGCCTCAACACGAAGCTCAATATAACAACAGAAATAAATACAGGTGGGCGTTTATTGTGCAAATTAAGATGAAGAGGGCTTAATGGTTGTTTGTTTTATAAACGTCGGTTTGTTATTGAGAACAACACGTACAGGGCTACACCAGCTCCCCCAGATACGTGACAATTCTTTGGCCAGCGTATTGTACCCTTATGTGTTATGTATATTGCCCTTACAGGACCTTTGGGGCAAAGCCAACCTCACCTGCAAGCCCTTATGGACAAGTGGCCATACGTTTGTAGAATAGAACACAATAGATTGATTGGTATATGGGATTGACATACGTTGACAAAAAGTCAAAAGTCAAAAAGTCATTTTTTTTTATAGACCATCAAAACGACACTTACAAAACGTCAAAATTATATATTATGTACTAGACTAGCTTAGCAAATGGACCACACCGGTTCGAAACGCGGCCACGACCTGAGAAGACTCCGGCAAGAAACTCAGCGGGCTTTTTTTTTGGTCTATTTACAAAAAATGTTTAGTCTACTTAGTCTAAATACAATCATTTGCTTGAGAAGCATGTATGAGTGAACACTGAACAGCTCATTTCCAAACTAGTTCATCATCTAAATATGACGACGATTGTCAGAACCGTTAATGGGATTTGACGTATGTGACACTCGTCAACATAATTATGTCATAAAATTTTGAATGAATTTTAAGTCATTTATGCCCAGTTTCCGAAAGGCTGATCAACGTCAAATCAACTAATCGGCTGTAAATAAATCTCATGTCAAGTAGCAATTAGGTTGCTAGAATCATGGTTAAATAGTTTAATTTGATCATCGTGTCGGTTAAAACAGCTGATTAAACAACACGATGATAGAATTATACTATTTAACCATGCGTTTAGCAACCCAATTGCTACTTGAAAAAAAAAATTAACAGCCGATTAGTTAATTTGACATTGATCAGCCTTTCGGAAACTGGGCGTTAGTATGCTAACTATACACATTGATTAAGATAAGAAAAAGCGAAATTAAGCTCAGGCGGGACTCGAACTCGCGATCTGTATGTCAATCCCTACTAATATTATAAATGTGAAAGTAACTCTGTCTGTCTGTCTGTCTGTCTGTCTGTCTCGCTTTCACGCCCAAACCACTGAACCGATTTTGATGAAATTTGGTATAGGGGTAGATTAGACCTCGAGAAAGGACATAGGCTATGTTTGGTCGCGATAGCCGACATCCACGCGGGCGGAGCCGCGGGCAAAAGCTAGTATGTCATAAACCTCAAATCCCATTCAGTATTCTATCATTAGGCGCCCAATATTTCAGTTCACAAGAAAATTTCGTCCATTTTGTAACACTATCCACGTCTTTGTGCCAAACACAAATTGATGGTCGAATTCTAATAATGTTGCCAATTTCCTTACGAAACTGTCGGTCGTAGGGGACAAATAATTGACTGTATAGTTACTTGCTCAAGTTACTAGATACTAGTAGAAATATAATACAACTAGCGGACCCGGCGAACTTTGTACCGCCATATTTTATCCGCCCGCGTGGAATTCAGATCCTTTTTCCATATTTACTCACCGTTTAAACCTTCGCTTGACATCCACGAATATTTCAAGACTAAAGTTAGCCAAATCGGTTCAGCGGTTCTCGAGTTTTAGCAAGACTAACACCCGTATTCACAAACAATACTTCGCTATGCGTGCTACCAAAACTGTGCAAAGAACGACAAATTCTCAGTGCGTTCGTTTTGGCAAGCCTTTTTATTCATAGAAAACACTTAAGTAATACTTCGTGGAATGCACTGCGTTAGATACTGCTCCGTGATGTTTGTGAATTAATTTTACCAGAACTATGCGCTCGAGCACACTATGAGACCTCACAGTATTGTTTGTGAATACGGGTGTAACATAATTGCAATTAATTTTTATTTATGTAGATTTAGTAAATTATACATACCTACGTATTATGCCATAGAACAAAAAAAACATACTCACGCCTGTAAATCCCCGAAGGGGTAGGCAGACGTGTATTAACACCCACATTTCGCCAACTATGACTTTCGGTCCCACGTAATAGGGGGCGAGCCTATTGCCGTTAAGGAGGCACTTTGTCATGGGCTGTATGTTTACTGTCGGATGGAGAACATCCCTATCCCTTAGTCGCCTTCTACGACACCCACAGGAAGTGATGGGGTGGCCCTATTCTACTTACCGGGAACCAACACGGCCACTTAACTCCTCCTAAACGGCTGGACCGATTTGAATGCTTGGTAGATTATATGATCATTCATTAATGGATCCAGCTACTTACACCCGTATTCACAAACAATACTTCACTATGCGTACTACCAAAATTGTGCGAAGAACGACAAATTCTCAGTGCGTTCGTTTTGGCAAGCGTTGTTATTCATAGACAACACTTAATTAACACTTCGTTGAGGGAACGCACTGCGTTAGATACTGCTCCGTGATGTTTGTGAATTAATTTTACCAACCCTATGCGCTCGAGCACACTATGAGACCTCACAGTGTTGTTTGTGAATACGGGTGTTAGTATAGTTCCCAGTAGAACCGACAACTCCATATTTGGTTCTAAGGAGAAAAAAAAGTCTCACTGGAACCAAAATGGATCTAGACTATGGTTCCAAGTGGAATGATCCGAATTTTTTTTGGTATGCGTTTGGGCGGCACCCGGGGATGGTTTAGATTCACAAAAAAAATGTCATGCAGGACGTCTTTTTTTTTAATCTAAGCCATCCAGGGTGTCACCCAAACGCATACCAAAAAACATTAAAATCGGTCCAGCCGCTTAGGAGGAGTTGAGTGAAAAAAAATATCATTCAGGACAGCGTCTGGCCGGTCCGCTAGTCTAATACATATAGTTTTGTGATCTATATTTAAATAGATAAAACATTTCAATTAAATCAAAGCTTTGAGCCTACCAATCGAATCAGTTAAAACAAAATGAAAAACTTGGCACAAAACAATCTAGAGACAATGAGTGGGTAGTCTGTTGTCTATGGCAAATTAAGATGGAGGGTCCTGTCTGTGGGCTTATCCGTGGGGCGTTATTGTGTTAAGGTGGAGACACACTGAGAGATCAAATTGTAAAATAAAAAAGTTACATCACTATCATCACTATCACTACAAAGTCGCTGTCGCTGTCTGTCCGTCCTTATGTATGCTTAAATCTTCAAAACCACGCAACTAATTTTGAAGCAGTTTTTGTAATAGATAGAGTGATTCAAGAGGAATGTTTATATGTATCATCATCATCATCTGCATATAGACGTATTCTCCTGATTGCATCCGTGGCCAAGATGACCTCGAAGCTCAGGGTCCGCCTTCCGGCTCTTCCTTCTCCACTTCGCACGATCTTGGGCGTCCATGGTAGTGAGACCATTAGCACGCATATCACCCTCCACGACATCAAGCCAGGACTTCTTTGGCCTACCCCTTTTACCTGGACCCGGCGGGGGTACCATTGCCAGGCATTTGTTCCCCACGTAGCCTGGCGGTTGCCGCAAGACGTGGCCGCACCAGCGAAGGCGGCTCTCTTGCACTTTATCCGCGATGTCACGGACATGGAGGCTGCCGCGGATGCGAGAGTTCCGTACGCGATCTTTACGCGTAACGCCGCACATCCACCGCAACATTTTCATCTCCGTGACACGCAGCTCTTGCTTGTGTCGCTCGAGCAGCGGCCACGCCTCACAACCATACAAGAGAACAGGCCTAATGATCGTCTTATAGACCTGCCCCTTCACGTTTATATGTATAATACATGCATAATTTCGAAGAGAAACACTGAAAAATTTAGAGATTTGCAGCGGGAACGGGATCAGAAAATGTGGCGGTACGAAGTTCGCCGGTTCAGCTAGTACAGTAAGCTTCAGAGAAAAGGGACCCATTATATTTTTTTCATAGGAACATAGGTACCCAAGATATGATGGTAGTAAATGCATGTAACTGAAATTTATGTCTTCCATATTTGCATGCCGCTTCGGCGGTCGAGTATGGTGATACTAATTATTTATTATAACGACACCATGTAAACCCATATCGCAAAATAAATGATTTTAATTTGAAACAAAAAATGACTAGCCTGTTTCAAAATGAAAATTACTACTTAAGTACGATACAAAATTGCAAGAATAAGTACAAGTCATTACTCCACTCTCTTCATCAATCCAGGACAAAACAATAGCTTTGTGGCACTATATCCTGATATTTATATTATCATAAATGCAGCTGTAAAAATAACCACATCTCTATTCATGGCTATTTTTGTACACTGAGAGGACACTTATACATTTACAATAATTTATCGATGTAGGTACATAATAAATGGTTCTCGTATTAAGTTAGCGTCGCATCGCCCACGCAGTGTAACACAGCCCTAACTGGGAGATTGAATAAAAAGTGTCAGGGGTGAGTGGAAGTACCGATGTATGGTTCTGTAGAATTTCTATCAAATCTATACTATAATATAATTTCTATCAAAATCGGATCCGCGACTCATTTTCAGCATTTTTCATTGGAAAATTTTAATTGTTTCATATTTGGCCATCCGTATCCAGTTGAAAAATTAATTTTACGTCTTCTATATGACCTTAAAATTTTACATCGATTGAGCCCAAATTCTGACTATCATGTAGGTAGATATACAACCCGTTTCTGCGATGTTTTTCATATATATTTCAGTTCTTTTTAATGACGGCTATCGGGTTATAAACCCGCTGGTTCCCTATATTATCTTACCCCAAACCAAAACCTTTCCCCACCATAATCTATTTCATAAATTGTTGAAAACGGTCCTGTGAAACGTTTTACCCATTGACCTACGGACCCCTAACAATAACGTACGCAGGGCCCGTCCGTCGTGATTTCAGTCTCGTGTCAGATGCCCCGCCGGTGCCGTGTTTACCACACAGGATATAACTACACGGTGGTTTTAACGGGAGCCGCTGGTAAGTTTCCATTACTTTTTAATACTTTTGTTATCTTTGAATGTAAAGAGATATCCGTGTGGCGACGGAAAAAGGATATAAGTATCACCACCCCATCTCATTCGAAGGGTGTCGTAAGAGGTGACTAACGGAACAATACGCTGACGATATCACTGCGAGAGAAGGAACACTCGAAATAAAACCCTGTACCAACCCGTCTGGAACCAGCGTGGAAACAGTAGGCTAAAGCCTCCCAACATTGGGAGAGCCTTATGTCCAGCAGTGGCCTCTTCGAACTCGATTCTTGTGATGGTGATTTGTATTTTGTTCACTTATCAAAGACCAATGACAATACAATTATGTGAAAAAAAAACTAAGCAGTTAATTTTAAAATAGTTCAAAAAAAATTATACCGCCTCTCGGTATAATTTGTTTCTAACAATCGTCATCGAGGAGCAATGAAATCTTAAAACTATTAATATTAAGCACTATCGGGATATTTACCATGTACCTATTGTATTAAAACTATTCTTTAATTTTTAGTTTGGTCTTCATTTTTTTTGTTGTTTATTTAACAAGTATACTTTTATTCAGTTAATTATTGGACAATTCAAATAAAACAAAATTAAATACATATTACGGTACTAAAAAAAATTAAATTAAAACTAAAACTAATTATAAAGGAATTCTTCGACACCTGACCCCCTTTTCCTTTCCTTTTTTTTAATCTTGTAAATATTTTTATATATTTATTTAGTTTTGTTTATCTGTATATAACTAGAATAATATTAAATTGTAATTAAATATTTTATGTATTACTAGCCTTCCGCCTGCGGCTCCGCCCGCGTGCATCTCGGGTAACGCGACCTTTGCTGATATCTTCGGTTCTACTCAACCGATTGCGATCAAACAAACGTAAGATTTTAAGTCTGAGTAAGCCCTTTCTGACAAAAAAACCGCATCAAAATCCGTCCAGTAGTTTTTGCGTCCATCGCGAACAAACAGACAAACAGACAGGAAATTCAAAAAAAATATTTTCGTGTTCAGTATCGTTAACATAACATAACCCAAGTATTTTTTTTTAAATATCTCCAATGTACAGACACGACCACTTTACAATTATATATTAGTACCTATAGATATAGATAAATTAAATTAATCTACATGTTTTAATAAGACATACCTATGTACGTCCTAGACTTGCTATTTGAATGTTAGTTAAAAATAGCTAATTAAAATTGACGTGTTGGTCCCCGGTGGAGTAGAATAGGGCCCCCCCATCTCTTCCGTGGGTGTCGTAGAAGGCGACTAAGGGATAGGGCTGTTCTCCATCCGATAGTAAACATACAGCCCAAGACTAAGTGCCCGCTTGACGGTAATAGGCTCGCCCCATTACGTGGGACCGAAAATAGTCCCTTCAGGGATTTACAGTCGTGATTATATGAATGTACTAGCTTTTGCCCGCGGCTCCGCCCGCGTGGATGTCGGTTATCGCGACCAAATAATATAGCCTATGTCCTTTCTCAAGGTCTAATCTACCCCTATACAGAAGCGTTTTCTTTGTCATCTAGCATTCTCTAATGGCGTGGCAAAGAGAATCCGCTCTTATGACCGCAGATTGAAACATTTTAATATTAAACCTCTTTCTAATAGACTAAAATTGAACGACGCAATGTTTGCCTCTAAAGTACTTAATAACAGAATTGACTGCTCCCCATTACTGGGCCTTTTCAAATTTCGCGTACCATCAAGGATTCCACGCAAACCGATCACACCACTGTGTCCACCTTTGAGAAGAACTGTTCTCGGTGCTAATTCTCCTTATGCAAGGCTTTGTAGGGTGATAAATTGTTGCAGCCATTTGATTGATATCCACTTCCAATCGTGTAACAAACAAAAGGCAATTTACAGCTCCTTACCAGAACTGGCTTAGTTCCCATTTGTTACCTCTATATGTTTTTTTTTTTTGTTGTTAATCTTTTTTTTACCTATATCACATAAAACATAAATAACCACCCATGTTGGGTGTCATCTAATATATTTAAGACTATCCTGCTATCTAACTATTTTATTTAAGTAACCTTGTTACTGTGATGGCACGGTAGCTCCTTTTTAAATGTTACCTTTTGCATGTTGTGTCTACCTATAAGTAATTGTTACATTATGAACTGTACCTAGATATATTGCTATATGAACTTGTATTAATGTAAACAGTTGTTGGAGGACCTAAATAAATAAATAAATAAAATAAAATAAAATATACCAAATTTCATCAAAATCGGTTCAGTGGTTTGGGCGTGAAAGCGAGACAGACAGACAGACAGAGTTACTTTCACATTTATAATATTAGTAGGGATGTAGTTAAAAATACTACAAAGTTTATTAAAAGGAACATTCTTCGTACCGTAGTTATATTTTCATTTCTAAACGCCTTGGCGCGTTTAGATGCCATACGAAATATTAAAATGCATAACGAAACGAGTCGTCTACGGATAGATTAAAATTATTTGTAAAAATTCTTGTGATATGTCGTAAAAAGCGACGGCAGTTTAATGATTAACGAGTCGGGCTTACTATTGGGAGGTCTTGGGTCCAATTTCTGGGCACTATTTTTTTTTTATACCACTTAGGTGGCAGACAAGCACACGGCCCACCTGATGGGCAGTGGTCACCGTGGCCTATGGACGTATGCAACACCAGGGGCGTCACACTCGCGCTGCCGACCCATATTGTAGTCGCTATACTAAGATATGAATCTACTCCTAACAATTTTTAGGAGGTAAAACGAACTCCACGCGTACGAAGACGCAGGCGGTCGCTAGTCTATAATATAATAAAATCGGCCAAGTGCGAGTCGGACTCGCCCATGAAGGGTTCCGAAGTAGCAAGGGCGAAAATTGCGGTTTATGACGTATTAAAAAAATACTACTGACTGGATCTCCTTCGAACCAATTTTTAGTGGAAGTTTACATGGCAATTTACATCATATTACATTATCTTTTTTAGATTTATCATTCTCTTATTTTAGAAGTTAGAGGGGGGGGGGGGAGGGGCACACACATTTTTCCACTTTGGAAGTGTCTCTCGCGCAAACTAAGACCTATCTATAGATACCCCACACGTATGGGTTTGATGAAAAATAAAATTTTGAGTTTCAGTTCTAAGTATGGGGACCCCCAAAATTTAATGTTTATTTTTTATTTTTGTGTGAAATTCTTAATGCGGTTCACAGAATACATCTACTCACCAAGTTTCAACAGCATAGGCCTTGTAGTTTCGGAGAAAAGTGGCTGTGACATACGGACGGACAGACAGACAGACAGACGGACGGACAGACATGACGAATCTATAAGGGTTCCGTTTTTTGCCATTTGGCTACGGAACCCTAAAAATGAATAGCTGAATGTGTTGCTAAGCGCAAATCTCGATAACAGCTAAACCGATTTCGCTAATTCTTTTTTTAGAATATTCCTTGAAGTACGAGGATGGTTCTTACGGAGACAAAAATTTAAAAAAAAAGAATCAACTTTAGGCGATGCGAAGTTCGCAGGGTCAGCGAGTATTAACTATATATGAAAGTTTGCGCAGATGTTTGAATATTTAGGTGCCTAAACTAGCCCTCAACGTTCTCAAATCCTCGGCACAGTGAGGTCGCTTCGCGAAGCCTGTGAAGCCCCCAGTAAGCTTCTGCGCTTCTAGGCGGAGTTAGGCTGGCTGCTATAGCCAGTACTCTCCACGCACAATAACCCAAAAAGGGAGGCTAAGTAAGGACAAGAGTCCCCTTTCTAAGCTCTAACGGCTGAACGGATTTGACTGAATGATACAGGGATAGATTTATAGTTTGGAATAACACCTAAGCTATTTTTAATCCGGGAATACATTTCCATGGGTTCCGGGAATGAGATCAAAATCCCGTGGGCCCTTTTTTTATATTATACCACTTAGTTGGCAGACAAGCACACGGCCCACCTGATGGGAAGCGGTCACCGTGGCCTATGGACGTATGCAACACCAGTTACTAGTTAAGCATCGATAAGTTACATTTTCGATAGGTAGTGGACACGTAGCATTAACACAGCTTTCCCCTCCGGACATAATGACAGCTCTTATCACCGGTATCACGTTATCACACACTCGAGAATCACTCGTGATTTCAGCTGATAGTCCGACCCTATCAGTGCTGATGTTGCACTTATCGGCAAATTGTGCTGATTGTGATTTATTCAATGAGGCGTATAAAAAAGGACTTTTTTTACTAGTTTATGCCTGCGGATCGCATGAATGTCGATTTTCACAACTTTTGGCCATATAGCGTTAGCAGTCAATCAAATGTAAGATTTTACAGAAACTCAAATTGATTTGACATTCATGTTAAATTAACAGCAGTGTTAGTTGATCAATGATTTGACAGGCCTTTCAGAAACCGGCTGTTAGTCTGACTAAGACCTTCCTAACAAAATAACTCCATGGCATGCAGTAGTTTTCATGTTGTGAACAAACGGACATTTTAACAATTTTTTTGTGTCCAGAACCGTTAATATAATTTTTTTTCTAATGTAGAGTAATTATTTGTAATTGATACACTTTGTAACTGACAGCCTTCGTGGCGTAGCGGTAGTGAACGCGGCCGCTACACAGGAGGCGCGGGTTCGATCCCCGCTCAGTGCAAATATTTGTGTGAATGAAATATGAGTATTTGCATTGGTCTGGTCGTGCCTCGGAGAGCACGTTAAGCCGTCGGTCCCGGTTGCCATACAAACATCTATGGCAGTCGTTACGGGTAGTTGGAGCCCTCAAAAATCCAAAAACAACGGTCTAACTGCAAAACTTCGATAGCGCCTAATGTTAACATTGGGTTGTGGAGGTCAGATGACAATCGCTTCACGGAAAATATCGAGGTCTAGCCAAATCCGTGGTTAAGACTGGTGAAGCGGACCCCAGACTCCGAGCTGAAAACTTCGGATGCGACTGGAAATTAACGCTAAGAGGAAGAAGAAGTAATTATTTGTAATTTGAAGAATGAAGAATGTAGTGGATATGACGTATATGACAGTCGTCAACGTATGTCATAAACGTCAATTCCCATACATTCGTCATTCTATTACGATACGCCAGCTAACGAATTGCCACTTGTCTAGAGGGGCTGGCCTTTCTTTAAAATGTTTTCGGTCAGATAAAGGACAAAACATTACTTATTTCAAGATAACAAGTAATTTTTTTTCATTTCAGATCTTCATAATTATTCATAATAATGGTAGTTTGAAAAAAACAATGGATACCAAACTATGGTTACTTCTATTTTCACTAATCAAAACATGCTTCAGTGAGAATTTAGATAACTTCTTTCAAAATATAAACGAAAACACCGAAAAATTTAACGCAATAGCCGCTGAAATCGCGTGGGAATCTTCTATCAATCCTGGCAACACTGAACTACCAGAGAAATCTGCTAAATATCAAAAAAGTCGAATTAAATGGCAACACCAAATATGCAATGAGCTGGGAACACTGTTCAATCGTCAGTTGTTGAACGACTCGCAAAGGAGGCAGGCGTATTTGCTGTGTCGTGGACCCAAGTTTACTTTTGAAGAAGCCAGGTTTGTATATCTGGATTTATTATACCTATAGTCCATCATAATCATGTTTACTATCATATAGAGGTAGTTTAATATCGGGTACACTACATAAATACGAAAAGCTTTATTCCGAAAGTTACAATCACGAATTTCAAAATTCCGAATTTCATAATTCCGAAACATTCAAAATTCCGAAAGTCAGATATCCGATGTATCATAAATCCTATTTATTGAAAACCCGAATTTCAAAATTCCTAATGATTATAACTGCGACTATTAGAATGCCGAATTTGAAGATACCGAACCATTACAATTCCGAATTATTAATAATCCGAAATATCATAAATACGAATTCCGATTATCAAAATTCCGAAACAACATAAACTCGACAATCAAGCGCCTTGTAAACCTGCATGAGGTAAGTTGGTTAGTTGCTATTCTCGGGGTATACGATATAAACATGAAATAGAATTATTGAACTATTATTCTAATTTACTTAAGCTAATGATTACAAAATACACGTTGCCATACAACTTTCAGCAACAAGCATGCATGCAGGCAAGCATGCATTCAGGCAAGCATGCATTCATGCATTCAGGCAAGCATGCATGCAGGCAAGCATGCATGCATGCAGTCAAGCAAGCATGAATGCAGGCAAGCATGCATGCATGCAGGCAAGCATGCAGGCATGCATTAGTTTCGCTCTTCTCCGGCGCTACGGGATGTGCAGTCCTTCCGCCCTTGCGTAACAAAGTTCGGGCACCCATGCTCGCTTCCGCAGCTTCGGCTTGCTGGTCGCCTTCGGCGACCAGCCTCAGCCGCTCCAGCTCGCCCGGGCGCCTGAGCTTCGTTACTGCGGGCGAGGACTGCCCTCCCTCCGCGCCTCCGGTTTTTAAATAACACTCTAGTGTAGGGCAAACAAGTACTACGGCAGTAGGACCACGGCAAGTCGGGTTTGGCTTAATTTGTATACGTAATAATTGCCGAGAAAATTAATTTATTATTATAAAAAATCAACTCTAAATGCGCAACATGTCAAATCATTTTAACTTTTCCCTATTTTTGATACAAATTTTCAATTTGAGCAATGAATTTTCGGAAATTCGAAAATCGGAATAACGTTTTTCGGGCCAATAATACTACGGACTTTTAATTATTCGTAAAAATGAAATTCGGAAGGATGAACATTCGTATTTATAACTTTCGGATAAATAAATATCGTGTTTTTGAATACTCGGAGTTTTGTTTCTTAGGAATTATAATATTCGGATTTTTGAAAATCGGAATATTGAAATTCGGAATTAAATATTTCGGAATTGTTGGGTGTTCCCTTTAATATCACTATATCACGCTATAATTCAGAAACCAGATATTAAGAAATTAAAGAAAGCAACTTCAATATGGGGTTCTTCGAGTATGACCTGGTGTTGCATACATCTATAGCCACGGTAACCACGGTAGGCAGTGTGCTTGTCAGTCACCTAAGTGGTATAAAAAATGAACCTTCGGTCGAAAATAAATTCTCATGGTCCCATCGAGATCCATCGTCATCTTAGCGGTGTTCCAGGTTGCTTTCAAGGTTTCCACTTTGGAGTCCGGAGTCCGCTTTTGGTTGCGGACTCGGTGAAAGCCTCAGATGCAACCGGAACAATGCTAAGATGATGACGACTTCATATATTTCTACTTAAAGACCAACCGCGATCGCTATACCACGCCCTAGGTACGCGCGGCATAGCGGGGAATGGGCTAAATAAATAGTATGATAGCGAGCGTGATACCGCCTTAAGTGCTGGCGGTGGACTGACCAAATCTGACGTACAGTCAACGCCAAAAGTCGATGAACGTATATAAACTTCCAAAATTCATTTACACCGTACTCGTCAAAAGTCGTTATACGCCGCTAGCCACAAAACTTGGTGATCATGGCGAGTACGGTGTAAATAAATTTTGGAAGTTTGCACTCGTTCATCTACTTTTGTCGTTGACTGTACGATTGGTCGATACTCCGCCGTCTCGCCGCGAACATATCCAAGGCGCGGTATAGCGGTTACGATCAAACCATATTATTCAATCTCTTACAGACTAACAAGTTCTCTTTACGAAGAGTTACAATCAATATACTCCGACGCCCAAGTCTGTATACCAACTGATTCCTACACATCAACGAAAAATCTATCCACCATTGAAGACGCCATCTTGAAATACCTGTCAAACGTCAAACAGTTTTTAAATGTCGAACAAGATTATGTCCTATTTGCCGCCAAAATCGCTGTCTACAGTTACCCTAGAAAGAAAGAAAGGTTATGTTTAGAAGGAGAAGGTGATTTTGAGAAGATGATGAGGTTTTCAAGGAAAGAGAATGTATTGAGATGGTTGTGGTTGACCTGGAGGGAGAAAGTGGGACCGCCGATGAAGGAACCTTATAGAAAATTGGCTGATATTGAGAATCAAGCGGCTACAAGAAATGGTGAGTAAAATTTGATGTGGTTTTCCTCTTTTGAAACATAAAACCTTTCTTATTTATCTCGTAACGTATGTGTGTAATGGAATTTTTGAACTCGATTTTAGAGTATTTCAAAATGTCGGATTAATTTAAAATTTTGTAGAATTATCAAGGGCCGATTATAATAATATAGTAATTTTAAAAGTAAATAATGGTTTACTAAAAAATATGCTATAATGATGCTTACAACAATCATCATCCAGTACCTAACCTACGCTTTTTTAGGGTTCCGTAGCCAAATGGCAAAAAACAGAACCCTTATAGATTCGTCATGTCTGTCCGTCTGTCTGTCCGTCCGTATGTCACAGCCACTTTTCTCCGAAACTATAAGGCCATGCTGTTGAAACTTGGTAAGTAGATGTATTCTGTGAACCGCATTACGAATTTTACACAAAAATAGAAAAAAAGCATTACATTTTGGGGGTCCCCATACTTAGAACTGAAACTCAAAAAATGTTTTTTCATCAAACCCATACGTGTGGGGTATCTATAGATAGGTCTTTAAAAATGCTATTGAGGTTTCTAACATAATTTTTTTCTAAACTGAATAGTTTGCGCGAGAGATCTAAAAAAAATAAATGATGTACATTGCCATGCAAACTGCCACCGAAAATTGGTTTGGACAAGATCCAGTAAGTACTTTTTCTTAAATAGGTACGTCATAAACCGTAATTTTCGCCTTTGCTGCTACGGAACCCTTCATGGGCGAGTCCGACTCGCACTTGGCCGAATTTATTTCTGAAAAGAATATTAATAACTGAAATTACTAATATTCTCTCTAACCCCTCCAACTAAGCTAAATTGCTTGTGCTAGGAAAGGGTTCACGTCGTCGGTAGTGTAATGGTCAGGATTCGAACCCGGGACCTCTCTATCGTAAGGCCGACTCTTTAACCACTAAGTTACCGGCGCGGCGCTCTTGTTCAAGACTGAGTCTTTTCTAAGACAGATCGCTAGTATTACTCGTGGTTCACCCTTGTTCGTATGACAAAACATCATTTGACAAACAACGTTTGAAAAACTAATCATTTGACAAACTTTCATTTAGCAAGCATCAAATTATAGGACACCATTACTCGTTCTCCACTTAGCCCCAGGCCCCTCATTATGATATAGCTATACATAATAATTCTATGTAATCTGCTAAAATTATTTCCACGAAAAGAGCTACCCAATTTGGCGCGCAAAAATAATTTAGGTTAACTTATTTTTCACGCTCTTATTTTTAGAGGCCATTTTTAATGTAACTAAATTTAATTAATTTGTGTAGGACGCGAAATGTTTTTTTGTTTGCGAGAGTGGAAGTGAGTGGGGCTTGATCTCCATCGAGGGTCGTTAACCTTGGTGATTGGTAAAGCTATTCGGGGTTCTAAAGCTTTCCATTCTAGGGTGAAGGGATGGGTTTACCCGTTGTCCCAGTAAGCTCGTATGTGCATTGTTTTGGATTGAATTTGGTATTATTATGGATGAATTTACATAATTAAGAGGCATTGGCACGCATCGGGAGGGACCTAAGTCTACTGTGTACTCGTGGACTGCAGAAGGCTAAGCTTGATTGGCTGCTTGAGAGAGGCATAAGACCAGCAATGAACTACAAAAGACTTGGATGTAACCATCATCAAAAACACAAACTAATCTCGTACTATTATTTGATTTCAGTTATTTACAGAAAGAAGGTACTTCCCCAGTCGAATACTTTCCACCGGCAATCCCTACGCCTTAGTTATATAAGTCCTGTAAATTCAAGAAGAGGTAGGCAGAGGCGTAACAACAGTTGAACACACATTTCGCTAACTATGATTTCCGATCCCACGTAATGGGGAGCAAGCCTAGTGCCGTCATTAGTGTTGCCGCTAGATAGTCGATTATTCGACCCAATGTACTATCAATAGTATCAACAATATCGATACTATCGATAGGCCTATCGATATTATAGATGATTTTCGAGGTCAACTATCGATAGTAAAACTATCGATAGTTCGGCAACACTGGCCGTCATGCAGACACTTTGTTATGAGTTGTATAATATTTACGATCGGATGGAGAATCGCCCTATCCCTTAGTCAACTTCTATGATACCCAAGGGAAGAGATGGAGTGGCAGTATTCTACTCCACCGATACCCAACATGGCAACTATTTTAGTATAAAATGAATTTTGTTATACTTACATGTTAAATTATAATGTATACTAGCTTATGCCCGCGGGTCCGCCCGCGTGGATGTCGGTTATCGCGACCAAACATAGCCTATGTCCTTTTTCAAGGTCTAATCTACCCTTATACCAAATTTCATAAAAAATCGGTTCAGTGGTTTGGGCGTGAAAGCGTAACAGACAGACAGACAGACAGAGTTACTTTCGCATTTATAATATTACTAGCTTTTGCCCGCGGCTCCGCCCGCGTGGATGTCGGTTATCGCGACCAAACATAGCCTATGTCCTTTCTCAAGGTCTAACCTACCTCTATACCAAATTTCATCAAAATCGGTTCAGCGGTTTAGTCGTAAAAGTGAGTTACTTTCGCATTTACAATATTAGTAGGGATAATAAGTATTATACTTAGTATGGATTTCATCAAAATCGGTTCAGTGGTTTGGGCGTGAAAGCGTAACAGACAGACAGACAGAGCTACTTTCGCATTTATAAAGGTGCGTACAAATTATATAGCTTGTATGTTTCAGTAATGTAGACACTGAAGTTAGTACAATGTTGCAAAGTTATAAAACAATGTTAGATAATGTGGACGTGTTATATAACACAAGTTATAAAAACATGTTACATGATCTGTACGCACCTTAATATTGTATGGATATGGATGTATGGATTCTGGTTAAACGTGTCCTAGTTCCTCCTTCTTAAATTTCTATTTCTCAGGTTACCCCAACATCGGCGCCTCCTGGCGCGACGAGCTCGAAATGCCTCGTCTCCGCAGCCATTGCCGCCACCTTTACAACAGCATACGACCATTTTATCAGTTGTTGCATGCCGTGGTAAGGTTCTATCTGCGAGGGTATTACGGTGAGGTAGTGCCGAGAACTGGGCTAATACCTGCTCATCTATTAGGTAAGTATTCAATGCAAAGTCACACAGTCATACACAGTCATACACATTCATACACAGTCATACACAGTCATACACAGTCATACTCGGTCATATACAGTCATAAACAGTCATACAAAGTCATGCACAGTCATACACAGTCATGCAAAGTCATCCAGTCATACACAGTTATAAACCTACAGTCATAAACAGTCATACACAGTCACACATAGTCATACACAGTCATACACACTTATACACAGTCATACACAGTCATACACAGTCATACATAGTCATACACAGTCATATAGTGTGTTTAATTAAACCATCAAGTACTCGAATAACCTTTATGTTTTTCAGGAAACATATGGTCACAAAACTGGGAACCCCTGGCAGACCTGATGCTGCCCAAGAATTTAGACCTGGATAAAAGCATGAAAGAGATGAACTGGACTGTGGAACATATGGTATGTTGAAAGTCATCATCCTCCTCTGAACCTTTCCCAACTCACTTTCAGTGTTATTACGAGGCGCCCGGACTTTGATATTTTCCGTGAGACCGTACTGCCATATGACCTCCACAACCCACTGGATCCACCCAATATCGAAGTTCTGGAGTAAGACCAGGTTGACAGTCCACCATGACAACCTGATAGATGCTTTTTGGTCTTAAGAAGAAGGAAACACAAGTGCTGATAGAACGTTCTAGATCTTTATTGTGCTAAAAGTAGAAGTATCTGAACTCCGAAGCTGCTAATTATCAACTACTGTCATTCCACTGACACTACAAACCTGCAATTCAATTTTAGACTCACTGTTATGCTATTAAAGTCCTATCCCCTTTGTCCCGCTATCAGAGAATCTTCCCCCCGGACGGAACCTTACCTGGACCACCAGGAAGTCCTTGAATAGACTTCGGACGCAGGTCGGTCGAAGTAACGAAAACCGTATTAGGTGGGGTCATTCAGACGAGATGGATCCACGGTGTGAATGCGGAGCTACTCGACAGACTATGACCCACCTGTTAACTTGTGCTGCCTGCCCAAGCACGAGCACTCTGGAGGAACTTATAAGTGCCTCTGACAGCGCTATCGGAGTGGCTACACACTGGGCAAATAATATATGACAAGATATGCCGTCGACTCGACAGAAGAAGAAGAAGCTACTAAAGTTTAAAATTAAAGAGCATCTTATAATGATGAAAAAATATAATGAACAATTTTTCATTTAATTTTCGACTTTAAAGATGTATCAATAAAGTCAAAAATTTAATGACATTTTTTGCGGTGTCAGTAGTATAAAAGTGGTTGACATATATCAGAATCTTGGTTGATTCGAGAGTTTGTATTGTATTGTTGTTCTAGATAGGAAGGGAAAGGATGAGATTACTTGAAAGAGCGAATCATTTAGAATACATATACTATCGTTTCAGGTAAAGAGAGCTGAAGATTTTTACCAATCGCTGGGTCTACCCGCCATGACAGATAAATTTTGGCGCCAATCAGTATTAGCGAGGGAAAATAACAGCGACGCGCGCTGTCATGGAACTGCAGCGGACATGTTTAAAGATGGCGACTATCGGTTAGTATACATATAAATAAATAAATAATAGATAAATATTTTCACATACACAAAATGTACATTTTGATTGCTCCCTGGATCCCACACTTGGATTCCCTGTGTCGTGAGATATACTTATAACATAAGGACGCCGGTATCTTTGGAGATAGGTAGGGACCTGTCACCATAGATACCAGACTGCCTGAAGCAAAAGTTTTTGCGGAACTACTAATCTTGCACCATGCAATAAGGCTGAATGAAGCCTTAATTCTTAATTTTTTGAGCTGAGTCGCATAATTTCGGTCGCTGTGTTCGATTTCATAGAAACTATTTGAATTAGCCCTAATGCGCCTAAACCTTGCAGACAACTCATTTTGTGTCAGTGTGTATCAAACAGGACATCAACAGGTTGCAGCGACGTGCACATTATTGGGAATCTTGAGGTCTCGAACACGATATTGCGTCCTTGGTAGTATTTTACCATATCTACCACGGTAAATGTTCCAGGACAACACGTGTAGAACTTAGATGTGACCACGGTGCAGAATATTTAATCAGAACCGGCTCGGTGACTTTTTTCTTTGCCGCACCATCAAATTGACAAATTGAAACCAAATGAAACAGAAATTATGCGTCTCACCACTCAAAAATTAACGCTCGTTTGACTTCAACCTAAAAGTTTTTATGCTGATCACATTGTGTAGTATAGGTGTAGTATAGTAAGATGTTCTTCTGACTAGGCAAAGGTATTCTATGGCGGCTGTATCCCTGGCACCATATATTATCTTCTGCATTCTTTCTAATTGAATTTAGACTGATTTGTCTTATGTGGCAACGATAGCCGTCTGCTCTTCAAAACTCCCAAGAGAGACACCTGTGTTAGAGCTTCCGTAGCCTCCAGACATTAAATCTAATGTTTAATGATTTAAAACTTATTTCCAGTCTGCTGTACTGTTCAGATACATCTAAAGAAGACTTCTATGTATTACACCATGAGCTGGGTCATATACAATACTACATGGCTTACGAACATCAACCCGCATTATTTAGGGTAAGAGGAACTTCTTCAATTGTGTATTTTCTTAACTCACTTTACTACTAGATCTTAAACAATTGTTTTTTTATTCTTCGTCAGCGTCACGGTTTTTTTTTGTCGTTCAAGCACAAAATATATGGGCATCTTTTCAATTTTATTTATCCCATATTAATTTCGTGTTCATTTGTTCAACAAAATGTGTGCTCTTCTCTCTTTTTCAAATCAAATCAAATCAAATAATTTTATTGTTGAACAAGTAACATAGGTATTAATTATACATCCAAGGTGTTTTAATGATGTCAGAGAAATACATGTTCTACCAAATTAGGCATACAATGTTACATAAGTCAATATAAATATTAAAATTAAACGAAATGTCAAAATACAGTACCACAATAATTATAAAATATAAAAAAGAAATAATAGTTTAATGTCAGATAATAGCATTAAATACCTTACATAATAAATAAATACAGTCAAATTGTGATAACAGTGTCCATTTTCAAAATCGTCATTACATTTGTCAATACATCGGTTAATTCTCATTACATCATATTTATAAGGTTTTATCTTCAAGATACTCCTTTATTGTATAGTATACCTTTTTTATCAATATTTTCTTTAATTCTTTTTTGAATGACATGATATTTGTTATTTGTAGAATAGATTTTGGTAATTTATTATACACTTTAGGCGCCATTCCAAGAAAATTTTGATTGAACACTGTTTTTTTATGTTGTAGAAATCTAATTTTATAACTATGCCGTGAACTGTTCAGAGTCTGAAATAGATGCAAGTTGTTTTTTATGAAGGTGGCCACTTCAAATATATATAAACTAGGTAATGTTAAAATACCAAGACTCAAAAAATGAGGCTTACAGCTATCGGTACTTTTTATGCCACATATAGCTCTAACACATCTTTTTTGTGCTTTAAATACCATTTCGGTGTTGGCACTATTGCCCCAATATATGACCCCATATCTCAAGGATGATGTTACAAAAGCATGATACGAAGTAAGCGCAGTTGTCTGATTTACCACTTTAGAGAGGTTATACAACGCATATGAATATTGACTCAGCCGTTTGCAAATACTTT
This sequence comes from Eilema depressum, assembly GCA_914767945.1. Taxonomy (NCBI): domain Eukaryota; kingdom Metazoa; phylum Arthropoda; class Insecta; order Lepidoptera; family Erebidae; genus Eilema; species Eilema depressum. Next base: position 4,295,236 of record OU612040.1, read on the forward strand.
CAGTATGGGTTTTCCAAGACATATCTCGGTCTAATGCTATGCCCAGAAACTTTGTGGAATTTGTTTCTTCAATTATTTTAGTGTCATATCTTATGTCAGGTTTTAGGTGATTAGTCCTTTGTTCAAATGTCATAATTTTTGTTTTTTCAAAGTTTAATTTTAAATTATTCGCTTCTAGCCAGTTAATAAGTTTCTTTAGGCACTCATTTACATCATTTTCTATTTTTTGAGTATTATCTGCACTAAAAAGTATGGTGCTGTCATCAGCAAATAATACCATTGGATGACGTGTAACTTTGGGCATATCATTAATATACAGAAGAAATAATAGTGGCCCTAAAATACTCCCTTGTGGTACTCCATATTTTGTAACCCTTTCATCTGAAACATATTTTATTTCTGTTTTTGATTCCGTACAGACTTTACTTAGAGTAGTAATTTGTTTCCTATTTGTCAAATAACTTTTAATGAGGGCATGAGCATTCCCCCTGATTCCATACCTTTCTAGCTTTTGTAGGAGCCTAGACCGATCCACACAATCAAATGCCTTGCTCATGTCCATGAACAGAGCCGCTACAGGATTCTTTGCGTCAATATTTGATATGATTTTTTCATTAAGTTTATAAATAGCCATGTTAATATTTTTATTTTTACGAAAACCATATTGTTCGTCTACTAGTATTTTATATTTTTCTAAAAAAGAATACATAAAGTTATATATTACCTTCTCAAAGATTTTAGAGAATATTGACAGTAGGGCAATCGGTCTGTAATTGCTGAGACTTTCTTTGTTACCTTTCTTGTATAAAGGCTTAATCACAGACAGTTTTAATCTCTCTGGAAAAACGCCACCTTCCATGCACATGTTTATAACATGACTGAGTATCGGTGCCACAATATTAGCTACCGATTTAATAATATGAGTTGCAATTTCGTCATAACCGTAGCTGTTTGTATTATTTAATGAACTTATTATTTTTATAATGTCATTAGGAACTGTAGGAATTAAAAATAAAGAATTACAATTTATGTCAAATTTCAAATATTCATTATCGTCAACACTATCACTTAAACATTCTATTTCGTCAATAAAATAATCATTAAACGTTTGAACTATGCATTGTGGGTCAGTTAAAATATTATTGCTTGTTTTAATTTTATTTATTCCATCTATTGGTTTATTATTTTTGTCTTTATTAATTATTTTCCATGTAGCTGCACTCTTATTTTTCGCCTTATATATATAGTTATTATTTTGTACTTTTTGTGTCAAGCGGATTATAGTTTTAAGCCTTTTAGAGTAACATTTGTATAGACGTTTGTTATTGAGGGTAGGCATTTTACGAAACTCCCATAACATACTTCGCTTACGTTTGCAACACACTTTTATTCCCCTACTAATCCATTGTGGCTTCCGTACTGAGGTAATTTTTATTTTTTTAAGAGGGAAGCATATATTATAAAATAACTGAAAAGAGTCGTGAAATCTATTAAATGCTTCGTTTGGTTCATTGCATTCATATACATCATTAAAAGAGAGATTCTGTAGACATTCCTCAAACTTTATGATATTTTCATTACAGTAATTACGTCTAAAGATAAACCAGTATGGAATTATACACTTAATTTCTATAGGACATTGAATAAGTTGGGCAGTGTGGTCTGACACTGATAACTCGATTACCTCACATCGGCTATCTTTGATATTACACATTATGTTGTCGATACAGGTTCCAGTACATAGTCTGGTAGGTACACGAACACCTATGCTCAATCTATAGCTAGACATTAGGTTGAGGAAATATATAGAACTCTTCGTTTTCTTTAATATGTCCACATTAAAGTCTCCACACAATATGGTCTTTTTCTTTCGTGATAAACAAATGTAATTTAAAATATTGTCAAGATTTAATTGAAAAAGGTTCAAAGATATCTTATCCTCTCTAGGTGGTCTATACAGGCAAATGATAGCTATGGGAGGGTTTACCAATTCTACTGCGCAACATTCAAGTATAGTCGGTTGGCACAATTTTTTTATGTCAAGTTGTTGACCTTCGAGACAATTTTTTAGAAGTATACAGGAGCCACCATGTCTATTCTCTCTAGCATAGTATGCACCCAAATAATAGTTTGGTAAATTTAGATGAACATGATCACCCCTCTTCATGTTTGTTTCTGTTATGCAGACCACATCTACAGATTTTCCTTCCTCTGCCAAATCATTCAGATGTCAATTCATGTGGCCCTCATTTCATCTGTTGCTGTTCAAATGTTGAGTCACAGTCGCATCCGAGTCTTTCAACTCGGAACCCGGAATCCGTTTTTGGAATGTACAAATCAGCTTGCCAAGTTTGTGCAAATTTGCTTCTTCACTTCAAATAATCTTGGGTATCCCTGACAGTGAAACCATTGGCATGCATGTTATCTACGACATCAAGCCAGCACTCTCATGTGGTTTTATTTGTTTTATGAAATTTCATGCCATTACAGTTTAATTATGTATTGCAGCAAGCGAACGCAGCATTACACGAAGCCATTGGCGATACCATAATGTACGGAGTACTAACACCACAGCACTTGAACCGACTCGGACTTATCAACGATTCTCTGCTATACATACCAGTAAAGACAAAACCACAGGACCTTGCTGGAGATACAGTAAATATCGTAGAATCCAATGATGGTACTATAAAAGATAACAATATATGGCCCAAAGGAGATAAAGATTCGAAATACAAAATACCAAAACTTTTTAATGATAATGCTGTAACTGCAGATATGATACTTCTTCTAAAGCAAGCTCTGAACAAACTTCCACAAATACCGTTTTCTCTTGCAATAGATGAATATAGATGGAGGTATTTTGAAGGTAGTTTGAAAAGGGATAATGAAGAATTTTGGAATTTGGTAGAAGAGTTACAAGGAGTGGCATCTCCAGGAGCGAGAGGAGAGGAGTACTTTGATGTCGGGGCTAAGTTTCATGTACCGGATAACACGCCTTATATCAGGTATTCAATTTTATTACCAATAGTCTACACATGGCATGACACTGCCGTAGATAGGAAATTCATCCTCTCACAATATTGCACCGAAAACGGTGCACACAGGAAATGAAAGGAACTTAGTCGTACAGACGCTCAAGTCGTGGAATGAACTTCCTGCTATGGTTTTACCAAGCAAAGAATCAAAGAATCAATTTCATTTATTCAATTTAGGCACATAAAGAGCACAAATGAACGACAAATATTAGAATTATTATGTCAAGTTAAAAAAAAATAAGATATATCTATATCTATACTATTATATAATTGTAAAGTGGTCGTGTCTGTACATTGGAGATTTAAAAAAAAAATACTTGGGTTATGTTATGTTAACGATACTGAACACGAAAATATTTTTTTTGAATTTCCTGTCTGTTTGTCTGTTTGTCCGCGATGGACGCAAAAACTACTGGACGGATTTTGATGCGGTTTTTTTTGTTAGAAAGGGCTTGCTCAGACTTAAAATCTTACGTTTGTTTGATCGCAATCGAGTGAGTAGACCTGAAGATATGAGCAAAGGTCGAGTTAACCGAGATGCACGCGGGTGGAGCCGCGGGCGAAAGGCTAGTTATTAAATAAAGTAAAATAAATCATTTGAAAATGATTCTTTCGCTACTACAATATAGGTTCTTCAAAAGCATTAGAAGGTTCCTGCAAGTTCGGCAGCACAAGTGGGACGCCCCTGGTATTGCACACGTCCTAGGCCACTGTACCCACTTTCCAACAGAAGGGCCGTGTGCTTGTCTGCCACCTATCAATCAATCAATTATTTAGCCTATTGCAGTCCAGTGCTGGACATAGGCCAATATGCACCTAAGTGGTATATTAAAACTTGAGTTTATTTCTATCTTTACCTTACCTTCAATAAAATGAGAGATAGATACATTTTCTCCAAAACTGCATCAATATTCAATAAGTGTTGATGTTTTCAGGTATTTCTTAAGCAGTTTCCTTCACCACCAACTATTCGAGAAGCTGTGTAAAGCTGCAGTGTTTGGTCGACGTGGTGCAGAAGGTTCCTTACCTGACACCATCCCTTTGAATCGCTGTGATATTTACGGATCTAAGGCTGCTGGGAAAATTTTAAAGTAAGGTTGTTGTCTTTCTAGGGTCAAAAAAATACCAGGCCCCGATTCTGCTAAAGTAAAACCACTGTCGTACGCGTACCACAATCACAGCAAAAATTGGCATTATTAACCGACTTCAAAAAAGGAGGTTCTCAATTCGTATCCAATTTTTTTTTTTTTTTGTATGTTTGTTACGCGATTGTGAAGCCAATTCTAGACGGATTTTGAAAATTCTTTTTCTGTTCGTAAGTAGATTATTCCGAAGTGGTCCCATTTAAATTTCGTAAAGATCTGATGATGGGTTTCCGAGATTAGACCAAGGAACTCTTCAAAAAGTACCAGGAAATCAGCCGCGATTGCTGCAATGGCATATTATTGCAATATTTCTGCCATTACACATCATAACATCACGCCTACTCATGCCTAGCCCAAGAGAGGCCATATTTCAATTGATTGCATCATAGTAGTTCAGACACAACAAACAAAGTTGACTGGCACCGACTTCTAATAAATCAGTAAAGTCTGTAAATTAAGTTATTTTTCGCTTTTCAGTGCCTCTTTTTCGTTTCTTGAAGTCGGTTAAACTTTTTTGTTAAAATGAATTTATTTTAGGCTATATATTATTATAAGTCCAAAATTAAATGACTTTTTGTAGAGTGAATGAAACAGTGTAATGAAATTCTTTTCGATTTTAAGTCTATAGCAATAAAGTCTAAAATTTAATACCATTTTCTGCAGTGACTGTGGTGCGACAGTGGTTGTGTTTTATCAAAATCGAGGGCTAGGCGGCAAACTACTTTAGCTTAATTGTTAAAATCAACTTTATTCCTTTTAGACAATGCTTAAATAGTAAGCACTGCGACTACTGTATAGTATAGGAACTTTTTAAAATACTGAGGCAGATCAATTTAGATCAGGCGGAAAAACGCTTGAGCCTTCTTTCGATGTTAGTTAGTATCAGCCTAACTTAAACAATACGTAGTATTAAATCCTATTCGGTAAGACAACGAGTATAGCGCGTAGTTGCTTATGATTTTAGGTTTTGTCCTAATAGAATAAGATTAATATTTAATTGGAAATTAATATTGAATTTCATATTGAATATTGTATTAAAATGCGATTATGCAAATATTATTAGTTCTTAATAAATAGTTTATAGTGTGATGGGCGCGCCACACCAGTGGAACGGTCGGCAGTGCGAGGCGGAGGCCTGCCCGCCCGGGCCCGCTCCTAATTACAAATTGGAAATTTAAAAAAGCCCGAACATTTTTTCCGCCTGATTTGGATTAACCCTAAGTTTACTATTAACCCTATGTCCAGCAGTGGACTGCAGCAGGCTAATTGATCGATTGATTGATAAGTTTACTATTTATTACTTTCAGAGATCTTATGTCCCGCGGTCATTCCCAGCTCTGGAGCGAGATACTCCAAGACACGATAGACCAAAAGGATATATCAGCGTCAGCCCTGAACCGTTACTACCAACCCCTCTACGAAGTATTGGAGACATTCGTTCAGAAACACCACATTCCTGTTGGGTGGTGATTTAATATTCAAATATATTTTACAGTTAAGTAGTATTGGTTTTTTCAAGAGGAAAGGTTAGCTTGGTAAATGACATTTTCTTTCGTTATTATTATTTTGTTATTGCAAATCAGTCAAGCGCAAATATTTGTATGCATGAATATGGCTTACATTGGTCTGGTCGTATCTTGGAGAGCACATTAAGCCGTCGATCCCGGGCAGTTGGAGCCTTAAAAAGTTCTGATCTAACTGCAATACTTCGATATCGCCAATTGGTTGTGGAGGTCAGATGGCAGTCGCATTACTTATCATCAATCTTTTTTTTTTTATATAGGACACGTCAATTTGACTTCGCCTTGACTGATGGTAAGCTGAGGCCAAAGTCTTGGAAAGAGGGTCACCATTATAGACACGTACCATGCTACAATGGTGGCACTCAGCTTGACGGCCTCATCAGATGCTTTTTCACGCCCCGCTTAAAGGACCCGGGACTGTAGAAGGAGGGAAACACGTGAGCTGGTAAAGAATTCCAGGTCTTAATTGTGCGGCACAAGAAGGAGTCACCGAACCGCTTGGTTCTTGATGGAATATTCTGCACCGTATGCGGGTGGCATCTAAGTCCTGCACGTGTTGTCCTGTATAGGAAAGGGGAGGGTGGGATTAATTGGAAGAGCTCCTCAGAACATTCACCATAGTAGAGACGGTAAAATAATATTCCTGCTTCCTGTAGTGTGTCGGTAGTGTAGTACCTGGATTTGAACTTAAACCTGACCATGTTTATGTCGGTACTGTGAGGGTCAGGATTCGAACCCAGACCTCTCGATTGTTTTTTTTTGTTTGAAAACAAAATTGCGCCATTCGATACCTTTCCTTACCTTTCCTTATACCTTACCTTACCTTACCTTACCTTATACCTTTCCTAAATAATTCACGTCTGAAGTCAAGGTGCCGACCTTTCCTCTTAAAAGTTATCAATAAAAGGAACTTTGAAATATTCTGGACGAAATAATTAAGTTAAAATAATAATATTAGGGTAGGTATAGGAGTCAGTGTTACTTTTCGAGATTGGAATATTATATCACTGTGTTTTTATTTTAACCACCACCAGTGCCAATATTTAATATAGCACAATTCCCACCAACTTTTCTGGACAGTTTTATTGATTTGGTTGCTAAAAGTTATAAATATTATTGAGATTTTATATGAAGTAAGATTATTATTTTTTATATTCCAGCGCTAGTCATTATAGTTAGTAATTTATATAATCTGTAATAGTTATATCATAGTATAAGATATAAACTTAAGTCACTATAAATAAAAAAATACAAAAATAAAACAATTGTTTAAATTAACAATAAATACAATTTATTAATTTAAAACTAAAATTAAATAAAAATTACGACAACTTTGTTCATGTCAATAAAAGAAATCTTAACAATAAACATTTTTTAACAAAAATTAGAAAAAAAATGGTACAAAAAAATAAATTAAAAGCAGAATAATTTACTTCAAGCGCTTTTTTTAAGTCTTACTTAAATTAATTTATTTACATTTGATAATGGTAAAATGTATTTTTGTTATTTATTTACAAATAGTAAGTTATATTTACAAAATGATTAATTGTGTAAGAACATTTTAAATGAAAGATGACATTAGTTTCTAACTACAAAACGACCAGCCTCTTTTGGTTATGAAAACGACAATTTAATTCTTTTTTCGTAACTGGTTATGAAAATTCGGTTACGAAAATGGAAGAACTCTTATTCGGAACCAACGTGAACATGGGTAAGTACCTACTACCAGCTTATTTCTTAGTTTTTTAATCAACAGATATTTTTATACTGCTAGAGTACCAAAAGGCAGTATCTGACAAACACTTGTAACACCAAAAGGAGGATTTTTGTGTAACCAGAGTGAAGAGGGAACTTCAAAGAGGTAGTCGTGTACTATGTAGTACTGTCCTTTATTTTCTTTTAGGTATACAATAAGAAAATATGTACCTAAAGGAAAATAATAAATGTAAGGATATCTAAATGAGAATAAAGGACAGTATTATTATTGTATAGTAAATATCTAGTACATTCTAGATGTACGATACCTATTTGGCGTTGCGAAAAAACTAACAGCTTTTTAGTAAGTACTTATACTTTTACAAAAGAAAAACAGGATTTTTGTCCGTCTGTTTGACTTGACTAAGTCTGGAACGAGTTGGCCGATTTTGATGAGACTGTTACTGACTGACAGCACATGTAATAAGTGTGTAACTTAGGCTACTTTTAGTTCAGAAACATAATCATTGTTCCGCAAAAAATAAACCCCAGTTCTTAGTCTACACGAAGTCGCAGGCACAGCTAGTATACACCTATATCTAACATCATCATCACCTATCCTGTTCTTATTAAGGCACTAAATAATATTAATAATTATTATAATATTGCAATTTAAGCGAGTATTTATGAAGCGACATATTTCATTCAATTTTACATGTATCACAATAAAATCTTATAAAGTAAATGATTTGTTAGTTTGAGATTAATACAGTAGTTACTTTTGTTGGTAATTCTGGGAGCGGGCGTTTACACCAAAATATCTATGAACGTTAGTTGTAATACCTCGTAAGTAAAAAATGCAAACTTTTCAGAAGAGAGCTAAAAGTGCTAAAACCGCGTAACTTTTTTTTTATACAACTCGGGAGATATACACCTGGAGGAAAGTGGTTACCATGGCATACACAACACCACGGACGTCACACTTGCGCTGCCGACCCCGTAAGATCCTTCAAATGCTCATCTTGAAGAAACCCATACTATCGTAGTGTTAAGGGTAATATTCTTTCCCCATGGCACTACCGGTTAGACTCCATCGCCGTCGCTCCAGATTATATAGAACCTGTCAGAATATTTTATCAAGACTTCGCGATAAAACAAACTCATAGATATTTTGGTGAAAAGTAGAAATATTGCTATCCTATTGACTATTTGGTGGAATAAGGCTTACAACTAAATTAATTCGTTGGTAAGTTTATAACAATATGTACGTTAATGAACTGTCGTATAACATTGATATAAAGTTTAGTAATACGACATTGTATTTATTTTTCTTGTCATATTTATAAATGAACTGTCGTATAACATTGATATACCGTTTGGTAATACGACATTGTATTTATTTATTATTTCATATTTATAAATGAACTGTGGTATATTATTGCTATAAAGTTTGGCGATACGATATTGTATTTATTTATTCTTGGCATATTTACTAATGAACTGTCGTATATCATCGATATAACGTTTAGTAGTACGACATTTTATTTGTTCACTCTTGTCATATTTATTTTATTATAAGTTTTATTTAATAGGCGTGTTATATATTATGCGCTGTTAAAAAAATAAAAGTATTAGTTATTGTGTTAAAATGTTCCCTGATTTTCAAATAAATAATAATGTTACTATTTTATAAACTTGTTTGATTTTTTGCATTGGAAATATTGGAATGTACAATTATCTTTTGTCTGTTCCCTAATAATTTATTCTATAAATGCTTCTAATCAGATTTAAACTGCGATTGAATTTTTTAAACATAAATAAATGAACTGTCATATAACTTTTAAACTGTATATGACAGTTTGTTTAATGTTCTTTTAAAATTCAACATATTTGTTTAATTTGATCTTATAATAGCATAAAATACCATCTCACTACAATTAAAATGAGAATTACAAAAAAATCTGTCAAAAAGAGTATTAAACATTACGCTTCTACTTATAGGAGCGAAGCAGACTTTAATATTGTATCTTATTAAATTTTATGAATAACCAGACATGTACTAAAATAATAATACTAAAAGTCATTCAGATTTTAGTAGGAAATAAAATTCTTACCGAGAAAAGAAGACCTTTTGTTACCCTAAGATGTCATTTCTGTAGACTACTACGGTAGCAAATAGGTATCCGATATTCCACCCATCTAACTTATATTGTGGCACGTGCCACCTGCAGAGAGAGAGGGAGGCGGATACAGAAGGATACTAAAATTAGAAGATGGTAATTACCTCCAGCTGTTATATACAAATGTATGCCTACAGAAATTTCTTTAAAGCAGGATGGCTCTCTATGAATAGATAGCCCCCACGAAAAGGACTGCCACAGAGTGAAGCCCTGTCCTGAGACTTTGCCACCATCTCAGAGTAATATTATTGCAATCTTATTTCACTTGGATAGTGTGAATCAGACTTGGACCGTTCTCGTCCATCAATATTTATGTTACAATACACAAAACAGACAAGGGTAAGATTAAACAAATAAATATATCCACTCAGTAAGAGATACTGTTTGACTCAGTTTGACCATTTATCACAAGTCTCCTGATGGACGATTACGGTTGGATTCATAGTATGAAAGTCACAAAGTAAGATAAAAATAATACTGTTAGAGATGGCAGAAGCCCCCTGAACATTCATTTCCAATAATTAAAATTAACAAGATATTTAAAAATAACATTCGCAAGATTGATCGAATCCCGTTTTAAATATTGACTCCATTTCCAAATTATATTCACAATATACGAATTGATATTAGAACAATAACGTCACTAAATAATTTATAGCCACAGAATCGCCACTCACTCAGAGTTCTTGTTACTATCAATGCTATGATAGCGTGGTGGCATGTGATATCCAATCCACCGTATGAGCCACCCTGTGGTAAATCCCCGGCTGGCCCCTGGATGCGCAGGAGTAGCCCGCTGAGACTACTCCGATGAGGTACCAGCGGCCGGCTCTTTCGAGCATGAGGGGCCCCCCGCTGTCTCCCTGGCAGCTATCTTTTCCACCTCCACGGTATCCGGCGCACAGCATCTCTGGATAGATTACGACGTTAATGCCTGAAAAATTGGAATAAAAATACAGTTTTAATATTATTCGGGTTCGTTTGCCACTCAGAGCAAATATTTTTATGTATATTTATTTATTGTTTTTTTTTTGTTTTTTTTTTCAAAAGAATATTAGCAACGGAAATTACTAATATTCCCGTTAACCCCTCCAGCTAAGCTAATTTGCTTGTGTTAGGAGTGGGTACACGTCGGTAGTGTAATGGCCAGGATTCGAACCCGGGACCTCTCGATCGTAAGGCCGACTACCGACGCGACGCTTTATTGTATTGGCCTTAATGTTTCTCATATGTATGTATTTGCAAAAGATAATGTTGTATATCCGCATTCTAGAACCCATATGACAAGCTAGTTAAACTATGCTTATTTTGGGCATTTAGGTCTAAGTGACATCGTACCTATAGAAAGTCCTAGAATATTTATTTAACACTAGCTGACCCGGCGAACTTTGTACCGCCCTTTTTGTTTCCGCCCGCGTGAAATTTATATCCCGTTACCGCTGCACCTTTTATTATATACAATTCTGGCCACGCAATAACAAACACAAAACAAAAGGAATTATCCAATTTAGTGCAGTCGTTCGCAAGTTATGCACGTACATACATTTGGAGGTTCCATTTTTATTTATATAGATTTAATCCATATAATGTGAAAGTTTGTGAAGATGTTTGTGTTTGCTAATTAACTGACAAGGCTGTGGCGCAGGCTTTCTATTCGGGGCTGGGATCAGATGGCAGTTACTCCAGCAAAAGTCAAGGTAAGGCAAGGGCTTCAAAACCACTAACATTGTAATTAACAGGCTTTTGAAGAATGGCGGAGGAGAAAACTAAGTAATCGTAAGTAGTAGTAAGTAGTTGCTTTTTATTAATTGAGATCGAAAAACATAGCGTATAGTGGAGGTTAATATACCCTGCCTACCCCTTCAGGAATGCATAGGCGTGAGTATACATGCAACTAACTTTGCTAACCGTTTACGTGAAAGTGAATGTTGTGTGTTAGAAACGGAAAATGGACCTAACGAGGCGTATCCTCCCATTGTCGAGACAATCCCTGTAGTATTAGGTGTTATACCGTTTGCTAAATGAAGTATATAATACAAATAATACTTGTTGCTAACTGCTTCGCCTGCATGAACAATAAGTAACGGTAGCTTAGTAGTTAATCAAAAGGTATTCCAGCTTTGGTGCCACGTGGTTCCCGGCAGAATAGAATTTTCGTCACCCCATCTCTTCCCATGGGTGTATGGGGGCTCACCTAGATCTTGAGCCCCAAGCCAACCTCACCTGCAAGCTGGTGCACCTGCTGAACAACGGACGAGGCTCTGGCGCTGGCTTTCCCCTCGGGGTTGGGGGGTCGGACGGCAGTCGCCCCCGGAAAAGCCAAAATTGCCAAAATTAAAATAAATGGCTCGTAAAAAAAGAAGGAATCGCAATGAGGGTAGGGCGCCGCCGCAAAACGGCGCGCATGAGGGTCGCCCGCCTCGTGTCGCAAGTGGGCAAGGGCTACCGTGCCTGAGCCGGGCACGGCTAAAGATGTTAGGCCAACTTTGTGATTCCCGTAAACTCCGCTTCGCAACGTGGAACATCGGCACGTTGACCGGTCGCACGAGGGAGTTGGCTGACGTACTCTGCAGGCGGAGAGTGGCCGTGGCGTTCCTGCAGGAGACTCGGTGGGGTGGCGATAGCACCATGCACATTGGGGAGGGCTACCAGCTGATGTACACAGGTGCACCTGACGGGCAGGCCGGGGTGGGCGTGGTGCTCTCCCGGGCGTTGCAGGATGACATCTTGGAGGTGAAGAGCTATAGCGCCCGACTTATGGTTGTGAGGGTGCTTATCGATGGGATTATAACCCACCTGATAAGTGCTTACGCTCCACAGGCTGGGCGTAGCGAAGCCGAAAAGATCTTGTTCTGGGACCAACTCGGGGGAGTACTTCGTGACGTCCCGCTGTCGCAGGAGATTGTCCTGGGCGGTGACCTGAACGGTCACGTGGGTGACGGGTGTGAGGAGTTTGGGCGTGTCCACGGCGGTTTTGGATACGGTAGTCGCAACCCAGAGGGTGAGCACATCCTTAGAACGTGTGCGACTGCCGACCTGGCCATCGTGAACACGTACTTCAAAAAGAAATCCGAACATCTTGTCACCTACAAGAGCGGGGGGCGCTTAACCCAGGTTGATTTCCTGCTCACTAGGAGGCACAGCATCAGCAGGGTGGCCAACTGCAAGGTTATACCCGGGGAGAGTCTCACTAGCCAACACCGTCTCCTTGTCATGGACCTCCGCGTGAAACCCAAAGACAAACGTGCCGAGCGTGCCCAACGCAAAATCAGGTGGTGGCTGCTTGATGAAGCTAAGTCCCAAAGTTTCGTCTCAGCCATCGGTGACAAGTGCGCCGATGCTGTAGACGAACCAGTACAGGTTTCTTGGGACAGGATTCGGGCAGCTATTCTTGAGGCGGGGAGGGTGGTGCTCGGCATGTCTAAGGGTGGACGCAAGTGTGACAAGGACACCTGGTGGTGGAACGACACAGTCCAGAGAGAGATCAGGGTGAAGAAAGCCCTCTTTAAAAAGTGGCAAGCGTCCAAATCTTCCGACGACCGCGATGCGTACAAAGATGCAAAACGCGCCACCAGGAGAGCCGTAGCCAGGGCCAAACGAGACCACTTGCAACCTCTATATACCAAGTTGGAATCGTCTGAGGGGCAAAAGCTCATATATAAGTTGGCGCGTTCCAGGGCCAAAGCGGCGCAGGGTCTATCCAAGTGCCGCTGCATTAAAGACCCTGGGGGCAATTTGTTGTACGAGAAAGTCGCGGTGAAGGAGAGATGGCGCTCATACTTCCACGAGCTGCTGAATAAGCAGCATAAAGAGGTGCAGCCACCAGACCTCCCTCCGAATCAAGGACTAGTGCCACCGATAACGCCTGCGGAAGTCCAGACTGCCATTCGCCGCATGAAGAACCGGAAAGCTGTCGGACCCGACGAAGTCCCCATCGAGGCTTGGAAGGCAATGGGCGCCCGTGGTGTGGGCATTCTAGCAAATCTTTATAACCGCGTACTCCTCACCGGCGAGATCCCGAGCCAGTGGAGGCTGAGCATCATCACGCCTGTCTTCAAAGGCAAGGGATCGGTGCAGGAGTGTGGTAGTTACCGCGGTATAAAGATAATGTCCCACACCATGAAGCTCTATGAGCGGATAATCGACTCCCGGATCCGACAGGAAAGTACACTCTCGGAGTGCCAGTACGGGTTCCGTCCCGGGCACGGGACCATGGACCCAGTGTTCGCCCTAAGGGTTGTGGCGGGGAAATACAGGGCGAAGAACACGCCCCTGCACTGCCTATTCTTAGACATGCAGAAGGCCTTCGACTGTGTTCCTCGCGAGATGATCTGGTGGGCACTGCGGGCCAAGGGTGTCCCAGAGACTTACATTGACACCATCCGAGACATGTACTACGATTCCGGTTCCGTGGTTCGGACTGCTGTTGGCGACTCGAAAGCCTTCCCCATCACCGTCGGGGTACACCAAGGATCCGTCCTTAGTCCTTACCTGTTCAGCGTGGTATTAGATGTTTTGTCGGACAGCATTAGAAACTCACATGAGCAGCCTCCGTGGTTGCTCATGTATGCTGATGATATTGCGCTCATGGACGCGGACAGGAGCAGATTGGTGCGACGCGTGAAAGGATGGAAAGAAGCGCTTGAGAACGGCGGTCTGAAGCTAAATGTAGCGAAGACAGAATACTTAGCGTTAAACTCCACAGATCCCACACCCGTCCGCATAGGCGATGATTTGGTCGAGCGCACGGACCAGGTTAAGTACCTGGGATCTGTACTTCATGTGACCGGTGAGATCGACCACGACGTCAAGGCACGCATTGCTGCCGCGTGGGCCAAGTGGCGAGAAATGACTGGCGTGACCTGTGATCCTAAAATGCCAGTCAGGTTGAAGGGGCAGGTCTATAAGACGATCATTAGGCCTGTTCTCTTGTATGGTTGTGAGGCGTGGCCGCTGCTCGAGCGACACAAGCAAGAGCTGCGTGTCACGGAGATGAAAATGTTGCGGTGGATGTGCGGCGTTACGCGTAAAGATCGCGTACGGAACTCTCGCATCCGCGGCAGCCTCCATGTCCGTGACATCGCGGATAAAATGCAAGAGAGCCGCCTTCGCTGGTGCGGCCACGTCTTGCGGCAACCGCCAGGCTACGTGGGGAACAAATGCCTGGCAATGGTACCCCCGCCGGGTCCAGGTAAAAGGGGTAGGCCAAAGAAGTCCTGGCTTGACGTCGTGGAGGGTGATATGCGTGCAAATGGTCTCACTACCATGGACGCCCAAGATCGTGCGAAGTGGAGGAGGAAGAGCCGGAAGGCGGACCCTGAGCTTCGAGGTCATCTTGGCCACGGATGCAATCAGGAGAATACGTCTATATGCAGATGATGATCTCTTCCCATGCGGTGTCGTACAAGGCGACTAAGGGATAGGGCTGTTTAACATCAGACAGATATTTACAGCACAGACTCAGCCTCAGATACATGGCTCGAGTCAACAATATTGCCCGGAATACGGTAATAGGATCACCCCCTGTTACGTGGGACCTAATACAATGACTGGTGAAATGTGGGTGTTAATTCACCTCTGCCTAACCCTCCTGGGATAAAGGCGTGATTGTATGTATGTATATCAGCTTACAGATAAAGATAAAGGCTTAGGCCTCAAAAACGTTAATGAAGCCACATGAAAATATGCAAAACGGGTAGTTCTTCTTCCTCCGGACCGTTAATTCCCAGTCGCATCCGAAGCTTTCAGCTCGGAGTCTGGGGTCCGCTTTTACCAGTCTTAGCCACGGATTTGGCTAGACCTCGATATTTTTCGTGAAGCGATTGTCATCTGACCTCCACAACCCAATGTTGTTTTTGGATTTTTTGAGGGCTCCAACTACCCGTAACGACTGCCATAGATGTTCTCATGGCAACCGGGACCGACGGCTTAACGTGCTCTCCGAGGCACGACCAGACCAATGCAAATACTCATATTTCATTCACACAAATATTAGCACTGAGCGGGGATCGAACCCGCGCCTCCTGCGTAGCGGCCGCGTTGTCCAACTAGTCTAACTACAGAACTTCGAGATCACCAATTGGTTGTGAAGGTCAGATGGCAGTCGCATCACGGAAAATAACCAAGTTCAACCGTATCACAGTTAGACTGGAAAACTGACCCCGATTGAGTTAGAAAAAGGCTTACAGAATCTGTATGGTGATGGAGAAAGAATACAAGTATCACCACCACACACAAGTGGGTTAGAGTAATATATATGTATATTAGTCAAACCCACGGTCCGGCCGTCTCTGAAAACCAGCGCTGTCCGCTTGCACCACAACGCGGACATTTATTCTACCTAGCCATATATAACATTGTTATGTATGCACAATTGTTGTAATTTTATTCTGGTTGCTAAGCTGTGTATATTTTTCTTTATGTGAGCTGGGTTGAATAAAAAATATTTTCTTTCTTTCTTTCACCCTTTCTTTCTTTCTTTCACCCTATCTCATCCGAACGGTGTCGTAAGAGACGACTGACGGTAAATACGCAGGCAATATCACTGCGAGAGAAGGAAAAATCGAAGTAAAACCTGTACCAACCCGTCTGGCCGGCGTGGAACAGAAGGCCAAAGCCTCCCAACATTGCATTGGGAGAGGCCTAAGAAACCAAACTGCCTCTCTAGACAAGTGGCAATTTGTTGCTCGGCGTATGGTGGAATAGAATGCCAAATGTATGGGATTTGACGTATATGACAGGCGTCAACGAATGTCAAAAACGTCAAATCCTATACATTTTTCATTCTATTCCATCATACGCCGAGCAACAAATTGCCACTTGTCTAGGGGGCGCTGGTCACAACTCCCCAACGTCTATGTATCTCTCAACACTCTTTTCGGGAGAGATTTTGAAGAAGTTCCGAAGGTGTCAATAGTTTTCGAGTTATGGAAGAGAGATTCGATAACGGTCGGGTTTTGTAGGACTGTTATAACACGAATATTATCTTCTTCATCTAGAATATAAAAATGAATCGCTAAATATGTTGCTAAACGCAAATCTCGAGAACAGCTGAACCGATTTCGCTAATTATTTTTTTTTAGAATAGGTATTCATTGAAGTACGAGGATGGTTCTTACAGAGAGAAAAAAATTAAATAATTGTCTGAAAAAGTCTAAAACAACACTTTTCTATACTCCCATACAAACGATTTGTAATAAAATAATACTTAAAAGTCAATTTGAACTTTAACACCATGAAGCTCAAGTGTTTATAGAGGTTCCGGGAAGGCAAAACAATTGAATGACGTTAGTATCGTAAGAATATTGACATCTATTGACATATTGAGATAATTTTTTAAAGCAATTAGTTTGCTAGAATAAACAAATTATAATAAATTGGAAAAAGCGAAATCAGTTCTCGGGCGGGACTCGAACCCGCGATCTTTCCCTTATTTTATATTTATATTTACATTTATTATAATCTATTGACATAGTCAAGTCAGGCGGTACGAAGTTCGCGGGGTCAGCTAGTTCAAAATAAAAATGTGCAGTAGGTCTATGTCCAGCGGTGGACTGCGATAGACTAATTGATTGATTGTCTTACCATTAGCTCTATGCCACCTCTCACAGACTCTATTATCCAGTACTGGCACGTCGACAGCTTGGAGTGTGCGTGGACGCAGCCGGGAGCCTGGACTGAGGGCCCCCCATCCTGCGGCCCAGCCGTACTGCCCCAGGAAGTCGGAACCGCGTTCAGGAAGGCAGATTGGTGCTGAAATGTACAAGAAACGGTAGCATTTTAGAGAAGTCAGCTATATTACCATTATATTTTTTAAATGCGCAAATCCTCACGGATACCACCCCGTCGCAGCCAGTGAGGGCGGTTGTGTGGGAATCGAACCGATCAAAACCGCACGAACATCTCGGGCCACCAGTTTCCAAGGGTGAGGTAGCCTCTGTCATATCTCTAGCACCCTGACTGACCCAGGGCGGGCGAAGGCCCCCTCGGGTGTGGGACTACGGAGTCTCCATCTTTCACCAGAAAAGGGGGAGGTGGCCTGCTTCTGCTAGTGCGGTTCCACCTGTTCCCAAGTCCGCACTCACGGAGAACGGAGTTCGTTGAAAAATTTCCGATGCCCGAACCGCCTTTGCTCGCCCGAGTCGTCTTCGCAGCTATATTACGATTCTCGGGTTCAATTCTTGTTCAGTGCAGTGCAAATGATTGTATGTATGAATGTCGGCTTCGGAATCATACCTTTACATACATCACGAGCTTCCTTCCTTCCTTAATAATTAATGAACTTGTAATTTTAAACCTTAATAGTATAAAAAATAGAATCTAAAACTCACCTATATGCGGCATATAATGTACGTTCCTATCTAACGTAAGTACAGCCACATCAAACCTATCGGCCTGAGGAGTAAACTTGAACAGAGGATGAACTTTGATAGTCCTGACGCCGAACGTATACGCCGGGAGAGGCTCCGCGGCCGAGTTGATGACGTAGTCGCCGAGCGTGACGCGGACGTGACGCGGCTGCGCGCGCGCAACGCAGTGCCCGGCCGTCACAACATGGCGGCGGGATATAAGAGAACCTCCGCATCTGGAAATAGTTGAAGATTGATCGTTAGGTTTTGGGTGAAAATTGGTGAAAAATATGTAAGGAAAACATTATGTTAGGAAGATTTTGGAAATATTTTTGTGTATGAGTTTATATTTAAGGGATGTTTGTTTTGTGTGTTCGTGGGTAGGTGTATATATGTGTGTGTGTGTGTATTGTATGGTTGAATGAGTATGTGGATGTGAGTAAATATTTTTGTGTAAGCTCTTCAGTGGTATTGGTTTTAACTCAACCCTTGGCCTATCTTTCGCACATTTTTCGGTAACTGCCACCAAAATGGCTGAGGTCATGATAGGTTACCTGGCTGGGGGGACAGGTGCACATTTTCGAAGATTTCGCGACGATTTTGTATAAAAGCGTTCTACTGTTTTGAAATCAGTCAATAAGGTGACTCAAATATTAAGATTTAATCACGGTTTCAACACCATTCAATTTTTTTATTTTATTTAGTCCATCAATTATTGACTGCACCCAGTTGCAGGTACGCGTACGAAGCTATAGTGAAGTCCAAAAGGTACTGGACACCCTTCGAGATGCTGTTGATCTCAACCTTGAACTATTAAAATGAGGTAGGTAGATATGTTTTCTCAATATTATCGCAATGTCAAAAGTGTACCGCGTTATATGACAGAAATCATATTTTGTTCTCGTTTGCCTGTTTTGACTTACGGTGCCGAAACGTGGCCACTGAAGGTGGGGTCCACGACCTAAAAGTTGCGCAGCGGGCTATGGAGCGAGCTTTGCCTGGAGTTTCTTTGAAGGATAGAATTCGCAATTCGCATCCGACATAGAACCAAAGTTACCGACATAGCTCGCAGAATAAGCAGGCTGAAATGGCAATGGGCTAGCCACATCTGTCAAAGGACTGATGGCCATTGGAGCAGACGGGTCCTAGAGTGGAGACCGCTAGAAGGAAAACGTAAGGTGGGACACCCCCTAGCAAAGATATTATATAAAAAGAAGTAGATATGTTATTGCGCGAAAATCGTGAAGATCCGAAAACGAGTCAATTGGAACGTTTGCCTCTAGTACCGCGTGCCGAGCGGCGCCGGTCGGACGTTGAGCGGAAGCATCAGTGACTTAGAAAAATAACGAAAATGCCATCGTATGTTTATAGACACTGCACGAACTATTACTCTAAAGTTAATACACCAAAAGTGTAGATGAATTAAAAATGTGTGTGTGTGAGTTCGGCACATTTTTCTACGTTGATTTGTAAGCATATGACATGTCTATGTTATGAAATGTCATTGCCCCCTAGCCATATGGACTGACGACCTACAAAAGGTGGCTGGGACGGACTGGATGCGGAAGGCGGAGGATCGGCAAACGTGGCGCATATTGGGAGAGGCCTATGTCCAGCAGTGGACTGCAATAGGATAATTGATCTCGTTTGCATTGACTCATTCTTGCGTTAATCCCTGTCGCCACCAAAGTTTTCACGTCTGCTTTTTCCAGGCTAATTTGCGACGTGGCTGAACTTGGATAATTTCCATGAAGCGATTGCCATCTGGCCTCCATAACCCATTAGCGATATCGAACTATTGCAATTAGACCAGTTGTTGGACATTTTAGGGTTCCAACTACTGGAAGCCGGAGGTAATTTGTTTTAATTTTTTTTTTGCGTTTTTTAAGTTTGCATAAAAAGACACATTAGGATTTGACGTTTTTGACATTCGTTGACGCCTGTCTTACAGGTCAATTCGGCACACAACACGGCATTCTATTCCATCATACACCGAGCAACGAATTGCCACTTGTCTAGAGGGGCAGTAGACCTTTAATTTTTCGTTCAATCGGAGCGAGAATGAAAGACACCAGGCTCCCAAAAGTGAACCGATCCGACACTGTTGGATCTTTTCATTTGTGAATTCACTTTGAGTAATAGTAATAAGTAGTAATAATGAGAGACGAACTGAACCAAAAGTGAACTGTCTGATATCAGCTTAAATGCCTACCTAACCAAAATGGGTTACAATCATCTCGTCTTAAACGCAACTGGTAGAAGTAGTATCTGGTCTAAAACGCAGCCGGTCTAATTATCATCTCGTCTTAAACGCAACTGGTAGAAGTAAAATCTGGTCTACGACGCAGCTGGTCTAAGTATCATCTCGTCTTAAACGCAACTGGTAGAAGTAAAATCTGGTCTACGACGCAGCTGGTCTAAGTATCATCTCGTCTTAAACGCAACTGGTAGAAGTAGTATCTGGTCTAAAACGCAGCCGGTCTAATTATCATCTCGTCTTAAACGCAACTGGTAGAAGTAAAATCTGGTCTACGACGCAGCTGGTCTAAGTATCATCTCGTCTTAAACGCAACTGGTAGAAGTAAAATCTGGTCTACGACGCAGCTGGTCTAAGTATCATCTCGTCTTAAACGCAACTGGTAGAAGTAGTATCTGGTCTAAAACGCAGCCGGTCTAATTATCATCTCGTCTTAAACGCAACTGGTAGAAGTAGTATCTGGTCTAAAACGCAGCCGGTCTAAGTATCATTTCGTCTAAAACGAAACTGGTCTGACAACAATGACAAAGTATTGGTCTTTTGTACCAAACAAAGTCGGAACACTTTGAACAAACAAAAGAGACTCTACGTTCAAAAGAGAACTCAAACCCTACTACCAATTTTTTACTCTGCACTTGGATATTGGGAGTGATGAAGACCATACCCACATTGCACCGACGATGGTCTATGCCCTGCTATCTAATAAAAATAAAAATACTTACTTCCGGTTGTTCAAGGCTATCAAAACAAAACTAGATTTTTATAAATGCGACTACGAAAATATAGCCCAGTATAACGCTGTTCAAACAGTATTCCCTGAAGCGATCTTAACTGGATGCTACTTTAATTTTAATAAAGCTACTTATATGGAAAAAAGGAAACGATCTTAATGTTACCAATACACATGAAGGAAGACAAACTGTAAGATTGACTGCAAATTTACCATTGCTTCCTACTACCTACATATCCGATGCGTGAATAAACATTTTGCAAAGTGCATCTGACACAGAAGATATGCAAAAATTCCATCATTATGTTAACAGACAATGGCTGTCTTTGCCAATGATTAGCTCTGCTCACGAAAAGCACCGCACGACAAAATAGTGTTGAAGCATGGCATCGTAGATTAAAATAATAGTCGAGTGCCCTCAAAGCCCACGTTTATTCAATTTTTGGAGAAATTACTACGAGAGGCGAAAATACAAGCAAGCAAGCATTTTTAGTTTTATAGTTTTCTATAGTGTTTAAGATTATTCCTATGTTTTAAGGTAATAAAATACATAACTATCAATAGCTATTTCTCTTCTTTTATAATAATCGACAATGAGATAGTATTTAGCCCGTTTTCCTCATGTACAACTACGTTAGCACAACAGCCCTTCGATGGAACGTTTTCGTTACAGCGACCATCGATGTAGTGACTGTCGATATTATGAACTAGACCCGGTTGTGCCATTGGCATTTTAGACCAGTTGCGTTTTAGACTACGTGAATTTTAGACTAACTCTGTTTTAGACCAGTTGCGTTTCAGGCGACTTGTATTTTTAGACTAATTGATACTTAGACCAGCAGCGTTTTAGACCGGAAGCGTTTTAGACAAGGTGCGATTTAAACCCAGTGACCAGCTGAGTTTTAGACCAGAGGCTACTTCTACCAGTTGCGTTTAAGACGAGATGATTGTAACCCACCAAAATAGCGCATAGTTTATAACAATTACTCAGACATCACAATTCCATTCAAAATTTTAAATGTCAACAATAATAGTAGGAAGTCTTTTACTAACAAAACAAAAATATAACTCAACAATTGAATAACATTGTTATCTAACTTTTATCTGAAAATGACTAATTTTGAATCTAAATTCAGTTAAAAAACCATAATAAAAAGCAATAATATACACAATTTACTATTTCATAATACCAAACAATGGTAGCAAGTATATGTATGAGACAATTTCTCCAAGATGGCCGCCGTTGCGTCAAACTCAATTATTATGTTCAACGAACACAATGAATGAAGTGACGTTTCACGCAATAAAAGAAATTCGCAATATATGACAAAGACTGACATAATCGTGAAAATTTAGATTTTTATAGTAAATTGAACTACTCGTAACTACTGCCATAGATGTTCATATGGCAACCGGAATCGACGGCTTTACGTGCTCTCCGAGACACGACCGAACCAATGCAAATATCTACCTATATTTTGCATACAAATATTTGCACTGAGCGGGGATCGAACCCGCGCCTTCTGCGTAAAGGCCGCGTTCACTATCGCTAAGCCATAGAGGCTGTCAAGGAACGGGGGAATATCAAGGTATTAAGATGCTAGTCAACAACGATCTAATGCTAACTGTCAAGCCAATGCATAAAAGTCTTGAATAAAATTACACAAGACTTCCTAAAAAAACTTAGAAAGCATGTTATGGCACATGGCCAATAAATCTTCATAATAGATTCTGGTTTGACATTTAACCCGTGTTCATATAATGAGCTGACATTTAGAGAACTGAGATTAAAAACTGACGAATCATGGCGCCTTCGATATTCAAATCAACTACGATGACTATCTGTCAAATTAAAAAAAACAAGGCAATGATATTTTATTAAAGGTCAGGCGCGAGTCGGACTCTCGTATAGAGGGTTGTAAATGGATACAAGTTTATTTTTTGCTTTGAAGGTATCCTAAAAGGATAGATAGGTACGGTTCGGGGGCGAGTTGGGGTTCTTTGGTATACACCGGAAGAGGGCCACATCGAGAGATATGGGACTGGGTAGGCCGGGGTGCGAGAGATATGGCTACGACAATCTCACCTCCGGCAACCCACGGCCCACGGACGGCGTACGTTTTAGTCGGTTCGAGTCCGACATAACCTCCTCCTCCGGCTTCGGTGGGGGAGGTATCAATTGGGGTATTTTCGCACGATAAAAATAAAGATTCGGTTCACTTCCACATAATTCAATGAATAGAATATCACTTTATCTGGAGGCCCCAACCATTAAAAATCGGTCTCTTTAAAATACGCGGATTAGCCTACCAATTTTTCAAGCACGTGGGCATCATGGCAAGCACTAATCAGTGAGTCCTCGTACGAACGAAAACACTTTACTTCTGTCATACTTTTGTACACTTTTGATATCGCGATAGTATAACCCGCGCCACGTATCTTGGACCTAAATCGTAAGATATACGAGGCTCTGGCGCCCGCGGATTGCTTTGTAATAGTCTATGCTTGGTGAATTTGAGTTCATCTACCGCAGTAGCATCCCGTGCTATCCTCAAAAGACACCCAAGAAATGTATACTGCGCGTTTAAGGCACATTTTGAGCACATTTTAGGTCCAAGATACGTGGCGCGGGTTATAAACATGTAGATTACGACTGGGATTCAGATATCGGCTTTTCATTCCGGGAATTTAATCCTGTTGACCACGGGTACGGGATCAGTTGCATACTAGCTTGAGCTAGTACGTGTAATACTTACCTTTTAGGTGTCATAATTAATTAATTATTAAACCAGTTATTTTTGTGTTAATTAGTTAGTATATTTCTATGAGAAAAGAGGAATGTGCGAAAAAGTATGTGAGAAACAAGAACCTTAAAATAAATAAATGTCTGAGTAACCTATGAAAGTATATGTTATATACAAAAATAAATCGAATTCATGCCTGTATTTTCAATCAATTGCTTATAAATATTACGAAAAAGTAACCCGTCAAAGCAGAGTTTGAAATTAGAATAATAATATTCATTATAAAAAATTTAAAAACCTGCCAAAGTAGAGATCTATGCTGTTTTAATTTTGAAATTGGAATAATAAAATAAATTATAACGGTCGATAGAAATAAATGAAAATATAGTATCTATAATACACTACGGCATGCACCGTCACAATACAAATATGACTAGCGTTTAGAAAATAAAGAAAAATATAATCTAATAACCTTCATTTTTTAATAATACTTTACCAGAAGCACAACAAAAGGCTGCATACTCCAGAAATAATAAAAATATAATATATATCTACATAATAATATATTAATTAAAACATATTGATACGTAATTAAAAACTAATACCTGCAGCTCTATATTTATCCATAGGAGCTAAAAATAAATCTTTCCTAAAGCAATCTCTAAACCCGTACGTAGCTACTAAACGTCATGCTATCTCTTTCGCACATTTACCTCTCTATCCAACACTGCTTCCAACCGATAAGCTCGAATATGGACATAAGCATGTTGCATCTGTAAAATCAATTATTAATTCATGTTAATTATTAGTTAGGTGACACACAACGATAAAGAAATAATAGTCATATTTATATCTCAAAATAAAATAGATCTACAATAAACAGCTAGATCTAGCCGCCTAGATCTAGTCAATCTAGATCTAAGAGGTCATGGGGTCATCAGCGAAAAGGATGTTTTTACTTCAGGCGTAGTACTATGGGTCACGGGGGTCACGATCCAAAACAATCATCGAATATTTTTAAATATAATTGTAATTTTCATAAAAATCGTCAGTCAGCAATTTGCTCGAATATTACACATTGAAAAAAATTATATTGATGGATGTTTTTTTATTTACAACCTGTCAATTGGCTACCCCCTACTGGATTTTCGAAAAACTTCGAACTTGACCTCCAAATCCACGACTGATCAATAGTGAACCTGTTGATATGGAAAGTTGATCCATTCGAATTCACGATTTAAATTAAAATTTAGAATAGAAATAAATCTTTTTGTATGCATACCAATTATAATATGCATATAAATTGATTTTGGAATTGAAATAATTTGTAAATAACCGTTATGAAAGTATTTTTTTTATATTTACAGCCAGATTTACAAAGCAGTATGCATTGAGTCTAAAATAATATTCTACTTTGAGGTTGCCGTAAAAAGCTACAGTTTGTTTGTATTTGTTTGATTATATTGCTAGAAACTTTATAGGTCCACAAAAAATAACAAGAATAACCATTAATCGACTGTCAAACATTACAAAATTAGCAGCAACATTTTTATTTTATTTGCAAATTCATTTTAAAGACTTTTTACTATATCAAATAAAAAATATAAAATTTTAGACACTTAAACATTTTAAAAACCACTTTCGTTATTTTAAAATTTCGTAAAATTTAACAATTTATAAATACCTACCTATTTTGTTTACAAGGCACAATGATATTATAATTTAAACATGCTTTTCTATTTTAATTTCTTTTAGCATATCTACATTAAAATTCATCAACGACGCAAAATTATTATTATTAAATTAAATTTAATTGCGCTGAAAAAAATGTTATAATAACTAACATAATATATTATTACTGCATTACATATATGACTTTTATTTCCATCTTAAATTATATTATAATTTTATTATTTACACAAAAAATGAGAAATGGGTGAATCAAATTACAATTAGTTGTTAGTTAATTAGTGCATTAATTTACAATGTCATGACAATTTATGCATGTGCAAAAAACTGTGCTTATCATACAAATATTATACAACCTGAGTAGTTACCATGAAACATCTGGAGAGAACCCACACAAAGGAAAGACATAGCATTTTTAACCACGTTACCTACATAGCTATGTAAGTAACGTGACTATGTAACCATAGTGAACCAATGGAATTTGGTATAGTGAACCATGGTAAACCATATTGACTTCATAGTCACTATGGTTTTGTCACGGTAGGGTTTAAACCAAACTGAAGTGTCACGACCTTTGGATCGATTTTGTGATACCTAAATGTATGCAATAATATCCTACGGATGTTTTATGGTAGGCCTACTGTTTTTAATTCACCGGCAAGGTGCTTAAAGTGATAGATTGTGTCAAAATTATTCACAACATTGTAGATACGTTAAGATAAGGTTGTCTATGACGAACGTTATCCACCATGATAGCATAAGCGAGCTGTTAATCGAGCTGTTAAGCTAACAATCGTGGTATGGCAACATGTGGCATAAACAAGATCTCTTTGACTACGGATTTGACAACATGTGGCATAAACAAGATCTATTTGACGACTAATTTGACAATATGTGGCATAAACAAGGTCTCTTTGACGACTAATTTGACAA
This sequence comes from Eilema depressum, assembly GCA_914767945.1. Classification (NCBI taxonomy): domain Eukaryota; kingdom Metazoa; phylum Arthropoda; class Insecta; order Lepidoptera; family Erebidae; genus Eilema; species Eilema depressum. The sequence goes on from OU612040.1 coordinate 4,321,518, forward strand.
TATGTGGCATAAACAAGGTCTCTTTGACTCCGAGTTTGACAACATATGGCATAATTTAATTCAGAATTACTTGTGATGTTTCTAGATATATTAACATATATTAGTTCTTAATGACTCCCTAATATTACTAAATATGGCAAAATTCATTGATTTAAATTGTTAATAATCTCATTGGCAAAATTAGTTCATAAAACTCCTGATTTAATAATTTGCAATTTGAGTTCCTAATAACTCCTAATATTCCTTGGCAAATTGAGCTACTGATAATAAGCTTATATGGCATAAATGCCGCCTAATGTTATACCACATAATATGGCAAAATGAGTTTCCAAATAACTCATAATGATACTACGTGTAGCAAAGTTAGTATGATGAAACGACATTGGTGTGAGATTGACGAATATTTAATGACCATACATGGCAACATAATGGCACACATATTTTAATGATCATAGCGTGACAATAGGTACACGTAATACTTAGTACACGTAAATTAAACTATAGTTACAACGAAAAGCAGATGTAGTAAGCGTCATGAACCTTATTGTTAAACACGTACAAAGATTAAATACTTGATTTGATAAAACATTGAAAGTATTTTTCGCTATCAAAATCAATCTTGGGTCCTGCAAAAGAAGCTTATTGATGAATTTAGGCACAGAAGCAAATAAGAGACCCCTAGTTTACTTCTACTTACCCCCTTAGAGAAAGAAGCGTTTGTGTAATGTATGTATGTACAATGTAAATATAACTAAATGTATAGGTTTTGTTCAACAATGACGTTTACTTACGTATTTTCAAGTGATTAAAAAACAATCAAAGCTTCATTTATAACTTCTTCCACTAAGTCGAAACAGACAGTATCTAATATTACAGTGAAAAACATATAGGATATGCCACTAATACGCAAAACATATGCCAAAAATATTTCATTTATGTCCAAACCCGTAAATTTTATGCCACAAACGTCTTATTTATGCCACAAACGCCCGTTTATGCCACAAACGCCTTCACAAATATGGAAACTGTACAGAACTGTATAACCTTGAGGATCCGATCCTGATGTACGCCTGCCACGGGAACGTTCCGAAGCCCGCGTCGTCGCCCCCAACGATACGCCGCTGTGCCGTCTGCTTGCCCACTGCTATCCCACAGCCTGGAAAAATAGAAAATAGAAATTAAATATTGATATATGGACGATCTGGGCCTCGATTCTGCTAAAGCAAAACCACTGTCATACTAAGGATACTGCAAAAAAATCTTTTTTATTTTAGACTTTATACTAATACTGTTAAAGACTGAAGTTAAATGGCTTTTGGAAGAGTGAATAAAAAAGGTAGAACTATTTTTATTTAATTTTGGACTTTAAATCTATAAAGTCTAAAATTTAATACCATTTTTTGCAGTGTTTGTAGTATGACAACGGTTTTGCTTTAGCAGAAGCGAGGGATTGGAGTTATTCGACTGTTACGTCAGATGTTCGATTCCCGCTCTGCCAATTTCGCCGCCGCGCGCGCTGGTACAATTTTTTAAGGAATAATTTTCGGTAAATACTGAAGTACTAACAGTCCCGTTAACCTCTCCAGCCCCTCTAGACCAGTGGCAATTCGTTGCTTGGCGTATAATGGAATAGAATGCCAAATGTATGGGGTTTGACGTATATGACAGGCGTCAACGAATGTCAAAAACGTCAAATCATTATACATTTGTCATTCTATTCCATCATAGCTATGTCAAATTCGAACCCGAAAACTCCCGTAAGGACAGCTCTTAGGCCCGTATTTTAGAAAGATACTCAGTCTTGAATATAGATTTATCTGAGGACAGCAACCTCAGCAAGGCGGACATTGACAAACATCTCTTCCATGCGTGAATATGTTTATTTGAATTGTTCTGTATGTTTCTAAGTATGATATGTATTAGTTACTATGTATTTATTACTAGTATTATAGAACCCATATTACAAACTATGCTTTATTTATGTTTAGATGTTGCTGTATAATATCATCATCATCCTCCTAACGATTTCCTGATTGGGTCTATCGTCTACACTGTGGATTCCGGAGCCCACTTATAACATTATAATGGCTTTTTAGGAGAGCGACTACCATCTGAACTCCTAATCCTGAAAGAGAAGTCTGCGCTAGAGCATAGTTCGTCGTTTAGTAGGTGAGCCCAGAAGGCTCTGTATACTCCTGCTTGGCGCTCTTAGACCTTAATATTGTTTAGACACAACCTGCTAACAAAATACAATCCAAAAAACATCGTGATAAACTCGTTTTGTGTGAGTAAGCTAATTTCAATATTGTTCTTTAAACTGTTAATATGTGCGTGTTATGGAATGTAGGTATGTATATGCCAACTTGTACCGTATAGTAGTAGCCATTTCTGCATCTAGGTATAGTTTCTATAATAATATTATAGTCAAAGGCTGTATAACATCTCTGAGATATTTTTTGTTACATAAAAAATATTTTTTCTTTCACTCGAATCATAATTACCTATATAAACATCACTTTTATAATAAAATTACGAAAGCTTTCTTCATAATGTTTCATAAACATAACAACCGTTACAACGCATTCAAATGATTGTAAATCTTTGCAACAATATAACAATAACAATTATCATAATATAATAGCAACATAACACTTATTACAAAGTGGTTTTTAAAGGACGTATGTTGCAGTTAAAACTAATAATCGATCAAAAATATTATTAACTAAACAAAATTAGTCAAAATGAGTTTTGACGGGTTAATAGTGGTTTTGACTGGACAAAAGTGGTTTTGACAAATATTTTTAGTCAAAACTATTTTTGACCACTAGAGCTTTAGTCAAATGAGGGAGTTGTACCTAACCTGTGTTACGTATTATTTATTCTACATAAGAAACACAACATTGTGAGGATTGAAACACATTATTTTTCTTTCTTTCTTTCTTCTTAAAATGGTATTCGTGTTGGAAATTGGGGTGGTCACGAAATAATACCATGCAGATTAGGGGCGCTCTGCCATTCTAGGTCGTGATTGAAGTTTCTAACCTAATCTATCCAAGTCATACACACTCAGACTCGAATCAGCTAGTCAAAACTACTTTTAAGTAACTTTATTAGACAAAAATACTTTTGACTGTAATTTCAGACAACCTTTTAAACATCAAAACCAGTTAAAGCACTTTTGGATGCAGGTTCTCGTACCCGGAAAATCCGTTCTTATCGGATGCCTCCCTCATACAAAGAACACACCCTCAGGTCTCTACGATCAGCGGTTTAGGCTTTGCGTTGATACCTCAGGTCAAAGGATAGATTAATAATTCATTTTAACAAAAAAGTTTAACCGACTTCAAGAAACGAAAAAGAGGCACTGAAAAGCGAAAAATAACTTAATTTACAGACTTACTGATTTATTAGAAGTCGGTGCCAGCCAACTTTGTTATGTCTGAACTATTAGTTACTATGATGCAATCAATTGAAATATGGCCTCTCTTGGGCTAGGCACCGACTTCTAATAAATCAGTAAGTCTGTAAATTAAGTTATTTTTCGCTTTTCAGTGCCTCTTTTTCGTTTCTTGAAGTCGGTTAAACTTTTTTGTTAAAATGAATTTATTTTTCTCTTTTTAGTGAGTTTGTACAGTCTCACGACTGTACATCGCATTTTTAGTGACCTGACTGTACATGCGCTGCTGACGCTGCACTACAGATCGAACCGGCCACGCTAAAAAAAAAATATAAAAGCATTATACAAGAAGAATTTTTAAAATCAATGCATATACACCGGAAATATAGCTGAATATTCTGAACACTTCTGCGTACCCCTTTAAAGGACTCAGGCCGTTATGTTATAATGTGTAATGGCAGAAACATTGCAATAATATGCCATTGCAGCAATCGCGGCTGATTTCCTGGTACTTTTTGAAGAGTTCCCTGGTCTAATCTCGGAAACCCATCATCAGATCTTTACGAAATTTAAATGGGACCACTTCGGAATAATCTACTTACGAACAGAAAAAGAATTTTAAAAATCCGTCGAGAATTGGCTTCACAATCGCGTAACAAACATACAAAAAAATAAAAATGATAAAAAAAAAAAAAAATTGGTTACGAATTGAGAACTTCCTTTTTTGAAGTCGGTTAAAAATGGAAAAGAATGTTTCAAATATTTTGTGCCAAAAGTGCTTTAACTGATTTTGATGGTTAAAAGGACTTTTAAAGGAAGACTGAAACCAAAAGACAGTTGATCGACCCTCAATAGGTCGACATTTCAACAATATGCTGCATGTGTACAACGAACATGTGTACAAATAAATTATCACACATAATGTACTCAATTTATTAAGAAGACGGGTTTACCATTTTGACTGCAACAATAAGAGTCGATTGCCTACTCGACTGCATGAAAGAACGAAAGAACTTCCGATCGTATTACGGCGGCATTACTTGCATGAGTTGCATTATTTCCTTTGAGGAAATGTATGGTAACACGTTAGATAATGTTTGTAAGGTTTTAATCACTTTTACATACATACATTGTACATATTTTTATGCGTGGTTTGGTTGTTGTGCATGGTTTTTATACTGGCTGTATGTAACAAATTTTGAATATAATGAATTATGAGGTTAAGCCATCTGGATTTAGCGGCTTATGCACATCCACCACCGCAAAGCCGGCCACCACTAGTGGTTTTTAATTTTAAATTTGTTTTCAACTGCCCCCAGCTGTCGTCTGTCAAGGCACGGAAAATTGGCTACATCCCGTTTGGCAAACGTCGCATTTCGTAACCTTAATTAATAACGAGTCCTCGTTTCGTGTCGGTGCAATGTTAACACCTTTCCGAAGACTTCCATACAAACCTTGTTTTACACCAAAGATTTACGATTCCGTAGCCGACTGCATACGACAACTATCGACGCACGCAGCACATGTGCGTAGTTCATTGCGGCTTCTCAATGGTCCCCTTTATTCGTATCGGAGTTTTATTACTGCGGTGGACGAACTCAAGTTCACCAAGCATAGATTATTACAAAGCAATCCGCGGGCGCCACGCGCCGGAGCATCGTTTGTCCGATTTAGGTCCAAGATACGTGTCCGGAGTTATACCTGGTGCAAAAGCTAGCCATGGCGATCCAACGAGGAAATGCGGCCCACCTTAGTACCGGACGCGATCCGTGGCGGGTTATCTACATGACAAAAGCTTGGCTGGCTACTTGACATTGTTGTATTTAAATACAATTGTTATCTACATTTACATAAAACTGTTTTTGGCTTTAAAAAAAAATAATAGAGGCATCAACTCTAAAAAAGATGAGTCATACTAAATTACAAAATATTTATATAATCTGCCTAAAGGCATATCACGTTATTACTGAACCATGTTCTTTTATGCCAGGTGAAACTGACGCAGGCATACATATACACAGTGCGTTAGATCACCATGAAGATAAATTAGGAGTCAATATTGTCAAAAGATGAAACGAATCTGTATGACTTGCGTATTTCTGACAGCTTACATGGGGACCGCTGATAAGGCACTTTCGCTGTCAATTATTATGCGACTGTCCAAAAAAGGTGTGTAGTGTGTTCAGAGTTCACGTGTGTTTTTATGCAACTTAGGTGACAGACAAGCACACGGCCTGCCAGATCGAAAGTAGCTGCTGTGGCATAAGGACGTGTGTAACATACCAGCCTCTCTAGACAAGTGGTAATTCGTCGGCCGGCGTTTTGTATTAAAGAATGTCAAATAATAATAATAATAATAATAATATTCATTTATTTGCAAATGTAGGTTTAGAGTTGGTACATGTTTGTTACAAATGTGTCACTACATTTGGCCTTGCGGCATGCAAATTAGAGGCATATAAACAATTACTAGACATGCATACTACAACTTCATTACAATTAATTGAAATACGTACATAATATCAATAGTCATAAAATTAGACTTTCAATAGTATATAATCAAATAAAATCAAATAGGCATGTCAATTGTGATAAAATAAATCATAATCAAAATAAAATAGGTATGTCAGTGGTAGTAAATAACAATAGCACATGAATTAAATAAAATCAAATTATAAAATGTATGGGATTTGACGTATATGACAACGAATGTCAAAAACGTCAAATGTAATGGGGTGTAATACTCGTGCTGTTGACCCTATAGGAACCTTCTAATGCCCTTCTTGAAGAAGTTATTTTGTGAAGAAATGATTTACCAAAAAGAGACAGTGAAAAGGGAACGGAAGAGAGAGAAGGTCTCTGCATACGTAACGGGTTTTTTCACGGACGGGACGGGACGTGAAGCAAAATGTATGCGGCCCACCCCGTCCCGTCCCGTTCGTGGCCCCGTGACATATGCATTGCCGCATACATTTTGTATGAAACGATATTTCCAAAACTTCACGTCCCCGTCCCGTCCGTGAAAAAACCCGTTACGTATGCAGAGACCTTTAGAACCCGTCCTGCAGTCAAAAGTGCTAAACTGCCTTCGATCTCCATGAGAGCAGGCCTGAGGACGTAGGCTAGGATATCCATCGCCCTAGCAGAAGCAGATCCTAGATGGTGGAGACTGTGGAAAGCATGAAGGAGGTAGGACACGACGACACCTTGTGTTGTGTTTCCGATAGTGAGTAGGGTAGCCAGAGCTCACTTGAGAGGTTTTGTGATGTCAGTGTGAAGGCCAAAGGCTTGTCCTGGTTGTCTGCTGCACTGTTCTTACAGGGTCGGCAGCACGATTATGACTCCCCTGGTGTTGCACTCGTCCATAGGCTACGGTAACCACTTTCCATCCGGTGGACAGTAAGCTTGTCTACCACCTAAGTGGTATAAAAAAAGCGGAACCCTCTCTCTAAAGGGACAGGTGATTGCCTCAGGTTTTCACGGCGAGACCACCTAACCTATATCTGTTAAGGGTGGTCCCATCGCAATTCTGAGTGACAAAACATCTTGCGGTTTTAATCGGTTCTAATCGAGTGGATACCCACCTCATCGTTAGCTCCAGTGACGTTTCACAAGCAAAAAACCCCTGTGCTATCCTCAAAAGTCACCCAAAAAACACGTACCTACTGCTCATCTAGAACACATGTGACGTGACTAGAGTCAAGATATATATGCCGGCAGCTATACATGCGTGAGTATGCGTATGTATGTACATATTTAATGCCAGTATGACTGCAAGCAGTACAGAGCAAGCCAGTCTGACGACAATTACCTTATTAAGGCACTTTTGAAATACGGTTTTCTTCCTGGGTGCTGTTAGATTTCACTTTCGCAATCTACGCTAGCTAGAATATCTATGTGAGTTTAATGGATCTCTGCCTTTTCGCCGAAAATTGTTTGGCCGATTATCACTTGCCAACTAACGTTTCGCAGAATTTTATTTCGCAGAATAATCATTTGCCAACTTGTGATATAATTTTGTTTTTATTACCCAACCTCACAGTTGCCAATTTTACGTTTGGTCTTCCTTTTAGAATGACACTTTTCAAAATGCCAACTTTCAAGTAGCGAATGTTTTAGTTAGCGTAATATTCATGTAGTTGTTGTCAAAATTACTGAATGTGGCGTACAAAAATACTAAGTAAGCCACTATTTATGGATGGTTATAAAAAAATAACCACGAAGGCTAAAGCGGGAGCTCCGCTCCGCTCCGCTCCCGCGTTAGCCTTCTAACCTAACCTATCCAAGTCGGGGCGCGCTATAGTCGATTCGTCTAAAAGTTGTCTGGCCTAATAAATAATTTGACAAAAGATAAATGCCCCAAACGTTTTTTGTCATTACAATAATCAGCTTAACAATAATTCTACCAAATGAAACGTTGTCATACAAAAATTTGACAATCGTTAGTCGTCAAAGTGAAAAATAGGCGAAACGTTGGTTGGCAAGTGATAATCGGCCAAACAATTTTCGGCGAAAAGGCAGGATCCCGAGTTTAATCTGTACTATGATACTAGCTTCCGCCTGTGACTTCGTTCGTGAGGTTTTTGGCCGATGAAATCTAAAAAGTCTTACATAAAGAATATCCTTACACACGGGCATTGACGTAATGTGATTTTTAATATTAATAAGTGAAATAGTGGCAAGTGGTAGCCAGTCAGCCCCAGGTCTGCGCTCGGAGAAATAACACACGCCTTGCCTGCTCTCCATTGTGCCCTCTGCTAGTCAGAGGGATAAGTGGAAAGCCACCCTATCTATGCCACTCTTGCTTCAACCAGAATTTACCATGGACGACAGCGTCTCCGGAAAGAAATGCTGCTGTGTTGTCCAGGACGCACCATGTGGAAGTTCCGTACCAAGCACCCCAGTCCCATATACCATCTACACTAATATTATAAAGAGGAAAGATTTGTACCTATTTTTGTATGTTTGTATGTTTGCAATGAATAGGCTCCGGAACTACTGTACCGATTTCAATAATTCTTTCACCTATAGAAAGCTACACTATCTGGGAGTAACATAGGCTATATAACATCACGCTACTACTAAAGGGAGCGGAGCAGTGAGCATAAATGTCAATAAATCGGGCAGATTTCCATACATTAAAGTTGGACCGGAATCCGAATTCCACGCGGGCGGAGCCGCGGGCAACAGCTAGTAATCTATAAATCAATATAATTTTTTCCCCGGCTCGAAATTCAAGCCACGAAACAACCTCACGAAAACACAAATATAATCTCAAAGTCACACCACGGGACCAACAAACGCGTACAATAATCAGTAATCACATAAATCTGCGCGTGCGCCGCAATAAGTATCAACTTGAACTTTCGCGCGTGCGGTCTACCTCCGCGGTTAGGAAGTTCTATCTTGGAGTAAGATTACATTTCCTACAGTGGTATGGCTTTGAACTATTGTTTTGTACTAGCTTATGCCATCGACTCTGCTCGCAAATATCTTACTACTGATGTGAAAGTTTGTGATGAAATCTGGATGTATGTTGATAAATTGTGCTATTCTTAGTCTCTCCCCAATTTATACGTCAAGTTTGATTACACTGAACTGATATTTATATTAAGATCAGAATAAAACTATTTTATTTGTGAAGAAATCTGGATGTATGTTAATTAATCACGCTATTCTTATTCTCTCCCCAATTTATACGTCAAGTTTGATCACATTGAACTGATATTTATATTAACATCAGAATAAAACTATTTCAATATGATTTTGTATATTTTATAAGCAGACTAGCTGTCCCGGCGAACTTCGTACCGCCATATTTTTCCTGTTCCCGCTGCACCTATGAACCTTCCCTGGACACCCACGAATATTTGTTACCACGAGTATTTAAATGAGCCAAATCGGTTCGTGCGTTCTGGAGTTATAGCGTCAGGAAGGAAAACCCGACTTATTTTTATATAGTAGATCATTCAGATTCATAATTCAATCACTTTTCATTCTCAGATGGTTTATGATTATGAGAATGGCCCGATGGCCTTTGGACCCTACATTATGGGGTTCTTCAAGGCATTAAGGTTCTTATCCTACAGGCAGCACGAGTGTGACCTCCCTAACTTTGCACACGTCTATAACTCCTCGGTAACTTCTTTATCTTCTTCACGCACGATTCCCCGGAAAAAGAGGCTAAGTGCAGATAAAAGAGACTTCTTCCCATTTCATTCCAGCCCCAGTATAGTACGCGCCAGTTAGTGTGGCAATACGAGTGGAACAAAGTCTTACGAATAAGAAGTAACAAGAAAGGTAAATCAAAAATATTAAGAATTAAGAATTATTACATTATCTTTTAACATTGAAACTGTCGTTTTTGTAAATTTCGTATACCTACACCACTGTATGGGGGAATGTAAATAACTCGTATTGCCACACTAACTGGCGCGTACTATAGACAAGTGGCAATTCGTTGCTCGGCGTATGATGGAATAGAATGCCAAATTTATGGGTTTTGACGTATATGACAGGCGTCAACAAATGTCAAAAACGTCAAATCCTATACATTTGTCATTCTATTCCATCATACGCCGAGCAACGAATTGCCACTTGTCTAGGGGGGCAGACCTCGGTAACCGCTACCCAACAAATGAGCCGTGTGTTTATGTACCACCGCGGTATATTTGGGTTAGGCAGACGTGAATTAACACCCACATTTCACTAATCATTGTATTAGGTCGCACGTAATAGGGGGTGTAATAATGAGGCTGTATCTGTATATATCTGTCTGATGTTAAACCACCCCATCCCTTAGTTGCCTTGAACGCCCATCTCTTCCCATGTGGTGTACATGGGAAGAGATGGGGGGCTCGTACGAAATTCTACTCTACCGGGAACGACGCTGCTAAAAAAATATTAAAAAAATATCAACCATTTCTCTCGAAAGTCTCGCTTCAATAAAAGCTGTTTGCCGTCACTAAGGACAAAAACAAATTCATCTGAGTTACCCAACTCCTTGCATAACATCCGCATCTCCATGCATCGGCGGCCATAATCGCCTCAAACTTAATCCGACAGGAATGTAAAAGTTTTTACGATATATGTAATGCTGTTACGAGCCGCGTGGTTCCCATGTGTTGTTATACCAGGCGACTAAGGGAAAGGGCTGTTTAATATCAGACAGATATATACAGCCTAGACTCAGCCTCAGATGCATGGCTCGAGTCAACAATACGGTAATAGGCTCACTCCCTATTACGTGGGACCGAATTACAATGATTGGTGAAATGTGGGTGTTAATTGACATTTACCTAACCCTCCGGGGATAAAGGCGTGATTATATGTTTGTATGTATGTTACGGGTAGTTAGAGCCCTCAAAAGTCCGACTAGTCAAACTACAGAACTCTGATATAGCCAATTAGTTGTGGAGGTTTATCAGATGACAGTCGCTTCACGGAAAATATTGAAGTTCAGCGGCATCACAGTTATATTGAAAAGCCAACCTCAACTGAATTGGAAAAAGGCTCAGGGAATGATGATGATGATATAATGATGTTACCCTGACAGCCTCTGCGGCTGGGGAGTACATTGCACTGCTACGTAGGGGCCCGGCCCCTCTAGACAAGTGGCAATTCGTTGCTCGGCGTACGAAGGAATAGAATGCCAAATGTATGGGATTTGACGTATATGACAGGCGTCAACGAATGTCAAAAACGTCAAATCCTATACATTTGTCATTCTATTCCATCATACGCCGAGCAACGAAATGCCACTTGTCTAGGGGGGCGGTTTGGATTCCGATATCCTACACGAATATGCCTGGGTATTTGCACGCCTAGGAGAGCACGTAAAGCCGTCGGTCCTGGTTGCCATACATCTATGGCAGTCGTTACGGGTAGTTGGAGCCTTAAAAAGTCCGATAATTGATCTAACAGCAATAATTCGAAATCGCCAATAAGCGTAGAGATCAGATTCACACTAAATATCGAAAGTGGAAAGCTAGTCCCAACTAAGTTGGGGTCAGAAGATGATAATGAGTAGAATTAATTAGCAGGTGAGCTTGACTTATGCTACGAAGATCCTGATGAAACCCAATCTGGTAATCAAAAAGGTGCATATACCATTTGAGTCTGAAAAGTCCGACAACTACAGAACTTCAATATCGCCCATAGGTTGTGGAGGTCAAGTGACAGACGCTTCATCAGAAAAGATGGAAGTTCAGCCACTTTACAGTTAGACTAGAAAGTCGATCTCAACTAAGTTGGGAAAAGACTCAAAAAGAAAAGGAAACAAAAAACAAAAAGAAAAGACTCAGACAAAAATAAATAAATAAGTCTCAAAGAAGGATAGTAGGATTGCAGGGGAAAATTACTGGTGATACGAAGATCCTGATGATGTGCAATCTGGTAATCAAAAAATCTATGCACCAATGACATACATACATACATTCAACCCAATTAAAAACCAATACAAGCATGTATTCAAGGTCTTGTCTACATACTACATATAGAATATGTAAATAGTTTCCAATATACCGTGTGCCACTTCTAATCGATCAGAATTCACAACGCGTTTGTCTGTTTGTTCGTTATATAATATTAGTGCTACATACGGAATGGTCTGTTTGCTTGACATTTAAACTAAAGAAAAGTGGTTAGCTTCCGTGATCGTGTGCCAAAATCTGCTGAATCATTGAGTTATAAATAAATATGCTGGAACTATATAAATTGGAGATTTGATTACGTGTTACGTCGCAAGGGATTTAATAGTTTTGCCTTATTAAAAATAATATCGAACGAATACCAAATGAAACCTATTTTTGAAGGTCCAAAAGATACTTAAAAAATGGGCCAGAGAAAGGCTCTAGCGCAAGCTTTATAGTTAGACCAGTTGTCGGACATTTTAGGGCTTCAATCAGCCGCAACGATTGCCACAGTTGTTCAGATGGCAACCGGAGACGACGACGACGGTGTAACGTGCTCTCACGGAGAGATCTCAGTCAGTGTGTTAATATAGGTCACCCATCTTAAAACAGACCTGGCTACTATTGCTTAACTTTACTATCACACGTGTTTCCTTCTTCCTACAGTCCCGGGTCCTTTAAAGTATCCGTCAAGCTGAAGGCCACCATTACAACATTGTTAATGTCTGTAATAGTGACCCTCTTTCCTAAGACTAAGGCTTTCAGCTTACCCCAACAAGCGAGCTGAAATCATGTTGACGTGTCACATGTGTGGATACCAGCGGGGACGGCTTATGCCTAACTCGAACCGACTAAAACCGCACTCCGGTCTTTAGTTACCGAGCGTGAAGTAGCTTCTAACATATCCCATTCTGACCCAGGGCCAATCGCAGGCCCCAGGCAGGGAATATCGTATTCCCAAACCCGAGTTTGGGACAACGATATTACCATCTTTCCCCAAACAGGGGAGGCGTGTATCGAACTGCCATCTCGGGCTGCTTCTGCTAAGGTGACAGAGCCGCCTGTCTCAAAGACCCGATGAAAGACGCCTGTCTCGCCACAAGTAATACATCAACAACATCAATCAAAGCAAACCAATTAGGTATTTCCCCGAGCTCGTCATCACAGACACACTTTCTCACAGCACCCTACTTTAACATCTGTTTAGCAACAATTAGTATTAACTTAACATACATTATACTGTGTTTGTGTACGTGTTCTGCCTAGGAGCAAGTTAAGTAACCCATCAGGGTTACATCATAGAGAGAGTGTTACAACACCGACGTAATCGGAGCTGCGATGTTTTTTTTTATAATGTAGGTCCGATTCAGTTCCGTAGATAATTTTGTAGGTTAAGTACAAGGTTTAGATTGTGACAGGAAGTAGTTTTTTTTTTGTGAATCTGTTGTTTATGGTTGTAGTATTATGTCTTTTTAATGATAAGTAGTACTGTCGGAAATGTATGTACATACATACATACAATCACGCCTTTATCCCCGGAGGGTTAGGCAGAGGTGAATTCGGCCGGGGTGAAAGGGATATATTATGTCTACGACTACCTCGCCTCCGGCAACTGACGGCCCACAGATGGCGTGCGTTTTAGTCGGTTGAAGTCCGACATAACCTCCTCCACCAGCTCCGGCGGAGGGGTATCCGTGGGGATTTTTCGCACGATAAAAAAGGCAGAAGTGAATTAACACCCACATTTCACCAATCATTGTATTAGGTCCCACGTAGTAGAGGGTGAGCCTATTGCCGTATTTCTTTCACTATTGTTGACTCGAGCCACGTATCTGAGGCTGTCTGTGCTGTATATATCTGTCTGATGTTAAACAGCCCTATCCCTTAGTCGCCTTGTACGACACCGAATGGGAAGAGAAGGGGTGGCCCAAATTCTACTCTGCCGGGAACCACGTTTTGATTTAAGGCTTTCCTAATGCATGTTATGTACACCGTAATAGTTGTATGTATCGGGAAAATTACCTATAATAATTATTTGTTTAAATTGTGTCAATACAGATGATGTGGTTGTACTTATAAATAAATAAATAAATAAACCACGCGACGAAGAGTTATGTGAATACTAGATATTGAAATGGCGTGTTTCCTTCTGTCCCAGGTTCTTTAAACGGAGCATGAAAATGTATCAACCAAGACAAGTGGCAAATCGTCGGCCGGCGTTTTACAGAATGGAATGCCAAATGTATGGGATTTGACGTATATGACAGGCGTCAACGAATGTCAAAAACGTCAAATCCTATACATTCGTCATTCTATTCCATCATACGCCGAGCAACGAATTGCCACTTGTCTAGAGGGGGTGTATTATAGAATAGAATGGCGAATGTACGGGGTTTGACGTATATGACAGTCGTCAACGTGTCGAAGCGTCGCGTCGGTAGCTTAGTGGTTAAGGAGTTGGCTTTACAATTGAAAGGTTCTGGGTTCGAATTTGGCCATTACACTACCGACGTGAACCCACTCCTAGCAGAAGCAATTTAGCTTAGCTGGAGCGGTTAACGGGAATATTAGTAATTCCGGTTACCAATATTCTTTAAAAAAAAAAAAAAGAAACCGTAGATAGATAGACAGATAGATAGATAATTCTTTATTGTATGTTAAGTAGGTAGCAAGTTGCGAGTATATAGTTTAATGTACAATGGGCGGCCTTATCACTGAAAGCAATTTCTCCCGGGCAACCTTGTCATAAACATCAACAAATTGTCTTTTTTATACCACTTAGGTGGCAGACAAGCACACGGCCCACCTGATGGGTAGTGGTCACCGTGGTCTATGGACGTATGCAACATCAGGGGCATCACACTCGTTTGTCTAAGGGGCCTGATGAGGCCGTCAAGCTGAGGGTCACCATTGTAACAATGTTGGTGTCTGTAATGGTGACCCTCTTTCCTGAAACTTTACCTTCAGCTTATCAGGCGAGAAGAAATCATATTGACGCTATTTTGAAGCTATTTCAATCTGTTAAACAATAGTTTTTTTTTTATATAGGACACGTCAATTTGACTTGGCCTCTCCTGATGGTAAGCTGAAGGCAAAATCTCTGAAAAGACGGTCACCATTACAGACACGTACCATGTTACAATGGTGGCACTCAGCTTGACGGCCTCATCAGACGCTTTTTCACGCTCCGCTTAAAGGACCCGGGACTGTAGGAGGAGGGAAACACGTGAACTGGTAAGGAATTTCAAGACTTAATGGTGCGGCAGAAGAAGAAGTCACCAAACCGCTTGATTCTTGGTGGAATATTCTGCACCGTATGCGGGTGGCATCTAAGTCCTGCACGTGTTGTCCTATATAGGAAACTTCAAAAGAATCTGTTCTATAGCCATTTATTTGGTTATTTACGCTGATCCCGAAGTTTCGCTCGCTTTTCAGCAGTCACAGTCACGGAAAAATGTTATTGAAAAGCAACCGAGCCAGCGGGGATGAAGGTGTTTTCTTTGTTCGTTTCTGTTTTAATTAAAAGCTATATATAAATCTCATTTGTGAAGTCTTGAGATGCTCCATGCAAATATCTGAATGCATGAATATATTATATCTATTTACATAGATGTAGGTGTATTATATATAATACTAGCTGTCCCGGCGAACTTCGTACCGCCATATTTTCCACCCGCGTGGTATTTTGACCCCGATTTATCAGTATTTCTCTACAATATTATGCATGTATTATACATATAAACCTTCCTCTTGAATCACTCTATCTATTAAAAAAAACCGCTTCAAAATTCGTTGCGTAGTTTTGAAGATTTAAGCATACATAGGGACGGACAGATAGCGACAGCGACTTTGTTTTATAATAATATATGTAGTGATATATATTATATATACATCATAAATTCACGCTTTTAAGCCCCGTAAAAGTAAACAGAGGTATATGTATAATACGTAGGTGCTTTTAAATTTCCAAACGTATATTAATCAGATCGAAAACGTCCTAAAGAAAGGTCAGGTCAAGAGTACCTACCCGGAACCAGCGAGCATGTATAAGAACATCAGGAAGATATCTTCTGCGTTGACGGCACAGAATCTCTCTGTTCTTACAGGGTCAGCAGCACAAGTGTGACTACTATGGTGTTGCACTCGCCCATAGGCCACGGTAACCATTTACCATCAGGAGGGTCGTGTGCTTATCTGCGACCTAAGTAGTATAAAAAAAAGGTACTGTAAGAACAGAGAGATTCTGTGCCGTCAGCGCAGAAGATGAGTAGGTCAAAGCCTTTGGTTTTCCCACTGACAGCACAAAACCTCTGCAGTGAGCTCTGGCTACCTTACTCACCGCCGGGAACATAACACGAGGTAATTTAGCTACGGTATAATGTAGGGAGGAGGTACTTTCCCAGTCGGACTGCTCGATTGGGACGGAAATATCGTCGTGTCCTACCTCCGTCATATTTAGTTGCTTTTAGTTGCGTTACTCCGCGTTCGGCCGCTACGCAGGAGACGCGGGTTCGATCCCCGCTCAGTGCAAATATTTGTATTCATGAAATATGGGCATTTGCATTGGTCTGGTCATGCCTCGGAGAGCACGTTAAGCCGTCGGTCCCGGTTGCCATAAGAACATCTATGGCAGTCGTTACGGGTAGTTGGAGCCCTAAAAAATCCAAAAACAACGGTCTAGCTGCAAAGCTTCGATATCGCCTAAATGTTATCATTGGGCTGTGGAGGTCAGATGGCAATCGCTTCACGAAAAAATACCGAGGTCTAGCCAAATCTGTAGTTGGGACCGGTAAAGCGGACCCCAGATTCCGAGCTGAAAAGCTTCGGATGCGACTGGGAATTAACGCTAGGATGAGAGAGTTGCGTTACGATTACGATTTGAGCGATTTTTTCACGTTGAACTCACAATAACTCACAATTACCTTCAACGAAAGCTTAAATTGCGATTTTTATATGTGTAAGAACTTTTATAGTGCAATTTCGGATCATTTAGAGGTCATTGAGGTTCTATTAGTTCGACGACCTCTAGACCTTGCGGGAAAGCCTCTACTGCTACGTTAAAGGTCGTGAATTCGATTTCCGCTCAGTGTCAATACTTGTAAACATGAATATGTCTTTTTACATTTGTCTGGATGTTGCTATGCAAGAATTTTCAACTTTTTTTTTGTAGGACTCGTCAATTTTACTTCGCCTTGTCTGATGGTAAGCTGAAGGCAAAGTCTCGTAAAAGACGGTCACCATTCTAGACACGTACCATGTTACAATGGTTGCACTTAGCTTGACGGCCTCATCAGATGCTTTTTCACGCCCCGCTTAAAGGAGCTGGGACTGTAGGAAGAGGGAAACACGTGAACTAGTAAGGAATTCCAGGTCTTATTGGTGCGACAGAAGAAGGAGTCGCCGAACCGTTTGGTTCTTGATGGAATATCTCCGATGACATCAAGCATACGGCCCCCCTGATGAAAATTATAACCATTGCCCATGAGCGTCTTTAACAATAGGGGAGTCACACTCCTACTGCTGACCCTGTAAGAACAAAGAGTTTTTGCGCCGTCAGCGCAAAAGACTAAGCAGGACAAGCGTATGGTCTTCCCAATGACAGCACAAAACCTCTCCAGTGAGCTCTGGTTACCCTATTCACCGCCGAGTACACAACTCTAGGTTATTATGACCGTGGTATTATGTGTCTCTGTATACCTGTATTGCATTGGTCTGGGTGTTTCTATGTATAATATGTATGTATTTACAAAAAAAAAGTATCTAAGTATGTATATCCGCATTCTAGATTCCATAACACAAGCTAATTAAGCTTACCATGGGTCTAGATAGCGTTGTGTAGAATGTTGTAGAATATTTATTTATTTATTTATACCTAGTAAAGGGCAAATAAGAAAAGCCTACGTGAAAAGACTAAGGGATAGGGCTGTTTAACATCAGACAGATAATACAGCCAAGACACAGCCTCAGATGCATGGCTCGAGTCAACAATAGTGCCCGGAATACAGCAATGGGATGGGCTCATCCGAAAATGTTACGAAAATGGACGAAACCATTTACATGTATCCGTCTCAATCGAGCAGTCCGACTGGGAAAGTACCTCCGCCCTACAGAAGACCGCGGCTTAATAACCTCATGTTGTGTTTCCGACGGTGAGTAGAGTAGCCAGAGCTCACTGGAGAGATTTTGTGCTCTCAGTAGTCGACAGCACGAGTGTGACTCCCCTGATGTTGCACTCGCCCATAGGCCACGGTAACCTCTTACCATCAGGAGGGCCGTGTGCTTGTCTGCGACCGTAGTAGAATAAATAAAAAAATAAAAATGTATGTATGAAAAGCCTAGTAGATAAATGATTTGCGACATCTAGCCTTCTCTAAATCTATGGCAGCACTCATCAGAGATACCTACGAGCTATTTTTATTACCATGTAAACGTTGTAAAACATTACTTTCTTTCGCCAATTACATTTACTAATGTACACAGATTACGTAAAGCAATACCACAGCCATTTTAGAATCAGTTACAAGCCGCATTCACGTTTACTAGACGATAGCTGGCCAATTTTGAGGCCATTCGTTTTAGGTAATGTGTGTCCGGTCGCATTACATACATACATACTACTACTGGGACTTGCGACCCAGATGTAGGTTTAGGGTGGCCACTTTGTGATGCATCAGCGCTCACCTCCACCGTCAGTAGTGTTCCCCCCCCCCCCCCCCCCCTACCTATCCAAATTTGGTAAGATCCTATCAATGCCGCTTTTGATATTCGATTTAGTAAAGAGCTTACTGAAGCTCTTGGCAATCCGAGGTCTTTAAGTAAGTTGTACAGGGATTTAGGTGGACTTCCCCTTGCTCCTACTTCTACGGCGTAGAGTTTAACCACGTAGCCGTTTTGGTTAACTCGTTAGTCAAGTCAAAGTTCGTTGGCCGGCGAATAGAATGACGAACGTATCAAATTGGATTTAACGTAACTGACTGTTGTCAACTTCTTTATCCTAGGGTTAATTCCCAGTCGCATCCGAAGCTTTCACCTCGGGTCTCCGCTTTACCAGTCTTAACTACGGATTTGGCTAGACCTAGATATTTTCCGTGAAGCGATTGCCACTGACCTCCACAACCCAATGGTAACATTAGGCGAAAGCGAAGCTTTGCAGCTAGACCATTGTTTTTTTTTTTAACTTTTTAGGGCTCCTACTACCCGTAACGACTGTCATAGATGTTCTTATGGTTGTCAAAGTGTGTTATAAACGTTAAATTCCATACATTTGTCTTTCTATTCTACAATATGTTGGACAACGAATTGCCACTTCTCTAAAAGGGGGGGAGGGGGGGGCAGGTATTCTATAGAATGCCTAGGCAATGTATGCTATTATAGAATGCCTGCTGCTCCACCAGTAATGTCTAAAATATATAGATCTTGGGATATTGTGAAACTACTATTTCTAGATGGTTATAAAAATAATATCTACGGATAATAGTAGGTACATTATGGTACAAGTGAGCAAAGTTGATGATTACCACCGAGGCGCCATTGAGACCCGAGCCGCCAGGCGAGGGTTTTAAGAGAGCCGAGGACGGGAAGCATCATACTCACGCGTGCCATACGACGTTTTACAACACACTTGCGAATAAAATAATACTACAAATACTTAATAAACAATACTACAAATTAATTCGTTTTCCTATGTGCGCGCATCTAACAATGGCGGTCGGCCATATTTAAAAAATAAAAAATAAAATAACTTTCAAAAAAAGTTAAATTTGAGTGAAATTTTTGTTTATTAAACAAGTATTACAAGTTGAAATTATTTATTTAAATACGAAAATGCATCAAATGAACATACAATAAGCATATTAATTTATTCGTACTATTAAACACGTTCTTTTTGTATTGAAACTTTTTTAAGAACATAGAAACTTAACCTATAAAATTTAAAAAAGAATCTATAACTCACTTGTGAATAATAGCAATGAAAAAGTCACAGTTTGATAATAGGTGTTATTACGTGCCTATGTGCGGTGAAATAATAGCACTTTTATGAGCAGGTGTGTTGTAAACATAATTATCTTTTGTGTAAATAAATAATACAATCACCTTCACATACAATCACGCCATTATTCCCGGAGGGTTAGGCATAAGTAAATTAACATCCACATTTCTCCAATCATTGTATTAGGTCCCACGTAATAGGGGGTGAGCCTTTTGCCGTATTCCGGGCACTATTGTTGACTCGAGCCATGTATCTGAGGCTGAGCCTGGGCTGTATATATCTGTCTGATATTAAACAGCACTATCCCTTAGTCTTCTCGTACGACACCGCATGGGAAGAGATTGGGTTGCCCAAATTCTACTCAGCCGGGAGCCACACGGCTGTGCAGCACTATACAATAATGCTGCCTCTTAGAGTTATCAACTATCAAAGCTTATTTTTAATCAACCTACACCACTGCAACCGATAACCATCACAATCAATCAATCAATTAGCCTACTTGCAGTCCACTGCTGGACATAGGCCTCCCCCAATGTGCGCCACGTTTGCCGATCCTCCGCCTGCCGCATCCAGTCCGTTCCACCATCACAAGAGAAACTTATCATATTTCATACACTTGCGAAAACCTGACAGAGAAAAAATTACACTTTTATTTTCGGACCGCAAAAATATTAAACTAATCATTCATACGCTTTCCTTATTTGTACAGCAGCTAGCTATTCTATTGTGTGTATAGACAATAGCGCTAACGAACACGTTATTTGTGTTGTAATGCTATTCTGAATATGCAGGCGATTTAGAAAGTGTGTTTTATTAGCTTGATTCGGTTAAGATTAGCGTATGGTAGATAACCATTTGTAAGGGGTCGTTTTTTGTGAAGATATGGTCCGATATAACATTGCAATCGAGATAGGTGTGCAAAATTACTTCCTTAGTTCCAAAAATCTATTAATAACTAGCTGACCCTGCAAACTTTGTACCGCCTAACAGTCGATTCTTAAATATATATTTTTTTAGCTTCAGGCATTTTTTTTATTTTTTCTCTGCTCAAGAACCATCCTCATACTTCAAGGAATATTAGCGAGGAATATGAGCGAATTATTAAAGAATTGCAGTGGGCAGGGCACATAGCACGGAGGACTGATGACCGATGGGGTCGAAAAGTCCTCGAGTGAAGGCCACGTATCGGCAAGCGCAGCGTAGGACATCCACCCACAAGGTGGACAGACGACTTCATTAAAGCCGCGGGAACGCGCTGGATGCGAGCCGCTTCCAACCGGTCCTATTGGAGATCTATAGGGGAGGCCTATGTCCAGCAGGTCCACTGCTGGACATAGGCCTATGGCTGAAATGATGATGATGATGATTAAAGAATTAGCGAAATTGACTCGAGATTTGTGCTTAGCAACACATTCAGCGATTCATTTATTATAGTTGTTTTATTTAAATAAATTGCTTAAACCAGGGACGTCAGGATCGTAAAGCCTACTTCTTAACCACTAAGCTTCGATATGCAGCTTAAGGTTCTATAAAACGATCATCAGACCTCCTCATCCCGATCCTTTTACACGGCTTTGAAGCGTGGCCGCTGCTGGATCGACACAAGCAGGAGCTGCGTGTCACGGAGATGAAAATGCTGCTGTGGATGTGCGTGTGAGGAACTCTCGCATCCGCGGCAGCCTTCATGTCCGTTACATCGCAGATAAAATCCAAGAGAAGCGCGTTCGCTTCTGCGGTCATGTATTACGAAAACCGCCAGGCTACATGGATAGTAAATGCCTGGCAATGGCGTCCTCACCGCGTCAAGGTACAAAGGATAGGTCCAAGAAGTCCTTGGCTTGACGTCGTGACGGTGACATGCGTGCAAATGGTTTCACTGCCATGGGCACTTAAGATCGTGTGAAGTGGAGGAGTAAGAGCCGAAAGGTGGACCCTGAGCTCCGAAGTCATCTTGGCCAAGGATAATATCGGGAGAATGCGTCTATATGCAGATGATGATGGGGCCCCCGCCGGATCCAGGTAGAAGAGGTAGGCCCAAGAAGTACTGGCTTGAACATGTGCATATGGTTTCACTGCCATGGACGCCTAAGATCGTGTGAAGTGAAAGAGGAAGAGCTGGAAGGCGGACTATCACCTTGACTTCGGATGCAATCAGGAAAATACATCTCCATGAAAATGATGATGATGATGATACAGCTAAAAGTGGGCTGGTCTACTATGAACGTAATACCAGCTCTATAGCTACACTTACATCAATCCTGTATTTCATAAGACGTGTATTAAAGTAGACTCAGATAATCATCCGGAAGTTGTCTGGCCTTGATTATAGCTCTCCGGAAGTGGCGCTCGATCGCGCACGAGCAGATTCGTTGTGTGGTACAAGTTACAAGCTGTAGCCGATGGTGAGTTTTAAACTTTCGATATTCACGATAGATAAATTATTTTTATCGGATATTTTTCTTTTTCTTTTTAAACACACACGCACACGCATGGCATTATCTGAAAGTCTACCTTAGGGTGATGCAGATACATTGAGGTAGGTGCAGGCAGAAGAATGAACTATTTACTATACGGATAATGCTATAATTTGTATACAATAATAATAAAGGAATGTTTGCTATCACACCTATTGAATTACTAGATCCATGAAATATTGTATGGGGTTTATACTGTTCTCATAAAAATATATAATAGTAGTAACTAATTTTAGAATTTCATCTATGCTAATATTATAAAGCGTGTTTGTTTGAACGCGCTAATCTCAAGAACTTACTGGTTTGGGTTGAAAAAATATTTTTGTGTTGAATAGCCCGTTTATCGAGGAACGTTATAGACTAAATATCATCACGCTACTACTCAAGGAAGCGGAGCAGAAACCATAAATGTCAACAAATCCGGCAAATTCCCATACATTATTTGAAAATTAATGATTCTCGAATAGAATCCAAGTCAAAATTCCTCACAGGTGAAACCGCAGCCAACAGCTTAACTAAATAACCATAAGTACTTGAGTGAATAGTGCCAGTCAATAGTCAATACCCATTCAATTAACTGATTGGAAACCCTCAATACGGAACTCATGACAGTTAAAATCGAAATCTCCAAACCGCTAACAATATTTATAATTACTTGATTTGATCAACTGATCAACTGATCAATTATGATAATCATGAAATCAATTCAATATGGAAATCATTACAGAATCAGGCCAGCGGAATATTATGCAAGATTGTACGAAAGTCAATAAATCACGAACAGAATAGCGAGCCAATTAAAATAAATAAGTATAGATAATATTGTAGGAAATATAAGTTTGATGGCCAATTAAGAGTTAAGTTATTTAGATATCTGCCCCCTAGACAAGTGGCAATTCGTCGTATGATGGAATAGAATGACAAATGTATAGGATTTGACGTTTTTGACATTCGTTGACGCCTGTCATATACGTCAAATCCCATACATTTGTCATTCTATTCCATCATACGCCGAGCAACGAATTGCCACTTGTCTAGAGGGGCTGTTGATTTAATTAAAACAAACTCAATACAACACATGAAATTACATGCATCCGTGTTCGTAAATCCCTGAAGAGGTAGGCAGTGGTGTATTAACACCCATATTTTGTAAAATATGATTTTGGTACCATGTAATTTCAATCAATTAGCCTATCGCAGTCCACTGCTGGACATTGGCCTCTTCCAGTGTTGGGAGACTTCGGCCTACTGTTTCCACGCTGGCCAGACGGGTTGCTACAGGGTTTTATTTTGAGTATTTCTTCTCTCGCAGTGATATCGTCTGCGTATTATACCGTTAGTCGCCTCTTACGACACCCTTTAGATGAAATGGGGTGGAGATACTTGTATTCTCTCTCTGTCACCACACGTAATAAGGGCGAGCCTATTGCCAAAACGCGGACACTGATTCCTCCTTAAAAAAATTGCGCCCAAATCTGTATCCAGAGCAAAATTGCTGTAAATAGTTACTTACACACACACTACACTTTGTATTTTTATAGGTACAGAAATAGATTACAATCTGAAATAACAGGCTACTTTCTATCCCGGGAATAGGTTCCTGAGAGTCGCAGGAACGGTATAAGACGGAACTCTAATTCTTTCTTTCTTTCTTTCTAACTCATGGGTGATGGGAAACTCTTAAAATTTATTTTATTTTTATTACATTTTACTCGTAAATTAACCGCGCCCCTATGGAAACACGGGCGGATCCAC
This sequence comes from Eilema depressum, assembly GCA_914767945.1. Classification (NCBI taxonomy): domain Eukaryota; kingdom Metazoa; phylum Arthropoda; class Insecta; order Lepidoptera; family Erebidae; genus Eilema; species Eilema depressum. The sequence goes on from OU612040.1 coordinate 4,345,545, forward strand.
AGTTAATTGAAGTATAGTTTCTTTACAACTTTGTATCTGTGAGATAGAAGATAATCGCCAGGAAGTGTGTTATGACCCTTGATTTCCGTACGAACTGGCCAGGACGCCCCACCTGCACGCCTGACTGGTATGCTACATAAAACATAAACGCTAGCGTATCTTGTCTATACATTTTTTTATAATTCTATTAAATTTTGCCGCGTGGCTCCCGGTGGAGTAGAAATTGGGCTACCCCTTCTCTTCCCATACGGTGTCGTACGGCTACTAAGGGATAAGGCTGTTTAACATCAGCTACTCCACCGAAACTTCATCATCACTATCATCATCACTACATATTATAAAACAAAGTCGCTGTCGCTGTCCGTCCGTCCCTATGTATGCTTAAATCTTCAAAACTACGCAACGGATTTTGAAGCGGTTTTTTTAATAGATAGAGTGATTCAAGAGGAAGGTTTATATGTATAATACATGCATAATATTGTAGAGAAACACTGAGAAATTTAAAGATAATACCACGCGGGCGGAAAATATGGCGGTACGAAGTTCGCCGGGTCAGCTAGTTATAAATAAATTAGATAAATATGTTTGTTAAATGAACAAAAATAGTTCACTGAGTTTTTTACCAGTCTTCTTAGAAGGGGCCGCGTTGGAAACCGATAATCAATTGGCTAAGCATTTTCTCTAGTTTGATGTTTTGTAAGTGCTGTTTATCATTTATACAGAATGCAATACTTTTTACTTCGACTTTGTATTATATAGAATACTAGCTGTCGTCCGCAGCTCCGCCCGCGTGGATGTCGGTTATCGCGACCAAACATAGCTTTTCACAAGATCTAATCCATCTCTATACCCATCAAAATCGGTTCAGTGGTTTAGACGTGAAAGCGTAACAGACAGCCAGAGTTGCTTCCGTATTTATATTATTAAGTATAAATTATAATATTAGTACAAATTGAACTATTGAAGTCATATTTCCTTGGTCGTAACCGCGCCCTCTTGTAACTCGGACAGCCTATCTTCGAATGTAGTAATCACGCTCGGTGACGCGTGCTTTCCGCACTTGTGCGCCTTTCACTACATTTGCGACAACGCACTAATATCGAATCTGAAAGTATGTTTGTAGAGAATCGTAATGAAGTTGTTAACTATCCTTTTTTCATGCGGTAATCCCCCCAATGTCAGACTCGAACCGACTAAAACCTCACTCAGTCTTGGGTCTTCAGCTGCCAGGGTGTAAGATTACCTGAAGGATATTCCTTGCACCCTTGCTGACCCAGGGTCATCTCCAGTTTCCAGATGGCCAACGCGGGTTTTGGGACCACCCGGTGGATCGGTTGACCACCATAACTTCCACCATTCGAGCAACTATCCTGGTTGCATTCAAAATTGGGAGTCCGGTTTCCGTTTTCGTACTCCACCTTTTTCGAGAGGATCAGTCATCTGACCTCACATACCCGAGAGGCAAGCCCGTATCAGAGTATTATCGGTCAGGCCAACTTGAGCCCCAACCCCAAAAAATTGGGACAAGAGCACGCATACGATATTATATGATGACGACGTAGATATATGTTCATCGTCCACTTTCGTAACAGATTTTTGGGAAACAGCTACAAACATAGATTTTTAACTTGTTATCATAACCAGCTACTAATGTAGTATTAAACTATCGTTTTCATAACTAAATGTAACCAGCAACGAAAGAAAATTTTTTCCATTTTGGTAACTGGTTTGACATGTGGATCGGGGCTAGCTCTCCATCCGCTGTAGAGCCTCCCGCGAATGGGTGATGTTCTGGTGTGTCTGGACATCGCCCAATCAGAAGACAGGCCCACACCGCACTTTTGCGGGCCGTCGACGAGAGCGTAGTGTTTCCGACGGGTCACTCACTGAATCGCGGCGTATGGCACACGTCAGGTTGTTTTAGTGTGGTGAGAGCCCCACATACCCGCGTGGCTTCCCCAAGCCTGCGAAATACGGCAGGCACATTTTTTCCTGCCTAAACAAAAAAAAAACAGATGACCGTGGTGATCTTAGAGATGGCTTAAATACCTAATCCATCGAAAACCACCTAAATTGCATTTCATAATAGGTAGTTACCAAGAAACTTCAGAACTAATTTGAATCTTTAATATGATATGAGGAATGCAGTTTTGCGAGATCAGATGTAGTTATAAAAAGGATGTTGTAACGAAAGTAGATAAAGAAATCTAAACTCTAGCCATATTTGTACATGTATTTGAACATTAATATTTCGGCAACCGCTCTTACGATTTGAAGGAAAGTAATATTTAGATTAGGTTTATCTCATCTATATCCTTTGAACTTTTTCGCTTTACAGTTGTGTCTTTTTTTTTTATACCACTTAGTTGGCAGACAAGCACACGGCCCATCTGATGGGAAGCGGTCACCGTGGCCTATGGACGTATGCAACACCAGGGGCGTCACACTCGCGCTGCCGACCCTGAAGAAACCTTCTAATGCCCTTCTTGCCTTTTTTTTTTCAATTTCAATTTTTTACGCGGCTGATTCTATATTTCCCGTGAAGCTACTGACATCTGACATCCATGACTAATTAGCGAAATCGAATTTCTGTAGTTAGCCTATGACCCTGTAGGACTTTTTAGGACACCAACTAACCGTAGCGACTGCTATAGATAGTATGACAACCGGAACCGACATCTTAACCTGCTCTCCGAGGCACGAAAACACCTGGATCAATGCAAATAGATATGTTCATACATACAAACATTTGTACTGAGCGAGAATCAAATCCTTCGTAGCAATCGAAAGTACTACCACCACGCAACAGAGGTTGTCAAGTTCCTTATTTCTAGAAAAATGGATTTGGTAAGTCTAAAGATCCATTTACATGATAGCATTTGCAAGATGCCAGGAGCAATAACTGAATACGTCTATGAAATAAGTCATATATTGTTTCAATTTTACCGTATGCAAGGCAAGAAACTTGCATCGTGTAAATCGACCTTAAACATCATTTACGACTTTTTAATTAACAAATGATATCATAGAAAGCGTTGACAGTAAATTACCTATCATTACTTCATTTTCCGATATGAATAATGCATTTGATTATGTATCGCATACCCTATTGCAGCTACTGCTTCATATTATGAAGAATATTAGATACTTAAGATAGCATAATAATTTGAATTAGTTACCATAAAACAAGTGTATAAAATAGTAATTATAATAGAAACAAATTCTAACTGATTACTATTGAAAATTTAAGATATGACGACACGGATATCCCAAGGGACCTTACTGGGACCTCTTGAATATTTTCTATGTATTAAGGAGTATATTGTCAAAGGGATAGGCAGAATTTTTCTGTATGTAACTATACAAAACCATACATCTATAATATTATTGTTACACCTGCAAGCAAAAAATCTAATTTCATATATGAGAAATCGCTTCTACATTCTTATGTATAAGAAATCAAAACCATATGTAACATGTAACAATATAACAACTCAATTCACCGAACACATTGTGTTACTTTACCAATTTTTTAGGAAGGAAGTTTCCAACAAAGAAAAATCGATTATCACAATACAAACACGAATAGACCATCGAGTCTTTACGTAATTAAGACGTAACTAACGAACTCGATAGTGGGTTACATCTCTAGCATTCGATTCGGTTACGGTTAATCGATTCGCCTGAATCGTTGTGCTAAATATTACATAAACGTAATATATCGATTTACTTTTGTGAACGAGTGTTACACTTTTTGTTTTACAAACAATTACTTGCATACATGTATATGCCAGTAATTTTTTGCCGCTTTTTTATCGGAATATACTGAAAAAAGAAGGGGGTAAAAGGGGTAGGCCAAAGAAGTCCTGGCTTGACGTCGTGGAGGGTGATATGCGTGCTAATGGTCTCACTACCATGGACGCCCAAGATCGTGCGAAGTGGAGAAGGAAGAGCCGGAAGGCGGACCCTGAGCTTCAAGGTCATCTTAGCCACGGATGCAATCAGGAGAATACGTCTATATGCAGATGATGATGATGATGATGACAGACAGATGATAAATAACAGGGCGCTGATGCGGGCTTTGTTCAACTGGTTGAACAGATAGTTGAACATACTGGAGTAGAAGTGCAGCAACCGCAAGGCACATAGCCTGGTATACCTGGTAGCAAATAATTGCGCCCCCACCGTGTTCAGGTAGAAGAGGTAGACCCAAAAAGTCCTGGCTTGACATCGTGGAGACTTGACAAATGAGGTTGGCTTGACATCCGAGGCCAAGGTCAGGAAAATACGTCTCCATGAATGACTAAAAAAAGGGAATAATATCTTTTTTGTTTTCTTTTTCTAATTTTTGGGGTCTTGACAAAATACACGTATGTAAGACTAGACGAGATAGCGCTCAGCAAATCAGTATGGCGCACCTTACGGTTTGGTGGGTATGCCCATATTGGCCATTCAATGCCGGATGAGAGAGTCCCATATCCCTCTGGTCATCGCCCAGGAAGTACTGGTACTGTTTAACAGTATTCCGAATGTAGAAAAAAAGGCTTTCGGTCTTATAAGACTTCAACTATCTTATATTCTTATAGTCGTTTCAACTGCCTCTGTGGCGCAGCGGTGGTGAACGCGGCTGCTACGCAGGAGGCGCGGGTTCGATTCCCGCTCAGTGCAAATATTTATATTTATATATTTATTTATATATATTATAACACAAGCTAGTTTAAGCTATGCTTACTTTGGGTCTAGATAGCGTTGTGTAGATTGTCGTACAACTATCTTTTTTTTTTTATCGTGTGAAAAATCCCCACGGATACCTCCCCCGCCGAAACCGGAGGAGGAGGTTATGTCGGACTCGAACTGACTAAAACGCACGCCGTCTGTGGGCCGACAGTTGCCGGAGGTGAGATTGTCGTAGCCATATCCCTCGCACCCCGGCCGTGTCGTACAACTATCCGTAACTAATGCTACAAATATTCGTATAGCAACCGGGACCCACGGCTGAAAGTGTTCTCTGAGTCACGTAGGGGTCGCAATATAGTAAGAGCGGCTACCCATACTAAGCCTGACTAGTATTCAACCTTGTAATAGGTTAACCACTTACTCACAAGATATCCTAACATGTTTCCCTTTTCCTACAGTCCCGGGTCCTCTAAGCGTGTTATGAAAAATCATCTGATGAGACCTTCAAGCTGAGTGCCACCATTGTAACATGGTACGTGTTTGTAATGGTGACCCTCTTTCCCAAGACTTTGCCTTCATCTTACCATCAGGCGAGACGAAGTCAGATTGACGTGTCCTACATAAAAAAAAACCTAAATAGTTCGTAATATTTTGATATTTCAAAAATTTCATGGTCAATTGCCAAACCAATGACTATTAAGTTTGAATAGAAATTGCTGCAATATTAACGAATACGGAATTCCCTCATCTATTGCAGAATACACAACGGCCTAGGTTTTTGTGATAGGTTTTTCCAAGGTGAGGTCCTGGTTCGATATTGGGTTGAGGTCATTCAATACTAAAAGCCACAAAAACCACATATTGTAAAGGTTATACGAATAGTTATATGAATTTTTTAATATGAATGGCGTATTATATTATAGAAATTGGATATTTTCGTTTTCAACCCACTTTTTTCAACCCAGAAGTTACAAGAAATTAAGGGCTCGTTACTTAGCTTTCAGCCTAGTTACCAAAAAGCAAAACTTCAATATTTTAAGACGAAGCGACTGCCATCTGACTTCCCCAACCCATGTGTGATATTGAAGTTTTATAGTTAGACTAGAATATGGGACTTTTCAGAACTTCTAATACCGGTAACGATTGCCATAGAGCAGCTATACTCTAAGTGTGTTCCGCGGAACCCTAGGGTTCCGTGATACCTCTGTCGGGGTTCCGCAAGAATTTAGAAATAAAAAAATCAAAACACCTCTCTCTGGTCGCTCCGCGGCTGTGCGGACTCCGCGGCCGCGCGGAGACAAAACGCTATGAATGTTATTTATTTATTTATTTGTATTTGTATAAGCTTGTGTTACATTAGCTGGTACAATATCTCATAAGTTTGGTCTCAACAATTTTATACTTGTACAACGCGTTCACTCTAAGTTTGCCGGTCTGTGGAATGCGCGTACCCTCCCCCACGTGACAACAAAACTTATAATGTGTCATAGTTTTACCCAAATATCTAACGTACACAATTTTTATTGTTACAATTAAATAAAAAATTTCGAACGTCATACACTCATACCTATCGCCAGCGGCAAACTTAAAACGAGCGGGTAGTATACTTGTAAGCGCTCAGTCTCTTTGATAAAAGCCGCCTCTGAATTAGACGCTATAGTTGTCAACAAGCGACTTTCGTCTCTAACTTCAAAGGATAAAGTCGATATTGTTTACAACGCTATTTTTAAATTTCTGTTTTTATTTTTGCTTTTTGTTTATCAAAGGTGCCGACTCGAGTATTTTCGAGAATATTTGAGATCGAGTCTAGGACTAAGTATAAAAGCGGCGATCGCGCGTTGGCGTCGTCAGTTGATGATTAGCGTTCGGAGCGATAAGTTACTACCTACTTACAAGCTCGCTAGCGAGAAACTAGTGTTCATTGTTTTACTGCCTGCTGTATTCTGTTATCTCAGTTTTATACATTTCTTCCCTGTAGGTTCTAAATTTAGTCTCTTATACGCAGTAACGATTGTGCATTATTTAAACCCCACTATCCTGACTTGTAACATTATAAATAAAGAAGAATGGAACGTTGGCTTAAAGGTGTTAAACGTGTTCCAACAACATCTTCTAATGACGCTGAATGTTCAAAAGCAATGCGCGCGGAGAATTTAGCAATCACCGATCCAGAAGATGATGCCACGAGTGCCACGACGTCAAGCTCGACGGTTTCAAAGACGAAAAAAAGGAAGTATGATGAATCTTATATCAGTTTCGGATTTGTTGATTCCAACGGCTCACCTCTCTGCATGCTCTGTAGTAAACTGCTTCCTAATAGTTCCATGGCACCTGCCAAATTGCGTCGACATTTAGAAACCGTACACCCCGAGACTAAAGACAAGAATAAAGAATTTTTTGTTCGCAAAAAAGATCAGTTATTAGAAAGTCAAAAAAATATGATGCATGTAACACAAACTACCAATGAAAAGGCCACGGAGGCATCATATTTAGTTAGCTATCGCATTGCACAAGCAGGTGAAGCGCACACTATCGCTGAGAAATTAATAAAACCATGTGTATTAGACATAACAAAATGTATGCTTGATGAAAAATCTGCAAAGCATCTTTCTACTGTTCCGCTATCAAACGATACTGTTTCACGACGAATCCATGATCTGGCAAGCTACGTCAAACAAGAACTAGTTACACGTCTACAAAATACACGATTCGCTTTGCAAATGAACGAGTCGACTGATGTCGCTGGTTTGGCTATCCTGCTGGTTATTGTGAGATATCCATATAAAAGTTCTTTTGAAGAAGACATGCTTATGTGTTCATCGCTGCTTACAAACACTACCGGGGAAGAAATTTCTAATAAAATAAATATATTTTTTGAAGAACATAATCTCAGTTGGAACAATTGCATTGACATTTGTACAGATGGGGCCAAGGCGATGACAGGTAAAACAGCAGGAGCAGTATCACGAATGAAAAATAAAGCGCCTAATTGTAGTTCCAGTCATTGTATTCTGCATAGACAAGCACTTGCGATGAAGCAAATGCCGTCTAATCTAAAATTAGTTATGGATGAAGCGGTAAAAATAATTAATTTTATCAAATCACGACCACTACAATCCCGATTGTTCTCATTATTGTGTGAAGATTATGGCAGCAAACATAAAACACTGCTGCTCCATACAGAAGTGCGATGGCTGTCTCGGGGAAAAACTTTAACAAGGCTATTTGAACTTAGAGCCGAGTTACAAATGTTTCTTTCAGCAGATACTTCTTTTAATTTGAAGGACCGTTTGTATGATAAAACTTGGTTGTTCCGATTGTCTTTTATGGCGAATATCTTTCAAAAACTTAACGAATTAAATTTATCGTTGCAAGGTAAACAGACAACAGTGTTTCAGGCCTATAATAAAATAACTGCTTTTAAAAGAAAATTAGATTTTTGGATCATTTGCATTGGTAAGAAAGAAATAGAAAGTTTTACATTACTCAGTGAGTTTGTTAGCGAAAACGACTCAGAAATGTTTGAAGATAATGTGTTTGAAGAATTGGTCCAATATCTCAGTTCGATGCGCGCATCTTTTGAAAAGTATTTTCCCGAAGAACACAATACAAAAATTAAAGTGAACTCCTGGATTCATAATCCTTTTTTACCCAACTTGGAAAAGCCTGAAAACATGTCAAATGAGATATATGAATCTCTTTTAGAAATGTCATCAGACACAAGTATGGAGTCATTGTTCAAAACGACGCCTCTTAATGATTTTTGGTGCAGAATCCAAGATGAATATGCAATGCTTGGCCAAATGGCTCTGGATATTCTTCTCCCGTTCCCAACTACATATTTGTGCGAAACAGGATTCTCTACCTACGCAGCCACGAAAACAAAATATCGCAATAGACTGGACGCCGAAGCTGATATGAGACTCCAACTTTCTTCCATCAAACCTGATATCAAGCAATTGATGAATAATAAAAAACAGTTTCATACCTCCCACTAGTTAGATTTTTTCTTTTTTAATGTTTTCTATTATTGTCCTTACCAAGTGGTGAAGTAAATAATAATTAGTAACTGATACATTGTACTTTTATTATGCTGATTAATAAAGAATACACTTATAAAAATAATTGTTTTATTGTAGGGTTCCATCAAGTATTTTGCTTCCCAAAAGGGTTCCGTCATTTAAAAAGTTTGAGAACCACTGCCATAGATGTTCATATTGCGCGTTCTCCAGAGCACGGCAGGGTTCTCAAATGGTCACCCATCATAAGACTATTAACTATCTACAATTGCCTAACCTTTGGTTGCTCCATAACCACGAACTTAATTACAAGAGATACTACTTATCTTTTGCGCTGACGGCACAGAATGTCTCTGTTCTTACAGGGTCGGCAGCACGAGTGTGACTCCCCCAGTGTTGCAATTGCCCATAGGCCACAGTAACCTCTTACCATCAAGAGGGCCGTGTGTTTGGCTGCGATGTAAGTAGTATTAAAAATGTGAGTACTATAAAAAAAATCATTACCAAAATACTTTTTCTCTCATACCATAAGGAAAGTCACTCAAATAAGGATTAACTTGCAATTTCGACAAAAATCACAGTATTAAATATTTCTGTTATATAAAAGTTGAAATTATTTACGAAACCGCAGGCAAGGCGATCATTTGCGGACAAAATGGGACATTAAGGCACTTTTCACGTCAAATAATGCTTCAAAAGTGTTTAAAACGTCCGAAAATAGTACCTTAATGTGCTTTTACGTGACAAAGAATAGTTATTGTGTTCGGTATGGAAGTACTATGTACCTAGTAACAAAGAGAAAAAAGGTCCACAGAATATAAAATCAATGTGAACTATTGGGATGGGACGTAAACCCGCGAACAGTCCCTTATAGGGGACATGCCCTGACCACGTTCAGCAGAACGAGTGTAATTTATACTACTCAAGTCGTAGACAAGCACACGGCCCACCTGGTATATCAGGAGAGTCACACTCGTGCTGCCGACCCTGTAAGAACAGAGAGATTCTGTGCCGTCAGCGCAAAAGATAAGTAGGACAAGCCTTTGGTTTTCCCACTGACAGCACAAAACCTCTCCAGTGAGCTCTGGCTACCCTACACTTGTTTACTACCTCAATAACACATCTATCTTGAGTCACAAAAATAATAACATCAACACATCCGCTTGTGTCATTCTGTTCATACAGCAGCGAACACAAGTTTGAATGTCAAATATTACTGCAGGCATAATGCAAAGAAATCTGTTGTGCGAGCGGCTGTACGGCGCCGGAGTCGAAGTGAAAGTTATTACTTAACAATCAGCTGAGTGCCACAATCGGGTATGCAGAGGTGAGATGTGTGCGTGTTCTGTTTTTTTATACATGACGTCATTTAGGCCAAGATCTCATTTTCTGTGTAGAGAGTTTTTGGTAGAATGTTTTTTTTTTTTATATATAGGACACGTCAATTTGACTTCGCCTTGCCTGATGGTAAGCTGAGGGCAAAGTCTTGGAAAGAGGGTCACCATTATAGACACGTACCATGCTACAATGGTGGCACTCAGCTTGACGGCCTCATCAGATGCTTTTTCACGCCCCGCTTAAAGGACCCGGGACTGTAGGAAGAGGGAAACACGTGAGTTGTAGGGAAATTAAGTTAATGGTAGTTTTTTTATTATATTGAAGGGTAAGGTTGTAGGCAGTGGTAGTTTTGCTGTTGAGTAGTACTTGTGATTGAAAGGTTTGAAACCCGCTCCTACTATCGGATTTTTGAAGCGAGAGAAGCCATGAAATGTAGCGAGTATTATAGATAAATATCTTTCATATTCTTTATAAGTGGGCAAGCAAGTCGGGGTCAACTTTGCAAAAGATTAACTGATCAAATTGATCGATAAAATGACTCGAAAATACACGAAACCGCCATTTTTTTAAGTTACGTTTAGTAACAGTCTCTGCTTACCCCAGAGAGAAAAAGGCATGAGCCGTGCTTCTTCATATTAACTTCACCTGTGCCAAATTTCACACATCTCCATTTTGGCACCAAGGTGTACAAAGTTTTCTCGTTGACTGTCCCGTGGCACTATCCAATGGCACTAATGGTAGTGTCATCTGAGGCTGACTCGGACCACAAAGACTAAGACTGGTTAAGTCAGACTTACGGACTTAAGGAGGTAAGACACGATGGTATTTCAGTCCCAATTGAGCAGTCCGACTGGGAAAGTACCTCCCCCTTAATACCGTGATAATAATAACTTCGTGTTGTGTTCCCGGCGGTAAGTAGGGTAGCCAGAGCTCACTGAAAAGTTTTTGTGCTATCAGTGAGAAGAACGCTTGTCCTGTTTTGTCTTCTGTATTAATTGTCTCTGTTTTTACAGAGTCGGCAGCACGAACACCGTATTAACCTATTTTATTAAATTAAATATTCTACCATATTCTCGATAGCTCCACTAGCATATATTATGGAATCTAGAATGCAGATAAACAAACTTACTCGTAGATACTTCTTTCTCTTGCAAATACGTACCTAGATATTATACATAGAAACACCCATACCAATGCAAATACACAAATGCATACAAATATTTGCAATGAGCGGAAATCGAACCGCCCCTCCTGTGTAGTAATCAAAATCTCAATCACTACGCTACAGAAATCCAACCCACTAATATATTTCGATTATTATTCGCCAATATATTTATCAGTTCCACAGAATATATTGAAAGAAGTGTGCCACAGGAGAAATGAGGCCAACAATAAATTAGAATTTCTATAAAATATCTGTCGAAGCGTGGGTTATCGAAAGTAACCAATACAAATGGCTAATGTGAGGCGATATATAAAATTTAATAAGGAGAGCTTATGGCGTAACGTCGGAGTGAGAGCTACTGGTGATAGCGTCATAGCTCGAAATATATCAGTCAACACAGCCTCTGTGGCGTAGCGGTAGTGAACGCGGCCGCTACGTAGGAGGCGCGGGTTCGATCCCCGCTCAGTGCAAATATTTGTATGCGTGAATATGAGTATTTGCATTGGTCTCGGTGTTTCTATGTATCATGTATCTATATGCAGATGCATATAGACGCATTTTCCTGATTGCATCCGTGGCCAAGATGACCTCGGAGCTCAGGGTCCGCCTTCCGGCTCTTCCTCCTCCACTTCGCACGATCTTGGGCGTCCATGGTAGTGAGACCGTGTTTCTATGTATAATATGTATATGTTAACAAAAAAAAATGTATCTTAGTATGTTTATCCGCATTCTAGAACATATAACACAAGCTAGTTACGCTATACTTACTTTAGGGTGAGATAGCGTTGTGTAGAATGTCCTACAATATTTATTTATTTATTATATCGAGACTAACACCGGTCAAGTGCGAGTCGGACTCGTGCTCCGAGGATTTCGTACAAAATTGCATACAAGAATGAACTTGTAATACAAAAACCGCAATATATTTTGATTGTGTTAACTTAGAAGTTTAATTTTTGCAGTTTCAAGATGTTACAAGCCTGTGTATGTGGCATGAATTTCAACTTATTGCATACACGCATTCCTGAGAAAAATGTTTTGACAGAAAGGCGGACAGACAGATAGACGAACAACGAAGTGATCCAGGATTCCATTTTTTCCTCTAGGTACGGAGGTGCGGAACCCAAAAATGTTTAATGACAAAAAAGGCCTTGACAGTCTGACAGACAGACGGATGGAAAATGAACTGATCCTATAAAGGTTCCATTTTTTTCCTCTAGGTACGGAGGTACGGAACCCAAATATCTTTAAAATTTCAAAGTTAATAGTAGAATTTACCTAATACAATTAATGGAATAAATTGGAGCAAAATCAATGATTGTCTGATCGCGTCAATTTTTTTTAATACTATTAGGTCGCAGACAAGCACACGGTCCTCCTGATGGTAGATGATTACCGTGGCCTATGGGCGAGTGCAACACCAGAGGAGTCACACTCGTGCTGCCCACCCTGTAAGAACAGAGAGATTCTGTGCCGTCAGCGCAAAAGATAAGTAGGACAAAGCCTTTGGTTTTCCCACTGACAGCAGTGACAGCACAAAACCTCTTCAGTTTTTTACAATAAATAATTTTCTATTCTATTCTAGTACTGCTTTTACCCCCTCATTCTAGTACTAGGAGTACGCCAGTAATTTCTTTTTTAATTAATAATAGCTGACCCGGCGAACTTCGTATCGCCATATTTTCTGATCGCGTTCCCGCTGCATATCTCTAAATTTACCAGTGTTTCTCTACAATATTATGCATGTATTATACATACAAACCTTCCTCTTGAATCACTCTATCTATTAAAAAAAACTGCTTCAAAATCCGTTGCGTAGTTTTGAAGATTTAAGCATACATAGGGACGGACAGACAGCGACAGCGACTTTGTTTTATAATATGTAGTGATAGTGATATTCCAACTCTGCCTACCTACTCAGGGAGACACAGGCGTGAGAACATGACATACAATTACGACAGTTTGTGGTTGTGTGTGTTGTGAGTCAATTCGAAGCCCACCGCAATTACATTATGGGTTAACTTTCTATTTCAAGTGAAGACCCACATCCTTTGCGCTTGCTTGCCTTTGCCTGTTTTAACAATTTTTTGACAAAATTATTTAAGAAACGCAAGAATTTTTTTTTCGGCATCGGATCAATGAGGACTTTTCGGATTTCCTTTCTGATGAATGATGATGTTTTGAGCAATCTTACTAACTTTCAGCTAGATGCGAATTAATGTGCCCTTCCTCCTACATTTTGGTTTAATTTTACCAGAGCATTAATAGTACATTAGTCTTATTTGGGTAATCAAACAAATTAACATAATATATAGATTTGTTGCGAAACTGGCAAAAAATATGACCTAATGAAGGAAGAATTTTTAAATTGTAAAAAAAATGTTCTGTTTTTATACATATTGCGAAAAATAGCTGTTGTATTATTAGATAATATGAAATTATTTATGTACAATTTTTAATAAATAGGTACTTTATACACAAAATAATTAAAAAAAGACTTACCTGCACTGCTACAGACAAAAATTAAAGGACAAGCGTATGTAAAAGTCAAATATGTATTAGTGTATTAGTGTTTATTAACATATAATATACAAAGGTATATACAATGACGTCATAGATGTGAGAAAGCAAGACATAGTTAGAATAGAGGCGAAATTCAGAAAAAAAATAGGTAAAAATAAAAAATGTACAAAAATAAAAAGTGTACAAAAATATTTTATATACATATTTCAATACCTGTTTATGTCACCGGATCCGGAATTGTTTAAAAATTGTCGCTATAGCCTAGCTATGTCTTGCCGAACGACCACATCTGAGCTGTTAGTACGTTTAACTGGCGGTATGCTTCTCTGTACTATAATGTGATACACACCGACGCTTAATATCGTGTTGTATAAGGAATATATTATAATAAAAAATGTCAAATGTAAAAAAAAAAAATATTCAAAAGTGTAAATATATTCTTATACATGTACAATCCTCGACATTTCATTTGGCATGTCCGTTGGAAAAAAAGAGTAGAAGTTCGGCAAAAATCGGCTTACTTCGGTAGTTCTATCGAACAATGCTTCACCACTAATGCGTAAAATAGGCGATGAACGGTTGTATGGAAAATTCGTATAGGATTCTTTTACGAATTTATACCCGGGCGAAGCCGGAACCCTGGCCGCTATATATATGAATAAAACAGTTTTAACTACTCTATAAAAGTATCACACTATCTGGCAGACGTGTGATAGAGACAATGCTCTACAAAACCGAAGTGAGCTGATCTTAGTAGCACTCACTCTTCTTCCGAACGCGCTGAATCAAAACTCGAATATTGTACACGTATATACATAAATGTATATAGTATCTTTGCAGTGTATACTTACTTATATAAGATAGGTATATATACAAACATATTCATGCACTAAGCGTCTACAAAATATGAAAGCGTTTTTTTTAAACAAAAATATGGGGTGCTGAATATGAAGCGTGCGATATCTAAAGATGTCCACAATATTACGCCTCGGTGTATCACATAAAACTTACTTTCGTCGTTCACCACGGGTCCATAACTCATGCCTTCATTCCCATAATCAATGCTATTTGAATCCTGGACTCCCAAAATACCAGCTTTCGCCACTCTATGACAGCACCCTTTCAAAACACCTCCACAAGACCCTTCAAGTAGTCCTCCCACCATCCAACAGTAAAAAAAAAATTCGCAGGTCCCTCCCTGGGGACATCGCTTTCCATCCTGTCTGTCGTCAGATTTGGGAGGCTCTGTTGTTATCGGAATGTCACTTTTGACAGTTACTGGAGGCATCAAAACCCGTCCCGTTCTCTTTGGTATTTTTGACGGCAGACTGTCTAATATTTCGTTTATTTTCAACATTTGTTCGTCGGATATTGGTTTGAATCTCGGCAAATCCGCCAGTCGATTCGTCACATTTGGAAATCCGTAGAAATCTGCTCTTTTTGATGGTGTTCTTGTGTCCGTCTGTATGAACATTGGTTTCTCTAATATGTGTTTTTTTCTTTTCATTTTATAATCTGTGTCGTACCGAGCTCGATGTGGTTCGTTGGCATCTGTTCGAATTAAAAAAAAGTATGTCATTTCGGAAACGGTGAATGGTATTAATTGGTGAAGGTAGTTTTTAACTGAGACGTTAAGTAATAGATTTTGTGATAGTAAACGAGCACTCTAGATCGGTATTTTAAAGTCAAGATCTTTTAAATATAATACAAAGAAATAATGAATGCGTGTAATTAAGGAAGGTAGTAGATAGAATCCCATCGTGAAGATGTTTGAATAACAAATCACGTTCTAACGGCTAAACGGATCCGGCTGAAATTTGGTGCAGGGATAGGTTATAGTCATAAGAGGAAGCTTTTAAGTTGCTCCCATAGGCGATAAATTAAAAGAAAAGCGTTTGCGGTGGTATGGTCATGTACAAAGACGCCCAGCCGACCATATGGTAAAGCTTGCCCTAGATTTGCCTACAACGAAACGCGCGCGTGGAAGACCACCCTCCACATGGCAGACGACGGCCCTGAGGGACCTGACGGACGCCCAACTGACAACGGACGAAGCACAAGACCGTGCCAAGTGGAGTATGAGGACCGGGAAGGCCGACCCCAAATGATGGGAAATGGTCTAGTGAAAGAGAGAGAGAGAGAGATAGATTATAGTCTACCCCCCCCCCCCCCCCTAGATAAGTGGCAATTCGTTGGCCGGCGTATTGTAGTATAGAATGACGAATGTATGGGATTTGACGTCGATCAATGTATGTCATTAACGTCAAATCTCATATATTTGGCATTATATTCTACAATACGAGTGCGCTGGCCAACGACGTCGAATGTGTGGGATTTTTCATAAACGTCAAATCTCATACATTCGTGATTCTATTCTACAATACAAGGACACTTGTTTAGGTAGACTGGAAATAAATGAACTGCGGGAACAAGATTAATATTCTAGGTGAGTGGAGCCGCGGGCAGTAGCTAGTTCACTCACAAAGGCTTGTTACATAGCGTAGCTTCAAGTATAATAGAATAAAAACCCTGTGCAAGGTTTGTTATAGAGGATGATTGTGATATTCCGCAGTAATTAGTATTCTATTCTCTAGTAGGTTATAATCTATCTATATGCCAAATTTTAACGGTTCAACCGTCTAGGTGTGAAAAGGTAACAAACGTATTCACATTTTTTGCATCGATAGTAAAAAATAAGAAAATTTTAAATAAGTAAATTAAAATATATTAGTGATCTAAAGTGTCGTTCACTAAATAAAATATTAAAAAATTAATAAAATAAGTACATAAAAAAAATTATAATTAAAAGAAAATTATTGTTATAAGACACAAAAAATTAAAAGAAATCAAGAATTAATAATTTTACCTATATACATTCAACATTTTTATACAATATTTATTTTATACAATATCTTACCGTCACATCTAAATACTTACATACATAGGAACATACACAATGTTAACATACCATGTTATATATTTATATACAATGAAATCCAATGTTATACATGTTATTATACAGGAAGAAGAAGAAATACACCACTGGCCAGTCCCCACTTAAATAGATAAATGCCAGTGGCCCAGTGGTAACGAATATGACTGCTATAGATGGGGTTCGATTTCCGCGGAATTTTCCTGTAAAACAATCCTCAACAACAGCATGAAATATCAAAAAAGCGTCCAATAGGATCGTTTCAGGCTAAAGAATCTT
This sequence comes from Eilema depressum, assembly GCA_914767945.1. NCBI lineage: Eukaryota > Metazoa > Arthropoda > Insecta > Lepidoptera > Erebidae > Eilema > Eilema depressum. The sequence continues at coordinate 4,362,478 of OU612040.1, forward strand.
CATCCGTCATTCTATTCGAGGATATACACATTATACATGCATAAGAGAAATGAACCTTAAATAAATAAACAGTGCATGAACCAAAGAAACTTTGTATTTAATGTAATACCCAGCTTTTGTTTAAAACCAACCTTTAAGTTTAAAAAATATCCCGTTTTTTATTTAATTTCTTTTCAATCTCCTTTTTTTTAAGTGTTTTAATTTTTATTAAAGCGTTGTCACATCGCCCCCCCCCTAGACAAGTGGCAATTCGTTGCTCGGCGTATGATGGAATAGAATGACAAATGTATAGGATTTGACGTTTTTGATATTCGTTGACGCCTGTCATATACGTCAAATCCCATACATTCGTCATTCTATTCCATCATACGCCGAGCAACGAATTGCCACTTGTCTAGAGGGGCTGCGGACCTCGAATAGTTCCAATAACATCGGAGTTTTTCACCAATCAGTGGTCTCCAAACACGACGACGCATGAATCAAAATCTTTCTAGGTAAGTATGTTTAGGAAGTATTTTTTTTTTAATTTATATATATTTTGATTAGTTACTATCTAATTTCAATGAAAACTTAATAAAGCATTAATATGCTAGAAATATTTAATAGCACATAAACCTGAAAAGAAAACTGATTTCAGCACGAGCAAATATCAATAGGATATTACTATTTATCAGGATATTTACCAGGTATTGTTTTGCGTATCCGATATTCCGGCGCTGTTGCAAGCACCATGATAAATATCCCCATAGCTCAATGGTAATGTGAACAGGTCAGCACCCATTGGTCCTCTAAAACTAGACCCCTAGCATAAAAGTTGTAAATTCGACCCCTTTTTAGGTGATCATTGGTCCTTCGGTAGGAGACCAATAATATTAATTAATTTTTAAGGCACCCATTTGTCCTCTAGATTAAAATAAATTTTAATTAATAGATTCGACCCCTATTCAGGTACAGGACCCCTATAGATCCTAATTGCCTTGCGAATCTGACAGTAAAAATGGAAGCAACAATTTTGACGTTTAAGTATTAGGTTTTACTTTGTGACCTACATGATTAAAGATGTTAGATTTAATATGACCTACCTAATTAATCAGCCTGTGTTATACGGAGATACAAAAATAGGTCATGTTTTTGACCGACAATTTAAATTGTGTTTTTTTTTACTCATTTTGGTACCTACTCAAAATGGTGAATCTGTCACCAAATATGATAGATTTACCACTACATATATGGACTACTAGCTGTTGCCCGCGGCTCCGCTCGCGTGGATGTCGGTTATCGCGATCGAACATAGCCTTTATCCTTTCCCAAGTTCTAATCTATCTCTATGCCAAATTTTATCAAAATCGGTCCAAGCGTGAAAGCGTAACAGATAGACAGAGATGCTTTCGCATTTATAATATTAGTATGGATTATTGTCCGCAGGATAAGACTTCGCACGTCCCGACACAGATAGACATAGGTAAAAAGAAGTTAGCTGAGTTCTCGTAGAATTTCTTTTTAGTCAACCCACAATACTTTGACTAACTTTCCATTGACTATTATAAGGTTATAGTAGAGATAAGATAAATTTAAAAAATTAAATTAAAATTAGACAGCCTCCGTGGCGTAGCGGTAGTGAACGCGGCCGCTACGCAGGAGGCGCGGGTTCGATCCCCGCTCAGTGCAAATATTTGTGTGCATTAAATATGGGTATTTGCATTGGTCTGGTCGTGCCTCGGAGAACACGTTAAGCCGTCGGTCCCGGTTGCCATAAGAACATCTATGGCAGTCGTTACGGGTAGTTGGTGCCCTAAAAAAAAACAGTCTAGCTGCAAAGCTTCGATATCGCCTAATGTTAACATTGGGTCGTGGAGGTCAGATGGCAATCGCTTCACGGAAAATATCGAGGTCTAGCCAAATATGTAGCTATGACTGGTAAAGCGGACCCCAGACTCTGAGCTGAAAGCTTCGGATGCGACTGGGAATTAACGCTAGGAGGAAGAAGAAGTAGAGATAAGATAAATAGTCACTTTGTAATACAGAGGAGGTAGGACATGACGGTATATCCGTCCCAATCAAGCAGTCTGACTGGGGAACTACCTCCTCCCTACAGAAGACCGCGGCCCGACGGTGAGTAGGTTAGCCAGAGTTCACTGGAGAGATTTTGTGCTGTCAGTGGGAAAACCAAAGGCTTTGACCTACTTATTTTTTTGCGCTGACGGCACATAAGCTCTCAGCGGCCTTACCATAAACTCTTAAAACAGGTCAATAATTGAACTGCTGTCATTCTACCAACTGCAAATGTCACTTTGTAATGTCATATAAATATATTGGATTACAAAGTGATATTTGCAGTTGGTAGAATGACAGCAGTTCAATTATTGACCTGTTTTAAGAGTTCATAGTATGGGCCCTGTTCTTACAAAGTCGACAGCACTAGTGTGACTCCCTACTTGGTGTTGCACTCGCCTATAGGCCACGGTAACCTCTTACGATCAGGAGGGCCGTGTGCTAGTCTGCGACCTAAGTAGTATAAAAAATTCATATTCTAATGTTATGTGAGTGCCTACTCACAACCGCTTATCCTCAAGCTAGAACATATTTACTTGCCCGTTGGTATATCCCGATATGTCAAAAGAGATTTCACAATAGCATTAGTAAAGTAAACGGTATTGCGTTATGTTGGACGTCCTACTTGCGCAACTCGTTAGTCATCGGTGACTACATCCTGAGGAAGCGGATCCGCAGGTTATAGTTAGTTAAATTATAGATGGCGGTGTTAAACTACCAGTATTATTGTCAGGGTTACTGATAATAGTCTAATGTGTATATTTTAAACAACAATCTACTTATAATATAAAAATGAATTGCTAAATGTGTGTCGCAAATCTCGAGAACCGCTGAAACGATTTCGCTTCATCACTTCACTATCACTTCATCATCACTACATATTATAAAACAAAGTCGCCGTCGCTGTCTGTCCGTATGTATGCTTAAATCTTCAAAACTACGCAACGGCTTTTGAAGCGGTTTTTTTAATAGATAGAGTAATTCAAGAGGAAGGTTTATATGTATAATACATGCATAATATTGTAGAGAAACACTAATAAATTTAGAGATGCGGGCGGAAAATATGGCGGTACGAAGTTCGCCGGGTCAGCTAGTATAATATAAAGATGAATCGCTAAATGTGTTGCTAAGCGCAAATCTCGAAAAGATTGATGAAGTACGAGGATGGTTCTCACGGAGAGAAAAATTTAAAAAAAAGTGAATCGACTTTTAGGCGGTACCTAGTTCGCGGGGTCAGCTAGCTATTTAATAAAAATAATCCCGACTGCTGTCTAAAAGATCGAAACAAGTTTAATATCCCATACCCATTTGCCAATCATAGACCGAAAGAAAACTAACGCGTAACACATTACCCTTGCATGGCGAAGTCGGGTAAAAATAAATGTGTCGCGGTTCCCAAATGAGGTGGGAATTATTTAACTGCATGATGATATTATTAAAGTTCCGTCCGTACCCGTCTGATGACGGAAAAATAATACAAGTATCACCACCCCATTTCATCCGAAGGGTGTCGTAAGAGGCGACTAACGGAACAATACGCAGACGATATCACTGCGAGAGAAGGAACACTCGAAATAAAACCCTGTACCAACCCGTCTGGCCAGCGTGGAAACAGTAGGCCAAAGTCTCGCAACATTGGTAGAGGCATATGTCCAGCAGTGGACTGCGATAGGTTAATTGATTGAGATTAAACTTTGACTACACAATTTTCACGATATGGACATTTTATAATAACTACAATGCATTGTGAACTGATTTTGCTCAATGAGCGCTTTCGGTATTTATTGAAATACTCGCAAAACCACGGATTCTTCTTCATCATCCTAGCGTTAATTCCCAGGTGCATCCGAAGCTTTCACCTCGGAGTCTGGGGTCCGCTTTGCCAGTCATATCTGCGGATTTGGCTGGACTTCGATATTTTCAGTGAAGCGACTGCCATCTGACCTTTACAACCCAATGGTGGCATTAGGCGATATCGAAGCATTGCAACTAAACCGTTGTTATTAGAATTTTTGGCTACAACTACCCGTAACGACTGCCATAGATATTCGTTTGGCAACTGGGACCGACGGCTTAACGTGCTCTTCGAGGCACGACCAGACCAATGCAAATATCCATATTCATTCATACAAATATTTGCATGGCACGGAGATCGAACCCACGCCTCCTGCGTAGTGGCCGCGTTCACTACCGCTACACCACGGATTCCATCGCGATTTATTTGGTATTAATTCCATTTGCAACGTTCAAGTGCCCAACCAAACGAAAAACACTTGTGGAGGAACGAGGTGTGATGCCCTCCAACACAAAGGGAGGATCCTCCGACCAGGCAAGGTGATCACGCCTGGTGGGCCGCGGCCCAACGATTGTCGTTGGGATATTGTAGATATATTGTACAAGCGCTGGAACTTCGCTTTCGCGATTCAGGAACTGTAGCGACGTAGTAGTTCGGCTTGCTGTTGCTAGATGGCGCTGGGTACATGTGGTATCGCCACATCACTCCCCTCCAAGACCGGAGGTTGATTGCAATGAGTCAGCTGTCTTAGCTCTCTTGAAGAGCGTGCCAGTGCCAGTCTTGAGTAGTTCCATTTCGTCGGAACTGGACGCCGCTCCGTTGGTGGAACAGTCTTCCTCGCTAGTCCCAGTGAGTCGGGACTGGGACTACCGCTGGTCCCGAAGATGCGGGGCGAGTGCGGTGATGCGGTGCTGCGGTGAGATGCCCAGAGAAGTGGGGCTCGAAGCGTCGAGATGAGTCCTCGGCGAGCCGCCAGTGAAGCGATCCGAGTCCTCGGTGAGTTGAGGTGAGTCCTCTGCAGGGACGGGGTGAATCCTCGAATAGCGAGGTAAGTCCTCCGTGTAGTGAGGCGGGTTACTAGCATCGAATGCTGCGTAGTGGCTGAGTGGTACGTAGACGGGAGAGAAGTCATCTTCTTGAATAGACCGTAAGTAGGTGTACCGTGCCTTAGATGCAGGCGTGGCCGAAGGTTAACCAGGCTGCAGCGGGCGCTGCAGGTTATGGTTGTAGCCTTATAATGGCCGAAAGTGCTGGATGGCGAAGATTTGATTACCGCTCATGCGGAAGAAGTGAATGGGATGTGACGTTGAGAATGCTGATAAGCTCAGCGAAGATTACGTGATCAAATCACGTCGGGGTCACCACTGTGGAGGTAATGTTCCTCCAACCAAAGGGAGGATCCTCCGACCAGGCAAGGTGATCACGCCTGGCGGGCCGCGGCCCAACGATTGTCGTTGGGATGTTGTAGATATATTAGTACAAGCGCTGGAACTTCGCTTTCGCGATGCTGGAACTGTAGCGACGTAGTAGTTCGGCTTGCTGTCGCTAGATGGTGCTGGGTACATGTGGTATCGCCACACACTGTTAATGGTTGGGAAAAAAATTCCCAACGTGTCGCAGGTGTTGCGGGATGCAACAATTTTTGTCCCAACGCAATAAGTGATATCCGTGTAAACTTCACACAGTAATTTCATTGATTCACTACCTTTCACCTGAAGTACAAGAAAAATAATTAGTCCACATCGTAAGCACACACACACACGTAACTTCTTAAGTTTTGTTGAATTCTGCGTGACTCATTGTTACTCCATCCGCAGATCCGTTCTAAATGGGAACACCCAACAATTCCGAAATATTTAATTCCGAATTTCAATATTCCGATTTTCAAAATTCCGAATATTATAATTCCTAAGAAACAAAACTCCGAGTACTCAAAAACACGATAGTTCTTTATCCGAAAGTTATAAATACGAATGTTCATTCTTCCGAATTTCATTTTTACGAATAATTAAAAATCCGTAGTATTATTGGCCCGAAAAACGTTATTCCGAATTTCAAATTTCCGAAAATTCATTGCTCAAATTGAAAATTTGTATCAAAAATAGGTAAAAGTTAAAATTGATTTGACATGTTGAGCATTTAGAGTTGATTTTTTATAATAATAAATTAATTTTCTCGCCAATTATTACGTATAAAAATTAAGCCAAACCCGACTTGCCGTGGTCCTACTGCCGTGGTGCTTGTTTGCCCTACACTAGAGTGTTATTTAAAAACCGGAGGCGCGGAGGGAGGGCAGTCCTCGCCCGCAGTAACGAAGCTCAGGCGCCCGGGCGAGCTGGAGCGGCTGAGGCTGGTCGCCGGAGGCGACCAGCAAGTCGAAGCTGCGGAAGCGAGCATGGGTGCCCGAACTTTGTTACGCAAGGGCGGAAGGACTGCACATCCCGTAGCGCCGGAGAAGAGCGAAACTAATGCATGCCTGCATGCTTGCCTGAATGCATGCCTGCATGCTTGCCTGAATGCATGCTTGCCTGAATGCGTGCTTGCCTGCATGCGTGCTTGCCTGCATGCATGCTTGCCTGCATGCATGCTTGCCTGCATGCATGCTTGCCTGCATGTATGCTTGCCTGCATGCTTGCCTGCATGCATGCTTGTTACTGAAAGTTGTATGGCAACGTGTATTTTGTAATCATTAGCTTATGTAAATTAAAATAATAGTTCAATAATTCTATTTCCTGTTTATCTCGTGTACCCCGAAAATAGCAACTGTCCTACTTACCTCATGCAGGTTTGCAAGGCGCTTAATTGTCGAGTTTGTATTGTTTCGGAGTTTTGATAATCGGAATTCGTATTTATGATATTTCGTATTATTAATAATTCGGAATTGTAATGGTTCGGTATCTTCAAATTCGGAATTTTAATATTCGCAGTTATAACCGTTAGGAATTTTGAAATTCGGGTTTTCAATAAATAGGATTTATGATACATCGGATATCTGACTTTCGGAATTTTGAATGATTCGGAATTATGAAATTCGGAATTTTGAAATTCGTGATTGTAACTTTCGGAATTAGGCTTTTCGTATTTATGTAGTGTACCCGTTCTAAATTTATGTCGAGTGTAGTAATAACTAATTACCCTTTATAATTTGTTTGTTAGCTATAATCTCTAAAGTAGTACATAGTCGACGAGCTACGATGAAGGAATGAAGTGATTTTTCGAAACCGACAGCTTTTGCGTCCAAAAACTACTGTGGGGTGAGCACGAACTACTATCGTAATCGTATCGTGAACGTAACGATAGCACGGGGCATTGCGATTCAGGCAGGCGGCCAATCACTGAACGGATTTTGATGTGGTTTTTTTATTTGAAAGCTCTTAAGCCCGTATTCTAGAATGCTCGATTCATAATCTTGATTTATCTGAAGACAGTCTGTCAAATCAGTCTAAGCATGGCGGCGTAGACATACCTCTTATCTTCTCTCCACCAATGAAGCTGGATGAGATATGTCTGCATCATGACGTTTTGATCACGTGACACCCTTTTTCAGCTATTTCATTGGTCGAAAAGATATCTTGATTTTGTCGATGTCCGCCATGCTGAGACTGCAGTCCTCATATAAGTCGAGATTCAGAACTGAGTGTCGCTCTAGAAAACGGACTTTAATCAGAAGTAAATCTTAAGTAAGTGTGACCCCAATCGGTGAAGTACCTAAAACCGAAGATATGGCCAAAAAACGGGAAAACCGTCAAGGAAACCGAAGTTCCGTAACCTTTAAAACTTTTTTAATACGTCTACGTAACTGGTTTCCATGAAGGATTTTTTCATACTTCTACGTAACTAGATTCTGAAGGATTTATGTCTAAATAACCATATTAAGAAAGACAAAGGTGAAGATCTAAATACATTTTAGAAAGTAGTCACCTAACGACTTTGAGAAAAATTGTTGCTGTAGCAAATAACAGATCAGGACCACCAATAACTCGGAAGAGGGCCAGAACGAAAGATATGGCCCTGGGTTGGCCGGGGTGCGAGGGATATACGACATACGACAATCTCACCTCCGGCAACCGACGACGGCCCACAGACGGCGTGCGTTTTTGTCGGTTCGAGTCCAACATAACCTCCTCCACCGGCTCCGACGGAGGGGTATATGTGGGGATTTTTCGCACGAGAAAAAAAAAGGCTAGTTGCATGATAAAATCGGTCGCCCACCACGATATTACATAAAGCACCTGTACGGTACCAACACGTGGTACCTCCATAGATGGTGCTGTATGACGTCATAGCGGGTGCTCCGCATATAAATATGTGTTGACACACTTCCTTGTTGAACGGCTGGTTACATGAGAGGCATGGATTATACAGAGACGGTGCGGCAGGGTAAGCGCGGACCTGATTAAGGTTGTAGCTATCGCAACAATGGTACCGACTCTTACTTTACTCTTATCCTGATTAACAGATAAGGCTCTGATGCAGGCTTAATTATGGATTTGGCTGCTGTTTTCTAAGCAGTAGAAAAATCATCATATCTACAAGAAAAACATTGTGATTGGTGATATGACAGGTACTTCATCCCACGCACTCTCAAGCTGTGGAATGAACTTCCTGCTGTGCTTTACCCAAACGACTACAATATGGGTTTCTTTTAGAAGGGTATTAAAAAGTTTCTCCAGGATCGGCTACACGAGTTTGACGCCCCTGGTGTAGCATACGTCCATAGGCTACGGAATCTTTCATCAGGTGAGCCGTGTGCTTGTCAGCCACCTAAGTGGTATGAAAAAGTAAGAAGTCACAAACACGACAACAAAAGGCATTATTACATCACACACGCATTTCCCCATTACAGCGGCGACTCAGCGAAAGCGTTGGACTCACTTTGTCTCCGAGACTCACTTTAGGCTCTAAAGCCATTTGTTTTCGTCATAATCTACAGATTACGTCACTACGCAGTGGTTTGCTCTCAAATTGTTGTGTTTACGTTTATAATTGAAGCAATTTTAAAAGCGTGTATTATTATTTGAGTGTTTAATTATTACGTCAAATATTATACGTAATTTTATTGTTGATGGGCAAAATTAAGATCAAATATGTTTTTTCCGACTACAATATGGGGTTCTTGAAGAAGGGCTAGAAGGGCTAAGGGAATAAGAAGGCTCTTACGGGGTCGGTAGCATGGCGTGCCTCACCATACCCGGGGACTCTTTGGTCCCCACACCGGAAGAGGGCCAGATCGAGAGATATGGCCTTGAATCTGTACGAAACTCTCAGTACGCGAACGCGACTTATACTTAACCCGTTTTGTTCTGTGATCACACCGTGGGAGTCATTAAAAAAAGCAAGATGTGAATTTATGTACAATGATTCTCCAATTTCAAATCAATTAGATAAATCAACAATAAACGATTCGCTGGACCGGACCACTTACACGATGCTGGTCCACTTACACGATGCCGGTCCACTTCTATACAGCGGAGACATAAATATCTTCACAAATGATCTGAGACATCTTTATCGATTACGTAAGCGCGGTCACTGGACTGTACCGTCCACATAAAAAACTTGAATATAAATAAAAAAAACAAGTTGAGTGTCACGCTCACGGGACATCCGTTCAGGCAGATGTAAAACGATCGAGTCAATTTATTTTTCTGTATTTTGTGGCATACAATACCAGTGTAGATAATTTCATCATGTGATGGAATTCGTGACCTATTTGTTTTAATGAAAATCAGCTCAGCCTTTTAGATGATTACCCCGAACAGCAGGTCTAAAAAGGAATCGTATTAGGATAATATTTTGTCATGCGGCGCTATTTACACGAAATTAGAATCTGCTTAGTAAATTAATTATTGTGATTCTGCTCATATGATGACCATTTTACGTATTTTATATAATCTATTGAGATTTTGAGATCTATTGGAAATTTATAAAATAATTACTCGTTTTGCGTTATCGCTCAATGTGTGACCACATTATATATTTTATACCCGCACATAGAAAGACAAAATTTAAAAAATAGTTTTTTTTTTCAGTAAATGCGTACATACGTATAAACTATACACGTATGTACGCATTTATTAAAAAAACTAATATTTCAACATAGAAGACACTATAATTGTATAGATTTTACCTGCTGACCGTACCTATCGCTTTCACCGCTCCCAGTGCAGTACACCCGACAACGTAACGTTACACAATAACTATTTGTTTACTGACCATTACTAAACCACTGTTTTATTAGAAATATAGGTTAACAAATAGATTTATACGTGAACTAGAAAAACAGGAAAAAGCGAAACAGCTCAGGCGGGAATGCTCTAACCACTGAGCCATCAAGCCACCCCTGTAAGGTGTTAGGGGAAGATCGCGGGTTCGAGTCCCGCCTGGACTGATTCACTTTTTCTTATCTTAATCGATTTGAATAGTTAGCGTACCAAATGCTATAAAATTTCATTAAACTTGAAAAAAAACTCGATTTCTTTCTTCTTTGCAGGTCTTTCGAGTCATTCTCTGTCCAAATGAGAAGGCATTACATTTATACAACCCCAAATCGTGAGGCAAACGCGAATTGGTTTGATTTATGCGAGTGGTTAGTGCGTCCTGCCTGTTATGACTTACGGTGCCGAAACGTGGCCACTGAAGGTGGGGTTAGTCCACGAATTGAAGGATAGAATTCGCAACGAGGTCATCCGACATAGAACCAAAGTTACCGACATAGCTCGCAGAATAAGTAAGCTGAAGTGGCAGTGGGCTGGCCACATCTGCCGAAGGACTGATGGCCGTTGGAGCAAACGAGTCCTAGAGTGGAGACCGCGAGAAGGAAAACGTAAGGTGGGACACCCCCTAGCCAGGTGGACTGACGACCTACGAAGGGTGGCTGGGACGGACTGGATGCAGAAGGCGGAGGATCGGCAAACGTGGCGCATATTGGGAGAGGCCTATGTCCAGCAGTGGACTGCAATAGGATAATTCATTGATTGAATCTATGATCGGTGTGTTTGAGCTCGTCTACTGCCGTAGCACCCAGTGCTATCCTCAAAAGACACCTAAAAACAACACTTTTGTGACTAACCATACCGGTCTACCTCATTTAACTAGTTTATGTAGAAGTGTCCCACTCCCAATTCAATATGGGAAATGCGTTTCCATCAGGAACCGTGACACATTTTTTGTACTTGAAAATCCCTGAAGAGGTAAGCAGAACTACTGTTATTATCACTCACATTTCGCCAAGTTTTACCCCGCGTTTACATACTGCCGCTCGCATTGCTCATCGTGTTGCCAGAAATATTCGCGCGATTATGCACTAGTGTTCACACACTCCCATCATCGCGTTGGTCCGCATTACAGTATTCGCCCTGCAACGGAGACGGACGTAAACGTATGGAGGACAACGCTGTAGCAGCGTACGCAATAAGCTTTTACAGCATAGCGAATTAATTAAATAGATTATTAATAAAAACTATCACTTTCAACTACTATACACTTTCCGTAGATCGATATAAATATTTTTTAAAGTAAATATTCGAGGAGCAATAACGAAAGCCGTGTTTATTGATTAGCGCCATCTAGCGGTCTCGTATAGTTCATCGCGCTAGTATTGCCGCTCCTTTGACTCGCGCCGCCAAGCCGACTTTCGCAGTAACATACGCGGCAGTACTCGCGGCATGACGAATATACCATTCACACCACGTCTTTGCCCACTTCTCTCGCCACTTCCCTCGCTCTGCCGCGAGTATGTAAACGCAGCTTTATGTTTACTGTGGGATGGAGAATGGAGAACAGCCCTATCCCTTAGTCGCCTTCTACGACAATCACGGGAAGAGATAAGGTGACAAAAAAAATAAAAAATCATTGCTTTAGATTAAATTCCATATTTCATTCAGAAATGTGGTGTTCGGAAAATCCCTATCCAGAGACATGCACAAAGTCAATGACATAGAAATGCGTGACGAGGACAAAGATAGCGTTACGCATGGCAGGAAGAGAGATAGCCGTATGTTTATCTGTGCCGTCACGTGTTGACGACCGCGGCAGTGAAAACAATGTGTTAAGGCGATGACGGTTTTGTTTGTTATTATTTAATAACATATTATTATTATAATTAAATGTATGTTTCTGAGGTATAATAAGTAGTAGAGCGTTAATATAGTAATTATTAGTTTGAGATTACTGCATTAGTTTCTGCATTGTAAGCGGTCATTTGCGAGCTTTCGCCCTCGAGCGCTCGATACGAAATTGAACTCAGACTTTATGTCTAATAGATCTGTATCCTGAGTTCCCAAAAAAAACAGCCCCCCTAGACAAGGGGCAATTCGTTGACCAGCGTATTATAGAATAGAATAGAATAGAATAGAATAGAATAGAATAGAATAGAATAGAACAGAATTGGGTTAGATCAGCGTCACTGGAGAGATTTTGTGCTGTCAGTAGGAAAACAAAAGGCTTTGACCTACTTATCATTTGCGCTGATGGCACAGAATCTCTCTGTTCTTACAGGGTTGACAGCCGAATGTGACTGTTGTTGCACTCTCCCATAGGCCTATAGTAACCTCTTACCATCTGGAGGGCCGTGTGCTTGTCTTCGACCTAAATGGTATAAAAAAGCGTCCCTGATCCGCTCCACCGCTTCGTTCCGACAGATGACTATCTCACAGAAAAACGCGACTGTATAAAACCAAAGGAATTTCCTGCTTTTCTTCTGCACTGACGGCACAGAACCTCTCTGTACTTGCCGGGTTGGCAGCACGAGCAGATTCATAGGCCACAGTAACCACTTTTCATCAGGTTGGCCGTATACTTGTCTGCGACCTAAGTAGTATAAAAAACAGTCTATTTAGCGAGCCATGGAGTACAGGATAGCCAACAGAAAGAAATCGACTCCCACTATTGCAACGAGGTTTATTTTTATTTTTTTACCACTTCGGTGGCAGACAAGCACACAGCCCACCTGATGGCAAGTGGTTATGAATGATGAATGAATGAATTAATGATAATTTATTCGTACCGTGGTCTATGGACGTATGCAACACCAGGGGCGTCACACTCGCGCTGCCGACCCTGAAGAAACCTGCTAATGCCCTTCTTGAAGAACCCCATATTGTAGTCGCTTGGGAAAACCATCGCAGGGAGTTCATCTCACAGTTTACTGTTTTTTTTTTTACCGTACTGTACCTCTCAAGATGGAATGTGCCTTAAGCAACCTAATTAGCTCTACAGAACCGCCCGTAAACTAATTTTGTAAGATTGTGCCTAATCACCAATAAAGTATCTAATGAAGTTAATAAATAGCAATTTTATATTTAAAATTAGACATTTTGTATTCTAAATTTTAATTTTAATACAACATGTGGTTTTAATTATAATTTTTATGCACTCATTTGACACAACTCATATTAATATCACGTATCGGGAGGTCTCTAACGGTTACACCATGATTACAAATTAAATTAAATGCAATAAAAAGTAGGTACATTAAAATTGCTTTATTGTCGTATTTATTTAAAACAAATCTACAGGTACTATAATAAAACTGTAAATCAGGTGTGTTTGCACGTTAAAGGTATTGAAAAAAAATACTGGGGCAATTTTTTAGGACTTCCTGTCAGTTTAACGGAATAATGTTTTTTTTATTATGAAAAATGTTTCGATCAGACCTAAAATCTTACGTGTATTTCAAGGTTGAGTTCAACCGGAGATATAACCAAAGTTTGTAACCAACATCTACACAGACAGTACCACGGGCATTTATATGTTACTAGCTTTTACCCACGGCTCCGCCCGCGTGGATGTCGATTATTGCGAAACATAGCCTATGTCCTTTCTCAAAGTCTAATCTATCCCTATGCCAAATTTCATAAAAATCGGTTCTGTGGTTTAAGCGTGAAAGCGTACAGACAGAGAACTTTCGCGTTTATAATATTTGTATGGATTTATTTATTTCAACTAACTAACTAGCGAGTATCAGCTAGTGATCACAATAAATCTAAAAACAATAAAAAGAACAGTAAAAAAGCTTTATTGTCATCATTCATTTAATTTAGATTTTATACTAAAATATAAAATATGACTTCCTCTTAAGTTGCAGCAAGCGCGTGTGCAAGTATTGACCAATACAAACCGTTATGATATGCACTTACTTACACTCACTATGCACTTACGCACACTTACACCACACTATACACTACTAGGGATGCACGTTATTATGATTTTAAACAATCCATTTTTTCATCATATTTTTTTAAGATAAGATAATATTATTTCAGCAAACCGTAGTGCTAATTTTATGTACCTTTTCATTTAACTGTTTTGGTTTTGTTTTGTAAACAAAATAAATCTTCAACCAAGGACATCACCCATTTTGGTCCAAAATTGAAAGTGCTGGCTAAAAAAACAAATACGAACTTGTCCTTGCTAGTATTTTGTATTATACCATCAAAATTGAGGGACCACTGCACTTGGTTTTATTTGAGTTCAAAAATCTTGAAAACATACATTTTATATGATACGAATGATTGAAAATGAATACAAAATATCGTGTATTGGAAGAATAGTCAATAAAAGCTCGCTTACATTTTGGATCCCGGAATTTACTCTGGAATCCTAGACTCTCTTTGTCTTGATTTGGCTTATCATGGCGAGACCGCCGTCTGAGCTCTTAACCCCGAGAGAAAACGCCTTGTCACACCCCAATCTTGACTTAGAAAAATCAATTAAAAAATCACTTGTATGATTGCTTTCATTCACTCAACTCTTTCTTTTTCGCTTATCGTGCTGATAACAGGAGTAATCTAACCTCAATATCTTAGTAAGGCCCCACACATCGATACACAACTTAAAAACCTATAAAATCGATATTCATAAAAATCGTATCATAATGTGCATCCCTACATTACACTGCACTTACACACACTAACACTGACCACACATACTTCTTTACACTGACGGTACTTAAGATATTAACTATCAATATTACGCAATTATAAGAAGATTGTAATATAATTTACATATAAATGTAAAGATTATTACTATATAGTAAGTAATAAATTGTTTGTTGAAGATATAAAATGGATATATTTCGTAATTTTCTGAAGAGTGTTCACACGGATGGTTTTAGAGGAAATAGGGGATAACGGTATTACTAGTTTTGATTTTGTAACATACGGATGGGAATCTATATTCTATACATATACACATATACATAATTGTAAGAGCTTTTGTGGCGTGGTGATAGTGAACGCAAGTCGTTACGTAGGGGGCGTGAGTTCGATCCCCGCTCAGTATAAATATTTGTATGCATGAATATATCTATTTTCATTGGTCTGAGTATTTCGAACATCTATGCCGGTAGTCACGGGTAGTTGGAGACCAAATAATCCAACCAGGCAGTGGTGTAACTGCAATGTCAATGCATTATGAAGGTCAGATGGCAGTGGAGGGTATCCACACAGGTGCACCACGGGCAATGAAGGTCCATCATCTTTCTTACCGAAGTCCCAGTTGCATCCCAAGATTTCATCCGCTATCCAGCTTCTGTCCTTTTTGTTTTAGCTTATCTGGTTTTTAATGGGCCCTTGTTTTGAGTTGGGAGTGCCTCGGAGAGCACGTCAAGCCGTCGGTCCCGGTTGCCATAAGAACATCTATGGCAGTCGTTACGGGTATTTGGAGCCCTAAAAAATCCAAAAACAACGGTCTAGCTGCAAAGCTTCGATATCGCCTAATGTTATCATTGGGCTGTGGAGGTCAGATGGCAATATCTTCACGAAAAAATATCGAGGTCTAGCCAAATCTGTAGTTAAGACGGTAAAGCGGACCCCAGACTCCGAGCTGAAAAGCTTCGGATGCGACTGGGAATTAACGCAAGGATGAGAGAGTTTTGAGTTGGGAGATCAGATAGCTGACCTTCTGACCTACCAACTCAGAGAGAAAAGTCGTCCGTCAAAGTCCCCCCTAGATTAGAGATTTGACGTATATGACACGTAGGTATTTTGACGTATATGACATACGTTGACGACTGTCATATACGTCAAATCCCGTACATTCGTCATTCTATTCTACAATACGCCGGCCAACGAATTTCCACTTGTCTAGGGGGTGCTAGCCTCTAGACAAGTGGCAATTCGTTGCTCGGCGTATAATGGAATAGAATGCCAAATGTATGGGATTTGACGTATATGACAGGCGTCAACGAATGTCAAAAACGTCAAATCCTATACATTTGTCATTCTATTCCATCATACGCCGAGTAACGAATTGCCACTTGTCTAGGGGGGAGGGTGTACCGACTTGCAGTCTATATAACCTGTTTAGCCCTGAAGGTCTTGGTAAAGCCTACTGTAGATTAGTGACGAGGGATCCTCATAACACTATTCCTGTCGGCTTGATGGCATAGTGCATGACAAACTAATTCAATGTAAGATGTATTTCCACCGGTTTCCTTTTTAAAATCTTCACCATTCGCTACTACTGTAGATACCAGTGGCGATAAATTTAAAAAAGGAAGCCGGTTTATATTTCTTTACCGCTAATCATGCATCATGCAATCTATTGGCCTCTCCATCTATGTAAAGACAAGCCGGCCAGAATCGTGTTATAGGAAACCCTCGTCAGTCGCAGACTATTAATATGTATTACTATCTATTGGACTATTAAAACAACCATTTAGTCCAAATATTGTGCAAACGCGAGCACTGCCCTACATACTCCAAATTCCACCTCACATGTCGCAAGCATAATTGAAGTTACGAAGCTATTGTTTTAAAGTTAGATTGTGACAATATTACTAAACCATCGCAAATTTTATGTGCAATTTTTAGTGTAGAAACATCAATTGGTGAAACATATTATCTTTATTTATGGCAACACAATATAATATAGATAACACACGCATCGTCAAACACAGTTAAACTTGTTGAAATAATCGTGCATCGCGATAAAGAAGTTCACATAGGTATTGAAAATTAAAACCGCCTGTGCGCCGTCGGGAGATTTTCGTAGACCACCCTCGTATCCCAGCCGGCCTAGGGCCATATCTCTTGATCTGGCCCTCTTCCGGTGTGCGGACAACGGAATCCCCAACTCGCCCCCGGGTATAGAGAGGCGCGCGCCACCAGGACCTGCTTGGGTGACAGGCGGCTACACCCGTCACCTCCAGGCCCGCGCTCATTGGTCTAGAAGTACAACTATCACTGTTTCAGCATAGTGCTCGCAAGAACCAAGTGCGATGCAAATATCTTTGTGTTAAAAAAAACGGCAATCATTGGAGCATAGTCGAGCAGCTTTAAGCTGCATCTACGCTAGATGAGCTGAGCACGATCCGTACACCTAGCACGAAAATCGTATCGCGTATCGTAATCGTATCGTAAATGTAACGAGATCATAGAGTATTGCGATTGGCAGGCTTCACCCGCACACACTCATATACAAACGCTCATAGTAAGCAAGCGGCCAATCACAATGCTCCGTGCTCTCGTTAGATCGAGACTGAGTTTTGAAACGATTTTTAGCCCTTAGAGACCCTTAGAGCCGCGGTAGCCTTGTGGTATGGGTAATGGACTGCTGAGACGAGGTCTCGGGTTCGATCCCAGGTTTTACCTTGGCACACACCAATGACTTTTGGATGCTTTTCGAAGTTATGTGTGTATTTATCGCAGGTTTATAAGTGCCCGGTTAATGGCAATAGGCTCGCCACCTATTACATTGGGACCTAAACATAAACGGCGAAATGTGGGTGCTAGCATCTCTGCCTACCCCTTCGGGGATATAGGCGTGAGTTTATGAGTTTATGTAGAGACAGCAGTTTTAAAGTCTTTTAGAAAATTAATTTAAACCCATCGACTACTCACGTTTCAACCATTTGTTTTTTTTTTATACTAGGTACTTAGGTCGCAGACAAGCACCCAGCCCTCCTGATGGTAAGAGGTTACCGTGGCCTATGGGCGAGTGCAACACCAGGGCAGTCACACTCGTGCTGCCGACCCTGTAAAAATAGAAAGATTCTGTGCCGTCAGTGCAAAAGATAAGTAAGTTCTTTACCTATGTTCCTTATGATACTGTTGTTGGTATGGTATGGTATGGTATGGTATGGTATGGTATGGTATGGTATGGTATGGTATGGTATGGTATGGTATGGTATGGTATGGTATGGTATGGTATGGTATGGCATGGTATGTTACTTATGTTCCAATCATTCTAAACAGATTAACGTCCTTATTTATCAATGAATGAATGAATTTCTTTATTTACAAGCAACAAAGGCTCGACCGTTGTTTTATTTAAGATCCTCACAATGTGTATGCTATATACACATTGTGAGGATCTTAAATAAAATATTTTTCTTTCTTTCTTTCTCTATCTACGCTTCTGCCTACCCCTTCGGATACATAACAGGTAACCGTGAGTATAAAGTTTTCCCATCCGGAAATTTCCCGTGACAACAATTACTATTGCGCAACGCCGAAAACTTGACATTTCAACGAAACATGAACGCACGATAACTCCGTTGTGTAATATGTTATGTGCGGTTGCGCAACCAACTGGTTGGGGTAACCTACTGGACAACCATATGCAGGTATAGCTTGTTTATGTTTTTATGACTTTTTTGGTGTCGAATTCTTTTAGAAGCGCCGTTATGGCGCCGTGCATTTTTGTATAGATTATGATTTTATAGCAGTGGCGATGGGTGAACGTTTTCTGACAGGAAACCGATGAAATTTGTCATGTGTTAGAACTTCAATTGCGTTCCTAGTAATAGAAGTAATAACTAACAACACATGACTAAAGTCGTGAAAAAGGAGCCAGTAGGAATCGTGTCGTACAGATTCTTCGCCACTGATAGGTAGAAAGAAGGTTCGGGCCTGGGGGTGACGGGTAGAGCCGCCTGTCACCCTAGCAGAAGCAGGCCGCATTGCGTGCCACCCCATACCTGGGGGCGGGTTGGGGACTCTGTGGTCCCCTCACCGGAAGAGGGCCAGATCGAGAGATATGGTCCTGGGTCGGCCGGGGTGCGAGGGATATGGCTACGACAATCTCACCTCCGGCAACTGACGGCCCACAGACGGCGCACAGTGGATCGTTTCATACAAGCTAGACGTCGGAAATTCTAATTATATTTTAAGTATTTTTATTTATTTATTACCTACGTATTTACATAAAATATAACAATAAAAGTGATCTTCAAAACGTATTGATAATATACTCGTTCGCACTCATTTTGCCGCTATCGTAGAGAAGGAGGACGGGACGCGGCTTACAA
Organism: Eilema depressum; assembly: GCA_914767945.1. Taxonomy (NCBI): domain Eukaryota; kingdom Metazoa; phylum Arthropoda; class Insecta; order Lepidoptera; family Erebidae; genus Eilema; species Eilema depressum. The sequence goes on from OU612040.1 coordinate 4,381,578, forward strand.
ACTTAGCGCGAACGGGTAGTTATTTAGTCCATTGGGCTTACCTATTAACTTATCATTGGACAATCATGAGAATGATGATGAATGATGAGAATTTCAAGTAGTCAAATAATGGTTAGTCACCTTTCTTTGCGAGATCCCATCAACTTCCATATTCGTGATAAAACAATATGATGCAAACTCGTGCGAAGTCAAACAATGACTGATTTTTAATTTAGAGGGTTGGAGCTTTAAAATAAGCTAGGTACTGTAGGAACACCAAGGTATACTCATATTTAGATTCTCTGTTAAAGTTAAGAATTGGGATTTTTATAAGGTTATATAATAACATAGGTTCATATCAATATTTTTTTTTACGAGAACTAAGTGTACATACCTTCATTAATATCCTCAATTTTTTGTTTCACGTTCACACACTCACAACTTATAAAAATCAGTCACAAAAAAGAGACACAAAAATTGCAAAAATAATTATTTTTTCAAGTACCTAACTTACTTTATAAACTTTTCTACCGTCATGCATAATAACGGCGTGAGGGTAGATCATTAGTAATATTGTTTTTGAGGTCCCTGATTATCTGTAAATCAATAAGACTATAAGAAAAAGCTTAATTAAGTAATGAATTTCCGACGTCTAGCTTGTATGAAACGATCCACTGTGCGGCGTGCGTTTTAGTCGGTTCGTGTCCGACATAACCTCCTCCTCCGGCTACGGTGGTGGTTTTCACCGGTAAAAAAAAAAAAAAAAAAAAAGGTACAAAGAAGGTGATTTGGACCGGCCGCATTTGTCAGGATACTCAGGATACTAGTGCTGTATGGTCAAACTGGGCCAAACAGTATATCTTACTATGATCAATACATTTATTTGTTTAATTTACTGGAATTTACGCTTGTCTTACCATACATGTAGGTACAGTCGGCATCAGATTAATATTATCTACAAAAGTACAATAATCTGAAAACCAAAATTCCAATTTTATAATTATAAGCAACTAGCTCCGCCCGCGTGGATGTTGGTTATCGCGACCAAACATAGCCTATGTCCTTTCCCAAGGTCTCATCTCTCCCTGTACCAAATTTCATCAAAATCGGTTCAGTGGCGTGAAAGCGTCAGACAGACAGAGTTACTTTTGCATTTATAATATTAAGTACTAGCTGTTGCCCGCGGCTCCGCCCGCGTGGAATTCTGATCCCGTTCATCGCTGATATATAGCCTATATGTTAATCCAGAGTATAACCTATATACATACCAAATTTCAACCAAATCGGTGAAGCCGTTTATGCGTGAAAGAGTAACAAACATCCACACATCCATTCTCACAAACTTTCACATTTATAATATTAGTAGGATTAGTAGGAAGTAGGATAGGACTAGTAGGATGGATGTTCAAACACCTCTGTTGATTGTTGATAGTATCTAATGAAGTATAAGGTCAAACGTGAAATTATGTTCATTGTGCGGTATGAAATGGACATCATTCAACGTAGACTCAGGCTATGGAATGAACTGCCTGCTGCAGCTTTTCCAAGCGACTACAATATGGGGTTATTCAAAAGGTTATTAGAAGGTTCTTAAGAAAGAAAGAAAGAAAGAAAGAAAGAAAGAAAGAAAGAAAGAAAGAAAGAAAGAAAGAAAGAAAGAAAGAAAGAAAGAAAGAAAGAAAGAAAGAAAAAAGTTTTATTTGAGTTATCTGCACAATGTGAAATAATACAGCAATACAATAATATTACTAATAATACTGGGTTGGCAGTACGAGTATGACACCCCTACCTCCCTAGACAAGTGGCGATTCGTCGGTCGTCGTTTAATAGAATAGAATGTATGGAATTGACAAGTATATTGACGTTTATGACAGGCGTCAATGTATGTCAATCATATAACTACATCCTTGGAGTTCGTCGCCAACTGATTACGTTCGCATAGTTTGTAAGTCGGACAGTATGATAATTATGATACTTATAACTGGTAAATAATGAAACGTTCAAGCAAATGAATCAAATACATTGCTATAGAGCGCGCCTTACAGGTATGAACTGCTATCACGGGTATGAACAGTACCGAGGCTCCTGGCTCAACCTCAATCAGTAGCAAACCAATACCCGTCAAAATGACTTCGCAAATAATATTTAATTCGATATGTTAAATCAAAATTTTATACAACATCGTATATTTGTAGTAACAATGACGCAAAAATAACGCAAAATGACGCCATTTTTTGTATTTTGGCTTTAATTTTATCCATGCATATTAAATCGAACAAACTACATTAAATAAGTGCATCTACTGATATTTTCGGTAATGCACGAAACGTCACTATAGGTGCGCTATACCATCGCAAAGTATCTGCTAACACTCGGCGCCAAAGACCTGAGTGATAGGCGCGCTCTATATTTATAATGTATACTCTAAGGCTACATCAATCATTTTATTCTATCCTACAAACGTATTGCTTCTTGTCTAGAAAGGTTGGACTAAAGGTTTGTCCTGCTTTATCTTTTGCACTGCAACACCAGGGGAGTCACACTCGTACTGCCAACCCTGTAAGAACAGAGAGATTCTGTGCCGTCAGCGCAAAAGATAAGTAGGACAAGCGTTTGTTCTTCCTACTGACAGCACAAAACCTCTCCAGTGAGCTCTGACTACCCTACTCACCGCCGGCAACACAACACGAGGTTATTTAGCCGCGGTATTCTATAGGGCGGAGGTACTTCCCCAGTCGAACTACTTGATTGGGACGGATATACCGTCGTGTCCTAACCCCTTCAAAATACACAACCACATGGTTCACAGCTACCATTTCCCATCATATGAGCCGTGTCTTCCACCTAAGTGTTATAAAAAAAAATCTCTGGTAACGACACCTCTTTAATTCTTCAAATAAAATGACATAACTTTTTTCAAAGTTAGTAAACATTAACTATTGCATAAACAATTTTATATCACCCACTTTGTACGCAGTATTCTCACATTGATATCAAAATAAACATAAAAACTATAAAAATATAAACAATAGGTAAGTAATTTCTACGTGCCATCACGTGGGAACATGAGAGAAATCTATAGTTTCACTGATGTACAACAAAAAAGGCAGATAAACCATGGGAACAGACATTGTATGTAAGAAAGTGTTCGGTTATATATTTATTAATTACAATTAGAGGAGTATTTTTGTATGTTTGTATGTTATGTTAACGATACGAAATTTTGGGTGGGACAATAGGAAAATATTTGGCTTTTTAATTTGAATCAGATAAGTGCGTGCTTGGCGAAGCACTCTCACTTGTCCTAATTATTTGTTTTCCCTCATTAGTCAAAAAATTCCAATCATTATCAACACTTAAAGAAAATGTAAAACGCGCTTGAACAGTGCTGTTCGGTTCGTTTTTTTTAAGTATTGGTATTTTTATACCACTTAGGTACCAGACAAGCACATGGCCCACCTGATGGAAAGTAGTTAGGTACCCATGGATGCCTATGGTGCCTATAGAAGTGTGCAACACCAGGGAGACACACTCATGCTGCCGACCCTGTAAGAACAGAGAGTTCCTGTGCCGACAGTGTGAACGCAAAGCAGGTCTTCCCATTGACAGCACAAAACCTCTCCAGTGAGCTCTGGCTACCCTACTTACCGGGAATGCAACAGTCGGACTGCTCTCGAGAGAAGTAGGAGAAAGCAAAAGAAGTAGGAAGGAAGTAAGAGAAGTAGGGCAATTATCTGGGTCAGACGATACTTCTCTTAATTAAAAATATTCGCAAAACAAGATGCTCATTTGCTCCAAAACTTTCTTTGAGATTTTCTTATAAAAGTTAGCAAAGTTTTATCCCATTCAGATAAACCACGGTCATTAATTTGATTGCAAGAAAATCATAAAATATGGACAAACATTCCTTGTTTTTTGTTTGAGAAAAAATGTCAACCAATTAAGAAATACAGAGTAAATAAAATTAAAAAATAACAATAATAAACATGACATATTTATAGAGCATGACGGTATGACATCATCACGTACAAGTATACATCAAAAATAAAAAATCCCTACTAATATTATAAATGCGAAAGTAACTCTGTCTGTCTGTCTGTCTGTCTGTCTTACTTTTACGACTAAACCACTGAACCGATTTTGATGAAATTTAGTATAGAGGTAGATTAGACCTTGAGAAAGGACATAGGCTATGTTTGGTCGCGATAACCGACATCCACGCGGGCGGAGCCGCGGGCAAAAGCTAGTATAGAATAAAATCAACCCATCGCTTCCCTTTGCAGAGCAAGCCGGCATAAATCGGGTTATAGGGCCCCCTACTATTGGAAGGTCAGACGGCAAAAACCGACATATCAATAAAAAAAGTGGAAACTTTGGACTTTGGAGATATCTCAATGAGGATGATGATGACCTACATATACAGGGTGGAAGATTTTAACCTTACCTGGAGGGAAAGTTCTCTAAATACTGGAGATACCGAATTTCACTCAAAGAAAACATTCCTTTATTTTTAAAAAGAAATAAAACTGCATTCATAGATTTTTGAAAATTCGCTTGCCACACCCGGTAATCGAACCAACTAAAATCCGAAAAAATAACATCCTGTATTTTTATGACAACAATCAATAGTATAAATCATAAGGATCAAATCTGTCTAACAAACATGGTTAATTAAATGAAAGGAAATCCCTGAAAATTCAATTTTCAAATTCGATTTAACAAAATAGAGAACTTAACTCAAGGATCCATCACCTATCATAATTAAGAATAAAATTCCATATTTAAATTACTTGTCCCTGTTTTTCATGGCTGGCCCTCACTGGCCAGCAGGGGTATTTACTCTCTCGACTCAAACCGACTAAAACCGCATGCCGTCTCAGGTTAATTCAAAGTCTCAATTAACGTATTATAAGACGAACCAATAAGGCAATTCTCTCGCCATCTCCGTTGCCCAGGGTGCGATGCGGTGTACCACGAAGTGCTTTCCAAGCCCAACCAAGTATACCTCGACACACGTATCTTGGACCTAAATCGACATAATAGTAGCGTCGCCGTCGGTAGCTTAGTGGTTAAGGAGTCAGCCTTACGATCGAGAGGTCCTGGATTCGAATCCTGACCATTACGCTACAGACGTGAACCCACTCCTAGTACAAGCAAATTAGCTTACTTGGGGGGGTTAACAGGAATATTAGTAATTTCGGTTACTAATATTCTTTATAAAAAAAAATCGGGAGACTTGACTACCTCATGCAGTCACACAATAACGTTACATTCTAAATCGGAATCAAAGTTTAGTCATTTAGTACTCATTTTACTAAATAAATGGCGTTATTGTTGATAAGGTATGTGATGGCACGTTGAGCAAAAGTACTGTATCTGTTGGAATGGAATTTATAAGTTAAGATTTTATTGACTTCCTTTCATTTAATTTACCATGTTTATTAGAGAGTTTCGATCCTCATGATTGACACTATCGATTGATGCTATAAAAATACAGGATGTTATTTTTTTGGATTTTAGTCGGTTCGATTACCGGGCATGGCAAGGGAATTTTCAAAAAACTATAAATGCAGTTTTGTTTCTTTTTAAAAATAAAGGAATGTTTCCTTTGAGTGAAATTAGCTATCTCCAGTATTTAAAGTACTTGCCCTCCAGGTAAGGTTAAAATCTTCCACCCTGTATAGCAAGTAAATAAAAAGTGAATTTAAAATAAACATGGCGTATGCCTTGGGCATAGGACTAAGACTAAGGGACAGGGCTGTTCTCCATCAGACAGTAACATACAGCCCCGCTAGACGGCAATAGGCTCGCCCCCTATGAAGTGGGACCGAATATCATAATTAGCGAAATGTGGGTGATAATTGATAATACTGATAATACACCTCAGCTTACCCCATCGGCGATTGAGTGAGTACATGTATGTATAATAATAAGCCTAATCATTGAAAACAGTTCGTTGTATCTATTTGCTTTTTAAATGTATTTAAATGTAATCTATATATTTGTTTATTAAAAGTTTGTTTTTATTTGAACGCCGCCGCCGGAACTACATCTGTGATTTGAAAAATCCGTCTTGCATTTGAGTAGCCAGTCTACTTTTACTTAGTAAGTAAGATTTTTTTAATGGAAGAAGAAAACTGGCTGGTATCGTTTTAGTTCAGTAGGTAGTTTAGTAGTTAAGAAATTGGACTTATAATCGCGAAGATTCCTTAATTCTCAATCCTGGCCAAGCAATTTTACGGACATACTAATAATTTTAGTTACTAGTACGCTTAAAAAAAGAATAATAATATATTATTCGTTTTTAGTCATTCCTTTTATGAAAAAAAATGGTTTTCAGGTTGAGTCAATTTTTTACATAATACATGTGCACTTCACAAAAAAATCACAGTCGATTTTTCGACTCGAATTTTTCTGCCTCAATTTTTTTTCTACAGTAGTATAGTCGGTTGTATTTTATAGTAAATACGATGATACAGCCTTTATCGTCTGCCAACGTCAGAGAGCTAGCGATACTACACTTTCTACTAACTCTGCCGAGCGCTTTCGAGCACGAGTTGCGTAATGCTTCCTTGACAAAACCGTTCATGTAACTGTGATGTAAGCGTGGAGGTCAACACTTGTTACTACTACAGTGACGATGGGTCCATATCACCCGATTCCTGCCGGCTTGCTCTACAAAGGGAATCTATGGTAGAGAAGTTGAATGAAGAAGCTGAATTCTAGAATCCGGATATTATCTATATCACACACACACACACAGACAATCACGCTTTTATCCCCGGAGGGTTAGGCAGAGGTGAATTAACACCCACATTTCAACAATCATTGTATTAGGTCCCACGTAATAGGGGGTGAGCCTATTGCCGTATTCCGGGCTCTCCGGGATATACTGGGATATCTACATCCGGATTCCAAAATTTAGTATCTGAAATCAGAATACCGAGAATTCTATACAAAAGTGCTATGCTTGTTCTATAAGAGTAAGATATTTTCCACCGACTTCCATTTTGAAAAATTTCACAATTTGCCACTGCTTTGCCTAGAGTTTGATAGAATTTGACAGGGTTTGGTGAAGAAGAGTTGAGAATAGGTATAAATAAATATTGTAGGACATTCTACACAACGCTATCTAGACCCAAAGTTAGCATAGCTTAACTAGCTTGTGTTATGGGTTCTAGAATGCGGATAAACATACTTAGATACTTTTTTTTTTTTCGTAAATACGTACATATTATACATAGAAAACACCCAGACCAATGCAAATATTCATATACATGCACACAAATATTTGCACTGAGCGGGGATCGAACCCGCGCCTCCTGCGTAGCGGCCGCGTTCACTACCGCTACGCCACAGAGCCAGTCATAGAGGCAGTCAGAGAAGAAGTGGCCGTGTGGGTTCCCGGTGGAGTAGAACAGATTCACCCCATCTCTTCCTGTGGGTGTCGTAGAAGGCGACTAAGGGATAGGGCTGTTCTCCATCCGACAGTAAACACACAGCCAATGAATAAGTGCCCGCTTGACGGCAATAGGCTCGCCCCCTATTACGTGGGACCGAAAATCATAGTTGGCGAAATGTGGGTGATAATACACATCTGCCTACCCCTTCGAGGATTTATAGTCGTGAGTATATGTGTATGTTGGTGAAGTTTGGTAGGGTTTGGTGGAGTTGGATAGTGAAAAGAGTTCGTAAGAAACGTACACCGTCCTTTATAGGCATATTTCTCACATTCCGGCTTACCCTGAGTCATTCCCGCCTTGGTTGTGGAAACTAAAGGTGGCCACCCACTTACAGTTTATCGAACGACAACCGGATGATATCGGTCTGTCAGTTCATCGCAATAGCCCACACACTTACATCATATAAGATTTTGGACTGACGGATAATAATATGTTGTTTGGGCAACATCACGAAATATCACCAGGGGGGAGGGAGGGGTATATTGGAATATCACGTGTATTTATTTTTTCTTATAACTTGTGATTTTTGTCACGATTCTTAGTTTTTAAGCATTAAATAATGAATAAAAAAATACACGTCATTTTGGCTAGGAGGGAGGGGGGCAAGTCTAAAACCTCACCACGTATCACCATGGGGGAGGGGGGGTCAGAAAATTGCTAAAAAAAACATCACGTGATTAATGGACAGCCCCTAAGGACTGCAGGCCGCCGGACAGACGAAAAACTGCAGGCGGACTGTGAGTGGGTGGCCGCCTTTAGAGACATCCTACATAACATTTTGTATAAAATTATGTCATATTTGTATAATAACAATAAAATTATTCTTCTTCTTGACTATTTTTGCGTCTTGACATAGTTTACTTAGTTAATTATTGTCGATATAATTAACTAATTGAATGAAATTTTAAAGCAATTCTTATACTCGTATATTATCATTTATTATTTCTGATAGTTCTTACGGATATCGGTAGATGGCTCTCATCGTCGCCCCAAGACGGTTGTATAGGAGAATTTGGAACACTTCAGGGCCCGGTATCTCAGTGGTTAGAGTATTCCCCTGTAAGACTGGTCGCGGGTTTGAATCCCACCAGGGCAATTCTCTTTTTTCATTCATAATCGATAATTAACTAACTTCAACGAGAGGTTATTTTTACCCGACTACGGCAAAGCCAAAGGAGGGTTAAGATTTTTTTTTTATATAGGATACGTCAATTTGACTTCGCCTCGCCTGATGGTAAGCTGAAGGCAAAGTCTCTGAAAAGAGGGTCACCATTACAGACACGTATCATGTGATAATGGTGGCACTCAGCTTGACGGCCTCATCAGATGCTTTTTCACGCCCCGCTTAAAGGACCCGGGACTGTAGGAGGAGGGAAACACGTGAACTGGTAAGGAATTCCAAGACTTAATGGTGCGGCAGAAGAAGGAATCGCCGAACCGCTTGGTTGACAGCCTATGTACATACATATGTACGTTCATTTTTCCCTAGAATGTATTGTTTTGTTAGAGTAAGTGACATACAACCACGGCTATCCTTGATAGTTTAAAGTGTGATTTTGCAGTAGTTGGGGTTTTTTTTTTATTTTTATTTTTTTGTGATAATGCAGGCAGAAATAGGAGTTCCACTTAGTGGCACCCTGTCAACGTCCCTCAAGACTAAATTTTGGCGGCAAATCTACTATTTAAAATGAGATCCATTTCGAAATTCAAAAGGTTTCCATGTAGCAACGTGTAAAAGGTATCTAGCTGCAATGCTTCGATATCGCCTAATGTCAACATTGAAATGGCAGTCGTTTCACGGAAAATATCGAGGTCCAGCCGAATCCGTAGTTAAGACTGGTAAAGCGGACCCCAGACTCCGAGCTGAAAGCTTCGGATGCGACTGGGAATTAACGCTAGGATGATGAAGAAGTTCTCTGCCAGCAAACCTTTTTGCTATAAAGGCAAAGAAAAGAAATAGTAATACAGGGGGGGGGACCAAAGTGTACATTATAGACTTTTCATATAAATCCCTACTAATATTATGCATATTAAATGCGAAAGTAACTCTGTCTGTCTGTGTGTTATGCTTTCAGACCTAAACCACTGAACCGATTTTAATAAAATTTGGTACAGAGATAGACTAGACCTCGGGAAAGAATATAGGCTATGTTTGGTCACGATAACCGACATCATGTAGGGCATTTCTATGGGACCAAATGACAACTATTTCACATCGAATAAAAAAAAGAATCACGGAAATCGTATCATAAAGCTAGGAGTAATCGGTGTACGACTGTACGTACATAAAAAAACTTATCGAATTGAGAGAGACCCTCCTCCTTTTTGAAGTCGGTTAAAAAGTACCTTATCATAGCAAAATGTAGACCACAAACACTACTAAAGCTGAATTCCACAGTAAAAGTGAGTCTTAAGAACAGACACCATTCATTTCATTCACTCATTCACTCCCTACATTATGAATATTATCATACACGCCACATATCATCACGCGAGCGTAACCGAGAGCTCCACTTACTTACAAACAATAATAATCCTTATTGCCAAAAAAATAAAGTCTGAATTCTATTAATCTTAATACATGCTGGAGATTACGATATCTTTCGATAAAAAAAATTCGCCTTTGAGCATAAATTTCCTTGGTTTAATTCTTTTTTTTTTACACTGGCAATATAATAACAATGCTGGCAATACTGTGGAAAGAAAACGTACGTGTTATTATTAATTATTTCTTTAAAAACAATGTTAGATAGCCTTTGTGGCGTGGTGGTAGTGAACGCTCCCGCCACGCAGGCGGGTTCGATCCCCGCTCAATGCAAATATTTGTATGCATGAATATGGGTATTTATTTGCTTTAGTCTGGTAGTGCCTCAGAGATCACGTTAAGCCGTCGTAATTACGGGTAGTTGGGGCCCTAAAAAGTTCAACAACTGGTCGCCAATGGGTTGTGGAGGTCAGATTACGGCAGCTGCTTCACGCAAAATATTGAAGTTCAACCAAATCCGCAGTTAGACTGGAAAAAGCGGACCCCAGATTCAGAGGTGAAAACTTCGGATGCGACTGGGATTTTTTAAGGCTCCAACTACCCGTTACGATTGTCATAGATGTTCCTATGGCAACCAGGACCGACGGTTTAACATTATCTCTGCGGCACTTACAAACCCACAGACCCTTAGAGTATACATTGCTATAGAGCGCGCCGTACAAGTATGAACTGCTATCACGGGTATGAACAGTACCTAGGCTCCTGGCTCAACCTCAATCAGTAGCAAAACAATACCCGTCAAAATGACTTCGCAAATAATATTTAATTCGATATTTTAAATCAAAATTTTATACAATAACGTATATTTGTAGCAATAATGACGCAAAAATAACGCAAAATGACGGCATTTTTTTGTATTTTGGCTTTAATTTTATCCATGCATATAAAATCGAACAAAAAGCTTCTTAACAACAAACTACATTAATAAGTGCATCTATTGATATTTTCGGTAATGCATGAAACGTCACTATAGGTGCGCTATACCGTCGCAAAGTATCTGCTAACACTCGGCGCCAAAGACCTGAGTGATAGGCGCGCTCTATATGACCAATGCAAATAGATAATTATATTCATGCAGCGCCACGCCACAGAAGCTGTCTGTCTATGTAATTTCACGTAAACTTCAAACAGCATCAACAATCATAGAGAAATTTCCAAAAATGCTAGTTACACTGTCCATTCAAACCACAAACATCCAACCATTACTTTATATTCAAGATTTCAACATCTCCCATTCAATTCACAAAGAAAGCAGTCGAACAAAACATTTGAAGATTTGAACTCACTCCTAGTGGCAATGACTCCGACAGTATCTGTTATTTCACAATACTGTAACACTACTTAGGATTTATATAGAGCTGTTATTTTTTTAAAGTATACTAGTGACCGAACTTTGCTAGTATATAATGATATAAAGCCATTAGTATGCCAACTTTTCTTATACGTCGAAGAATAAAAAAAATTATCCCACCACACCACGAGGTGGCCATCTTGAAATTGGATTTTTGTTTTTAATTGGCCCTGGGTATCCGAGGTGCCACCTTACGCCCCGACATCTGAAGACCCGAGATGGCATGCGGTTTTAGTCGGTTCGAGTTCGGTATAACCGTCCCCACTGGGCGTTATCCGCGGGGAAATATATTCCGCACGAAAATAAGTTTAATATTATGGATAAATCATTAGTCAATGAATTATTATCATTAATAATTAATTTATTATTACTAATTTATTTATTTTTCATAATTAATTTATTGTTAATAATTGATTTATTATTAATAATTAATTTATTATTAATAATTACTTAATTTATTTTTCATAATTAATTTATTATTATTACTTTATTTATTATTATTAATTAATTTATTATTATTAATTTATTTATTATTATTTATTTATTTATTATTAATAATTAATTTAATATTAATAATTAATTTATTATTATTAATAAAAATTAAAAATATCTTTGAACGAAACTTTTCAACTGTCTCCTAGTGGCAATGACTTCGAACGTATCTACTATTTCACAATAGTATAACTCGCTCGTCTGACGGATGCACAGTTTTTGTCGCCAACAAATGTATTGTGCCGAGTTCGTGGCGCTTCCTTCACGCACTGTTGACATAGATGTATAAACACTGGATGTGTCTTCTAAGCACGCTTTTTATTTGCTTACTTAATTAAGTATGTATGCATGAACAAACATTTAAATACATGAAGTGGAAATAGTAGTTCAGAGAGATCTTTATATATAAGGTCGTATAAAGTGTGGTGTTGTATAATTAACATTGTAAGCTTGAATTTGTTTATTTAGTTATATGTAAATCCATAATATTTAAACTAGATACACACACACACACACATAGCGGGAATGGATACCTAAGTTAAAAGTCCTATAAATAAATAAAGATTTAAAAAAAAAAGTCTAGAAAGAATAAAAAGTTTAAAGAAAAAGAATGAAGAGAATAAAGTTGAAACAAGTTTAAATTGCATAAAGAATAATTTGCTTCAAGGGAAGCGTACTCCATCGATCATATCATCACTTACTAACTGGTGAGATAATGCTCAAATGCGGGCTGCGGTGTCTACGTCTATACTAACATTACAAATGCGAAAGTAACTCTGCCTGTCTGTTACACTTTTACGCCTAAACCACTGGACATATTTTGATGAAATTCGATTCAGGGGTAGATCGGACCTTGGGAAAGGACATAGGCTGATCGCGATAAACGATATCCACGCGAGCGGAGCCGCGGGCAACAGTTAGCCAAAGATATAATCAATCAAAATTGAAGAGACACACACACACATCCAGCTACAACTAACTCTGTGTCCCTTAACAATAGGACTTTTACCAATTGTGTGGTAATTTTGTACTGAAAAACGACTCATGCGCAATCTCCGCGGAAACCGAATAGTTGCGTGTGTTGTTTCTGAATGATTGGTTAAAAAGTTACAAGTAAAATTAGGTCTAGACTCTTCCTGAATTAAATTGAAACCTATGTAGATTAAGTTTGTTTGTTATCAATCACCCAAAAACGGCTAGATGCATTTGGATGAAATTTCAAATACAATAGGACTTTTAGCACGTCTGGTTACGGTTGTATGGATTATTAACTAATACAATTTACAAATAAAAAATGTGGATTAAAAAATAAAGATTCTTCAATAAAATAAATACATTTCAGAATTCATTTATGCATCATTTAACTCCTAATAATTTATTGATTATTAATTTATTCGTTATCAACTTATTAATTAAAAATTAATTTATTAATTATAATAATGATTGCATAATATAAATATAAGATAAGTAAATATTTTACAGAGAAAGCCTAACATCTTTCGTCACCACATACAAATCAATTTTACCGGCTAGGCGTGCCTACATGTTTCACATAAAAAAAATGCATTCATAACAAAGAATATTAGAGAGAAAAAAATCAGAAAACGTCTCTACCTAGAGTCTCACATTCCACATGAATAGAATAAGCATAAACTTCTTATATAATGGACCAACTTTCGAACGGCTAGGACATTTCATAATATATCAGAGTGGCCTGTGACATTCGTTTCACTCAAGTGCTAATAGATTTTTAGACTCTATTTAGGCTCTACATAGAGCTGGAAGAGTATTAAACAACTTTGTTAGTATTCTCGCTAGGCTTCAAGCTATTTTTTTTCACGTATGTGTGTAGATGTAGATACACCATTAATTAGGGCTGTCCTGTCCATTAATCACGTAATGTTTTTTTAGCAATTTTTTAACCCCTCCTCCCCCATGGTGATACGTGGTGAGGTTTTGGACAACCCCCCCCCCCCCCCCAGCCAAAATCACGTGTATTTTTTTATTCAGTATTTAATGCTAAAAAACTAAGAAACGTGACAAAAATCGCCAGTTATAAGAAAAAATAAATACACGTGATATCTCAATATACCCCTTCCTCCCTTATTGATTAATGAACAGCCCCTTTAAATATACGTTTTTTTTTTTTATACCATTTAAGTGTTAGACAAGCACACGGTCCACCTGATGGAAAGTGGTCACCGTGGGCTATGGACGTATGCAACACCAGGAGCGTCACACTCGTGCTGCCGACCCTGAAGAAACCTTCTAATGCCCTTCTTGAAGATTAATAAATCAATTGGGTTCTATTTAATTAATTTTTTTTTTATTGTATATGGCTTTTGCGGGAGCGACTGCCAACTGACCACCCAACCCCGAGAGGAAAGACTGTGCCAGTGCCTTGTCTGTTGTTTACTAGGTGCACCAACTAAATTAACTTTAACTTAGGTTCATTATTTTACATAAGTTTTTTTTTTATATAAGGCTTTTTTATATGTATACTTGACACAAGCAATATGTACATTACATATTGAATAAATCACTTGTACTTTTCCACAATTATTTATTTATTTGAACCTTACCGGTTTCACCTTACGGCATTATCAAAGGTTTATCAAAGGTATGAAAAACATTGTAAACCTTTGATAATGCCGTAAGGTGAAACCGGTAAGGTTCAAATAAATAAATAATTGTGGAAAAGTACAAGTGATTTATTCAATATGTGTAGCAAGTTCCACCAAGTGCCATCAATCTCAAGTATAAACAATATGTACATTAGTCCATATTTAGTCATTAGAAATCACTTTTTGTAAACTAACGTCTTGAAAATGCCGCAGTGGAGTTTGTTGCGCCGTTTCTTCTCCACTAGCGCCTAGGAAGCTGTGGTAAACTTAGTTTTAAGCAGATTTTGACGTCAAACAGCTGTAATTACGTTGCACAATTTTGAAAAATACATACATACAATCACGCCTTTACCCCCGGAGGATTAGGCAGAGGTGAATTAACACCCACATATCACCAATCATTGTATTATGTCCCACGTAATAGGGGGTGAGCCTATCGCCGTTTTCCGGGCACTATTGTTGGCTCGAGCCATGTATAGGCTGAGTCTGGACTGTATATATCAGTCTGATGTTAAACAGCCCTATCCCTTAGTCGTCTTGTACGACACCGCATGGGAGGAGATGGGGTGGCCCAAATTCTACTATGCCGGGAACCACGCAGTGAATTTGGATTTGAATGGTGAGGGCCCTAAAGGTACTAAAATGTTCAAAGGTCCTATTCACCATCCGCTTTCCGATCTATCTGTACGTTTTCATTTAGAAAATTTTGGCTTTTACGAGAGCGTGGAGTTAGCTTAGGCCCTGATCTTGGTGGGGTAATAACCGTTATGAACCGGTTATCGGTGTAAGTTTCCGACCTTGAAATTCGTTCAACGTGAAATCGCACCTTTATAAAGATAAAGATCAGTAAAATATTCACATATATTTAGATTATTTTACGGTGAATGCCGTATTAATAATTATTATCAAAAAAAAAAATTAGAATACTTACTTTTGATTATGAAAGTAAAAAAATAAATGTTAAATTTACATTATTTAAATGCCGTTATTACAGATTTACTTTTAGTTTAGTATACGGTTTAAAATATTAAAATTAAATATATTTTTAGAAATTTCAAACTAGTAAAGGCTGTAGGTCACAAAGTAATAAGTACAAAAAGTCTTAAGATTTTGAAATATTTAAATAAAAAATATTTCAACAATACTACTAAAAACCTAACGAAAAATACCACCTTATCTATTAAATTAAAATGAAACCCCCCAAAAATATATGTACGCCCTTAACTTTCGAACGACTGCACCAAATTGGATAATTCTTTTTGTTTTGTGTTCATTATTCTGTAGCCACGGTTTATGTACAAAAAAATTGAATAGAAGGTGCAACGGGCCCGGGATCTTACTTCCACGCGAGTGGAATAAAATATGGCAGTACAAAATTCGCCGGGTCAGCTAGTTTTCAATAAAAGTGAATACAAATATTCATGTCGGTTACAAAGTAACACTTATTATTATATAAAATATTGTTTATACAATTATAGGCAGATTCGCAAGGCAATAGGCCGTTAACAACCGTATGCTTTTGTAACGTAACTGACCAGCCCCCTAGATAATTGGCAATTCATAGGCCGGCGTATCGTAGAAAAGAATGACGAATGTATGGGATTTGACGTATTTTGACTGCCTCTGTGGCGTAGCGGTAGTGAACGCGGCTGCTACGCAGGAGGCGCGGGTTCGATCCCCGCTCAGTGCAAATATTTGTATGCATGAATATGAATATTTGCATTGGTCTGGGTGTTTTCTATGAATAATATGTATGTATTTACAAAAAAAAAAAATGTATCTATGTATGTTTATCCGCATTCTAGAACCCATAACACAAGCTAGTTAAGCTATGCTTACTTTGGGTCTAGATAGCGTTGTGTAGATTGTCGTACAATATTTATTATTATTATTTACAGTCGTAAATCTATACTATTATATAATTGTAAAGTGGTCGTGTCTGTACATTGGAGATATTTAAAAAAAAATACTTGGGTTATGTTATGTTAACGATACTGAACACGAAAATTTTTTGTTTTAATTTCCTGTCTGTTTGTCTGTTTGTTCGCGATGGACGCAAAAACTACTGGACGGATTTTGATGCAGTTTTTTTTGTTAGAAAGGGCTTGATCAGACTTAAAATCTTACGTTTGTTTGATCGCAATCGGTTGAGTAGAACCGAAGATATGAGCAAAGGTCGCGTTAACCGAGATGCACGCGGGCGGAGCCGCGGGCGGAAGGCTAGTATATCATAAACGTTAAATTCCTACGTTATTCTATTCTACAATACGCCGACCAATGAATTGCAAATTGTCTAAGGGGCAATAGTGTCCAACAGACTCACTTACTTTAATTTTACTATTAGAACTATCGGGATATTTACCTTGTATTGTTTCGAGTATCCGATATTTCGGCGCTGTTGTGAAGTACCTATAGGTGAAATATCCGATACTCGAAACAATAAAAGTAAATATCCCGATAGTTCTAATATTGATGGGAACGACCATGAAAGTTTAAATACCTATCATTTATTTTGATTTTCTTTTAAGAACGTAACCGCAAAATTGTGTCCGCGAGACACTTTTGAGATGTTAAGGATTATACACATAGAATTCAAAGTAAACAGTCAGTCTTTAAAAGCGCGGGTAATGGTTAATTAACTATTAAGTCATTACCCGCGCTTTTAAATACTGACTATTTACTTTGAATTCTATGTGTCTAATCCTTAACATCTCAAAAGTATCTCGCGGACACAATTTTGCGGACATATTTTTCTATTTCAATCCACTTTCAATAAAGTTCTTTTTCTTTTTCATTCAAATTTTATCATTTCGATGTCACAATTGGGATTGCTATCAAATAACCTATCGCAGTGACCTTGAAAATCTCTCTCAATGCAACATCAGATCGATTTTGACGAACAAAGTACATACTCAAAATGATCATAATACCTTGGTATTCCCCCCTCCCTTTTGACTGATTGTTCTTATATTTGGTAGACACCTTTAGTTCGAGTAATATATTTTTTTTTTATATAGGACACGTCAATTGCACTTCGCCTCACCTGATGGTAAGCTGAAGGCGAAGTCTCTGAAAAGAGAGTCACCATTACAGTTAGGGTGGGACCATTTAGCTCAATAAAACAGATTGATTTGCTCTTAATACCTTGGTATTAAGATCATTTTGGGCAGTGATGACCGATGGGGTCGAAAAGTCCTCGAGTGGAGGCCACGTATCGGCAAGCGCAGCGTAGGACGTCCACCCACAAGGTGGACAGACGACCTCATTAAGGCCGCGGGAACGCGCTGGATGCGAGCCGCTTCCAACCGGTCCTATTGGAGATCTATAGGGGAGGCCTATGTCCAGCAGTGGACTTCCTATGGCTGAAATGATGATGATGATGATGATGATGAAGATCATTTTGAGACTTCGCAGTCAAGATCGTTCTACGATGACTGTACCGAAAGACGATGACTGTTGGATCAATCGAGTTCTAGAATATGAATCGCCAAACGGAAAAATCTGTGTTTGATTGATATTGAAATTACATCTGACAGGAATGTATGGAGGAGAATTACCTACAGGTTTCGCCGAGCCCAAATAATTGGGACAAGGGTAGGCAGATGTTGAGACATCTACCCTTAGAGTATACATTATAAGCATAGAGCGCGCCTATCACTCGGGTCTTTGGCGCCGAGTGTTAGCAGATACTTTGCGATGGTATAGCGCACCTATAGTGACGTTTCATGCATTACCGAAAATATCAATAAATGCAGTTATTAATGTAGTTTGTTGTTATGAAGTTTTTTGTTCGATTTGATATGCATGGATAAAATTAAAGCCAAAATACAAAAAAATGGCGTCATTTTGCGGTATTTTTGCGTCATTATTACTACAAATATACGATGTTGTATAAAATTTTGATTTAACATAAGTATCGAATTTAATATTACTTGCGAAGTCATTTTGATGAGTATTGTTTTGCTACTGATTGAGGTTGAGCCAGGAGCCTCGGTACTGTTCATACCCGTGATAGCAGTTCATACTTGTAAGGCGCGCTCTATAGCAATGTATACTCTAAGCATCTACCCCATTGCTTCCAGTGTTTTTTTTTTTGACATTTCAATTCGACTTCGCCTCGCCTCGCTGAAAGCAGTCTTGGAAAAAGAGGGTCACCATTATAGACACGTACTGTGTTACGAATCTTGTAGACAGACAGTACTCAGCGCTAAGTCTGACCATGCAATGCAGTGGAAATGAGCGCACACCCTCTGTCGCAGTTGAGCTACGTATAACTATTTCCTAATGAAAAAATATTCGTTTGGTCTCAAACTGTCAAAATGAAATGTCAATTTTCATGAAAGAACAGTGACGTCATGATCGTTTTTGACACTAGATCGAGGCTTTATTGTGAAAAGAAATTAGAGTTTGATATTAGATCGAGATTGAGTTTAGGATATATTTTTATAAGAAGAAACAAATTTCTGATGACAATCGAACAGGGTAGTCATGTTTACATTTTTTAATTGTATTTTTTTTAATTAAACTTTATCTGATTGAATATTATTGAATGCACACACAATATGAATGATTTAACAAATAATAACAAGTTTGTACAACTTATTGTAAAGTAAAGTAAAAGAAACCTATTTTAAATCTAAACGGGAAATTACTCATTATTTTCTAACTAAATTGTTTAACATTATTTACGTTTCTAAACTAGGAACCGTTTATATTATTGTATTGTATCCACAAAACGTTTATATTATTGTATTGTATCACACTTTCTACTTTTTCCGTGTCATTTTCACGGAAACTTACTTACTTAATAAAGTTTTTTTTTAAAGATTACTAGTAACCCAAATTACTAGTATCTCATTAACCCCTCTAAATAAGCTAAATCGCTTATTTAGAAGTAGGTTAACGTCGGTAGCGTAATGATTAAGATTCGAACCTACGATCTCTTGATCGTAAGACCGACTCCATAACCACTAACCTACCGATGCTTCCAAAAATCTTTCAAAAACCAATATTAAACCAAAAAAATCCCCATTCCTACCATTAAATCACCCTATCACCATCACCGAATTCATCACTGACTCACCTCTCTCAGCGAATCCATCACCAGTGCCCGTCGCAATATCCTGGAGCTGTTGTTCATCACCAACATCATTCATACCGAAATTTTGATCACGAAACACAACATTATCATTATAAACACCAGGACCTGCGTGTGAGTTAGTCTGCACAGAATTCACATTATCCGTCGCGTAAGGAAACACTACCCGGGGAGTACGAGCCTTCCAGCCTGGGTAATACCCATTCCTCACCACTGGAGGAGCGTAAGAGGCCACGGGAGCAACAGGGAAAGGTTCAAACGAGTACCCCGGAGCGTATGTCCGACCAAATCGTCCATGATAATACTGAGGAAAGTTTGCATAACTACGAAATCTTGGTAACGGTTCGTAGAATCTTTCATTCCCTGATGGGAGCTCAGTCTGTTTCTTCTCTTCATCAGGCGAGGTGAACTCATAGTCTGTTGACTCATCGAATTTAATTTTCGAATAGTTCTTATCTGTCAAATCTATCTCGCCTTTACCGTACTGTTGGTGATTTTCGTCCTCATCCAGAAATATCACTCGCGATTGTCTCCCGCGGGTCCTCCGTAAAAAATTTTTTGGTACGAACATTACGTTTTTATAGGTTTTCGGATATACTATGCTGAGCGCCCGGCTTGGTTCCACGGCGGTCACAGAAACCACCACTAGCAGACACACTTTCCAACTATTTTTACTCAACATGTTGCGTCGGTCACTGCTCTTGTAAATTTCACTTTCATAACTAAAACAATTGAACTGATAGACGAAAATTTTTTTGTACGGTTTTTAGTACATTTTGTAACGGTTTTAGACGGTTTTTTGTTTTAGATTTTTTGTACGGTTTTCATTGTTTTTTTTTTTAAACGGAACGTGCGGCGCTCGCGGGCTCGAGACGTGTACTGCCGCGGACGGCTACCGTGCCAATGCTGTTTCTGTTAAGTTATATAAAAATGCATGTAGTGACGTGTATACTTTATGTAACACTGATGATTAGTGATTGTAGGCAACCCATGTTTTGGAAGAAACGACCTGAAAGTAGCACTTTCAGATACAATTTTTGTTTTTGACTTGTTGTATTGAATTTGTATTTAGTCGTATTTATTTTTGTGTGATTGTATCAAATTGGGGATAGTTAAATGAGGTTTGTTGATGTGCCTGATTTTTGTGTAGCTATGAAAAGTGAATTATGCAATGAGTTTGAGTATTTGAGTTGTTGTTTTTTTGTATTTTTATTTTTATTTGTGAAGGTGTCGTAATAGTTTTATTGTATTATATATTTTTGGTTAGTTTTGATTATTAGAGCTTGACATGTTAGATAGAGGAGGGGTGTCTAACTGGGAAACGAGACTTTTGTTACAGACAGCATCATCATCTGCTCGCCAGTCCCGGTTATATGCAAAGCTTGAAC
This sequence comes from Eilema depressum, assembly GCA_914767945.1. Taxonomy (NCBI): domain Eukaryota; kingdom Metazoa; phylum Arthropoda; class Insecta; order Lepidoptera; family Erebidae; genus Eilema; species Eilema depressum. The sequence continues at coordinate 4,402,518 of OU612040.1, forward strand.
TGTAGAGCCTGGGATTTTTTCTTATATTCATCATCATCATCATTTCAGCCATAGGAAGTCCACTGCTGGACATAGGCCTCCCCTATAGATCTCCAATAAGACCGGTTGGAAGCGGCTCGCATCCAGCGCCTTCCCGCGGCCTTAATAAGGTCATCTGTCCACCTTGTGGGTGGACGTCCTACGCTGCGTTTGCCGATTCGTGGCCTCCACTCGAGAACTTTTCGACCCCATCGGTCATCAGTCCTCCGTTTATTATATAGGACACGTCAATTTGACTTCGCCTCGCCTGATGGTAAGTTGAAGGCAAAGTCTCGCAAAAGAGAGTCAAGTGGATAAGATCGAGTGGGATGGGTTGACCAAACGGTCGGGGAAGTAGGTACCTTCGCCCTATCGCAGTTTCCGACGGTGAGTAGGGTAGCCAGAGCTCACTGGAGAGGTTTTGTGCTGTCAGTGGGAAAACCAAATGCTTTGTCCTACTTATCTTTTGCGCTGACGGCACAGAATCTCTCTGTTGGGTCGGCAGCACGAGTGTGACTCCCCTGGTGTTGCACTCGATCTTAGGCCACGGTAACCTCTTATCATCAGGAGGGCCGTGTGCTTGTCTTCGACCATAAAAAAGTCCTCATTAAAAAAAACTTTCTTCTCTCTGACATAATAAGACTTCCTTTCATTCACGTTTATGGGTAAAGCGTGATCGTTACACTCATTCAAAGACATACAAGGTGATGTACAATGTATACATGTACACTTATGGGGTTATATGGTGTAGAGCTATGGTGAAATAATGTAGGCGTAATTGTTTTAGTACAAATAAAAAGGCTTTAGTTCAAAACGATAGTAGCTTAGTGGTTGAGAAATTGTCTTAACGGTCGAGAGATCACGGGTTCGAATCGAATTGAAATCAATTTTTAACCGACCGAATCCAGAAATTCGGTAACGAAAAAAACCTAACACCCTGAAGCTCGCACGAATCGAGCCGAGCTGCTCCGAAGTAGCTCCGCTTAACGTAAGTAATTATAATTGCATAAGTTGATAAAAAATGCTATGCAATAGCTTTACCGCGGCAGTCCCCGAGTGCCACACGTCTTTTTTTTTCATATAGAACACGTCAAATTGACTTCGCCTCGCCTGATGGTAAGCTGAAGGTAAAGACTCTGAAAAGAGGGTCACCATTACAGACATGTACCATGTTACAATGGTGGCACTCAGCTTGACGGCCTCATCAGATGCTTTTTCACGCCCCGCTTAAGGGACCCGGGACTGTAGGAGGAGGGAAACACGTGAACTGGTAAGGAATTCCAACTCCAAAATTTGCATTGGTCTGGGTTAACACTTAGGTAGCAAACAAGCACAAAGCCCACCTAATGGAAAGTGGTTACCGTGGCCTATGGACGTATGCAACACCAGGGGCGTGACACTCGCGCTGCCGACCCTGAAAAAACCTTCTAATACTCTTCTTGAAGAACCCCATATTGTAGTCGCTTGGGAAAACACACAAAAGATATGGGTTCCTGTCTTCGGAGAGCACGTTAAGCCGTCGGTCCCGGTTACCATAGAAACATCTATGGCAATCGTTAGTTGGAGCTTAAAATAGTCCGACTAACCTAACTACAGAATTTCGATATCGCCAATTGGTTGTGGAGGTCAGGTGGCAGTCGCGTCAGAATATACCGAAGTTCAGCTGCATCACAGACTGGAAACGGCTAAGAGAATGATGGTCACCCCCGTCTGCCATCGAGGGTGGTAATATCAGTTACCCAATAGAGCATTTCCCTCGCATCCCGACTGACCCTAGGTCATCTCCTGGCTCCCTCGGGTGTGGAAACCACGGTATCCCCATCGAACTCCGGAAAGGGAGGCTCGTAATGGTGATCCTCATTCTTAAGACATAGCTTTTAGCTTACCTTCAGGTGAGGTGAAGTCATATTGACGTGTTCTATATAAAAAATCGGTTCGTCGGTCAATAACATAGTTTGATCCCCGCTCAGTGCAAATATTTGTATGCATGAATATGAATATTTGCATTGGTCTGGGTGTTTCTATGTATAATATGTATGTATTTACGAAAAAATGTATGTAAGTATGTTTATCCGTGTTCTAGAACCCATAACACAAGCTAGTTAAGCTATACTTACTTTGGGTCTAGATAGCATTGTGTAGAATATCCTACAATATTTATTTATTTACTAGCTTTTGCCCGCGGCTCCGCCCGCGTGGATGTCGGTTATCGCGACCAAACATAGCCTATGTCCTTTCTCAAGGTCTAATCTAGCCCTATACCAAATTTCATCAAAATCGGTTCAGCGGTTTTTTTGTCGTAAAAGCGAGACAGACAGACAGACAGACAGAGTTACTTTCGCATTTATAATATTAGTAGGGATTATAGTACCTACTTTGTTTTTTTCTTGTGATTAATGGCAAGGTGGGTTAAGTTGGACTCGAACCGACTAAAACCGCACGCCATCACACGTCTTCAGCTGGCCGTTTATATATTACCTCATTACTAATTCATAGATCTCTAACAATTCACTGTTGAACAAAAACTCCACTTTACATACACTTTCACACGAACTCCATAAAAAAATCTTCTACATTGTGATAAAGATCTCTTTGTACAGCGCCATCTGTGTTTTGGAGTGGCAAACTAGTTGGGAGCTTTCTCTTTAGAAAGGTGACCTTTTTGTTAGTACGGAGTAGAATCGATAGATGTCGCTTTTAGAAAGTTTATGTAGGCGTAGTGGTTGAACGTTTGGCTGCTACGTTGGCGGTTAGAAGTTCGATTCCCGGTTTCTTTTCTGCTTATTGCGAATATTTGTATGCATGAATATGTAATATGCTGTTCTCTATACGACAGTAAACATACAGCCCATGACTTAGTACCCATTTGACGGCAATAGGCTATTACATAGGACCGAAAATCATAGTTGACGAAATGTGGATGATAATACACCTTTGCCTATCCCTTTGGGGATTTAGAGGCGAGAGTGTATATGTATGTATGCATGAATATGTATTTTTTTTAAAGAATATTAGCAACTGAAATTACTAATATTCCCGTTAACCCCTCCTACTAAGCTAAATTGCTTGTGCTAGGAGTGGGTTCACGTCGGTAGTGTAATGGCCAGGATTCGAACCCGGGACCTCTCGATCGTAAGGCCGACGCCTTAACCACTAAGCTACCGACACTATATTTGCATGATATAAGTATTTATCTAGGTTCTAGAACCTATATTAGAAGCTAGTTATGCTTACTTCAGATCTAAACAGCGCTCACTATTCTGTGGTCAGACCATCTCCTAAGAATATCGTACAACATGGTTTGGGACCCAAAAACTTTAATGGGGTTCATATACACCCAAAAATCCCTCATTGATTTTATACAAACGTACACACAAGCTCAAAGAACAAACTAAAGACGCAAGTAGGAATCAAATATAAATAGCTTCAAGCAAAAGACATCAACGCGTTGCGTTGAACGCGTTGATGTCTTTTGTATGAAATAGTGACAAAATTAAATGTCACATAGATTTTAAAAAAGTAGTAACAGTAACTGTAAGGGAAAGATCACGGGTTCGAGTCCCGCCTAAGCTGATGTCACTTTTTCCTATCTGAATTGACTTGGATTGTTAGCACACCGTAGGCGTTTATGTAAAAAAAATCTGTGAACCGAAATTACTGATAATCTCGTTAACCCCTCCAGCTAGACTAAATTGCTCGTTAGGGTGGGGGTTCACGTTGATAGTGTACGATTCGAACCCGGGACCTCTCGATAGTAAGGCCGATTCCTTCGCCACTACGCTAGTGAATTTTTAACGGATTGTATCATTATTTTGTTTGGTTAAGTTAAGTATATTACAGTAGAAAAATAGGGAAGCCGGTAGTGGATAAAATAAATTAAAAAACGGTGGTGGTACGGGTTTTCAAAATATGCCACAAGCGAAGCCGGGGCAGGTCGGGTAATCCATATCCATACTAATTACTAATATTTATAAATGCGAAAGTAACTCAGTCTGTCTGTCTGTCTGTTACGCTTTCACGCCTAAACTACTGAACCGATTTCGATGCAATTTGGTATAGGGGTAGATTAGACCTCGAGAAAGGACATAGGCTATGTTTGGTCGCGATAACCGACATCCACGCGGGCGGAGCCGCGGGCAAAAGCTAGTACTTTATAAATGCGAAAGTAACGCTGTCTTTCTGTCTGTCTGTTACGCTTTCACGCCTTAACTACTCAACCGATTTTGATGAAATTTGGTGCAGAGATAGATTTGACTTTGGACATAGGCTATGTTTGGTTGCGATAACCGACAACCACGCAGGCGGAACCGCGGGCAATAGCTAGTATTTCTACAAGGGCTCAACTAGGGTATGTTTGGCGAAATCTGGACGAACGACAACCCTACTCACACAATTTCACTGCGCAGGCGCCGATGACGTCACCGCCGCCATGACACGTGTATTTTTTGGATGTCGGATTATAATGAATGTGTGAATATATAGAGTGTTTTATTTTTGTTAACATTTACATACAAGCTTCTGCCACGGCTTTGGCTGCTTTTTTCTACTCTATAACATTCCAACGATGCGTGGCGTGGCGGTAGTGAATGCGACCGCTACACAGAAGGTGCGGATTCGATTCCCGCTCAGTGCAAATATTTGTATGCATGAATTATTTGCATTGGTCTAGTCGTGCCTCGGCGAGCACGTTAAGCCGTCGGTCCCGGTTGCCATACGAATATCTATGACAGTCGTTACGGGTAGTTGGAGCCTGAGAGAGAAGCTACTGATAATTTCCTACACCATAAAGCTCTACGGGAGGATAATCCTACTAATATTATAAATGTGAAAGTTTGTGAGAATGGATGTGTGGATGTGTGGATGTGTGGATGTTTGTTACTCTTTCACGCATAAACGGCTGGACCGATTTGGTTGAAATTTGGTATGTATATAGGTTATACCTTGGATTAACATATAGGCTATATATCAGCGATGAACGGGATCAGAATTCCACGCGGGCGGAGCCGCGGGCAACAGCTAGTGTGTCTATAATGGTGACCCTTTTTCCGAGATATTGCCTCCAGCTTAACAGCTCGACTGCCTCTGTGGCGTAGCGGTAGTGAACGCGGCTGCTACGCAAGAGGCGCGGGTTCGATCCCCGCTCAGTGCCAATATTTGTATGCATGAATATAAATATTTGCATTGGTCTGGGTGTTTCTATGTATATTATGTATGTATTTACAAAAAAAAATTATCTAAGTATGTATATCCGCAGTCTAGATTCCATAACACAAGCTAATTATGCTTACCATGGGTCTGGATAGCGTTGTGTAGAATGTTGTAGAATATTTATTTATTTCATTTATTTACTAGCTTTTGCCCGCGGCTCCGCCCGCGTGGATGTCGGTTATCGCGACCAAACATAGCCTATGTCCTTTCTCGAGGTCTAATCTACCCCTATACCAAATTTCATCAAAATCGGTACAGTGGTTTGGGCGTGACAGACAGACAGACAGACAGACAGACAGAGTTACTTTCACATTTATAATATTAGTAGGGATCAGGCGAGGTGAAGTCAAATTGTGTCCTACGTAAAAAAAATTGACCCTGTTCAGACAAGAGTATGCCCGGAGTATCGATATGGTGAGTCCATCAGACCCCTTTCACATCCTTTCTCCTCCAATAACCATTAACGTTACGTATTGAACCATAAATCCACATCCTGTATACACAAGATCGTTTTCACTTTGCTAACGCGTTTCTGATGCGCCGGCGCCGGTGACGTCACAACAATTACCCGCCATCGTTATTGTGTCGTCTCGTTAAAGGTTGGATATAAAGATTTTTTTCTGGGTTTACTCGTGTGAAGTAAAAGTACTTTACTAGTAAAAGTACTTTACTAGTAAAAGTACTTTACTAGTAAAAGTAAGTAATTAGGGTTCCGTACTATAAAAGGAAAAAACGGACCCTTAAGAATACCTCGTTGTCCGTCTGTCTGTTTGTCAAGACCTTTTTTTTTTCAGAAATACGTGGAGGTATCAAGAATTCAGTATTCAGTATATTTATTCATGAACAATTTTTACACTGAAAACACCCAATTATTTGCACCTTAAGCGAAATTTGTAAAATAATTATCATCTACGGAAATTATACGTCTTTTTAAGAGAAGAGAATAGTAAAAAGTAATAGTAGGAATATTGTTTCACATTATTTTGATCGTAAACAAATATTTAATTAATTATAATAAATTGGAAAAAGCGAAATCAATTCTCGGGCGGGACTCGAACCCGCGATCTTTCCCTTACAGGGGGAACGCTCTGACCACTGAGCCACCGAGCTTCGCCCGAAATGATCCAATCTTTCCAATACATCCATCTTACGGCGATAACAAAAAAAATAAAAAAAATAAAAAATAAAAATTTAATTACTTGTAATTATTAAAAAATTCCAGTTTTATCCAATTTTATATATTTGCCCATATATTGGTATAGGTAAACCAAACTATTGGCATACATCAGACCATTGCCATTTGAGAAGGAATAACTATAGAAAAGTCTTTACTTATTGTAGATAAAGTTGACTATTGTGAGTTCTTGTTTTTTTACATAAAACGTAGCTGTGCCAATAATTGGAGGAGTGCCAAGATTAGGTATGTTTAACCTATAATAATAATAATCCAAGGAAGGAAAAGGAAGTTCCTCTCCCTGGAGCCCTAACCACCGGCAGCTTGGTCCCTGTACCCGATGCCTATGGGGCACTATTTTTTTATATTTTTAAATGTATTTATTTTTTTAAGTAGGTATATTTAGAAATATAATTCATATGTGATGCGGTGGAGACTTTGGGGAGCTGGGGCAAAGAGGCCAAAAGCCTTGTATGGGCGATTGGGCAAAGGCTCATAGAGGCCACGGGTGACTCTCGCTCCGGGTCGTTCCTGGTGCAGAGGATGGCCGTCGCAATCCAACGTGGAAATGCGGCAAGTGTGATGGGCACCTTTGCACCGGGCGCGATCAGGGGCGGGTTATTTGATTGATTTATTTTATTTATTTAGTATTAAGGTGACATATTTATTTTGTTAATATATTGTAAATTTGACATTCATATGTATATACAATGAATAAAAGAGAATAATAACAAAGGGAATAATAGTAATAGTAGTATTACATGCTAATTATACATTTTACCATGCACCGATTATATTAATTTAAAATGAATAAGATAAATAAATGAAAATGAAATGTCAATTATGAAATGTCAATCAAGAATAAATGAAAATGTCAATTCAAGTTGAAATTACTACATACCGTAGGTCTATAACGTTTTAAAACTAAGCAAAAATCGTTTTTTTTAATCAACGCAATCAAAATACATTGCGGTTTATGTAGTTTAAGTTACGGAACCCTCGAGCTCGAGTCCGACTCGCACTTGACCGACTTTTTTTAAAGTAATCATCATCTTCATAACGATTTCCGAGTTTATACTTTGCAGCTCGAGGTTCGCTTATTGTTTTGATTGGTATATCTAGCTTTTCCGGTAATAACTGCCGTCTGACCTACCAACCCCGAGAGGAAAGCCTGCGCTAGAGCCTTTTCCAATCCCAAGAATGCCTGATGACCTTATATACTCGTATAAGTAGTCACACATATGCTTACTTAAATCAGTGTAAAAAGAATAAAGTTTTAGAATAATAACAATAGTAAGTATACGAATATACTCAATGCATAAATATAATTTTTTTAAAATATCTAAAACTAGCTGACCCGGCGAACTTTGTACCGCTATATTTTTTTAACCCGTTTAAACCGTTTAAACCTTCCCTGGACATCCACGAATAGTTCAAGACTAAAATTAGCCAAATCGGTCCAGCTTTCTCTAGTTTTAGCGAGACTGACGAAAAGCAATTGATTTTTATATATGTATAAGATATAGATACTTAGATAGATAGGTAGATAGATAGATAGATAGATAATAAGTGACATACATTTTAGAATATTTTTTATACCACTTAAGTCGCAGACAAGCACATGACCCACCTGATGGAAAGTGGTTACCGTGGGCTATCAACGAGTGCTACACCAGGGGATTCACACTCGTGTTGCGAACCCTGTAAGAACAGAGAGATTCTGTGCCATCAGTGATTTATCTCGAAGAACCATTTCAGTACGTTTTGTAAGGTCCGTGAAAATGGTTGATTATCCACCAATGAAAAAACCTTACCATAGTAATTGCCTAAAGAAATCCTTTATGTAATAATTTAATCATAATAAATTAAAATTATGTGTACATTTAATTACAAAATAAAAAGAATCAAAATATGTTTATACGCATTCTAGAACCCATATAGTCAAGTCACGCTTCGACTCTAGATAACGCTGTGTATAACATTATAATTAGTGTGTAAACACAAAAAAAAACAGAAGCTCACATAAACCTTTCATTCATTAGCATAAACAAACTAATTCGCCGTCGCGCCATGCGCAAGCGCCGCCCGAACCACGGAACTCTAACAAATAATCAGCACATCGAGGCTATTTATTAAATTTTTCCACAACAGCATACTTTCCGATGCGAAAACGTGAAATATCACCTTAAACCAGAGCTATAATAATCGAGACAGCGCAACCGCTAGCACAACCAGTTTCGAGAAAACAAGGCAGTATGCAATCGACAGCCGTTGCCAGCATACGGGCCGTTAAAAAAAACTAATAAATCAAATTTAAAAATCGAACGTTTTGTTACGCCCGCGCTCATTTCGAATGAGGATCTCGGCGACAGTGGTTGTTTTTATTAAACATCATTTTGCGGGTTTTTTTTATTAAAGTGGTTTTTAATTTTAGTCTTATAGTTGTTGTGGAGTGAAAGTGATTTATTTAAAAGTGAAAGCCGCCGACAGGTGAGTGTAGGGTCCTCGAAATCTTGTTTAGTTTAATCTGGTTAGATGCGGAGAAATGTTAACGCGAAGATGCTCTGACCGTATCCACTGGCCTACATAGGTTTATTGAGATCGTCGCGGGTTCGAATCTCGATGTTATTTCGTGTCAGTTAAAAAAAGTATCGGGTCACTTCGATGTCGTTTGTTGTGAGTTTGATTCTTGTTTGGTATAATTGTTTGTGTAATTGTTTGGTAGATTTTCTGAGTTCAGCAGTTCTTTATATAAATGATTGCAACAAATGTTACAAATACAAAAATTTAATCAATGTCAAAAATGTTAAAAGGGTCGGTAGTTTAATTGTTAGACAGCTTTACTCCCGGGCTCGAATCTTAGCTATTTAACTTAGCTGTATGCGTTACCGGATATACTTTCGGTTACTAAGTACTCTTTCAAAAAAACACGAGAATTTTTATAGCCTACCTTATCAAAAGGATAATTTAATGAAATTTAAAAACACTAATTGATATTCCATCTTTTCCTGTAAAGGTGATTCTGCAGCTTTTTTCTTTCCTGCACCATAATGACTTGAAATGACAGCCTCGCTACGCAGGAGGCGCGGCTTCGATCCCCGCTCAGTGCAAATATTTGTGTGCATTAAATATGGGTATTTGCATTGGTCTGGTCGTGCCTCGGAGAGCACGTTAAGCCGTCGGTCCCGGTTGCCATACGAACATCTATGGCAGTCGTTACGGGTAGTTGGTGCCCTAAAGTCCAAAAACAACAGTCTAGCTGCAGAGCTTCGATATCGCCTAATGTTAACATTGGGTCGTGGAGGTCAGATGGCAATAGCTTCACGGAAAATATCGAGGTCTAGCCAAATATGTAGCTATGACTGGTAAAGCGGACCCCAGACTCTGAGCTGAAAGCTTCGGATGCGACTGGGAATTAACGCTAGGAGGAAGAAGAATGACTTGAAATTCTTTACCTTTTTTTTTATCGTGTGAAAAATCCCCACGGATACCTCCCCCGCCGGAGCCGGAGGAGGAGGTTATGTCGGACTCGAACCGACTAAAACGCACGCCGTCTGTGGGCCGACAGTTGCCGGAGGTGCGATTGTCGTAGCCATATCCCTCGCACCCCGGCCTGAAATTCTTTACCAGCACACGTGTTTCCCTCTTCCCACAGTCCGGGGTCCTTTCAGCGGGGCGTGAAAAAGCACGAGATGAGAATGGTCACTGGTTCGAGTCCTGGATGTTCACTATTTCCAATTTAAATCTATGGAGTAGCATAGGACCACCCCATCTCTTCCCGTGGGTGAGAGAGAGGTGATTAAGGGTAACAGTAAACACACTACCCATGGCAAAGTGCCCGATTGACGGCAATAAGCTCGCCCCCGTTACCAAAAATCATATTTAACAAAATGTGGGTGTTATTACACCTCCGCCAACCCCTTCAGGAATTTATAGGTGTGAATATATGCATGTAGAAGTTTTTCTAAGAGAATTATAGTCTAATTTTCAATTCTGTATGTCATTATGGGCATTAAAGGGTTTTTATGGGGTCAGCAGCGCGAATGTGATGCTCCTGGCATAGCATACGTCCATAGGCCACGGTAAGCACTTCCCATCAGGTGGGCCGTGTGCTTGTCTGCCACGTAAGTGGTATAATAAAATCAAGTCTATATCTGTGAATCCGATTTCTCTTTGTCAATAAAAAGTGATAAAAGTAAAATTTGTATTTTTTTTATTTTTTACAAGCATTTCGAACAAAAAGTGAACATTAATATTAGTAAAAAGTAAAAAAAAAATGTATAAATACTAGATTATAATAATATTACATGCTAATTATGATAATTAGAAATTCAAATTACGCAATAATAATACATAATTAATTCCACACATTATATTATGTATATTAATGTAAGCAACAATAATAAACAAAGAAAAAGATATTTTTAGAATCCCCATCTCCTCCCATGCGGTGTCGTACAAGGCGACTAAGTGATAGGGCTGTTTAACATCAGACGAAAATATATACAGCCCAGACTCAGCCTCAGATACATGGCTCGAGTAAACAATAGTGCCCGGAATACGGCAATAGGCTCACCCCCTATTACGTGGGACCTAATAGAATGATTAGTGAAATGTGGGTGTAAATTCACCTCTGTCTAACCCTCCGGGGATAAATGCTTGATTATATGTATGTATGTTTTTAATAACTGTCACCCTAGTTTTATTAGAGAACTGCGGTTAAATAAATAACTTCGTGTTGTGTTCCCGGCGGTGAGTAGGGTAGCCAGAGCTCACTGCAGAGGTTTTGTGCTGTCAGTGGGAAGACCAAAGGCTTGTCCTACTTATCTTCTGCACTGACGGCACAGAATCTCTCTGTTCTTACAGGGTCGGCAGCACGAGTGTGACTCCCCTGGTGTTGCACTCGCCCATAGGCGAACGTACCTAACCACTTTCCATCAGGTGGGCCGTATGCTCGTCTGCCACCTAAGTGGTGTAAAAAGAGTGAAATACTGTTCCCAGTTCTACGGTCTACAGGAACATATTCCTGGGTTAAAGTAGCTATAATATGTAAAAAAATCATCGAAATTGGTTCAACCATTCTAAAAATAATAAACATTTATCTTTACAAGCTGTCCCAATTATTAACCGGTTTTTGAATTGAGAATCAATTTCTCAATTTGTTGAGAATGTTGTTGAATCTTATGAAAACCTAATTACACACAATTAGACTATACATAAACTCTATAGACGTAGTAAATGTCACTCCAACGCGGCGTTACATATAGCTTTTTTTTTTATCGTGCGAAAAATCCCCACGGATACCTCCCCCGCCGGAGCCGGAGGAAAAGGTTACGTCGGACTCGAACCGACTAAAACGCACGCCGTCTGTGGGCTGACAGTTGCCGGAGGTGAGATTGTCGTAGCCATATCCCTCGCACCCCGGCCGACCCACGTTAAATATAGCTACTGCTTCGGTTCAAGTTGACAGGTCCTCCTACAGTCAAGGGTCCTTTAAGCGGGGCGTGAAAAAGCATCTGATGAGGCCGTCAAGCTGAGTGCCACCATGGTAACATGGTACGTGTCTGTAATGGTGACCCTCTTTTCAGAGACTTTGCCTTCAGCTTACCATCAGGCGAGGCGAAGTCAAATTGACGTGTCCTATATAAAAAAAAATAGTGATTTTGTAGTCGTTTCGGAGCGAAAGATTTTGCGAAAGTTTCGATAGTAAAAGCGTCTGAGATTTTTTTTTTTTTAATTTTTTTTTTTTTTTTTTTTTTTTTTTTTTTTTTTTTTTTCAAATAATGTTTGGTAATAATGTATAGGTGAAAGGCATACTGTATGGGGGTTGTAAAAAAGAAGTTTTTTTTCACCAAAATAATACTTCCAGACGATTTTGCTGTCAAAACCGTGCCCAAAATCTTTCGCTCCGAAACAACTATAAAATCATCTTGTATACATCCCATAATATGTAAACATAGAAAGTTTAAGGAACAATATTGACATTCACTCACTCATACATTGAAAGGCACTTCATCCCACGCACACTCAAGCTGTGGAATGAATTCCCTGCGGAGGTTTTCGCAGCAGCATAGCAGTCGGCTATTTAAAAGATCGAAAAAGTTGAAAATCATAAACCGGATGAAAATTATTGGGTACCGTCTACTATCAAACTTGTTTCGATCTTTTTAATACAGTCGGGTTTTTTTATTTTTAACTATCTGACCCCGCGAACTTCGTACCGCCTAACAGTCAATTCTTTTTTTTTCAATTTTTCTCGCCGTAAGAACCATCCCCGTACTTTAAGGAATGTTCTAAAAAAAGAATTAGCGATATCGGTCCAGCGGTTCACGCGTGATGGCGTGACCAAGGGAAATAGGGATTCATTTTTATATATAGAGAAAATTTATTTTATCTTAACTTTTGTAGAGGAGACTACCGTCTAACCCTCCAAGAGGAAGCCTGCGACAAGTTACCGTAATGCTCTAGCACAGGTTTTTACATAGCGGTAATTTTATATAATACTTATTAAAATCCGTATAAATTTAACGGAATAATACCTTTCTGAGTTAATGTTTCGTTGCGAGAGGTTATAGCAGAATAACAACCCACACTAGTCACATACGGTGCCATTACGGTACAAACAATTCCGTCTGGAAACCACGCAGTTCTGGTCTTCCTTTTTACCCGACTGCGTGACTCAAAGGAGTGGTAATGTGTTTATCAGCCTATGTATGTATGTATGTTTGTATGTTCCTTTGAAGCTCTATAAAGACCAAATGCCTAGACCGATTTTTATGATTCACACGTCAATCGATTCCTCTTATTCCGGCGAGTGTCACTAAAGACATGACGTTAGTGAAAATTCAATATGGCGACTACTGAACGCCGTACTGTGAAAATTAAAAAAATAAAAGTCAACAAACTATGTCAAGTGGAGTATCGTTGAATAGGTATTTAAAATTCATTTTTAGTTTTCTCTCAAAATTTTTCGATTCGACTGACCGTTCAGGATATATATCGATTTAAAGTTGCGTAACAACCATTTTCATTTAATATAGGTACATTTTTAGACAGTAGACTAAATGTATTATTGTCTATGAGCTTACAAACTAGAGCAAATTAAAAACTTAAATCAAAACGCGTCGTGAAATTCCTCCGCACCACATGCCTCTTTTGGTAACGTTTCCAGAAGACTGGTAGCATTGCCACGTTGTATGGCAATGCTTATTCTCTGAGCTAAAAAGATGTGATTTACCTCTTTTAGATCAGGAGAAGGGTTGACCATAGGCAATTTCCCTGAAAAGATTGCGGGCGCTCGGACCCCATGGCCCCAACGTTTCGACTCCAATCGGCACAAATTCCATTGTTCTATTCATCAATACGAGTAATATCAAAATGAATCGTTGAATGTGTTGCTTAACGCAAATCTCGAGAACAGCTGAACATATTTCGCTAATTCATTTTTTAGAATGTTTTTGAAGTACGAGGATGGTTCATATGCAGAAAAAAAAATTGCCTGAAAAAGTCTAAATTAAAAATTAATTAATTAATTAAAAGTAATTAAATGATAGGCGGTACGAAGTTCGCAGGGTTGAATAAAAAAATCTGCCTTCATCTGACTGCTTTACAACGATATATTGTTGACAGAAAAAAGTACAAAACTTTAGTCATTTATTTAAACGTTTTAAAACTCATTTTGTAAGATACTTTTTAACACGTATGCCTTAAATATTAACAAAGAGCATGTTATAGGACGTTTGTGGCACTTTCTCCGCGAATCCTTTGTTATGGACTAATATTATGGGAGGGGAAAGTTTTGAAAGGCATCTGACATTAAATATGAGCATTGCTTAATGTTGAGTAATATGTTTTTGAACGTATGTTTACCATATTTAACAGACTTTATTCTTTGAATTAAAATGACTTTTTAACGGATTATATTGCGATTTATTTGTTAATAACTGTTGCCCGCGGCTCCGCTTGCATGGATGTCGGTTATCGCGACCAAGCATAGCCTATGTCTAATTTCATCAAAATCGTTTCAGTGATTTAGGCATGAAATCGTACCAGACAGACAGACAGACAGGCAGGCAGGCAAACGGATAGAGTTGCTTTTGCATTTATAATATTAGTATAATATTATTTACATCCATAACATCAGACAGATATATACAGCCCAGTGGCCCGAGTCAACAATAGTGCCCGGAATACGGCAATAGGCTTAACCACTATTACGTGGGACCTAATATATAGATCGGTGAAATGTGGGTGTTAATTCACCACTGCCTACCCCTTTGGGGATAAAGGCGTGATTAAATGTATGAATGAATATTTGCATTTAGCCGTTTTATGTATATTTACATTTAGCCCGACGTTTCGGCTACTTTACAGCACCCATGTTTTGGTGTCTAAAGATGCTATTTCAATTAGTAATATTCCCGTAAACTGCAGACAGTATCATACTTAAGCCATTGGTCCTTGTTGCCATTCGAACATCTATACGGTCTAACTACAGAAATTCGATATGCCATAGAGTTGTGGAGGTTAGATGGCAGTTGATCAGTAATTTTATTGATTTTTGGCACTTAGGCCACCACGATAAATAAGTAGAAACAGCTAAGTGGACAAAGCATTCCCCCTGTAAGGGAAAGATCGCTTGGGCCCCGCCTGAGCTTGATTTCGCTTTTTCCTATCTTAATCAATAAGTAGAAAGACCTTTTTTGTTTCTCGTGTGGTGTTTTTATTTGCTGTGTGAAGTTACTTAACCAGCACTAAAGCCAGTAGACACAAAGCATGGTGGCGAAGTGTGATAGTGCGAACAGGTCGCGGCACACAACGCTAGCCACGCGTGTTCGCTTTCGCTGCTGCCAATTCCGAGAATAACGAGTTGTTTTAACACGCTTTTATTAGCATCGTGTGTGGGTAAATAAAGAACTATGTTTGTAAACAAATGTTGACAGACTTAATATGAAGTCTTAAGTGGGTGATAGATGTACGTACTTTAAGCACGCGGTTTTTAAGTTCGCGAACTTACTCAGCTCGCCGCCCGTCGCCGTCGGTGACAGACGTCAAGCTTGCTCACACTGTATTGCAATGTCGTCGAGAGAAGAGGCTTCGTGCTATCTAGGAATTCTATCATGTCATATTTTAAAAACTAAACAAAAAAGACGAAGTCGGAAAATGTGGATCAATATCTGGATTACGAAGAGAGAGCGTTTATCACATATGAATTCAAACTTGCTAGATCGCCAACGAACTTACTCGGCGGTTTTAAAGGTCGCCGAGCCATAAGTCATAGCGTATATTCATATTCTATAATTTTATGACTTTTTAATATCTTATTAAGTACTGGTAAAGCGGACCCAGACTCCGAGGTGAAAGCTTCGGATACGACTGGAATGAACGTTAGGATGAAGAAGAATATTTTTTATTAATTGTTGACAGCCTCTGTGGCGTAGCGGTAGTGAACTCGGCTGCTACGCAGGAGGCGCGGGTTCGATCCCCGCTCAGTGTAAATATTTGTATGCATGAATATGGATATTTGCATTGGTCTGGTCGTGCCTCGGAGAGCACGTTAAGCTGTCGGTCCCGGTTGCCATACGAACATCTATGGCAGTCGTTACGGATAGTTGGAGCTCTAAAAATTCCAACAATAGCGGTCTAGCTGCAATGCTTCGATATCGCCTAATGTCACCATTGGGTTGTGGAGATCAGATGGCAGTCGCTTCACGGAAAATATCGAGGTCTAGCCAAATCTGCAGTTAAGACTGGTAAAGCGGACCCCAGACTCCGAGGCGAAAAGCATCGGATGCGACTGGGAATTAACGCTAGGAAGAAGTTGACTCAGAAAGCTAGATTGGACATTAGAACTGACATTATAATTACTGGGTGATTACTCGTAGTTTATGTGATATGTAACGGACATTATCCCACCTGTGGAACTACGAGTATGTGTTGTTTAACCTTATAACTTTTAATTTGTTTTCAGATAACATCTTAAGTCCGAGGAAAGCCACAGCACGCGCTATGTCATACTACTACCGGAGTAGACCAACGCAATGTCAGCGGTGAACCATGTGGTACCATCATGGCACCAAAAGCACCACAGGTAGGTACCATACCATACACAATCAGTTTTAATGTTTTATTTAGAAACTCGAACTGTTTCAGGTAGATGCTTTATGGGTGAATTTCAACAGGTCCATTAAAATCTTCATTCCGTGGATTTTTTTTACCTTAAGTTTTATAGTTAAAACAAATCGCGTTTATTATAGGTTTTGATACTAAATGTATTCTTGCTTAATATCTAGCAGATAACTAAAAAAACTAACGAGATATACAAGATCAAAAAATACGCGCCACGGCGATGATACATGCGTGCGCGGCAATGAAACAAGCGTCCACGGTCATGAAATAAATATACCAAGGGAATGAAAAAATCAACCATGGAAATGAAAATACATAATAAAAAACATAATATTTTATATACCTACTTACATGAGTAATTATACTTACATACAATAAATACAAAGGGAATTAGGCAATTGTGTATGGACAGTGGCGTCATTTATTTTTTCAGCGGTACTGTGTTAAACACGCGTATGAGTGTCGTTATTTTTATTGTAAGCAATATCGGATCTGCGATATACAGGGTGAAACATTTCGACTTTACCTGGAGGGAAACTACCCTCATATTAGAGATAGCGAATTTTACTTAAAGGAAACATTACCTTATTTTTAAAGGGAAACAAAACTGCATTCAAAGATTTCTAAAAATAACACATCTGATGATAGAACCGCCTAAAATCGTCCTATACCTTCTCTTTTATGGGTTTCCTTCTATTTATTTTACCAAGTTTGTTAGAGATATTTGATCCCTAAGATTGATCCTATCGATTGATGCAATATAAATATAGATTCATCCGGATTTTATTCGGTTCGATTATCGGGTGTGGCAAGTGATTTTTTGGAAATCCTTAAACGCACGCAGTGTATTTTTTTGAGATTAAGAGAGTGTTTACTTTGCTGCTGCCCAACCTAGTTGGATCGTGGCTAGTTTTTTCTCGGAGTTGTTTTTACCGAGCTGGATAACTTATCCCAGGTAGATATTTTCTTGAACAACTTCGAGTGTAACCCCATCGCTGGCTGTCTGTCTGTCCCTGTGTATGCTTAAATCTTCAAAATTACGCAACGGATTTAGAAGCGGTTTTTTAATAGATAGAGTAATTGATTTAAATGCACAATACATGCATAATATTCTAGCTAGAGAAACACTGATAAATTTAGAGATATGCAGCGGGAACGGGACCAGAAAATATGGCGGTACGAAGTTCGCTGGGTCAGCTAGTATTGGATAAATGATACCGCGTTTGCATTGGAGATGTGGAGGGAAAGTACTTTAAATACTGGAGATAGCTAATTTCATTCAAAATAAACATTTCTTCATTTTTAAAAAGAAAAAAAAACTGCGTTTAACGAATGCTGAAAAATCGCTTGCCCCATCCTGTAATTGAACCGACTAAAATCGGAAAAAATAACAGCCAGTATTTATATATATATATATTTATTTATTATGAGCAATATAAGCTTACAGTCCACACCAAAGCGCTTATATGCTGTAGATTACAGTAGGTACGCACTAGATTGCATTATAAATACATTAAAATTAAATTATTATTAAAAATTAGTTACATTCTTACAGTTCGTCAAATAATCAGGTAAATAATCACCAAATCAACAAAAAAAAAAACAAAAATTTAAAAAAAAAAAAAAAAAAATGTCCAATACAATACAAAAATGTCAATTGAATAATGTCGAATGGAAAGTAAGGATATTGAAGTAAATTATAAGAATTATAATAGATAAAAAAATGTCAAAAGAACAATGTCAGATTGAACTTAATTGGAAAACAGAAATACATTCATAATATTATTTACAATGTCAACATTCTTTATAACGTACATAAATATCCCCTCACACTTACACTAATGACATTAGTCTTTTCATAAAATATGTCTACATCTGGATTCGTTTCCAAAAAGATATTTAAGTGCTGAACACCCCTAAAAGTAGGACTCTTCCATGCCAGAAAGCGCCACGTCGGCGGGCAAGTAAAAAGTTGATGCCGTCGCCTTCCAGCCCCCCGCAAGTACCCGTCCGGCACATAAAAATGGATGCACTCACGCACCGATGGGTTATCCACCTTATTATTCAGCAATAGACAGTAATGCATTATTAGTACGAATTCACGCCTGAAGTGCAATGTATCGAGACCAATCATACCAGACACGAAAATGGAAGGGTAAAGGAATGGATAGTAGCCATAGGCGCGCTTGTATAAGTAACGGGCAAATTTGCGCTGAACCCGTTCAACCATCAATGTATATAGTTGTTCTGTGGGATTCCATACGATAGCGTTATACTCAAGTACACTTCGAACATAAGCACTGTAAGCAACTTAATAACTTCTATATTATTAAATTTAAAAGAGGTTCTAACTATAAATCCCAGGTTTTTATTGGCTTTTTTACATACTTGTTTTATATGTTCACGGAAATTTAATTCGCTATCCATAACAACGCCCAAGTCACGCATTGTGGTGACACGCTCCAGTGGTGTTCCTGCTAGTTCATATTTTGCCACTATTGGAGTACGGGATCTAGTAAAGGTAATTGTTTTACACTTGGAGACGTTAAAAGACAATTTATTTCTAATGCTCCACGAGACAACCGCGTCAATGTCTGCCTGCAGTGCCACACAATCAGTATCGCTAGTGACAGGAAGGTAGAGCTTTAGATCGTCTGCAAATAGCAGACACCGAGTATTAGCAAGAACCCCAGGTAAGTCGTTTATCATAACTAGGAACAAAGTGGGGCCCAGATTACTACCCTGACTTACGCCTGACCTGGTATAAAATTCACTAGATATGTGATGCCCAATCTTAACATATTGCCTACGATTTCTCAGATAATCAGCCATAAATCTAAGAAGCTCTTTATTGAACCCCAAGGATGCAAACTTCACCAGAAGGACATCGTTATCCACGAGATCAAACGCTTTCTTAAAATCAAAATATGCTGTGTCCACCTGGCAGCCCGTCGTTACCCGAGAGCGCAAATAGTCTACAAACGTTATATGGTTTGTGAGGGTAGAGCGTGCCGGGCGAAATCCATGCTGGGAGTTATCCAAGTACTTACCAATATGATCCAATATATTCTTATTTAAAATGGACTCAAAGATCTTCCCAAAACCTGACAACACTGCTATAGGTCTAAAGTTAGTTATATCGGTCGAAGAACCACCTTTAGGTATCGGTGTTATTCTAGATACCTTCCAGTTACCAGGATAGACACACTGCTGCAGTGATAAATTATATATGTGCAACAGCGGTTCCTCGAAGGCCGATATACAATCCTTCAGTAAAAACGCCGGCACACCATCGGGACCACAAGCAGAGGTAGGCTTCAGACGTCGAACCGCTCGTCTTAATTCAGAGGCATTAACGTGGCCAACGCTAAAACTGGTTGCATTATATCCTGCATCAGTTGCTTCACGTTCAGCCGCCTCCGGATCCAGCACCGGAATGTTTGGATGAAAGACCGAACCAAAATACTGCGCGAAGGCATCGACCGCGCCTTGACCATCAACAGTTACATTATTATAAATATATTCACCATTCTGGTTTAGATTTTTTCGTTTGTCCTTTACATACCTCCAGAAACTTGCCGGATCGCGAGTGATGTTATTCTCTACGATATACACATATTTCTCAAAAGCTACACTAATGAGTTCCTTGACCTTAGTCCTGTAATATTTAAATAGTTCTCTGTTAAATTGTAGTCCATGAATTTTAAACTTTTTTAGATGAAAGTATTTTAATTTTATATAATAAATTATTTCGCTAGTGTACCATGTTGGATACATATATTTCTGACATGATGGATGTTTTTTGAAAGGTACATGCTTGTCGATTGTACTGTTCAATTTGGTATACAGTATATCTACCGCCACATTAACATCACTCTGAAGTTTTAATTCGGACCAATCAATACCAGCAATATCTGAGTATAGGCCCCGGAAGTCTGCCTTCCGGAAATTCCACTCGCAGACAGCGGCATGATCGTACCCCACATCTCGCCCACCACCGGTCCTCGTACATCTCGGCACAGAAAGCAACACTTCCAAGGGTGGGTGGAGAGCATCAACTTTCACCAAGGGTTCAATGTCCGATGTTACAGCCACATCATCACAGTCTAGAGTGGTTAGAACTAAATCTAAGATGCGTCCCTGCTCATTACAGATGTTACTGCATTGTCGCAACCTACAATAGCTCAAAAAGTTATCAAATTGATGTTTTACATTGGCACTGCAAGAATATAAATTAAAATCGCCAATAATCAGAAATTGGTGCTCAGGGTATGTAGAAACAGCATTCTCCATACAGGTTAAAACACTTAAATATCTTTGATCATTATAACTGGGAGGCAAATATACAACACATACCAGCAGCCTCACATTTTTACATATTATTAAAGCAAACAATATTTCTTTGTCAACAGTTAAATTATCAATATTTTCTATTAATTTCACGGTATAACAGTTTTTCACTGCTAGTAGGACACCACCCCAACCGGTATTGCCAGCACGATCCTTACGGAGCACTACATAACTTGAAGGGAATAGTTCCGAGTCATATACCGAATCCATTAAAAAAGTTTCGTTAAGAAAAATAAAATCATAGCAACTTGCGATAACATTATTATAGAAGCCTGTGGTCTTTGTGCGAAGGCCTCTGACGTTCTGGTAGTAAATCAGAATTTTCCTATTGTGTGCTTTAATGTTAGGCTTTAGGGTGCGCTGTTTAGTGGAAAAACATTTACTGACCACTGCATTCCTACCACAATTATTATTCAAGAAAAAGCTGCAGGGATTGTTCATCTCTCTCAACAGAATGTGTGTTGAATACAAGACTACGACATTTATGTATAGTTTCCAATATATCTTTGTATACATTTTTAATTCCACTTCTATTAAGTTTGCCACTATTGTATGAAAACATGTCAAAAGATAAATTACGATTTGAGTCAATAAAGTGTGCATAGTTATTATTTTGTATGTCCAAATTCAAGAAATTATTAAATAAATCAATTTTATAATTATAAATCGGTGCCCCACATACATACGTGGGAGCACATATTAGAATATTTGTATGTATTATATGCTCCAATAACTCTCGTATTTTTCTCACTAATGAATTGTAATCTTGCATATTATTATACTTAAAGTCTCTGTGCCCAACTATGATAACACAGTAGTCATTTTCGTCAAAATTACGTAATTTGCCGTCAATATTTTTAAGCAAGTGTTCTATGCCGCAATTAGGCAAGACATACCTACAGTATTCAAATTCGCGGCCAAAGGTATTTTCGACATCTTGCAGGGTGCCGCCGGTGTTACTGTTAGTCAAAATACACAATTTTCCTCGCTTGTGTGACGTCTGAGCCATAGAAGATTTTTCACTTTTTTCCCTTTGCAGTTCATGTTGTAGGTACTCGATTCGCTGGTTTAAATTTACTATCTCAGATTTGGCCTGTTTCAGTTGGTGCTCCAATCTTTCGAGGTATTGTTGCTGCTTTGCGACAGCCTCATCCAGTTGTGAGTCTGCCTCAGCCACGCGTTTAGGAGGTGTAGCAAATATACCTATATCTCTAAGCCGCAGGGAGCACTTACGCTTTTGTACAGTATTTATTAAGTCACTCTTTTTCACTGGAGAATTCGATAGGAATTTTTTCAGTGTCTTATTTTCATTGGTCAACTTTATAAGTTGACAACGGAGGTCGTTGTTTTCCAGAATAATATTCTCCAGCTCATTTTGGGAACCGTTTAGCTCCAACTGTAATTGCGTAATAGTATCCTGCATTTCCGGAATGGAGTTAAATTCAACGGTTGTGTAATCCACGCTTTTTGACAGTGTTTGTTCTATTACAGCCGGACTATTATACTGCATAACTACGTGTTCGGTAAATATATCTTCCAGATCGAGGATGGGAGTCGTGGGGTCAGAATATTGTGGGATCGTGTGCGACATAGTAGATGCTGTATCAGCCCTAGAAATAGGGGACGATTGTTTCCTCCTAATTGTTACATTTGAAGGCTCAGCTTCAGAAGTAAGTGTATTCTGTGGTTTATTTTTTTTCTGCTTACATGTTGAACATGCCCACTTAGTAAGTGTCTTCTCTCCTGTTTCTCCTTTAACTTGCTTCTTACAATTGCAACATGTCACAAGTCGCGCCATCTTGCGGCTGCCTGCAGTTTTAGAATTTGATGACATTTTGATAAACTTTCTTGTTTATTTGATGAGGTAGGTTCTTACTACCGATACTTCTTTCTCGCTCGATCCCAAAAAGTACTATGCTCAGGGTCAGGAAATTCTTATCCACCCGTGGTATACGACTTCCAACACACGACACGACACGACAAAATGTCGTCGGTCACGGAATATAAAAGCGGCTTTTGTGATAATGTCGATACTAAATTTATTGTCTATGGTTCATATATTTCGTTCGGTCCCTCACTGCACAATACTGATTGTCTATTGCTATTTTGGTTATGGTTGGGTACAAAGTTCAGCTTTAGCAAAAATTTGAAAGGGGTTTTTTCCAACGGTCTGATTCGAATTAAAATTCAAAAAATTTGACCTTTATATCACTACACTGATACTGCTAATGTTACAAATGAGCCCCTTTTGGGATTTATATTGTTATCATCCACAGAACACTGATGTTTTATCACTTATACCAGTATAATAAGGGAGATTTAACGGGTATAGAGTTACGTGTTTACACTTTTAATAAACTATCGCGCACAATATATGATCTTTATCGAGCACTTTTAAACTGTTTAAACTTAATTTTGGACGCTTACATATAAAATTATGATTTTAAAATATAAATAATTACTCGTACGATGTTTACCATGGCTCAGTGTTGCCAGTTTGTATTGCTTTAACCGATAGGATTAATTTATTGTTCCTTTTTAAAAATAAGGTTATGTTTCCTTTGAGTGGAATATATCTTCAGAATAATAAATAGAGTACTTTCCATCCACGCAAAATTGAAAAAATACCACTCTGTATAGATATAAACTAAATTGTATCTAAGTCCTGATATGGTTTAGAGAATTTTGTTCATAGTAACTTTTGCTCACTATATACTGTAGGTACTTTCATATTATACCATTTTCATTCATGGCCGCTCAATTCCAAAACGACGCCAATTCTTTCAGATGAAAAAGAAATGGGAAATTAACAAATTAATATGATATACTTTTGGTAATATGCTATGGCAATGAGAACATAAGTTACGGAAATGAAACATCTGGTCACAGCAATGAAACGAAATTGTTTTACAAGGCATGGCAATGATTTTTTTTTCACTGCCGCGTTTTTTTCTTCATTGCTATAGCAAATTTTGACCACGGAAACCATGGAAATGAAAGCACGGTGGTGAAAAACGAGCCAAAAATATAATTTAACAAAAAATCTATTAATTATTCGAAGTAATAAACACTTCACTAAAATAAACAAGAGAAATTGCGTTCTATTGAATGTATAATCAATGGGGTAAACTTATTGGAATAGAAAGTTATACCTATCCACAGTAATGAAAGAAAAAATGTCCAGTAACATAAAAATGATAAACTTTTATTTATGGTGCCAAAACGCAGGCACGTGTGCACGTCCTTCCATGTCGAGCACTTAGGCGGCACCAATATGCAACGTTTAGCGCTTATGAGGAAGGACACAAGTCGTTAGATAAAACAATATTCTAAAATATGTTTAGAACATGGCGATTAAAGGTAACTCCAGGACAAATGAACTTTTATTAACCATTCGTTGTATTGTCTAAATATTTGAATAAATGTATTTCGTAACAATACTTTAACTATTCACGTATCAAATAAAACTAGGTTTTAATTTAAAAAACCAATAGATTTTTATCAATGAGGTATCACAACACAATAGGTGACGTGTGGACAAACACGGCAATGAAAATTTTCGAGGTTTAAATATTTTTTTTGGAGAATCTATAATCCTATTTAATGAAATATTTAGTGCTTCACATAGATCACTATTTCACCTAACCAGAAAAAAATGTTGGAGTATTGTAACAATGATTTTTAGTACCGATTTCATCGATGCCACGCAATTTTTGGTCCCGGGAAATTCACCCTTATATTACACTAGCTGACCCGGCGAACTTCGTACCGCCATATTTTCTGATCCCGTTCCCGTTGCATATCTCTAAATTTATCAGTGTTTCTCTACAATATTATGCATGTATTATACATATAAACCTTCCTCTTGAATCACTCTATCTATTGAAAAAAACCGCTTCAAAATCCGTTGCGTAGTTTTAAAGATTTAAGCATACATAGGGACGGACAGACAGCGACAGCGACAGCCACTCCATCTCGTCCCATGCGGTGTCGTACAAGGCGACTAAGGGATAGGGCTGTTTAACATCAGACAAAAATATACAGCCCAGACTCAGCCTATAGGTACATGGCTCGAGTCAACAATAGTGCCCGGAAAACGGCAACAGGCTGCCACTCTATTACGTGGGACCTAATACATTGATTGATGAAAATGTGGGTGTTAATTATAATAATAATTCACCTCTGCCTAACCCTCCGGGGATAAAGGCGTGATGTATGTATGTATGTATGTATGTATGTATGTATGTATGTATGTATGTATGTATGTATGTATGTATGTATGTATGTATGTATGTATGTATGTATGTATGTATGTATGTATGTATGTATGTATGTATGTAACTTACAAAACTATTTTCATTTGCAGAGAGAAGACGCAGAGAGATGAAGCTATAAGAAATAGAAGGCATGGGTTAGAAGTAAGATGCCCAAGATGGCGACTCAGTGTACTGATACCGCTGGTGATTCTCAACGTTACTGGACAAGTCAATGCTGTGGAATGTAAGTACTGTGACCCTACATGGAATGGAATGGAAAGGGGATTATTTTATCCGCACTTAGCCTCTTTCTTGGACCATTGTGCGTGGAGAGTGCTGGCTATAGCAGCCAGCCTAGCTCCGCTCAGACGCGAAGAAGCTTACTGGGGGCTTCACAGGCTTCGCGGAGCGACCTCACTGTGCCGAGGATTTGGAAACGTTGGAGGGCTACTGCCTCGCATTCCAGTACTACATGGGCAACCGTTTTCGGCGACGAAGCATCCCCTACATAGGGGGCTATCCGTGATCCCGATGATGTAAAGGTGCTTGTTTGGTTCTTGCTGTGACCCTACAGTCCCAGGTTCTTAAGGGGGAGAGGAAAAAACTTCATCCCTCGTAATTATGAAAAAATATGAAACCCAAAATGTAGGAAATTTAATTCTAAACATCTGTCAATTAAAAATAAATGAATTATAGAGTAATTAAAAATTCACCTTTATATTCTGGGTGTTTCTATGTATATTATGTATGTATTTACAAAAAAAAAAGTATTTAAGTATGTATATCCGCATTCTAGATTCCATAACACAAGCTAATTAAGCTTACCATGGGTCTGGATAGCGTTGTGTAGAATGTTGTAGAATATTTATTATTTATTATCATTATTATTATTATTATTCAAGAAGATAGTGGATAACACAACGAAACGAATACCACGCAAAACCAAATGTAGAATGTCAGTGACCTCCCCAACGAATTCCGAAAGAAAATTGCTAAAGTTCTAGGAATATTATCTAGGTTTGACCCTTTTTAACCGACTTCTGAACAAGAAGGAGGTTCTCAATTCGGATGTTTATTTGAGTTAATTTTCTTGGGGCAGTCTGGATCGGTATAAAAATATCAGAGATTGGATAGAACAGTACATCAATCAAATCGCCGAGTCCATTACAAATAGTTTTAATTCAAAAGTTTGTAAATATTTCAAAATTAAACAACTTTTATTGTTGACTTTACTTGCCTTATTGCGTATACACTTCGCAGCCCTCACCAGTCGCATGCTGGCCTCTCTCCTGGGCTACCCCACGACCTGCAACCTGGGCACGGAGGTGAGGCCCTGCACGCTGTCCATATCCTGCTGGCTGAAAGGAGGCACCAGGGTCCGAGGATGCGGAGGCAGCTGGCTGTTCTCCTGTTGCGCTTCGGAGCCGGATAGGAATGAGGTCCTGGACAACAGGTATGTCATAGGTAACAGCATATTTTTTTTTCATACCACTTAGGTCGTCCATACTTCTAACACATATTTCTGGTCGTCCGTCCACCTGGCTAGGGAGCGTCCCACCTTCCGTTTACATTCTCGCGGTAGGTTTCTTCACTCTAGGACTGGCTTGCTCCATCGGTCATCGGTCCTTCAGCAGGTGTACCTAGCCCACTGCCGCTTCAGCGTTATTATTCTGCGAGCTCTGATAAGTTTTTTTTGTGATATCTCGAGCCCTCTAAAGGTATCTACACACTATAGCAGCCCGCTGCCGCAGCTGAAAAGTTTATTCTGAAATGAGGCCTTGCTGCCGGTATATTCTTTCGATGATTTACACTTTTAAAGTAAGTAAAGTTTATATGTCTTTTTTTAATTCCAGCATACCGTCATCAGACTGGAAGTACAAGCAGGTAGTCCCACCGAAGCTTCGTCAAGTTCCTCAGCGGGTTGTCCCCGCCAACGTGTTCAGAAGGCGGGCTGATGATGACGTGGCACAGGTGAGATACAGCACACAGTTAATAAAAAAAACTGTTATAGACCGTCCGTAATAGCTGTGCGTGTCATGGGTATGTCCGCGGCGAGTCGGTGGGAGTATCGTCCAATCACCCATCAGATTTGGTCAGTCCACCGCGAACGCTCGCGCCGGTATGTCGTTCGCTATCGCCTCATGTTCTTTCTTTTACTCGTCCCCTGCTACCTAGCGCGCAGTACAGCGGTTGGGGTCATACTGGACAACATTCGACCATTTTTAACGACCTCTGTGGCGTAGCTAATAAGTCAGAGATCCTAGGTTTTATTCCTACTCAGTGCAAATATTTACAAACATACACTCACGTCTATTTCCTTCCCCGGATAGCCCGCCAGTTTAGATAGCTTCTAACTAGCCTTTTTACAAATATTTGTATGCATGAATATGTCCATCCTAGAACCCATGATTGTGGTGTTTTCAGGTGGACTGCGGCTTACCAGCCTCCAAAATGATTCAGAAGAGAATCATTGGAGGTCGCGAGGCGAGGTATGCGGAATTTCCCTGGCAAGCACACGTCAGGATCTCGGAGTTCCAATGCGGAGGTGTTCTTGGTATGTTTATGAGGTTATTTCTTACCAATATCATCGATAGCTTAGTGGTTACGTTTAAGAGGTATCAGGTTCGAATCCTAGACGTTACACTTCTTACATGAACCCACTCCTAACAAAAGCAACTTTAGCTTAGCTGGAGGTGTAAGGGGCCATGTTGGTAATTTGAAAAAAAAAGAAAGGAACATAGAATACAAGTACATAATTACAGTTTTCGGTTACTCGATCATCATCATCATCATCTGCATATAGACGCATTCTCCCGATTGCATCCGTGGCCAAGATGACCTCGGAGCTCGGCTTTCGCCATCCGGCTCTTCCTCCTCCACTTCGCACGATCTTGGGCGTCCATAGTAGTGAGACCATTTGCACGCATGTCACCCTCCACGACGTCAAGACAGGACTTCTTGGGCCTACCCCTTCTACCTGGATATCAAAACAAATGGAGGAGAAAAGTAGAATAGCGGACCCTGGCTCTAAATTCAAGAACTTTGAAACCAAGAGGCTCAGACCACAGTCACTCCCAATATGAAATAAACAAAGTCTTAGAAAGGAGGAGGTTGGACCTCAAGCTCTAAACCATTTGAATGCAACATTTTTGATGATGACACCACTAGTGCATTGGTAAGCCTTGTCACGATTTAACCGACTTAAAACAAGAGGAGTCATGTTCTTTTGGTGTTCCAGTATCCCGATACTACGTGGCAACAGCGGCGCACTGCGTGTCCCGCGCCAGACCGCGGGATATAGCAGTGTGGCTGGGAGCACTGGACACCAGCGCCGGGGCCCATACAGCGAGGAAACTTGGGTGAGTTGGACTACTGTCTTAACACCTTGACACATGAATCCCACCCTCTCCTTTCCTATATAGGACAACACGTGCAGGAATTAGATGCCACCGGTGCAGAATATTCCATCAAGAACCAAGCGGTTCAGCGCCTCTTTCTTCTGCCGCACCATTAAGATCTGGATTCCTTACCAGTTCACGTGTTTCCCTCTTCCTACAGTCCCGGATCTTTTAAGCGGGGCGTGAAAATGCGCACATGAATGCCACCATTGTAATATGGTACGTGTCTATAATGGTGACCCTCTTCCAAGACCTTGCCTTCAGCTTACCATCAGGCGAGGCGAAGTCAAATTGATGTGTCCTGTATAAAAAAAATTAATTCTGACTCTCTTCTCCATACAGGTGTTGCCTGCCTGGAAGACATTGCCGCAGTGCGCTAAAGCTAAATTATATATCCCATAATGTATTATTAACCAATGTATTGTACGCTTCTGAATAGATTGATTGAGATCGTCATCATCGAGCCTTTCTGCACCTCAATTGGAGTTAGCTTTTCAGTTTAACTACGACATGGCTGAACTTCTGTATTTCCTGTTAAATGACTGCCAACTCACCTCCACAACCCACTAGCGATATCAAAAAGATCAGTTGCCGAACTTTAAAAAGCTGAAAAATACTGCATTTAGGTATGCTCGTATGGCAACCGGGACCGACGGCTTATCGTGTTCTCCAAGGTTTGCACGGGTTTAATAGTCACCTATCCTACTAAGACTGAACTTGCTAGTATTCTTTAACCCTGCAACGTAATAACCTACTCGTTCACCTCTACCACAGGAGTTCTTAGTTAAGTGGTGAACATGGGTTCACGTAGGTTCTTTCAACCATAATAGATATTTATTCTTCTTTCACAGAGTCGTCCAAAAAATCCTCCACCCATTATTTCAATTCCGCATGACTCAACCAGACCGGTACGATATCGCGCTACTCAAGCTCGCTCGCCCCATCATCTACACTAGCAATATCCTGCCGATCTGCCTGCCTGACCGGGACATGGAGCTGAGAGGCAGGGCGGGGGTCATCGCTGGGTGGGGCAAGACAGATGCCAGCACGAGTCATACCGGGACGAATATGCTGAGGTCAGCGACGGTGCCAATTTTGAGTAAGTGTTTTTTGATCGTTCCTTCGACCCATAGGGTCCTATCATCATTCTTCGAGAAGGGTATCAGCAGGTTCTTACAAAGTCGGTAGCACGAGAGTGATGCCTCTGGTGTTGTGTCAATAGACCACGATAAATACTTCTATCAGGTGGGCCGTCGGCTTGTCTGCCACCTACAAAAAATAGGGTTTACAAAGTTTGCACTATGGAGCTCTGAGTCCTGCACTTATTATTTCTGATTGCGATGTCAACTTTTTGTCGACTGCCGTCTGACCTGAAGAGGGAGATCCTGATCCTGAGAGTATAAAGCCTACGTCAGACCCTCCTCCATTGTTTAGCTGACTTGCAGGTTTGGTTGGCTTGAATAACTGAGACATAACGAAGAGTTTATATAAGTAATGTTCAATAGAATAAGCAAAACTCTATCAACATGAGGGTGATAGCATGTTATTCTCATTTCCAGGTACAGAGCAGTGCATCAACTGGCACAGGAGCAAGCAGATCTCAGTCGAGATACATTCAGAGATGATCTGCGCCGGTCACTCGGACGGACATCAAGACGCTTGCTTAGGTAACTAGTAGAGTCATACATTTATCATCATCATCTTAGCGCGGTTCCCAGCTGCATGTAAAACTTTCAACCCCGGAATTAAAAAAAACCTACTTTAGACCCTGTCGTGTTCAATCCCACCAAAACGTTTGGGCCCAAGTGAACCTTACCTGCAAGCTGGAACACCTGCTAATTGACGGACGACGCTTTGGCGCAGTAGTTCTTCTCCACTTCACACGGTTTTTGACACTACTATGATGATGATTTATAAGCAATGTATGCGTTATAAAGAGAGTTTCTTGGCCTACTGTTGCCACCACGGAGAGGACAGAATATGCGCTGGCCAGACGGGTTACTGAAGGGTTTTTCTCGAGTCCCTAAAATGAGGAAGATGTTGCCGCTTCCGTTGCCCAGGGCGCACTGCGAGGAGGTTTTCTAACACACCCCCCTCATTGGCAGAGGCCTATGTACAGCAGTGGACTGCATTATGCTAATTGATTGATTGCGTACGTTACTCCGAGCATTTAAAGCCACGCACCATCGAAGTCAGGATCTTATTTGCTATAGAAATGACATCATAAATATCTTTCCAGGTGACTCCGGTGGACCTCTAATAGTGCTCGATAACGGCCGATACTTTCTAGTAGGCATCACATCCGCTGGTTTTGGCTGCGGAGTAGACCACCAGCCCGGAATCTACCACAACGTAAAGGTCACCAGCCATTGGATACGAGGAGTCATATCACCGATAATGAATTATGTTGATTTTTAAAAATGGAAGTTGGAGGCATATTAAGAAATGTGCAGGAGTGAAGGAGTAAGGACTTCTGGATTCGGTTCTTCATTCAAAAATTGTAAATTAGCATTTGACAGTGGCAATCTAAAGAATATTCGAGATATTTAAAAAAATACTTGGAATTCTTGTTAGTTTGTCCACGATGGTTGTAAAAACTATTGAACTGATTTTGATGCTGTTTTTTTATTATAGGTCTTGGGCAGACCCAAAATTTTACGCTTGTTTGATCGCATGAGTTGAGTAGAATGAGAGAGATATGAGCAAAAGTCATAAGTCCGGTTCTACAATACTACGATAACCCACATCCTTGAAAACCGATCTTAGCAAGACTCATACTTCTTCTCGATGTGCTATTATAAAAACTAGATACCATACTGTACAAATAGGTGCCTATGCAATTTTCAAAAGAATGTACAAAAGGGGATGGAGTCTGTAATATTTGTATAAGTGAGATGCATAATATTTTAAATTCTTACTATTTTAAGTAATTTATGCTCTGATTTGTAATGTAAGTAAGGGGCAGGTAAGGCCATACACCAAAGCAGCAAATACACAGCAAATTGCCCTACATTTACACAACAAAAGCTTTTTGACAGTGCATGAAGATTTATTGTCCTGATTGCATCCGAAGCCAAGGTGAACTCGGGCTCAGGGTTCGCCTTCCACTCGGAGCTCAGAGTACGTCTTGCACTCGGAGCCCACGGTCCACCTCCACTGGGAGCTCAGGGTCCGCCTTCCACGGCAAATATTTTCTGAATTGTGTGCTTATCATGAACCATTTGCCGCGTAAATGTGATGCAATTTGCTGTGAGCTTGCTGCTTTGGTATGTGTAGCAAGGTTTGAGTTTATAGCGACACATCGTCCTACTACTACTGTATCCTACGAACTCGTATACCTCAGGACACGTATCTTGGACTTAAATGGCAAGACAAATAAGGCCATGGCGCACGCGAATTGTTTGGTGAATACGAAACGCGTATAGAGTTCAAAATAGAGCACATTTTAGGTCCAAAATACTCGTATGTCTCTCGAGCAATACCTATAAGATACTTCTGCAATTACTTCACTGCAATCACTTCACTTCTAAATATTTAGCTGTCCTGTTAAATCACTTCACAAGTACAGGGGCCTTAGGCACTTGTCCCACCGCCAGCGAGAAAACGAGTAACTATTGACTATTTTCTCGCTCAAGAAACGTACAAAAAATATACATTCCGTGTAAATAAAAGAGATGCATATACAAATAGTTGATCGCTGACTGTTCACACTGCCGGCGAGTACTCGCTTTACTAGTTTGTCGCTGAGCGACAAGAGCTATGAAAAATAACACTCGCTCAGCGATACTCGCTAAGCGATCAAAACACGTCGAGAGAGCAACCACCAGTCATTTCTCTACAACCTGGACACTTGGCTACCGCGAGCGAGTGTTGCGAGTAATCGCTCACCTCACTCGCACACTCGCTTAAAGCCGAGCTACAGAACGATCGAAACTACGCACTCGCTCCTCGCTGCTCGCCAACTCGTTTGTAGCTCTAGCAGGTAATCTGTGCTCTAGCTCTACTCGTTACTCGTTCATCGTTCCCGGTGAGACAACTGCCTTAGACAAAGTGACATTCTATTGGCGAAAACGCCATTGGAATCGCTAATTGTAATATGAAATTGACCTAAATCATTAAAATAACTATATTTTTTTAATGAAATTTGAGTCTTTGTAACTCGAAATACATTATTTAACTTATCATTATTAGTATAACCACCGCAATGTCCCGAAATCCATTGTTAAAACCTTAAAAATGGTTCGCTTCAGCGCGATTCCATCAATAGAATGTCACTTTGTCTAGGTCCCAGGACAGCTAAATATTAAGCTAAATATTTAGAAGTGCCTTACAAAACTTAACTTTTTCTTTTTAAAGTATAATTAATACTAGTAATAAGATTAGGGTTAAAACAACGTAATCGCATTTTGTGAATATAGTGTTACTTGCCATTTCCTTGCATTTTAAACCGACTTAAAAAAGGAGGTTATTGTATAAATAAAACTCGTTCTCTTAATTTGATCTCCTTTATTATTTATTATTTTTATTTACAAGTTATTGTGCAATTGTTTTCATTAAATAAAATGATTTAACTTATTTTCCTTCTTTCATTTCTTTACAATGATACAACTTATAATAGTATCGTATCAGTGGCGAAGAGTAAAAATATTATAAAGCTGAAGAGTTTGTATGTTTGGTTGAACGCGTTAATCTCAGGAACTACTGGATCAAATTGAATTTTTGTGTTGGATAGCCCATTTATCGAGGAAGGTTATAGGCTTAATATCATCTTGCTCATATTCCTACAAGGGAACGGAGCCGTAACCATAAATGTGCCTAAATGTCAACAAATTCAGCAAATTTCCATACATCATCATCTGCATATAGACGTATTCTCCTGATTGCATCCGTGGCCAAGATGACCTCGAAGCTCAGGGTCCGCCTTCCGGCTCTTCCTTCTCCACTTCGCACGATCTTGGGCGTCCATGGTAGTGAGACCATTATGTAAAAATTTATAAGTTGTGGGCATTTCAT
The DNA here is from genome assembly GCA_914767945.1 of Eilema depressum. Lineage (NCBI taxonomy): Eukaryota > Metazoa > Arthropoda > Insecta > Lepidoptera > Erebidae > Eilema > Eilema depressum. The sequence goes on from OU612040.1 coordinate 4,436,063, forward strand.
ATGGTGAGTGTAAATAATATAGTAAAACCGTCCTTATTAATATCGATTAAGATAGAAAAAGCGTACAAGAAGAAGAAGTCTAGATAGCGATGTGTAGAATGTCCTACAGCTCAGGCGGGTCTCGAACCCGCGATCTTTCCCTTACAGGGGGAATGCTCTGACCACAGTGACCACTGAGCCACCGAGCCTCGCCCGACGACCGAGACCCGCTTGACAGGCGCGGTCCGAGGGGGGGGGGGGGGGGGATCACAGGGGACATGACCCCCCGCAAAACCATGCACTTCATATTGAAAAGTCCCAGTACGAGGGGAGGGGGGGTTAAATTTCTTAAGGAATTTCCGAAGTGACCCCCCCCCCAAAACTTCAAGCTGCGGCCGCGCCTGCCGCTTGAGCTATCGATTTTAATAGTTGGCATACTATATGCTCTTAATTTTTTTTTTTTTTATATCACTTAGGTGCCAGACAAGACAAGCACATGGCCCACCTAATGGGAAATGGTTACCGTGGCCTATGAACGTATGCAACACCAGGGGTGTCACACCCGCGCTGCCGAATAAGAAACCTTCTAATGCCCTTCTTGAAGAACCCCTTGTCCTTATTTTTTTTTTTATACTACTTATTTGGCAGACAAGTACACGGCAACACGGCCCACCTGATGGGTAATGTTCATAAAAGTGCTCTGTAACTGTTTACAACTAAAAAAAAATAACACTGCACACAGATTTGCAATATAGCTATGATCCACATCGCGTAAGGTTCCTCGCAGTGTTCCGACCTAGGCTGTGTGGTCACAACAATGACCGAACACAATGTCTGCACAATAGCCACCAAAATAATCAACAAATAGACTTTTGGAACTAAATAATCACGTAAAAACAAACCACGTAAGAAATAAAACGTAAAAAATAAAGACACGATTAACATAACACCGGAAAAAAATAATGTAAGCTTCAGTAATGGGAGTTCGCGATCACTACACATGTAGATTTCATGTATGGAACCAGGTACCATGTAGAAGACTGAAATCCAGGCTATGAGGTAACAGGCTGGCTTCAGGGGAACACAGAAAAAACAGGATCTTACTGTTATAATGTTATCTAAGATATCCGTGACTGTCATTGTTTAATTTTATTTTTACAATAAATGTTGCATTGTTCGTTATATTTTTTGATAGTCATTTGAGGAGAATAGGTTATGAATCAATCAAAACAAAAGTGGTATAGAGTAATAGAAAGTATGTCAATAATTTATGAGTAAAGAAGTTTTTATTTCAAATAAGCTTTTACCCGCGGCTCCGCCCGCATGGACGTCGGTTATCGCGACCAAACATAGCCTATGTCCTTGCCTAAGGTCTAATCCAAGGGTGCCCAACCCTAGGCACGCGGGCCACATAGTGGCCCGCGGACGAATTTCGGGTGGCACGCGCAAGCCACTGCGAGAGGAGCAAAAAAAAAAGCTTGTACAAAAGCAATTGCATTAGTCGCAGTCGCAAATGCTATGCTATTTTTTCTTTTCACTCAAATCTATCGAGTATTCATCAAAATGATATTATCTCTTCATATCATAAGTAAAAAGTTTAAAATAATTTTATTTTATTTTATTTTTATGATTTTGATTGTATTGATAGTTTGGTATTATAATAAACTTAATATTGTACTAGTGCACTTTGTTATCATACTAATTTTTGTAGTTACATTCCATATTATTGAGTTATAATTTATACGCGTAAAAATGTAGTAAAATAGGAGCTGTCACTGGCGTGGAACGGATCCGGCGGCTGGGTCTGAGGTGACTCTGTACAAAACTGAGGCCATGTTCTCTCATAGGCCTCGGCGTGCACCACCGGAGGGATCCAACCTCACAGTGGGAGACACTCTCATCGGCATCAGGCCCCAGATGACATATCTGGGGCTCGTGTTCGACGGCCCAGATATCGGGGAGCGTCTCCGAAGTCTGGCTCCCAAATTAAGATGCACAGCTAACGCTCTGGCGTGGCTGCTGTTCAACATGAGGGAGCCAGAGCAGAGCAGGAAGCAGATGCTGCGGGAATCGTACGTTCCATTGCCCTATACGGGTGTCCCGTGTGAGCGGATGCTCTGAAGTCTAGGCACGTGCACCTAACGCGTGCACAGCAAGAGACGATGGCCATCAAGGCCATCAGGGGTTACTGCACGATATCCTATGACGCGGCGAGTTTTCTTACCGGATCTCGGAGAGCGAGGCTATGGACAAACATGGCGAGTCACCGGCAATTAATCTTGACATCGCCAAAGCTTTTATAGAGTCTGCCACAAATCGCTTCTTTCCAAGCTACCAGCCTTTGGTTTGCCTCTCAGACAGTGCGACTGGGTGGTTAGCTTCCTGCAGGAGCGCCAACTTCGTAGTTCTTGCAGGTAAATGCTGGCGTGCCGCGGTGGTCTGTCTTATCACCCATTTTCTCTCTTCTACATATCAACGATATTCTGACCACCCGGCAGCATTCATTGCTATGCAGACGATAGCATCTTACACGGGAGTTATCATGGGCATACTGCGGCCGAGCAGTCTGATATATAGTCTGAGCGCGGGAAAAAAAGCAGCTTGTCACTGAGCTCGACCGGATCCTTAATCATATTTCCCAATAGGGCTCTGAGAACCTGGTCGAGTTCAATGCCAACAAGACACAGGCATGTGCATTCACAGTAAAGGTATCTTTTTTCCTTCCCTCTGTGGCGTGGGCACTGCCACTGCGGGACAATCTCAGTATTCTCGGTATGGATGCTCGCTGCCTACTGAACAACAAAAATTATATTGAGAGTATCATCAAAACAGCCTCGCGTAAACTTGGAGTCCTGAACAAAGTGAGATGTTTTAACACGCCGGAGCAGCGGTGTCTTCTGTCTCCTGCGTGGAATACTGCTCGCATCTCTGGGATGGCTTCGCAAAGTACTTACTTGATACACTCGACAGGTTCCAGTGTCGTGCGGTCTGCATTATTGGGAATCCTGAGATCACGAACACCCTCGAGCCTCTGCAGATGCGTAGAGTTGTGCATACTTGGCAGTATTTTAATTTTACCGTCTCTGCTATGGTGAATGTTCTAATGAGCTTTTCCAATTAATCTCACCCTATCCTTTCCCTACACAGAACAACGCGTGCAGGACATAAATGTCACCCGCATACGGTGCAAAATATTCGGTGACTCCTTCCTCTGCCGTACCATTAACTCCTGGAATTCCTTACCAGTTTCCCTCTTCCTACAAGTCCCGGATCCTTTAAGCGGGGCGAAAAAGCATCTAATGAGGCCGACAAGCTGAGTGCCACCATTGTAACACGATACTTACGTGTCTATAATGGTGACCCTCTTTTCCGAGACTGCATCCAGCTTACCAGCAGGCGAGGTGAAGTCCAATTGACGTTATAAAAAAAGTTCTTTCGGTGCCATATCGTTACCGAAAAAAGGTGCGGGAACGGGGACACGAACCCGAGCCGTGAAGGGCACACCGTAGTAGCGGCGATAAGACCCATCATGGGGGAAAGCTAGAGAGGCCGCCATGTAGCCTCTCTAGCCACTCCTCCATCCTGCTGGTTATCACCGGGCACGGATGCTTCGGGGTTTTTCTGCGTCGGATCCGGTAAGAGCTAACCACCGAATGCCATCGTTATAACGCGGGAGACGCCATCACCGTAGGAGTGAGAGTTCTCTCGCTTGCCATCTTGCTCACGGCAATAGTACGCTGCGCGAGCGCGTGGGCTGCCGCCCCTCCTTTTGTAAGCAAGTAATATTCCAAAAGGAGACGGCGGGGTAGTAACGGAGGGGATTCGCAGCCCGCACAGCCCGTGACGAGCGTAGGGGACGCGGGCGTCGGAGGTGCAGAACAGGCCTCTGTCCCTCATGAGCATGGGCCTGAGGGTGGTGACGGGTGGAGCCGCCTGCACCTCCCCATTCCCAGGGGCTAGATGGGGATGCGATGGTCCCAATACCCGAAGAGAGCCGGCTCGAGGGAGATGGGCAAGAGATCAGCCAATTTCATTTTCCGAAACCTGGGGGGGGGGGGGTTGTGGATGTAGTAAAAAGATTTACTGGCCCGCCAAAAATGTCCAAATCGTAAGTTTGGCCCGACAGCTAAAAAGGTTGGGCACCCTTGGTCTAATCTATCTCTGCACCAAATTTCATCAAAATCGGTTCAGTGGTTTGAGCGTGAAAGCGTAATAGACAGACAAAGTTACTTTCGCAAATATATTATTAGTACGGAGTATACTCGTAGATGGAAGAATATACGTTATATTTACGCCTGTAAATCTAGGGTAGGCAGAGGTATATTAACACGCATACTTCTTTTCGGTCCAGCGTAATAGGGGGGCGAGCCTATTGGCGTCTAATGGGCACTTTATCATGGGCTGTATGTTTTCATTTGCCTAACTTGAAGCGACTGCCGTCGGACCACCCAGCCTGTGTTTAATAACCAACGACTGACAGAGTTGTTCAGGTCACCAAATATAAGTGTGCGTACCCTCTAAAGCACAGAAGTGAAATAGGTACCACTAAGCTGTCACCCATCCAAATGACAACCGCACCTATGTAACTTAACCAATTGATCATTTAGACTAGAGGTAACAGTGAGCGCACATAACAGAGACAGCCTCCGTGGCGTAGCGGTAGTGAACGCGGCTGCTACGCAGGAGGCGCGGGTTCGATCCCCGCTCAGTGCAAATATTTGTGTGCATTAAATATTGGTATTTGCATTGGTCTGGTCGTGTCTCGGAGAGCACGTTAAGCCGTCGGTCCCGGTTTCCATAAGAACATCTATGGCAGTCGTTACGGGTAGTTGGTGCCCTAAAAAGTCCAAAAACAACGGTCTAGCTGCAAAGCTTCGATATCGCCTAATGTTAACATTGGGTCGTGGAGGTCAGATAGCAATCGCTTCACGGAAAATATCGAGGTCTAGCCAAATCTGTAGCTATGACTGGTAAAAGCGGACCCCAGACTCCGAGCTGAAAGCTTCGGATGCGACTCGGAATTAACGCTAGGAGGAAGAAGTAACAGTGAGCGCACCTGAACTCGTGCTGTTTTAACCGAATCGAGTCCGTCATAACCACCCCCGCTTACCAACAGGGGTGATCTCCGTGACGTTCGTGTATCACAAAGTGCCTCTCTACCTTCGCCGCATACTTGGGGCGTGGTGTACCTACGTGACGGACACAGAGTAAGTAATATAGTACGCTGACTGAGAGAGCCGTCGACGTACCTAAGTACGATCGATCTCGGTTGGCAAGAGATGTCGTGCGGTGTTCCGCAGGGATCGGTCCTGGGGCCGCTCCTGTGTTCCGTTATCCGTGGAGGATTTTGTGCACGATAAAAAAAGGGACTGGTCTACGTAGGGATTCCCACAAGAAAAAAAGGCGTTCGAAATAAATAACAGTCTAATAACAATAAAACACCTAACATTATGAAAATAAAAGGTAAATTGTAACAAAATTATAGTCATATCAACTTTATCCGGAAATATATCACCGTCATTGCCTTTCTGCGAAGAGAACCGGCGGCATTATGTTCTCTGCCTCCACTTCCTCAAAAGAGGAGTAGTTATATAAAAGTACCAGGACGATTTCCTCTGCTGCTCTGCTGTGAACTTCTTCTCCTCTTTTTAATTAACAGGTTCCTCGAATTGTTTAACGTCATCAAGGAGTTAAACCTCGTTTAATAAGTCATTGAATCACTCGTTGAGGCCACTTTTCTCTGGAGAAACTGCTCTACTGGAGAATCTGTCCGTCAGGACAAATATTTATATTAATATATCTACAAAAATCAAGGTCAAAATCCAAATAACACGATTCCTGCCTGCTTTGCACTGTCTAGATTTATTCATTGCAACTTTTTATCATCCAGTTTTGTAATAATCTTGTAATCATTGACCATATTCCTTTGTCTTCTGTAGAGATATTATTCACTGATCCCCACTATTCATAAACTTACTGAGAATCCCTTTTTGCCATCATCAAGATTTTAGTTTCGTTCACTCGATTACTGTTCACAACCAGTAGACAATAAAACTGCACTAACACCTGAACAATGCCCACCAAACATAAGGTGAAACCGTCTGCACAATGACTCTTCTTAGGATAGTAAATCGAGACTATAAGAATGGCAGATATCGTTGTAATCATTGATAGAGCTATAGACATCATATAGACACATCCTGGATGTATTTTATCCAAGCATAATCCGAGCACAAAGTACAATGAACTGATAATTGATAGTATCAACATTACGCCAGTGGCTTGTACTGTTGTTTTAATCCATGGTATGCTCGTATCGTAGCAGTGATAGATTTCACCGGATATGCATGGAGTCTGAAACGGTTTACCAATATGCAATTTTATTGTTCTATGAACGACATAGAGAGTCTCTGTGGCGTGGTGGTAGTGAAATTGTCTACGCAGGAGGCGCGGGTCAAATTCCCGCTCAGTGCGAATATTTGTATGCATGATTATGTCTGGATATTATATTACCGTGCCTCGGACGCGTGTGGCCGTGGTTACTGGTAGTTAAAGCCCTAAACAGTCTAACAACTGGTCTAACTGCAATACTTCGATATCGCCAACGGGTTGTGAATGTCAGATGGCAGTCTGTTGGACTGAAAGAGGTAAAGCTCCGAAGTACGGTGAAAGAGTAGGTAGAACCTGGATTAACGAAACGATGTGTGGGTGGGTAAGACTCTTTTAACCGATAACTTTTCACCCAAACATTTGTCCCATGAACGATAGGTATGTCAGTTAAATGCAGATAATTTTACACTCACAAACTATATAAATTACCTACCTAATATTATTATTTAGTTAGGTAAAATAATCATAGTCTTTAATTTTTACCTTCTTTCAGTCTCTCAGTCTCAGATGACTAATGGTGAAGGACTGTTCTCGTTCATGGAACAATTAACTGTGGGCAAATCGTTTCAGACTCATATGCATGGTACCATGTATATTATAGAAAAGATGTTCATAACATAACAGGCGATTTTCAATTCTAGACAAAAACAGCAATTCTCGAGGAGAAGATAGTTCAAACATTTTGGACACATTTTTTTGTAAAAACTTCATGACAGACGTCAATTATTTATTTTTCGTCTATGCACTTTAAAATAAACCAGTGATCATACAATTACAATTTTTAAACGAATGTGGCTGAATGACTTGGTTTCAATAGCCAAAACAAAACATGTGAATAAAAATCAAAACATCTGTTTGACATTGACATTTTTCATTTTTTCTGTCAGATTCTGAATTCTGACCTACAGATTTTGATGCTGACTGGATTCATATTGTTTTATTTACATGTAAACAGTGAAAATGCCTCTTATAATCATATGTGGAACACCAGTGAGTGGCAAAACTACAAGAGCTAATGAACTGAAAGATTTCTTTATAAATAAGTACAAGAAGAAGGTTGACATCGTTTCGGAAGACGAAGCCATTATAAAGTTAGGTTATGACAAGAACTCCGCATATTTGGACTCACAGAAGGAAAAGAGGATCAGAGGGTATCTTAAATCAGAAGTATTAAGACTTATTGGTAAAGATAACGTCGTTATATTGGATGGAAGTAACTATATTAAAGGTACTTTTGATTTAATCTAGTACTTTTAGTTTTTAAGTAGCCTACAGACAGATGTTAGCATTAAATGGCTTAGGTGCAGAAGTTTTTATTACCACCCCCACGTGGAATGCTAGTCCCGCTCTCGAAACCCTTAGGAACTTATTCACAGGACAAAAATAGACTATGTATGTATGTAATTCCAGACTATAATCTATTCCTGTACCAAATTTCAGCCAAATCTGTTCAGTCCATTAGAGTATGATTGAATAAAAAACATCTTCACAAACTTTCACATTTATAGTATTATAGCAGGACTCTTCAAAGGCTTTACCTGTGGCCTTGCAACTCTGGCTGTGAATCAATTAGCTTTTTGCAGTCTACTGCTGGACAAAGGCCTCGCCCAATGTGCGCCAAATATATAGCCAGCCAATATATACTAGCCATAGCAGTAACAAAAAAAATAATATTGATTGAAGACCACTACCTTTTTGTAGCTGTAATAAGCGCCTTCGCTGCATGTCGCGGATGCGGGTCGCGGATGTCCGCGCATTGCGTCCGCCTGTCCGTCGCGTGCGACGGGTACCCGCCTCACGCAGCGCTGCTCTTGAAATAACATGAAACAAGCACACGCGAAGCGGACGTCCGCGCCGTGCGCCCGCTAAACGCAGCGAAGGCGCTAAAGATGATATTACTAAAAGAGATGTGCTATGCCCATATAGATAAATGTTAAAATTCATTTACTCTTGTTGATGATGAAAGAGTTTGATCAAAGTAGGTATAGTATCTTAAAAAAATACATTTTACGTTATAGGATACCGCTATGAACTCTACTGTGCATCTAAAGAATCAAAGTCTACACAATGTACAGTATACACTATCAGAAACCACGATGAAGCTTGGGAAGTGAACCTACAGAGAGAGCAGGATGCAAGATCTACCAGTGAAGAGGTAGAAAAGGACAGACATATAAACAATGTGCCGTATATTGAGGAAGTGTTTAATGCATTAACTAGGTTAAGGTAAGACAAGTCAAAACTTTCTTCTTATTTACATACATATAGTGACGTCTTTCTCCTTCTTAGGTAGGCAGAGACATTGATTCTGGCTCAGTACAAAAAAATATTTCATCATCATCATCATTTCAGCCATAGGAAGTCTACTGCTGGATATAGGCCTCCCCTATAGATCTCCAATAAGGCACTTGTCCCACCGCCGGCGAGAAAACGAGTAACTATCGACTATTTTCTCGCTCTAGAAACGTACAATAGATATACATTCCGTATGAACAAAAGAGATGCATATACAAATAGTTGATCGCTGACTGTTCACACTGCCGGCGAGTACTCGCTTTACTAGTTTGTCGCTGAGCGACAAGAGCTATGAAAAATAACACTCGCTCAGCGATACTCGCTAAGCGATTAGCGAATATTACTAATTTCGGTGTCAACTCATGGTAAAGCTAGGACTGTACGCTTGGCTGCTCGAAGTGTTGCGAGTAATCGCTCACCTCACTCGCACACTCGCTTATAGCCGAGCTACAGAACTATCGGAAATACGCACTCGCTCCTCGCTACTCGTCAACTCGTTTGTAGCTCTAGCTTTACTCGTTACTCGTTCATCGTTCCCAGTGAGACAACTGCCTTAATGAGGTTGCTGTCCAACCAAGTAATTTTTTTTTAATATCTCACCACTTTACGATTATTTAATAGTATGGAAATATGTTTTTTTGCAAAAATAGAATAGAAAACAGAACCCATTTGACTAGCTATTACAAAATGTCATGAAAATATGTTCAAAATTCAGTCTCAATTGAATCTCAATGTCGATGAAAATTGTGTTACGAGAATACCATTTTTAATAAATATTCATTCCATAAATTGACTGCACCACACTAAGTGGTAAAAAACTGAGATGCAGTTCATGCAGTCAATTTTTGACATTGAATTTTCAACAGATTTTTATAATAGAATTGTTCTTCAAGTGGTATTGATGTAATATAAATTATTCAGATATCTGCTTTCTATTTACAGGTTTGAAGAGCCCAACTCAAATCACAGATGGGACAGCCCTTTATTCACAGTGCAACCATCAGATGAGCTCAATTTGGAGGATGTGTACAAAGTTTTATTTGAGAAGAAACCACCTCCTCCTAACATGAGCACACAGAATGTGAGTCTGGTTATGTACACGTTTCTTGGTTGACTTTTGACGATAGCACGCGGTGCTACTGCGGTGGACGAGCTCAAATTCATCAAGCATAGAAAATTACAAAACAATTCGCGGGCGCCAGGGCCTCGTTTGTTTCGCGATTTAGGTCCAAGATAGGTGTCCCGAGGTACAGTCTGCTCAAATTGATCTTGTCGAACAAAGTACTCAAAATGATCTTTAAACCTTGGTTCCCCCTCCCCCCCCCTCCCCCTTAACTAATTATTCTGATATTTACACGTTTCATTCGTACAATAATACAATTTAAATCAATAAAACGGTTTGATATGCTTTTATTATATTGGTATTAAGATAAGCCTTACCATTCATTATAAAAGTAATGGAGGGTATGCGCACAAAAAATGTTGACCGCACACCTCTCGATGTTCGTTGGCCAAGTCCTGACCACGGGTGCAACGCATTCGAAACATCGGCAAAAATTAGTTACATAAGTAATCGAAACTTCAGTACATTCAGTTTCATTGAATCGAAACTTAATGTAAACTTCGAATTCAATTCTATTCAATTTTTTGGTGTGGCAAGCTATGCCGAAGTTGTCGGCGAATGATGGGACAAGTTGGCCGGCATACCCAATAAAAACTACTTGCCCATTAATTGAAACCTTATATCATGAGCTTCAATTTTAATTATGGACAGAACACTGTAAAGTATGGGAGAAAAAAATTATCACCCCTAACATCATAGCATTTAAACCACGATAATACGAACCTTATGCTCAAAAAAACCTTTTTTGAAGTCATATATGTTATTGTTCGTACGTACGCGCATTGATAAACAGTAAAATAACTACCTGAGAACTGAGAGTGTAGCATCCGCCACACTTGGCCCTTCCCTCTCCGCATCGCAACGGGTCTACTGACCGATTTTTAAATAGTCGCTTGCTAGTTGTCCTTCGCTCGTTGCTTGCGTAATAAGCATAAGTTATAAACCATAATAAAAACATAATTATATATTTCAAAAGTGTTTTACTTTGTTTATATCACCCTTAGGTTAATTACCCAAGCGATAATCTGATCAAAATACAGCATAGCCCATACTTGTCCATTTAAGGGTTGATTTTTACCAAAAAATAATGCACGAAAAATATAATTTTTATGTCCATTATTGAACAATTCCGGTTGATTTATAGCAAAAAGTTTTTCGTTTCAGTAACGCTACATTATAGACAATAAAATCAGACACATCCCAACTCTATTGGTTATATCGGCCAGGGTTCATACAAAAGTGCCCATCATCCTTTGGCCATGTAGAGACGTGCGAAGGAGTATAGTCACTTAAAAGGCCGCAGTCAGTATACATTTTGAATTTGGCAATTTTGTCATAGGGTGTAAACTTCGAAAGTATGAATCTCCTGAAATTTGACTTCTCTCCAGCTATGTCAACTCTATTCCTACCATAAACAATTTTTTTTTTCTCATTACAGGCAGCACTAACATCAACAAACTTCCTATATGAACTAGACAAAGTTACCCAATCAATTTCAAAACAGATATTAGATGCTAAGCAACTAAACATGGATGGTGAAGTAAAGTTCCCGGAGTACCCGGGATGTGTTCTAGAAGCTGGTTACACCCAGTTCGTGAACCCACAGAAGCTGCTCAGGTTAAGAAGACAGTTCCTAACTTACGCTAAAATGAATCATTCAAGTGAAGAAATTAGTAAAATAGGGAGATATTATATTCAGTATTTGAATAAAACTATTACAGATTGACTATGGATTTTGTTTTGTTGTCCAGTTAGTAGATAGATCCTATGCACCACTTCTTGAGTGCTCTGGTCATAGCAAAGCAGCAAAGAGGGTTCAGAGTATCAAATCAAATGTCGTGAAGGAGGTGGCGGAGCGGGAGCGAAGGAGAATCGCAGACCTTGCGGCCCGCGAGGAGCGGAGGAGAATCGCAAACCGCGCGGCCCGCGACGAGCGGCGGCAACTCGGGCGTCGGAGGTCGCAGAATGACCTCCGTCCCCCATGAGCGCGGGCCTGGGGGTGACGGGTGGGGTCGCCTGTCACCCTAGCAGAAGCAGGTCACGGCGGCGGCGCGCATTGCGTGCCCCCCCATACCCGGGGGCGAGTTGGGGTCTCCGTGGTCCCCACACCGGAAGAGGGCCAGATCGAGAGATAGGGCCCTGGGTCGGCCGGGGTGCGAGGGATATGGCTATGACAATCTCATCTCACCTCCGGCAACCGACGGCCCACAGACGGCGTGCGTTTTAGTCGGTTCGAGTCCGACATAACCTCCGCCTCCGGCCCCGGCGGGGGAGGTATCCGTGGGGATTTTTCGCACGATAAAAAAAAAGTATCAAATCAAATGTGGTAAATGAAAATAAGGTTCTGAACACCTGAGATGGCGTGCGGATTTAGTCAGTTCGAGTTCGACATAACCCCTACTACCCCCGCCGTGTAGTGCGGATACCCGAGAGGAATTCCGCACGAAAAAAAGGTGTAGAAAATGACATGCGTGCCAATTCACATTCTGTCCTACGTGGTGCCAATATTCATGATCTAATACATAAAAATATATCACATTATCTGCAAACTCATTACCTACGGCTTGACTAATGAGCAGTTTTCCAGTAGGTATAATAATCAGTTGGTTTTTAAGTCATCAGGAGATGGCGCTAGCATAGCTTTTGATAATTTTAATGTACTCTGTGGTTTGTTTGTGATATTTTCATTGTATCAGAAAAAATGACAGAATATTTAAGTAAAGTAAATCATTACAAAAGCGAAGAACATTTTTTCCATAAATTACACTAGATGTGACACCACACTCTTCTTACCAAAAGTGCCGGCTGCGCCATCTAGCGCGTCTTTAGGAACCCTTTAAATACCTACTGGAAAACACAAATTTTTTCATAAGAATGAGCTTATGAAAAAATTTGTGTAGGTCTGAGAATCTGTGGTAGTTTTTTTTTAAACGCCTATGTTTTAATGGTTTTTCTTTTCTTTTTTTTTGCATAAGTAAAAAAAGAAATTGTTATGATTTGGCATTGAAAAATACATACAGGGCGTCCCACGGCGATGCCACATGGAGGGAAAGTACCTTAAATCCTTAAGTTAGCCCATTTTGTTTAAAGGAGACATCATTTTATTTTCAAAAAGAAACAAAACTACATTCAAAGATTTTTTTTAATTCGCTTGCCACACCCGGTAATCGAACTGAGTAAAATCTGAAAAAGTAACACCCTGTATTTTTATGGCATCAATCGATAGTGTCAATCATAAGGATCAAATCTCTCTAAGAAACATGGTAAATTAAACGAAAGGAAGTCCTTGAAACCTAAAATTATAAATTCAATTTGGCAAAATAAAACACTTTAACTCAAAGTTCATCCATCCATCTGATACCATATTAACAATAAAATTCCATATTTAAATTACTTTTCTTTTTTTATCGTGCTGAGACCGCTGCTGGTCAGCAGTAGTATTTAGGTATGTCGAACTCAAACCGACTAAAACCGCACGCCGTCTCAATTAACAGGTTATAAGTTGATCCATAGGGCAATTCTCTCGCCATTTTCGTTGCCCAGGGTACACCGCGTGCAGGTTTCTAATCAAGCACCCAAAATAACTACCTACCCTACCTACATACCTTATGCAGTTACCCAATAAAGTTACATTCTAAACAGGTAAAAAAGTTCATTCATTTAGTATCTACATTTTGCTAAATAAATTTCATCAAAGATATCTCTAGTGTTGATACCTTATAAGAAAGTGTTTTATTTTACCCAATTGTAGTTATAATTTTAGGTTTCAAGGACTTCCTTTCATTTAATTTACCATGTTTCTTTGAGAGATTTGATCCTTATGATTGACACTATCGATTGATGCCATAAAAATACAGGGTGTTACTTTTTCGGATTTTAGTCGGTTCGATTACCGGGTGTGGAAAGCGAATTTTTAAAAATCTTTGAATGCAGTTTTGTTTCTTTTTAAAAATAAAATGATGTCTCCTTTAAGTAAAATGAGCTAACTTAAGAATTTAAGGTACTTCTCCTCCATGTGGCATCGCCGTGGGACGCCCTGTATAATCCAAAATTTTCACCCTTCTACTACAAACCCCCATTTTTTAATAGCGGTAACAACGTTTGCGGTCAGCTTAAAAATATTTTAGACTCGAAGTAATCGAGTCTCGAGTTGGCGTTAGATCTTAATATAAGTAGGATAGATAGAAAACAAAACACCATAAAAAGTAATAAATCATTGTTTTAATCTCTTTTCTTAACAAATAATATACAACAACTTGTTTATAAACTATAGAACAGCTGCCAGCCAACACAACACAACACTACAATGGCGGCGTGTGGCTGAATGAAGTTCAACCCTTATTTCATACATTGATTATTACTATAGCAACTCACAAGCCATTCCTAGGCATTTAGGGTCAATTGCAACTAAAAAGCAGCGGCTTATTCAGGCATAATATTTATTACAAACAATTTTAAATCATATCTACGAGAGTGAAAGTTTTTATATCACTAAGGTCGCAGACAAGCACGCGACCCACCTGATGGAAAGTGTAACCTCGTGGTCTATGGACGTGTGCAACACTAGAGGAGTCACTCGTGCTGCCGACCCTGTGAGAACAGAGAGGTTCTGTGCCGTCAGCGCAGAAGATAACTTCATAGTCATTTGAAGGTAGAGGAGGAACGGTAAACTCCGGCTGCTGCTCTTTCAGTGAGAATTGACCCTAAGGGTGGCCAACCTAAAAAAATAACTAGAGAGAATTTTATTTACTTATATTTAACTGTGTCGAGATAAAGAATGTAAACAAACTAGACAGAGACAGCCTGATATGAGAGACAAGAATAGAAACATCGCTCGCTGTCGCAACTCGCAAGGGTGCTTAATTATAAGGAACCAGATTACCGGTATCGGCTAGCTACCACGACAAATTACCATAGCAACAAAAATGATGATAGTTCGTCGTTTACGTTCTAACACCACATATTGTAAAAAAACAATCGCAACGCATTCTCGCCCTTATGTTTGAGGACACAAGGGCGAGAATGCTTTGTGATACTTTTTTGACAAACAACGAATTGACATGATGGCAAGCGATAGCCGACACGGAGACCTGTTTCTTCATAAAAGCACCCTAAGTTTTGTTGGTACAGAACTGTGTATTACTATGACTTATGAGATAACATTTATCACTCGTCCAACAAAACAAAACAGTATTTGAAAGTTTTGTAAGATGTATTTTTTCCTTTGAAATCCTACATAAGGCTAACAACGCATTTGCGCCCTAGTCACAATGTGGTCTGTCAAATCCGACTAACTGCCAAATCCGTTTTGTATAAAACCACGCATGCGGCCAGCCAAATCCATCTTCCCGCATACGACCTAGCCACAATTACTTTTTGACTCTTATCAACTCTTATCGATGTGGAAAAATGCATTTTACTTGGCGTTGAAAACAGGAGATTTTTGGTATTGAAAAATAATATAGACGTTATGTCAGAATATTTGGCAATTTTTGCAGTTGGCCATAAACGAAAAATCAATTTTATATTATAAAAAAAACTGTATAAAGTGAAGTGATGTATTCTGTGGTCAGTCAATATTTTTAAATATTTATCAAACTTAAGATCTTTCAAAGTGGTGTCCTTGTGACTATATTTACATAAATAAACATTACATTTATATACTATCTCTAACCTTACATAATAAGTCTTGCAATAAAAAATAATAATTGCCAATTAATAATACTAATAGCAGTATATAATACTTGAATATTTAGTGTTTACGGTTGGATACCACTGAGACGTCGAAATTTTTGTATTATTTTAAAATATTTTAATGAAATTTTAAGGCAATTAGTATGGAATATTTGGTTGGCGAGGGAAATAGTTGGCAAAATGTGGGCGTTAATGATAAAATACACCTCTGCCTACCCTTCGAGGATTTACAGGTGTGAGTATATGTACATAGTATGGAGACTTTTCTAATGAATTTTTGATCGGAAAATCCTCGTCCGTCCCTTAATAAAAATAAAGTATTATTTTAAAATATATAGAACTAAGAACTGACACATCGCGGCTTCACTCAGTTAAAAAATCCCACTCCTGCCTACCCCGGAGGAAAATAGGCGTGAGCTTAATATGTATGTATGTGAAATTTAGTCAATAAAGCTGTTAGACTTGATGCCAATTTTGATCTCATTTGATCTTGATCATTGGTAAATTCATTGTAAGTGGCATCCAACCCTAAGAAATTTCGTTACATCTTTAGAGTCATTTTTAAATCATTTTAAACTAAGATTATACACAGACTTTTCTCATACAGACTAAACTTTTGATTTAGCTCTTCGGAGAGAATAGTAAGAGTTTGGGTAACATCGGTTTGCTTCCGTTTTGTAGAGCGTTTTCTTTGTCGCACATCGGACAGATAGCTTCATATCCTGCATAGAGTAGTTAATACCGTTTATGTTTACAAAAAAAATTAGCTACAGCTCCGGTTTCAACTACTCTAGAAAGATATGGAACTGTAAACATGATAATAAAATACAAACTGCTAATAATAGCGTGTGTGTGGCCGGTATTAAGCCGCCAACAGGCTCGTTATATCATTGAGTAGAGATGACGCTATGCCAACGCGAAGCAAGCCGATCTTAACCGAAATGTCACTCTTCTTCCAAACGAAATCAAACGAGTACTACACACATACAAATTAACTTTATAACATTTACTAAAATAGAGAAATATTATTTATTTTAGCGCCAAAACACATTTACCGACTGCCTATCTCATTTAGCTGTATTTCTATCTCTTTTTTTACGCTTTGAAAGATCTGTAATCAGAGCGCAATACACAGCAGAAAGCGTGCCGAGTAAAACAGGGGGAATAAAGATAAAAATGGTTATTAAAATTTTTCAAAATAATTTCTTCACAAAATTTTTAGTACGTACATTACCAGATATATGATGATTCTATTATTACATTGAACTATTCCATAGTTTCACTAGAAAGAAAATATGTAACTACAATATTTAGCTGACCATTTAATTTTGTTTTCACCTTCATCATGTTTTACGGTACGTATTCTTTCATGACGAAGATTACAGTGCCTCGAGCACAAGAAACTTTCAGATTCGTAACGTAAAGATATTGAGAGAACAGAGCGGCGCGATTGGCAGACTTCACTTCACACAGGTTTACAGTTGACAGGCAGCCAATCGCAATGCACCGTTCTATCGATACGTTTAGCTACGTTACGAATTCGAATATTTTTCGTACTCGGGGCACTGGTCTTCCAAAGCGTAAAGGCGACCACCCACTTACAGTCCGCCTGCAGTTTTTCGTCTGTCCGGCGGCCTGCAGTCCTTATGTCATCAATGTCATCATAATTTTATTACCTCAGACTAAAATAATAACATTATTTTATTCTTTTAGTCTGATGTTATTACGTATAAAATGCCGACGGCCATAGACTGTCCGGCCTTTAACTGTCTTTGCTGACCGAAATCGTCAAGCGGCCACACACATTTTAGCCGTCAGTCAGTCCAAAATCGTATACAAAACTGTAAGTGTGTTGGCTATTGCGATGAACTGACAGACCGATATCATCCGGTTGTCGTTCGATAAACTGCTAGTGGGTGGCCGCCTTAAGTGAAAGAAATACAACAATAAATGCGAAATGCCATCAATAAATATGTCTGACACTTAACAAGAAGCGTTGTGATAAAAAGGAAGGGGTTATCGAGTCCTAGCAACTAATTAGCTCGAGGAGTTATGAGTATGTAACATAAGCAAACTTTTTTATTACTAGTCTAGAGAAATAAATTGAATATAATCTATGTTCTTATTTTGCCACTAGGATAACCACAGAGTAAATAAAGAGACGTTGTAATTAGATTTCACTATAAAAGAAAGCTTGATACTGCGAGGGTGATGTGCATAGTTTGTAACTCTCACGCAATGCACCCTATTTTTTTGTATGACTACAGAAATGAATGAGTGGATTAATCCACCTAATCATTTCTATTGCCACCTATTCATTTCTGTTGCCACTCATTCATTTCAAAGAGAGAAAAATAGTTTATTCGGTCGAGAAATCAAATATTTGTGTCTCGAATATTATTTTTTAATTTATTTCTCTAGCCAAGTAATTAAAATAATCCTTAAATATTAAACAAATATAATATCCTTCAACTTAATTAACTATAAAACAATTCTAGTTGTACGGTTACCCTTTATTATATAGTATAATATTTACGTCGTTATGACTATGTGTATCACTTATGCGCATGCGCATATTATGTAGAACCACAAGTTATTTTTTTTGTATGGATACAAATATGGCTAATATTTGCCAGATAAGTTAGTATGACCTTAACGTGCTCCCTTATACACAGTGGAGTCTCACTGTGTTAAATAAGAATGGTCACCCATCCTAAGACTGACCTAGCTAATAATTACTAAAATTTTGAAGCAATATTAGTATGCCAACTTTTTCTATCAATTTAGATCGGAGTAGTTCCTAAAAATATCGGTAGATGGCTCCACGTCGCCCCAAGACGAATGTATAACATCCAAAGTGTGCAATTAGTTCTATTGGTCAGAGCATTCCCCTTTAAGGGCCCGGTCGCAGATTCAAGTCCCGCCTTGGAGGTTCAATCTTTCTCATCGCTCGGTTACCACTTAGCCACCAGCCTATTTGTATCCACACGAAGTAAACTCAATCAGCCGTAACTATAATCTATGTAACAAAATGTCTCAGTCGTGATCGTCACAGTGGCGATACAAAAATAATTCTTATGAGTCTCTAAAGTACACAGTTTGAATAATGTTTTTAATATGTGTAGTTATTAAGGTAAACTGCTGACGTCATATAGTTAATGCCCCGCAGAGTTAAATGTGGGCCACCCCATCTCTCCCCATGCGGTGTCGTACGAAGCGACTAAGGGATAGGGATAGGGCCAGACTTAGCCTCAGATACATGGCTCGAGTGAACAACAGTGCCTGGAATACGGCAATAGGCTCACCCCTATTACGTGGGACTTAATACAATGATTACTGATTCACCTCTAACTAACCTTCTGAGGAAAAAGGCGTGATTGTATGTATGTACTAGCCTTCCGCCCGCGTGCATCTCGGTTAACGTGACCTTTGCTCATATCTTCGGTTCTACTCAACCGATTGCGATCAAACAAATATTATAGATAGCCATATCCCTCGCACCCCGGCCGACCCAAGCCCATATCTCTCGATCTGGTCCTCTTCCGGTGTAGGGACCATAGAGTCCCCAGCTCGCTCCCAGGTACAGGAAGGCACGCAATGCGCGCCGCCGCGGCCTGCTTCTGCTAGGGTGACAGGCGGCTCCACCCGTCACCCCAGGTCCGCGCTCATGGGGGACGGAGGTCATTCTGCGACCTCCGACGCCCGAGTGGCCGCTGCTCGTCGCGGGCCGCGCGGTTTGCGATTCTCCTTCGCTCCTCGCGGGCCGCAAGGTCTGCGATTCTCCTTCGCTCCCGCTGCGCCGCCTACTTCACGAGCATTAGAAGGATGCGCCGGCGGCCCACGCATCCGCGCAGCGAACCATCGCTGCGAGCAAAGTGGCGAACGTGAGAGCTCTCACTTGGGAGTGAGAGCTCTCACTCAGTCATATGCTGGGGCATATGCCTGGCCTTAGATCTGCACGTTCTACGACGTCAAGCCAGCACTTTTTGGGGCTACCCCTCCCACAGGGGCCCGCCCGGGGTGCCATTGCCAGACCTTCGGTATCCACCTAGCCTGGTGGTTGCCGCAAAAGTTGCTGTTCGCATAGGCGATGACTTGGTCGAGCGCACGAACCAGGTTAAGTACCTGGGGGGCGCGCCGTAATAGCGGCGGTAAGACCCATCATGGGGGAGTGGCTAGAGTCTCATTCTGGCTGACGCAGATTATCACCGACCATGGGTGCTTCGGGCGGTATCTGCATCGGACCGCGAAGAAAGAGCTAACGTCCGAGTGCCATCACTGCGACGTCAAGGCACGAATTGCCGCCATATGGGCCAAAGGGCGGGAAATGATTGGCGTCACATTTGAACCTAAAATGCCAGTCTGGTTGACGGGGTAGGTCTATAAAACGATCATTAGGCCTGTCTTTTTACACGGCTGTAAGGCGTGGCCGCTGCTGGAGCGACATAAGCAGGAGCTACGTGTCACGGAGATGAAAATGCTGCGGTCGATGTGCGGCGTCACACGTAATGATCGCATGAGGAACTCTCAGATCCGCGTCAGCCTTCATGTCCGCGACATCACACATAAAATGCAAGAGAGCCGCCTTCGCTGGTGTGGCCACGTCTTGCAGCAACCGCCAGGCTACGTGGGTAACAAATGGCTGGCAGTAGCACAGCCACCAGGACCAGGTGGAAAGGATAGGCCCAAGAAGTCTTGGCTTGAAGTCGTGAAGGGTGACATGCGTGCAAATGGTCTCATCTCACCACCATGGACGCCCAACGTCGTGCGAAGTGGAGGAGGAAGTGACGGAAGGCGGCCCCTGAGCTCCGAGGTCACCTCGGATTCGGAAGCAATCAGGAAAATATGTACGATAATCATGAAAGGGGGAGGCGCGCATCGCGCCGCCAACGCGGCCTGCTTCTTCTAGAGTGTCAGGCGGTTCCCCCTGTCATTTCCAGGCCGTTGCTAATGGGGACCGATATGGAGATATTGATACGATAATGGAGATGTTGAGTGACCTACGTCGCCCGAGTCCTTCGCGCATTGTGTATTATGCGGAATGGGAAACAACTGAATCTTCAACAAATCAACTGAACTGAATCTCAGATGGAGGCGGTGGCAGCCGCGAGCTTACGGTTTTACGCCATCACTGTAAGCAAGCGAGAGAGAGTGCTGAGCGAGAGAACTCCCATCCCGAGGGCCACCACAAGGACCCGCTTCGGCGTTTCCCATGCCGGGTATTCGGTCCGCGTATGCAGCCCCGTGTCCTCACTTGCATCACAGTGATGACACCCGGGCGTTGGCTCCTTCTGAATTCGCCGCAGCTAACTTCCGAAACATCCATATCCGGTGATCATCTGCGTCAACCGCTATGAGAGTTCCCCATTGAAGCCTTTCTAGCCAGTTCTCCATGATGGGTGATAGTTAGCTGCGGCTAGCTAGTTCACCGTGATAGTGGTGGTAAGAAATACCACCACTTTCACAGCGTGCCCTGCGTTTGGTTGTCCAAGTCGTAGTTTCAACTCCACACATTTATTTTCATTGTATTGTTCAATGACATTTTATTGGGAGACTAGACCCCCGCCCCTCCCCCCCCCCCCCCCCGAAACTATGTCTCGGCTACACCATGACCCCCCCCTGAATTAAAAGCTGGATCCGCCCCTGTATGCATATAGTTAAAACTGTTAAAAGTCGATTAAATATACAATATTATGCCGTGGAGTAGAATAGGACCACCCCATCTCTTCCTGTGGGTGTCATAGAAGGCGACTAAGGGATAGGGCTGTTCTCCATCCGACAGTACACATACAGCCCATGACAAAGTGCCCGCTAGACGGCAATAGGATCGGCCCGCTGTTACGTGGGACCGAAAATCATAGTTGGCGAAATGTGGGTGTTAATACACCTCTGCTTACCCCTTCAGGGATTTACAGGCGCGAGTATATGTATGTATGTATTTTATGAAGACTTTTTAATAAAGATTTTTTTTATATTATTGTCGAATCTAGAAAAAGTTACAGATTGACGACAAGAGGCGCCCTCTAGCAAGACTAACTGAAAACGTATAAAAATGTAACCCACATATCTGCCTACCCTACAATATTTTTACGTTAACCATGTACTTTAGTAACTCACAAGAACTTACAAAAAATACTTTGTGATATCAGCTTACTAGTCCAGTCATTTGGTATTTTTACCTGGAAAGTTTTCCGGGAGTTTTGAAAATTGGCAATTTTATAGATTTTGATATGCTCTTTCCAAATTTGAACTTTGCCACCTCGTATGTTTGCCGCTCGCGTCGCCATTTTGAAAAATGGCGCCCAAAAGCAGTTTTTTGATAATTACTCCTTTCCGACGCATTTTACAGGAAAAACATATTTAACAAAATAAAAGTAGAGGAAATTTCCTACAATTTGTGATAATTTTTTTTTCCCTAAAATTAATAGTTTCGGTGTAGGAGCGCCGTAAAGTGTAATTCAATACACGTTTCGGCAGAAATACTCATTTCCACACCACCATACTTTTATTTTGTGTAATCTGTTTTTCCTGTAAAATGCGCCGGAAAGGAGTTATTATCTAAAAACTGCTTTTGGGCGCCATTTTTTCAAAATGGCTGCTCGAGCGGCAAACATACGAGGTGGCAAAGTTCAAATTTGGAAAGAGCATATCAAAATCTATAAAATTGCCAATTTTCAAAACTCCCGGAAAACTTTCCAGGTAATGTTCTAGGTTTTCGCCCAAATGACTGGACTATACGTACTATCAGTATATTTAGGTGTTCGAGCCTTCGCTTGAACCACTTGAGATAACGCCTTATGAATTCCTCACTCATACTGTGTTATTTCTATAGATGTTTGTGTATGTAGCTGTCCAATCGTATAGCTATCTCGCTCACACAGAAGGCAGCGGCGGGGAGGCGGCGCGTGGCGCCGCGACTGTCAGTACGCATTTGAATTCCGAATAAATCAGTACAGTACCTACAAGTTATGAAAATATTCATCCGTAAGTATTCATGGTTCATTTTAAATCAAGTTCATGTAAAAATACCGCTCGGCTCCCACGGACCAGCGACGATTAACGTGCTATAATGCATCAGGAATGTTTATTTACATGTTACCCATTTTTGAGGTTAGAACAAATTATTGACATTATTGTCAGATAATTTCCGCTCGGCTCCCCCGGACCAGCGATGACGTACGTGCTTTGCACTTACATGGCGATTGGCCCACAATTGGCTTCTGTGCCGCTGAAATTTAAACGACGCACACGTCGTATAAGACAAAGTCGCACATCATGTACGACCAACAGACGACAAACGACGTCGCATCAATTCACATGTCGTATTAAACCAAACGACACATCGACACCATGTCGTACGTCGAACTAAATCAAACGACGTCGATCTAAATTGAACGTCACTTCAAACTTTGTAGACTATAGGTACGACATGGTTCGCATTTACTGAATCATTCTATGTGATTTCAGAACATGGCTCGTACAACTTTGGGAGACTTAGCAGCATGCGGCGGCACACCAGGAGACGAGGGCGCCTTCATGGCTATCATAGAAGCCATCGAAAACAACTTTCCCAGCAGCTGGAAATCCTGGGAAGTCTATAATTATTCTTACTTCGAGTTATTTGGAGAAGAAATCCCACAACACATAGACAAAAAATTAAGGTTGGCAATACCAACCGTTGAACTAGGAAGAGCATTTTCTCCTGATTGCACATCCTTATCGGAAAGAAGATACAGAGCCATCAGAGCTAAAATACTCCAATGGCCATTGGGACGAGCGCTTATATACTCCCCTCATAACATAATGGAGAAAATCCATGGTTCCGGACAATCTTACCTGTTATTTATGGATGCCGTCCGATCTATAAAGTCAAAACTTACAAATCGTCGTGAAGCTTCAGTTGAACTCAGTGAAAAGCAAGGAGGACCTACGCCCCATGGGGCATCTCCAGGTACCTATAGAAATGGTGGGAGAGCAAGAGGATCGGGCCATTGTGATTCTCCTTATACAATAGACGAAATAGAAGGTTCTCCACCAGCAAAGAGACCAAAAACAGCTGAAGGGAGCAGCGACCACCTCCTCGCTACTGTGCTCCATCAACAGATGGAGCTCTTCAATAAAATGATGGCCAGCCAGGCAGAACAAAATAATAACATGCAGAAGCTCATCTCAGCAGTCAGCCTGTCTTCTACACAAAGGAACCTCTCTCCCGAGGATGAATGCCCCATTCCATTGGACGAGTCATTTGACTCCTCCCAAGACTGGGAGGATCAAAATAAGGAAACGAGCCAGCTGGCCCCATCACTGTCCATAACGCCACCACTCCAGTTCGAATACGATTTTAGCCCCAACACAAAAGAAATAGAGTCTAAAGTTGCTACTGCTGACCCACTGCTAGTTGAACAGGGCATTAGATGTCAACGCCTCGGACAGCCAGGTTGGCGAAACGTTAGATACGGTGAGACTCAAAAGCAATTTCAAGCGACCCCTACTTTCTGTGCGCTGAAAGTGAATAGCCTCCTGGCAAACGTGACACCAACCTGGAAGAACACAGCACTTCTAGAGAAGATGGATCTAACGCTAGGAGCCATTACCAACGGCCTTCTTCAGCAAAGGAACATCTTCAAAGACTTATTTGAACAACTGCCCCAAAATTTCAAGGACAAAGTGGGAAATACTTTTTGGAAAACAGACTCAACATACCGGCAAAATTCTGAGGACCTCCTCCAATACGTTTGTGGAAGACGAGCTGAAATAATTGAAGCAAGGAGAAATTTATACAAGTCAAAAAACAAACCATTGAACGACATATTGCATACCATTCCACCCTCAGAGACGCACTTATTCTCAGAAACTGCTCTAAACCAAGCAATAAAAGATTGCACCAACACAGATGTGACAAAGCTTTTTCGTGTCTCGAACCAGAGGAAGAGACCATTCACCGGAAGAGAAAATAGAGGTAGAGGCAGCCGCACACGAGGAAACTCAAGACCCAATTTCCCCAACGGAAATGGTGGGAGAGGTGGCCTCCATCGAAGGCCCACGAACGAAGTGCACAGAATCTCCACAGCTACCAAACACCAGCAACGCTTCAAACCTAAGCAGAAATGACTTCCAAGCGGGATGTTTGAAATCATTTGCTCAAAATTGGGAAACAGCTCCCAAACTAATTCAAGACTTTATAAACAATTACAGAATTCCCTTCAATCACATCCCGCCAAACAAACAATTTTCCATGAACAACATTACAAAATTCGCAACGCGAACAACTCCAGAGATGTCCAAGCAAATAAAATCGCTTTTAGCCTCTCGAGCAATCGAAGAAAGCCAATATCGGAGTGGATACCTTTCGGAAATGTTCCTAAGGAAAAAACAAGATGGGACGCTCAGGCCAATCTTCAACCTGAAAGGATTAAACCGTTATGTTCTAACACCAAAATTTCGTTTGGTGAATCATCTGAAAATTCCACATCTGCTAAACAGAAACGACTACATGATGAAACTGGACATATCTCAAGCCTATTTCCACATACCGATGGCACAGAGCCATCGGCGATTTCTATCTCTAAGTTACGAGGGAAAAATATATCACATGACTTGCCTACCCTTCGGGTTGGCCAGCGCACCCGCTGCATTCGCAAAAATCACCAACTGGGTTGCCCACAAGCTACGTCAAGAAGGCATTCGAGTGATTGTATATTTGGACGATTTCCTGTTGTCACATGCAGATCCAGCAACATTAGAGCGCCAGTCAGCTTATGCAAAGACTTTTTTAAAACAATTGGGCTGGCACGTCAATCAAGAAAAATCGTCTACAGGGCCCAAAAGGAAGATAGAATACCTGGGTGTAATATGGGATACGGAGAACAACGTAAAATCACTCTCCGAGGGGAAAACCCTACGCCTGTCACACGATCTGGATGTCCTAATCAAGAAAAAACGCTGGAGCTGGCACGAGGCAAAAGTCATTTTGGGAAAGCTAAACTTCGCATCATTTGTGGTGCCACTAGGTCGATTGCACAACCGGATTCCACAAATCGAATCAAATCACCTACCGCATTCGCGACCACACATGAAGATATCAATATCAGAAAACGCTCTGAAAGATCTGGTATGGTGGCGCAACAATATACGAAAGGTATCACCGATTCACATACCAGAACCGTCGATCTTCATAACAACCGATGCTGCGGAACAAGGTTGGGGAGCCGTAATAAACGGGAAAAAACTCGGCGGGCTCTGGACAAAACAGCAACTGCTGTGGCACAGCAATCAAAAAGAGCTCTACGCTTTGTACGAATCCCTGTCAAATATGGATGGTCCCCTAACGGGGAAAACGATCATGCTACAAACAGACAATCGTACGACGGTATCTTATATAGTGAAACAAGGAGGGACACGATCTGTAAGGCTATTGAAGACAGCGACGCAAATTCTAGAATTTTGCCATCACCATCGGTGCCATCTAACTGCACGTTACATACCAGGAGTATACAATGGTCTGGCAGACAGCCTATCCCGACAGAAAAACCCTCCGGAATGGCATCTCAAACGGGAAGCCACCTCGCTAATATTTCAGAAACTGGGGAAACCTGTAATAGACTTATTCGCCTCTGTAAGATCAGCGGTTGTACCCGATTATGTGAGCGAGGATGCGAGAGATATAAACAGCTTATTCACAGACGCATTCAGCAAGAAGTGGCAATACAGCCTGGGTTGGATATTCCCCCCACCGGCAATAATACCGCAAGTACTTCAACACTTGGAAATGTCGGAAGGCACCTACCTGATAGTCGCGCCGAGTTGGGAGAAAGCCTTCTGGGAACCCGACCTGAAAAGGCGAGCGCTGTGCCCACCGCTAATAATTCCGAACCTCAGTTCAGTACTAATCGACCTCCAGACCAACCTTCCACCCCCGAAGATAGACGAACTGAATTTATCGGTCTGGAAGGTACGGGCTGGCCCAAACAAATGATAAACTGGGCGCCACCAGATGTACAGTTGATCGAATCATCGTGGCGAAAATCGACGATCAAGACATACAAACCTGTTTGGTCGCGCTGGAAACGTTGGGCCAGATCAAATAATATAGCCCCTGATAATCCTGAACCGGCGGACTTGGCCAAATACCTCTGTTATTTGTATAAAACCGTAAAACTATCTTCCCGAACAATACTTCTTCATAAATCGGTAATAGCCACCCTAGCTAACCCCTCTCGATCTAACGAGTTAAGTTCTCACTTCCTAGTAAAGCATACTCTCAAAGCAATCTATTCAGAAAGCCCTCCGCTCAAGAAGCTACTACCCTGGAAAATAGACGATCTACTCGAATATCTGAAGATTTATGAGTTGGATGAAAACAGCATTTTTCAGACATTTCGACACACTTGCGCTTTACTGCTCTTGGCTACAGGAAGAAGAGTGCATGACCTCACTTTACTGAGTATTAAAGAGGGTTCGTTGCAAGACTCCGGAGATCAACTCATACTTTGGCCAGAGTTTGGGTCTAAAACGGATTCCGGAAGATATAGACAATCAGCGTGGATCTTTCAAAATAACACTGAACGGAACGCAGATAGACTGAATGTAACTACGTGGATTCGGAAATCCATATCTGTATCAGAAGATCGGCGCCAGGGGAAAAATCTAACAAATCTGTTTATAACTACAAGAGGGTCAGTAAAAAATGCTTCTCGAGCTGTAATCGCTGGTTGGATTCGCACCCTCTTCCGAAGTGCCGGAATCTCAGCCTCGTCAGGAAGTTTCAGGGCCGTGGTGGCATCCGAAAACTGGACAAGTAATAGATATGATATTGAAGAAATTCTCAAGAAAGGCAATTGGCGATCTAGGCACACATTCTTCAGGCACTATTTTAGGGAATCTATCACCCAAAACTCGAATACGGGTGCCGGTAGAATCAGTGATGATTTTTCTACCTTGTAACATATAAACTGCCATATTTTACCAGAATAAGCAAATCTGGTCCTAATTAATGCTGTGATTTAAATGTGATTTTAAAATAATTTTTAGTTAAGGAAAACATGTCTGATCTCATTGGATCTCAATTTTATCATTAAAAATATAGAAAAATAATGAATAAATACTATTAAGTATTTTATTTTATGAACCCCTATTAAACTAACTTTCACAGTACGCATACTAGCAGCGCCGGCAGAATAAAAACAACTCTCAAGTGGTTCAAGCGAAGGCTCGAACACCTAAATAGCAACGTTTTCCCCCCGAAGGGTAGAAAACGTATATTTAGGTTTCAGCCGAAGCTTGAACCACGGCTTCATGAACCTTGCCGGCTCATTCTTTGCAGTACTGACAGTCGCGGCGCCACGCGCCGCCTCCCCGCCGCTGCCTTCTGTGTGAGCGAGATAGCTATACGATTGGACAGCTACATACACAAACATCTATAGAAATAACACAGTATGAGTGAGGAATTCATAAGGCGTTATCTCAAGTGGTTCAAGCTTCGGCTGAAACCTAAATATACGTTTTCTACCCTTCGGGGGGAAAACGTTGCTATATTTACTTAGATATTAAAGTATTATATATATTGTCTGTCGGTATACAGACGGACATATTATAGACACCGCCTAACTCAGACGGAAATACCGTCGCGGATCTTCCGCGTCCGGACGCCAGTAACAGGCACACTGTTCGGATTACCAGTCGCATTTAATATACACAATTCAAAACTGTCTAGGGTCGTAGGAACTGGCCGGTACGACATTTCATAGTTTGTACACAGACAAACAGACAGATATGTCCGTCTGTTACCAAAAATAAATAGACACGAGTATATAGTTATTGTACATACACTGTTATGCTATTACTGACCATTATTCTTAGGCGTGAAGATAGAGACAGGACCTATGCCTTTCATCATTGGTCAGAATATTTCTCCTAGAGAGAATCGCGTCCCTTAAAAACTGTTTTGAATCATAGATATTGGCCTTAGGGTTCTTAAATAAAGAAACAGGGTAAATCGGCTGCTAAAATGATGATAGTTCGTCTTTTACGTTCCAACAGTTTTCGTCGGTAGCTAAGTGGTTAAGGAGTCGGCCTCACGATCGAGAGGTCCCGGGTTCGAATCCTGGCCATTATACTACCGACGTGAACCCACTCCTAACACAAGCAATTTAGCTTAGCTGGAGGGGTTAACGGGATAATAATAATAATTGGTACGGTTGACATCTGTCGGGCATGCCACCGTCCCGGAGAATCCCTCAGGCATATAATTTCTGGTTGTTCTCGTCTAGCCAACGGCGAGTATTTGCATAGACACAACTTAGTAGCCAGGATTATCCATCAGCAACTTGCTCTTAAATATAAGCTTGTAGATTCAGAAGTGCCGTATTACAGGTATGTGCCCGACCCAGTTATAAATAATAAATCTTTATTGGAACCATAAAACACAGGAATGATAACATAATAGTGTGATAGTGTCTGCATTAGTTAACAACTGTGTCGCAGACACAAAAGTTCTTGACGATGGTCGCGTCACATTGTACTGGGATTGATCTATCATCACTGACAGGACTATTGTAGCTAATAAGCCTGATATAGTGGTGATAGATCGATTAGAGCGCCGCGCAATAATTGTCGATATCACCATTCCGCGTGACGAGAATCTCGTGAAAGTCGAAAAAGATAAACAAATAAAATATTTGGATTTGGCTCGCGAGGTTGTCGACATGTGGGCTATGGATTCGGCGATTATTGTTCCGATAGTCGTGTCGGCTCACGGGTTGATTGCCAAGAGCCTCGACCAACATCTCAAGAGGCTCGCGTTAGATAGTTGGGTCAAGGGCCTGATGCAGAAGGCGGTACTCCTCGACACGGCACGTATTGTGAGGAGGTTCCTCTCCCTGGAGCCCTAACCACCCTAACCCTAGTTGGCGAAATGTGGGTGGTAAATTGGTAATACACCTCTGCCTACCCCTTCGCGGATTTACACGTGGCTATATGTATGATTCAAATAGGGGAGGGGAAGGTATATTGGACTTATTTCCCCTCCCTTCCCCTCTAACCGCACCTATCTCTTCACACAAAACTCTATTATCGTTTACAAATGGCCCCTAAATGAATGTCTTTGAATATTTTCTCTTACAAGCTCACTGAAGTCTTCTACAGCCAGGTAAAGCCGGTCACCACGGCTACAAGTGGTAAGGCTTCCGACACACGAAGAACACTGAGTCGTACTCGTGTTGCATCATTGAGTTCGGATTCTGCGCGTATTTTGTTTTTACGCCGGTTTTTTCTTTCTGTAATATAAAAGGTATTTTGTAAATGGTGGAAGATGCTGCTCTCCTACTTCTTCTCTTGATTGGGCTTTTGTGGAACTACCGTCTGCCCTCCCAACATTAACAGGAAAGCCCTAGCCAAAGTCTCGTTCATTAATCAGTAGGTGTCACGGACATGAAAGCTACCGTTGTCCGAGAGTTCATCACGTGATCCTTAGACGTGATTTTCCTAGGGGTTTTTCGTAAGGATCAATTCTAGTACAGATTATGTACTCACCAATATGTCAAATCCTATGTCTCTAATAATCTCTAGTAATATGTCAAAAGGCGGCTCGATACTGTTCTCTGTAGGCATGTCACTGTGAACAAAAAAATACCAGTTAAAATAATTCAAATAGTTCAAAAGGAGAAGATGACTGAAAATTTATGAATTATATTTAAATCAATCGTTTTATATCATTTTTAAAAAGCCCAAAAAGCATTTTCATTAAAAATATAAAATAATTTATTCAACTACATAATATTATGTCGTAGTTGAAGATATATTTTAGAAATTCGTTTAACGACTATAAGGTATGTACTGATTTACTTTTTAAGCGTGAAGAAGAGTGAAGAAGAGAAGAGGGAGAAAGAGAGTGAGAAAGAGTAAGAGGGAGTGAGAGAGAGAAAGGAAGCCAGAGAGAGGGAGATACGGAGAGAGACAGAGAGAGAGAGAGAGGAGTTAAAAAGTTAGCCCCGCGATGTAAGCTAAATTACCTGTATTAGATAGTGTATAGGCAGGATTCGAACCCAGACTACACCCACTAACGAATCTTTTTTAGTATTCTACTTCACCGAGAACCAAAAAGGTCCAATATTTACCTGTAGTGATACAACAGCGGTCCCAAATTGATCCAGAACGCCCCCGGCTGCAGTATAGTATATATCCTTTCAATAAACTCTATCACATTTGGTGCGCAGTCTATGAAGAAGCAGGTCACAACGCACGACCATTCGTCAGCTTCCGTATACACCTGGAATATAATGATATGATTAACTAAGGGATTGGACTGTTTTCCATCCGACAGTAAACATACAGCTCAAGACAAAGTGCCCGCTAGACGGTAATAGGCTTGCCGCCTATTACGTGGAATCGAAAATTATAGTTGCCGAAATGTGGGAGGTTAGAACACCTCTGACTGCCCCTGACTGATTGATTTATAGGCGTGAATATATATATATTTTTAGACCACTTAGGGGCTGTCCATTAATCACGTGAGGCTCAACGGGGGCGTTCGGAAGACAACACGAAATATCACCAGGGGGGAGGGAGGGGTATATTAGGATATCACGTATATTTATTTTTTCTTATAACTGGTGATTTTTGTCACGATTCTTAGTTTTCTAGCATTAAATAATAAATAAAAAAATACACGTGACTTTGGCTGCGGGGGGGTAGTGTAAAACCTCACCACGTATCACCATGGGGGAGGGGGGGGGTGGTTAGAAAATTGCTAAATAAAACATCACGTGATTAATGGCACAAGGTCCATCTGATAGAAACTGGTTACTGTGGCCTATAGATGTGTGCAACACTAGGAGAGTCCACCTTTTTGAAGATTATGGTTTACACAAAATTGTTATTAAGAAGCTATGCTATATGTATTCAACGCCATCTAGCGAATGCAAGGTAAACTTTTACAGATGTAATCCTGCATCGCGATATAGAAGTTCTCATGCTGATTCCTTCTTATTCAAGCAATTTTTAGAAATCTTTCAACTTTTCCATCTCTACCTTCTCTTCTTTGATACATTAAGATGTTTTCTTTTTATAAGCTACAATGGGTACAACATGTTCATGTTACGGATTAAAAAATCAGCCTCACCTTTAGAAAGTCCCCCGCAGTCATAGAGAAGTTAGAATTAGGCCTGTTCCCCGCGGGGCACACGTCGGGGAAGCGCGCCTCCAGCAGCTGGTGCTCACACGTCACGTTGTTGACGTACTGGTGCACCCACGGGTGCACCGCGTACTTGTTCACCTAAGGGCACGGGGAACATGAGCCACTATTTGGTTAGGACCAATTTTTATGAGAATCGAAGCCAAATTCTGGCAGGCCAATATTTGGTTTGGTCGTTTGCAGACACGTGTCCTTGAGGCTCAAGCCAGTATGCCTGCTGATAAACGAACGACGCGCTGATGCAAGCTCTTCTTTCCCTCTTCTAAAATGTGTAGAAAGTTGTATGGAATTAAATAAAAAAAATTAAAGCCATAATTATGTCAAAGAATCTAGCTGCAATGCTTCGATATCGCCCAATATCGCTATTGGGTTGTGGATGTCAGATGGCAGTCGCTTCAAGGAAAATATCGAGGTCCAGCCAAATCCGCTGTTAAGACTGGTAAAGCGTACCCCAAACTCCGATGTGAAAGCTTCAGATGTGGCTGAGAATTAACGATAGGATGAAGAAGAATATTTGAGTGTAAGACTGACCTCGTTGCAGCGGTTCAGTATAAAGTTGCTAGCGAACAGCATGAACAGCGAGAACTCATTCCCCTGACAAGTGTACCCTCGCGCCGCCACCTCCCACGCCAGGCGGCCTAGGCCTGCGCCTGGGACTAGCACGCGTACCTGGGTTCGGTCCCTGGAGACAATGTTAGGGTACATTAAATCCTATGTATATGCAGGGCGCTACTAGACAAGCACCTATTAATCCTTACTAATTCCATACAAATATTATGAATTCGAAAGTAACTGTCTATCTGTTGCGCTTTCACGCCTAAACCACTGAACCGATTTTAATGGAATTTAGTACAGGGGTAGATTAGACCTTGAGAAAGGACATAGGCTATGTTTGGTCGCGATAACCACTTAGGTGGCAGACAAGCACACGGCCCACCTGTTGGACTACCTTTACTTTAGGAAAAGAAAAAAAAAGGAATAAGGGCTTCGCATTGTGAAGTACTAATCACTAGTAAAAAAAGAAAAAAAAAAGAAAAATAATAAGAAAAATCTACCTGTACTCGTCAGGCGGGAATAGTTCCTCCATTTCGTCCAACAAGGGTTTGTAACACTGCTGCCTTTCCGCAGCGCCCATGTCACTCCAATCACGAACAATGTTTTTTAGTACTGATTGTACCTGTAAGAGTTAAGATTATTAGCGAACTAAAATACTAAGATTATAACTATGAGTAACTCGGATCTAATCGGATGGCCACCACTTTCTGACTTTTAATTAACTACCAAGGGTCGTGATGACCCGACCCTGGTTGGGCATGATGAAAACACCTATAACATTCTTGAAAGGCTGGGATAGAAAAACAATAAGAATTTTTTGAATCACACTGGTAGTTGGTAGATCAAAAAAAAAATCCACTGAGTTTCTTGCCAGTCTTCTCAGGCCAAGACCATGTTTCGAACTGGTGGTCCATTTACTAAACTAATCGTTAATATACTTTTTTTTTTTTTGTTAATTTTGACTTTTTGTAAGTGCCGTTTTTACAGTCTATACAAAATAAATTAATTTTGATTTTGACTTTTGACTTTGATTAGCGTGTTCAAACAAAGTATCTTTCTTTCATCTTCCTCTACTTCGCCAATCACCTTCTAAAGTCAAAACCTTGACAGCTAAAGCCTTCTCTGCTCCTTCAATAATAATAATAATAATAACCAACAAGCCTGACATTGTGGTGATAGACCGATCCGAACGCCGAGCATTGATTGTTGATGTTACCATTCCTCATGACGAGAATCTCGTGAAAGCTGAGAAAGATAAACAGGTTAAGTACTTGGACTTGGCCCACGAGATTGTCGACATGTGGAATGTTGACTCAGCAATCATTGTACCGATAGTCGTGACCGTGAACGGTTTAATAGCAAAGAGCCTCGACCAACACCTGTAGAGGCTCGGGTTAGACGGTTGGGTCAAGGGCCAGATGCAGAAGGCTGTGCTTCTTGATACGGCGCGCATCGTGAGGAAGTTCCTTTCTCTGGAGCCCTAACCACCGGTAGCTTGGTCCCTGTACCCGATACCGGTGGAGCACTGTTTTTTATATTTTTAAATAGATGTTTTTATATGTATTTAAAAATATAATTTATAAGTTTATTTAATGTAATAAAGAGAATAATAATAATAAAGCTTTTTATTCTATTTCTTAATGTACATGTTTGTTAGTATTTTTCTTAAATTATAGTGTTAGAATAGATCCCTTATTGGGTAATCGCCTCCCCCATCTTTTTCCATTTTTGTCTGTCTTTGCCTAGTGTCCACCAGTTGTTACCCACAGTTTCAACAATATCATCTGCCCATCGTTTGATTGGTTTCCCGACATTTCTTTTTCCCAATGGACCTGCCCATTGTGTTGACTGTGAAGTCCACCTTTTGTCCTGGTACCTTGTGATGTGACCTGCCCATTGCCACTTCAGCTTTAGAGTGTGACTGAGAGCATCTGTCAACTTTGTTTTCTGCCTAATAACCTCGCTTCTAATTTTCTCTATCTTTCTTATTCTTAAGATACTCCTTTCCATAGCATGTTGGGTTGTAATTACTTTGTTTTTTATTTTGTTTGTGAAAGTCCACGTTTGGCATCCGTATGTTAGGCAGGGTAATATACAGGTTTCTAGTACAGTCTTTTTAAGTGGCATGCTATAGTTCCCCTTCAAAATTTCTTTTTGTGCCCAGAAACTTTTCCAAGCGCAATTGATTCTTCTTTGTACTTCTTTTTCATTGCTGTCCTTTCCAAATGATATAAGTTTGCCGAGGTATATGTACTCTTCAACGTAATCAATTTGAGTGTTACTGTCGAGTTGTATTGATTTCTGTTGGCCATTTGTTATCGCTTTGGTTTTACTTGGGTTCAACTGTAATCCAACCTTTCTGCTTTCAGTGTTAAGAGTCTGTATCATCCCTTGCAGTTCTATAGCAGACTTGGCAAAGATAACGATGTCATCCGCAAATCGTAGGTGACTCAAATGTTTATCAAGTATCCAAATGCCTTTTTTCTCCCATTTGATATTTTGGAATATATCCTCCAGTACAGCAATGAACAATTTCGGAGACAATGGGTCGCCTTGCCGGACGCCTCTTTGTATCAAAATTTCTTCCCCTTTGGATTCTAGCTTTATTGTACTTGAACTACGACTGTAAATATTTTTCAGGATAGCTATATAATTTTCCTCTATGTTGCATGATTCTAGTGCTTTCCATATGGCAGTGTGTGATATACTGTCGAACGCTTTTGAATAGTCTATAAAGCCAATATAGAGAGTTTGATTGTATTCTCTGAATTTTTCTATAACTTGTTCTAAGGTGTGAATGTGATCAATTGTAGAATATCCTGATCGAAACCCTGCTTGTTCTATTGGTTGCTTATTGTCTATTTTTTCTGTGATTCGTGATAGTATGATAGATGAGAACAACTTATATATACTGGGTAGCAAACTTATTGGTCTGTAGTTATTGATATCGACTGAGCTGCCTTTTTTGTAAAGCAGAATTATATCTGACTTACACCACTGCACAGTATATTATTTTGCCTCAGTAGCGGTCATCCTCCTTTTATAGCCAATTTCGATAGATATAATCGTAATACATCATAATATGACACACCAAAAAAAAAATATGGCTTCGTTTTTAAAATATACAGCTTCTTTTGAAAGGTCATTGAACTTTGACAAAAAGATTTTTACAGATTTAGCGCGAAATAATAAAAAAATATCTTAGTTAAAATTACCAAATAATGGAAGAATATATATGTAATTGACTGTAAAGATCACAAGTCTGTAACTACTCTGAAATAAGAAAAAAAAAATATTTAGCAAATTTCAGAAAAATAATAATAGTAAATTTTCTAGAAGATTGTCGCATGCTTTTTTGCTGGCAAAATATACTCCAGCAATGTAGCTTCCTTTTTACAAACTTTGGTTTTTTTTTCGATGTAGGACAGCTGAGGTATGACGTTTCTAAGTTTTTTATGAGTTTCTATGGAAATAGGGTTGTCACAAAAAAATTATAGGTATCCAAAATTTATAATATTCAAATTGACGGTGCGATTGAGATAAAGTTAGACTGGCTTAATTTTTAGCATGATTTAGTGACAGCCCTATTTTTAACCTAAGATATATATAAGCGGAACTCTTTAATTTTCGCTTTAAGTTCGTAAGACGTTTCAGATATAATGTATGTTTGTCAGTCGCGGATAGCCGTCATTCAACTAATTAAAGCGTGATTGTGATGTTTCTTTGCGGTTTGATAAGTCGCGCAATAGAGGTAGTATATTAAATTTCATCAAAAATGATTCAGCACTACTTGTTTGAGGTAAAGACAAAAATATATAGGTATGCAATTAAAAACGTTACTATTTGGTTCCTTTTGATAAACATTTTTCACTTTTTAATTTTCATTTTAATTTAGAGTTTATTTATCATTATTATTATTTTGATAGATTACTTGTAATTTACTTATCATATTAGTAAGCCGATATTAATTCATATTATTTCATAATGCTCTTCTTCATTATCTTAGTGTTAATCCCAGTCGCATTCGAAGCTTTCACCTCGAAGTCTGGGATCCACTTTACGTACCGCGGATTAGGCTGAACTTCGATATTTTCCGTAAAGCATTTGCCATCTGACTAGTTAAGGACTTATTAGGGTTCCAACTACCCGTAACGTAGATGTTCGTAAGGCAACCGGGACTAACGGCATAACGTGTTCTTCGAGGTACGACCAGACCAATGCAAATACCCAATGTTTATGCATAGAAATAATTGCACTAAGTGGGGATCGAACCCGCGTCTCTTGCATAGCAGCTACATTCACTACCGCCACGTCTCAGAGGCTATCAGTTTTGATTCAAATTAATAACAAATAAATATCAAAAAAATATACCTAATGATAACTGAACTATGTATACCATAGACTTGAACCCTAACTAAAAACTTTAAAACTGAATAACGCAGCTCTCCTGAGCTCGTAGTGTTTAATTTTTTTTTTGTAGTAGTAGTAATAACTGCAGTTAACAATTTGTTATTAAAAAATACGCGACAGAGCAGAGATACGTCTTTAAAAAAATAAATGAAATAATTGAAAAAAAAAAAAAAATATTTTCCCTAAATTAGACAAGATGATTTCACTGTTTATTTTATAAATCGGTGCCTAAATTATAACAGGATCATATTAAAAAAATCCATGAAAAAGAACGAATAACAACAGAGATGAATGGTTTCTATGGACTTTTCTCGATTTCCCAAATTTCTCTGAAACCATGAGAGATAAAAATTTAAGAGTTTTACTACAAATTAAATATGGTTGTTATCCATCTTAAAACATAATAAGAAGAGGATGATCGCTACTGAGGCAAAATAATACACTGTGCCTCGGAGTCTGGGGTCCGCTATACCTACTGCAGATTTGGCTGAACTTCAATATTTTCCGTGAAGCGACTGCCATTCAATTAGTTGAGGACTTATTAGGGTTCCAAATCCCCGTAACGTAGATCTTCGTATGGCAACCGGGACTGACGGCTTAACGTGCTCTTCGAGGCTCGACCAGACCAATGAAAATACCCAAAGTTTATGCATATTATTTGCACTAAGCGGGGATCGAACCCGCGTCTCCTGCATAGCAGCCGCATTCACTACCACCACGTCTCAGAGGCTATCATTCAGTTTTGATTCAAAATAATAACAAAAAGAATATATATAATGACAACTAAACTATACCATAGACTTGAGAGACAACCCTAACTAAAAACTTTAAAACTGAATATCGTAGCTGTCCTAAGCTCGTAACGTCTAGTTTTTTTTTTGGTAGTAGTAATAACTGCAATTAACAATTTGTGATTAAAAAAACGTGCGACCGTCCAGAGATACGTCTTTAAAAAAATAAATGAAATAATTGAAAAATAAAATATTCTGCCTAAATTAGACAAGATTATTTCACTTTTTTTTTATAAATCGGTGCCTAAATTATAACAGGATCATATAAAAAAAAATCCATGAAAAAGAACGAATAACAACGGAGATTAATGGTTTCTATGGTTTCTATGGACTTTTCTCGATTTTCCCAATTTCTCTTAAACCATGAGAGATAAAAATTTGGGAGTTTCACTACAAATCTAGTTTGGTTGTTTTCCATCTTAAAACACAAAAAAAAGAGGATGACCGCTACTGAGGCAAAATAATATACTGTGCACTGGTGTGGTACTTTTCCAGTGTTCAGAACCATATTGAATAACTTCCTTAAAAATGTGAGTAAAATAGGCGCGCCCACCTTCAAAGCCTCATTGCTAATACCATCTGAGCCAGAGCTTTTCTCTAATTTCAATTTTTGTATGTGTTTTAGTACTTCTATGTCTGTTATTTCGCAAATTGTATGTATTTTTTGCCTATTCATGCATATTGTTTCCTCATCGTGCGAGTGCACGGGCAGTGCTGTGTGCTGTGTAAAGCTCTTTGAAGAAAGCTGTAGCACGTGTAAGCACTTGTTGTCTTGTTTTCGTGTTGTCTTGTCCTTGTTTTAATGTTTGTATCCAGTTTCTGTGTGTATTTAATTGTTTGTTCGCCCTTTTTACGCTTCTATATTTTGTAAGGTTCCATGTTATGATGTTTGTTCTGTACTGATTGTAGTCCTCCTTAATAGCTTTGTTCGTTTTTTTATAGCTATCTTTTATTTCCTTCTTGATTTCTTTTGTTTTATTCGTGCATCTTATTAGTTCAGTTCGTCTGTTTATCAGATCTATGGTGCTTTTCTTGAATATCTTATGTTTCTTGTTTTCATTATTTGTATTCTCTGTTTTTAAACTTGCTATGATTGTGTTTTCGAGTACATTGTAATATTTCTGTTCATCTTGCATGTTGTACAAATTTTCAACCTGTGCTTTTATGTTTGCTTCTAACTTTTCTTTATATGTCCTTATTTCGGTCACTGTTTTAGGTGCTCTTGGTGTTGATGTGAAGGATGATCTATTTAGTTTGACTTTACCTAGGTTCACTGATGCTCTCACTAGTCTATGATCAGAGACATATTTTATTTTATTTAACACTTCCACGTTGGATATGTATTTTGGATTACTGCTAAGAATGAAATCAATCTCGTTCTTAGTTGTCCCGTCAGGTGATAGCCATGTCCACTTTCGGTTTTGTTTCTTTTTAAAGAAGGTGTTCATAATTGAGAGATTGTATTCGTATGCATATTGGATCAACCTTTCACCTCTTTTATTTCTATCGCCGTATCCATGTTTTCCCATTATAGAAGTTTCATCTGGTTGTGCGTGTCCAATTTTGGCGTTAAAGTCCCCTATAACTAGTACCAATCGATCTGCGCGGTTGTGAGCTGTGAATAGGTCTTCATAGAATGAATTGATGTCGTCTTCACTTCTCTGCTCTTTCAGCTTTCAGTAATTATGTTACCTTCGTCTTTTACGGGAGCGACTGCCATACAAAACCTAAAAGGACGAACTAGGTTCTGTGTGGCTACTGATTTGGAAATCTATAATAATTTTATCAAACCAAACCACCTCAACTATTATTGGGTGAATTCTATCAATAAAAATTTTGAACTAAGAAAACACAAAAAACATCATAAAATGAAAACTACTGGGCCAAACTATGTTAAATTTCTATGGGACCAAATGACAACTATTTCGCATCGAATAAAAAAAGAATCACGGAAATCGCACCATAAAGCTAGGAGTAATCGGTGTACATACATAAAAAAAAAAACTCATTGAATTGAGAACCTCCTCCTTTTTGAAGTCGGTTAAAAACTGATAAACAAGCATACCTTTTCAACATCATGCTGCATCTTATGCTGCTTTTGCGACGCAATCTCACAGTTATTATAATTACATCCGAAACTCTCTGTCCCGTTTGTCCCAGATGTGTTAGTGACAGAATGGTCAACATTTTCAAACATAGTGTCTACGTCCATAATGATTAGGTGCACCACACTGTTGTTGACATCGAGACATTTCTTGAATTTTGTGAGGTATGTCTTGTATTTATCTAAGCGACGTTGATGATTTTGAGGTAACGTAGATATGATTTTCTCAGATTTTTGTATTCTATCTAAACTGCATAACCTGGAAAAAGAAATAAGAGATGGTATCAGGAGGATGTGAAGGTGGAACAGAATATATGATTTTGTAGATCACCAGCCCGACAACGGTATCCCGTGTTGGAAGTTCATACAAATATTTGCATTGAGCGGAAATTGAAGCCGTGCGTATGAGTCGAATGGACTACTGCCAAACCACAAAGGTTGTCTCTGTTTCCCTGTTTGTAACTATCAATAATAATTTTTCCAATGATGACTGTAACTAAGTAAATTGCATCATTCTCTATGATTCAATGAAATGAGGAAATAATAAGCTTTACATTTCATATTATTAATCACTTGCTAATAACCTGGCCTTTTTGGGGTAGGCAGAGACAAAGCCCGCCAATTTTGCGATTTAACTAACATTATAAATATACAGCTCATATTCAGATGCATGGCTCGAGTCAACAATAGCGTCTGGAATACGGTAATAGGTTCCACCGCCTGTTATGTGGGTAGATCCCACTTTTTTTGGATTCAGTTTTGATCCCCGTTCAGTGCAAATATTTGTATGCATGAATATGGGTATTTGCATTGGTCTATTTATGCCTCTGAAAGCATGTTAAGCCGTTGCTCGCGGTTGCCATATTAAAATCTTTGGCAGTCATTATATAGGAGAATTTAGTGAAATGGTCCACACAGCAAGG
This sequence comes from Eilema depressum, assembly GCA_914767945.1. Classification (NCBI taxonomy): domain Eukaryota; kingdom Metazoa; phylum Arthropoda; class Insecta; order Lepidoptera; family Erebidae; genus Eilema; species Eilema depressum. The sequence goes on from OU612040.1 coordinate 4,476,516, forward strand.
CAGTCACCCATCTGGTCAACAGGGTCATCTATGGAAGTAGTAGTACTAGTAGATATTCACATAGGAGGAGCCGCAATATGTAATAATATTGATTGGTGCATAACAACCATCAGAAATTATTATTATCAGTCTAATTGTCTAATTGGAACAACTACAATTATAATATTGGTATTTGTTTTGCGATAGGGCCATTATTGTTTACTAGCATAATTTAGATACCTAATCATACATATAAGGTAAATAATATGAGTGATAGTAATTATTACTACTGTAATGTACTTGATAGGGATTCTGTTATTGTTTTCTATCATCAAAAGGAATAATGGACAACAACATTTTTATATTTCAAATGTTTCTGCTTACATTTTTTTTTTCCAAGTAAGCAGAACTGCAGAAAAAAAATATTGTAATTCTATTAGGAACCGGGAGTCAACATTACCATATTTTCCCTTAGTTTTAAAACAAAATTGAAAACATAGTCGTACATAATTTATTCTAATAACTGATTTCATCAATAACAAAGTTTCATCACTTATTGAAATAATATATTATTGTTGATGTGATCTATAAATAAATATACCTGTACACAATGTATAGAACCCGTAACATGTACCATTGGAACAACTCTATTCTACATAGTACATCAACAAAGGAGTTTCGTTTGTATCTAAATAGGTTAATTATATCGTCCGATTTTGTTCAAACAAAGACTTGTTGCTAACCAAAAATATACCTTTGACTCACCCCCATACTCCATAAATAGACCATACTATGCGCGACTTTGTACTACAAGGGCCTAAATATCATATTAAACGCGTATAAATTGAATAATTACTTACTTATAATATTTGAAAGCGGTAACAACGGCGCGAAAGTACTGTCGTTCTTGCGCCTCGTCTATTTCGTCCGCTGCTGATGTAGAAGTCATTTTCAGGGAATATTAAGCACACACGAATACTTATTTATGTGTTAGAAGTAAAATGGAAGAGCGCTATCGCTGGGAATTTGAGGAATTCCAATATTTTTTTAATATATTTATAACTACAGACCAAGCCTTCAGCAATGACGGAATTGACGGAAGAATTGACAGATTTTAGTGTTGTCAATTTATTTTGTTGAGTCTCATAGACGTAAAATCGTAATCTGTCTGTTGTCACGAATACGACATCGATTATTTGAAGAGTTAAAAAAACGATTTGAATATTGAAAAATCATGGTTTTTAAAAAAATATTATGGTGTTTCCATGGTACAGCCTATTATTAAGTACAAGAAATGTATGACTAGGAAACTAGAAACTAAACGTATTTGACATTTATTTCCTATAACAAAATTACGAAACGAAACGCCTGCGATCTGCAATATGTCGGGGACATGTTTGTGATTCTACTTGTTTTCTATAAAAACAACATAAATAATATCAATATACTGACCACAAAATAAAATTCAATAAATTTATTAATTGCACGTTACCTGTTACATACGTACAAAACGCTCTAAAGTTTCAAAGTTGTGTAATTTTCATTCTAATTTCTTACATATTGCGACTTACTAAAAAACATCAATAAATAATCAATATCAACCTATTTCTCATGTTACACTCATTGAAATTTATGTGAATAATGTATATTTAGTGACGTGTTATAGATAAAACAAATGTATTGTGATAATATTACTTGATTCTCAAACGAGAGTGAATGTGAAAAATCAATATTTCTGCAGTGTCTCTGTGTTCATTTATGTAGCGCAAGATTTACGTATAACCTCTTTCATGTACTAAACATGAAAGTAAAAGTGAAATAAAACGATTTTCTAAATCTTTTACAATGATGGAAACCTTGTTATACAACAGAGTGACACCTATATTAAAATGTATGGTGTTGTTCCTGTTTATCTTTACGGCGAAAGTTTTAACTTCGCGTCCTCAAGAATCTCAGGATCTAAAGAGTGGCATTCATCACCTAAAGCCTTCACACTATGTGAGAACTTTTACTAAATATCACCACAGGAGAACTATACAATGGAATAACAATGACCAAGACTTAAGTAATTACTGGCCAGTGACTAATGACCAACAAAAAATAACAGGCAAAAGAAGCATTGAAGATTCAAATTACATTGAAGATCAAGAAGCCTTAAAGTTTTATAATCATGAAAAAGTTATTAGAAAAAGAAGTATCAATTCAGATGATCCAATTATTAATGAGTACTGGCCAGGTCAAGGTTCACAAATTGAAAAAAGAAGTCTAGAGATTCCAAATTCAAATGAATTTGTGGGTACTTCTCATGAGTTGCCCAGAATTGGTCAGTTCACCTCTGATACTATCGGTGAAAACATTGTAACTTCTTTAAAAAAACAAGTAATAAGTTCTGGCAAAGAGGTCAATGGAAAGAATGATTTGCCTGAAAATATAAAAAAATATAAAGTAATGGCGGCTAAAATACCAACTGCCACTACAACTACAATGGGTCCGACTATCTCTTGTCTGTACAAGTTACATGACAGTGTTGCCATCAGTGTTACACCTTCATATGCTGATGATCTAAATGCCCAGTCAATGGTGGAAAATGATAGTTTTGGTTGGTATATTTTTTTATAAAACATTTGATAGCATTTTTAAACTTTAATCAAGGTTTCATCTTAGGAAACAGGAAACCTATTCCTAATTGTATTCCTGGGATAAAGGGACTATTCATATAGTCTGTGTCTTATTCCAGATAGATTAGATCTATTGTGCCATTTTAAAATGCAATTAAATAACTGATTAAAGAGTACCTGAAACCGGCGAGCATGCATTAAAGCATTTTGAATGTAGTGGATGTGACAGATGTGTGCCAGGATCATAGCAGGTGGTAAACTGTGGTCTCTGCCTACCCCACTGGGAAAGAGGTGTGACTGTATGTATGCATGTGTGTATATATCTAAATAACAAACATCCAAACATCTTCACAAACTTTCACATTTATGATATTAGTAGAATTTATGTAAATCCTTAAAGGGTTAGGTTAGAAATGTCCTAAAACCTAGATTTCACCAACAATACATCCATTTTCCAGGGGTGCACAACACCTAGGTGTGTGTAGGTATATGAATTTAATGTTAAAAGATAATTTAAAAAAAAGAATGTATTTTAATAACTCTTTTTTCAGCAACTGGTCCAATAACTGAAACAACATTGCCCAATGGTGAAGTGGCCCAAGTGGAACAATGCACAGACTCCAGGGCATCTTGCTATACTCTGTGGCACCAAGACAGAGAAGGGGACATCACTATACTCGGTCAAGGTGTGTATACAGGGTGCTATCAAAAAAAAATAAAAAAAATGCTTTAGGATGTTCAGAATGTGTAACTGAACATCCTAGTGACAAAGAAGTCTAGTGATTCCAAATTCAAATGAATTTATAAGTATTTCCCATGAGTTGCCCAGAATTGGTCAGTTCACCTCTGACACTGTCATAGACAACACTGTAACTTCTTTAAAAAAATAAGTAATAAGTTCTGGCAAACATTACCAATGAAAAAAAAAGATGAAATTTTATAATTTTTTCTTTCAGGATGCTGGCGTTCATCTGCAGCTAGTAACTCTTGTGACAAATGTACCAAAGTAACTGCCAAGCTGCCGAGAAGCAAGTTCTGCTGCTGCACCAAAGATTACTGCAATGCTGATTTTTGTAAGTTTTCAGTTTCTATACATTATATTATCATTATTAGCTGGGCAAGGTGGGGAGCTCTTTTTTGTAAAAACAATCCTGGGGTGCTTGAATCTTTTGATCAAGCGTGAGTTCTTCATAAAAATGAGTAATATTTATCTCTTACTAGCTTATGCCCGCGGCTCCGCCCGCGTGGATGTCGGTTATCGCGACCAAACATAGCCTATGTCCTTTCTCAAGGTCTTATCTACCCCTATACCAAATTTCATCAAAATCGGTTCAGTGGTTTAGGCGTGAAAGCGTAACAGACAGACAGACAGACAGAGTTACTTTCGCATTTATAATATTAGTATGGATTTTAATGTAGATGATTCATTGGTTGATTCATGACCACCTGGAAGGCCCTAAATAGGTTGAGGTCTCAGGTCTGCTGCTGTAGGGCGAACCAAGTAAAATGGAGTTGCTTGGACGCGGGGGGTGGTGGTTGTAACTGTTGTGCACCTCTGCAGCCAATAGACTTGAATAGACCATCTCCTGTCGTACCCGTTGTGGCCCTACACCTGCACAACTGCCGACCTAAATGAAGCGACGGCAGGTGCAGCCAATTTCGCCGAGTTTTGGGCTGGGCGCATCTAATTTTTATTTTTACCCGACTACGGCAAAGCCAAAGGAGGGTTATGATTTTGACAGGCTATGTATGTATGTATGTATGTTCGTTTGTTCCCTCATAGCTGCTCAACTACTTATTTGAACTGGACATATAGCATATCGTTAGAATCGTCTTGATCGTCCGATGGTTATAGGCTATATGACGTGTCACTAAATCTAATGTGGCGCCCTCTAGCGGCCATAAAGTACTGTGTTGAAAAAATAATTTGAGATAAATATGCCGTGTATGGTATCAAATTAAAGAGCTCAATTAGCACATTTCAAATATGCATAAATTATAGTTGTTGGGTGCCCCAAAATAAAAAAAATAAAAAAATAAGTTTAAAACTAAAACCCGACTACTTAAAAATCACGCTCTGAAAAGTATTAAACAAGAAAATATCTAGGATAGCCGTGGTCGTATGCCACTTACTATAATAAAACGATACATACATGCTATTCTAAGGAAAAGTGGCATACGACTACGGCTATCCTAGATATTTTCTTGTTTAATACTTTTCAGAGCGTGATTTTTAAGTAGTCGGGTTTTAGTTTTGAATTGCTGCCATTGACACAATGAAGAATCTCTTTTAATGTATTTCATGTATGATTTTATAGTATCTCTCAGAGAAGAAACCGTCACTGCAAAGGCGGAGTCAACAATGAGAGAGGACACGAAATCTCGCTCTCCCAACATTGCCGCATCGAATATAGTAGCTAGCGCCATACTATCACTGCTCGCCATTATATTAGTGGCGTTATTGTTGCGCAAGTTGTACTGTAACAAGATTCAAATAGACAAGGATGATGTGAGCGATGGGCTGGACATTGAGAAAGGTATGTGGATGCTTATGAACTAGGAATAACTAGCAGGGACACTGGAAGAGGGCCAGATCGAGAGATATGGCCCTGGGTCGGCCGGGGTGCGAGGGATATGGCTACAACAATCTCACTGCCGGCAACTGTCGGCCCACAGACGCCGTGCGTTTTAGCCGGTTCGAGTCAGAGTGGAGATGTTTCGCACGATAAAAAAAACGGAATAACTAGCTGACCCAGCGAACTTATAGTCTGGTCTATTTAAAAATACGAGGTTGCAATTATAAATGTAAAGTGGGTTGTACAAAAAATCATTATAAATGTAATCTAAAAAGTCCTCATCAATCAGATAAATGGATTTATTTTTATTTGGGGTCACAAAAACTAGTATTTCGCGATTTTCAAGAAAACTGTAAGTTTTATCATGAAAATGTCTCAGACAAAGTTAAAGATCATGCAATTATTTATAAAGATTCGGTCAAGTGCGAGTGGCATTCGCGCATTAAGGGTTCCCAACGTGACTAAATAGGCTATTTGACTAATGTTCAAAAACCACTTTAAATGATTGCTTATTACAGTATAAACATATCACATTAATATTTCTGTAAAAAAAACAATGCATTATGTTAAAAAATCGATGGCAAAGTTAGAATTTTCAAAAGTGCGCGAAAAACGCTATATTTAATCAAAATGGCGATGCGTGTGAGTATTGACGTCACTGTAAGTTGCTGTTATCATCAGCTCGCACAAAATTTGTATCCATTTCGAACTTAATCACAAAATATGTCCATAAAACTCGCGATAATCAAGGAAAAAGCAAATAATAACACCGAAACAAACAATAATAGCTCATACAACTGGAGATATTTTGTAGGAATGACGTCACCCAGAGCTCTGACCAATCACGAGCGTTTTTGCCATAGACAATAAATCAACAAAATATAACATTTTTATAATTGAAATTCTCATAAAATACACATATTTGAGAGTAAATTGTAGTCTCGTAGGTCTTTTAACGTTATTTTCTAATAGGATGACCATAATTTGTAGTATATTTTTAATGTTGTCAAATAGCCTATTCAGGCGCGAACTTTGCTACATAGATGGCAATATACTTGGATTGCTTTTAATTAGAAGTTTAATTTCACTTCCCGTTGAGTATCATGACATTTGGGACGTAGCACAACTAAAGGGAAGAATGATTTCGAAAACACAAAACAAAAATAATTATCCGATTTGGTGCAGTAATTCGGAAACTGAATCATATATTATTATTATTTTGCAGGAGACGTGATGGGCACCGGCCCCGACGCATTAGCCACTGGACTCACGTGTGTGGATAATTTGTCGCTTATTGAACATATTGGTAAGTTGAATACTCTCTTTTTTTTCACAAGTATCAGTTTTGTTCAGACCCTATCCTTTTCACAGGCACACCGACCGGTATAAAGTAGAATAAATAAATAAATATTGTAGGACATTCTACAGAACGCTATCTAGACCCAAATTAAGGAAGTATGAGCTACATAGAAAGCTTTCACATGGCACGGTCACGGCACGGCGACCTTAGGGGCTGCCCATTAATCAAGTGATTTTTTTTAGCAATTTTTTAACCCCCCCTCCCCCATGGTGATACGTGGTGAGGTTTTAGACTTACCCCCCCCCCCCCCCAGCCAAAATCACGTGTATTTTTTATTCAATATATAATGCTAAAAAACTAAGAATCGCGACGAAAATCGCGAGTTATAAGAAAAAATAAATACACGTGATATCTCAATATACCCCTCCCTCCCCCCTGGTGATATTTCGTGATTTTTTCCGAACCCCCCCCCCCCCCCCTTTTGAGCTTCACGTGATTAATGGACAACCCCTTACTATGACCGTGTGCATGTGAAAAGGGCCGAAGGGAAGTCTCCCTTTCAGGAAGTCAATTTGACAGTCAGACACGGCAGTCGCCTTTGAGTACTTTTTGCTATTCCTGAAACACGTAAAAAGGGTTGGCAGCACGAGTGTAACGCCCCTGGTGTTGCATACGTCTATAGGCCATGGTAACCACTTTCCATCATGTAGGCCGTGTGCTTGTCTGCAACCTAAGTGGTATTAAAAAAAAAACTGAGCATGTTGCGCAACATTGCCGAACTTATGTTACGCAATTCGTGTTGTGCGTCCAATGTTGCTTAGTGGGTACAAGGCTTTAGATTTATTCTATTCCACAGATAAAACTCCTTTGTCTTGTCATATAAATATTTTTTTAACTAAAAAAAAATTTTTTTTGGTGTTTCCAATATTTTATTCACATAATTTTAATAATTTTGAAATGTGAGATATTAAGTTTTGTTTATTGTAAATGTTTTTTGTTTTATTTAAATCTACATCTACATCTACACTAATATTATAAGGAAAGATTTGTACCTATTTTTGTATGTTTGTATGTTTGTAATGAATAGGCTCCGGAACTACTGTACCGATTTCAATAATTATTTCACCTATAGAAAGCTACACTATCTGGGAGTAACATAGGCTATATAACATCACGCTACTACTAAAGGGAGCGGAGCAGTGAGCATAAATGTCAATAAATCGGGCAGATTTCCATACATTAAAGTTGGACCGGAATCCGAATTCCACGCGGGCGGAGCCGCGGGCAACAGCTAGTTAATTATATACCTAATAACGAATGTTTCGATTCATTCTTTAAAGTTTCTAATGACCTTTTCTTCTGTTCTCTTCTTTGTACACAGGTCAAGGCAAATTTGGCTCAGTATGGCGAGGCAGCCTGGGGATCGCTCCAGTGGCCGTCAAGTTGTACTCCAACACTAACACCTGGCAGAGGGAGGCGGCGGTGTACGCACTACCACACCTGGCACATCCTAATATACTGAAATATTACGGTAACTTATATCGTCAATTTCTTCTTCCTGCCTATCTACTTCATATTCATATTCATTTATTACTTGCAAATATGGGTTACATAGGATGTTCATTCATTTCATCTGAAGCTTTCATCCGAGTCTGGGGTCTGCTTTACCAGTCTAACTGCAGATTTGACTGAACTGTAATATTTTTGAAGTGATTGCCATCTAACCTTTACAATCCAACGGTAACTTTAGATGATATCGAAGCTTTGCAGCTAGACCAGTTCTTATTTAGATTTTTTAGTGCTTCATTTACCCGTAAAAACTGCCATAGATGTTCATATGGCAACCTGGACCGACGGCTTAACGTGCTCTCCGAGGCACGACCAGACTAATGTAAATACCCATATTCATGTATACAAATATTTGCACTGAGCGGGGATCGAACCCGAGCCTCCTGTGTAGCGGCCGTGTTCACTACCGCCACGCCACAGAGAAGCAGAGGAGAGCAATATATGAAGTGGTTCCATCTGTCGGCAGGTAGCGACAGTCGCCTGCCGCTGACGGGCGGCGCACGCTCCCACCTGATCGTGGTGGAGTTATGCGCGGGACCACTACGCGCGCGCCTGCAGAGGGCGCCGCTGTCGTGGCGGGACTTCGCGCACCTCGCGCACGGACTGGCGGCTGCGCTGGCGCACCTACACACGCCCAGTGAGTATACGGAGCGAGAGTGAGTGAGGAGAGCTGCGAGTGTTTGATCTGAGTTTACCAGGGATGTGGAATGAGCACGTTTCTGAACTTCAACCTTCTAATAGTCTCACATTCAAGAGCAGTCAATTAATTTCGTTTATTCAGTTTAGGCACATAATATATGTGCATCAAAATATTTCAATTTTTGAATGAAATTTTAGAACAATTATTATGCTAACTATTGAAATCAAGACGGGAACTCGCGATTGTTCTCTTACAGGATGAATGCTCTGACCACTAAGTCACCGAAGCCCGCCCGAAGCTAATCCAAATCCCTACTAATATTATAAATGCGAAAGTAACTCTGTCTGTCTGTCTGTCTGTCTCACTTTTACGACTTAACCGCTGAACCGATTTTGATGAAATTTGGTATAGAGGTAGATTAGACCTTGGGAAAGGACATAGGCTAGGTTTGGTCGCGATAACCGACATCCACGCGGGCGGAGCCGCGGGCAAAAGCTAGTTCTTCTATACATCCGTCTTAGGGCAACGGTGGGAGCCACCTACCGATACTCGTTCGAACTATTGGAACCAATGAATAATCATCGTTATCGTTACATCATTAAAGGGCAAGATCGTGGGTCAAGTCCCGCCCGAGGTCAATTCTCTTTTCTCTATCTTATTCGATATTACAATTATGTCAAGAAATATAAAAATAAGTAAAGTAAAATAAATTATTGGAAAATAATTCGTTCGCTGTTTCGGTAAGTTGGTTCTACTGAGAAGATATCAACAAGAAACTCAGAGAACTAGATTATCTTTTTTTAATATAAGCAAGAGATTAGGATGACAATCTATATTTTTTTTTTTTTATGTAGAACACGTCAATTTGACTTCGCCTCGCCTGATGGTAAGCTGAAGGCAAAGTCTCTGAAAAGAGGTTCACCATTACAGACACATTCATCAGATGCTATCTGCTTATCATTAAGATTTTCGTCGTCTAGTTTTTATTTACCGTTTTCCATTATTAGACAGTTCAGTGTTGTATGAATAAAACGGTGCGCACTGTGCGGTATGAAAGGAACTTCATCCCTCGCACACTCAAGCTGTGGAATGAACTCCCCGCGATGGTTTTCCCAAGCGACTACAATATGGGGTTCTTCAAGAAGGGCATTAGAAGGTTTCTTCAGGGTCGGCAGCGCGAGTGTGACGCCCCTGGTGTTGCATACGTCCATAGGCCACGGTAACCACTTTCCATCAGGTGGGCCGTGTGCTTGTCTGCTACATAAGTGGTATAATAAAAACAACTTAATCATTTATTTAACAGGTGGTAGCAAACCTTGCGTGGTACACCGCGACGTGAATAGCAGCAATGTCCTAGTGACGGCCAATGGCGACGCTAGATTGGCAGACTTGGGTCTCGCGCAGTTGTTGCATTCGAAACGTGATCGTGCCACCCCTACAAGGATCACTGAGGTAATAATATCATCACCATACAATACATGTAATCATGCGTTTATATCGGAGGGTTAGGCAGAGGTGACTGACCCATATTTCACTGCCTATTGCCGTATTCCGGGCACTATTGTTGTCTCAAGCCTTGCATCTGAGTCTGGGCTGTATGTATCTGTCTGATGTTCAACAACCCTTAGTCGCACATACATATAATCACACCTTAATCCCTGGAGGGTTCGTGAATTAAAACTCACATTTTATCAAATCACTTTCCGTCAGGTGGCCCGTGTGCTTGTCCGCCACCTAAGTTGTATAATAAAAAAAAATAACAATTATTGTATTAGGTCCCATGTAATAGGGGGTGAGCCTATTGCCGTATTCCGTGCACTATATAAATATCTGTGTGATGTTAAATAGCGCTATTCCTTAGTCGCCTTGTACGACACCGCATGGGAGGAGATGGGGTGGCCCAAATTCTAATCTGTCAGAAACCACGTGGTGGTGTTAATGTTGATAGGTTAAAAGTATAAAGTATACTTAATTTCGAACTATTAACTAGAAAAGTTTTGTGTTTATCTATAGCATGTGGATGAACTTGCTACACATTTTTTTGAACACACTTGTACTTCGCCAACTTTATTTTATTATTCAACCTAACCGGTTTCGCCTCACGACATTCTCAAATTTATACATTGTCTGTACTTCTATAGTAACATTATAAAGAGGAAAGATTTATATTTTTGTATTGTAAAGAATAAACTCAAAAACTACTGGACCGATTTCAAAAATTCTTTCGCCATTAGGAAACGGCTGTGTTGGTTCCCGGTGGAGTAAAATAGGGCTACCCCATCTCTTAATGTGGATAAAAGGCGACTAAGGGATAGGGCTGTTCTCCATCCGACAGTAAACATACAGCCCATGACAAAGTGCCCGCTAGACGGCAATAGGCTCGCCCCCTATGTCGTGGGACCGGAAATCATAGTTGGCGAAATGTGGGTGTTAATACGCCTACCTCTTCGGGGATTTAGAGGTGTGAGTATGTATGTATGTATATTCATATTTAAAAAAAATCGTTTTATATGTTCGCAGGCGGGTACTCTGCGCTACCTGGCGCCCGAAGCGCTAGAGGGCGCGCTAGACCTGAGTGGCGCACTGGCCGCGTTGTGCGCAGTGGACGTGTTTGCGCTAGCGCTAGTGCTGTGGGAGATGTTGTGGCGCACGCGAGGCGCGCACGCAGGCCCGCCGCCGCCTTACGCGCCGCCCTATCAACATTCTGGCCTGCCGCCGCGACCCACTCTGGCGCAGATGCAGGTAATACTCGGAACATACAGTATGGAAGAATTTAACTTTACCTGGAGGTAAAGTACTTTAAATATTGAAAATAGCTAATTTCGCTCAAAAGAAAGAAAATTAAATTAACCATGTTAGTTTTGATACTTATGATTTACACTATTGATTAATGTCAGAAAAATACAGGATGTTATTTTTTCGGATTTTAGTTGGTTCGATTACCGGGTGTGGCAAATTAATTTTCAATTATTTCATGAACGCAGTTTTTTTTTTTTTTTTTAATAAAGGAATGTGTCCTTTGAGTAAAATTCGCTATCTCCAGTAGAGGAATTTCCCTTCAGGTAAGGTTAAAATCTTCCATCCTGTATATCTTGCGCCTAAAATATTGTACAACAATCCTCACAGATTCTTTATTAGTAATAGAGTGGTCAGAGCGTGGAATAAGCTTCCAGAATATGTAGTCTCAGCTGACAGTATCAACCAGTTCAAAAACAGACTTTACACTTACCTCAAATTAGAAAAAATACAAAAAAGAAGGAAACTGGATACAGTCATTATATAATTTTGTTCACAGAGCTTAGTATCGCGTAATAAAGAGCGGCCTCCTCTACCAAAAGGACCGGCCCAACCTTCCCGTGCGCTGAAAATAGCCGTCGACACCTGTGATGAATGTTGGGATCATGATGCTGAAGCTCGGTATGTACCTTTTCCTCCAAATTGACATAGGAGAGACTGGATAAGTCTAAAAATGGTAAGTAGGGTAGCCAGAGCTCACTGGACAGGTTTTGTGCTGTCAGTGGGAAGACCAAAGGCTTGTTCTACTTATCTTCCGCGGTCACGGCACAGAATTTCTGTTTTTACAGAGTCGGCAACACTATTGTGACTCCCCTGGTGTTGCACTCGTCCGTAGGCCACGGTAACCACTTTCTATCAGGTGGGCCGCGTGCTTGCCTGCAACCTAAGTAGTATAAAACATCTACTCTATGTACAGTTCGCATTCTTCACAGAAACAAAATCTTTCGAATTTTGAAGTATTCCTTTTGGATCATGCAATGCACCTTATACTATTGGTGCGCGTTAAGAAATTTAGACTGATTAAACATACTGTCTTGTTTATTTAAGCAATATGACAGGTGATCATAAAGTAAAGACTAACACTACAATGGACTTCACTAAGCCCAGGAAGCCTACCATCCTACAAAAAGTTCATTGTACTATAATTTGTTCACAGATTAACGGCGGTATGCGTCGAAGAACGTATGTCAGAGTTGAAACAGATGCTGCATTCTCAGGGACCTCTTATACATGATAACATACACCCGCATTCGCATACTCAAGGTAAGTACTGCGGTAGTTGTAACCTAAAAAAGGCAAATGAAACTTATGCTTAAATATGACACTAACTTTTCTCCTGATTTTACCCGTAGTGCTAAAGTAAATATAAATTTAAGATTAGGTATCTCTGATGTGGGAACAGTTCGCGATATCATAAATATTCAAATCAAATTTAATATCTAGTTGATTATCATCATCATCATCATCATCATCATCGAAATTGATTGAATTTATTGTATATTTTACAGCGGACTCCAACTCAACGCCGGAACCAGAAAAGAATTCTAACTGTACCACCACACAGACCTGTGACGTCACCACTCCTTTGCTTTACCCACAGCCACACATAGGCAGAAATGCTTGTATAGAACGCAACACACACACAAACACACAGCAGGTTACCGTTGAACTTATACACAAAAGTTTAAAAGACATTACGGTTCCTGTAGAGATGACTAACAGAGTACCTAATAGACCGCCAGAGACCTGTCTCTCTGTAGCCAGATTTTCTCACACTCGTATTCCTGCGCACGAAAATTCAGCGTTAAACGAAATAAGGTCGTATCAAAGACCTCTTGACTATGTACCGAATGACGTCACTGCACACGAAGACAGGGGCCCTAAACAGACTAATTTACTCCACGATGTCAAAGTCGAAAAACCCAAATGGGGTATAAAAAGATTTTTCGAGAAATTGAACAGAAATAAATTAGAAACCGAAGTGAAATTGGCCGAAAACTCACAAAAAACTTTGACATCGATTGTCGATAAACCTTCTAATGTCGATAGACCCTCAAACCTCACTATAAGCCAAGACCGAGGACCCTTCAATTTTGAAGGACCTTGCACCTTATCCCCTCCAAATAGAACTCTTTCTCCTACAATGATGATGGAATCCGAAAACAAAGTTTTAGGTTTCAAGGAGCTCCCTGCCAGAGACGATGTCAGAACGCCGAATCAAGTGTTCGCTGTAATAGTTCCTAAAGCAAAACCACCAGATTTGATTGAAATGCAGAACAAGAGAGGCAGTTCCGACAGCCTTAACAAAAGATCAGTCAAAACATCTACTTCTTCTCAGAGCATCTTGAAATCAAATTCAGAATCCGAGGATTCCACAGTCAAAAAACGCTTGAGCTGTGACCACCAGACCGTAGACAGCGGTAGCTCATCCAAAGCTAGTATTAACTTAGAACTACAATATATTGATACTCCAGAAAATTACAATGGTACTATCAGTCCTTTTGATCTGAATTCTGACTGCTCAAGCTCCGAAGATGAGCATCTAATGTTGCTATCAGAAAATGGTGGTTCGAAAATCACTATGCACACAGTACCGAAATCTGATTCTGAGAAGAGAAAATATCAGAATGAAGTATTGAAAGAATCGAGTCAAGTGAAAACAGATTTTACTTTTAATAAGTATCAAAATAAATATACGAATTTCGATAACGAATTCAGTGATCCGAATGATAAGGAGAATTTAGTCAATGGGTACAGTGGAGATAATCCTGTATACCTGGCTGCTATGAATGGGGAAATTGATACGGCCGAACTAAAGTACAATATGAGTGGAAATAGGTCTCCAAAACCTGCTTTGAAAAACTTAGCCATAAAGCGACAGCATTCGCTGGAGCAAGTCAGTGAAATCTTCTCGTCTTCTGGAGATGTGAATCTCCTAAATCCTGCCGGGAGAGTGAAGACTCCTGGGGATTTACCTGTAGCTGTGAGGAGAGCGAGACGTGATAGGGCTTTGCAGAAAGGTAGGGCGAGCGAAAGTAATAGATTGAGCTTATACGACGATAGAATGATGTTCGGTAATAGTTTGTAATCTTGTATAAGTGTTTGAGGCTATGAATCTATTAGATTTTTTAAAATATAGTCTGTGCAGCTAGAATTGGTTTTATATTGGCGGCTAAATTGATGAAATCAGTATAGGATTACCGATATTTCGGTAAAAAATACTGAAAATTATACGATTTTTTTAACTTTATAGTATCTTGAAAGAAAACATTTTTTTATTGGGACAACACACATTATGTTTCAAAATTCTCCGTACCAGTTACGGAGTTTAGAAAAATAAGCGTTTGACCTCAATAAGTTCGTGAATTACATGAAACCGGCAGCATAATTGGCGAAATCTGGGATCTACCCCTTCGAGATGTATATTTAATACTATTCTCGCTGCACTAGATTTGTGTGGTAGCTTACTTGCACGACAAAAACTATGACTTTCTACTTTTGAAATCTTTGAATTAATGATTATTATCAAATTAAATAACAATCATAATTCTAATTTCAAATATTTGATATTACTTTGCAAGATTCGCATCTCTAGGCTGTAAGTCTGATATTATTATTATAATATAAAAGAAGTTAGATATATAGGGTAAATGCCAATTAAATGTACGAGAAAAATAATAGTTACATCACAAAAAGTTTGACGTCTAAAACGCCTGACAGACGAGCGAAGGTTTTATGCATGTACTGTCAATCACAAAAGTGGATTAACACTTTCCAATTTAGAAATAACCTTCACTCTAAAATCTCTCACTTATTAATCAGAGATTTTAGAGTCAAAATGATTTGTTTATTGTGGTTTATAAATTAACTTTAACAAAAACACTTATAATATATCAATTTAATGTTGTTCAAAATAATAATCATTTTTAAATTCTGTGTTCAGTAATTGATGTCGTTCACTAAATCGAGGATACACACTATTACACTTAAGCAAGAGTGGAAAGAACATGCTCAAATAATAGCTGTATGTGTGTGACGTAGTGACTTTTTGTCTGTCACCGACACTCGAGAGCTATGCCATAAAATCTTCGCTTCACTGCACTAAAATAGTATAATAAAATTATGTTTACGTCTGGCGTCCATCGATCTGGTTTCTTGGAGCATGCGTATTGAAGTGTTGATAAAGATTTAAACTAAGATAACAGGCCATAATTACCGCGTGGTTTATGGTGGAGTAGTTTTAAACTTTTAGGCTGTACCATTACTTTTTGTTTCAGTAATATGTTTTGTGTCGCTAAAGAAGCAAAACTGAGATTGCTGTTGTCTGTCAGACGTAGGCATAATTTTCCCATAGCATATTATCGGCGTAATAATCCATGGGGTTTTCGCGAAACGTAGTTTAGGTGGCGCCACTTGTACGTAACTAGGTGGCGCCACTTGTACGTATCTAGGTGGCGCCACTTGTATGTATCTAGGTGGCGCCACTCATACGATGAGCGATTTAAAAGCAATCGATCGAATTTACATGTTATGCCTTATTAATGCAATAGGTAGAGCGTGTGGGTGGCCAATTGTCAAATATTAGTCTGAAAAAAAAATATGAAAATTTACGGAAATGTATTAAAATAATTAATAATTATTATTAACGTAACTTTTTCCTTTTTTGACTTTCTAATATTATACATTTAATTTTTGGTACATATTTATGCTTTAAAAGTTCAAAAGATTTGATTGAAACTCAGAGTGGAGGCAGTTGATATTGTGAATAAACGTTGTGGTATCCTATCTGGATACCACAACGACAGTTGACAGGAAAATTACTGTCCCGTAAAGAGTTTATTATGATGTTATGGACAACTTTGCAATATCAATGTCGCTTACACCCTTTCAATTTTCGATATCCCCAAATAAATAGCAGGTGGGGTCAAATTTATTTTAATCCACTCAGACATACGAAATTGACCCTATGCCCTTTACAAAACCGTTGTACAAATAAGATGTATCCATAGATTATTATGCCGAATAAAAATTATTATAGAGTGTCACTTATATGCATTTATAGATTAAAAATAAGCAAATCGTGTTGCTGTTATAAAAAAGCAAGTGCTTTCAATAAATTACCTCACTTAAAGATTAAGAAAATAAAATTATTGTTTTGTGCTTATTAATAAAATTTTGTTGCTCACTTTTTTTATTAATGTGTATGAAAAAATATTACGTTGTTTATTTTTTTCTGGGATTTGGGGACATGGTTACTATTTTTTTTTAACCTGCTATAGTGGTTGATGGGCACTAAGAAGACAACAAAAAATGTGCACGAAATGATATCAATAATATTCATGTGAAAGATAACAGAACTTTGATTTATAGATGCCTAGTATAGTAAAACTAACGATTTCGTGAATTGAAGGGCCACCGTCCCTTCAGTATCATCAAATTGTGCTTAATTGTCTTTGATTTGCAATAAAACAGTATGCATTTCGCAGTGGCAACCGTAGATCTGATTTAAGCCTCTTCACAAAATCGTTGATTTTACTATATTCGGTTTTGTTTTAAAACAAATAAATTACGTTTCAGCAGCAGTTTTAATTAAAACCTTGAACAATTGTTTGTATATTTCGAATCGTAAGATATTATAGAATCTGTGTTATAATATATATTTTTATGATTACCCAGTTAATTCGGACATTGCCTATTTATAATTGGACAGTTTACAGAATAACTGTATATTTTTGTTTCCATTAGCCATAGTTTACGATGATTATTGTTTCTGTGTTTAATTTAATAGTGTATTAAGTTTATTTAGTTTATGTTTTTGACAAAAGGAATAATATTGTTGAATCGTATTCTTCGCACCGTCAGAATATGCAAAAATATTTCCGTTTTATCGTTTCAATGACTTAAGAGGGGAACAAAAAGGTGGTAGATTGTTTAATTTACTTTTTATAAAAAAGAAAAAATCTGAGACAAACTACACAATGCTATTTAGACCCATAGTTTGTAATATGGGTACTTAGATACTTTTATGTAAATACATACATAGAAACACACGATATCTGTCTCACAATTGGACCCAAAGAGGGCACGTAATACTACGTTCGGTTTTAACTCTACCGAAAAAAACCCAAATGTGCTTACATGGTACGTCATTCGTTAGTGTTTCATACGGGCCCGAAGTTTCGGATATAAGTGTCGCGGCAGCTCTCATGTTCTCATTAATTTATTTAAAATCCTTATATTCGGCATTCTAGAATATTCTGGTTGCGTGCGGCTTATTATTGTGATGTTTGTAAAGTGTTTTTTAGTTCCTATAACCGCAGCCATATTTAGTTTTTTTTTAATTGTTAAGTTTAAGTTTCGCTAGTAATTACTGCATTTACAATGATAACTGTAGTTCTGTCTCGCTTCCGTAGACAACAGACAGAGACAGAGAACTTAATTCGATAGTTTCTTTGTTATATTTGTATTGCAGTGTGTTTTTATTTGTCATTTTATTATAACATACAATAACATCAATCTTAATATCTTTAGCTTTAATATTTTGTAAATAATTCCTTAATATTTGCATTTTTGAAATTTTATATTTGCGGTGTTTTAATATTGCCGTTAAAATACATTGTATTTCTAAGATTGACCGGGCAGTTTGCGAAACATCTGTCTCATAAAACTTAAGTATTGTTGCCTTAGTACAGTAACAAAAAGTTACGATAAAAGTTATTTCGTAATTTGACTGGTTATTCTTAGGAATGTTATTTAAGTCATTCCACATAATTCCAAGGAATAAAAATAACTAGTCAGAATAAAATCAAAATGGCGGCTCACTATTTGAATTTAGAACCGCAGTTTTATAATGGGATTGAATTTTATCTTTATATATTTATTTATGCTTTTATAATTAGTCACACCGCTGCACACTAACACGCTCTGAGCTTTTCTCATATACAGGGTGCATTTTTAACGCCCCCTCCCCCCCAAATATTTCAGTATTTGGAGTACGGGTAATGTCAGAGGCTATCGGCAACTGATGACCCGCGACGAAGCGAACGAAAGGTATCCGTGGGAATTTCAGCACTTAAAAAGTATTTAGAGGAGATAGCAATTTTTACTCACAGAAAAAATCCTTTATTTTTACAAAGAACCAAATATGCATTTAAATGCTATAAAATAAAGCTCGTGCTACTCTAGACCTTATTATAAGATTGCGGTTTTAGAAATCGTTGAACAATATACATGCTAATAATGAAATATATTTAAAATATGTATATCACTGTTATTGACGCAAGTTTGCGATTATACAGTATACTACGATACACAGTGTACTGCAATATACAGCATACTACAATATACAGTATACTATATGGTACAGTATACTACAATATACAGTATACTATAATATGCAGTATACTACGATATACAGTATACTACGATATACAGTATACAGTATTCATGTACATTGGTACAGCAGTAGAAGTGCGACTGTTGTACGTCTCAAGTTTGAACGGAAAGGAGACAAATCGATTTTTCTTTTCTGTCGAAATGATCCCTCTTAAACTAAATTGCTCGTGTTAGGAGTGGGTTCACGTTGGTAGTTGATTGAGATGTTATCAGCGATTTGAAATAATAATAATTTAATTTAAGGAAAATAAAATAGTACATGTACAAATTAAAATTTGATAAATCTGACATTAACATTATGAATCTGACAGAAATCTGACATTTAACATTATAAATCTGACAGAAATCTGACTTCAACATTATGTATCTGACGGAAATCTGACATTAATATTATGAATCTGACGGAAATCAGACATTAATATTATGAATCTGACGGAAATCTGACATTAATATTATGAATCTTACATTAACATTATCAATCTGACAGAAATCAGACATTAAAGAAATTACTTAGATTAGTTTTGGATAGATGTCACTACTCAGCATGTATTTATTTAAAAAATTGTAATGTTTTAAATTTTTATCTAATTTTTTTTTAATATGGTTAGTTTTAGAATATTTAATTTTACATTAAATGAGACACAATAAAATACAATAGACACGATAATAATAATGTTATATTTTATTATATATATTTTTATTGAAGTTATTTTTTTTTATATAAAAAAGAACCAGCATTACCTCTTTTGTTTCTTTTGTCAATGTAATAGAATTTTGCGTCAATAATAGTGTAGTACACAGTCGTAAATGTATACTATAGAGAATAGTATTATGAATTGTTGCAAGAGGACAGCGACTCGTGTTAGAATAATGTCTATGCAAAAAAAAATAAAAAATAATAAGGGCCGGCGCCCATTACTGGCATCGACAAGCACCAAGACTTGTATTTGTCGAATAGGAATAGACCTTATTATTATAGACATAAAATTTAATTTGAAATGATAACCATGCCACTGCCGAATGTCGACGATCGTAATTGAATTTTAAATTTTATAATGATAGCGATAAGGCTTATACCTACTCAACAAAAAAGTCCCCGATGCTTGCCGTTGCCGATAAATGGGCGCCGGCCCTTAGTGGTATAAAAAAAAGAAAGAAATATTGAAAATATTTTCCGATGAATAAATATGAAGTCTACATTCCTGATATATTCAAAATTGAGAACCTCCTCGCATTTTGAAGTGGTGTGAAAAAAGTTATACACGAATAGTCACTATGGCCAACGCCATCTACCGAAATCAGGATGAACTTCTAAGTAACTAGTGACCCTGCATCACGCAATTACAGTGGGGTGAGCACGAACTACTATCGTAATCGTATCGTGAACGTAGAACGGCTTCAGGCAGGCGGCCAATCGCAATGCTCCGTGCCCTCGTTACGTTCACGATACGATTACGATAGTTGTTCGTGCTCACCCCACGGTTCTCTCGTCGATAAGTTTCTAAAATGCTCCAAGATCAATTATTGGTATTTTGTGGGACTGTGATCGCCTTGCCTGGCCAGAAGAACCTCTTTTTCTGACAAGGGAATCACCACAATTGTATTGATACCTGGTTTTCAATCCAACAAGAATACCAGTGAACGTCCCGCCTCAAAAAAAGTATAGATATTATGCTATACACGCTGGTCGCTTATCGTAAGTGTACAAATACGTTAGAAGTAGGCTTTATGCTCACATTACATAGCTTCGTTGAATATTGTAACTCGAATTACTTCGTCACACTGAATATAAAGAATATGTTTTTATAATCTATGGTGTTTTATTTTAAACTACCCTGCAGTCTCAGCATTGCAACAGAGACTTGAATTTCTCTTCGACCAATGACATCGCTAAAAAAGGTGCCATGTGACCAAAACGTCATGACGTAGACATATCTCTTCGACTACATTGGTCGAAGAGATGTCTGTCTATGCCGCCATGCTATGGCTGCAGGTGCCTGTGATAAAAATGGTAGCCTAGCAGATAAGGTGTCGTACTTCCGACTGAGAGGTCGTAGGTTCAAACTCTGACCAGCTGCCGCCCGAAAATAACTTACCTGAATGCCTGTGACATAGATGAACTTGTGACTTCAGTCTCGTGTCCTGGGGGAGACGTCAGAATTTTTTCAGTCCTAAGTAAGTTCTGATGTCGGGGAGACAACAAGACTGAAAAAATTCTGATGTCTCCCCCAGGGGGCCATCAAGGGAGACACGAGACCGAAACTGAACTCACGTCGATAAAGAAGAAAACACAAATATCAGTAAAAAATCCCCTTTATTTCATAATTATAATAACATTAATTGCCACACAATTCAGTATCCACATGTCTTACTAACATTAAATTTTATTTATTAAAAAATTTCATATCATTCTTCATTAGTTTTGTAACAACATCAAATTATATCGACAGTTGAAAGGCTAAGGGGCTTAACAGGAAAATCACTGTGTTGTGAAGTGTTTGTGATGTGCTTTAGGGTCAGTTTCCTATGAAACATCGATGGCGCTTACGCTCTTTTGCCTTTAAACAGTCGATATCATAAATGCAGAAATAACCCTCTATCACTTTGTTAACAACCGGTGAAAATTTAAAAATGTACAACTGAGTCAATATCAATGATATCAAGATCCGTCACAGCCGATTGCTATTAAAAAAAAGCAATCGACTAATATCTACATGACATACACAATCAGTGATCAAATAAGTCTAAGTGTTGCTATAAGTAAAATTGTATTGACTAAATAACCTGTAAACCTCATAATGACCTCAAAAATCATTAATACGAACGACTTTGTGTATGGCTTGTCTAAACCGAAATGACACGCTCCACCACATTCACTTCACCTGTGTATGTATTGGGACCTTACAGTCTTGTCGCGTGATAAATCCGAGTACGCTCTATGTATAAACTAGCGCTGACATATTGTAAAGAACAAGACGTCCGCTCGCTCGCGCGTTCTGTCACATTATGACTAGTTGACCAACAAATCCGACAACAATCGTCGTCAATTTGCTTGTGTGCGTAAGAAAGGTGGAGGGGTGCGTCATTTGAGTGTAGACAAGCTCTACTATTAGACTGGCTGCACGGAATCAATTATTTAACTGCAACTTTTTGTAGCCGTCATACAGATAAGATAGATACTTATCTCGGCCACTGACACTGCAAAAAAATCCATTAAATTTTGGTCTTTAAACTAATGCTGTTAAGGTCTAAAATTAGAGTGTGTAATGAAACTCTTCATTTAATTTGGAACTTTAAGTCTATAGTTAAAAAGTCTAAAATGTTATGCCATTTTTGCAGTGTTTGTGGTATGACAGTGGTTTCTGCATTTCGTACTCCAATTTTTATTCTAAACAGTGCGTCTGTCTCAGAAGCCATTTATCAATAACAACCAAATATGTACAGTAAATAGCGCTTGGTTTGAAACATCGGAAAGAAGAGTGAGACGGTTAAGATCGACTTGCTTCGGTTTTATTACGTTCTCTCTGTCTCACATCAGACTGCAGTACGATACCTTTTTTTTCATGTGGAAATATCTACAGAGCACGTACCATAAACTCTTAAAACGTATCAATAAATTGAACGGCTGTCGTAAACTGCAAATGTAACTTTGTAATCATATATATTTATATGGGATTACAAAGTTATTTATGCAGTTGGTGGTATGACAACCGTTCAATTTATTGACCTGTTTCAAGAGTTCATGGTAGGCCAGCTGATACCTCTCCCCGAGTCGAGAGTGGTTATGTCGGATTCAAACCGACTAATCATTCTTTCAAAATGTCAGTCTGATGTGTGATAGGATAGCGAAACCGCGATAGCAGGACTCTCTTTCTTGCCAACTTAAGCACAGAGTACGCGAATGGCAGTTCAAATAACTGAGGTTCACAAAATCGAGTCTCGACTGTATGAGTATAATCTGTGGTTACATTGTCATTTCATTTTAAACTAAGGATTAACTACGTTCTGACTTAGCCGGTAAGGTGGAAATAACTGCACGATAATATTATTAACGATGTACAGTCAGCATTATAAATATGTTAACAACATAATATGAATGAGTCTATCTCGATTAAGAAAGAGAATCGACCTCGGGCGGGACTCGAACCAGCTATCTTTCCCTTACAGGGGGAATGCTCTGACCACTAACACCCGTATTCACAAACAATACTTCGCTATGCGTACTACAAAAACTGTGCAAAGAACGACAAATTATCAGTGCGTTCGTTTTGGCAAGCCTTTTTATTCATAGACAACACTTGAGTAATACTTCGTTGAGGGAACGCACTGCGTTAGATACTGCTCCGTGATGTTTGTGAATTAATTTTACCAGCCCTATGCGCTCGAGCACACTATGAGACCTCACAGTGTTGTTTGTGAATACGGGTGTAAGCCACCGGGACCCGCACGAAGCAAATCGAAATTCCTTTATACATCCATCTTTGGGGCGACGACGGTGGAGCCATCTACGTACGAGCTATCAGTAGATGGCTCCACCGTCGGCCCAATTTGGATTTGCTTCGTGCGGGTCTCGGTGGTCAAAGCATTCCCCCTGTAAGGGAAAGATCGCGGGTTCGAGTCCCGCCCGAGGTCGATTCTCTTTTCTCTTTCTTAATCGACTTGAATAGTTAGCATAATAAATGCTTTAAAATTTCATTCAAGATAGATAGACTGAATCTACCGTTAGCTGATCACGTGTGTGTAAATTTTGGATTATTTCTCTAGCCGGGAGTGTTTAGTACGAAAACCCACCTTTATATTAACCAATATTTATTTATGTATTTGATAATAAGTATGTATGATATTTTCTATTTGTGCATGTACAGTCGTCAATGGAGATACGGTCGCACTTTTTCATATAAAGTTGTATGACTTGTATGTATAGCTGCAACCGTATCTACTTTTTCGACTGTACAATAAAAAATAAATAAATAAATGCCTCTCTGATATAGAATCATATACCATACCATGAATATATATAATTCTTAGGTAACAGTACCTAAAATTTTAATATTTAATTAAAATAAATTTATAATGCTATCTGTACATTCAACTATACTATATATCACATAAAAATTACCAACAAAATAAATCTACCGCTTAAAATAAAATATTATGTGAAAAATATAAACTAAAAATATAGGTAACAATGTTTAAATTCTTTGTATTACACGTTGGTGACCAAATATTTCATTTTTTTACAAACTGCCTCGACGAAAGTAAAATATTATTCACACGAGGCAGTTTAGATTCATCTCACCCTTGTCTTGGTTTCATTTTATAATTGAAGCAAGACAACTCTATTTAAATTTATGCTGAGAATAGAAAGTATAATTTTAATAAGAAAAGAAAATGACTGCCCCGCCAAAAAATTGGAACTAAAAAGTTAAAACTTAACAATTATAGCCCATGTCAATTGGGATGATATGAAGATTCTACCTATACTAGATAGTCGTTGAAAACACTGCTGCAGACGAGATATGCTCAACGAACACTGTAGGTTTTATACCTATTATTAGTTTAACTGCCTCGATTTGAGCAATTTTCTGCCTCGGTGTTAGTAAGCCTCGAGCTGAGAAATTCACTATCATTTTTTGTCATAAATGCGAGGTGAATTAACTTTTGTCGAGGCATAATTTGTATCGACTTCATACAATTTTGAATTAAATCTTAGAATAACCAATACCCATGCAAAAATTGTATCCGCCTGCCTCTCGCACTCTCTCAAAATACATCGCACCTAGAGACATGTATCTGATTGGTTGCGTGTATAAATAATCGGTTTGTATGGACCAACCCTTACATAAATATTATTAGAGCGCTATGTGACGTCACAGTGCACTTTTGGTATACTCGGGTCGAGGTCACGTTTCGAAGCGGTGGTCTATTTTCTAAACAAATCTTTAATAACTTTTTTTTTGAACCTTAATGGTCTATACAGAATAAATTGTTTTTGACGTTCGCTTTGAACGATGTTATTGATATGAAAAATAATCATATTTGAATGGTATTTTTACCAAAATACACTGTGACAGCACATAGGCGAGTGACATAAAACACCAATATCGACTAAATGATCGCAGTTACCGCGTGTCGAACGCGCTCGCCTTGTTGCGATGACGTGCCCTTACAACTATGTGATGCACACAGTTGAGACCTGGAAATTAAAGAAAAATATCAAAACACTAGCCAGAATGTCGCTAGAAGCTTCTTTTGGTCATGACTCCGGTTCTATTAAACCGACGCTATTGATGCGTTTGATATCCACCAATCATATAATTATTTGTCCACATAGCATAGCACTGCTGGGAAGGGGTTCAGCTAAGCTATGTTTTTATATAGAAAGATGCGTGCTATAAATGGAAAATAAACTAGAATTTTGAATATTTGATGGATGAATGTTTCATAGCACATCTTACACGCTACGCTAACTATGTGACAATTTCATTGTGCCATGCTATGTACATAGCACAGTGGAAACGCTCACATAATTTCATAACTTAGCTTTAACATCCTCATAAAATAGCTACATAGCATATTTACGGCGGAAAGGCAGCATTAGATAAGATAAGAAATTCTTTATTGTACACCATAAAAGTATTATTACATTAAAAACAATATTTACATAAAATGCACAATGGGCGGCCTTATCGCTAACAGCGATTTCTTCCAGGCAACCTTTGGATGGATAGTAGCGAAAGAGATGATAGGGTATCGTGCAATTTATTTTAAAAAGACAAGGAACAATGATACATAGATTAGATATATAAACAAGTTATATAGCAGTCAAATTTGAAATATAAACATAAACTACATAGTGTGTCAATATAATATACATATACATACAATACATAATATTTACAATATATACTACTTAGTATCCATATTATACAGGGTGGAAGATTTTAACCTTACCTGGAGGGAAAGTACTTTAAATATTGGAGATAGCTAATTTCACCAAAAGGAAACATTCCTTTATTTTTAAAAAGAAACAAAACTGCATTCATAGTTTTTTGAAAATTCCCTTGCCATACCCGGTAATCGAACCGACTAAAATCCAAAAAAATAACATCCTGTATTTTTATAGCATCAATCGATAGTGTCAATCATGAGGATCGAAACTCTCTAATAAACATGATAAATTAAATGAAAGGAAGTCAATAAAATCTTAACTTATAAATTCCATTCCAACAGATACAGTACTTTTGCTCAACATGCCATCACATACCTTATCAACAATAACGCCATTTATTTAGTAAAATGACTAAACTTTGATTCCGATTTAGAACATAACGCTATTGTGTGACTGCATGAGGTAGTCAAGTCTCCCGATTTTTTTTTATAAGAATATTAGTAACCGAAATTACTAATATTCCGGTTAACCCCCCAAGTAAGCTAAATTGCTTGTACTAGGAGTGGGTTCACGTCTGTAGTGTAATGGTCAGGATTCGAACCCGGGACCTCTCGATCGTAAGGCCGACTCCTTAACCACTAAGCTACCGACGGCGATGCTACTATTATGTCGATTTAGGTCCAAGATACGTGTCTCAAGGTATGCTTGGTTGCGCTTGGAAAGCACTTCGTTGTACACCGCATCGCACCCTGGGCAACGGAGATGGCGAGAGAATTGCCTTATTGGTTCGTCTTATAATACGTTAATTGAGACTTTTGTATTAACCTGAGACGGCATGCGGTTTTAGTCGGTTTGAGTCGAGAGAGTAAATACCCCTGCTGGCCAGTGAGGGCCAGCCATGAAAAACAGGGACAAGTAATTTAAATATGGAATTTTATTCTTCATATGATAGGTGATGGATCCTTGAGTTAAGTTCTCTATTTTGTTAAATTGAATTTGAAAATTGAGTTTTCAGGGATTTCCTTTCATTTAATTAACCATGTTTCTTAGACAGATTTGATCCTTATGATTTATACTATTGATTTATGTCATAAAAATACAGGTGTTATTTTTTCGGATTTTAGTTGGTTCGATTACCGGGCATGTCAAGGGAATTTAAAAAAAACTATGAATGCAGTTTTGTTTCTTTTTAAAAATAAAGGAATGTTTCCTTTTGGTGAAATTAGCTATCTCCAATATTTAAAGTACTTTCCCTCCAGGTAAGGTTAAAATCTTCCACCCTGTATACTACACGACATTTGAAGTACACAAATTACACAGCATAGTTACTCTAGGGAGGATAGATAATGTTCCTTTAACGAACGAACTGCCTGTATAGTGAACGACTAATGTAATTAGTCTTGGTCAAATAAAAAAAACCGCTTAATAAAATAATTGGATACAGTCTTGTGTTCATTTGTTGAAATATAACGATAATTGTTCTAGATGACGAAAGAAATCCAGCAGACTGAGGGCTCGAATAGGTCTTTAAAACAGTCCGTGATGGTATATCCAGCTCTAAAGGATATCTTGCTATAGCCATTTGAACTTAAATGGGGCTCCATAGACTAATTCGTAACATGATTATCGCTTCAGTATCAGGTACCTATATATATTATACTCACGTTACGTGTTACGCCTGTTGATTCTGGCCGCGATCCTGTACGCCACGAATGGCCACACGAACAGCAGCGCCAACGTCGGCGGACTCAGCTCCTGCCACGGCCACCGCCAACCCGTCGATACTTGCTGCAATGGACCGAAGGACAATCAGAAACCTTCCACAATAATGATTGACAGAAAGAAAAACACTTCTGTTATCGACGATATCTTAAGACTCAAAAACAACCTTTTTTTTATCGTGCGAAAAATCCCCTTCGGCCACGTACGAAACCAAGTTTCGAAACTAGTTTCTAAATAAGAATAATATTTCTTCTTCTGAAACTGATTTCCATATAAGAATAAACAATCTGTTTTCGAAACTAGTTACCAATTAAGAAAAGTAATTATTCTCTCTCTATAGAAACCGGGCTTTTTACTGTTTTTGAATCCCCACGGATACCTCCCCCGCCGGAGCCGGAGGTTATGTCGGACTTGAACCGACTAAAACGCACGCCTTCTGCGGGCCGTCAGTTGCCGGAGGTGAGATTGTCGTAGCCATATCCCTCGCACCTCGGCCGAGCCAGGGCCATATCTCTCGATCTGGCCCTCATCCGGTGTGGGGACCACGGAGTCCCCAACTCGCCCCCGGGTGTGGGGAGGCACGCAATGCGCGCCGCCGCGGTCTGCTTCTGCAAGGGTGACAGGCGGCTCCACCCGTCACCCCCAGGCCCGACTCAAAAACAACCTAGAGAAGTTGTGCCCATACAGCTACCAGTCGTGCCGTTCAGGCGTACACACAGCGTCTGTGTTACAAGTTTGGACCTTAACCTTAGTCGTATGAGCTGGACTTTCTTGCTGCCCACTCGCACATATCAACCTCTCTCTCGCTCTTTTGACATGGAGTAACTACAGTAACACGCATAATTTATTGAGGACTGAATTATTTCAAGATATCACATGTCATCTCAAAATTGTTAGGAAAATAAAAGTGGACGATTACAGAACAGAAATAACGATAGAAATAGTATAGCACTTCATTAGTACGTACGATATCATATGAATCCAGCGCCATCTAGCGAAATGAAGCTAAACCACTACAAAACTATCAATCCTGCATCGCGCAATTGAAATTAATTTTATAAAACTCACATCTAGTATCCTGCGGTCTCCCTCAACGGCTTTCCTGAGCGCTGCCACGTCTGCTTCTAGTCTCGCCAGGGTCCCTGGTAATTGTTCTAACACCTTTAGATCTGGAACAAGGGAATTTAATCCTTTACCATAGACTCGATACGATGTGACAGAAGACCTATTTTTCAAATACTTTTTTTTCATCCTAGCGTGAATCCCAGTCGCATCCGAAGCTTTCACCTCGGAGTCTGGGGTCCGCTTTACCAGTTTAATCGCGGATTTGGCTGGACTTCGATATTTTACGTGAAGCGACTGCGATCTGACCTCCACAAACCAATAGCGATATTGGGCGATGTCGAAGCATTGCAGCTAGACTAGTTGTTAAACTATTTAGGGCTTCAACTATCCGCAACGAGTGCCATAAATGTTCATATGGCAACCGAGACCGACGCACATACAGGTATTTGCTCGATCTACGCGGCCAAAATTATTTTAATGCATAATTGGTATCTAAACAAGTTAATTGAACAATAAAAATACTTATTTTACTAAATAATACTATAATTTACAAAAAACGCCTTAGTGGAGTACCTAGTATAGTAATATAGCTTTTTTTAAGTTAATTAATCGCTTTCTGATGAATTTTCTATTATTGGATTGTATTCTGCAGACACAAACAGCCAAAGTTTCAGGCAAAAATGTTTTCGCTTTCCTTTTTTTTATATTTCGCATGCTACTTAGCAGAGTTCTGCTCAGTTCAGATCCTCTGCTAAGTACATACATGTGTAATGTATATACTTAGCAGAGGATCTGAACTGAGCAGAATCGGTTAATTATATCTTGATTGCAATTTGTCCTCGAACATTTTCTTGCTAAATCTTGATGGTAACAGCTGAAGTGTTTATTTCTAGCCACAGCTGCATCTCGGAAAGCTCTCCTATTGACAATAATGCCTTTTCAATTATGACTGCGCCATAATCGTTATCGTACACGATTCTTCTTGGCTTTTTGTAATGCACTTTAACACGAAAAAAAAACCTTATTGGTCTTTCTCATAATCTCGTACTGTCCTTGTGTCAAATCGGCATCTATAAACATTTGCAAAGCCTGCATTGGTGTCAAGGAGGACTCCTATTTACTGGGTCGCGTAAGCAAAAATGCCTTTATCTTTTCGGACAATTGATGCATCTTTGTTACCAGATCTACCCAGTTCCACTTTCGCAGCATGTATAAAAGTCTACTTTTCAAAGTTAGAACGTAGTTCTTCAGTCTTTTGCCTTTTGCTCTGGCTCTTTTTGAGAAGTTTTATCAACAGGTATTCCAAAAGTGCCTTCCAGCCAAGACCGGTTGTATTTTATAAATTTATCTTGAGCTTTGGTTCACTTTTGTTTTATTTCAGATTGCAAATCATGAATTTGGTCGTTATTGTAACCTTCACATGACAAAAGTTTATCTTTTAAATAGTTTAATTTGGCATCTAAAGTAAGGAAATTTTCTTTCTTTATTAGATCAAATAAGTGTTGGCGTGTTACAACTCTTACTCCTGATGCATCTTCTGAACCTAAAACAAACAAATACAATGTAGAAAGTCACTAAAAGATATTTCCTATTTTAAACGATATTTAGCTGAATCTCTTCAATACCTCTAAACTGTATTTATCCGGACGTATCCGGAGATGATTTTCACTGTATTTACAAAGTAAAGGATCAGAGAATAACCTACAATACAAATTATAGCCGGATCTAACCCGATTCATAAACAAAAACACTAGCAAAGATTTTTTTTTGAAATAAGTTATGGTGTGAAAATGGGGTTTTTTATCACTACAAAAACAATATAGCTTGTTAATTGATCATAATTTTATTTATGCATTTTATAAGTCTTTTACCTTGTCCATCAGAATCCATCAATTTCAATTCGTAGGAAGAACTTGAGAATTTAGAAACACACTTCGAAAGTTTGATGTTTAGAAAAGCGCCAACATGAAATACGCACACTAAGTGAAACGGTCAAATTGCGACTGATGCCACAGAGGCGGGGTGTAAGGTAGCAAGTAGATAAAGCATGGGTATTGTGCCAGGGTTCATATTCTGATCGTGGAACTAGTTTTTATGAATGTTATTGAATTTTTGATAATGGGACTTTTGGCCGCGTAGATCGAGCAAATACCTGTATGTGCGACGGTTAATAATGAACTTGAATATCAGTATTTTTCAAATACTGATGATATTAATTAAACGACTGAAAGACAAACTTACCACGTATAAAAAAGAATACATAAAAAACACACTTAAATGAAAAACTGCCCATTTCATCTAAAGAAATGTTAACTTAAAAGACGAATCAAGGGTATACCCAGTAGAGACAGTACATACGTGTGAGTTGTGACGTGATCTGGTGCGCGTGTCCATTGCTCAGGCGCGGCGCCGTCGTCCTCGGCGGTTGTTGGACTGGCGGTTGTGGGATCGGTGCCGGGATAGGCATTTCTGGATCGCTCTGCAATGAGTGAATGTTATGTGAATACCTGAATACACACTTTTCTTAGAGTAAGTATTATAAATAGCACTTTTGATGTACCGGATTGTTCTGCCAATACTCTAGTCAAGTAGTACATACCTTATGCTGTCGATGAAAAGGTTAAAGGATGTAAGTGACAATGATATGGGAGAAAACTCAATACTGAGTTAAGCTCGCCTTTGTACATCAAAATGTATTTGCTTTGACTCTGTATATAATTTTTTAGTGTGCAATAAAGAATTAAAAGTAAATATTTGACAAGAAATTAACATTTCAGTTAAGTGTCCATGATGTCATTTAGGATCATTTCTCTTCGATATCAGTTGCACACTTTTTTTTTTATACCACTTAGTTGGCAGACAAGCACGTATGCAACACCAGGGCGTCACACTCGTGCTGACGACCCTGAAGAAACCTTCTAATGCCCTTCTTAACCCCTTTTACTTTCAACCAGCGATGTAATTGAAACCCAAAATACCACAACAGCTTTAGTTAGGTAGGTACCTGCTTGCACTTATCACTAGCTATATTAGAAAAAACAAACATCAATCAATTAGGCTATTGCAGTTCACTGCTGGACATAGACCTCAGACACCGAATTCCCCACTATGCCTGAATGCCTATCCTAGTTATATCTCGGGACACGTATCTTGGACCTAAATCGAAAGACAAACGAGGCCCTGCCGCGCGAAGATTGTTTTGTAATAATCTATGCTTGGTGAATTTGAGCTCATCCACCGCAGTAGTACCCCGTGCTATCCTCAAAAGACATCCAAGAAACGTGTACTGCACGTACAGAGCATATTTTAGGTCCAAGATAACTTTCTCAGGGTGTCCGTCCATCTTTCTAGAAAGCGTCCCACCTTCCATTTGCTCGTAGTCTCCACTCTAGGACTCGTGTACTCCTATAAAAACATAGATAGGTACAATACTCACATCAACCGTGTCTATAAATTCGTCCTCGGAGTCGTGTCGCTGTCGTGGCGGAGGCGACGGCCCACGGATCGGAGACGACGCCCCGCTTACTGAACGAGAGCCTGGTAACAAAAATATTTAATTTTACGCAAGGTTGGTGCAATTCATCATCATCTTTCTATTAGACCCAGTTGCATCTCGAAGTCCAGGGTCCGCTTCCGGCTTTTACTTCTCCACTTCGCACGGTGTTGGGCATCCATAGCAGTGCGCTCTACGAAGTCCAGCCAAGCCAACATTTTTTGGGTCTACCCCTCCTGTTCTGTTTTTTGCGCCCACATCCGCGATTATTATTGCGAACAAGAATCACTACACTACGTAGACACGGTTACCTTTGTGATGATGCACGAAGAAAAAGAGGCCCTATCGATGTCGCTCGAGACTAAATTTTGGCGGCAGATCTTATATTTTGCTGATAAACCCTATTATTTTGGCGACAGAAAAATCACAGCTATATTGATCACAATTTCCTCTTAGGTAACCGGTGAAAAAATTCCATAGATACCATAAAGTCATGAAGACAAACCAAGATATCTTCGTTTGTAACTTTTACGACATAAGATGACCATTTCTTCTTAGGTAACCGGTTACGATCACGGCCTAAAGGATGGTACTCACCTAAAGGTGAGTTGTGTTGAGAGCGGACCTTCGCCAGTACATCTCCCGCCACCAGCTCGAGGTCGGTGTTGGGGAATCCCTGGTCGTCGTCGTCCACCGACAGAAACGAGGCTACATCCGAACTGTATGACATCGTTTCTACTATCTGAAAGAGATAAGGAAGAGCATTTATATTTTTGTCGGATGTTCTAACCTTGGACGTCGTGCCCTATGATGACCCCATGACCTATAGCCTATAGGCCAATTCTCTTAAAAAAATCTATTTAATGGTTGAGATTATAAATGTTTTGGGAAGAATACGGAAAAAAGAAAATTAAGGGTTCAGATAGAAAAAAATATTCGTAGGTAGTTACTAGTTACATGGTTTCAGAACGGAAACATCCTAAAAATCAGTGTCGATCTGTCAAAAATCAAATGTCAAAAGCGAGTTTTCCATAATACAATTCTCGTGATCGTTTTTCTTTCTTTCGCATCTGACTGACAGTTTCTGTTTGACAGTTAGCATCTGTCTATGACATCATAGCTCCCAAACGGATGGATCGCATTGAATGCAATTTTTTTATTGAAGCTTGTGTAATCGGTACGATTCCTAGCTATTTATAAAGATCAGGCCCCCCCCCCCCCCCCCCCAGACAAGTGGTAATTCGTTGGCCGGTGTATTGTAGAAGTCTAGGGGGTCAGGCGTTTAAAGAACTCTTCAGCTCTTTCCTAGTAGATAAAGGGAACCTTCACAAGTGCAATTGGTTTGAAAAGTGTATTGTTGCTTCAGTGAGGTATTTCCACAGCCCTGATGCTGCAGTATCAAGTAGTCTGCGGGATACCAAACTCCTCAGCAACTTACAGCAGATATAGCGGGTTTGGGTTCATTATGGCAGCAGTATTAACACGCAATTTCATATAACAACATATCGAGCACACAAAGGAGAAGATGACAAACAAAAGCAAACTGTATAGTGTATAAGTAACCGCCTACATTGTAGATAATGGCGTAATCACAGTTCAAACTATAAACAATTTCAATTACTATTGTAGACATGTCAACAATTTCAATTACTATTGTAGACATGTCATTACTTGCATGATAGCTGCTATGTTCTATATGGCCATTCAATTGGCGATGGGTGACCATTTTGAACACAGTGAGGCCTTTCCATCGCGTTAAGCCGTCAGTTTCGATCGCCATACGATCAGTAACTCCCCCTCCCTTCCCTACTCCCCCTCCCCCTCGCTCAACCGGAGCTATCCAAGGTGATTTCCGTACTACATATAAAAATAAGGAGGTTGTGGAGATCAGCCTCTTAGCTAGCAATTCCCTAAGCGTTCAGCGTCGAGCACAACGTTGCAACAACCATGATAGATATTGTCATTAATAGGGCTGGGTGACGTCACTGGAGATCGACCAATGACAATCTCGATCAGGGATGTCACAACGTTGTGCTCGTCGTTGTGCGCTTACAGAATTTCACTGCAGGACACCCATTAGAAGAAAGCTACCTTGTGTAATTCCTCGACGTATGCCTGCATCGCTTCGTTTTTCGTCATGTTGCCCAATTTGTTCCAAGATTCCCATTTTGCTCTGGAAAGGAAAAAATAAACATAAAAGGAAGTTTTAGTCTAGCAATGGCGCCTCCGCTGGGTCTAGGAAGAAGGGGAAAGCCCAAGAAGTCCTGGCTTGTCGTCGTGGAGGATGACATGCGGTCAAATGGTTCCATTTATTTACTACCATGGACGCCCAAGTTCGTGCGAAGTAGGGGAGCCGGAACGCGGACCCTGAGCTCCGAGGAACTCTCAGGAAAATGTGTCTACATGAAGATGATGAGTCTATCTTAAACCAAGTTTCATCAAAATCGGTTCAGTGGATTAGACGTGAAAGCCTAACAGACAGACAGGGTTACTTTCGAATCGAATTTTTACATATTAGTTAGTATAGAAGTATGAATACCCTATTCGTTCTCAATTAGTCAAAGTGTACCTATTTACAACGTCCCAGAAGCCAGGTTTCGGTTTGTCGCAGGGTCCCTCTGTGGCTTGCTTGAAGTAACTGTAGAAACGCAGCATCAGCTCATTGCTCGGTTGATATGATCCTGGAAAAATGAGATAAAGACACGTTAATGAGATAATTTAAAGTTAAACATCTTGTTATTATTATTTTACGACTACGTTGGCGAAAAGCGCCAGTTCGTAACGACTGATTCTCCAATATTTAAACTCATATTTGTCTTGCTTTTATCTTTCAAAGAGATTAAATAATATTTTTATTGGTGACTGTACTTTCGGTTAGAGAAGAGTGATAAAAGTGAAGTAAAGCAATAGAATAAGTGGGCAAAAATATTCCCGCTACTTCTGCGGGATTTTTTCCCATATCTCCGATAGGTAGGTTTTTTGCAAACTTCTCCGATTGCTCTTTTTTTGCCCCCGATTGCTATATTTCTTGCCCGATTGCTATACTACTACAAATCGGTTTCTCCGATTAAAGAAATTGGGAGCTGTGAGAAAAAAATCCCGCTCTTTTTACCAATCTGAGTTGAGGGCTGGGATAAACCCATGTACATGGTACATTCCGTTTCAGTACTCCCAATTTGTTTACAAAATCGGTATACCATGTAGGTATTGATTTTAATATGGTTGCTCCACAATTCCATCAGATAAATTGGTGTAACAAATTATATCTACGATAAATACAAAGTATAAGTAATCAACACAAGGTCGGACTATAATTAAACGATACATTTAGAAAAACGTTTTGGCCTGGTTGCATTTGAATAATAATATGTAAGATACGTAATGGCTACTAGGTACCAGTGCTGGAGAATAGGCATTGGTATGCGTTGTTTGTGTTTTTCTTTCAGGGGTGTATGTGCCCCCATCAAGATCTTAGGGAGACCTCAGTGTGAATGCAGTCAGATCTCCCAACAAAAGAGTGAGAGCGAGAGGGAGAGGGAGATAGAGTTTCTTCTTGCTATTGGGAGATGGAAGGTTAAGCGGCAGTTGCTCCGTATAGAATAGAGCAACTGCCGCTTAACCTTCCATCTCCCTATAGCAGGAAGAAACTCTATCTCCCTCTCCCTCTCGCTCTCACTCTCTCTCTCTCTCTTTTGTATATTAGGAGAAATCAAAAGGAGGAAGGGGAGTAAACAGACCCAGGATTTGAGGTGAAAGCCTCAGAGAATGAAAATCAGAAGATGAAAGTGGACAAATATAAATGTGTAGTATAACTTTTTCTATTTCTTTTTATTTTCCGATTTGAAGTATACTATCACACACAATAACATATTTTCATTTTCTTATCAAAGTTATTTGTACTCTTGCGCAAATACATTATCATAAAACAAAGATACTAATATAATTGAAAATAAGCCTTAAACTGAAGCATTAAATTACAAAATGGGTTGTTGCATTAATTCTTTGTCAACAAAAGGTGAACTGTTGACCCGAGCCGCAAGTATGTATAAAGTCACTGTTTTTAAAATATATCTATTTGCAGAAACACTTCGATAAACTATCTGAAAGCCAATTCTGCTAATTTATAAAGATTCGATTTCAACTCGATTGGCTGTCGAAATCAAAATAAAAGTAAAAAACGATCCGGACTTAAAGGAAAAAGAGCGCCAATTCTGATCCTCTATTCATTAGATGGGAGGCAAAATTAGCCTCGATCTAATGTTAAAAACCATCACGACGCCGACGTCAATGTTCTCTCTTGAAAATAGTAGGTACAAATATACTATTTTGACATTTGGGAAGGGTTGGTACAGGGTTTTATTGAGTTTTCCTTCTCTCGCAGCGATATCGTCTGCGTATTTTTCCGTTAATCGCGTCTTACGACACCCTTCGGATGAAATGGGGTGGTGATACACACGGATAAAACTATCTACATTATCTTAACATATTAGTTGACCCGTCTCACGTTTTTATTGATGGTTTCTCGACAAATGTATATCAATAAAGAGGCGATGGTTCCACATCCACACATACCTTATCTCCACTCCGACTGGGTAATAAAGTCAATATTATGATGTATAACACAAAAAGCTCAAAGTTCAACTCACTTAGAGACAATAGAATTACGCTTGACGTGATTCTAATGATTTCTATTTAGTAGAGTGCGTATGCGCATATAATAATGTTGTAGCTAATGGTTTCCAAAGTCAAATTCAAATTAAATTCCTGGATATTTGGATAGAAAGGCCTTGCCTATAAAGAGGCACGTGCAGAAATACCGCTCTGGGTGACCCTGTGCCCTGGGTCTCTGAATAGATAGGGGCAAACCTGAGAACCAACCCACCCTTTGCCTGTTCCTCCACGATGCCTTCTAATCAGAATGACACGTGGTAAGCCTCCTAGCGACCGTCTAAAGGGGCGCTCCCGCCTCGGCTAGAATTTGCAGTAGACAGCAGCATCTCCCCTACGGGAGAGAGGCATTGCCGTATCCGTTGCTCAGGGTGCACCCCGTGGAGGTTCCGGATCAAGCACTATGGTGTACTTACATACCTTTTATGACCTAAAAACTTCTTCTTTCGTGTCAATGATTCACTTTTTCACTACTTTAAATTATTTCATTTTGCCATCTCGGCCGCGCTGTCAGTGGCTTTATTTAGATCGTCTTTAGTGCAAGCGCCAAGAACACTATGGATAAGGACCTAAACGCTGATTTGCCAAAGCAAGTGCGACTTATTTGGCCCAAATGAGTTCGTGGAAAAATCCTATACGCTATTAATACTTGCTCATATGTATGTATATACACTATTATGCTAATACTCTACACTTAACCAACTTAGCTAATATTATAAAGTGGCGTAATTCACACTTCCACACAAAGTAAATATTAGAAGGTTACGTTCAGCTCTAGAAGGTAAGTCCCGGATGAGTCATGAATATTTATGGATATCATAACTTTAGTCCGTGATTCAGAGAGCACGTTAGATCATACGGTTGCCATATTCTGTGACGTTCGTTACGGGTAGTTTTGAGCCCTCAAAAGTTCGACAAAATGGTCTAACAGCCGTTTGACCTAAGCCCCGAGAAGACACAGCCTTACCCGTCTATCAGTAGATATACGTACCACCAGATATAGCAGGAGAGTTTGGCTTGGATCTGAAGGTTTTAATGTTGCCCCGTTATACTCAATAATATTTATTCAGGCACAAGTTTGCAAAAATACGCTATTATGTCTATAGTAAATATTCAAGTTTGTATGTTCTAACACAAAAACGACTGAACGGATTTAGATGTTTGGCACACACAAAGTTTATAAACACGCAAGAAAAATGTTATTTATTGGGATTGAAAGATATTTTTTAACATATCAA
The DNA here is from genome assembly GCA_914767945.1 of Eilema depressum. Classification (NCBI taxonomy): domain Eukaryota; kingdom Metazoa; phylum Arthropoda; class Insecta; order Lepidoptera; family Erebidae; genus Eilema; species Eilema depressum. The sequence continues at coordinate 4,514,467 of OU612040.1, forward strand.
GACCCCACGACCCCACCTGCTGGTGAGCTAGGGTGCTGACCCTTCCCTTTCCTTTTCATTCCCTTCTGGACTCATTTCTGAAGTCCAAACAGACGAAGAAGCGGTCAGAAATTAGTTCATAATATACTTTTTTGGACAGCCTATGCGCCTAAGACACACAGAACATTCTAGAGCTGCGTGCCGTTATAATAACATCATCTACGTCACGCCTTTCTCTATACTTGCGGTGTAAACAAAAATATGGTCAAGTATGAATCGATATTATATAAATAACTAACTAAGTCTGTCCCCGTTTCGTCGTCACTCTGATATTTATTAAAATATGTCCCGTTCCCACGGGAACTTCGGGATACAAATAATGAAAGGTCTCTTTGGCAAAAGAACTTACCATTGAAACTTGCAATGTCATGCTCATGAATCTCATGATACACATTTGGAGAGGCCTATATCCAGCAAAGGGCTCAATAAGTTAAAAGATGAATGATTTTGATGTCGGTAGGAGGCGTAGAACCAAGACGTGCTGGCTTGGCATAGAGGACGACATGTGTTTTACACTGGTCTCACTACCATGAATGCTCAAGAACTCAAGTCTGTGCGAAGTGGAGAACGCAAAGCCGACAAGCGGACCCTGGACTCCGAGGTGAAAGTCTCAGATGCGACCGGGACTACCGCGAAGATGATGAACGATATTGATTGGGTTTGTTATTGGATTTTAAAATAAAATGAGTTACTACATAAGGACTTAGATTGTGTTACCGCCTATAGCACCTAAAAGTTTTGTTCTGTCAGTAGGAAGATCAAAGAATTATCCTGCTTGTCTTCTGCGCTAACGGCACGGGCACAGAATCTCTCTGTTCTTACAGGGTCGGCAGCACGAGTGTGACTCCCCTGGTGTTGCACTCGTCCATAAGCAACGGTAAACCCTTTAGATCTGCTGTGCAATTCTCTCGGCATAGAGCGTCGTCTTTGATAGAGATTGTCATTGGGTGGCCTGGGTGACGTCACTGGAGATCGACTAATGACAATCTCTATCAAAGCTGTAGTAGCGCTGTGCTTGACGCTGTACGCTTAGAGAATTGCACGGCAGGTGGGACGTGTGCTTGTCTGCGATATAAAGTGGTATAAAAAAAAATCATTTAAATGCCTAATTTACGCTTTGGCAAGGCATTGGTATCCATATCACGGCCTATTGACGTCAACTACGTATTAGAATAATTTTATTGGGTTCAACGATATAATACAAGTTACTTTAAAACTTTTGTCAAAGAGACCTCCACAGTGATTTGCATTATGAAAATAATGTTATTATAATAATGTAATTACGTCACTGCATTATATATTTTGACATTGGCATTAAATATAATCTTAATGACAGTACTGTATAATTTAATTTGCTAAAATGATTTCGAGCTAAAGCATACACTTATAGGATACGCCCCTATCCTAGAACGACATTCGAGGCACAGCTGCTACCAAACAGACGGACGGAGAACGGCTACCCGCGCAGCTCCCGCATGCTGCTGCCACTTTGTCCCACCAAACGTCCCCGATAGTGGAGCAAAGTGGATTGTTAACAATTGTATATCCATTTTGCCTCAATAAATTCACTCTGGTTGGGAAAATTGTACCGGTATAAATTTCTGGAAATCGTCCCCACTGTTATTTTAATTAATTTAGAAAAGCCTTAGGGTTCCGTGGCAAAAATTAAAACCCAGAAGTCGCGTCCACAGCGAATAATAGGTACTAATAATTATTATTATTGCGAGATTTGGCCTTTAAATTCCAAGTCCATCGTCTTCGCCATTACGCCACCGACATTTAAATGCAGTGTGCATGTTGAAATCGGCTTTCACCAGTGAAAATAATTGCGTTCAAGTTCAACTTGAATTCCCACGTTTTATTCAATGAAGTACGAGTGGATTAAGGGGCTATCTCACTCACAACTTTAATGCCATAAAAAACAAAAAAAAACAAGTTTTGCAAAGTCGCAAGTCGCAACTCAGTGTTTCTACCGTAAAAAGTTGTGAAAGATCCATGTAATACAAAGTCGGTTAATTTATTCAGTCCTTATCCCTACTTCAGGGAGGGACCTTATGTTTTAAGTTATTACGTAATTAGCTAACCTAACAACAATTTATATTGACCATAATAATAATATATCAATATTAAAAACCTTTGTCTTAAATATTGACTTGGCAATCGCACAGGAAAATCGGCGGCTTTTTCTTCAAGATCAAAGGAGTACTTTCTATACATAGTGCTATTATTTATTCTGCAGTGACAGAAGGTCGGCCAATGCACTTGTTTAGGTATTTTAATTAAAATATTCAAATGTTATGCTATAATTACTATTCAAAAGTTTTAAAGTATCATAGCGATAAACTTAAGTATGTTATGCGGATTATTTTATTAACAAAAATTACTAAAACTAAAAACAAATAAAAAATAAAAATTGAAATTGAACCACTTATTGCATTATTTTTTGTTTTTTTTTAAAACCTGCCAAGTGCGAGTCGGACTCGTACACAAAGGGTTCCTTATTATGGTTAGCACCCCTTATATGGTTATTTTATTGTTTTTAGTATTTGTTGTTATATTGGCAACATAAATACATCATCTACGAAAATTTCAACTATCTAACTACTACGGTTTATGAGAATGAGAGATAGACGAAGAACGTTTGAGACCTGCACATTTTGAGACCTGCACATTTTGAGATCTGCACATTTTGCGACCTGGACGTTTTGCGTAGCCTGCACATTTTGCGACTTGCACATGATGCTATTAATCCTTAATAGTGTTCCGTTTTTGGGTACGGAACCCACTTAAAAATATAAAGCACCTGCATTTTCTATTTCCATTTTTAAAAACTATTACATTATATGATCTATGACATATTCATAACATCGAGATTCGTTTTTTAAATTTAAAAACACATAGAACACGAAAAGCGCCGCTTGTGGTGCCGCTATCTAAATTGAATTGAATTCTATATTTAGATGGCCGTAATAAAGAGAAAGTATAGACCATAGACACCATAGACACCTATTAGTTTATTATCCATGTTTTTTTACTTACATAATAATAACATAGGTACACACATGCAGGCGCGATATTATGTTATTAACGGTTTATGTGGGTAAATGTATAAAAGTAGGAAAATAAATTTAGTGAAGGTAAAAGATTAGAAGCCACACGTTTTAAAAACTTACTGAATAGGGCTCTCGGTTATACTCAACTTAAAAATGCATTTTCATCGGAGAAGGAAAGGATTCTAATTCAGTTTGCAAGATTTGACTTTTACGAACTATTATGTTAAATTGCAACTTGAATAAAAAATGTATTCTCAACAACGCATTTTACTATGTGAAAATATGATTCCGAAGCCGTACCTATTACTTGGTAAACTCGGATATGGATAAAGGGAACCAATGAGAAGCTGCAATGAATTACGCGTATATGCTGCATGCGTCTGCAGCCGACCACCAAAGCGACATAAAAACTATTACTGCACCTAGAGTGCACTGTCGAGTAATTTGCCGACCACTATACTCGTGACCTGACCTTTCCTCAAAATGTCCTCAATCTAATTGACACGTACGCTTATCGACCCTTGCGAGTTACCCATTCACTATTTTCATGTCAACTCCACACAAAATTACAGCATGACGTTACTAACTATCTAGTATACGAGTCGATGTCGAATGTAGTATACCTATAAACAAAATTGCGGTCGACTTCCACGATTCGACCATTATGTATATTGATCCGTGTCACTTCAATTAGCGTTGTCATGCTGACAGATGTCGAGCCCTTGTAGAGCACTAGAATATTCTACACTCCTATCACATTATCTAATAGTGAGCAATTCTTGTACTTATGCTAACTGCCCCGACAGACTTCTGTCAAAAGTTTTTTGCCAATCAACTTGAAGATATACCAAAGAACTGTACCAACCCGTCTAGCCAGCGTGGAAACAGTAGGCCAAACTCTCCCAACATTGGGGGAGGCCTATGTCCAGCAGTGGACAGCGATAGGCTAATTGATTGATTGATACCAAAGAAAATTTATTTTATTGGGATTGACACTAAAATTTAAATTTGGACGCCCCCCCCGCAAGATGCACGCAAGGTGAGGTCTATGGCGCACATTGGGAGAGGCATATGTCCAGAAGAAATTGATTGGTTATTTGACAGCTGAGATTAGTGTTTTAATTTACTCTGTGATTGTGGGAAAAAAACTATTGTTTTGACTATATTCCTGGCAATTATTTGCGTGTTTTTCTGCTTATAAAAACCTTCATTGTTCCTTAAAGAAAGGAAAGTAGGAGGAGACACGACCTCCCTTTCTTCGCTGATATTATATCACATAACTACTTCATTACAAATGAAGACAATAAAATTGTGTTTACAATGGCAAAAACCGGTAGCGCCTCGCATCTTAAATAACGGAAGTGAACTAATGGCCACGGTTTTTGACAGGCATAAAAATAGAAAGTGTTTAGCCACGATAGTTGCTTGCAAGTGAAATTTTACATTACCTTCACTGCAATTACGGAGGTGACTACATGAAGGGCTACCTGCACGTAGAGCGAATGACAGATATGAAACGCACATGTGAATGGGCAAACCAGCCGGGGTCAACCTGGCAGTAGGTATTTAAAAAGTGGTCAGAAGTACTCGAAATCGGCGGGCTTGCATGAAAGCATTAATGACAGTATAGGTAGTTCGTGAAGTATGTAAGGAATAAGGATAGAGTCAAATGGCGAGCTGTTTTCTCCGCCTACCTAGAGGGAAATAGGCGTGAGCGTATGTATGTTTTTCAAGTAATACCTACATGCATAGCAGGCACGTGGGGTCCATAATCCGGGGGACAGAACAGGGGCTGCCCATAATCTGGGGGGCGCGCCATAGTAGTGAGGTTTCAGACTACCCCTCCCCCCTGCCCAAAATCACGTGTCTTTTTTATTTATTATTTAATGGACCCCCTCCCTCCTTGAGCCTCACTTGAATAATGGACAGCCCCAAAGCAGATAACCGTAATTGAACGTTGGAATGATGATGAAGTTCTAGATTTCTCTGTGTCGGTATATTTTTCTTCTTCATCCTAGCGTAATCTTACAAAAGTTTTTTTTAGTGTAATTATGGACAGATCTATTCGTGTTACGTGATTATATGTGCGTGAAACGTGTATGGAAGACCGGTCTTGACTAGTGTGCAGCCAGTCAGCCTTGACTCGCTATCGATTCAGACCTTGCCTTTTTGAAACTGTGCAATTTATCGTTCGTTTTGTGAAAAAAATAATCGTATACTACTCACGCCTGTAAATCCCCGAAGGGGTAGGCAGAGGTGTATTATCATATCACCCACATTTCGCCAACCATAATTTTCGGTCCCACGTAATAGGGGGCGAGCCTATTGCCGTCGAGCAAGCACTTAGTCATGGGCTGTATGTTTACTGTGGAATGGAAAACAGTCCAATCCCTAAGTCGTCTTCTACGACTCCCACAGGAACCTTTCTGACCCGTGGTACACCTATGTGGTTCACCTAGGTGTTTGTACCCTTGGTTCACCTAATCAGTAAACCATGGGTGGCTCTATTCTACTCCACTGGGACCAACAAAGCCCCGTGTTTTGTCGTATGTGAATCCAGTCATCATTATTAGCAACTTTGCTTTGCACCTTGCAACTTGCAAACATACCTGGGTTTACCATTTAGGCCCGTATTCCAGAACAAAGCTCAGTTGTGAATCGACTTTCATAATAACAACTGATTCAGATTCAGATAGATTCAGAACTGAGTATTGGAATACGGACCTTTAGACACGTGCCCCTCGTTCTTAAGTCAAGATCGTATTTTCCATAATATACAGAGAGATAATGCAACAGTGGTCAAACTAGAAACCATAAGAAAAAAAAACTTGGGCTTAGAAGCAAGTTGTGTAAAGTCGGATGCAAGATCGGAATCGCAATAGTTGCGAGTTCGTGAAGGTCAATGGTCTAATGGCCAAGAGCTCGGCTGCTTGCAAAATAGTAAAAACTATCATTATATTTGGATGCTGACGTGTATGCCTCGGGACGCATATCTTAGACCTAAATCGCGATACAAAGGAGGTCCTGGCGCGAGCGGGTTGTATTGTAATAATATATACTTGGTGAATTTGAGCTCGTCCACCGCAGTAGCACCCCGTGCTATCCTCAAAAGACGCTCAAGAAATGTGTACTGCGCGTATAGAGCACATTTTAGATCCAAGCAATATCTTTAATCTTTGGTTAGATAAAAGTGACCAGGATTCTTTGAGGACTTTTCATTTCATCATCATTTTCATCCTAGCGTTAGCACCCAGGATGGGAATCAAACCAAAATTAGGTGTAAAAGTAAGTGTACCCCGGGTTACATTTACTCTTTCCCTTACATTTGGTTTTAAACAGTTTTATGGAAGTGATTGTCGTCTGAGGGGTGGTGGTGATTTAGTCGAACTCACACCGACTAAACCGCACGCCGAATTGGGTCATTTCTTGGCTGAGGTGAGGTACCCACTGCCGGACAAAGGGTCATCGGGATGACCCTCTCGGAAGATGACTTCCTCGGAGGTTACTTAAATCCGTCAAAGTGAAGTTTATCAGAGTTAAACACTTGGTTTCAATTATCTGTTGTAATGAAACGAGTCTCATACGTAACATTTGGTAACATGTTTACAGTTATTTTTTAAGAACAGCACAAAATAAGTAAACGATAATACGAACACAATCACTTCGGAGCGAGTGAGCGCTCGTGACCTACAAAAACTTACGTAAACATATTATTAAGATTGCATTATGACGTCACGTGGTGCAATATAGACCAACCAGTTTGGTATACCGTTCAGAGAGACACTTGTTCTATAGAATCATCATTATTAAGAGCCCCCGCAAACTGTGGGGTGAGCACGAACAACTATCTTAATCGTATCGTAAACGTAACGAGAGCACGGAGCATTGCGAGCGTGTGTGCGGATGAAGCCTGCCAATCGCAATAATTTAGATTGCGATAGTTGTTCGTACTCACCCCACTTCAGATTTTTTGATCTACCGATAGTTTGATCGGGTTGGGCTGAGTCACCCAACTAAACTGTCGGGTTGGTAGTGTTTGTTCACTGATAGTTGAATTTGAAGGCTGCCGTGACTCGTGACGCCCATCCAACTTTTTTGTCGGCCGATACCAAATCGGTGTAGTGTGTGTGAGTTGATGCCCGTGGCTGCGTTCGCGTGGATGTAGATTATCGCGGCTTTTGGTCGTCTCCGGTTCTATTCAAAACTCTGCTCATATGAAGTCTGACAAGTTGTTGCGTCCATCGTGAACAAACAGACAAACAAGAATTCCAAAAAAGACTACTAGCCATTTGTACTTGGGTCTACCTCAGTTTCTGAAGTGTTTGATCTGGTAAGTGGCACTGCAGTCAGCTTTAGGCAAGAAGTAAAATATTTGTCGAGTTCATTCTTGGGTGTACCCAGAGGGGAAGGGGGATTAGGGGGCGGGGTGGGGCACGTGGAGCGCTTGCCCCACCTTGTTCGGTTCTACCCCAAGTTCAGAATTCAAAACACACGACAAACCTCCCTGATCCGATTAACTTTTGCCCAATCCCTTAAAGAAATCTGTCCACTATTTCCTGCCTACTATACCGAAAATAGCATCCAAAAACGTAGATTATAACTATTTTAGAATGGTTTTTGCATGTCAGGCGCACTCCAGTAACCGCAAGACCACAAATTACAATCATCGCAGTGGCGAACCGCAGGCAAATTATTACGTTATACACTTACTTCTAATCAGGCCGCCTCTTTGGACCGGTGGCATAAGTCTGCGTGCTTCCATGAGGCCCTTTTTACAAGCTTTGGCCTAGCCTGGAGATGTGACTGTATGTATGTATATTCTTCTTCTTCTTCTTCCTCCTAGCGTTAATTCCCAGTCGCATCCGAAGCTTTCAGCTCGGAGTCTGGGGTCCGCTTTTACCAGTCATAGCTACAGATTTGGCTAGACCTCGATATTTTCCGTGAAGCGATTGCCATCTGACCTCCACGACCCAATGTTAACATTAGGCGATATCGAAGCTTTGCAGCTAGACCGTTGTTTTTGGACTTTTTAGGGCACCAACTACCCGTAATGACTGCCATAGATGTTTTTATGGCAACCGGGACCGACGGCTTAACGTGCTCTCCGAGGCACGACCAGACCAATGCAAATACCCATATTTAATGCACACAATTATTTGCACTGAGCGGGGATCGAACCTGCGCCTCCTGCGTAGCGGCCGCGTTCACTACCGCTACGCCACGGAGGCTGTCAATGTATGTAATGTATGTATATTCTTCTTCATCCTAGCGTTAATCCCAGTCGAATCCGAAGCTTTGACCTCGGAGTCTAGGGTCCCTTTTACTAGTCTACCCGCGGATTTGGCTGGACTTTGATATTTTTCGTGAAGTGAATGCCATATGTATGTTTGTATAGTATGCAAACTAAATTAGAACCATATCTTTTTATACTACTGATTAGTATTACGTATTCCAAAACCATGGACTAGAGGCTCTGCTTAGTTTAGTTCTATTCATTAGGTTCTGTGTAATACAGCCTATATAGTAGAATATTATTATATACTTTTTTATTTTTTATAATAATTATGTAAAGTACTTTTTTGTCTTTAAAGGTTAATTAATATGCAAATGATCCATTGTCTTACAATAATTATAATTTATTGTCCTTACAGGAGTTCGCAGACTGCTAACCACATTTATTCCACTTTTTGCTAAATTTGAAGGAAGAACTTTCGGCAATGTCATGCATGTATCCGTAGTAATAACTAGAATATTATTATATACTTTTTTATTTTTTATCATAATTATGTACAGTACTTTTTTGTCTCTAAAAAAAGTATCGAAAACAGTAGTCAATTAATGTAACGACCTATTGTCTTACAAGAGTCTTTATAAGAGTTCGCAGACTGTGGACTTCAACTTTTTGCTAAGTTTGAAGGTAGAACTACTGCAATTTCGGCAATTTCATAATAGGTATGCGCAAAATTATCTAAGTACGAACTCGGTCAAACTTCAATATTTTCAGTAAAGCGACTGCCATCTGACCTCTATAACCCACTAGCGATAGACCAGTCTGTAGTCAGTCACTATGCTGAACTGGTTCCTTTTTTGGTGTAGAGGTGTAGTACCTAGATGGAGGACATGATACCTATTCACAGTTTTTGTATGCAACAATAAGCGATCTTCCTTAAGCCGGTGCTCCACGGTGGGAGGTTTCACGGACCCGGACGCATCACAGACAGTCTCACACGCACGCACTAGTCTACTACGTCGTCGTCGGCGTTTTCACGGACGACCCCATTCAACGGTGCGTAGACCGCGCTGACGCGCAAAGTCCGTGAAATCGCAGCTTGGCAGCAAATGGCAGCTTTACATTTACTGAGGGGGGACAAATGCAACAACCGGTAAGATTGACACTTCAAATTTTGACTTCACGCCATGCTCGCATGCCTAAAACCTGTTCAACTTGACCGTTCACCCAAACTGACTGCACCCACTTTTAATTTCAACAATAACCCTCCAATCGAAAACACATACTGGACTGTGCGAGTCAATTAGTAACGGCTTGTGACACGATTCACATCGAACCTTATTATTACGCGATCAGAAGCGTAATTTTCTGTATCGCCGGGACAGGCGCGGTGTGAGGATATGTCTAGGCAATCTTTTACCCCGTTATCTTAAGATCCAAGACGGTTTTAATCGGTTCGAGTCCAACATAATCGCCCCCGTCGGAAAGAAGTTTCAAGTGTTCAACATTCGCTGGAGCGGTCACGTTCTGCGGCGTACACCAGGTTACGTGGGTAACAAACTTCTGGTGATGCCACCTTCGCCGGGCCTCGGTTGGAGAGGTAGACCCAAGGAATGCTAGCTTAGCATCGCCGATGATGACTTGCATGCCAAGCCAATGGTCCCACTACCATGGACGATGACCATGCGAGGTGGAGAAGTTAACAGAAGACGGATCTCGGATGCAACCGGGAATAAAGCTAAGTAAGATGATGATGATGATGATGACACTGTTATAGTCTTTGATGCTATCTACCTTTATCTTGATCGCACAGCTTCCTATTACGAATCCATTGTTTTAAGATGAGTGAGACGCTACGTAACCCCATTGTGATAGCCACTAACGACGGAACGAAAGTAAACATTCTCCTTCAGCAAATACTGCCGGTTTACAAACCTTTACTGCGGTAAATTAAACTATGGACATGGCTTCGCCCGATGAGACTGAAATTGGTAGTCAAAATCGAGCTAATTCTGGCTGTTAATTCTGGCCGATTTGTGCTGTTATCCACTATAGCGCTCTTCGCTATCGTCATTACAAAAAAAAGCAATCATTAAAATTATTATTCACAACAATAAACGATGTTGACGCCTTCCCGACATTATCTCGTCGAAGTCGTTATCTTGAACGTTTAATAACCAAATATTATGTTGTGTGGACAAGTAAATATTGTTCTTTAAACTACATATTCATTGAATATTACGTCAACATAAGCTCCGTGATTTAAAATTATTTAAAGTCGCTAATAATTTCCTAAGTGTAGTAACAACGTTGAAACGCTACGAAAGTGATAAACAAGTGTTAAGGAATGTGTGCTACTGTTATCTAAACATATTCGTAAACGGAAGAAATACAGGATAACTATTTTAAGGCGAGCGCTCAACTGCATTCTAAGACCTGCATAAAGTACCTGCTGTGGATTCAAATGGGCTTATATCAACGTTTTGTGCCATTAAGTGACATGTTGCGAGCAAGAATTATTTCATCATCTTTGTTTTAACACTTTTATGTGCAAGATAAGTGCGGTATATTAAAAGAATGTGATAGACATTTTTGCACAATGACTCACAAAAACTTTGTTACTCAAAGTTGATAAAAGGACCCTTCAAAAAAGGTCCGCTATTTCGACAAAGTTAAATATGATAGCGTAGCCGAGCCGTCTGAAGCGCCTCCGCTTGATCGCGGGGCTCACGTTCGATCCCGGGGCCCCCCAGCAAGCTCTTTTTGAGATTTATTTTCAATGAGTGACCGGCAATCGACGGACTAGTGAGGGAATAAAATTATTATGGATCGCTCACACACAACAATGTCATGTAGCACAGGCGTTGCGTTCACTCAAGACAGTACTGCCTGCAAGCAGAATTATACCTCCCGGGAGCGGCACGAGAGTTGAGAGTTGCGCGACTGCGCCATATCGAGCCGTCGACGCATCGGGGTCGAGTACAACACTGCCAACATCTTTCATGTCGAGCGTCGAGCAAATTGTGTTTTTTTTTTTTTTTTTTTTTTTTTTTTTTGTCATGTATGCATTCTGACCTACCTATATAGTACGATCGATTTGTTTATTGTTTATTATTTGGAGATTCTCATTTAGCCATATAGGTAATTAGGTAATGGAGAAATAGGTAGGTAGCGATTTGCATTTTTTAAATACAATTTAAAATTTATTTAATCTATTATTGGAAATATTTTAATTGGGAAATTTATTGTTTTATTTAATCTGACATTTTAATTGAATAGCTACTTTATTTTATTTTATTTTATTGTTTTTTATTATTGTTATTATTTTTTATTTTTTTAGATGTTTCAATTTGTTTTATTTAATGTTTGGAATTTTGTGAGAATTGTATTTGATCCCCGCGTCTAGTTTCTACTATCTAGTGACATTGTTATCTTTATTATCTAGTGACATTGTTAGTTGGTTACCTAGTGACATTGTTATTTTAGTATTTTTTTTTTTTTTTATTATTCTTTGCTTCGTACGTGTATCGTCATGGCAAGTCCCACGCGCTCCCCGTGTCCACACTGCCCGGGCTCGGCTAGGCTTTTTGCTCTTCCTCACGGGCTTAGGGTTCATATTGGTAGAATGCACAAGGGCGCCGGGGTGTCCTCGAGGCTGGGGGTTGAGAGTGATATGGCGTCCGGGGGCCTCGCGTCACCGGCGGGAGAAGCACCAGCTGCCTCACAGGCGGGGCTTGGCCTTGGGGACCTGCCCACTCTTAAGTCAAGGATCCGGGTTCTCAGGCACGTGCCGAAGGGGGCGAGACATTTGGCGGCGGGGAGGTTATCATTTTTAATCGAGCAGTGTCTTGGGGCCAATCAGGCCTCCGACTGGGCATCCTTGTTGTCCTTCGCATTCACGGCCTTGAGACTGCCGGGGACAGGGGACGGTCGTTCACTGACAGCGAGAGTAAAGGAAAACATAGCGAGGAGCGCTCAGTTATCTTGCCCTCCGGATCCTTTACCCCAAAGATTACCGTCTTTTTATAAGTCAGTTCAGGCTAAGGTTTACGACGGGGACCTTCGGGGTGCGGCACGTCTTCTGACCTCGGACTGCTCTTTTGCTCCCCGCGGGGCTGACACCCTCGCAGCTTTGAGGGACAAACATCCCGCACCCGCTAATCCAACAATTATTCTCCCGGCGCCAGACGATGATTCATCGCCTTGCCTGGAGGTTAGCGCCGGGGAAGTGTCGGAGGCAGTTGGATCGTTTCCTCGGGGATCGGCTGCTGGTATGGATGGATTGCGTCCCGAACACCTTAAGGAATTGATCTCCCCGTCGGCCGGAGATAATGGTCAGAAACTGCTGGAGTCCCTCACGCGACTCTGCAATTTCCTTTTGAGGGGAAACTTAAACGACGATGTCTGTCCCTTTCTGTATGGGGGATCCCTTTTTGCCCTCCAAAAAAGGGACGGTGGTATTAGGCCTATCGCAGTGGGTAATGCTTTCCGAAGGTTGGTGGCGAAACTCTGCTGCAGAGCGGTCCGAGGGGCTGTAGCGCCTTACCTGCAGCCCCATCAGCTGGGCTTTGGAACGCCTCTCGGCTGCGAGGCGGCTATCCACGCGGTACGGGCTTTCGTTACGCGTGAGGGGAGCGGGGACGTCTTGTTAAAGGTAGACATACGTAACGCTTTCAATAGCATTGATAGGGGAGCGATGTTGGCGGAGGTCAGGGAGCTGACGCCGTCAATCTTTCCCTTCTTACGCCAGTGCTACGCCTGCCGCAGCTCACTGTCATACGACGGCGAGACGATATGGTCACAGGTTGGGGCGCAACAGGGGGACCCCCTAGGTCCATTAATCTTTAGCATGGCCATTCATAAAGCCATACAGTCCTTACAAAGCCCCCTCAACGTATGGTACTTGGATGATGGAACCATCGGCGGTAGGCCCGACGTGGTGCTGCGGGATGTAGCCGCGCTCTTCCCCGCCTTGAGAGATCTGGGCCTGGAAATAAACCCTGAGAAGTGTGAGCTGTACCCCTGTGGCCCAGTGACAGCGGAATCAAGCATGAACTTCATGTCCCTTATACCCGGACTCAGGATTATGGACCGGAACTCGCTATGCCTCCTGGGCTCGCCGCTTTTCCCGGAGGGTATGCCCGATGACTTGGCCGCCCGGACGCGGGTCCTGGCATCACTGGCGGAGCATTTTCGCCATCTCCCGGCTCACGTTTCCTTGTCGCTATTGAGGTCCTGCTTCGGGATGCCTAAGCTGACATATGTCATACGGACAACACCGACGTGGGAGTTCCCGGATGAGGTCCTCCGCTTCGACGAGACGCTCAAACGCATCGTCGAAGAGACCCTCAACGTCGACCTTAGTGAGCGGCAGTGGTGCCAGGCCAGCCTGCCGATCCGATTCGGGGGGCTTGGAGTGCGTCGTTTGCGGGAGTGTGGCCCGATCGCCTTTCTCGCTTCCTCTCATGGGGCCTCGCGGTTAGTCCGCAGTTTGCTGTCGCGCGTGGGTGCGGGCATTGATATCCCCTATTTCAGGGAAGCCCATGAGACCTGGACCAGATTGTATCCGGAATCTGTTCCGCCCGCGAGACCGGGTGAGCAGAGGGGCTGGGATAACGTGTCTGGGGCGTGCATTCTCGCTCGTTTGCGTGACGGGGCGTCGGGTATCGAGTTGGCACGTCTTAACGCTTCTTCTGAGCCGGAGTCAGGTGCCTGGCTGCAGGCCCTACCATCCCCTAACCTGGGCACGCTGCTGGACGACGACTCCCTCAGAGTGGCTGCCGGACTCCGGCTTGGCTGCGCCGTGTGCGAGCCTCACACTTGCGTCTGTGGGGCAAGGGTGGAGGCGAATGGTCTGCACGGTCTAAGTTGCGTCCGAAGCGCCGGACGAAGGCCCCGGCACCACGCCTTAAATGAGGTTGTAAGGAAGGCACTGGTTGCAGCGGGCATCCCCTGCGTTTTGGAGCCCCCTGGCTTATCACGCACCGACGGGAAGCGGCCGGACGGGCTGACACTGGTCCCGTGGAGGAGAGGCCGCTCCCTGATTTGGGACGCCACGTGTGTTTGCACCTTTGCGTCGTGTCACCTTACGGCTACTCAGAGGGTGGCTGGTGCGGGAGCCGAGTCGGCGGCGTTGCTGAAACACAGCAAATACGCCGACCTGGAGGCCGCGGGGTACGACTTTGTCCCGTTCGCGGTGGAGACGGCCGGTCCATGGGGCCTCGAGGCCAAGAAGTTCGTGGCCGACTTGGGGTGCCGTATGCGGAGGGAGGGGCGTGATCCGCGCTCGGGCCAATACCTGCAGCAGAATATCTCCCTAGCCATACAGAGGGGCAACGCTGCCAGCCTGATGGGTACGTTTGGGCGGGGGGACGTGGTTTCGACGTGATCCTCCGGATCCAGAATTTGTGTCGTGCATTTGTGTTTTTATGTATATTTAGTGATTTAGAATATTTATTGCAAAAAAAAAAATCATCAATTAATCCTAAAAAAATAAAGATTGAATATTATAATAAAAAATCAAAAATTATTTTTGTAAGGACGGTCTTTCTATGATTCCACCTCACCTTTTTAGGGTTCCGTAGCCAAATGGCAAAAAACGGAACCCTTATAAATTCGTCATGTCTGTCCGTCCGTCCGTCTGTCTGTCCGTCCGTATGTCACAGCCACTTTTCTCCGAAACTAAGACCTATGCTATTGAAACTTGGTAAGTAGATGTATTCTGTGAACCGCATTAAGAATTTCATACAAAAATAGAAAAAAAGCATTAAATTTTGGGGGTCCCCATACTTAGAACTGAAACTCAAAAAATTTTTTTTCATCACACCCATACGTGTGGGGTATCTATATATAGGTCTTTAAAAATGCTATTGAGGTTTCTAACATAATTTTTTTCTAAACTGAATAGTTTGCGCGAGAGACACTTCCAAAGTAGAAAAATGTAGAATTTTGAGTCTTCATCGCCACTATGAGATTTCAAATTCTTTACCAGCCACGTGTTTCAGGAACGAGGTGCTGAACACCTTCGTTCTTGAAGGAAATTTTTGCTGCGTATGCGATAGCTCAAATCAACAAGGCGTTAAATTTTTTAACTGACTCCTAAAAAGGGGGAGGTTCTCAATTCGGATGTTCGTCATATCCGGTCGACACGTTGGCGAATGGAGTGGTGAAGGAGTTGACTACACGTCTTTCCGACGCACATCAAGAATGGCACAAGCACTCTACACGTTCGCCAACAAATGTTGGCCAACGCGTTCGCCAACGTGAAGAGGCAGTAATATATTACGATCGTGACACGACACATCAACATTATCACAGCGTTTGTTCCATCCAAAGTTTAAAAAATGTGGTAAATATCGTGGTATTTCTACTTAAAATATGATAAACATCCGTGTTTAGAGTTTAAAATTGCTTAACTTTTTGTTTTAGACAAGACGGATGAACATTTTAATATTGAAATGCTTCAGTTAATTTATTTTTATTAACTACATTTTAATTACATATAATAAACTTCCTGAAAAAAAAAAGAGAACAAAACTTATTCTGTAACTACAACAGAAAAGTTTTATTTTTGTTAAATATTACGCGGTTTAGTCATAAAACTGAACAACTATGTTGAATTCTGCGGCACTATCTGGTACCAGATGGATTATACCAGCACCAGAAGTACCAGCATAGAAGGTATATGGTATGAGAGCCAGCTGTTAAAAGGACGAGACTCCGGTGTTGAGGGTCAGAAGATAGCCGCTTCCGCAAAAGGTAAGCCAAATCAAGAGAAGAAGAGAGAACCCTCCAAAGTGCAAGTCCCCTTCATCCGTATCGGAGTTTAACAAGTAATGGGTACGCTGTATCTGCTGCATGCGTCTGCAGTGTTGTCGTATGCGGTCGGCTGCGAAGTTATACCTGAATTGTAACCTAATTTTTTAACCTGAACGAGTGTACTAAATTATGGCGTACGATAAATGTATTGAGTATTGAGTAAAGCGAAAGAAATTATTGAATAGTGTCCACAATGTGAAGCTCACGAAGCAGGTCAGAACTAAGTCTGTGAGAAAAGTACCAGATGGTAATCAAAGCTCATGGCCACTATATTTCCATCGATGGGAATAAGTGCCAACGGCGGTTGAGTAGGGGTTGGAAGTTGGGACCACTCCCAGAGGCTACTTTATGCCATGAACATTTCAACGTTTCTTCTTTTTACTTACTTCTTCATCTTAGCGTTAATTCCTAGTCGCATCCGAAGCCTTCACCTGGGAATCTGGGGTCCACTTTACCAGTTTTAACTGCGGATTTGGCTGGACCTCGATATTTTCCGTGAAGCAACTGCCATCTGGTGACCCAATGGTGACATTAGGCGATATCGAAGCATTGCAGCTAGATCGTTGTTGTTAGACTTTTTAGGGCTCCAACTACGCGTAACGACTGCCATAAGATGTTCGTATGGCAACAGCTTAACGTGCTCTCAGGCACGACCAGACCAATGCAAATACCCATATTCATGCATACAAATATTTGCACTGATCCCCAAACCCACGCCTCCTGCGTAGCGACCACGTTCACTACCACTACGCCACAGAGGCTGTAGTTTTTACTTACTGGTGGTTCAGAATTGCGTTACATTACATTTGTTTTCGTGCTGAAATCTCAACTAATACCCCGACCGCCAGTCGATTAAAATCGCACGCTGCCGTCTCGGGTCTCATATGTCAGGGTGCTAGCTGGCCCAATAAGACATGTCCCTCCCACCCCGGCTAACCCTGGGCCCATAGGCCTACCCAGCTTTCTTTAAAGTAAAAAGTCAAATGGATCGTTTGGGTGCAAGTACCCTAGGTACGTCCATGACTGGGCCATCTACGCCCTTAAGATGGCAAATGGCCGTCTTGAGTGAGAAAGGCGTTACCTAACGCAAAATGTTAAATTAATTTTTTTGAATTTAGGGCCTACTCATCACCTTAGGTGTCGTAGAAGGCGACTAAGGGATAGGGCTGTTCTCCATCCGACAGTAAACATACAGCCTATGACTAAGTACCCGCTTGACGGCAACAGGCTCGCCCCGTTACGTAGGACCGAAAATGAGTTGGCGAAATGTAGGTGTTAATACAAATCTGCCTACCCCTTCGGGGATTTACAAGCGTGAGTTAACATTTTTGAACTCAAATTAAGATTCGGCCTTGCCATTCTAAATGTTGCTAGTTTAAATATTTATTATTAGCTGTCGTTAGCTCGAGGTTAACGTTTTTTAATTATTATACGTTCGCGTTATTAACTCGCAACTATGTAAACAAATCATGTAAATAGAACTAAATTAACGTTTATTTACATACATAAATACATATTATACAGTCACGCCTCTTTCCCAGTGGGGTAGGCAGAGGCTTGTTTTCCACTTGCTACGATCCTGGCATACATCTTTCGCTTATTCATCGTTTATTTGAATGTGTATAATCTAGTATTTACCAGGGTTGCTCAAAGTGGGGTACGCGAACCCTGGCGGTCTGCTATCACAGGACATGGCTCTTTCAATAAACACCTCTTTATTTTAGGAATCACCGACTGCCTCTCTGCAGAGCCTGCATGAGAGGGGAAGAAACAGCGGCTCACGTGCTCCTGCCCTGCAACTGCACATACAGGGCTAAGTACTTCGAAAATACAGGTACGCTCCGGAAGATCACCAGGAGCGAGAACAGTCTGCTGGCGTTCTTTAATGAGTTGGGGTAGATCGAGTAAATTGCCCACCGTCACGCAAAAACCGCGCCTTGCCGTGGAGTTGCGGATATCAGCCCGTGATACCATACCATACCATACCCTTGGCGGTTCGCCATTCGCGCGACGGTAGGGATTTCGTGACTTCGAACAGCCCTCAACAAGAATCGCTACCGCCGCAACTCCAAAGATGTGAAGACGAAGGATCTAAAACCGGCATTAGTATCGCAACGCCCAGAATAGATATTGGAGATATAGAGGAGCAAAATATGTGTGAACTTCAAGTTATACGGAGCACAAAAGCAATAGTATATCGGGACACACATTATCTTGGACTCAAGGCGCGAGTTCAGTTCCTAGCGCGCGCATATTGTTTTGTAATAAATCTATGCTTCGTGAATTTGAGCTCGTCCACCGCAGTAGCACTCCGTATTTGATTCTGTAACTCCGTGCTATCGTGCTATCCTCAAAAGACACACTTGAAACGTGTACTGCGTGTATAAGCACATTTTACGTCCAAGATATTATATATTATGTCCTGTATAGTACGAGTACATACATTCTTGTTATCGTTGATATGCAGGAATGTATATCATTCGACCGCAAGTTGACCTATTATATCGCAATCGTAATAAATCATAAATTAACATAAAGTCGTCATAAATTCAAAAGATTTATTATTATAGGTAGGTAACTTCAATCGTTAAATTCGTAAAACCATGATTTGATAGTCAACATGCAAGGGAATTTATTTCCCAAACGGGTGTTTTCCCCCTGCACGAAAAAATATTCGTATGTATCGACAGAACGGAGCATTGCGATTGGCCGCCTGCCTACTGTGAACCTGTACTGCGTGTGAAGCCTGCCAATGGCAATGCTCCGTTCTCTCGATACGTTCACGTTACGAATACGAATATTTTTCGTGCTCATACAGATAAAGGCATACATCTTTTTGTTGGTTGAACGCGCTAATTTTGAAAAAATATGCGAAAAGTATGAGGCAGGTCCGGTGGCAGTCGTTTCACGAAAAATATCGAAGTTCATCCTGTTCATCCGCATCACAGCTAGACCCCAACTAAGTTGGGAAAAGGCTCAGAGAATTATGATTATTTTTCCATTAGATTAGATAATCCGATTATTGAGAAAGGGACTATGTAGTAATCGTAAATGTAAACAAATCCGGCAGAAGTCTTTGAAAACTAATAACTAATCGGCTAGCTAATCATCCCGAAGAAGACCAGCTCAAAAAAAGAGATGGCCCTGGATCGGCCGGGGCGCGAGAGATAGGTCTCAGACAATCTAACCTCCAGCAACCAGCGACCCACAGACGATGTGCGTTTTAGTCGGTTAAGTCCGACATAACTTCCCCTTTAAAAAAAGGCTACCTATAATAAAGTTTTTACAATTTTGAAAAGGATTACCTTACATTTTATTTTGTATCTGATATTCAAGGTCATCTACCAACCTCAGTATAATAAATCGTATTTACGTTAGTTATAAGTAGGTAAGTAATTGTTTTAGTTAATTGTTTTTTTCGCACATTTATGCGAAACGACATGTGCGAAAAAAACAATTTTCAAAACATAATTAAATGATATGACAAACCATACGTATTGTGAAGATATAAGTAGTTAAGTATTACTTTTAACACTGACTATAGCAGTAGGTAGCCTAGCCTTCGATCTTGTTACCCGAAGAAGTAGAAGGATCCTGGTTTTACTATGGTAGAGTTGTCATTGCCTTAAAGCCCGTCAAAATCTTGACAGTTCTTCGAAGTGTAAACCGATCACAGGAGAGACTCCTCACATTTTGCATACCCAACTATCTTTAGCGCCTGCACTATGTCTAGTATTGCTATCTTGGACCTAAAATGTGCTCTATAGGCGCAGTATACGTTTCTTGGGTGTCTTTTGAGGATAGCACAGGCTGCTACGGCGGTGGACGAGCTGAAATTCATCAAACATAGATTACTAGCTTTATCGTGACTAAACATAGCCTATGACCTTTCTCAAAGTTTAATCTACCCCTATACTAAATTCCATCAAAATCGGTACAGTGGTTTAGACGTGAAAGCGTAACAGACAGACAGTTATTTTCGCGTTTATAATATTAGTATGGATGGATTAGTATGGATACCGTTATCTTATTGCGTGTCTGCGGTTAGCCTGAGTACAGGAGCAGATGGCGTGCTATTGTCTGCCTACCCCGGCTAGGGAAAGACGTGAGTGTGTGTACGTATGTAATTTCGAGCAGACAATTACCTTCTAATCACAGTCCAGCCGCGACATCACTAAACCACTAGACATTACACAGCGACAGCAAAAACGAAAGTGTTTATGTAAGAACTTTTGCCGTGTGATAGCAAAACTGTTTTAATGCATAATACAAGATATTTGAAAGTCACTTTGTTCTTTGAATGATAAAGATGATGCTAGCTACTGCCCACAACTTTGTCTAACATACATCATACAGTCACGCCTCTTTCCCAGTGGTGTAGGCAGAGACTTGCTTTCCATCATGCTGGCACACATCTTTCGCTTCTTCTACTTTCAAACCTTTTCAAACATGCTCGCCGGTTTCGGCTACTCTTGACATGTTCTTTCTTTAAAATGTCTTCAATTCGATCTGACTGACATACGTATTTTTAAACCATAGAGTAAAGTAATACATTTTAAACTATCGCGGTGTAAGACCGTGTAACACATCGTTTTTGTGATATCGGGACTTATCGCAATTAATTATTATTATGGAACTTACTTGTGCCGACGAAGTCAAGTCGTGACGTGACCACGGGTGCTGCAACGCACCCGAAACGTCGGCGATAAGTCCCGATGTCACAAAAACGATGACATACGTATGTCTAGGTCGACCCCTACCGGGTTGCTCATTCACCCTCGCTTCATAAATCTGTTTCGACAGTCTTCTTTCGTCCATCCTCTCCACGTGTCCGAACCATCTAAGCATCCCTTTTTCTTTCAAACGAGGCAGATTTTACGCGCGGGGATGGGAGAACCTATAGCACAGCCTATTGGAGGCTCTAGGCAAAAATGTAAAAAGATTAGTCTTCTTTCGTCCATACCGGCTAATGAATGTATCAGACGATCATCTAAGAACGCCAATACCTGTGGCATCTAAAGCTTGCACTTTAAAAGCAAGACCCATTTTCGTACTCCTCCTTATTTTATCTGGGCATTTAAAACCACTGCCGTCTGTGGTCTGGCCTCAAGAGGAAAACCGTCCATCAGCAGGTATACAGCCTAGGAGGTGAGGTTGACTTGTGCATTGGACTAAAGATCTTTTTGAGGCCACATTTGTTACCATTTTTACAAGTTTTACAAGAGCCCTACTACTACTAGAATACCTAAAACTACAAGAGACATAGCTCGCAGAATAAGCAAACTGGCCACATCTGTTGAAGGATCCATAGCCGTTGGAGCAAACGAGTCCTAGAGTTGAGACCGCGAAGAAGGCAAACGGAAGGGACGCCTCCTAGCCAGATGGACTGACGACCTGAAAAAAGTTGCTGGAATAGACTAAATGCGGAAGATCGGGGGCAGTGATGTACATTGGGAGAGGCCTATGTCCAGCATTAGACTGCAACACACCCAGACATACCCTAGACATGTTGTGTCGCCATATGGGCCCGGTAGTCATTACAGTAATGATGACACGATCGTAATATTATTGCACAACGAAATTAGCCATAAAGGTATGATTCCGAAGTCGACCGCGGACGACAACTGCAGACGCATACAGCGTACCCATTACTTATTACACTCCGATACGGATAAAGGGGACCATTGAGAAGCCGCAATGAATTACGTGCATCTGCTGCGTACGTCTGCAGTTCTTGTACAACCTTCGATATCATACCATAAGAACATAATATGGTCGATCATTAATCATGTAACATTCTTTGGTTCTTTGTTTCTGTTGCGTCCGTCTAGGAACTCTATCACAAGTTTCATAATATAATGTAATATACAAACAAAGAACCATTAATGTGTTTGTTTATGTGCTAATAGGTTTTGCTTCGGATGATAGTGCTTGGGATATGTGCTAAGCACTTCAAGTATTTATTACCTATTTACAAATATCGATAGTATATTCATACTTAATATACGAGAGTTCACGCCTGCGAATAACATATAGGGAGACCTGCGGCGGGATGGGGCTTTATGAGGGGTGCTCGGAGGCTTTCCACATGTCTCTGACTAGCACAGAGCACAGTGGAGAGCAGGCAAGAGACAGAACGCTGAGCGCAAGCGTGGGGGTTACAGGTGCGGCCCTCTATCATCGCTCCACCCCCACTAACACCGCGGTGCCGTGCTATCCACACCCGATAGGGCCACCTTAAAACGGCAGATAGCCCGGGTTCAGCTGGGATGCGAGGGATATGCTCTAGCCAACTTTACAGGTGTGAAAATAGATGTAACATCGACTACATCTCGCCAACTAAGATTTTCGGGCCCACATTTTAGGGGGCGAGCTTATTGCCTTCAAGCGGGTACCTGGTAATTTAGTTTCGGAAGGTGAACAGCCCTTTTCCTAAGACACCCATGGGAAGAGACTCTGTGACCCTATTCTACTCCACCGGGAACCAATGGCAAACATTGATAGCTTAGTGCTAGTTTCCTCAAGCACTAAGAAGAGAAGTAGCTAGGAGATGCCTCGTATTCTGGCTATCTCACATGTGAGTGTGCACGCGTTTCAGCTTCCACAATAATTATTAATTCACGTTGTCGTAATATTCAGTTGCTTAATGTTTATTACTACTATTATTAATGCGAAAGTTAAGTTTGGATGGATGATTGTGTAGTGCCTGTGGTAGTGCTTGCTTATTATTCAATCACAACAGCACAAATAAAGATTGTAAGGATGGGTAGCTGTCTACTACTGCCCTTACAAAAACTACTGAATGGATTTGGATAAAATTTGGTACAATAATTCTATCGAAGAATAGCACTCGGCCTAAAAGACTCAGTATTTCATATTGCAGCTTCACACTGCAGGCCTCAAGCAAAAACCGCACCATGATGTGAAGTTGCGGATACCAGCCCGTTATACCATACCATACACACTGCAGAGGAAAGTTTGGTTTACAGTCCCAAAATTCAATGATAATCTAGTACCCCAGTGAGAGGTCAAGTTGTGTCAGTTCAGTGCCCCAAGCATAATAAATATTCATACTCGTAACACAAACAACAATGGAGCATTGCGATTGGCAGGTTTCACACACACACACACACACATGTTCACAGTAAGCAGGTGGCCAATCGCAATACTCCGTTATTTCAATATGTTTACGTTATGAATTGGAATATTTTTCATTCTCGGGACAGTGGAAAAAAATAAATTGAGTAATGAATGAGTTTCGGCACTAAATGTGTAATAAATGACTGTCTAATGGGTAAAGCATCGTAGGAGTTCCATTATTTTTTTTTTTAAAAAGATCATTAGTCGAAATAGTAATTTACAAAGAAACTGTGTACCTACTCGATTAGCAAAAATTAAAAAATAATTACACAGTAGTGGTAAAGAGGCCTTATTATGGCGGTAAGGCCTCATTACCACTGCCATATTATTTCTTTCTGTCTCTCTCTCTCTTAAAAGTAATATTATTGAAATCTTACTTCACTTTTGTATTGTGAATTGGTCTCGGACCGCTGTTGGTGTGTATTTGAACAGACATGTGTAAAATCAAGGTCACAACAATATCTCTTATCTTTGGACCATCATGGACCATCGTCCGATGGTCCAATGCACACTATGAAAGTTACAAAGTATGAGTAAAATAATATTGCTGCCCCTAAGTAGAAAATCAGTTCAGATAACATAACTCCACTTTTTACAAACTTGTTGGTATGCAAAATTTAGGATTTCAAAACAATCTACAACAAACAAGTTATTTATTGATAAGTGTAGGATTCATTGCCTTATCAGGAATTAATTAATAATCTGGTTATTATCAACAATGATGTATTACAGAGGTCCCAACTTAGCATAAATTAGCACAATGCTATTGAGATAAGTCCAAAAGTCCAACGATGGTAGGTACCTAATTAAAAAAATTCTTAGCACTTTTTAGCATAAATACAAGTCACAGTATGAAGATAAGAAATAACATGTAAACACAACTATAAAAAATGACCTTTTATTTGTTTTGAAATGCCTACACTATATTAAAAGTCTTATTAGAAACACCTTGTACATAATCTATTTATTTTTATAAAAACTCTTATGGAACGAAGCGTATCAAAACAATAGGTAACACTGGTCGCTAGAAAAAAAATAATAAAAAAAATTACTCACCGCTTTTCGGCAAACTCCTGATAACGTTGACCGCTGCATTGAATTTCTCTTCCAAAGACATGTTTTGGCACTTTTCTATTATAATTCACAAACACTTACTATTATAACACGCACTTTGGACCTGATAATTAGTGTCTGAATAAAAACACCGTATCACTGCACCAATAACGACATGTTTTACTAAAATCACTATCGATTTAACATTCAACAGCTATCAACGCCTTGTGACGTTTTGACGGTATAAATAATTATACTGATACACAGACGATAACGGAAAAGAACTGCGTAATTAACGTGAATAACCACCTTTCAACAAAAGAACACGACACGAATGTAAATGTAAATTTGTAATGAGTTAATGACATTACAATACTATTTAGTGAAGTACCGTTTACTCTACAATCGATATCGATAACTGCTATTAGGAAAATGATGACGTCAATTTTATTGATGTCGGCTGATATCGATTGATGCCATTGATGGCGATTAGAAAAGATTGGATTACGACTGGAAAAAGTGAAATGCTCAGACGGAACCCGCGACAATTCAAGACAAGGGGAAAAGCCCCCTGTAAGGGACTTGTGTCCTGAGCTACCGAGCCCCGTCTTGTGTGTTCCAAATTCTCCTATACAGTACAGCCATCTTGGGGTGACGCGACGGTGGTAGCTAATGATCGTAACTAACATCATTCGTTGTTTTGAACTATCGGAATCTACGAATGATGTTACAATCATTTTTAAATATTGTGTTTTTTTATTACTCCACCCAAACATTAATAAAATTTTAAAGCAATTATCGACATAAGGGACTGCAATGCCATGATATAGATTGTCATTGGTCGATCTCCAGTGACGTCGTCCAGTCCGACCATTGAAAATCTCTATCAAGGATGTCTCAACGTTGTGTTCGTCGTTGTGCGCTTACAGCACTGCAATTCACTAAGCGAGCACAACGATGCGACAACGATGCGAGGCGCAACGTAGATTGTCATTGGTCAGATTGTATCACGTCATTGGAAATCGACCAATGACAGTGTCTATCGCGCACATCGTTGCGACTCGCATCGTTGTCGCATCGTTGTGCTTGTTAGTGAATTGCACAGCAGAATTGCATTGCTGGTCACGGGTTCAAGTCCCGTCTAAGCATTTCATTTTATCCAATGTTATTCTATTTTAATAGTTAGCATACTAATTATCAGACCAATAAAAATCTAAGGTT
Organism: Eilema depressum; assembly: GCA_914767945.1. NCBI lineage: Eukaryota > Metazoa > Arthropoda > Insecta > Lepidoptera > Erebidae > Eilema > Eilema depressum. The sequence goes on from OU612040.1 coordinate 4,540,021, forward strand.
TTATAAAATAGTTAATAATGGCTTTTATTTATTATATTTTATGTATTTACATGGACGATTCAAATAAAATTTAAATATTTTTCTTTTTTTTTAATTCAATTTAAATTTTCCGGATGGTATATCATCAATGCCATGGAAAATGGGTAGGCCTCTAGTGTGGGACGCAACATGCGTCGATACCGTTGCCCCTACCCATGTACCTACCACGGCTGGCAGTGCCGGTGCTGCTGCTGCTTCTACAGAGGCTCCTAAACGGCGCAAATACTCCAATTTCATCGAAGATCATGAATTTATGCCGTTTGAAGTCGAAACGTTGGGGTCATGGGGTCTGAGCGCCCGCAATCTCTTCAGGGAGATTGCGAAACGTATGGTCGACGCTTCTCGTGACCAGAAGGCTGGCCTCTTTTTAGGTTAGAGAATAAGCATTGCCATTCAACGTGCCTAGGGTTGCCAACTCTTTTTTCGAGAAAAAAAGTATATTTAGGTCTGAGAAGAAAATTGAACAGTATTCTAGAAAATGGAACAGTATTTTACAATTACATAAATTAATTTTAACAAAAAAGTATAACCGACTTCAAGAAACGAAAAAGAGGCACTTAAAAGCGAAAAATAACTGCGGTGCCTAGCCCGAGAGGTTTTTAATTTATTTTTCTCTTTTTAGTGAGTTATAATCGATCCATCGTCCATCCTTTGCTTAGGTTCCTATCATCAGCAGCTTAAAATCACGAGCAGATAATTTTTAAATGCAAATACTGAAATTAAATTATGTTAAAACAGCAGAAACAGAGTTTTGCCATCATTTTGAGGATTTCCCTAGATCCTGTTATCCAATCCTGACTCCCTTGATCCTGTCATCCGATTCTGGCTCCCTGAACCAACTTTCTCTCTCCAACAAAACAAAGATCAATAAAATCCATTTCACAAAATACGGTTTTACATACAACGGTTCGTCACCTATTTTGCCCCCTTAGGTCTGTCTGTCTTAAAAGAAAGCATGGTTTCGTAAACATCTAAAATGGTAATATGGTTCCCATCAAATTTTTTATGGATAAATTAAACATAACATAACATAAACTCACGCCTATATCCCCGAAGGGGTAGGCAGAGGTGCTAGCACTTATGTTTAGGTCCCAATGTAATAGGTGGCGAGCCTATTGCCATTAACCGGGCACTTATAAACCTGCGATAAATAAAAAGCAAAAAAAAACTTCGAAAAGCATCGAAAAGTCATTGGTGTGTGCCACCGGTGGATAAATTAAAAGATTTAATATATGGCTGGCAAATAGAAGATAGCTGTGAACTGTATTATTTTCTATATTATGATTTATCATTAATAAATTTTGGATTATCATGGGACAATCAACACCTAAACTTATAAAATAATTGCAATGCAAAATATCAATTGCTGCACATTTTTGTAGTGTTATGCATTTTGATGCTGAAAACAGTATCTTGGATACTGTTTTTTTGTTGAACAGTAAACAGTATAATTGGGTGTAAAACAGTATAATACTGTTTTAAACAGTATGGTTGGCAACCCTAAACGTGCCTCTTGTGGTAACGTTCCTAGAAGACTGGCATCTTCTGGGAACGTTACCACAAGAGGCATGCGATGCGGAGGAATTCCACGACGCATTTTAATTTTTAATTATAATTTGTACCTAAATTAATAATATTATATCGATAAATGTAAAGTACAACACACAACACTAGGGAAAGGTGACGTATTTCTCAACATTGCCATATCGAAAAAATAAGAAATCAGGCTGAAAATGCGTTCGGATACATTCAAACAACTACGTACGAATTCAGTGTTATTTACATGTAATACATTGGGCAGTGTATTTCAATCGAAACCATAGCATTGGCTATTTTATTTTTTATCTGTCGCACAATTTCGGTCTTGTCAAAGTGAATCCGAGTCCCGTTGATTCCCAAAAACCGATTATTCCAAAATAAAGGTAATTAATCTGAAGAATTTATAGAAATCATTGCGTTCAAGTGAAAATCTAAAAGATTTTGGTGTTCTACAAAAAAACAGTTGTTTATTTTCTATATTATTTTGTATTTTCATCGGCGGATAAGCTAAACTCGCGCCCATATTATATTCGCACAAGTGTTGAAGTAATTCAGTATTTATCAGTGATATTACGTGCATTAAAGGCTCAATAAACGTTCAGTGCGGTATATTTTGTGGCATGTATATTTGATACTTACACATAAATCAAAGTGGCGTATATTTAGTGAAATATCGATAGGTTTATATTTCACATAAGTATTTCTTGTGCATTATTTCGGTTAAGATTTGCGTGTCTTTTGTTTCCTCTACATTGGCTAGCTACGGATGTAAGAATCTTTGTTTTAAATGCCAAAGGGTTGGGAGTATAGAAAACGCATTATTATGATATATAGGTAGGTCGGAAACTGCAGTTGCGCACTGACTATAAAGGTCCTAGTTCCGTAGATTGCAGCAATTTCATCAAAGCCTAGGCTGAAGATGTAGAACCAGTGTATATCATCCAAGTGGGACTTAAAAAAATCAACTTTTTTTTTGTGATCTTTGTGTGAGCAACTGTGCACTGTGGTAATATGATATCCTTGTATTATTTATGGAATAGATACAGTAATGAAAGCCGATAGTATCTTATAAGTACTATTGTATAATATTTCCACTATGCCAGATGCTCCAATACCTCACAATTGAGTTCTGTTGGAATTTCGAGACAATGGAGTTAGTTGTTGCTGTGTTGGTTCCATTTAGAATAGTATAGGGCCACCCATCTCTCTTTGAGGGTTTTGTAGAAGATGACTATGGGATAAGGCTGTTCTTCATCTAACATTAAACATACAGCCTACGCTCGCCCCCTATGATGTGGGACTAGATATAGAATGTAAAATGTAGGTGTTAATACACATCTGCCTGCCCTGTCAGTGATTTACAGGTGTAAATATATTGTATATAGGCTATTTTAAATTCCAAAAGTACTCCCAAATGTGTATGCAGTCAAGGTGACTTCTATTACATCTTACATTATTCATATGAATAGCTAATATTTTATAAATAATAAATTCAAATATTTTATTCATCAGTCAGATAAATGTTTCTGTGAAGAAACATGTATTATTTATGAAAAGCCAATGCCAAATGTAAATATGTTAGGTCTGCTTACCGCACTGGTTATAGACAACAAAACTTTTTTTTTTACTATAAACAGTTTAGTCTGGTTACTGAACTTCAACACTGTGACAGACATCAGCTATAAGCTGCTTGCCTATAATTAAATAACATTCAAGTTAAAAATTGGGTACATTTTGTTCACATTTGTACTTTTCCCATTTTAATTTATTTTTCAACCTGAACAGTTGTGCCTCTTGGCATTCTCAAAGGTTTACATTGTCCGTTATAAAGTTTTTGTTTCTAAATAATATCAAATATGATAAAACCTGTAAAAAATACCTAATTTTATTTAATTTAAATTGTGAAGAAAGTAAATAATCCATTTCATCAGGAATCTCCACGTGGACTCAAAATAGCTCTTCCAGAACATTCAAAGATGCCGGAACTCACTGAACTCGACAAGGCTACCGCCTCCATGACCGAGAAGCGCAAGGAAGAGACCGCTTCATCCGACAGTGATTCGGATGACACCATTCCAGAACTGGAAGATGCTGGTAGGTGTCCATTTATATCACTTGTAGGTTTTTTTATGTTATTGGTGTGACTCTCGCTTATCAACATCTATGGATTCGTTGAAGTTTCTTTCATTTTTGGCTCAGTGACCTACTATGGATCATACAATGGTTGTCACTGTTCAAAATAATATATCTTGGGACACATAGGTTTCTTTTTACCTAAATCGCTAGACAAAAAGGCCTGGCATGCGGGGAATGTCTGTAATAAAATAATCTATGCCATGTCCAGCAGTGGACTTCCTATGGCTGAAATGATGATGATGATGATGCTTGGTATATTTGAACTCGTCCGCTTTTACCACGAAATCGCACGGGTATCGAAGCGGCCCTTGGATGTAGTCATAAATTAATATAAAACCTGCACCTTTTTAGCCCCTGGCGCAGGCGGTATTGCCAACCCAATCGCCGGTATCGACATCGTCTCAAAAGCCAAACAGTCCCGAGGAGAGAAAAAGGCGCGCAAGATTATGAGCAAACTGGGCCTGAAGCCTGTAAGTATACAGATTAAAAATGCACTAACAATCTTGGTTTTTTTTTAAAAACATCTATTGATGCTGTTAAGTTAGGGACCATTTAAAAATCAACAGCATCTGAAATGGTGGCCTGTATCTTCTGGACTACAAGGTGCAGTGAATTGAAAGACTAAAAATTTAAAAAAAAATATCAAAGTGAACTGGGAAATCACTATTAAACAATGCTATTAGAGCTATCGGGATATTTACCATGTATTGTTTGGAGTTTCCGATATAAGGTTAGGGGGAAACTCGCCTCTGGCCCGCGGCCCACATTACACGGAGTAGGAACCTGGAACAGTAGTGGAAAAGTCGGCCGAATGTGTGGGCCAGAATACTGTGGGAAAAAAGTAGTGTAGTAAAATCGACCCATTGTGATTTTATTTCTGTAAAATTAAAGAAGTGCAAAATAAAACAAGTAGGTATCAATAGATAGATACATATTTATGTACTTTTCTATCTATTGATACCTACTTGTTTTATTTTGCACTTCTTTGATTTTACAGAAATAAAATCACAATGGGTCGATTTTACTACACTACTTTTTTCCGATAGTATTCTGGCCCACATATTCGGGCGACTTTTCCACTACTGTTCCTACTCCGTGTAATGTGGGCCGCGGGCCAGAGGCGAGTTTCCCCCTAACCCGTGATTCCGAAGCCGACCGCATACGACAACGACCGACGCATGCAGCAAATACAGCGTACCCATTGCTTGTTAAACTCCCATACGAATAAAGGGATCCATTGAGAAGCCGCAATGAATTACGTGCATCTGCTGCGTGCGTCGGCACTTCTCGCATGCGGTCGGCTGCGGAATCATACCTTTAAGCATATTAAATTAGTTAGCAATTGAACTCGAAAGAGGGTAGATCAAAGATATTATATAAAAAGAAGTAGATATGTTATTGCGCGAAAATCGTGAAGATCCGAAAACGAGTCAATTGGAACGTTTGCCTCTAGTAGCGCGTGCCGAGCGGCGCCGGTCGGACGTTGAGCGGAAGCATCAGTGACTTAAAAAAATAACGAAAATGCCATCGTATGTTTATAGACACTGCACGAACTATTACTCTAAAGTTAATACACCAAAAGTGTAGATGAATTAAAAATGTGTGTGTGTGAGTTCGGCACATTTTTCTACGTTGATTTGTAAGCATATGACATGTCTATGTTATGAAATGTCATTGGGGTAGATTGATAAATTTATTCCTAAAAACCTTTTCACTGTTGACGACCAATATTCCAGTTTCCCTTGATACTTATCAGAATGTGAATAAAAGTGTGGTTAATTTATTGTGATAACAGTAACCACAAACATGTTTCTATTAGGTATGGTATGTGACAAACATTTAGTTTTATTTGTAATTTCTATACTACTCTACTACTACTATTCAATGAAATTACATTATCAACCAGAGTAGATATGACAGAAATCATTGGACTTGCAAAATGCAAATGGAATTACAAGAATAAGAAGGAAGAAAATAATATGAAACTTTGTGAGCATGTTTGTTATTTAATCACACTCTAATGGCTAAACTATTTTGGCTAAAATTTGGAACAGGGGTAAATTATAGTCTGGAATCACACATGGGCTTTATACCACTTAGGTCGCCGACAAGCACACGGCTCACCCGAAGGAAAATGGTTACCGTGGCCTATCTAGGTGGCAACAACAAGGCCAACTGAGGCTTAATTTTTTCCTGAAAATGAAGCTCCAAGCATCTACAAGTAACTAATAAAACCATTATCTTCTACTTTCAGGTCCAAGGAGTAAACAGAGTCACAATCCGTAAATCGAAGAACATTCTCTTCGTCATCAACTCTCCCGATGTGTACAAGAACCCGCACTCGGACACCTACATAGTGTTCGGTGAAGCCAAGATCGAGGATCTGTCACAGCAAGCCACTATGGCTGCGGCAGAGCGTTTCAAGGCACCTGAAAGTGCCTCGGCTGGTACTGATGCTGCTGCGGCTGGCACGGTAAGATCCAATACTGTTCTGTGTGCCTGGTACTTGAATGTAATAAACTACAAAAGTACCAGATTACTTGGTACTTTTGATTTAGCATAGTGACACTGATGATGACTAAATATTTCACATAGTGTATTGATTTTCCATGAAATCTACCTTGGCTGTGTCTGAAGTGTCAAAACTTAAAAGGCTAGTAGTTAGGACTGTTTACTACCATAAATAAATATTTTACGAGTACTTACTTATTTTTTATGCTTAGTTTTTACTGATATTTCATCACAATTTTTAAGGTTAACACTATTTATCAAAAATGTGATGTAATTTTTTAAAATTTTGTGCCCACCATAAATGGGCACCAGCATACAAGAGCTGATGATGATCAAATTATTAACAAATTTCTATTTTTCAATAAGAATTATTGTCTATGGTTGAGTTCTATTTTTTTTTAACAAGACAATGAATAAAGGAACTTAATTTTTTTTTACAATACACTAACATTACTAAAAAAAAATAGTAATCTGAGCCAAAGTTACCCTTACCAATAAGAAAAACATGAAAAGAATTTATCCGCTCAACTTAATGTATTATTTTTACAATAGACGGTAGCACCTATCGCCGAAGAAGAAGACGAAGAAGGTGTTGATGAGACCGGAGTAGACGAGAAGGACGTGGAGATTGTGATGTCGCAGGCCAACGTGTCGCGGGCGAAGGCCGTCCGCGCGCTGAGAAACAACCAGTCGGACATCGTAAATGCTATTATGGTATGTATGCTTGAGTTTATAAGGTTCATTATTGGTTAATGTTTATGTACAATACAAGGTACAGAAGTACCGCTTTAGGCTCACAATGTCCTAAAATGACTAGTTTTAATAAACACAATAATAAATTGTATTGCGTTACGATTTACACAGCACAGTTATATTACTAACAAAGAGAAATATTGTAATATTTACCTAGCATTCCAATTCGATAAAGTGATAAATAATCTTTGTAGTCCGCTTTTTACAACATAGTCTGAATTGTATCAGTGAGGACCTGTAATTGGCTGTATTTAACTAATTTAAATCACTATACCTCTGTTATGGCTGTTGGTCCTCCGAATAAATAAATAAATAAATCCACATTTCAAAAGGACAATTTCCTAAATATTCTTTCTCTCACAATGTCTACTTCCCATTATATCTGAATTTCGCAATGTCTGTTCTCTGCTATATATTCTCATGTCTCTTTCTCATACCCACATGTCAATGGGGATTGGGACCGACAAATGGTTGAAAAATGATTTTTGGGGGTCAGCTTTCAATCTATCTACAAAACGATTGAACTTCGAAATTTTCCGTGAAGTCACTATCATCTGACTTCCACAACTACTCACTGGCGATATCGAAGTTCTGTAGTTAAACTAAGGGGTTAAACTTTTTATGGCTCTGACACCTGTAATGAATGCCATAGATTTCATATGGAAACTAGGTCTGACAGCATAACATGCTCTCTGAGGTACAGAGGGCTGGTTACCCATCCTAAGACTGACCTGGCTAGTATGACCTACCAACTAACCTACTTAGTTACCACACGAGCCTTCCATTGCGAGGTATAATCATATTGACGTACACTTTTTCCTTCTGAAATCAACCCGAATACCCTCTATCACCCGCCAAGAGCGGTTACCGACTAAAACCGCACGCCGTTTCGCCTCAAAAATGTACTAAACTAATTTTCTCTATTTTTTTATTCCAGGAGCTGACGATGTAAGGCATAACCTGATAGTCAAAGTATGTTAACTATTCCTAGCTTTAAGTCTGTTAACATTATCCACGGGTGTGAAGGGTGCAGCTGTACGGCCCTCTCGCTCGCTTACACTTACCGATTGGAATCCAAAGCGTGGTCGCAAGGCGTATGATTGTACGCATACGGGAATGTATATAGGATATTTACTTCAATACTTACAATAAAAGTAATGGTAATATATTGTTGTTTGATTTGTACCCTTAAAACCTGATTTGTACCCTTAAGCGCCTTCGCTGCGATAGGCGGGTGCGGGTCGCGGATGCGCGCGCAGTGTGTCCGCCTGTCCGTCGCGTGTGACAGGTATCCGCCTCACGCAGCGCTCGCTGCTCTTGAAATAACATGAAACAAGCACGCGAAGCTGACGTCCGCGCCGTGCGCCCGCTAAACGCAGCGAAGGCACTAAAACTGATGGAAAGATTGAGATAATTTTAAAGCATTTAGTATGCTAATGCTGTATTAGGGTCCAAGCGCCTTTGCTGATACGCACACCGACTTACGGACCTGGTTTTCGAGTCTCTTCGACTGCTGAAATCGCTGAAAAAAGGTGTCACATGACCGAAACGTCATTCATGAGGCTGTTGGTGCAGACTATCCTGGTTGGATGGACGGCATCGTGCTGGTTATAGTCAAGTACGCTAAATAAAGTAATGGAAAGTATAAGCACAGATTTAGTGACGTATTTATCACGCGATTTTGAACGAGTGATGAAGCCTTGCTGTGCAATATCTAGCTAGGCATACAACAGCTCGATCTTCAGTGATGTCTCCCAATCCGATCGGTCCCGGCTGCCAATAGTCGTTATTTAAAGACTCGAGACCGCGGCCTATTATGGGCGACCTCAACAACACCACAGAATAAATATACATACAGTAACTTGTCTTCATATAAACGGACGAAACGCGTCCTATACCTACGCGCCTCGATCTCGGCATGCGCTCGGCAAGCAACCGGTCGGAACCGGCCAGGAATGTCCCGCAGCGACGATGTCGTTTTTAAACAGTTATTGCGCAATTTTTTACTAGAAATATAATAAATATATTATAGGTATATTGTGAATATAATAAATATAATATAAATATTATAGGTAGGTATAAAATGATTTTACTTATGTACTAGTGGGTAGGTACCTACGTAATTTGTGTCTTTGATGGAATTCTTTTTCTCTTCCCGAATAAAAGGCCTGGATTAATAAATAAATTGAGTAAAGTGTTTGACACAAGTAAACTACCTATACTCCATTCGGTTAGGTACATAACCAAAGGTAAACAATATATTGTAGCCACTTTTTATAAAATCACATAATATTATGTATTAAACATTAAACAAAAAAACTAGGCCAACTAACTTAACTGACTAACTAGTACCTACCTAGTTCGATTTCGGATTTCAGTCTCTTAGTCTCAGAATAGTCTTCTTCATCCTAGCGTTAATTCCCAGTCGCATTTTCACCGTCGAAGTCGCTTTACCAGTCTTAACTGCGGATTCGGCTGGACCTCGATATTTTCCGTGAAGACACTGTCATCTGACCTTCACAACCCAATGCACAGTGGTCTCGCCCATAGGTCATAGGGCGAAAATGTCGATGGTGAATTTATGACTTTAATTATTTTTAGAGGGCAGACAAATAACCCTTTTACCCCTAGGTATAAAATAAATTGCAATAAAATATGTAGAACAATTAATATTTTGCACCCAAAGTGGTAACACTTCAATAGTGCTCATTAACGTTATTTTTTCACTGAAAATTCTGTGATGTTCAAAGTGTTATTGCTATCGGACGTGATTGTTTGTGATATTAATTTGCCATGCATATTCAAATAGAAGGTATGTACGACATTTTAAGTCCTATTACTTTTACTTTCAGCCTGTTATTAGTGATAATAAGCACCGTCAAAGAGAGAGTTCCGAATTTCTTTGTTTTTTGCCGGTCTCCTATATTCAAGTTGACTTTTACTTAGGAAGGAACGAATCGCCAAAGATGAAACATATATCAAAATAATCTCTAGTTTCTCTAGTTTCAAAAACGGTAACGTTTAGGTGCTGCAAACTGCTCCGAGGATTGACTATAGGTCATTGAAAGTACTAGGTAATATGTAGGTAAATTGGTTACCTCAGGTCATTTTTTAATTTTATTATTCTGCAGGGACCACTATAAAGTACTCTTTTCTTCAAAAACATGTTCTTCACACATGGTTATCCACAAAAACTAAAAATAATGTGGCAAGATAGCTCTCGCGAAGTGTTTGAAATGCTAGCAGACAATTGGCCAGGTGCAAAAAATATCGAAACCGATTACTTCAGAGATTTAATTTAGTAAGTTTTCTTATTTTATATACCAACCCAGCCATGTTCAAAAGTAGAAGTAAAACTAATTTTAATGTCACCTACCTGCTTTTTAGACGACAAAATGTTTTTTTGGGAATATTATATCTAACTTGCTTCTAAAAAATACACTTTTTTTACTTGTTATAACTCTTAGAACCTCAAAACAATCATTTCTTAGGTGAAAAAGTCATTATTTAATTTTTAATCCGACTTACAACTCCTATGACCGCCCTTCTTAAGAGCCGGGACCACTGTGCAATGGTGACATTATAGGCGATATCGAAGCATTGCAGCTAGACGGTCGTTGTTGGCCGTTTTAGGGCTATCAATGTTGTTTACGTTTTGTTAAGTAGGTACTTAACCGAATGGAGTATAGGTAGATGGGAAGATCATGATACAGTAGGTAGGTACCTACACTTGTCTTTAAAACCTCGGGATATGTGTGCGTCACCTATGACCTTATAAACCTACATAATAAAGCATTTCGTACGTCTCAGTCAAGGCGCAAATATTTTTCGGTCGCGAATTTATAAGACCGAATTGTTATGATATCCAACAGGAACATGGTTTTTTTTTTCATTAAATCTAGCTATCAAAAACAATAATATGCATTTTTATTGAACACTTACTATTCCATTCACAAAGTATTTGATTTGTTTAATTAAAAAAATAATAGGTACATATTTATAATCACAAAACTATCTTTAAGTATATATATATAAGTACTTGATAGAAAGTTAAAGTCGGCAGTTGTAATCAAATTGCTGTGGGTGGGCAGCCCTATCGCATGTGTACGTACCGCGCGGCTCTAGGAACTTATCTCTAAAATACGGCCGAGTTACAATACTGTATGGATAGTATTACCGTGACAACACTGTCAGTGGTTGCCGTTGGCCACTAACCACGACTCAGACGGCAGTTACTCTCAAATCTCAATATAGCCGAAAAAACCAAGAATATCATATTTAAGCGGATCCTGGGCTCCGAGGTCCAAACAAACCTCAGATACGAACGGTATTTGGCAAAGATGATTATTGGCGTTTTTTTATACCACAGGATTCAGGCAGGATCATAGGAGGTGTGTGCGTGTGTGTAGCGCACATGGGGTAGTGGGGGGTGGAGGGTCTTGTAGAACCTTACCAAAAATCAATTTAAAATTAGGAGATATTTCTATGTTTGAGCATATGAGCTACCATAATACGAGTATCAAGGCTGGGCGTGGACGTAGACAACAAGCAGGCAGGATCAATCACAAGACAACCCCTGCGAACTGGTTCTCCCTTGTTTGGTATAACAACGTTTGGTCGAATATCACTTGAACTAATTTCAGTTACAATAAAGTCATTTCACATAATTATTCATTTGACCGAATATTTAATTGGTAGAATTTTATTTAGCATAATTATTTAGTTGGAATAATATTAGCGATGCCCGATATTTGACTTTGTATCGATATTTTGTATCGTAATGTATCGTAACTGAATGTATCGATACACGATATTATCGTATGGCTTTGTATCGATATTGTTAATATCGTATTTATATCGTATCAAAAATTCAAACTCTAATTTATTTACAGTATAAATATAATTTTAATATTCGTCACACTAGTTTATTGTTTTTTGTACAGTTACCTATACAGAAATTCACAATTGTAATTTTATAGTATATCTATAGGTACATCTACATCTACACTAATATTATAAAGAGGAAAGATTTGTACCTATTTTTGTATGTTTGTAATGAATAGGCTCCGGAACTTCTGTACCGATTACAATAATTCTTTCACCTATAGAAAGCTACACTATCTGGAAGTAACATAGGCTATATAACATCACGCTACTACTAAAGGGAGCGGAGCAGTGAGCATAAATGTCAATAAATCGGGCAGATTTCCATACATTAAAGTTGGACCGGAATCCGAATTCCACGCGGGCGGAGCCGCGGGCAACAGCTAGTATAGTATAAAATTATAATTGCAAAATTTTTTCATCTAAACTTTTAAGGAATAATAATTTTGATAATCGTTTCGGATTCAACCTATTGCGATTTTCTGTAAGCGTATTATTAGCTGAAGAAAACAATCGCTCTGACGGCACTTAATAAAAAAAGACCAAACACTAGATTTGATAGGTGGAGCCATTATAGTAGCAGTAGAATTAAATTTGGAGACGCTTCGAATGAACTAATCGTAATCACACAGTGCTAACAGAACTTATTGCTTTTTGAAGGTATCTACCAATATTCAAAACTAATGTCAACAAATCATTTACAGTCTACCCACATCATATTACAAAATACAGCCTGCCATAGGCGGCACCAATGACATTTCATAACATAGACATGTCATAATGCTTACAAATCAACGTAGAAAAATGTGCCGAACTCACCCACACACATTTTTAATTCATCTACACTTTTGGTGTTTTAACTTTAGAGTAATAGGTTCGTGCAGTGTCTATAAACATACGATGGCATTTTCGTTATTTTTTTAAGTCACTGATGCCTCCGCGCAACGTCCGACCGGCGCCGCTTGGCACGCGATACTAGAGGCAAACGCTCCAATTGACTCGTTTTCGGATCTTCAAGATTTTCGCGCAATAACATATCTACTTCTTTTTATATAATATCTTTGGGCGGCACTATTATAAGAAGTTTGTTTATAATATTTTCAATCGTGGTTATAATTTATTATAATCATAACGAAGATTCAAGTCTCAAAATGTACTCAGTCAGCTTATCTCTTTTTAAACATTTGATTGAACAACTATGTATTACTTAAGAGTTAAGTCATACGATATTTTTGATGCGATATACCCGAGAAGCGATACGATATCTCCACATATCGTATTGATGTGTATCGATACAAAATATCGAAATATCGCATGGTGTTGTATCGATACACCAAAATATCGATACGTATCGGGCATCGCTAAATAATATCATTTCACCGAATTTTCATTTGCACTAATTTTATTTAAACTAATGCTTCATTAGACTAATAATGATTTATTCGAGAGATCATACCGAATCACTCGGCGGCCGCTGCCGCGGCACGCTCGCTTCGCTCGCTCGCCTCGTGCTTGTTGTGGTCACAGTTCTAACCTAACCTAACCCTGCCGATTGCACTGAGAGTTTTTCAATTTTACTTGTATTGTTTTTCATGAAACATACTCTTAGTGGTTTTCTTACATCACGGAAATCGGCAGGGTTAGGTTAGGTTAGAACTGTGACCACAACAAGCACGAGGCGAGCGAGCGAAGCGAGCGTGCCGCGGTAGCGGCCGCCGAGGGCCAGATAAATAAATTTCTACACTACATTAACATTATACCAATTGAATATTCGATGAAATACATAATAATATCAACTGAACATTACATGAAATGAGCATTATACTTTTTGAAGTATATATATTAATCTATGCTTTTTGATCAATAGCGCAAAGGTTGTTATCGCAAATAAATATTCGATGAAATGAAAATTATGTCAATCGATATTATGCAAAGCAATTATTTTCTCAAACGTTGTTCGAATTAGTAACATTCGACCAAGTAATGGATACTCTAAGGTTATTATGCCAAACAAGGGAGAACCCTGCGAACTTATTATATTAGAAATTTCGATTCTTGCGTGAAACGAACCAACCATTCTATGAAGTCTGTGGTGAAAAGGCAAAGGCAAACTTCAAATTCAATTTATAGAACTGTCAATCTGTCATTTGCATTTTGTTTTTAATTTCATGAAAAATTGGAAACGAAATCTGCTTTCATCTTGCGTTTATGCAGTGATATTATTGTGAAAAATGGCTATGTTCCCCGGGGCGGTAGCCTTTGATGAGTATGGACGTCCATTTATAATCTTGAGAGACCAGGATAGACAGAAAAGGCTCACCGGTAATGATGCTTTGAAGGTAAGTTTTTATCATTTATTTTGAGTATTTTGCGTATGTAGGTAATAAAGTAAGACGTATAATTAGCTTATTTAGAACTCTTTCCATAAGTACGTTCCTAAATAGGTTTCAATATTATAAATAAAATAACAAAAAATAATAACCTATACATGTCAACAAAAATTAGAAGAATCCAGAATAATTACTATAAACATGCATTTCATCAATAAAAATGACCTTTGAATTAAAATTTTCCACTATTCAAATGCTCTAGATGGCCAAATATCCATTCGTTACGCTCAATTTTAGAATTACATGCACTTTTAAAATCAGGTGCTATGAATCACATGATTTTGAATGAAGCAACCTGCTGAATTTTAGTTCGATATCAGGCCACAGATTCACTATTTTGTAGTTTCAGGGTGTTAGAAAAGATATTACAGCTGTAACTAAGCTGATTTCAGTCAATATTTACATTAAATACTAATATTATCATAATATATGGGCAATTCCATTGTGTTGTTATGTGTATCCAATAAGTATGTACTCATTTTAGTAAATTCCTTTGTTTGCCTATAAGACAGTGAGACCCTGTGCAATAAATTAAAAAGTTTTATAAATAGAATTCTAACTAAACACTGATGATGACCAAACATTTCACATAGAGAATTGATTGATCATGAAATTTTCCTTGGCTGTGTCTGAAGTGTTTAAAAGATGTTAGTGTAAGTTAAAATGTTCAGGTAAATATTCTTGAAAAGTTAATTTGAATAAATGAAAAATGAAAAGAAAATTAATGAATAAATATAAAGTTCGATACTAAGATTTTCAAGTAGTTAGCAGAATCTTTGAATAGGTACTTGTAAGATAGCATTAAGTGAAGAAAAGAAAAAATTAAATAGTGCTAAGAAAATCCTTAAAAACTTAAGTTTGAACTAACAAAAATAAATTAAAATTAATTCTTATTGGACAGATTTTACAACTTTAGTTACATTGTAAATATAAGCTTATTACAAGTTTCAGCATTTCTATCCAATATATCATCAGAACTAACAAGATTCTTATTCACCACATCCGCAGTCCCACATTCAAGCTGCCCGTCAAATTGCCGGCATTCTCCGCACATCCCTTGGACCACGTGGCCTCGACAAGCTTATGGTATCACCTGATGGTGACGTAACTGTAACTAACGATGGAGCGACAATTCTCAAGCTAATGGATGTGGAACATCAGATTGGCAAGCTGCTTGTGCAACTCGCACAGAGTCAGGATGATGAGATTGGAGATGGTACTACTGGTGTCGTAGTGTTAGCTGGTAAGTTTGTGGCTATTTTACCTTTCAATATTTTTTTTAAGGTATAATAGGGAAGTACACCATATTTTTTCGAAAATTCTTTGAATACCTGCCTAAATGGTATAAAAAAACATGTACATTTTATTCATACTTGCATACCTACTAATATTTGAAGTGTCGGTAGCTTAGTGTTTAAGGAGTCAGCCTTACGATTGAGAGGTCCCGGGTTCGAATCCTGGCCATTACACTACCGACATAAACCCACTTGCTAGGAGTGGATTTCGGGATTCAATTTCGCTAACGAAAATCGCTCCATACAAAATAGAGACACATAGTGACGTCACAGCATGCTAGCATGTAGTGCTAATGTATGGAGTGCAAGAGAATATCGCATTTATCTCGGTTGACTTGGTTATTATGTAGAATATGTAGATCTGCAGTAAAAATTCCCAAAATATATTTACTACTATTATTTGCTTTACCTAAACAAAAAGTCATCGTTTAAAAAATACTAATTAAACTGTTCTCCACAGGTGCTCTCCTGGAGCAGGCCTCCATCCTTCTAGACAAGGGAATCCACCCTATCCGCATTGCCGATGGCTTCGAAATGGCTGCGGCAACAGCTCTGGCCCACCTCAATGGTGTCAGTGAAGCTTTCCCAGTGAACAAGGATACCAGGGAGCACCTGATCAAGGTGGCGATGACCACACTTGGCAGTAAGGTGGTGGTAAAGTGTCACCGGCTGATGGCTGAAATTGCTGTTGATGTGAGTACAATAGTTTTTTTTAAGTCACTATAGTATGAGATTCTTTAAAAAGGGCATTAGAAGTGCGAGTGTGACGCCCATAGACCAAGGTAATCATTTCCCATCAAGTGGGCGGTATAAAAAAGGTGGTAAGTAAGGCTGATGGTAAGCAGAAAAAGTAGGCTTTGTAATAGGGGTTAAAATGCAGTTTTAAGTATTGTACCACCCTAACCAAAGGAAATAGCCATATTCATGGATACTAAATATTGGCACAGGGCTGTCCATTAATCATGGAAAGGGGGACTCTTTTTTCCGCACTTAGCCTCCTTTTTGGGCCATTGTGCGTATCCATTAATCATAAGCCTCAACATGTTCGGAAAAAAATCACAAAACGGCGCGGAGGTAGGGGTATATTGCACAGGGGGGCCCCGTTCTACATATAGAAATTCTAGTTATACAAATATGAGGCAAACATGAATTGAACCTTGATTATATCACTTTGTCTCTTTTTTTCCAATATACAGTTGTGTCTGCTAAAAAGAGACAAAAAATTTAAGTTATTGCTCACTTGGGAAAATGGGTATGAGAATTTGACAGCGTGGCGACGGTGCCAGCATTTATGAATGATTTGCGCCAACATTATGAATGATTTGCGACAGCTATTGTTGAATTTTTCTAGACCATACTACTACAAGCATAATAGTGATGTACTCCAATAAATGATTTGACGACGAAACTATTCTGCAGTAGTCGGGTTTTAGTTTCATAGTTGCGCCACGTATCTTGAACCTAAATCATAAGACATACGAGGCTCTGGCTGGCGCCCGCGGAATGCTTTGTAATATTCTATGCTGGGTGAATTTGAGTTCGTCTACCGCAGTAGCATCCCGTGCTATCCTCAATAGACACCCAAGAAATGTGTACTGCGCGTATAGGGCACGTTTTGAGCACATTTTAGGTCCAAGACACGTGGCGCGGGTTATAGTATAAATAGATATCGACAAATATTACGATAGTAGAAGGTGCATCCCTAGCATAGTAACCGTCGTCAAACGTTCATTCATAAAAATGGAACATAGGTATACACGTCAATTCTGTAGGTATACCCTGTCTATAGTATCTAAGTCTATGGTATATTGAGATATCTCACAGTCATATTGTCATTGTCCTAGCATTAAACTTGCTAAAAGCATTACGTGATTAATGGACAGCCCCTGAATGATATCTCCTTTATTATACTGCTTAGTTGTCAGACAAGCACATGACCTACCTTATAGGAAAGTTTCCTATAGACACTTGAAACACCAAAGGGCATTTTTTAACTATTTGCTCCAATTCTCTCCGCAGGCCGTTCTCTCAGTAGCTGACTTGGAGAAGCGCGATGTGAACTTCGAGCTGATCAAGGTAGAAGGAAAAGTCGGAGGCCGTATGGAAGACTCCATGCTGGTGAAGGGCGTCGTCATCGACAAGACCATGAGCCACCCACAGATGCCAAAGATTTTGAAGGTTTGTGAGACCCTCCCTCCTTTATTGTATTCTAGTGTCGCAGTGGAGTTTGTTGCGCCGTTTCCGCCGAGGAAGCGGTGGTAAACTTAGTTTTAAGGAGAATTTGACGTCAAAAAGCTGTAACAGTGTTGCACTATTTTGAAAATAAAGAATTGAATTGTCTGGTCATACCCTGCCAAAGGCGGCATGGTGAAACACTTGTTACCCACATAGCCCGGCCGTCGCCGTAAAACATGACCGCATCAGCGAAGGCGACTCGAACATAAATGTGAACGTGATAGTTCGTTACGCGATTCTTACGCGTGATCACATTCAGCGCAGTTTATTCGTCTCCATGATACGCCGGCACTAGCAACCGTCATGCATCCCAGCCATGTAAAGGACAAACCTAAAAATGATAGACCCACCCTTGTAACCTAACTGGCCTTTGGGGCATACATACTACACCAACCGCTTTTGCCAGTTGGTCCACGTTATTCAGTCCAGCTAAAGCGACTGGGATCGGTTTTGTACAGCATTCTCCCTATCACACATCAGACTCACAGTTATATAATTGTACTAGCTTTTGCCCGCGGCTCCGCCCGCGTGGATGTCGGTTATCGCGACCAAACATAGCCTATGTCCTTTCTCAAGGTCTAACCTACCTCTATACCAAATTTCATCAAAATCGGTTCAGCGGTTTAGTCGTAAAAGTGAGACAGACAGAGTTACTTTCGCATTTATAATATTAGTAGGGATCAAACTGTCAGTCAGCTGTGTAAGCAAACTGATGGTAGCCAGACTCTACTCTTTCTGACAATTGACATACCCAAAGGCCACATACTCTAAAGATGCATCTAGAGCTCATGTTTATAGCAACATTTTCACTGGTTTTTTACAATCTTTCTTGATTGATTCTTTGAGTGTTTTTTTTTTCTTTTCTCGTTGTTAGTTTAATATTTGTTTCCATTCCCCAGGACGTGAAACTCGCCATCCTGACCTGCCCGTTCGAGCCGCCCAAGCCCAAGACCAAGCATAAGCTGCAGGTGGGCTCCGTCGACGAGTACAAGGAACTCCGCCAGTATGAGCACGAGAAATTCTTGGAGATGGTGCGTTGTGTCAAGGTGAGAATGATACCGTGTTGATTAACTACTTTGGACTCTTACAATATAAGGTCTCTGGTAGTCAGTATTAAAAGTAGATAATCCTTAGAGTATACATTATATAATTATAGAGGGTGTGTATCGGTCTGTTGTGTCGAGCGTAGGCACAGGTATGAACAGTACCCTGATGCTTAGCGATGGTATAGAGCAAGGGTGCCCAACCCTAGGCACGCGGGCCACATAGTGGCCCGCGGACGAATTTCGGGTGGCACGCGCAAGCCACTGCGAGAGGAGCAAAAAAAAAGCTTGTACAAAAGCAATTGCATTAGTCGCAGTCGCAAATGCTATGCTATTTTTTCTTTTCACTCAAATCTATCGAGTATTCATCAAAATGATATTATCTCTTCATATCATAACTAAAAAGTTTAAAATAATTTTATTTTATTTTATTTTTATGATTTTGATTGTATTGATAGTTTGGTATTATAATAAACTTAATATTGTACTAGTGCACTTTGTTATTATACTAATTTTTGTAGTTACATTCCATACTATTGAGTTAAAATTTATACGCGTAAAAATGTAGTAAAATAGGAGCTGTCACTGGCGTGGAACGGATCCGGCGGCTGGGTCTGAGGTGACTCTGTACAAAACTGAGGCCATGTTCTCTCATAGGCCTCGGCGTGCACCACCGGAGGGATTCAACCTCACAGTGGGAGAAACTCTCATCGGCATCAGGCCCCAGATGACATATCTGGGGCTCGTGTTCGACGGCCCAGATATCGGGGAGCGTCTCCGAAGTCTGACTCCCAAATTAAGATGCACAGCTAACGCTCTGGCGTGGCTGCTGTTCAACATGAGGGAGCCAGAGCAGAGCAGGGGGCAGATGCTGCGGGAATCGTACGTTCCATTGCCCTATACGGGTGTCCTGTGTGAGCGGATGCCCTGAAGTCTAGGCACGTGCACCTACCGCGTGCACAGCAAGAGACGATGGCCATCAAGGCCATCAGGGGTTACTGCACGATATCCTATGACGCGGCGAGTTTTCTTACCGGATCTCGGAGAGCGAGGCTATGGACAAACATGGCGAGTCACCGGCAATTAATCTTGACATCGCCAAAGCTTTTATAGAGTCTGCCACAAATCGCTTCTTTCCAAGCTACCAGCCTTTGGTTTGCCTCTCAGACAGTGCGACTGGGTGGTTAGCTTCCTGCAGGAGCGCCAACTTCGTAGTTCTTGCAGGTAAATGCTGGCGTGCCGCAGTGGTCTGTCTTATCACCCATTTTCTCTCTTCTACATATCAACGATATTCTGACCACCCGGCAGCATTCATTGCTATGCAGACGATAGCATCTTACACGGGAGTTATCATGGGCATACTGCGGCCGAGCAGTCCGATATAGAGTCTGAGTGCGGGACAAAAAGCAGCTTCTTGTCACTGAGCTCGACCGGATCCTTAATCATATTTCCCAATAGGGCTCTGAGAACCTGGTCGAGTTCAATGCCAACAAGACACAGGCATGTGCATTTACAGCAAAGGTATCTTTTTTCCTTCCCTCTGTGGCGTGGGCACTGCCACTGCGGGACAATCTCAGTATTCTCGGTATGGAACAACAAAAATTATATTGAGAGTATCATCAAAACAGCCTCGCGTAAACTCGGAGTCCTGAACAAAGTGAGATGTTTTAACTCGCCGGAGCAGCGGTGTCTTCTGTCTCCTGCGTGGAATACTGCTCGCATCTCTGGGATGGCTTCGCAAAGTACTTACTTGATACACTCGACAGGTTCCAGTGTCGTGCGGTCTGCATTATTGGGAATCCTGAGATCACGAACACCCTCGAGCCTATGCAGATGCGTAGAGTTGTGCATACTTGGCAGTATTTTAATTGCTATGGTGAATGTTCTAATGAGCTTTTCCAATTAATCTCACCCTATCCTTTCCTACACCGAACAACGCGTGCAGGACATAAATGTCACCCGCATACGGTGCAAAATATTCGGTGACTCCTTCCTCTGCCGTACCATTAACTCCTGGAATTCCTTACCAGTTTCCCTCTTCCTACAAGTCCCGGATCCTTTAAGCGGGGCGCGAAAAAGCATCTAATGAGGCCGACAAGCTGAGTGCCACCATTGTAACACGATACTTACGTGTCTATAATGGTGACCCTCTTTTCCGAGACTGCATCCAGCTTACCAGCAGACGAGGTGAAGTCCAATTGACGTTATAAAAAAAGTTCTTTCGGTGCCATATCGTTACTGAAAAAAGGCGCGGGAACGGGGACACGAACCCGGGCCGTGAAGGGCACACCGTAGTAGCGGCGATAAGACCCATCACGGGGGAAAGCTAGAGAGGCCGCCATGTAGCCTCTCTAGCCACTCCTCCATCCTGCAGGTTATCACCGGGCACGGATGCTTCGGGGTTTTTCTGCGTCGGATCCGGTAAGAGCCAACCACCGAATGCCATCGTTATAACGCGGGAGACGCCTCCCCATTCCCAGGGGCTAGATGGGGATGCGATGGTCCCAATACCCGAAAAGAGCCGGCTCGAGGGAGATGGGCAAGAGATCAGCCAATTTCATCTTCCGATACCTGGGGGGGGGGGGGGGGGGGGGGGTTGTGGATGTAGTAAAAAAATGTACTGGCCCGCCAAAAATGTCCAAATCGTAAGTTTGGCCCGACAGCTAAAAAGGTTGGGCACCCTTGGTATAGAGCAAGAAAGAGTGGAGTGCCCCATCGGTTTGCTGAATATGGTCACACTCTTTTTCTCGCTCACACCCTAATATTTTTTTAATCCTTTTCTTCAATTTCATCGTACCGTTAATTCCAGTCGCATTCGAAGCTTTCACCTCGGAGTTGGGGTCTGCTTTACCAGTCTAACTGCGGATTTGGCTTTGATATTTTCTGTGAAGCAACTGCCATTTGACCTTCACAACATCACAACCCAATGGTGAAATCGAAGTGTTGCAGCTAGACCAGTTGTTGGAGGTTTAAGGGCTCCAACTACCCGTAATGACTGCCATAGATGTTTGTACAGCAATCGGGACCGACAGCTTAACATGCTCTCCGAGGCACGACCAGACCAATGCAAATACCTATATTCATGTATACAAATATTTGCACTGAGCGGTGATCGAACCCGCGCCTCCTGCGTAGCGACCGTGTTCACTACCACCACGCCACAGAGGCTGTCAGACTGTTTAGTTTTGTTTAAAATAAGTAATTTTGGTCTTTTAGGATGCTGGTGCTACCCTGGCTATCTGCCAATGGGGCTTCGACGACGAGGCGAACCACCTTCTCTTGTCCGAGGGTCTGCCGGCCGTACGGTGGGTAGGAGGGCCAGAGATGGAGCTGATCGCCATCGCCACTGGAGGCAGGATCGTGCCCAGGTTCGAGGAGTTGACTCCCGACAAACTTGGCTCTTGTGGACTTGTTAGGGAACTCAGTAAGTGTTTTTAACTATCTTATTCTAATTCTATACTAAGAGAAGGTAGGACACGATGGTATATCCGTCCCAATCGAGCAGTCCGACTAGGGAAGTACCTCCGCCCTACAGAAGACCGCGAACGAACTCGTGTTGTGTTTCCGGCGGTGAGTAAGGTAGCCAGAGCTCACTGGAGAGATTTTGTGCTGTCAGTCGGAAAACCAAAGGCTTTGTCCGACTTATCTTTTGCACTGACGGCATAGAATCTCTCTGTTCTTACAGGGTCGGCAGCACGAGTGTGACTCCCCTGGTGTTGCACTCGTGCATAGGCCACGGTAACCTCTTACCATCAGGTGGCCGTGTGCTTGTCTGCGACCTAAGTAGTATTAAAAAAAACTGCATTTTTTATACGTTTTTTTAGTGTATCGGTAGATGTACCATTGTATGTGGCAGTATGTAGCCTTAGTTGGTAAACTTGAGACATTACCAAGACATTCCAAGTGAAAGCCGCAAGCCAATACACATACAAACCGGTACACATGCAAATCGGTGCACATGCAAGCTGATACACATACAAACCGGTATAGCTGCTGATTGAAGAACGAGGCTCTAGCGCAGACATTCCTCTCATGTAATGAGTAACCAACGCTTCAAAATTCACATGTTTCAATGGTGAAATTTTTAAAAATTTCTTAGAATACTTTCAAAAACTTAATTCTATCCTCTCTTGCAGCATTCGGCACATCGAAGGAAGAGATGCTGGTCATCGAGGAGTGCTCCAACAGCCGCGCTGTCACCGTTCTCATGAGGGGAGGAAACCGCATGATTGTGGAGGAGGCCAAGCGTTCTGTGCATGACGCGCTGTGTATCGTACGGAGTCTTGTGCAGGTAAATTACACTACCAGGGCATCTAATTTTATCGGACACTAGCGTTCCGCCCGCGGCTCCGCCCACGTGCATCTCGGTTAACGCGACCTTTGCTCATATCTTCGGTTCTTCTCAACCGATTGCGATCAAACAAACGTAAGATTTTAAGTCTGAGTAAGCCCTTTCTAACGAAAAAACCGCATCAAAATCCGTCCAGTAGTTTTTGCGTCCATCGAGGACAAACAGACAGGAAATTCAAAAAAATATTTTCGTGTTCATTATCGATAACATAACATAACCCAAGTATTTTTTTTTAAATATCTCCAATGTACAGACACGACCACTTTACATAATAGTATAAATACGTCATAACTTTAGATTTGGCTATGTTCACCAGCCCCAAATCTGTGATATCTTCTGCGTTAGGAAGAAGTAGCCATGCTTAACGAGTCAACAAAATGTCGACATGGAATTTTTTACATAATATCTTATCTATATTTACCATTGCCATGATCACAGATGTGCTGCGTTTGTTACAACGCCGAAATATCGCATACTGGGATAATTAAAAAAAAATGTTAAATATCCTGGACTTGTTATACTACCAATTCATTCATTCACGACCATGTCAATCTCAAATCTAATCTAATCTGATATCTCAAAAAATCTCTAATCTCAAAGCTAATGCGGGAGCTCCGCTCCGCTCCCGCCTTAGCCTTCTAACCTAACCTATCCGAGTCGGGGTGGGCAGTGTCCATTTTGGGGAAAGGGATATTATGGGAAGTTGACATTCTGAGCCACAACCATATAATTATGAGCGTCCTTATTTATGATACAAATACTCGATACGATACGACTGATCGTGATAATATCAAGGTGCTACAAATGTGGACCCAGCTTAGTGTCTAAACACACTATGCCGAAGTTACGCGACCGAAGTTCGGCGGCTGATTTAACGTTCCGACGTATTCGGCTTATATGACACACCATAAGTGCCGAACTCACGCGGCGGAAATTCAGTTCCGAATCTTTGTGTGTGTATTCAGTGTCGCGGGGCGCGGGTGGATCCCTGCAGCTTCTCGTCTCCGAATCTTCGTCGGCAATCGAGCCAAAGTTCGGTCGCTTATAATGTATGCTCACAGAATAAGTTGCCGCTGAACTTACGCCCGACCGAAGTTATGCTGTATGCTATGACGCGACGTAATTTCGGCATAGTGTGTCGTCAGTAATGCAAATAGCATTGCAGGCGTAATAGGCTATTTGACTAATCGTTAAAATTTAAATTAAATTAATTTAATTAATTTAAATTAAAAGTTTAAATTTTCAAAAGTGCGCGAAAAACGCTATATTTAATCAAAATGGCGATGCGTGTGAGTATTGACGTCACTGTAAGTTGCTGTTATCATCAGCTCGCACTAAATTTGTATACATTTCGAACTTAATCATAAAATATGTCCATAAAACTCGCGATAATCAAGGATAAAGCAAATAATAACACCGGAACAAACAATAATAGCTCATACAACTGGAGATATTTTGTAGGAATGACGTCACCCAGAGCTCTGACCAATCACGAGCGTTTTTGCCATAGACAATAAATCAACGAAATAAAACATTTTTATAATTGAAATTCTCATAAAATACACATGAAGGGTCCACTGCAATAACGATGTATGTCCATTGGATTCTATTTTGAGATAATTGGATTTTAAGTTTATAAACGGTGTGGACTAAAGGGCTTAAAGATATCGGGAAATGCTTCTTATCCAAATTAAATAACAAATATCATAGTATTATTTATTAAGAAAATAATCATTATTTAGGTATTACAAACTATTAATAATTTATATATTCTTAGGTAAGTCTGCAAATAACAGAACTAGAATGATTCATATCCATACTATGTTCACAGTCAATAATGATAGTAGTCCAAATTATTGCTTTAACCATTAAGTAATGACGTGATTTATGTTCGTGTAGCTTTTATTACTGCTAGCCATGGATGAAACAATATAAAAATAATAAAAAATAATCAAATATTTCACACATGAGGAAGTTCGTCGTAATAACACCTCGTGTCAGGCCTACAGAACTTTTTAAGGTACTGCAGGTCGTTATATTTTGCTGTTGATATAGGCAGTTTGTCTTTGTAAGCCAAATCAGGTAATTTAAATTCTCCTTCATTAATATCTGCCTTCATTAAACGAAAAGTAACTGGTGTGTTAACTACACTTGACTCCCATGGGCTATTATTAAAATTTCTGCGAAACATGAGCCTTGGATGTTCTTTATGGACTCCAAATTCACGTACAGGTCTTGTGGGAGCTGTGGGAAAAGGACAAGTCCTTTTGTAAAACGGTTTCAGAAATGCAGTCCAACCCTTGAATGAATCTTGTGAACATTCTATGACATTGAAGGGTTCTGGCCTCTGTCTAGCTCCACGTACGTGTTCTGCCCATTCTTCAGGAAGTTCAATCCTAGTCTTTTGATTTATGAATGCCATGTTTCGGTCGCATTCCATGTACGAGTGACCTCTTATCGGGAATATAACAGTGATCGATTCTAAGCGATTGAAACAGTGAACTATATAATGTAACATTCTAAAAATGGTGTAGTTCTTGTTCTGACCGCAACATGAGTCGCAAAAAATTGTAAGAGTCTTGCACTGTATGTCCATTTCATAAAATATGAAATGGAAGAGATGAGAGGCCACATCATCTGATCCTTTTTTTCCAATACTCTCATCGTATAAGATGAAGAATCACCAAGTACAGGTAAATTAGCTTGGAGAAATTTTTGCGTTTGTAGTAGTGTATGGTCAGCAAATAAAAAAAAACAACACGTCTACGCATACGCACTACGTACTAATACGGACGTGAAAATGTGTATCCACTGCATTGTAATCTATGGAACTGTATGAGGCAGACAAGCCAGTTCCAAACATTACAAGCAGTGAATGCCGGTTTTCACTTCAGTGAAGACGTGTATGAATTAGGTGTTCTCCGGCCATAAATGTTTTATTCTAATAATTCATCAACCCCAGACATATCACAATCATCCCCATCCTCGCTTTCATCAGATGAATTATTTAAATTAATTATGATTCGTTCTGATATTGTGTCTAAAGCTGCGTCTCTACCCTGATATTTGTTTTCCTCCTCAATAGCATGCAAACTTTTCTCCATTCCTCTACAGTTATGGCGTTCATTTTTTCTTCAGCTAATGACATTATAACCTTCATATTCATTGCGACATTCTTTTTTGCGACATATGTTTTCACTATCCCCCATATATTTTCTATAGGATTAAACTCCGGATGGTATGGTGGTAAACGCAGCATAGTATGACCGTGCTGTCGTAATATTTCGTCTATCTTGTACTCTATAAATCTCGCCTTGTTTTGCAGAATCAGTTCATATAATTGAGGCTTGAGCAACGTGGATGAATGCTCAATGTTTCGAAATGTCAGCCAGTCAATCATTTGCTGTTTTCTAGAATTACTATTCGGTGCAGGATTTTGTATTGAGTTATGATATGGTGCGTTGTCAACAACAACAACACTATTTGGTTGTAAGTTGGGTATTAATTGAGTTTGAATCCACCTTGAATAGTTGTCATAGTTTATATTGTCGTGGTAATCTCCACTTTTTTGGTTGACTTTAAACATAAGCAATGCATTTGGTATAAAGCCATCCATACCACCGGCATGAACAATGATTAAGCGGTTGCCTTTCGACATATGTTGCTTCAAACCTGAAGTGCTTCCATCTGACCAAGATTTCGAGAGGGTATGTGATGTATGTATATAATTATGTTTCGTCGGTGTAAACAATTGGTCGGCGTTGTTCACGATATTCAGCAATTTTCATCAAATAATTAATTCGCAAGTATCTAATTTCGTGTTTTTCCATAAGAAGTTTCCGGTTATCTTCTGTTTGCTTCCAATTAAAACCTAATGACATGACGTGTTTTCGTAACGTGCTGACACAACCTTTATAATCGATATCTTCTTTCAATTTTGCGTGCAAAGTTTCCAAAGTGGGAACTTCTTTATTGGTGATGTGGAAGTCATGAATTGTTCTTCTGATAACTTGCTGATCAAAGTCATCGATTACTATTGTAAGTTTACGATTCGGTTTCTTTTTAGGAGATTTAAATGTTACTTCCTGATCTGAAGGACGATATTTACTTTCTGATACTACCTTTCTGACGGATGCTATTGAAATTCCTGTTGATTTAGCAACTAATTGAGTGGGGGTCATAATACTGCTCGGGTTGTTATTACACTCATTTTCGAAATATTTGTACAAACAGTACAAAACTTCTTTAGTTTGAGAAGTCAAAGGCTTGCCTCGACCATGTTTTAACACTGGAGCCATTTTGAATTAACAATATAAAGTTACAACACTTACACACACACTTTAACAAATATTATAACAATAATAACAAAAAATAACAACAATCAACAAATACAAAATTTAACAATTAAACTACGTAATAATTATAATTTTTGAATGAAATGTGTGCTTTATGTTCTAACGGTACCAAGCTGCGGACAGCGTAAACTGGTTTATTCTGGTTTTGTGCGTGTTTCCACTTTCCACTATCAAGT
The DNA here is from genome assembly GCA_914767945.1 of Eilema depressum. Classification (NCBI taxonomy): domain Eukaryota; kingdom Metazoa; phylum Arthropoda; class Insecta; order Lepidoptera; family Erebidae; genus Eilema; species Eilema depressum. The sequence goes on from OU612040.1 coordinate 4,567,728, forward strand.
GACGATTTATTTATTTGTTTTGTTTCGTAATTATTATGGTCAAAACTTTTTACCTATAGCTAAACTACTATCATCTAAAGAACGACACGATATTTTATTGTTTCACGGTAGTCGCCTTGTCGTTTGCTCAAGGACGTGAAATTGAATGAATTTTTTTTTTTTTATAAAGTCAAAACCTTTTTCTTTCGACTTGGTAAATTATGAGCTACTCTGGCATAAGCTTGCCCATGATACTACTGTCCCGGCTAATATTATATCACTGTTGCGATATTGGTACAGTGGTCAAAAGAATAGGGTGAGATGGGCAGGCACATATTCTGAAGTGTATGGGCTGGATTGTGGGGTAAGACAGGGCGGGTTGAGTTCCCCTCGTTTGTTCAACCTGTATGTAAATAAATTGATAGAGGAGCTTAGCAGCACCAGAACAGGATGTCACGTAGATGGTGTTTGTGTAAACAATATTAGCTACGCTGACGATATGGTGTTGCTGAGCCCTTCTGTTGGTGAGATGAGGAAACTCCTCAAAATCTGTGAGGGTTATGCGGTGGCACATGGGCTCAGGTACAATACCAATAAGAGTGAATGGCTAGTTTTTAAATCTGGTGCCAATACATTAGAACATCTTCCAGAACTCTCACTCACCGGATTTCCTATGGGTCGGGTTCAGAGGTTTAAATACTTGGGCCATTGGGTCACCGATGACCTAAAAGATAATGTATTGTGGATATTGAGAGGGAGCGCAGGTCGTTGGCTGTCCGTTGCAATATGCTGGCTCGCAGGTTTGCGCGCTGTAATGATTCTGTCAAGATTACGCTGTTTAAAGCTTTTTGCCAGTCTTTTTACACGTGCAGCCTGTGGACTAGTTTTACGCAGAGGGCATACAGCGACTTGCGTGTCCAATATAATAATGCATTCAGGGTGCTTTTGGGGTTGCCGTGGCGTTGTAGCGCGTCGGGCATGTTCGCGGACGCGCAGGTTGACGGGTTCGCTGCTATAATTAGAAAACGTTGCGCTTCCATGCTGACGCGTTTGCGCTCCTCCTCCAACAGCATCCTGAATGTATTTTCTGAGAGATGGGACTCCCCCCTGATCTACAGGTGGATTTCCATCCATACCAAAATTTAATTTGAATCGGATTATATTTTCATTGTTGATTTTAATTTTAATTTTTAGTTTGATTTTGATAATTTAATTTTTGATTTTATTTATAAATTTTATTTTGATTTAGATTTCAATTTTAATTTTAATTATATTTGATCTCAATTTTGATTTTAATTTTTTGTTGACATCGATTTTAATTTTATTTTGGAGCTTGATTTTAATTTGAATTTTTGATTTTAATTTTTATTTTTATTTATTACCTACTAACACTAGTATAAGACATTGTTACTAACATAATATTATCTATGGATCCAAAATAGTATCCGAAATAAATTATTATTATTATTATTATATTTAAAATAAAAACTTGTTTTTATTGAAAACAAAAATCAGAGTGTTGCTAGGGATAAGTATAAAATTAAATAGTAATGTTAGGATATCGAAACATTTTTGTATAGGCCAGAACGATATAGTGGAAAGTGGAAACGCGCTCTAAGATCTGAGTAATATACACACCACTACATATGCAAAAATTTCTCGAGACTAATTACACTGTACATGGATATTAAACATTATGTAAGTAAGCTGCCTTTTATAATATACATCGTTTGTAGTGCAACTATCGTGGACACCTATCATTATTGCCGTGAATACTTGTGACATTGAGCGTTCTAAACGTGTAGTCAAATATAAGAAACATATTTATCTCAGGATTGGAAGATTATATACCGAGTTTGTAAATGAGATTAGTAACTGCATCTATCAAGTGACCGAATGACGTCACTAACGTAAATTTTCATATTTTTGGACATACATCATTATTGCAGTGGACCCTTCACATATTTGAGAGTAAATTGTAGTCTCGTAGGTCTTTTAACGTTATTTTCTAATAGGATGACCATCATTTGTAGTGTATTTGTAATGTTGTCAAATAGCCTATTGTGCTGAACTTCGGTCGCGTAACTTCGGCATAGTGTGTTTAGACACTTTACATGATATTTTCCTGTATCTGTCCAGGACTCTCGCGTAGTATACGGCGGAGGTGCGGCAGAGGTGTCGTGTTCGCTGGCGGTGGCGCGCGCCGCGGACAAGTTGTCGTCATTGGACCAGTACGCGTACCGCGCCTTCGCTGACGCTCTCGAAGCCATCCCGCTGGCACTCTCCGAGAACAGGTAGGTCTACACAATACTACAAGCTTCTGAACTTCTCGACAATTTATGTTTCAAATCGATTTACAAAGAGTAAAGAGAAAGGTTTATGTAAAATACTACTAAAGTATATAATGTATGTATTGTTTTGTTTAAGTTTATGACTACACAAATAACTACCCAGTTATTTTTGTTAAGATATTTTAAATATGTCCATCCAAAGGTTGCCTGTAAGAGATCGCTTGTAGCGATAAGGCCGCCATTTGTACATATCTCTTATATTGTCCCTAATGTACTGTAGTTTGTTTGTGTACAATAAAGAATTATCTTATCTTATCGACCTCGGATGGGACTCGAACCCGCGATCTTTCCCTTACAGGGGGAATGCTCTAACCGCTAAGCCACCGAGACCGCACGAAGCCAACTCAAATTCCTCTATCTATAGGTACTTTCCGTCTTTGGGGTGACGGTGGAGCCATCTACCGATACTCGTTCGAGCTATTATCGGAACCAATGAATGTTTGGGCGGAGTCATCAAAAAACAATGTTTAAAAATGATTGTAAAAATAGTCTAAATAGTGTGTTAAGAACATCCAACATCAGGACTTAGACAGAATGGAGACATTGCTATGAAGATGATGATGATTTGTCACTAGGAGTATATGGAACATCGAGAAGGGGAATTGCTTGTTAAAATCATTTTAGAGTGAACAAACACAAGGAACATCTGATTGTTGTAACTCATCCTGACTGTAACCCCGCGTTTACATACTGCCACTCGCATTGCTCATCGTGTTGCCAGAAATATTCGCGCAGTTAATGCACTAGTGTTCACACACTCCCATCATCGCGTTGGACGTAAACGTATGGAGGACAACGCTGTAGCAGTGTACGCATTATGCTTTTACAGCATAGCGAATTAATTAAATAGATTATTAATAAAAACTATCACTTTCAACTACTATACACGATTTCCGTAGATCGATATAAATATTTTTAAAAGTAAATATTCGAGGAGCAATAACGAAAGCCGTGTTTACTGATTAGCGCCATCTAGCGGTCTCGTATAGTTCATCGCGCTAGTATTGCCGCTCCTTTGACTCGCGCCGCCAAGCCGACATTCGCAGCAACATACGCGGCAGTATTCGCGGCATGACGAATATACCATTCACACCACGTCTCTGCCTACTTCTCTCGCCACTTCCCTCGCTCTGCCGCGAGTAGGTAAACGCAGCTTTATAGGGGGAATGCTCTAACCGCTAAGCCACCGAGACCGCTCGAAGCCAACTCAAATTCCTCTATACTTTCCGTCTTTGGGGTGACGGTGGAGCCATCTACCGATACTCGTTCGAGCTATTATCGGAACCAATGAATGTTTGGGCGGAGTCATCAAAAAACAATGTTTAAAAATGATTGTAAAAATAATCTAAATAGTGTGTTAAGAACATCCAACATCAGGACTTAGACAGAATGGAGACATTGCTATGAAGATGATGATGATTTGTCACTAGGAGTATATGGAACATCGAGAAGGGGAATTGCTTGTTAAAATCTTTTTGGAGTGAACAAACACAAGGAGCATCTGATCGTTGTAACTCATCCTGACTGTAACCCCGCGTTTACATACTGCCACTCGCATTGCTCATCGTGTTGCCAGAAATATTCGCGCAGTTAATGCACTAGTGTTCACACACTCCCATCATCGCGTTGGTCCGCATTACAATATTCGCCCTGCAACGGAGACGGACGTAAACGTATGGAGGACAACGCTGTAGCAGTGTACGCATTATGCTTTTACAGCATAGCGAATTAATTAAATAGATTATTAATAAAAACTATCACTTTCAACTACTATACACGATTTCCGTAGATCGATATAAATATTTTTAAAAGTAAATATTCGAGGAGCAATAACGAAAGCCGTGTTTACTGATTAGCGCCATCTAGCGGTCTCGTATAGTTCATCGCGCTAGTATTGCCGCTCCTTTGACTCGCGCCGCCAAGCCGACATTCGCAGCAACATACGCGGCAGTACTCGCGGCATGACGAATATACCATTCACACCACGTCTCTGCCCACTTCTCTCGCCACTTCCCTCGCTCTGCCGCGAGTAGGTAAACGCAGCTTTATAGGGGGAATGCTCTAACCGCTAAGCCACCGAGACCGCTCGAAGCCAACTCAAATTCCTCTATACTTTCCGTCTTTGGGGTGACGGTGGAGCCATCTACCGATACTCGTTCGAGCTATTATCGGAACCAATGAATGTTTGGGCGGAGTCATCAAAAAACAATGTTTGTAAAAATAGTCTAAATAGCACTGTGTGTTAAGAACATCCAACACCAGGACTTAGACAGAATGGAGACATTGCTATGAAGATGATGATGATTTGTCACTAGGAGTATATATGGAACATCGAGAAGGGGAATTGCTTGTTAAAATCTTTTTGGAGTGAACAAACACAAGGAGCATCTGATCGTTGTAACTCATCCTGACTGCTAATAATTAAAAACTTATAACTAATCATTATTTAACATTCATTCATTACACATTAAGAGGTTGGAAATATGTATTAAATTTTGTAAATCGCTTTAAGGTTCATAACAGACTATCACTGAATGGTCACTGGTCAATGGTATCACTGAATTGTTGCATACGTCCATAGGCCACGGTAACCACTTCCCACCAGGTGGGCCGTGTGCTTGTCTGCCACCTAAGTGGTATATAAAAAAACAATATTTCACAGATTACCTTAATTTATTTCAGTGGCCTCTCACCAATCGACACACTGTCAGATGTAAAGTCGCGGCAGGTGGCTGAAAACAACCCCAACCTCGGCATCGATTGTATGGGCAATGGTAAATATTCTATAATCATAACTTCATAATTAGTTTCAAACTTACCCAGAACCGGCAAGCATGTATGAAAACAATTATGAAAGTGGAACAAGCGGAAGATGTATGCCAGGATCATAGCAAGTGGAAAACAGTGGTCTGTGTATACCCCACTGGGGAAGAGGCGTGACTGTATGTATGTATATGTATATGTGTATGTACTTAGCTTCATCCTAGCGTTAACCCCATTCGTCTGGAACTTTCATCTCGCAGTCTGGGGTCCGCTCCGGGGCTTTATTTATATTAAAAGTCAAAAAGTCAAAAGTCAAAAATCATTTATTCTGTATAGACCATTAAAACGGCACTTACAAAACGTCAAAAATATATAATTATGTACTAAAGACTAGCTTAGCAAATGGACCACCGCACCGGTTCGAAACGCGGCCCTGGCCTGAGAAGACTCCGGCAAGAAACTCAGGGGGCTTTTTTTTTTTTGGTCTATTTACAAGTAATGCTTAGTCTACTTAGTCTAAATACAATAATTTGTTTGAGAAGCATGCATGAGTGAACAGCTCATTTCCAAGCTAGTTTATCATCTAAATATTCTTGTATTTTATAATAGCCCTTTTGGCACAATTTCCTCTTAACTACATTTTTAAATTTATTTATAGGTAAATCCCTAATTTCCTTAGGGAGCTTGTTAAAAAAGCGTAAAAAGCGCATTATACTGGGTGATTCTATAGTCTTATCGGATAAAAAGATTTTAGGCACAGGTTCGTTAGCAAAATCGTCTGGAAGTATTATTTTGGAGAAAAAAAAAACCTTTTTTTTTACAACCCCCACACAGTATGCCTTTCACATGTACATTATTCCCATACATTATAAAAAAAAAATCCGCCAACTTAATACTTTCAGAAGATTTTACTATCAATACTGTTTCCAAAATCTTTTTATCAGAAACGACTACAAAATCACCCAGTATTTCACCAGAATTCGAATTGTGAGAAAGAGAAAGATAAGAAAGGTAAGAAAGATAAGAAAGGTAAAGATAAGAATTAACATCGACATTGCATGGACAAGCCAGTCAATGTTCCACCGAGGGTTCCGTAACTTAAGCTACATAAACCACAATATATTTGAAGTCTGATGTTAGCACAGTTTCAAGAAGTTAACCTGAGTATTTGGTATGAATTTTAACCTAATACCTCCATGCATTCGTGAGGAAAAGGTCTTGACAGAAAGACAGGCAGACAAACGGACAACGAAGTGATCCTATAAGGCAGGGGTGGCGAACCTTTATGCATCAACGTGCCATATTTCTAAAAAAAAGTTCAATGAAGTCCTAGACGTGCCGACGGAGGGAGGGGGGGGGGGGGGGCTGTTGGCTGAAGTTGCTCTGTCTGTTTGCTATGGATTCACGCATTTGGCCCACCCCAAATTAGTGTATCCCATGAGTATTTGGGGCTGGAGGAATATTAATTTCTGATAATATGGCATAGTCCGCCTCTATATCATGCTAAAAATGTTCGTTGATTTTCTAGCGCATATGATAGGTATCTTACTTTGTGAAAGAAAGAAAAAAATAAACAGGTATAGGCACAGATTACCGAATGCCCACCTAATAACCCAGGTGGCACTGATGGCATTGGTGGCGTGCCCAAAAAATTGTGCCGCGTGCCATCTTTGGCACGCGTGCCAATGGTTCGCCATCCCTGCTATAAGGGATATACAGAACCCTAAAAACAATATTCGAATTCCTTAACAATATTTTCTAAAACAATCTTATCATCTCCAGGATCAAATGACATGAAAACAATGAACGTGATCGAGTCACTCCACTCAAAGAAGCAACAGATCTCGCTCGCTACCCAACTCGTGAAGATGATCCTCAAGATAGACGACGTGCGCTCACCCGCCGACTCTATCGACTAAAGTATTATTTAATAGTAATAACACCATTATTGTACTTTAATAATATGTATTTGACTAATAAAACGCCTGTTACATGGTCTAAAGGTATTTTGTTGTGTAATATTGGGTTCCTAGTGCTCTGATTGGTAGGAAATAAGTCCATATTTAATATTATAAATGCGAACGTAACTCTTGTTACGCTTTTACGCTCAAACCACTGAGCCGATTGTCATTAAATTTGGTATAGGGGTAGATTAGACCTTGAGAAAGGACATAGGCTATGTTTGGTCGCGATAACCGACATCCACGCGAGCGGAGTCGCGGGTAACTTCTAGTAAGAAATACACTTACAAAAATCTAAAGAAGACTGAATTTCAGCAGTGAAAATTCATTTAATTATCGAGCTATTGATCCTGTTTGACTCATTGAGGTCTCGCCTCGTATCGCTGAGGTTTAGTCCCGACTCATTGGTCGACTCATCCTGACTCACTGGTGATCAGTGATAGTCCTGACTCATAAGGACTAGCGAGGCTGACTATTCCATCAATGGAACAAGCTACTTCCAGACTTACTGAAACTACATAAGACTGGCACTGTCACGCTCCATAGAGATCATAGACAGCTGTCTCTTAAACACCACATGCACGTAGCCCCATCTAGCGATAGCATGTGGAATTACTTCGATACTACTATTCCTGCATCGCGCAATTGAAGTATTGACGCTGATTATTTTTTTGTTATTCTTATAATTTAAGAAAATCTGTCAATCAGAGCCCTGGGAATAACTAAACCTGGGAAACAACTTATTTATATCCCAATGTCTGAAACTTGTATCTATGTTACAGTGGCGAAGGGTGAACAGTTTGTAAAGGGAAGACCGTGGGTTTTTATTTTCACTTAAATGAAGTTTGAATGATAGACGATAGACCATTGGAATGCATGTAGCGTCAGTATCATGTATTCCAATGGTTTGTACCTAGTACCTCGCTGCCTGCAAAGATAAGCCGGTGGGAATCGTGTTATAGGGATCCCTCGCCACTGCTATGTTATTGTATTTCTCTGTTCGAATGTCACAAAAATTATTATACCAATTTATTTATTTTATAAAACTGATATACATAATTTTATTCTGGATAAAATAATCGAACGTGAGTGTAGCCGCGGATAATAGTATAGTTGGTGATATATATCTTGACCCCAATCACATAAAAAATGTACTCTATAGTATTATAGTAGTGGGTACCTTTTGAGGATAGCACGAGGTGCTACGGCGGCGGAAGAACTCGAATCCACCAATCATAGATTATATGAAACCATTTCTCTCGCGATTTGAGGTTCAGATGTATGTTTTGGCAACTATATATTATCAGATCTAAAACAATTTTTCATTTGAATTCTTTGCTTACGAAGAAATATGTATATTATTTCGTATTATATAACTTAATACAAAAACCACGCGTTTATCACAAACAGGTACACCTCATCCCAACTGAATATTAGCTAACGCTAGTTTTACCTCTGCTTAGTCTCCTTGAATACATGCGTGATGTTTAAAACCCTTGCAACTTAGGGTCCCACTCAAATCGTTACCCGTCGGTGGATATAATACGACCGCTCGCTCAAAGGCGATCTTTTGTAACGATGGTATCGCGCGTTTTTATCGATACCGTTGTAATGCTTTCGCTGACTGTGTACCTCTGTATCGCTATTCTATTGCGCTTTAGTCGCTATGTAAAATCAGTTCAGTATCGACACTATATTAAAGCGTCCACCTGGGAACGCTGCACTTGCAAGATGGATTCGGTCAAGTCTGTAGGCTGTCGCGCAGGTGGATACAACCGCACGTTCCTATCGCTTTAGTCGCACGTTGCATCGCTACAAAAATCAACGTGTGGGTGGAAAGTATCACTTTCTGCATAACGCTACTTTCAATTTTAATATCACAACAAGATGACAGAAGCAATAATAATATACCTACTGTATTTTAAGTTATGCGTTTCAGTGTACTGTGTGGTACTTTTATATGATGGATGCCTTATTGCACTAATAAAATAATAAGCTAATTTAAATTTTGTATTTTTTTTTAATAGAACAATTCTTTATCTTTTTCTTCCTCATCCGAGACTCCGAGCGGCAATGCCGACTGCATCCAAAGTTAACGGCGACATAACCTCCATGTAAGAAAGAAAGAAAGAAAAAAGTTTTATTTGAGTTATCTGCACAATGTGAAACAATACAGCAATACAATAATATTAGTTACTATTAATACAGCAACATTCCATCATCGCGCAGACCCAAATAGGGCCCCATCTCAGCATGAATGCTGCGTACATCATTAGTATACGACTTGAGCCGACTCAAACGCACGCAGTAGCGGTTAATTATTTTTCCACTGAACCCCTAGGGGTACGGTTATAGGGGGTATTAGGGGTACACAGGAAAACAAGGGGTCTGTGGGTCGTAGGTTGCCGGAGGTGAGATTGTCTGAGATTTAACTCTCGCACCCCGGCCGACCCAGGGTCCAGGAGCGATTCCGACTGTCGTCTGAACTAGGAAGCCTACGTTGTTTAGTAGGTGCACCGGCTAACGAAGTCGGCTGTAGTAGTGTAGTAGTACTATTATCTGTTCTGTGGATGTACAGTAAGCTTCAGAGAAAAGGGACCCCCTTGATAATGACATGAAAGCATTGAAGTTTTTTGAAGCATTGTGTATATGGAATGTTGGTCTAGTGGTTATGACTGATGCTTTGTGGAAACGGTAAGCGGGGGTTCAAATCCTCGGACACAAAGTTCTTTTTTTATTCATATAATTATTTTTTTATTCTCATAAGCACTTTTTGTTAGTTATTATTTAAGGAATCAAATTTTATAGTAGGTCATACCTAATAAATAGGTTTGTAAGAAAAGATAGGCTTGTTGCACAAACAATATTAAACACCAATGCAAATTACCACGAATTATAAAGTTACCTTTAATCACAGTTTAGTAAATAAGGCAAAGAAGTATTCTAATTGCAACCTTAGCGCGCTGTCACAGATATTAAAATACTATAGCCGCAGCTCATACAGCAGATAAGTTTTTGAAGTAAAACATGACGGTAGTGCAACAATATTGAACTAAACGAGAAATCTATACTAATTTCAACCTTATCTTTTAGTCAATTGAGCAGTTATTATTATCACATGGTGTAGTTGAAATTCAAACCTTAAGGTCTAGAAATTACACCGTAATCAACTTTGTTCGATAAAATAGGAGTAATGTTATTCATATTTTCGCCATTATTATCAAGTGAACCGATAGCGTAGTGGTATAAAGCACGGTCTACTAGGTGATCGGCTGGCGCTGGAGATGCGGGTTCGTATCCTCAAATAGCACATAAATTAATGTGGCATCTTTTTGTGAGTATATTGTATCTTGGTATACAATAATTGAGTCGAAAGACGAAAAATATCAGAAAAATTACAAATAAATGAACATGCAAATAAAAGGCTGCAGCTCAGCGACGATCGCATCACGTGACGTCATTCGTGAGTGTGAGTCATGTGACACGGCCGGCGCAGGCGGCGATATTCTTTAAGTATTGAGGAGGTCTGTTTTCTCTGACGCTGACTGTACCCTAAAGGTGGGTAATCAAATGATAGAGTGCAGTCTACACATTGTTAGTAGGAGAAGACAATACAAAAAGCGTCGGTAGCTTAGTGGAAGCACGTTCTAGGTCCCAGTTTCGAATCCTGGATTCGATTCATTTTGTTAGGCTCGCTTTTGAGTACGAGATAGTACCTATAGTACCTGTTGGTGAGTGATTGTGGTCGGCGGTGGAGCACGCTTGCCTAAAAGTGAAGTCTCAGTAGTCCATTCAAAGGAACTGCCAAAGGAACTATCGGGAATAAACAACTTATTTACTCTAGTCTTGAAGATACCCAAGTTAGAGCTATTCGGAAACTCAGATTCGGGCAAGGCATTCCTCTCCTTGGCAGTGCATGATGAAAAGCGTATCTAAAGGGAACAAACCAACGTATCGCCGAACACGACCTACTGGAACACTCTCCTTACAAGCAATTTAGCTAGCTATAGAAATTTGGGAAAATACTAGTGATTAGTTACAAAAATACAATAAATATATTCTAAACATCTCTTTTTATTTCAAATAGAAAGAATTAACAAACTTTCTTCCAAGATGGAGGTTTGGCATGGTCATATACAGTCGCGAGAGTCATGAAAACACCCGCCACACAGGCGATCAAGGTAGACATATAAAGCCCTCGATCAAAGAAACCTTTCTTCAGATAAATCGGGCGGCCATCTTCGACCTGGAAATCCGCTTGCAACTTTTTGAACGCTGCAAGTCTTCTAGTAAATGTGGTGTCGTCTAATAATGGAGGCGTTGTTCTTAAGCCTCGTTGAATTATCTTAAAGGCGCTTTTTATATACATAGTGAAATTCGTGAAAGCAGCTGATGATTTAGAGGTTTTTTGACATAGGTACTTAGTAACACTTCAATTTGTGATAGGTATACGATTTTTTTTTATTATGACAATTTCGTATTTACTAGCCAGTAATTTGAAATATTAGAGGTATTTTTTTAGCGACGGGACGTGTACACACGGGATTTAAATACATCATCTTTGCGTTATAGTCCCGGTTGCTCTTGAAAAAAGCAGTGCAGCTATCGCATAAAATTATTCTACGCCACAATGCTAGAATTAAAAAAAAAACCTAAAAGTGAGAACTGGACTTAATCCTATTTTATACAGGGTGGAAGATTTTAACCTTACCTGGAGGGAAAGTACTTTAAATACTGGAGATAGCAAATTTCGCTCAAAGGAAACATTCCTTTATTTTTAAAAAGAAACAAAACTGCATTCATAGATTTTTGAAAATTCGATTGCCACACCCGGTAATCGAACTGACTAAAATCCGAAAAAAATACATCCTGTATTTTTATGACATCAATCAATATTGTAAATCATAAGGATCAAATCTGTCTAAATAACATGGTTAATTAAATGAAAGGAAATTCCTGAAAATTTAATTTTTAAATAAAACTTAACATAATAAAGAACTTGTCAAGGGTCCATCAGATATCATAATTAAAAATTCCATATTCAAACAACTTGTCCCTGTTTTTCATGCGGATACCCCAGCAGGCCAGCGATGGTATTTATGTCGGACTCGAACCGACTAAAACCGCACGCCATCTCAGGTTAATTCAAACAGGCAAGCCAATAAGACAATTCTCCGTTTCCGTTGCCCAGGATGTTGTGGTGTGTACCATGCGGAGGTTCTCGACCAAGTACCCCAAATTACCTACTTGTACCTCATGTAGTTTTTTTTTTCTTTTTGAAAAAGGATAGTAACCGAAATTATTCAAATTACCGTTAACCCCTTCAGCTAAGCTAAATTGCTTGTGTTAGGAGTGGGTTCCCGTCGGTAGTGTAATGGCCAGGATTCGAACCTGGGACCTCTAGATCGTAAGGCCGACTCCTTAACCACTAAGCTACCGACGCGACGCCAATTTACCCAGCCGAAGTTACCCAATAACATCACATTCTAAACCGGAATTAAAGTTCAGTCATTTAGTACTAATTTTAATAAATAAATGACGTCAAAGCAAAGATAACTTTATTGTTGATTATGGTGTCTGATGGCTCCTTGAATAGAAGTGCTGTCTGCTGAAATTAAATTTATAAGTTAAGATTTTATGGACTTCCTCTTATTTAATTTAACCATGTTTGTTAGAGAGATCGATTGATGCTATAAAAACTGTATTTTTATAACTATATTTTTTCGGATTTTAGTCGGTTCGATTACCGGGCGAGGCAACCTAATTTTCAAAAATCTATGAATGCAGTTCTGTTTCTTTTAAAAAATAAAGGAATGTTTCCTTTGGGTGAAATTCGCTATCTCCAGTATTTAAAGTACTTTCCCTCCAGGTAAGGTTAAAATCTTCCACCCTGTATACCGAGTGACTCGGGGGCTCAGTGGTCAGAGTAACTCTTATATTATACTCATTGGGTCAGAGCATTCCCCCTGTAAGGGACTGGTCGCGGGTTCGAGTACCGCCTGAGTCGTTTTTCTTTCTCCTATCTTAATCGATTTGAATAGTTAGCATACTAATTTTATTGCTTTAAAATTTCATTCAACGTATTTTATTGTCTAGTCACATTAGTTCTTTGTTTTTCAGGGACACCCCTGTACTTTTGTTTATTGATATCCTTGGTTGGTCAGGGGCCAGGGGACCTTCAGTATGCAGTAATTTTAATCTGTTGATGTGGGTTATTCAATACAATTGAAGGTCTATATCGAAAGACCACCTGCACCGCCGACTACAGTCCGTCGTCTGCGCAAGCCATAATAGGTTAAATAAAACAATTAAATAGCTAAGCCATGCAAAGCAATTACGTAATTATGTCATTTATTGAAAAAATATGTTGAATATGTCCATCACGCACTGTCAATTGTCCACACTGTAGTCAATAATTAAAACTTTTTACGAGCGAGAAACCTTATTCCGAAGATTTCCTCGCTCGTTTTCGCCGCTAAATATCAAATCTTTCAAAAGCAAGTGACTTCCCTTCTTCCTCATACTCTTCTCTAGTCACACAGAAAGAATAAAAATCCGGATCTCTAAAAATTTTTTTCCCGCCTTCCCAAGCGTATGTAATCGTATTTTCCGCCATTGTTACATTAACGTCAAAATGGTCTAAGGCCAATGACCTTACTTCGTTATAAACTCTGTCGCGAAAGCCCGGAAACAAAGTGTTGCCACCGTACAAAACTATGTTTTCTAATAAACTTTCCATATTTTCTTCTGGACATGCGCTTATTGAGTTCATTATTGCTTCTGGTATCCCCATTTGAGGGATACCGACGTCTGATGGGTGGAAGAGTAGCTCTGGAATGGAGAATCTTTCGTTGTTTAGCCGGAGTGTTTGTTGTTCTAGATCTTCGTCGGGTTTGACAATGTCACGGAGGAAGCCACGTCGCAGGGATGTGTAGTCAGGCAAAACATAGTCTTTGACTATAGTGTTTTCTTTTCCTGTAATTATAAATTAATATTTTATACATTAATGAATGTATGCCTTCACACCTAAATAACTGAAATAATTTTGATGAAATTAGTTGGAGATGGACTAATGGTATATGTTAAGGTATAATAATACTAATTTTATAAATGCAAAAGTAACTCTGTCTCTCTGTTCTGTTATGCTTTCACATCTAAACCACTGAACCTATTTTGATGAAATTTGGTACAGAGATAGATTAGACCTTGGGAAAGGGTATAGGCTATGTTTGGTCGCGATAATCGACAGCCACGCGGGCGGAGCCGCGGGCAACAGGTAGTAGGCTATATTTGGTTTGGTAGGCTCATGGAGAAGGAAATGATAGCGGAGTTGTTGCAAAGGCAATCGAGTCGCGTGCTTCCATACTGTCAAAAGGACTCCTATATATAGACGTCAGTTCTGTGACGTCACCACTCAGTTCTAGTGGTACGTCGTTGCGATAGGTTGTCATTTTTAACCGACTTCAAAAAAGGAGGAGGTTCTCAATTCGGATGTTTCTATGTTTTTTTTTTTTTTTTATGTTTGTTCGCTCATAGCTCCGCCATGCGTAGACGGATTTGCAAAATTCTTTTTTTGTTCGAAAGTAGATTATTCCGAAATGGTCCCATTTAAATTTCGTAAAAATCTGATGATGAGTTTCCGAGATTAGACCAAGGAACTCTTCAAAAAATACCAGGAAATCAGCCGCGAATGCTGCAATCGCATATTATTGCAATGTCTCTGCCATTACACATCATAACATCACGCCTGAATCCTTTGAAAGGGTATGCAGAAGTGTTCAGAATATTCAGCTATATTTCCGGTGTATAAGCGTTGATTTTTAATTTGGTTTTGGTTTACTTTTGAGGTAGATATGTATGTATGTTCACCGATTACTCAAAGACGCCTGGACCGATTTGCAAAATTATTTTTTTGTTTGATAGGTTATACTTCCCAGGTAAATTTTATCAAAATCGGTCAAGCAATTTATGAAATATCAACAAAAATCGGTTGAAGTCGGTTTTTTAAATTTTTAATTTGGTGATTATGTTTATTGGTTAAAAGTTCAAAGATAAAAATAGTTTTGACTTGATTTAAGAATGAAGTGTGCGGTACAAGGGTGTACAAATTGTAGAGATAAGATGTTTAAATATATTGATGATATAACATTTCATCAGTAAGTCCGCTATATTTTTATTTTCATTTTTAGAAAAAAAATGTCTTTATAGAACCATCTAGCGGAGAGAAGAAATAAGTAACCTTGTCTTACTTGTATAATGTTATAACAACAATTCAATTCATTCTATAAAAAAAATCACCACAATAATTTCACCTGACTTCATTAGTAATTCCGCAATTGTTATTTTATTAATTCTTACATTATATTTGGGTGAAATTGAAAATTGAAAATAAAAAAATTAAGCCATCTGTCGGTATCTGCCCAAATCATTTAGGGGGGCTAAATGATTCTGCTATAATTCTACAGATGGCCTTATTTAAAATAAATGGTGTGCATCATAGTAGTGAGACCACTATATTCACATTATTTTTAGGAAGCCAATAAAATTGTCAACATTATATTATATCATTTTAGATTTCCCAGTAACCCAGAAATAAAAAAATGCGTGGATAGGTACGTATTTTAAATAGACCTTCCAGCTGGTAGGTACCCCACAAAATATTCCAGAATCTGTTCGAGGTCCTTCAATGAAGATGACTTCTATAAAACAAAAAAGTGATTTAAAAAATTACAGCCTAAATTTGCTATACCTAATTGTATATACGTTTATCAGAAATACATAAGTGAAAATTTTACAATATAATAACATCATTTTTTTATATTTCTACATTATTTTCTTGCTTTATTAATTTCCTTTTTGAAAAAGTTAGGGATCCGTACTTAGCGCCTTCGCTGGCATAGGCGGGTGCGGGTCGCGGACATCCGCTTCGCGTGCTTCTTCTTCCTCTTAGCGTTAATTCCCAGTCGCATCCGAAGCTTTCAGCTCGGAGTCTGGGGTCCGCTTTTGCCAGTCTTAACTACGGATTTGGCTAGACCTCGATATTTTCTGTGAAGCGATTGCCATCTGACCTCCACATCCCAATGGTAACATTAGGCGATATCGAAGCTTTGCAGCTAGACTGCTGTTTTTGGATTTTTGAGGGCTCCAACTACCCATAACGACTGCCATAGATGTTCTTATGGCAACCGGGACCGACGGCTTAACGTGCTCTCCGAGGCACGACCAGACCAATGCACATACCCATATTTCATGAACACAAATATTTGCACTGAGCGGGGCCGCGTTCACTACCGCTACGCCACGGAGGCTGTCGCTTCGCGTGCTTGTTTCATGTTATTTCAAGAGCAGCGCTACGTGAGGCGGATACCCGTCACACGTGACGCGGGCGGCGGGGCCCGCCACGCGGGCAGCGGGGCACGCGCCGTGTGTCCGCGCGACGGAGCACGCGAGCGGGTCTGTTTCAACAAAATCATCGACCGCCGCTACGTTATCCGTGTCACACGCGCCGTGCTTGTACAGTCGTTGCAATAAACTTAGAATAATCCTTAGCTGCAAACTGAAAGCTTTTTTACGGCAAATACCTTTGAAATTTTTTGGTAAACGAAACTCAAATAGAATGTTATTTTGAAGGTCAGTCTTATATTATTCATAGAAAAACATAATATATCAATATAAAATGCAAAAGCAGGAACCTGCTCCCGGATGCATTGCACCACTTGTACCCCCAAGCGAGTCGCGAGCCAGCCCTGCTAATAGGTATATTGTGTAAAGTAAAACCAAAAATTCCGTGAACCAAAGGAGTTCGCCTCTTTCTCTTCAGTTTTGACAAACCGTGCAAAATTGTCTTTGATTTACAATAAACTAATTATGATAGCTGTACATTCTTATACGAAAACTTGGTTACAAATTCTCCACACAACAATCTAGACGTGACATAATATGGGCTAATTGGCTGACGCCTTTGTTCACGTCGTCGTCTTTTGGCTAAGTAATATATCAATAAATGATCCATAGTTATCGACTGTACACCGACGCTATTGAAATTATACTGGTGACAGACGCCCGTCGCGGACGTCCAGACGGGCACGCGGCGCGGGCGTCCGCGCCGGACGTCCGCGACCCGCACCCGCCTATGCCAGCGAAGGCGCTAAAACTCCAATAATGCAACCCAATCATTATGTCCTTATATTCCTTATATCAGAATTCCACGCGGACAGAGCCGCGGGCAACAGCTTGTATATATAGTGGTCAATATGTAAGTGGTCCCGCTGTCATTAAACACATAGATTATTCTAGAATTCTGTGCAGCGCTTTGTGGCGAGTGGTAAAACTACAATGGAAATTGCATGCATTATTTCTATTTGGTTTCGATATGCCACACTAGATGGCATTCTAAAAAGTGGGAGGGGCTTAGACTTAGGAGAAGAGACGCGTGGGGGACGAGGTATGGCGTCATGCCCCCCGCGTCTTCTTCTCACCCGCATTTGGCGACGCGTTTTTATTACGAGAAATTTCACTGGAACATCTCCGTTTGCTAATCATATTCTGTCCTCCGTGGGTAGGCTACACCGTCAGTTAACAAGTTTCTTTCCCAGCCTAGGCAAGCAAAATGCAAGGATTTTACAAATTATAAAGGTGTGAAATAAGGTGCAAGGTGTAAAGTGTAGGTGATGTTTGATTACTTTTGTGCTCATACGGTTTGAAGCCTGCAATATTAATTATTACTCTTAGCTCACCCCTACTTAGTTGGGAAAATGCTTGGAGGATGAACACACCATTTCTCAGTAACCTACCTTTTTTACTAGCAATCTCCATGTCACCCATAAAGTCTTGAGAAACAAAACACGAATCCTCTTTCACTTGATTTATAACATAAGTTTCATCCATTACGTTCAGCTGCCTATACGACAGAATCTCTTTCAAATGGTTGGTTAATACTTTACCACCCACATCTATCCTTCTTATTCCATCCTTGAATTTTTTCCCTTTAATATAAGGAACTATGTTTGTAAAACTATAACCAGTATCTACAACAACAGTACATTGATTTTTATGAGTGCTACGATGGTTATACTCAGCTAAATCTGTAGCATTTATCCGCAACAAGGACTGGCATTCGTATTCTTCGAAAAATATTTCTGTCATGGCTTCTTGTATTGACGCAAAGTTGAACAGCGGTTCCGTAATTATTAAAGGAGTCTCATTGAAGTTTACGGGGCAGCATTCTTTACTAAACATGTAGTCCCAGATGGTTTTTTGTGTATCCCAGTTGATTAAAAATCCTTTTTGGAACGGGAGTATATAGAATAAGCCGGAAGCGTCGCGGCAATCGTCAATCTGTGATGCTATGAAAGGCCTTCGTCGTTCGGATTTCGCTTTCATGATACAGTTGGGGACTATCTTCGGCTCCATGCTGGAGAAGCCGACTTTTGCCGTGTAGCCCCCGTTGTCGAGGATATAACATGATGTTTCAGTCATTTTTGTAACTCACATTTGAGGTTACCGGTTGCGTATGAAACTGCTGTATACTTCTAAAATGATACTGATTTTGTTTACAGTATACATAAATACTGAG
This sequence comes from Eilema depressum, assembly GCA_914767945.1. NCBI lineage: Eukaryota > Metazoa > Arthropoda > Insecta > Lepidoptera > Erebidae > Eilema > Eilema depressum. The sequence continues at coordinate 4,586,357 of OU612040.1, forward strand.
GATATGTTCCTCGCAATAGTTTCATCGGTGCTACGCTGCTACGAATATTTTATTTAGGTGCTAAAACTTCACAACAGAACACAACACAACTTTATTTTCTTATTGACAGATTGACACTATTGACAGATTTAGGGATGTAAAGGAATCGATATTCACTTGAATTGATTTTGTTATAGAATCCATTTAGATTTTAGATTGTTCATCATCATTTTCATCATTTCAGCCATAGGAAGTCCACTGCTGGACATAGGCCTCCCCTATAGATCTCCAATAGGACCGGTTGGAAGCGTCTCGCATCCAGCGCGTTCCCGCGGCCTTTATGAGGTCGTCTGTCCACCTTGTGGGTGGATGTCCCACGCTGCGCTTGCCGATACGTGGCCTCCACTCGAGGACTTTTCGACCCCATCGGTCATCAGTCCTCCGTGCTATGTGCCCTGCCCACTGCCATTTCAACTTGCTAATCCGCTGGGCTATGTCGGTAACCTTGGTTCTTCTACGGATCTCCTCATTTCTGATTCGATCTCGCAGAGAGACTCCGAGCATAGCCCTCTCCATAGCTCGTTGGGCTACTTTGAGCTTACTCATAAGGCCCATAGTGAGGGACCACGTTTCAGTGCCATAAGTCATCACTGGTAACACACACTGGTCGAAAACCTTCGACTTGAGACACTGAGGTATGTCGGACGAGAAGACATTGCGTAATTTTCCGAACGCTGCCCAGCCGAGTTGGATTCGGCGATTGACCTCTTTCTTGAAGTTGGACCTACCTAACTGGACTACTTGTCCTAGGTAGACGTACGAGTCAACAACTTCAAGAACCGAGCTCTCAACAGATATCGGGGTAGGTACAACATGGGCATTGCACATCACCTTTGTCTTGTCCATGTTCATTTTAAGACCCACCTGTTGAGAAACTCGGTTGAGGCCTTCGAGCATCGTGTTGAGATCTTCCATCGATTCTGCCATGACTACAATATCGTCGGCAAACCGGAGGTGAGTGATGTATTCGCCATTAATATTGATGCCGAATCCTTTCCATTCCAGGAGCTTGAAAGCATTCTCCAAAGTGGCCGTAAACAGTTTCGGAGATATCACGTCTCCCTGTCTTACGCCTCTTTTCAAAGGGATCGCCCTCGAACTCTGTTCCTGTACTCGAACCGACATGGTGGCGTTATTATACAAACACTTCAACACTTCGATGTACCGATAGTCAATACGGCACCGCTGGAGAGACTCAAGCACAGCCCATGTCTCGACCGAATCAAAGGCTTTCTCATAGTCCACAAACGCTAAGCAAAGTGGTAAATTATACTCTTCGGTCTTCTGTATAATTTGCCGCAGCGTATGGATGTGGTCTATGGTACTGTAGCCTCTACGGAAACCGGCTTGTTCGGGAGGCTGGAAGTCATCAAGCCTGCGCTCGAGACGGTTCGTAATGACCCTTGAAAACAGCTTGTAAACATGGCTCAGAAGCGAGATGGGTCTGTAATTCTTCAGTAAGGTATTGTCACCTTTCTTAAAGAACAGCACCACCACGCCTCTGTTCCACGCTTCTGGCGTTATGCCCTCGAGGACGACGGTGTTAAAAAGCCTCTGAAGGACTTTAAGTACCGGTGTTCCACCCGCTTTCAGAAGCTCTGAAGTGATTCCGTCGTCACCCGGTGCCTTGTTGTTCTTAAGCTGATTTAGGGCCATTCTAATCTCGTACAGGCTGATGTCCGGGATATCCTCGGTGAAGTGTCGGGTCAACTTGGCTCTTGGGTCGGTCGCCATGTTGCCAGCAGGATTAGCGACCGAAGCGTATAGCTGTCCATAGAACCTTTCGATCTCCTCCAAAACCTCAGCCTTGGTCGACGCTATACTGCCATCTTCCCTCTTCAGCTTAGTCATTTGGCTTTGCCCAACAGACAGATTTCTTGCGAACACTTTGGAGCCTTTGTTCCGCTCGATTGTCTCTTTAATATGTTCAGTATTAAAGAGACGTATGTCGTGTCGCAGAGATTTGGAAATCTGTCTGTTGAGCTGCCTATATGACTCTGCATCATCGGAAGACTGCAGTCGAAGTGAGCGTCGTTTAGCCATGAGTTTTTGGGTGTGATCGGAGAGTTTCTGAGGTCTATTTGAACGGCGGGGTCTAAAGTGCTTAGAGCCCACCGTTTGGACAGTTTCTACGAGCCTGTTGTTTATCTCGTCCACCGACGCAAAGTTCTCTAGGCAATCAAAGCGACTTGAAAGCTCAAGCTGAAAGTTCTCGGGGTTTTGGATTTGGACACGAGTAGGTCGGAGTGTAGACTTCATCAGGCGGGACCTTTCGAGTTTAACGTTAATACCCAATGTGCCTCTTACGATTCTGTGATCACTACCGGTTTTCACCCTGTGGATCACGGAGACATCACTGAATATTCGTTTCTCGTTGGTCATGATGAAGTCTATCTCATTCCTCGTGGAATCATCAGGGCTCATCCAGGTCCATTTCCTGTGCGGCGGCTTCTGAAAGAAAGAGTTCATCATGAAGAGTCCCTCTTTCTCCAGAAAGGCAGCCAGCCTCTGTCCCCGCGGGTTCCGTTGTCCATATCCAAATTGCCCTACTCTCAACTCATCATCGCTTTTCTTACCCAACTTTGCGTTGAAATCTCCCATAACAACAGTGAAGTGGGTCTTAGACGTATGTATGGCCCTACTTACGTCCTCATACATAGTCTCCACTTCATCATCTGGGCGTTTCGAGGTCGGTGCGTACACCTGAATGACCTTCAGCGAATACCTCTTGGATATTCTGAGTATTAGGTATACAACCCTGCTCGACACACTTTCGATGGTAATGATGTTGTTAATGAGGGATCTGTGAACGAGAAAACCGACACCACCTTGCGACTGCTGGTCGCCTTCCCGGTGGTAGAGCAGGTTGCCGGATCCTAGGGTTATCGTGTCCTCGCCCTCTCTACGGACTTCAGACAACCCCACAATATCCCAGCGCAACTTACTCAACTCTTCTTCCAGCTCCGCAAGCCTCTCGTCAGTCCTCATCGTGCGTACGTTGTGCGTTACCAGGGCCAGTCGTCGTTTGGGGTGGTAGCCGGATCTATGCCGGGGATTCTTAGCACCCCCTGCTCCGCCGTTACCCTGGCCGCTACCGGAGCCAGGTCTAGCGGAGCTGCCGGGGACTAGGGGCCTGGTCCTATTTGTGCCTGTCATAGGGGGAGTTTGCCCATAATCGCCACGCTGGGCAGGCGTGTTGGCAATCGCAGGACGTAGCTTCGCGGCGAGGATGCTGCTGCCCATCCTCGCCCTGTGCCATTTTAGCTACGCCGATTTGATATGGTTATACCGCCATTGGTCGGTTCCGCTGTACCTCAGTCGGCTCCTACGACACCTGGTACTAGAGGGGGGTACTATTCTACTCTGCCGGTACCCCACGGCTAACTTTAGATTGTTAATAAACAGAAAAAGCAAATAAATGCTGAAAAGTAGCCGAAACCTCAGACTAAAAGTATATAATAACAAATAACTCGTGATAGAATCCGTTAAAAAGTAGTTTTATTTCAATTTTAATAATATTTAATTTAAAGCTCAAAAAACATTTTGTTCTTTAAGTAACTTTATGTTCTTGTTTTATTTTTCATACCTATAATTTTAACTGATAAATGGGGACTATATTATACTTACTAATTAGTCCATAACCTACATAGAAAACTAAGGATTTTTTCTACAAAAATTGATTGTTACCAAAACGTAGAATATTAATCCATACTTCCATATCCATATCCATATCTATACTTCCATACTTAATATTATAAATTGCGAAAGTAACTCTGTCTGTCTGTTACGCTTTCCGCCTAATCTACTGAACCGATTTCGATGAAATTTAGTTTAGGGGTAGATCAGACCTTGAGAAAGGACATAGGCTATGTTTGGTCGCGATAACTGACATCCACGCGGGCGGAGCGTGGGCAAAAGCTAGTGGAATATAAAACGACTTTAATTCATCGATTATTTTCAGACAATGTGCAACCCTAGCAAATTCAATTGCAACCACAGATTATTTAAGAAAATTGGTAAAAGCACGGCAATTAAAAAACAAGCTTCGCGAACATACTCTACCCAAACGACCCTCTTTTGTTTCGTTTACTTTACAGATTTATATACAGGATGGACTAGGTCACAGAACACTTATATCCTTATTCTATTAATGATGATAGCAATTTTACTCTAAGGAAACATTACACCTTCTTGAGCGACACGGTTATGTAGGGGTTGCCAAACTTAACAATTTATTAGCTCTGCCCTAACTCGTCTTCTACGACACCGCGCCCCACACGGTGGGAGATAGGGTGGCCCTATTCTACTCCGAGAACCACAGCACTACGGTACGACCACCAAGTCAGCGACTCGATGGCAAAGGTGTAAATAATATAATAAAAACAAAAAAACATGAAATGAACTCCCCGCGATGGTTTTCCCAAGCGACTACAATATGGGGTTCTTCAAGAAGGGCATTAGAAGGTTTCTTCAGAGTCGGCAGCACGAGTGTGACGCCCCTGGTGTTGCATACGTCCATAGGCCACGGTAACCACTTTCCATCAGGTGGGCCGTGTGCTTGTCTGCCACCTAAGTGAATAAAAAAAAAAAAAAAAAAACACTTAAATGAACAGAATGTTTATTTTAAATCATAATTTATGATACAGTTTGCTAGCTTACAACTAAAAATTATTTTGCAGATCTTGCAGTTTACCTGAAACAGAGATATTTTTATTTAATACATCAAAAAATAGTTACTTTTGAATATTTGCTACTCCATAACTGCTAAAGATTTATATTCTAGTCACTACATAGTATAAAACAGCTTCTCACAGTATGTCCCTATGTATGTTTAGACTCTGCTATACAAGGGACGCAGGTTCCCCTCCCGGTCTGGGTATTTCTGTGCCTTGGAGAGCATGTTAAGCAACCGGTCCCAGTTGTCATCGTTATATAGGGGAAATGGGTAAAATGGCCCCCCGGAAGGGCTTATTACCCATGTGATCAACGGTCTAGTTCTGTGCAGATAAACAAATTTAATTACTTTTTTTGTAAACATTCAAACTACAGAAAAATGTTCATGCAAACAAATATTTGTACTGAGCAGAAATTGAACCCATGATTTCTGAGATAGCAGTCAATCCCCACTATGTACGAGAACATTGAATACTACTTATTTACAATTTTCATCCATGCAAAAAAATATGATTTTATTTTATTACTTTTTAAGGAGCTGGTGCCGGGTGATGAGGAACGGTGCAGCGAGACCGGAGCCGAAGTAGAGGATGAAGTACACTGTCAGCTTGTAGCGGTTGTGGAGGTCGAATGGCAGGTTCTGGAATGTATATAGATAAATATTATAATGCTATGAAATTGAATGAAGAATATATAAACAAAATCCCCTTTTCATTAAGTTGTAAAGGTTTTTATGAGACAAATTTGGCATTGCAGGTAGTCAGGTAATAAATTAGATGAGTCAGTAGCTTATTGGTTAAGTCACCCTTACGATCTAGAGATCCCAGGTTTGTAACCTGGCTGATACAAGTACTAATACTCTGTCAATATGAATCTACTCCTAATACAGGCAATTTAGCTTAGCAGGGGAATACTAGTAATTGCGTTTTGTATTACTCTTTAAAAAATGTAGAAAATTAAGAATTTTGATTAAATTTGATTTTATCTTATCATCTGTTCTTATTTTAGGGTTATTATTATTAATTAGAAATAAATAACCTATGTTTATAGAATAAACTAGACTTCTCATTAACTCAGTGGGGAATATCTAATGTAAAAGTTAAGTAAATAATATCCCTAACTTAATTGAAACTAAAAACATTTGATTTTCATTAAAACAAGAGAATATAGATTATGTAATGACAGAATTTTGAATGTAGAACTTACCTCGCCAGGGACACCGCCATGGGAGTGGTTCCTCACGGTGTTGAACATAACATTCCTGCCGAGTCTATTCGACAGACGGGCTAAAGGAGTAAGCATTTTGTTATTATATGAATATCTTTTGAGAACACGAGAAAATTCCAAATAATTCAATACACCTCAAGTTATTGAGGTTCTTCAAAAAGCTACTATAGCGTTCCAATTTTATTTTTACAGATGGTAGTTTCTTAGTGAACGCGTCCTTAGAAGAATGGAATAAAACTACATTTTTAGAATTTGCATTTTTTATTTGAGACTTATCTACATAATGAACTTAAACTCATTTTTAAATTAATTAATTGTAGTGGTAATTATTTTACCTGAAAAAGAAAAAATAAATTATAATTTATTTTGGCGCTTTAATCGTCGATTTTCGAATCCTCTATGAGTATTACTCAAAGAAATTACACAAAATCGTAATTTATCGGTTGGAATTTTTAAGCCTACCTAGAAGGAAAATATTCTAAATACTGGAGTTAGTCAATTTTGCTGAAAGGAATCATTTTTCCTTGACAAATAAATCTGCATTAAACCGAATATAATCCGAAAAAATAACATCCTGTACTTTTATGACATAAATAATAAAATTGATAGGGTCAATTATTATATATTTCAAACCTTTCTAATATACATGGTATGTATAGTTACATAAATTAAATTTAAATCAAGAGAAATCCATGAGATTTGAACTTATAAATTAAATGGGACAAGAACTTGGTAAAAGTGCTTTACTAAAATGTTTTGAAACATTCTCGCCGGTTGCGAGTTTTTTTCGAGCAAAACCTCCAAGGATACTTACCCCCGTCGGCCACGGGGGCTATGTCGGACTCGAACCGACTAAAACTGCATGCCGTGAGTCCAGTCTCGATTACCGGGGTGTAAGTCGTGTAAGGTATTTCCAGTATTTCAAGTACCTACATTACCTCCAGGCAAGGTTAAAAAAATTTAATCAATCAACTTTAAATTGATTGATTTAATTTTTCAACCATCACAGTCCAACTGCTGGACATAGACTTCTCCCAATGTTGGAAGATTATACTATTACTTGTTACGTACAAGTGCGACTTAAGTTATCTTATACGATTTTAGTTAGGTACATGATTATTTTCTTTGTAATATAAATAACTAACTAGTAAAGATATGTACCTAATGCTAAGTTAGTTTATCATTGCATACTCGTAGTGACGTTCAAGTTACAACTTTCAACACAATGAGTAATAAAGCGCTTATGTTCATTATAGCATCGAGGTCGCAATATTGCGGAGACTTGTATATAATGTACTTATTTATAGTTAACGGCATATACCTTGACTCTAAATCGCAAGAGAAATAAGGCCCTGGCGCGCGCGGATTGGTTTCATATTATTCAGGATTGGAGGCTTGGGGCTCCTTCGCCACCCTAGAACCCCCCCTCCCCTCCCCGTACCAGTAATTATACTTTGGTGGTATTAACGATTATTTGGATAGATTCAATTTTTTTTTTTGGAATCCTTGTCCGCGATGGTCGCGAAAACTACTGAAGGTATTTTGATGCGGGTTTTTGTTATTAAGGTCTCGGTTAAGTGGAACCGATATCCACGTGAGCGGAGCCGTAGGCATAGGCTAGTTTTAAATAAAACTTTTATACATAATCTGATAATATGTATCATAATCATCTGACGGGTCACCCTTAGGGTCCGGCCACACGGTGCGGTGCGGCGCCGCACCACAAAAATTTCGGCGAATCAGCACCCACACGAGCGGCGCCACACCGCATGTGGCCGCCGATTCGTCGAAATTTTTGTGGTGACTTATGTGATATAAAAATAAGAGTACTAATTGAATCCGAGGCATTTACCCAGGAGTCTGGGGTCGTTTATTTCGCACAGTTCGATATAACCATCCCCGGTGGCCGCTGGAGGTTACCGCATAAAAAAAAGCAATTGTAATATGCGTACTTACCAAGTTTACTTCTTCTTCATCTGGAACACGAGAAGGACGAAGGGAGCCGCCAGCCCTGTGCCGACGTACCAGAAAAAGTTGAAGGTCAGACGCGCGCGCTTGTTGATGTCGAACGGAAGGGTCTGGAATGTTGCGAAGATATTTGTTATTATTTTACCATCTAATTAAATCCTGGATGGCTAAATGTATTAATAAGCCTCTTTCTGAGGCTAGATGGGGCACCACTCGAAACCGGAGAAGGCCTAGGATCAGCTGGGCTGTGAAGGAAATGCCTCATTGGGCCTTTACGTCCCGACATCGGAGGCCCGAGATGGCGTGCGGTTTTAATCGGTTTGAGTCCATGGAAAACGGGTATATGGTGCTTCATCAGGATCTTCAAGGCACATGCCAATTTCAGGTGTACTCCTACTGAATAACGGATGAGGTTCTGGTGCAGGATTTCCTCTTGGGGCTGAGAGATAAGACGCTTTAGTCGCTCCCATAAAAGACCACATAAGTTAAATTGAAATGAGGAGACTAGAGGAAGCAAACAGACAGATAGATAATTGTTAAGTTATTACGTTTAATATTAGTATTATTAAGGTGTCTTACATACGCACATATTATTTATATTCACGCCTGTAAAACTCCGAGGGGGTTGGCAGAGGTGTAATAAAACCCACATTTCGTCAACTATTATTTTCGATCCTACATTATAGGTGGTATATCGACTTGCAGGTGCGACTGGCTATCTAAAAGGGTTACATACAAATACAAAACATACCCGAGCTGGTAAAAAGTAGAAATCAATTTGCCTAGTTCATAGCTTTCTTAACCAAATTAGATTCACGAACGTTTAGTAATGAGTTTTGCGATACTAGGTTATAGCTAGCTTGTACGTTTATACAGCGACGGAATTGTATTGCTCATGTGTGTTATTTGTAAATATGCATTCATTCAGTGTAAATATTTATAGGTCTCTGCAAAGATGGGGCTCGTTTGTTTTGACTGTGGCGATTTTAAGCGATAATCGATTCTATTATGAATGTATTTGTCGTGCTTCGAAACCCAGGGTCCTTTCCTACCCTTTCTCTATTTTAATTTAACTATAGCGCAAGTGATTCTCCTGCCCTGAGGGGAAAACCTGCCCTCAGGGCAAACCCAAACGTCCTGCCCTCAAATATCTCATAAAGTACGAGGTTTAAAGTGCACAATCAACAGGATACTGGCTAGTAGGTGTGGTTGGCTTACACCCCAATACCTTGGCGAGGTCTCTTGCTTGATAAAATGTTTCTTTGTTTAGTTTGTCAAAAGATCTATTGAATAAAAAACATAATTTTTCATCCCACCATCTCGGAAAGTGTATTTTTGCTCTTCGATAACTGAGCGTAAAAGTTGTTTTTATCCTCTAGAGGATAAAGTAAATTTGAATTTAGAACATCGTGTGTACTAGGTTTGTGAACTCAAAACATCATTAAACCTATTTACTTCTACCTCTATGGTGCCGAATTTATCATACAACTTTTTTTTAATTTATGAAAAACTCAGACTCGGAACCTCCTTGGTGTACTTTTTTTTTTAAATTTGCTTTGCGCGCATCAATTTTTTTCACGTCATATTGTTGAACATTGTTGTCGAATTGTTATTTTTTTGTATTTTATTATTAGTATTAATACACATATTATACAGCCTCCGTGGCGTAGTGGTAGTGAACGCGGCCGCTACGTAGGAGGCACAGGTTCGATCCCCGCTCAGTGCAAATATTTTTTATGCATGAAAATGGGTTATTTGCATTGGTCTGGTCGTGCCTTGGAGAGCACGTTAAGCCGTCGTTCACGGATGCCATACAAACATCTATGGCAGTCGTTACGAGTAGTTGGAGCCCTAAAAAGTTCAACAACAACGGTCTAGCTGCAATGCTTCGATATCGCCTAATGTCACCATTGGAGGTCAGATGGCAGTCGCTTCACGGAAAATATCGAGGTCCAGCCAAATCCGCAGTTAAGACTGGTAAAGCGGACCCCGGACTCCGAGGTGAAAGCTTCGGATGCGACTGGGAATTAACGCTAGGAAGGAGAAGCATTTCATTATTTCCTCGCTGAGTTGGGATGAAAAGTTACGTGTTGCACTCGAGTGCAAAGATTTTTCACCTTGTGCTCTTTTGATTCCCTCGCTTACGCTCAAGATTCTAATTTGTGAATCACTCGCTACGCTCGTGATTCAAATTTAGAATCTTTCGCTTGCTCGGTCATCAAAACTGAGCACGCGGTTAAAAAGCAACTTTGCACTCTTGTATAACAAATAACTATTATCGATAAGCGACATCAAAAATCGAAATTAAGATGCAGCATTTAAAACTGTCATGTTCACTAACACTATCTTTAGAGTTACCGAAATCTTTACCATGTATTGTTTTGACTGTCCGTATTCAATAACGCCTTGATTATGGACAGTTAATCTTCAGTAATCTTCACTAACTTTCACACTTAATTATACCCAAAACCAATATTGGTATGACTTGGGGCAGAATTTGGTTGCTGTGTTTAAGAAAATTACACACTACTACATGTACACTGCATCTCTAGATCTACACTAAAGTTAGTACTTTTTGATGTAGTTACTTGTTGAAAACAATATGATCCTGTTGGATGTGTACCAGAGCACCAGGTAGCGGATTCACAGAATTGCACACTCATATACGAACAGGGTACCGATACCATATAGTTACGTAACATAAAAAAAACTTACCTCTCCGGGAATTCCTCCTTGGGAGCCGTTCCTCACAAAATTCATCATGTGATTCCTTCCAGCAGCATAACTTGAAATTCTAGCCAAAGGGCCCAACATTGTGGTATTTATTCTTTACGAACTGAAGTAAAAATGGCCAGGTAGAAGGTAGATAAGATAGTGATATCGACTATTGGCTGGAGCCGATATTGTGCGACCGGCCAACTGATAACGGTTGAATAGAGTGTTATAACAACGATATATGATTATAGCGTTCTATGTGATATTGACAGTGTCTGTACACAGGTTTCGTACGCGTGTAAAACCTTTTAAAGTGGTCGAGTTATAATGTTATGATTAAAGCAGGAAACCGGACAAAAGTTGTAATGGCTAGGAGTTTATATTATTTTCTCTTGGTTGCGATACTCCTGTATGTACTGTAGGTACATTGTACAGTCATACAAAAATATATAAAAGCATACGTTCATTCCGGGGTAGGCAGAGACAACAGTCCACCACCTACTTCTGTATTTTCCTTACAACCGACAGAACGCACGTGCTTCTAACCTGCCATTCAGTAGCATGAGCAATGAGCATATTATTTTAGGATATGCCTTCTTACCTACCTATTAATATTATTTTGACTGTGTTGGCTCCCGGTAGAGTAGAATAAGGCCATCCTATCTCTACTTGTGGGTGTCGTAGAAGGCGACTACGGTATAGCCGCTTGACGGTAATAGGCTCGACCCCTATTACGTGGGACCGAAAATCATGGTTGGCGAAATGTGGCTGATAGTACGCCTCTACCTACCCCTTCGAGGATTTACAGTCGTGAGCACATTTTAAATTAATAAACCCATTTCGTAAGTAGGTTTAGCCTACTTTTGATTTTGGCGCCACATCTAGCGAGCGGGCTTATTCATCAACGAGAGGTGACTATTAAAATTAATTAGGTAGTTCTTTCTTCTTCCAGACTACATGCTGCTAAAATATTCTTATCAGCTATATCCAACAACAATAAATTATGAATCATGCATAGCAGTTGCGCTCATGAACGCTGTGCCACCGAAGAAGTCAATAAATATTGATATTAATGCTACATGTAAGTAGGCTTATCATGGAGTTCCATCAAGATTTTTGGGACCACGTCAACCTCATCTGCAAGCACCTGATTGACGGAAGTGGGTTTGGCGTAGGCTTTCCTCTCGGGGTTGACAGGTTGGACGATAGTCGTTCTCATAAAAGCCGTACAAACCAAGTCAAAATTAGGAAAATAAGTGAGCGGTCCCGGGCGCTGAGGTTAAAACCTCGGATGGAACCGGAAATAACGCTAAGATAATATTGATGACTTGTAAGAATAATACAAAAAGCCTAGTAAAAGTAAAAATACCTGAATTTACAATGAACTGCTACTAAGGATAAATCAAATAGTATATTTCAATAAGTTTCATGATTATCCTTGTTTGTTATTACACTATTTTTCCTGTAACATAGTAGGTCTTCCCTTGGTAGCCCTTCTTTCTACATCGAAGGCAACGATTTGTGTCAGGCTTGAATGGAATAACACTGAGTTTATTATATTACTAACTGTTACCTGCGGCTCGGCCTGCGTGGATTTTGGTTATCGTGACCCAACATAATCTATACTATACCCTTTCCTAAATCCTCTGCCCTTTAGCAAATTTCATCAGAATCGGTTCAGTGGTTTAGGTGTGAATGTGAAAGCGTAACAGACTGACGCGGAACGATGACTTGACCACCACCACTGAAAGGGTTGAAAGAAGTTGGCCCAATTATAGCGGGCAATCTGAGTGGGTTAAATTATTACCTAAGCGCTAAATGTTTTCTTAGTTAACACTATAATATCAATCACATTTCTAATAAAATTTGCGATCAGTGTCATGAAAAGTTAAAAAAACCGTTACTTAACGGCTTTGTTTCTGTTTTCATACTTTTCATAATAATCTTGTATGACTTGAATGTCTTCACATATGATAGTAACTCTATTTTATTCAAATGTAATAAAATAACAGAAATTAAACAACTCGTTTCAATTTTATTATAATATAAATAAACCAAATTACTACCATTCCTTAAATAGTAGATTTTATTAAAAGAAAAATAGCAACTTATAAGTGACGTTTTACGCGCCAAGTGGCAACATTGAATCTGCCATTTTAAAAAAAAGAAACAGTCGGCCACGCTTGCTACAGAAATCATTTCACTTTTTGGGGGCCTATTTTTCCCCCTTTACGTTTAGTTCCAATATTGCTGTAATTAATTCATTACCAGAGCAAATCTTTAAATCCTAAGTCAAAATTAGAAATGGCCGACTTGGACGATTTCTTCGCGAAAAAAGATCGCAAAAAGTCAAAGGCAGTGAAAAAGTTTGCTACCACCGATGAGTTAGCCAAAAAACTCGAAGACACAAAACAGAAATCAGATGTTAGACCGAAGAAGGAGAGGCCAGTGCAAGAGGGTGAGGAAGGAGGGCGTGCTGGGGTGAGTAGTAGTCACAAACCGTGGTATTTTATAAAACTTGAGAAGTGTGACATCTTTTGTGTCTCGACGTTTCGTGGTGATTTTCGATCATTGATGAAGCCCTATTATTTATTCCCACATGACTAACATGAACAACTTCTGACGCTTCTGTAACTTTTGACCTGCTTTCTTTTGAATATAGGTATTTGAATAGCTTTTTCTACTTGTTCAATGTTAACGTAGCTTAATTTCACTGAAAGAAATATTGCCACGACTTACAAAATCGTGAATTAAGTAGTTTTAGCTTGATACATCTTGATAAATATAAAGATTATTCAAGTGCAATGTCATTAACAACATGATTTGGAAACTTATAGAGGTTATGTTTGTCATTTCTGTGAAGAAAGTTTTTTAGATTCCATAGACCAAAGATCATAAAGTTCTCTTTAGCAAAGACTACAAATTCCTAAAAGTAGGCTAGTGGACTATCCATGCATTATTTATGAAAATGTGATATTTTATCATTCATGTTTAAATTTTCACTGCTGAAATATATATCACCTTCACAAAAAGCATAAAATAGTTTTAAAAATATGACTTTGGTGCCCAAACTTAGACTTTATTTTGCATTGTGTTTGCGGTACATGAGTCATGATGTTGTTTACATGAAGTATATCAAACATTGTTGGTAGTATCATCATCTTTTGAGTGAATATTCAAAGATTAGAAGAAGTATGTTATTGTTTGAATCAATTTGATTTGTAAAAGGTCTTGTAAATTGATGACTATGACAGTATAGGTATTTAAACTATTATGGTCACTTGCATTACTATAGCTCGGAACATATATCTTGGATTTAAAATGTGCTCAAAATGTGCATTATATGGCCAGTACACATTTCTTGAGTGTCTTTTGAGAATAGCATGGAGTGTTACTGCGGTGGACGAGCTCATATTCACCAAGCATTATAGATTATTACATAAACCGCAAGATGTATGTCCTGTGGTATATTAGAGCTATATTAATATACATATTTCCTTTTTTTTTTGTTCCTTTTGGAATAGGCTAAGGTGCTTGGGATATTTATCACATATTATTTGGAGTTTCTGATATTTCAGCACTGTTCCCTGCGCTATGATCACGGTGTTTTCTTTAAACTGTACTACCCATAACTACATGGTCTTAATTCTATACAATTATAAGTCAAATTCTATTTATATGCCATTTTGTTATTACCTGTACACACATAAGGAAAATCATGTTCAAAACAACACATTTTTCTGTGTATCAAAACATTATGTATCATACAACATTATTATTATATTTGTAATGTTCATAAAAACAGCCAACAAACACAGCTATACAGGAGGTGTGGGTTCAATCCTCGCTCAGTGCCAATATTCCTATGCTTCAATATGGGTATTTGTAGTGATCTGGTTGAAATTTTAATGTAGTTAATACTAATTGCATTAAAATGAGATTTTCAAGCAATTAGATAACAATTACTATCAATTTAAGATTGTAAACAGTGAATGCCCCAAGATGACTGTATAGGAGAATTTCCTTTTTTTATATTTGGGTCCGTCAATTGACTGCAACCAGATGGTAAAAAGCTCCAGTCCAGAAGATTCAGACCACCATTTCTGATGCTATTGACTTTAAAATGGTGTCTCTAATTTAACAGCCTTGATTTTAGCCTCGTTTGAAGGTCAAAGGACTGTAGGAAGAGGGAAATACTTGCACTGGCGAATGCTGATTGTGGATTAAAGTCCTGCAGCATTCGCTTTTTGTAAATCGATAGGAACTCATTTTTCCATATTTCTAAATATAGACTCCAAAGTATTGATATGGTATGGCGTCAAGGACTGGTATCTGCAACTCCACGTCAAGGCCCGGTTTTTGCGTGAACTCCAAAGTCTTAAGTCGAAACATTTATTTACATTCTAAACGGTTCCGACATGATAACAATATTAATTACACACAAATATGCATAACTAGAGATAATTTTGCTGTGAAGTGCCAGACGCATTAAGTATTGTTTACATTTCAATAACAATGATATAATGTAGATAATATTCAAGTAATTATATTTAAATTAAACTAATTATGTGTGTGTTGAAAGGAGAGCATGTAATTTCATCATCATCATTGTCATCCTCATGTCATCCATTGCATCCAAGGCCTAGGTGAACTCGGAGCTCAGGGTCCGCCTTCCGGCTCTTCCTCCTCCACTTCGCACGATCTTGAGCGTCCATGGGAGTGAGACCAATGGCACAAACGTCACCTTCCACGACATCAAGCCAGGACTTCTTGCGTCTATCCCTTCTACCTTTTTTTTTTTTATCGTGCGAAAAATCCCAACGGATACCTCCCCCGCCGGGGTCGGAGGAGGAGGTTATGTCGGACTCGAACCGACTAAAACGCACGCCTTCTGTGGGCCGTCAGTTGCCGGAGGTGAGATGAGATTGTCATAGCCATATCCCTCGCACCCCGGCCGACCCAGGGCCATATCTCTCGATCTGGCCCTCTTCCGGTGTGGGGACCACGGAGTCCCCAACTCGCCCCCGGGTATGGGGGGGGCACTATCCCTTTTACCTGGACTCGGCGGGGACGCCGTTGCCAGGCATTTGTTACCCACGTAGCCTGATGGTTTACGTAAGAAGTGACCGCACCCGCGAAGGCCGCACTCTTGCACGTCACGGGCATGAAGACTGCCACGGATGCGAGAGTTTCTCACGTGCACATCCACCGCAGCTTTTTCATCTCCGTGACACGCAGCTCCTGCGGTTGTCGCTGCAGCAGCGCAGGCATAATGATACTTAATCTGATTCATGCGCTCGACAAATTAAAATATCTCCGACGCCCGCCTTCCGCATCCAGTCTGTCCCAGCCACCTTTTTAAGATCGTCAGTCCATCTGTCTAGGGGGCGTCCGATTTTCCGTTTGCCTTCTCGCGGTCTCCACTCTAGGATTCGTTTGCTCCTTCTACATATATTATGTGACCAGCCCACTGCCACTTTAGCTTGCCTATTCTGCGAGATATGTCGGTAACTTTAGTTCTTTGTCGGATGACCTCGTTACGAATTCTATCCTTCAATGAGACCACAAACATAGCATGCTCTATAGCCCACTGCCCGACTTTTAGGTCGTGAACTGATCCCACTGTCAGTGTCCACGTTTCGGCTCCCAGTACCGATCGTGGCCTTTTTCTAACAACCTACACTATTGAATTGAATTACATTATCCCCTTGAAAGATTAGACATGCGTTCGCAACTACCGTAAAGCCTAACTACCTAAGCATGTTAAAAACCATGTAAAATACATTTGTGATACCAAATATATTCAATAGGTGACGAATTGTAAGAAATACTATACCATTTCCGATAACGACTGTTCTACTTGTTCCTATGGCTACCGGGACGGACGGTTTAACGTGCTCTCCGGGGCACGACCAAACCAATGCAAATACCCATATCGAATACGAATTTTAGGTATCGGGATGGGTTGTTTGCACCGAGGAACTGTTACTAAAACTAGACTAAAAAACCTAAAAAACTAAGCTAACTTAACTTCTTCAATTTAGCTTTCTGGTGTTCACAGAACTGACTTTTTTTATCTACAGGAGGAGGAAGAATGGAAGGAGTACGAGGAGCCGGTGAAGGACTACACGGGACTGAAGATCCAGGTGCTTCAGGGTGGCAACGGAGCCCCTGAGTCAGGCCGGGACTCTGCGTCCGAGGACGCTGGTGGACCCGGGGAGGGGGGCAAAGTCAAGGGGCCTTGGAATAAGCCTGTAAGTAACCTTTCTATGAAAGAAATCTTGTTCGTTCGCGATGGACGCAAAAACTACTGCGCGAATTTTGATGTCGTTTTTTTTGTTTCAAAGATCTTGGTCAGACTTAAAATCTTACGTTTATTTGAAAATATTTCATTTCCAGCAACAGCCAGAAGTTGAGGCTCCGCCCCCACCGCCCGTGGAAGAGAAGCCGGTTCGCGAGAGCAAGCCGGCGACTTACGTGCCGCCTTCGTCTCGTCAGCGGCCCGTCGAGAATCCACGCCGGACTCAGGTAGGAAAAGGAATAAAATGAAAGAAATATTTCATTTACAGGAATTAATATTCTTTACAACACACCTGCTCATAACAGTGATATTATTTTACCGCAATTAAGCACGGAATGACACCTATTATAAAACTGTGACTTTTTCATTACTATTATTCACAAAAGTGAGTTATAGATTCTTTTTTAAATTTTATAGGAAGTGTCTATAATTGTCTATGTTCTTAAAAAAGTTTTGATACAAAAAATAACGTGTTTAATAGTACGAATAAATTAATACGCCTATTGTATGGTCATTTGATGCATTTTCGTATTTAAATAAATAATTTCAACTTGTAATACTTGTGTAATAAACAAAATTTTCGCTCAAATTTAACTTTTTTTTTTCTCTAAGTACAGAAAAAAAAACAGTAAAAAAAAGTTAAGTTCAAACCTCATTTTTTTTTAAATATGGTCGACCGCCATTGTTAAATGCGCGCGCATAGGAAAACGAATTAATTTGTAGTATTGTTTATTTAGTATTTGTAGTATTATTTTATTCGCAAGTGTGTTGTAAAACGTCGTATGGCACGTGTGAGCATGATGATTACCGTCCTCGGCTGTCTTAAGACCCTCGCCTGGCGGCTCGGATCTCAATGGTGCCTCGGCGGTAATCACCAACGTTGCTCACTTGTACCATAATGTACTATTACAATACAGATTGCTGTTTGAAACAGACTTAAAAGTAAAAATTTATAGCCAGTGTGACTCAGAATGTTTTGTTTCTCGTGATACCCTACATCAGGGTTTCTTAAACTATTGGCTCCACGAACCCCCATTAAAGTTTCTAGATGACAGCGAACCCCTTAACGGATAACGTACAACACCTGCATTGCAGTCACAATAAGAACGCAGTGTCTGCTAAAATGCATTTCTGCAATGGTACAAACACTACGAACGACATGCATTTCTTTAAAAAGTCTTAATTGAAGAGTATGTGCGAGCTACGAATACAATCGCGCGCACCACGATATGCCGCCGTGTGTGTCGCACGTGTCTACCAGACCCATTACGTGAATCGTGTCGCGAACCCACTACCATCGAATGGCGAACCCCACTTTGAGAAACCCTGCCCTACATTAATCACATCTGTTCATTCAAAAGAAAAGCAAGGAGAGGTAACTGGTAAGGGTTACAGTGCCCCGATCACTAAAACTGTACCGTTAGCACGAAAAACTATCGTAATCGTAACGTAGACGTATCGAGAGACCGAATCATTGCGATTGGAAGGCTCCCACACCGGATGAGGGCCAGATCGAGAGATTTGGCCCTGGGTCGGCCGGGGTGCGAGGGATATGGCTACGACAACCTCACCTCCGGCAACCGACGGCCCACAGACGGCGTGCGTTTTAGTCGGTTCGAGTCCGACATAACCTCCTCCTCCGGCTCCGGCGGGGGAGGTATCCGTGGGGATTTTTCGCACGTTAAAAAAAAAAAAAAAAAGCGATTGGAAGGCTTCACACTAGCACTCAGGTTCACAGTAGCAGACGGTTAATCACAATGCTACTTTCCCTTGATACGTTGACGTTACGATTACGATAGTCATTCGTGCTTGGGGTGTAGTCGAACAAATCTCTATATATAAAAATAGCTGTTGCCCGCGGCTCCGCCCGCGTGGAATTCGGATTCCGGTCCAACTTTAATGTATGGAAATCTGCCCGATTTATTGACATTTATGCTCACTGCTCCGCTCCCTTTAGTAGTAGCGTGATGTTATATAGCCTATGTTACTCCCAGATAGTGTAGCTTTCTATAGGTGAAAGAATTATTGAAATCGGTTCAGTAGTTCCGGAGCCTATTCATTACAAACATACAAACATACAAAAATAGGTACAAATCTTTCCTCTTTATAATATTAGTGTAGATGAATCCCTATTTCCTTTGGTCACGCCATCACGCGTGAACGGCTGGACCGATTTCGCTTATTCTTTTTTTAGAACATTCCTTAAAGTACGGGGATGGTTCTTACGGAGAGAAAAATTGAAAAAAAAAGAATTGACTGCTAGGCGGTACGAAGTTCGCGGGGTCAGCTAGTCTAATAATATAAATTTCACAACGGTCATAAGAATATTCTTGCAACAAAGTCCACCACCAGTCCTAATAACCATTCGGAAACCTCCGTTCAAGTCCACCATGGTTATTAGGAAACCTCCGTTCTATCTGATTAGCAAGCTTAAGGGTGCTTACATAAAGAAATAGATTACCGCGAATTTTCGGCTACTTAAGTTGTCTCAGTACCCGTATCATGATGAATTGTTGGGTGTTACTATTTTGTTAAACTTCATAAAATAACAGGTATGACAGCCGTTCAATTATTGACCTGTTTTATTTAAGAGACCGTGGTACAGGCTCTGTGTTTCACTCCACTCATAACCAAATCATGATGAATTGTTGGTGTTAGATACTATTCTGTTAAACTTCAGAAAATAACAAGTATGGCAGCCGTTCAACTATTGACCTGTTTTATTTAAGAGATCGTGGTACAGGCTGTGTTTCACTCCACTCATAACCGAATCATGATGAATTGTTGGTGTTAAGTACTATTCTGTTAAACTTCAGAAAATAACAAGTATGACAGCCGTTCAACTATTGACTTGTTTTATTCAAGAGATCTTACAGGCTCTGTGTTTCACTCCGCTCATAACTGACACATCGGTGTGGTATTCCAGCAAAAGCACGCGCCAGACATCCACAACGACGACTACTTCCCGGTGCTGGGCGCGTCGGCCAAGCGCGGCGCGGGCGGCTGGAGCACGGCCGCGGGCGGCGCCGCCTCGCACGGCGCCGCGCAGAGGCAGCCGCTCGCGCTCGGCAACCGCTTCACGTCGCTGCAGGACGACAGCTAGCCAGGTACGGAGCTTCACCCCCCCCTCCCTCCTTCTGTAGGACGATACTTAGGTATGGAGCTTCACCCTATTTTAGGACGAGGCTTAGCCAGGTACGAAGTTTCACCCTGCTGTAGAGCTATAGTTAGCCAGGTACGGAGCTTCACCTCCCTCCCCTCTTGCTGTAGGACGATACTTAGGTATGGCGCTTCACCCTATTTTAGGACGATACTTAACCAGGTGCGGAGTTTCACCCTGCTGTAGAGCTATAGTTAGCCAGGTACGGAGCTTCACCCCGTTGTAATGTGTTGTGTAGCCAATATGAAGCTTCACTCCGCAGTAGGGCATTAGTTAGCCAGGTAGGGCGATAGTTAGCCAGGTACGGATCTTCACCCTGCTGTAGAGCGTTAGTTAACCAGATACGGTTCTTCACCCCGCTGTAGGGTGAAAGTTTACCAGGTACGAATCTTCACCCTTTATAGAGCGATAGTTAACCGGGTGTGGAGCTTCACGCCGCAGCAGGGCAATAGTTAGCGAGGTACGGACCTTCCCTCAACGAGCGCAGACATGGAGACAACTGACTTAACCTCAACGCAAGATGATATCGATTGAACATACCACAGGATTACAACTACCCAAGAACAATACAAGCTTGATTACATTTGACTACCCTTGGTGTTCACAAATTCTTTTAATGTGTGTGTGGTTCCAAACTATTTTATTGAGAACTCTAGTAGTTTTCGTGAGTTTCTAGTTTTTGTGACATACTTAAATTAATAATACGTTTTTGTCTACAGGTAACATATTATGCCACTCCGTGAAACGCAGCAGTAAAGTGAAGTGTCAATAAGGACTTGTAAGCGAAGCCTGGCGCATAGCAAATACAATATAATTACATACAAACACAATATGCAACAGACAGAACAACGTGCATTTTATATTTGTAAGCCACATGTTGAAATCCAAAATGGTGGTCAGACAGTTGCTATACGAAGAAAAAAAAACACATTCTAAATTTGAATATTTATTTTTCTTCTAAGTGGTGATTCGTACGAGGCTGCCATGATACGGACATCCGAAATTACGGGCTCGCACGATATACGAAAAATTTACTATGAAGATATTTCAAATTTCTTTTGGTAGGTCGTAACGAAGTTTCACGTGCCGTTTTCGAGCCCGATTGTGAGATAAATGCATTTCATAGTACCGATTGTCCGAAAATTCGGTTCGCAAGTTCGGATGTGAGTCCCATGGTGAGCCTAGCAAGGTTTGTAATTACCTCATTTCACGATTTCCTCTCGTATGAAGTGTAGACAATAAATTATGCCTAAAGTGCTTTTCGAACGCATTTTTGAACGTTCAAAAAATTTTTTTTTTAAGAACACATTATGGCAACTGTCTTTAAAAAAAAGTGTAAAAGCAGGAAATGAATGTGCGGTTCGTTATTTTTTATGTTTTTATTGATATAAATAAATAAAGTGTCTCGAATGCGTGGAAATGGACATTTAGGGAAAAATTGGTGAAATTATTTATATACAAGCCGATGATTTAAAAACGTGTTTATATAATCAGTAAAACCAAGCGTGGAAGATAGATTTTTTATATTTACGCACTAAATTGTTATAAAAATGAGTATATCCGTAACGACCTACTAAAGTATTCTGGTAAATTACATTGTACATTTTGTTTTGATATTGCAATCATAAATTCTGTAACAGCAAATCATTGAAATATCTTGTACCATAGAAATAAATTATGTATTTAAAATTAATATTTGTTTTATTTTAATGTAAGGGTGTAATAATTAGACTCCGTGTGAAAGTATAATTTGGTAGAGAACAGTGGTTAAAAAACCGAACAATTAATTCGACATTCCCAAAGATACTACCAACAGACGAATTGAGAACCTCCTCCTTTTTTGAAGTCGGTTTACAAGTGCCCGGGTCAAGTGCGAGTTGGACTCGCGCATTGAGAGAGTTAAAAAAAGGCAGCGGGAAAAAAAGTTAATCTGTGACTGACCATGGGAAAAAACCAGAAACTAGGTGCTGGGGACACTCTAGTAACATTTATATTAAAGCAAATTGGTATAACCGTAACTTTTAACATTCCCCCTAATCAACCAACCTAAATAAAATTGCTTAAGCTAGTAGAGTGTGTGTTCGCGCAGCGGAATGTTGTTGAATTTAAAGATTTTAATTATGCAGATATTTAGCACATGACGTCGTGTAAATGCTTATGGTAAAAAAAAATTTGTGCATGCAGCCATTGTGGAGAAATTCGCTAAAAACAGATTCCGCTGGGCGTACGTTGTCCTGGCGGCACTTTTTTTGAATTCATGGACTTGGAAGAAAAAAAATGTGTCCAAAAATTAGCGTGTAATTGTGTATGTATGAATAAAATTAATGAATGCATAAACTTCGGAGAAATTCAAGTTTCCGCCACGCGAACGTTTGGCCACTAGCTAGTTTTCATATAAAGCGCTTATATAGAGAGCTGTAGATTTTTACATACGTTGTTTTGAATTTGCTTATATTTGTTTAATAAAAAGATTTAGAAAAAATCGAAGGGTTTAACAGATAAAAATATAAACGTAAAATACGCTTATTAGGTCTTAGTTCGTAAAGTATGCACTTTGGCGTCTAGATTTTTACGTTTATACAAACCTTGTAAGTGTCTGCAACATGTTGCCAAGTATCAATGATGTTCCGCTAGTAATTAAAGAGCAATAGGACAATTTACCATGTATAGACCACTGTTTACAAAGCAGTCAAATATCACGACGTTCTAAAGGAATTGCATAGTAAAATATATTCCAATAATTAGCTTACTGATTCAACTATTCACATGCAAAATTTCATCTCATTATATTCAGTAATTAAAGATAAACAATGAAAATACTGACAAAGCATCGAAACCCTACATAACCCGACCAAGTTCGGATGGCTACAAAAAAGCGGCCGTACCATATATTTAGGTAACATTCTAAAATTTACAGTATAATACCGGTATTGAATTGACAACATTTCAAAATTTCAGCATGATTATATTATTAACGCAATTGAAAGTAAATCTAAAATTACGAGACCCGTATTTTTTATTTTTCCTCAATATATTGATTTTCATTCAACTTTTTAACTTTGAATATCATATTATTTCAAAAAGACGTAAGTGCAATGTGACGTCATTCATACGGCTGAATAGGTTAGTTGCCTTTGCTACATTCAAAAAAATATTATATCAAGTCAAGTCAGCTTAACGTCAGTTTTGACATTTCATTATTTATCATAATTCATAAATCATAACAAAAACAAATACATATTTGCTAATTTTACTCACAGACTTATTCTATCTGTTTATTTTCTGCTTAATTTCTTGAACCATGAAAGTTTCCGAGGGTTATCGTATTGCAGACAGCAGAAATCTACCTAAAGTAGATTATTTGATGTTATTGGAGTACATGCACGAAAGCGACTGTTATAATGTTGCGGAAACTCGAAGTGCTAAGGCGTTGTTGGCATCACGTGAAGCTTACGTTGATACCGCGGTAGGTTACGTAGAAGTTCAGCGAGAAGCGACATTGTGTAACGTTAAGTGCCGAGTAACACCCGAACACAAAATTAAGGGGAAGTTGTACATTGTGATGGCTACTATTGACGAAACTTTAAATAAAATCGTCAAAGTGGAGTGCAAAGACTGTGCGTCATCTGCAGGTGGATGCAAACATGCCATCTGTTTCGCTATGTGGCTCATTAAGCGTTCCGATGAACCGTCAGTTACATCCACTATTTGTTACTGGAATAAACCAAAGTTAGCTGGGACTATAAGTGACAAGAAGCATGTTATGGCTAAGAACATGGGCATACCAAAAAAGACCAGACCTACTAATGTGAATGTCCCTTCGTTGTCCATGTTCTTAGCAGAATGTACGCAGCAAAACATGTGTAAAGGCCTTATTTTAAGACAAAGCCAAGATCTTAATAAGCCTAATTTACAAGATCTCACCATTTTCAATTTAATGTTAAAATATATAGTTGAAATTAAGAATAATTTAACTTGTTCTGGATTTAAGTTATTTGCAAAAAATATTGTGACTACTGCAATAATAAATGAAATTGCCACACAAACGAAGGAACAAGCAAATTCAAAGTTATGGCATGCTATGCGTCAAGGAAGAGTCACTGGTTCCAAAATATATGAAGCTGTTCATTGTAAAACACCTAATGGCGCTTTAGTTCAGAGTATTTTGGGAGGATACAAAGTGCCTGAGACATGTGCGATTAAAAGAGGCAAGCTTTTGGAACAAAGAGTGCTTAAAGAGCTTGAAAGTGAGTTTGGCAGCATAGAGAGAACTGGATTGATTTTAATATCACCCATCATAGGTGTGTCCCCTGACGGTATTACCGATGATTTTGTTGTGGAGGTGAAATGTCCCATAAGTGAAAGATCATTGAAAAACTATATAAAAGATGGACAACTGCAAGAAAAATTTAATGCTCAAATTATGGTCCAAATGCATGGTGCAAATAAGTTAAAAGGTCTCTTTTGTATAGCTGACCCTACTTTTGAGCAGTCAAAGTTGTTACACAAATACTGGGTGCATTATGATGAAGACTACGTCAAGAAATTATTAATTTCTGCTGAAGACTTTTGGGAAAATTATATATATCAAACAATTTTAGATAGTGCGAAATAAAAATACATAAGATTTTATTAAGTTTTTTATTCATTACTTATAATCGAATTTTGTAAATTTATTAAACCACATGCAATAATAACTATCTCATCCGTATGTTGTATTAACTTGTTATTAATAACAGCATGTGGTTTTAACATTTTAAATAACCTTATTCTTCTTATTACTCTTTCCACATGGATACGTAGACTTGCAATCACTTTGCTTTTGATAGCGTCTTGTTTTGTCAATTTAATATCTTTTGCGACACTAGGAGGCCGCAAAAGCTTTATATTTTTTGTACTGAGTATGGATTCAATGTGCTTAAACCCTCTGTCTGCCAATACCGTACAACCAGACTGCAACACATCTAAAAAACCACTAACTTCCACTAGTCTAACGTCTGAAATACGGCCACCAAAGCCAGCTGACACAAAATTAATAAAACCATCAGGTGTGGTAATCTTGTGGCCTGCGTGCTATTAAATCTAACATAAAACTTTTATTTGTGGTCTTGTGTTTCTCTACTTCAAACATTTCAGATGGTTCTGACATATCCGCAGAGGTAACAGTTGTAGTACTTCCTTGTGTTGAAGGTAAAGCTTCTTCATCGGGTATAATTTCATTAATAAATGCATCTTCTACATTAGACTTATCCTTTTTGTAATTAGAAATACAACAATATGTAGTTCTGTCTGCTGTCTTGGGTTTTACTTGAACGGCTTTATTGCATATG
Organism: Eilema depressum; assembly: GCA_914767945.1. Classification (NCBI taxonomy): domain Eukaryota; kingdom Metazoa; phylum Arthropoda; class Insecta; order Lepidoptera; family Erebidae; genus Eilema; species Eilema depressum. The sequence goes on from OU612040.1 coordinate 4,611,771, forward strand.
TTAGGATTTTCATAATCCGTCCCCTTATCCATTTTCACAGGAAAAGATGAAGATGATGATGTACTAGGCTCAGGTCCACTTGTGTGTTGTACTAGAGAAGCTGGTAATGAAGACCTTAGCTTAGGCCTAGCCTTCATAGTGGTCCAATATAAATAATTTTCAACATCTTCTTTCAACTGTAACAAATAATTTACACTTCAAATTATTATTAATAGAGACAGTAGGGTTAAGGTAGTAATGCAATGGATTTATACATCTGGTATGCATATAAAAACTAGAAAACTGTGAATTTATTCATATTTTATAAGCTGCTGTGTACCTACTGTTAATAAAATCGAGTTAAAACTTAGTCAGCTTATAGTTATAGGCATAGTACAATAAAATAGAGATGGTTTTACTTTATGTAGTTTTATCTTCGGTCAGTCTCATTGACGGGGTTGCCTTACTCCTTGGGGTTATACTTTCAGCTAAGACTACAATGCCCGTGCTAATAAGGACATGGTAGGTCAAACTATTCCTATTACCTACTAATAATAGAAGTAAGTAACATAACAATATCTACAACCAACTGCATATTGATGCTAAAAGTACAGCCATTCATTAAAAAAAAGCCCCTCGGTATAGTTGGCATGTCTTGCAATGACTATTTCGTTTTTGTTTTCTAACTGAGAACTAAGTTGGGGTATAATATGTAGGTATTGTATCATCTTATTATTCGTTTCATCACAACAGAATGAATGTATGAGTAACAACTAACAAAATAACATTGTACCTATGAAGTTATAGTAATACAGGTAATACTCACATTAAGATGTGTTTCACATATATAAAGCGCTCGTTTGGGACATCCAACACCCAGAGATTTACACCACTCGTATTTAGCCGAACTAGGTACTTTGGGAATTGTTTTTGCATGTTGGAACAAAGCAATATTTTGGTTCCTTCATTGGTACGTACTCTTCGCTGGGATTCATTTTGTGTTACGATTAAATTCAATTACAAATGCAATCTATAATAACAAAATATTAACAAAGGTTGTAAGTGAAATGTTGTTATTGTAGATGAGAATCATATGAGAATTGACAAGTGACAACTTGTCAATGTCAAACACTGACATCTGACATGCATCTGACCACAGCCCAACATTTTTTTAATCATAAAACAGACTGGGCAAGGATAACAACCATATCGAGCCGTATGAATGACGTCACAGCCCCATTTTTTGTTTTTATTTATTTTCTCCAAAAATAAGTCCAAAAAAAATATGAAAAAATCAGTTTTGGAATCAGAAAAGAAAACTCAAGAAACGGTAATTTTATTTTCATGACTTTAGAAATTTGAAATGTTGTCAATTGGTACAGGTGATAACACAATTGTTATTTCGATTTAATTTATAGATCATTTATTTTTTCTACACCTACTTTTTTAATTGTATTTGACTAAGATTAGTAAGTACTATTTACGTAGGCGGTAGGTACTTTATTTAAGTAAGCGCTTGAGACTTGCGTCAGTCTCAGTATATGATATTAGCGTTGTACCTACTGGTACGGCAGTGACTTATGTATGTGAGCGTGTTCCCGTGCACCCCACCAAAATATGCAGAATTATTTTGTTCGAAGCGGTACGCTTAAGGCTAGACCTTTGGTTAAATAGTCTAAGTATAGTAGATATGAATTGATCAAAAATATTAAGCTAGAGAGAAAAAATAGATAATTTTTTTGGGTTTCTACGTAACAGGTGGCGAGAAATAAATTGTAGACGGATATTTAATTAGAGAAGTACCCACCTACTTGTTAATTGAAGATTTATTTTTATCGTAGATAGTGGCGTTATTAATAAAAAAATATTTTTCATTCAAGAAATGCAATTTATTGTTTTATTTTTCCTAACGCTTGTGTACGCAACTGTACCATATTAATGAATACTATACTGGAAGGTTAAGAACGTTACTTAGATATATGGTACGGCCGCTTTTTTGTAGCCATCCGAACTTGGTCGGGTTATGTAGGGTTTCGATGCTTTGTCAGTATTTTCATTGTTTATCTTTAATTACTGAATATAATGAGATGAAATTTTGCATGTGAATAGTTGAATCAGTAAGCTAATTATTGGAATATATTTTACTATGCAATTCCTTTAGAACGTCGTGATATTTGACTGCTTTGTAAACAGTGGTCTATACATGGTAAATTGTCCTATTGCTCTTTAATTACTAGCGGAACATCATTGATACTTGGCAACATGTTGCAGACACTTACAAGGTTTGTATAAACGTAAAAATCTAGACCCCAAAGTGCATACTTTACGAACTAAGACCTAATAAGCGTATTTTACGTTTATATTTTTATCTGTTAAACCCTTCGATTTTTTCTAAATCTTTTTATTAAACAAATATAAGCAAATTCAAAACAACGTATGTAAAAATCTACAGCTCTCTATATAAGCGCTTTATATGAAAACTAGCTAATGGCCAAACGTTCGCGTGGCGGAAATTTGAATTTCTCCGAAGTTTATGCATTCATTAATTTTATTCATACATACACAATTACACGCAAATACACGCTAATTTTTGGACACATTTTTTTTCTTCTAAGTCCATGAATTCAAAAAAAGTGCCGCCAGGACAACGTTCGCCCAGCGGAATCTGTTTTTAGCGAATTTCTCCACAATGGCTGCATGCACAAATTTTTTTTTACCATAAGCATTTACACGACGTCATGTGCTAAATATCTGCATAATTAAAATCTTTAAATTCAACAACATTCCGCTGCGCGAACACACACGCTAGTAGAGGATGCACGTTGGTTGTTCGGAACTTGGAACCTCTCGGTCGTAAGACTGACTAACTACAAAGCTTCTAAAATAGAACTAATTCGCCAGGAGGCTGTGATGTGATGACCTGATGACCAAAGGAGAGGAGCCTTCCTTTTTGCAGGCAAAAAGCTTCCTCAAAAAGGTTGCCTGGCAGATATCGCTTAAAGCGATAAGGCCGTCCATTGTACTAATTCCGTAGTTGTAGATTACAATGATTGTGTATTTTAATGGTGTACAAATAAAGTGTTTAATAAATAAAATAAATAAGTAAATAAATAAATAAGTATGTATTCCTTTCCTTTCTCTCTTGGTCTAAATATTCTCGAATTTTATAATAACCTTTTTGCTTTCTACAGACTGGTGAAATACGAGACAATAAACTTTCTGAAAATAATAAATTAACTAATTTAACTTCCCACATTACGACAAACAATATTGTAAAAATAAACTGATAAACTTGCTTACTTTCCGAACTCAATTTTGTTTATAACAGCGCCATCTAGGACTTTCAAAAGAACTTGTGGGTATAACTGTTTTCACCATTTGTAAAAGTTTCCCTGCAAATTGTATAGATGGCGGTATAAGCGGAACTTTGGTTTGATTACCGTTTTTGTTCAATTACTTAGCTATTTATGAACAAAAATAAATTATCATTGCTTGTAAAATAATTAATTAAGCTATATTTTAAGTTTGTGTATGAATATATTCAAAATATAGACAATAGAACTTAAAAATTAAGAAAATACTAACTCACGATAATGAAATTTATACACAAAGTTAGTATATATACCATAATTTTGCAACTTCTAGTGTACTTGCTTCGGCAGTACATATACTAAAATTGGAACGATACAGAGAAGATTAGCATGGCCCCTGCGCAAGGATGACACGCAAAATCGTGAAGCGTTCCACATTTTTTGAAGAATTTGACATTCATCTTCCGGCAAAATAGTTTTTGATTGACTAGCTTTTAAAATATATTTTACCTACCCACTACCCAGTCTGTGCTCCTCCCACTGTACTATTGAGGATTTATGGATGTAGAGCTGTGGGAAACTTGTGGCTCTGGTTAAGTTTTTAACCGATAAAATCTAACTATTGACACTTATGATTTTTTTTTATGAACTGAGGAAAGAAAGTTGCCTTGTGACTTAGGGTATATGGGGCCCCTATCAAGAGCCCTACCAAGCCTTTGGAGCCCGAGCCACCCTCATCTGGTCGCCGCACCAGTACGTACCTACGCATTGACTTCGTCGGAACTCGCGGCAGTCGCTCCCGCAAAAGTCAAGATAAGGCATGATTACATTACAAAATATTACTCACTTATATCATTTCCTTGTATAATTTTTAATTTTTTTGCCCGTGGTGTGGAAAAAGGAATCGGAAATATCCATCATTTGATTTTAATTTCATCATCATCATCTGCATATAGACGTATTCTCCTGATTGCATCCATGGCCAAGATGACCTCGAAGCTCAGGGTCCGCCTTCTGGCATTTCCTCCTCTACTTCGCACGATCTTGGGCGTCCATGGTAGTGAGACCATTTGCACGCATGTCACCCTCCACGACGTCAAGCTAAGACTTCTTTGGCCTACCCATTTTACCTGGACCCGGCGGGGGCGCCATTGCCAGGCAATTTGATTTTGATTTGTCGGAATCGAACCGACTAACACGGAAAACCATGCAGTTGATACAGTTTAACTTCCCTTCGGGACTGCCTGAGTGTTATGTACTTATTATTAGTGTTAGATTATTGCATCTGTTGATAATGGTTCTTTATGCACTTAGATACCTACCTATAATGATTTCTGAAAAGTTTTGATTACCTACTACTTCTCAGAGGTTGTGAGTTTGATTCCCGCACAGTACGAAGCGCAAAAATTAGTAAAAAATACGACTCCAAAATAAGGCATATAATTTTATTTACAAAATATCTACTTACAAATTCAACTTACACTTAATTATACGCTATATACATACAAACTTAAATACTAAAATTTTCCTCCAATCTCCTCAAATGATCTACACTCGACTCTTGCGGTGGGCTATTATGACTTAAAATATTATTTTTGAACACATCCAAGCTTCTCTGAGCCATATTGTTATATACTTCTCGCGGCAAAATACGATTTGGCGCCGCAAGTTTGACGTTTGCATTTCCCGTCAAATTCAAACGGTCCATATAAACACGATCGTTCGGATACATGTTCGAAGGAATTATTGGTATGTCTGGTTTTGGTAACGTTCGGAAAATGTTGCTTCTATCGATTATTTGTTGTTGAGCGTTCATGTGGTTTAAAGACTTCATCCATTGTTGTTGTTGAGTTGGTGGGACTCTGTTTGGGTAGTTGAATATCCAAAGGCGGTCGCCGACGAACATGGGCCGCGGACTGACAATGCCAAGGCTGCTGTAATACTGTTGAGCGAGTAATTCGATGTCGTTTGTATATTTTCGTTTCCATTTCGTTCTTCGGTTTTGAAACCATATTTTTATCTGGAATAGAAGAACAATATGTTACCTTAAAGTTTACAATACAAATAAGTGCTACTTCGTCATGGGCTGTTCTCCATCCGACAGTAAACATACATCCCATGACAAATTGCTCGCTTGACGGCAATAGGCTCGCTTCCCATTACGTGGGACCGAAAATCATAGTGTGAGAAATGTATGTGTTAGTACCTTTGTATACTCTAAGGTTTGTACACCTTTGCCTACGCCTTGGGGACTATACAGGCGTTAATAAATCTATACAGGGCGTACCACGGCGATGCCACATGCAGGGAAAGTACCTTAAATCCTTAAGTTAGCTCATTTTACTTAAAGAAGACATCATTTTATTTTTAAAAAGAAACAAAACTGCATTCAAAGATTTTTTAAAATTCGCTTGCCACACCCGGTAATCGATGTCTCCTTACAAAATGAGCTAACTTAAGGATTTAAGGTACTTTCCCTCCATGTGGCATCGCCGTCGGACGCCCTGTATAGTTTACTAAATCTTCATGCATAGAATTATTGCTCTAAAAAAATAAAGATTTAGATCACTTAAGTATATTATCAAATTTTATCATGTCATACTTTAGGTATAATGAGTTACCTGCGTTTCAGTTAGTTTCAACTGCCTCGCCAGCCTGCCTCTAGCCGCTACGGACAGGTAGCGGTTCTTTTCAAATTCTGCCTCCAAACTCTTGATTTGTTGTGCACTGAAGGCTGTCCGTGCGCGCTTGCCTCGAGATGAACATGATCCTGAAAAAGAAATAAAAGAAATCTGTAATATCTCTCCTTTTTTCAACAGGTAGCTCTACCGGAAGGTTCCACTTCCTTATGATCAATTTGAAGTATAATAGTCTTATAATAGAGAACAATAAATTTTTTACGTCAATAATTTCTTCCTTTCATCAACATCCAAGCTCCAAGTGTATGCTTCGAATTTCAAAGCATGCCGTTTGGTTCTTATAACAAATAGACTACTGGCCCGTGTAGAAAAATGATGGGTCATCTGAACCACCAGGTGACCTTTATAGAACGATATAAGAGCATAAAATAATAAGATTCAGCACTATGCCGTCACTTGTAAGCTGTCCAACTGAGTGCAGGTGAAGAAGAGGGGATTGTAACCCACGATTACTTCACCATGTCGCATGATTTTTGTACGGCGTTGCGGAATAATGGATTAGAAGCAGTATTGAAATATTATGAAACTGATGCCGTACAAAATCAAATGACCAAATTTACCCTGGTAATGTCGGAAAATAAAATAAAAATTCCGACTTTGTGGCTCACCATTTTTTGTACAGCACTACGCGTTTGCTTGTTATTTTTCATGGATCTATCGATGGTAAGAATGCCGTACAAAAATATATGACCAAAATGTACTCACTCTACCTGTACTTTGTACCTGTACTCACCTGCACTCAGTTGGACAGCTTACAAGTGACGGCATAGTGCTGAATCTTATTATTTTATGTTCTTATATCGTTCTATATAGGTCACCTGGTGGTTCAAATGACCCATCATTTTTGTACACGGGCCAGTAGTCTAAAATGGGTACACGACCCTTCAACGTCGAAAGGATGAAATCTCATAATGTCATTATCACCTACCTATTCGCTTGTCATATTTATAAAGCTCTATCATTGAAGTCATACCTAGATTAAATACTCGCATATCTACAAACAATTGAAATGTATATTTTCCTAGTGCCAAAATACTTGAAAAACTTGGCTACAAAACGCTATCAGTCAGAGTTAATAGGTGTTATATCAATCGAGTTCAAAGCCGTCATAGTTTTCTCTCTTCGTGGCGATAAATACAGATCTATCGATACGTTCTGTTGACAGTTAGTCGTTAATAATGTTTCTTCCGTCGATGTTTTGGCAAGCTTCACATACGAGCATGCTTACGCTCTTTCATGCCTTTCTTACTCTGAGATATGCAGAGATAAAAGCCTGCCATTCCGTTTTAATTGAAGCTACTCGCAGGCCCTCTTTTCTATTCGACTGGGTAAACAGGTAAACTGGGTAAACAGGTAAACTAGGTAAACAGGGTACGCGGGCTAGGCGCTGAGACAGAAAGTTAGTGAATTGCACTGCAGCATCTACCCACGGGCCGCCTAGTGCAATTCAGATACCTAACTGTATTTCCAACCCCTTCAGAGCCGAGCCTTTTCTACTATTGTTATCAATCGCGAACTTTTCAGTGTTCCTATTTGTATTGTCCGAAAACTGCCTTATCCCTTAATCACCTTGTACGAAGGTTACGAAACCCATGAGATGCGGATCGTTCACTCCTTCGAAAATTACTCTACCACCGCTTAAAATTTCAATATTTTTTGAAATTTTCAGATTTTTCAAAATTGGCGGTTGTATAAAACAAGCCTTTTTTATGAATCACTAGCCGTTACCAAGTGATTTCAAAATCAGCAGCCAAATTTAAAATATATTTTGTTTGGCTATTAGTGTCAATTAATATTGGAAAAAGTGAAACGGCTCAGATTAACTCGAACCCGCGACCAGTCCCTACAGGACGTTGACTACTGACTGAGCTTCTGAGGCATACCTACTAATTGCCTTGTAAATTGTGTAGTAAAGAAGTGACTAATAATAGTTACTCTGCTAATATATTACGGAAGTCATCCCGAACGGACATAGATATCGCAGCAGACACGACTCGTCGTCACCTCACCAGTTATTTTCAATAAACACCTCCCTGCTTTGAGTAATTAGTGGTAATATATCAACATGTCATTCCAACGCGGCCATTTTGAATCGGGAACGCTGCATCGTATCCGAACGCGCTAATGAGCGCGCCAAAATAAATGTCATTTTACTTTTTAAATCTTATTGGTACGAGCGTCTTGTCTTCATAAATTGAATCGCCAATTATATTTTAATTTGTTTTGAACATGTCAACATTTTCTGTTGGTAAAATAGTTAAATCTATATGATAATAAATAGATAATTACAATGATTTACAAGAGCTGTATACGAAGAGAACAAGACGAATAACAAAAAGTAGTATTATTATAAGTTTCTATTGACTATGGACCCACAGCCTACTCATTCGACTGCGCAGGGAATCGAGCCCGGCGCGGGTTCCCTAAAAAGTCCGGCAACTGGTCTAACTGCAATACTTTAATGTCACCAATGGGTTGTGTTGTGCTTGTGGAGGTCAGATAGCAGTTGCTTCCCGGAAAATATCCAAGTTCAGCCGCCTCTAATGTTGAGTCAGATTGGAAAATATTCTGTTAGGAAAATTGCAGTAAAAAAGAAAAAAAGAAGACTGCAAAAAGCGGACCCCGGACAACTATTCGGTAATGTGTGACCGAGGTGCTACCTACTTAATTATTCTTATGTAGTGGCTCTAAAAAAGATTGTGATTAACATAAAGAAACTATAACAGTAACGATCAAAACATACATATAAATCTTATAAAATAATACGTGACTGCGGTGACTGTTAGTGTAAAAAAAAAAATCTTTCATATCGACTAAGAAGATCAATAAAAGCAAGATTTATTACTAAACATCGCATTATTAGGTCATTTGAAATGTTTCAATAACATTTTCAGAATTGAAAAATAAAAAAAAATAGGTAATAAATAGGTAATATAGGTAAGCTCTTAATTAAAAAAAAAAAGCTTGCGGTCTGTCATTCTGTCAGTCTCTGTTTGTGCCGATTTCATCTCAGAACTCAATCAATCAATGAGCCTATCGCAGTCCACTGCTGGACATAGGCTTCTGCCTCTCCCAATGTTGGGAGGCTTTGGCCTACCTACCGTTCTCACGGGTTGGTACACGGTTTTATTGCGAGTTTTCCTTCTCTCGTAGTGATATCGTCAACGTATTTTTCCGTTAGTCGCCTCTGACGACACGACACCCTTCGGATGAGATGGGGTGGTGATACTTGTATTCCTTCTTGTTTCATGGCATTCAATGCATTCATCTCAGAAGTGGCTGAGACGAAATGTTGGTCTTTTTAATGGTAAATAGTTGAAAAAATGTGGAACTACAGCTACTTTTATTTCAGAAAAAATAATAGTGTTCCGTGCAAAAAAATATCTAAGTAGGTACATGCAGACAAAGCCGCGGGTACAGCTAGTAAACAAATATAAGATTAATTTTAAAACTATTTAGTTAGTTATTACAATACAAATTATAATCATCGTAACGAAAAAATAAAAAAATGTCCTACAATGTATAGAAAGTTAGCTCGCATGCTCGATAGATGGCGTTGGTCCGAAAAACTGAATCAAGTTATGGTTTCGTTACCGCAATTGCTATCTAATATTCTATGGACGTATGGATCTGCCTCTCCCAAGAGAACCGATCCGCGTCTTCCGCGATCAATCAATCAATTATATTTTTTGTAAATCCTTTCCAATTCTGTTGGTGCGGATTTTGTTAAAGAAAATCTCCTCACCTTATAAGAAAGAAGGTACTTTGACTTTCACTACTTTCAGTTGCACTCTCTAGTCTCTATGGATATGGACTCGAATAACAAAAATATTTCTTGTACATACACTGTACTGTTAGTTTATTTTAATACTAGCTTTTGCCCGCGGCTCCGCCCGCGTGAATATCGGTTATCGCGAACAAACATAGCCTATGTCCATTCTCAAGGTCTAATCTACCCCTATACCAAATTTCATCGAAATCGGTTCTGTGGTTTAGGCGTGAAAGCGTAACAGACAGACAGACAGAGTTACTTTCGCATTTATAATATTAGTAGGGATGTAACTAATTTATCTATTACAACATACTACTCATACTAGCTACTAGCTACGCTCCCTGGCTCCGCTCAAGTGCAATAATATAGCACCTACATTATTATATTATTTTGCTTTCATACCTTGTCCTGACAATATTGAACTCGAAACAAAAATAATACATTCCCATTTGGATTTGCAATAACAAATTAACAGTGGGTACCTACAAATCTTTGGTATTCAGAGCAGGGAGATTACTTAAAATCCGCATCAACAGAATTGGAAGGGATTTACTAAAATATAATTGATTGATTAGAATTCGGGGATCGGGATCACTTGTGAGAGGCAGACCCTTAATTTATCACAAAAATAATTTATCCCATTGGGTGCATTCCACAATTTTGGGCATACGTACATTTCGGCGATCTATTTTCTATTAAATGCACGAATTACGGCAAATCCTAAGATTTACCAGTAAAACCTAAGATTTACCAACTCTTAATGGTAAAAGCCCGAACGATTTTGCGATTCGCACTTTTACCATCATTCACTTGGTAAGTCTTCGGATTTACATTTTAAGCCACGGTAAATGCTGAAAAATGGTTACGTACGCCAATTCGCATAACTTAATTTCCTAACGGTTAGCTCATTTACAGTTTGTTTACATACAATTTAAGGAATATTATATGTGGTAGGGGTTAGAAAATAATGGACACCGCCCACCCCTACTCGGTTAGGTTAGGTTAGAAGGCTAAGGCGGGCGCGGAGCTCCCGCATTAGCCTTCGTGGTTATTTTTTTATATCCACACATACAAGGATTTTGAACTTCAGGATTTTAATATAGTAAAGAAACCACAAAAGGACGTTTGTGTTTTCTTCTGTGTTTTATTCCAGTTTATTCCCAAAACCAACTTTTACCAGCTGTCAGTGGTAAAACCTAGCATGTACTAAGTTCTAGTAGTAAAAGCCCGAAAAAATTTCCCATTTTCATATATATATACCAACTCATGTCGCCCATGTCGGTAAATCTTATGACTTACTCTTAAATCGTAAAAGCTCGAACTACGGTAAATCCTAAATTTACCGTAGTTCGAGCTTTTACCGTAACATATACATAGAAGATAAAATTATCTATCTATACAAATAAATAAATTTGTAGTATCTGTTTATAATATTAAATAACAGCTTATTGATAATAGGTATGCTTAGCGTATGCCTAATAATAACGAAATAAACGTTGTCTCTCTGGCCGTTTTCTACCGCCTCCATCCCGGGATTCCCGGGCCACAGCAAGTTTTCTGAAGAGCTCTTTCAACTGATCCCATCTTCTTCCTTCCTGTCCAGAACAACTCGTGCTAGCCTGCGGGGCCACCCACATACGGTGGAATGCATACCGTCTCGCTCCAAGCTGTCTTCTGAGGCCTCCTTCCTTTGTGGCACGATAAAGAGCTGGAATGCTCTGCCCGCGCACGTGTTTCCCTCACACAGTCCCGGGTTCTTCAAGCGGGGCGTGAAAAAGCATCTATTAAGGCCGTCAAGTTAAGGACCACCATTTAAAGGGCAAATGCATCTGGAATGGAGGTCCGTATCTTCTGGATTGCACCTCAGCTTTTACCATTTAGCGGAGTGCCGTCAATTATCTGACTAAATATAAAATAGCAATAGGTTTTGTGTCTGTCGGTCTGTCTGTTTATATACCTAGTGTAATCTCGGAAATGTCTGGGACGATTCTGATGGGTTTTTAATGTACATAGCTAATGCTATATAGAGGTCGGAATTTAGTTAGAGTGTTATATAAGTACTTACACTGATTTTTAAACAGCGAAAGAATAAAGTGGATATGCCTCGAATCCCGAGATTAATTTCAAAGAGCAGAAAAATTGCCGAGATTAATTTAATGATTAATTTATGATTAGGTATTTGTAAAATACCATGGTTTCAACTGTGCAAAAGCGTATTTAAAAGATTTTTGCAAGAGAAATGTGTCGCAATTGCAAAAACATCAAACTATCAAGTGAATTCTTATTAAGAAAAGTTTACCTGGATCAACTTTTTAAAATTACTTAGCCGATCTCTAAGTTCTCTAACCTACTCGTAATTCCGACTTTTGGCTGCATTTATTAGTAAAAAATACTTTTTAAAATTCTTCTTCATCCTAGCGTTAATCCCAGTCGCGTCCGAAGCTTTCAACTCGGAGTCTGGGGTCCGCTTTACCAGTCTAACTGCGGATTTGGCTGGACTACGATATTTCACGTGAAGCGATTGCCATCTGACTTCCACAATCCAATAGTGATATTGGGCGATATCGAAGCATTGCAGCTAGACCAGTTGTTGGACTTTTGAGGGCTCCAACTACCTGTCACCACTACCATAGACGTTCATTTGGCAACCGGGACCGACGGCATAATGTGCTCTTCGAGGCACGACCAGACCAATGCAAATACCATCATGCATACAAATATTTGCGCTGAGCGGGGATCAAACCCGTACCACCTGCGTAGCGACCGCGTTCTCTACCTACAGTACCGCTACGCCACGGAGGCTGTCTTCACCACATATTATAAAACAAAGTCGCTGTCGCTGTCTGTCCGTCCCTTCTTCTTCCTCCTAGCGTTAATTCCCAGTCGCATCCGAAGCTTTCAGCTCGGTGTCTGGGGTCCGCTTTTACCAGTCTTAACCACGGATTTGGCTAGACCTCGATATTTTCCGTGAAGCGATTGTCATCTGACCTCCACAACCCAATGTTAACATTAGGCGATATCGAAGCTTTGCAGTTAGACCGATGTTTTTGGATTTTTGAGGGCTCCAACTACCCGTAACGACTGCCCTAGATGTTCTCATGGCAACCGGGACCGACGGCTTAACGTGCTCTCCGAGGCACGACCAGACCAATGCAAATACTCATATTTCATTCACACAAATATTTGCACTGAGCGGGGATCGAACCCGCGCCTCCTGCGTAGCGGCCGCGTTCACTACCGCTACGCCACGGAGGCTGTCTGTCCGTCCCTATGTAAGCTTAAATCTTTAAAACTACGCAAAGGATTTTGAAGCGGTTTTTTTTTTAATAGATAGAGTGATTCAAGAGGAAGGTTTATATGTATAATACATGCATAATATTGTAGAGAAACACTGATAAATTTAGAGATTTCTAATGTTATGCAGCGGGCACGGGATCAGAATACCACGGGGGCGGAAAATAAAACCCCGTTTCATTTAAAAACTTAGTTTAAAAATACTGTTCTTTAGAAACTTATTTTTTTTAGAAACTTTAGTTTAGAAACTTATTTTAAAGACTAACTAAAGCGAACCACTAGTTAGTCAGTTAGTTGGCCTAGTTTATTCGTATAATATGTTTTTTTTATAAAAAGTCGCTACAATATTGTTTATCTTTAGTTAGGTACCTAACAAGTATAGTTAGTTATTACAATCATCGCGAAAATGATAAAAAAATCCTACGATGTACAGAAAGTTAGTCTAAATGCTCGATAGATGGCGTTCGTCCGAAAAACTCAATCACGTTATGGTTTCGTTACCGCGATTGCTGTGAATTCCTACTACGTGGACTACACAAATTAATAATTTTACAAAATTAGCATACCTAAATCATGATCAATTTTTGCGATCCGATCCTATTTGGACCGGATATTGAGGTATGATATGAAGTAAAGCCCGGTTTTCACGTTGATTAGGAAAATTGTGAGTGCTTAGCTGATTAGTAAATTTGTGACTGCTTACTAAATTTGTGAGTGTGAGTAGCGTCCAATACTGTTTAGGTGTTGTGTTTAGTATGTGTTTATTGTGTATGCAAGCAACAACGATGGATGAAATATCGCGTTTGGTTCTTCTTCTTCATTATCCTAGCGTTAATCCCAGTCGCATCCGAAGCTTTCACCACATAGTCTGAGGTCCGCTTTATCAGTCTAACTGCGGATTTGGTTGGACTTCGATATTTTACGTGCAGCGACTGCCATCTGACCTCCACAACCCAATAGCTAGGACACGACGGTATATCCGTCCCTATAAAGCAATCCCACTGGGGAAGTACCTCCGCCTTAAAGAATACGGCGGCTAAATAACCTCGTGTTGTGATTCCGGCGGTGAATAGGATAGCCAGTGCTCACTGGAGAGGTTTTGTGTTGTCAGTGGAAAAATCAAAGGCTTGTCCGATTTATCTTTTGTGCTGATGGCACAGAATCTCTCTGTTCTTACAGGGTCGCCAGAACGAGTGTAACTCACCTGGTGTTGCACTCGCCCATAGGCCACAGTGACCATTTACCATCAGGTGGGCCATGTGCTTGTCTGGGAACTAAGTAATATAAAACATTTCGATATTGGGCGATATCAAAGCATTGCTTAATGTGCTTCTCTGAGGCACGACCAGACCAATGCAAATAGGTAGCCATACTCATGCATACAAATATTTGCACTGAGCGGGGATCGAACACGTGCCTCCTGCGTAGCAGCTGCGTAGCGGCTGCGTTCACTACCACCACGCCACAGAGGCTGTCAATCACGTTTGCATTTTAAGGGAAACGGATCACTTAATCCCATCTTTTTTCTTTTTCTTTTTTTTTTCTTTTTTTCCTTTTTTTTTTTAAAGAATATTAGCAACCGAAATTACTAATATTCCCGTTAACCCCTCCAACTAAACTAAATTGCTTGTGCTAGGAGTGGGTTCACGTCGGTAGTGTAATGGCCAGGATTCGAACCCGGGACCTCTCGATCGTAAGGCCGACTCCTTAACCACTAAGCTACCGACGCTTCAAATCATCCTCATCCTCTCCTTTCCTAATATAGGACAACATGTGCACTGTGCAGGACTTAGATACTACCCGCATAGGGTGCAAAATATTCCATCAAGAACCAAGCGGTTCGGCGACTCCTGCTTCTGCCGCTCCATTAAGGCCTGGAATTTTTCACCAGTTCACGTGTTTCCCTCTTCCTACAGTCCCGCGTCCTTTAAGCGGGGCATGAAAAAGCATCTCATGAGGCCGTCAAGCTGATTGCCACCATTGTTACATGGTACGTGTCTATAATGGTGACTCTTTTCCGAGGCTTTTCCTTCAGCTTACCATCAGGCGAGGTGAAGTCAAATTGTAACATAGTACGTGTCTATAAAGGTGACCCTCTTTTCCGAGACTTTGCCTTCAGCTTACCATCAGGCGAGGCGAAGTCAAATTGTAACATGGTACGTGTCTATAAATCGTGACCCTACTTTTCCGAGACTTTGCCTTCAGCTTACCATCAGGCGAGGCGAAGTCAAATTGTAACATGGTACGTGTCTATAATGGTGACCCTCTTTTCCGAGGCTTTGCCTACAGCTTACCATCAGGCGAGGCGAAGTCAAATTGTAACATGGTACGTGTCTATTATGGTGACCCTCTTTTCCGAGGCTTTACCTCCCGCTTACCATCAGGCGAGGTGAAGTCAAATTGTAACATGGTAAGTGACTATAATGGTGACCCCTTTTGCCGAGACTGCCTTCAGCTTACCATCAGGCGAGGCAAAGTCTAATTGACGTGTCCTATCTAAAAAAAAAAACTCTACGTAGACGATTTATACACGGGGCTAGCTACTATATCTACAAAGGCAACGAAACATTGCAATAATAGAATGTCGAAGGTCAAAATCCCGAAAACCAATATTTTGAGACCTCTGTACTCAACAAAACCATCCACCTGTTTAGTAGATTGTACGGAGAAAGGCTACTCGCAAAAAAATAGAACGTGGTTCTAATCACGCTACTCACAGTTTCACTCACACTCACACTCGCACTCGCACTCACATTTTTGTCCAAACGTGTTTTGTACTAATCACTAAGCAGCTACACTAATCACTCGCACTCACACTAATCAAGGTGTGGACGGCGCTAATCACGCTACTCGCAGCCACACTCGCACTCACACTCACAATTTTCTGTCCAAACGTGTTTATTACTAATCACTAAGCACCTGCACTAAGCACTCGCACTCCCACTAATCAGAGTGTAAACCGGGCTTAGACTAATAAAATAAGACTGGCCGGGGTGCGAGAGGGAAATGGCTTCGACAATCTCACCTCCGACAACCGACGGCAAACAGAAAGCGTGCGTTTTAGTCGGTTGAACCTACTAAAACGCACGCTTTCTGATACAACCGACTCGGTTCGAATCCGACATAACCTCCTCCCCGGCTCCGGCGGGTGAGGATTTTTCGCACGATAAAAAAAAAGAGCAATAAGACTATAAAGTTTTCAGATTTAGATTGCTTTGAATTTGGATCTTCAATCCATTTGATATTGTCACGGTTGCGTTTTTTGTATCGGGATTTTGCTTAATGCGGTTTTTTGAAAACGGATTTGTCAGTTTGCGCAATCGATTCGATTTGATTTGAATTCAAGGGCGATTTTCAGTAACTGAAAATAGAACGAAATTGAAATTCAGTTTCGTTTTGATATAATATCGGACGCATGCCTACCGGATATCAATCACTTTTCAGGAGTCTATCCCCATCTGTCCATCTAGCTGGCTCCAACAGGAACTGCAGCAGGCTGGCAGATAATCTGGAGCTGGAGAGAGCTTACCAAGAGGACCAAGGCCACTCCTTGGTCCTTCGAATCAAAATTTTAAATGTATTTAATAAAAAATAGAATCCATATCCATACCTAATATGGGTTGAACGACATTGGTCAAATCTGATATTCGTCAAATCGGCATTTCGTCCAATGTGACAATGGTCAAAGCTGTAGTTCGTCAAATCGTCTGTTTGTCCAATTATGAAATTTGCCAAATACGCTATTGGTCAAGTTATTTTAGTACAACCAACCACAAAAATTAAAGTACCGTAGTAAATTTAACTATTTATTCAATTCATATTTATTTACAGAATTCATACCCAACACAACTGAATATTATACATGCGAAAGTAACTCTGTCTGTCTGTCTGTTACGCTTTCACGTCTACACCACTGAACCGATTTTGATGAAATTTGGAATAGGGGAAGATTAACCTTGAGAAAGGACATAGGCTATGTTTGATTGCGATAACCGACATCCACGTGGGGGGAGCCGCGGGCGAAAGATATTAAATAATTATGTAATTTGTATAAATAATATTCAACTTGAAATACTACTAGTATAATCTATAATACTAATATAAATCTAACTATTATTATATGTACTCGTACATGTGAAAGTTTGTGATGATATTTGGAAGGGTCAAGTCAAGCTTGCAAGTCGGTGCACCTGTGTGTTTCCTACCGGCTTTAGGAGGTCAGCGACGTCGCTCCCTTTTACTGTAAACGATGTAAACCAGGGCTGTCCAAACTAGATGGGATCCAGGGCCAACAAAAATAACTAAATACATTGGGGGGCCGCAAAATATCTAAAAAGTAAAATATAAGTAGGTATAATAGGTATCATCATTTTATTATTCACTTTTTCATTAATTTGTCTTTTACAATTCTGTCAACATCAACCTCAATATTAGTAGTAGTTAGACGCAGTGCATGATTAAGTGAAGTGTCTGTCAACGAAGACCTGTATTTCGATTTTATATACTTCATTGTTGAATATGCACTTTCACAAAGGTAGGTGCTGCCCATCATCGAGCCCATTTTTAGCCCGAAATTCGTCAGTTTCGGGAAACATTCAATAAGGAGCTTAAAAAACTCAATTCCTGTTTCTGTTCTGCCCTTGTAAAAGGGGTCTGATTGCAGATCACACAGTTCCAGTTGATAATCAATCTTCACACTCTCAACTGTAATCGTTAATGGATGAGTGAAGAGTGCTATATCACTCTCAATTTTTTTTTTAATCTGCGAAACGTTGCTCAAATTCGAGTCCATGTAGTTGAGGTGGTCCAAAAAATTAAATTCTTCAAAATTTTTCATCTCTAAATAATGTTCTTTACAACTTGGAAAAAAAGAAAAATCATTTTGTTGTAAGTAAAGACGTTTTGAACAATTTCAGTTTGCTCATAAATCCATTCACGTGTCCGTACAAGTTGGCTATATTGTGGTTTTTGCCTTGCAACTTTAAATTCAAGTCGTTCAAGTGTTGCGTCACATTAGTTAAAAATGCCAGATCAGCCAGAAACTGAGGATCTTGTATTTTATTTTGTAATTCGGAAGTATCAGATGGTATTTCATTTTTTAGAAATAAAGGTATTTCTTTTCTCAAAGCGAAGAAGCGTTGCAAGCAATGTCCAGCACTTAGCCATCTGATTTCTGAATGTAGTAATAAATCTCCATAGGCTGCATCGATTTCACTTAAAAAGCCCCTAAATTTTCTGTTAAATTTTCTGTCTAACTCCCATTTCTCATTGAATGTAGGTACGGTTTTCTTCACTTAACTTCCTCTTCTTTGCAGACATGATGAAATTAGGTTTAATATACCTAGTTAAACACAAAGCGAACAACACAATAAGTAAATTAAAAATAAAGGAAAAGTCTTTAATAACTTGAGAGTATTCTTGCGTAATAAAAACTTTCGTCGCATCGAATGACAAGATTGACAAGTGACTAACAATGCCCCATGCAATGCCCAATGAACGACGCGCGATGTACCTATTTTGTGTTCGGGGAATTCCCGCGTTCTCGAGTAAATAGTGATGTGTGCGGTGTGATCGAATACATACCCAAAACATTTGAATTACGTCGCGAGAAAAATAATTTGCTCATTAATGTATATTATATACAAAGATGATAAAAAAGATTCTGCGGGCCGCAACAATTCAAGCCGCGGGCCGCATGCGGCCCGCGGGCCATGGTTTGGACAGCCCTGATGTAAACGATTCTTAGATGATAGTAAAGAAAAGAATCAATTTAAACGTTTAATAATGGTAGCAATATTTAATTCAGGGAAACGGAAGTCGGACCATAGAGAATTCGTTTCTTTTACCTTATCACCTTAATATAGAAGTTATATTATGATAGCCAAAAAAGTTGACTTGTTTATTAAAATAAAACAATAAGTAGAACCTATTATTATATTATTATTATCAACGTTTATAAACTACTAAAAGTACTAAAGCAACCCAAAGACAATGTTCAGTATTTCAAACAGCGAAGATCGTCTGCGCCGCCATATGTCACATCGGTCACAATAATGTAGAAAATAAATTAATTAGCGTCTAAAATAATCTCACCACGACCAATACAAAGTTAAACACGCTTGCAAAACACTACGACACTGGTAAAGCAATTAATGTCAATATATCTCAATATATCCTCACTTGTCAACGCTTCAAGTCTTTGTTTCCCGCCATCCGCCATTGTGATGTCACAAATTTTATTTACAACCAAACAAATAAATCAACACCTTACCACATTAACAATAAAGACTATTTTTGAACGTGCATTGGTTAGAAACTACCATAGATAAACTTGTTTCTTTTTTCTATAACGTTCGAATTTCGAATACACACCCATCCGTTGTCTGGTAATAGAATTTTACAGCTTTTTAATGAGCTCCGGCCACTTACTAAATTTCAGTTGGAAGACATTTCTTTTCATGTTTATTTTCCTTTTTTTTTCTAACGGGTGAATAATTATGGGGGAGAAAGATTTAGCTAACGAGAGCCGAGACGCGTGGAGATTTATCTTTTCGTAACAAATTTAGAAAATGAGACATCAGTGTGCGGTTAACTGGTGTAAAATATAGGGATGGTACACTTGGCACTTTACCGTTATTGATATGAAAATAGATTATGCTTGTGTCATTATGTGGCTTTGTGACAGTGACAATTTATATATTTTAGCTGTTGTCCGCGGCTCCGACCGCGTGGTTATCGGTAATCTCGACCAAACATAGCCTAAGTCCTTTGACCATTGGGTTGTGGTCGTGGAGGTCATAATATTATTATGACAGTCGCTTCACCGAAAATATTGAAGTTCAGCCAAATCCGCAGTTAGACTGGTAAAGCGGACCCCAGACCCCGAGGTGAAAGCTTCGGATGCGACTGGGATGAAGAAGAAGAGAGAATAGGACGAAGTTATGTAACCCTAGGATGATTTAAAGGTCTCTATGAAAACGGATAAAATCATTATAATTATGAAACGTTTTCCAAAGTATGTAGAAATAGCAAAGGATTAACGGTATAAAAAATATGTATTTTTTATATTTGTACCGTTAATCCTAATTGACTTCAAAATAACTTCGACCAATTCGATCAATGAACCTATCGCAGTCCACTGCTGGACATAAACTGCTCTCCCAATAGTCCTAATGTTGGGACGCTTTGGCCTACTATTTCCACGCTGGCCAGACAGGTTGGTACAGCGTTTGATTTCGAGTTTTCCTTCTCTCGCAGTGATATCGTCTGCGTATTTTTCCGTTATTCGCCTCTTACTACGCCCTTAGGATAGGATGGCGTGGTGATACTCATATGGATAAGTATTTAACTAGTAACAGTAATAACCACATGAATAAGTATTTACCTAGTATGTATTTGTTTCAATTCAAAAAAATCACAGTGAAATAAAAGTGGCAGCCCTATCTCGGCATGTTCGTGAGAAATTAAATGGTTTTATTTCCATGTGCGCGTGGAACGCGGGAAACCAATTCAAACGGCTAATTCGAGCCGCAATTGCTCGTTCAGAAAAGCCGGACTTTGAAAACGTTTTATAGTTGGCAGATCGTAAATAAATTAACAATTTATATCATTTTTTTTCGCTAAGAACGCGTTACAACGAATTATTGTCAATTATCATTGAAAAAGCACCTTGTATTTTTGTTCGAATTATTTACTACCGTTTTCTTATAATGTGATAGTCCTATTTTAACGTTTCATGGGACCGTCCATTAATCACGTGATATATTTTAGCAATTTTTTAACCCCCTCCCGCATAGTGATACGTGGTGAAGTTTTATACAACAAAAAATCACGTGTATTTTAATTTATTATTTAATGCTAGAAATAATAAATAAAAAATACACCTGCATATGATTACCGCGACCCAAGGACGAGTGCAACACCAGGGCAGCCATACTGCAAGAACAGGGACTCCGTGCCCTCACGCAGACCACTTGGTGGACTACTGAGAGTACAAAACCTCTCCAGTGAGCTCTGACTACCCTACTCACCGCCGATATTCTGTAGGGTGGAGGTTACTTCCCCAATCGGACTGCGCGATTAGGACGGAAATACCGTCATCGTGTCCGTACCGAATGTCCTACCTTCTTCAACAAAAAGACGACATGTTGAAGAAGGTAGGACATTAATGACATGAAAATTAATTATATATTGTACCTAATAAAAATTATATATTGTATAGATTTCAACATGACTGTATGCTCGTTTAGTATCTTGCACACAGCTTTGTGAAATCTACCAATCACCACTAGGCCAGCAAAGTAGGAGGTCTGTGACTGTAGAAAAAAATGTACAAGTTTTTTTAAGAACGTTATTCTCGTTTAAGAATCGATGAAAAGTAGAATATGTCAGCTGATTGTCGTTTCGTGCATGTAAAGAAATATTTATTCTGTATTTAAAATTAATAGACAGGAATCTGTAAATGCAGACGGCTGTCGTGTAATACATTTTTATGCAATATTTCAAGCGTTTTTAAATATCGCTGTCTTAGCATAAGGGATGTATTGTATGGCTCCCCCAACATCCTATTCAATGCATGTATTACCTCGGGACATGTATCTTGGACCTAAATCGCGAGACAAATAGGGGCCTGGCGTGCACGGATTGATTTTTTGTAATAATCTATGCTTGGTAAATTTGAGCACGTCCACCGCAGTAGCACCCCGTGCTATCCTAAAAAGTTTTTTACATTCGTTGACGCCTGCCTGTCATATATACCTATCATTACCTATACGTCAAATCCCATACATTTGGCATTCTATTCCTTCATACGCCGAGCAACGAATTGCCACTTATCTAGGGGGGCTGAGAACGTTTACTGAACGTATATAAAGCACATTTTGAGTACGTTTAGGTCCCAGTCACCCGAACTAGTATGTAATTTCGGGTTTTTTAATAAATCATCTTATTATAAAACAAAGTTGCTGTCGCTGTCTGTCCGTCCCTATGTATGCTTAAATCTTCCAAACTACGCAACGGATTTTGAAGTGTTTTTTTTTTTTTAATAAGTAGATAGAGTGATTCAAGAGGAAGGTTTATATATATATAAAACATGCATAATATTGTAGAGAAACACTGATAAATTTAGAGATATGCAGCGGGAATGGGATCAGAAAATATGGCGGTATGAAGTTCGCCGCATCAGCTAGTATATAAAGAGAACACACCACGAAAGCCAGATTTAAAAAAAAAGTTTTAAACGCAGTAACATTAAAAAGCGAAGATATCCGAACTAACAGATTAATTGGCGCCAAAAATACTCGAACCGCAGGAGCATGGCGTGGAGTCAAATGGCGCGGGAAGGCGTCAATTGCTTTAATTTTTTATCTTTTTTACATTAATTATGTTGTTTAGGATTACAAGCTCACGTTTCTAAGATTTATTTGTTTGTTTGAAATATCTTGCATGTATTTTGACTTATATTGTCGGCGGAAGAAATAATTAGACTCTTCGAAACGGATACTTTACACTGCCTGCAAATAAATAGGGCTGGCAAAATTTCGACTTATAAGAATATTTTGATCTTGGTAAAATGTTATGATTACATGCTTTTGCAAAACTTATTTTTTACTGATTTTAGACAGAATACACCGTAAAAAACAAGACTCACAAAAACTATGGTGTTGTCTACCATAGTAAGACCTACGGAGACAAGCCAAGCTCCGAGGTGCACCTCTTAACCTCATACCTCAGACGCAGGTTTTCCCCTCCTATAAAGCCGAAGAAGCTCCTATTCAGAAGAAGAAGATAAAATAAGAAGTAGAAGACAAAAAAAGGAATAGGTGCATCGGGAAAATTTCCTAGATGATGGTGTTTGATTCGTCAATTTAATTGCACCCCGTCAGATGATAAGAAGCTAACAAAAACATACGAGTTTTTCAGGAGCTAAACAAGAGACTGAACCGTGTGATGGCGTCCAAAGTTGCCCTTTTGTGGGATTTTACGCAAGAAAAAAAACAATAAATTGACTTACCTACCTATACTTAAGTATTTTGATTTACTTGTATGACGTCAAACCTTATTCTTCTTCATCCTAGCGTTAATCCCAGTCGCGTCTGAAGGTTTCACCTCGGAGTCTGGCGTGCGCTTTACCAGTCTAACTGCAGATTTGGCTGGACTTCGAATTTTTTCTTGAAGCGACTGCCATCTGACCTCCGCAACCCAATGGTGACATTAGGCGATATCGAAGCATTGCAGCTAGACCAGTTGTTGGACTTTTTAGGGCTCCAACTACCCGTAACAACTGCCATAGACCGACGGCTTATCGTGCTTGACGTCAAACCTTAATACGAGTATTTCATACAATAACATCGCATAAGACGTATAGAAAAATAAACTGATTTGACTTGACAGTGAATGAATAAAACGCGTGAAAACATTTTCACTCATTATTTCTAAATAACCGAAAATGTGTTCACATTCGTTCATTATATTTTATTTATCTTATTTTTTATCTTCATTATGTGTCTCATTTATTTCTAACAATTTTATAATACCTATGACACGAATGTGTGTTAAACTTTTTAATTTTATCTTATCAAGAATTCACTCGATTATTTATGATTCTCGATTATTTTATTTGGCTGTCAGTGCGTGGTTATGTTGTTACATTTTTTTCGACGAAATAATTGGGCCTACTTATGCAAATAGGAACCAATCAACACACATTGCCTAATAGTACCTACAACCGATTTAGCTCAATTAAGGGGCAAACATAGAAAAAATTCCTAGTAGCAATTTTCTTTCGGAATTCGTTGAGGGAGGTCACTAGTAGCACAGAATAAGTAATAGCTAATAGGTAGTCTAAATTTCGATTTGCGTGGTATTCGGTTTGTTTAATACTCTAAGGGTTTGTTGCGTTCTCCGCCATCTTGAATTTATGGGTACATTTTTGTTTACCGAATAAGTCGTTTAGTTTTAATTTAACACGAAAAATTGTTACTACAAAGTTGTTTAGAATTAAAATCGAAATCTTTCGATTATTTGCATCTTTACAGGGTCGATACATACCAACTCAAGTTTCTTTTTGCATAAATAAGTCCAATTAATGCGTTAAATGCGTTGAATAGCTTACTCATAGAGTAAGTTATACAATATGGATACGACATATAGGCAATAATTGAAACCATATACTTGGTACCCCCTAAGCTTCAAGCAGGAAAAGTTTGAACAAAATTGGTCCAGTATTAAGGGCAGAAACTAGAGTTTTAATTTTATAGAATTTGAACAACTTTGAGCACTCTGTAGAATCGCATGTTGCCGCTTAGCTGTTCAACCTACTATGCCTATTGTTGTGTGCGTGTGTGAAGTTGTTGTGTGTGTGTGTGAAGGTGTGTGCGTATTTATTAATGACTTATGACACAGTCAATGACTTTAAAGCAATGGATGAAACTATTTAATGACTTATACAAGTGGTTGCATTTTCTACATTTATTTTAATAATTATTTTGTTAGAAAATTTCGGATTTTATAAATCAGGGAATTTAAGTTTAAATTTAATTTGGTTCTATTCCTACGGACCAGGATACTTCGCGGTTTCAGTATTTGCACATATGTCGTACTTATCCATATCGTATAATATAATAACTTTTCAGGATGTTTGTTACAGAATTAAAATTAAATTAAAAAACTTCCTTGTGGTGCATCCTTTTTTTTTATACTACTTAGGGCGCAGACAAGCACACGGCCCTCCTGATGGTAAATGGTTACCGTGGCCTATGGGCGAGTGCAACACCAGGGGAGTCACACTCGTGCTGCCGACCCTGTAAGAACAGAGAGATTCTGTGCCGTCAGCGCAAAAGATAAGTAGGACAAAGCCTTTGGTTTTCCCTCTGACAGCCCAAAAACTCTTCAGTGAGATCTGGCTACCCTACCTACCGTTGGAAAGAGAACACGAGGTTATTAAAATCCTGGACAACGGAATGGAAGTTTAAAAAATATATTTGATCAATCATTTTAACTTTCTAATTCTTTGAACATGCCTATTTCTGCTTAGGCCTACACTGTTGTAAAGGCGACGGGAATGGTTCACATTTAGAGTTTTTTGTTATAAGGACGTACCTCAGACGATCCACATTAATATAACGTCGCGTAATGCCTCAGTAACCATTATTTTTAGCGTAGTCTTCTGGTGTAAAATATAACTACATAGGTTTTCAACTGTATCTGACGTCTCATTCATAATGTAAAAAATAATGTAAAAAAAACATGTAGGTAACCCAATGTTTGATTAGCAGAGGAAGAGAGATAATTGAAGAGAGTGTTTATGACGTCGAGCTTATTTATTTTATTTTAGATTTTAGAGAGACTTATTTTATTTTACCCTCATACTATTACTTTATTATTTTATTATTATTATTTACTAGCGAACCCGGCGAACTTCGTACTGCCATATTTTCTATCCCGTTCCCGCTGCATATCTCTAAAGGAGACGGGGACTTCTGGGCCAAAATTGTAATGAGTTGAGATATGACTTAAAAAAAGCGGTATTTTTTTCTATTTCAAAATATAAAAAAACCAGCTCAATTGAAAATCTTGAAGACGAGAAATCTTAAAACTAAATTTATTT
The DNA here is from genome assembly GCA_914767945.1 of Eilema depressum. Taxonomy (NCBI): domain Eukaryota; kingdom Metazoa; phylum Arthropoda; class Insecta; order Lepidoptera; family Erebidae; genus Eilema; species Eilema depressum. Next base: position 4,637,433 of record OU612040.1, read on the forward strand.
CACTAGCAAAATAAAATATCGATTACTAAAACTTATTTAAACAATATTGCGTATTATAACACTTGCATCACAATTTGATATTAAATCAATCAGAGTGAACAAAACTTAATCATAATAATAATAATAACATTAATAACCATTTAAAATACCAAATAATAGTGTAATAAAAATAAATTCTGAATCGATTTCCGTTAATCGATTAATTATTTCTTGTGTTTATCAACTGTATTTTTAAGCTGTGACAGCTGACAGCTCCATTTTCTGTCAATCAGGCCCACGAATGTATGGAAGAGTATCCATCTCCTTTATCAGTGTTTCTCTACAATATTATGCATGTATTATACATAATAAACCTTCCTCTTGAAATCACTCTATTTATTTAAAAAAACCGCTTCAAAATCCGTTGCGTAGTTTTGAAGATTTAAGCATACATAGGGACGGACAGACAGCGACAGCGACTTTGTTTTATAATAGGTATGTAGTGATGTAGTGATGAGGATAGTGAAGTGATGATAAAAGGATTTAGTTTTTCTGGATATCGTTTATTTTAATTTAAAAAAATCTTGGTTTTAAAAATCTGGATATTGTTTGTCTGGATATCAAATCAAATTGAAAGACATTTCATCCCACGCACACTCAGGCTGTGGAATGAACTCCCTGCGGTGGTTTTCCCAAGCGACTACAATATGGGGTTCTTCAAGAAGGTTTCTTCAGGGTCGGCAGCGCGAGTGTGACGCCCCTGGTGTTGCATGCGTCCATAGGCCACGATGACCGCTTCCCATCAGGTGGGCCGTGTGCTTGTCTGCCAATTAAGTGGTATAAAAAAAAAAAAAAAAACTGAATTTCAAAAATTCGGCTTTCGTGCATACGGATTACGGTCATCTGGATTTTGTGCATTTAGATTTCGTGTGTCTGGAACTCGTTCGTCTGGATTATAAAACGTCGTACAATGAATAAATGGGCAAATGAAATTCGGAGTTGCGATTATAATTATGGCAAATAAAACTTCGGAATTTGAAAAAGCGGGATTATGAAAAAATGGCCAAACGTTTTCGGGATTATGATATTCGGAATATTAAAATTCGGGATTAAGATTATTCGTTTGGGTGACTATGTGGAAAAAAAATATCAATGAGGACCAACGCCGAGACGTTGACGGACCAGTGACCATATTTAAGTCTACTGTACTTTACTAAACCCAAGATACGTGAAATGGAAGAGAAAAGTCCGGAAAATGAGCTCCGGGTTCCAAGGTGAAAGATTCGGATGCGACTGGGATTCAACGTTGAAATGATAGTGATGTAATACGTTTAAAACCTCATTTAGTACAGACCTCCGCCCTACAGAATACCGCGGTCTCATAATAACCTCGTGTTGTGTTCCCGGCGGTGAGTAGGGTAGCCAGAGCTTACTGGAGAGTTTTTGTGCTGTCAGTGGGTAGACCAAAAGCTTGTCTTGCTTCTTGCACTGACGGGATAGAAACTCTTACAGGGTCGGCAGCACGAGTGTGACTCCCCTGGTGTTGCACTCGTCCATAGGCCACGGTAACCACTTTCCATCAGGTATAAAAAAACTAAGCTGAGATTATGATGATGTAGGTGCGTCTTTAATTTGAATATGTACAAGCAGTAGAGGAAGCTTGTGAAGTATGTAAGGATAGAGTATTTGACTTTGGTGGGCTGTTGTATGAGTCAAATGGCAGAGGCCTACTCCTGAGAGAGGTATATGCCCAATATGCCCATCCAGTAAAACATAAATGAGTAACACTGTTACTGGTTGGAAAAAAAATTCCCAACGAGTCACAGGTGTTACTGGATGCAACAATGTTTGTCCCAACGAGTAACAGTTGTTACTGTATGCAACATTTTTTGTCCCAAAGTGTCACAGGTGCGTGAGCGTATACGTTTGACATTATCTTAGTTATCTATGACTGTACTGGACTGTACATACATAAACTGCATGCATACAGGGAGATAAAAAGGTGTAATGTCAATGAAGTTTGACCACGAGGAAACGTAATTCCTCATAGGCAAACCAGTTTGACCAAAAAGTTTGACTACGAGGAAACACCGATGAATGTGTATATATGTACAAATTAAGACCTAGGCAGAATATTAGTACATGATGATTATTATTCTTTCATGATCTTTAAATTATAATGTAGCTACACTGACCACCATATTCAAACTCAATGTGAAAATTTTTAATGAATAAAATACTGAATAGTTACTGAATACAGAGTAATATTGTAAAAAAGGTAAGAAGTTAGAATGTAGAGAGTTTTAAGAATAGAAGTAGACCCAAGAAAAGATGTAGATATCGATTGCGTGAAAGAGGAATAAGGCAAAGAAGGGTGAAGTTACTGTGGAGATGATATCTGATAGAAATGAATGGAGGGGAATGATATGTTGCACCCACACTAAAAGGGTATATTTCAATCCAGTTACACCCAAACGAGCAGCACTTGCTGGTTGGGAAAAAAAATCCTAGCGAGTTACTGGTGTTACTGGATGCAACACTTTTTGTCCCAACGAGTAAAGGTATGATTCCGTAGCCGACCGCATACGACAACTGCCGACGCATGCAGCACATACAACGTGCCCATTACTTGCCAAACTCCAATACGATCATACGAATAAAGGGAACCGTTGAGAAGCCGCAATGAATTACGTGCATGCGCTGCGTGCGTCGGCAGTTGTCGTATGCGGTCGGCTACGGAATCATACCTTAACACCGCAAAATATTGGTGTTTCTGGTTGGGAAAAAAATTCCCAACGGGTCACAGGTGTTACTGGATGCAAAAAAATTGTCTCAACGTGTCAAAAGTGTTACTGGATGCAACAATTTTTTGTCCAAACGAACAATGAGTGTTTTATCCCAACGAACAATGAGTGATTGTTTTTTGTGTGATCGGGAATACACCCAGATAATTGAGACAAGGGCAGGCAGATGAAACACAGAAGAATTTTTATTGAAATAAAAAACGCAAGCAAAATAAATACCTGATTGTCCATAATCAGTAGATTTAACATCAAGAAACTCTTGCGCATCGCCAGCCGTAGAACTCTCAACGTCGACATTCTCAGAGCTATTACTGCACGCATCGTCATCAGAATCAACATTGTCAGTCACATCACTATTAAAATTACTTTTTAAATCACAAATCACCGCACTAGTAGACGCTTCACAATCGTTAGTGTTGTTGCTACATTTTTCAAATTTATCCGCCAGTAAATTATCGATTGAAAACGGTAATTTAGTTTCATTTCTCTCAGATTTTATTTCGTCGACGTCCATTGTGGGTTCGTCCATTTTGAATTTTTCACGAATTTATCTTTTATTATTTGAATTATTTTGTTGTTTTGTCAGCGTGCGCTCTGAAGGAGGTTAGGAGACATTTTGAATCACATTTTAAGCACCCAACTATTTAATGTCCCATAATTTAAACTAATAAGAAAGCTCGACGATGCGTTTTTGTCAATTCGTCGACTAAAACTGCGGACGGAATTTTAACTACCTCTTTTGAAAAACATAATCGACTCCATACACACTTTAGAGTCTACCCTCCTTATTGCTATGGGAATAAAGTTCAAAATTGTTTAATTATCAAATTAGTTATATCTGGCAACTGTGCGTCTGCTTCGAATGAAGATTGAGAGTCTTTACTAATGGGCGTCTTTCTGGATGACAGTATTTTCGCTTTCCACACATTACAAATTCAACTTTATCACGTTCCAATAAGGTATATATCCTGAAATTTGTTGTTAAACGATGCAAATAGCTCATGAAGATCCACAAAGTTATAATTAGAGTTGGGCCAATCAGCGCGGTGTGGGCGTGGCCGGGATGCGCGTACGCAGTCTCCTGGACATCAAACGGAGATTTATACGAGGAGCTGCTTGATATACGCGGAGGCACATTAATTCTTATAATTATTTAGTTAGTTTAGTTAATTACTGTAGTCAGATGCTCGCGGTGGAATGGAGACGAGTTAATTGATTTATCGCTGTGTAGTCTAGGTAGAGTTAGTTAATTTTGGTCGTAATTAGTTATGATATTTGTCGGGTTTGGTTAGTGATAATGATGTAAGGTTAATGTTCGGATGTTATGGGGTCGAAAAATTGTTATTAATTTTCGGTTTATTTTCGGAAATCCTTTTTTTTATGCCACTTAGGTGACAGACGAAAGTGATTACCATGGGCTATGGACGTATGCAACACCAGGGGCATCACACTCGCGCTGCCGACCCCGTAAGAACCTTTTAATGATCCTCTTGAAGAACCCCATAATGTAGTCGTTTGGAAAAACCACGGCACGGATTTTAATACACAGGTTAAGCGTGCGGGGGATGAAGTTCCTCCTTTTATACCTGACTGTGCGTCTGCACTGCAATTCACTAAGCGAGCACAACGATGCGAGTCGCAACGTTGTGCTCGATAGAGGTATATTGTCATTGGTCGGATTGGGTCACGTGACTGGAGATAGACCAATGACAATCTCTATCGAGCACAACGTTGCGACTCGCATCATTGTGCTTTCTTAGTAAATTGCACACTGTTTCCAGTCGCAAGTCGCAACTAGTATAGGCTTGCCAAAGTGTACGGACCCAGACCGGGACATTTGAAGAAAAAATAGTAGAGGTAGTAAAATTTGAACTTCTATTACAAAATAAGTAACTTTAAAAGTTTGAAACAACTTTTAACATGACTGCCATTAAATACCAGCGGGTTTTCTGTTTTTTCGAAAGGCGAAAATTATCAGAATTAACTTCTGATAATTTTACAAAATATTTTAACGAAATCAACATTAACTTAGACATCATTTTCATGTAGAACTAGTATGACGCTCTAGTATTATTAATCTACGAGTATGAATGAGCGATACATTCATCCGAGTGCTATTATCGGTGTATCCAAATATTCTACTTTAGGTCCTACCGCCTACCTAGGGACCTAGGGCTACCGTCACCCCAAGATGGATGTATAGAAAAGCTTGGATCCGCTTCGGACGAGGTTCGGTGGCTCAGTGGTCAAAGCATTCCCCTTTAAGGGAAATATCGCGGGTTTGAGTCCCGACTGAGCTGTATTCACTTTATTCTAAGTATTATTCATTTCATTCTTTATTCTATCTTATTCAATGCTACTTTAGGGCCTGGAGTCTATTTTTCTTTATTTGGGTACCTACTTACCTTATTGATTTACAAATTACATTGATCAGTGTGTATTTCTTCTTCTTCTTGATAGTCTCTGTGGCGTGGAGGTAGTGAACGCGGCTGCTACGCAGGAGACGCGGGTTCGATCCCTGATCAGTGCAAATATTTGTAAGCATGATACTGGGTATTTGCATTGGTCTGGCCAAGCCTCAGAGTTTAAACCGATACTAACATCTATGGCAGTCGCTATGGGTATTTGAAAGCCTAAAAGTCCAACAAGCGGTCTAACTACCTACAACGCTTTGATTATCGCCAATGGGTGGAAGTCAGATAGCAGTCGCTTCATGGAAAATATCGAAGTTCAGCCAAATCCGCAGTTAGACTGGTAAAGCGGACACCAAACCCCGAGGTGAAAGGTTCGGATGCGACTGGGATTAACGCTAGGATGAAGAAGACGATTGATAACTAGTGTAAAGAATTAATAGAAATCGTAATAATGTAAGTTAACAGTTATATTTATTTCTATTCTGCGTTCTGATAATTTCACCACCATGAACGCCCAAGATCTTGTGGAGGGGAAAAAGCTGATGGACTCTGAGCTCCGAGCTCACCTAAACCTCGGGTGCATTAACATTAACTCTTGCAGCTACGTGGGTAACAATGGCTGCAAATGGCACCTCCGCCGGGTCCAAGTAGAAGGGGTCCAAGAAATCCTGGCTTGACGTTGTGGATGGTGACATGCGTGCAAATGCTCTCACTACCATGGACGCCCAAGATTGTGCGAAGCGGAGGAGGAAGAAGGCGGATTGGCCTCGGATTCAAATTAGGAAAATACATCTCTATGAAGATGATGATGAAACAGCTGAATCGCCATCATTATCATTCAAATTACAAGTTGAGCAGGGATTACCTTAATTACCTTAGCTTCAATCGTATGTTAACAACAGAAGGCTTGCTCCCGCCGTCGCCATAAGATGGATGTATTGGAAAATTTGGATCAACCCCGGGCGAAGCTCGGTGGCTCAGTGGTCAGAGTATTCCCCCTGTAAGGAAAAGATCGCGGGTTGGAGTCCCGCCTGAGCTTGATTTCGCTTTTTCCGATTTTAACCTATTTGTTTAGGTTAGCATATCTACTAAATGCTTTTAAATTCATTCAAACAAGGCAGTTTAAAAGTATTAGGTAGTTAATATCTAAGTTATGCCTTCACGTGGATCAGTAGCGAAGGGTGCAAATTTTCAAAAAGGAAGCCGATGGTATATAAAAATAACCTTGATCTAGTTTTTCATGCACCATGAGACCCATGGGAAGCCGGTAGGAATCGGGTTAATAAAGACCCCTCGCCCTTGACGTAGATACCGTTGTCGGTCATAATATATCTCCGGTCCTACTCAACTTGCGAATCTTGCGATCAAACAAACGCAAAATTTTAAGTCTGAAGACCTTTCAAACAAAAAATAAATCGCATTAAAATTTTGCGTCCATCGCGGTCAAATAAATAAGGCACTCCTTTCTGAGACTTTGCCTTCAGCTTACTATTAGGCGAGGTGAAGTTATATTGACGTGTCCGGTGTCCTATTTAAAGAAAAAAAAAACAAGAATTTCCAAAACTAATAACTATTTGTGTTCAGTAACATTATAAACATAACCCAAGTATTTTTAAACAGTCTATAGAGTAAATAATAACAGAGATATATTAGCTACTTAACTATAACAAGAAAACTTACAGCATTGATATTTTTCGATTCAGAGCTAGAGTCTAGAGTTGTCTTGGTGTACCCCAGGGTAGCATTTTAGGACCTAACTAGAAGGATGGCTTCCTTCTAGTTAGTATGGAAAACGGTGTCTTTAAAGCACAGTTTATACTCTCACGTATTATGGTGACTAAACACGTCACATAAAAATGAACCCGGTACTGTAGGATATTATTTATTTTTCAACTTTAACCCAAAACGCAATAAACAATTCAAGCGACTGAAATCGCAGTTCACTTAACGGTACACAAACTCTCATTCAAGCATATCACCAAAAATAAATTATTTAAAACGTTCAGAAATCAACTAATTAAACGATAACATAACTAAAGTCGTCCCCAACACGTGTATAATGAGCCTGTTGCCGTCATGCGGGAACAATTTAGACGCCACGGAATAGCGCGGATGGGTATGCGGAAATGCGACCCGGTGAGGAGTTGTCAAATATTTATTGGAGTTTTAGGGTTCCGTAGTGGTGTATGGATTTTTGGTTAGTGCCCAAAATCGTACCGATTTTAGTTTATAAAAGTTCCTATCTATTTTTATCTTGGCAAAAACTGTTTTCATCATTTCATTTAAGTTTCTTTTTGTTTTTACTTTTAATTTTAGAGAGGGGTGAGATCCGCGCTTAGGCCAATATTTAGTTAGTACAGTAAGCTTCAGAGAAAAGGGACCCCCCTTGATAATGACATGAAAGCATTGAAGTTTTTTGAAACTTTGTGTAAATGTCATGTTGGTCTAGTGGTTATGACCTATGCTTTGTGAATACGGTAACCGGGTGTTCAAATCCTCGGACACAAAGTTCTTTTTTTATTTCGTATAATTATTTTTTTATTCTCATAAGCACTTTAGTTAATTATTATTTAAGGAATCAAATTTTATAGTAGGTATGAGGTTTGTAAGAAAAGATAGGCTTGTTGTATAAACAATATTAATTTATTTCTCGAATTACATTTCTAGGACTACATGGAGTCCATTTCCTGGTTGAGTATACAGTTTTTCTATCTGAGTTAAATTGGGGTTACTTATTTTTAGATTTACTTATTTTTAGAACGTAAATTTATTGACAAAACACAATACCCTAAGTATGAAATGTTAACTTCACTTAGGGTCTAAGTGAAGTATAAAATGTTTAATATTATACATAGTTCTAGAAACATAGCTACAATATTTATTTACTTATTTATTTAAAGTTGCAAACATTAATTTTTTACACTCTGTATAATCTTTGAATACAAAAGAATGGTTTAAAAATGAAATGTTATTTATGCCAGTGAACCACAAAGAAAGAACCAACATGCTAAACTATAACAGTATAGCAATATACATCTTCCTCTTTGATCACATTTTCTGATAAGTAACCCTTTTAACACAACAATAGAAAAATATGTGAGGTCAGTTGGTGCATCGTTAACACATTAGAAGATTACTAAACTTGTAAACAAGAGTAATGGGATTAGGTATTAATAATAATATAATATTATTATTATGAATGTTAGGACACTATTTCGCATTAGTTCCCAAGTTCTGTTTACCTTAGTTCCAGTTTAAAACCATCTGACCCCACAAGTTTTTTATAGGATTAAGATCCGGGCTTTTAGCCGGCCACTCAAACACCGTTATATCTTCTTGTGCATTTAGCCAGTCTTGCACAATTCGGGATGCACTAAAGGGTTATCCTGAACCAGGTAAATTTGTCCTTCTGGATATGCGACCCGCACTGATTATGCGCAGCATTATGTCTTTCAACACTTCAAGGTATCGCTCACTGTTCATGCGGCCACCTATTTCCACTTCCACAATATCATGGTGCCGTTCTGATTCATGAGTGTAAGCAACTAGGCGAGGTCCTTGGCGTTCACATTTTTTATATCACCCGTCGCTTGATACCTTCGAATCCATCTACGCACTGTATTTCTCTGTAATGAAAATGATAATAAATAAAAGAAACTCCAAAAATCTAACTTGTAAATGAAAAGGTAACATGATTAAGCAATAAATAGGTATATAATATATTTTTATCGTAACTCTTACCGTTATGCCTCTATTCTTGCTCCCAGAGAATAACAATTTTAGCTTTCAAAAATGTTGTTATTCGAACCATACTTTCAATTTACTCAAAAAACTGATCAACAACTTAATAAATTGAATAATATTACGAGGAGGATTAACACCAATGCAAATTACCACGAATTATAAAGTTACCTTCAATCACAGTTTAGTAAATAAGACAAAGAAGTATTCTAATTGCAACCTTAGCGCGCCTGTCACAGATATTAAAATACTATAGCCGCAGCTCATACAGCAGATAAGTTTTTGAAGTAAAAAACAAAATGACGGTAGTGCCATAAGCTGTATCAAGCGTAATCTATTGAACTAAACGAGAAATCTATAGATACCAATTTCAACCTTATCTTTCAGCCAATTGAGCAGTTATTATTATCACATATGGTGTAGTTGAAATTTAAACCTTAAAGTCTACAAAATAACACCGTAATCAACTTTGTTCGATAATAGGAGTAGGTAATGTTATTCATCTTTTCGCCATTATTATCAAGTGAACCGTAGCCTAGTGGTATAAGGCACGGTCTATGTGATCGACTGGCGCTGGAGATGTGGGTTCGTATCCTCAAACAGCACATAAATTAATGTGGCATCTTTTTGTGAGTTATTGTATCTTGGTATACAATTGAGTCGTCGAAAGACAAAAAATATCAGAAAATTACAAATATATGAAATGAACATGCAAATAAAAAAGGCTGCAGCTCAGCGACGATGGCATCACGTGACGTCATTCGTGAGTCATGTGACGCGGCCGGCGCATGCGGCGATATTCTTTAAGTATTGAGGGGGTCTGTTTTCTCTGACGCTGACTGTACAAAATATTTCACTGATCATACAAAGGGGAAACGCTACCAGCCTGATGGGCACGTTTGGGCGAAGGCATGTAGATCTTTTCAGAGACTTTGCCTTCAGCTTACCATCAGGCGAAGCGAAGTCAATTTGACGTGTCCTATATAAAAAAAAAGATAAAAAAAAAAACATTTTAACCCTAGCTAGATCATCTACGATCCCGTCGAAACTGAATCTCTGGCTATATCATAAATACAAACCGTTCCGAATAATGCGTACAAAATATTTACATTGAGTGGGAATCGAACAGTTGAAGTTTGAACGCTCTACGCCACACAGCTCATGGTCAATATGCGTCAACCCTAAACTTATCTGAGTAAACGAAATAATAAAAGACCCGTGTCCAGTGGTACAGTTTATATAATTATGTTTATAGGTTGACAATAAAATAAAAAAATAGAAAAAAAACAACGGAACCAAATAAAATACTACCACAACTCAGGTAATTATTCTTCAACGGGGACGCGACTCATTCGTCAATAGTAGAAAAACTTAAAAAAAACGGTGTAAGCGCCACCGCGTGCTATTTTAATTATGACAAAATATGTCGGTTTTATGAAAGGGCGACAGAAACAACGTTTTTGTGTTTTATTTATTGCTTCAATTGTGGGTAAACATTTGTTACGTGTTAATATTGTTAGGCATATTTTAGGACAATTAAATTTTAAACTAAGTAAGTAGGTAGGTATTTTCCTATGTTTGAATACTTAAATAATTTTTTTTTTCTTCTGAACTATTGTTTTTTAATTTAATTAAGTTGAAGAGTTTGTTTGTTTGAACACGCTAATCTCAGGAGCTTCTCATTCTCTGAGCCCTTTCCGACCGACTTTCTAGTACCTACCTACCTATAACTGTGATGCGATGCGATTGAACTTCGATATTTTCCGTGCAGCGACTGCCATCTGACCTCCACAACCAATTGGCAATATCAAAGTTCAGTAGTTAGATTACTCGGACTTTTTAAGGCTCCAAATACGTTCGTATGTCAACCGGGACCGACGGTTTACGTGCTCTCTAAGGCAAGGGTGCCCAACCCTAGGCACGCGGGCCACAATGTGGCCCGCGGACGAATTTCGGGTGGCTCGCGCAAGCCACTGCGAGAGGAGCAAAAAAAAAGCTTGTACAAAAGCAATTGCATTAGTCGCAGTCGCAAATGCTATGCTATTTTTTCTTTTCACTCAAATCTATCGAGTATTCATCAAAATGATATTATCTCTTCATATCATAACTAAAAAGTTTAAAATAATTTTATTTTATTTTATTTTTATGATTTTGATTGTATTGATAGTTTGGTATTATAATAAACTTAATATTGTACTAGTGCACTTTGTTATTATACTAATTTTTGTAGTTACATTCCTCATTCCATATTATTGAGTTATAATTTATACGCGTAAAAATTTAGTAAAATAGGAGCTGTCACTGGCGTGGATCGGATCCGGCGGCTGGGTCTGAGGTGACTCTGTACAAAACTGAGGCCATGTTCTCTCATAGGCCTCGGCGTGCACCACCGGAGGGATCCAACCTCACAGTGGGAGACACTCTCATCGGCATCAGGCCCCAGATGATACATCTGGGGCTCGTGTTCGACGGCCCAGATATCGGGGAGCGTCTCCGAAGTCTGGCTCCCAAATTAAGATGCACAGCTAACGCTCTGGCGTGGCTGCTGTTCAACATGAGGGAGCCAGAGCAGAGCAGGAGGCAGATGCTGCGGGAATCGTACGTTCCATTGCCCTTTACGGGTGTCCTGTGTGAGCGGATGCCCTGAAGTCTAGGCACGTGCACCTACCGCGTGCACAGCAAGAGACGATGGCCATCAAGGCCATCAGGGGTTACTGCACGATATCCTATGACGCGGCGAGTTTTCTTACCGGATCTCGGAGAGCGAGGCTATGGACAAACATAGCGAGTCACCGGCAATTAATCTTGACATCGCCAAAGCTTTTATAGAGTCTGCCACAAATCGCTTCTTTCCAAGCTACCAGCCTTTGGTTTGGCTCTCAGACAGTGCGACTGGGTGGTTAGCTTCCTGCAGGAGCGCCAACTTCGTAGTTCTTGCAGGTAAATGCTGGCGTGCTGGAGTGGTCTGTCTTATCACCCATTTTCTCTCTTCTACATATCAACGATATTCTGACCACCCGGCAGCATTCATTGCTATGCAGACGATAGCATCTTACACGGGAGTTATCATGGGCATACTGCGGCCGAGCAGTCTGATATATAGTCTGAGCGCGGGAAAAAAAGCAGCTTCTTGTCACTGAGCTCGACCGGATCCTTAATCATATTTCCCAATAGGGCTCTGAGAGCCTGGTCGAGTTCAATGCCAACAAGACACAGGCATGTGCATTTACAGCAAAGGTATCTTTTTTCCTTCCCTTTGTGGCGTGGGCACTGCCACTGCGGGACAATCTCAGTATTCTCGGTATGGATGTTCGCTGCCTACTGAACAACAAAAATTATATTGAGAGTATCATCAAAACAGCCTCGCGTAAACTTGGAGTCCTGAACAAAGTGAGATGTTTTAACACGCCGGAGCAGCGGTGTCTTCTGTCTCCTGCGTGGAATACTGCTCGCATCTCTGGGATGGCTTCGCAAAGTACTTACTTGATACACTCGACAGGTTCCAGTGTCGTGCGGTCTGCATTATTGGGAATCCTGAGATCACGAACACCCTCGAGCCTCTGCAGATGCGTAGAGTTGTGCATACTTGGCAGTATTTTAATTTTACCGTCTCTGCTATGGTGAATGTTCTAATGAGCTTTTCCAATTAATCTCACCCTATCCTTTCCTACACAGAACAACGCGTGCAGGACATAAATGTCACCCGCATACGGTGCAAAATATTCGGTGACTCCTTCCTCTGCCGTACCATTAACTCCTGGAATTCCTTACCAGTTTCCCTCTTCCTACAAGTCCCGGATCCTTTAAGCGGGGCGTGAAAAAGCATCTAATGAGGCCGACAAGCTGAGTGCCACCATTGTAACACGATACTTACGTGTCTATAATGGTGACTCTCTTTTCCGAGACTGCATCCAGCTTACCAGCAGGCGAGGTGAAGTCCAATTGACGTTATAAAAAAAGTTCTTTCGGTGCCATATCGTTACCGAAAAAAGCCCCGGGAACGGGGACACGAACCCGAGCCGTGAAGGGCACACCGTAGTAGCGGCGATAAGACCCATCATGGGGGAAAGCTAGAGAGGCCGCCATGTAGCCTCTCTAGCCACTCCTCCATCCTGCAGGTTATCACCGGGCACGGATGCTTCGGGGTTTTTCTGCGTCGGATCCGGTAAGAGCCAACCACCGAATGCCATCGTTATAACGCGGGAGACGCCATCACCGTAGGAGTGAGAGTTCTCTCGCTTGCCATCTTGCTCACGGCAATAGTACGCTGCGCGAGCGCGTGGGCTGCCGCCCCTCCTTTTGTGAGCAAGTAATATTCCAAAAGGAGACGGCGGGGTAGGAACGGAGGGGATTCGCAGCCCGCACAGCACGAGCGTAGGGGACGCGGGCGTCGGAGGTGCAGAACAGGCCTCTGTCCCTCATGAGCATGGGCCTGAGGGTGGTGACGGGTGGAGCCGCCTGCATCTCCCCATTCCCAGGGGCTAGATGGAGATGCGATGGTCCCAATACCCGAAGAGAGCCGGCTCGAGGGAGATGGGCAAGAGATCACCCAATTTCATCTTCCGAAACCTGGGGGGGGGGGGGGGGGGGGTTGCGGATGTAGTAAAAAGATATACTGGCCCGCCAAAAATGTCCAAATCGTAAGTTTGGCCCGACAGCTAAAAAGGTTGGGCACCCTTGCTCTAAGGCAATCAATGCATATAGGCATATCGAACTCGCGCCCTGCGCGTAGAAGTCGCGTTTTTTTTTATAGTACCTAGGTATTTCAGTGTTGAATAGTAGGTTATACCTACATACAACATAATCATGTACCTTAACTACGGGAAATTCGACCTATTATAAGTTGTTCAATAAAGCCGCGCTTAAATATCTTCCTTTTTTTACAAAGCATTCCGTTGAATAAGAAAACAACAACATTCTACTAAAGTCATCCAATTTTTTTTGTATGGCAATGGTAATTAAGTTAGTACCAAAAACAAAAAGTAACATTTCGAACATTTATGACCCGGAACCTATAAAGAGTTTTTGTAGGTATTTTGGAATGTGTGGTATTTCTTAACGGCAGACAAAATATTTCACGCAAAAAGACATGATATTTCACACCGACTGATGTTTATGTGGATAAAGTGTCTGTCCATTTCCGTGAAAGCAGAACTAGGATTATCTATAGGTACCTGCGACTTCGCCTGGGTAGACTTAAACCTGGGTTTTCATTATTTTGCGTAAAACCAAATAGTTTTTGTTTTAAAACAAGTGATTAAAGCAACTAAACTTACATGGTAACATCAGCCATCTGTTAATGAAATGAAAAAATGAGTGTTCAATAGGGCGAAGCAGTACTTCACTGCGAGGTAACGACTCCTACTTTCTAAGGCACAGTTTCGCCCCACATGAAGTAGATACTGCTGTCATATTTTTGCCGGATCGCCTGCATGCCAGCTGGACCCCTTCGACAGTCTACTGCCAACAATTGCATATTCGCAGGCGATGTGTAATTGTGTAACCTCTAGCGTCAGGAGGGCCTTTGCCTCGCTGTGTGTGATTTACCGCCTATATTTGTAATAGAGGCGGTTTCGCCTATGTTTGTACGCAGATGAATGGTTTGACATGAGAGGCACAGGCAGGCTACAGTCTATCATCGCACCGCTCGCCATAGGCAAGGAATTCATCCTCACACATTGCTATCGGAAACTGTGCACACTGTGCGACTACATTATGGGGTTTTTCAAGAAGAGCATCAGAAGGTTTCTTCAGGGTCGGCAGCACGAGTGTAATGCCCCTGGTGTTGCATACGTTCATAGACCAAGATAACCACTTTCTATCAGGTGGGCCATGTGCTTGTCTGTCACCTAAGTGATATAAACATGCAAGTTTTGACAAATTGGCCCAGTCGTTGTCTTATTAGAGATTTGCGAATTCACATAAATAGACCTGTAACACATTAATTATAACACACTAGCTTTTGCCCGCGGCTCCGCCCGCGTGGATGTCGGTTATCGCGACTTATGTCCGTACCAAATTTCATCAAAATCGGTTCAGTGGTTTGAGCGTGAAAGCGTAACAGACAGATCGAGTTATTTTCGCATTTATAATAGCAGTATGGTATGGATTACCCATAATTATGCCTCAGCCTGTAGTAGGCCACGCTCGCTCTATGCATTTGCGCTTATATTCACCTACTCGTCACCACACCTTGAGGTTCTCTTCCTAGCTATATTCACTTACTAGCTGACCCGGCGAACTTCGTACAACCATATTTTCCGCCCGCGTAGTATTCTGATCCCGATTTATCAGTGTTTCTCTGCAATATTATGCATGTATTATACATATATATCTACTTTTATACACTTTGGGCCTCTTTTTATAAGTAGGTATGTCGCACAAGCAAGACAGGTAACAACGCGGGCCAATAAATAAATAAATAAATAAAAATTATAGGACATTTTACACGACGCTATCTAGACCCAAAGTAAGCATAGCTTAACTAGCTTGTGCAGGGGCGTATTTAAAGATTTGGCGCCCCGGGCCACTTAGGTTTGCCGCCCCCTATGCAGGCGCGGTCCGAGGGGGGGGGGGGTCACAGGGGACATGACCCCCCCCCCCCTATTGAAAAGTCGAGGGGAGGGGGGGGGGGGTTAAATTTCTTAAGGAATTGCCGAAGTTACCCCCCCCCCCCCCAAACTTCAAGCTGCGACTGCGCCTGCCCCTATGTGACGTTCGCGTTCACCATTAGCCTGCGCCCAAGGGGCTGACACAAAATAGGGGTCCATCAGAAATTGCTGGAGATTTTCAAGCCTGATTCGTGAGATCTCTATCTTATGGTGCGAGGGAAGTGACTACCATCGATCTCTCCACTAACCCAGGCTCCCAACCAGAATCCCTCCAAGGGGAAATATTTGCATTCCATTCCATTAAAGCGCCCTACGTACAAGATGATATCGCAACCAAAAATGACTTGAGTACAGCAATAGCTTGTGAAGAATGATGTTTTATGGCTCAAAGGCAACAGCAAAAGCACCGCTTTGGGACCTGGCAGCACTCTAGGCTCTAAAGGCACTCGGATCCCGTTTTGAAGGGCTCTATAACATATGCCTCAAGTAGAGACGGATTCCGAAAATTTGAAAGACAGAAAAACTGGTCCTCTTCTGCAAAGTTACCGTCCGCCTATCGGCTCATTGTATTGATGGACAAGGTGTGCAGTCATGAAGGTGTTTTAAACGAATTATTCCTCGTGAAGAGCCACATCGAGCGCCTTACAGGAGTGAGGCCGAATTTGGTAGACAATAAATTTGGTTATAGTCGGGAGCACCGTGGATGCCAACACGCGCTTGAGGGCCCTGGTGGAAGAAGCAGTGGCACGGCGAGTTGATGCTGGCAGTGTCTATTGTTGCCTACGTCTTTAACACCTTGCCATGGAGCTGCATCAGAGCTGCACTCTTTCAGCATGGGGTGCCTCTCTATCCTCGCGTCATTGTCGGGGCTTACTTATCGGTGAAAGCCAGTATCTACCCATGTAGGACAGGGCTTGGTAAGTGAGATATGTGGCGGGGTGTTCCGGCTGGCGCGGATCTGGGGACGCTTCTGTGGAACATCGGCTAGGACTGGATGGTGACGGCACGATATCAGAAGCAACCAAGTAAGCCAAAGCTGGAGTTACCCAAGTCCTTGGACGTATTTGGTGACTGGATCTGAAGTGGGCATACCTGGTTCTCTTACTTACGAACCCTTTCTGGCCAATTGATGTGTGGGGAGCACAGAGGCTGCCCATACACCACCTGGCAGTCCTTAAATAGACTTCGGATGCAGGTCAGCCGAAGTAAAGAAAACCGAATTAAATGGAGTTTCTCAGATAAGGTGGACCCAGGCACCACGGTGTAAATGCGGAACTACAGTGAGGTAGGCGCTAACGTGTGCTGCATGCCTAAGCACGTGTACACCGCAGGAACTCATGGGTGCCTCTGAGAATGCCATCAGGGTGGTTGCACACTGGGCAAACAAAATATGACATATGTCGTCGACTCGAAAAAAGGAGAAGATTAGCTCGGATGATCACAGTAGCTTCTCCTACCAGCTGACGCAATGCGCCCAGCTATGGCTGCTTCGGTGAGTTCCTGAGACATACAGATCAGGAGCCGACCCCTGCAATGCCACCTCTGCCTGGGCTCCTCCATATATAATGCCACTTCACGCGTTGTATTCTTTAAGCAACCGTCAGAGCGGGAAACCTCTCGCCGCAGGTCCTGGTGCTAGTTATGGCCGTCTGCGAGGGGTGATTAAATATCTTCCTTTTTTTACAAAGCATTCCGTTGGATAAGAAAACAACAACATTCTACTAAAGTCATCCAATTTTTTTTGTATGGCAATGGTAATTAAGTTAGTACCAAAAACAAAAAGTAACATTTCGAACATTTATGACCCGGAACCTATAAAGAGTTTTTGTAGGTATTTTGGAATGTGTGGTAGGTATTTCTTAACGGCAGACAAAATATTTCACGCAAAAAGACATGATATTTCACACCGACTGATGTTTATGTGGATAAAGTGTCTGTCCATTTCCGTGAAAGCAGAACTAGGATTATCTATAGGTACCTGCGACTTCGCCTGGGTAGACTTAAACCTGGGTTTTCATTATTTTGCGTAAAACCAAGTACTTAGTTTTTGTTTTAAAACAAGTGATAAAAGCAACTAAACTTACATGGTAACATCAGCTATCTGTTAATGAAATGAAAAAATGAGTGCTCAATAGGGCGAAGCAGTACTTCACTACGAGGTAACGACTCCTACTTTCTAAGGCACAGTTTCGCCCCATTTGAAGTAGATACTGCTGTCATATTTTTGCCGGATCGCCTGCATGCCAGCTGGACTGGACCCCTTCGACAGTCTACTGCCAACAATTACACATTCGCAGGCGATGTGTAATTGTGTAACCTCTTAGCGTCAGGAGGGCTTTTGTCTCGCTGTGTGTGATTTACCGCCTATATTTGTAATAGAGGCGGTTTCGCCTATATTTGTACGCAGATGAATGGTTTGACATGAGAGGCACAGGCAGGCTACAGTCTATCATCGCACCCATCGCACCGCTCGCCATATGCTATGGTTTCGTTCCAACTGGAAAGCATTTTTTACTCAGTTTCTTTTTTTTCAATTTCTAATTTGTCAGGTATGAAATAGATGTCGGTACTGTCTTAAGATCTGTTACAAAATCGTTTTCCACACAAAGACAGATTACTTAGAGGTGATGAAGGATACAGTGGAGTAGACAAGAGATACAACGGGGAAACGTAGGAGTAGGGGAGAGGGTGGGGGAAGGGCAAAGGTATGGGGAGTAGAGAGTCGAGTAGATATTTTGCAGGTAGAAAGTTTTATTTACACCACTTAGGTGGCCGACAAGCACACGGCCCACCTGATGGAAAGTGGTTACTGTGTCCTATGAAAGTATGCAATACTAGGGGCGTCACACTCGCCCTTCTTGAAGTACCCCATACTATAGTCGCGAGTCGTAGGTACTGTAGTAGTAATGAGGTCGCAAACAAGCACACGGCCCTCCTGATGGTAAGTGGTTACCGTGGCCTATGGGTGAGTGCAACACCAAGGGAGTCACACTTGTGCCGCCTTCCCTGTAAGAACTTAGAGCAGGGATGGTGAACCTTTTTTGTTGCTATCGTAC
This sequence comes from Eilema depressum, assembly GCA_914767945.1. Lineage (NCBI taxonomy): Eukaryota > Metazoa > Arthropoda > Insecta > Lepidoptera > Erebidae > Eilema > Eilema depressum. The sequence continues at coordinate 4,656,038 of OU612040.1, forward strand.
AGCACGGGCGCATCTAAATACCTACTTTCTGATGGCACTGCTGGCGTGCCCAGAAAGTTGTGCCACGTGCCACCTTTGGCACGCGTGCCATTGGTAGGCTATCCCTGGATTAGAGCGTGGTGAGGGATATAGTGAAGTAGACAAGAGATACAACGGGGAAGGGGAAGGAGTAGGGGAGAAGGTGGGGGACCGTGGCCTATGGGTGAGTGCAACACCAGGGGAGTCACACTCGTGCTGCCTATCCTGTAAGAACTTAGATAATCTGTGCCGTCAGCGCAAAAGATAAGCCTTCGGTTTTCCCATTGACAGCACAAAGCACAAGCTCCTCTCCAGTGAGCTTTGGTTACCCTACTTACCGTCGGAAACACAACACGAGGTTATTAAGCCGCGGCCTTCTGTAGAGCGGAGATACTTCCCCAGTCGGACTGCTCGATTGAGACGAATATACCGTCGTGTAAGTACCTACCTCCTCGAGTCGAATAGAGAGGCGAGTACAATGTCTAATCAGCGTTCAACGCTCAACTTTCAGCACTATTTACAACACCACGCGATAAACGACATCCACACGGGCGGAGCCGCGGGCAACAGCTAGTTAATTATAACACACTAGCTTTTGCCCGCGGCCCCGCCCGCGTGGATGTCGGTTATCGCGACCAAATATACCTATGTCCATTCCCAAAGTCCTGTACCAAAGGGGGTTGGGTAATGTTGGCGTCGTCGTGTCGGAATTGAGCGGCCATCAATGAAATTGGTATAATATGAAAGTACAGTATAAAGTGATCAAAAGTTACTATGGACAAACTTCTCTAAACTATATCGGGACTTAGCTATACAGGGTGGTATTTTTCAACTTTACTTAGATGGAAGTACTCTAAATACTGAAGATAGCGAATTCCACTGAAAAGAAACATTCCCTTATTTTTAAAAAGAATCAAAACTGCATTCATAGTTTTCTGAAAATGCCACACCCGGTAGTCGAACCGACTAAAATCTTCCTATAACCTTCTATTTCATAGATTTCCTTTTACTTAATTTACCAAGTTTGTTAGAGAGATTTGAACCTTATGATCGACCCTATAAATTAATGTAATAAAAATACAGGGTGTTATTTTTTCGAATTGTAGTCGGTTCGATTATAAGGCGTGGTAAACGAGTTTTCAGCATTCCTTAAATGCAGTTCTGTTTCTTTTTTAAAAACATACTAAACTGTATGCAAAGTTTTCTGAAAATGTCACACCCGGTAGTCGAACCGACTAAAATCTTCCTAAATCTTCTATTTCATGGATTTCCTTTTATTTAATTTACCAAGTTTGTTAGAGAGATTTGATCCTTATGATCAACCCTATCGATTGATGCAAAAAAAATATAGGGTGTTATTTTTTCGAATTGTTCGATTATAGGGCGGGGCAAACGATTTTTCAGCATTCCTTAAATGCAGTTCTATTTCTTTTTTAAAAGCATACTAAACTGTATTCAAAGTTTTCCGAAAATGCCACACCCGATAGTCGAACCGACTAAAATCTTTGTAAATCTTCTATTTCATGGATTTCCTTTTATTTAATTTACCAAGTTTGTTAAAGAGATTTGATCCTTATAATTGACCCTATCGATTGATGCAATAAAAATACAGGGTGTTATTTTTTCAAATTGTAGTCGGTTCGATTATGAGGCGTGGCAAATGATTTTTCAGCATTCCTTCAATGCAGGGCTGTTTATTTTTCAAAAACACACTAAACTGTATTCAAAGTTTTCTGAAAATGCCACACCTAGTAGTCGAACCGAATAAAATCTTTCTAAATCTTCTATTTCATGGATTTCCTTTCATTTAATTTACCAAGTTTGTTAGAGAGATTAGATCCTTATGATCAACCCTATCGATTGATGCAATAAAAATATAGGGTGTTATTTTTTAGAATTTTAGTCGGTTCGATTACAGGGCGTGGCAAGCGATCTTTCGAAATTCCTTAAATGCAGCTTTGTATTCTTTTTTAAATAAGAGAGTGTTTCCTTTGAATGAAATTAACTATCTCCGGTAGTAAGAGTAGGTACTCGTACCCGGTTCGACTACCGTGTGTGGCATTTTCAGAAAACTTTGAATACAGTTTAGTGTGTTTTTAAAAAAGAAACAGCACTGCATTTAAGGAATGCTGAAAAATCGTTTGCCACGCCTTATAATCGAACCGACTACAATTCGAAAAAATAACACCCTGTATTTTTATTACATCAATTGATAGGGTCGATCATAGGGATCAAATCTCTCTAACAAACTTGGTAAATTAAATAAAAGGAAGTCTATGAAAAAGAAGGTTTTGTAAAATATTAATTGGTTCGACTACCGGGTGTGGCATTTTCAAAAGTCTTTGAATGCAGTTTTGTTTCTTTTAAAAAATAAGGTAAAGTTTCCTTTAAGTAAAATTCGCTATCTTTAGTATGAGGGTACTTTCCTTCAAGGTAAAGTCGAAATGTTCCACCCTGTATATCGCAGCTCCGATATTACTTACAATGAAAATAATGACATTTGTACGTGTGTTTAACACAGTACAATGAAGTGGTATCAAAATTAATTATGGCCGCTGAAAAAATTAAGAACGCCACTGTCCATACTAGATTACCCAATCCCCTTTCATCAAAATCGGTTCAGTGGTTTGAGCGTGAAAGCGTAACAGACAGATCGAGTTATTTTCGCATTTATAATAGCAGTATGGTATGGATTACCCATAGTTATGCCTCAGCCTGTAGTAGGCCACGCTCGCTCTATGCATTTGCGCTTATATTCACCTACTCGTCACCACACCTTGAGGTTCTCTTCCTAGCTATATTCACTTACTAGCTGACCCGGCGAACTTCGTACCACTATATTTTCCGCCCGCGTAGTATTCTGATCTCGATTTATCATTGTTTCTCTACAATATTATGCATGTATTATACATATAAACCTTCCTCTTGAATCATTCTATCTATTTAAAAAAACCACTTCCAAATCTGTTGCGTAGTTTTGAAGATTTAAGCATAGGAGGGACGGATAGACAGCGACAGCGACGTTGTTTTATAATATGTAGTGATGTAGTGATGATGATGATAGTGAAGTGATGATAGTGATAGTGATGATGATGATAGTTGTTGTATTATCTGTATTATCTATGGTTGATAGACAACCATAGTATATCTGTGGTACGGAAGTCAAAGGGAACTTCCTGTGTACGCCTCCTAGAAGGAAGGGTTACTAGAAGACAGTCATTACGATATTGTGATGGGTCATGTCTGTACATTTACAAATATATTATAAAGTTAGCACAAGCAGTTGTTGTCGTTTAATTGAATTATCGATACAAGTCCCCGAGGTACCAGCGCCCATACAAGCCGTCCAAGATATAAGTAAGTCAACCAAATCAACAAACACAAGAATAGTGATAATGATGATGATGATAGTGATGATGATATAGTTGGGTTGTCCCAATATACTTTTATACACTTTGAGCCTCTTTTTATAAGTATGTTGCACAAGCAAGACAGGTAACGACGCGGGCCAATAAATAAATATTGTAGGACATTTTACACAACGCTATCTAGACCCAAAGTAAGCATAGCTTAACTAGCTTGTGTTATGAGTTCTAGAATGCGGATAAACATACATAGATACATTTTTTTTTTGTAAATATGTACATACATATTATATATAGAAAACACCCAGACCAATGCAAATATTCATATTCATGCATACAAATATTTGTACTGAGCGGGAATCGAACCCGCGCCTCCTGCGTAGCAGCCGCGTTTACTACCGCTACGCTACAGAGGCAGTCAATGTTGTCTGTCCACATAATAATATAAGCATTCATCGAATAAACAACAAGCCGTGCGGTATATTGCGCTTGCGCATTAGGCTGACCAAATCACGCGTGTTGCGCAACGATGCCGAACTTCTTGCCTGAACCATGTTGAGCGTTTCATGTTGCATACTGGATACGAGGGTTAATTTGCTGAAAAGCATGAAAATGCATTTAGCGGGCTGTTGACTCTTCTCTGCTTACCCCGAGAAGGTGTAAGTAAGTATGTGATTCCTACAAAAAATATCACAAATCGATTAAGATATTTCTATCTAATATTATAAAATTCTCGTGTCACAGTTTTCGTTGCCATACTCCTCCGAAACGGCTTGACCGATTCTCATGAAATTTTGTGAGCATATTGAGTAGGTCTGAGAATCGGCCAACATCTATTTTTCAAACCGCTAAATGGAAGGTGCAGCGGGAACGGGATTTGAATACCACGCGGGCCGAAAATATGGCGGTACGAAGTTCGCCGGGGCAGCTAGTAATTTTATAGAATTTTCTTAATCGACCTCGGGTGTCGGGTGGGACCCGAACCCGCGATCTATCCTTTACAGGGGGAATGTTCTGACCACTAAACCACTGAGGACCGCCGAAGTCGATCCAAATTCGTCGCGGGTTCGAGTCCCGTAGTCCCGTCCAAGGTCGTTTTGCGTTCCTCAGGTGGAATACTCGGAAGCTCGGAATATTGGAACTACTTGGCAGAGTAAAGTATAATAATAATAATAATAATAAATATTCCACAACATTCTACACAACGCTTTCTAGACCCATAAAGATACTTTGCCTTTCCTCTGATGGGTGATCTAATCATTCTACATAACGGAACATTCATTTTAAATAACAAAGTACTCTGTAGAGCCATCTACCGATAATTCTTACGAACTAACGGAAACATTGTATGCCTGTGTTTTTACAATAATTTAAAAAAAATGTTTACACCACACTGCACCCGATTATTATTATATATTTTAAAGTTTAACGAGTAGGCAAATCTATCTATAATTTTTGTTATGATGAATTATGATGCTAAATATTTAGTAGAAAATAATGTTAAGGTATGGTCAATTTGACCCAGATTGTCTTCTTCACACAGTGACATAACACAGCTGTCAGCTTGCTGTCAGCCGTCATTTGTTTTTGACGTGTACACACGTCGCAGCCGTGTTTGTTGTGATTTTAGATGAAAAGTATCGTAATATTTCAATAATAAAATTGTGAATTACACGCTTTATTTACAGTAGAAGTGTTTATGAGCACTTTTTTATGCACTTTACCTGTTCAGGCTGTGATTGGACACGTCATCCTGTGATCGAGTGACTATTGTACTTACGCTGAAACATTTCTCTTTGAATTCCTAAATCAATGATGTTTGTTGTTTACGTTCACATTCAGCGAATAGCGGGAACGTACGTAATGGGACTATGGACAAGTTAACTGGTATTTAACTTATATTTTCTCTCAAAAGTACGTTTTAATCTTGTAGTGAAGATGCGCGTGAATCTGAGAAAACTGACACTTGTTATTAGTTTAATTCTCTTCTTGTGGCTCCTGATATCATATTCGACGGTTATAGAAGTGCCAAGGTCGATAAGCAGGAGGTCTAACGCAATAGAAATAGAAAATAAAATAGTGAAACTAGAAAATCAATTGGCTGAGCAGCTGGCTGATAGCAACCTCCTTTTACAAAAGGTGAAACAGCAATTGAGGCAGAATGATAAAGTTATTGAGAATGTTCATGGGAGGGTTGAAGACTCCGCACCGAGTGAGTACTAGTTTTATTCATTATTTTAAATTTAATTCAAACATTTATTTAAGATAACAAGATTCTTATCTGGTTAATAACAATAAATATAACTAAGAACTAGTGTTAGTATACAATAAAAAATAATTAGTCTCAGAATTCAAATTACAATTACAGAAAAAAAAAACTTATAAAATTTTAGTAGTTAACGGTGAACATACATTAAAAAAACGACGAATTGAGAACCTCCTCCTTTTTTGAAGTTGGTTAAAAAAGTAATCATTACATTGCAATAATACATTCACGTTACTGTTTGCTATAGATAAAATATAATTAATTCAGTTGTACTTCCTCAATTTTTATAAACTTAATTGGAATCATTACATTGCAATAATACATCCACATTACTGTTTGCTATAGATAAAATAAAATAAATTCAGTCATACTTCCTCAATTTCTATAAACTTATAGGTTTTTAACTATACATAGGTAGGTATAGAAAATAAGGTTTGATATCAAGGATTTGGTAGTTTTACTCAGAATAATCCCTACTAATCCCTACTAATATTATAAATGCGAAAGTAACTCTGTCTGTCTGTCTGTCTGCCTGGCTGTCTGTCTGTCTGTCTGTCTCACTTTTACGACTAAACCGCTGAACCGATTTTGATGAAATTTGGTATAGAGGTAGATTAGACCTTGAGAAAGGACATAGGCTATGTTTGGTCGCGATAACCGACATCCACGCGGGCGGAGCCGCGGGCAAAAGCTAGTATTATAAATGCGAAAGTAACTCTGTCTGTCTGTCTGTCTCGCTTTTACGACTAAACCGCTGAACCGATTTTGATGAAATTTGGTATAGGGGTAGATAAGACCTTGAGAAAGGACATAGGCTATGTTTGGTCGCGATAACCGACATCCACGCGGGCGGAGCCACGAGCAAAAGCTAGTTTGTACATAAATCTAAGTGTTAAAAATACCTACACCATTATTAAACCAATACTATGGTATCCTGTATATCCTAAGAGATAGTATTGTTGATCATACTATGACAAAAGTTGAAAGATTGACTTCCATGAAAGTTAATAAAAATTGGGGAAGCTCATGGTGTGTATCTGCTATCTCTGCTTACTCCAGTGAGAGTATATGTATGATAAAAAGTCTCTAGTCTAATATAAAAGAAGTATCTTTAAAGATGGCTATATCTTGTTGGAAGAGTATCCAATATAAGTATGGGTGAGATATCTTAACTTGAACTTTGACATTCAAGATTTACATTGAGAGATAGATAATAATGTTATAATAAAATCTAAAGTTCTGTATTTAAAATTATCTAAATTAATTATTGTGCTGAAAACAATGACATTTCATAACATAGACATGTCATATGCTTACAAATCAACGTAGAAAAATGTGCCGAACTCACACACACACATTTTTAATTCATCTACACTTTTGGTGTATTAACTTTAGAGTAATAGTTCGTGCAGTGTCTATAAACATACGATGGCATTTTCGTTATTTTTTTAAGTCACTGATGCTTCCGCTCAACGTCCGACCGGCGCCGCTCGGCACGCGGTACTAGAGGCAAACGTTCCAATTGACTCGTTTTCGGATCTTCACGAATTTCGCGCAATAACATATCTAACTTCTTTTTATATAATATCTTTGGCTGAAAACAACATAATACTTGTACCCAGCATGCTACTACTATTTCATCATCACAATCATCATCATCATCATCATCATCATCATCATCATCATCATTTCAGTCATAGGAAGTCCACTGCTGGACATAGGCCTCCCCTATAGATCTCCAATAAGACCGGTTGGAAGCGGCTTAATAAGGTCGTCATTCCTACTATTCCTACTTCCTACTAATATTATAAATGCGAAAGTAACTGTCTGTCTGTCTGTCTGTCTGTCTGTCTGTCTGTCTGTCCGCTTTTACGACTAAACCGCTGAACCGATTTTGATGAAATTTGGTATAGGGGTAGATTAGACCTTGAGAAAGGACATAGGCTATGTTTGGTCGCGATAACCGACATCCACGCGGGCGGAGCCGCGGGCAAAAGCTAGTTAATAATATAATCACTACTACTTCTATACTATTATATAGTTGTAAAATGTCTGTACATTGGAGATATTTAAAAAAAATACTTGGGTTATTTTATGTTAACGATACTGAATACGAAAATATATTTTTTTAATTTCCTGTCTGTTTGTCTGTTTGTTCGCGATGGACGCAAAAACTACTGGACGGATTTTGATGCGGTTTTTTTTGTTAGAAAGGGCTTACTCAGACTTAAAATTTTACGTTTGTTTGATCGCAATCGGTTGAGTAGAACCGAAGATATGAGCAAAGGTCGCGTTAACCGAGATGGACGCGGGCGGAGCCGCGGGCGGAAGGCTAGTACTTTAAATTTTCAATTAACAATTTATATAATTATTATATAATTGTAAATTGAAAATGTTTGTCCGTGATGGAGGCAAAAACTACTGGATGGATTTTGATGTCGTTTTTTTTGTTGGAAAGGTCTTGGTCAGACTTAAAATCTTATGTTTGTTTGATTGCAATCTGTTGAGTATAACCGGAGATAAGAGATCCACGCAGGCGGCCGCGGGCAAAGACTAGTAGTAATCTAAAATTATATTTCTTGCCAAATTTTATCTCTGTGTGTAAGAGAGATATAAACTAAAGTAACTCTCTCGTGCAAAATAGTGAAAGTTTCAATTCACATCTATTCTTTTATAATTCTTTTATAAAACTGTAGATTAGGTGTCTGTACATTGGTGATATTTAAAAAACTACTTGGGTTATACATATTAAATATTTTCAATTCTGATTCCAAAAGTATTTTTTGGGAAATTTCTCTGATTCCTGTTTGACAAAAAAGTATTGAACAGATTTCAATTTATTTTTTTTTGAAAATAACTCAGTCAGGTTTAAAATCTGAGGTGGTTGATTGCAACCCATTGAGTAGAACCAGAGATATGATCTAAAATTATGATAACCGACATCCAAATGTGTGGACCTCAGCTAGTTTATAATATTAGTAGTAAGTATTTTATTTTAGGCAAACGTCAGGCTGTTTTCCGTCTACTCGGAGGGAAAAAAACGTAAAAATATTTTTGCGGTATAAGCTACAGTGTCTGTACTGTGTAGGTAACTTATTTTATTTATTTAATAGAAATGTTTCCTATTAAATTACAATAGTGCTATTTCATAACTGTAACGATACAATTTGGATTAATAAAATTTATTATAACCTAGTCCAGAAATACAGCTTATGGGCGTTTAGTATACGCCTACCTCTTCGGAGAGATACAGGCGTCAGTTATATCCTTGTATGTGTCGCAACCATCTGGTTAGATAGCCGGTTCATTGGAAGCCTAGGCCGTTCATTAAACGCTGTTATCCAGTCAAATGGCCTAGCCTATAGTGAAGTTCGCCTCTGCATCGATGATGATGATGATGATTCTATCATCATCATCATCATCGATGCAGAGGCGAACTCGAAGGTCAGGGTTCACCTTTCAGCAGTTCTTCCTCTTCCACTTCCCACGATCTTGGGCGTCCATGGTAGTGAGACCATTGGCACGCATGTCACTCCCCACGACGACAAGCCTTCATCTTCTTGGGCCTATCCCGTTGGGGAGTTCCCGGCGTAGGAGGTGCTGACGCGAGCACTCGTGCCAACCTTCGGTGTGGCAGTCCTCTCGCTCGGTACCATGCTCACTAGGATGATGCGAAGTGTGGACTGTCGCTGCCTTGTACTGAGAGCAAATAATGCTCGAAAGAGACGTAGGAGCGGGCGCGGTAGAAACTCAGCTGTGCAATTCTCTAAGCATACAGCGTCGAGCAGACAGCCTTGATAGCGATTGTCATTGGTCAGACTGTCACTGGAGATCGACCAATAACAATCTCTATGAAGGCTGTCGCAGCGCTGTGCTCGACGCTGTCTGCTTAGAGACTTGTACAGCGGGTTTCTCCCGATCCGCAGAGCCCGCGAGGCTGGGACGCGACTCAGACATCGGATGTCTATGATCTCATTTAAGTAAAACTATGTAGCCATAGGCATGATGTACTGTATTACGTAGGTCCTCACTTAGAAAAATAATTACTAGCTGATTCGTCAGGCCTTATCTATTTCGTTCCAATTTTATCGAATTGCAACTCTCGCGTCTGATTACCTTGAGTGGATCGATCGGTTCTAATTCCATCGAAGCTAAATAGCAACTCGCGTTTGTGATAGAGTAATTAGATTGACAATGTTTATTTTGAAGGCTTGTTATCTTTGTACAAGAAAATACAGCGACCCTGCCACGACCTGTTCAGAAGCGATCCAGATTTACGCGGTTTACAGGGAGAGAGATTGTAGAAAGGTCAAACACAAACCTCTGTGGCGTGGCGGTAGTGAACGCGATCGCCACGCAGGAGGCGAGGGTTCGATCCACCGCTCAGTGCAAATATTTGTATGCATTATAGGTATTTGCATTGGTCTGGTTGTGCCTCGCAGAGTGCGTTAAGCCGTCGGTCTCGGTTCCATCTATGGCAGTCGTTACGGGTAGTTGGAGCCCTAAAAAGTCCAACAACTGGTCTAACTGCAATGCTTCGATATCGCCAATGGGTTGTGGGTTGTGGAGGGCATATAGCAGTCGCTTCACGGCAAATATCGAAATTCAGCCAAACCTGCAGTTAGACTGGCTAAAGTGGACCCCAGACTCCGAAGTGAAAGCTTTGGATGCGACTGGGATTAACACCAGGATGTAGAAAATACATATTGGGCGCGAATACTTTGCGACTTTTTTGACAAAAACGACGAATTGACGTGATGGCAACACGGATAGGTTTACCAATACCGGCCCGACCTTACAGGTAACCTGGTACTTTATTTGAAGACTTTATGGTGAGGTTAAAAAAATGTACCTATCTATATCAGCACAAAATTTCGAGTCCAATTTACCATGGTACAAATATGTTGTATTGTTACTTGTTCATGCAATTATTTGTACATGTGTTTCATATTTATTCTACACTAGCCTTCCGCCCGCGGCTCTGCCCGCGTGTATCTCGGTTAACGCGACCTTTGCTCATATCTTCGGTTCTACTCAACCGATTGCGATCAAACAAACGTAAGATTTTAAGTCTGAGTAAGTCCTTTCTAACAAAAAAACCGCATTAAAATCCGTCCAGTAGTTTTTGCGTCCATCGCGGACAAACAGACAAACAGACAGGAAATTAAAAAAAAATATTTTCGTGTTCAGTATCGTTAACATAACATAACCCAAGTATTTTTTTTTAAATATCTCCAATGTACAGACACGACCACTTTACAATTATATAATAGTATAGATAACAATGCGGTAATGATAATATTATAGCATTAGCTACAAGCTTTTGACGTGACTTCACCTGAGCTGCGTTACCATGGAATGGAAAGTAGACTCTTTGGGTCTTCATTTAGCCTCTTTTTTGGGCCATTGTGCATGAAGAGGGCTGTTTAAAGCAGCCAGTCTAGCCAGTCCACCCAGAAACGCAAAAACTTACCTACTTGGGGCTTTACAGGCTTCACGGAGCGACCTTACTGTGCCGACGATTTGAGATCGTTCGGGGGCCACTGCCTCGCATTCCAGTATTACGTGGGCGGCTGTTTTCTCGGCGACGAAACACCCCTTGGAAGTCTTTAAACCTCCTGCAGACCCAGGTTGGCCGCTGTAGGGAAAATATGGTAAAATGGAGCTTTGTCGATCGGTCGCAAGAGTCCTGCGATTGTGGGGCCCAATCCCAGTCCATGTCGCATTTGCTCTCCTGCTTGCTGAACCCCTTCACCTCTACTATCGACGACCTTTGTAGAGCAACTGAGGGTGCTGTTGCTATGGCCGAGTCTTGGGCCGACAAAATTTAAGAAACCATTCATTAGATACCAGACCCAGCCATTGACTCGAAGAAGAAGAAGGGAGCTGTCTGTGACACCGATAATGGTGTATAGGTGCTTGTGAGGGACAGTGACTCGTTATTGTCCCCATAATTGTTCTTAGACTTGTTCTGTCAAAATTTTGGAGACGTTTCGTAAGCCGTTTCTGATCGCCTTCAGTCTGTGGTTTATCATATATAGCATAGCTCTTCGTAGCGATGGTGTCATACATTACGAACAGACATTAGTTTTTGTGTATTGGAAAAGATGTCACAGAGTTCTTTCATGTATAGTCTCTAATTATGTAGGTACTGTCTGTAAGTCCGTATATTGTGTAATATAAGGTTGATTACTACTGTATTGTTAAAATTATGTAAACAATTTTACCCATTATTGTGATATTTGCAGGAGTTTTGAACCGATTTTTAAGCATTTATCACGTTATTTTATAGTAATTTATTTTGTGGTAATAAGCAGCATTTTCAGTCCTTTTCTAGCTTCCAGAAGCACGTCTTTCCTTCTTCCTTCTTCTCAAATAGGGAAATGGTACGGAAAGAAAAAGTAAAGTAGGTACCAATAGGTACCACTACTTTTTCTTTCCGTAGGTACCGTTTACCTACCACCAACATGTCCAACATCAACAGCAATGCAAGTCTTGAATACACCGTAAAAAAGCGAATATCTTGTCCGAAAATAAGGAAAATAGAATTAAAACTGCACTTTAGGAATCAATGACCTTCATCTGGAGCTTTTCAGGTTTTTACTCCTAGCGGACACAGAATAGGTATAAGAGGAAAATCCAATAATAAATTAAAGCATAAACACATGCGCTATCGTTACAACTCTAGTCGACTCAATAGTTATTTTAGTTACAAATACGTAATAGTTTAATATTTATTTGTGATATATTGTAAATATTCCACATATTATATTCCACAACATTCTACACAACGCTTTCTAGACCCATGGTAAGCTTAATTAGCTTGTGTTATGGAATCTAGAATGCGGATATACATACTTAGATATTTTTTTTTTTTTGTAAATACATACAATATTATACATAGAAACACCCAGACCAATGCAAATATTTATATTCATGCATACAAATATTGGCACTGAGCGGGGATCGAACCCGCGCCTCCTGTGTAGCAGCCGCGTTCACTACCGCTACGCCACAGAGGCAGTCAAATCAATATTGTCATCGTCATCATCATCATCATCACCATCATCATCATCATCATCTTAGCGTTGTTCCCGGTTGCATCCTTGGCTTACACGATATGATAACGAAACACCGTGCGGCTTAAGTCGATATGAGTCCGAAATATCCCTTCAGCTTCGATGAGGTGATGCCCTTTGGGGTTTCTGCATGCAAAAAAAAAAGGTAATACATAGTATAGTACCTACCAATAGTACTTCATGATGAATACTGTGGGATGGGAATATTAGGGACTCGCGACCTTGGCTGCTGAAAAATAGTCAAAACGTCGGGATTTGAATAATGAAATGATTGAATGAAATTTTAAAGCATTTAGTATGCTAACTATTCAAATCCATCATTCATTAGTTACGATAGTCCGTACGAATATCGGTAGATGGCTCCACCGTCGCCCCAAGACGGATATGAAAATTTCGATCAGCCTCGGGCGAGGCTCAGTGACTCAGTGGTCAGAGCATTCCCCCTGTAAGGGAAAGATCGCGGGTTCGAGCCCCGCCTGAGCTTGATTTCGCTTTTTCCTATCTTAACTGAATTAATAAAATAATACAAAATATCTCGCGATAGAATCCGTTAAGGCCCCGAATCAGATCAGCATCGAAAAATCGGTATTTTCGAAACCGTTTTTCTTATTAACTATGAAACCTACAGATCTGGGATTCACATACCTGGATACTATAGGATATACAGAGTAACTTCTTCTTTTCATAAATTAAATAAAAAACGAGAAAATCGTAGAAAAGAGGCTCTGAACATCACTCTATTCTTTCTTATGAAACCAAATATTTTCTACAATATGTATCCAATTAATCTAAAATTTCACATAATATGTTAAATAAGTGTATTAGCATGACGTGATCTTCTTAGTTTGTAATCGTTGCCTATAAAGTTATATATTAAAATTGGTTTTACTGATTTTTACGGTTCAAATATGAGCCAATGACCTTGAGCATTTGTATGGTCAAAGTCATTCGCGTATGTAATCACCTTAAAAAGTGTTTCTATCTTCACCATTCAGACTAAATGTGCTAAATTCGAACAGGATATCTCGTAATGTCTCTCGTTTACACTATCTAAAAGCCACGTACACGTACAAATACATTAACATTCATACCTACATATTTATCTCCATATGCAAAAACATCTGTCAATAGCTATTTTGTTGTCATTGACCTGCGCGATATCGAGACGAGTTTATTAATAATAGGTTCTGCGGGCGGCTTAGGCCACCGACTTATTTATTAATAGTAGTAAGTAAAACCACAGTACACTACAAAGTACCAGTTAGTGTATACCTTGGTACTCGTATCTTGGTCCTAAATCACGAGACAAACGAGTTTTGTCGTCGCTCTACTTGCTCGTCCACCGCAGTAGCACCCCGTGCTATCTTCAAAAGACATCCAAGAAACGTGTACTGCGTGTATAGAGTATTTTAGGTCCATGATATATCTTCTTCATCCTAGCGTTAATTCCCAGTCGCATCCGAAGCTTTCACCTCGGAGACTGGGGTCCGCTTTACCAGTCTTAACTGCGGATTTGGCTAGCCCTTGATATTTTGCGTGAAGCGATTGCCATGTGACCTCCACAATCCAATGGTAATATTAGGCGATATCGAAGCTTTATAGCTAGACCGTTGTTTTTGGACTTTTTAGGGCTCCAACTACCCGTAACGACTGCGGCGACTGCTATAGATGTTCGTAGGAGGGCCAAGATATATATCCGAGCAATATAACCACACTTAAAAGTACCAGTTAGTGCACTCGTACAGTGATCCTTTAGTCCTTCGCTGGTGCGGCCACGTCTTGCGGCAACCGCCAGGCTACGTGGGGAACAAATGCCTGGCAATGGTGCCCCCGCCGGGTCCAGGTAAAAGGGGTAGGCCAAAGAAGTCCTGGCTTGACGTCGTGGAGGGTGATATGCGTGCTAATGGTCTCACTACCATGGACGCCCAAGATCGTGCGAAGTGGAGGAGGAAGAGCCGGAAGGCGGACCCTGAGCTCCGAGGTCATCTTGGCCACGGATGCAATCAGGAGAATACGTCTATATGCAGATGATGATGATGAGTGCACTCGTACAGTGATACATATTAACGCCCGTAGCACATCTCCGCCGTTTCGCGGCGGACAGCGGAACTGCTAGTTGAGTTTCGCTGTATTCAAGTGTAGCTGGAGCAGCGAAACATGAGCGGAACTTGACACTTGTTATCTAATATGGAGCGCGTACCCGAATCTAACTGGTCCGTGTAGAACGCATGCGCCAACTACCTGACTTCTGATTGCTCCGTTCAACATGATAACGTCTTTTTCGCATGCGCGAACTTGATACCGTGCGTCAAGAACTTTCAAAATCAACAGGGCCGAAATTGGGTAATTGGCTGTCTAGTTAAATTATTAGTTACTTTATGGTGAGTGATAGGGAAAGGAGATGTTCACTTTTTGTATGGACAATGGGGACACTAATTTGCACATATATAATATATATAAATTAGTTTTATATTTGGTACCATTATACGTTAACATTACATTTAGATAAATATAATATTAATACAATTAAAAGTCTATTATTATAATAAAAAGCGTACCTTCCACATTTAATTCTCTCTGAATTTCTAGCCATGCTTGCAATTTTTTCACGTTATTTTTATAATGTGGATGACTAACAGTTTTGCACACCTGAGGGGCCATTTTAAATGATAGCCCCGGATCGTCCGGGGAGCGCGAGATATGCTCTAGGCCAAGGGTGCCCAACCTTTTTAGCTGTCGGGCCAAACTTACGATTTGGACATTTTTGGCGGGCCAGTTCATGTTTTTCCCCGCGATATCAGACTGCTCGGCCGCAGTATGCCCATGATAACTCCCGTGTAAGATGCTATCGTCTGCATAGCAATGAATGCTGCCCGTGGTCAGAATATCGTTGATATGTAGAAGAAAGAGAATAGGAGATAAGATATCCAGACTGCGGCACGCCAGCATTTACCTGCAAGAACCACGAAGTTCGTCCATCACAAAGGACGCGAATATGGCGCTCCTGCAGGAAGCTAACCACCCAGTCGCACAGTCTGAGAGGCAGACCGAAGGCTGGTAGCTTGGAAAGAAGCGATTTGTGACTGACTCTATAAAAGCTTAGCGATGTCAAGATTAATTGCCGGTGACTCGCCATGTTTGTCCATAGCCTCGCTCTCCAAGATCCGGCAAGAAAACTTGCCGCATCATAGGATATAGTGCGGTAACCCCTGATGGCCTTGATGGCCATCGTCTGTTGCGCTGCACGCGGTAGGTGCACGTGCCTAGACTTCAGGGCATCCACTCACACGGGACACCCGTATAGGGCAATGGAGCGTACGATTTCCCCAGCCATCTGCCTCCTGCTCTGCTCTGACTCCCTCATGTTGGACAGCAGCCACACCAGAGCGTTAGCTGTGCCTCTTAATTTGGGAGCCAGACTTCGGAGACGCTCCCCGATATCTGGGCCATCGAACACGAGCCCCAGATAATATGTCATCTGGGGCCTGATGCCGATGAGAGTGTCTCCCACTGTGAAGCTGGATCCCTCCGGTGGTGCACGCCGAGGCCTATGAGAGAACATGGCCTCAGTTTTGTACAGAGTCACCTCAGACCCAGCCGCCGGATCCGTTCCACGCCAGTGACAGCTCCTATTTTACTACATTTTTACGCGCATAAATAAAAACTCAATGATATGGAATATAACTACAAAAATTAGTATAATAACAAATTGCACTAGTACAATATTAGGTGTATTTATCATACCAAACTACCAATACAATCAAAATCATAAAAATAAATTAAAATAAATTTTATTTTAAGCTTTCTAAATAAGATATGAAGAGATATCATTTTGATGAATACTCGATAGATTTGAGTGAAAAGAAAAAATAGTATAGCATTTGCGATTGCGACTGCGACTAATGCAATTGCTTTTGTACAAGCTTTATTTTTATTTTTGCTCCTCTCGCAGTGGCTTGCGCGTGCCACCTGAAATTCGTCCGCGGGCCACCTTGTGGCCCGCGGGCCTGGGGTTGGGCACCCTTGCTCTAGGCAATCTTACACCCCGAGGACCCAAGACGGCGCGCGGCGTGCGGTTTTCAGTGGGTGCGATGATCGACCGGAGTGGTTGAAATCAGTCAACAACAAACAAAAAAAACCAAGAAAAGGACTTTCCTCTTTAGAATATTAGTGTACCTAGATGTAGGTAATACCATCCTGTACAAAAAACTGTAGACGGCGAAAAAATAATCAAAGTAAAACTTTTTTACTGATCTTGATTCATTTGGAATTTAAAAGACCCCTAATGCGGCCCTGCAATTTACGTGTTACGTAAAATTGTCACGTGACAACACTGACAAAATAGCAAATCTATGCATTAAACATGCCGTTTCGCTAGAGTGCCGCTCCTCGTACAACTGACAGAACATGGCGAAACGACCGCGGTTCCGCTATACGCGGTTTCGCGGCGGAGATGTGCTACAGGCGTAAAGTTGCGCACTGCGCGGTATGAAAGAAAGTTCATCCCACGCACGCTCAAGTTGTGGAATAAACTCTGTGGTTTTCCTAAGCGACTATAATATAGAGAATAGGGATTTAACTCCAAAAATATCCTTATCACGGACTGCAGCGACTGCTTAATTTTACGATTTCTTTTAATTTATATTTATTCTGGGCTGCTTTAAAAAGTCAATTTCACCAAAATGCCGAGCCATTTATATTTGTACATCATTTCATTTTGTACACACTCTGTTCGCGATCCTGTACGGTAGATGACCATGGGTGTAATCGTAGCCAATAAAAGTATTATACGGCGGTCGGCCGCTGAGGAAATCGAGATCATTACATTTATAGTGGCCCCTAGAGGCGGGAAAGGCCCGGGAAACAGATTCGTAATATACCTATGTAAAAAAGTGCCAAGATAATTGGAGGAAAAAAATGGCGATGATTTTTTAGTCTGATGCTAATAATTGGACAGAGTATAAACTGATAATTTCTCGTAGGTAGAATTTTTATCAGCGGATTTTATATCATGACAAAGCGACTACTGTAGACGCATGCAGCAGATTCAGCGTACCCATTACTTGTTAAAATCCGATACAAATAAAGGAGACCATTGAGAAGCCACAATGTATTACGCGTATCTTCTGCATGCGTATACAGTTGTCGTACGCGGTCACCTTTGGAATCATATCTTTAGGATAGAAGGCCCTTCTTAAAACATTAAGATCTCTACTTGCCTCAGAGAGCAGGTTAAGCTATTGGGCTCGATTGCCATACGAACATTCTGTAGCATTATAGCCTTACGACTCCATCTTTAGACCCTAAAAACCATATCACACCAGAGTGTTTGCCAAGACGAAACAAATGAGTCCAAACTCGATAAGTTTTCACAGTTTAGGACTGCTTATGGCCACCCGCCTATTCCATCTTCAGACCAGCTCCATGATGCCGTATCCATCCATTCAAACTAAACGTACCTATATGTGAAGTTAAATAAAATCTTGTAAAAAGAGTTGGTACTTTGTGCCTACATTAAAACAGAGGTGTTTGTGATTAGATATTAGCATTTGGTGACGTGTCGTTGAATGTATAGTTCCCGGCATTTAACTTGGCAAGAAGTCGCGAGACAAGCCTCTGGTACGCGCGGATTGGTTCAATATAATCTATGATTGGTGGATTTGAGGTCCTCCGCCGCCGCAACACCTCAAGCTATCCTCAAAAGACACTCAATACGCGCAAACTGCGCATAGAGAGTACATTTTGTGACGTGTTTGTTGCCAAGTTAAATGCCGCCAACTATAGCTGTCTGTTTAACACTTTATTGGAATGAAAACCAGTCAATCCTACATTTAAAACTCATGGTCAGAGGAAATTCGAAATCATCCACACTTATTATGCACAGGAAACTATCAGGAAACTGATTTTATACTATTATATGAAGTGATATGGAAGTAATCACAGCGGACCGTTTTCATCAATTTCAGAGGTTAATTGTGGCAATTTAAGTCTTGAGCGAAAATTGCTATGTATTATTGCGTAAATATGCGCGTTCGACAATGCTCGACAGTTCTATAACTATTAACTTATAATTTACCATCGTCCTTCGTGCTCTTAGCTATCTAGGGTCGACACAACATCTGTACTTTTTCAGGATCTTCAGCATCATCATATTTCATGGTCATCGTCACTGTCCTGAGAAGTTCTTTTTTACAAACATGTCTATTTAATCTTATAACAACCTTCAGACTAAAAGAATAGTATTATAGTATTAGTAGAATAGTATTAGTATTCTTTTAGTCTGAGTAACAACCATATTCTGTCACCCTAGCAGAAGCAGGCCGAGACGATGGCGCGATGTGCTTATATCCGGGGAAAGATAGGAACAACGTACACCGTCCCACACCTGCCTTTGATGGCATTGGGTCAGTCGGGGCGTGAAGGATTTGCTTGAAGCTACCCCAACCGGTATTTCGTTTTGGAAACTGATGACCCTGGACGGAGAGCGGTTTTAATAGGTTCAAGTCCAACAAAACCACCCTCGCTAGCTCCAGAGGGGGGACTTTCGCTTGTTTATCGTTTAAATTTTCTTGAAGTTTATGAAAACCTTTTGTCAAAGTTTACTTGTTAAGTGTACTTACTGCTTTTTCCAGAAATTCCAACCCCAGTGTTGCCGGTTTTGGTGATAGCGTGCGACAGGGTCACGGTGAAGAGATGTCTCAACAACTTAGTGAAGTTCAGACCGAATAAGGAGACATTTCCTATCATCGTGAGCCAGGTGAGAGACTTTTTACATTTTACTAGCAGTGTGATAGCGGATGGCTCCGCGAAATATATTTTTTTTATACCACTTAGGTCGCAGACCAGAAGACCTGATGGAAAGTGGTTACCGTGACCTATGGACGAGTGCAACACCAGAGGAGTCACACTCGTGCTGCCGACCATGTAAGAACAGAGAGAGAAAAATTCTGTGCCGTCAGCGCAGAAGACGAGCAAGACAAGCCTTTGGTCTTCCCACTGAAAGCACAAAACCTCTACAGTGTGCTCTGGCTACCTTACTCACTGCCAGGAACACAACCCTAAGTTATTATAGCCGCGGTATTCTGTAGGGCGGGCGGTACCTCCCCATTCGGACTGCTCGATTGGGACGGAAATAGCGTTGTGTCCTACCTCCTACACTTCGCTAAGAATTGCCCAATAATATTATTATTTCTCCTCAGGACTGTGGCCACAATGCTACCTACCAGGTGATCAAATCTTTCACCGCCCTGGACCCCTCCATCACCGTGGTCCGGCAGCCAGATCTATCAGAGATAGCCTTATCCAAAGCCTCAGAACTGAAGTTGAAGGGATATTTCAAGATTGCGAGGCATTTCAAGTTCGCGCTCAACCACGTGTTCGAGACCTTGGGATATGAAGCTGTGATAATAGTTGAAGGTAGGTTTCTGCAATTATTTTATTCCTCTTCTTCCAAGCGTTAATCCCGAAGCTTTCACCTCAGAGTCTCGGGACCGCTTTACCAGTCTAACTGCGGATTTGGCTGGACTTCGACATTTTACGTGAAGCGCTGCATATTTTAGCAAGTCCCAGTCGCCGCCGTCTCGGTGTTCCGCTCTGTATCACGCTATGGACCCGGTGACCGCACAGTGAATCCATGGAGTGCTGAGAATCGGATCTCTAGTATCTATAAAGGTAACAGCTGGGATAAACTGTATGTAGAAGGTGGACTGGGTGCTACATCGCACATTGACAGAAGTATATATATCCAGCAGTGGACAGTAGTGCCCGTGTGCAGCAGCCCCACATGCCACTCACGCGATTCCCCACCCTAAACTTTCAACATTAGAATTATCATCGCGCGCTTCCAGCCACTTTTGGCTGCTTCCTGCCACTTTTGGCTGACGCGTATGGCCCGTATGCATACGACAACGTTCCATTACTCGTTGAACTCCGATACGGATAAAAGGGATCATTGAGGAGCCGCAATGAATTACGCACATGTGCTGCGTGCGTCGGCAGTTGTATGCAGTCAGCTATGGAACCACACCTTAACCTATATTAAGCGAGCAGCCTCGGACTTTTGCCGCACAACGTTTGCTGCAAGAATCAGCCTCAGCTATACTAACGGACTATTGAATTTTTTCATGAGGCTGCTGCTCACGGCATGGCCGAGCTACGATGAGACTGATCCAACTTTGACCGCTCAGTTTAACGTACAGGACATTACGCGTACTAAAGCAGTCGGTCTACATTCGCCATATTTGACACCGCTCTTTGACCATGATGCAAACGATGCCGTTGTACACCGAAGCATGCTTGGACGAAGCATTGCCATAGGTAACCAATGTCCTGTCTGACTGAAGAGTTACCTCGTGAGGAATCGTACATTCATAATCGTATTTCTTCGTCCGCTCGGTTTCTCCTTACTTTAGAAATGAATTTGTGAGATGAATACCTCAAAATTGTATACGCATAGAATTATATGACATAACAGACAGCATTAACAATAAAATTCCACTGTACTGAGCAACTAGAGTGGAACGAATCAAAAGTAAATGCTTTAAATAACAATAATATGTGTCTGTCCGCGTCACGCGCGTGGACTACAATTAGAGCTACTTACCATAAGTACGTTGAATACAAGAGAATAGGGCCACGTTACCTGAACACTTTTGAAGGTCGCCCTAGAAGCTACATTTGCAGCATTTGCAAATTGTCAAGAAAAATGCTTCTTGACAAAGGGGCTGTCCATTAATCACGTGAGGCTCAACAGGCCTACGGATGATCTTTCTAGCGAACGTTCTAGTGGAAGCAAATTTACAGTCGTTTTGCAAGCATGCTCGCCAGAATGCTCGCTAGGATGCTCGCCAGAATACTCGATAGAATGCTCGCTAAAATGTTCTCGTATTTTTCTGTAATGTAACATTCCTAAGAATGCTCATTACAAGTGAATGCTCAAGTTTATGAGCACCTTAATATTCAGCAGCGTCACGGTCAAACTGGACAAGACGCTAATCGTGTAGTATTACTGGTATTACTCTCCAATCGTATTAATATAATCGATGTAATCATGTTTTCTAATACTACAATACACGGTGCATTGGCATATTTCCCGCAGAATATTTACGAGCCGATAAGAACACGATAAAGCGACCGATAAACGTGTTAACAAGTGCTTACTAGGCCCCTATGTAAGTAACGTCGAGTCTAGTTTCGACATCATTGACCGATTTTGAAACGGGTGTGACACAACTATCGTTAAAATAATAGGGAATACGTATCGTGCCGTGGGGTACCGGCAGAGTAGAATAGTACCCCCCTCTAGTACCAGGTGTCGTAGGAGCCGACTGAGGTACAGCGGAACCGACCAATGGCGGTATAACCATATCAAATCGGCGTAGCTAAAAATGGCACAGGGCGAGGATGGGCAGCAGCATCCTCGCCGCGAAGCTACGTCCTGCGATTGCCAACACGCCTGCCCAGCGTGGCGATTATGGGCAAACTCCCCCTATGACAGGCACAAATGGGACCAGGCCCCTAGTCCCCGGCAGCTCCGCTAGACCTGGCTCCGGTAGCGGCCAGGGAAACAGCGGAGCAGGGGGTGCTAAGAATCCCCGGCAGAGATCCGGCTACCACCCCAAACGACGACGGGCCCTGGTAACGCACAACGTACGCACGATGAGGACTGACGAGAGGCTTGCTGAGCTGGAAGAAGAGTTGAGTAAGTTGCGCTGGGATATTGTAGGGTTGTCTGAAGTCCGTAGAGAGGGCGAGGACACGATAACCCTGGGATCCGGCAACCTGCTCTACCACCGGGAAGGCGACCAGCAGTCGCAAGGTGGTGTCGGTTTTCTCGTTCACAGATCCCTCATTAACAACATCATTACCATCGAAAGTGTGTCGAGCAGGGTTGTATACCTAATACTCAGAATATCCAAGAGGTATTCGCTGAAGGTCATTCAGGTGTACGCACCGACCTCGAAACGCCCAGATGATGAAGTGGAGACTATGTATGAGGACGTAAGTAGGGCCATACATACGTCTAAGACCCACTTCACTGTTGTTATGGGAGATTTCAACGCAAAGTTGGGTAAGAAAAGCGATGATGAGTTGAGAGTAGGGCAATTTGGATATGGACAACGGAACCCACGGGGACAGAGGCTGGCTGCCTTTCTGGAGAAAGAGGGACTCTTCATGATGAACTCTTTCTTTCAGAAGCCGCCGCACAGGAAATGGACCTGGATGAGCCCTGATGATTCCACGAGGAATGAGATAGACTTCATCATGACCAACGAGAAACGAATATTCAGTGATGTCTCCGTGATCCACAGGGTGAAAACCGGTAGTGATCACAGAATCGTAAGAGGCACATTGGGTATTAACGTTAAACTCGAAAGGTCCCGCCTGATGAAGTCTACACTCCGACCTACTCGTGTCCAAATCCAAAACCCCGAGAACTTTCAGCTTGAGCTTTCAAGTCGCTTTGATTGCCAAGAGAACTTTGCGTCGGTGGACGAGATAAACAACAGGCTCGTAGAAACTGTCCAAACGGTGGGCTCTAAGCACTTCAGACCCCGCCGTTCAAATAGACCTCAAAAACTCTCCGATCACACCCAAAAACTCATGGCTAAACGACGCTCACTTCGACTGCAGTCTTCCGATGATGCAGAGTCATATAGGCAGCTCAACAGACAGATTTCCAAATCTCTGCGACACGACATACGTCTCTTTAATACTGAACATATTAAAGAGACAATCGAGCGGAACAAAGGCTCCAAAGTGTTCGCAAGAAATCTGTCTGTTGGGCAAAGCCAGTTGACTAAGCTGAGAGAGAAGATGGCAGTATAGCGTCGACCAAGGCTGAGGTTTTGGAGGAGATCGAAAGGTTCTATGGACAGCTATACGCTTCGGTCGCTAATCCTGCTGGCAACATGGCGACCGACCCAAGAGCCAAGTTGACCCGACACTTCACCGAGGATATCCCGGACATCAGCCTGTACGAGATTAGAATGGCTCTGAATCAGCTTAAGAACAACAAGGCACCGGGTGACGACGGAATCACTTCAGAGCTTCTGAAAGCGGGTGGAACACCGGTACTTAAAGTCCTTCAGAGGCTTTTTAACACCGTCGTCCTCGAGGGCATAACGCCAGAAGCGTGGAACAGAGGCGTGGTGGTGCTGTTCTTTAAGAAAGGTGACAATACCTTACTGAAGAATTACAGACCCATCTCGCTTCTGAGCCATGTTTACAAGCTGTTTTCAAGGGTCATTACGAACCGTCTCGAGCGCAGGCTTGATGACTTCCAGCCTCCCGAACAAGCCGGTTTCCGTAGAGGCTACAGTACCATAGACCACATCCATACGCTGCGGCGAGTTATACAGAAGACCGAAGAGTATAATTTACCACTTTGCTTGGCGTTTGTGGACTATGAGAAAGCCTTTGATTCGGTCGAGACATGGGCTGTGCTTGAGTCTCTCCAGCGGTGCCGTATTGACTATCGGTACATCGAAGTGTTGAAGTGTTTGTATAATAACGCCACCATGTCGGTTCGAGTACAGGAACGGAGTTCGAGGGCGATCCCTTTGAAAAGAGGCGTAAGACAGGGAGACGTGATATCTCCGAAACTGTTTACGGCCACTTTGGAGAATGCCTTCAAGCTCCTGGAATGGAAAGGATTCGGCATCAATATTAATGGCGAATACATCACTCACCTCCGGTTTGCCGACGATATTGTAGTCATGGCAGAATCGATGGAAGATCTCAACACGATGCTCGAAGGCCTCAACCGAGTTTCTCAACAGGTGGGTCTTAAAGTGAACATGGACAAGACAAAGGTGATGTGCAATGCCCATGTTGTACCTACCCCGATATCTGTTGAGAGCTCGGTTCTTGAAGTTGTTGACTCGTACGTCTACCTAGGACAAGTAGTCCAGTTAGGTGGGTCCAACTTTAAGAAAGAGGTCAATCGCCGAATCCAACTCGGCTGGGCAGCGTTCGGAAAATTACGCAATGTCTTCTCGTCCGACATACCTCAGTGTCTCAAGTCGAAGGTTTTCGACCAGTGTGTGTTACCAGTGATGACTTATGGCACTGAAACGTGGTCCCTCACTATGGGCCTTATGAGTAAGCTCAAAGTAGCCCAACGAGCTATGGAGAGGGCTATGCTCGGAGTCTCTCTGCGAGATCGAATCAGAAATGAGGAGATCCGTAGAAGAACCAAGGTTACCGACATAGCCCAGCGGATTAGCAAGTTGAAATGGCAGTGGGCAGGGCACATAGCACGGAGGACTGATGACCGATGGGGTCGAAAAGTCCTCGAGTGGAGGCCACGTATCGGCAAGCGCAGCGTAGGACATCCACCCACAAGGTGGACAGACGACCTCATAAAGGCCGCGGGAACGCGCTGGATGCGAGACGCTTCCAACCGGTCCTATTGGAGATCTATAGGGGAGGCCTATGTCCAGCAGTGGACTTCCTATGGCTGAAATGATGATGATGATGATGATATACTCACTCCAAAGTTATATAAAAAGAGTTTCATTACACTCTCTCATTCGCCTTACAAAAAGCCATTTAATTTTAAACTTTAATTGCGTTACTTTAAAGGCTAAAATTAAATAGGAATTTCTTCCAGTGTCAGTGACATGACAGTGGTTTTGCTTTAGCAGAATTGAGGGCCTGTAAATCTCACCCGGGGGCGAATTGGGGATTCTTTGGTTCCCACACCGGAAGAGGGCCAGATCGAGAGATATGGCCCTGGGTTGGCCGGGATGCGAGGGATATGGCTACGACAATATCACCTCCGGCAACCGACGGCCCACAGACGGCGTGCGTTTTAGTCTGTTCGAGTCCGACATAACCTCAGGCTCCGGCGGGGGAGGTATCAGTGGGGATTTTTCGCACGATAAAAAAAAGGCCTGTAAATCTCCGAAGGGAATCGAACCAGTGCCCCTGCGTAGCTGTCGTATGCACTACCGCTACGCCACAGAGGTTGTCTTTCTTGATAGTTTACTTTTATGGTAATGCACGAAGAAATAGACTTGAGACTACATTTTGCCGTGTAGGTACCCAGTAGAGTAATAGGGCCACCCCATCTCTTCCTGTGGGTATCGTAAAAGGCGACTAAGGGATAGGGCTGTTCTCCATCATCAGCATCTTCATAAAGGCGCAAATTCTGATTGCATCCGTGACCAAGATGACCTCGGAGCTCAGGGTCTGCCTTCCGGCTCTTCCTCCTCCACTTCGCACGATCTTGGGCGTCCATGGTAGTGAGACCATTAGCACGCATGTCATCCTCCTCCTTCTACCTGGACCCGGCGGGGGCGCCATTGCCAGGCATTTGCTACCCATCATTTATGAACGAAGTTTTTCTTCAATTTTTACAGACGACCTGGACATATCGCCAGATTTCTTCGAGTACTTCCTGGGCACATACCCTCTACTGATGAAAGATAGCTCCTTATGGTAAGTTGAACCACAATATGATACTTTAGTTTTTTATACGTTTAATACTTTAGTACCCCCCCAGTCGGACTGCTCGATTGGTACAGAAATACCGTCGTATCCTACCTCCTAGTGGTAGAATATTCCATCCATTCTAGTAGGTAGGACACGACGGTATATCCGTCCCAATCGAGCGGACCGACTGGAAAAGTACCTCCGCCGCCTTAGACCGCGGCTAAATAACCTCGTGTTGTGTTCCCGGTGGTGAGTAGGGTAGCCAGAGCTCACTGGAGAGATTTTGTGTTGTCAATGGGAAAACCAAAGGCTTGTCTTACTTGTCTTGGCACAGAATCTCTCTGTTCTTACAGGGTCGGCAGCACGAGTGTGACTCCCTGGTGTAGCACTTGTCCATTAGGCCACGGTAGCCACTTTCCATCAGGTGGACCATGTGTTTGCGACCTAAGTGGTATAAAAAAAATCTTAGATATTTTTCTCCATTCCCAGGTGCATATCAGCATGGAACGACAATGGCAAGAAGGAAGTGATAGACACGTCTCACCCGGAGCTGTTACATCGGACAGATTTCTTCCCCGGGCTGGGCTGGATGCTGCGCAAGGAGACGTGGATGAAACTCGCACCCAGGTGGCCCCCGGCGTAAGTAATTTTCATATCCATTATATTCTCTCTATACAGGACCGTATGGCAAAGTCTTGTCCCTGCCTACTTCCAAATGACAGACAAACATGACCCCATATAAGTTTGATAGGTTGGTTGCCTTTTATAATATACTAGCTTTTGCCCGCGGCTCCGCCCGCGTGGATGTCGGTTATCGCGACCAAACATAGCCTATGTCCTTTCTCAAGGTCTAATCTATCCCTATACCAAATTTCATCAAAATCGGTTCAGTGGTTTAGGCGTGAAAGCGAGACAGACAGACAGAGTTACTTTCGCATTTATAATATTAGTAGGGATCGTTTTTATTGTTAATTTTCTCTTATACAAGCATCGGCATAGTGTACAAGACTGTACATGGGTCGTTTTCCTTTAGGCGACTTAAGTCTATCAGGAAAAATTACTAGGTATAAAAATGACTGGAAAGTGATATTGGCAAGATGGAAAATTGGAGAAATGGATTATTAACTAAGTATAAAAATGTCGATATCAAAAAATAGTCGAAGATGATTATTACCTAAGTATAAAAATGCCAACATTTAAAAAAGTCTAAGATAATTTATTACCTTAGTATAAAAATAACGATATATAAATATCACTGTACTTCAGTCATGATGGGTATGGTAAACTCATCAGTAACTGGCCGCTTAAACGCATCGCTCAATTTAAAACGGTGCTATGTCAAAGTGCATCAAGATATTGGCACTGAAATATTACCATTGGTTGCACTAACCATTTGTATTTGTTTACTAGCTGTTGCCCGCGGCTCCGCCCGCGTGGATGTCGTTTATCGCGTGGTGTTGTAAATAGTGCTGAAAGTTGAGCGTTGAACGCTGATTATACATTGTACTCGCCATATACTCGGTATATTCGTACCAATGGAGCAGTCGGACTGGGGACGTATCGCCGGCCTACAGAAGGCCGCGGCTTAATAACCTCGTGTTGTGTTTCCGACGGTGAGTAGAGTAGCCAAAGCTCACTGGAGAGTAGCTTGTGCTTTGTGCTGTCAGTGGGAAAACCAAAGGCTTTGTCCGACTTATCTTTTGCGCTGACGGTACAGATTCTCTAAGTTCTTACAGGCTAGGCAGCACGAGTGTGACTCCCCTGGTGTTGCACTCACCCATAGGCCACGGTAACCACTCACCATCAGGTGGGCCGTGTGCTTGTCTACCACCAAGTGGTATAAAAAAAACCTTCTATCTGCATTATTTACTCGACTCTCTACTCCCCATACCTTTGCCCTTCCCCCACCCTCTCCCCTACTCCTTCCCCTTCCCCGTTGTATCTCTTGTCTACTCCACTATATCCCTCACCAAGCTCTAATCCAGGAATGGCGAACCAATAGCACGTGTGCCAAAGGTGGCACGTGGCACAATTTTTTGGGCACGCCAGCAGTACCACCACAAAGTAGGTATTTAGATGCGCCCGTGCAATACGATAGCCACAAAAAAGGTTCACCATCCCCGCTCTTAGTTCTTACAGGGTAGGCAGCACAAGTGTGACTCCCTTGGTGTTGCACTCACCCATAGGCCACGGTAACCACTTACCATCAGGAGGGCCGCGTGCTTGTTTGCGACCTCTTTACTGCAGTACGACTCACGACTATAGAAGGGCGAGTGTGACGCCCCTGGTGTTGCATACGTTCATAGGATACAGTAACCACTTTCCATCAGGTGGGCCGTGTGCTTGTCTGCCACCTGAGTGGTATAAAAAAAACCCTCTACCTGCGTATCTAATTGACTCTCTACTCCCCATACCTTTGCCCTTCCCCCACCCTCTCCCCTACTCCTTCGCTTCCCCGTTGTATCTCTTGTCTACACTCCCTCAATATCCTTCCACCACGCTCTAAGTAATCTGTCTTTGTGTGGAAAACGATTTTGTAACTGATCTTAAGACAGTACCGACATCTATTTCATACCTGACAAATTAAAAATTTAAAAAAAAACGAAATAAAAAAATGCTTATATACGTCCAGTTGGAACGAAACCATAGTAAGTTCAAAACCGCGTTAACGCCATCTAGTTACGCATATGGAAATAAATTCATTGACAAAAAAATATAAATTTCATGATTAAAATCGCATTTGTTTACACAATTATAAATGTGAATTAAAGTCTATTTATTTACATACTTGCTCGGATGTAATAAGATATAAAATTTCATCCATAAAAATAAAAAAGCGCCATCTATATTTCCGCTCATATTCCGTATAATATCAATATTGTTCACAACTCCGGTTCTACTCAACCGATTGCGATCAAACAAACGTAAGATTTTAAGTCTGAGTAAGCCCTTTCTAACAAAAAAAACCGCATCAAAATCCGTCCAGTAGTTTTTGCGTCCATCGCGGACAAACAGACAAACAGACAGGAAATTCAAAAAAAATATTTTCGTGTTCAGTATCGTTAATATAACATAACCCAAGTATTTTTTTTAAAATATCTCCAATGTACAGACACGACCACTTTACAATTTTATAATAGTATAGATAGATTCGTTTATGACAAGAAAATAATAAAACTAATTTGACTTATTTAGAATTTTTGAATTGAACGAAAAAGTTATCAATTTTAGCAGTTACTGGCCATAATTTTTAGAAAGTGGCCACCATAATATTAGTTTTTGACCATATCAAAATAATAATGAAAATCAATCAAAAAGTAGATAAAAATATATTAGAAACACAAAAAAAGTCTTAAGAAACATAATAAGATAAATTCTAACTGGGGTGGCAATGTGTAAGATTATTGCCCCCTTTTTCGCGGTATGCAGAACAATTACGACGAATACGTGGAGTGCGTATCGATCCAACTTGTCTATCCGAAGCAATCCCTAAGGAACAATATGGGCACACTACAACACTTAGGTACACGGGTAAAGAGAAGTCACTTACCGCGCGCTGCTCCTCTGGTGATTTGTTGGTGGCCACCAACTGGTCCAGGTGTCGGGATGCTTGTAACACTTGCACTATAATATGCTCGTGATGCGGTGAGCTGCTCAGACCTCTGAGTAGTAGGAATGTCGAAGCGAGACTGGTGCGGTCGAGAGGTGGCGCGCGCGGCACTGCCAATCTCTCTTTCTCGAAATACCCGCATACCATGTCGTCGCAAGTACCCCCATATTCCATAAGTTTCGCTCGGACAAACTATCGGATCGATAAGCACCCGCCACAACACTAACAATATTGTAGGTAGGTAGGCCAAGGTTTAATTCTTCTTCCTCTTAGCGTTAATTCCCAGTCGCATCCGAAGCTTTCAGCTCGGAGTCTGGGGTCCGCTTTTACCAGTCTTATCTACGGATTTGGCTAGACCTCGATATTACCTTGCCTGGCCAAGGTTAATTACCTTGGCTAAAATGAGATCAATATACCACAGTTTTATTTTATTATTTTAAAGAAAGAAGGAACTTAGAACTATTAATCTTGATATTTAGTTGGATCATCATCTTGCGAAAGTAATATGTTGATATTTTTAAATGTTGTCATTTCTATACTTTTGCTTTATGATGGGTTACAGACATTTTTACATATTGTCATTTCTATACTTTCACTTTTTGGGTTACAGACAATTTTACATATTGACATTTGTAAATATCGACATTTTTATATCACGACATAAAATAACCTTCGACAATTTAATTTTATAATTTCGTCATTTTTATACCTAGTAATTTTTCCTGATAGACTTAAGTCGCCAAAAGGGTCGTTTTGATATTAGGCCCATTTGCTACTAGGTCATTTTGCTAATAGGACGTTATGCTGATATGCCGTTTTGCTTTTTGGACATTCTGCTATTAGGGCGTTGTGCTTAAATGTCCTTTCGATACGAAAGCGTTCATGTTCCTTTGGACTTACCATCTTGTACCTATCGATTGATGCTATAAAAATACAGGATGTTATTTTTTCGGATTTTAGTCGGTTCGATTACCGGGCATGGCAAGCCAAATTTCAAAAATCTTTGAATACAGTTTTGTTTCTTATAAAAAATAAAGGAATGTTTCCTTTGAGTGTTTATAGATATCTCCAGTATTTAAAGTACTTTCCTTCCAGGTAAGGTTAAAATCTTCCACCCTGTATATACAGGGCGTCCCACGGCGATGCCACATGGAGGGCAAGTACCTTAAATCCTTAAGTTGGCTGATTTTACTTAAAGGAGACATCATTTTATTTTTAAAAAGAAACAAAACTGCATTCAAAGATTTTTAAAAATTCGCTTGCCACACCCGGTAATCGAACCGACTACAATCCGAAAAAATAACATCCTGTATTTTTATAGCATCAATCGATAGGTACAAGATGGTAAGTCCAAAGGAACATGAACGCTTTCGTATCGAAAGGACATTTAAGCACAACGCCCTAATAGCAGAATGTCCAAAAAGCAAAACGGCATATCAGCATAACGTCCTATTAGCAAAATGACCTCTTTCATCAAAGATATCTCTAGTGTTGACCTTATAAGATACCTTATCTGATGGTTTCTGGAGTAAAAGTGCTGTGTCTGTTTGCATTGATTTATAAGTTAAGATTTTGTGAACTTCCTTTCATTTAATTTACCATGTTTTTTAGAGAGATTTGATCCTTTTGATTGACACTATCGATTGATGCAGCGGTCTCCACACGATAAAAAAAGAAAAGTGATTTAAATATGGAATTTCATTGTTAATATGGTATCAGATGGATGGATGAACTTTGAGTTAAAGTGTTTTATTTTGCCAAATTAAATTTATAAGTTTAGGTTTCAAGGACTTCCTTTCATTTAATTTACCATGTTTCTTAGAGAGATTTGATCCTTTTGATTGACACTATCGATTGATGCCATAAAAATACAGGATGTTACTTTTTCGGATTTTAGTCGGTTCGATTACCGGGTGTGGCAAGCGAATTTTTAAAAATCTTTGAATGCAGTTTTGTTTCTTTTTAAAAATAAAATGATGTCTCCTTTAAGTAAAATGCGCCAACTTAAGGATTTAAGGTACTTTCCCTCCATGTGGCATCGCCGTGGGACGCCCTGTATACTCGTATAGTCGGCCTAACGCCGCTGTAAAGATGATGAATGATAAATATTTCAAAGAGCCTCTGCTCATATAACTTTGTTTTTATATTACAGATATTTCGACGACTGGCTTCGTAATCCGGACAACATTGAAAGCAAATCGTGCATAAGACCTGAGATTTCCAGGACATACTCCTTCGGGAAGGTAAGTCTGCGCGGATACAAGTATAGTGCCCGGCAAACTTCTTGATAATTTGACTGTTGCTGTGTAGAACACGTTTTTAAGTAGACGCGACCGGATCGCGCCCATTGACCGATCATAGATTCAATTTTGGATAAATTAGCCTATCGCATTCCACTGCTGGACATAGGCCTCTCCCAATGGTGGGAGCCTTTGGCCTACTGTTTTCACGCTGGCCAGACGGTTTTATACCTTCATCATCCTAGCATAAATTCCCAGTCGCATCCGAAGCTTTCACCTCGGAGTCTGGGGTTCACTTTACCAGTCTAACTGCGGATTTGGCTGGACCTCGATATTTATTTATTTATTTATTTATTATATACTTTATTGTACGCCAATTACAATATTCATGATACAGAAATTAAGAAGACAAGAGCAGTACGCAATTTCTTCCAGGCAACCTTTGGATGGAAATATATGTTGGTTGGAGTATTTGGTAGTTGTTGGCGTTCATTTAAAGTTATATCTATCATATACATACTTATATAAATACATACATATAAGTACTGGGGAGGAGCATCTAAGAGCAAATTCTTAGAACTCGAAAGATCTCAGCGATCCCTTCTCAAGGTTATGTTTTTTAGGTCCTTCAGGTTTTCAACAGAAAGTCTCTATATAAGCTCATCCCTCTTAACGGTCAGAAAACTTTACGTACTACAAATAATAATAAAAAAGCACAAATCTCTTACTTTTGACCCGAACAGAACAGCTGGTAGAAGGAAAAATTTTGTAGCCCCTATGGTTTCTGTTAAATCAACCTTTGCTGACCGACAATACACAAGACAATCAGCGCGATTGTATAATTTTATAAATAAAGATATAGACATCTACTCCCTTCCACTTCGAGACTGCAAAAATGTTGTAATAAACTGGCTTAAGTCCAAAACATATGATGATATAGAAAAAATAGTACAGTCTAGCAACTAATTCATAGCGTCTTTTCACCTCTTTACATCGCCACTGGTCGCGCACACACGCACACGCAAACACACACATACACACACACACACACACACACACACACACACACACACACACACACACACACACACACACGCACACACGCACACACACACACACCCTTTCACATGAGTGCATTATTACATGAGCATCTGCACATTCCTGTGTGAAAATTAGGATTATCTTGTTTAATTTTTATTCTGCCTTATCTAAATCTAATCTCTAAATTCACCTTATTCAACTCACTGTCTGTTAGACTCTAAATATAAACAACTGCCATGTAAAACCTAGAATAAGAAAATATCATTGTGGAAGAGGGAATTTCCAAACACAAGCATTCTTTTAGCTTATATGGAAATTCCAACTGAAACAGTTTATATCTGAATATTGAAAATGAATAAACGTTTTTATTTTTTTATTTTTTTTTTTTAAGTACACAAAATATACGTACATACTCAAAAATACTTATACATACCTACTTACATTACTATTATAGAGACAGATAGATGTGATGAAAATATACTTATCCGTGCTTGTTTAAGTTACATGAGACACACTAGACAAGTAGTGCTCCTTGACCATTCTATTTTCCGTGAAGCGACTGCCATCTGACTTCCACAACCCAATGGTGACATTAGACGATATCGAAGTATTGCAGCTATTTTATACCATAACTTAAAATTTATCTTAACCGTGTTCCTTAACTGAAAAGTCTAATTTTAAATGTACTTACCTATCACTACTGTGCTAAAAAAATCACAAGATATTGAAGTACATTTGTACAAGATACACTTGATACGTTATCTTGTATCGATACAAAAGTAGACGCCAAGGCAGACTTCGATTCGCTTATCTAGTAGCGCATGCGCAGCGGTCAGTACTGCGATAGGAAATGGTATAAACCTAGGATCAAGTATACTCTGGATTTGCTACGCAAATAATAATACCGCGTATGAACGAGACACAACATACAAAAACTGTAAGGAATGAATAGGACAAAAACTATATGCTCTGTCTTTGTCAGAGTTTCTGTTTTTTTTGTTGGTCACAAGTGGAAAGTTGTGACCAACAAATCTTTTGTGATCGTGAATTGTTCTGAGAATTCTTCATAATTGACAGTAATTTAAGTGGTGAAACTAAGTGGCATAAGTTTGTTGCTTAAAACTCATTGTATTCAACATGGTGATATGTTATATTATTAGGCTGCAAAAGCCGTAGTGAGCGGAAATCACAAGACATAACCTATCATACGTTAGTACGATTTTTAGACAAAATATCCCTTTTTTTGTAAAGATATTAATAGATTAAGAACCGTAGCATATTAACAAGTTCTTTAAAGTAGAAATTTTGCCTCAAAATATTGATTTATTATCACCATAATACGTGTGTTATCGAACTCGAAACAAAAGCCAGTCTTGTCCGCCATTTTTATCTACTTTATAATTTGTCCGGGTTATAGAATTATTAGGGATACCAGTTGAGGTACTGGTAAATTACCCATAATGTGGGGTATTTCTTATTTATTCTTATAACTTCACATTAATGAAAATGTTGTTTCAGATTTCCAAATCCAAATCCAGATGCCTAAATTGTTTTGTATTTGAGTTTTTTAAAGGATGTAATGCCACTAATGCCAGAAAACATTAAATTCATATACCACCTAACGGATTTAAAAAAGTCGCGGGGTAAAATTTGGTAGGGACTAACAACACTGGTATCATAAGTACTATGTTGTCGTCCCTTTCGGGTGTACGCGCTTGGCTAATCCAGAGTATTCTTCATCCTAGGTACAAACCTAGATTACAATTGGACATTTCACTGTTCAAATTAGTTACTTTTTACTGAACGTCAAAACTTTAAGTTGTAAGGAAACTTGTATGAAATAAACAATAAAATTGTGACGTCATAAATTTTAATTGGCAAATAATTTACTATTACTAGCTGCCCCGGCGAACTTCGTACCGCCATATTTTCGGCCCGCGTGGTATTCAAATCCCGTTCCTACTGCACCCTTATTACTTAGGGGTATTCTCAGACCTACTCAATATGCTCACAAAATTTCATGAGAATCGGTCAAGCCGTTTCGGAGGAGTACGGGAACGAACATTGTGACACGAGAATTTTATATATAAGATAGGTTGGGTGGATGATTAAAAAATAAATAAAAACGGTAAAATAAGAACAGACGCAACTTTTACCGCACTCTTAAATAAATTATTTTACAACACACCTGCTCATAACAGTGCTATTATTTCACCACAAATAGGCATAGAATGACACCTATTATCATACTGTGACTTTTTCATTGCTATTATTCACAAGTGAGTTATAGATTCTTTTTTTTAATTTAATAGGTTAAGTTTTTATGTTCTTGAAAAAGTTTCGAACTTTCGATACAAAAAAGAACGTGTTTAATAGTACTAATAAAAATATGCTTATTGTATGTTCTTTTGATGCGTTTTCGTATTTAAATAAATAATTTCAACTTGTAATATTTGTTTAATAAACAAAATTTTCACTCAAATTTAACTATTTTTTCTTGAAGTACAGAAAAAAAAAACAGTAAAAAAAAGTTGATCTCAAACCTCATTTTTTTTTTAAATATGGCCGACCGCCTTTGTTAGTCTATGCGCGCACATAGGAAAACGAATTAATTTGTAGTAATGTTTATTTAGTATTTGTAGTATTATGTTATTCGCAAGTGTGTTGTAAAACGTCGTATGGCACGCGTGAGCATGATGATTACCGTCCTCAGCTCTCTTAAGACCCTCGCCTGCCGGCTCGGGCCTCAATAACGCCTCGGCGGTAATCATCAACATTGCTCACTTGTACCATAATGTACTATAACTGAGCTCATCAAATTATGAACCATTCATATTTTTATTTGCTCAGTTAAATAATTTATAATAATAAAATACCTTCAATTAATAAATCAATCAATAAAAATAAAAATAATAAAAAATGCCTTCGATCTAATGGACATGCTTTTCTTTTTCATTGTTTTTCCAAACTTACAGCCATCAATTATTTTTTATTATACATCTATATTATTGTATTACAGGTGGGCGTGAGCAAAGGTCTATTCTTCGACAATCACCTACGGAACATTCAACTGAACCGCGACTTCGTCCAATTCACGAAGTTAAACCTCACCTATTTACTGAAGGTAACACTTTTCTCTATTTTGGCAACACCGCATGTATACAGCACCATCTATTGGCAACTAGTCGAACTACTTCGGAACTATTGAACCTGCATCGCGCTATCAAAGTTCTCACGGTTGTGAACCTTTGTGGAAGTAAATTTTTACCCCAGTTTTCCATCGTGATTGGAAACTACTTTCATAGACAGTCACTTATATCATCTTGGCAGTTACTTCTATGTATGCTACTAGAATAATTAGTACTACTTTTTTTTTGTACGATATCCTAATACTTTTCTTATCTGCAATAAAATAATCTATCAAAACCAGCGCAGCCACTATGGAAATTCAAAGAAAGAAACTGACAGACAGACAAAATTAAAAAAGTCATTTAAGTGTATTTCAAGGACTAAAGTGGGGCTAGCATATGCATAAATTGTATTTCAAGGACTAAAGTGGGGCTAACATATGCATAGAGTGTATTTTAAAGACTAAAATGTTGTGCATAATATTACATTTATAGATTACTTAAAATTTCTGTCTGAGGTTACATTGTCCTCTAAATCAAGGGTGCCCAACCTTTTTAGCTGTCGGGCCAAACTTACGATTTGGACATTTTTGGCGGGCCAGTACATCTTTTTACTACATCCACAACCCCCCCCCCCCCCCCAGGTTTCGGAAAATGAAATTGGCTGATCTCTTGCCCATCTCCCTCGAGCCGGCTCTCTTCGGGTATTGGGACCATCGCATCCCCATCTAGCCCCTGGGAATGGGGAGGTGCAGGCGGCTCCACCCGTCACCACCCTCAGGCCCATGCTCATGAGGGACAGAGGCCTGTTCTGCACCTCCGACGCCCGCGTCCCCTACGCTCGTCACGGGCTGTGCGGGCTGCGAATCCCCTCCGTTCCTTCCCCGCCGTCTCCTTTTGGAATATTACTTGCTCACAAAAGGAGGGGCGGCAGCCCACGCGCTTGCGCAGCGTACTATTGCCGTGAGCAAGATGGCAAGCGAGAGAACTCTCACTCCTACGGTGACGGCGTCTCCCGCGTTATAACGATGGCATTCGGTGGTTGGCTCTTACCGGATCCGACGCAGAAAAACCCCGAAGCATCCGTGCCCGGTGATAACCTGCAGGATGGAGGAGTGGCTAGAGAGGCTACATGGCGGCCTCTCTAGCTTTCCCCCATGATGGGTCTTATCGCCGCTACTACGGTGTGCCCTTCACGGCTCGGGTTCGTGTCCCCGTTCCCGCGCCTTTTTTCGGTAACGATATGGCACCGAAAGAACTTTTTTTTTAAACGTCAATTGGACTTCACCTCGCCTGCTGGTAAGCTGGATGCAGTCTCGGAAAAGAGGGTCACCATTATAGACACGTAAGTATCGTGTTACAATGGTGGCACTCAGCTTGTCGGCCTCATTAGATGCTTTTTCGCCCCGCTTAAAGGATCCGGGACTGTAGGAAGAGGGAAACTGGTAAGGAATTCCAGGAGTTAATGGTTCGGCAGAGGAAGGAGTCACCGAATATTTTGCACCGTATGCGGGTGACATTTATGTCCTGCACGCGTTGTTCTGTGTAGGAAAGGATAGGGTGAGATTAATTGGAAAAGCTCATTAGAACATTCACCATAGCAGAGACGGTAAAATTAAAATACTGCCAAGTATGCACAACTCTACGCATCTGCAGAGGCTCGAGGGTGTTCGTGATCTCAGGATTCCCAATAATGCAGACCGCACGACACTGGAACCTGTCGAGTGTATCAAGTAAGTACTTTGCGAAGCCATCCCAGAGATGCGAGCAGTATTCCACGCAGGAGACAGAAGACACCGCTGTTCCGGCGTGTTAAAACATCTCACTTTGTTCAGGACTCCAAGGCGAGGCTGTTTTGATGATACTCTCAATATAATTTTTGTTGTTCAGTAGGCAGCGAGCATCCATACCGAGAATACTGAGATTGTCCCGCAGTGGCAGTGCCCACGCCACAGAGGGAAGGAAAAAAGATACCTTTGCTGTAAATGCACATGCCTGTGTCTTGTTGGCATTGAACTCGACCAGGTTCTCAGAGCCCTATTGGGAAATATGATTAAGGATCCGGGCGAGCTCAGTGACAAGAAGCTGCTTTTTTTCCCGCGCTCAGACTATATATCAGACTGCTCGGCCGCAGTATGCCCATGATAACTCCCGTGTAAGATGCTATCGTCTGCATAGCAATGAATGCTGCCGGGTGGTCAGAATATCATTGATATGTAGAAGAGAGAAAATGGGTGATAAGACAGACCACTGCGGCACGCCAGCATTTACCTGCAAGAACTACGAAGTTGGCGCTCCTGCAGGAAGCTAACCACCCAGTCGCACTGTCTGAGAGGCAAACCAAAGGCTGGTAGCTTGGAAAGAAGCGATTTGTGGCAGACTCTATAAAAGCTTTGGCGATGTCAAGATTAATTGCCGGTGACTCGCCATGTTTGTCCATAGCCTCGCTCTCCGAGATCCGGTAAGAAAACTCGCCGCGTCATAGGATATCGTGCAGTAACCCCTGATGGCCTTGATGGCCATCGTCTCTTGCTGTGCACGCGGTAGGTGCACGTGCCTAGACTTCAGGGCATCCGCTCACACGGGACACCCGTATAGGGCAATGGAACGTACGATTCCCGCAGCATCTGCCTCCTGCTCTGCTCTGGCTCCCTCATGTTGAACAGCAGCCACGCCAGAGCGTTAGCCGTGCATCTTAATTTGGGAGCCAGACTTCGGAGACGCTCCCCGATATCTGGGCCGTCGAACACGAGCCCCAGATATGTCATCTGGGGCCTGATGCCGATGAGAGTGTCTCCCACTGTGAGGTTGGATCCCTCCGGTGGTGCACGCCGAGGCCTATGAGAGAACATGGCCTCAGTTTTGTACAGAGTCACCTCAGACCCAGCCGCCGGATCCGTTCCACGGCAGTGACAGCTCCTATTTTCCTTTTTTCCCTCTACATTTTTACGCGTATAAATTATAACTCAATAATATGGAATGTAACTACAAAAATTAGTATAATAACAAAGTGCACTAGTACAATATTAAGTTTATTATAATACCAAACTATCAATACAATCGAAATCATAAAAATAAAATAAAATAAAATTATTTTAAACTTTTTAGTTATGATATGAAGAGATAATATCATTTTGATGAATACTCGATAGATTTGAGTGAAAAGAAAAAATAGCATAGCATTTGCGACTGCGACTAATGCAATTGCTTTTGTACAAGCTTTTTTTTTGCTCCTCTCGCAGTGGCTTGCGCGTGCCACCCGAAATTCGTCCGCGGGCCACTATGTGGCCCGCGTGCCTAGGGTTGGGCACCCTTGCTCTAAATAAACCATTAAGTAACGCTATATGACATTCCTTACAGGAGAACTACGATGCTGAATTAGAGAGGACAGTTCGCTCTTTGCCAGAGATGACTCCTGACGAAATCATGGCGTCCTTTGAGACTCACAAAGGCGTCAGAGTCATGTACCACAACGCCAAGAGTTTCCAGCTCATAGCCAAGAAGCTGGGGCTTATGGTCGACTTCAGGGTAAGTGATAATAACTTAAAATAATATTAGTTCCCGGTGGAGTAGAATAGACCACCCAACTCTTCCTGTGGGTGTCGTAGAAGGCGACTAAGGGATAGGGCTGTTCTCCATCCGACAGTTTTTTTTTTTTTTTTTTTTTTATACCACTTAGGTGGCAGACAAGCACACGGCCCTCCTGATGGAAAGTGGTTACCGTGGCCTATGGACGTATGCAACACCAGGGGCGTCACACTCGCGCTGCGCGCTGTAAACATACAGTCGATGACAAAGTGCCTGCTTGACGGTAATTGGCTTGTTTGCCTTATGTGGAGTCGAAAAAAGTTGCTGCCTACTTCTTCAGGGATTTACAAGCTAATAGTGTCAAAATAATTGTAAACAGGCTCACTTGATACCCCCATACAAATCTTGTGTGTACGAGTATATGTGACACTTTTGGTATTTCAATCAATGTCCAGCAGTGGACTGCGATAGGCTAATGCAGTCCACTGCTGGACATAGGCTCTCCCAATATTGGGAGGCTTTGGCCTACTGTGTCCACGCTGGCCAGACGGGTTGGTACAGGGTTTTATTTCGAGTTTTCCTTGTCTCGCAGTGATATCGTCGGTGTATTTTTTCGTTAGTCGCCACTAACGACACCCTTCTGATTACCCTGTTTAGACCTGGGTGGAGGAAAGTATGATTATAATTCTACATTCTCTGATTTCCTTGGATAAAGAAGTAGTATAGAAGTAAATAAATATTTCTTGTTCAACAGAGTGGTGTACCCCGTACCGCATACCGCGGTATTGTGTCTTGCTTCGTGCGGGGCAAACGCGTGTACCTCACACCTGAGTTCCGGTGGGTTAAGTATGACCCTAAATGGGGCTAACATATGCATAAAGTCTACTTCAAAGACTAAAGTGGGGCTAACATATGCATAAAGTGCTTTTCAGAAACTGAAGTGGGGCTAACATAATATTAACATGCAATTCAAACACTAAAGTGGGGCTAAAATATGCGTAAAGTGTATTTCAGGGACTATAGCGGGGCTAATATTTGCATAACGTGTATTTCAAGGACTAAAGTGGGGCTAACTTATGCATAAAGTGTATTTTAAAGACTAAAATCTTGTGTCCGTGTATTCAAGTCCATATGTATAAATAGGTAAAAAAATTCTTAGACCTAGCACGGGGTAATTAACCAAAAATATACATTAAAGTATGAAATTGAATTCTTATGTTTTTTAGTACGCTAGTAATTCATATGATGTAATTGCTTAAATCAAAGAAAAATCTACTTTATATGTTATAGTAGTAGAATTGATTTTGCGCTAAAAATATGGCGATTGCAATAGACAAACATGCCAAATCGGCCCCCCTTGAATGTGAGTAAAAACTTAATATTTTTGTATTATTATCCCGTGCTAGATCCTAAATTAGTTTATAATGTCGGGTAAGTTTTTGTCACAGAGTTATAATACTAAATACATTTATACTATTATAATAATTGTACATTGGAAATGTTTGTTCGCGATAGACGCAAAAACTACTGGCCCATAGACAAGTGGCGTTCGTTGGCCGGCGTATTGTAGAATAGAGCGATGAATGAATGGGATATGACGTTTATGACATACGTTGACAACTGTCAAAAACGTCAAATCCCATACATTCATCATTCTATTCAACAATACGCCGTCTAAAAAATTGCCACTTGTCTATGGGAGCTGAACGGATTTCGATGCGGTTTTTTTTTTGTTAGAAAGGTCTTGATCAGACTTAAAATCTTACGTTTGTTTGATTGCAATCGGTTGAGTAGAACCGGAGATAAGAGATCTACGCGGGCGTAGCCGTGGGCTGGAGGCTAGTTATTTGTATTATTATGTAATCACAGATCGCGATAAAATTGTAACTAAATCATAATATTATGTCACGTTCCTAAAATGCCCGAAAAAAAAACTTCACATTAAAAAATAACCATTATTTTTGCCTATCTGAAAAATTTGGCGGCGCTGCCATAATTTTTCAGATAGGCAAAAATAATGGTTATTTTTTTTCGCGACAATATTACCGTTACCGACATCTTTTTGGGTACACGTTTCTTGTGTGTCTTTTGAGGATAGCACGGGGTGCTAAAGCGGTGGACGAGCTGAAATTCACCAAGTATAGATTTTTACAAAACAATTTGCACGCGTCAAGTCCGTGTGCTTGTCTGCCACCTAAGTGGTATAAAAAAAAAGTCCCTAGTTTATAGTGTTTATCTCAGGATTTAGGTCCAAGATACGTGTCCGCGTCTAAGATTACTTTCATGCGATCAGTATAAATTATAGAATTATAGAATCATCCTGTCCTACTAATATGGATGTATCACACTGCTCTCGCGATTATAAACATGTACAAATTATTGATTTGACATCAAAAAAATTGCATTATTATAGTTTTTAATTTTACTACAATTATTTATTACTAGTGATGAAAATTAATTTAACATAATAATTTTAATGACTTTAAATATCGAAGTCTAGCCAAAATCCGCAGTTAGACTGGAAAAAGCGGACCCTAGACTCCGAGGTGAAAGCTTCGGATGCGACTGGGATTAACGCTAGGAGGAAGAAGAAGAATAATTTTAATGAGTATAAGGTTGAAAGATATATACAGGATGTTTTTTTTTATGACGCCCATTTTACAGAGTTCTATTTAATTTAATTTACACTTTTTCAAAAAAAAAATTAAATCGCTCCAACTTTAGCAGATACATTATTAGATACTGTGCAAATAAACCTATGCCTACAAATTACAATATGTTAATTTTTATGTGATCGTGAATATGATTGTGGAATTAGCAAGAAATGGCTCGACCAGCTTAGATAAATTAATGGGAATTATACCTTGCACTTTCGTGGCCCCAGATTTGTGTATAATTTTGAAATTGAATACACACGATTTATCATAATTAGCATAATTCTTTTAGTGTTTTTTCTTAATTTAACGACTTAAATAACTATTAATTATACCTATTTTATGTCAAATGTTAAATTTATCATGACAAGGAGATTTATAAGTTTTGTGATCTGTAAGTTCATTAATATTATTTATTCCGTCAATTTCCTAAACTAAATTACACAACTTATGAATCATCCTGTAGTGTGAATAATTCACATATAGACTAATAATTACTATATTATGAAATTCAGACTTAATACATATATAATTTAATGATGTATAAAGTAAATTAAAGAGACAGTTGTGACTGTTATATAAAATACAAAATACATTTATTCTAGAATACATTTTGTAAATAAATGTAATGTATTTAACATAATTTAATGTATTATATAAGGTTATTTTAGTGTCTATAATATTTAGACGTGAAGTTTTCAAAATTTTCCCATCAAACTATATTATGTAAAACAATCTCAAATTATTTTCACTCCTAACTCAGTTGACTGAGGAGTGACTCTAAAGGTGCCTATAGATTTGAGCATTCGCTTGTAACAGAACATCGAGGATTTGCCGTTTTTAAATTTGTCGAGCTGAACAACGAACCGAGCCAAGTTCGTAACGTGCAAATGTTGGTTGCAACATTGCTACGAACATTTGCATGATCTTTCTAGCGAACGCACTAGTCGATGCAAATTTACTGTCCTTTTACGAGAATGCTCGCCAGAAC
The DNA here is from genome assembly GCA_914767945.1 of Eilema depressum. Classification (NCBI taxonomy): domain Eukaryota; kingdom Metazoa; phylum Arthropoda; class Insecta; order Lepidoptera; family Erebidae; genus Eilema; species Eilema depressum. Next base: position 4,699,395 of record OU612040.1, read on the forward strand.
GCTTAATAGAATGCTTACTAAAACGGTCTCGTTTCTCCTACTGTAACGTAACATTCTTAAGAATGCTCATTACAATTGAATGTTCAAGTATATCAGCACCTTAAAGTACTGCATTGTTTCTACCCGGCTGTGGCGAAGTCAAAAAAGAGTGTTATCAGTTTCATCTGTATGTATGTATGTCCGTCCCTGTTCCAATGTGACTATTAAACGGCTGCCCCGATTATTATTCATATCATTAGACTTCTTTTTAAGCAAAAAATCAAAATATAAGTGGTTTTGGCGCCAAATTGGTTGAAAAAACCATCACAATCGGGTTTATTTTTTCAATTAAACAATCATTCATTGAATACATACAACGTTTACCCATACCCACTAAAATAATTTTTAATTTTTTGTAAAGCCGTGTGTCAATGGGGATTATTCAATTTTAACTTAGTAGTTTTATCTTCCCTATGTTATTATAAGTTTGATTTGATACTAAACCACTTTCTAGTAAAAATAAAACGGTTGACCACGTGTGTATAGTAAAAATGTTTAGTTTTAATGCCATAAATAGGCTTTATTTTTTAATTTGGACATCACTTAATTATTTTTCATCATTATTTTAATGTAATTGACTGAAATATTCATCCTTTATACTAAAAATGCGATTGTAATGTATAAAATATTTGTATGTATATAGTAGGTATAGTTTGGCCGCGAGAGAATTCGTTCCTGACATTTTGTTCTCTATTTATCGCTAGAGCTATTATGTTCGCTAGAGACATTATACAGGGGAGATTTTTGAGACGTGACATTAAGTGCAGGTAACTTAATCATTATAGATACATTAAAACACTCCTAGGAGATTAATCATAATGTTTTAAGATATTCTGAAGTATATTTGGTAGAAGAAATGCAAGAAGATACAAAAATCCACCCTGTATAATGTGTCTTTTTAGATCATCTGTTGCCTCACGCATGTGGGTGCCTGCACGTCGTGCAAATCGTATCTATTCTTGCACCAGTTTCGTGCAAATTGTATGTATTGCACGAGTTTCGTGCAAATTGTATGTATGCTTGCACGAGTTGCGTGCAAATTGTATGTATTCTTGCACAATTATCGTTCAAATTGTATGTATTCTTGCACGATTATCGTGCAAATTATATCTATTCTTGCACGAGATTGGTGCGAAATGACATGCACGAAATTTGCATCTTTTTATTTGCCTTATCGGTCTACCTTAAAGTTACATCATTGATCGATCAGGTACTGTCAGGAACACATCTCTTACCGGCCAAACTATAAATCAGTGTTCTTCACAAGGCACTTCAAACACTATACCGTATAAGACTGTGATCTGCATTGTATTGTAATAATGATAATTATTAATATAATTATTAGCAATTGTGCTGTATATAGCCCAAGTTATGTATTTGTAACTTAATAATATATTAAATGGTTTTGTTTAAACATTGCTTTAATTTATTTGTACCTTGTTTGTGCCGGACTATATACCAAATTCGTAAATCAAATTTTCGCAAGAACATGTGATGAAAAAAATGCGAAGGTGAAATCATATCCAATAATAATATAATTACAAGTAAATTCTTTCTGTTTTTTAACTTTCTATATTTAATGCAGATTCTATATTGACCTTGAGTTTAAAATTTTACCGCGCTTTTTATACAAAATCTAATTATGTGTCCATAGACTATACGAACTAGACAGATAATGAATTTAGTTCATTTCATTCTCAGTCTATGACACGATTAATCTGCGTGGCATGCGCAATGCGTAAACGGGTAAACCTTATAAGGAAAAACATTACAAAATCCAAGGCTATGTTATGATTATTGAATTTCCCTGTTCGTTCATTTTCCTATTGGATTGAACTATTGAACATATTAGTCATTCGTATCTTTCTTTCGTTCAAACAATGAAATGACTCACAAGATTACAAATACGAGATAATCTTTACTGCTATGTAATAAATGATAGTCATTGATGATAAGTTCGTATTGTAATTGGTTTAGTACGCATTGAGAATTTGTTATAAATAAATAATAATGGATATGGTAATGACTACAGCAGTTAATAATAATTGGACGGCCTTTTTTCAAGGTGCGCAGCCCAAGAACTTTATATTTGAAGATGAACAGGTAATTTTTATTTGATTTTGTATTTTAATAAGTCATTTAGAGCTTGTTTTTTTTTCTTAAAATGGTAAACCACGTTGCGTTTACGGTCTATAACCGCTGATATAAAGCCTGTATAATTAGTTCGTAGGTTGGATTTATATGAGCAAGTCTGCAGTATGTAGTCGGTTCGAGTATTCATCATCATTTTAGTGTTGTTCCTGATTTCATTTAAGGCTTTTACCTCGACTGTGGTCACATCGGTTACTTTGATGCTGTTTTTTATATTAATTCCATTACTTAATTGACTACATCCCGCCGAATAGTAAGAAGCAAGGGTGAAGTCTAAAAGATACGAGTTTACCACTCGGACCACTCCTCATGCTCTTGATCCTTACATAGAGGTCATTGCCGTGATGGTCTCTACAGACATGTATTCTTACCCCGCTTCAAGAACCCGGGATTGAAGTCTTTTACTCCTTTTGCTTTCGCTTTTATGACATTTGTGGGATCGACTGCCGCCAGAGCGGCATCCTTCAACCAGCAGGTGTACCATCTTGCAGTTGCATGCGAGGTGGACTTGACCGCAAAAGTCTTAACCGTTGAGAAGTTTGCTTAAAGTTGTGACCTGTGTGACCCTATGCACCGTAAAATTGGGTGGGCAGGGTATCTAAGTTTCTTCACTGTACCCTTTGCTAACCACAGAACGAGGAGAACTAAATACTTACGTGCCGTACGTAATCTAAGACGTAGGCTATTGACATAGGACATAGACAGACTTCGCCAAAGAAGGTAATTCTTCAGAGACCACCACGAGTAAGCTTATTAGCACATGTCTTCTGTTCATAACGCTGATCTTTGTAACCTACTGGACTGGTCGTTTCTATTGCAATTATTTCCAACATTGTAGGTAACTAGATAGGCAAGTGCATATTATCGGGACATGACCTTTTTTTTAATAAACATCGCAAATTGAAATAAAATACAACAAACACGCCTTATCTTGAATTACTTGATTGCCTTATAATGTACTCGATGTACCTAAGTTACTCTTTATTGACAAGTCATTTTCCTATCAGTGGCGAATGGTGAATATTTTCAAAAGTAAAGCCGATGGTTTCATTCCTACCGCGTCGATAAGCATGCGAATTGGGATCCATAGGTCTCTGCCATCTTTGCAAAGACAAGCCGACCGGAATTGTGTTATAGGGACCGCTCGCCACTGCTTCCTATGCAAGACACAAAATAGATTGGTACCGTTGGTACCTAGCGTATATTTTACGTATTTGGTATGGGGTTTGGTATATCTACGTAATTAATTTATGTGGTCCCATCAAGTTTGCTGGTCAAAAGGCGGTCACATGGCGCACCCATAAGAGCTTAATTTTCCAGTAGGCACACAATGATCCGTGATGGGTGACGGGCCAAGGAAAGCTATTACCTTTGTATACATGGGGCAATAGTAAGCAGTTATACAGTGACGCACGATTGGCCTTCGTGGCGTGCAATCGAGATGTTGTCGTCTTTTGGCACACTTCAGAGGCATCGTGGCGTAGCAAATAGCTACGAGCCATTGTGTGAACACTTACTGTATATTATTGCCTGCAGTTGCGCGTTACAGAGCATGCCCCATTACTGTCCACTATGTAGGTACTTTAATAAGAACATGAGATTAAACAATCTATTAGTAGGGGGAAAGTTTTCGCCTTAGACCAAAAATAATACTATTTTACTTTTTCAGTGCTTTGTTATCGATGAGGAATACAACAAGCAAGCGCCGGTACATTTCCTGGTTGTACCGAAGAAAACTGTGAGTAGACTTGCAGAGGCGTCGGTGGATGATGAAAAATTATTGGGTTGGTATAATTTTGTTTGTGTTGAACTTTTTTTTATACCACTTAGTTGGCAGACAAGTACACAGCCCACCTGATGGAAAGTGGTTACCGAGGTCTATGGACGTATGCAACACCAGGGGCGTCACACTCGTACTACCGACCCTGAAGAAACCTTCTAATGCCCTTCTTGAAGAACCCCATATTGTAGTCGCTTGGGAAAACCACCGCAGGGAGTTCATTACACAGCTTGAGTGTGCGTGGGATGAAGTTCCTTTCATACCGCACAGTGCGCACCTAGGTAAGTATACATAAATTGTAATTGTAAAAAGTATGTGCTCTATACTAATGTGGCAACGAGTCTCTTCTCGGGAGCGACTGCCATCTGAGTCGTATGACGCTCCAACCCCAAAAGGAAGGGACCGGAGCCTCATTGGCCTCAGTACGACTTACAGCTAACCTATACTCACCAAATCTAATAACACCTTCCTACTTAATAAAATTGTAAAATAATAATGTACAACACAGGACATTTGCTGATCATCGCGCGCCGCATCGCTAAAGAAAAAGGCATAGACAAAAAGGGATTTAGAGTGGTAATGAATGAAGGAGTTCATTCCTGTCAAACTATCGATCAATTTTACGTCCAAGTTTTAGGCGGGAGGCAGATGTGGTGGCCATTTTCTTAAAATAAAGTGCGGAATTAGAAATGTGTATTTTTATTTACCTCTTTCTGTTTCAGGGCATATGTTGTTAGTAGCAAAACAGGTAGCACAGGATAAGGGCATTTGTAGAAGCGGATATCATGTGATGGTTGATGAAAATCATCGGGAAAGGAGAATTAAAGCCTTGCATGTTTTCGGTAGAGCACTGCACCATATGTTATGGCCCATGGGACCTGGATCCAGGCTGTAAGCACGGACGATTGTACTATAATAATATATACCCACCTAAGGCTGCCCATCCGTTTAGGTTTTCGGACCAGGATCTTAGAAATTTTTTTATTTAAAACCCGACTAATAGATAGTTTCGTTCAGAGCAACAGTAATTTTTGTATCGGAATAGGTACTTAGGTATATCTATTTTATTTTGTAATATTAAAATAATCAATCTGGCTTATGGTTATCCCGAAAAAGTACAATATCCAGCTAATTTTGGGAGCTTCGAAGTGATGGCAGCCCTATACGTATCTTTTTTAAAATATCAACTGTATTTAAGTTAAATTATTTTTAAAATAAAAGGAATTTATAATATAGAGGTGATGGAATGAAATAAATCTTAATAAATATATCTAACTTTTTATTTCAAATACCTTCTGCATAAGTAGGAACGCCAAAGAAAAATAAATTTTTTGACACTACTGACAGATTTTTTTCTCAGTGTCAATGTCAAATTTTGACACGAAAAATTATTTCGATCTTGTCTGCTTAAATAATAAAAAAGCGTCGTATAAGATAATAATCTACTTGATTCTTATTGCCACAGTCATTATAAAAATGGCTGGCGGTGAAACCGAGAACCTCCCAACGGGAGAAGTCGCAAAAGCGCAGTCTGCAACTGCCGGCGGTGACACTATATTTGGAAAAATATTGAGGAAGGAAATACCTGCTAAGTTCGTCTATGAAGATGAGCAGGTGATACTTTATATAATTCTAATTAGCCGGTAGGATTTTTTAAACAGCTGTTGACATGACACCACAGTCTACTTAGAAATTCTCGAACAACTTGCTATGAAACATAACCTAAGTTTATTTGTTTTTTTTTTATGGCATATGCAGTGTGTGGCGTTTCGTGATGTGAGTCCTCAGGCACCGACACACATACTTGTAATTCCAAGGAAGCCGATCGCGCAGCTTTCTAAAGCTGAAGATGAGGATGAACAACTGCTAGGTAAATTGAGAATTAACTTGTAATAGCGCAAACCTACTTCATCTGCCAGCTGGTACATTTGCTAATTAGGGTTAGGACGATAGATGCAGTCACTCCTGTAACAGGCCAAAATAAACCAAACTAAAAATGCAGAGTTCATTCTGGGCTGAGGTGCTTAGGTGCAAGCCTCGGATGCAACTGAGAACCATACTAAAATGTAGATAATCAATTTCAATTAAGTACTGTTTTATTGTGCAGGAGACTAGCAATGTACTGTGTCTAAAGGAGTAACAAAGCAAAATAAAAGTAAAACAACATGTTGAACAAAAAGGCATTTTTGCATCGACCAACCAAAAAATTATGAATAGGATTAAACCACCAATGACATAGAGTTCCTAGGTTTGATGAAACACGACAATGTGATGAGGCACATCTCATAAAAAAATTAATGAGAAGTGAAAATGCACTTTTTTATAAATTCTATTTATTAATACTGTTTTTTCTAGGTCACCTGATGATTGCGGCCAAGAAGGTTGCCATACAAGAAGGTTTAGACAAATCTGGATTCCGTTTGGTAATCAACGATGGCAAGAATGGAGCCCAGAGTGTTTATCATTTACACGTGCATATTCTAGGCGGGCGCCAGATGCACTGGCCACCTGGCTAATTAGATTAGACACCAACATTGTGCTTTTTTTGAATAAAATTGAATTTATTTAAGTTTTTTTTTTTCGTTGCCATGTAGAAAAACTTGGTAAATAAAAATAACAAAAGGGCATTATTTTTTTTGTGTACCCTCCTTGTGGCTCTACTGTGCCCTCGCCCGTGAATTAGAGAAACAGTGGCCTTTAAAAACAATAAGCCACTCCTTCACGACGTCGGTCGAGCCGCTTCGGCAGGCGTGTTGGTCAAGAGTATTGGATGGAAGGAGTTGGCGGCAAATGGAAACGGATATTTCTGTAATTTTGAATAGCCTTCATGATACTGATACAGAATATTTGACGAAGTGAATCCCAGATAAGTCATGAATTATTACAATGTTATTATACCTATTTCCTATTTCGAAAATAAGAAATCTGGGGAGATTAAAAAAGTAGATCTAGCAATCTAATCTAATCTAATGAATGTAATTTATGTAATGAATTTAAGGATTTATTATTTTTCTATTTATTTTATATGTTCACAGTAGCAAAAAAAAAAAAAAAAAAAAAATTTATGCCTAACCCCTCATTATTGTTAGACGCGACACATATTAAACCCTGCAGGGTTTTAGTGTCTTAATTTAAGATTCATGTAACCTTAGAGTATCTATCACCTGCATGTAACATTGTATATTAATGAATAAATAAAAAAAAAAAAAAAAACCCTGACCAGTGTGGCCAATTTAACGACTTGTCGTGGAAAGTGACGACATTCCTTTTCGACAAAAAAAATGAAAGCCATTTTTGTCATCAATTTTTAAGAGATTTATTTAACAAACCTTTGGAGCACAAATAAATACAATTTAAGAACTAGTTTTTGCTTAATCGACAGAGAATTTGAATCCTATGAAGAGTTCCTAGAGTTGAGGGTAGAAATTTATAACGCTGGCAAGACTGACCCTTCTTTACATAAATAATTAAATCAATCAATCATTCAATCATTCAATTTTTCTGGCTGTGAATGAATTGAAAATATTTTCCCGGTAGTCGGATTCTGATTATTTATGATAAGATTATTAAACAATAACAATCAAAATGTGTGAGAACCATCTAATTAATACCATATTTACTGATTTCCAAAAGAACCTCGACGCTGAACAGGAAATACGTGAGGTAAATATACAACATTTATGTAAATTGACTATAACTGTTCTTTGTTTGTTATTATTTGATATTTCCTATTTACTTTCTATATGGAAAAATAAATAAGAAACTCTTAAAATAAATACTGTTTTCATGTGCATGTTTAGTAAAATATATTTTGGAGAATATTGTAAAGTTTGTAAATCTTTAGGTTATACGGAACATTTGTAAAGAAATCGGTCAAATATCGCGCGAAGTGACCACAACTCTTCAAATAATCCACCATAATGAAGCCGGCAGTGAGTATCATACTTCCTACTCATATTATTTGTGAAGATTTCTGGATGTTTATTATTCCATTACAAAACTCCAAAAAAAAAATCCCATATTAAATAAAAAAAACTATGGTCTACTTACCGACTGGGGAAGTACCTCCGCTCTACAGAATACCGCGGCTAAATAACCTCGTGCTGCCGACCCTGTAAGAACAGAGAGATTCTGTACTGTCAGCGCAGAAGTAGGACAAGCCTTTGGCCTTAACATTGACAGCACTAAATCTCGCCAGTGAGCTCCGGCTGGCCTACTCACTGCGATTCACATTCCATCAGGTGGGCCGTGTGCTTGTCTGCAACCTAAGTAGTATAAGAAATAAACTAACGGCTGAATAGATCATGCTGAAGTCACGGTGTTCCTTTCTGTATCACTCTATGGACCCGGCGACCACACAGTGAATCCATGGAGTGCTGAGAATCAGATCTCTGGTAGAGGACTAGATTACAGTCTTCCACTGAGAATCAGATCTCTGGGAGAGGGATAATGTGGCTGCTTTTATCATGGGCATTGATTTCCATGGGTCGGGTTCCAAAGGGAGCCGGATCAAAGTTTCACGAGGGCTATGGGAATCAGCTAGTATAGAAATAATATCAACATTCATTAATGTTGAAAATGTTTTACATAGGAAGTTTTTTAATCCAGTTGGGCCAGCGTGTCTGAAGGCAAGGGAGTCTTTCGAGAAAGCCAGGGAGGGCTATGAGAAACTGAAGGAAGCTATCCCAGCCACTGATTATTACAAGTAAGATCTATTTACTATTAAAAAGAAACTTATTCTCTGAAGCAATTAAATCTGTACTATTATTATTATAAAACTGAAGTTTTTTTGTTAGTTTGATAGTTCTAATCTCAAGAATGCTTATTGTATGCTTTTACGGAGCAGAACAGTAATCATAAATAGCAATCAATCTGGTAGACTCCCTAACATTACTTTTATTTTTCATTATTATTTTGGTTCTTGAGAAACCCCATAAGTCACGTTTTTGGGCAAAACAACTTTTCTGCGGAGATAGGTCTAAAATGTATATAGACAATTTATGTGTACATATTTTAGACCTATCTCCGCAGAAAAGTTGCTGTCATAATTTCCTTTCTATTGCATTGACTTGTGTGGTTTTTCTGTATTGACAGGTCAAATATTTCGTTTATTTGAGAAACCCCATAAGTCCGTGACTTTGGTTTCTCAAATAAACGAAATATTTCGTTTGTTGCAATAAAGAACATTCATAAAGTGCAAATAAAAAACCTTAAAAGTTGTGGTATGTATTAAGCGATCACCATGAATAAAAACAGCTCAATAGTACTCTTTAACTTTATAGGTATCAGGAACATTGGCGCAGTATCACTCAGCGTTTCTGCTTCCTCATTGCACTCACCATCTGGCTGGAGAAGGGCATCCTCGCTACACATGAGACCGTCGCTGAGGTGCTAGGCAGTGAGTATTTTATCTATTTATTTATTTTTTTTACTTTACATAGCTTTTGCAAACACAGGGAAAGGTGAAAACGGATGGAGCAGGTTTTTAGTCAAATAATTGAACAAATTAAAAGGTATTCAAAGCTGTTCAAGAGAGTCTGTTCAATAGCCAAATCTAATTATATTCGGGCTAAAATAGAAAAATCTGATAATAAAATAAAGGCAACATGGAACATTATAAACAAAGAAACCTGTAAGACAAGGTCACGTGATCGATCCTTCGAGTTGGAAGTGGATGGTGAGCACATTAATACTGATGCTGCAGTGGCTAATGCATTCGAATCTTTTTTCACAAATGTTGCAACTACAACTACAAGTAAATTAAATTCTTCAAAAAATGCGGCTGCTTCTCTTCTTAAATCTAGTGTTGATAAATGTAGTGTTAACTTTAATTTTCAATATATTGACTCTGAAACCATTTTTAAAACTTTTAAGCAACTGAATATAAAAAAGACTGAGGATCTTTGGGGCATTTCAACCAATATAATAAAACCAATAATGCCCGCTATTGCGCCTTATCTTGCATTCATATTCAATAAATGTTTAGATGAAAACCAGTTTCCTACTCTTATGAAGTACAGTAAAATCATTCCGTTATTCAAAGCAGGGGAAAAAAGTGATCCATCCAATTTTCGACCCATCTCTATACTCCCAGCCCTTAGTAAAATTTTTGAAAAAATAATTTTTAATCAACTGCTTTCACATTTTACATTTAATAAATTACTTCATGAGAAACAGTTCGGGTTCACTAAAGGCAGAAACACGACGGATGCAGGAGTTGCACTCGTCAAACATATATTTGATGCATGGGAAAAGAAGCAGGATGCCATTGGTATTTTTTGTGATTTATCAAAAGCTTTTGATTGTATTGATCATGAGACTTTGTTATTGAAATTAGGTTATTATGGTGTTTCTAGTGGCTCACTTAGCTTAATAAAGTCTTACCTCAATGGCAGAGTACAAAAGGTCAACATTAATGGCACCGACTCTTCTGGCGCCCCTTTAGTCATGGGAGTACCCCAGGGCTCGATATTAGGACCCCTTTTATTCTTGATATATGTAAATGATCTTCCTTACTTCACTAAAAATCTTTGTGAAATAGTATTATTTGCAGATGACACATCATTAATTTTTAAAACTGATAGACAAAAAGTAGTACTTGACGATGTGAATAATACCCTTTCCGAAATATTGCATTGGTTCACAAGTAACAACTTGTTACTCAATGCCAAAAAAACAAAATGTGTAAAGTTTACTATGCCCAATGTAAGACAGATAGATACTCATATTGTAATGAACAATGAATCAATTCAAGTAGTTAATACCACAGTTTTTCTGGGAATAACTCTAGATAGTAAACTGCAATGGGGTTCTCATATCACAGCCTTGGCAGGAAAACTTAGCTCAGCTGCCTATGCGGTTAGAAAGATAAGGTCACTAACTGATGAGGAAACGGCACGATTAGTTTATTTTAGCTACTTTCATAGCGTTATGTCATATGGTCTGTTGCTGTGGGGCTCAGCTGCCGATATTGAGACTGTTTTCATATTACAGAAACGCGCGATACGAGCAATCTACGGCCTCAGACCCCGTGACTCGCTGAGAGAAACATTTAAAGAAATTAATATATTAACGGTTGCTTGTCAATATATTTACGATAATATTTTATACATACGGAAGAACTTAAATCTTTTAAAAAAGAACTCGGACACACATGATTATAATACGAGAAATAAAGATAAACTAGCAGTGCCAATACTCAGGCTTCATAAGGTTGGTAATTCATTTGTAGGCAACAGTATAAAAATATTCAATAAAATTCCTCAGGATTTGGTTGACATGCCACTTAATATTTTTAAAATAAACGTGAAAAAAAGTCTAATGGAAAAAGCTTATTATAAAGTAGAAGAATATCTTAATGATAAAAATGCATGGTCAACCTAATCACTTTCTTGCCCGCACATTGTAAATTGTATAAAAACCGTATTAAAAAATAAATAAATAAATAAAAAGGATAATTGAGTAACCGTATTAAAAGATAATTTTCATGGATCTAACGAAGGCGTTTGATTACGTGGATCACGTGACGTTATTGGATAAGTTATATGCTTATGGAGTGAGAGGAAATGTCCTTGAACTGATAAGATCTTACCTTAGTGACCGAACACAGACAACACAGATCTCTAGAGTATGTAGTTCTACGAAAAGGCTAATAAATCACTCGTCCGAACCGCGAAAAGTTGCTTTTGGAGTACCTCAGGGGAGCGTGCTGGGACCATTGTTGTTTATCATTTACATAAATGACTTTCCCCAAGCAACAAATTATAAAACCATACTTTTTGCGGATGACAGCACAATTGTATTTACTGGAAATAATAAATCTCAGGTAGAACATGAAATAAGTGGTACTTTACATGACTCTATTAAATGGTTGACATCAAATAATTTGAAAATTAATTTAAACAAGACATGCATAATGACATTTAGAAATAGGACGAATAAACTGACAGACTTGGACATACAATATAATGGAACACAAATAAAACAGGTACAAGAAACAAAATTTTTAGGACTAAATATAGATGAAGGTCTGGATTGGAAGGTGCATTTAGAAGTGTTATGTTCAAAAATAAATCAACACTCTTACTCTCTGTATATGCTGTCTAAGACAGCCAGTGTATCTACTATTATAACTGCATACTATGGGTATGTTTTTCCAATATTAAATTACGGAGTCATATTTTGGGGCAATTCAACTAGTGTTGAATGCATTTTCAAAGCCCAAAAGAAATGCGTAAGAGCTATATGTAAATTGAAATGTACTGATAGCTGTAAACCTAGTTTCATTGAACTACAAATTTTGACATTGCCATGTATATATATTTTGGAAACCGTGTTGTTCGTAAAGAAAAATATGCAGCTTTATACAAAACTTAATAGTAAGAGACATAACATGAAGATATGTTTTCCAGCTAATACAACCACATATCTTAACAGTAGTGTGTTCTGCATGGCACCAAGGCTTTACAACCGGCTACCAATTTATATTTTGGAAATCACAAACATGAACGAATTTAAACGTAGCCTTAAGAATCTTTTGCTGGAGAAATGTTATTATTCCGTTGAAGAGTACCTAAATGACATGTCACTGAAGTAAATAAAACAATCAGACAATACATATTTATTATTATCATTATTTAATTAATAATTAATGCAATTGACATTTTGTAATTTGATTTTATTTAATTCATGTGCTATTGTTATTTACTACCACTGACATACCTATTTTATTTTGATTATGATTTATTTTATCACAATTGACATGCCTATTTGATTTTATTTGATTATATACTATTGAAAGTCTAATTTTATGACTATTGACATTATGTACGTATTTCAATTAATTGTAATGAAGTTGTAGTATGCATGTCTAGTAATTGTTTATATGCCTCTAATTTGCATGCCGCAAGGCCAAATGTAGTGATACATTTGTAACAAACATGTACCAACTCTAAACCTACATTTGCAAATAAATGAATATTATTATTATTATTATTATTAGTTCTCTGAGTTTCTTGCTGGTATCTTCTCAGTAGAACCAACTACCGAACCAGCGAAAGAATCATTTTCAAATGGTTTACTTTAATTTATTTAATATTTTATTTTTTGTTCACATACTTCTTGACACAATTGTAATATTTTGACGTTCATATGTGCTCTATATGTGCCTAAATTGAATAAACGAAATTGATTCTTTGATTCTTTGATTCTTTGATTCTTTGAAAGGGGTTTTAACGGAGCGACTGCTAACAGACCTCCCAAGTTCCCAATGGGGCTTGAGCAACTGCCATCTGTCCTCCTAACCCTCATTCATTAACCAACAGGCACTTCATAGGTGCAGTGGGCCTGGGGTCACATACACATAGATCAAACTCTCACAAAAAAGCTTCAACCACCTTGAAAAATCTCGGCATCACCATGGCATTTAGTCCACCTTTGTGCATTTATTTGTATTTGTGCAAAAAGTTTAAATAAATAAATCCCTACTAATATTATAAATGCGAAAGTAACTCTGTCTGTCTGTCTGTCTCACTTTTACGACTAAACCGCTGAACCGATTTTGATGAAATTTGGTACAGAGGTAGGTTAGACCTTGAGAAAGGACATAGGCTATGTTTGGTCGCGATAACCGACATCCACGCGGGCGGAGCCGCGGGCAAAAGCTAGTAGACCCATATTTTAAATATGTCGTTTTGTTCATTACAGTAAGTTCGGTGGAGCTGAAGGCCGGTTTCCACTTGGATATTGAAGACTATCTCAGTGGACTGCTGCAGATGTGCTCAGAACTGGTAAGTTATTTTTGTGTGTTGCCAGCAGTAAATTAAATATCAGTGTATAAAACGCTCCTTACCCCCTTTGGGTAGGCAAAAACGTTTTATACACAGTTACATTATGTGTATGTACAGCACCAGATCTTTTTAAGCATGAAATATGTTTCTGAAATTCCTCCAAACATTTTCCTCACTCAGGCTCTACTTTCAGTCTAACTATAACGGACTATTTTTATGAATCAAGCCATAAAAATAGTCCGTGATGTGACCTTCGCAGACAATATCGAAGTTTTGTAGTAAGACCGTGTTGTCGGACTTTTTAGATGGTGATCCATACGAATGCCTCAGGCCACAGGTGTGCACATGACAACCGCGACCAACGCTGACTATAGCCACTCATCCTAAGGTTAACCTGGCTAGTAATGCTTTACTTTACAACCGCCAGGCCACGAGGGTAGCAAATACCTAGCAATAGCGTCCATGTCGCACAAAGGGGCAGGCCCAAGAAGTCTTGACTTTACGTCGTGGGGAGTGATATGCGTGCCAATGCTCTTACTAAATGGACGCCCAAGATCGTGCGAAGTGGAGGAGGAAGAGCCGGAACGCGGACCCTGAGCTCCGAGGTCATGTTGGTCTCGGATGCAATCGGGAAAATGTGTCTGTATGAAGATGATTAGCAATGCTTAACCTTGCAATGTTAACCTAATATAAAATACCCCCGAACAGTACAGCGGAACTCTATTTATAAGTGTAAATATGTTTAGGCGCGGCTGGCTGTCAACTCTGTGACAAGAGGTGATTATGAGAAGCCGCTGCAGATTTCCAAGTTCGTTATGGAGTTAAATGCTGGTTTCAGGTAAGGAACATTAAGTATATATTTTTACATTAGTTTGTTACTGGTGACATGAAATATCTGACCATTGCATTTCCCCACCCCTTGGTATGGTATGGTATCGCGGGCTGGTTTCCGCAACTCCACGTCAAGGCGCGGTTTTTGCGTGAGGGTGGGCAGTTATTCGATCCACCCCAGATCGGCAAAGAACGCCAGCAGACTGTTTACGCTGCTGGTGATCTTCCGGAGCGTACCTGTATCGTTGAAGTACTTAGCCCTGTATGTGGCGGTTGCAGGGCAGTGTAGGAGGACGTGTGCCGCCGTTTCCTCCTCTCTCATGCATGCTCTGCAGAGAGGGCTGTCAGTGATTCCTAAAATAAAGAGGTGTTTATTGAAAGAGCCATGCCCTGTGATGGCAGCAGTGGCCGTGCGTAGCTGCTGTTTGGTCAGTTGTCTGAGACGCCTGGTTATTTTGTTATCCAGCATCGGTAGTGCTTCCCTGGCTTGTCTACATTCCTCCAGGTTTGTCCAGTAACTGTTGTGTTGTTCCCTCGTTCGTTTGACGACTAAGGTTCGTAGGTATGCGAAGGGGATTGGTATTATGGGTTCAGGTCCCATCGCAACCGTGTCTGATCCTCTTCTGGCGAGCTCATCTGCCGCCCCACCCCGTTTCACCCCAATCCCTCTGAACCAAATGGGTGTCTTCGCGCGTAAAGAACACATTTTGAGACGTCTTGATATTTATTTTTCAATTATTTAAGTACCTTCATGCACAAAATACAACGGCGGTATTATTACTGTGGTGCAAAGATATAACAAGGTGGGTTTCAAAGCTTTCATCTCGGAACCTGGAGTCCGCTTTACCAGTCTAACTGCGGATTTGACTGGACTTCTGGACTGGATATTTTCCGTGAAGCGATTGCCATCTGACCTCCACAACCCAATGGCGACATTGGGCGATAACCCAGCATTGCAGCTAGACCAGTTGTTGCCCTTTTTAGGGCTCCAACTACCCGTAACGACTGCCATAGATGTTTTTATGGCAACCGGGACCGACGGCTTAACGTGCTCTTCGAGGCACGCTGGTTACTATAGTAGTATATCCAACTCATTCTTTGTTGCCAGGCTGCTAAATCTAAAGAACGACCACCTGCGCAAGCGCTTCGACGTGCTCAAGTACGATGTGAAGAAAATCGAGGAGGTGGTGTACGACCTCAGTATACGGGGACTGCGGCCGAAGACTGAGGAACGGACGGCGGAGTAGCTTACCAACCTTCCTTGTGAAAGACTTCATTGATAATTATAAGAATAAAACATAAGACTTCTTACTATAATTGCTGGTTTTTTTTTGAGTTGCTGTTGTCTCTGTCTACCTCGGACGAAAAAAGGAGTGAACATTATGTATGTAAAAACTGTATAGCATTTTATTTTAAACTTATTTAATATCGATTATTTAGTACATAGAAAGAAAGAAAAGAAAACACATTTATTGCAAAACAATACACAATTTAGAATAAATACATAATTCATTAATTATTGTATTGTATTGTCCTGTCAACGGTCCTGATAAGTGATAAGTGACGTAAGTCGTAGCCCAGGGTATTCTCGTAAACAATTTTTGTTCATTGAAATTGTGCAGTTTTTGACATTTGAAGGATGGAGTTTAGAACGAAGCTGAACTTTGAACATCTTCCTATTACGAGCCTTCAGTTCGATGTTTATTTATTTATTTATTGATAGACACACCAACAGTATACATTATAAATCATTTTTATCATGGAATACAAAATACAGTTCTGTTAAGTACACCACTTGAAATGAAATTACACCATAGGATAGCGTGCTAATTAAAAATATCCGATGTTGATCGGATATTGCACAATTTTGTTTTTTTTAACCACATCGCTTTATGGACGCACCCGGAAGCGGGGTGAGGGGGTTCAAGTGGGGAGATTGCCCCACCCTGCCCTGCTCTGCCCGAAGTAAAGAATTTTAAAACACGACAACATTATGGGATCCGACTTAACTTTTGCCCCATCACTTAAAGAAAGCTGGATACGCCCAAGCATAGCTTATTCTCTTGGCACAAACTTTAAAGGTATCCCCCCTTTTATATTTTGGACCATTGCTAGCGAAGGGTCCGTGGCGAGGTTCCGGCGGCTATTCACAGATGGCATTACTGTGTGCTTGCTCAGTATCGTCGCTAAGCCTAGCACTGACTCGATAGTACCGAAACGCATGCCTGTAAATAAAAAAAAACAGTTGTTAGAGAGACGCAATAGGCTTGCCCCCAATTACGAAGGACCGAATATCCAATTGAAATGGCAGTGGGCAGGGCACATAGCACGGAGGACTGATGACCGATGGGGTCGAAAAGTCCTCGAGTGGAGGCCACGTATCGGCAAGCGCAGCGTAGGACATCCACCCACAAGGTGGACAGACGACCTCATAAAGGCCGCGGGAACGCGCTGGATGCGAGACGCTTCCAACCGGTCCTATTGGAGATCTATAGGGGAGGCCTATGTCCAGCAGTGGACTTCCTATGGCTGAAATGATGATGATGATGAAAATGAATATCATAGTTGGTGGAATGTGGGAGTTAAAACACCTCTGCCTACCCTTTTGTGAGCACCAAACTATCTTGGACTAAAAGACAAAACTTGGAACTCTTTCGAGCCTATAGGGTAAAGCTTGACTTGCATCTTAGACAATCCTACACCCTGGTATTTGAAAACCCAAGTCGGCGTGCGGTTTTAGTCGGTTCAAGTCCGACATAAACTTCCTCGTGGGGCACCTATTTGACGGAATTTACGCACAAAATCACGTCACACGCGTCACGATTCCAGGAGTGAGACGAGAATAGCCCTCCCCCATTCCCGCAGTATAGGACGCATAGAGCAGATAAATGATTTATCACGCCTTTATCCCCGGAGGGTTAGGCAGAGGGGAATTAACACCCACGCAGCAAGATGATTTACCTAATGAAGTTTGGCACAACACCGTACAGTTTTAGTCAGTACGTGTCCGATATTCCCAAGATAAAAAGAAATTCCTAGGTGCCTACTAACTATACTCGTACATACCTATACAAGTCCTCGGTCCAGCTCCAAATGGTAAATATGTAAAGTTATTCAAGTAGTCTACATTTTTGGGATCAAATCTCTCCGGTAGAAACTGTTGAGGCTTTTCAAAGTACTTCTCGTCATTTTGCATTGCTTGCAGTGGCATTAAAACGATAACACCTTTGTCAATGGTCAAATTTGTCCCTGGGAATGTATAATTCTTCGCGCACTGTCGCACTAGAAATCCTATTGATGGATACATTCTTAGGCCTTCTCTAAAAGCCCATTCCAGATATTTCATTTCTGCAACAGCTTCGTAAGATACCTTGCCGTGTTTTTGCAAGACTTTGTCGACTTCTGCTTGACATTTCTTTTGTATTTCAGGATTGTATGCTAGTTGGTTTAGTGTAAAACTCATAGTGGCTGCTGCAGTCTCATATCCAGCTGCAAATAGAATAAATGTCTGAGCAGCTAAAAGCTTGTCATCAACAATCACCTCACATTGTTCTAGCTCATCATTCTTATCTCGTGTCGTTAAAGATGCACCAGTTAAGGTCTTCTTACTTTGCCATTCCAAAAGTAAGTCTATATAATCTTTGCGGCCTATAGGTTTGTTATTTCTGCTCTCAAAAATGCTTTTCATTATATTATTAACAGTATTTTCAATTTCAGGTGCATAAAACTTTAAACTCTTAAAAGTGTCCATCGCTAAAAACTTTAATATGAACACCAGATTATCTCTTAGATTGATATTAAAGATTCTCTTTCCAAGCTTTCTAAATATCGATGATTCGTCGTTCAAGGAATTTGCGTCGACGCCGAATCCGCATGCAGTGATTACGTCTGTTGTGAATCTCGCCATCAAATCTCGCACATCCACTTCTTCACGCTTCAGGCATGCCTCTTCAACAACCTTGTCCAATCTATCGGCTTGTTGCACCATTACTGGATACATCGCTTTAATTTTCCCTGTCGAGAACCCGACACTTAAGTTTTGTCGCAATAGTTTCCACAAATCGCCGTCAGCTCCGAATAGATTGTCCAGTATTGGTTCTCGATGCATATTCATTCCTTTCCCGTTAAAGTGAAGAAAGTCTGTCACTAACACATGTTTAATTAGTTCTGGATCTCGTAACACCAACGCTGGATAGATCGAATCGAAGCATCCCACAAACTTTGCTTCTGGATAATTTCTATATATCTCTGCCAGCTGATCTGTTGGGCTTATTAATTGGAAGAATTTTCTGAATCCGTTACCGAAGAAAGGTATAGGTTTGCAGTATGGTATGCCTTTTTGTTTCCAATATTTGAAATTCCTCGTCCCCACCGCGTATAGCAAAAGTAAAAACAGGGGAATTAGGATTAAAACACTCATTTCGCTTGATTCCAGCGGCTGACTGAGTTAAAATAAATGTTTGCGTTCGTTTATATACTTTTATAGCTCACACAAAGAAAAACATTTATCTTTGTAGATGTCTTAAGAGCGATCAACCTGTTAATAAGGTTCGTACCGCGCACGTGCTTATGGCTATTTGTACCACATCCATCTTTGATTTTTTTTTCGAAGTGATATCTTGTGCATATTTAGGTTTCTATAGAAGCAAAAAATCTAAATTTGGAGAAACAAATTCACTATGTATAATCTTCCAAAAAATAGCCTTTTTTGAAGATATTTTATACCTTAATTACCTTCGCTCAAACACCGAAAACGCTCATTGGGACCGACACTACTACTTTTCTTCTGTTTACCAAGCCAAACTGTTTACCAAAATTGAATGAGTCCCCTACCTCCATAAGTGCAAACTCGTGTATGCTCGTGTCCTTCAGTTTTTCTTGGAAATGAGAAGTAATTAGCAAATATTATTAGATGTATGACAAAATAATTACTTAATGAGGACTTGTGTCATCCACCATCAACAATATTTATTGTTAGCCACGTCTTGTGCATTCCAAATTTTCCTATAACTTTAGCTCTGTAGCTCAGTGGTCAGAGTATTCCCCCTGTATGGGACTGGTCGCCGATTCAAACTTTGCTGAGCGTTTTACTTTTTCCAATCTTAATTCTTTTCATTTCGTTTCATTCAGGATGATGAATGAAATGAAATGAAAATGACAGCATGAAAAAATTACTTTGCTTTATGCTTACTACATTGTAAAAACTTCATCATCATTGATTGTCAATTAAATTTTCATTGATTCAATTTCACACAACATTCAATAAAAGTTCTTCTAAATTGAACACAACATGCTCATTGTTCAAACTTAGGGCGGGCTTTCTAACGTTTATGGGTAGAGTACACACGGTCAAGAAACGCATACTATTCTTTTTTTTTTTAATTTACGCACTCTAAAATATAATAATCCAACCTCAATAAGGGATAATGAAAAACAAATTAACATCGAACACATACTTTATTGCAAAACTTCTTAAACAACACTGTACTTATACAATAATAAAAAAATAGAACTAAAAAACCCGACTGTGACGTACATTTTGGCGCGACATTTCCGCCATTTTGATTTTTTATAATTATATTTAAATGGCACTGGCGCTTAGGTTGTATGCATCAGAACTTTCATAAGGGTAATTGCGCACACCTAAAGCGCAGGCTACAATTAAGGGATCAATTGCGATTCACAATATTGAGATTCTAATCACATTAATTTGCGCTTTGTAGTTAATACGTACTTGTAATTACTATATTGATAATTATCAAGTAGTGTATGTAGTAACTACATAGGGACGGATACATAAATGTAGATAAACAAATAACTAGCTTTTTCGCTCCGCCGCAGTCGGTTAAAAAAGTATTTTTTATCTAATCGAGGTATATCAATCACTTATTCACATAAAAATCAACTTAAAAAAAACTAACAGACTTTTTGTACCTTATTGATTGGTTGAAATATCCTTAACACGATTCTAACACTTAAGAAAAAAATACTATTCCCTTTCAAAAATAACTTCAAGGATATAATACATATACTAATAGACAACTGTTTACAAAAAAAAAACGTTATTGTACGGAACCCTTCGTGCGCGAGTCCGACTCGACCTTGGCCGGTTTTTTTTTGTTTAGTCTAGTTTTAGTACTTTAGTACTATATTATATTCAATTGTTTTTCAACGATATTTTGTCAAAAAAACATGAAAAAAAAAACAGTAATCGAATTGAGAACCTCCTTTTTTGAAGTCGGTTAAAGCCGTTATAGTCAATAATTTACTAATCGCTAGATATACAAGTCCTCAGATTCAGACCCTTCAATTACTTAATTTTTTAAACTAAAATAATAATACTTAAACTAAATTAAGTTTTATTTATAAAATAAGGGTGTGGCGCCTAATTCTGCTAATTTATAAGGCTGTTAAAATTTAGTTTCGATTCCACTTAATATTCCTAAATGTCAAAAACGGTATTTTCGTACTACATAATATAATTTTGAAGAAAGAACATTGACATCGAGATCGTTTTTAACATTAGAGAGAGGCAAAATTAATGAATACATTTTTATTAATGTGGATTTATAAACTCGAAATTGAATCTTTATAAATTCGCAGAATTGCCTTCTAATTAAACAATTTTATGTGAAATTGAGCAACAATTATTATATAACATTGAAGAACAATTTTTATATAAATAAAATTGAGCAACAATTTTTATGTAAAATTGAGCAACCATTTTTAAATAAAATTTAACAACAATTGTTATATAAAATTGAGCAACAATTGTTATATAAAATTGAGCAACAATTTTTATACATATATAGGAACAATTTTTTGTGCTTTAAGTAGGCGGAGTATGTTTGGTCGGACATTTAAAACTAACAGATTGAGATCACAACATCGTAGAGACCGGCAAATTTCTTGACAATGTTTTCTAGCGGCGCAGTACGTGTTTCTCAAGCCGCATTTATGTTTTGTCTGACGTGTCGTCGTGATGCATCAGCAAGAACTGGTTTCATACACAGATTGAGATCACAACATCGTAGAGACCGGCAAATTTCTTGACAATGTTTTCTAGCGGCGCAGTACGTGTTTCTCAAGCCGCATTTATGTTTTGTCTGACGTGTCGTCGTGATGCATCAGCAAGAACTGGTTTCATACATTTTTAATGGTTGCGTGCACATTTCTTTGTCATGGTTCACCCTTGTTTGACAAAAAACGTATGACAAAACATCATTTTACAAACAAAATTTGAAAAACTAATCATATGACAAACTTTCATTTCGCAAACATATTATTACTTTAAAAAGAATCGTTTGACATAATACAGGTTTCGCAAATTTTAAAAATGTTCATTTGACTAAATAAAGTTCTGCATGGTTATAAAAAAAAATAACCTAAAGGCAATCAAGTATAATTTTATTTTGTCAAACTTTGTTTTTAAAATGAAAATTTGTCATTTGTTTTTTGTCAAATGATAGGACACCTCTGTCATATCATATACCTACGAACGCAAGTCGCGGCCTTGGCGCGCGCAGTTTGATTTGATATAATATAATCTATAATTGACGAATTTGAGTTCTTTCGCCACCGTAGCACCCCCTGCTATCCTCAAAAGAGATCATGATGTCAAGATATATGCCGCTAACTATATTATTTTTTTTATTTGAAATAAGTCTTTGGTTGAGACAAAACATTTTTATTATATTTATTTTTTAATCAGCTACTGTATTGAGATCAACCTTATCACTACCACGATATGGTTCACATCCAAAATCAACGCTAGACGCAATTTCAGAGGTGACTTATTGGCTAAGGCAGCCAAGCTTGAAAAAAACCGATGCGGTTCACTCCCTATATCAAATCTGGGTATATACCTAAAAGAATTTTTGAAGCAGTTAGTATGATTACTGTTCTATAGACTTCTGAGTGCGACTATAACTTATATATGGGACATAATCCACGAATATCGGACAGTACTTCCGAATGTGGAACGGTACTCTCAAATGTGGGACGGTACACTCGAATATGGGACGGTATCCCGAATACGGGACGATATCAAGGAATTATTATTATTATCACAAATGGAGATCTATTATTTCAGTATATTCGAAAATGTCCTTATACACTCTTATTTATCATCGGTTTCATTTACAATCTACTAAACAGTGTTGATTATTTTAAAGTATTAGATCAATACCTGTCTTTTTCTTTTATTGGTCAGTATACAGGATCTGTAATTTTTCCCATAGTTTCACAGAGTAAATATACAGTCAGTCAGTATAAACCGTTCTGAGATTAACTCATTAATAATTATTTTTTTGTTTTAGTTTGGTCTTAAAGCATTTTTTTTTTAGTTCTAGACTATTACATATTTTACAAAACGCTTATAAAATTGCTATTATTTCACCGCAATTAGGCGCGTAATGACACTTACCTAATAAAAGTGTATTTTTATATAAAAGTTATGGTAAACTGACGAGTGGCGTGGCTATCTAACCCACTTTACCATTGTACAATGACATGTAAATAATTTCTTGATTGTTTCATTCATACATAACGTCTTCCTTATCTTTAGTAGCACATAAATGTAAATTGCAACTTACAGTCACAATAATCTATGGTCGTCCGCCACACCTCATGCGTATACATCTATGCCCCCGTTTCGTGCATACCTCCCGCCATATTATGTATATACATTTTATACCACTTCGGTGGTAGACGAGCACACGGTCCACCTGATAGAAAGTGATTACCGTGGCCTAGAAGTATGATGATTTCATTCAAAGCAAACAAGGTTGCCTGGAAGACAAGGTTGCCTGGAAGACAAGGTTGCCTAGAAGACAAGGTTGCCTGGAAGACAAGATTGCCTGGAAGACAAGGTTGCCTGGAAGACAAGGTTGCCTGGAAGACAAGGTTGCCTGGAAGACAAGGTTACCTAGAAGACAAGGTTGCTGGAAGACAAGGTTACATGGAAGACAAGGTTACATGGAAGACAAAGTTGCCTGGAAGACAAGGTTGCCTGGAAGACAAGGTTACCTAGAAGACAAGGTTGCTGGAAGACAAGGTTACATGGAAGACAAGGTTACATGGAAGACAAGGTTGCCTGGAAGACAAGGTTGCCTGGAAGACAAGGTTGCCTGGAAAACAAGGTTGCCTGGAAAACAAGGTTACATGGAAGACAAAGTGGCCTGGAAGACAAGGTTTTTCATACCACTTAGTTGGCAGACAAGCACACGGCTCACCTGATGGAAAGTGGTTACCCTGGCCTATGAATGGACGTATGCTATGCAACACTAGGGACATCACACTAAATAATGCCCTTCTTGAAGAACCCCATATTGTAGTCGCTTGGGAAAAAATAAGGTTACTTGGAAGATAAGGTTGCCTGGAAGAAATCGCTTCTAGCGATATCACCCTTGGTTTTTTTAATAATTTTTATAATATAGTAATAAAGAATTCTATAAAATATACGATTTGCAGGAGTCAGTACGTCTGTATGCATGTGTACGCATAAAGTAGTGGACCCTGTATATAACCTAAGGTTCAAATATTATCATTATTTATTGACTTATCACTTTCCGTACAAATTCTCTTTATTACACTGCCCGTAAAAGAAGTGTAATGTTTTCAGGGTCTATGAGAACCCCACTCATTACCTACATATTTGTGAAGTTATTAAAGCTTCAGAATTACTCGTTGATTTCAATTCGATTATTATTTTTAAGGTAATCACGTTTTAAAAAAAGTTACTTCAGTAACGGTCCTAAATCAATACGTTCACGACTGAAGTATACCTCAAGATATATAACCTTGGACCTAAATCGCGATACAAACGGCCCTGGCACGCGATTGTTTCTAATAATCTATGCTTGGTGAATTTGAGCTCGTCCACCGCAGTAGCACCCCGTGCTATCCTCAAAAGACACCCAAGAAACGTATATTGCGCGTATAGAGCATATTTAGGTCCAAGATACATGTCACGAGATATTGCAACATCCAACGGCATAAAAAGAAAAAAATCATACGTTTTACAAACGTATTTCTACTTAATCGGGTCCCTAAATCGTTTACTATGTAGTTATTGCCATTTAGTTCTTTTTAAATTCTGTATTTGTGTACCTAGTACCTTGTTAACAGTAGATAAAATGTGACAATTCACATGTGACACCTCTTTGAAGTCAATACTTTTATTTTTAGTCAAATATTTTGTCAAATACGACAAATTCCTAATATATTTTTTATAAAGAATAAAGAAAATTACTAATATTCCCGTTTTCCCATCCAACTAAGCTAAATTGCTGGTGTTTTCCAGCCAGGCCAGGATTTGAACTAGGGACCTCTCGGTTGGAAGGCCGCTCCTTAGCCACTAAGCTACCGACGCTTTTGAATAGCTAGCCATGTTAAGAGCCACCATGACAAAACAATGTTTGTTCACTCAGATTACTTGCTAGTGGCGCCCTCTGAGTCTACCTTTGGGTAAAATACCACATTTTTTCTGGCAGGGCAGTCGTATTTCCTATTAATTTGTTAATTATTTGTAATCACTCTTAATCGTCTCTTCATTTAGACCGAAAAGTTCGTTGAAAACTTGAGCGGAATGACAAACAGACAGTATACAATAAAAAAACATTAATATTATTAGCAAAACTAATATCTTAATACTAAGGATAATAGACACATATCACGAACATACATAAAAATACAGCAATACGTGTAGAGCCATCGATAAATGACGTCACATGAGGGTAGTTGAAAAAGTTTTGAAGTTTGAGGGTAGTTGAAAAAAGTTTTAAAGTTTGAGGGTATTTGAATAAAATTCATATCAAGATGGATTTAGATCAAACGAACATAGATTTAGAACAGGAGCATTCTTTCAAGGACATCTTCAGGGCGGAAGAAATCCTCACTGCACTCGGAATGCAACCAGGATCATCTCTCAATATAAATGAAGGTTGGGAAGGCAAAAATGTGACCATTTGTGAATAAATCGAGAGAGGATTAGTGAAAAAAACTCGTGTGACGTCACAATCTATAGGTTTACCCACCTAATGTGGGTAGTTAAACATTAAACACCTTGTGAACCGAGTTACGGAGAACGTAGACACCTTATAACTACTAAATATTTATTTATAAATGATTTTAAACCTGACTTTGTCGACACCAGCGAACAACGTCAGGTTCGAGTCCAAGATGTATTGAAAAGACTTTTTGTCCATTTTTACTTCAAAAGCAAAACAATCTTCATATATTTCTTTTTTCAATACACTCCATTTTTCAGTCGATATATCCTTATTATATAAATCTAACAGACCAAAAAGGGACGTTTCATCAATATCGATGAAACTATTTATTTTCATAGACATTTTATCAAACTCTTTGGTTAGTATCGTAATTTTATTGGTATTACATACGTTTACGAGCCACTCGTATGATTTTTTAGTGTGGCAACTGTAAACTACTACGTCATTTTGGACGCCATGACACTTGAGAAGAGGAAGCTCTTTCGTTTCCATTATATTACAATATATTATTGTTTGTATATATTTAGATGTATCTTTTGAATACATATGGCTTTTCTTTAAATAAACTATTTTGACTTCAGTCTTTTCGCTTACCTGTTTCTCTCCTACTGATTTGAAATCTATTTCTTCAGACTTATCTGTTTCTACATCAGCAGACTTATTATTTTTCAACTTATTACCTGTATGTTTAGCAGAAGACATTGAAACATCTTCGATATCTTCAGCTTCACTGTAGTCAAGACTAATAGCACCGGTCGAATCGTCTGACACAGTGTATACACTCATATCATCAGGTTTGTTCATTTTGCTTGACATATCTTCATCCATAGGTTCTTCACTTACTTGTATGTTGCCATCTTTGTCTTCATTTTCAACGATTTCGTAAGGCAAGCCATATGTATTGGTAATAGCATTCTCATAATATTTCATAGTATGGGAAGGATTTACAACAATTTCTTCAACATTATCAGTTATTTCTTGAACATTTTCAGTTATTTCTTGAACTGTTCCAACTATCGCATTAAATTTTTCAATTATATCATCAAGTTTTTCAGTTATATGACGAATATTTTCATTTATTATATCAACATTGTCTACATTTTTCAACTCTCCATTTTCAATTATATTATCAATTTGTTCAGTTACATCATTCATATTATCAATTATCATATGAACATTATTTACTACACCCTGGTTTGTTGTATTTTCGAGATTACTATTTTGAATAGTATTTTCCGATTCTTCATTTACTGGTGGATTTTGTTCTTTATTCAAATATTCTTTAGTTAGTGTATACGTCCTGAAATGAGAATAAACGTAATTTATTATTTATTATTATCTTTACTCATAAAATAGTAGATTGTATTGTTGTAGTGTACAAGAAAGCAAACTACATAGTATTTTTACGGCGAGGGCGTTACTTTGAACCAAGCGCGAAACGAAGGATTCTAAACACAACCCTGATCGCAGCGAGGGATTCTAATTTAGAATCCTGAGCGTAGAGCGAGGGAATCTAGAGTAGATTCAGGACTATCGTTCTGAAATTTTCACGTTTAAAAATAAGCAGAATTTACTTACGTCTTGTCGTCGCTGAAGACAACATTTAGCCGGTAATTCCCCATATCCAAATACTTTTTAATCGCTCCCGACAAAGCACGCACAGGGGTATCAGTACCAAAAGAATCCTTATCATTGATTCTTTGAAGCCCATGGTAGGTATGAAACCTACATCTTGAATTCGCCCGAACATCTAACTTAACGTCTAAAGTATCAAGATTTGGATTTTGCACAAATTTCAACGCCTGTAGGAGATATCCAATCTTGTATTTGTGTTCTTCCATTGAGAGTGTGGTGTTTGTCAATGGGCTATACTTATCGAAAAATTCTTGTACTTCATAAGTTTCAAAGTCTGTTATGATATAATTTTTATGTTTTTCTGGGGGTATTTCACACAGTATTTTCCTATTTAGGTTGCGTGATTTTTCAAGTGTTAGTTCACTGTAAATAAAAAAAAAGTGTTTAAAAAGGTGTCCAAATAAAAAAGCACGTTTTGTGGGTTTTGGTCTGGTCGTGCCTCGGAGAGCACGTTAAGCCGTCGGTCCCGGTTGCTATACGAACATCTATGGCAGTCGTTACGGATATTTGGAGCCCTAAAAGTCCAACAACAACGATCTAGCTGCAATGCTTCGATATCGCCTAATGTCACCATTGGGTCGAGGTCTAGTCAAATCCGCGGTTAAGACTGGTAAAGCGGACCCCAGACTCTGAAGTGAAAGCTTCGGATGCGACTGGGAATTAACGCTAGGATGAAGAAGAAGTTGGGCAATGACAGCCTCCGTGGCGTAGCGGTAGTGAACGCGGCCGCTACGCAGGAGGCGCGGGTTCGATCCCCGCTCAGTGCAAATATTTGTGTTCATGAAATATGGGTATTTGCATTGGTCTGGTCGTGCCTCGGAGAGCACGTTAAGCCGTCGGTCCCGGTTGCCATAAGAACATCTATGGCAGTCGTTACGGGTAGTTGGGAGCCCTAAAAAATCCAAAAACAACGGTCTAGCTGCAAAGCTTCGATATCGCCTAATGTTACCATTGGGCTGTGGAGGTCAGATGGCAATCGCTTCACGAAAAAATATCGAGGTCTAGCCAAATCTGTAGTTAAGACTGGTAAAAGCGGACCCCAGACTTCGAGCTAAAAAGCTTCGGATGCGACTGGGAATTAACGCTAGGATGAGAGAGAAGAAGTTGGGCAGGAATCCTCCGATGATTGCAAGAAACAGTGCAACATATTTCTACAAAGAAACTGTATGAAGATGTGATTACTTACCGTTTGTCTTTTGACACAATTGCAGTGACGGCCATCATCGGGTCACTCTTGTACGCGTTCACTATAACTTCGTTCATTTCCGACAGCTCGCGAGTCACGCAGCTCAAACGCCTAAAATAAACATTATTGTTATTTATTGTGATAATCGTTTAAGGTCGACTGCCTCTGTGGCGTAGCGGTAGTGAACGCGGCCGCTACGCAGAAGGCACTGGTTCGATGCCCGATCAGTGCAAATATTTGTATGGATATGAATATTCGCATTGGTCTGTGTATTCTATCTATAACTAGCCTTCCGCCCGCGGCTCCGCCTGCGTGCATCTCGGTTATCGCGACCTTTGCTCATATCTTCTGTTCTACTCAACCGATTCCGATCAAACAAACGTAAGATTTTAAGTCTGGGCAAGCCCTTTCTAACAAAAAAAACCGCATCAAAATCCGTCCAGTAGTTTTTGCGTCCATCGCGGACAAACAGACAAACAGACAGGAAATTAAAAAAAAATATTTTCGTGTTCAGTATCGTTAACATAACATAACCCAAGTATTTTTTTTTAAATATCGCCAATGTACAGACACGACCACTTTAGAATTATATAATAGTATAGATAGATATAAAAATGAATCGCTGATATTTAATATTATGAGTAGTGAGATTTCCGTACCAGTTGTCATAGGAACATGTATGGCAATCGACCTTAGTGGTCTAAAAAAATCCTGTATATAAAATCTTCCCGTCGCGTGGTTCCCGGCAGAGTAGAATTTGGGCCACCCCATCTCCTCCCATGCAGTTTCGTACAAGGCGACTAAGGGATAGGGCTGTTTAACATCAGACAGATATATGTATACAGCCCAGACTCAGCCTATACATGGCTCGAGTCAACAATAGTGCCCGGAAAACGGCAATAGGCTCACCCCCTATTACGTGGGACTTAATACAATGATTGGTGAAATGTGGGTGTTAATTCGCCTCTGCCTAACCCTCCAGGGATAAAGGCGTGATTGTATGTATGTATAATCACTATCATCACTACATATTATAAAACAAAGTCACTGTCGCTGTCTGTCCGTCCCTATGTATGCTTAAATCTTCAAAACTACGCAACGGATTTTGAAGTGGTTTGTTTTAATAGATAGAGTGATTCAAGAGGAAGGTTTATATGTATAATACATGCATAATATTGTAGAGAAACACTGATAAATTTAGAGATATGCAGCGGGAACGGGAACAGAAAATATGGCGGTACGAAGTTCGCCGGGTCAGCTAGTGTATATAAAATCTTACCTATCTGCAAAATGCTCGAGCATATGCCTAACAAAAGACTTCTCCTTCTTTTTGATTGGGGTATCAAAGTACAAAGTCTTGGTAAGAGGACTTTCCGGAGACAACACCATATTCTGTACACTCCACATGAAGAAGTTCTTGAAGATATCACCAGCTCGGTTGCTCGCGAGGGTAGGCAGGGGTGGTGGTACGGCAGGTTGGCAGAACGGCGTGGTTGGGATAGCCCTTGTGGGTCTTGCTGGAGATGTAGAGGATCTTGAAGATCTCCCTGAGGAAACTGCAGGGAACTCCTTCGGTATTTTTGTTGGTACTTTCTTTACTTTAGGCTGGCGATCAGCGTGGCCCAGACCTGCTCCAGAATTCTGTGAAGAATTTTTTATTTATTTATTTATGTAATAGCTGTTGCCCGCGGCTCCGCCCACGTGGATGTCTCTTTCCAAGGTCTAAACATTTCATGTGCTGTACAAAATTTAATCAAAATGGATTCGATGTCAATACATAATTATGAAACTATTGCATAATACGGGTTCTTAAAACACGAGTGTGAATTAAAAAAACGAGTAGTAGGCGAGTTTTTGTAGTATTCCACGAGTGCTTTAAGTCCAAAATAAGTGCAGTTTCATACACTACTTTATCTAATATCATGAACTAATTAATATAATTTGCGTAAAATGACAGATAGATTAGGCGCCAAAATGATCGCGCATGCGTGTTGCGCCGCGTCCACAGACTATGTACAATTTTTTTTACTAAAGTTGTATCATAACGGAAAAAGTTACATTATGATACAGGCTGCCGTTTATTTTTACATTTATTTTGATATTCTGTGCATAAAAACCGTCATTCAAATTTTGTTTAGAATTTTTTTATGTTTATATTTCAGTCTGAGATTAGATAAAAATAAATTAAAAACTCACACTAAGATGCGGCATAATAGGCTCGGTGATACCATCCTCCCTGGCTCCTAAGGCGCCACCTTTCCACCCCATACCGAACATCATTCTGAAACACAATGATATATTATAAGCTGCCTTGTTCACACTCTAAAATGGCAACAAAAACCGTTTATACTGGAGATTGATGGCACTTGGTTGGTAGAACTTGCTATACATATTGAATAAATCACTTGTACTTTTCCACCATTATTTATTTGAAACTAACAGGTTTCGCCTTACGGCATTCTCAAAGGTTTACACTGGTTTCAACTGTTACACTGTTAACTGTTACAGTTTAAACCAGTGTGAACGGTAAGGTTCAAATAAATAATGGTGGAAAAGTACAAGTGATTTATTCAATATGGGCAAAAAAAATTACGACGTATCATACGAGATTCGCAAGTGACATAATATAATAATCTAATGTCCGCGCCAGCTAATAGGTCCCGCGGCAAAACTAGGAACTAAAACGACATCGCCGCCATACTGTGTGTTGATTGGTTCAGGCCATGTTACTGTCATGGCCTGAACCAATCAACACACAGTATGGCGACAGCAGTTGCGATTGCTACGCCGCCTCCAAGGGACTTATTTCTTGGCGCGTACTCTATATAAAAATATGATTTTTGCTCGAAAATTCTGTGTAGACGGACACGAGAGAGCGGCTATTGTTTGTATGAAAATGTTTAGATGAAGCAACTTTTTTCTGCCTTGCGATAGTCGTATCTTGCGAGCGAGAAACTCTCCTCATAATTTTTTTTTTATACAACTTAGGTGGCAGATAAACACACGGTCTTCCTGGCCCTCGATTCTGCTAAAACAAAACCATTGTCATGCCACTACCACTGCAAGAAATTTCCATTTAATTTTAGGCTTTAAAGTAATGCAGTTAAAGTTTAAAATTAAATGGCTTTTTGTAGAGCGAATGAGAGAGTATAATGAAACTTTTTTCATTCAATTTTGGACTTTGAGTCTGTAGCAATAGGGTCTACAATTAATGCCATTTTTTGCAGTATCTGTGGTGTGACAGTGGTTGTGCTTTAGCAGGATCGAGGGCCTGCAGGGCTATTGCGTATCTTCATTGACAGCTCGAGTGCTTAGCACTTTGTCATAGTGCTCAACTCGGAGCTGTCAAACAGCTAATTTGGTATTGTCTATCTACCAGTGCCTAGACAATGACCGACTAAGATGACGTCATGAGGTCGATTAGCACTGAAGGTCACGGTTAAAAAGTTTTTCGGTTCAAAATTATAAACATTGCGATTGCGTAAGCATAGTGGACAATGAAAATGAAAGCCACTCTGTTTATTATGAAACACTACTCATGAGTAGTGTTTTACGTGGAAATTAAATAAATTAAATGATTTGTTTGTGCTATTAAATTGTAATTTGTGTTTCTACAGTGTTTTATATGTGAAATACACTCTATAAATATTAAAAAAATTCCCAAATATAGAAAAAGCGAGAAATATCATGGCTCGACTCCAAGACATTTTATACTAAGTTATGAGAGATAATGAACCTTTATTGTGCGGGAATTGGATATATCCGGATGCGTCGGACTCGAACCGACTAAAACCACACGCCATTTCGGTTTTTTTACAGTGCACCCTCCGCACCGACTTGCGATTATTTCGAATTCAAACCGACTAAAACCGCACGTCGTCTTGGATTGCCAAGTGTTTATACCTGCCTTGTACCCTGGCTGACCCAGGCAGTCTCATATCTCTCATCCCGTATAGATTTTAATTACGTATTTTTACCGGTGTACATATAAAGTGTATAATAAATGAAATAAATAAAGCACCCTGCGAGATTATTCCATTTCTTTTCTACTATCATTCATTACCTAAACACACATTCTAATCTCATTGTAACAAAACAAAAATTTCGACCTTTGATTCGACTATTTAGTTTCCATACACTTAAAGAAGAATGAAATATAATCCCCATGAACTTTGCCTCCCGTTTCAAAATATCATGGCCATTATAAGCCGCACACAATGAAAAGTAGTCTAAAATTTGGTAATGTATCGGTTAGACAGCATTACTTAATTTAGTCGTATAATAGCTGATAAGAAATAGAGGTGCTAACATCTATGGTTAAGGAACATTATAGACACGGTGACACCATGGCGACTCAATGTGATACGTAATACCAAAATTAGAATAAGTCACCGGTGACTCTTGAAGCAGTGAAGGTCACAAGGTGAACAACGCGAAAGATAGCCAATACGCCTGCTGGTCAAAAGTGGTTATCGTGGTCTATAGACGAGTGCAACACTAGGGGGTTCTCACACACACACTGTCGATCCTGTAAGAACAGAGAGATTCTATACCATCAGCGCAGAAGACAAGCAAGACAAGCCTTTGGTCTTCCTACTGACAGCACAAAACCTCTCCAGTGAGCTCTGGCTACCCTACTAACCGCACTAAATGATGCCTATCGAGTAAAATTCGATATATTATACTTACTTCATAGCTTTATCACTCTGTACAGGAACGGACAGTGCTTCAATAAGCTGGTCGTGCCTTTCCTCAATGGTTCTTTTCCTCGGTACCAAGACTTTAGGGGACGGTGGTACAATTGGGAGTGAAATTTTACGCGGCGGTAGTATATTCGGAGGTGGGCTGTAAGAAAATGATAGGTGGTTAAAAATACAGATTTTATTTTCATGATGAGGATCTAAAATTGATTAAAAATTTATTTAAAGCTAGTTGTCACCCTCAGCTTCACCTGTGACACACAGGACTCTTTTCCAGGTTATAAATGTGTGTCTGTACTAAAAATTTCATCCAGATCTGTCATTGCGTAAAGTAATAAAAACATACACACACATATACACACGCACACACACACACGCGCGCGCGCGCGCACGCACGCACGCACGCAAGCACGCACGCACGCACGCACGCACGCACGCACGCACGCACGCACGCACGCGCACACACACACACACACGCACGCACGCACGCACGCACTCACGCACGCATGTACGCTCTCACGCACTCATGCACGCACGTTATTAGTACTAATAGGATTTATGTGCGTATGTGTATAACCCGCGCCACGTATCTTGGACCTAAAATGTGCTCAAAATGTGCTCTATACGCGCAGTACACATTTCTTGGGTGTCTTTTAAGGATAGCACGGGGTGCTACTGCGGTAGACGAGCTCAAATTCACCAAGCATAGATTATTACAAAGCAACCCACGGGCGCCAGAGCCTCGTATGTCTTACGATTTAGGTCCAAGATACGTGGCGCGGGTTATACCAAAGAGTGTAATCCGTAATCTAGGACTAACGATTAGGTACTTAAGGTTTCAAAAAGTGTATCTACAAGGAACATATTAGGTATATACCTCTGCACGTTATTTTTCATGTCCCACTAAAAGGATCCCGGGATTCGGGGGAATGTAGGCAGACAGTATGATATACAACGAAGGAAAGAGACACCCGTATTCACAAACAATACTTCGCTATGCGTAGAACCAAAACTGTGCAAAGAACGACAAATTCTCCGTGCGTTCGTTTTGGCAAGCCTTTTTATTCATTGATAACACTTAAGTAATACTTCGTTGAGGGAACGCACTGCGTTAGATACTGCTCCGTGATGTTTGTGAATTAATTTTACCAGCCCTATGCGCTCGAGCACACTATGAGACCTCACAGTATTGTTTGTGAATACGGGTGTTAGTTATCAAAGTCAAATACTCACATATTATTAGTAACATCGTATTTTAACATAACGGCAGCTAATCTACTGTCTGCTCTCCAGCTCACGACGATAGTGCTTTTATTCTTTTTGCTTTTACTCTTCGTTCTAGCTGGCTGGAAGGTGATACTTGATTCCGACGGCACATTTATACTTAGGCTGTAAGGATAGGTACAATAAGTTAGACAATATAATGGGAACTTATATAAAGAAACAGGCCTGATGGGAAGCGGTAACCGTGGCCTATGGACGTATGCAACACCAGGGGCGTCACACTCGCGCTGCCAACCCTGAAGAAACCTTCTAATGCCCTTCTTGAAGAACCCCATATTGTAGTCGCTTGGGAAAACCACCGCAGGGAGTTCATTCCACAGCTTGAGTGTGCGAGGGATGAAGTGCCTTTCAAACCGTACAGTGCGCACCGTTTCCGGACGCAATGTGTGAGGATGAATTTCGGTATCGGCTAGCTGCCCCTACAAGTTTCCATGGCAACAGAAATGATGATAGTTCGTCGTTTACGTTCTAACACCACATATTGTAAAAAAACAATCTCAACGCATTCTCGCCCGTATGTCTAAAAACATAAGGGCGAGAATGCTTTACAATGTTATTGACAAATGATAAATTGACATGATGACGACACGGATAGGCTTATACCTGTTTCCCTATGTAAGCATCCTTAAGATATTTTCAGGTTACCTTTAATTCATATTATTTTTTATTATTATAATTGACCACTAATTTTACCTGGACCTCCATTTCTGCTAGTTGTCAACCATGACAGAAAGTTGACAGCTAAGCAAAATAAAGGCATCAAATTTTAGATTTCATTTATATAGAATTAAAGTCCAAAATTAAATGAAAAATAGTTCTTAACAATTTTTCATTCAAATTTGATTTTAGACTTTAACAGTATGACAATAAAGTCACGCCAGTAAGTGGTGTTTATATAAAGAAACAGGTTACCGGTATCGGCTAGCTACCCCTACAAGTTTCCATAGCAACAAAAATTATGATAGTTCGTCATTTACGTTCTAACACCACATATTGTAAAAAAACAATCGCAACGCATTCTCGCCCGTATGTTTAAAGACACAGGGGCGAGAATGCTTTGTGATACTTTTTTGAAAAAGACGAATTGACATGATGGCAAGCGATAGTCGATACCTGTAACCTGTTTCTTTGTACAGTCAGCATCAAATCGATCTTAGCTGGCAGGGTGCTTAAAAAGATCTTAAAACCCCGCCATTAAGATCTTTTTGAGTAGTTTGCTGGTCAAGATCATTCGGATGCTGACTGTACATACATATAAGCAGCCTAATTTAAATGCCGAATGCTGTTCGGTAAATGCCGAGTGGGACCTATCTATCCAGTTGGATTGGTTACCGCTTAGTGGTATTATACCACTTAGGTCACAGACAAGCACACGGCATACCGGATGGAAAGTGGTTACCGTGGCCTATGGACGAGTGCAACACCAGGGGAGTCACACTCGTACTGTCGTCGACCCTGTGCGAGCAGAGAGATTCTGTGCCGTCAGTGCAGAAGACAAGTAGGACAAGCCTGCGACCTCATTATAAAAAAAACAACAATATTATTTTCTTACTTACCCAGTAATAAGGTCCCATCGCCTATCATTCGCAATACGGTCTGCTTTGCTTTGGCTTGTCTCCCAGACCTCGTTCCACTTTGAGGACACTCTATCTAAAATATCCTTAGGAACATATTCCACACGATCATACCTGGTAAAAGAATACTAAGTGTTACTACGCTACGAGTAATCGTTACGACCGTACTGTACCCCAAGCACTAAAAACTAATGAATACGTATCTATGAACGGAGCATTGCGATTACACACACACACACACACACACACACACACACACACACACACACACACGAACACACACGCACGCACGCACGCACGCACGTGCTTCGTTCTCTCGATGCGTTTAAATTCAAATTTAAATTTATGTATTTCGTGACAATTACTATAGTTTTTCGTGCTAGGGGCACTGTACAATTTAAACTGTACCGGTAAACAGAGGAATATCTAAAAACTGTGTGCATGTACATACATACATAATATTCACGTCTGTAGTCGGACTTTTAGGACTCCTAACTACCCGTAATGACTGCCATAGACGTTCGTATGGCAACTGGAATCGACGGCTTAATATGGTCTCCGAGGCACGGAAATACCCAGACCAATGCAAATAGTATGTCTATTTCATGCATACGAAGTCTGGGTGTCTCTATGTATAATATGTATGTATTAACGAAAAAAATGTATCTATGTATGTTTATCCGCACTCTAGAACCCATAACACAAGCTAGTTAAGCTATGCTTACTTTGAGTCAAGATAGCGCTGTGTAGAATGTCCTACAATATAAAAAAAAAAATATTTACATTGAGCGGGAATCGAACCCGCGCCCCCTGCGTTCTGTCGGCAGTTCTGAGGTTGATCTAATATGAATACAAAAATCTTACCATGGTCTACTGTATTCCGGATAGTCTTCACTCTGTGGCTCACAGATATTTACTCCTTCAGCATCACTGGGAAAAAAAAAATCAATTTCTTTATTTCTCAAAACAGTGCAAAGCAATTTTACATACATCTTTTTGACGTCATATTCTACTTGAACTCAAGGGGCTATTCATTAATCATGTGAAATATAACAGGGGGGGGGGAGGTTGGAAAAATCACGAAATATCACCAGGGGGGAGGTAGGGGTATAATAGTGAGATATCACGTGTATTTGTTTTTCTTATAACCCCCGATTTTTATCACGGTGATTAAAAACCCTAACCCCCCTCCGACCTCAACCCCACCACATATCCTCATGGGGAGGAGGGGTTAAAAAATTGCTAAAAAACATTGCGTGTTTGATAGTGTAATAGACAGGTTAGAACCCGGGACCTCTCGATCGTAAGCTCGACTCCTTAACGACTAAGCTACCGACGACGCTTAAAATTATTATGATTAATGTACAGCGCCTAATATTCATGAGCTACTTTATTCATTATTGATATAAATAACTCACCAGGGTTTGTCTTGTATTGGAGGGTCATCATCTAATGGCGCGCTGGCCCATTTCCCTTTCCTGTGGAAAAAAAAGGATTGTTTTCATCACCCGCGATTCTGTCCACGAAAAACTCAAAAATATTAACAATCAAATTCAGTCGCAATTTTTAACTTTTTAGATTCCTCATTAAATTTCAAATTATTTTTCTTATGAATTAGTACGTGCGTAAACGCAAGTAGACCGTGATAAATGCTATATTCTCTTGTACTCCATACATTTGCACTACGCGCTAGCAAGCTGTGACGTCACCGCGTGCCACGATTTTATATGGAGCGTTTTCGGGCAGCTCGAGAAATTTCATTTTAATAATCAAATATATTTTAAAGTCCAAGTGAAAGCTTCGGATGCGACTGGGAATTAACGCTAGAATGAAGAGAGAAAGAGAGAGTTCTTTATTTTAATGTAAAATGTACAATTTAAGGTATGATTCTGAAGCCAACTGTAGAGGCATACAGCAGATACAGTGTACCCATTACTTGTTAAACTTGATATGGATAAAGGGGACCATTGAGAAGCCGCAATGAAATACGCGCATCTGCTGCGTGCGTCTGCAGTTGTCGTATCATACCTTTACGATAATAAAAAAATAGGACAGAATACCGTTTTTGACATTTGAAAGTTTGAGATTAGATCGAGACTGAATTTTGAACAAATTTTTGGCCTTCGAGTGCATCTATATAAAGAAACAGGTTACCAGTATATAATTCGTTGTTTGTCAAAAAAGTATCACAAAGCATTCTCGTCCTTATGCTTTTAAACATACGGGCGAGAATGCGTTGCAATTGTTTTTTTCCATATGTGGTGTTAGAACGTGAACGACGAACTATCATCATTTCTGTTGCTATGGAAACTTGTAGGGGTAGCTAGCGAATACCGGTAACCTCTTTCTTTATATAAGCACTCTTCTGAACACGATTCTGCGACTCACCTCAGTTTGCCTCGGTCTGGATTGGGTTCACCCTTTGGGACTTTCTGGAATCTTACATCTCTATAAAAAAAAGTATTCGATTATTTTATTTTAAAGTTTAAGGGTTACATACACATGCTCACGTCCATTTTTATACCACTCAGGTGGCAGACAAGCACACGATCCAATGGAACATCTATGGCAGTCGTTACGAGTAGTTGGAGTCCGAAAGTACAACAATTGGTCTAGCTGCAATATTCCGATATCGCCATTGGATTGTGGAGGTCAGATGGCAGTCGCTTCATGGAAGTCTCGAAATTCAGCCAAATCCGCAGTTAGACCGGTAAAGCGGACTCCAGACTCCGAGGTGAAAGCTTCGGATGCGACTGGGATTAACGCTAGGATGAAAAACAAGACTCCCATCTTACCTCTGCTGTTTAGTAGGTGTACTGACTTGTAGGAGGTTGACTCGACCCTAGTCGTAGTTGGCGCTCATACATCACCAAAATATTTTATAATTTAGGAAGATTTAAAACATATTAACTACTACTGCAAAAAAAGTAGTAGACATTTTTTACGCCGTATTTTAACGGCCATTACTATGTCTATAATATAGTCTATTAATAACTTACAAAACTCCTTTCGACCACCGGCTCGTCATTTGAACTCTATATATATTCGCATTTACTTCCGCCAACCTCTGCACCTCATCCACAATCTTCCTCGCCTCTTCAGTGAAAACACTCTTTATATCATCCGAACGGGCAATATTCATAATATTCTTGACAAAAGCCTCTTCGTTTTTGTTAGCTACATAGATTATAACACTGGCTTCCGATTCGTCTGTTAAGAACTCCATCATGGTAATAAATGTAGATATGACGAACTTGGAGCCCAAGAATTGTAGTCGGGCTTGGTGTTTCAGTATTGAAGGTCTCATCTGTTTTGATGGTCGCCCTCTGTCGAATATTTCTTCTGGGATGCTGTTGAAGATCAGAGATTATAGCTTGTCAATTATTTCGTGAATATATAATATGTGTGCGAACCTTGCGGTCGAATAGTCGCGTGATATTTTTTTTTTAAGAATACAAATTCAAATTCTTTATTTTTCAAAATTGTGCAACACTGTTACAGCTTTTTGACGTCAAAAACTCCTTAAAACTAAGTTTACCACCGCTTCCTAGGCGCTAATGGAGAAGAAACGGCGCAACAAACTCCACTGCGGCATTTTTAGGATGTCAATTCACAAAATGTGGTTTCTTAAGACTAAATAAGAATATTAGCAACCGAAATTACTAATATTCCTTCAGCTAAGCTAAATTACTTGTGTTAGGAGTGGGTTCACGTCGATAATGTAATCGCCAGGATTCGAGCCCGGGACCTTGCGATCGTAAGGCCGACTCCTTAACCACTAAGCCACCGATGCTTCTTTCTGAGCTCCGAGAACGCTCTCAGTATGGATAGCACTGACATATTTATTGTATAGAACAAGATGTCCGCTCGCTCGCGCGACTTTGAAAACTTACCTTCTTTTATCAGATCCATTTCTTGCAATCCTAGGTCTCTTTTCCAACAATAAACACCTGAAATTATATTCAAATTATTAGTTTATAGCCAGATTTATAATTTAATTGAATTATGAATGAATGAGTGAATGATTTGAGCGAATCTACGACCAAAAGACTTCAATTCAAACCCCACCCTCCAACATTGTGCATAACTAATTGAAAAAGTCTGCCAAAGAAGTATTTCTGCGGGGCAAACCCCCTTCCCCCCCTCCCCCAAATTTCAGGCTGCAGCAGCCCCTGCCACAAATACCCTAGGGAGGGGCAAGAGAGAGCGCACGCCCTGCCCTGCTCTAATCTATCCGAAGTTAAGAATTTTCACACACACACTGAAACAAATTTTAAGTGGGGAAGACCCACTTGAAGCTTCCTTTTTTAAGTTTTTTTATTAAAATGAATTTTAAGAATATTAGTAACGAAAATTACTGATATTGACCCCAATTCTGACATTACCATCTCTAAACTTAAATTTCTCTAAAATTTTCTTATTTTAGATAAGCGATTGACATTTCTAACCGTATTCTGTTGTTATGTCAAACTAAATTTAGTGTTTGCTGAGCACAAGACAGCACTAAATTTGAATATGACGTCGCTAAAACGAGTGTTACAACTATTAAAAAATTAAGAATGAACGATAAAGATTTTCATAAAATCTGTAAAAACTTATCTTAATAAGTCTTTAGAATGCCGACAAATGATAATTAGTGCATATTGTTGATCAAATAGTAAACAAACTGTGATATTTCTCAGTCTTAACCAAGCAAATACAGTTTTTCTCGGTCCACGTACCTGGCAAGTTCGCGGGGTCCGCTAGTTATTTATAAAATCCAAATCAATCGACGATTTATAGAGCTTCATAAAGGCTTTAAGCGAATATAGAACGACAATTGGCATTATTTTAGATGATGTCTAATTTTAGTTTGACATTTCTTATTTTAGTGCATAGAATACCGTTTAACCAAAAATGACAGTTGAGTACTTTCTCTAATTTTAGTTGTGTCAAGCTAATTTTAAGTTAGTTGTGTGTTCTCAGAATACGAAATAATATTTTGACAGGACTAAACTGACATTTAGAGATTTTTAGCTTATTTTAGTTAGCTTGTGACAAGACAGAATTGGGGTCATTCCCTCTAAAGCTAACCCCTCCAGCTAAGCTAAATTGCTGTACATTATTTCCAACCTCGTGTAAACTGGTGTTTCATTTCAAAACACCTTGAGCAGTTTCCCACCTAATTTTAATTGGATATAAATAAAAAAAAACTTACTTCGTCATCAAAGTACTTCTTAAATCTCTAATTCGAAACTCAAAATCGCAACGACGGATTTTGGCAGCCTCCCATAACTGAATAGACGCCATTTTAGCCTCTCTACCGTTATCAAAATTATCGTCTATAGCGCTACTAAATACAGTATGTATAAATATTGCATCTGGCTCATCTATATCGGAGAACTCTATTCTTTGAAGGGTATTATCTTTAACGAAATTTAGTATCCGTTGTAAGCAGTGGAATATGAATTCATTCAGTGCTGGGTGGGCATAGTAGTTTGACCTTTCTGTGTCCACTGGGTCTGCGCTCGAGGCTTGTGGTTTTTGTTCCTTGCTAGACCTAGGAAAAAAGAGAGTGTGAATGAGATTAATATAAATCTATATGTAATACTAGCTGTTGCCCGCTGCTCCACCCGCGTGGAATTCTGATCCTGTTCATCATATGTGTCATTCTGATGTGTAAGCTATATTATTGTAAAGTTTCATTAAAATCCATTCAGTAGTTTTTACGTGAAAGAGTAACAAACATCCTCACATACATACATCCTCACTTACAAACTTTTGCGTTTATAATATTAGCAGAAATATAAAGAGGTAACACAGAAGTCTAATTACAACACATCATACAGGGAATGAGCGCGAGTGTGCGTGTGTGTACGTGTGCGTGTGTGAACGCGTATGCGTGTGCGTGAGAGTGTCTGTGCGTGTGTGTATGTGAGAGAGTGAGTGAGTGATACTAATCAAAGACACACGGACTCACATTATAGGTTAATCAGTGCATCAATTAGTTTTTAAATACGTACTCTGATGGTGGATGGGTGGTCGACGGATTGCAGAGTAACCTGTAATGTCATCAGCGCAAGAATGGCCTAAGTTTTTTCTGTAACTAACTGTATAACGAAACACTAATGATGTAATAATATGTAATACCCTCCGTATTACATTATTGTTTAGCTCCTTCAGCTAAGTGAAGCCTTACCTTTTGGCGACCTTGGCGTTTACGCTGGTGTTCTCGCTGGCGTTTTCGTTGGCGTTTTTGTTGTCATTTTTGCTGTCGTTCAGGCTGGCCTTCACGCTGGCGTTCACGCTATCATTCACGCTGGCGTTCACGCTATCGTTCGTGCTGCCGCTCTCGCTGAGTGTCTCGCCTGCGTTCACGGTAGCATTCACACTGGCGTTAACGCTAGCGTTTTCGCTGCCACTATCGCTGCCATTCTCGTTGGCGATCACACTAACGTTCATGCTAGAGTTCACGGTGGTGTCCTCACTGGCTATCACACTGGTGTTCTCGCTGGCTTTCACGCTGGTGTTCTCACTGGCTTTCAGACTGGTGTTCTCGCTGGCTTTCAGACTGGTGTTCATGCTGGCTTTCAAGCTGGTGTTCTCGCTGGTATTCTGGTTGGCTTTCACGCTGGTGTTCTCGCTGGCCTTCATATTAGCGTTCTCGTTGGGGTTCTCGCTAGTGTTTACGCTGTTGTTCACACTAACGTTCACTCTTGTAGGTAAAAGGCTTGGTTCACTTTTTGACTGGCTGCAAAAGGAATTTAAATGTGCGATTAATCTAGTATGGTACCTATGTTTATTATTCTTATAATTACTCTTAAAAGTAGCTAAGCCCGCGATTACATCCTCGTGTACTTGCGATTAAGATTTTATTTTTGTTATGCCTTATGCCATCAGCTATCTACTATAAATGCAGATGTAGATTCTAAAGAATGGTCCATAATTATTCTTTAAAGAATATTAGTAGCCGAAATTACTAATATTGTCATTAACCCCTTCAGCTAAGCGAAATTGCTTGTGTCAGGTGTCTTTCACGTCGGTAGTGTAATAGCCAAGAATCATACATAGGAAATCCTAATCATAAGGCCATTAGAAAAAAAGTACTCACTCCGGGTAAAACATTTTCCTGTAGTATAAGAACCTGTAAAAATAAAAGCATTTGTTAGAAATACACTTCTTTGCTGGTAAAAGAACTAGAGGTAATAACTACATCAAATTTTCAATGGACATAAAAGATGTTGCAGGTATTTTTGAGCAGTTATAAGTCCTAACGTCATCCTGAGCACTCTGGCTGATCGGTGGGACTCCCCACTACTGAGCCGTTGGCTTCAGCTACATGCCCCTGTATAGCCATCTGTACCTCTAGCAAAGGGAGCAGCACCGAAAGCCGTAATTTAAAGATTATTACATAGATACTAACACTAGCTTAAGATCATAATTGTACTACTAACACTTTATATGGATTCTGAATCTGCAATAAATATATTCTATTCTATTCTATTCTATATGTTTTTCACCCTTGACCTTACTAAGACACATTAAATATCTAGCAGCCTATCTTAAAGCAAGTAGTCGCTCAGCAGATAGGAATATGTGAGACTGCTAACAATGACTGAACTTGACTCCAACACCGTAAAGTGAACATACCAGCAACTTACTGCTCATCCATAATCTAAATAATAATAAATCAAAGTCTTTGAAACAATATTGGTAGTTACTGACTGTAACTTCCAAAATAAAAAACTTTCACAACATCATCTTCATGGAGACACATTTTCCTGATTGCATCTGTGGCCAAGATAACCACGGAGCTCAGGGTCTGCCTCCGGGCTCTTTCTGAAAGCCTCCAGGGTCCAGTCCAGGGTGTTATTTCCTTTCTCAACTTCACATAATCTTGGTTGTCCATGGTAGTGAGGCCATAGAAACCAGAAATAAAAAACAACTCTAGGGATTTCAAAAATACCATGTGCCATTTTGTTGTTCAGGTTACCCGTATAGGCCTGTCATGACCTAACAACTATTGACAGACGTGTCTAACTTTTTACATGCCCTCCGACCACCAAAGCATTCAGATAAAATAATGCTGAAAATCATAATTTATATACCGAATACCTACTGTTTATATTCCACAATATTGCCATTTAAATATGAATAGTCTTTTTCTTTCTTAGGAGCACAAGCTACCATAAAGATTCTATTACTGATTGAGTGCTTAATTATATCTTTTATTTCGTTGGCGATTTCTCCATAGTCACTGTCTTTAGTTAGCAACTCAAGATTATCAACATTCCGAGCAATCCTATGTAGAACTTCTTCTGCATACTTTGACGTATAACTATTACGGAATTCTAGTTCAATCGCATCGCTTTTTAAAAAGTTTAGAATAGCAACCAAATGACTTCTAAACACCTTGCCACATAAAAAACCAACAAGGGTTTCAAACGAGGAAGCCTTTATGTCAACGTCTGGGTTAGAGGTGTTATTTTT
The DNA here is from genome assembly GCA_914767945.1 of Eilema depressum. Classification (NCBI taxonomy): domain Eukaryota; kingdom Metazoa; phylum Arthropoda; class Insecta; order Lepidoptera; family Erebidae; genus Eilema; species Eilema depressum. The sequence goes on from OU612040.1 coordinate 4,743,844, forward strand.
TTTGTCCTGATGTACTGCTGGCTGGATCTGAGGTCTGTCCTCATTATGCACTGGCTGAGGTGTGACAGGGTTTGGCGTGTTATTTTTTTTGTCCTGATGTTCTGCCGGCTGGGGCTGAGGTCTGTCCTGATTATGCACTGGCTGAGGTGTGACAGGGTCTGGCGTGTTAATTTCTTTGTCCTCGTGTTCTGCCGGTTGGGGTTCAGGTTTGTCCTGATTATGCACTGGCTGAGGTGTCACAGAGACATCAAGCTGAGGACTTGTTTGAGAGCTTTTTGGCAATGGTGGCAATATTTCGTTTAAATTCATCTCGAGATTATTATTCGTCGTAGCTTCAGTATTATTGTTAGTCGGGTTCGCCATTGTTAACAAATATACAATCGGTGTAATGATTTAAACATGATGTAGATATGCTTAATTTATGCAAAATGTGATTCTGAATTACAAATAAACACATTCACAAACTTTGTTTTGTAACTAAACAAAGTAGTTGTTGACAATAAAATCAAAGTAACTTATTCACTGCTCAACAATATCCAAATGATCCAAATACAAACACAAAACACAACACAAATAAAGTAACATTATAGTCCAAAACTCACAAGGTGTTTTCAACTGCTGATTTCAATCAATTTTCATTTGAATTCAATCCATAATTCCATAAAGATAGACTGATAGAGATTAAATCAATCGATCTTGTTCTCTGGTTCTCTTGGTTTTGTGCTGCGGTCACAGTCAGTCACTGGTCAGTCACAGTCAGTCAGTTGTCTGTCGTTCTTTACGTGATGTGTCAATCAATCAGTGTTGCTAAGAAAATCAAGAATCTCCCAGTCCCTGGCAGCTATACTGTTATTTTTATTAATCTAAATAAACATTTCCACTGATGAATTTTATATGCCTTTTATCACTTTGTTTCTTGTACTTGGCAAGAAATGAAAAAAAAATCTTCTGTTAATATACATTCTAATCTAATAAGTATAAGGTATTGTTTTTATTTCAGTACTTAATGTATTTATGTAAATAATTGTATATATGTAAAATATATAAAAATCAATTCCAAGTTAATCTAATCTACAATTTTACAATTTTTTATTTTGTTGGATATGGAATCACTGTTTACATTGTTGTTTGGCATCAATATAGAAAGATGCATCAATGCGTAAAAAGGCTCGCTCAAAAGTTTTGAATGAAAAGGCTATGTACCTACACAAGAGATCTGCATTCTGCACCCTTTTAGAAAGCATGGGTCCATTATTAATTGAGAAAAGTGCGCCCAATAAAAATGGTTTTAAGTTTGTGTGAGGGAAATTGTCGTGCTCCGTGAGCCCTTATGGCAATAAGGTAAAAAACGGCACACGGCATCGAGTGTAGTTGCGTATGGTTAACAATAATTCACTTCTCCCCCTGTAGTACAATTACTAGATTTTAGGGAATAGTCACTAAGCTGGCAAACCTTATGAATTTTTCTTAGGAAGTACTGCTTAAAAATGATGTTCAAATAAAATCTATAAGCTTACTTAGACATAGTGACCCCAATTCTGACGTTACCATCTCTAAACTAAATTTCTCTAAAATTTTCTTATTTTAGATAAGCGATTGACATTTCTAACCGTATTCTGTTGTTATGTCAAACTAATTTTTTTTTTTTTTTTTTTTTTTTTTTGTTTGTTCTATGGCGATCCCAATAATTCCGCCAACAACTCAGTTTTTATACTGATCAAAATAACGTGTGAAAGTACAAGTGTAAAATTATCCATACAAACAGTGAATTTGGAAAAGCGGCCAAAAGGTTTATAGTGTGTTGAAGTACCTGAAAAGAAGAGACATCATTAAAGCAAACAAAGTGTTATGTGGTAGAGCAAACGAACACAGTTTTACAAGTTAATATTGTTAAGATCTATAAAGTGACATAACATATAAATTAGTGGGGAGTTGACATACGTCAGGAGGGTGTTAATGTTGGCAGGGAGAGGGACATCATTTGGGGGTAGGAGGTCGTACAGGGAACCATTCATCCTAGTACACGAGAAAAACATGTGATCAGCTGTTCCTTCGTCCAAACCACACTCACAAAGAGAGCTATCCCTAATCCTTATCTTCGACAGAAAAACATTTGTACAGACATGACCTAAACGAAGACGACAAATAACCGAAGTTGCCCTCTTAGAAGCTATGCGGAATTTAAAAAACCAAGGTTTGCAAGGGATGCCGTTTTGGATTGAAGCATAATGTCTTCCCTTAGTAGAGCTGGACTGGGACCAATGCCCATTCCACTGAGATGTAATACATATTTTGGCGAGAGAGAGTAAGTCCTGAGAGAAGGCTCTGAATTGTTCACGAGATCCACTAGTCGAAGCAGTCCTGGCTAGAGAGTCAACCATTGAATTGCCTAAGATTCCACTGTGACCTGGAATCCATACCAAAGAGACCATAAGGCCCCTATTGTGGCACCTAAAAAGTGAGTGCTTGATTTGGAAAATTAAAGGTGATCTGGATTTAGAGGCGAATTGGTTGGCTAAGACGGCCAGTAAGCAACTCCTGGAATCTGTAAAAATAACCGATTTGTTGATATTATGGGACTCTATATATAGCAATGCCTCAAGAATGGCTATAGCTTCGCCAGTAAAAATGGTGTTAATGTTGGGAGATTTGAAAGATAAAATAATGTTATAATAGGGAATCCAAACAGCAGATCCAACACAGGAGCTATCCGACAACTTAGAGGAGTCTGTGTATATGGTTATGGAATCCTGCCATTTTCGGCTGATTAGCCGTTGTAGCATCCCTTCAGCATCCACTGACTGTTTACTAATGCCAGAGTCTAAAACAATATCTGGAGAGAAAATTATTGATTCAAATGGAACATCAAATAAGGGATTAAATTTGGATTGGAAACAGGGGAAAGGAAGGCGAACATAATTGACGAAAGAATTGAATAGACGGGGATGATCTTTATGAGACCAATAACCCCCAGAAGAGATATATTCAGACAGAGAATGTAGTTTAGGTATCAAAGGGTGGAAGGCAAGTTGGGAAGTCTTATACAGGTATCTATCGGAGAGGTATTGCCTTCTCAAAAACAAAGGAGGATCTACACACTCAACCTGCAGAGCATTTATTGGTGAGGACCTCATGGCACCCAGAATTATGCGGAGGCATTTTGACTGAATCCTGTCTAGTGAATTAAGGGATGCTTTGTTACAGGGTTCCAGAAGAAAGGATCCATAATCCAGATGACTTCGAATCAAAGCATTATACAGCAGTTTCTGGCAATAGGGATGAGCACCCCACCAGACACCGCCCACGGATCGTATGATATTTATTTTTTTTTCACACTTCTCTATGGTATAATTTATATGCTCTTTCCCTGACAACTTGGAGTCTAAAATCATGCCTAAAAATTTTACATTTTCTTTAACAGGAAAGATTTGGTTTACACAAGAGATCACACAATCGGGAATGGATCGGCGACGGCTGAAGACAACAACCGTGCTTTTCGAAATTGATAGAGATAATCCATGATCTGCAAGCCAAATTTGAAGATAGTAAATCGCAGAGTTTAATTTTGACACCGCATCCGACATTTGCTCCGTGGACACATACAGAGCTAGATCATCTGCATATTGCAGGATGTTGCAAAAAGAAGTAACGGAGACATCTAAATCAGCTGTGTATATGCTGTAGAGTAGAGGGCTCAAGACAGAGCCCTGAGGGAGACCTTTCCAAATGATTCTAGGGGGGAGGATAGCATTTTGGTATTTAATTTGAATATTCCTACCAGAGAGGAAATTCGAAACAAAGTTTACAATCTTCTCTGGGACACTCAGCTTAAGCAACTTTTGCCTGAGCACAGGAAGAAGAACATTGTCATATGCGGATGCTATGTCCAAAAATAAACCAACACAGAAATTATTTTTGGACATAGCTATCCGAGCATCAGTAGTGAAGATGGAAAGGCTATCGGTAGTGCCTAAACCCCTGCGGAACCCAAACTGTGTTTTAGAAAGTAGTCCCTGACTTTCCACGAACCATTCCAAACGATTCTTAATCAAATGCTCTAAAATCTTAGCCATTGTGCAAGATAGAGCAATAGGGCGATAACTGGAGGCATCTTCAGAGGGTTTGCCGGGTTTCAAAATAGGGAGGACAATTTGGGATTTCCATTCCTCTGGAGAGATACCAGAGCCAAAAATAAGATTTAGGATACTTAAGAAAAATTTTTTAGCAGATAAGCTACTCTGAACAATGAAGGAGTATGGAATGCCATCTACCCCAGGTGAAGAGTCCTTTAGTGGATCTAAGACAGCTAGAAGTTCGTTAAGAGTGAAAGGGGCATCAAAGTGATGACTGGAATGGGGAGAGGAGTGGTGAATAATACACTCAGCAGAGGTAGGTACAGATGGGGGAGCCAATTTCTGCGCGAACTCCTGGATCCAGACAGAAGAGTCATTTGAGGCAATGTGGTTGGATGATATGGAGTATTTAAATTTTCTAATATTTTTCCATACTATCGACGATCGGGTACGCGGGGATAAATTCTCACAAAACCTACGCCAACCATCACGTTTTTTCTGAGAAAGAAGTCTGGTTGTTTCAGCAGCCACCCTTTGATAATCTAAGTAATTAGACCGGGACATTTCTCTCGTATATGCTTTTTCAGCATCCTTTCTCCTTTTGCATGCATCCGTACAGGATTGATCCCACCAAGGCAGGGAAGGTAGGTTATTCCTTGGAGACTTCTTGAGTGGAAATGACTTGTCAGCAGCGATCAGAAGAGCACTCTTGAAATGGGAATATACAGAATGGTAGTTACTAGGGTCAGGAGTTGGCAATAGCTCTATCTCACGATCCAGCCAATTAGAATATACTTCCCAATCTACTCTTGACAGGTTGTATTTTAGCAGAGGATTGAATGTAGGGTTTTGTATTTGGCTGGTAATTGTGGAGACGAAAATGGGGAAGTGATCACTACCATGGGAGTTTCCTAGGACCTGCCACAAAAGACATGAAGAAAGAGAAGGAGGGCACAGAGACAGATCAACAGCAGAAGGACCTGGGTGAGACAAAGTTGGTCTGCGAGTAGCACTGCCGTTATTCAGAATGCAGAGGTTTAAAGAATCCAAATGATCAAGGAATAAAGAAGATAGGTCATCACATTGGTATGATCCCCAAGAAGTATGGTGGATGTTGAAATCACCCAAAATGACGACAGGAGGAGGGATAGAAGATATTATGGTAGTAAGGTCTGAAAGTATGGAAGGATCAGGGTAAGGAATGTAAACAGAAAGGAAAGAAATGTTCATTGACCTAACGCCAACAATGTGGAATGAGTCACTGTGAGGAGGGATAGGAATTTGAGTGAATATAATACTTCTGGACACCAACATAGTGGATCCAGCATGTCCGTCATTCCTGTCATCCCGAAAGCAGGCGAACCCAGACACCCTAAAACGGGAGTTGGGCTTAAGCCAGGCTTCCTGAATGGCAACAATGAGCGGCTTATATTTATTAATTAAGTGTATTAATTCGTTCTTTTTATTATGGATACTCCTACAGTTCCATTGAAGGAGGGGAGGGAATTTGACTAGTAAGAGATAGTAGCTGAGAAAGTTTATGTTTATATTTGTCTGGCAGCTCAGAATCACTAAACCTAGTAAGCATATTAATGAGGGTGGAGAGAAGAAGGTCAAGGAGATTATCATTAGAAGGAGAATGTGATTGCTCACCTAAGAGAGCGGAGCCATTAGGCATGGAAGAAGGAGGAGATTGAGTTAAGAGATTATGAGCCTGTCTGTTATAGCCAGGACTCGAAGCTGGATTGTACTGTCTTTGAGGAGAAGAGACTGTTTTTCTATAAGATTGTGACTGGCCTTGAGAGAAGGGTGAGGGAAGTTGATGGGAACTGAGGGAGGGGAATTGTTGGGAACTAGGCTGGGAAATATGCAAATTTGGAGATAGTGACTGTCTAGTAGTGTCCGCAAAGGACTTTCTAACATGAGGGAATCTGGCAGAAGCCTCCATGTAAGAAACATTCTCTTGGGACATGGTAATTTTGATGGATTTCTGTCTGGAATGTTCAGGACAGGAAGAATCTTTAGCAGAATGGGGACCTGAGCAAAATAGGCAAGTGGGGGTTGAGGTTGAACAAGTTGAACCCTCATGGGCCTGACTACACAAGAAGCACCTCGGAGACGATCTGCATTGAGAAGTAACATGACCGAATCTGCAGCACTTATAACACTGGATAGTTGGAAGGACATAAATTTCAACGGGCAAAGAGTTATGGAAGCAATAAACATGCGGAGGCAGTCTCTGACCAGTGAAAGTAACCACTATGGTTTGCGTAGGCACGTATGTGGTGTTATTGCCGCTAGTAACTCGTCTGTTTAATCTTCTGGCCTTCATAACGGATCCAAAGCCAGGCGGAACCTCAATGGACTGGACCACCTCCTCCAATGTCCATTCCACCGGCACCTGTCTTATTATTCCCATACGGGAGCAAGCAAAAGAGGGAATTGATGTGGCATATTTAGCCCTAAGTAGTGCGGGATGGGTTAAAAAATTATTTGCATCCGTGGACGACTTAAACTCTACGGAACCTCTATTCCTGCCAACTCGCTTTACGCCGCCAAGTACAATGTTTTTAATGTTGTTTCGAGAAAGAAAATGGCCAAATTTAATTGCACTAAAAACTGTTCCTGATGATGAATCACCGACGTCTCTTGTGACATGTACTAAAAATGGGCCAGTGTCCGAATCTGAATACGTAGTAGGCTTATCTGCGTGATCCGGGTGGATGTAAGTCGTTTGGACGGAGGGAGCAGATTCAGATGGATTTAGTATGGTTTTTTTTGCTGCACCGGAATCTCCCTGTTGATCATTCGGGCGCTTTTTGGAGGAAGATCGACTTAGGAGCAACCTCAGACGTTCTTCATCCCCTCCAGGATCGGGAGGATGGTTATCCATCCTCTTTGTAAGTATTAATTTTAGGACTTACCCAGAAAATATAATCAAACTAAGCACACAGAAACAATACAAAAGCAATAAAGTACTTCAACAACACAGTATTATCACTATTATCAGTTTTTTTCTCTTTCGGAATTGACGAGCACTTGTGGCAAGCACGATGTCACCGATCCAAAAAAAAATGTCAAACTAAATTTAGTGTTTACTAAGCACAAGACAGCACTAAATTTGAATATGACGTCGCTAAAACGAGTGTTACAACTATTAAAAAATTAAGAATGAACGATAAAGATTTTCATAAAATCTGTGAAAACTTATCTTAATAAGTCTTTAGAATGCCGACAAATGATAATTAGTGCATATTATTGATCAAATAGTAAACAAACTGTGATATTTCTCAGTCTTAACCAAGCAAATACAGTTTTTCTCGGTCCACGTACCTGGCAACTTCGCGGGGTCCGCTAGTTATTTATAAAATCCAAATCAATCGACGATTTATAGAGCTTTATAGAGGCTTTAAGCGTATATAGAACGACAATTGGCATTATTTTAGACTTAGAGTATATAGATTTTAGATGATGTCTAATTTTAGTTTGACATTTCTTATTTTAGTGCTTAAACGTACATCAGAATACCGTTTAACCAAAAATGACAGTTGAGTACTTTCTCTAATTTTAGTTGTGTCAAGCTAATTTTAAGTTAGTTGTGTGTTCTCAGAATACGAAATTACATTTTGACAGGACTAAACTGACATTTAGAGATTTTTAGCTTATTTTAGTTAGCTTGAGTGACTACTAAAATTCTCTGTGATTAAATATAATTAATGATAAAAATATAAGTAATGAGGAATGTAAACACGGGAACTGAACTCAAAAATTTTTTGGGGAAACTGTGGGGAATTATGATTTGAGGGGAATTCAAATCGTGGTAATTTGTCTCCAGTATATATATTAATCTATGGTAATTTGCAACACTGATGAAAACGTCAAAAATCCAAAACATTTATTTTGACGAAAATTGGCGAATTAAATTGAATGTTTGCTTCGTGTTAATAACATAAACATGTCTTTTGACGTAGATTGGGATATAGAGAAATACAGGGATGACCACGAAAGTGAAGAACATTGGCAGTTAAGAAGATCATTCATGGTAAAATGGAAGAACGACTACCCAGAAAGTCGCCTTGTTTGTCTGGCGAGAGTGTTTACAAATATTGAGCTACTGGGGTGCCGGTATCCCTCAGAAGTTATGCAAGAGATGACCAGACTCTCTCATGAGGTAAACAAGGTTTAATATACTACTAAATGCTCCTATTTCAGCTGGTCGGCACGTAAACCTGATAAGCGTGGACTTGCTATCAAATTCACGTACTTTTTGATGTTTTATTTTTAGTTTTTAGTAGTAATTATAAGCTCGGCAAGTCCCGGCAAAGATCTTGAACAATCTCAGAAAGTTCGCGCACATGCACTAACAAAAAACTACACGAACAACAAAAGAATGTGAACTAATGATGTTTGTGTATATATATTTATTACATACCCTATATTTTCAACTCAAATAACCTTTCAGGTTGCACAATCATATAGAAAGGAAAAGAAAACAAAATTACAACGGACATTCGTCTCTGCCTCGGATGCCGCAGAAGACAGAGCTAAAGGAATCAAACGACAAGGAGGCGTGATCATCGATGACCCACCAAAAGCATCAAAAATACAATTTGTAGCTGCCGGTGCAAACAATGATAACGATAAAAATAATTCTGACTCAGATAATGATAATGCAGAAAATAATGATACAAGTACAAATGAAAATAATGAATCCGTGATAACGGAAGATGTGAAATATGAAAGGAGAGATAAGTTAGATGTGTATTTAGAAGAAATGATGACATTGGATTGTTTGGATGTGAGGAGTTTCAGAGAGCATATGTTTAAGTCTCCATTGGGTAGATTGGTGTTACTCATCAGACCGTGGGCTGGGAAATTATGGAACATACAAAGTAAGTTTTCTTAATAATTTTAGCCCTAGTTCAGGTTGCAAAGACTGTGCACACTCCTATTATTATTATTATTATTTCTATTTTCTACTACCCATAATCTATACTAATATTATAAATGAGAAAGTAACTCTGTCTGTCTTTCACTTTCATGCTCAAACTACTGAACCGATTTTGATAAAATTTCGTACAGGGGTAGATTAGACCTTTATGTTTGGTTGCGATAACCAACAGCCACGGGGGCAGAACCGTAGTTAGGTGTATTTAAGTAATAAGCAAGATTTTTTTTTATTTCAATGTTTCCATTTTAATGGTTACAGAATAGTCTATAATTTAGGTGAGTGACTGCCATCTCCTGGAACCTCCCTCATCTTATTGACGAACTACACTAATCTAGTGCAATAAATATTCTTCTTCCTCCTAGCTTTAATTCCCAGTCACATCCGAAACTTTCAGCTCGGAGTCTGGGGTCCGCTTTACCCATCTTAACTACGGATTTGGCTAGACCTCGATATTTTTCCGTGAAGCGATTGCCATCTGACCTCGATAACCCAATGGTAACATTAGGCGATATCAAAGCTTTGCAGCTAGACCGTTGTTTTTGGTCTTTTTAGGGCTCCAACTACCCGTAACGGCCATAGATGTTCTTAAGGCAACCGGGACCGACAGCTTAACATGCTCTCCGAGGCACGACCAGACCAATATTTGAACTGAGCGGAGATCGAATCCGCGCCTCCTGCGTAGCGGCTGCGGTCACCAATCAAATATTATAACAACATATTAATTTTCCAGACAGCTGTCAAACGTGTCGTGTAGATCTGAACTTGGCGTGGGACAACACGCATCTCACTCTCTCTATAAATGGACAAGTGTTAGCTCAAGTAGAGGGAGCAAGTAAGACAGACGCCAAGAATACGGTCGCAAATATTGCTTGGGAGGTATGTCCAGTATTAAACTAAATTGTTTATTTATTTATTTATTTATATACTTACAACCATCATTACAGGAGTAAGTATATCCTTATGCAATGGTAGAAAAAAACTAAAGAGCAATATACAGCTTACAGTAACTTAAAATTAACTAACTTAATCTAATTAAATACAGACAATTGAGTAAGCGAGCCTCTTGCCGTCAAGCGGGCACTATATAATTCTTAACTTGTCTTCTTCTTATCATTCGCAGAGATTAAAAAATGAAGTAGTAAGCTTAGTAGTGAAGGAGCAATTCATAGCACAAAACGACACTCGTATCACTGCCAACGATGTTTCCTTGAAGAAGATGAGAGACGATCAGTTTGGTACTCCGGTGGAGAACAGCGTTGCTATGAAGATGATGAAGATGATGGGGTGGAAGGGTGGGGGGCTGGGGGCTGACGCTCAGGGTATCGCTGAACCTATCAAGCCTAATATGCAATTGGTAAGTGTTTGTTACACCCACATGAAGAGGTCTTATTCTTCTCCACTACATAACATGGCGTAAATGGCGTAAAATAAAATACTTTTTCACCCCCCCTCCGAAAGAGTATTTTTGCTCTTCGATATCTGAGTGCAAAAGTCGTTTTTATCCCGTAGTCTAGAGGATAAAGTAAATTGCGTGTGCACTAAGTTTGTGAATTCAAAACATCAATATAGCTATTTACTTCTACTTCTACCTCTATGGTGCCGAATATAATATACTTTTTTTTTAATTTGTGAAAGACTTAAACACGGAACCTCCTTGGTGTACTAACTAGTAACTTTTTTTTTTGCACGCGCCATGATAAATGTTCTTTTTTTTAATTTAGTTATTTCGTAGCTGAGGTGGGATGAAAAGGTACGTGTTGCACTCGAGTGTAAAAAAAAATTCACCTTGTGCTCTTTTGATTCCCTCGCATACGCTCAGGATTCTAATTTTAGAACCCTTCGCTTGCTCGTTCAACAAAAATTGAGCACGCGGTTAAAAGCAACTTTGCACTCTTGTATAACAAATAACTATTTTACAGGTAAACCGCGCAGGCCTAGGCAGTTCCTCATCAGATATCAAACAGCTCCGTAAAGCGGCCTTCACGTTAATGGAGCGTTACTTAGCGTCGGATACCTTCGACCTGGACCTGGTGTTCACCTCGGAGTTCAGTAAAGAGGAGAGGGCACTCCTGCACCAGTGCGCTCAGAGGGTGGGCCTCGCTTCCAAGAGCTATGGGCTTGATAAAGATAGGTATGTATCTCAATTGGATTTTCGTTGAAGACTTCTTTTTCTTCATTCTAGCGTCAATTCCCAGTCGCATCCGAAGCCCCTGGGTGTTGCATGTTGCATACATCCATAGGCCACAGTGACCACTTCCCATCAGGTGGGCCGTGTGCTTGTCTGCCACCTAAGTGGTATTAAAAAAAAAACTTTCACCACGGAGTCTGGGGCCTGCTTTACCAATCTAATTTGGCTGGAATTCGATATTTTTCGTGCAGTGGCTGTCACCTGACCTCTATAACCCAATGGTAATATTGGGTGATATCGAAGCATTGCAGCTAGACCAGGCCCTTGATTCTGCTAAAGCACAACCACTGTCGCACCACAGAGACTGCCAAAAATGCCATTAAATTGTGACGCCCCTGGTGTTGCATACGTCCATAGGCCACGGTAACCACTATCCATCAGGTGGGCCGTGTGCTTGTCTGCCACCTAAGTAGTATAAAAAAAAAAAAAATTAAATGAAAAGACTTTCATTACACTCTGTCATTCACTCTACAATAAAATTAATTATTAAAAAATAAAAAAACCCGACTGCTGTCTAAAAGATTGAAACAAGCTTGATAGCAGGCGGTACCCATTAAATGGGTACCGCCTGCTATCAAGTTCGGTTCGGTTTATGATTGGCAAATTTTGCCAATTATAAACCCAAAGAAATTTAATGGGTACCGCCTGCTATCAAGCTTGTTTCAATCTTTTAGACAGCAGTCGGGTTTTTTTATTTTTTAATAACTAATTTTATTTTAACCTTTTTAGTTAGGATATGACATCTATATATTTTTGTAATCTCCTTTTAATTCTCTTCATTTTGATACCCTACTTGATAAATTTGAATGAAAAAAAATTTTTGCCAACAGATATTTTAGCATCAAAAATCTACCGTATAGTTTTTGTTGGAATTTTATGTACCCTATGACACTCGGGAGATGAATACCTTTCATTTGAGACCCTATTCATCAAAATCCGTCCAGGCGTTAGGCCTGTAGAGGGGAACAAAGAAAACTACATACACACATAGACACATACATACGCGCGAAACACATTACCCTCTCGCTGGCGCAGTCGGGTAAAAAGCCGTTTAATTTTAAACGTTAACTGCATTACTTTAAAGGCTAAAATCAAATGGAATTTTCTTGTAGTCATTGTGGTGTGACAGTGGTTGTGCTTTAGCAGAATCGAAGCCCAGTTGTTACACTTCTTTTAGGGCTCCAACTACCCGTAACGACTGCCATAGATGCTTTTTTCACACGCATGACAGCTTGACGTGCGTCATGCCGCCGCACGTCGCTGTCAAGCTGTTGGGCGTGACTTGGTAATATAAACTTCAAACACTGTGATAATAAGATTTAATTTTGTTTAAAGATTGTAAAATCCGGGCCGATGCCGTCCGTTTGGTGGGGTTGGACCTTTAATCACTGAATTCATAACATAACATAAACTCACGCCTTTATCCCCGAAGAGTAGGCAGAGGTGCTAGCACCCACATGTTGCCGTTTATGTTTAGGTCCCAATGTAATAGGTGGCGAGCCTATTGCCATTAACCGGGCACTTATAAACCTGCGATAAATACACACATAACTTCGAAAAGCATCGAAAAGTCATTGGTGTGGGCCATGGTAAAACCTGGGATCGAACCCGAGACCTCGTCTCAGCAGTCCATTACCCATACCACTAGGCTACTGAATTCAGACTGAATAATATTCATTGTAACCATTCCTCCCACTTTACATACCCTACCATACAATAGGCTCGCCCCCTATTACGTGGAACCTAAAATCATAGTTCGAGAAATGTGGGTATTAATACGCCTATGCCTACCCCTTCGGGGGCGTGAATATATGTATGTATGTAACCATTTTTTTTTCTTTTCACAGATTTCTAGTAGTCAAAAAGAAGCTGGATCCGTTTTCTCTGGTTCGGGCGGTGATAGAGAAAGGTGGAATAACTCCGAAGTACCAAGTCTTCATACCATCTACTCTAGGATCTAGATATGGGAACAGATATTAAAAATTATGACGTCACGGCAGCAATAGTTGTCGGCAAACTTCGTGAACATACGTAAAAAAAAACAATAAAAAAAAAGACTGATCGATCAATGACGTCATCTAAATTTAATATCATGAGTACAAACTGCCACCAAGTTTGCCGATTACTATAGTATCAAAAAAAATCTTGTATATAAAATTCTCGTGTCACAATGTTCGTTCCCGTACTCCTCCGAAACGGCTTGACCGATTCTCATCAAATTTTGTGAGCATATTGAGTAGGTCTGAGAATCGGCCAAAATCTATTTTTCATACCCCTAAGTGATAAGGGTACAGCGGGAACGGGAATTGAATACCACGTGGGCCGAAAATATGGCGGTACGAAGTTCGCCGGGGCAGCTAGTAAAATTATAAAATCTAAATCCAAGTGAACTTTATGTAAAAATCTTTAGATATAAATGTTTAAATGTCACTGTATTATAATAACAACTTTTTATTATGTCTGTTCGTTCCGAAAAAACTCCAAAGTGACTGGGTCGATATTGACCCTTTTTGTTGAAAGTTAAAGCCAATCGAGTCAATGTTTGCCACTATGAATGGCAATGTTTATTCATTGTGTAAAAAGAATTAAAAAAAGATAAAAAAATCGCATAGTTTTTACGTTTTCCCAAGCGACTGCAATATGGGTTTCTTCAAGAAGGGCATTAGAAGGTTTCTTCAGGGTCGGCAGCGCGAGTGTGACGCCCCTGGTGTTGCATACGTCCATAGGCCACGGTGACCACTTCCCATCAGGTGAGCCGTGTGCTTGTCTGTCACATATCGTCTGGTATAAAAAAAAACGTGGTCGAGTCTCACACCCGTATTCACAAACAACACTGTGAGGTCTCATAGTGTGCTCGAGCGCATAGGGCTGGTCAAATTAATTCACAAACATCACGGAGCAGTATCTGACGCAGTGCGTTCCCTCAACGAAGGATTACTTAAGTGTTATCAATGAATAAAAAGGCTTGCCAAAACGAACGCACTGAGAATTTGTCGTTCTTTGCACAGTTTTGGTAGTACGCATAGCGAAGTATTGTTTGTGAATACGGGTGTCAAAGAAATTCGGAATATTTTTTATTAGTTCGTATAGGTAGGTACCGGTCTGGCATTATATTTTCATAGAAGTGATTAAGTTCAAATAAATTAATAACACAATACAGATTATGATTTGAAATATAATTACGTGTTTTATTTTACATACATATAATCCTCGGAGGGTTAGGCAGAGGTGAATTAACACCCACATTTCACCAATCATTGTATTAGGTCCCACGTAATGGGGGCCTATTGCCGTATTCCGGGCACTATTGTTGACTCGAGCCATGTATAGGCTGAGTCTGGGCTGTATAATGTATACAGGGTGGAAGATTTTAACCTTACCTGGAGGGAAAGTACTTTAAATACTGGAGATAGCGAATTTCACCCAAAGGAAACATTCCTTTATTTTTAAAAAGAAACAGAACTGCATTTATAGATTTTTGAAAATTAGCTTGCCTCGCCCGGTAATCGAACCGACAAAAATCCAAAAAAAAAATATAATCCTGTATTTTTATAGCATCAATCGATAGTGTCAATCATAAGGATCAAATCTCTCTAACAAACATGGTTAATTAAATAAGAGGAAGTCCATAAAATCTTAACTTATAAATTTAATTTCAGCAGACAGCACTTCTATTCAAGGAACCATCAGACACCATAATCAACAATAAAGTTATCTTTGCTTTGACGCCATTTATTTATTAAAATTAGTACTAAATGACTGAACTTAAAGTTCCGGTTTAGAATCTAATGTTATTGGGTAACTTCGTCTGGGTAAATTGGCGTCGGTAGCTTAGTGGTTAAGGAGTCGGCCTTACGATCTAGAGGTCCCAGGTTCGAATCCTGGCCATTACACTACCGACGGGAACCCACTCCTAACACAAGCAATTTAGCTTAGCTGAAGGGGTTAACGGTAATTTGAATAATTTCGGTTATTATACTTTAAAAAAAAAAAAAAACTACATGAGGTACAAGTAGGTAATTTGGGGTACTTGGTCGAGAACCTCCGCATGGTACACCCCACAACATCCTGGGCAACGGAAACGGAGAATTGTCTTATTGGCTTGCCTTTTTTGAATTAACCTGTGATGGCGTGCGGTTTTAGTCGGTTCGAGTCCCACATAAATACCATTGCTGGCCTGCTGGGGTATCCGCATGAAAAACAGGGACAAGTAGTTTGAATATGGAATTTTATTATTAATTATGATATCTGATGGACCCTTGACTTAAAGTTCTTTATTGTGTTAAGTTTTATTTAAAAATTAAGTTTTCAGGAATTTCCTTTCATTTAATTAACCATGTTATTTAGACAGATTTGATCCTTATGATTTACACTATTGATTGATGTCATAAAAATACAGGATGTATTTTTTTCGGATTTTAGTCAGTTCGATTACCGGGTGTGGCAATCGAATTTTCAAAAATCTATGAATGCAGTTTTGTTTCTTTTCAAAAATAAAGGAATGTTTCCTTTGAGCGAAATTTGCTATGTGCAGTATTTAAAGTACTTTCCCTCCAGGTAAGGTTAAAATCTTCCACCCTGTATATCTGTCTGATGTTAAACAGCCCTATTCCTTAGTCGCCTTGTACGACACCGCATGGGAAGAGAAGGGGTGGCCCATATTCTATTATACTGTCCTACAGAATACCACTGGTATAATAACCTCATGTTGTGTTTCCAGCGGTGAGGATAGTAGCCAGAGCTCACTGGAGAGGTTTTGTGCTGTCAATGAGAAGACCAAAGGCTGTCCTGTTCGTCTTCTTCGCTGACGGCACAGAATCTCTCTGTTCTTACAGGGTCGGCAGCACGAGTGTGACTCCCCTGGTGTAGCACTCGTCCATAGGCCACAGTAACAACTTTCCATCAGGTGGACCGTGTGCTTGTCTGGGACCTGAATGGTATAAAAAAGAATAGGTTAGGGGCTTATCTCCATCCATATCCATACTTCCAAACTAATATTATAAATGCGAAAGTAACTCTGTCTGTCTGTTACGCTTTCACGCCCAAACCACGGGCGGAGCCGCGGGCAAAAGCTAGTTTATTATAAATGCGAAAGTAACTCTGTCTGTTTGTTACGCTTTCACGCTCAAACCATTGAACCTGAACCGATTTTGATGAAATTTGGTTCAGGGGTAGATTAGACCATGAGAAAAGACATTTTATGCTATGTTTTGTGTTGTTCGCGATAACCGACATCCACGCGGGCGGAACCGCGGGCAAAAGCTAGTATAATATAATATCATCACCGAATCTTAGTGATGACTCCAAAAAGTAGGTATAATTTGAAATCGAGGTGCATTCTAAATCTATATCTATACTAATATTATAAAGAGGAAAGATTTGTTTGTTTGTTTTTTTGTTTGTAACGAATAGGCTCCGAAACTACTGGACCGATTTCAATAATTTTTTCACCTATAGAAAGCTATACTATCTGGGAGTAACATAGGCTATGTAACATCACGCTACTACTAAAGGGAGCGGAGCAGTGAGCATAAATGTCAATAAATCGGGCAGATTTCCATACATTCTTTACTAATATTAGATTTGTATTTTTGTATTCGAGTAAACTCAAGAACTACTGAACCGATTTCAAAAATTCTTTTACCATTAGAAAGCTGCACTTTCACTGACTAACATAGGCTATAATTAATTTTCACAAAAATAGGGATCCTGGATAAAACTTCAATAATGTAACCCAAGGTGTAAAAAAAATAACCTAAAAAATTCCTTACATCGCGTACGCTGCGAAAACTATTGAAGATAGAACAAAATAATGTACTGTAGAAATGTATAACTTAAAAAGGTCTACATAAAAGTCCGCGACAGCATAATAATATGTCTATCTAATAAGGGTAGCTCACAATAACCATTTTTATCTTTTACAAATTATAAAAAAAATATGTGTCATTTTCGAAGCTATTTTTAACAATATAGTGTTAAGCCTTATTTGACTAAATACGTTAGATACATTGTACATTTAATGTAGATCAAAATTGCCCTTTACACTGTATAATTATAATGAATATTTTAGAATCTATTGCAGTATGAAAGTAACGCGCGACGATGTAAATTCAAGCCGAAATGCCGATCAAAGTCAGACCACGGAATCTATACCTTTATATTAATTCTTACCTAAATAAATCGTTTGGTATTTAAGATTGTTTCAATACCTGTTGATTACTTTTTGAATTATTGAAATCGGACGTTCTATTCAAAAGATATTACGAAATTATAATGTCAATAAATCCGGTAAATTACCATACATTATTTGAAAACTAATTATTATTACGGGCATGGGCTAAAAGGGTGCAACCACGGGTGTTCGAAGTATTTCACGAGCGAAGACAGGGAAGGTCAGCTGAACACAAGATGCAACGGTAACGGGATCCGAATGCGGGATTGGAACCTCCATGTGATGCATCCTGGGTAACGGAGGCATTAATGCCCCTCACCCAGGGGAGGCGCTACCGCCTACGGCAAATACATACAGCAACGGGAGCAGCTCTATAGAGGGCTCCGGGCACCACATGTCCCTCTGACTACGAGGAGGCCCAGTAGAGAGCAGGAAAGGGAAGGGCTGGTCACCGAGCGCGGACGTGAGGATTATAGGTCCGGCCTCCTGTCATCCCTTCACGCCCGTCTCCTCCCTTTCCGGAATTCGATGGGACATCGTGCTTCCTACTTCTGAGAGGGCCATCTTAAAATTGTAGATGGCCCAGGGTCAGCCGGGGGGTGCGGAAAATGCCCTAGGCAATTTCACACTCCAGCAACTGAAGACCCGCGACGGCATGCTGTTTAGTGGGTCCGAATTCCACATGGCACTCCTGATGGCTGACGGGGATGGTATCCGATCCGAGGCAATTTTAGCACGAAAGAAAAGTTTGTACGGAATCCGAATTCCACGCGGGCGGAGCCGCGGGCAACAGCTATGTTATATAAAATAAAGGATAAAAGTCTCGTCTTTATTGAATACTCGTGCGGTCAACCATATCTTCAATTTTAGTCGATAAGCGCCATCTAGTGGTATTCCTCGTACTAAATTCACGCATTACGAAATTAACTTATCTACATTAGGTACTGAAATAAAATCGGCCAAGTGCGAGTCGAACTCGCCCATGAAGGGTTCCGTAATAGCAAAGGCGAAAATTGCTGTTTGGGACATTTTTTGGAAACAAATCCCATTTGTCACCAGTGGTGGCGTCGACAGTGGGGGCTATTGGGAATAACCCCTTATTTTCAGTGTTTACATTAAGAAAGAACAACGAACGAATGTTTTGTCACTTTACACCATTGATATTACACGAATAGAATTTGACGTAGAGGAGATTGATTGAGTAAAGGTCTCTGCATACGTAAAGGGTTTTTACACGGACGGGACGGGACGTGAAGTTTTGGAAATATCGTTTCATACAAAATGTAACGGCAATGCATATGTCACGGGGCCACAGACGGGACGGGACGGGCCGCATTACATTTTGCTTCACGTCACGTCCCGTCCGTGAAAAAACCCGTTACGTATGCAGAGACCTTAAGTCAACATTTAGCAGACTGCAGACCGCATCAGCAGATACAGAGTATACCTCGGGACCCATGTCTTGGACATAAGTCCCGAGATAAACGCAAGTGATATATCCATATCCATGCTAATATCCATACTTCCATGCTAATATTATAAATGCGAAAGTAACTCTGTCTGTCTGTCTGTAGTATTGTAGTTTAGACCTTGAGAAAGGACATAGGCTATGTTTGGGCGCGATAACCGGTATCCACGCGGGCGGAGCCGCGGGCCAAAGCTAGTAGGATATATGGATAAACGTGGCCCTGGAGCGCAAGGATTTTTTTGTAATAATTAATCTATGCTTGGTGAATTAAAGCTCTTCCATCGCTATCCCCGTGCTATCCACGATAGACACCCAAGAAACATACTGCGCGTATATAGAACATTTTAGGTCCTAGATATATGTCCCGAGGTATACCGTGGACTTGGATATGATACCTAAATATTGAATATACAATAAAATATTTATTGTTTTCAATTCATTGCGGCTTCTTAACGCTGTCGTTTATCCGTATCGAAGTATAACAAGTAATGAATGTGAAGACGACACGTCATTCGATCGCGTATCTGGGGGCACGGCAGTGCCCCCGCCAAGTCGAGCAAAAAAGAGCGGCACGGCCGTAACACTATTTTCTCGAAGCACTTCAGGCCATTTTCGACCCCCTAGAACTTCGTTGTGGATAAACCTAGAAGCCTGAATCTTCGGTTACTAAGTAGGCACTGTAAAAACACTTTATATTTCAAATTTTATTCAATTTGAACCAGTAGTTTAAGAATTATAACTAGTCAAAGTTTGCAAATTTTGCAAATTTTGTCACTCACTGACTGACCGATCATCAAAACTCTAAGGCACTTCTAGCAGACGTAGAAGCCTCAAATTTAGAAGTTAAGTAGTGTTTAGTGTACAACTCAAGGGAAAATTAAAATATTCTTCAATTTCAGCAATTTCACCAACTGCATAAATAACTTTGTAATCTCATATAAATATATGGGATTACAAAGTTACATTTGCAGTGAACTTTTCAGTGTACATGAATCCATCCATACTAATATCAGTCTAACGAAGTTTAACTCCGGACGCGTATCTTGGACCTAAAATGTGCTCAAAATGTGCTCTATACGCGCAGTACACATTTCTTGGATATCTTTTGAGGATAGCACGGGGTGCTACTACGGTGGACGAACTCAAATTCACCAAGCATACATTATTACAAAGCAATCCGCGGGCGCCAGAGCCTCGTTTGTCTTGCGATTTAGGTCCAATATACGTGTCCGGAGTTATATTATAATAAATGCGAAAGTAACTATCTGAGCGTCTGTTATTTGTTAGTATTACGCTTTCACGCCTAAACTAGTATCTGAATAAACTTGATGATGACGAAAAGTGAAGAAGTGGGAGTGGGAGTGGGAGTGGAAGTGGGAGTGGGAGAAACCGGAAAGGTAATCTACAAAAAGAACTGAAATCCCATCAAAAACAATACTTGTAAAAAATGCCAAGCCTCGCCGCCCTCGGTTCTTCTACCGCAAAAAGTTGTGAGATCCATGTAATACCAAGTCGGTTAATTTATTCAGTCCCTACTTCAGATACCTTCTGTCCTAAGTTTTTACGTAATAAGTTTTTATGTTTTGAATATAATAAATTGACTTGGCAATCGCACTAAACCATCTTATTTAATGTAATTATTGTGATGTACTATACATTGTGTTTTCATGCGATGGCCAAGTCAATTTATTATATTCAAAACATAAAAACTTATTACGTAAAAACTTAGGACAGAAGGTATCTGAAGTAGGGACTGAATAAATTAACCGACTTGGTATTACATGGATCTCACAACTTTTTGCGGTAGAAGAACCGAGGGCGGCGAGGCTTGGCATTTTTTACAAGTATTGTTTTTGATGGGATATGATATAATGATCCATCCGGCGACATTATTTATGCCGGGAATAAGTTCCTATGGGCCTATGGGTTGAGAAATCGAGCAAAATTCGGCCACGCCGGCCGTGGGCAACAGCCATTGAACCTATAAAACAGATAATCATCAGCTTTAATCGTCTAATACTTTAACCCTCATGATTAAACTTAGATAGCATCTCACGCCTTTTTTAGTATTCCAAAACCGTATCATAGATTTTAATCAGATTATTTACAAAATACGGGTCTAATCGAAACTTTTCAGTATAAAATAACAAGAGAAATTCGAAACTACATCATTCAATATTCGAATTTCGAACTATTCAACACCTTCGCGCGCTATTAAAAAAAAATGAATTCTAAATTGGCAATAGTGTTGATGGCGTACTGCCTGTTTTATTTTTTCAATGAAGTGGAAAATTCTTTCATAAAACCTAACAAAATACCTTATAAAATACCTAGAATTGGTAGAAGTAATGATGAAACAGACCCCTTCGACCAGGGTAGTATGGGGTACGTTATCAAAACTAATAAAAACATACCACGTATGGGCAGAAGGAATTATGACTCGGTAAGTTAGCTTAATTTTATTTTAACAATATCCTCCTAACTCTAAAAACCTTCAGCTGAATTAAATTGCTTATGATGAGTGGGTGCACGTAGGTAAAAGGAGTGGGTGAATGGTCAGGATTCGAACCCGAGACCTCTCGATTGTAAGGCTGACTTCTTAACCACTAAGCTACCGACGCTTTTGGTTTTACTGTTAAGCGCTTGAAATGAGATTTGATTTGAGATTTATTTGCAAGTATAAGGTCTAGTCTAGAATGAATATACCTACAAACTTTTTAGTAAATGTACATATATTAGGTACCTATAGGTACATAGAAACACATAACACATAGTTATAGTTAAACATGCACAAAAAAGATTGCACCCAGCGCGAATCAATCCAATCCAATTTAGGAGTCGAACGCAACACTATTCCGCTACACTACGGAGATAGTCGAAAGTGAAAACTGTCAGTGCTCTGAACGCTCTGAATGTCTTGTCTTGAATTGAAACCTATCACCTGCAAACCAGCACACCTGCTGATGGACTACTTAGGCTTAAGCACTGGTGTATTACATGCTTTCGTCTCGGACTCGGGAGTTCAGACGGCAGTCGCTCACATAAATGCCAAGATAACACCGTATTATGAAATACTTAAATACATTCATTTGTTTTTTTTTTACAGGAAAACCGTTACGATATTCCCAAATTTTACCAATTACCATCAGAGGGCTACAAGATGTATGAAGGTAATCTTAAATGACCTTCCATTAGGAACTTAATACATAATTCAGTACAAAGATATAATTTTTATTGTGGTTTCAGTGGAACAACAAGATTATAGCGACGTACCAGTAGAAGCTTACTCTCCCAAACAATTCAATAGCATGAAACGATAAGGAAAGGTGCCGTATGGCCCGTTTGACTTCTTCAGGACTCTAATCAAAATCACAAAATGACTGTTGAATCTAATCTAAACTTATTAAAATAAAGGTTTTTTAAGCATGCATGCGAACCTGTTGTATTATTTATATCCACAATATCGTATAACATACACTTATTCGGATATTGAAATGATATTCGGTAAATATAACAAAACGTAAAATGGAACGGGCATTGCGCTGTCAAAGTGTCAAACTCAATTTAAAACGCTGCTAATTTAAATTGTAAACAGTAGAGTCAGTAGATACACTCTAGCTCTTTTACTCTCATGTGGAATGTGATCATTTATCTCTTTCTATTGTGTTGTACTGTAACTACTAGAATCGGTAGCGTAGCCCTCGAAAATCTTCCACGAATTTTGTGGAAGAATTTTCTATATTTATTTTGATTAAAAGACATCTAAATTTTCTGTGTGAATATACTAAAACAACATGGTGTTAACTGCTGATGTTCATCTGCCGGAAGAGTCAGAATTGACTGTCCAAGAGGTCAATTTGTCCTCTGCAACTCTATTCGCTGGTGCATTTCATCTAGGAAAATATTGTGAACTTGCTAATAATGTAAGTAAAAGTGGCCTTTAATTAGTTATTCTTTATTATTTTATTGTTCTCTGTGATAGATTTCTATTTGCTTTGTGTTGAAGTCAAATTGATTGCATAATCGAAGTTCGATGAGGTTATGTTTTGGTATCATAATTTCGATGGAAATAGTCTTATATGGTCTATCCTTGATACCCTCGTGATGTCTGATGATTTTTTGTATTTATTACTATGAATTGTTGATTTTCTAACACTAATATCAAACTAAACTTTGTTTACAAAGTTTGTCTACTGACCTACAGATATTTAAGCTTTTTCTCTTATATAGTTTAGTTTATTGTATTAAACCTGTAATAGTTTAATTAATCAAATCTATAATCTAAGTCTACATTTAGATCTATATATCATCAAGCAGTCTATTTGTTTAGAAATTCAGAATATACACACTTATTATTTTGATATGTTGGTTTGCACTTACCATTATTTTTATTCTGTATGCACTATGGCCAAGTCCTTTCTCCTATAATTAGATGGCCTCAAGCCACAGCACATTTGCATGAATTAGTATTATTTATTCTGTCTGTATGTCTGTTACACTTTCACACCATCAAAACTGATCTTGATTAAATTTTGCACAGAGATAGACTATAACTTGGAAAAGTACAAAGGCTACGTTTTGTTGCGAAAAAAAAGGGTTAAAGAGGTTCAAATAGGGCATGAAAGTTTGTAAATTTTTTTGTTATTTCTCAATAATATAACCCGATGAAATTCGGTACACAGATAGATTAGACCTTGGAAAACGACAAAAATAAGTTATGTTTGGTTGCATTAACTGAAATCCTCCCGGTGCCACAATCTACAGCTAGTAGGAACATATTTCTCAAAAATGGCATGGAAACAACCACAGAAATGACCCTTCATTTTTGTGGTTGTTTCCGGCCCCATCTTCCAACTTTAGCCTGCATTACCCATTTAATGATGCAAACAATCATTTTACAATTTTCAGGAATTCATGCTATGCCGCAACGAAGAGGGGGATCCTCGCAAATGCATCAATGAAGGCAAGGCAGTGACCGCCTGCACCCTGGAGTTCTTCCGCAAAGTCAAGCAGACCTGCTTGAATGAATTCAACCAATACTCTAATTGTGTTGAGAAGAGCTCGGGAGACTATTCATTGCAACAGTTAGTTATTTGAAGTCATAACATTATTCACACACACAGAGACACACATACAGAGACATACACGGAGACACACGCAGAGGGACACACACACATAGAGAGACACACACATAGAGAGACACACACATAGAGAGACACACACATAGAGAGACACACACATAGAGAGACACACACATAGAGAGACACACACATAGAGAGATACACACAGAGATACACACACATTTATCCTGGTATAGAAATCTGCTTACTACTAGTTTCCCTTTTGGATTGACTTTTTCGACATTTATGGGAATAATTGCTGTCTGACAACCCATGCCTGAGAGGGAAGCCTGCACCAAAGCCTTTATCCGTCAATCAGCAGGTGTACACCAGATCAATATATAAAGTCTGTAGGCTTACGCCTGTTTCGTGCAACTAATGCACATAATCGTGCAAAAAATGGATCCAATTTGCACGATTGCAGATGCGGTTAGTTGTAATGTCGTTAATTGCATTTGAAATCCTCACCTTGAAGCCTAGGTTCCACCATCCGGCTTTTCCTCCTCCATGGTTAGTGGCAATGTTGCCTGTTTAGTGGCAATGTTACTTGTTTAGTGGCAATGTTACCTGTTTAGTGGCAATGTTACTTGTTTAGTGGCAATGTTACCTGTTTAGTGGCAATGTTACTTGTTTAGTGGCAATGTTGCCTGTTTAGTGGCAATGTTACTTGTTTAGTGGCAATGTTGCCTGTTTAGTGGCAATGTTACTTGTTTAGTGGCAATGTTGCCTGTTTAGTGGCAATGTTACTTAGTGGCAATGTTACTTGTTTAGTGGCAATGTTACTTGTTTAGTGGCAATGTTGCCTGTTTAGTGCTTAGTGGTTAAGGAGTCGGCCTTACGAGCCACACGATCGAGAGGTCCCGGGTTCAAATCATGACCATTACACTACCGACGTGAACCCATTATAGCACAAGCAATTTAGCTATTTAGCTCGGTTGGAAAGTTTAAAGGGTCGGTTGCTAATAAAGTTTTTATTATCTTTAGCGAGTCAATTGGGAATGTCGTTAATGACATTTTATCCTTTAATGCCTTAGAAATAAACGATGATGACCACAGTCTAGTAAGGCTCGAACCCTTACCTTTCGATGGGTCAATCACAAAATAACAGCTTATTATTTTCTTTTTTTAAGCTGCCGCAAGACTCAGGGTGTCTTCGACAATTGTATGCTGGCGAAGCTGAACATTGAGCGTCCATCCTTTGGCTACTTTACTGAGGTTCGCGTTCACGATACCAAGAGGTAAGTTCTTAATCCAATAATTCAATTATTAAAATTTAGCTGTTGCCCGCGGCCCCGCCTGCGTGGATGTCGGTTATCGCGACCAAACATAGCCTATGTCCTTTCCCAGGGTCTAATCTATCTCTGTACCAAATTTAATCAAAATCGGTTCAGTGGTTTAGGCGTGAAAGCGTAACAGACAGACAGAATTAATATCGCATTTATAATATTAGTTTGGATAAGAGTTAAGAAGCTATTACAACTAAAATAAATTAAAAAATAATTACATACACAATCCGTTCTGAAATTCCTCCAGTTCAAAAAATTACTAGATTATGCTCGCGGCTCCGTCTATTTCTGTCCCAATTCGCTCCTTAGTGTGTCGGTCTTCACCACGAGCAGATACAGATAGGAGGCGGCCTAAGTGTGAGATAGTAATACTAGAGTCTGGCCAACGAATGATGGTTCAAGAAAACGGCGGCAGTTTTGAAAAATCAACAGGTTGCAACACTGACTATACAGTATACACCCAAAAAAACGGAGTTGATATTTAGAATTTTTTTCTAATTTTTACAAACTTTTTCCAGTGGATAAGATTCAAAATGGTTTGTAATATTTTGCCTTAAAATGCCCCTGCCGCCCGCTACCCTTTCAGAGGATTTTGACCCTTAAGTTCCAAAGCGGAAAAAAAATCTTAAACATTATAATTTTTGTTTCAGGCCAAAGCCCTTGCCAGAACCCAAGGCTGTCTACCCAGACAGCACCCCTGCATTACCAGATGACTTCGAAAGGAAACCAGCTAGAGGTGGCTCCAGATTCTACTGGATGACCGAATAAATTCGGTGGGGAGATGGTGTCGTGTGTGAGAAAGAGATAGCTTGAGGTTTTAAATGACAGTTTTGAACACTGCAAATATTAAAAAAATATTCAGTATAAAAAAGAACTACAACTATTGTAGTAGATTGAAGATTGGATAAAGTTACCCTTAAGCAAATATAAAACGCTATATTGTTTATGCAAAGATAAAAAACTTTTTGTGTCTATGGACCTCCCATAAATATTATAACTTTTTCACACACAACCACAGATTAAAAAGTAATACATTGGATGAGGATTGTCATAGCAGCATATTTAAGTGTAATTTTTATTAATTTATAAGTGTAATGGAGAATATCAATAAATCATGATATTGCAACTTGTCTAATGTTTTACTTTGTATAATAGCCATTATTGATTTGTAGAATAATACATGTTGGAACCTAAACGCTATTGTTTTATTTTATTTAACAACTTATCTGTTGGCCGCACGTTCGCCTATTGAAGTCTGATCACGTTCTCGCAACCTATGGAAACCTATTCCAAGGACAAAGACTTCTACTCTTTCTCTTTTTTGCAAGAACGACTGCCATCTGGCATTCCTACTCCAAGAGGAAAGCCGGGGCCAGAGCCTCGTCCGTCAATCAGCTGGGGTCAGGTGCGGACACTGCCTGAAATATAGGGGAAGGCAGGAGGGGGGGTGTCACGTTTTGGCACAGATAACATAATGTTTTGGTAGACTTCAATTAGACGTGCACGATTTTATGACCCCCCCGGTCATGTCACCTATGACTCCCCCCCCCCTCGGACCGCGCATGGCAGGGGTACCGCCCTCCAGGTGAGTTTGACTTGAGCTCGCCTCCGAAGATCTTGCTGGTGCCTCGAAACACCCAATCTAATATATAAAAAAATTCACAGTATCTACTTAATCTGAAGCAGGTTCTCGACTATAATAATCAAAAGAAGTTGCCGTTAATTGTTATTTGTGGACATGTCAGTCCTTTTTTGCGATAGGATGGGAGTAAATTTTTGAGTCAAGCAAGATAATATGCCTAAATACATCGTAGGACTGTCCCGGATCCGGACTCCTATAATATTACTATACTCTTTGGTTCCGAATCCCGATAGATTCGGAAAGGATGGCAACTTTGTGAAATACTCATGAACATCTTTTAGTTAATTTGTAAATATATCTTCTGGAATGTTACGCTAATTTTATAAAAATAGATCAAGAGGGTTTTACAAAATTGAAAATAGTACGGAGGAGGATGAATAAAATCTCAAATAAAATACTGCGTAAATCGAACTGTATCATGTAAATGTCAAAGTTGACGTGAAGAAACTGCGTTACAGTTTTATTTGGATCATGTTGTGAACATAGAGATACCCATTGCGAACGATAAATAATAGCATGCTTAACTCTTCACCCCTTATAGCTAAGGATGCAGCTATCTCTTTCCCACAGATATCCTAAAAAAATTACATTTCGAAATTACCATGAAATTACAGAAACCTTGAATCGCGTGAGTGTCAGTGATCGATATGATCAATAAAATATTAATAAAAATAAATATTTCGACAAGAAAATTACATTAAACACAATATCCATTCATAAATATAACATCATTTGCTGTGACGTTTCGTGAACAGTGACACTATGTTTGGAATTATGTGAAAAACAATTCTCATTGCGCGAGTGTTGGCGAGTGTAAACAAATACAATTTTTGTGCTTTGAATTGTAAATAATGAGTAATTATGGTGATGAGCCTTACTATCAGGAGAATATATACACAAACACGTATAATTTATGGCAGAATTCTATTTATTATGATATAAATAATCTTAGCCCGCAAAATTTCTCGTCAAGTTGGCATAGAGGCAATGACGACGATTTTGAGACGCGGTACACTTCCGGCCCAACGGAGGCCCAAGCTGCGGAGCCCCCGGAGCCGCGGGATTATAAAGCCTCGGAGCCTCCGGAGCCCCCAGATCACAGAACCTCGGACTCTCCGTATTACAACGCATTGAAAGGCCCAGATTACAGAACTTTGGAGTCACCGTGTTACAAAATCTTGGAGCGCCCAAGTTCTAAAGCTCCGGAGCCCCTGTATAACAAAGCTTCAGTGCCCCCCGATCATGAAACTTCAAAACCTTCGTATTACGAAGCTTTGAAGCGTCCGGATTGTAGAACTTCAGGATCACCATATTACAAAATCTTAGAGCGACCGAAGTTCAATAATTCGGAGCCTCCAGATCATAACACATTGGAGCTAGTGGACTACAACAATACAGACCCTACTGGTTATAAGATGTGGAAACCTGCGAACTATGGTATTCGGAGGACAGTTGAAAAATCTACTTTGTATGAAGACCATGATAAGTTCTATCAGGATATGGGGTAAGCTGCTTACTTGTTTTTTTCTTGTAATTTTATTTTAGCCTGACGCTTCTCCCATGAATATCATGGGAGAAGCGGACCTGACGCTTCTCCCTTCTCAGATTTCATCCCATTCCCGTAACCCATGTGATACTATTCCCGGGATAAATTGCTTATGTGTTATCCAGACTATCATCTATCCCTGTACAAAATTTCAGCCAGATCCGTTCAGCCGTTAGAGTGTGATTGAGTAACAAACTTCAAGAAACATTTTACAAACTTTCACAATTAATATTGTTAGTAGGATTATAATATTAGTAGGATAGGAGGGTACTTAAGAGATACTAATACATATATAATTAGTATTAAGATTATTTTTGATTCTTATCAGTATTCAAAAGGAAACAACCTTTTTTTAGCCCAAGGTTAGCTAAAAATAGTTTTTTTTGTCCATAGTGCTACAGATAATAAGATATCCTGGTAGCAACTTTATTTATTTACAGTTTTACTTATCCACAAAAGAGTATGGTCTATCTATGACATATTATTGTATAGGCATGCCATACAAGAACATGGTGGCTTTCAAATCTGGCACAAACATTAAATGTAAAAAAAAATATAGCTGCTTACTTGTGTGAAGTTATAATATGTCGTTATAATTAATTTACATGAATTATGTTATTATTTATATCAATGATGAAAAAAAAAAAAAAATTTTTTATTTCACTCAAGTTTACATCCTCTACTCCAGTATGTTCAACTATCTGTTCAACCGGTTGAACTAATTGGACAACTTTTCTCCAGGGTTTTCATTGTTTTCAACTTCAAAATGAAGTTTCATTCAAGAATCAGTCAGAAAGGATCGCCATACATACTGATACTACATTCCATACTAGGCCAATACCTGTGATGATATCCATGATATGTATTATATTGCGAATTTATTATTAATGGCGGTTTTTTTTTTGGCATAGTGCACTGTCGCGTCTCTGATTAGTGGGTGAAGTGCCTTTATCGCATTTATCGCCTTTATCCTTGTTGCATCTGAGGGTTTCACCTTGGAGTCAGGGATACACTTGCTAAGATGATCATATGCTTGCGTAACGTAAATGAACGAAGTAGATTAGTCCTTAAATATCTAACAATGCGAATTGAATATAATATTAAGCATAGCAATGATGATACAAAATTGAATGAAATTTTGAAGCATTTATGATTTCGAACCCGCACCTCCTTCATAGCGACCGCGTTCACTGCCGCCACGCAACAGAAGCTGTCAAAATTCAACAACAACCGCGTGCATCATCTAGTCTAGTTTAAAATAGGCACGTAGGAGGTGGTAGGAAACGACGGTATATCCGTCCCAATCGAGCCATAAAGGCAGTCCCTACAGAAGACCGCGGCTTATTAACCTCGTGTTGTGTTTCCGACGGTGAGTAGGGTAACCAGAGCTCACTGGAGAGGTTTTGTGCTGTCAGTGAGAAAACCAAAGGCTTTGTCCTACTTATCTTTTCCGCTGACGGTAAAGAATCAATCTGTTCTTACAGGGTTGGCAGCACGAGTGTGACTCCCCTGGTGTTGCACTCGCCCATAGGCCACGGTAATCACTAACCATCAGGAGGGCCATGTGCTTGTCTACGACCTAAGTCGTATAAAAAACATAAATAAACTTCATAGAAAGAATCATCCTTAGTACACGTGACGTCACATGTTGCTTTGAAAGAGAAAACGTGTAGGTTGTTGACGTAGGCGATAGCTCACCCCTAGCCCCCCTCCCCGCACCCCTTCCAGAAATCCTTCTATCATTGAAATATAATGTCCTTTATATAATCCTTGAACAATAAGCTATATTGAGAGTAAACCGTGGGTGCGATCTGCCATTGTTCTCTCTCTTCAAAATAGAACTACAAAGATCACGTGGCATTAAGGCTAGATGCACACACAATAATATATTGACAACTAGCTTTTGCCCGCGGCTCCGCCCGCGTGGATGTCGGTTATCGCGACCAAACATAGCCTATGTTCTTTCTCAAGGTCTAAGCTACCCCTATACCAAATTTCATCAAAATCGGTTCAGCGGTTTAGTCGTAAAAGCGAGACAGACAGACAGACAGACAGACAGAGTTACTTTCGCATTTATAATATTAGTAGGGATAAACCCCCCTATTACGTGGGACCTGAAACAGGGATTGTTGAATTCACCTCTGCCTAACCCTCTGGGGATAAAGGCGTGATTGTATGTATGTTGAATGTATGTATGAATTTTTTTCGGTCGGTAGATGATTCCAACCGTCGGTCGCGTCGCGTCCGCTCAAGATAGTTGTTTAGGTGAATTTGGAGCACTCAAGGCGTGACTTCGTAGCTCTGTTCAGAGCATTCCCCTGTAACCGAGACTGGTCCAGGGTTGAAGTCCCGCCTGAGTCGTTTCTCTTTTTTTTATCTTAATCGATATATATATTACTATTCTTATTCCGGTAGTAGGTTCCTTTGGGTCACGGGAACAGGATAAGTATTCCACGCGGGTGAAGCCGCGGGTGACAGCTAGTTATTTCTATATGTTTCAATTTATGCACGCTCAAGCTGTTGAATCTAAATGAACTCCTGTGGTTTTCCCAAGCGACTATAATATGGGGTTCTTCAAGAAGGGCATTAGAAGGTTTCTTCATGATCGGCAGCACGAGTGTGATGCCTCTGGTGTTGCAATACTGGCGTAGCTATGGGTGGGCAAGGTGGTGCGGTGCACCAGGGCACCCAGGCTCAGGGGGCCCCCGAAGCCCGAGCCTGAACTAGCAAATCTCATATTGAATTACCAAAAAAGTTTTAATTTTGGAATGCGAAAATGGGTTGTAGCATAACTCTAATCAGTGCAACTCATTTGTTGGGAATTTTGTGCAGTATTGTCTCGTTGAAAGATTCGCCATCACATTCGCAGCTAGCTTGGAGGCCCCATGATCCCTCAGGAGGCCCTCAAGCTTAATGTCTAGAGACTAGAGAGTGATATTATTCTAGCAGTCATAATAAAATATTTTACTTATAGTAAATTGATTGTAACTAGTAATATTACTTATAATAGTAATATGAGTTCCAGTGCTTACTTTTTTTTTTGGCTAGATAATCGC
Organism: Eilema depressum; assembly: GCA_914767945.1. NCBI lineage: Eukaryota > Metazoa > Arthropoda > Insecta > Lepidoptera > Erebidae > Eilema > Eilema depressum. The sequence goes on from OU612040.1 coordinate 4,775,346, forward strand.
TGGTCTTCTATTGACGACCATTTGTGCACACTGGGTAACGGAGACAGCAGCAGCCTGTCTCAAGATGGCATAGACGCTGCGGCGTATGGCCAACTATAACCTTTCCACGTGTAACTCTGATTAGCAAATGTCGCAGTGGAAAGCAAGTAAGGGTGTGGGATGGTTCTGGGCCAGATGGAGATATCGTAGTTCCCATATTTGAGGGGCCATCTCAAAGTTGTATATGGCCCAGGGTCTGTCGAAGTGCAATGGAATTTTCTTATTGGTCCCGCTTACACTCCGGCGCTTGAGACCCGAGACTGCATGCAGTTTTAATGTTCGATTCCGGCCTAAAAACCTTCACTGATGTTTATATCGATTCGACATAAACACGAAATCATCATCATCTGCGTATAGACGCATTTTCCTGATTGTATCCGTGGCCAAGATGACCTCGGAACTCAGGGTCCGCCTTCCGGCTCTTCCTCCTCGACTTCACACGATCTTGGGCGTCCATGAAAGTGAGAAAAATTCGCACGCGTATCACCCACCACCCATCAAGTCAGGACTTTTTGGGCCTACCCCTTTTACCTGGACCCGGCGGGGCGCCATTGCCAGGCATTTGTTACCCACGTAGCCTGGCGGTTGCCGCAAGACGTGGCCGCACCAGCGAAGGCGGCTCTCTTGCATTTTATCCACCATATCACGGACATGAAGTCTGCTGCGGATGCGAGAGTTCGTCACGCGATCTTTACGCGTAACGCCGCATAGCATTTTCATCTCCATGACCTCCGTGGCCTAATGACCTCCCCCTAATTGTGTTTAGTGTATTGTGTTTTGTGTAATGTGCGTTGTGTTTTGCAATAAATGTATTTACTTTTCTTTCTTTCTTTTCCTTCAACCTGAACCGCATTTTGGGATCACACGTGACGCCAGTCATTTCTCGCCACTTGGCCCACGCGGCGGCAATGCGTGCCTTGACGTTGTAGTCGATTTTCACCAGTCACATGAAGTACAGATCCCAGGTACTTAGCCTGGTCTTTTTGGTCGACCAAATTATCGCCTATGTGAACGGGTGTGGAATCTGTAGAGTTTAACGCTAAATATTCTGTAGGCACAAAAAAATAAATGGAAATTTACGCATGTATGCGTGGAAACAAGGCAGATGTATATCTAGATTGTTTCCGCGCGCCTCTCTACAAGAGAAGGAGGATTGGGGTGCGGGGTCCGCAGTCACCACGCGGTGCACCCTGGGCAACGGAGACGGCAGTGCTCCTCTTTCGCGGATCTATTGAGGGCTGGTCGGAGACTTTTCATCAGTGGAGAGCAGGCAAGGAGCGGACTGGTTACCGAGCGCAGGCGTGGGGGTTACATGTGCGGCCGCCTGTCACCCTTTCACCCCCACTGGCGCCGCGGTTCGATGTTCGTCCCTTTTTTCAGAGTTCTATGGGGACACCGTGCTTTTCACACCAGAGGAGGCCATTTTAAAACCATAGATGGCCCAGAAGCAGCCGGGGTGCCAGTGATATGCTCTCAGTAACCTTACACCCCGGCAGCTCTGGTATCTGAAGATCCGAGACCGTGTGGTATTAAGCGGTCCGAGTCCGACATAACTACCCCCGATGGCCGACGACGGGGGTGGTATCTGAGGGGATTTCCGCACGAAAAAGAGGGAGAGAGGAGGGATTTGATCCCCAACAGCACGTTAGCGACCGGTAGGGCATATGCCTACCTCATCGTTTACTTCGGTAAGGCAACGTGCGACGCCCGAAGGAATTTTCGGAACCAAAAAAAATAGGGGGGCCCCCAGTTTCCTTTTGCACCGGGGCCCTTGGTCACCTAGCTACGCCACTGTGTTGCATACCTCCATAATATAGTATAAAATAGAGTCCATAGGCTACGGTAACCACTTTCCATCATGAGGGCCGTGTGCTTGACTGCCACCGAAATAGTATTAAAAAAATCAATTTTGTATTGACGATGTTATTGTGCATGTGCTGGTAGCCGCAATGCGAGTAATATTTCGATACACATAGCTTGTTAAACCGCAATGCCATGCAAACGGTATCATTGAAAAACCGCAATGAATTCAATCTACATACACTTTATCGTCTTTATCCTTTCTAGGGAGGAGAACACTACGCCGCCTCCTACCTCTGTATGGATGCCAGCACAGTGGCGGGACCCTATGCCGGAGTTCTCTCTATTTAGCAGCAACATGCCTGAAGTGCGGCCTCGTAGGATCCAGAAGAAATACGACAAGATGTCCAGTAAACCCGTGAAGACGAGTATAGCTGAAACGTTAGTACTACCAACACAACAAAATTGATACCCAAGTCAACCTACAGTTAGTGGCTGCGTGGTCCCCGGCAGAGTAGAATTTGGGGCACCCCATCTCCTCCCATGCGGTGTCGTACAAGGCGACTAAGAGATAAGGCTGTTTAACAGATATATACAGCCTAGGCTCAGCCTCAGATTCATGGCTCGAGTCAACAATAGTGCCCGGAATACGGCAATAGGCTCACCCCCGATAACGTGGGACTTAATATAATGATTGATGAAATGTGGGTGTTAATTTACCTATGCCTAACCCTCCGGGGATAAAGGCGTGATTGTATGTATGTATATGTATGTCAAACTGGAAAACAACATTGAAACGTCGGTAGCTTAGTGGTTAAAGAGGCCTTACGATCGAGAGGTCCCGGGTTCGAATCCTGGCCATTACACTACCGACGTGAACCCATTCCTAGCACAAGCAATTTATGTTAGTTGGAGGGATTAGACAGAATATTAGTAATTTCGGTTGCTTTTTCATCCTAGCCTTTATTCCCAGTCGCATCCGAAGCTTTCACCTCGGAGTCTGGGGTCCGCTTTACCAGTCTTAACTACGGATTTGGCTAAACTTCGATATTTTCCGTGAGGCGCTGTCATCTGACCTCCACAACCCTATGGTGACATTAGGCGATATCAAAGCATTGCAGCCAGACCGTTGTTGTTGGACTTTTTAGGGCTCCAATTACCCGTAACGACTGCCATAGATGTTTGTATGGCAACCGGGACCGACGACTTAACGTGGTTTCCGAGGTACGACCAGACTTATGCAATGGTTTTCCCAAGCGACTACAATATGGGGTTCTTCAAGAAGGGCATTAGAAGGTTTCTTCAGGGTCGGCAGCACGAGTGTGACGCCCCTGGTGTTGCATACGTCCATAGGCCACGGTAACCACTTTCCATCAGGTGGGCCGTGTGCTTGTCTGCCACCTAAGTGGTATAAAAAAAAAAAAAAAAAATACCTATATTCATGCATAGAAATATTTGCACTGAGCGGGGATCGAACCTGCGCCTTCTGCGTAGCGGCCGCGTTCACTACCGCTACGCCACAGTAGTAAAAGTACCATGAATTTTAGTCACGTAAAATTCATGGTACTTTTACTTAGAGACTCAGAGTTGACTTCTGAGTCTGGGAATATTTTTGTCCCACCAGGCTCGCGGTCTCGTTTGCTCCAACGGACTGATGTCCTTCGCCAGTTTTGGCCAGCTCACTGCCACTTCAGTCTGCTTATTCTTGTTCTCATTCTCATTCTAGCATCATACGGAGGATGGGCTGGCATGGCCGACCTGTGGGCCTGAACGGAACGGTACGGAACGGAACTGGTATCATAGAGCCGATAGCACCCGACACCACTTATGTAAGTACTCTCCTTTATCGATTAAGTCGAGGTTCGACCTTTTTTACATAAGAAGTAGCGGCTGGAGTTCACGAGGAGTTCGTTTGACCCCCTTAGGGTCCTTTAAGCGGGGCGTGAAAAAGCATCTGATGAGGCCGTCATGCTGAGTGCCACCATTGTAACATGGTACGTGTTGTGATGGTGGCCCTCTTTTCAGAGACTTTGCCTTCAGCTTACCATCAGGCGAGGCGAAGTCAAATTGACGTGTCCTATATATAAAAAAAAAAAAGTTTCGTAAATAAAATCCGTTTTAAATATTATTATAATAAAATTTCGGGATTAATCAGTGAGTGGATTTCGCTTTTATGTATAGATTACGTCAATATGACTTCACCTGATGGTAAGGGGACGGCAAAGTAAAGAGATACATACGTATACCAACAATGTTACAATGGTGGCCCTCAGCTTGACGGCCTCATCAGATGCCTTTATATGCCCTGCTTAAAGGACCCGGGACCTACGGAAGAAGGATACAGGTCAAAATAAATAAAAAAAAAATTCTAATTTCAAAATCCAAAGTTAACAGTATTACGATCAATTCACAACAATCACAACTGGCGGCAAAATGCTCACATCGTTTTTAAGTGTTTAGTAAATATCAACCTTATCCCATTTATACAAGGTTGAATATCATATGCTGCCATCTCATCAATAAATCTTATCCAAGAGTCTTTGCTTACTATTTTAAGCTTTGTCTTAACGGAATAAGATTGCCATTTGATTACTACATAAAGACAGTTTCAGCATTTTTCCATGTGAATTAAACTGACCATTAGTCCGCTAGCCAGCAACAGAATACTTGATGGTCATGGTCATGCAAATGACTGACAATGAATATTTGTACCTACCCACAGGATAGATAGATTATAGAATAGAATAAGTTTTATTTCAGATTTTTACACTCCATATAAAATGTTAGTAGCACAATTATGATCTTAATCTAGTGTTAGTATAAAAATAGTATGTCTTTCGGTGTTGCTCTAAAGACAAAGAATTAATCTAAAATGTATTGCCGCAAAATTCAAAATAGTTGCTTTTTTTTTTGTTATAAATCGCAATGCAAATTTTATTACGCGTCCGTGTTTCTTGTATTTTTAATGAAACGTTTTTTTTTTCATTAATTAAGTAAGTACCGAAATAAAAAATGTCGAATATGATAGGTATATTATATTGTCAGAAGTTAATAGGAATATTACGTCACAAATTGTTTGAATTAAAACAATTTTATTGTCGAATAAATAATTTAAAATATTGTATATTTTGCATAAAGTATGCAAAACTTAAGTAGGTACCGAAATAAAAAATGTCGAATATGATAGGTATACCTATTATATTGTCAGAAGTTAATAGGAATATTACGTCACAAATTGTTTGAATTAAAACAATTTTATTGTCGAATAAATAATTTAAAATATTGTATATTTTGCATAAAGTATGCAAAACTAAATTAATGTTCACCTGTTTTATCTATTTGAATGATTTTGCAGTTTAATCTTAATATATTAAGAAAAGATAGATACATCTCTCTTGCTCGAACACATACACGCACGCACACGCACACGCACACGGACACGAACACGAACACGAACACGAACACGAACACGAACACGAACACGCACACACGCTCACACGCACGCACGCATGCTTTTTTTTTAATTTACGACATCAGTGGGATGACTAGCTTCATAACAAATCGCCGGCTATCTTATGGGGTGAACTGTAAAGGCCTCGAATTGGTGTACAGAATGTTACCGCGCATTCCACGATGATAACAATGTAGATATATATGTGTACTGTTGCATGCATTTACGCACGCACGCACGCACGGACAAACGCACATGTACACATGCACACATGCACACACGAACGCACGCACGCTATCTGCTTCTATCTTTACACACTTCGCAACCGAACCGATTTTAAAAATTCTTTTTCAATTAATTAGATATTTTCATATTGTTTCAGGCCAAACAAAAGGCAAACATAGTAGGCACTGTCAAAGATTACACCACCCAAAATAGGGAGAACTTCGCAATGAACGTTCTATACAACATATACGAGTTCGTCAAAAACAATTCCGAAGTAGAATTCTACTTCGATCGAGGGCTGTCTCGAGAGGAGAGGAAACGTATCCACAATATAGTGCAGTTGACGAATAAGGTGGAGAATATGTCTGTGGTGAACTATGAGAGCACCGCGCAGTTGGATCTGGTGATGCAGATATGTGAGGTGAACTGCTATTTGCTGCAGACGCAGTGCGAGGGTGAACATCCTTACCGGTGAGTTCTTTTTATACCGTTTGAAGTAGATTTACACAGGGCCGGTCGCAGCTGGAAGTTGTAGGGGGGGGGTCACTTCGGAAATTCCTTAAGAAATTTAACCCCCCTCCCCTCGTACTGGGACTTTTCAATATGAAGTGCATGGTTTTGGGGGGGGGTCATGTCCCCTGTGACCCCCCCCCCCCTTGGACCGCGCCTGGATTTACATCAGACGAGCGAATGCTCATTCTATCTCTTCTACGTCAAATTCTATTAGTGTAAATCGCTAAACCACCGAGACCGCACGAAGCCAACTCAAATTCGTCTATACTTTCCGTCTTTGGGGTGACGGTGGAGACATCTACCGATACTCGTATGACCCGCGCCACGTATCTCGGACCTTAATCGTAAGACATACGAGGCTCTGGCACCTGCGGATTGCTTTGTAATAATCTATGCTTGGTGAATTTGAGTTCGTCTACCGCTGTAGCACCCCGTGCTATCCTCAAAAGACACACAAGAAATGTGTACTGCGCGTATAGGGTATATTTTGAGCACATTTTAGGTCCAAGATACGTGGCGCGGGTTATACGAGCTATCGGAACCAATGAATGATTTTGATTTTACAATCATTTTTAAACATTGATTTTTGATGATTCCGCCCAAATATTATACTGACTAGCTTTTGCCCGCGGCTCCGCCCGCGTGGATGTTGGTTATCGCGACCAAACATAGCCTATGTCCTTTCTCAAGGTCTAATCTACCTCTATACCAAATTTCATCAAAATCGGTTCAGCGGTTTAGTCGTAAAAGTGAGACAGACAGACAGACAGACAGACAGACAGACAGACAGACAGACAGACAGACAGACAGACAGACAGACAGACAGACAGACAGAGTTACTTTCGCATTTATAATATTAGTAGGGATTGTCTAAATCTATTTACAAAGTGAAATGACGCCCCAAAGACGGAAAGTATAGAGGAATTTGAGTTGACTTCTTGCGGTCTGGGTGGCTTAGCGGTTAGAGCATTCCCCCTGTAAGGGAAAGATCGCGGGTTCGAGTCCCGTCAGAGGTCGATTCCCTTTTGTCTTTGTAAATCGATTTGGACAATCAGCATAATAAATGCATCAAAATTTCATTCAATCTATTAGTGTAATTTATTATTTTAACTTCTTCCTCCTAGCGTTAATTCCTAGTCGCATCCGAAGCTTTCAGCTCGGAGTCTGGGGTCCGCTTTTACCAGTCTTAATCACGGATTTGGCTAGACCTCGATATTTTCCGTGAAGCGATTGTCATCTGACCTCCACAACCCAATGTTAACATTAGGTGATATCGAAGCTATGCAGCTAGACCGTTGTTTTTTTGGATTTTTGAGGGCTCCAACTACCCGTAACGACTGCCATAGATGTTCTTATGGCAACCGGGACCGACGGCTTAACGTGCTCTCCGAGGCACGACCAGACCAATGCAATAGTCGGCTTTATTTTTTGTATTTTTTAATCCATTTCTCGGATTCCAGTCAACTCTACGTATACAAGGAAGCTCCGGAACACGTGTACCTCATCATACCTGATGACCTTCGGCAGTCTATACCTGACGACCCATCCGTAGACTCGGACTCCACTGATGACGTCGCGGACAATGACGCCGATGAGGAAACCAACCCGTTCTTGAAGAGTATCACTCGCAACTTGAAGAAGATGAAGATTGAAGATGAGAAGGATAAGAAGACTCAGCCAGAAGAACTGCCTAACAAGAAGAGGTACTTTTTTTACTAACTGACCCGCCCGGGTTCGCCTTCGAAGCCCCGTGTCACCCCTTTAGACCATATACAACTGCCAGCAAAAAATCTTATTTTTAGACTTGGGCATTTTCGTTTCAAAATGAGGTCTCTTTTTTTGCTTTTAAGCATCAAAATAAGACGTAAATATAAATATTGTGAATAAAAAGCTATGTGATCGTGTTTGAAACATAAAGAGGTACAATTTCACTAATATCTGTTGAAAAAGAAAACCTTTTTGTGGCAGATAAGAACAAAAATATAGGTGTTTCCAATTTTTCTCAAAAACGGTGAGGTAATGTGAAAAATGGTTCATACAAAAGTTGTAGACCTTGTTATTATCTACAACTTTTGGATTTAACTTTTTTCAATACGAGGTTTAGTTTCGCTGTAAAACGAGTATTATCATTTTTAACGCCTAAAATGCACGCCAGTTCACCCCTGTACTTCGTAGCGAGTTAAATTTTTTTTCCTGTTGTTTTTATCATATTCCCTTTCATTTAGAACCGGTCTCATGCTGTTATTAATTATTTCCCAATTTCCTTATTTTTAATGTAAACTGACCCAGTCTATAAGGGATAGGACTGTTCAACATCAGACAGATATAATATACAGCCAGACTCAGTCTCAGATGCGGCTCGAGTCAACATTGTGCCCGGAATACGGCAATAGGCTCGCTCCCTATTACGTGGGACCTCTGCCTGCCCCTTCGGGGATTTACGGGCGTGAGTATATTGTATGTATATTTCATTGTTGACTGCGCGGGGGGAGGGGGGCGGGTAAATAAGTAAGACTAATAGTTTTTCTAAAAAGTCTCTAAACTATTCCTTCCAGCGTCTTCGAGAAGATAATCCACTACTTCTCCGAATTCGCCTCTAACAAGCAGTACACAGAGTTCAAATTCCTCGGGCCGTTCGCGCCCAACGAGGTGGTGTGCATCCGCGCCTTCATGGAGAACGCGATCCAGTACCTGGGTTGTGACACGTGCGACATACGACACGTGTTCGTTAAGGTCTCCTTCGAGATCTCGGAGGATGTTACGGGTAACACTATGTAAGTATAATTATGTTTTACCCGCATACGGTGCAGAATATTCCATCAAGAACCAAGGGGTTCGGCGAATCCTTCTTCTGCCGCACCATTAAGACCTGGAATTCCTTACCAGTTCACGTGTTTCCCTCCTCCTACAGTCCCGGGTCCTTTAAGCGAGGCGTGAAAAAGCATCTGATGAGGCCGTCAAGCTGAGTGTCACCATTGTAACATGGTACGTGTCTGTAATGGTGACCGTCTTTTCAGAGACTTTGCCTTCAGCTTACCATCAGGCAAGGCGAAGTCAAATTGACGTGTCCTATATATAAAATAAAGCCTAAGGAGGGTGTTATGATTTTGACAGGCTATGTATGTATGTTCATTTGTTCCCTCATAGCTCTTAAACCACTTATTAGAATTAGACAAATGAGGGTCACATCACAAAACGGATTAGTATAATGAAAATATAATAAATTAATACTTGTGGATGTCTTAATTCCATTTTTTTATTTTATCATTGTACAGGATTCTTCCGTATTTTTTTGTATTCGTAATAAAATGAATTAAGTTCCATTTTTATTAATTTCTTCTGTATTCTTCTGTAATATTATATTATTTAAAAATTACTTCTTTTCTTTTTTCAGATTAAAAAAGATGAATTGAAAAAAAAAACCTCTCCCAACGATTTTAACGCAATGATAGAAGATTTTATGATATTGTACACAAAATATACAAATACAGGTGTTGTATAATAAGATATACATTTTGACTGCTAAGTAACTGTAAAAGAATTCTGTTTATCACATAACACGGTTGAGACAATCCTGTAGTTGAGACAATCCTGTAGTTGAGACTATCCTGTAGTTGAGACTATCCTGTAGTTGAGACTATCCTGTAGTTGAGACTATCCTGTAGTTGAGACAATCCTGTATTTGAGGCAATCCTGTAGTTAAAACATTATTCTACTGTCGGTCATCGGACTGATATTATTGCTCGGGACATAATCTTGGACCTAAAATGTGCTCTATACGCACAGTACACATTTCTTGGGTGTCTTTTAAGGATAGCACGGGGTGCTACTGCGGTGGACGATCTCAAATTCACCAAGCATTTATTACAAAACAATCTGCGGTACCCAGGGCCTCGTTTGTCTCGCGATTTAGGTCCAAGATACGTGTCCCGAGGTACAATACAGTTGAGACAATCCTGTAGTTAAGACATTTATCAACTGATCAACTGTCGGTCACCGATGACCACGACTGATTTTAAAAAGGTCACTTTTAATTTGTATATCCTTCAAAACTTGATCCGCTATACTTCATTTGGTATTTAACTAAAGGTAAACAATCTTATAGCGAGTTAGGGTGTTTATATAAAGAAATTCGTCGTTTGTTAAAAAAGTATCACAAAGCATTCTCGCCCTTTATGTTCTTAAACATACGGGCGCGAATGCGTTGCGATTGTTTTTTACCATATGTGGTGTTAGAACGTAAACGATGAACTATCATCATTTCTGTTGCTATGGAAACTTGTTGGGGTAGCTAGCCGATACCGGTAACCTGTTTCTTTATATAAGCACATATACTTACTGATAAGACTTTATTGTCATACTGTTAAAGTCTAAAATCAAATGGCAATTTGTAGAGTGAATGAAATAATGTTATGAACTCTTTTTCATTTAATTTTGGACTTTAAGTCTATACTAATAAAGTCTAAAATTTGATGCCTTTTTTTGCTTAGCTGTCAACTTTCTGTCATGGTTGACAACTAGCAGAAATGGACATCCAGGTGAGATTAGTGGTCAATTATAATAATAACAATAAAAAAATATTACGAATTAAAGGTTACCTGAAAATATCTTAAGGATGCTTACATAGGGAAACAGGTTACAGGAATGGGTAAGCCTATCCGTGTTGCCATCATGTCAATACGTCGCACATACAGGTATTTGCTCGATCTACGCGGCCAAAATTATTTTAATGCATAATTGGTATCTAAACAAGATAAATAAACAATAAAAATACTTATTTTTTTTAAATAATACTATATTTTACAAAAAACGCCTTAGTGGAGTACCTAGTATAGTAATATAGCTTTTTTTAAGTTAATTCATCGCTTTCTGATGAATTTTCTATTATTGGATTGTATTCTGCAGACACAAACAGCCAAAGTTTCAGGCAAAAATGTTTTCGCTTTCCTTTTTTTTATATTTCGCATGCTACTTAGCAGAGTTCTGCTCAGTTCAGATCCTCTGCTAAGTACATACATGTGTAATGTATATACTTAGCAGAGGATCTGAACTGAGCAGAATCGGTTAATTATATCTTGATTGCAATTTGTCCTCGAACATTTTCTTGCTAAATCTTGATGGTAACAGCTGAAGTGTTTATTTCTAGCCACAGCTGCATCTCGGAAAGCTCTCCTATTGACAATAATGCCTTTTCAATTATGACTGCGCCATAATCGTTATCGTACACGATTCTTCTTGGCTATTTGTAATGCACTTTAACACGGAAAAAAAACCTTATTGGTCTTTCTCATAATCTCGTACTGTCCTTGTGTCAAATCGGCATCTATAAACATTTGCAAAGCCTGCATTGGTGTCAAGGAGGACTCCTCTTTACTGGGTCGCGTAAGCAAAAATGCCTTTATCTTTTCGGACAATTGATGCATCTTTGTTACCAGTTCTACCCAGTTCCACTTTCGCAGCATGTATAAAAGTCTACTTTTCAAAGTTAGAACGTAGTTCTTCAGTCTTTTGCCTTTTGCTCTGAGAAGTTTTATCAACAGGTATTCCAAAAGTGCCTTTCAGCCAAGACCGGTTGTATTTTATAAATTTATCTTGAGCTTTGGTTCACCTTTGTTTTATTTCAGATTGCAAATCATGAATTTGGTCGTTATTGTAACCTTCACATGACAAAAGTTTATCTTTTAAATAGTTTAATTTGGCATCTAAAGTAAGGAAATTTTCTTTCTTTATTAGATCAAATAAGTGTTGGCGTGTTACAACTCTTACTCCTGATGCATCTTCTGAACCTAAAACAAACAAATACAATGTAGAAAGTCACTAAAAGATATTTCCTATTTTAAACGATATTTAGCTGAATCTCTTCAATACCTCTAAACTGTATTTATCCGGACGTATCCGGAGATGATTTTCACTGTATTTACAAAGTAAAGGATCAGAGAATAACCTACAATACAAATTATAGCCGGATCTAACCCGATACATAAACAAAAACACTAGCAAAGATTTTTTTTTGAAATAAGTTATGGTGTGAAAATGGGTTTTTTTATCACTACAAAAAAAATATAGCTTGTTAATTGATCATAATTTTATTTATGCATTTTATAAGTCTTTTACCTTGTCCATCAGAATCCATCACTTTCAATTCGTAGGAAGAACTTGAGAATTTAGAAACACACTTCGAAAGTTTGATGTTTAGAAAAGCGCCAACATGAAATACGCACACTAAGTGAAACGGTCAAATTGCGACTGTTGCCACAGAGGCGGGGTGTAAGGTAGCAGGTAGATAAAGCATGGGTATTGTGCCAGGGTTCATATTCTGATCGTGGAACTAGTTTTTATGAATGTTATTGAATTTTTGATAATGGGACTTTTGGCCGCGTAGATCGAGCAAATACCTGTATGTGCGTCGTTTATCAAAAAAAAGTCGCAAAGAATTCTCGCCCTTATGTTTTTAAGCATAAGGGCGCGAATGCGTTGCTATAGTTTTTTGTCATATGTGGTGTTAGAACGTTAACGACGAACTATCATAATTTCTGTTGCTATGGAAACTTGTCGGATAGCTAGCCGATATTGGTAACCTGTTTTTCTATATAAGCACCCTAGTGTATAACTCGATTGTCTTGCTTTATTAATAGTATTGTGGGAACTGTTCAATAGCTAAAATAATATTAGTTCGATACCTTTCTCAGTTATTTGGCAGTCTAAATGTAGATATTGCTCGGGATATATATCTCGGACCTAAAATATGCTATATACGCGCAGTACACGTTTCTTGGGTGTCTTTTGAGGATAGCACGGGGTACTACTGCGGTGGACGAGGTCACATTCACCAAGCATAGATTATTACAAAACAATCCACGGTACCCAGGGTCTCGTTTGGCTCGCGATTTAGGTCCTAGATACGTGTCCCGGGGTATAGTTCATATTAAGCTCTGAGTCGCGTTTCAGGTCGATTATGTAATTGATTGTGACTTACAACCTTATTTTTTCAACATGGTATTTTTCTACATACATAAATATATCACGCCTTTATCAGAGGTTATGCAGAGGTGAATTACACATCTTAACCTATCATTGTATTAGGTCCCAAATAATAGGGGGTGAGCCTACTGCCGTATACCGGGCACTAATATTCTAAAATGATTCCTTGTTGCTAAAGGTTGAGGTATTAACATATAAAAAAATGTCGCACTACGATAATGAAAATCGACTTGGAACGCGATCTACATATAGTATAATTGTATAGTATAATATATGTGTCTATAATGATATTAATTCGATTCAGTGAAATTATATTTTTATTATATTAATAATATGTCTTAGATAATATAATGTGCTTACGAGAGATAGGCGTAAGTCTCCAACAAAATAGTCTTGTTCTCTACTTAGAATATATACAAACTCTATAGACACAGTGATGGCCACTACAGCTCAAACTCAAATCAAATCATTTATTTCCTCAAACAATGTACAATAAATTACATAAGTTCTTAACTTTATCGTGCATTATTATACATTTTGGTTATTGTTTAAGTAGGTATTCTATCTAGAACATGTACAATTTAAATGTGGGCATTTCGGGAACTTAAATAGGTATTTACTGATATTGAATGAAATTTTGAAGCATTTATTATGCTAACTTTTCAAATCGATTTAGAAAGGTAAAAGAATCGAATTCGGGCAGGACTCGAACCCGCGATCTTGCCCTTATAGGGGGAAATGCTCTGACTGGTAAGCCACCGAAGCCCGCACGAAGCTGACTCAAATTCCTTTATACTACCGGCTTTAGGGCGACGGTGGAGCCATCTACCGAAACTCATACGAGCTATACCAATGAATGATGATACAACCATTTTCTTTTTCCTTTCTAAATCAATTTACTAATATTACTTCATTTCTGTCTGAACTAGGTAACTACTAATTTGGTACAAGTTCGACATAATATACTATACATCCGATAACATGCACACATTGACAGGAATGGGTCGGTAGAGCGCGGTCCCCTAGTGTGTCCCCCGGCCATAGGCCATGGTAACCGCTTTCCATAAGACGGGCCGTGTGCTTGTCTTAGTGGCATAAAAAAAATGACAGTAGGGAATATTGACATTCGGTTACTCATACAACGCGTATTCCGGGCCGTCTTGCAATGAATTCTGTTAGAAATACTGTGTCTATTCAGTATATAGTCTTGTTTGTGCTAGTGGCGCCCTCTGAGTCTACATACATAATACTTAGGCAGAGGTGTAATAAAACCTACATTTCGCCAATTTCGGTCTCACGTAAACCGGCGAGCCTATTGCCGTCTAGCGGGCACTATGCCTCTGAGCCTATCTTCGCGTTATATCCCCTATTGGTGAATTATATAGTTTAAATAAAAATACGTATTTTAACTTTAAATTATATTGATGTGGTGTTCAAATAATAATATATCAATTAAGTAAACAGTTTAAGTAACTTTATAGTTAGGCTTTAAGCGCGTTTGTGGTCACCGGTGACCACAAAAATTTGTTATGAAAATTTTAATGGGAGATGAATATCGCTAGAAAATTTTCGAGCCAGTGTGGTGACAATATTGGTCAGCCTAGGCCCTGCGTTACCAGGTCTACCTGCTTCCAGTTGTGCCGCGGGGAGGCTCCTTGCAATCGAATTTGAATGGTCAGTGTTTCCATTTGTAAAAAATATTTCGGTGTAACTTTTGTGGTCACCGGTGACTAATTTCTTATGAAACTTTCAAAGGTCACGCGTTAGCCTTAATACAAAAATATTTAGAGGAATTATTATGGTCACCGGGGACCACAGCAATTTCATATGAAAATTTTAATGGTCACGCGTTAGCTTTAATGAAAGAAATATTTCCGTAAAATTATTGTGGTCACCAGTGACCACATTTTGAAATTCTCATGGTCACGCGTTGGTTATTCTTAATAAAAATATTTCGGAGAAATAGATTTTCATGGTAACGCGTTGCCCATTATAAAAAAAAATACGTGTCCTTTAAGAATAGTGTACTACAGTACTGCCAAAACTAGTATAGGTTTTTAAAATTACTTAAATATCACTTTTTCTATCTTACCATGGAAAATGATATTATATTGCCTTTAATTAAGATATTTGAGGTTATTCAAACATTATCGATTCTTCGCATATACCCCAATGCATAAAAGAGCTGCACTTACCCACAGACAGATCTGGGGGGGAGGGGGAATCGTGTTTAGCGAGAAAAAGAGATGAAGCTATATATCGTATATAGGTCCATCTCTCGCCTTAAACACTGTTGCTTATAACA
The DNA here is from genome assembly GCA_914767945.1 of Eilema depressum. Lineage (NCBI taxonomy): Eukaryota > Metazoa > Arthropoda > Insecta > Lepidoptera > Erebidae > Eilema > Eilema depressum. Next base: position 4,790,660 of record OU612040.1, read on the forward strand.
CTTCATGGTTGGTCTAATGTACCCAGCTTTTTGCACATTCATCCATCCATCCAACCACATCGGGAAGTAGAGTGAGAGTTCGGGTAAGATAGGCTTGCTTCGCCTTTGTAGAGCGTTGTCTCTATCGCACATAATTATTATAACTGCATATAGCTTGATATCTTTTAAGAGTAGTTAAAACTGAAGTTATAGTGTAAATATTTTATAAACCCAAACGGTTTTAACTACTCTATGAAGGTACCAAACTAGTCCAGGTGAGTTCGACTTGCATCGGTTATCTGTCTCATCATCAATATCCTTGTGCTAATCCCGGTCGCATCTGAGACCTTCGCATAGGAGTCCGGGGTCTGTTTTATCTAGTTTAACTGCGACGCGGCTGAACTTCGATATTTTCCGTGAAGCGACTGCCATCTGACTTCCACAACCCATTGACGATATCGATATATTGCAGTTAGACCAGTTGTCTGACTTTTTAGGGCTCCAACTGTCTTAGGTTTTCGTATGACAACCGGGACCGACGGCTTAACGTGCTCTTCGAGGCACGGAAATAACCAGGCCAATACTAATAGACATATACATGCATACAAATGTTTTTACAGAGCGGGAATTGAACCCGCGCCTCATAAAGAGCACTGTCGAATATACTACCGCCACACCACAGAGACATTCAGTTTATCTATAACTTGATATATTTTTAGAGTAATTAAAACTGTATACTGTAAATATTTTCTAAACCGAAACGGTTTTAACTACTCTATAAAAGTATCACTGTCAGTCCGATGTGCGATAGAGAGAATGCTCTACAAAACCGAAGCTAGCCGATCTTAGCCGAACTGTCACTCTTCTTTTCGGCTGCTTATGTGCGACTAGAACAAAAAAAAATCACATGCTATCTCTAGTCTCAATTACTGGGGTATAAGGTTACTTAATAAGGAATTTTCCTCGCAACCCAGCTGACCCTGGGCTATCTACGGTTTTTAGATGGCCCATCCTATCCTATCCCCGATTGCTGCAAACAGATGATATCTTGGACCTAAAATGTGCTCTATACGCGCAGTACACGTTTCTTAGGTGTCTTTTGAGGATAGCACGGGGTGCTACTGCGGTGGACGAGCTCAAATTCACCAAGCGTAGATTATTATAAAACAATCCGTGCGCGCCAGGACCTCGTTTGTCTCGCGATTTAGGTCCAAGATACGTGTCCCGAGGTATACCTACATGGCTAAATGCTGCACCTCTCGTTCGTGTATCGTGCGGGTCCGTTATTTCGAATGATTGATAGTTATAATGCTAGTTAATCTCTCGTTAGGTTTAAATAAATATACGATGAAAAAAATCCAGGGCGGGATTTAGACCACCATCATTAGAGCTCCGATCCCATCCAAAGCTTACCCTTTGAAGTCTGGGGTCCGTTCTCCTCTTGGTTGGTGACTTTAACAGAAGCAACTGCCGTCTGATCTACCAACCCCTAGAGGAAAGAAAGTCCAAATCCCGCCCTGTATGTTGACTTAAAATTTCACTGTATCGAATTAAAAAAAAAAAAATTATTGTATAAAATTAGGTTAATATGAATTCCTGAGTTGACTCAATAGTTCTTAAGGGTTATATGAATAATAATTATTAATGTTAAACTAAATTAAAAATAAGGCCGTGTTCACACTAAACAAAATTTCAGCCGCCGACTGTGTTCGGATCATAATAATCTTTAGACTTCCATATTGATTTTGAGCCCTGGGGCCCTTGACAAAGTGACATTCTATTGATGGAATCTCGTTGAAGCGAACCGTTTTTAAGGTTTTAACAGTGGATTACGCGACATTCCGGTGATTATAGTAATGATGATATGTGAAATAATGTATTTCGAGTTACAAAGACATAAATTTCATTAAAAAATTATTGTTATATTAATTAGGTATGTCAATTACATACTACAATTAGCAATTCCACTGGCGTTTTCGCCAATAGAATGTCACTTTGTCTAAGGCCCGTCGGCCTTTTGAGGGGTCGTTCAACACTTAGGGTGCTTATATAAAGAAACAGGTTACCGGTATGGGCTATTGGTTGCTTTCATGTCAATTCGTCGTTTGTCAAAAAAGTATCACAAAGCATTCTCGCCCTTATGTCTTTAAACATAAGGGCGCGAATGCGTTGCGATTGATTTTTATCATATGTTTTAGAACGTAAACGACGAACTATCATAATTTTTGTTGCTATGGAAACTTGTCGGGGTATATAGCCGAAACCGGTGACCCTTACGTAAGTTTTTTTTACAATTATTTATTAACATCTTATATTCCGTTTGGTTAGATACTTAACTAAAGGTTAGCGATGGTGTCTTTGAGAGTAGGCTGAATGCGAAATAGACTGTTTGATAAGTAGTCGATTTGCGAAGTAGGAAAACAGAGAAGTAGGTATAAAGAGAAGTTTGCTATTTGTGAAGTATACCTCTGGCGCCTGAGCGATCTTGATTTGTCCTTTTACACAAACACGTACATATACTCTCGCCTGTAAATCCCCGAAGGGGTAGGCAGAGGTGTCGCTTACTATGATTTTCGGTCCCACGTAATAGGGGGCAAGCCTGTATGTTTACTTTCGGATGGTGAACAGCCCCTATCCTTTAGTCGCCTTTAACGACACCCACAAGAAGAGGTGGGGTGGTTTTATTCTACTCCACCGGGAACCAACACGGCGACACAAATACATATTAAAAAATGAACTAGTATTTAAACTAGTGGTTCGATTTCAGTTATTAGTCACGTTTTAGTTTTTAAACAAAACAGCCTCCGTGGCGTAGCGGTAGTGAACGCGGCCGCTACGCAGGAGGCGCGGGTTCGATCCCCGCTCAGTGCAAATATTTGTGTGAATGAAATATGAGTATTTGCATTGGTCTGGTCGTGCCTCGGAGAGCACGTTAAGCCGTCGGTCCTGGTTGCCATGAGAACATCTATGGCAGTCGTTACGGGTAGTTGGAGCCCTCAAAAATCTAAAAACAACGGTCTAACTGCTAAACTTCGATATCGCCTAATGTTAACATTGGGTTGTGGAGGTCAGATGACAATCGCTTCACGGAAAATATCGAGGTCTAGTCAAATCCGTGGTTAAGACTGGTAAAAGCGGACCCCAGACTCCGAGCTGAAAGCTTCGGATGCGACTGGGAATTAACGCTAAGAGGAAGAAGAAGTTTTTAAACAAAAACGCATTAAGAAAGACTTTTTAAAAAGATAATAAATTAGAAGAGATATCAAGATTGTTTACTTTTAGTTAAGTACCTAACCAAAAGGAGTATAATTTATACAAGGTGATTTTGTAGTCGTTTCGGAGCGAAAGGTTTTGGGCACAGTTTCGATTGCGAAAGCGTCTGGAAGTATTAATTTGGCGAAAAAAATACTTTTTTGATTTTGCTAACGAAACTGTGCCCAAAATCTTTCGCTCCGAAACGACTGTAAAATCACCCAGTATAATACTTGAATGACCCCTGAAAAAAATACACTCCTTTTTAACCGCCTCCAAAAAAGGAGGAGGTTATTTGATTTGTTTATTTTTGCAAAAAAAAATTGGTATCTATAGTAATTGGTTTGGTGCATATAGACAATATGTACGAAAAATATGTTTGTGAGATAGTTTGAAATTAGGATCCCATCTCAGTCCATCTCTGTAAAGTAAGATGGGATGTTATATAGGACAATCAGGTTCTGTAACTGTTATATGGAGATGGGGTCTACTAAATCTACATAACCCTCCTTTGGCTTGGCCGTAGTCGGTTAAAAAAAAATAAACATCAGATCAGGAGGCCAATTTTTGTAATAAAATGATGTTCAAAATTCACTCTGAATCTCATTTCAATCGTCCAAATGTCAAAAACGGTATTCATGTATAGCTTATCCAAATTGAAATGACGCCCCCAACATTTATATCATTTGTGTAAAAACGTCAATTGTTACATGAATGTCAATTTTTTCATTGACATCCTGATTGTTTTTGGCATTTGGGACATTAAAATTACATCGAGACTGAATTTTGAACATGTTTTTAATACGAGAAATGGCCATCAGGTTCTGAAATAAATAAATAAACGATATATTATCGTACGGCTTCGTACCAAGTTTTTAAATTATGTTATAAAAATTACTTGATTAGTTAGTTCTAATTCAAACTGACCTTGCTGATTTTACTATTAAATAATAAATAATTTATTAACTGTAATGTGTGATACTCAATCTGAGTATTCATTACTTTTGAGGCATTTTAATATGAAAATAGAAGATATTACTCAAGTGTATATACTAGTGGCGCCCCCTGAGCCTAGGGGGCGCCACTAGCATATACACTAAACTGAGTGAACAAACTTTGTCTTTGCACTTGTCAGTTACTTGATATTGGCCAAAATGGCGGCGATATGAGCATTGTACGAGCTATCAAAAACTGCTTACTGTTTACGCTAGTGCTGCTCCCCGTGCCAAACCATTGCAGTATTATCTCATTAAAAATAGCATTAACCATGTTAACGGAACTTAAAAGTCAAAGAAAATCAATTAAGATAGAAAACAGCGAATACGGCTTAGGCGGGACTCGAACCCGCGATCTTTCCCTTACATTCATCTTATTACATGTAAGATAATATGTGAAAAGAGTATAGAAATAATATTATTCATTATTTTTAGTAAACAATCAGCCATGTCAGGAGATATTTTATGCGCGTACCATAATATCGGTCTTGAAACATTCGATTTCCGAGCCGATCAGATCTTCTGTTTCATCTTCCGATGTATATGAATACGCGTTTTTAGACAGTTTTATATGTTTAGTTTTAAGTCTGTACGCACTTACATATAGTGCGACACTTATACGCACTATGTGCACGTATGAGGGTAGTCAGAAATACATAATTTATTTCTATTACAAACGTCAGTGTAATTGCTAAAATATTTGAATTTGGCCAACGGCATCTATGGAGAATAATCCAAACTAATTCGGTGCTCTGATCCTGCATCGCGGTATAAGAATTCTCAGGATGAGTGACTTATTGTATCATTAAGAAATACATTTTCTAAGAGATTCTGCACAACGATATCTAGACCCTGCTTATTTTGGGTCTAGATAGTTACAGGAGTTAACTAGTTTCTGTTATTAGTTCTAGATTGTTCTGTCATCATGTTAAACAATTGGAAATCAACTTTCATGCTGGGCTTTGTCCACATACAGACAGGAACACTAGACATTTGTTATCTTTGTCATATATTATCGCTAAGTTTTAATTTTACATGCAAATACATTAACTTTTGAAAGAAATAACTCAGAATTAGGTATATTTGACTACCCTCTTACTTCTAGAACGAACTTTGCAAACTGGAACCACAGTTTACTAAACTTCTGCATAAAACAAAAATCGTATTGTATTGTATATGGTTGTATCTTTCTTTTATGTTACATTTTTTGTAGGAACTCGTACAAAAATGTACCATAGACTTCACGATTTTTGTACGAAGCGAACTTTCGGAAACTATTACTAATTCAGTAAATTGCGATCTCGTTCTAGAATCTCTCGCTCGCAAATTATTTGTGGAAAACTGTTTGCCTTACTGATTTTGAACCAAAAATCCACCTACGCAATCTAAAATCAGACGCATACATTCATCCACAAAAGAATTGCCAGATGTAAATATGCCCTTTTATAGTTAAATAAATAGCAGTATGTAGTAAGAACACAGTAAAATAATATTATGAGACGGTTGAAATGTACACGCGGTGAATAGAGTTGAAGTGACGGTAACCGTTTTACTTTCAAGCGATCAACAGGTGATTAGTAAATTAAAAACAAATTTAGACATGTCTTGATCGTATAAAAATTGTATTATAGGTGGGAAAGAAAGGAAATCTTCAAACTTAAACTAAGCCTTTAACACGAAATACCACGAAAATGTTACACCCGTATTCACAAACAATACTGTGAAGGTCTCATAGTGTACTCGAGCGCATAGGGCTGGTAAAATTAATTCACAAACATCACGGAGCAGTATCTAACGCAGTGCGTTCCCTCAACGAAGTATTACTTAAGTGTTGTCTATGAATAAAAAGGCTTGCCAAAACGAACGCACTAAGAATTTGTCGTTCTTTGCACAGTTTTGGTAGTACGCATAGCGAAGTATTGTTTGTGAATACGGGTGTTAGTATTAAAACTAGATAAATAGATGGGTCTGAGAGACTCACTTCATTACGACTGAGTCACTTAGACCCTCTGGGATTAAATTAGTTAAAACTCAGTTATTAATAGCTACTACATTACGGATAACTTATTTTAGGATTAGATTAAATAAAATAGCTACGCGGAATTCGAATTTTAACGAGTAGCAAATCATTTAAAGATGTTAAACTTAAAAAGATAACACTGTATACTTAAGGAATAAATAGAAAAACAAGTTGTGTTGATGTCTCGCTGTAACAAAGTTCAGTTAGGTCTAACAGGCCCGACATCCTTATGACTTATGTATGAGTCAAAAAAAGTAAAAAATCGGGGGTTTTAATGATTAATTATTATAATATATAACTTACTTGTGCCGACCGACGTCTTGACCGTCGGGATGTGTGCTGGGAATTTTTTTTATACGCCTACCCTCCATTACTTATTAAACTTAAAAACTATAAGTTTATACCGCGATATTTCAAAAATAGCGAGTCACTAAAACAAAAAAATAATTAAATAAATGCGTGTAATTTAATCTAAACGGGAAAAATCTGAAACCACTTTTTAACGGATTCTATCGCGATTTATTTGTTATTACTTTTAGCCCTTTTTAGCCATTTTAGTTTTATTTGGAGTGATATTCGCGTAAACTTCAGAATCACGGAAAACATCAGTCAATTTAATGTCACCTGTGAAATCTAACCTTTATTTTCAACTACTGTCATATTTTACTGTGTGCTTACTGTCAGATTACTAACCCTCTATTAAAAACTGCTAGTGGAGTACCGTAGAGCTTAGTAGGTGTAAATTACATTGAATGAACTAGAAAACTCTAGAATTCTGTTGCTCATAGCCTGTCTGTGACTACTATACGTACACTTAAAGATGTTGGGTATATTTCTGCTTACCTCTTCTTCTCCTTTTGACTTGGCTTTTACTTTTTTTAACAGCGACTGCCATCTGACCTGCCCAATCTCGAGAGAAAAGACTGCGTTGGGCATAGGTTTATGTCAATAATATCTTAAGCTGGGCACCCACTAGATGTAAAGCGTCCTGGGCGTCGATTCTACTTAAGCAAAACCATTTTCATACCACAGGGACTGCAAAAATGGCATTAAATTTTAGTCTTTATTGCTATAAACTCAAAGTTCCAAATTAAATGAAAAAAGTTACATTACACTCTCTCATTCGCTCTAACAAAAAAGCCATTTAACTTTAACGCCGTTACGTAACATTAACGTTAAAAAGTGTAACGTAACGCCGTAGAAGTAGGAGCAAGGGGAATTCCAGCTAAATCCCTGTACAACTTACTTAAAGACCTCGGATTGCCAAGAGCTTCAGTAAGCTCTTTATTAAATCGAATATCAAAAGCAGCATTGATAGGATCTAAAGGTACAGATTATGTAACATGTTGTATAACTTGTGTTTTATAACACGTCCACATTATCTAACATTGTTTTATAACTTTGCAACATTGTACTAACTTCAGTATCTACATTACTGAAACATGTTATATAACATTGTTTTATAACATGTTATGCTATATAATTTGTATGCACCTTTACCAAATTTGGATAGGTAGGGGGGGAACACTACTGACGGTGGAGTTGAGCGCTGATGCATCACAAGGTGGTCACCCTAAACCTACATCTGGGTCGCAAGTCCCAGTCGCCGTCACGGTGTTCCTCTCTGTATCACGCTATGGACCCGGCGACCGCACGGTAAATCCATGGAGTGCTGAGAATCGGATCTCTTAAACTTTAACTGCATTACTTTAAAGTCTAAAATTAAATAGAAATTTCTTGCAGTGCCAGTGGCATGACAGTGTTTTGCTTTAGCAGAATCGAGGGCCTGATATATTGAGCGGAATATATCTGCGGGATGCATATGCGGGATCAACAGTTTATTAGATCAACAATCAATATGTCAACGCCACTACATCAACAGTTTACTACACCAATAAGTTACGCGATCAATAGTTCATTTTGTCAACAATTCACTACTTCAATAGTTCATGAGATCAATATTCCTTTGATAAACGACTTTGTATTTTGAACTGTTGATCTAGTGGCGTTATATTGATTGTTGATTTATATTAATAAACTATTGATCTCGCGTATTGAGGTTGCTAACTTCTATAGAGTAATTAAACTGAACTTTTTAAACACAGACAGTTTTAACTACTCTATGAAAGTACGAAACTGTCATTACGATGTGCGACAGAGAGAACGCTCTACAAAAGTTTTCTGTCTCTGACCACGTCTAGAATGACGACTACAAATTGAAGCGGAATCGTTCCAATGATAGCTATCTCTTTTACTCGCGTGGCTTGGCCTATCTTTTGTACTACTTAACGCAATAAAATACTCAACGTCCTGTTTGCGTTTTGAAAAATTTAGTCATATTTGACAGCCTATATAAATAAATTTCAGATTGCGAAATATTGCAACAGTATTCTGGCAACACTAATTCATTCAACGTATTTCATTTTATAAGATTAAATGGACTAGCAATTGATTGTTATGTATATAATATGAGTAAAATAATTATTTTGTATTTTTATTATTCGCATGTAATTGCGACACTGCAGCTATTTTTCGCTTTATACATATGCCTCTAACCGCGAGTCGTTGGAGCCATATAGCCAATACGGGTATTTTGCTAGCCTAAATTGAAATATATTTTTTGCAAATTGGAGTCAGTAGGTCACTCTCCTACTCCTTCTAGTTATGTTCATTTTGATTTTCACGGGAAAAACTGCCGTCTGACTACCCCACCCAAGTCTGCACCAGAGCCTGCTTTCTTGGTTTGACGAATATCTTAGTTTGGCTCCATACATCAAAATTATTGATGTATCAAATAAAATATTTGAACTAATTGCGGTATTGCGCTTCTGCAGATGACTTTATTAGCCTATTACGATGCGATTTAGTATAAAATGGTCCTCTGGTTACTGTTATGTTATGACTTTATGATAAAAAAAATCTATGAAAATATAAAAGTTCAATAAAATTTTTGGCGAATTATTCAATAAAAACAAATACAACATAAGAAAAAAAAAAATAATATAAACTCAGTCTACAATATTGTATACTAACTACCTAAATGTACACACGGACAAAGTAATAAATATTTACCTCTACGTGTGAAGATGTATACTTATTTCCTTGGCCGCGTGTACGTATATGTATAATGTGACATCACAATTGGAAAACAAAAAGAAAAAAAGGAAATATATTGACTCGCAAAATGAGGGTATCATAAGATAATAAATATTTTAAGTTGCTCTACAGTGCGGTTCTGTTCATTTCGTGCAGTGCCGACATAATGTGTCTGTGTACACTGTTGCAATCTGTCGCAATTTACGCAATTTGAAAAAAGTTAAAGTATAATAAATTATTTTTAATCCTAAACCAAAGTGGAGTAATTTCTCATTCTTCCATTAAAAAATAGAGTGAGAAAAACATTTTAAATTGCGTTATTTTGCGACAGTAAGTAAACAAATGTGTTCTGTGCTATTAATAAAATAAGTATAACATAGTCGGATATAAGGTGTATAGTGGTTTTACAAAACAGCTTGTCTGATTATAAATAGTAAAAAAAGTATCGTTTTGTAAAATTACTCGTATATTTGTGTAAATTTGTAAAATTACATAATTATAACGCAATAATGTGTATGTAAACGTCCAACAATGTGAATATATATATTATATTGCATAAGATGACTATCTAATTCTTAGATTCAAATGTAATTTTATTTTATTTATTATCTATTAATGTTTTTCATTTTTTCTTCACCCGGTTTTAGTTTCAAGGGCCTTATGAAATAAAAGCAATTCAGTTCGTTGAGTTTAGGCTTTTACTAATATTAAAAAAAACTATCTATACGAAATGAAAGTGTCTGTTTGTTTTGTAATTTTTGTTCCAAAAAATCTAAATTTTAAAAAAATGTCTGTCTTGCCGTCGGCCTATTTTGACGGGATTTTACTGGTAGGTAGCCAATTTTAAAGGCACAACTTAGACTACGTCTGTTTTAGAAAATTAAGACTCCGCTTAAAAACTACGATTTATATTCCACTTGGGACGAAGTCACGGGCATCAGCTAGTATTTTAGTGGAATTAGAGAATTAACATCATCGTCCAAATTGAACTTCCCACGTTAGTGATGGACGGTGAAAGTGCCTCAATCGGTGGGCTTGCTTAATTTAGCTTCACCTTATGGTTAGTATAGGTTGACCCTAAGCAGTCATGTCTTGAGTGAGAAAGAGGGATGAACATCTCTTCCTCGCCCAAAACACAACCACTTGCATCACGTCATCATGGTAAGTCTACTTGTCATGAATTTTGACGGACCCTTTTCACTATTAAGGCGGCCACCCACTAACAGTTTATCGAACGACAACCGGATGATATCGGTCTGTCAGTTCATCGCAATAGCCATACACCAAGGATGTTGCGGATGCCAATATTTTCACATCCGCGGATGCGGATTATTTTGCCTTCACATCTGCAGATGCGGATGCGGATGCGGATTTTGTTTTTTTTTTTACAACAAATTATATTATGAGAGGAGAAATAAAGTACCTTACTAGAATATAATGGTTTATCGTATTTTTTTTGAGGTTTTGTTTACAAACTCGGCTTATTAATATTTTTCTGTTTAGAAACTTAGTTTAAGTGCTAAAAACGGAAATTGAACTATTAGTACTTAAGTCAGTTAGTTTAGTTTATTTGCTGAATGGAGTGTAGCTACCTAGACGGGATCTTAACATTATTAATTATTATAACGCTTAAACTTATGTACTTGCTTCAATGTTTTCCTTGTGTAATTGTTTTTTTACTCGAGCTCTCAAATAAACTAAACTCTTCTGGGTGCATCGATTTTAGGTGATGTTTTATAGACGACCGCCGCGCGCCGTACGGCACTTGCGAGAGTAGGTTTTATCGCATATTTTACAATCCGCTTTACCTCGGTCATGTTCATTTAGTTTAAAATAATTCCAAATATCACTTTGTGTCGGTGCCGACATTGTCATTTACTTGTTGTACCAAAATATATTAGAAATCTCCCTTAACATACAATGATCGCTGTTTACGATAAGCGGAGCGGGATATGTAATGTTCAATTTACGGTAAACAAAATGATACACAATAAACAATACAAACGCGTCGTCGAATCTTGTCATCGAACTTCGCTCCTATTGGTCAACGCGCACACGCCGATCGCTGGCCCCACCAAATTTCTTTCATGTAGTAAATAAATGTGGTCGCTGAAGAAGTGGCCGAAGCGCGCGTCACGTGCGCGGTAGCATTCGAGCCGATGTCGCACGAAGTTCGTACGGTAACGCCCGAACAAAATCCGCATGCAACTCCGCATCGATCATTGCGGATGCGGAAGCGGATGCGGATGTCTAAATTGATGCGGAAGTTCCGCATTTGCGGATGCGGATATTAGCAACATCCCTGCCACACACTTACAGTTTCGTATACGATTTCGGTCTGACGGCTAATATGTGTGTGGCTGCTTGACGATTCGGGTCAGCAAAGACAGTTAAAGGCCGGACAGTCTATGGCCGTCGGCATTTTATACGTAATAACACCAGACTAAAAGAATAAAATAATGTATAATTTTAGTCTGAGATAATAAAATTATGATGACATTGATGACATAAGAACTGCAGGCCGCCCGATAGGACCAGAAACTGCAGGCGGACTGTTTAGTAGGTGGCTGCCTTTACCTTTCCCATTGCTCAACACCCCCGATTATTTTTGTTATTTGTCTGACTATTTATAGGTAAATTCATCTTTAATGTCTCCATTAGGGGTTGTCCATTAATCATGTGAGGCTCAACAGGGGGGGGGGGGGGGTATATTGATATATATCACGTGTATTTAGGTATTATTTCACATAAAGTGCGATTTTTGCTTATGGTGCTTAATTTTCTAGCATTGAATAATAAATAACAGTACACGTGATTTTGGCTGGGGGGAGGGGTAGTCTAAAACCTCACTACGTATCACCATGGTTGGGGTTAAAATATTGCTAAAAAAAACATCACGTGATTAATGGACAGCCCCTTACACAGTGGCCAGTGATGGCCTATGATATTTTTATAATTAGATATACAGTACCCAGCATTTGGGTTGGTAGAGCATCGTCGAAAAGTGTAACTTTGGCTAAGTGTCTAAACACACTATGCCGAAGTTACGCGACCGAAGTTCGGCGCAATTACGCCTGCAATGCTATTTGAATTACTGAGGACACACTATGCCGAAATTGCGTCGCGTCATAGCGTACAGCGTAACTTCGGTCGGGCGTAAGTTCAGCGGCGCAACTTATTCTGTGAGCACACATTATACGCGACCGAAGTTCGGTTCGATTGCCGACGAAGATCCGGGGGCGGGGAGCAGCGGGGAGCCACCAGCCTAAATCCGGGGACGGAAATGACACGACATACATTACCGCGATTTCTTTTATGTAGCATTCAATTTGAAGTATCATAAACGCAATGTATAGCATCTGCCAATATGACATTACTAACCGTAGACCTAAGAAAATTATGCAGAAGCGACATCAATTTGACAATTCATTATTTATTGAACTTGTATACACTAAATAAAGAAATTCATAGATGTAAGTCAATATTTTACTGTTTGATGTAAGTAACAGTACGATATTACATCGGATTAATAATAATAATTGATAATAATCATTAAATTAAAATTTTTAGAAACCAACTTCTACTGATTTTTGTTGATAAATTATCAGAAGAAAGTAAATTTTCTTCTTTTTTTAATAAATTATCTTCTTTTTTAAAATTAAATTAAAAATTACATTATTTACAATTTCACGAAATTGAGCAACAATTATTTTACCACGTTTTAAATTTGTTGAAGCCATGATACATAACTACTGTAAGTTCATCATCATCATCATCATTATTTCAGCCGCTGAACTTCGGTCGCGTAACTTCGGCATAAGTTCGGCACTTATGGTGTGTCATATCAGCCGAATACGTCGGAACGTAAATTCTGCCGCCGAACTTCGGTCGCGTAACTTCGGCATAGTGTGTTTAGACACTAAGATCGCTTTTGTAGAGTTGTGTTGTCTCTGTCACACATCATTCTGACAGTTTGATACCTTTAGAGCCCCTTCAAGTGATTAGAAAAACGCCGCAACATCGCTATACACGAGTCGCATTGTTACGGTGCTTGCGCTGCGCATACGCTCTTCAAATGCCTACACTAAACAAACACTAGTGTAAAGGGGCTCTTATATCAAACTCTGTGCGATTCTATATCATATCACACATCAGACTGCTTTACAAGATCGAAGCAAGCCGATTATAGCCGAACTCTTTTTCAGACGACATGTGAACCCCCCAACGCCGAGTACTGTACATACATTGAATGTATTTCTCGGCGGAAATATCTATGACTTGTAGAGCGTTGTTTGCGAACTTCACTCTCAAATTGATCTTGGTTGTGTCTATATTAGTGTTGTCAGGATATTGTATATCGGGATCAATTTTAGAATCGCTAGTATCGTGTGGAATATAGAACAAACTACAAATGATGTAGCGTAATTTAAGAATGGAATATATCAAAAGTATCTTAAAAAAAAAACGGTTAATATCAGGGTTGCCAGTTGAAATAAATGCAAAGAAAAATGGTATAATTTGGGTTTGTTCTATATCCTGTTCGCATAGTAGCTAAATTGCTATTTTTTATTGGACATGGACATAATAAATGAATGCATAGATGTTTTAGCCGAGTAGTAACTTTTAGCCTGGGTGCAAATCGAAGTGATTTTCAAGCCGTATTTCTTGTTGGCAATCTGTCAATCGCTGCTTGTTTGGCGAACGAATTCTGCAAAATACTGTAACAAATTGCATACAAACATTAAGTCACGATCCTTTCTCATTGGAGTAGACGTAGACAGAAACAATTTCTTTCCATGTGCTACGATCCTATAGGTAATACGCCTTTTCAAATTTGCAAATTCCTTTTGTAGCAAATCGTGGCAACTTTTGCAATTTTACTGTAGAAAATCGCAACTATTGCAATTTTAAGGTAGAAAGTGTTGAAAGTTTACTGTAGCAAATCGTTGTATCGTGGCACGTAGGATTCTCAGAATCTGGGATGGTGGTGTGTATTTTTGGACTTCATCCTGGCTTTTTACTATCCAGTGGTATGCAATTAACTAAAGAAAAGGCTTCCTTTGCATCTCTCATGTATTAAACGACAAAATCATGGCTGAAGTCTGTCGACAAACAGCTACTGACTGACGAATTGCCGCTTGGTAATAAGGCTTGTAGCGTGTAAATGCGCCCTTACGGTATTCCACTATTTATGTAAATATGTAATTGTAATTTATTTATTTAAGAAATATATTATATTGCCAATATCTTTCGTGTTTTATTCAACCTCAATTCAAAAAATAATAAATCTCTGCACTATACCTATACTGTATAGAACAATAATCTGCCTGCCCTTGTACCAATTAGCAACACGTAGTCAGCGATACATATCATTTTCTGGTGTCGGTCTCATGTCTCCCCTGATCAACCCCCTGGGGGAGACATTCCAAAAATTCCTGTCCCCTCTAACCAAGATACCTACATTAGATCGTATCGGTATAGTAGGCGAAGAATCAAGTGACATCTTTTCTAGTTTTTTTAATTATAAGAACTGTGAATAAGTTCGAAATAATAATAGTTGCATGTTTTACATTATGTGTACCCTCACTGGAAACGGTACAATAAGTTTTTCGCACCACGCGGGCAACGAGGCTATCTCCTTAGGTTCAAACCTCAAAGGCTGGCCTTTGTCTCAATTGCCTACTTGGAATCAGCACAACATATTTTCCTCCATAATTTCCTGTTGTATGCTCTACGAATCAAGAATGGCATACACCCCCGTTCTATACGTTCGCCAACAGGCCTTGGCGAGAGCATTCCCCACTGCGTTCGCCAACTGTAGGGGCAGCATCACTGTCAGACGTCTAGGCATAGGTCGAGCGAATAAAACAATAAAATAAATATGAACATATTTGATCTTTATTTACACACATCAGATGACGAATACAATTTTCAGTCTATATCGTCTACTAGCCACACGAAATGACAATACTAGCTGGACGCCGACAGATGGCACTAGTCATATTTGTACCAACACTCATTTATAGATGGCGCTAGTTCAAACTTATACCAACAAATGACGACAAATACTCTACGAAATTAGTTTAAATGCAGTTTTATAATTAAATAAAACGTCCAGCCTTATATTGTCACACAAAACTTAAAGTTAATATAAATAATAATATTTTGATAGTTTGTTCTTATTTATACAATAGCTACCGTCGTTAAAATAGAAAATAATGGGGGCGCCACTGTGCAGTTCATAAGGCAACCCGTTAGAAAGAAACATGTTTATTTACATAAAATGTATTCTTCTTCTTAATTGCTTTTGCAGCGAATCGCAGTAATTTTGCCAATGTTAAGTAAAATATAAAATTATTAATGGCGAGACACTAATGTCAAATCTAGAACTTATTTTATTTAAATGGCTCCTTGCATCGGTTATATAGATACCGATGATTCTGCGAACCACAAGGTGGAGAGTAGGTTTAATCGTTTATAGTCTCTAGGTATTTATGGGGCTTGTCCTTGTCGGTTCTACGACTTCTAACCGTGTTGTACGAGTATACAAATTGTATTACTTCATTTATTAACTGACATAAGTGACTTAATATCAATAATGACGATAAATGAATTAATATTTCTAATAGGTGCCTTGGTTCTTGAGATTATCTTCTAAAGAGCGTGTTAAAGAAGCATGTGCAATAGTATTTCTTTCAAATGTATTTTAACCCTAAAACTCTGTAGACAAGCTTTTATAAGCAAGTCTGTGCCCCAGACAGCAAAGGAGATAGGCATACACTTTACAGATTTATATGAAATCTGTCCTTTGCCATGTGTACATTGCAGATTATCTGGTTCAAAGGTCAGAAACTAAAGATTACTATGTATTAGGTAATCGTGTCAAAACTGCAGAATTTATGAAGTTAATGTATCAAAATATTATAATTTACACTCAAAATCCTTTACAATACAACATTAACCTACCTTTCTTAATCTAAATAAATTTTAAACTAAAATCGTTCGTTATAAACTAAATGATATTGCATACATTGTAATATTTAATTACTATAAAATTATTATTTAACTATTATCAGATTTTGAATTAAATTATTGCTGTGATTATTCAAAATGATAGTTATATTAGGTATAATTCGAGAGAATCGGATCACATAGAAAATATGTTTGATTTATGGTATCAGACGAGGTTTTAGGAAGCCGATCAAGCCGTTTTGAAGAAATGCGATCACAAACATTGTGAATACGAGATTATTTATATTATTAGTTATAAAATTCATTTATAGGACAAGGAAGACCCCAAATCACTTGTCCTCAGTAAATAGGAACCTCTTAGAAGCCCAAGTCAACAAAGAGACGACCCAGGACCGAGTTGCCTGAAGAAACATGATACGGAGGGTCGACCCCCAAATGAAATTTAAAGGGCCAGGCAAAAAAGTAATAGAACTTCATTTATAATTTTTGTGTTGCGTTTATAAACGATATTATAGAAATGATATCAAAAAAATATTTTGAAAAACACGTTGGACCCGTATACATCTTGCCTGATGTTAAGCTTAGGTTAGGTCCAAATAGATCACGGTACGAGCTAATCATATAGGCAGCGTACTTGTTCACTACCTAAGTACCATAAAATAGCATATTTTCTATGTGACCGTGCTTGTTTCGTTGAGATGTTATTGACTAGTGAAGAGACAGCTTACAAAATAATGTTCAGTCGCAATCAATAGGAATGTTTATTTTTTTAATTGTGATGTAATAGTGATTACAAAATTACAAATAAATTACAGGATTCTTAAAAATCCGTTAGCCAGCGCTCATCTACTCTTATTTAAAATGCTGAAGGACATCAATCCTTTAGAATGCCAAAGCATCCCAATGCATCTCAAAGCATACCGAGGCATGTCAAAGCATCCTATGGTATGCTAACAAATAAAGTGAGATATTATTACATATCGTAACGATATAACTGAAGTAGGAGTGTTTAAAACATTGAGATAATATTAAAAATATATTGATACAGAATTAATTCGTGAGCGTTGGTCTTTCTGAGATACTGTGTGAGTGGCAGCGTACCCTAAAGTGCACAGTATATCTAGGCTTGTCTTTTCATGCACCTGTATTATTACTTTTTCACATTTTAGTCTTTGCCTTCATAAAATTAACATAAATTGACCAAGTCCGAAATGTCCTTATCCTTACCATATTCATCACAACTTAATTATAGTTTTAATCTTACTAAAAATAATTCTACTAAAACATACCAAATATTGCCACCTTATTAAAGAAACTACTGTAATGGTAGAAATCTATTTCCTTTTTTGTATTGTCTTTATTTAAAACATATATAACTTTTTGTGTACCCGCTCATGTTGTTAAAAGAGTGTTCATTATGTTACTCTGTTTTGAAATAATTATTTTTTTTTTATTTTTAAAATAGAGATTTAACCTGTCTGTCTGTGAGTTCAGTAGATGCACAGCACATCTTGTATAATATCGTATCGTAATGTTAAGGTAGAACGGCCATGTAAGCGGGGAACGCATGGCAACTTTTTAGACAATTCCTGCCGTATGAGGAGAAACTTTCCAACGCTTACTCAGCACTGTTAAGACTAACTTGTAATAACATCGTTATTGTGCTATTTTTAACTGTCAAATAAAAGTGGAGAAGTTAATTAGAAAAATAGAGTTATTTCTTATCTCTCATGAGTATTTATTTGCAGTGAAAAAGTCACCACGCGCGACTCGCAGGTGAACACTGCGTATAACTGTTCTATCCTAATTTCTGAATGCTATGTCCACAGAAATATATTACACATTACTCGGGTACACATATCCATGTAGACATTAAAGGAAACTAGATTCTACCCTACAGTTCTAAGAAATT
The DNA here is from genome assembly GCA_914767945.1 of Eilema depressum. Lineage (NCBI taxonomy): Eukaryota > Metazoa > Arthropoda > Insecta > Lepidoptera > Erebidae > Eilema > Eilema depressum. Next base: position 4,808,886 of record OU612040.1, read on the forward strand.
TAATATACTTATAATAACTTTATATTCAAAAGAAATACCTCAGTCACTCGATAAAATATTATTAATAGTATAATAATTGATAACTAATTCGTGGGGTATATGAAAAAAAATGTCTTTTAAAAACTAAGTTAAGCAGTCTATGATAATATCACTTAAATAAAGATATGGCAACACTAACAATTAATTATTTGAATTGGCAAGGTGATTGTATAGTCAATTAGTGCTTAGTACATTTAGATTAGTTGAGATTTGATTAAAAAAACTTCTTTTACGTGAATTATTCGCTATGACATATAAATATGAAAAGTAAATAAATATCTTAATTTAATAAAGTAGTTCATTTACTTCGTTATAGGGAAATAATATTTTTAGACTATGTATAAACTTTATAGACACAGTATGGCTACTACAAGCGGCGTAATAAATAGCTACTACTTTGGTACAAGTTTGACGTAAATACTATACATCATCTCATAACATGCACACTTTGGCAGTTTAAAGAACAATATTGACATTACCTCACTCACACATAACGCGTATTTCGAGTCGTCAACGATGCATTTTGTAAGCATTAATGTGTCTATAGAGTATCAGTCAAAGATTCTGACAATCTAAAATATACAAATAATGTATTTTAAGATATGGAATTTCGAGGTATTGTCATATAAATTATTGTTGTTGAACGATTCGTATTCAATAATATCGTAACTTACCCCCACTGTCGATAGTAATAAACATAATTACACGAACATGGGAAATGAGAATAAGGGTGGTTACATAGAAAAACAGGTTACAAACAGGCTACCTGCACCGACAAGGTTCCATGGCAACAAAAATGATGATAAATTCGTCGTTAACATTCTAACACCACATATTATGCAAAAAAGAATCGCAACGCATTCGCGCCCATATGTTCATGTACATAAGGGCGTGAATACTTTGCGGTTAATTTGACAAATGACGATTTGACATGATGACAAAACAACACGGATAGTTTACCCGTACCGCCCCTTCAGTACCGGTAACCTATTTCTTTATGTAAGCACCATAAAATGTCCAGGATTTGGAATGCTCACACCTAATATCTTAGTTAACGTAACGAATTCTTTGATCATTTTAGCTTTAACTTATGCATGTGCATGCATGCGGGCGCATTGTTTCGTGCAAATTGTGTAAGTAAATTGCACGAAACTAGCTCAATTGCACGAAAGGAGCGTCTAGATGATGATCAAACAGAACTAATACGGAGTGGTAACATCCAAAACTTACTTTGGAGCTCGAAGTCCAATCCACCAGATTGGTTAGCTTGGCAGTTACGGAAGCCTCTGCCGTCTGACCCCCTCACTCGGTATAAAGGCCTGCTTTTCTAGATTACCGTCTAATATGGAAGCAAATTTAAAGATCTTTACGTGAAAATACATTTTTAAGTACTTAGTGTAAGCATTCATTTTGTTTCGATCAGGTAAATATACAACCTTTAGCTTCTTCGATATGTTCAGCCTTACTTACACTATATACGCAAGTTATTCCTTTTTAATAAAAAAAAAAACAATAATTTAAATTTACTAATTTAAAGCTACCAATTACAATAGATTTTTCTACTAATAAGTGAGATTTTTTTATTTATGACAACACTCATCGTATTGCTGACGGTATTCGAATGCGTTCGATATTTAAATATAAAAATATAGATAATAATTAAAATTCCTAGCTGCCTTTATCCAACAAACCATAATGTACTGCTCGGACCTAAAATGTGTTCAAAATGTGCTTTGTACGCGCAGTACACGTTTCTTAGGCTATCACATTGTAGAAGTATAAACTAAAGATTGCCATATAAAATTGCTAACCGTGTGCTTATTGCTTGATAGGATATTTAATAATAATAATTATTATTATTTACGTTCATGTATAAATTAAATACTGTGATTTCGTTAAATTATAGTTTAACCCCGTGATTGGAGATTAATTATTACTTGCTACGAGATTTAATAATAATAACTATTATTATTATTATTATTTACGTTCATATATAAATAAAAGATATTTACTATGATTTCGTTGGTATGTATAGTTTAATGCCGAGATCCAAGGGAAGTTCATTAAAGTCAAAATTATTCAAAATTTAAAATATCGAAGTTCATTAACAGTCAAAATTATTCCAAATTTAGAATATCGAAAATCATTAACAGTCAAAATTATTCCAAATTTAGAATAAGGAATCTGGAATATAGAACGTTAAGTAATCTTATTTATTCCAATTGGAAGAGAGCTCGTTCATTCTCATTTGAGTATTATTTTGCGTTATATAAAAAAATAACGTACAACTTGACAATATCAGACCAAATTGTTAACTTTTATGAATAATCAATTTATAAATCAGTCAAATTGCACTTTGGTATATCACGTACCATGGAATAATTAAATAATATAATACATACATTTAAATATTTCTGCAATCTGTTAATTTTTCACTATATACTTGAATTGCGATCTTTTCATCATATTATTGTATAAACAGTGTTATCTTTTGAATGAAATTTTAAAGCATTTATTATCTGCCAGTGAAAGTTTATGCGAAAAAAGTTTTGGCATAAACTTTAAGTCGCTTTTATGTGTGAATCCTTAAATCTTTTCCCTTACGTATTTATAATGGATGTCATGGGCTAGGTATGGGAAATCCCCAAACTTTGCCTGCGGCTTTAGTAGCATCAACCTATAGATCGACTTATTTTCAAATGAATAAAGCCATTTCCTGCCTATTTTTGTTGCTTTTACCCCCGCTCCCCACTCTCCCCTCACCTGAAACTAAAGCCTAGCTACGACCATTATGTATATCATATATAATAATGTATAATATATATTATATAATAACATAAATTGCCATCATTACAACTTTTTCACTATATTTTTTTCACAATTATTTATCACCTAGAATTACTATTAGGAGTCACCTACTGTATAGTACATACACTAAAACATTTAAAGGTGTATATTAACATTGATTGTGACGTAACTTTTACATAGTAAAACTTAGTCACTTGTGGAATGCATTCCACAATGAATGATTTCATCCATCGATATACCGTTAAGATTATTTCCGTGGTCTGTAGATCTACTTAGAATGTATATCCGAAGTTACGGATCGAATGTTCGGGCAATAGACATATGACGACTGTCATAATGTCGATTTAAAAAGAGAAAAGAGAAACGACCTTGGGCGGGACTCGAACCCGCGATCTTTCCCTTACAGGGGTAATGCTCTGATTACTAAGCCACCGACGCCCGCACAAAACCGATCCAAATTCTCGTATAAATCCGTCTCAGGGCGACGGTTTGAGTCCCGCTTGAGGTCGATTCTCTTTCCTCTTTCTTAATCGATTTGCATAGCTAGCATAATAAATGCTTCAAAATTTCATACGACTGTCATATACGTCAACGAATTGCATGTCTAGAGTGACAGATCGACGCACAGCTAAATCATAATTCATTCATTTTTCGTTTCATGCGGACCCGAAATTTCGGATGTACATTCTCATAGTAACCCCCTGTCATACATGATGTTTATATTACAATATATTCTCAACGTCAGTCATTCCTTTTACATAATATATACTGTTAGATGATTATATATTATTATATTATTACATAACTTAGTTATGTGTTAGTCAAAAGTTTAATAGCTTACTGTGCACCTACGTACTGAAGATTGCTTTTAGTAGCTTCTTAATATATCTGTAACAAGACAAATGTTAAAACGTTTATTTAATGCATTTTCGTATTTAAATAAATAATTTCAACTTGTAGTACTTGTTTAATAAACAAATTTAACTTTTTTTTTATCTCTGTGAGTAATTACAGAAAAAAAAACAAGCTAAGAAAAATTAAATTCAAACCTCATTCTTTTAAATATGGCCGATCGCCATTTTTAGATGCGCGGGCATAGGATAACGAATTAATTTGTAGTATTGTTTATTTAGTATTTGTAGTATATTATTTCGCAAGTGTGTTGTAAAACGTCATATGCCACGCGTGTGTATTGATGATTACCGTTCTCGGCTCTCTTAAGACCAATGTCTCAATGTCGCCTCAGCGGTAATCACCAACTTTACACACTTGTACCATAATGTACTATTAATGTGTACATTTCAGTATGGCATTAGATAATCTACGGGTTGTATTTAACGCGGCCACAAATTAATCCGAAAAGCAGGTAGTAAAAATAATAGGTTGGCAGCTATAGTGAAGAATCATTTAATTCAATTTATGGGTGTCAAAATTACTGAATGTGGCGTACAAAAATACTAAGTGAGCCACTATTTCTGGATGGTTATAAAAAAATAACCACCTTCTAACCTAACCTATCCAAGTTGGGGCGCGCTATACTCGAATCCTCATAACTTCACAATTTAGCAACACACGGGTCACTCAGTATTTTAGTCGCCCACTCAGTATTTAAAGTAACTCATTATCAGTCGTCCATTTATTATTTTTGTCGCACGGTTTATTATCCCTACTAATATTATAAATGCGAAAGTAACTCTGTCTGTCTGTCTGTCTCACTTTTACGACTAAACCGCTGAACCGATTTTGATGAAATTTGGTATAGAGGTAGGTTAGACCTTGAGAAAGGCCATAGGCTATGTTTGGTCGCGATAACCGACATCCACGCGGGCGGAGCCGCGGGCAAAAGCTAGTATCCCATAATTTAACCCCCAACCCTTACCTGTCTAGCGTATATTGGTGGCTAGAGGCGCGGCAGCCATCGCCAGTCCGGCACACAGTAACGCGGACACCATCGGTCCCCCTTCCCCTGCGCCGCGGACGATGGCTCCGCCCATGTACGTCACTGAGAGGATCAGACCATGGGCTGTACACCTGGAACGAGGAAATACACTTGTGAAGAGAGAGATAGCACACACTCAAGCTGTGGAATGAATTCCCCGCGATGGTTTTCCCAAGCGACTACAATATGGGGTTCTTCAAGAAGGGCATTAGAAGGTTTCTTCAGGGTCGGCAGCACGAGTGTGACGCCCCTGGTGTAGCATACGTCCATAGGCCACGGTAACCACTTTCCATCAGGTGGGCCGTGTGCTTGTCTGCCACCTAAGTGGTATAAAAAAAAAAAAAAGAGAGACTGGTATATAGAGGATTTTTTGTACACATGGGGTCAGTGAGGGCTTTTCACAATGTCATTATCACTTCACTATCACTACATATTATAAAACAAAGTCGCTGTCGCTGTCTGTCCGTCCCTATGTATGCTTAAATCTTCAAAACTACGCAACGGATTTTGAAGCGATTTTTTTTTATAGATAGAGTGATTCAAGAGGAAGGTTTATATGTATAATACTGTAGAGAAACACTGATAAATTTAGAGATATGCAGCGGGAACAGGATCAGAAAATATGGCGGTACGAAGTTCGCCGGGTCAGCTAGTAAGCAATAATTTGTAAAGAGCGTTCGACTGTAAAGTAGAGGATTTTTTTGTACACATGGAGTCAGTGAGGACTTTTCACAATGTCATTGTAATGGTATCTGTATACTACGTTGGTATACGAACATCTATGGCAGTCGTTACGGGTTTGACTGATCTTCGATGTTTTCCATGAAGCAACTACCATCTGACCTCCATAAACTATTGGCGATATCTAACATTGTAGTTAGATCAGTTCCTTAACTTTTCAGAGCTCCAACTACCCGTCGTAAAGACTACCGCGATCGACGTCTTAACGTGCTCTCCGAGATACGACCAAACCAATGCAAATAGCCATATTTATGCGTACGAATATTTGCACTGAGCCGGAATCAAAGACGCCATATACTGTAATACAGGATACTCCCTAGAAATGCCCAGGAACCACAGCAGCCAGAGCCAAATTTCACTGGAGAGGTTTTGTGCTGTCTGCTTATTTTCTCCGATGACGGCACACAAACTCTCTGTTCATACAGGGTCGGCAGCACGAGCGTGACTCCCCTGGTGTTGCATTTGTCCATAATCACTTTCCATCAGGTGGCCGTGTTTTTTTGCGACCTAAATGGTATAAAAAAAGCTTTTGGTTGCCCATTTCTTACCCCCCACCCTCCCCCTCCATTGAGAAACGACTCTGATTTATAAGTGAACTAACCTTAAATTAGCGGGATAAGACTCCACCACGTTGACTCCAATAGTGTACATGACCAGTGTAATGCACAGTCGGTACACCGCCTCCACCACGTACAGAGTGGTCTCGCCACGTATACTGTGTTTAACTTCCGTACAGCGTGACAATAGATAAACTAACCTCAAATTAGCGGGATAAGACTCCACCACGTTGACTCCAATAGTGTACATGACCAGTGTAATGCACAGTCGGTACACCGCCTCCACCACGTACAGAGTGGTCTCGCCACGTATACTGTGTTTAACTTCCGTACAGCGTGACAATAGATAAACTAACCTCAAATTAGCGGGATAAGACTCCACCACGTTGACTCCAATAGTGTACATGACCAGTGTAATGCACAGTCGGTACACCGCCTCCACCACGTACAGAGTGGTCTCGCCACGTATACTGTGTTTAACTTCCGTACAGCGTGACAATAGATAAACTAACCTCAAATTAGCGGGATAAGACTCCACCACGTTGACTCCAATAGTGTACATGACGAGTGTAATGCACAGTCGGTACACCGCCTCCACCACGTACAGGGTCGTCTCGCTCTGCGCCACGTACACTAGTGGCGATAGGAGGAAACACGTCACGCATACCGCCACTGGGAACAAAATAATACACTTGTTATAGCTATCTTGGATCTAAATCTTGAGACAAACGAGGATTGTGTTGTAATAATCTATGCTTGGTGTATTTGAGCTCGTCCACCGCAGTAGCACCTCGTGCTATCCTGAAAAGATACCCAAGAAACGTGTACTGCGTGTATTGATGTGGCCTATGGGCGATTGCAACACCAGAGGAGTCACATTCGTGCTGCCGACCCTGTAAGAACAAAAAGATTCTGTGCCGTCAGCGCAAAAGACAAGCAGTACAAGCCTTTGTTCTTCCCACTGACAGCACAAAACTCTCTCGTGAGCTCTGGCTACCGTACTCACCACCGGGAATACAATAACCCCCATTCCCAAATGAGCAAATATCTGGCCACCCCCATCGGGCCCCACTGGTAGGGGCAGACCCTTTTTTCATGCGGAAATTCCTTCGGGATACTAAGGCAGTAATGTCGGACTCGAACCGACTAAATGCAAAACTTTAACTTTTTTATTATGGGTCACAGCATGGGGTCAAAAGTTACTCACCAGTGGGTCGCAAGTTGCTAGGCAACAACGCAAGCACGCAAGCAAGCAAAGCCGCGTGTGACACATAGCTTTGCTCTGCCAGCTGCCCTCCCAGCCTCGACGTCAGGTCGGCATGTCTGGCGCATCCCCCTCGCATGCCGCGGATAAGAGTGTTGTTGAATAGGCAGTACAAGTCGAACTCGCGACCTACTTCCATGTCTGTGTCGATTATACTGGAATAATGAGAGAAGGAATCAGATGGAATAATAAAAAAAAGCATCAAGTTTTTCAGTGTGTTTTACACTTAAAAACGAAAAAAAAATAACAGATTTGCAATTCAAAAGACAAAACCGCCATTGCATAAAGAATTAATAAGTAAAGGACTTTTCTGTTGTATTCGGTGTCAGTCGTTGCCAACTTTGCTCCGCAGCAAGCAAAGTATCTGCCCGCTCAGCGAGAATGTCTTTTTTTATACCACTTAGGTGGCAGACAAGCACATGGCCCACCTGATAGAAAGTGGTTATCGTGGCCTATGGACGTTTGCAACATCGCGCTGCAGACCCTTAAGAAACCTTCTAATGCCCTTCTTAAACAACCCCATATTGTAGTCGCTTGGGAAAACCACCGCAGGGAGTCGATTCCACAACTTGAGTGTTTGCGGTATAAAGTTCCTTTCATGCCACACAGTGCGCACAGTTTTCAGGCGCAATGTGTGAGGATATAATATATTATTATGCCTATCCACTTGGCGAGTTATCGTCCAGCGACTATTGTCTCTAACAGCTCCTGTCGTTGCGACAGAAAGATCTTAGCTTTCGGTTCCGATCGGCATCGTCAGATGTATAATTGCCTAAGACATATCCCTCACACCTCGACTGATCTAAAGGCCATCTCCGGGTGTGTTACCACACCGGTGTTCCCATCTTGCCCCCGGGAAGACATACCTATAATATTAACTTAGTATACTCACGTGCTATTAACAAACACGGCACTGTTAAAGAACGTGAAGGAGCTCTTGATGTTGAACGTCACGTTGTAGTACTCGATGTTCTCTAGCGTGCTGTTGTATATCTCTGTTTCCTATACTATACTTACTATAACTTAGCTAGTGTACTGTCTTCACGTGCTAATTCGCGAAAGATAATGTCACGTCCGACATCAGTATACTGTCGAACGTCACGCTGTAGTACTCTATATTCTCTAGCGTGCTGTAGTATATCTCCTCCGTTGTTTCCTATACTATAACTTAGCTAGTATACTCACGTGCTATTAACAAACACGGCACTGTTAAAGAACGTGAAGGAGCTCTTGATGTTGGACAGCGCCACGTTGTAGAACGAGCAATTCCTGAACGTCACGTGCGACATCAGTATACTGCTGAACGTGCACTTGTTGAACGTCACGTTGTAGTACTCGATGTTCTCTAGCGTGATGTTGTATATCTCCTCTGTCAATGTCACGTTGGAGATGAATTTTTTGGACGATTCGAATTCTAGGGAGTCCATGTTAACGACCGTTGCTGGGATGTAGGATGCTAGGTAGTACTGTAAAGATAGAAAAATATTCATTATTAATATTATATAAGATATTGTGGACAGACGACCTCATTAAGGCCGCGAGAACGCGCTGGATGCGAGCCGCTTCCAACCGGTCTTATTGGAGATCTATAGGGGAGGCCTATGTCCAGCAGTGGACTTCCTATGGCTGAAATGAATGAATGAATGAATATAAGATATTGGTATATAAGAAGTAGGTTAGGCAGCCTATTATCAAGTTACTAGCATATATTTTTAACCCAGTGACGTCACAAAATATACTCTATACACGAAGTACGCGGTTTTTGGGTGTCTTTTGAGTACAGCAAGGGATGCTACGGCAGTAGAGGAGCTTTCACCTCGGAGTTTGGGGTCCGCTTTACCAGTCTAACTGCGGATTTGGTTGGACGTCGATATTTTCCGTGAAGCGACTGCCATCTGACCATCAAAACCCAATAGCAATATTGGGCGATATCAAAGCATTGCAGCTAGACCAGTTGTTGGACTTTTTTTTAGGGCTCCTACTACCCGTAACAACTGAAAGAAGTTCGTATGGCAACCGGAACGACCGCGACACCGTAACGTGTTCTCCGAGGCACGACCAGACCAATGCAAATGCCTGTATTCACGCATACAAATATTTGCACTGAGCGGGGATCGAACCCGCACCTCCGCGTTCACTACTGCTACGCCACAGAAGCTGGAAATAAATATATTAGTCAGAATTACCTGTATCGCCATCATAAAGAGAAGCGTCCCACCGAGCGAGAGTGTTGTCCTTCTGTAAGCGCTGGAGAACAGCTGGAAGAACGACTGCCAGAACTGTGAACAAAGGTAACATGAGTTACGGCCAATGCCCAATAACTCGCCATCGCCAGTTTTGACATTAGAAAGGATCAATCTCTATCTTCTTCTTCTTCGTGTCAATGGCAGCAATCCTACTAATATTATAATCCTACTAATATCCTACAATCCTACTAATATTATAAATGTGAAAGTTTGTGAGAATGGATGTGTGGATGTTTGTTACTCTTTCACGCATAAACGGCTGGACCGATTTGGTTGAAATTTGGTATGTATATAGGTTATACCCTGGATTAACATATAGGCTATATATCAGCAATGAACGGGATCAGAATTCCACGCGGGCGGAGCCGCGGGCAACAGCTAGTATAAAATAAAAATTAGATATGCCCAGCCCAAAACTCAGCGACATTAGCTGCATATTCCGTCGCTTCATTTAGAACGGCAATTGTGCAGGTATAGGGGCACAACACAACAATCTCTATGGTAACGCAGTTCATAGTTGGAAAATAACAATAGGATTTGACATAAGAACTAGCTCTAATCTGTAGATTATGTTATTGGGAACGGCCGTAAGAAAGTCACGGAGATTTCATATAATTATGACAGATTGGAGATGGAGAGCGACTGCCGTTTGACCTCGAATTCTGAGAGAAAAACCTGTGACAGAACCTTGTTAGTAGGCACCGACTTTTGTAGTTTTCGCCAAGAAACAAGTTGTAAACTTGTTGAACATTTGTAGAAGACTTGTTGAAGACTAGTCAAAACACAATTACGTGTATTGAGAATATCTGTAATAGTTTTTCAAAAACTTGTAGACAAGTTTAATTTTAAAACACATTTTACGTTCACAGTGAAGCCTGTGACATATTGCAACTTGTCAAATACATGTTTTAAACTTGTGTAAACGAGGGGTTAGACCCCGAAGATGTTGGTAGGGCCCTGTATCCCTGGGAGGCCTTGTTTGGTTCATTAAGATGATGATGAATCACAACTATGGCAGTTTTTAGGGTTCCGTAGCCAAATGGCAAAAAACGGAACCCTTATAGATTCGTCATGTCTGTCCGTCTGTCTGTCCGTCCGTCCGTCCGTCCGTCCGTCCGTCCGTCCGTCCGTCCGTCCGTCCGTCCGTCCGTCCGTCCGTCCGTCCGTCCGTCCGTCCGTCCGTCCGTCCGTCCGTCCGTCCGTCCGTCCGTCCGTCCGTCCGTCCGTCCGTCCGTCCGTCCGTCCGTGTGTGTGTGTGTGTGTGTGTGTGTGTGTGTGTGTGTGTGTGTGTGTGTGTGTGTGTGTGTGTGTGTCTGTCTGTCTGTCTGTCTGTCTGTCTGTCTGTCTGTCTGTCTGTCTGTCTGTCTGTCTGTCTGTCTGTCTGTCTGTCTGTCTGTCTGTCTGTCTGTCTGTCTGTCTGTCTGTCTGTCTGTCCGTCCGTATGTCACAGCCACTTTTCTTCGAAACTATAAGGCCTATGCTGTTGAAACTTGGTAAGAAGATGTATTCTGTGAACAGCATTAAGAATTTCACATAAAAATAAAAAAAAGCATAAAATTTTGGGGGTCCCCATACTTAGAACTGAAACTCAATTTTTTTTTTTCATCAAACCCATACATACGTGTGGGGTATCTATAGATAGGTCTTTAAAAATGCTATTGAGGTTTCTAACATAATTTTTTTCTAAACTGAATAGTTTGCGCGAGAGACACTTCCAAAGTGGAAAAATGTGTCCCCCCCCCCCTCTAACTTCTAAACTAAGAGAATGATAAATCTAAAAAAAATATATGATGTAAATTGCCATGCAAACTACCACTAAAAATTGGTTCGAACGAGATCCAGTCAGTAGTTTTTTTTTAATACGTCATAAACCGCAATTTTCGCCTTTGCTACTACGGAACCCTTCATGGGCGAGTCCGACTCGCACTTGGCCGATTTTATTAATATTATCACATTAACAATGTCTACTTAAATCTGATTCGACAAATCCACTGTTCCTTTGGCTTTGGCGGGTGGGTGGGCCGCGATGTGACCCCGCGACCCCCGCCAAAGGAAAAAATGATTTTCCTTTGTAAGAGGCCACAGCACCCTCATGTGAGCCTTTTGCTACATCACTAAAATTAGACGGTAGAAGTCGTTATTTTTATCGATTTAGAAACGAAAAAGAATCGACCTCGGGCGGGAATCGAACCCGCGATCTTTCCCTTACAGGGGGAATGCTCTGACCGCTAAGCCACCGAAGCCCGCACGAAGCCGACTCAATTTCCTCTATACTACCGTCTTTGATCGCGGGTTCGAGTCCCGCCTGAGGTCGATTCTTTTTCCTTTCTAAATCGATTTGAAAAGTTAGCATAATAAATGCTTCAAAAATTTCACGCAATTTTTATTTTCTACAAGTTTTATCGCATTTTATAGGCTTGAAGTTGTAAAATTACAGTTTCATGATTTTGGCGTGGCTCAAACGGAACAGTACGCTAGGCTCGCCGATGGGCCGTATGGCGTTCAACGAAATACATTATATCAATTTCCAAGTCCTTTTTTTTTAAATTTTGTCCAACATGTCGGGCGTGCAAGGCCAGTCGGAGTCGTAATTGTATCCTGTCTAGGGCATATCTCTAACACACAGACATATGACGAAATACCGTGCGGTTTTAGTCAGTTCGTAGGGAGAGTCCGCACGAACAACAGATTTGTGAAGACAGCAAATGAGTTTAAAATGAAAAGGCAATTCCTCACCATCTTCACGCTATGCCTGACATGGTGTAGAGCAGGCGGGCGCCTCTTCCCAGGTAACGCAAGTTCCCCTAGGCGGTAGTCGGGGTCGGCGGTGGGCGCGGCTCGCGCTTGACCACACAGCCGCAGTTGGTTGCTGCTGTGGATGTTCTGGAAACAATATAACATTTTAATACATTTTAACATTTTAATGACATTGTATATGTATGAATAAATCTTTACTATTATATAATTGTAAAGTGGTCGTGTCTGTACATTGGAGATATTTAAAAAATAATACTTGGGTCATGTTATGTTAACGATACTGAACACGAAAACATTTTTTTTGAATTTCCTGTCTGTTTGTCTGTTTGTCCGCGATGGATGCAAAAACTACTGGACGAATTTTGATTGGTTGGTTGGTGGACTGGTTTTTTTTGTTGGAAAGGGCTTACTCAGACTTAAAATCTTACGTTTGTTTGATCGCAATCGGTTGAGTAGAACCGAAGATATGAGCAAAGGTCGCGTTAACCGAGATGCACGCGGGCGGAAGGCTAGTAAATAAAAAAAAATACCTCTAGAAATTGGTTCCCAGCAGAATTTGGCCACCCCATCTCCTCCCATGCGGTGTCGTACAAAGCGACTAAGGGATAGGGCTGTTTAACATCACACAGAATCCAGACTCAGCCTCAGATACATGGCTCGAGTCAACAAAATGCCCGGAATACGGCAATAGGCTCACCCCCTATTACGTGGGACCTAATACAATGATTGGTGAAATGTGGGTGTTAATTCCCCTCTGCCTAACCCTCCGGGGATAAAGGCGTGATGTATGTATAAATTTTTGTATACTGATAGGTTTTTACTTACTAACTACTAGCTTTTGCCCGCGGCTCCGCCCGCGTGGATGTCGGTTATCGCGACCAAACATAGCCTATGTCCTTTCTCAAGGTCTAACCTACCTCTATACCAAATTTCATCAAAATCGGTTCAGCGGTTTAGTCGTAAAAGTGAGACAGACAGAGTTACTTTCGCATTTATAATAGTAGGGATTGACCGTGGTTATGCCTGCACAGATTTCTGATGTTCCGATTTTAGGTTATATACAAACTCTGTACCTAGACGCAACAAACGCTATCATAGTCAGCGTAAAAATTGGCTACTATTTCGGTACAAATTGAAATACAAGTATGTACAACACCAGGGGCATCACACTCGAGCTGCCGACACTGCTGCTAATAATTGAATAATACCACTTCCCCTTTTGTCTGACTATTTTGATTCAATAGGCTATTTGACTAATTTTCAAAAACCATTTCAAATGATTGCTTATTACAGTATAAACATATCACATTAATATTTCTGTAAAAAAACAATGCATTATGTTAAAAAATCAATGCTAAAGTTTAAATTTTCAAAAGTGCGCGAAAAACGCTAGGATATTTAAACATGGCGATGCGTGTGATTTGTGACGTCACTCTATTGTAGGTAAGTTGCTGTTATCATCGGCTCGCACAAAATTTGGTATCCATTTCGAACTTAATCACAAAATATGTCCATAAAACTCGCGATAATCAAGGAAAAAGCAAATAATAACACCGAAACAAACAATAATAGCTCATACAACTGGAGATATTTTGGTAGCAATGACGTCACCCAGAGCTCTAACCAATCACGAGCGTTTTTGTCATAGACAATAAATCAACAAAATATAACATTTTTATATTTGAAATTCTCATAAAATACACATATTTGAGAGTAAATTGTAGTCTCGTAGGTCTTTTAACGTTATTTTCTAATAGGCCACAATTTGTAGTATATTTTTAATGTTGTCAAATAGCCTATTAAATATCAGTCACTTTAAAAACACAATATAGTTATGAGTATTGAAAAAAAATCGAATCAGCTTATTTTGAAAATAGTTTTTTTGATTATTTTGAAACCTTAACGCGAGTGATTAATATTAAAAAGAAGTAAGCCAGGTTATTAAAAAAAATTATAGAGTCAATACTTTTGGAACTCAGTTTTTGATCAGCTACTATTGACGCTGACGACATCCCATAACATGCACACATTGACAGTTTTAAGAACAATATTGACATTAGCTTACTCACACAAAACGCGTTTTTCACACCGTTTTTGCGATGAATTTTGTTAGCACGCTGTCTCTATACAGTATATAGTCTAAACTTGCAATTATAAACCAATTAACCTTCCACCCGCGGCTCCGCCCGCGTGGATCTCTTATCCCCGGTTCTTCACAACCGATAGCAATCAAACAAACGTAAAATTATAAGTCTGACCAAGATCTTTCTAACAAAAAAAAAATCAAAATCCGTTTACTAGTTTTTTCGTCTATCGCGGACAACCATTTTCAATCTACAATTAAAGAATAGTATAAAAGATATTAGTAAGATAAATACCTGATATAGCATCATAGCATCCACTTCTCGTCCCACGTCTAGTAAGTACCGGGGTGACTCCTGCGTCCATATCAAGCTGACTAGCGATGCGAGGATAGGCAGGGTGCACAGTAGCAGGTACCTATACAGAACAAATTGTTTTTTTTAAACATTTTTCTTATAAAGAATATTCCCAATATAAGTCCGACATCAATATAAATCTGACATGAAATAAATATCGTTACAGTAGTAGGAGCCCTGAAAAAAAGTCTAACAACTGGTCTAGCTGCAATGCTTCGATATCGCCCAATATCTTTATTGGGATTGTGGAGGTCACAGGACTTCGACATTTTTCGTGAAGCGACTGGCTTCACGAAAAATGTCGAAGTCCAGCCAAATCCGCAGTTAGACCGGTAAAGCGGACCCCAGACTCCGAGGTGAAACCTTCGGATGCGACTGGGATTAACGCTAGGATGAAGAAAGAATTAAATAAATAGATATTTATTGGGTACATGCATGCTGAAAGACTATAACAGTGTAATTAAAATCATTGAAATACTTGCACACCATAACGGGCTCCATTGCTCGGGACATATACAGGGTGTCCCAAAATTCAAGGCTGCTCAGGAAAAAAAAAGAAAAAAAATATATCTCTATTTTTTTTTAATTATTTAAACTTTTTTAAAATCCTTCAAAATTCGGTAACCCTAATGACATTTTCATCTACCAGGCCCACAATTTTGCAAATATTTTGGAACTCTTTTCTGTATTAGCAAGCTAAAAAGCATGGCTATCTATCACCACTCTGAAAAATTATAGAATATTTGTAGTTATTTTACAAAAATAAGTCAAAATATGTTTTTGTCGTCAAATTTTCAAACTTTCGACCCACTTTATTTTATCTCGGTGAAAAAAAAAAGTATGGACACTACTATGGCATCCTTTTTTAAAAATTGGCGCAACTATCCAAGATTTCAAAATGGTATGATTTGGGTGTGATAATCTAATAAAATACTCAAAAATTTTTTTTTAAGTAAATAAGAATCACATTTCATACATTGCTTTTATTGAAAATCACCAGATTTATTTTGTACACAATGCATTCATCATCAATAAAAAATCATTGACGGGACTCGTGACTAATTGGTAACCTAGTAGGTTAACACATAACGAGGTTCAGCAACACAAGCCAGGTTGGTTTTCGGATGGATGACCATTCTTAAGACATTGAGACACCTCCATTCCTCAGAGAGTACGTTAGGCCGTCGATACCGGTGGCCATACGAGTATCTATGACAGTTGTTACGGGTAGTGGGAGCCTATATAAATAAATAGAAGAAGAAAGAAATAGAAATAGAGATAGATTTTTTTTATTATTTTTTCCAGAGCAGCCATAAGTAGGGCCACTCTCTGTTGCCGGCTTATCCTTGAATTTTGGGACACCCTGTATATCTTGGACCTAAAATGTGCTCTATACGTGCAGTACACGTTTCTTGGGTGTGTTTTGAGGATAGCACGGGGAGCACCCCGTGCTATCTGAATCTGCGATGGACCAGTTCAAATTCACCAAACATAGATTAGTAAAAAACAGGCCACATTTTATCACACGATTTAGGTCCAAGATATGTGTCCCGGAGAATAGTATTAGTATGAAAGGTAAATATACCTTTTTTTTATCGTGAGAAAAATCCCCACGGATACCTCCTCCGCCGGAGCCGGAGGAGGAGGTTATGTCAGACTCGAACCGACCAAAACGCACGCCATCTGTGGGCCGTCAGTTGCCGGAGGTGAGATTGTCGAAGCCATATCCCTCGCACCCCGGCAGACCCAGGGCCATATCTCTCAATCTGGCCCTCTTCCGGTGTGGGGACCACGGTGTCCCCAAGATATACCTACTACTCACCTATGCCAAGCACTAAAATGCTCCTTATTCTCGTACAAAGTCGAAGCCCCGGTCTGAGGCAGCACTATGGCTGCCAACGCGGCCGCTAGCAGAGTCCCCGCTGCCCCCGCCGCCGGACACGCCAGTAGGGCTCCGCGGCGGATGACGCGGCCCCACATCTCGCCCACGTACGTGTACGAGGTAGGCAGGATGCCTCCTGAGCCTATGGCCGAGCAAAACCTGGGAAGGAAGCAGTTATATATAATTTGACAGCTTCGGCTTAGAGTATACCTGGAGTATACATTATTAGAGCGCGCCTATCACTCAGGTCTTTGGCGCCGAGTGTTAGCAGATACTTTGCGATGGTATAGCGCACCTATAGTGAGGTTTCATGCATTACTGAAAATATCAATAGATGCACTTATTAATGTAATTTGTTGTTATGAAGTTTTTTGTTCGATTTGATATGCATGGATAAAATTAAAGCCAAGATATTAAAAATCGGCCAAGTGCGAGTCGGACTCGCCCATGAAGGGTTCCGTAGCAGTAAAGGCGAAAATTGTATTTTATGACGTATTAAAAAAAAAACTACTGACTGGATCTCGTTCGAACCAATTTTTACCCCGCGTTTACATACTGCCGCTCGCATTGCTCATCGCCTTGCCGGCAATATTCACGCGAATAATGCCCTAGCATTCAAACACTCGCATCATCGCGATGTTCATCGCGTTGCCCAACACTCGCATCATCGCGATGTTCATCGCGTTGCCCCGCATACAGTATTCGCCTTGCGATGGAGATGGACGACTTTAGTTAAGTGGACACCTAACCGAATGCAGTATAGGCATTTTATTAGGCTAGGCTATCTACTTAGATACTTAGCTAGTAGGTAATCAGGCTAATTTGGTAGGTAGGTAGGTACCTACCTACCTACCTATTTTAATTTGGTAGGTAATTAGGCTAATTTGGTAGGTAGGTACCTACCTACCTACCTATTCTAGTTTGGTAGGTAGGTACCTACCTACCTACCTATTCTAATATGGTAGGTAGGTATCTACCTACCTACCTATTCTAATTTGGTAGGTACCCTAGCTACCTGTTTGGTAGGTATACTTAGGCTAATTTGGTAGGTGGTACCTACCTACCTACCTACCTATTCTAATTTAGTAGGTAGAGGTACCTACCTACCTACCAAATTAAAATAGGTAGGTAGATACCTACCTACCATATTAGATAGGTAGGTAGGTAGGTACCTACCTACCAAATTAGCCTAAGTATACCTACCAAACAGGTAGCTAGGGTACCTACCAAATTAGAATAGGTAGGTAGGTAGGTACCTACCTACCAAATTAGAATAGGTAGGTAGGTAGGTACCTCTACCTACTAAATTAGAATAGGTAGGTAGGTAGGTACCTACCTACCTACCTATTTGGTAGGTAATCAGGCTAATTTGGTAGGTAGGTACCTACCTACCTATCTTTTATATACATATGTATTACCTATATTATTTAATTAGATCCGTGGCAAGCATTTCAATAAATTCTATTGATTTTTCGTTGGACCATTCGATTGGTTGCGTCATTGTCATGATAATAAATTCGAAGTAATCCTGTGACTGTGACACGCGCGTACACAACGAGCGCTCGATGCGAAGTGTGCGCGACGCGAGTATGTGAATGCTTCATCGCGCTAGTATTGCCGCTCCTACTCGCGCCGCCAAGCCGACACTCGCAGCAACATACGCGGCAGTACTCGCGGCATGACGAATATACCATTCACACCACGTCCCTGCCCACTTCTCTCGCCACTTCCCTCGCTCTGCCGCGAGTATGTAAACGAAGCATTAGAGTTAGTTTGCATGGCAATTTACATCATATATTTTTATTTAGATTTATCATTCTCTTATTTTAGAAGTTAGAGGGGGGGGGGGGGGACATTTTTCCACTTTGGAAGTATCTCTCGCGCAAACTATTCAGTTTAGAAAAAAATTATGTTAGAAACCTCAATAGCATTTAAAGACCTATCTATAGATACCCCACACGTATGGGTTTGATGAAAAAAATTTTTTTGAGTTTCAGTTCTAAGTATGGGGACCCCCAAAATTTAAAGCTTTTTTTCTATAAATTCTTAATGCGGTTCACAGAATACATATACTTATCAAGTTTCAACATCATAGGCCTTATAGTTTCGGAGAAAAGTGGCTGTGACATACCGACGGACAGACAGACGGACGGACAGACATGACGAATCTATAAGGGTTCCATTTTTTGCCATTTGGCTACGGAACCCTAAAAATGGCGTCATTTTGCTTATTACAAAAACAGTTATTACTACAAATATACGATGTATAAAATTTTGATTTGACATATCGAATTAAATATTATTTGCGAACTCATTTTGATGGGTATTGTTTTGCTACTGAATACTGATTGAGGTTGAGCCAGGAGCATCAGTACTGTTATACTCTAAGGTAGGGTTGCCATACGTCCCCGTACGCCGGGACATGTCCCCGTTTGAAGCCTGGTGTCGTGGCGTCCCGGCCGATAAGCAAATTGTCCCGGTTTTTATATTAGAGGGCTGGACTTGGTAAACAATCAATCAATTAGCCACCGTCACAGGTCGTTAGTCCGCCTGGCTAGGGGGTGTCCCCCTTTCCGTTTTCCTTCTCGCGCTCTCCACTCTAGGACTAGTCTGCTCCAACGTTCATCAGTCCTTCAACAGATGTGGCCAGCCCATTGCCACTTCAGCTTGATTATTCAGCGAGCTATGTCGGTAGCTTTGGTTCTATGTCGGATGACCTCGATACGAATTCTATCCTTCAAAGAAACTCCAAGCATAGCTCGCTCATAGCCCGTTGCGCAACTTTTAGGTCGTGGACTAACCCTACCTTCAATGGCCACGTTTTGGCACCGTAAGTCATAACAGGCAGGACGTACTGGCGAAAACCTTTGTTTTGAGGCATTGCGTTAGGCGCAAGGAGAAGACCCGACGTAGTTTGCTTTGCTTGACAAATGCTGCGCGCACCCCAGTTGGATCCTTCTGGCTATTTCTTTCTCGAAGTTATTTTTACCAAGTTGGATAACCTGCCCCAGGTAGACATATTTTTGAACAACTTCGAGTGTCGCCCCTTCGATGGATATCGGTCTCGGTGCAAGATGTTCGTTGAACATAATCTTGCTTTTATCCAAGTTTACACCGAGGCCGACTTGTCGAGAAGCTCTATTCAGGCGGTGCAGCATTTCGCCCATTTGTTCCAGCGACTCCGCAACTATGACGATGTCGTCGGCGAACCGAAGATGCGAGATGTACTCACCATTGATGTTGATAATTTCTGGTCCATCCAATCCAGAGTCTTGAAGACGTCCTCCAATGCGTGTAGTATGCACACTCCACGCTGGAGGTTAATGGGTTTCGTTTTCTGGTCTTGGAGCTGGACGGACATTGTGGCAGTGTCATAAAAGCATTTCAGCACTTTGATGTATCACCAATCGACGCGACACCGCTGCAGAGCATCTAAATACTGCCCAGGTATCGATAGACTCGAAGGCTTTTTCGTAGTCCGTACTCCGTGCTGTGTATGGCGTACGTAGTCGTATGCCATACACAGCAGCTGATTTTACTCTGGCGTCTTTTCTACAATCTGCCGAACAGTAAGGATGTGGTCCACGGTGCTATAGCACCGGCTATAGCCTTTTTGAAATCCGGCTTGCTCAGGTGGCTGAAACTCGTCGAGCTTACCCGCGAGGCGATTTGTGACGACTCTCGAGAACGGCTTGTAGACATGGCTCAGCATGCAATTCACTAAGCGAGCACAGCGATGCGAGTCGCATCGTTGTGCTTGCTTAGTGAATTGCACAGCAGGAGTGAGATGGGCCTGTAGTTCTTCAGTAAGGTTTTATCACCCTTTTTGAAGAACAGTACCACCGCACTCCCACTCCATGCCCTATGTGTTAGCCCTTGCTGGATGACGGAATTAAACTTGCTAGATCTTTTAGGACTGTAGCGCCAGATGCTTTTCTGAAAGCAGGTGGCGCTCAGTCGTAATTCCGTCATCACCAAGGCACCTGTTGTTCTTCAGTTGCTTGAGAGTGGCCTCTACCTCGTACTGCTCGGCATTTGGTATCTTCTCGGTATAATGACGCATGAGTGGGGCTCTGTGGTCTTCGTGGCTGGGTCCCGTCGGTTTACCCATCCGATAAACATAGATACAGCTGTTCATAGAATTTCTCGATCTCTTTGAGTATCTCGAACTTTGAGGCAATCGTTTTGCCATCCTCAGTTTTGAGTTTTGTCAGATGTGGCCTCCCCAACTGCTGAGCAAACACTGTCGACCTCCTATTTCGCTTGATCGCCAGGAGGCGATCAAGCGATAGAAATAGAGGTCGTGTCGTATCAGGTCGTATTGGTAAACAGTAATATACTTTACTACACTAAACGCGACTAACTAGCTAGGCTATTCATACGTGGATAGAACGACATTTTTCCGTACAAGTTTAAGTTAATGTTGATTCGTCAAAATATTTTGTAAAATTATCAGAATTAATTTTTCGGCTTCGTAGCGAAAAGTGCCAATGAAAGAAAGCTCGACTGGAGGGTCGCTGCCCGCCGGCATTGAATAGCGGTGTTAAAAGTTGTTTTAAACCTATAAAGTTACCTATTGTTGTAATAAAAGTTCCTATTTTTCTACCGTTACTAGTTTTTCTTCAAATGTCCCCGTCTGAGTCCCCACACTTATGGCAACCCTACTCTAAGGACAAGCTGTTTAGTACAAAAATTGTGTCAAGTTTCCTGGGTAAGGCGTAGTCTGACTGACGCAATACTTAATTGAGCAGTCTGACTAGACGCGGCATTTGCCACTTTATAAAGTTGAGTTGACTAATCTTTGAAACGGCTAGGCCGATTTTGATGGGACTTTCACTAACAGATAGCCTAAACCTAAACTTACAAAGTGTAATGTAGCCAATGTAGGTAGAATAGTTTGCTTTGCTAAGTTTGCTTAAGCAAAAGTAGGCTTCAGTCAGACTTCAGGGTCACGCCCGCGTTACCCGGGTGCGGGTTGGGGACTCTGTGGTCCCCTCACCGGAAGAGGGCCAGATCGAGAGATATGGCCCTGGGTCGGCCGGGGTGCGAGGGATATGGCTACGACAATATCACCTCCGGCAACTGACGGCCCACAGACGGCGTGCGTTTTAGTCAGTTCGAGTCCGACATAACCTCCTCCTCCGGCTACGGTGGGGGAGGTATCCGTGGGGATTTTGCGCACGAAAAAAAAAAAAAAAAGGATTTCTCCTTTTTTTATTGGTTTACAAACTTAAATCCGCACCGCTGGGATTGGATTCTCAAAAAATTTATCATATTACACATATTACGCTCATATGATCGGTTTCTCATAAAGAGAAAGGCTCCACAGGACTATTTATAGCGACCCCGGTAACGAAACCATAACTAGATTCAGCTTTTCTAACAAACGCCATCTATCGAGCTTTCAAATCAACTTTCTGGATAACTTGTAGGATCTATTTGTGTCATCGCATCGATAAATTCATTATTGACATATTGGGTCCGGTCGCGTGGTTGTTCGTTATGGTGACCAAATTCGGACGCGTACGCAACCAAGTTTCGAAACCAGTTTCGAAAGAAGAATTTTCTTGAATTATTGACAGTTTAAATTGAGTTGTATTTAACGCGGCCTCAAATTAATCCGAAAAGCAGGTAGTAAAAATAATAGGTTGGCAGCTATAGTGAAGAATCATTTTATTCAATTTATGGGTGTCAAAATTACTGAAAAATACTAAGTGAGTCACTATTTATGGATGGTTATAATAAAATAACCACGAAGGCTAAAGCGGGAGCTCCGCTCTTATTAGCCTTCTAACCTAACCTATCCAAGTTGGGGCGCGCTATACTCGAATCCTCATAACTTCACAGTTTAACAACACACGGGTGTCACTCAGTATTTTAGTCGCCCACTCAGTATTTAAAGTAACTCATTATCAGTCGTCCATTTATTATTTTTGTCGCACGGTTTTTTATATCCCGTTTAAATTTAATTATTGACATTGGATCAGCTCGCGTGGGTGTTAGTTATGGTGACCAAACCCCTTCGGACGTGTACGAAGAAATAATTCCTCTTTCGAAACTGGTTACGAAATGTGGTTACTTCGCATTTATAATATTAGTATAGATTTATACCTCAGGACACGTATCTTGGACCTAAATCGCGATACAAACGAGGCCCTGGATATCGTGGATTGTATTGTAATAATCTACGCTTGGTGAATTTGAGCTCGTCCACCGCAGTAGCACCCCGTGCTATCCTCAAAAGACACCCAAGAAACGTGTACTGCGCGTATAGAGCACATTTAAGGTCTAGATCTTAGACTATACATTGCTATAGAGCGCGCCTTACAAGTATGAACTGCTATCACGGGTATGAACAGTACCGAGGCTCCTGGCTCAACCTCAATCAGTAGCAAAACAATACCCATCAAAGTGACTTCGCAAATAATATTTAATTAAATCAAAATGTTATATAACATCGTATATTTGTAGTAATAATGACGCAAAAATACCGCAAAATGACGCCATTTTTTTGTATTTTGGCTTTAATTTTATCCATGAATATCAAATCGAACAAAAAACTTGATAACAACAAACTACATTAATAAGTGCATCTATTGATATGTTCGGAAATGCATGATACGTCACTATAGGTGCGCTATATCATCGCAAAGTATCTGCTAACACTCGGCGCCAAAGACCTGAGTGATAGGCGCGCTCTATAATTATAATGTATACTCTAAGGTCTAGATATATGTCAGAGGATATTACCTGGCCATCATAAACGTGCCATATGTAGGCATGAAGGCAGCTATCGCGGCGAAGACCGCGTTGACGGCGAGGCATGAGACCAGGGTCCGTCTTCTGCCAAGTCTTTCGGCCAGTACACCCCAGCCGACTGAGCCTAGGGATCCTCCTACCAGGCTGATCATTACTGTGAAAGACATCATCAAATTACAATCGTATCTAAATTATTAAAAGCCGACTGCTGTCTTTTTAGACAGTTTGAGAGCATTTGGTACCCATTTTTAACAGATTTTTTTTGACAGCACATATTCTAGCACAAAACAATCCAACATAGTTTTTGTAGACATTTTTTTTTTTTTTTAAAGAATATTAGCAACCGAAATTACTAATATTCCCGTTAACCCCTCCAACTAAGCTAAATTGCTTGTGCTAGGAGTGGGTTCACGTCGGTAGTGTAATGGCCAGGATTCGAACCCGGGACCTCTCGATCGTAAGGCCGACTCCTTAACCACTAAGCTACCGACGATTTTATATCTCCTATAACACTCGGGAGATGAATACCTCTCATTTGAGACTATATTCTAAATCCGTCTAGGCCTGTAGAGAGGAACGAAGAAAACAAATGGCTGATTTTTAAGTTATTAGTTTAAGTTATCAATACTATTAGTAAGGTATATGTCCCTATGAGTTTACATAGCTTGAAGGATAAGCAAGCTGAAGTAGCAGGAAACTGAAGGAGCAAACAAGTCCTGGAGAATGCGAGAAGGCAAACGGAAAATACAGGTATGCGCAGATTTCTTTCTTTAAAAACAATGTTTCCTTTGAACAAAATTTGCTGTCATATCTCTACATTCAAAAACATGTGGTTCCAAAACTACACCCTGTATATGTTTCAAAACTCCACCCCATATACATAATAGTACAAAAATATATATTACTGAGCCAGTTCTTCTCGTGTGGCAGGATGCACATCTCGATCTCAGCGGAGGGCAGGATAAACGGTATGGCAGCCAGCTCCAGGGAAGCTCCGGTGATAGCCAGGGCTACTGTTAGAAGTACCCGGGCTTGTGATAACCCGCACCCAGCCTGCAAGAGGGAGAAAAGTATGTTAGAAGACGGACCTACTTCCTTCCTTATTTCTACAGGTCTTCTAAGCGGGGCGTGAAAAGCATCTGAAGAAACTGTCAAGCGGAGAGCCAATATTGAGATTATAGATAGATTATGATGACAGTACCTGTCTTAGTGCGTCTTACAGCAGTTCTAGCTCCAGCATGCTGGATTTGTTGTAGTCGAGGAGCTCGCCGCTCTCGTTGAGACACGTGAGGCAGTGGAAGCTAAAATGATGACAGTACCTATCTGAGTGCGTCTTCGTAGAACTGCTCCAGTACGCTGGAGTCGTTGTAGTCGAGGAGCTCGTCACTCTTGTTGGTAGGCGTAAGGCAATGGAAGCTAAGACGATGATGACAGTACCTGTCTGAGCGCGTCTTCGTAGAACTGCTCCAGCACGCTGGAGTCGTTGTAGTCGAGGAGCTCGCCGCTCTCATTGACACGCGTGAAGCAGTGCAAGCTAAGATGATGATGACAGTACCTGTCTGAGTGCGTCTTCGTGGAACTGCTCCAGTACGCTGGAGTCATTGTAGTCGAGGAGCTCGCCGCTCTCGTTGGAGTCAGCGGTATGGTCCGGCGGGCTGGCGGCTGTGTGCGTCGCGTTACCCGGCTCGCCGGCGCCGCTCTCTGTACCTGGAGACATCACACATTTATGTTTATTTGTAAATCCCAAGGGGGTGTTATAGGCATGACGAAGTGGTACACGACAAACAGACGAGCCTCAGGCGAAAGCCTCTCCTCTTAGATGCAACCGGTATATAAACATCTGTGGTCATTCACGGAGAATATCGAACCTCTCCATAGTTAGATTGAAATGCCGACCGTAGTTGCGAAAAGAGTCGGGTTGTGACTGTGGGTCGCCCTACAGTCACAACTGGGTGTTTTTGTGCCTTTGCCGTTGGTTTAAATTTTCATACGGCTTTCATTGGCAATCATTAATGGCAATCGTTGGAGTTCTCAAAAATCCAACAATTATTCTAACTGCAATACTTCGATACCGCCAATAGGTAGTGAAGATCTGTCACTTCACGGAAAATATCGAAGTTCTGCCTCGGTGCAGTAAGAATGGCAAAGCAAAAATGGAAAAGCAGACACCGAATTCCGAGGAAGGGCTTGGATACGACCGGGATTAATGCAAGGATGATGATGGTCAAATGCAGTCCTAAATAGACCTCGAACTGGAAGTCCTTAAATAGACTTCTGACGCAGGTCGGTTGCAGTAGCGAAATCCGGATTAGGTGGGGTCTTTCAGACGAGGTGGACCCACGGTGTGAATATGGAGCTACGCCGCAGACTATGACCCACCTGTTAACGTGTGCTGCCTGCCCAAGCACATGTAATCCGGAGGAACTCATGAGTGCCTATGAGAACGCTATTGGAGTGGCTACATACTGGACAAACATAATATGACACGAAATGCCGTTGACTCGACAGAAGAAGGATGCAGTTCATTTGGATATTTTCTTCTTCATCCTAGCGTTAATTCCCAGTCACGTCCGAAGCTTTCACATCGAAGTCTGGGGTGCGCTTTACCAGTCTTAACTGTAGATCCTGCCAACTGACCTCCACAACGCAATGGTGACATTAGGCGATATCGAAGCACTGCAGGTAGCTAGACCGTTGTTGTTGGACTTTTTAAGGTTAATTTAAAGTGGTGTGACGTACTAAGCCTGTCCTCAGTGTAGGCCATGGTGCGCGCGAGGGAGCCGAAGCTGCCGAGCTTGCTGGAGCCCTCAGAGTCGGAGCGGGCGCGCACCAGGCACGCGTGCTCCTCCGCCATTGTGTGCCACGCGCACTATGTCTTCAGCGGCAGCGAGAGGCATCTGGAATTATACATCATGTATATTTATGACATCATTTTTTTTATACAGGGGAAGCTCCAAGGTCGCACAGAAAGCTGATAAAATAAAGGAGTCCAGACTAAGATGGTACGGTCATTTACTCCGAAGACCAGTAGGCACATGCTGTAAGAATATTTCGAACGATCGAACGAACTCGACAGCTGAATCCGCAGTGAGATTTTTATTTCGCTTGCTGTACATTTGGTGACGTCAAATAAAATATATAGGCAGATAACCACGCCGTAAGGAGGTGCCTTTCCGTGGCTACAATAGAGAGAGGAAGACCTTTGATAACCTGGATGACGAATGTCGAAAGGACATGATGGGCTTCAGGAGGGGGACGCAAGGGAGAGAACAAAATGGCGTAGAATGATTGGGAAAGCCGGCCACGCGTAACGGGATAAGGCGAGGCCAAAGAAGATATTTATTTTATACCACTTAGGTCGCAGATTCAGCCCACCTAATGGAGAGTGGTTACCGTACCGTGGCCTATGGAAGAGAACAACACCAGGGGAGTCACACTCGTGCTGCCGACACTGTAAGAACAAAGAGATTCTGTGCCGTCAGCGCAGAAGACAAGCAGGACTAGCCTTTGGTCTTCCCACTGACAGCACAAAACCTTTTAAATGAGCTCTGGCTACCCTGGCAACGACACTAGCTGACCTGGCGAACTCTGTACCGCCATATTTGTTTTTGCTTTGCCCGCTGCCCCGCCCACAATATTTTCTATTATAAAAAACTTGTCCTGACAATAACGAACATAATAATCATCCATTTTGATGCACTCGTTCGGAAGAATTATGCGTACAACACTTACAAACTTGAAATTTGACAGGTAGGTTCTTAGGATGTAGACATCGGCTAAGAAAGGATTTTACGAGATTCCACGCCTACGGGGGTGAAACAAACTCCACGCGTACGAGTCGCAGGCGGCCGTTACTATATTAAATTAGCATACATAGTATAATTTTAATTACTAATATTACTAATTATGTTCTAATTTACTAATTACGGTTTAACTATTATTACTAATTTACGAATTACGAATTAACTATTATTACTAATTTACTAATGACTAATTACTAATAATATTTATAAAGCTAGTTACGAATTAACTATTATTACTAATTTACTAATGACTAATTACTAATAATATTTATAAAGCTAGCGTTTGTTTGTTTGTTTGTTTATTTGGTTAAACGGGCTAATCTCAGGAATTAATTGATGAAGTTGGAAGAATTAAAAATTACAGGCTCAAAGGCGTGATATGAGGTTTCAAAATATGGCACGGGCGGGACCCGGCAGCATCCAAGGCTCACACGTTGGAGCCGGTGTGCGATTATTCCTTTTCTTCCAATGGTTTGAATTACGACACTTCTGTCTTTTACGACAGCTACTGCCATCTGACCTCCTAACCTTAAGAGAAAAGATGAGGTTGGTTGGCGGCCCCTGAAATATTGGAGGCGCCTCATAACCATACCCGTGGCGGGGCTACGGCATCTAGTATCGTTAATCCATACTTAGTATTATAAAATGAAAAAGTAACTGTCTATCTGTTACACTTTTACGCCTAAACAACTGAACCGATTTTAATAAAATTTGGTACGGAGATAGACTAGAGCTGAGGAAAAGACATAGGCTACTTTATATAGCGACAAAGGGGTTCAAATAGGGGACGAAAGATTGATATGAAAGTTCATAATTTTTTAAAGATATAATTTGGTAAACAGAGAGATTAGAGCTGGAGATAGGACATAGACAGCATAGACTATGTTTGGTCGCGATAAAAGACACCCATCCACACGGGCGGAACCGCAGTCAATAGCTAGTAAGAAATAATTATATTACTGTTTACTTGTCGTGTAGGCATTTCTACAACGTTCACCCGATGGCGATACTATATTGGTATTTGTTATGCACCTAACATAGAATAAGAACAAGGGCATTGTAATTTGAACGCATAGTTTTCACTCTCAATTACGAAATGGCCGATCATGAAAGAGAGAAAGTAAGAATAGAGGGAAAAGAGAAAGAAGAAACCAGACAGCCTCTGTGGTGTGGCGATAGACTGTAGTAGGTAGTGCATTCGACTGCTAGGCAGGGGGCGCGGGTGCTAATATTTGTATGAATATCTTAAGGGGCTGTCCATTAATAATGTGATGTTTTTTAACAATCTCTTAGGAAAGGTGATTCGTGCTTTTAGACTACAAAAAATCATGTGTATTTATTTATTATTATTATCGCTATAAAATTAAAAACCGTAATTTATATAATTTCTGAAAGATATGTTGGTTGTTGGATGCTGATGATATTGCGCTGATGGACGCGGACAGGAGCAGATTGGTGCGACGCGTGAAAGTGTGGAAGGAGGCGCTTGACAACGGCGGCGGCCTGAAGCTAAATGTAGCGAAGACAGAATACTTATATACAGCATAGGCGATGATTTGGTCGAGCGCACGGACCAGGTTAAGTACCTGGGATCTGTACTTCATGTGATCGGTGAGATCGACCGCGACGTCTGAGAAAAATAAATGAATGAATGCGTCACGTGTGATCCCAAGATGCCAGTCAGGTTGAAGGGGCAGGTCTATAAGACGATCATTAGGCCTGTCTATAGATGTAAGGCCGGAATAATTCCAAATATTCCGATGAGGATAAAACGAAAAATCCCGAATAATTCCCAAATGACCCGGAATAATTCGGAATTATTCCGGTCGATATTTATGTAGTTAGATAGATGTAGCATTGAGTCTTGACTCTTGTTGATAGTCTTGTGACTCGAAATGCAGTTATGATTCGCGTTTTATACGGTTATAGGTATCTAAATATATATAACTCAAAGGTGACTGACTGACTGACATAGTGATCTATTAACGCACAGCCCAAACCACTGGACGGATCGGGCTGAAATTTGGCATGCAGGTAGATGTTATGACTTAGGCATCCGCTAAGAAAGGATTTTGATTAATTCTACCCCCAAGGAAATAAAATAGGGGATGAAAGTTTGTACGAAACTTTGTCAATTTTAAACCGATCGGGTTGATTTTACCGAGTTAGGGATATAACTGAGTACCTACTTATACACTTTTAAACTCTTTAAGTGTGTTTTCACACCATCCGATATCTGTATCGGACGACGATGGCCGATATCCGACACCATTTATTATGTTGGTTTCATATAAATATCCGATAAAATCGGTCCGATTTGGCTATTTGCTCCATAGCACAGACTAATTAAGGATGCTAGGGATGAAAAACCTTAAAAAACGTAGTGCAAGCAATTTTCGACCTTAATGACATGACATAGAATCGAGTTTTTTTTCTTATATTCGTAATCATTGTCATCTATTAGCGCAAAAAGACACGTAATTAAGATAATGTTATTAAGGTCGAAAGTCGCTTACAGTCGCTGTTTTAGTATCTGTGTGAAAGTTGTACTCAAATTATATAATATTCCTACATATTATAATAAAATAAGTAGGTATCGTACATCTTGACTCCAAGTCGCGAGAGATGCTCGTATTGGTTTGATATGGTCTATGATTGGTGGATTTGAGCTTTTCCGTCACCATGGTACACGGGGTGCCATGGTGGCGGAGAAGCTCAAATCCACCTAATCCACAAAAGACAGCCAAAAAACGCGTGTTACTGCGCATATACATACATATAAGTATGTACATTTTGTGACGTCACTGAGGTCAAGATATATAATATTCCGGTATCTACCTACCTATATACCAATACCTACATAGGTCTGTACTTAAGTTTTCGCTTAGTAGGTAGGTGGAATCACAGTTATTTCATTTTTTGTAGGTGAGTTTAGCGGGAATAATTCCGGAATATTTGAGAATACTTGGGAATAATTCCGAATAATATGGAATAATTCGGAATTATTCGGGATTTTTACATCTATAGGCCTGTCCTCTTGCACGGTTGTGAGGCGTGGCCGCTGCTGGAGCGACACAAGCGAGAGCTGCGGGTCACGGAGATGAAAATGCTGCGGTGGATGTGCGGCGTCACACGTAAAGATCGCGTGAGGAACTCTCGCATCCGCGGCAGTCTTCATGTCCATGACATCGCAGATAAAATGCTAGAGCGTCGCCTTCGCTGGTGCGGCCACGTCTTGCGGCAACCGCCAGGCTACGTGGGGAACAAATTCCTGGCAATGGCGCCCCCGCCGGGTCCAGGTAGAAGGGGTAGGCCCAAGAAGTCCTGGCTTGACCATGGACTACCATGGACGCCCAAGATCGTGCGAAGTGGAGGAGGAAGAGCTAGAAGGCGGATCCTGAGCTCCGAGGTCATCTTGGCCACGGATGCAATCAGGATAATGTGTCTACATGAGGATGATGATGTTATGCGATAGGGAATAATCCTGTAAATACAAACTTTCCTCTAAGTACATATATTATGTGTGAAGGAACTGTAAGATTAACTACTTCTCGTGTCAATT
The DNA here is from genome assembly GCA_914767945.1 of Eilema depressum. Lineage (NCBI taxonomy): Eukaryota > Metazoa > Arthropoda > Insecta > Lepidoptera > Erebidae > Eilema > Eilema depressum. Next base: position 4,839,681 of record OU612040.1, read on the forward strand.
TTTCACTGTTAAATTTAAATGATTCCTGAATAAAATTGTGCCATCTCAACTGAACTGTCAATGGCTTTATTCAAATCATCTTTAGGTGGGTGCAGGGGGTAGGACATAAGGGACACAAAAACAAGTGTGCCATGGACTGCATGAGGGTGTGACACATACGGTTAAGTCAGATCTTACATTCCCTGCCATAAATTATGTCTCAACCGGCTGACTGTGCGTAGAAAATTGAGAGACCTCCATATCAGCCATGGGAGGTAATGTCCCAGATAAATTTTTCCTGGGGAGCTTGGGAGTCGGAAGGTGGTGGGAGTTTCTCTTTACATAGGGAAATTCTCATCATAAGGCTAACTGACTAATGGTGTTAGCACACAATATTGACAATACTACCAATAATACTGTGTGTGCCACCTGTATTATTAGTGTTCATATGACATTATTGACTGTACCTATGTATATTATTGTCAATTTTATTGAGGATGATCTTCATTGAATGTGTGGACGAAAGTCTGTATTTACAAGATTTTTGTAATGGATCAGTGGCTACTGGATGTTCGTGACGTGTTGACGCGGTTATAGGATCATTTTAAAAACCGATAAAACAGATTTTTCTGGATCTGAAATCTATACTAATCCTATTAAAAAACTGAATAGTTTGTTTGTTTGTTTGGTACGCGCTAATCTCAGGAACTATTGGTTCAAATTGAAAAGATTCTTTTTGTGTTGAATAGCCTATGCTAAATATCATCACGCTACAACTCAAGGGAGCGGAGCAGTAACCATAAATGTCAACAAATACGGCAAATTCGGACATACAACTAGATTTAACATAGCTAAATAAAAAACGTACACGACACAAACTTATAACACCCCTCTTTTTTGTCGGGGGTTAAAAATGAACCTGTGAAGCATATTGCTGTGTGCAATCTGTGAGATTATACCGTCCGAGACAATGAAACAGGAAGAACAATAAATTATCTCTAATAAACAATGCTATAAGTGAGTAGTCGTCAGTTTGTCACCTTAGATAACTTCTAGATAAATAATTAAACTAAACAACACAATACGCTCTCATGCCGATAACATTAAACTCGTAGGACAAAATATCATTGCGTTTTACAAAGCAGAAATAAGCAATAAACTCACGTTTTATATGCAATCACTATTTGCAAATTTGTCCAATCACTTTTACACGTATGTTTAGAAACTTTACCATTTCAAATTACAATTCTATATGGTTAAATATCCAAAACAAAAATTATAAACACTCTTCAGCCCGGAACAGAGTAATCAGTTTAGTTTATTTATAGCCTAATTAATTTGGATAGGCATAAATCCAATTAAAAAAGTCTATTCTATCCTTTTCTAACTAATACAAAAAGCTGTAAACGTATTCTACAAAAATATTTAGGCTGAAGCACACTGATAAAATTTAACTTGGTAGAATTATATTATTTTAGAAATGAATGATTTCTATTGGTGAATGGTGATGATTGTAATGAATGAATAATAATCAGTCATTCATTATACACTAGTGATGTGTTTTGTGTATAAACAATTTGCTCATTCAAATTGAACTAAATTTTGTGTTTTTCAACTCAACGTCAACGTGCACAATATGACTTATATTTATATAAGCAACGAAATTATGAGACATTTTATAAATATATATTTAATCATTTAAAAGTGATATTATCATTATAGTATATACTTATTTAGGTTTGCTAGTGATAAAATTATGAAAATTATGATTATTAATAATAATAATTTATCAACAATAAATTAAATCCAAATTTTATTGTTATTTTACTTTATATTATATACGACTCATGGGAAATACTTTCTTTAGACTAAAATGCCCTTTTCAAGGTTCAATTTCAAAGGTTACCTCAAAATGTTAATCCATTATGATACGTAACATAACGAGTGCCTTTTCATGACATCATGAAATAAAGATTGATGTTACATTTTTAGGCTTGACCTAGAACATGATTACTAATGCGTGAATGTGTCTGTCTCTGGAGAGTTGGACTATGTAATATTAAAACCATTGAAAATATTAATTTTGCATATAAATTATAAGGCTGTCATGATACTAAAATTAAAAACAGAGAATTGAAAAAAAAAAGGGTTTGTGTTATTTCAATATTACTTCTAATATTTTTCAATAAAACATTAACTCGCAATTAATGCAATGTTCTTATCGATTTTTGGCAAATAAGTGTTAAACTACAATATAACTTACAATTTAGAAGCATTAAGCAATTTTGCGTCCTATCCTATTACTTTTCACTCTTAAATGAACACTGAAAGCGTGCCACACTGCTGTTCTCTAATTGTATGAAATATATTATACAAATTACATTGTGATTTATTTGGCTCGTGTTGAGTGCAAGATTTGCAATAAATAATTGAACTATTTAAAACCTGATGCACAGTTTAGCACTCATTGTTGGTATGTTTTTAATTAAAAACACCATAATTACACAGTTTTGCACTAAACTTCTTGAATATATAAAAATAGATTTTGTTCACTATAGTATCAAACATTTTTCGCAATCTACTATACTGAATAATAAGTGACGTGAGAACTGTGTCACACGATACAAGGCAATACGAAATCAATTCTAGTTCACTTATTCACTGAAACACCTCACAATACTGAAAGTTAAACCATTTTCTAATTTATTTGCAACTGGTTCATGAGGTTTAAAATTATATATTCAGATCGACTCATAAAACGTGTCTCATATGGGACACAATGAAATCTGCAGAGTTTAAGGTCAGGAAAAGGACAGGAAACTCGTTTTAGGAAATGATAGAAAGAGAGGTGTAATAAAGATCAAGGTAACATACATGAGATTCATATCCTCAAATTACTTTATCAAATTTATATTTATTTAATCTTTGCAAAAATGCTATAAGCTATCACTATTTCTTTATAAATGCCAATTCAATAATAATATAATCATTTTCTGAACCTTTTTCTAACTCAGTGTTTTGGCAGGCTTTAAATAACTGTCAAGGTTCAGCCAAATCGCGGTTAGTATAACCGCGATTTGGCTGAACCTTGACATTTTCCGTGAAGTGACTGTCATCTGACCTTTAATATTGATAGTAAGTGTTAATGTATACGGTCAAAAAGATAAGGTAATTTTTTTGCCCTCTGAAAACTTCTCAGGATCATCCAGTGTTTCTTTTCTTAATGTAATGTGATCCTTATTTTTGGAGCTGAGTAATAAAATAGGTAGGTGAAATTGAATTGCTGTGGAGTGTAGGACTGTAGTTTAGCATCATCGGTTTGCGATTATTTAGCACTTAGTCAGCAATAGCTAACTACATTATCACCACGTTAATGTTTTGGAAAGGATGTCTTGTTTTGGTCATTTGTATCTTCATTTATATCGTAAGACCATCATCTCGTGTGAGTTGCTATTTTATCGATTGGTTTGAGCTAGAGTTGCGCAGATTGAATATTAGCACATGCGCAATAAAGAATCACCCGGTTGCCTACCTGGATGATTGCTGTCAGTCAGAATTGGTACAACAACACGATAAGACGTTATTACCAAAATCATGCGTATTATATCGTGGACAAAAAGTTTATTTCGTGATGCAGCGTACAACACTATCGGGTACTAAAACTATTTTGCTCGGGTCAAATATTATTTTGTCATTCATTCTTTAAAAATGATGACTTTTTATTTACTTGACAGATGTCATACAAGTTTTGAGGTTATCAGTTACGGTTTACGGGGTTAACGGTTACGGCACAACACTACCAGCCAATCAGGGAATCCGGAATTCCGGAATCGAGCTCCAGCTGACAGTTGACAAATGACAAGGCGCGAAAGCGATCTCCACTCTACTGTTCTACCGTTCTTTACTTTTTATCAATAAGTTTGTTTATTTCCAAGTTTTTGAATGAAAATGTGTGGACTAGTCACAGAAGACCCCCTGACCTTACAAATAAAACTAATAAGAAAGTATTTGAAAATGAAAATAATGGCTGACAATATAACCTTTCGCGGTCATGCCCAAGAAAGGAATCATGTTTATGAGTTGTTTACTCGAACTGTTGTTAGTGGAGAATCTCATTCTGCGCTGATGATAGGTCCTAGAGGAAGCGGTAAGACCACTGTAAGTATAAGTATACTGTTTATATGACGTGAATACCGGCATACTGTCAAACCATTCTAAGAAGTTAGGTTTCAGTCAAAACTAGTAAGAAAAAAAGACTTAGGAATCTTCAAGTCTCGAATGAATAGGTTCCTTCTAAGCAGGCGTGTTTAATTGTAAACCACATGATAGGCTCATGATGGGTCAGTGGATAGGTAACGGGGCGCTATGAAAAAAAGAAGAAAAATTTTGACCAAAAATCTTCGCCCCATCATACGTTCGGGATCCGGTGGAATGTGGGAGTACAAGGGTGGGAAACCACAAGGGTGCACTACCCAGGTCAATGACCTTGACCTTGGGGTTATTGACCTTGCTATTGGGGTTCAAAGACCCCGGGGTAATTGATTGTAACGTGTCTGTTTGACCTCTATCTCAACTTACCTACCATAAAAAATGAATCATTTTGTATGTGAGTATAAATCATTAGCCTCATGTAAAGGACCCGAGACTGTAGGAAGAGGGAAACACGTGTACTGGTAAGGAATTCCAGGACTTATTGGTGTGGTAGAGGAAGGAGTCCTAGAACTGCTTAGTTCTTGATGGAATATTCTGCACCATATGCACAACTCTCTAGAGAAGGCAGATTGAACTTTTCACTGCAAATTTTTATCATGTATGCAGTATGATTGTGATTTTTCAACAATATTATTCAAAACAACCAAAGAATGCTGCATTGCCTGTATATTTCTTCAAAGCATCATTTATTTATCAAATATAAGAAAAAGAAAATAATAATAATATTGTATGTTTTTTCCAGCTCATAAACTCAGTGCTAGACCAAGTGAGCAAGGAGGTTGATCTCACAAATGATGCCATAATCATTAGGCTGAATGGTCTGATACACCATGATGACAAAATAGCACTGAAGAGTATTACTGCACAGGTATGGTATATTTTTTATACTAGAATTCTCAACCCGCATGAAATAGCTATTCAAAAAATTCAAGTTAATAAGCTTGATTTCTGCCTAGGAATGTTGCCTTTGTGGCGTTGCGGTAGTGAACGCGGCCGCTACGCAGGAGGCGCGGGTTCGATTCCCTGCTCAGTTCAAATATTTGTATGCATGAATATGGGTATTCCGGTATTTGCATTGGTCTGGTCATGCATCAGTCCGGGTAGTTTGAGCCCACAAAGGTCCGACTAGTCTAACTAAGTCTAGTCTAAGGCTGTGTTCCCCACCCCCACTTAAAAAATCACCTCTATATTAAAACATGATTGCAGATGCAACTAGAAAACGCAGTCGGCGATCGCGTATTCGGCACTTTTGCAGAGAACCTAGCCTTCCTCCTGAGCTGTCTGCAGAGTGGAACAGACCGTCGCTGCAAGAGCATGCTGTTCATTCTTGAAGAGTTTGACATGTTCTGTCACAGCGGACGCACACAGACACTGCTGTATAATTTGTTTGATATTACACATAGCCAGCAAGCGCCTATGTGTGTGTTAGGTGAGTATACAAATTTTGGCATCATCCAAGCATTGCTAGCATAGGAACCAAATTGAAGAAGTATTTAATCTAAACCTAAAGCCTAGTAGACCCTAGTATATACTAGGCAACATTGTTGCGGCCCATGTTGCGCAACATTATTGCGTAACATTGTTGCACAATTAAGGCGTGCAGCAACGCGAAGCAATGTGTACGATCATTCGTCGAACAAGTCGTTCACTGCCAACATTTTGCGTGTTGCACAAGGTTGCCCAACTTGTTGAACATGTTGTGCTTGAAATGTAACAGTACAGCAGTTTAATTGGAGGCGTTCGCGTTAGCGGGAATGCCAGTCATTTCAGCTATGTACTATAACCCGCGCCACGTATCCTGGACCTAAAATGTGCTCAAAATGTGCCCTATACGCGCAGTACACATTTCTTAGGTGTCTATTGAGGATAGCACAGGGTGCTACTGCGGTGGACAAACTCAAATTCACCAAGCATAGACTATTATAAAGCAATCTGCGGGCGCCAGAGCCTCGTATGTCTTACGATTTAGGTCCAAGATACGTGGCGCGGGTTATAATTATCTGTAAGAAAATCCTCTCATAATATACACCAACTAGCTGTTATTTGTCCTACCCATCTTTTGCGCCGATAGCACAGGTGGGCCGTGCCGTTTGCTTGTCTGCAACCTAACTAGTATAAAAAAATGGATTTCAGGTGTCACCAACCGTATAGACGTAATGGAACTGCTAGAAAAGCGCGTAAAGTCTCGTTTCTCTCACCGACACATCTTCATATTCCCTCACGAGGACCACGAGCAGTCGCCCCAAGAGCAGTACTTGGATGTGATGGTACAGTTACTGAGGATGCCGGCTCAGAGTGCGAAGAAGAAGAGGGTTCGGAGGACAACTGGTGAGTTACTTTGACCAGCCCGAGAGGACAGCTAGCGCCAGAACCTGATTCCTGAATTAGCCAGGATACCGAGACGGCGTGCGGTTTTAGTCGGTTTGGGTCCAATATAAGGCGGGAGGGTTAAAAAAAAGGTGAGGTTGACTTGGCCCTGCAGGCTTACCACGAACATTTAAAACAGTTCAATAATTACTACCAACTGCAAAAATAGCTTTGTAATTACATTTGAAATTGGTAGGTATATGATAGTCATTCTTGACCTGTTTTAAGAGCTCACGTGTTTCCCTCCTCCTACAGTCCCGGGTCCTTTAAGCGGGGCGTGAAAAAGCATCTGATGAGGCCGTCAAGCTGAGTGCCATCATTGTAACATGATACGTGTCTGTAATGGTGACCCTCTTTTCAGAGACTTTGCCTTCAGCTTACCATCAGGCGAGGCGAAGTCAAATAGACGTGTCCTATTAAAAAAAAAAAAAAAAAAAGCTCTTAAAGCACTGTTTAGATATGTTTTTATTCATCCTTGTTTTTAAACTACTTTAAATGACATCTAGATTTTAACTATACATTGGCATAATAAAGTTTTAGAATATGGATAATCATAACACTCAATAGCTCTTAATTTCTAACTATCGCTTCGGTTTTAACTACTCTATAAAACTATCAAGCTATAGATATACTCTGTGAGCTGTTCTTACCTGGACTATCACTCTTAATAATCCGAACGGACCTAGGTTCAGGGGTTCGAATCCTGGCGATTGCCAGTGACATGTCAATGGCTATCTCACCTCCAGCAACTGAAGATCCAAGACCGCGTGTGGTTTTAGTCGGTTCAAGCCGGAAGGCATTTACGCATTATTATCTAATAACTAGCTGGCACGGCGAACTTCATACCGCCATATTTTCTGATCCCGTTCCCGCTACATATCTCTTTATTTATCATTGTTTCTCTACAATATTATGCATGGATATAAACCTTCCTCTTGAATCACTCTATCTATTAAATAAAACCGCTTCAAAATCCGTTGCGTAGTTTTGAAGATTTAAGCATACATAGGGACGGACAGACAGCGACAGCGACTTTGTTTTATAATATGTAGTGAAGAAAGGATGTTTTTTATTTGATTCGTTAACCACTAATCGATTTTGATCTTTTAATACAGCATCCTCAGAAGATAAACCAGACCCCAGCCAGGAATCGAACGCGCTACCCCCACAGCTCAACCGCGGCGTAGACCTAGAGCTACTGAACGTGGAGTTCGTACAAGACTGGAACTTACACGTACAATCTTTGACAGAAGATACTAAAGTGATCAATAGTATCGAGAAGTTATGTTATTATACTGTCAATGAGCAGATATTTAGGAATATATTGGTGAGTGATTTTTACCCGATTACGGCGAAGCTAAATATTTTTAGCTAGCTGTTGCCCGCGGCTCCGCCCGCGTGGATTTCTGATCCCGTTCATCACTGATACATATATAGCCTACTAGCTTTTGCCCGCGGCTCCGCCCGCGTGGATGTCGGTTATCGCGACCAAACATAGCCTATGTTCTTTCTCAAGGTCTAATCTACCCCTTTACCAAATTTCATCAAAATCGGTAAAGTGGTTTAGGCGTGAAAGCGTAATGGACACACAGACACAGACAGAGTTACTTTCGCAAATTTATAATATTAGTATGGAAGTATAGATGTGTTATTCTGATGTATAAGCTATATTATTGTAAAGTTTCATTAAAATCAATTCAGTAGTTTTTACATGAAAAATCCATACATCCATCCATCTATACTTACAAACTTTCACGTTTATAATATTAGTATGACACGTCAATTTGACTTCGCATCGCCTGATGGTAAGCTGGCAAAGTCTGAGAAAAGAGGTCACCATTATAGACACGTACCATGTTACAATGGTGGCGCTCAGCTTGACAGCCTCATCAGATGCTTTTCACGCCCCGCTTAAAGGACCCGGGACTGTAGGAGGAGGGAAACACGCAAGGAATTCCATTCATCCAGGTTTTGTTTTTTGTGCTATAATATATATCTTTTGAATAAAATTTTAAATAAATAAATATTCCACAACATTCTACACAACGCTATCTAGACCCATGCTAAGCTTAATTAGCTTGTGTTAAGGAATCTAGAATGCGGATATACATACTTAGATACTTTTTTTGTAAATACATACACATTATGCATAGAAACACCCAGACCAATGCAAATATTTATATTCATGCATACAAATATTTGCACTGAGCGGGGATCGAACCCGCGCCTCCTGCGTAGCGGACGCGTTCATTATGCTTATTATGCTGTTGTTTATTATGCTAAATATTCAAATCGATTTAGAAAGGAAAAAGAATCGGCGACCAAATTGCCACACTGGTGTGACTATGGTTAAATTTATTTATCCGTAGTCACACTGTCGACTTCGAGCGGGATTCGAACCCGCGATCTTGCCCTTATGATTATTTCTCAGAGAAAGATCGCTGGTTCGAGTCCCGCCTTAAGTCAATTCTTTTTCTTTTCTAAATTGATTTGAATAATTGCCATTATAAATGCTTCAAAATTTCATTCAATTATTTGGGTGGAGTCATCAAAAATCAATTTTTGAAAATGGTTGTAACATCATTCATTGGTTCCGATAGCTCGTATGAATATCGGTAGATGGCTCCACCGTCGCCCTAAAGACGGTAGTATAGAGCAATTTGAACGGCTTCGTGCGGTCTCGGTGGCTTAGCGGTCAGAGCATTCCCTCTGTAAGGGAAAGATCGCGGGTTCGAGTCCCGCCCGAAGTCGATTCTTTTTTTACTTTCTAAATCGATATGTATGTGTGTGATATACCGCGGTAGCCTAGTGGTATGGGTAATGGACTGCTGTGACGAGGTCTCGGGTTCGATCCCAGGTTTTAACATGGCACACACCAATGACTTTTCGATGCTTTTCGAAGTTATGTGTGTATTTATCGCAGGTTTATAAGTGCCCGGTTAATGGCAATAGGCTCGCCACCTATTACATTGGGACCTAAACATAAACGGCGAAATGTGGGTGCTAGCACCTCTGCCTACCCCTTCGGGGATATAGGCGTGAGTTTATGTTATGTTATGTTATGTAAATCGATATGTATTATGTATATCTTTTCTCAGTATCAATATTATCATTACAGTTCCAACTAGTATCGAAGCTGTCTTCAAACCAGCCATTCATAGACGTGGGCGATCTCACAGCGATCATAGACAAGACGGTGGCGCCGAACCATAGAGTGAAGCTGATACAGTCGTTGTCTGTGCTCGAATTGTCTCTGCTAATCGCCATGAAGCATGGCATGGACATTTTCGATGGTCAACCTATGAATTTTGAAATGGTTTTGCATAGGTGAGTGTTTTAGTAAATAAATATAAATTTTAGCACACTATTGAGTTTTACTCAGCCTCAGGTGTATGACTCGAGTTAACAATTGTGCCCGGAATACCGCAATAGGATCACGCCTATAAACATACATAGATACATATTTTTACATATACATACAGCCCAGACTCAGATGCATGGCCGAGTCAACAATAGTGCCCGGAATACGGCAATAGGCTCACCCCCTATTCAATCGATCAATTAACCTATTGCAGTCCACTGCTGAACATAGGCCTCTACTAATATGCGCCACGTTTGCCGATCCTTCGCCTTCCGCATCCAGTCTGTCCCAACCACCCTTCGCAGTCGTCAGTCCACCCGGCTAAGGGGTGTCCCACCTTCCCCCTATTACGTGGGTGAAATGTGGGTGACAAGATAACCCACCTCTGCCTAACCCTCTAGGGATAAATGCGTGATTATATACATACTGTATACATACATACTTACACCCGTATTCACAAACAATACTTCGCTATGCGTACCACCAAAACTGTGCAAAGAACGACAAATTCTCAGTGCGTTCGTTTTGGCAAGCCTTTTTATTCATTGATAACACTTAAGTAATACTTCATTGAGGGAACGCACTGCGTTAGATACTGCTTCGTGATGTTTGTGAATTAATTTTACCAGCCCTATGCGCTCGAGCACACTATGAGACCTCACAGTGTTGTTTGTGAATACGGGTGTTAGAATACCAATGCAAATTGATATCGATTGCGAAGTATTACAGCTAGACTAATAGTTGGAATTTTTATGGGTCCAAATACCCATAATGACTGTCATAGATGTTCGTATGGCAACCAATCTTGCTTAAAAGGTCGGCAGAGCCCTGTTCAACAATGTTCATAGACTTGTTAATGATTTTCCAGTCAGATAATAAAATGAACCCCTTATTATATCGGTTGGTCTTTTTTTCAGATATCAAAAATTCGCAAACACCAATTCTTCAACGCAATCCGTTCCCCGGCCGGTCATATTAAAAGCTTTTGAGCATTTACAAGAGCTAGAGCTGATAGTGAGCGCGACAAAACACCATACGAGTAAGGGAGACGACACGTGCAGTCGCGTGCAGAAGGAGTACAAGTTGTACAGTCTAGCGGCGCCTCTCGACGACATCAACGACAGCGTGTACGGGAACAACTCTCTGCCCACTGACCTTACACACTGGTACAGTAATTCTGTGGCTTAAAATCTGCTGTGTTAAATTCAGCTGCTGCCTGTGTTAAAGTCGGCCGCTGACTGTATTAAAGTCGGCTGCAAACTATATTAAAGTCGGCTGCTGACTGTGTTAAAGTCGGCTGCAAACTATATTAAAGTCGGCTGCTGACTGTATTAAAGTCGGCCGCTGACTGTATTAAAGTCGGCCGCTAACTGTATTAAAGTCGGTCGCTAACTACTAAAGTCGGCCGTTGACTGTATTAAAATCAGCCGGTGACTATATTAAAGCAAGTAGCCCAAAAGCCTTCGAATATTTGCAATAATTAGAGCTGATAGTGAGCGCGACAAAACACCACACGAGTAAGGGAGACGACACGTGCAGTCGCGTGCAGGAGTACAAGTTGTACAGTCTAGCGGCGCCTCTCGACGACATCAACGACAGCGTGTACGGGAACAACTCTCTACCCACTGACCTTACGCACTGGTACAGTAATTCTGTGGCTTAAAATCTGCTACTGACTGTATTAAAATCGGCTGCAAACTATATTAAAATTTGCTGCTGACTGTATTAAAATCGGCTGCAAACTATATTAAAGTCGGCCGCTGACTGTATTAAAATCGGCTGCAAACTATATTAAAGTCGGCTGCTGACTGTATTAAAGTCGGCCGCTAATTACTAAAGTCGACGGCTGACTATGTTGAAGTCGACCGTCAACTTTTAAAACGGCAGCTGACATGTTAAAGTCGGCCGCTAACTTTTAAAAACGGCAGCTGACTATATTACAGTCCGCTGCTGAGTGTATTAAAATCGGCCACTGACTATATTCAAAATAGTCCTGAAACTCACTAAGTATTATTATTTTATTGCTAGTTTTATGAATGTTTTAATTTATTTTGTGCCCATTGTTACGATGATCTGTTTTGTATTTTTAAAAGTAGGATTATAGAAATAAAACGAATTAATTATGTAATATATTTTTTTTATTTCATAATGACAATCATTATCACATAATGACGGAATGTCAGTAACACTTCTGCCTACCCCTCTTTAGGGAATAAGTAGTATATTTACTTTTTACCCGACGGCGCCAGCGAGGGTAATGTGTTACTCGCATACTACCTTTAAACTTAGGGGTTTAAAAAATAGTTTACGACCAATTCGCAGACCTACCAAATATGCATAGAACATAAGAATCGGTCAAGCCGTTTCGGAGGAGTTTGCAGACAAATACAAACATTTTATATATTAGATAACACATTATTCAAACTTATAATACCTATATTTCTATTATTAATCTATATTATCTATTTACAATGGCCTTTTCTAATGAATACTATACTTTTCTCTCTCACGCAATATCGTACGGCTGTCTCAGTCATTTTATGAAAAAATATTTTTCCTTAATTTTCTAATTAATATAATTCACGTTGTCCTTAATTTTTAAGTTAATCGTATAATAATTTATCTGTTTAATAAATTTTTAAGTAAATTAGTTATACAAGATTAGTTATTATTTTGTAAGAGGTTTACACACTAGGCGCTTAAACCTAAAAAAGTTACTTAAAGTCCGACCAATAAAATAAAAAACCCGTACTGGGGGCGCCAAAAACATCTATGATATGACAACACCAAGTATAGTGATACACATGTAAAATGCCAAGTGTACAAATATTTTTTCAACACACTTGCTTATGAACAGGCTTTTATTTCCCCGCAATTAAGCACGGAATGACACCTAATATAAAACTGTGACTTTTTCATTGCTTCTTCTTCCTCCTAGCGTTATTCCCAGTCGCATCCGAAGCTTTCAGCTTGGAGTCTGGGGTCCGCTTTTACCAGTCATAGCTACAGATTTGGCTAGACCTCGATATTTTCCGTGAAGCGATTGCCACCTGACCTCCACGACCCAATGTTAACATTAGGCGATATCGAAGCTTTGCAGCTAGACCGTTGTTTTTGGACTTTTTAGGGCACCAACTACCCGTAACGACTGCCATAGATGTTCTTATGGCAACCGGGACCGACGGCTTAACGTGCTGTCCGAGGCACGACCAGACCAATGCAAATACCCATATTTAATGCACACAAATATTTGCACTGAGCGGGGATCGAACCCGCGCCTCCTGCGTAGCGGCCGCGTTCACTACCGCTACGCCACGGAGGCTGTCATGTTTTTCATTGCTATTATTCACAAAAGTGAGTTATAGACTTCTTTTTTTTAATTTCATTGATTAAGTTGCTTTGTTCTTATATAAGGTTTTATATAAGGTTTTATTTTTTATATACCTACTTGACGCGAGACAAATGTACATACGTTCATATTTAGTCTTAAGAAACCCTTTTATTTTTTGTAAACTGACGTCCTTAAAATGCCGCAGTGGAGTTTGTTGCGCCGTTTCTTCTCCATTAGCGCTTAGGAAGCGGTGGTAAACTTAGTTTTAAGGAGTTTTTGACGTCAAAAAGCTGTAACAGTGTTGCACTATTTTGAGAAATAAAGACTTTGACTTTGACTTAAAAAAGTTTCGAAACAAAAAAGATCGTGTCCAATATTACAAACGAATTAATATACCTATTGCTTGCTCATTTCATGCAGCTTCGTATTTTAAAAGATAATTTCAACTTGTAGTACGTGTTTATTATACAAAACTTTCACTAAAATGTATTTTTTTTTCTCTGTTAAAAAGTTAAGTTTTTCTCTGTTAAGTTTTCTGGTTAAAATAGAAAAATAGACGCGGCGTGTTATACTGGTTACAAGGACTGGGCACAAATCAAAACACAGTAGTATCCGTATAATAGATTACTGCTTGGAATGGTAAATACAAGTTAGACATACAGTTACATTACACTATGTATAGAACAGGGACCACGCGATATTGGTTTTCGGACTGCATAAAATTCTTGTATGTGCCTAACAGCACAGAGATCAAAATAATCGAGCATGATTTTCTTTTTTGCGTTAGGCTTATTTTTCTTAGGCGTAGAAAATACATTTGACGTTTGACCTTCTCTTCGTATTTTTATTACAGAAGATCGGGATATACCTAAAAATGTGAATAATAATTAGTCACAGTAAAATCAGTAGTTTAGGCCAATTTCATTGCACGTACTCTATGATGTACCTACCCGTCATGTTGACAACAAGGTCTGTGATGTTATTTAGAGGAACAGAGTCCAATCCTTTCTACTTTTTATCCGACAAATACTTTGTTATATTATAAATTACTTTTCTTAACTGGCTTTTAATAGTTTTCGGCATATTACTATAGTTTTGTAGTTTTGTAGCGCTCTCAAACTCAACAACACGCACAATTGACACCACACTGACAGATGACCATAATGACATTGTATAGATTGTTACCATATGAAGAAATTAGTTCCAATAGTTTACCGCAATATGGCGAGGTATTTTATTTTACTGGTCGGGCTTTAAAAAGTAAGTTGTGGACCTTTTTTACGTGTGGCAATCCTTAATTACCACCTATGCCTAGCTTGGCAACATTATCAAGATGGCCGCTATTCTGTTTTCTCATGGATCACGGTGATTAGACATATGAAGTTATTCCCTTTTATATCTGTCCCGTGATCTATCTATAACTATTATAAAATTGTGTAGTTATGTCTGTACATTACAGATAAGTATCTAAAAAAATAAATGTTATGTTAAATTAACGATTTTGAGCCCAAAAATATTTCTTATTTGGAATGCGAAAACTGTCCGTTTGTCTGTTTTTCGCGACGGACGCAATACTACTAAACGGATTTTGATGCGATTTTTTTAGACAGTTATTGGTCAATTAAGATAGAAAAAAGTGAATCTCGAACCCGTGATCTTTTCCTTACAGGGGGAAAGCCTTAACCCTGTTTTATTCGTCATTCGCTTAATCTAACCACTTAATATTGTCCGCAGCACTTCTATCTATATCATTCTTATAATCTTCTTCAGTAAACCTATGTCTGAATCTATCTTGACTTGCATTTATTTCCCCTAAATCCTCTATTTCTTTTGCCGACAAATCCCTATATCTTTTCCCTTTTATTTCTTCAGCAATTTCCTGCACAGTTATTATGGTAGGTTTTTCTTTTTTTGCGTTGGCAACATTAAGTTCTTGGATTATAGGGTCGAGTGTTTGGTGGAGAGCGTAATCATTGTTGCCAGTACGCTGGTTCAAAAGTCCCGGGTTTTTGAATGTGGACGCGTTGGGTTGGTTTTTGTCATCGACGAAGGCGTTGTTTGTGAATACTTGGAAGACGCCTTTCTTTTGGTTTGCCTGTAATAAAAATATTTTAGTATTTTAGTCTTTTTCAGCTAGTTGCATCCCATATTTCAATGGTTACTATCGGATACTTAGGACTGTGTATGGGGCTCAAGCTCAACAGCCTTTGTGGCGTGGCGGTAGTGAACTCGACGGCTACGCAGGAGGCGCAGGTTCGATTCCCGCTCAGTGTAGGTAAATATTTGTTTGCATGAGTGGGTCTTGGTATTTCCGTGCCTCGGAGAGCACGTTAAGTCGTTGGTTCTGGTTGTCATACGAATATCTATGGCAGTCGTTAAGGACTACCATGGATATTCGGAGTGTTTACCCGTGGTCCCGGTGGGTCGACCCATTACCGGGTCCATGGGTAATTTTAATTACCCGTGGTTCCATTAGGGGTTGTTCGCGGAATTCTAACTGTCGATAGAATATACAAATTCGTATTAACAGCATACCAAATAGGTACGTCAAAAGAGATCACATATTACAATAATCGTTTTCTCAAATTAGTCATGTTGTTTATTCTCTTTTGCCATTTTGACATAATTATTTATAAGCAAAGTACGCACTGAAATTGAATTTTTTTTGGCAAATGGCACAAACATAATGCGTCTTCTAAACGTTTTGGTCAAATTATCGAAAAATAAAAAGAATAATCCAGTTAGAACTAGAACAAAAATAGCAATTGAAAATGATGAATTCATAACCGATACGCTAACGGCTAAAGGAACTAATTACTGGTGACCCGAAATATCAGTTGGATACGCATTAGAAATGTTAAGATAGTTTATGAGTCATTCATTAGTCATTAGTGTATCGGTTATGAATTCATAATTTTCAATATAATGTGGTTCTGGTCAATCAATTAGCCTATTGCAGTCCACTGCTGGACATAGGCCTTTTCCAATATGCGCCACGTTTGCCGATCCTCCGCATCCAGTCCGTCCCAGCCACCCTTCGTAGGTCATCAGTCCACCTGCCTAGGGGGTGCCCCACCTTACGTTTTCCTTATTTTTTACCATTACGTTTACCTTACGTTTTAGTTATAGTTCTGGTATGAGTATGTTTTTGTTCCCAAGGATGGAGTTTTTTTTTTAGTAAAATATTGTAGTATGTAACTGATGGTTTTCATTTTCTATCGATATATCATTGCCAATCCCTAATGCCATGGGACCACGGGTAATTAAAATTACCCATGGACCCGGTAATGGGTCGACCCACCGGGACCACGGGTAAACACTCGATATTCGTGGGTGAAGAGCCTTGAAAAGAACTGCAATGCTTCGATAAAGCTAATAGGTTTTGGAGGTCAGATGGCAGTACCGTTATGGAAAATATCGAATTTCATCCGCGATGCAGTTAGACTGAAAAAGGAAGGTTCCGTATTCGTAAGGATTTCCGCTGGGAAAAAGGTAAATATTTCAGTATATTTATTTGAATCTCCAAAGTACGAATTTTGGCTTTAGCCCCAAGAAAAGATGGATGGGTTGTGTGAAAGACGATATGTCAAAAAACGAGTGACTGAGGAAATGACATCTGACAGGAACGTATGGAGGAGAATGACCTGGGGCGTCGATTCTGCTGAAGCACAACCACTATCGCACCACAGAGACTGCGAGAAAATTCCATTTGATTTCAGCCTTTAAAGTAATGTAGTTAAAGTTTAAAATTAAATGACTTTTTGTAGAGTGAATGAAAGAGTGTAATGAAACTCTCTTCAATTAATTTTGTGACTGTAAGTCCATACAAATAAGATCTAAACTAATAAAGCACAACCACTGTGACACCACAGAAACTGCAAAAAACGGCATTAAATTTTAGACCTTATTTCTATGAAATTACAGTCACAAAATTAAATGAAAAGAATTTCATTACACTCTTTCATTCACTCTACAAAAAGCCATTTAATATTAAACTTTAACTGCATTACTTTAAAGGCTAAAATTAAATGGCAATTTCATGCAATGGTAGTGGCATGACAGTGGTTTTAATCGAGGGCCTGTTGCGACGACCCTAAATAATTGGGACAGAACAGGTACCTAGATAGATTTAGTATATTTGAACCAAGTGTACCTACATATCATAAATAGGTACTAGCCTCGTGCAGTTTGTCCACTACCAGGGTGTGCCCACTGTTGACGCCGATCGTGTCCAGCTGCTCGATGCTCTTGGATCTGTGGAATGGACGTAGAGCCGATACGGCGCGGGATATGCCCACCTGGAAGAAGATGGTGTGAACAGTTGTAGAATAATTAGGAGGTAATAATGTACATTGTACAGCCTATACTCAGCCTCAGATACATGTCTAGGAACAAGTGCCCGGAATACGGTAATAGGCTCACCCGTTATTATATTATGTGGGATGGAATACAGTGATTGGTGAAATATGGGTGTTAATAATTCAGCTCTGCCTATTTAACTATCCACCAACAGATTTATGAAAGTGGCAACAGAAATGAATGAGTGGTTTAATACACCCATTCATTTAAAAAATTTACATACATATATATTTATAAGTGCTATTATTTTTAAGTGCTGGCAACTCATTGTTAAGTTAACTACGATTATGAAAAAAAAAACGATAAATACATAATTATGTTGTTTGGTTGTCACTTGATTGCTTTTCAAATGTTTTTCATCCTTAAACTTAGAAGCCAACCATTTTATTCATTTATTCTTGTCAGTTGACAAAAGTTCATAAAAAGTTGCTAGTAGAATTTACCAAGTTTATGGTAGAATTTACAAATTGCGTATAGACTTGTGTATATTCTCTAGACAATTGGAACAGCACTAACAAAAAAATAAATACCAATCGAATAAGGAACCTCATCCTTTTTGAAGTCGGTTTTAGTAAAAGAATAAGAACATACATCTTGAGAAAACTCCGGCAAAATACTACCAAGTTACTACAGTAATTTACCACCATACACCCAGGTGGTCTGCGCAGGTGGACGGTAGAAAGTAGCCATCCTAAAAAGATTTTTGAATTTGGTACTATGTATTACGTACCTGTCCATGCCTAATACGATGCTCAGTGATATCAGCTCCTAACAGTTCCGTGTAGGGGTCCATGCGGATGGGCAGGATCTTGTCGATGATCCACAGCAGCGCCATGGTGACCAGCAGCCCCCAGGTCATCAGGCAGAGCCCTGTGAGGGTCTGCACGCCGAGGAGGTACCAGCCGCCACCTGGGGAATTTCATAATGATTTAGCCACAGAATAAGGCCTAATTACTATATACAAAGTAACTAATTTTCAGATTTCTAAGAACCTATATAACGATCTGAATGGTGAATAATCTAGAAGCTTAATTTTCTGAATGGTGAATTTTTTAGAAGCCTAATTCAGCGATGGCGAATTATCTAATTCTCTGAATGGTGAATTCTCTAAAATCCTAATTCTCTAGGTCTAGAATGATGAATTCTCTAGAAGCTTAATTCTCTGAATGATGAATTCTCTAGAAGCTTAATTCTTCCAATGGAGAATTCTTTAAAAGCCTAATTCTCTGAATGGTGAATTCTCTAGAAGCCTAATTCTTTAAATGGTGAATTCTCTAGAATCCTACGGAATTCTCTAGTGGTTATTCATCGTTTTCGAACACATCTTTAATTTATGTCTTTGATATATTATTGGTGTAGAAAATGGTGGAAAAAAAAAACAATAAGTAGTATTAAAAAGTTCTATAAAATACCTTTAAATAAGCCAGAGCGTCCGCCAGTTGTGTCCATCGGTATAGGATTATCAGCGAACAGACCAACCACTATCACACCTAGAAAGAAGAGAAAACAGTCAAGTTTGGATTGGAATATAGTACACTATAGCTTAACAAGTAATGGACAGTCTCTGTGGCGTGGTGGTAGTGAACACGGCTGCTACGCAGGTGGCGCGGGTTCGATCCTCGCTCAGTGCAAATGGGTAATTGCTTTGATCTGGTCGTACTTTGGAGAGCACGTTAAGCCGTCGGTCCCGGTTGCCATATAAACATCTATGGCAGTCGTTACGGGTAGTTGGAGCCCTAAAAAATCCAACAAATGGTCTAGCTGCAATGCTTCGATATTGCCCAATATAGGTATTGCGTTGCGGAGGTCAGATGGCAGTTGCTTCACGTAAAATATCGAAGTCCAGCCAAATCTGCAGATAGACTGGTGAAGCGGACCCCGGACTTTGAGGTAAAAGCTTCGGATGCGACTGGGATTAACGCTAGGATAAAGAAGTTTTAATTAATTGCGGCTTCCCAGTGTTGTCGTTTGCCCGCTACGAAATCATACAGATTCCACGCGTTGTGGACATCAGCCTATTGATTGACTCTCTCTCACTCTCATCCTAGCGTTAATTCCCAGTCGGATCCGAAGCTTTTCAGCTCGGAGTCTGGGGTCCGCTTTACCGTCTTAACTACAGATTTGGCTAGACCTCGATACTTTTTCGTGAAGCGATTGCCATCTGACCTCCACAGCCCAATGATAACATTAGGCGATATCGAAGCTTTGCAGCTAGACCGTTGTTTTTGATTTTTTAGGGCTCCAACTACCCGTAACGACTGCCATAGATGTTCTTATGGCAACCGGGACCGACGGCTTAACGTGCTCTCCGAGGCACGACCAGACCAATGCAAATACCCATATTTCATGAACACAAATATTTGCACTGAGCGGGGATCGAACCCGCGCCTCCTGCGTAGCGGCCGCGTTCACTACCGCTACGCCACGGAGGCTGCCACATCAGCCTATCGACTCATTTCTACTAAATTATAAATCTTACCCCAGAATCCACAGGCGCCATGAACTGCAGAAGCCCCCACAGGATCGTCGACGTGCATGCGGTCGAACAACATGGCGCTGCCCGACGCTATGGCGCCTCCAATGAACCCTATGACCAGGGACTCCCATGCGCGGTACAAGAAGCAACCGGCTGCAAATAATAGTATGTTCTAACCTTAGAGTATACATTATAAAATAATATAGAGCACGCCTATCACTCAGGTCTTTAGCGCCGAATGTTAGCAGATAATTTGCGATGGTATAGCGCACCTATAGTGACGTTTCATGCAATACCGAAAATATCAATAGATGCACTTATTAATATAGTTTGTTGTTATGAAGGTTTTTGTTCGATTTGATATGCATGGATAAAATTAAAGCCAAAATACAAAAAAATGGCATCATTTTGCGGTATTTTTGCGTCATTATTACTACAAATATACGATGTTGTATAAAATTTTGATTTAACATATCGAGTTAAATATTATTTGCGAAGTCATTTTGACGGGTATTGTTTTGCTACTGATTGAGGTTGAGCCAGGAGCCTCGGTACTGTTCATACCCGTGATAGCAGTTCATACTTGTAAGGCGCGCTCTATAGCAATGTATACCTACTCTAAGGTTCTAACCATGGGCATACCCAGCTGTGCAATTCTCTAAGCACACAGCGTCGAGCACAACGTTACGACAACCTTGATAGAGATTGTCATTGGTCGGACTGGGTGACGTCACTGGAGATCGACCAATGATAATCTATATCGAGGCTGTAGGTGAGCGTTTGGACAGCGGGTCTTTTTAAAGCAGGTGTCTTCACAGGTCGATGCGGTTCCCTATGAAAGTTCGAAATATGGAAAAAAAGTGTTTTCGGAAAAAATGTCCCTTACTGGGTTTTGAATTTGGGCAGCCGCGCGGGTGTATTTATTTTGTTATACAACTTTTTATTAAAAGAAGTACACTGAATTCTATTAAAGGTACACTGAGGTACACAGTGAGTGTATATAATATCAAAAAAGAAATGGCAAAATTAGCGTCTCCTAACAGAAATAAAAGTACACCCGCGGTCTAAACGTTTGGACCGCGGGTGTAGTTATTTTGTTAAACAACTTTTTATTAAAAGAGGTACACTGAATTCTATTAAAGGTACACTGAGGTACACTATAGGTACTATCATCCTGTAAGAAATCAGCAGAATTCTGATCGGTACACCCGCGGTCCAAACGCTCACCTATCTGGGGCCCTACCAAGACCTTTAGTGCCAAGGCAACCTACAATCCTGTAGGTACAGTACACAATGGGTGTAAAGAACGAAGCTCTGGTGTAGGCTTTCCTTCGGGAATGGTAGGTTAGACGGCATTCGCTCCTATAAAAACCGTATAAGCAAAATTTGAAAAAGGAAAATAAAGAGTAGGCCAACCGTGTGCTATGGAGTGAAAGCCTCCAGCTTAGCTTTGTTCTGGGTTACATACCAAGGAAAAAGCTAAGTTAATGTTGATAAGCCTAATTGTATGTAAGTAGTACCTGCCTGAAACTTATAAGCCTACCTAGACTGGAAAAGCCGACCCCAGACTCCGAGGTGAAAGCTTCGGATGCGACTGGGAATTAACGTTATGGATGAAGAAGAGAAGCCTACCACACGCACGAGCTGCCACCACAGTTTTGCCTGCGCAGCTCCGTTTGTACACGGATCACCGTGCGTGTGGTTATTAAAAATGATACGAGCGGTGATCCGTGTACAAACTGGCCCTGTTCGAGCAATACTGTGGTGAAACTTGTGTGTGTGGTAGGTCCATTAGTGAATTTTCACTGAAAGAGCAGCAAATCACTAGAAATAGCTACCTCGTGCAGCCGCGTTGCCCCTCCTTTGCCTTTAAATGACTATGAACTTTTTATTCGCACATAAGATTCTAAATGTTTTGTAATATTTTGAATCACCAAGCCGCTGTCGGCCGCTGATCTTTTAGTGGAAAATTACCCTACACGTATGGTTCGACACGAGCTTATGTGAGTTTTTATAAGATGCAATTGAAGTCGAGAGGAGAGGTACCTACTAACTCTTAAAAGTTGAACAACATTTTTTTGCTCTAATAAAGGACTTTTTTTACTCTATCTTAAGGCTTTTGTTATACCTGTATGTCTTGATTGTTGGATTTCCCGCACTTGAGTTTTTTGACAAACACGTGAGCTGTTAAATTTTATATACGACTTTTTGGTAGTGTACAAAGTCCACAGATGTGTAACTGAATCGTCACCAGTCACCATTTGAATTAATGTCAAAGTCAAAGTCAAAAATCATTTATTCTGTATAGACCATTAAAACGGCACTTACAAAACGTCAAAAATATATAATTATGTACTAAAGACTAGGTTAGCAAATGGACCACCGGTTCGAAACGCGGCCCTGGCCTGAGAAGACTCCGGCAAGAAACTCAGCGGGCTTTTTTTTTTTTGGTCTATTTACAAATAATGCTTAGTCTACTTAGTCTAAATACAATAATTTGTTTGAGAAGCATGCATGAGTGAACAGCTCATTTCCAAGCTAGTTTATCATCTAAATATTCTTGTATTTTATAATAGCCCTTTTGGCACAATTTCCTCTTAACTACATTTTTAAATTTATTTATAGGTAAATCCCTAATTTCCTTAGGGAGCTTGTTAAAAAAGCGTATACAGTTACCCTGGAAAGAACTGCTAATTTTTTGGAGTCTGGTATCACAGACTACAAGATTGTTTTTATGTCTCGTATTTATGTTATGCCTGTCACATATTTTTGGAAATTTGGAAATATTTTTCTTAACATACATTAGGTTCTCGAAAATGTACTGTGACACTACGGTCAGAATGTCTATTTCTTTAAACTTTTCTCTGAGGGAGACTCTTGGGCCCAAATTATAAATAGCTCGCACAGCCCGCTTTTGTAATATAAATATTGTATTCAAATCCGCGGAACTACCCCAAAAATAGATGAGCATAATATTATTAAAATAGTAAATATGTGAACTTCTCTACGGCTTCTATCCTCGGCGGTGCAGTTTCAGTTCCCCCTCAGCCTCAGCAGCTCTGGGTGTTTCTATATTCTATATTCTATATACTTTTACACGACACAGGACACAACATAGCTTGCCTCTGTATCAAATTTCATCAAAATCGGTTCACTGGTTGTTAAAGCATAACAGAGAGACAGACGGAGTAACCTTCGCATTCATAATATTGGTGCCTACCGTAATTGCATCTCTGAAGCTTACTGAACAATTTTGTGAGGGTTTGGACCGCGGGTGTACCGATCAGAATTCTGCTGATTTCTTACAGGATGATAGTACCTATAGTGTACCTCAGTGTACCTTTAATAGAATTCAGTGTACCTCTTTTAATAAAAAGTTGTTTAACAAATAAATACACCCGCGGTCCAAACGTTTAGACTGCGGGTGTACTTTTATTTCTGTTAGGAGACATTAATTTCGCCATTTCTTTTTTGATATATACACTCGCTGTGTACCTCAGTGTACCTTTAATAGAATTCAGTGTACTTCTTTTAATAAAAAGTTGTATAACAAAATAAATACACCCGCGCGGCTGCCCAAATTCAAAACCCAGTAAGGGACAATTTTTCCGAAAACACTTTTTTTTCCATATTTCGAACTTTCATAGGGAACCGCATCGACCTGTGAAGACACTTGCTTTAAAAAATATAAATTTCTGCATCAATCAAAGTAAGAAAAGTATTAGAAAAGTAAGAATATAATGGTGTGCGGACGGCGGGTGGTAGGCGGTAATCCGCTCCAATTTCTCGCGTCGCGCCCAAGTTTAAAAACCTAGTAAGCCACATTCCCAATAACAAAACACAGTAAGTGCATGTGACTTGCTGAGTTTTGAAGTTGTAAATGCGAGTTGCTAGGTTTTTGATCTTGTTTTCTGAGAGTGAAAATGCACTTTCTAGGTTTTATGGTGTCAAAATATCTGTTATTTTGTAAGATTTTAAAGCAAGTGTCTTCACAGGTCGATGCGGTTCCCTATGAAAGTTCGAAATATGAAAAAAAAGTGTTTTCGGAAAAAATGTCCCTTACAGGGTTTTGAATTTAGGCAGCCGCGCGGGTGTATTTATTTTGTTAAACAACTTTTTATTAAAAGAGGTACACTGAATTCTATTAAAGGTATACTGAGGTACACTATAGGTACTATCATCCTGTAAGAAATCAGCAGAATTCTGATCGGTACACCGTACACCCGCGGTCCAAACGCTCACAGGCTGTAGCATCGCAACGTTGTGCTTGTCAACGTGCTATAGAATTGCACAGCAGCGTTCTTTAAGAGATGGGGCATAAGTCAAATTTGCATATCGGCTGTATGTTTACTGTCGGAAGGAGAACAGCCCTATCTATTATTCGCCTTCTACGACACACACAGGAACCGATGGGCTGGTCCTATCCACTCTTGTAAAATGGGTAATAAGAAAATACTTGAAAATACTTGCTATATCTAAGGCTGTCCGCTACTTTATGTGTGTGGGCACTCGTAATGCGTGCTGTTTCGTGTGAATTTAAGAAAAGTAGTTTACCTGTAACGGAAACAAGTGATCCTAGAACGCTGTTGATCAGATCCATCACATCTGCCTTGCCTTTATTTTTAGATAAGGTAAATCTGAAAAACAAAACAGATAATTAACTTTTAAGCTATTGCATAGCTTTTATCGCGGGCCTTGAGCGTGGAGACCGAATCCAGAAATTCCGTAACGAAAAATGGTAACACCCCCAACTCCGAGCTCGCACGAATCGAGCCGAGCTGCTCCGAATGCTATGCAATAGCTTTACCGCGGCAGTCTCCTAGTGCCACAGTCAAAGTCAAGGTCAAGGTCAGGTCCGGTCAGGTCAGGTCAGGTCCAAACCTAAGCTGACACTCCGAGCTCGCACGAATCAAGCCGATTTCGGAGCAGCTCGGCTCGATTCGTTCTAGCTCGGAGTCATAGTATAAATAGAGTCGGAGTGTTGATAAAAATTGCTATGCAATAGCTTTACCGCGGCAGTCCCCGAGTGCCACACGTCTTTTTTTTTTTCTATATATAGATATAGGACACGTCAATTTGACTTGACCTTGCCTGATGGTAAGCTTAAGGCAAAAATAAGCGAGGGTGTAGGTATTGGTAACCCGGCAAGTAATATCCTAGGCTATATTCAAATAATGAAAGATCTGTAAAAGATTGATTTAATATTACCTACGTAAACTTGTAAAAAAAGGAATGATTTATATTAAGTATATCTTTTAATCATCAAAGAAACTGTGATTTAGACATTATAATGAGCACAACAGTCAATTAATGTAAATGATTCATCATTTATATTTACGTGTAAAGTAGAGCCGAATCCTAAAGTTACGTATGACAACTCAACCACAGGCCGCTATAACCTTGTTACCGCTATTTCTTTTCCAATCAAAATTAAATAATACCATACCTCCCTAATTAATTACAAACAAAAGATATACATAACTCTAAACTAAAAAAAATGTTTTGTAATATTAATATCATTTGAAATAATCACAAGTTATACCAAATTGACATAACGTCATACGTAACTTTAGGATTCGGCTCCACTGTAGTATTCAATTATTATTTGAAAAATAAACGAGTTGATGATTTTATCGATATTTTTATTAAATTCGAGCAAAATAATTAATATTAGTACCACATCTCTATCAGCTACTTAGAAAAACCTGCTCTTCGAGGAACAAAATTGAGTTTGGTTTTTATTCCGCGAAGAGCAATGATCTAAAATACGAATCATTGCTCTTCGAGGAATGGTATCGTTGCTCTTCGAATCATTGCTATTCGAATCATTGCTCTTCGAGGAATGCATCGGATTGGATGGATGGATGATCTAGACATACGTATTTCAATCAGATCGAAGGTATTTTAAACAGAGGACATGCCAAGAGTAGGTACCCAAAACCGGCAAGCATGTATGAAAACAATTATGAAAGTAGAAGAAGCGAAATATGTATGCCAGGATATCGTAGCATGTGGTTCCTGCCTACCACGCTAGGACTGTCTAGTTACCTACTGGAACATATCACAAAACCAGGTAACATTAATGCGATTATGATTACAATAATTAAGTACCTACGTAAAAGGGACCAAGCTCTCCTGCCAAGGTTGGAAGGCAAGACGGCAGTCGCTTCCAGAAAAGGCGAAATGGACCGCGAGATCTATAGACAGGTTTTATAAGACGCGACAGGGAAATAGCTATGACGATGATGAACCACTCACAGTAATCCGAAGAGACCTCCGCCGAAAGACCCCATCATGGTCATGACTGCTGCTCGCGCTGCATACTGCCACTTCGCACCGCTCACCTGTTTGAAATATAATCATTAGACTGCAGGTCACCTCTATAGCGGTCCTATCTCTGTGACGTGGTGGTACTGAACGCGACTGTTACGCAGGGGGCGCGGGTTTAATTCCGGTTATAGATAGCGTTTGAAAGCTCATGCCTCATACGGCGAGAATTGTTTAAAAAATGCCATGCGTGCCCAGTAGTCTAACTACAGAATTTCGATATCGTCAGTTGGTTTTGAAGGTTATAATTGGCAGTCGAAGTACCTACCAGTGGCGAAGGGTTAAAATACTCAAAAAAGAAGCCGGTGAAAATATTCTTAGGTACCTCTTATAGAACGACCATAGTCATTTTACATAGATTTCTGGATGTTCTGATTTCAGATACTGATAGATTTCATATAGATACTGAATTTCAGGTACCACCTCTACCATGGCTTCCCTTTGCAGAGGAAGCCGGCAGGAATCGAATTATAGGGACCCTTCGCCAGTGGTACCTACAGCTGCAGAAGTTATACTGGAAAACCGACCCTGTACCTAAATGTCAATTTGGCAAATTTCAATAATCTTACCAGCAACAAAATTTTAAATTCTACCATTAACTTTGATGTTTCTTAACTACTACTACTTACTTTATCTATTTTTTATTATTTACGAGCAGAGTAAGTAAAACAAAACGTTCTAGGAATACAATCGGTAGACCTAGCTTCATGTAGTCTGTGCTTGAACTTAACAATTAAACTGAAATGCGCAGTAAATTGCTTGTCATTTACTTAATTTTTAAATTGACATCCATTTACGGGTAATTTACATAATACTAGTTTGTCTGAATTATATGCAGGCGCTGTAGAATTGCTAGCGGTTGTAAACACACATTTATAGTTTCTACTAGATATTTTAGTCAGGTAGTTAGGTACCTATTTTTTTTTCCAAGAATTTTTTACCTTAGACGGCAATTAGTTGCGAAAAAATAATATTTTTTCTTACTACGCAACCAGTTGCCAACTAAGAATAAGTTAAGTAGGTACCTACAGTAGAAGGGCAGTTGTATTTTGTAGGTAATTACGAAAAGAAAAGAAGACATTACATCTTATTAAGGAAGTTGTTACCTTGGAATGAAAAGCCGTCGTTCTCGGCATGAGTAGGTAGTAATTAAGAATTGTATAAAAACTCATCTTAAATTGTATTGTACCTATTGTAACAATAGGTACTATTGCAAGCAGGGGCGTCACTACAGATATCCGATCCGTAATACATATTCGTGAGCGTCACACTCGACCCTGAAGGAATGTCCTTCTTAAAGAAACCCATGTTGTAGTCGCTTGGAAAAGCCGCCGTGTGGTTTGAGGCTGAGTAGAATTTGAGGAGAATGACACCCGTATTCACAAACGATACTGTGAGGTCTCATAGTGTGCTCGAGCGCATAGGGCTGGTTAAATTAATTCACAAACATCACGGAGCAGTATCTAACGCAGTGCGTTCCCTCAACGAAGTATTACTTAAGTGTTATCAATGAATAAAAAGGCTTGCCAAAACGAACGCACTGAGAATTTGTCGTTTTTTGCACAGTTTTGGTGGTACGCATAGCGAAGTATTGTTTGTGAATACGGGTGTGAGTATCGTACAAGGCGACTAAGGGATAGGGCTGTTTAACATCATACAGATATCTGATATATACAGCCCAGACTCAGCCTCAGATAGGTACATGGTTCGAGTCAACAATAGTGCCCGGAATACGGCTATAGGCTCACCCCCTATTACGTGCCACCTAATACAATGATTTGTTAAAATGTGGGTGTTAATTCACGTCTGCCTAACCCTCCGGGGATAAAGGCGTGGTTGTATGTTTGTAGAATATATGTTGGAAATGCCATAATAGTACATTATGGTACAAGTGAGCAAAGTTGATGATTACCGCCGAGGCGCCATTGAGGCGCCATCGGTCTTAAGAGAGCCGAGGACGGTAATCATCATGCTCACGCGTGCCATACGACGTTTTACAACACACTTGCGAATAAAATAATACTACAAATACTAAATAAACAGTACTACAAATTAATTCGTTTTCCTATGCGCGCGTAGGTATTTAACAATGGCGGTCGACCATATTTAAAAAAAATGAGGTTTGAATTTAACTTTTTTTTACTCTGTTTTTTTTTCTGTACTTAGAGAAAAAAAAGTTAAATTTGAGTGAAAATTTTGTTTATTAAACAAGTATTACATGTTGAAATTATTTATTTAAATACGAAAATGCATCAAATGACCATACAATAGGCGTATTAATTTATTCGTACTATTAAACACGTTATTTTTTGTATCAAAACTTTTTTAAGAACATAGACAATTATAGACACTTCCTATAAAATTTAAAAAAGAATCTATAACTCACTTTTGTGAATAATAGCAATGAAAAAGTCACATTTTGATAATAGGTGTCATTACGTGCCTAATTGCGGTAAAATAATATCACTTTTATGAGCAGGTGTGTTGTAAAAAATATTATTTCTTCTAAAATAATGTTTACAAGTATTCAGTACTATATGGCCTTGTTAGACGACGCATCATCATGGATGTCCATATTCTATTATACCCAGAAGATATAATGGCGCAAATTATTGCAAATTACCGCCTATAATAGATCTTTTAGCGTTCTATGCTCAGACTAGGAACGTTATACAGTCTCTATTGTCATGCACCGTGACTTATCGAGTGTCTAAATGTTTGACAAGTTTTATTTCGTGTGTATTGTTTTACTCAATGTTCTTGGTTAGAGAAAAGAAGCAATGAATCACGGGATGGGAAATTATGTGGCAATTGACGTAGAGGATAATCGGAATGAATCATGTCGATTTCGATTATGCTTTTTCCTAATGGTTTACTTTGGAATATTATATTCTGATAGCCAAATCACTGTGACATGGTCTCATGAGGTCCTAAAGTGTGCTCAACACGTGCTCTACACGCGCAGAACCTACATGCTTCTTGGGCGATTTTTTGGAATGGCGGTGCGGTGACTGAGCTCAAATTCACCAAGCATAGATTATTACAAAACTTAGACTACTTAGAAAACTTAGAAAAGGACTTAGGTCCAAGATAATGTGTCTTGAGGTATAGGAAGCGTGCTCCGTATCTCTGCGAGCATGTTAAAGCTAACATTGTGTCAGTAGCAATATGTTCAATGTGACATTTGTTACGGGTAGTGAGCCTTAAAAAGTCCCTTTATTACCAGTAGTTCCTTTGAAGGGACTACTGGGACTTTTTGTCCCTATAGTTCCTTCGAAGGAACTAATTTACTAAATTTAACTTATCACTTGTAACTTACCACTTATATTTTACTACTTATCATTTATCATTAAAAGTGGTAAGTTATAAATGGTAAGTTATAAGTGGTAAGTTATAACTTATAAGTGATAAATTAAATTTAGTAAATTAGTTCCTTCGAAGGAACTATAGGGACTAAAAGACCCAGTAGTCTCTTCAAAGGAACTATAAAAGGAACTAAGGAATAAAGGAAAAATGTCCGACTGGTGTCTGGTCCCACTTCAGAACTTAGCTGTTGTTGTGGGTTGCGGATGGTAGTTGTGTAAAACATTAAGGCCAGGTTGCAGTAGTTTTTACAATTTTTAAACGTATGGATATCAAGTAGTATAGCAAATTTCGTCAAATAAAAAGCATATTCATAAAATAGACTAAACCCTCAAGGGTCGTGTGAAACCAGAAACAAGATTCATGATAATTGGCTCGACAGAAATTAGCGTCAAACATGGGTCTAAAACGCTCCAAATCGCTATTTCAAACACGTTTAACACTAAGACGCCATAATCAAATCATGCCGAAGTTTGTATTAAAAAATAGAGCATAAAAATATCTAGAAATTGGTGAAGTTATAATTTAACACGCAGATATTATATTTTTTCAAAAAACCGCAAATATCCTCAAAATTGCTGTATTCGAGCTCTCGTTTTGTCAGTCAAAATGTTCGAGGTAGGACGTCTCACTACAACACCCCCTTAAAGGTCGGCTATTACGTAGTTTGACTAAAGGCCGATCCCAATAATATCTGAGAGGTTTTTAAAGTTGTGTATCAGACAATAAATAACTAGTTACTTACCCCATAAGTGCTTCCAGAGTTAAAAGCAAGCCATCCCCACCACAGAACGAAGGTGCCCATCACAGCGTTCACAGGATTCCCCATAGGTAAAGGGTCTGTGCCTCTCGCGTACCTGCCTAGACGGGGACCCAGCATTACGGCGGAGGCGAAGGCTGATGCTCCACCTAGAATAGAACGATAATAATAACATCCTTATATGACGCTCAATACTTAGCCCCTCTAGACAAGTGGCAATTCGTCGGTCGGTGTTTTGTGGAATAGAATGTCAAATGTATGGGATTTGACGTATATGACAGGTGTCAACGAATGTCAAAAACGTCAAATCCTATACATTCGTCATTCTATTCCATGATACGCCGAGCAACGAATTGCCACTTGTCTAGGGGGGCAGGACAGCCTCTGTGGCGTAGCGGTAGTGAACGCCGCCGCTACGCAGGAGGCGTGGGTTCGATCCCCGCTCAGTGCATTGCATTGGTCTGGTTGTGTTTCGGAGAGCACGTTATGCCGTCGTCGGTCTCGGTTGCCATACTAACATCTATGGCATTCGTTACGGGTAGTTGGAGTTCTAAAAAGTTTAACAACTGGTCTAGCCGCAATGCTTCGACATTGCCTAATATTGTATTGGGTTGTGGAGGTCAGATGGCAGTCCCTTCACGGCAAATATCGAGGTCTAGCCAAATCCGCAGTTAAGACTGGTAAAGCGGACCCCAGACTCCGAGGTGAAAGCTTCGGATGCGACTGGGAATTAACGCTAGGATGAAAATGATTAGTATCTTTGCACGATGTTCAATCGACGATAAACGTATCAGATCGAGGAAGCTTTATGCAAAGGTCAGGGGCCCGATTCAGTAAAATTACGTTTTAGAAACGTGTGATTTCAAAACTTGTAAAATAATTATAAAACTAATTAAACAGGAAGTAATTCCGAATTCTGAAGGTTAAATACCTTACGATAACGACTCTACGTAAGTAAATAGGTTTTACAACACACCTGCTCATAAAAGTGATATTATTTTACCGCAATTAAGCACGGAATGACACCTATTTAATTATAAAACTGTGACTTTTTCATTGCTATTATTCACAAAAGTGAGTTATAGATTCTTTTTTAAATTTTATAGGAAGTGTCTATAATTGTCTATGTTCTTAAAAAAGTTTTGATACAAAAAATAACGTGTTTAATAGTACGAATAAATTAATACGCCTATTGTATGGTCATTTGATGCATTTTCGTATTTAAATAAATAATTTAAACTTGTAATACTTGTGTAATAAACAAAATTTTCACTCAAATTTAACTTTTTTTTTTCTCTAAGTACAGAAAAAAAAACAGAGTAAAAAAAAGTTAAGTTCAAACCACATTTTCTTTTTAAATATGGTCGACCGCCATTGTTAAATGCGCGCGCATAGGAAAACGAATTAATTTGTAGTACTGTTTATTTAGTATTTGTAGTATTATTTTATTCGCAAGTGTGTTGTAAAACGTCGTATGGCACGTGTGAGCATGATGATTACCGTCCTCGGCTGTCTTAAGACCCTCGCCTGGCGGCTCGGGTCTCAATGGCGCCTCGGCGGTAATCACCAACGTTGCTCACTTGTACCATAATGTACTATTATTTAGACAGATTATAATATATGTATAAGTATCAAAACGTTTGTTTCATTTTTCTTTCAGAAAATGGAAATCACTCGTTTTGTAAATGTGGTGTTATGAAAACTGAAAGTTACAGTACAATGTGCATGTATGAAAACAACTTTTAACCAAAGGAAAATAAGAGAGTAGAAGAAGCGAAAGAGTTAATACCTACTAGTGTAGTAGCAAGTGCTACGTAGTAGAAACGTTGCACTTGTAGCAATGAGCAGTTTTCCAGTAGGTAGGTATAATAATCAGTTGGTTTTTAAGTCATCAGGAGATGGCGCTAGCATAGCTTTTGGTAATTTTAATGTACTCTGTGGTTTGTTTGTGGTATTTTTTCATGAATTTGCGATGTTGCCAAAGTTTAATTTCGTTTACCCATATTATAATAGATAAAATATAATAAAACACTTAATTCTTTTCGCGTCACTGTCTGTAATTTAAAATAATAATATTATATTTAAAATAATTGCATCAGAAAAAATGACAGAATATTTAAGTAAAGAAAATCATTACAAAACCGAAGAATTTTTTTTCCATAAATTAGGGAACACTAGATGTGACACCACACTCTTCTTACCAAAAGTGCCGGCTGCGCCATCTAGAGCGTCTTTAGGAACCCTATAAATACCTACTGGAAAACTGCTCATTGGAAAGATTTTGTCTCTGCCTACCCTAATAGGAAATAGATGTAGCTATTATATTTTTTAGATATTAAGAAACTTTCCGCACTCACTGCAAATAATCGTAAAGTAAACAATTGAGACAATATTCCCACGGCTTACAAGAACGGGATTAGAATTTTTAAGATTTAGATTTATTTTATTCATTTAAAACTTACTTATTACAATAGTAGTTGGACCCCCCTGGTAAGCAAATGATGCCTGTATTAGGGGGGACCGATCTCACATATCGATACAATAATGGTAAGTTATTTGTAGGTAGGCACATAGTCCATGCAACAATATAATTCGACAAAAAACGCGAGTGAAGCTGAGGGTGAAGCTGCGGGTAATGATACGTAATACGGATGGAGCGGTGGGTAAAGGCAAGTAATCAATAACTACTTACCAACAAGATGAACAGGTCCTGACCCAGCTATGTCTACAGCTCCGAGCTTGTTGAGGAACCCGTGCGACCCCCACACCCACCCAGCCGGTACGCAGTATACGATGGTATTCAAGAAGGAGAAGAGACAGTACGCTCGGAAGTCGCACCTGAGAGTGAAATTATTCAATTAGCTGATCTGCAATTCACTAAGCGAGCACAACGATGCGAGTCACAACGTTGTGCTCGATAGAGATTGTCATTGGTCGGATTGGGTCACGTCACTGGAGATCGACTAATGACAATATCTATCAAGCACAACGTTGCGACTCGCATCGTTGTGCTTGCTTAGTGAATTGCACAGCTGATCTCCACAGCTGTGTACATTCTATCATCGCACCGCTCGCCATAGGCAAGGCGTTCATCGTGGTTCATTCTCACATATTGCGACCGGAAACGTTGAGCACAGGTGGGATACCAATGAGTATGAAAGGAACTTCATCCCACACACGCTTAAGTTGTGGAATGAACTCCCTGTTGTGGTTTTTCTGGCGACTACAATATCATCATCATCACCATAAAAGATGCATTTTCCTGATTGCATCCGTGGCCAAGATAACCTCGGAGCTCAGGGTCCCCTTTCCGGCTCTTCCTCCTCTACTTCGCACGATCTTGGGCGTCCATGGCAGTGAGACCATTTGCACGCATGTCATCTTCCACGACGTCAAGCCAGGACTTCTTAGGTCTACCCCTTCTACCTGGACCCGGCGGGGGCGCCATTACCAGGCATTTACAATATGGGGTTCTTCAAGAAGGGCATTAGAAGGTTCCTAAAGGGTCTACAGCACGAGTGTAACGTATCTGGTGTTGCACACCTCTATAAACCACGGTAACCACTTTCCACCAGGTCTTGGTTACCATACGAACATCTATAGCAGTCTTTACGGGTAGTTGGAGCTCTAAAAAGTCCAACAACAATACTTCGACATCGCCAATAGGTTGTGAAAGTCAGATGGCAATCGCTTTACGGAAAATATTGAAGTTCAGCAAACCTGCATTTGACTGGAAAAAGCGGACCCAAGACTCCGTGGTAAAAACTTCGAAAGAGGTAATAAAGAAGATTCAGGAACTTACCTCTCAGCCATGGCTCCGCTAACAATCGTTGTAGCAGTCGTCGCGAAAGACAGCTGGAACAGAAAAGAGGCGAACACAGGTCCCATGAGAGTGTCCCCTACAGGAGGGTCCACTAAGAAATCTCCCACTCCAATGAACGGGTTTGAGTAGGTGCCTTCGCCGAAAGACATGCCGTAGCCGAAGATCCAGTATGTGAGACCTGGGGACAAGAGATGATGAATATCATTATGAATTTTAAATGAGTATTTTAGAGTGTACAGTCAGCATCAGGTCGATCTTGCCTAACAAAGTACTCAAAATGATCTTAATACTTTAGTATTCCCCCTCCCGCCTTCCCATAATCGGTGGCGAGTTTGGGCCTCCTCGGTCCCCATACCGGAAAGGGGCCTGGGCCGGCCGGGGTGCGAGGGATATGTCTACGATAATCTCACCTCTGGCAACCGATGGTCCACAGAAGGCGTGCGTTTTAGTCGGTTCGAGTCCAACCGAACCTCCTCCACTCCTTCCGGCGGAGGAGGTATCCGTGGGGTTTTTCGCACGCTAAAAAGGAAAAAAACACGTATTCCTTCTTTCTGTTGACTGATTGTTCTCATATTTAGTAGGTACCTAAAAACCTTTCGTTTTTACGATAAGTAATACATTTTAAATCAATAAACCAGTTTGGTTTTAACATCATAAGGTTTAAGTCGCCATGCTGGGGCTGCAGGACATCTCGTAATTCCCATCTTTTTTAAATGGTCCTTGTTATTGTTCTGTATTACTCATTGATGTTTATATTATAGAAACAAAACTAGTTTAGTATCTAACAATAGTACGAGTATCTAGGAATGTTTATATTGAAATAATTTTGTTAAGATATTTCACTTTGCAGAAGGTTAACGAGTAAATTAGCAGTATGTGACTCATATAGTTAATATACTACATTTGTATAAGTAACTTCACTGAACGTAAACAATCTTGAAGTAACTTTTTACACAAACGCATCTCTTTTTCATCCTAGTGTGAATTTCAGTCGCATCCGAAGCTTGGTACACCTCGGAGTCTGGGGTCCACTTTACCAGTCTAACTGCGGATTTGGCTGGACCTCGATATTTTATGTGCAGTGACTGTCATTTGACCTTCACAAACTAATAGCGATGTTGGGCGATATCGAAGCATTGCAGCGAGACCAGTTGTTGGACTATTTAGGGCTCCAACTACCCGTAACGACTGCCATAGATGTTCGTATGGCAACTGGGACCGACGACGGCTTAACGTGTTGTCCGAGGTACAACAAGATAGGTACATATTAAGATTATTTACCTTTTTTTTCTGTAGCTAACAAAACGGAGTATTATAAAGTTGACTAGCACTTACCACCAAGCGAGATATCGGCCATATTCTTCATCATAATGTTAGCTTCGTTCTTAATGGACACGCAGCCAGATTCCAACATTCCAAAACCTGAAAGAAAAGTTAAATGATCAACCTTTTGAGATAATTTTAAAGCATTTAGTATGCTGAACCTTTGTTTTTCATCTTATTGTCCGAGTCTTTTCCCAACGGAACGCTGACCTTTCGTCTGCAATCTCCACAACTAAGTAATTGGTGATAATATGGAAGTTCTGTAGTTAGACTAGTTGGCCTTTTGAGGGCACCAACGTAACGACTGCCATGAAGTGCTTTCCGAGACGAGGCAATGAAGGTCAATCTTCGTTTCAGTCTTTACTCTCAGACTAAAAGAGTAACAGACGAAACGTATACCTAAAACTAGCGAGTAAGTTGTCGGAAATAATACATGGGTTACTTTTATCCCGGGAATAGGTTCCCATGGGCTGTGGGAACGGGATCAAAATTCCAAGCTTGCGAAACCGCGGCCAAAAGCTAGTTATACCATACTTTTTTGTTATTATTTTGTTAAGCATATTAGTAACCGAAATTCTAAGGGGAGTTCCAGTGTATTCCCCCTAATCCCTCCTACTAAGCCTAATTGCTTGTGTAAGGAGTATGTTTACGATGCTAGTGTAATGGCCAGGCCAGGATTCGAACCTTCTCGATTCTAAGCCCGACTTTTTAATCACTAAGTTACTGACGTTTGAGATAATTTTAAAGCAATTAGTTTGCTAAACTAAACAAATTATAATAAATTGGAAAAAGCGAAATCAATTCTCGGGCGGGACTCGAACCCGCGACCTTTCCCTTACAGGGGGAACGCTCTGACCACTGAGCCACCGAGCTTCGCCCGAGAGTGATCCAATTTTTCCAATACATCCATCTTACGGCGATGGTGGGAGTAATCTACCGATATTCGTACGAACTATCGGAATCAATGAATGATGTTGCAATCATTTTTAAACATTGATTTTTGATAACTCCGCCCAATCAATTGAGATAATTTTAAAGCAATTAGTTTACTAAACTAAACAAATTATAATAAATTGGAAAAAGCGAAATCAATTCTCGGGCGGGACTCGAACCCGCGATCTTTCCCTTACTCAGTGGTCAGAGCGTTCCCCCTGTAAGGGAAAGATCGCGGGTTCGAGTCCCGCCCGAGAATTGATTTCGCTTATTACTGACGTTTGTCTACGCTACTCCAGTTAGGCCCGTTGTTCATGAACTATAAGTCTTGAACTTTCACAAGGTTTTGTCTAAATTTCAGGTCAAAGACGAGCAAAGTAGGAAACTAAACAATGTTATAATAGAGACCTTTCCTCAAAAATATTATATTAGTACGTTTGGAGGTGAACTTACAAAATGGTGATTATACGGTAAATTGTTGATAAATATGGACTTATTATAATATGTCAGGGTTGTTTCTATCTTCGTTATACTATAAGTGGTAGAGAAACACGCGGCCCACGTGATGGTAAGTGGTTACCGTGGCCTATGCGCGAGTGCAATACCAGGGGAGTCACACTCGTGCTGCCGACCCTGTAAGAACAGAGAGATTCTGTGCCGTCAACGTAAAAGATAAGTAGGGCAATCTTTTGGTTTTCCCTGCCTTTGGGTACCCTACTCACCGCCGCGCGCCGGGAACACAACACGAGGTTATTTAGCCGCGGTTTTCTGTAGGACGGAGGTACTTCTCTGGCGAAGGTACTTCCTAGACTTAGGTGGCAGACTGGCAGAGAAACAGACGGCCGACCTGCATTTTGAGTTCTTTGTTCGTCAAGACCGATCTGATGCTGAAAGTAGTACCATCTTTTTATTTTTTAACGTGCGAAAAGTCCCCACGGATACCTCCCCCGCCGGAGCCGGAGGAGGAGGTTATGT
Source organism: Eilema depressum (assembly GCA_914767945.1). Taxonomy (NCBI): domain Eukaryota; kingdom Metazoa; phylum Arthropoda; class Insecta; order Lepidoptera; family Erebidae; genus Eilema; species Eilema depressum. The sequence continues at coordinate 4,877,270 of OU612040.1, forward strand.
TGGACTCGAACCGACTAAAACGCACGCCGTCTATGGGCCGTCGATTGCCGGAGGTGAGATTGTCGACTCAGGGCAGAGCCATATCTCTCGATCTGGCCCTCTTCCGGTGTGGGGAACACAGAGTCCCCAACTCGCCCCCGGGTATGGGGTATGCTGACTGTACCGTACTTATTCAAATACAACTTATGGATATTGTGAGCAGTCTTTTGTAAGTATATTTTCACCGAGTACCTACAACTTTTATAGTTCTGTGAATAGGTAATTCTAATTAGACATAGTAATCTTTTATGTTGTATGTTACACCAACTCACGAATCTGCTTACATTGTGAGTAGGAATCTTCAGTCAGCATCAGATCAAAGTACTCAAAATGTTTTTTTTTATGCTACTTAAGTGGCAGACGAGCACACGGCCCTCCTGATGGTAAGAGGTTACCGTGGCCTATGGGCGAGTGCAAGGGGAAACCAAAGGCTTTGTCCTACTTATCTTTTGCGCTGACGCCATAAAATCTCTCTATTCTTCTATTCTGTGCTTACAGTGTAGGCAGCACGCGTGACTCCCCTGGTGTTGCACTCACCCATAGGCCACTGTAACCACTTACCATCAGGAGGGCTGTATGCTTATCTGCGACGTAAATAATAAAAAAAAATATTGGGCGATAAGTTGTGCGAGTGGAGTACGATTATTTTGCGTATCTACCTACTTTGATAGTCAAGATCGATTCTGATGCTGACTGTATAATACATGCATAATATTGTAGAGAAACACTAATAATTCGGGATCAGAATACCACGCGGGCGGAAAATATGGCGGTACGAAGTTCGCCGGGTCAGCTAGTACGAAATATATAGAATTTCTTTCTGTATTCTGAGTATTACATTGTTAAAGTTACTTTATAGTCGTGACTGTAAATACTGATTTATTGGACATGTCGGTCTATGGCCTTCGCCTAACCAGACCTGATGATCAGCTGACGCCAAGTCGGTCTATGGCCTTCGCCTAACCAGACTCGGCGATCAGCTGATTGTAGACCGAACGTGAGTAGCAGCTGATTGGGGATCAGCTGAGGGGTCACTGACCCGAGAGGTAGGTACTGATCAGCTGACCCGTAAGGTAGGGATCAGCTGAGGGGTCACTGACCCGTGAGGTAGGTACTGCCCTAGTAGTTAGCTATGCCAGCTGGCTGATGCCTCTAGACCGGCTGGGTTCAAGAAGTGAACCCTGTCCGTTGCTAGAGAGCTCTGTCTGTTTGGACCGGAAGGGGAACCGTAGCCAAAGAAAAGGCAGAGCATGGAACTGATTATTTTATTCAACAAAATGGGCTACTAATATACAATAAATCGTCATTCAATATCCATACAATTAAGCGAGCTTACAAACTATCTACACCAATCACAGCTTAGTATTCTATTTACATAAGGAATCTTAAATCTATTATATACAATACAGTTCACAAACACGCCGCGTGGGGCGCTTATCTTTTGCTATAAATATAAACTGGGTGCGCAGAGGTGCGCCAGCTATAAATATACGAAGACCGTGTTTCGCGCTGCACTCGACGAGACTCTTCACTGCGTACAGACGTGTTTGGGGCTCCGCATTTCGGCACTGCTGTTATCGTATGATAATGTTGATCTTGTAGGTAAAGTAAGTAAGTAGGTATTATGTATGTTCCTACATTACCCCCCTCTAAGAAAAACGTACGTTTGGTTTTACTAATCTTCCTGTACGAGTCATATAGGGTTCTTGCTGATTGTTACTCACATTTGTAGATTTCTCGGAATTTGCAGTCGCCGAGTTCTTAGCATTGGATGCACTCAATGTCGTAGGTTCCTGACGTATAATTGTTGCAGGCCTCGTACACGGGGATTGCGGTACGTTGGCTGCAGGCGTTTCATCATTATGTAATATGTATGCTGGTTTCAGTCTGTCTATGGATACGCATGTTTGACGATTTGGTAGTTGAATTGTGAATAACTTGCCGTTTTGACTTCGTTTGATAACTTTGTATGGGCCGTCATATGGTGGGATCAACGGTCGTCGTACTGTATCATTTCTCAGGAACACATGAGTACACGTTTCGAGTTCTTTGTATATGAAGGGTTGCTTAGATGAGTGTGATATTTGCTTCGGTGCTAGTGACGTCATCGTTTCAGTGAGTTGGCGAACGAATTCTGCGTCATCAATGTTTGGCTTGGTAGGCACAAAGAAATCTGACGGAATTCGAATTGTAGACCCATAAGTCATTAGTGCGGGACTTACAGATGTATCTTGACATAGTGCTGTGCGTAGTCCTAGTAGTACTGTAGGTAATTCCTCACTCCAGTTGGTACCTGCTGATCTGGCCATCAGCGAAGCTTTCAAACATCTGTGTCTTCTTTCTAGGAATCCGTTTGCTTGTGGGTGGAATGGAGTTGTGCGTATACGATTAATACCTAGTCGTTGCATTAGTGTGCGAAATAATGACGATTCGAACTGTCTGCCTTGATCAGTTGTGATTCGTAGGGGACAACCGAATCGTGAGATCCATCCGTCGTATACTGCCTTCGTTACTGTTTCAGCGGTGATGTCACGAGTAGGTATAGCTTCAATCCATTTCGTGCATCGATCTATCATTGTGACTATGTATCGATATTCGTTTGATATGCATAAAGGTCCGACGATATCCAGGTGTACGTGTTCGAAACGCGATGATTCTTGAAACTCACCAAGGGGACTGCTAACGTGTCTTTGAACCTTCGAGCGTTGACAACCAATGCATGATTTTGCCCAGGTGGTTACATCTTTATTCATAGAAGGCCAGAAGAATTTGGATGTGATAAGTTTTCTAGTTGCGCGAACGCCAGGATGACTTAGTTCGTGTTGTGCTTTGAATGCTATTTCACGAAAAGTCACTGGTAGGTATGGTCGAATGTTTGTTGTTGATACTTCACACCATATGGATATCGGTTGTTGACCTCCCGGGAGATTTACGAGAGCGAATGTGAGGTTTGATTGTTGTTTGCAGGCTTCTAATTCGGTGTCATTTTGTTGATCTGTAGCTAATTTGGTGTAGTCGATTGTGTTGTTTAATATTTCGATCTCCGTGATTCGTGATAAGGCGTCAGCAGCTGTGTTGTACTCGCCTTGAATGAATTTGATACTTGTGCAGAATTGACTAATGAAATGAAGTTGTCTTTCTCTTCTCGGAGTGTCGCTGTTATTGGCTGATCTCGTGAGTGCGAAGGTTAGAGGTTTGTGATCAGTATAAATTGTGAGTTCATTGCCCTCTATCAGTCGTCGTAAGCTTTTCACAGCGGTATACATAGCTAGTAATTCGCGATCGTATACGCTGTACCTTCGTTGTGTGTCACTCATGTTTTTGGAGAAGAATGCGAGTGGTTTCCATATTCCGTCAACCTTCTGTTGTAGTACCGCGCCGATGCCTGTGTCTGAAGCGTCGGTGAGTAGGCATAGCGGTGCGTTAGGTATCGGATGGGTTAACGAGGTTGCATCGAGAATACTTTGTTGACATAATTGAAATGATTTTTCGGCTTCGGGTGTCCATTGTATGGGTGATTTATCGTTCTTCTTGGCATTGTGTAGGTATTTATTAAGTAGGTGCTGATGGTTAGCTTGATGGGGTAGGCAGCTTCGATAGAAGTTGATCATACCCAGAAATCTTCTTAACTCTTGTACTGTAGTTGGTTTGGGATATTGGAGTATGACTTGAATGCGTTCGTCTGTGGGTTTGATTCCGTCTGATGACACTTCGTAACCGAGGAATTGGACTTTTTTCTTGCTGAATTCGCACTTATCGATGTTGAGTGTGACGCCATATTGATTTAAGCGCTCGAGCACTCGTTTTACGTTGCGTTTGTGTTTTTCTTCGTTGTCGTCTGAGTATATGAGTAGGTCGTCTATGTAGCAGTAGCATATGTCATCGAGGCCGCGTAATACTTCGTGCATGAATCTTTGAAATGAAGCACTACTGTTAATTAAACCGAAGGTCATAACTTTGAAGGTAAAGCTTCCGAATGGGGTAGTTATAGCTGTCTTAGGGATGTCTTCTTTTTCGATAGGTATACTGTAATATGCCATTTTCATATCGAGCTTCGAGAATAATACTTTTCCGTGCAGTTGGTAAGTGAAATCTTGTATTCTAGGTATTGGGTATCTGTCGGGAATTGTGACAGCATTCAATCTTCTGTAGTCGCCACATACACGTAAAGAACCATCTTTTTTCTTTACCACGTGCAGTGGACTGGCCCATGGGCTGTTGGCGGGTTCGCATATACCCATTTCCATTAACTTTTCGAATTCTAATTTGGCAGCTTTGTACTTGTCTGGTGGTACCTAATGGTCGCGGTCGGGAGTATATAAGTGAACCTTTAGTTTCTATACGGTGAGTGACGCTATGTTTTGCAGTTGACTTGATTGCCATCGGACGTAATATGTCTGGGAATTGCTTCAAGATGTCGTGATATGCGTGATTTTGGTTGATAATATAGACTGATTCTTCTGTGCTCTGTACCTTAATAGTGTTCACGGTGAGGTCTGTGACACTATCGATGAGTTTCTTTTGATGCAAGTCGACTAGTAATTTGTGTTTTACTAGGAAATCTGCGCCTAATATTGAAGTCTTCACATCGGCAACTATAAATGTCCATTTGTAACTTCTACGTAAACCTAAGTTGAGTTCTAATGTACGCTCTCCATAGGTTCGTATTTGTGTACCGTTTGCAGCAAATAATTTGTAATTGTTTTCTATAGGTTGTGAATATTTCTTGTTTCTTGCGGCTAACACTGAAATATCGGCTCCAGTGTCAATAAGGAATTTTTCTTTATTGTTTCTGTCTATTATACATAGGCGGTGGCCTTGGTTAACATCGACGCCCGCCACAGTCGATGTATAGCTTAGTTTTCCTGTTGCTTCGTATTAGTGTTTGTATTTGTATTTCTTTTAGCACATGGTTCTTCGCATTTACGAGCATTATTACCGAACTTGAGGTGGTAATAGCATAACCAATCCGGATCGCCTGGCTGTCGACGTGTTGAACGCGAGTGTGAACGCGGCCTTATGTTGCGCCTATCGTCAAAGCGCTCGTTGCTACGTGGCTGGCGATGCGGGTTTTGCGTCGGTCGAAATTGGTTCGAACGTAATTCTGCTACTTCGAGGGATAGTTTCTCTATTTGTTTCGTAATTAAGTCGAGTTGTAGTTTTTCGACTGCAGTAGATGTAGTAGTTGTGGTAGTTTCGTTCTGAGATGGATTTGATACGGGAATCGAAGTAGTGATTGCGGCGGCTGTAGCGGGTTCGAAGTGCTCTATCATCTTGTCAGCCATAGCAGATAGGGTTTCTAGTGATGACTCTGTATTTATTGCTAGTATGCCACGTATTTGAGTAGGTAAATGGTTCAACCATATGACTCGGAGTGCTTCGTCGGTTAGTAGCTTCCCACTTAATTCTCTCATTTTTCGTAACAGCTGACTAGGTTTAGAATCGCCAAGTTCTAGGCCACTAAGTAGCTTTTGAAGCTGACGATGATCTGACTCTTGGTATGTCGATATGAGTCTGTCCTTCAATTTGGTGTATTTGCCATTAGCGGGTGGGTTGAGGATGATATCTGCTACTTGTTCTAGATCATTGCAACCTAGCAGTGGCATGACTAGGTTGAATTTCTGTTCTTCACCTATTTTGCTTGCCGCGATGGCCGCTTCGAACTGAGCGAACCATAATCGTGGATTCTGACGCCAGAAAGGTGGTAGACGTGCGGGAAGAGATATCATGGCGACATCGCTGGCTGGTTTGATATCACTACCTGATGGTAGCGATGGTGGTGCTGTGCCGCCTTCTGTAGACATGATGTCTGTAGGTAGGTACACTAGGTACGGCAATCAGCTGTGCGTGCAGTAGTGCGCTGTGATACCGTAGGTACGTAGGTATCAGCTGTTTGGGTCGTCGGGGTCACCAATGTCGGTCTATGGCCTTCGCCTAACCAGACCTGATGATCAGCTGACGCCAAGTCGGTCTATGGCCTTCGCCTAACCAGACTCGGCGATCAGCTGATTGTAGACCGAACGTGAGTAGCAGCTGATTGGGGATCAGCTGAGGGGTCACTGACCCGAGAGGTAGGTACTGATCAGCTGACCCGTAAGGTAGGGATCAGCTGAGGGGTCACTGACCCGTGAGGTAGGTACTGCCCTAGTAGTTAGCTATGCCAGCTGGCTGATGCCTCTAGACCGGCTGGGTTCAAGAAGTGAACCCTGTCCGTTGCTAGAGAGCTCTGTCTGTTTGGACCGGAAGGGGAACCGTAGCCAAAGAAAAGGCAGAGCATGGAACTGATTATTTTATTCAACAAAATGGGCTACTAATATACAATAAATCGTCATTCAATATCCATACAATTAAGCGAGCTTACAAACTATCTACACCAATCACAGCTTAGTATTCTATTTACATAAGGAATCTTAAATCTATTATATACAATACAGTTCACAAACACGCCGCGTGGGGCGCTTATCTTTTGCTATAAATATAAACTGGGTGCGCAGAGGTGCGCCAGCTATAAATATACGAAGACCGTGTTTCGCGCTGCACTCGACGAGACTCTTCACTGCGTACGGACGTGTTTGGGGCTCCGCATTTCGGCACTGCTGTTATCGTATGATAATGTTGATCTTGTAGGTAAAGTAAGTAAGTAGGTATTATGTATGTTCCTACAGACATTTCTCGGTAGACGAATATGTAGTACTTACAAGCTAGGGCACGCCGTAGTAGCGGCGGTAAGACCCATCATGGGGGAGTGGCTAGAGAGGCCACACGGCGGCCTCTCGTTCTGGCTGACGCAGATAATCACCAGTCATGGGTGTTTCGGGCGGTATCTGCATCGGATCGCGAAGAAGCCAACGTCCGAGTGCCATCACTGCGACGCGAGCGAGGACTCGGCGCTGCACACGCTCACCGAGTGTCCGGCGTGGGAGACGCCGAGACGGAAGCTGGTGGCGACCTTGGGAGTGAGAGTTCTCACGCTCGCTACTTTGCTCGCAGCGATGGTTCGCTGCGCGGATGCGTGGGCCGCCGGCGCCTCCTTCTGCGAGCAAATAATGCTCGTGAAATGGGAGGCGGAGCGGGAGCGAAGGAGAATCGCAGACCTTGCGGCCCGCGAAGAGCGTAGGAGAATCGCTAACCGCGCGGCCCGTAACGAGCGACGGCAACTCGGGCGTCGGAGGTCGCAGAACGACCTCCGTCCCCCATGAGCGCGGGCCTGGGGGTGACGGGTGGAGCCGCCTGTCACCCTAGCAGAAGCAGGCCACGGCGGCGGTGCGCATTGCGTGCCTCCCCATACCCGGGGGCGAGTTGGGACTCTACGGTCCCCACATCGGGAGAGGGCCAGATCGAGAGATATGGCCCTGGGTCGGCCGGGGTGCGAGGGATATGGCTACAACAATCTCACCTCCGGTAACGGACGGCCCACAGTCGGCGTGCGTTTTAGTCGGTTCGAGTCCGACATAACCTCCTCCTCCGGCTCCGGCGGGGGAGGTATCCGAGGGGATTTTTCGCACGATAAAAAAAAAAAAAAAAAAAAGTACTTACAAGCTTTAGCCCGCGGCTCCGCCCGCGTGGTTGTCGTTTATCGGACAAAACATAGCCTATGTCCGTTCCCATGCTTCAATCTATCTCTGTACCAAATTTCGTCAAGATCGGTTCAGTGGTTTAGGCGTGAAAGCGTAACAGACAAACAGACAGACAGACAGAGTTACTTTCGCATTTATAATACACTAGCTTATGCCCGCGACTCCGCCCGCGTGGATGTCGGTTATCGCAACCAAACATAGCCTATGTCCTTTCTCAAGATCTAGTCTACCCCTATACCTACCAAATTTCATCAAAATCGGTTCAGTGGTTTAGGCGTGAAAGCGTAACAGACAGACAGACAGACAGACAGTCAGATAGACAGACAGAGTTACTTTCGCATTTATAATATTAGTATGGATAATAATATGGAGTATGGATTAGTATGGATGGATTGATACTTGTGCCTGAAGGAATAATAAAAAGAAAATTAGAATTACTGCTCCACTCTGTTGAGTAGAGGTGTGATGTTATGTTATATAGCCTACTAGCTGTTGCCCGCGGCTCCACCCGCGTGGATGTTGATTATCCCGACCGAACATTTATGTCCTTTCTCAAGGTCTAAACTACCCCTATACCAAAAAATTTAAGAAGGGCTATGTTTGGTCGCGATAACCAGCAACAACTAATACATACAAAACGTATCTTTTGTATGTATAATCGTAAAGTTAGTTACAATGTTGAGTCAACGACACGCATTACAAGAAACATAATTTTATTCTTTTGTTGTAACCTAACTATAACTTAACATAATGCAGGCGGCGACACGTGATACCTCTATTCAAAAAGATACACGTGCCTAAAGTTGCTTTTTTTAAATATAACACACTAACTTTTGCCCGCGGCTCCGCCCGCGTGGATGTCGGTTATCGCGACCAAACATAGCCTATGTCCTTTCTCAAGGTCTATTCTACCCCTATACCGAATTTGCGAAAAAAGGTAGCCTATGTACGGTCCCATGCTTCAATCTATCTCTGTACCAAATTGCATCAATATCGATTAAGTGGTTTAGGCGTGAAAGCGTAACAGATAGACAGACAGACAGACAGACAGACAGAGTTACTTTCGCATTTATTAGTATGGAGTATGGATATGGATATGGATGATACTAATAAACTAGGCTAACTAACTGACTAACTCACGATTTCAGTTTTTATTTTAGTCTTATAAATAGATAAATATTACTAGACTGTGTTTTTAAATACTTAAAAGAGACACATCAATATGTTTATGTTTAGTTGGAGATAAGACTGTCTCTATGGCGTAGCGGTAGTGAACGCGGCCGCTACGCAGGAGGTGCGGGTTCGATCCCCGCTCAGTACAAATATTTGTATGCATGAATATGAATATTTACATTGGTTTGGGTGTTACCATGTATAATATGTATTTATTTACAAAAAAAATGTATCATAGTATTTTTATTCGCATTCTAGAACCCATAACACAAGCTAGTTAGCGATGGTTACTTTGCGTCTAGTTGGCATTCTGTAGATTTTCTTACAACATCTTTTTTAAGTATTATTTATTATGTATTTACTATTTTGTATTATCATTTCCTCTCATACTCTTTCATATTATAAATTATATTTTTAAATAACTACATAATTATATAAAAACTTCTTCCTCCTAGCGTTAATTCCCAGTCGCATCCGAAGCTTTCAGCTCGGAGTCTGGGGTCCGCTTTTACCAGTCATAGCTACAGATTTGGCTAGACCTCGATATTTTCCGTGAAGCGATTGCCATCTGACCTCCACGACCCAATGTTAACATTAGGCGATATCGAAGCTTTGCAGCTAGACCGTTGTTTTTGGACTTTTTAGGGCACCAACTACCCGTAACGACTGCCATAGATGTTCTTATGGAAACCGGGACCAACGGCTTAACGTGCTCTCCGAGGCACGACCAGACCAATGCAAATACCCATATTTAATGCACACAAATATTTGCACTGAGCGGGGATCGAACCCGCGCCTCCTGCGTAGAGGCCGCGTTCACTACCGCCACGCCACGGAGGCTGTCATAATTATAAAAAAACATCTATCTAAAAATATAAAAAAACTGCTCCGATACCGGGATATAATACAGGGACCAAGCTACCGGTGTGGTTAGGGGTCCAGAGAAAGGAACATCCTCACGATGCGCGCCGTATCAAGAAGCAGAGCCTTCTGCATTATTATTACGAGTATTATTATTTAACAGTACAACATACATGTTATAATATGTTATTGACCGTGTTACATAAATTTGGATAGTCCTCTAATGTAATTGATCTTGAATACTTATTTCAAACATTGACTGAAGGTAAATATTGTGTACGTATCTACTTATTTATGAGAATGATGACACTTCTAGATATAAACACTTTGAGATAACTACAGTCTGACCCCTTAACTTTTGATTAAATACATAAATCAAAAACGATCAAGATATGAATGAAAAGAAGGTATCAATTCAGTTAGGCAGAGGTGAATTAACTTAACACCCTGAGTTTAATCACATTTCACAAATCATTGTATTCGGTCCCACGTAATAGGGGGTGAGCCTATTGCGTTTTCCGGGCACTATTGTTGACTCGAGCCATGTATCTGAGGCTGAGTCTGGGCTGTATATATCTGTCTGATATTGAACAGCCCTATCCCTTAGTCGCCTTGTACGACACCGCAAGGGAGGAGATGGGGTGGCCCAAACTACTCTACCGGGAACCATGGATGCAACCAAAGATATTGATGCAACACAAGGAAGTCATATAGGTACTTATTTGTATCAAAGCAAGTTACTCTTTACGAATTTATTATCATGAACTAGTACAATGTCTTTTATGCCTTCGTAAAAAAAGAATGAGTCACTAACACTAATGTGTTAATACAAAACGTGATGGAGTTTAACTATTTTGTAAAACACTGATGATGATGACTTGGAACTACTTAGAACAAAAACTCAAAATGTCGTGCTTTTTGAAAAAGAGATTGAGATGTTGTTGTCCCGTTCCGCATTAGGCCTTGGTAATGACTTTTTATGACTCACTAGCTGTTGCCCGCGGCTCCACCTGCGTGAAATTCTAATCCCGTTCATCGCTGATATATAGCCTATGTGTTATTTTGAATAAGCTATATTATTGTAAAGTTTCAATAAAGTCCATTCTGTAGTTTTTACGTGAAAGACTAACAATCATCCTCACATACATACATCCTACCATACTTACAAACTTTCGCGTTTATAATATTAGTAGGATTAGTGGACTCGGGCAGTGATATAGCTACCGGAATATATATTGACCCCAAGTCGCGAGAGAAACGAGACTGTGTGGTTTTCAGTTCCTCCACCCCCATAGCACCCCGTGCTATCCTCAAGAGACGGCTCCTAATTATTCCCAAATACAATTTAATTAGACCGTCTTGAGATAACCGTGGAAAGCTTGTGCCAGAGCGGCATGCAATAGTTGCAGGTGAGCATAGTTTGGGTGACTAACATCTTGGTGGAGCCTGTTATCATTATATCAATTAGGTGGCAGACAAGCACACGGCTCACCTGATGGAAAGTGGCTACCGTGGGTGGCCTATAGACGTGTGTAACACCAGGGGCGTCACACTCGTGCTCAATATGGCGTTCTTCAAGAAACGTATTAGAAAGTTTCTTCAGGGCCGACAACCCTGAAGAAACCTTTTAATGCGCTTTATGAAGAACCCCTAACTAGTCGCTGGGAAAACACAGCAGGGAGGTTGAGGCTTGAGTATGCGTGGGAGAAGTTCCTTCCAAACCGCATAGTTCGCAGCGTTTCCGGTTGTAATGCGTGTGGATGAATTCCCTGCCTATGGCGAGCGGTGTGATGACAGAAAGTAGTTTGTGGGCATCATTTCTAACAATTCTTCTGAAGACACACCCTTTTTTATGTGGTAAAACACAAAGCGTGGCAGATACTATGATGCTATTATACCTAGGATATATATCATTATTTTCAGTTTTTTTTTTTTTTTTTTCATCCTCGGAAGTAGAAATTCTTTACTAGTTACATAAATTACTAAATTAAACTAAAAACTATTAAAACTAACTAACTAACTTTCTGATTGATATACCTAATTGCCTAATAATTATCTGCCTTATGCCATTGCCTAATTATTAATAATGACGTATTTTTTCTTCACGTGACTGAGTAACTATATTTTTTTTATAGATACTTAATGTTTGTGTTATTTTTGAAAGCCGCCATGTTCCTGCATGGCGTGTCTATACATATAATAATAATACCTATGTCAATGGGTGACACAATGTACATACTCTGTAATATCATTGCATTGTCTGAGCTATAGAGGCGTATCTCACGTGAAGAAATAATATGTCATTATTATTAATTTATACAAGTCATTGTTTTTTATACTAGGTACTTAAGTCGCAGACAAGCAGCCCACCTGATGGAAAATGGTTACCGCGGCCTATGGACGAGTGCAACACCAGGGGAGTCACACTTGTGCTGCCGACCCTGTAAGAACAGAGAGATTCTGTGCCGTCAGCGCAGAAGACAAGCAGGACAAGCATTTGGTCTTCCCACTGACAGCACAAAACCTCTCCATTGAGCTCTGGATACCCTACTCACCGCCAGGAACACAACACGAGGTTATTTAACCGCGGTATTCTTTAGGGCGGAGGTACTTCCCCAGTCGGACTGCTCTATTGGAACGGAAATATCATCGTGGTCGTGTCCTATCTCCTACAAAAGTGTTTTCTACAGTACAATATTATTCAAACCATATTCAAACACATACCTGTCTGCATGGTGAATATGATGAATGCCGAAGTTAGAATCCAGTTGGTGTCTTCCAGATCTATCTCGAAATTCGCTTGAAGGTTCACAGTGGTGTTGGTGAGGTTTGGGGACCGTAATCCTATGTGTGGAGACATTGTCCAGTTGACCTCCATCTTGAATACCTTCGTCAACTACAGCTTTTATAAAAAAAAAAACACTTTTGGCGGGAATCGGTTGATACACTTTTTATTTTTGTAGTTTTACATTTAAATTAATTAATAGCATTTTGATGTATTTAAACTATTTTACTTAATTATTTTTAGTTGTAAAATAAATTATAATGTATTAATGTATAGAAGGAGTAATTAAAAATAATACAATTCAAAGGATTTTCCTTTCGGCGGGAATCGATTGATGCACTTTTTATTTTTGTAGTTTTAAATTAATTAATTGATTCAGCATTTTGAGATATTGTAGTTTTAATTCATAAAACAATTTTGTTCTTTTTACAGGATAATTTCTTAATCAAAGGGTTTTTGTTTCATTTGAAACTCAAATTGGGTTAAATTTTTGAACGATCATATTTGAAAATTTAAAAAAAAATCTCCGTAAACGATTTTTTTTTTCAATATTTATATGCAAGATCGCTATCTATTTTTTTTTTCACAACTATACGACAGAACTCGCACAGTAAGGTAAGTGCTATAGTGCCAAATGAAACGAGTTTTCATTGAGTCAGCTTTTAAATATGCGTGATCAATCGCGTGCTCGCTGCCTGTAAACAAATAAAGAATTGATGCGGTTTTATTTAGCTCTAAAGACCTCTAATAGGCAGTCGTTACTGAACATTGAGTAAAGTGGTCTATTTTACATACTTATTTCGGTCTTTTGTGGGGACTACGTAGTACGTACTACCATTTCTAAAGTATTACTTAGTTTCATCTTACTTTGTGAATTGCATAGTGTGAAACGGACCGTCATCATCCGTGGATACTCAGGATTCAGGATACTAGTGTTGTGGTCAAACTGGGTTCATTAGTATCTCTTACTGTTGTGAATTTACATACATATAATACATATAATCACGCCTTTATCCCCGAAGGGTTAGGCAGAGGTGAATTAACACCCACATTTCAGCAGTCATTGTATTAGGTCCCACGTAATAGGGGGTGAGCCTATTGCCGTTTTCCGGGCACTATGGTTGGCTCGAGCCATGTATAGGCTGAGTCTGGGCTGTTTATATCTGTCTGATGTTAAACAGCCCTATCCCTTAGTCGCCTTGTACGACACCACATGGGAGGAGAATATGGGGTGGCCCAAATTCTACTCTGCCGGGAACCAATAGTCAAAATATTTATTTTTTATAAAATTTTCATACATTTATATTTTCGATCCACTCTTAAAATAAAATATGGATACTAGTAAGACAATGGATTAAAAAAAAAAACAAGACGGTATGATACTCGAAACTCTCACGAAAAAAATATACGTATAATTTTTTACTCAACTGCCAAGAATCAATACCTATTAGTAAAGTAAAAATCATACATACCAAGCGTTTTGGCGACTCCTTCTTCTGCCGCACCATTATTAAGACCTGGAATTCCTTACCGGCTCACGTGTTTCTCTCTTCCTACAGTCCGGGGTCCTAAAAGCGGGGAGTGAAAAAGTATCTGATGAGGCCGTCAAGCTGAGTACCACCAGTTACACGTGCTTTCTTCTTCCTACAATTTAACTTCGCCTCCCGTGATGGTAAGCTGAAGGCAAAGTCTCGGAAAAAAGAGTCACCATTACAGACACGTACCATGTTACAATGGTGGCACTCAGCTTGACGGCCTCATCAGATGCTTTTTCACACCCCGCTTAAAGGACCCGGGACTGTAGGAGGAGGAAAACACGTGAACTGGTAAAGAATTCCAGGTCTTAATGGTACGGCAGAAGAAGGAGTCACCGAACCGCTTGGTTCTTGATCAACATAAGTTCGCAAAGAATAGAGGTCCTGGGCGTCACACTCACGCTGCCGACCCTATAAGAACCTTCTAGAAAGAAAGAAAGAAAGAAAGAAAGAAAGAAAAAAGTTTTATTTGAGTTATCTGCACAATGTGAAATAATACAGCAATACAATAATATTACTAATAATACAGCAACATTCAATCATCGCGCAGACCCAAATAGGGCCCCATCTCAGCATGACTGCTGCGTACATCATTAGTATACGCAATATGAAGTTCTTCAAGAAGGGCATTAGAACCAGTCTAATGCCCTTCTTGAAGAACTCCATATTGTCGTCGCTTAGAAAACCCTCAATGAAGAAAACAAGGATATTAAAATTAAAAAAAAATTAAAAATTAAAATACGTTTATTTCAGGTAATCAATTCCCATAATATGTAAATTACATTATACAAATAATACAATTATGTCAGATATATACAATAAAATAAAAAATGAAAAAATAAAAAATACGATGAAATGAGATACTAAATTAACGTACAGTTAATTGTACCTACTCGTATTACACCTTATAATAAAATTAATTATCAATATCATTATAATATCATCTATTCATTACATTACATTAATTAATTATTATTGTGGGTAGGCACATTATCTTATCAATGTTTTAAACTATTTTAAAGCAATTAGTACTTATGCTAACTATTCAAATCTATTAACCACTGTCGCCCCAAGACGATAATAGTAGGTATCTTCATCATCATTTCAGCCATAGGAAGTCCACTGCTGGACATAGGCCTCCCCTATAGATCTCCAATAAGAACGGTTGGAAACGGCTCGCAGTGGACGTCCTACGCTGCGCTTGCCGATACGTGGCCTCCACTCGAGAACTTTTCGACCCCATCGGTCATCAGGAGTAGTAGGTATACTTAGGAGAATTCGAAACGCTTCACGCAAGGCCCAGTAGTTTAATGGTCAGCAATGCAATTCTGTAAGCCAGAGAAGGAAAACTCGACAAAAACCCTTTGCCAACCCGTCTGGCCAGCGTGGCAATAGTAGGCTAAACAACCTCCAAATATGCACACCGCGCGAAGGTAAACGGAAGGTGGGACACCCCCTAGCTAGGTGGACTGATGACCTGCGAAAGGTGGCTGGGATGGACTGGACGCGGAAGGCGGAGGATCGGCAAACGTGGCGCGTATTGGGAGAGGCCTATGTCCAGCAGTGGACTGCAGTAGGCTAATTGATTGAATTGATTGAAGCGCACAACGACGAGCACCACGTTGCGACAGCCTCGATATAGATTGTCATTGGTCGATCTCCAGTGACGTCACGCAGTCCGACCAATGACAATCTCTATAAAGGTTGTCGCAATGTTGTGCTCGTGGTTGTGCGTTTACAGAAGTGCGTTTTTTCACGCCGGAGCAGCGGTGTCTTCTCTACAAGACACAAGTTCGCTCTTGCGTGGAATACTGCTCGCATCTCTGGGATGGCTCCGCAAAGTACTTACTAGATGCTCTCGACAGGTTGCAGCGACGTGCGGTCCGCATTATTGGGAATCCTGAGGTCACTAACACCCTCGAGCCTTTGCAGATGCGAAGAGATGTGGCATCTTTGGCGGTTTTTTACCGTCTCTACCATGGTGAATGTTCTGATGAGCTCTTCCAAGTAATCCCACCCTCTCCTTTCCTATATAGGACAACACGTGCAGGACTTAGATGCCACCCGCATACGGTGCAGAATATTCCATCAAGAACCAAGCGATTCGGCGACTCCTTCTTCTGCCGCACTATTAAGACTTGGAATTCCTTGCCAGCTCACGTGTTTCCTTCCTCCTATAGTCCCGGGTCCTTTAAGCGGGGCGTGAAAAAGCATCTGATGAGGCCGTCAAGCTGAGTGCCACCATTGTAACATGGTACGTGTTGTAATGGTGGCCCTCTTTTCAGAGACTTTGCCTTCAGCTTACCATCAGGCGAGGCGAAGTCAAATTGACGTGTCCTATATAAAAAAAAAAAAAATCCCTCTGTAATGGACATTATGATTCAGATGAAAGACATTCTTTAATAAGGATAGTTAAGTATATTTGTTTAGAATAAGTTGTTTTCTAATGTATCTAGGCATGTCGTTAGATAAAATTACTTCAAATACTTTGACAAGATGACGTCATCTATGCTAATAACGGTATAAGCAGAGATTATTAGCTTATAATAAACAAATACCCACTTAACGGTAAGAGGTACCTACTTCTTTATCCTAGCGATAATTCCAGTCGCATCCGAAGCTTTCACCTCGGAGTCTGGGATCTGCTGACTATAAAGCTGTTAGTGCCGCCCCTGAAACACTCGGTGACTCTGTTCGGTGACTCTTTCCTTTGCAGCACCATTAAGATCTGGAATTCTTTGCCAGCTCACGTGTTTCCTTCCAATACCTGCCCCTCTACACAAGTGGCAATTCGTTGACTGACATTTTTTTTCTTTTTTTAATATAGGACACGTCAATTTGACTTTGCCTCGCCTGATGGTAAGCTGAAGGCAAAGTCTCTGAAAAGAGGGTCACCATTACAGACATGTACCATGTTACAATGGTGGCACTCAGCTTGACGGCCTCATCAGATGCTTTTTCACGCCCCGCTTAAAGGACCCGGGACTATAGGAGGAGGGAAACACGTGAGCTGGTAAGGAATTCCAAGTCTTAATAGTGCGGCAGAAGAAGGAGTTGCCGAATCGCTTGGTTCTTGATGGAATATTTTGCACCGTATGCGGGTGGCATCTGAGTCCTGCACGTGTTGTCCTATATAGGAAAGGAGAGGGTGGGATTACTTGGAAAAGCTCATCAGAACATTCACCATGGTAGAGACGGTAAAATACCGCCAAAGATGCCACATCTCTACGCAACTATTGTAGAAGTAGAATACAATGACAAATGTATGGTTTGGCGTCTATGACAGTCATCAATGAATGTTGAATGTTGAAATTGAACGTCAAATCCCATATATTCGAGTCCATAAAGATATGATTCCGTAGTCGACCGCATAACGACAACTGCCGACGCACGCAGCAGCTGCGTGTAGTTCATTGCGGCGTCTCTATGGTAACCTTTATTCGTCGTCATCATCCTCCTACTCTTATCCCAAGTTTATTTGGAGTCGGCGCAACATGTGTGCTTTTTCCATTCATCTTTATTTGCAGTCATCTCAACATTCACTCCTTTCTTAACCATATCATCTTTCACACAGTCCATCCACCTCCTTTTAGGTCTTCCTCTCCTCTTGTAGCCATCCACTTCCATAGTTACTGCCTTCCTTACGATATTACTTTCATCCCTACGCATTACATGTCCGAACCAAGACAAACGATTTCCTCGTAGTTTCTCCGTGATCGGTGCTACTTTCAAACTTCCTCTAATATATTCATTCCTAATCTTATCCATTCTTGTCACACCACACATCCATCTCAACATTCGCATCTCTGCTACATGCAATCGTCTTTCATCCGTCACTTTTACGGGCCAGTTCTCCGATCCATACAGGACGGCAGGCCGGATCATCTATATATATATAACTAGCTGACCCACCCCGGCTTCGCCCGTGGGCATACTTCGAAACCCCCGTATCACGGTGGTTTTCCCAAGCGACTACAATATGGGGTTCTTCAAAAAGGGCATTAGAAGGTTTCTTCATGGTCGGCAGCGCGAGTGTGACGCCCCTGGTGTTGCATACATCCATAGGCCACGGTGACCGCTTCCCATCAGGTAGGCCGTGTGCTTGTCTGCCAACTTTTTTAAAGAAAAAAAAAAAAAAAAAACTAAGTGGTATAAAAAAATACATTGACCTGCAATGTATAGCCACATTTGTTGACATTTATGAATACTGCTCCGCTCCTCCGCTTCCTCTATAAACAGACTATTCAACACAAAAAGAATTTCTCGATTTGAACTTTTAGTTCCTGAGATTAGCACATTTAACCAAACAAACAAGCTCTTCAGCTTTATAATAATAATTATAGATAGCTAATTACCTTGAAAATGGATACAGATAGCGGTTTCACTTGATGAGAAGAGATGTCGCTTAATTGATTTTAAATCTTTTGTTGTTATAGGTTTTATTAATGAAAGGAATATTCCAAAGATTGGGTGTAATGGAATTTTCTGTTCAATTTGGAAATGCACAGTTGATTGACCGAGGTCATTTTTGGGGCAAGTGTTGAATGCTATTAATTTTTAATTAACACAGTGAGCAAGCATATGAGCTATGAGATGGTAAGCGGTTACATCGCGGATAAAATGCAGAAGAGTTGCCTTTGCTGGTGCGGCCATATTCTGCGACAGTATTCCTGGGTAACAAATATCTTGGCATGCTGCGTCTGCCGAGTAGGAACGGTAGACCCAAAAAGTGCTGGCTTGACGTCGTCGTGGAGAGTGATATGCTTGCCAAAAGTTTCATGACCATAGATGCCCAAGAACGTACGAAGTAGAGAAGTAAAAGCCGGCAAGCGGACCCCGGACTCCGAGGTGAAAGCCTCGGATGCGACCGGGATTAAAGCAAAGATGATGATGATGATGATAAGTGGTTACCTTACCATAACCCATGAATACTTGCAACATCGAAAATGTCAATCAGTACTCACCCATCGAAAAGGGAGGGAGAAAATAGGTAATCTGTAAAGGAAGGCCCTAAGAAGAATTTTTTTATTTAGATAGATACCTAGATATAATAATTTATTGTACACCAATAGATTTACAGTACAGACAAATAGGTAGCATGTATACAGTTTAATGTATCGACAATGGGCGGCGTTATCGCTGGAAGCGATTTTTTCCACGGGACCTTGAATAACCCTTTCATAGATTCAGTGGTTCCGTGGTATCCCCAATAGCATTCGGTCATAGACCTCCAGAACGAAACACCGTATGGGGTTTTTCAGTCTGATACCAAAATAGTCATTTAACTGTACACACCGACGTACTTGTGGGGGTTACCATAGGTCAGAAAAACGTTACATTGCATTGGTAGTTTCCATTACTCAACTGTATTTTAATAATCACGCTCGGTATCCAAGCTTTCTGTAATAATTCGAGTATCATGAATCAATAGTCATCATCTTAACGTTATTAGTAGTTATTCGGGTCCATACAGGTTGTAGACCATATGATATGAATTTAATACTTCCACGCATTCCTGAGAAAATAATCTTTACAGACAGACAGACGGATCACGAAGTGATTCTAAAGGATACCGTTTCCTTTTGAAATTTGGTACCATAACAAAGGCATCAATGTTTTGAATCTCAAGCAAATATCTGTAAGTATTAAACTCGAAAAATCCTACTAATATTATAAATGTGAAAGTTTGTGAGAATGGATGTGTGGATGTGTGGATGTTTGTTACTCTTTCACGCATAAACGGCTGGACCGATTTGGTTGAAATTTGGTATGTATATAGGTTATACCCTGGATTAACATATAGGCTATATATCAGCGATGAATGGGATCAGAATTCCACGCGGGCGGAGCCGCGGACAACAGCTAGTAGTATCTATAATTGCAATGTTGCAAATTGACCACCAGAGCTACTGCAAAAATTGCGTTTTTTAGACTTCATTGTTCAAGTGAAAAAAGGGTAGTAAGGATAGACTGAATGCAGAAAGCGGAGGATTGGGTGCCATGGGGCACATTAGGAGAGCACCTTACTTCAGTTTATTGAAACTGTGAAAATACCATTGATAAAAATGTTGCAAGCAAAAGTATCTTAGCATTCAGACTGCAAGTCTTCAAAAAAATAATTTGCATTCTTACTAATAAAAAAATACGCTTAACATTAGTTTTGTATACACTTCTCATAACTGTGCAAATTGAACTTATAACTCAGCTATATATACCCTGTGTAATTTTTAATTAGTACGGCTGAATATTTGGAAATTTGACTCAAAGAGCGAACTTAGTAACGGCCTTGATAAAAAAATATTAGAAATTTGACTCAAAGAGTAAACTTAACGAAAGTGAGAAGTAAAATGACTCACTGCTTCTCTCACAGCCTTGATAACATTCGAAGTTTTTCTATCAAGAGATTACCCAACAAACGACATACTGCAAATTTCACGCATTCACAGTATTCTGAAGCGTGATTCATCCTTGTTAAATCTAAAGAGATGTTTCAAGTGGGTTTTTTGATATCAATTTATTTTTTATTAGAAACTATTTAGTTATTGTAAAAAGGTGAACTACGCAATTCGTAATTTTATTGAGACATTTAATGAATGTTGTGGGCTTTGAGAGCAGAGGTAGGTTTTAGAGAAGAAGTGTGGACTACGAGAAACCTGGCCATGAAACAAGTAAGTAAGGATGTAGAGACAGAATGGAATAGAATATTGCGCTGACGCTAAGTTAAAGGGACTATTAGACTGCCTCCGTGGCGTAGCGGTAGTGAAAGCGGCCGCTCAGTGCAAATATTTGTGTGCATGAATATGAATATTTGCATTGGTCTGGGTGTTTCTATGTATAATAATGTATGTATTTACAAAAAAAAAATATCTAAGTATGTTTATCCGCATTATAGAACCCATAACACAAGCTATTTAAGCTATGCTTACTTTGGGTCTAGATAGCGTTGTGTAGAATGTCCTGCAATATTTATTTATTTATTAGTAATTTCGTTTAAAAATAATTGAAGGAGATAATATTATCGTAAGGATTATTCATTTTGAGTCTTTTTTGATACTGTCTGAAGTTTACGCGAATATTTATTACTAGCTGTTGCCCGCGGCTCCGCCCGCGTGGAATTCGGATTCCGTTCCAACTTTTATTTCGTGCTAAAGTTCGGACACCACCCCCGTCGACCATCAGAAGTGATTATGTCGGACTCGGACCCACTAAAACGCATGCCGTCGCCTATCTTCAGTGGCTAGGGTGTAAGATTGCCTAGGGCATATTGCGCGCTCCCCGGCACACTACAATTTTAAGATGGCCTCCTCAGGAGTGGTAAGATCGGTGTCTCTATTGAATCCCGGAAACCTGTAAACCTCACGCCTACGCTCGGTGACCAGTCCTCCCATTGCCTACTCTCCACTGTGCCCTCAGTAGTCAGAGAGGCTTGTGGGATACCTCTGAGCAGCCCTCTACAGAGCTGCTCCCGTTACGGCTGGTATTTGCCGTAGGCGGCAGCGCCTCCCGTGGGTGAGAGGTGCTACCGCCGTATGGAGGTTCCGACCCCGCATTCGGATCCCGTTCCCGTTGTATGTTCTGTTCAGCTGACCCTCCCCGTCCTCGATCGCTGAGTACTCGTGGTCGTGACATAGATACTTCGAACGCCCGTTGCACCCTTTTAGCCCATGCCCGTAATAAAATTAAATAGTTTTCATATACATATTATGATGTATGGGAATGTACCGGATTTAATGCCATTTATAATTTCGTAATATCTTTTGAATTAAACGTCCGATTTCAATAATTGAAAAAGTTATCAATAGGTATCGAAACAATCTTTAATACCAAACAATTTATTTAGATAAGAATTAATACAAAGGTATAGATTCCGTGGTCTGACTTTGATCGGCATTTCAGCTTGAATTTATTTCGCTGCGTTTTTTTTTCATATTGCGATAACTCTTAATATTCATTGTAATTATATATTGTAAATGGCAATTTTGATCTACATTAAATATACAACGTATCTAACGTATTTGATTGGATAAGGAATAACACTGTATTGTTAAAAATAGCTTCGAAAATGACATATATTTTTTTTGTAATTTGTAAAAGATAAAAATGGTTACTGTGGGCTACCCTTATTAGATAGACATTTTCAAGTTATACATTTCCACAGTACATTATTTTGTATATTCAATAGTTTTCGCAGCGCACGCGATGTAAGGAATTTTTTAGGTTTTTTTTTACATCTTGGGTTACATTATTGAAGTTTTAGTAAAGATCTCTAATTTAAAATGAAAAAAAAATTAGCCTATGTTAGTCAGTAATTAGTACGAGAAAATTAGAATTTGACACAGGAATAATTCCTAGTAGCAATTTTCTTTCGGAATTCATAGAGGGAGGTTACTGGCAGTCTAAATTTCAATTTGCGTGGTATTCGGTTCGTTGCGTTCTCCGCCATCTTGAATTTAAGGGTACAGTTTTGTTTACTAAATAAGTCGTTTATTTTTAATTTTACAGGAAAAATTATTACCACAAAGTTGTTTAGAATTAAATTTTCTACAATTTTGCTTCTCATAATTTTTTCCTAGGATCGGTATTTTTTGATTTATACCCCAAAAAGTGGTAAATCTTTGTTTGACTTTTTTTGACTTAAGAAAAATGCCTAGTAGCAATTTTCTTTCGGAATTCATTAAGGGAGGTTACTAGCAGTCTACATTTTGTTTTGCGTGGTATTTGGTTCATTGCGTTATCGGCCATCTTGAATTTAAGGGTAAATTTTTGTTTGCCGAATAAGTCGTTTAGTTTTAT
This sequence comes from Eilema depressum, assembly GCA_914767945.1. Taxonomy (NCBI): domain Eukaryota; kingdom Metazoa; phylum Arthropoda; class Insecta; order Lepidoptera; family Erebidae; genus Eilema; species Eilema depressum. The sequence goes on from OU612040.1 coordinate 4,900,033, forward strand.
TTTTACACGAAAAATATTTACCACAAAGTCGTTAAGAATTAAATTTACTACCGTTTAGTATTCATAATTTTCTCCTAGGATCAATCTTTTTCGATGTATACCCCAATAAGGTGGGGAAATTGTATTCGATTTTTTGACAAAGGAAAAACTCCTTGTAGTTATTTTCTTTGGAAATTCGTTAAAGCAGGTCGACGACTCGAAAGGAAATGACCTAAAGCAGGTCGAAATAGACGACTTAATCAGTAACTAAAATTTCACACTTCAATTCAAAATGGTGAAGAAAGCAATGAACCGAATACCACGCAAATCGAAATTTAGACTGCCAATGACCTGCTTCAACTAATTTCCAAAGAAAATCACTACTAGGAGTTTTTCCTTTGTAAAAAAATCGAATACAATTTCACCACCTTATTGGGGTATACATCGAAAAATATTGATCCTAGCGGAAAATTATGAATGCTAAAAGGTAGGAAATTTAATTCTTAACAACTTTGTAGTGACTATTGTTCGTGTAAAAATAAAACTAAACGCCTTATTTGGTAAACAAAAATTTACCCTTAAATTCAAAATGGCCGATGACGCAACACACCGAATACCACGCAAAACCAGACTGCTAGGGACCTTCCTTAATGATTTCCGAAAGAAAATTGCTACTAGGAATTTTTCATAAGTCAAAAAAGTCAAACAAAGATTAACCACTTTTTGGGGTATAAATCAAAAAATATCGATCCTAGAAAAAATGAAGAAGAGTTAGACCAAGGGTGCCCAACCTTTTTAGCTGTCGGGCCAAACTCACGATTTGGACATTTTTGGCGGGCCAGTGCATCTTTTTACTACATACACCCCCCCCCCCCCCTCCCCCAGGTTTCTGAAGATGAAATTCGCGCTCTCTCGCCCATCTCCTTCGAGCTGGCTCTCTTCGGGTATGGGGACGACCATGTCCCTATCTAGCCCCTGGGAATGGGGGGGTGCAAGCAGCTCCACCCGTCACCACCCTCAGGCCCATGCTCATGAGGGACAGAGGCTGTTCGGCACCTCCGACGCCTGCGTCCCCTACGCTCGTCACAGGCTGTGCGGGCTGCGAATCTCCTCCGTTCCTACCCCGCCTGGAGTATTACTTGCTCACAGAAGGAGGGGCGGCAGCGTACCATCGCCGTAAGCAAGGTGGCAAGCGAGAGAACTCTCACTCCTAGGGTGATGGCGTCTCCCGCGTCATAACAATGGCATGCGGAGGTTGGCTCTTACCGGATCCGACGCAGAAAATCCCCGAAGTATCCGTGCCCGGTGATAACCTGCAGGATGGAGGAGTGGCTAGAGAGGCTACATGGCGGCCTCTCTAGCTTTCCCCCATGATGGGTCATATCGCCGCTACTACGGTGTGCCCTTCACGGCTCGGGTTCGTGTCTCCGTTCCCGCGCCTTCTTTTAGTAACGATATGGGACCGAAAAAACTTTTTTTATATATATGGGACACGTCAATTTGACTTCACCTTGCCTAAAGGTAAGCTGAAGGCAGTCTCGGAAAAGAGGGTCACCATTATAGACACGTAGGTATCATGTTACGATGATGGCACTCAGCTTATCGGCCTGTATCCGGGACTGTAGGAAGAGGGAATCTGGTAAGGAATTCCAGGAGTTGGTACGGCAGAGGAAGGAGTCCCGAATATTTTGCACCGTATGCGGGTGACATTTATGTCCTGCACGCGTTGTTCGGTGTAGGAAAGGATAGAGTGGGATTAATTGGAAAAGCTCATCAGAACATTCACCATAGCAGAGACGGTAAAATACTGCCAAGGATGCACAACTTTACGCATCTGCGAGGGTGTACGTGATCTCAGGATTCCCAATAATGCGGACCACACGACACTGGAACCTGTCGAGTGTATCAAGTAAGTAGGTACTTTGCGAAGCCATCCCAGAGATGCGAGCATTATTCTACGCAGGATACAGAAGACACCGCTGCTCCGCCTCCGACGTGTTAAAACATCTCACTTTGTTCAGGACTCCGAGTTTACGCGAGGCTGTCTTGATGATACTCTCAATATAATTTTTGTTGTTCAGTAGGCAGCGAACATCCATACCGAGAATACTGAGATTGTCCCGCAGTGACAGTGGCGTGGGAGAGCGAAGGAAAAAAGATACCTTTGCTGTAAATGCAGATGCCTGCGTCTTATTGGCATTGAACTCGACCAGGTTCTCAGACCCTATTGGGAAATATGATTCAGGATCCGGTTGAGCTCAGTGACAAGAAGCTGCTTTTTTTCCCGCGATATCAGACTGCTCGTCCGAAAGTATGCCCATGATAACTCCCGTGTAAGATGCTATCGTCTGCATAGCAATGAATGCTGCCGGTGGTCAGAAGAACATCGTTGATATGTAGAAGAAAGAGAATGGGTGATAAGACAGACCACTGCGGCACGCCAGCATTTACCTGCAAGAACTACGAAGTTCGTCCATCACAAAGGACGCAAATATGGCGCTCCTGCAGGAAGCTAACCACCCAGTCGCACAGTCTGAGAGGCAGACCGAAGGCTGGTAGCTTGGAAAGTAGCGATTTGTGACAGACTATAAAAGCTTGGCGATGTCAAGATTAAATTGCCGGTGAACCGCCATTTTTGTCCATAGCCTCGCTCTCCGAGATCCGGCTAGAAAACTCGCCGCGTCATAGGATATCGTGCGGTAACCCTTGATGGCCTTGATGGCCATCGTCTGTTGCGGTGCACGCGGTAGGTGCACGTGCCTAGACTTCAGGGCATCCACTCACACGGGACACCCGTATAGGGCAATGGAGCGTACGATTCCCCCAGCCATCTGCCTCCTGCTCTGCTCTGGCTCCCTCATGTTGGACAGCAGCCACACCAGAGCGTTAGCTGTGCCTCTTAATTTGGGAACCAGACTTCGGAGACGCTCCCCGATATCTGGGCCGTCGAACACGAGCCCTAGATAGCCCCAGATATGTCATCTGGGGCCTGATGCCGATGAGAGTGTCTCCCAATGTGAGGCTGGATTCCTACGGTGGTGCACGCCGAGGCCTATGAGAGAGCATGGCCTCGGTTTTGTACAGAGCCACCTCAGACCCAGCCGCCGGATCCGTTCCACGCCAGTGACAGCTCCTATTTTACTACATTTTTACGCGTATAAATGAAAACTCAATGATATGAAATATAACTACAAAAATTAGAATAATAACAAAGTGCACTAGTACAATATTAAGTGTATTATAATACCAAACTATCAATACAATCAAAATCATTAAACTAAATTAAAATAAATTTTATTTTAATCTTTATTATGATATAAAGAGATATCATTTTGATGAATAGGTACTCGATAGATTTAAGTGAAAAGAAAAAATAGTATAGCATTGCGACTGCGACTGCGACTAATGCAATTGCTTTTGTACAAGCTTTATTTATTTTTTTGCTCCTCTCGCAGTGGCTTGCGCGTGCCACCCGAAATTCGTCCGCGGGCCACTTCCTGGCCCGCGGGCCTGGGGTTGGGCACCCTTGAGTTAGACTGTAGAAAATTTAATTCTAAACAACTTTGTAGTAACAACTTTTTGTGTAAAATTAGAATTAAACGATTTATTCAGTAAACAAAAATGTATCCTTAAATTCAAGATCACGGAGAACGCAACGAACCGAATACCACGCAAATCGAAACTTAGACTACCAGGGACCTCCCTCAACGAATTCAGAAAGAAAATTGCTAAGTACTAGGAATTATTTCTAGGTTTGCCCCTTAATTGAGCTAAATCGGTTCAGTAGTTCTTGAGTTTACTCGTACACAAAAATACAAATAAGTAAAGATGTTTGGAAATCTGCCGGATTTATTGACATTTATGCTCACTGCTCCGCTCCCTTTTGCAGTAGCGTGATGTTATATAGCCTATGTTACTCCCAGATATTGTAGCTTTCTATAGGTGAAAGAATTATTGAAATCGGCCCAGTAGTTTCGGAGCCTATTCGTTACAAACAAACAAAAAAACAAATAAACAAAAAACAAAAAAACAAATCTTTCCTCTTTATAATATTAATAATTTATATTAATTATAGTGTAGATAAGCAATGCCATTTTTCGTTGTTAGTTTATAACTCAAGAACAGCTGAACCGATTTGGTTAATTTTAGTCTTGAAATATTCGTGGTTGTCCAGGGAAGGTTTTTAAAGATGAGAAAATAGGTGCAGCGGGAACGGGATCAAAAATTCACGTGGGTTGAAAGAATATGGCGATACGAAGTTCGCCGGGACAGCTAGTGCTCTTATAGATTTTCCCCTTTATTCGTATCGGAGTGTAATAAGTAATGGGTACGCTGTATATGCTGCATGCGTCGGCAGTTGTCGTATGCGGCCGGCTTCGGATGTGCTGCGCTCGCATAGGCTAGGCTAATAGATTCGGCATACTAACAACTATTATTTTTAGGTCAATGTTACAAGTACTTAGAATACTCGTATGTGATAATGTGACTAACAAAGAAAAATCTTCATTTTTGAATAAAATTTCCTTGTAGATAAACCTCAAATACTTGTTTAGTTTTTTTATTTTGGCAACCTTGACGTAGACCGTGGACGATATATCTACTTAACCTTACATACATTATAAGCATTCAAGGGTAGGCAGAGGTGTACTATCACTCACATTTCGGCAACTATGATTTTCGGTACTAGGGGGTGAGCCTATTGCCGTCAAGCGGGCACGTTGTCATCGGCTGTATGTTTACTGTCGGATGGAGAACAGCCAACAGCACTACGTAGGAGGCGCGGGTTCGATCCCCTTGATTTCCCTTGATACAAGGCCCCGATGAAATATCTGGGGCTCATGCTCAATGGTTGTTGGGACTTCAGGGAGCATTTCCGAAGTCTGGATCCCAAATTAGTGCTCACAGCTGACGCTCTGACGCGGCTGCTGCCCAACTTGATGGGCCCGGAGGACGAATGCAGGAGACTACCGTGTCGTGCGGTCCATGGCTCTATATGGGTGCATGAGCCTGCTGCGTAAAGCGCAGCGGATAATGGCATCCAGGGCCATCAGAGGGTAGCACATGAGTCTCCTTGCCAGATCTCCACCGTGGGTCCTGGAAGTGAGAACGCTTTTGGCGATATATCGGTTTCGAAAGGCGGTGCGGGAGCGGAGACAGAATCCCGAGCCTGAAGAAATTCGGGCCGTGGGATTCCGGCTCCACAGGGATCCACAGGGACATAGTGGCGTAGTGGGAGCTACGACTTACGATGCAGTGCGCGCCGTAGCGTCGGTGGTAAGACCCATCATGGGGGAGTGGTAAGAAAGCCACAAGGCGTTCTCTCGTACCGGCTGCCGCAGATTATCACCGGGCAAGGGTACTTCGGGTGAATCTACGTTGGATTGGGAAAGAGCCAGCGTCGGAATCGACTGGAATTAACGCTAGGATGAAGAAGGAGAACAGACAACAGGTTATAAAGAATATTAATCAATTAATCAATCAGCCTATCACAGTCCATTGCTGGACATAGGCGTCTTCTAATGAGCACCATAAAGATAGGTGCTAATATAAATACAGCACAATAGGTAGTTACCGTCACTTATTTTGGACGGCATTCAAGAAATATATCATCCTATCACAGTAGTCACGAAAACCACAAAAAAGAAACCGCAAAATATTCTAAACACACATATTATAAGGCACTCAATCACACGGTTTGTCGAGAATCCCATACTCTCGGGGCAACTAGTCTAGAATATTAAAAGACTTTGTCAAATATAGCTTGCTTTGCTTCCCAGCTTCGCCTGTCGCGTAGTTATCCCTTTGTGGCGTAAGCTGTGGTTTTCCCAAGTAACTACAATATGCGGTTCTTCAAGAAGGGCATTAGAAGGTTTCTTCAGGGTTGGCAACACGAGTGTAACGCCCCTTGTGTTGCATACGTCCATAGGCTACGGTAACCACTTTCCATCAGGTGGGTCGTGGCTTGTCTGCCACCTAAGTGGTATGAAAAGGGGCTTCACAATCATGCTGTCAAACCTGATGGAAAGTGGTTACCGTAGCCTATGGACGTATGCAACACAAGGGGCGTTACACTCGTGTTGCCAACCCTGAAGAAACCTTCTAATGCCCTTCTTGAAGAACCCCATATTGTAGTCGCTTGGAAAAACCACAGCAGGAATCTACTATCTTTGTTGACATTTATGATTATTGTTCCGCTCCCTTAGAAAGTAGCGTGGCCGTGATGAGATATAGCCTTCTCCGATAAATGGACTATTCAAAACAAAAATAATTTATCAATTCGAAATAGTAGTTTTTGAGATTAGCGCGTTCAACAAAACAAACAAACTTTTCAGCTTTATAATATGAGTATAGTCTATAGACAATGACAGTTTATTAGCCAAAGAGATCAGTGACATAACTTTGTAGGAACGTCTATAGCGAGTGATTTATTTTGGTTTTATTATACCATTATACCATTATTTGTATCTGGCATGTTAATCTATGTATCTTACTATTATAACATTGTAAAGTGGTCGTGTCTGTATATTGAAGATATTAAAAAAAACCTTGGGTTACGCATAGATGTCGGTTATCGCGACCAAGCATAAACTTTCTTAAGGTCTAATCTACCCCTGTACCAAATTTCATCAATATCGGTTCAGTGGTTTAGGCGTGAAAGCATAACAGACATAGATTATTGATAATGAACACAAAAACATTTTTTTGGAATGAGAAAGAAACAGACAATGTTTATCTTTTTTATTCCGTGATTGATGTAAAAACTCTTGAAAGTATTTTAATGTAGTTATTTTTAAGGAGCTTGGTTGGACTTAAAATCTTACGTATGTTTGATCACAATCGGTTGATTATATAGACCGGAGACATTACCTAACCAAAAGTGTTGATAACCGACATCAACGCGGGCGGAGCCACGGGCATAGGCTAGTTGTTAAATACAGCTTCATTAGAATGATAGTTATTAGCCAAAACGGCGACATATCTTTGTAGTGACGTCTAAGGAGTGATTTGTTTTGGTTCATCAACCATTATTCGTATCTGGCATGCTAATATTTTTCAAACGCGTCGTCGACCTGTTGAGCATAGAATTATAATCAGTTTCTGTGCTTGTAAAGGAGGCACGTGTCGTAGCCGACCGCATATAACAGCAGCATACAGCATGCAGCTGGTACAGAGCGTACCGTGCAATAGACTTGTGATAATATTGTTTTTTTTTTTTTTTAAATTCATTGTGGCGTCTCTATCATCATTACCCATATTGAAGTTTAACAAGTAATGTAGTGGAGAAATGAAAATGAGTTCACTGTAGAGTTTTTGTGCTGTCAGTGGGAAGACTAAAGGCTTGTCTTGCTTTGTCTTCAGCATTGATGGCACAGAAACTCTGTGCTTACAGGGTCTGCAGCACGAGTGTGACCCCCTGTTGTTAGACAGGTCCATAGGTCACGATAACAAATTTCCAACTGGTTAGCCGTGTGCTCGTTTGCCACCTAAATTGTATAAGTGAAATAGACTTTTAATTTATTGTAGCTTCTCAATCTCTTCTCTCTCTCTCTCTCTCAATCCCAATCTCAATCTTTCAATCAATAAAAAAAACTACATAGAAAAATTTAAATGTGTAGTTAATATTATCACATTTAAGTTAATTTCACGGTACGCTGTATCTGCTGCTGTGGTCTGCAGTCGGCTACGAATTAATACCTTAGATACCTCATATAAATCAGTCTACTTACTACATAAAATCAGTCTTAAAATGAATATCATTTATACTAATTAGTAGTCATGGCAAAGAACCTAGATGACATAATAAATGACTTCCTTACAAGGTTACATCGTGTTGCAAAGTAATACACATGAGTTCGATTTTCGAATAAAAAGGCGAATGGGCGTTTCGTCCCATATGGTGTAACACTTTTTGACCTATATCAAATGAAAGGTCTCAATGAGTGTATTACTTTTTTGTATGGACATAAATCTGTATTTCGTGCAGGGTAAAAGTTGTGGGGGTTTCAGTTACTAAGAAAGTATTTAATTTATTTTAAATAATTAGTGTTTTTATGACAAAATACTTATTTATTTATGCTATTTTTACCCGACTATGTTAAAGCCAAAGGAGGATTATGATTTTGACAGGCTATGTATATATGTATGAACTATGTATGTATATTCACTAATTGCCTCATAGCTCTTCAACTACTAATTAGAACTGGACAAGTAAGGTATTGTTAGAAGTGTCTTGATCGTCCACTTATTATAGGCTATATAATGTGTCACTGAATTTAATGTGGCGCCCTCTAGCGGTCATAAAGTACTGCGTTAAAAAATAAAATTGAGGTAAATATACCGTGTTTGATATCAAATTAAAGGCCTTAATTAGTACATTTCAAATATGTATAAATTATTGGGATTTTTGAATGAAAGGACATCACCCATTTTAGTCCAAAATTGAAAGTGCCGGCCAAAGAAAATAAATACGATATTCCGTTAGAACTTGTCCTCGCTAGCATTTTCTATTACCACGTCAAAGTTGAGGGACCACTGCGCTTGGTTTTATTTGAATTTAAAAATCTTGGAAACATACATTTTTTATGATAAGTACGAATTATTAAAAATAAATGAAAAACTTTATTCTATATTGGAACAATAGTTAATAAAAGCAATAAAAAATAACCCCATATTGCACATCGTTGTATTTCGTCCATTTATTTAGGTCCATAATGGAAAGTGCTGGCCAAAGTACCTATACAAATATGAAATTCCGTTAGAGCTTGTCCTCGTTAGCATTTTTTACTATGGCGTCAAAGCTGAGGGACCACTGCTCTCAGTTTTATTTGAGTTCAAATATCTTGGAACCATACATTTTTATGATATGAATGATTAAAAACGAATAAAAATCATTGTTCTATATTGGAAGAATAGTCAATAAAATCAATAATAAATAAACCCCATTCTGCACACCGTTGTTTTTCACCCATTTATTTAGGTCCAAAATGAAAGTGCCGGCCAAAGAATACGAGTATGATATTCTGTTAGAGCTTGTCCTCATTAGCATTTTTTATTATGGCGTCAAAGCTGAGGGTCCACTGCCCGACTAACGGAATGTCATATTTGTATTCTTTGGCCGCTACTTATTTTCAATTTAGCACCTAAATAAATAGACGAAAAACAACGGTGTGCAGTATGGGGTTTATTTTTTATTAGTTTTATTAACTATTCTTCCAATGTAGCACGACATTTTTTATCCATTTTCAATAGTTTGTGTCATAAAAAATGTATGTTTTCAAGATTTTCGAACTCAAATAAAACCGAAGGAAGTGGTCCCTCAACTTTGACGCCCCAATAAGAACAAGTTCTAACGAAATATCGTATTTGGCCAGCACTTTCAATTTTGGACCAAAAATGTATGCAGCGTGAATAATGTTCTTTTGAAGCATTTATTATGCTAACTATTCAAATCGATTTAGAAAGAGAAAATTAAAATATTGGTTTCTGCTTTTAATTTTTTTTGTTTCATGCTTTTTAACCTGCTATAATAATAGCAGGTTTTATGGAAATCGGTTCAGCGGATACCACCGCTAAACCGATTTCCATAAAACCTGCTGTATCGTGATGTATAAATTATGACCTTTCATTTGATACCCAATACGGGTATATTTTTGACTGCCTCTGTGGCGTAGCGGTAGTGAACGCGGCTGCTACGCAGGAGGCGCGGGTTCGATCCCCGCTCAGTGCCAATATTTGTATGCTTGTATATAAATATTTGCATTAGTCTGGGTGTTTCTATGTATAATAAGTATGTATTTACAAAAAAAAAGTATCTAAGTATGTATATCCGCATTCTAGATTCCATAACACAAGCTAATTAAGCTTACCATGGGTCTAGATAGCGTTGTGTAGAATGTTGTAGAATATTTATTTATTTATTTATTATATTTGAAAATAGATTAGATTTTGGATTAATTTTCATTCCTCATAATATATTTCAAATGGTTGAACCGATTTTTATGAAACATAGCTAAGAATACTCTCGACTAAACCATCTTTCAATCAAAAGAAACAGAATTGAATTCGGTTCAGCCGTTTGGGAGCTACGATGCTACAGACAGACTGACACACACGCACACACATACACACACACACACACACACACACACACACTCACACGTCAAACTTATAACACCCCTCTTTTTTTGTTAAAAATATGTGATCGGTACAACCATGAACCATGTCAACCAGTACGTGAATTAACCCTAGTTGAGTCAACCGTAGTTGTAATGACCGTCGGCGAAATGATACAAAACCGTATAACCGTAGTAGAACTATACTGCAAAGCCTAATTGCACAAAAAATATTTTTTACTTACACCCTTATAACTTTGGACCTGCACGAATTTCTGATAAAAATCTTTCATTTTTACACATAAATAGACTAAATGAACATGTTTACACTAGTCGCAACTTGTTACAAGGGTTGGGACGCAGCTCATACAAAAGTGCCCGTTCTCCTTTAAGATTCCTTTTTCAAATATTTTTACGGGAATTACATATCATTTTTGCGGTAGTCCAACGGGTTTAAAATGGCCACATTGAGCGATGCCGCAAAAAACGAGTAACTTTATGAATTTTCAATAGATCTCATAGATTCCTATAAAATTAGTAAAATGGTCAGTCTTATGAACAGAAGAAAAGTGCAAATATTTGTATGCATGAATATGGGTATTTGCATTGGTCTGGTCGTGCCTCGGTGAGCACGTTAAGCCGTCGGTCCCGGTGGTCATATGAACTTCTATGGCAGTCGTTACGCTTACGGGTAGTTGGAGCCCTAAAAAGTTCAACAACTGGTTTAGCTGCAATACGCTATTGGGTTGTGGAATGTGGATGTCTGATGATAGTCGCTTCACGAGAAATATCAAAGTCCAGTCAAATCCGCAGTTAGACTGGTAAAGTGGACCCCAGACTCAGAGGTGAAAGCTTCGGATGCGACTGGGATTAACGCTAGGATGAAGAATATATTTAAAAATCTTTACCATGGCTTCCCTTTGCAGGAAACGGGTTATAGAGTTCCCTCGCCATTGGCATATAGAGTACATGTTGTGAGTTGTGACGTCATTGAGGGGTCGTTTTATACGTCAGTAACTATATTTATGACGACGAGTGGAGGAGAATCACCAACCGCGCGGCCCACGACGAGCGGCGGCAACTCGGGCGTCGGAGGTCGCAGAATGACCTCCGTCCCCCATGAGCGCGGGCCTGGGGGTGACGGGTGGAACCGCCTATTACCCTAGCAGACGCAGGCCGCGGTGGCGGCGTGCATTGCGTGCCTCCCCATACCCGGGGGCGAGTTGGGGACTTTGTGGTCCACACACCGGAAGAGGGCCAGCTCGAATGATATGGCTCGAATGAGATACCCGAGGGAAATGTCTACGACAATCTCACCTCCGGCAACCAACGGCCTACAGATGGCGTGCGTTTTAGTCGGTTCAAGTCCGACATAACTCCCTCCACCGACTCGGAGGGGTATCCGTGGGGATTTTTCGCACGATAAAAGAAAGGTAACTATATCTATGACTACTCGTAGTACCTTGCAATGTGAGATATACGAGGTCACATCGAATCTATTAGCGGAAGTCATATTCTCCAAGGTGTCTCTGTGTAATTACACTAATTACACGCTCCATTACATTGAGAGAAGGTAGATAACAGTAGGAAGAAATGCAACAGCCATTTTGAATTTAATGCGATGATAGAGAAAGGTCTATCCAAAGTCTAGGTCTAGCCAAATCCACAGTTAAGACTGGTAAAGCCGACCCCAGACTCCGAGCTGAAGGCTTCGGATGCGACTGGGAATTAACGCTAAGAGGAAGAAGAGAAAGGTCTATAAGGATAATAGGGAAAGGTGAAGGTGAAGGAACTAATTTACTATAACTACTACTAAAAACAACAGACAAGAATTCAAGAAAACATATTTTTTTTTCGGTATCACAAGTTTTTTATCTGTGAATGCACATATACGACCTCTTTTACAATTTATCTTAATAGCACAGAAGATAGATAAGTAGAAAGATAGATGGGCTTGACTGGCTGCACATTGCATAGCATACATTGCAAAGTTTAGGTTAGGTTTCCCTCATGTGCTTCGGAGTTCCGGTTGCTATACAAACATCTGTAGCATTTGTTACGGATAGTTGGAGCCCTAAAATCTGACCACGATCTAACGTCTGCAGAATTTAGATTGCCAGCGGGTTGTGGAGGTAAGATGGCAGTCGCTTCACGGCAAATATCATTTCGACTATTTTTTTTTTATACCACTTAGGTGGCAGACAAGCACACGGTCCACTTAATAGGAAGTGATCACCGTGGCCTATGGACGTATGCAACACCAGGGGCGTCACAGTTATTTCGTGTAGTTTGACTGAAAGTTCTTGGTTGGATGTGCAAAGGCGGGCACTGAGGATCCTCGACATCTCCACACTCACTGCCTCCCTGTGCGTGTTTTACCGCCTGTACAATGGTGTGTGTTCAGACATTCTATCATCACACTGCTCGCCACAGAGTGACAGGGAGTCCATCCTCACACATTGCGATCGGACTAAGTACGCTCATTCATTCAGAAGCAACTTTATCAAACGTATAATCGAAGTCGAATAGCGCCTACTCTCATAATAGCAGCAATCAGCATAAAACGGATATTCGTACTTATCCATCGTATACGATATGGATACGACATATTTGCAAATACTGAAACCGCGAAGCATCCTGGTCCGTAGGAATAGAACCAAATTAAATTTAAACTTAAATTCCCTGATTTATAAAATCCGAAATTTTCTAACAAAATAATTATTAAAATAAATGTAGAAAATGCAACCACTTGTATAAGTCATTAAATAGTTTCATCCATTGCTTTAAAGTCATTGACTGTGTCATAAGTCATTAATAAATACGCACACACCTTCACACACACACACAACAACTACACACACACAACAATAGGCATAGTAGGTAACTTACTTGAACAGCTAAGTGGCAACATGCGATACTACAGAGTGCTCAAAGTTGTTCAAATTCTATAAAATTAAAACTCTAGTTTCTGCCCTTAATACTGGACCAATTTTGTTCAGACTTTTCCTGCTTGAAGCTTAGGGGGTACCAAGTATATGGTTTCAATTATTGCCTATATGTCGTATCCATATTGTATATGCACGATTTTTGGGGTATCGTTAAATTCGAAGCGCTCGTCGCCAGGTACTCTCCCTGGGGGGTTACTATTTACTATCATCTCATTATCGCTCAAGAAGCAGTAAGCCATAGTTCTCAGAGTATTGACATCTTGGACTGTCTGGTTGGCTGGATACTGTCGGAGTGTGCCCGTAGACAGTCAGGGCGAACACAGCAGCAGACAGCACGCAGAGGCAGTTCATGTTTCTGTGGACAGTTGTGCAAATTCTCTAAGCGTTCAGCGTCGAGCACAACGTTGCGATAACCTTGATCGAGATTGTCATTGGTCAGACAGGGTGACGTCACTGGATATCGACCAATGACAATCTTGATGAAGGTTGACTCAACGTTGTGCTCGACGCTGAACGCTTAGAGAATTGCACAGCAGAGTGCGACTGTTTAATTAATCGTCAAAACTAAATTATCGGTTCAGAAATATTTAATTTCCTGATATACTTAGTTTACGAGAGTAAAATTATAAACGAGAAGAATCGATCCGGAAATATTCCATTTCCATATCGAATAATTTCGCAACGTCACTATTTAGTACTTGTCATAACGTTGCAACACTGAAATTGTCAAATCTGGAATCGAATTAAAATTCCGAGTATAGTACTCATTTTTGGTCCGCGTGGAACTCACCTGTGGTAATGGTGGAGAAGGCGAACGGAGACTTGAGATTGTGCTTAGACTCTCGTAAGCTCAATTCCGTGTCTAAGAGCGATGCATATCCCTTGCCTTACATAAACCAGATCTTAGATCATCTCAACAATGCGAAGTATCTGTCCTCAATTGATCTGAGTGCTGCATATTGGCAAATTCCTCTTGACTCTCTTCAGTCTGCTGAGAAAACCGCCTTCACTGTCCCAAAACGTGGGCTGTTTCATTATAATGTTATGAGCTTTGGTCTTGTAGGGGCGTCAGCATCAATGCAACGCCTAATGGACCGTTTATTTGGCCCAGAATTCGACAATCGAGTGTTTTCGTTTCAGGACGACATAATCGTGGTGGCCAGCACTTTTGAGGAGCATGTGGATCTCTTACATAGAGTCTATCAGCGCCTCAAGGATGCGGGCCTAACGATCAACATGCAAAAATCGCATTTCTGTCGTAGCGAACTTAAATACCTCGGTTACTATGTTGATAAACATGGCTTACGAACGGATCCAGGTAAAGTTGATGTCATTCTCAATTATCCTACCCCTTCAAATGCTAAGGAGGTGAAAAGATTCCTAGGTATGGCGGGGTGGTATCGGCGTTTCGTGAATAACTTTTCTAAGATTAGCAAACCACTATGCAAACTAACTTCTAAGAGTGTAACGTTTGAGTGGACGCCTGAAGCTGAAGAGTCCTTCAATCTATTGAAGGCCGCTTTGGTCACTGCTCCTATTTTGAAAATGCCTGTTTTTACATTACCTTTTAGGATTCTCAGTGATGCGTCATCCTTCTCTGTGGCTGCTGTACTGACGCAGACACATGAGGGAGTGGAGCACCCTGTCGCGTACTGTAGTCGTTCTCTCAACAAGAATGAAATCAACTACAGTACCACTGGGCGAGAACTCCTAGCTGTGATTTTTGCTTTGGAACAGTTTAGGCAGTACGTAGAGGGACAGAAATGTACTGTTGTCACCGACCATGCCTCGCTACTGTGGTTCCACAAGCTTAAGAATCCGACGGGTCGACTAGCACGCTGGAGCATGAGGTTGAGTCAGTTTGACTTCGATATAGAGCACCGGAAGGGTAAAGACCATGTGGTACCTGATGCTCTGTCTCGAATTCAAATTGACACAATAGACACCAGCGTTACTGGGGACTCTTGGTATCTTCACACTCTGAACAGTGTGAAGAAAAACCCTAGGCATTTTCCTAATTTTGTCATTCGGGATAACGGTCTATACAGGTTATCTAAAAATAAATACTCTTTGACTTCAGAATTTGACTGGAAACAGGTTGTGCCGGTGGAGGACCGATTAGCCTTGCTCACCAAGTACCACGACGACGTACTCAGCGCTCACGGTGGTGTGTGGAAGACCCACAAGCGCCTCGCTCTCCACTACTTCTGGCCTAAGATGTACGAGAGCGTTAAAGAATATGTTGGCAAATGCGAGACATGTAAGCAGTACAAACCTGTGAACACGGCTCGTCCTGGGTTAATGGGTAGTCCAAAACGGGTATCTAGACCGTTTGAAGCTATTTCATGTGATTTATTGGGTCCTTTTCCTACATCCAGCAAAGGGAACGTTCATTTTATCGTGGTCTCGGACTATTTTAGCAAATATGTAATGTTGTGTCCTATACGGATAGCTACAGGCATTGCAGTTGCGAGATTCATCGAAAAGAATGTTTTCCTAGTTCATGGGGTATGTAAAACCATCTTTATGGATAATGGTCCACAATTTGTTAGTAAACAATTTAAGGATTTACTTGTTAAGTATAATGTACCTAATATTTACTATAATCCTAGGTATCACGCTCAGACTAATCAAGCGGAACGTGCTATTCGTAACGTGGTTCAGGGAATATCTTGCTATGTAAAAACACATCACAAGAAATGGGATGAGAATCTCGTGGAGCTTCAGTGTGCCCTAAACACGGCTGTAAGCGAAGCCACTCGTTTCAGTCCTTACTTCCTTGTCCACGGTAGGGAATTCATAGGAGATGGTGCTCTGTATAGACAAGCAGAAATTCCTTGCCACCCAAACTCTGTCTCCATCGAGGATCCCATGTCTTTTGGCGAGAGATTGAAGGAACTTCATCACGTCTACGGCCAGGTGAAGAAACACTTAGATGTTGCTCACCGACGTAACGAGAAGTACTACAACCTCAGGAAAAGGCATGTGGAATTGAAAGTGGGACAGATAGTATACAAAAGGACCTTCTATCTGTCCAACAAGGCAAAGAATTTCACTGCGAAATTGGCACCTAAATTCATGAAATGCATCGTTACCGGTATACGCTCGCCTTTAGTCTATGAACTGTCAGATCTATATGGTAAGGATCTGGGCGTGTATCACATTAAAGATATTTTGAAGTATAATGAGGAGGAACCTCCTACTGATTTATTTATTTATTTATTTTTAAACTTTATGCACATAAAAATTGTACAAAGGCGGACTTAATGCCAAAGGCATTATCTACCAGTCAACCTTAGGGTGATGCAGAGATACATTGAGGTAGGTGCAGGCAAAAGATGGATTACTATTAACATTTATACACATTTACCTTATTTTTTACAATTTGTACACAATAGACATACATACATTACATATACAATACACACTACATACAATTACATTACTTACATAATTACATATCTAAATAATATATATGCATATATAATATATACCTACTGACAGCCTCCGTGGCGTAGCGGTAGTGAACGCGGCCGCTACGCAGGAGGCGTGGGTTCGATCCCCGCTCAGTGCAAATATTTGTGTTCATGAAATATGGGTATTTGCATTGGTCTGGTCGTGCCTCGGAGAGCACGTTAAGCCGTCGGTCCCGGTTGCCATAAGAACATCAATGGCAGTCGTTACGGGTAGTTGGAGCCCTCAAAAATCCAAAAACAACAGTCTAGCTGCAAAGCTTCGATATCGCCTGATGTTACCATTGGGATGTGGAGGTCAGATGGCAATCGCTTCACAGAAAATATCGAGGTCTAGCCAAATCCGTAGTTAAGACTGACAAAAAGCGGACCCCAGACTCCGAGCTGAAAGCTTCGGATGCGACTGGGAATTAACGCTAAGAGGAAGAAGAAGAATATATACCTACTCACCCTTGAGAGTACATAATGATAGAATTTAATATACAATAGTTGTACCCATTATTGCCACTAGGGATTGCTGTAGAGCTGGCGTACCTTGTACTTGAACGTGCCGCGGTTGGTAACCATCCTGATTTCGAGAGGAAGCGCGTTCCAGAGGAGAATAGCTTCTCCTTCTCCTTCTACTGTCGGTGCCTTCTCTGTGTCGTTCGGCCGGTCGTAATACTACCGATGTCATGTCGAGCGTTTCCTTTTCACCCTACGCCTACTCACTCAATGTTACTCACCTATGTGAGAAGCATCCAGTGATTCGGGTAGTTACTGGGGCGATATTTTGTTTTGTGTTTAGATTAGTATTATTGTCTTTGCTTAGTGAGTTTTGTTGGTTGGAAGATTTGTATTTGCTGTTGTTGTGACTTTGCGAGGTACGGTATAGCGTTTGTCCTCGTAGGTTAGGGGTACCTATCAGTGAATCCCCAAGCTGGGATCTGCTGTAGTTATATTCCCTGTGTGTTCCATCCATGGAATACTCTAAGGGAGGGGGTGGTTGTAATATGTAATTTTCTGAAGTAAATCTTGGTACTACGGGTCTGGTAGCGACATCTATGCATGGGGCTCGCCCGGAGTGTAGCAGCGTTCGATTGAAGTCCCGTATTGGTGTTGGAGATGGCGTTGCTGTACGATAGGCAATAATAATAATTACGGTATTTTTAAGTTATTATGTCCCTTTATATCTTCTTTTGGGAATAGTAATGTTGATTTTTAGTCAAGCGTTAAAGTCCAGACTTTTCCCTAATTTGATATCTCAGTCAGTCTATGGTTTTTCATCTATATGAATCTATGAATTTCCGAGATAAAATACGGATAGTTTAAGAAGTTACTTTTTGCGCCTGGAGTTCTCAGCCACAAGTGACATCTGATTTTGTCGTTTTGGCGGAGTGACTGTGGGTTTTTTTCGGTCGGAAGACTGAAGAAAAAACGGTGAAATCTGGTCTCTTCGAGAAAGTTCTTCGTTAGACGGTATATAAGGCCATGTCAGAGGACGGGCCGCGACTTGAGATTACTTTTTTGAGAGACTATCACCGTTGTATTGTGTATAGACTGTTTTGTCGGTGTCGTCCAGATTATAACCTAACAACCCATTAATGTAAAATCAGTGATTCCCACATCGTGGTAAGTTGCTTCACGATATAATGCTTATAAGTTTCTGCTGCATTAGAGACAATACTTAGTACTCATTTTTGGTCTTAGGGTCCCAGATTGTGGTATTAAATTCGTACCTTGTGAACGTGTTTGGGCGGAGAGGCAGCCCCGAGTTTAAGTGTCGCTATACCAAGGGATCATCTCGTCTGCACCTCGGTAGACACGGGAGGACTACCGGGACGACACTCATTCCCGGCGGGCAGACAACAGAGGCTCTGGTTACTTTACTATTTGTGTGTATACCCTAAAGGTCACCCATCTGGTTACTTATTTGTGTGTGGAGGAGTTCCCCAACCACCTTGGGTTGGCTATAACTTCATCTACAAAGAAATCTGACGATTAGAAGACCCTACGCATAGTTGGAGAGACCGGCAAGATCTGTGCATTATTCTCAATCTACTTGTGGCTTATATATGTATGTCTATACTTCATCTATCTCTGTATTGTATCTTCTGATGAAATATATGTATGTATAACTGTGTATAAGAGAGTTTTCTTTAGAGTGACACCCGAAAGTTCCTCGCACACCCACAGCACTATATTTTTTTGTCTCTGAGTAAAAGGCGCCCTGGGATTCTGGAGTTCGTGCAACTTACTACTGAGGTAGCCGGTGAGTAGGCCGTCTGACACGTTCAGCGGTTACAGGATGCTTCACGGTTTCAGTCCTCCATATCCTAGCGTTAATTCCCAGTCGCATCTGAAGCTTTTCAGCTCGGAGTCTGGGGGCCGCTTTACCAGTCTTAACTACAGATTTGGCTAGACCTCGATATTTTTTCGTGAAGCGATTGCCATCTGACCTCCACAGCCCAATGATAACATTAGGTGATATCGAAGCTTTGCAGCTAGACCGTTGTTTTTGGATTTTTTAGGGCTCCAACTACCCGTAACGACTGCCATAGATGTTCTTGTGGCAACCGGGACCGACGGCTTAACGTGCTCTCCGAGGCACGACCAGACCAATGCAAATACCCATATTTCATGAACACAAATATTTGCATTGTGCGGGGATCGAACCCGCGCCTCCTGCGTAGTGGCCGCGTTCACTACCGCTACGCCACGGAGGCTGTTTCAGTATTTGCACATATGTCGTATCCGATCTGTATAGTCTAAGTGATGTGTCTACTGTATGGAATGCATATGTACCTATGGTTTGTATCTTCTTAATACTTATGTATTTTAAGTTCTCTATAATTAATTGCACACATTTTTCCTCTATCCCCCAAAGGTTTGCTGGAAGAAAACTCAATATTGAGTTAAGCTCGCCCTTGTGATGTACAAAGGCGAGCTTAAAATGTGTTTGTTATGATTCTTAAAGTTATATTATTTTCAGTGTAGAATAAAGAATTAAATAAATAATAAAGGTAAACAAATAAAAAGTTATGAATAAGCCTTCTTCTAAAGAATTCAAAAGCTTTATGACGTTCTACCTTCCTTCAGCGTCCTTGTAACGTGATTTGTTCATCTTTTGAGCTGATTATTGTACTTATAGTGCAAGTGTTTTTGGGTTGAAATAATACAAAAGAGTTCATATATTTTTTATTTTAAGATAGTAGGTAACTGACAAATTCGTAAACATGTAACCCACACCGTTATTCACAGATTAACAATAGACAAAATTTGGAAAAACGGTCAGATTGTAATAGCGTTATTAAAACATAAATATAAATTCTAATTCATAATTCAACATCATCTAAAATAAAATTCATAACAATAATAATATTATAATAAAATAGCAGTGGACTGCAATAAGCTAATTGATTGATTGATAGAACACACTTTTATTTAGATAACTGCTGCGCGCAGAGTGAATGAAGTTCACTCATATTTTGGTCAATAAGTAATTAATACAAACAAATACTTTATATTGTAGACTCAAATATATTGGTTTCAGGTTAATTAATATAGGTAATTGCAAAATTTGGGACACTATTTTTGTCGACATAATAATAAGGTGTTTAGTTGTCGAATCGTAGTTACTATAATAGTGAGGTACACGTACCTATAGGTAATTCATATAGTTAATTCATATAGTTCATATAATATATAGCGTCACTGCCGACGATATAAAATTATCTCCGAAACCATAATTCAAAATCTAATGCTGCCTCCACAGGTTCGTTTACCTACATACAGATATATCGCGAGTTGGTATAGACATCAATTCAATAATAGACTTGTAGTACTTATTACCTATCGAACCTGCGCGTGCTAGCGAAAATATCCTTTTATAGTATACTGAGTAGAGCTGTAAATAATCCCAACACTTGACCAAGAAGTCCGGGATGTATAATAATTATTTCAAGGATTATCTGGAGTTTCCCGCATCTTTTCAATGCTTTGAGTAAACATCTTAAAGCCTTCTGCTCATCTCGAGATAATTCATTAAACTTGTTGATTTTCTTCAAGAGTTCTGAAAAATAAACACAGCCTTATTGTGGAAGGGTGAATTTCAACATCTATGATTTTTTACCTAATTTTGGTGATTTTTTTTTGTTTCTAGATATTTAGGAAATCTTTCTTTATGCTGAGCTAGAAATACATATTTAGATACATAATATGCTAGAGTAGTTTCATTATGCCGTGCTTAAATATGTGCGCGGCGAGAGGGGAGTATTGACACATCGACTGTCAGATTTGGTCAGTCCGCCACCAACGCTCACAGCGGAATCTCGCTCGCCCTCGCGCGACTCATGCTCTTTTTATACCCCGTCTCCCGCGCGCACCTAGGGCGTCATGTATCAGAGTCTGGCCAACGAAAGATGGTTCCAGATTATATTTATAATTATATATGATATGATGTATGATTATTATATAGAAAAATAAACAGATTGTGTTGCAATCTGTCAAACTCGACAAAACAATTGTATTGTATTGCATTGCATTGCATTGCATTGCATTGCATTGCATTGCATTGCATTGCATTGCATTGCATTGCATTGGCAATGCACATTGCATTGCATTGCATTGCATTGTATTGTATAAAGGATGTTTTATGCAGCGTAATCCGGGCGGCGGCGCGCATTGCATGCCTCCCCATACCCGGGGGTGAGTTGGGGACTCCGTGGTCCCCACACCGGCAGAGGGCCAGATCGAGAGATATGGCCCTGGGTTGGCCGGGGTGCGAGGGATATATTTACAATAATCTCACCTCCGGCAACCGACGACCCACAGACGGCGTGCGTTTTAGTCGGATCAAGTCCGACATAACCTCCTCCACCGGCTCCGGCGGGGGAGGTATCCGTGGGGATTTTTTGCACGAAAAATAAGATATCTTTAAAGTTATAAGAACATTTGACTCAATGCCCCATTCCTATTTAAAAAATAATTGATGGTCAATTACTAAAAAATAATGAATAATTATATTTCAAATTAATAATTTACTAATCATACTATTGGCTAGTATCATCACTTAACTACATATAATTTAAACGAAGTCGCTGTCGCTGTCTGTCCGTCCCTATGTATGCTTAAATCTTCAAAACTACGCAACGGATTTTGAAGCGGTTTTTTTTAATAGATAGATTCTGATTCAAGAGGAAGGTTACATGCATAATATTTTAGAGAAACACTGATAAATTTAGAGATATGCAGCGGGAACGGAATCAGAAAATATGGCGGTACGAAGTTCGCCGGGTCAGCTAGTTAATAATGAATTAATTCACTTTGAGAATTATCCGAAAATGGCAACATTATTAACATTCTATGAGTATCAAGATGTTTTCGAAGACTATTAACTAACTGACAGGAAAAAATGTTGTCATACCTATAAAAGTTTTGAAAAAAATATTTGTTCATCTTTCGTTGACCAGAAGAACTTTCTCTTAAAAATTATTCATCTATTATCATAAATCAATTACCGTAGTATAGCGGCTGCATTTTTTTTGCCAAGTTTTCTCCATTGCAGGCATTGCTGTCAGCAGGATTAGATAGCTGAACCAGACGGTTCACCCTTGTTTCACCAAAAAACGTATGACAAAACATCATTTGACAAACAACGTTTGAAAAACTAATCATGATTATTTTTAAAGTAATAAGAATAACTTTAAAAATAATCATTTGACATAATACACGTTTCGCAAATGTATTACTTAGAAAACATTTCGATTGCTAAAATTTTATTTTAAAAATGTTCATTTGACAATAAAATTCTGCATGGTAATAAAAAAAAAATAACCACTTCTAACCTAATCTATCCAAGTCGAAATGAGCAGCTTTTTCAATTATCTATCACTAATGGGGCTGCTCCACCTGCGTCGTAACACGTTAATAAAGGCGTTAACCAAGACATTACACAGATGTAGCCAACAGTTTATTG